>CM068549.1:14864785-17845757 GCA_035048495.1 Euptelea pleiosperma
TGAGCATTATTTTTGGCAAACGCCTAGAAACCGCCAATCAAGTTGATTTTTGGTCTGCAGGTTCACTTAGGGATGGTTCGAAGCATCCATATGGTCATTGATCTCTATAGTACTGTTACGTGTTGTCCAGGACGCCTGGATCAAGAAATGCCAGGATTAAAAAAATTCTCTATGTTCAAAGGCTGCTTTCAACTAGCTAGGGATCACATTGGAGATCTTCAACATCCAAAAAATTAAACCTATCATATATATATATATGTTTATTATTGTACATGATCATGATGATGAACAAAATTTGTGGAGCCGACACCAATAGTTGGGATAACGCTTTAATGATATGTAATCGAATCGAGTGAATTATATATTATTATTATTTTTTGGGAATTTTGACATACCCGCCCCATGTTATCTTTAAAATTTGACATACCTGCCATGATATATGTTGGGCCCATGGCTAGATGGACCTACATACTAAATATCAACCCAGGAAAATGACTGTAATCCAATGATTAAAAATCACTTATCAGGCTAATTTTTGGTTTCTAGGTCTACCTAGGGTTGGGCCCACATTAATCAGTGGTCCCTAAGAGTGTGCCACGTGACTCATAATGCGGTCTGTTATCAACATCAATGAACCCTTATAATCACTCATGTACATTGCACTCGTGCCGCCTCCTAGTATTAGTAATAAAATATTATTTTCTTGCAAGGGTAGGACGGGGTTGCATCACTGGCTTAACTTTAGTAAAAAAAAAGGGGATTTTTGACATATCCCCCATGTTATCTTTAAAATTAGACATGCCCCCCCCCCCCCACAATTTGAAAAAGCTGACATACCCCCCTATGACTTGGTCCACTGTCATTTGACCAGTATTGACCCAAGTTGACTACCTAATTTGTATTATTAATGGCACAAATGTCCTTGTCTTCAACCATAGAACAAGGGTTTGGGCCAAAACCTAAACCCCAAATCAAATGGCTGTGGTGGACGGCCGGCAAAGAGATTCCAATGGGTTGGCCGCCCATCACCGGCGACCAACCCACCGGACTCTCATGGCCGGCTGGCCACCACTTTGACAATAATTTAAAACCCAAGGTTTAAAAAAAAAAAAAAACGCAAAGCATACAATTTTAGTTTTAAATTTTTCATTAACGAAAATGAAAAATAAGACAAAGCAATTTTATTTTAAGCTTTTGAGATGTGGATTTTGGAAAGATGGGTTCTCCCAATTTTAAAATTTTATTCTACGATAAAATCCATAAAAAAATCCCATTCATTCATGAGTTTTATTTATTTTTTAGGGTTTTTTCTTCTCAATATTTGTTTAATTCATCAAAAAATAAAAAATAAAAATCTCAAGTTTACCAACATGGGTTTTAATTTTTATTTTTAATCTCTCTTTTCATGCTTGATTTGGGGTATGGGTTTCGGCCTAAACCCAAACCCTTGATCTAAGGTTGAAGACAAGGGCACTTTCGTCCTTTAATACAAAATTAGGTAGTCAACTCGGGTCAACACTGGTCAAATGACAGTGGACCAAGTCATAGGGGGGTATGTCAGCTTTTTCAAAATTGTGGGGGGGTATGTCAAATTTTAAAGATAAGGGGTATGTCAAAAATTCCCAAAAAAAAACAAAAAACAAATTCACAGACAGGTACGTGCAACAATCTAATCTTGCTAAAAAACACAAGTCAGGCCATACAAGCCAGGCCTATGGGCTGATTATCTTGGCCTAGCGGGCCGGGCCTTGAAGCCCAACATTTATAGTTGGCCCATTACAACGATAAGGAGATGAAATAAACGTTTACCATTGGTTAAGTCCATTATAAAAATTGGATGAGTAATCAAGGCCCATGAAACATAATTAAGATCAAGAATTGAAATAAAAAAAGACATGCATTTATGAGAATTGGGTCGGGCTCGGGGGACACCTATTTTTTACCCCCATTTGTCGTACCCACATAGAAGATGAATCAATGGCTGATTTTTGGTGAGGATGATCTCATCACCATAGAGATCGAGGAGATCATCCTCACAAAAATTCAAATCATTCTAATATTCATAGACTGGTTTCGAAGCTGAAGAATTAAAGACCGTCGATTTTTACCTTCTAACTTGAAAACCACATTTGATGCGGTTAGAAATTTCAGAATGGGCTGATTTTTTAAAAAAGTTGACATACCCCCCTATGACTTGGTCCAAGGTCAGATGACCAATGTTTACCCCGAGTTGACTATAATATTTTACATTAAAAGAGAGAAATACCCTTGTCTTCAACCATGGAACAAGGGTTTGGATCAAAACTAAACCCCCAAATCAAATAGATGTGGTGGACGGCAAGCCAAGAGATACCAATGGGTTAGTTGTCCATCACCGGAGACCAACCCACCGGAGTCCCATGCCGGTCATTTTTTTTTAAACACCAACTTAAAAAAAAAACAAAAAACTTCTAGGGCTGAAGTGGCATTATATTTGTAATACAAATATTAAGCTCTAAAATCGTTTTTTGGTATCTCAACTAGCATTGGGGATTCCCACTCCATATATTGATTGGATATTTTTGAACAATAATAGTTAGGAGATCATCCATTTTCAAGTTAAAATTGGATGGGAAATACAAGCTCGAGTTTATAGTCGGACAACACAATAGTTTTTTACTTTTTGTCGGAGTGGGCGGATGACATGCATGAGACTCTGGGTCATTTGATTTGACTTGCCATCCAACGCAGCCATTTGATTTGGGGGGTTTGGTTTTGGTCCAAACCCTTGTTCCAAGGTTGAAGAAAAGGGTATTTCTATCTTTTAATATAAAATATGCTAGTCAACTCGGGCCTTGGACCAAGTCATAGGAGGTATGTCAGTTTTTTCAAAGTGTGGGGGGTATGTCAAATTTCAAAGATAACATGGGGGGGGGGGGAGCTCGGCACTGCTGAGGTGGCACTCTCTCCTTTTTTTCACAATTTTTTCTAAAAATATCCCCACTTCTTAAAATACCCTTTGCCTCCTTTGAATATGGATGACACTCTTATGGGTATTTCGGACGTTTAAAACCAATCTATTCGTTTCCGAAAATGCATCCAATGGTTTCAAATTTAACAAATTTTTTTCCAATAGCATTAATATGGTATTGAATGGGATAACTGAAAGTTATTATTATCTTTTTTTCAATTCATACATGTCTCTCCATATCCCAATTAAATTTCCTAATTTATTCTTAGTTTCATCTTTATTTTCATTATCTTTCCATCTTTTTAACCTTGACGTCTTTAAAATTTATGTACAACTCTTTCTTCCTAGCCTCCTTGATATACATTCTCATTTCCTAAAATCTACCTCAATAACATAAACAAAATGACTCCATTTAATTAAATATTTTCTAAAGTTTTTTTAGGAAGTTTCCAATTCTCTCATCTATTTAATGCTTTGCTAAATACATTTAGAAATTTTAAAAATAAAACAACTCACGTCTCTCTCCTAAAACCGCTCCTCCTTCCAGAACACCTTATCTTATTTTTCCAAGAGTCCGTCTAGAGCTACACCCATTTCTTACTCCCAATCTCTTCCCCTATTAGAAAAAATCAAGAGTTCTAATTACTGCTGATGTGGCACCTTTTTTATTCTTATATTTGGCTTAGCTCAAGCCGAGCTATTTAAATTTAATGTTCCTTTCAATTTTCCAATCAAATAGCTCTTTTTTTAAGCAAGTTTTTCTGGTTGGACGACCCAAAGAAGAAACTTTCTTCGTTCTAAAAGCAAAACAAAACAAAAACAAAAGAAGAACAAATTTTCTAGGTCGATCTCTCTCAAACCAAAAAGAAGAAACCCTCTAAAACTAAAAGAAGATCGAGAAAACAAAGACGATGAGCTTGATGTTGGAATCCAACGCTAACTTCTTCCAACTTTAATGATGATAAGTTCATAACACTTTTAACAATTATAGTGATTTGGTGTTTCGTTTAGACTCTATCATGGGTAGTGGTAGAGGAGTTAAACTGACGGTCTTACCTTTCTAATCAATGGCCATAGGTTGGACTGATATAATGAATTGCTTAAATAATTTCAATTCCTTAGAAACTGATATAATGAATTGCTTAAATAATTGCTTTTTACATTTCTTATTACACTATATTAATTACATTTACAAAATGCATATGATGATCACTTGATGACCTCACATAACAACCGCTTTCTAATCATTAAATGGTTAAGAAAAATTCATTAAATTCGCCCATTTAAACCTCTAAACGGTTCATAATCCAATTAAAGAGTTCTTAACTTTTCTCACCTAGTAATTTTAAATTTTTTCAGACATTGTCTCTTCAGGCAATCCATGAATCAAACATCCATTTTTTACATCAGTAAAAAAATTATATTTTATAGTCTATTTTGTACGACATGATTTTTTCTTTCTTTATTTGTTTTCAATTTTTTTTTTTTTTCAAATCGAATGAGCCTAGCTCCATTTATATTTCAATCAAACCCTTCCATACAATACGTTCCAGATAAACATATTGCTCTGATTAAAATAATAAAAACTAAAATTTTTCAATTTTATATGTATCAAATAAGATATGATTATACCTGCAGAAAATTTTTATTTTTTCATATAATATTTTTTTGGATAAATTAAATTTTTTCATATCAAAGATGTTTGGTAATTTTTTGCTGAATTTTTTAATTACATTGCTATTGTGCTAAAATTATAGATTTTTTTAAGTAAGAGGTATTTTCTTCTGATAATGGTTTACAAAGCTAGATTGTTATAGTTGGAATTATGTATTTTTTACATTTTGAACTAATAAAGTATTTTAAAATTTTAACTTATGGGTTTATAAACCCTGTTATTGTAGATATATAAATAGCTAATTTTTTTTTGGGTTTTGGGTCCTTAGAGTTTGCATGTTTTTTAGATTAGTTTTTATTCTTCTATACTAGGGTACTTCATATTTATGAACCTATAGTTATAAAGCTCTACTATTGCGTTTAAATAATGTGTTTTTTGAACTAAGATTTTTTTAAATGTTTCTCTAACATTTTTTACAAAGCCCTATAATTGTATTTGGAATTTTATTTAAGTAAGGATTTTTTATGAGATTTTTTTTAATCATGGATTTGTATTAAACATAATTATTTTAGTTTAAAATAACATAATAATTTTATTTTTATATTTTTATAGTTAGTATTCTGTTCGTATTTTTTGAATCATTTTTATCTATGAATTTATATAACCCAAATATTGTAGTTAGAATATGGATTTTTTTTTTAAAACTAAGGCGTTTGATATCTTTTTTTTTTTAAATTTTTTAGTTATGGGTTTATAAAACCCTGCTGTGGGGGAAAAATCCCGAGAAGCCGTCGGATGATCCTCCACCTCCCCAAATAACAGTCAATTATTAAGAAGTATAAAGAACAGTAAAGAAAGAGAGCCAAGAGAGAATGAGTTAGAGAGAGAGAGAGAGAGAGAGAGAGAGACGACCGTTTTTACGAGGTTCGTCATCAAAGCTCTAGCGACTACGTCCTCGGCCTCATGGAGGGCAATCTACTATAATCTTCTGTTGTGTTACAATGTTTTGAGTTACATCCGACATCCTAGATCCCCCAACAATGGTGTGAAGGGTACTATTTATAAAAAATTATCCAAGAAGTTAGCTAATTGAAAGGAGTTCAGGGAGTTGATGGTAACTGTAAACAGTTAAGGGAGTTGATCTAGTGCATCATAGGAGATGCTAAGGTATAGCAGGATGTATAGTAATAGTGAGTTTAGACATCGGAATTTGTGTCAGAAAATATGGGTACACACATAGCCCCCTCTCGGTGGTGGAGCTCGACGGTGGGAGATGGTCCGCCTCCGAGAAGATAAAAAAGTAGATCCATTTTATATGAGTTTGGACTCTCTAGAGGATTTCTGGAAGAGCTCCGGGAGCGTTCATGTTGAAGCTCATGGAGCATATCCGTCTGACCGTGGCGATGATGTTGATGTAATGATGGGTGATGTATGATGATGAATGACAATGATGAATGATGATGATGACTGATGATGATGATGAATGATTTATGCTGAGGCCTCGTGACTCGAGGTCTTGTAAAAAGTACTTAGGCCTGTCGGAACAAGACTCTTGGCCTCTCTAGATATATGCACGTTAAGTTGTCACCCCTTAGGATGGAATTACCTTGGACCCCGAGGGATAATACTGTCTGTCAAGGTCCCGTTTTGCCTTAGACTTGTAGGCCATGAAGGACTTGGGTGCCATGGCCTGTGATCTGTAAGACTTTTTGGCCTTCTTTGGAGAGGTGCTAGTTGGGTCGTCACCCCTCAGGACGAAACTATGTCGGACCCCGATGGATGATACTGCCTGTCAAGGTCCCATTTTGCCTTTGACTTTAAGCCGAGAAGGACTTGGGTGCTTTGGCCTGCTTTAGACAAGATTTCTTCCCCATTCGGGGAGGGATACAGTTAACATGCATCAAGGTGGACTGTGCCTACTCTTGAAGGATGTCAACCATATGTGTCAAGGTCCCGTTTCGTCTTTGGCTGTGAGCGGAGAAGGACTTGGGTGCCTTGGCCTACTTTAGACTGGACTTTTGCCCTCGTGGGGGTCTTTTTTGCAATGGAGATTGATTGTTGACGAAGCCCCAAGTGAAGAGAGTTCGTACATGAGCCTCCCAGTTTGATATAGATGTATGATTTTTGTCGATTGAGCTTTGTTGATTGACTGAGATCTTTGCTCATCAGTTTGAGAAGTTGGTTACTTCTTTATGTTTTTTTCTGAGAGGTGTGATGTTCCATTGAGAGGCAACTAGTAAGATGTCATTGTTTTGATCGAGTTAATTTAGAGGTGTAGCTGTGCCGGCTGATGAAGTGGTTAATTGTGAGACAATGTTTGTTGGCGTAATGTTGCACTATGAGAGATAGAGGCTGCTTGTGATGTAAGGTTTGTCCGTAAGGGGCTAGCTGTTAGATGTTATGCTACCGGCCAAGTTGTAAGTTGGCCAAGAGATAAAGCTTGTTGGCTAGCTTGATGCTGGCCGTTGGGTAAGAGTATTGGCTGTGAGACTATCCGTGAGATGTTGCATATGCTCACTTGAGAGAAGCAGTTGATCGGAAGCTGACGGCCAATGAGAGGGTTGAACGTGTCGCTGCTCTAATAACAATGTATCTGCATTTTTAAGAGGTGTGGCAGGTGAGGTTGTCGGGGATTCCTTTACGGCTACAACTTTTTCTTCTCTTTCGTTTCTTCTTGTTGGTGGCCATGTTGTAGATCGGCCATGGGGACAAGGGGCCGAGGTGGATCATGTCAGAAGGTTATGTTCGAGCATGGCGTCAAGGTGCCTCGAGGAGGAGCATGGCGGCAAGGGGCCATGTTCGAGCACATTGACAAGGTGGTCATGGTTGAGCACGGCGGCAAGGGGCCGAGGTGGATCATGTCGGCATGTCGTGTTTGAGCATGGCAGACTGAGTTGAGAACAATCTTTAATTGGAGGAAAGTTTCTAATCTGAATCCAACTCTTGCCAAATTCATTATGGCTTTGTTCATATTACATATAGATAATTATAGGTTTGAAAACCTAACACAACAAGAGCTAAGAGCCCCATAGATTCAAGAGAGAAAAATCCTTGGTATTTACTCTAACCTTTTGAGTTTTTAATTCCCTTGGATTATTCAAGCTCGTGAGTTTGTTTTAGTAACTATTTTTCAAGCTCGACTACTATTCATCTAGGACTATTCAAATCTATACCTAAATGATTAGAGACCACATGATTTGACACACCCAATTCTATTGAGCTATCGTGTGTGATCTGGAGCTGGTTTAAGGCAGCAAATCTAGATAAGCAACATGAGTAGGACATGTAGATAGGGGTATAAATGGGTCGGGTACATGTATTTAGACCCAACCATATCACATATTGGGGTATGAAAATGGATGCAAACCCAACTAAATTGGGCCTCTAATGGGCCTGGGTCCAAAAACTAATACCTGAATCAAAATAATCATGTTCGATTATATCCGGTATTTGGGTCAATTAGGTTGACAAGATTCTTGATTACAGAGCTGACATGGCACATCCTCGAAGTCATCTGATAACAAATATTCTGCATTGGCCACCACATGGATAGTGCCATTGTCCATATGATGCTTACAAAGTACAATTGTATTGATAGAAGATATAGAAAAATTTTGAAGCAGCGAAGCAATGGCCAATCACATGGCGCCACAATCTCATCTTCAAAAAGCATTTCTGGGTTTGTACGAAAGCAACAGGAGTATGTGGCACTATATGATTGGCCAGAGCTTCTCTGCTTCAAAATTTTCTCTAGAAGTTATGAGAAAAATTTGAAGGGCGGGATGTTTGAAGCGGCAATCATGCGCCCAATGATCGTGCGCCACATATAGCCCTTTAGGCAATTGCCACCAAGAAAACATTAGAAAGATATAGAAATGACTAAAAGGGGAGATTATTGATTAGCGGATAATCACTCATAGGATTCAAGGTGTGGTCCATAGCACATGGACCAAGTTAGGACCCCAATTTGATTTGCCACATGGCTATTGACCAAGCCACACACATGGCGTAGAGTCATAGGATCAATTATGTAGTTATCTAACTGTTGTAAATTCTCAACTATCTGTACCTATTTAAATTAACTTCTGTACATCTCAGGAAGAGAAGAAGAATTTCAGTGTTCTATCATTTGGTATCAGAGACAGATTCCAAAAGGCCTCCAAAAAACAAAAATGTTGTTCAGGAATTGTTCATTACAGACCAGTAGGGGTGTCAACGGGTCGGTTCCGGTTCGGTTCCTAAGGTGGCTAGAGCCGGAACAATCTGTTCTGGTTCTTATCGGTTCAGTTCCTTAATGGTTCCGGTTCTCAAAGTGATGGATCCGGAACCGGAACCGATTATGTATTTATGTCGATTTCGGTTCTCAAAGTGATGGATCCAGAACCGGAACCGATTATGTATTTATGTCGGTTTCGGTTCTGGGTATATTGGGCCAAATCTTGAGAATATGAGAATTTTTACACTATATTTATTTATTGGTACCGGTTCTTATCGGTTCGGTTCCGATTCTTATCAGTTTTGGTTCCATATTAGGCTACCCAGAACCGGAACCGTTATTGTTGGTTCGGTTCCGGTTCCGGTTACTTTTACTATTTAATTGTTCCCAAAAATATGGAACCGGAATTGGTGTTCTCGGTTCCGGTTCCGATTCGATTTCGGTTAAACGGGTAAAATTGACACCCCTACAGACCAGGATGTTCTCCAACTAAAGGAATTTGTTGAATCCCTGAAAGGAGACACAGACAAACGCCTTGATCAAATGGATTCCAACATCGCTGAAATATGCAAGTGTTTGGATCAATTGCTGAATCGTCCTATTCCAACCTCCGTTGAATCACTTATAGTAGTGGAGAACGTGCCCAAGGTTAACAACCAAAGAGAAATAGCTCTGTCCTCCTTGAAGGACCACAATGACAAATCTGCACCTATCCAGAGCCGATCGCTTAAACAGGATTTCCCACATTATGATGGCTCCACCAATGTTTTGGACTGGATATCACGTGCAGAACATTTTTTTCGCTACCATGGAACATCGGATGATCAAAAAGTCCTGATTATCTTCATTCCATCTCGAAGGTGATGCTTCACCATGGATCGTTTGAATCGAAGAATGAGGGCTTAACCTTACATGGACTGAATTTGTTGAAGAAATAATCTCTCGCTTCGGACCAACTGCTCACGACAATCTTTACGGATCTATTTCAAAGTTACAACGAGCTTCAACTCTTAAGGCATACCAAACTCAATTCGAACGCCTCTCTTGTTGCATTAAAGGTTGGTCTGACATATCCTTAATGGGATGCTACATTAGTGGGTTAAAGGATGATATTCGGCTTGACGTGCAAGCACATTACCCCTCTTCACTCAACAAAGCCATTAGCATCGCTTGATTGATGGAAGAGAAGCATGGTTTACGGCGTTTCTCATCACAACCAGAAGCATCATCTGCCACGATGGGTTTTTCTTCTACTATTCCAACAAATGAACTTGTGCTTGCTAGTTCATCCACCACATTGCCACCTATTAAAAGATTAACACAGTCGGAAGTGGACGAACGGCGTAGAAAAGGCTTGTGTTTCAATTGTGATGACATTTTTCACCCTGGACATAAATGTAAGCGGATACAACTATTATTACTTGATGGTCATTGTAGTGATTTTGACGATGATCAACAGGACACACTTGGGACTTATGCACATTGCACGACTTGAAGACAAGTCGTCTTTCCAGGACAAGGGGATGTTAGGACCCCAATCTGATCTGCCACGTGGCTATTGACCAAGCCACACACATGACGTAGAGTCATAGGATCAGTTATGTAGTTATTTAACTGTTGTGTAACTGCTGTAACTTCTCAACTGTTTGTACCTATTTAAATTAACTTCTGTACATCTCAAGAAGAGAAGAAGAATTTTAATTTAAATAAAGGCCGTGTTTGATTACCAAGTGGGAAAATTGCATTTTCCTTGGGAAAACACAACTGTCCATTGTTAGATAGCCACTATAAATTTGTATAATTTTCTTTAACAGGCCATTTAAATCTGGATAATTTTTCCTACTAGGCCCGGAATTCATTTCCCATCCAAATAGGCGAGAATTCATTTCCACTTGAAAATACACCTTTATTTTCTCACATGATTGAAATATGTGTTCTCAGTTGCAATCAATCAGCCATTTAGGCCGTGTTTGATTGCAAGGAAAATTTTCCTCCCTCAAAAAATGTTCCTGAGAAAGTTTTCCTGAGACTGTTTGATTGCACTTTGGAAAATATGCATTTTCCAAATTTCCAGTGTTTGATTTCACCAAATTTTCCCGAGAAAACATGCACCTTGTGAAAATCCCAGACCATCCAATTAAACTACTTCAACTCAACTTTTCATGGGGATAGTAACGTTGGTGCCTATAACCACAATCAAACTTGAAAAAGGGGTACTCTACCTATGCAAGCCAAAGATAAGAAAATACCTCAAAATGCCAACATCTTATGGGACATAAGAGAGGTGTAACATAATATGTATGCCCTCTTGGAGATGCTCTTACACTCAAGCCAAGGTGTTAACATATGCAAGCCAAAGATAAGAAAGGAATGGAATGCCAACATCTTATGGGACATCCAACGACAAGAAGCATCCTAACGTACACGTATGACTGTACGAGACACATGAAACTGCAATTAAGTCATGTAGGAACAAACTTGTATAAGTCCCAATCACCATAAATCAAATAAAAAGTGCATACAGGCAAATTTAGTGTCAGTCCACTGAACATATCATATTCTCCAAGTTAATAAACAAATAGAAAACCACCAAAACAAGAAGTTTCGAAAATCTGCCAAAAGTAGGATCTAAAGTTTTCATGGACCATGCGGTAAAAAATCCTTTAAGGCACCAAAAGAAACTTAGCATGTCAAAGACACCCCCACTTCCTCAATTAAACGAACACAAGGTAGTAGCAATAGGACCCAACATCCATATTACCAGCATCTAGAGCATCCACGATTTTTTTTCAATCGGTATCTAAAGCATCCACAATCCACAATAGAAGTTTTTTTTATCACCATAAAAGTTCTATTCGTTCCAGCATCAAACCATGGTAAAACCTATCAAACATAATAGTAGGCATACCACATGTTAAACGGCTTCCCACTTTTTGTTTGTTATAAAGCCCATCAGAAGCACAAATGCTGACAAAGCTACAAAAAATGATTACCAAAGTCCACCATAATAGCTTGAATGACATTCAAAATATCAATTTATTTGCAAATCTGTGAAGCACCATCAAAACGAACAGGCATGCCACATTTGCTTCTATCCTGATAAGAACGTCAATAAGAATTGCATCAACCCATTAAAGCAATTCGCTCAACAACATCATAGAGAGCTGTATAACCCCGACAGAAAATCTATTTCCATATCAGTCTAGTATACGTAATGCCAGTACCCTGCTGAAAAATAACAAAAAGTATATTTTCCTAACGAGAAATGGAACTGCAAATAAATCTGTGCTGGGACTGGAAGTACCGAAGATCCAGCTGACCATTTACCCTCCAGGCAAGCATCAAAACTAACCATTCTTGAAATCCAGAGTTCAAAGGGAAGTAGGGCACCATCTTCTTCTGATTAAAATGCATATAAATTCCTTTATCTCATAGCCCATGATTCAGGCCCTTAGTCGAACCCTCCTTCGTGGGTCCCATTTCACACGGGCCATCCCACCCCGAGTGTGCCCCATATACGTAGGCTGCCCCACTCGAGCCCGGGGTGAAAATGCCCCTGCATTAATCACCCCCGGTGAGGAGTCTCGAACACGAGACCTCCCGCTCTGATACCACTTTGATGCAGGACATTTAACCAATACTCCCCAAAAGCTACGACTGTTGGCAGCGTGAGATTAAATTCCTTTATCTCATAGCCCATGATTCAGGCCCTCGGTCGAACCCTCCTTCATGGGTCCCATTTCACACGGGCCATCCCACCCCGAGTGTGCCCCATATACGCAGGCTGCCCCACTCGAGCCCGGTGTGAAAATGCCCCTGCATTAGAAGTAAGGCACCATCTTCTTCTGATTAAAATGCAATAAAGATCTACATACTTCCTAGAGCATAGAGTTGGACACTCAAGCTATGGTTGATATTATATGAAAAAATTAAGGATAACATCAACAATTAACGCCTCCCATTTCGCTCAAGTAGCCATGAGGACAGATTTGTGTGATGTTAACCATGAGGACCATTAGTGGTCTTGGACCTAAGGACAATGGCCACTAGGGACGATAGTAAACAATGTCCCCATGATAGATTGGGATGTGTTATGTCCAAGTGAATATGAATCGTGTTGGTCTAAAAGAGCAATGTAAAGCATGAGTATTCTTATGTTCCAGGGTATCATGCCAAAGGATGTTATCACCAACAAAAAGAAGCCACATAGCACTTCTTAAACGGTCAGATTTAGCACAAATCAATAATTAAAACTCAAAATAATATCCAATTGACTGAATATAACAAGTTCTTGATTCACGAATCTCGTACCTATGTCTATGGCTGTGGCCTATGGTTGTGGAGATCTTCCCAATCGCCTAAACAACCACTCCTTCTTCAACTCATCATCGACAATGTAGAAAATATTTGTGACCTCTGGCTTATTTCCAAAGAGATCGAGTGCATTTAGTAGATCTGTCTTAGACAAATCAGGAATCTTTCGGAGCTCCTCTCTAAGACGACCATAATCCAGGGGCTAAAAAGCAGTAGCTAGCTTCTCTGCAGCTTGTGCCATGAGAAGAAATGCTGGTTTAATGCTATCATCAACCTGCAAAGGCTTTTTAGAGCCAACAAAAACTGCTTACTTACCAATATAGAAAGAATCATTTTAGATTGGATAGAAGTGTAGAGATGGTTTCCTAGAAGTACACATACCTAATGCATTTGGGAAAATGAGTGCTTTGTCTCAATGCCATGTATTAGTAAAATAGCTAGCTCACAGCAAACTGATGTTGTACAATGTGGAAAGCGAGAAGGAGATTGGAAAATACTCAAAATAGATAGGGAGCAATATAAGAAGCAAATTTAACATACTCAAAATTACCAGATTGAGATATCTACATTAGTTGCATTAGCTTTGTCAAACAAAAGTCTTGCTTCAACACAAAGGGAGAAACATAAGGAGGGAATTTGACAAACACCAAAATTACCATATCGAGGTTCCTTCACTAGTTGCATTAGCTTTGCCAAACAAAGGTCTTGCTTCAACACAAAGGATGTTCCCACAGCCTTCTCGACTTGAAAATTTGGAGCCCACAAGGACCCATTAACCAGGGTGTGAATCATTTATGGATGCACAACTCTCCACTAAGGATGTTGCTACAACTTTGAAATCTCAATCCCCACATAAATCAAACTACAAAATAGCTTTCTCAATTTTAATTTTTTTTTACTCTAGAATCACCCAAGAAAAAGGGCAAGAACAGAAGTCTCTATGTTTAGTAGTTGGAAGATCGGCATAAAGTTGCATCTATAGGTGCTCACTCTCTCTTTAGAATCTTGTTATTCCTTCAAAAGTTTTGATCATAAAATAGGTTATTTCAAATTACAAGTTATAATCATATATGCTACTACTAAAGAGGCAAATATAGCGAATCAAGCTTCTGGCAAAGAATTTCAGTATTATGGTTTGAAAATTGGTTAGAGATGACTTTGGAGGTTGATAAGTTCAACAATCAAAATCTCTTGTATGTGGCAGTAAAGGAAAAATTGAAAAGGAAAGAACTGTTAATATACTTTTCTTCTAGGTAGTATATAAGTAGAGGCTAGTGATGCCAAAGTGCAAAAGATGTAGCTAAGTAGACCTGAAACCAGATTGCATTTGCTTGGACAGTTCTTATATGCTGAAAAGAGTGAAAAGATGTAGCTAGGTAGACCTGAAACGAGATTGCATAGCCAAATGCTTTAGGGTAGAGCAATTGGCCCTATAATTGCATCAAAAGATCCAGGTAACAACTAACAATACCAAAGATTTGACTATTTTCAAGAATCTATGGCTCAGGTGGCAAGCATGGTTATTCACAATTGAAATAGGTGGGTCGAGAACCAGGAGTTCAAAGATACAGGACACGTAGGGGAAGCAATCAAATAAACAAAGATCCAAGAAATCTACTCATACAGGACATGTAGGGGAAGAAATCAACTTGATTACAGATTTTTAAGGCTTCAACTCAAGAGATCGCAACCCAATGAACAGGAAACCTAGAAATCTGCTCAAATTTATTCAAGTTGCCAATGAAAAAAAACCCTAAAAACACCATTCAACCATAGAAAGATCTGGAGCCCCATTCCTTTTCATGACAAAAGTTAGAGGGGTGTTGGAGATGCCCTTACCGTTACCGGCAATTTCTTCGGTGGCGAGATTAATGGCTCCTACAACGTGGGTCTTTTCTGTGAGCAGCAACAAGGCGATCGAGAGGATTGAGATCGTGATTAATGGCTTCACAGAGGTTGGAACTCGTCTGTGAGCACTAACTAGGCAAACAAGATGATTGAGAGAGCAAGAGAAGAGGATTGAGCGAGAGGAAATTAAATGTCTGGGAAAATGCCCAAATGAAGTGGGAAAATAGAGGCGCGCTTTCCCGTGGGAACGAATTCCGACCTATATGGAAAGGAAAAGCATTCCAGGCTTGGACGGGAAAACCTCATTTTCTTGGGAAAATTTTCCCACCCTAAAAAGTGTTATCAAACAATGTAAAACTGTGTTTTCCCGAGAAAATACAATTTTCCGACGGGAAAATTGCCAATCAAACACGCCCTTAAGGCATATCCCAGATGTATTTTCTCGGGAAAATTTTCCGTGCAATCAAACACGGCCTTAGAGCTTTACTCTCTCAAAGAGTTACGATAGAACCAGTGTTCTATCAGCTTCTGCATAACAAAACAATAAAAAATGCCCACTAAGTCCTTACAAGTTGAGTGAGATAGTTATATAAAATCCAAACAAGAGTGAGATAGAAGACAAAACGTACTTTCAGATTTCCCCCCTCATTTTTCGTTATTGACGTTATTTTCTATTTTCCCGTTTTTCGTCCTATGCGTTACAATCTGTTATAACGGAAAAAAAGGCAATGTCCCCAGTAACGGGCTGGGGGTGTTACCATTTTTTTCCGTTATAACGAAAATAACGCTCAGGGGCAAAAATGAAAAATAAAGGTAAATAATGGAAAAATGGCGCCCGAATTCAAAATTTGAATTTTGAATTTCAGATTTTCAAAAAACAGAAAATAATGGAAATAACGGCCATTTTTGTCCTCAAAATTTTCCAGAAAATAACGGTCGTTATTTTCGTTATAACGGAAAAATAACAGAAAATAATGGTCATTATTTTGTGGGCGTTTTAACGGTACGTAACGTAACAGGAGAGGTCCAAATCCGTTAAAACAGCCATTATTTTTGTTATAATGGCCGTTTTTTAAACCATGGCTAAAACTACCGACCCTTTTCCAAAAAAAGAAGAAGTGGGCCAATTAACAAATTTCTGGCACAAATAAGTGGGCCAATAAGAGAGGACATATGGGTCCAAAAATGGGCCCATTAGAAAGAAGAAACCTCTAAAATGAGAGATTGGTTAGATAGGGCATTATGGGTCGAAAAGTAGACTAGGTAATTGGTCCAAACACTAGATTATAAATTTGAACTCGATTACAGATCTGGGTATTAAAGAGAATGAATATTAATTTCCCTGCAAATTGGCTCAAATAATCCTCTCAATGGGCTTAACTTCACATCAGATGGGCTTCGATGTAGTAGAGAATTTGTGGGCACCCCTACCTTGATGGACTCTTCATTGGATTAGAGCGTGGCCTGGGCAAACCCCTCTTCTTTTATTTGGGAAATAAATAGGTTGGGTTTAGTTGAGGCCGTTTATGTGCTCCACTGAAGATTGCAAATCGTATGCGTTGGACCAGTTCAAACTTGGGGCCTGCCGACCAGTTGGCTCAAGCCCAGCTCACTTCTGTCCTAAGCCCACCTTAACCCAGGACAGGTGGCAACAAGACGATAGAGGAAATTAATATCCAAAGTCTATATCTACAAGTTGAAAAATATCCACACGGTGAATATGTTTGGTTGATCATGAAACATCAATGTTTTAGTAGGGTTTCGGTTTATGTTTGGTGGGTTTCCTTCTTAGATAATTTCCTTCTCTTGATTTGTTTCCTTCTGAGAAAATTTCAAACGGGTTTCGGTATCTCCTTTGCGGGTTTACTTCTTCGCGTGTTTTGTTAACATAATTGGCGGGGGAGTTTCCTTCTTAGAGAGTTTCCTTCTTCCTAGAGATAAGCGTAAGAAAATGTAAACCGTTGGATGTGGGTTGATCTCAGCCGTCACTTGTGTACCAAAAGAGAAAGATTATATTTTGTAATATAGAAGAGGATAGAATTAGAAAAAAGATTAAAAATAGGAAAATAACGCAAGAAAGATTCTAAGACAGGGCATAAATGGTGGAGAACCCATGAATGGAAACGAAATATAACCATTCCTTAAAGCATGCAAAACAAAGATTTTTTGATATTTTTCTTCAGCGCTATAAAACGAACAGAGAAGAGGAAGAAAGCGTATCTACAATTGATCACAGTGTAGGTAGAGAAGCGAGATGATGGCTGCAAGAGTGAGAGTTGTCGCAACCCTTATCGTGTTCATCATGTTGTGCACAGGTTAGCCAAAGCAGACCTTGTTCTTGTATTAATTTACTAGCTAGGACGTTGGTGCTGCGCACTCGCCCTATTCTATATTTATATATATACTTATTGATATGTTTTTGTTTGATCTTGTTTGTTTCAGACTTCAAAGACGTTGTTGGGCAAGACGGTAAGTTGGGTTGTTGTACCGATAACCACATTGGCAGATGTGTTCCGGGCGAAGATGATCAGAAATGCAATGAGATGTGCAGCCCAAAATGCACGAGAGGCGACTGCAACCCAATATGCCCAAAGGGGGAGTGTAAGAAACGAGGAGACAAGCATTATTGTCATTGCTACTGCTGATCATTTACTCTGCTCCCCTATCTATTTATCATATGGTGTTCACTCAATAAAACTCCTACGTTATAATAAATGTCGTTGATGAACACACTCTCTCTCTCTCTCTCTCTCTCATATGTCAAGTGGGCCCATATATTAGGTGGGTTAAGTCCATTGGGGGTGGAGGGTGTTGTCTAACAGAACTCACTTGTTCCAAACAAATGACTGCACCACTTGCAAAAGTAATCAAGGCCCTTGAACCATAACTAAGATCAATAGACAAAAACCGAATCGGTGATCAAACTGATATTTTGTTAAATAGGTAGGACCGGGGTCCAACCATGGTTCAAACTGGTTGGTCCAACTTTAATTATTAAATAATTAAAATTATTGAAAATAAAAATATTATGAAAAAATCTTTGTTAATAGACACCATTACTCTTCCAGAAGAAAAATCTGTAAGAGATCTCTTTGTTAAGAGCAAAGTCGATCACACATCACAATACGAGTCACGGGCCACACTCTTAGAGGATGATGACTGTATGGATGTTCGGCAAGTCCCTCAGTGGACTTGTAAACCAAAAATTAGTGATTTCTAAGCGTTGGATTGGAGTCATTTGCATGGGTTTCTTTTAACCGTAGATTTAGACCATTATTGACTGTTATTTGGGGGTACTAGATCCAAAGGTCTGACATAACTAATCAGGCTGATTTTTAGTTTTCGGGTCCAGCGAGGGACTGGCCAAACATCCATACGGTCATCGTCCTCTAATAGTATGCCACGTGTCTCATATTGTGGTGTGCGATCAGCTTTGCTCACACACATGTGAGCGAAGGTTTACTCTCTTAATAGGACTCACCAAAGAGATTCTATATCATCCTTGCCTAGCCTTGAAGAGAGGGAGAGAGGTATTTCTACATGTCAGAACAAGAAGAAGAAGAATAACGGGGAAGAAGTATAAGAAAAGGAAACAATGATGTTGAAGCCCAACAAGGCATATGACAATTTAGATTCTCTATGTTACAAGAACCCATAATCTCTCTCTCTCTCTCACTTACTCATTGAGATTTATCCTTTTTGAAAAAATCTCTGTTAATGAACTCCATTACTCTTACAAAAGAAATAGGGCAGTCTTGGTCTTCTCTGATTTTTCAAAAGACCGGTGGTTCAGTCTCAGTTTAATGGTTGAACCGTCAATTTGAAGAAAACCGCCAGTTCTTATGAAAACTCAGGTTCAATGCAAACTGGACCGAAATTTATAGAAATTCCGGTCAGACCAGGTCAACCATCGGTCCAGTCTAATTTTCAAAACACCGATATTTTGTCTTAGCAATAACTTTGAATATGCTTGTGCCAAAGTGGGACCCACAATGTAATGATTCTAATGTTGGAGCCCTTTTTTTTTTTGTGTAAACAATGTTGGAGACCTTACGGTATTATAAAATTGTGATCTATATATTCGAAATAGAAGATCAGACTGATCTTTTACGATATTATCAAGTCATCCGGGCTACACGTAAAAATGTAATGCCACGTCGCTTATATTTAGAGGCCAGTAACAGTATAGACATTTGAACCACCACTAAATCGACCGAGAAGCCAAAAATCAGCCTGATTGATGGTTTCTAACCATTGGATTTGATTTTTTTTTCATTGGTTAATTTTTTCAACTGTGGGATTTGAGCATTATTTTTGGCAAACGCCTAGAAACCGCCAATCAAGTTGATTTTTGGTCTGCAGGTTCACTTAGGGATGGTTCGAAAGCATCCATATGGTCATTGATCTCTAATAGTACTGTTACGTGTTGTCCAGGACGCCTGGATCAAGAAATGCCAGGATTAAAAAAATTCTCTATGTTCAAAGGCTGCTTTCAACTAGCTAGGGATCACATTGGAGATCTTCAACATCCAAAAAATTAAACCTATCATATATATATATATGTTTATTATTGTACATGATCATGATGATGAACAAAATTTGTGGAGCCGACACCAAATAGTTGGGATAACGCTTTAATGATAATGATAATCGAGTGAATTATATATTATTATTATTTTTTGGGAATTTTTGACATACCCGCCCCCATGTTATCTTTAAAATTTGACATACCTGCCATGATATATGTTGGGCCCATGGCTAGATGGACCTACATACTAAATATCAACCCAGGAAAATGACTGTAATCCAATGATTAAAAATCACTTATCAGGCTAATTTTTGGTTTCTAGGTCTACCTAGGGTTGGGCCCACATTAATCAGTGGTCCCTAAGAGTGTGCCACGTGACTCATAATGCGGTCTGTTATCAACATCAATGAACCCCTTATAATCACTCATGTACATTGCACTCGTGCCGCCTCCTAGTATTAGTAATAAAATATTATTTTCTTGCAAGGGTAGACGGTTGCATCACTGGCTTAACTTTAGTAAAAAAAAAAGGGGATTTTTGACATATCCCCCATGTTATCTTTAAAATTAGACATGCCCCCCCCCCCCCCCACAATTTGAAAAAGCTGACATACCCCCCTATGACTTGGTCCACTGTCATTTGACCAGTATTGACCCAAGTTGACTACCTAATTTGTATTAAATGGCACAAATGTCCTTGTCTTCAACCATAGAACAAGGGTTTGGGCCAAAACCTAAACCCCAAATCAAATGGCTGTGGTGGACGGCCGGCAAAGAGATTCCAATGGGTTGGCCGCCCATCACCGGCGACCAACCCACCGGACTCTCATGGCCGGCTGGCCACCACTTTGACAATAATTTAAAACCCAAGGTTTAAAAAAAAAAAAAAAACGCAAAGCATACAATTTTAGTTTTAAATTTTTCATTAACGAAAATGAAAAATAAGACAAAGCAATTTATATTTTAAGCTTTTGAGATGTGGATTTTGGAAAGATGGGTTCTCCCAATTTTAAAATTTTATTCTACGATAAAATCCATAAAAAAATCCCATTCATTCATGAGTTTTATTTATTTTTTAGGGTTTTTTCTTCTCAATATTTGTTTAATTCATCAAAAAATAAAAAATAAAAATCTCAAGTTTACCAACATGGGTTTTAATTTTTATTTTTAATCTCCTCTTTTCATGCTTGATTTGGGGTATGGGTTTCGGCCTAAACCCAAACCCTTGATCTAAGGTTGAAGACAAGGGCACTTTCGTCCTTTAATACAAAATTAGGTAGTCAACTCGGGTCAACACTGGTCAAATGACAGTGGACCAAGTCATAGGGGGGTATGTCAGCTTTTTCAAAATTGTGGGGGGGTATGTCAAATTTTAAAGATAAGGGGTATGTCAAAAATTCCCAAAAAAAAAACAAAAAACAAATTCACAGACAGGTACGTGCAACAATCTAATCTTGCTAAAAAACACAAGTCAGGCCATACAAGCCAGGCCTATGGGCTGATTATCTTGGCCTAGCGGGCCGGGCCTTGAAGCCCAACATTTATAGTTGGCCCATTACAACGATAAGGAGATGAAATAAACGTTTACCATTGGTTAAGTCCATTATAAAAATTGGATGAGTAATCAAGGCCCATGAAACATAATTAAGATCAAGAATTGAAATAAAAAAAGACATGCATTTATGAGAATTGGGTCGGGCTCGGGGGACACCTATTTTTTACCCCCATTTGTCGTACCCACATAGAAGATGAATCAATGGCTGATTTTTGGTGAGGATGATCTCATCACCATAGAGATCGAGGAGATCATCCTCACAAAAATTCAAATCATTCTAATATTCATAGACTGGTTTCGAAGCTGAAGAATTAAAGACCGTCGATTTTTACCTTCTAACTTGAAAACCACATTTGATGCGGTTAGAAATTTCAGAATGGGCTGATTTTTTAAAAAAGTTGACATACCCCCCTATGACTTGGTCCAAGGTCAGATGACCAATGTTTACCCGAGTTGACTATAATATTTTACATTAAAAGAGAGAAATACCCTTGTCTTCAACCATGGAACAAGGGTTTGGATCAAAACTAAACCCCCAAATCAAATAGATGTGGTGGACGGCAAGCCAAGAGATACCAATGGGTTAGTTGTCCATCACCGGAGACCAACCCACCGGAGTCCCATGCCGGTCATTTTTTTTTTAAACACCAACTTAAAAAAAAAACAAAAAACTTCTAGGGCTGAAGTGGCATTATATTTGTAATACAAATATTAAGCTCTAAATCGTTTTTTGGTATCTCAACTAGCATTGGGGATTCCCACTCCATATATTGATTGGATATTTTTGAACAATAATAGTTAGGAGATCATCCATTTTCAAGTTAAAATTGGATGGGAAATACAAGCTCGAGTTTATAGTCGGACAACACAATAGTTTTTTACTTTTTGTCGGAGTGGCGGATGACATGCATGAGACTCTGGTCATTTGATTTGACTTGCCATCCAACGCAGCCATTTGATTTGGGGGGTTTGGTTTTGGTCCAAACCCTTGTTCCAAGGTTGAAGAAAAGGGTATTTCTATCTTTTAATATAAAATATGCTAGTCAACTCGGGCCTTGGACCAAGTCATAGGAGGTATGTCAGTTTTTTCAAAGTGTGGGGGGTATGTCAAATTTCAAAGATAACATGGGGGGGGGGGGAGCTCGGCACTGCTGAGGTGGCACTCTCTCCTTTTTTTCACAATTTTTTCTAAAAATATCCCCACTTCTTAAAATACCCTTTGCCTCCTTTGAATATGGATGACACTCTTATGGGTATTTCGGACGTTTAAAACCAATCTATTCGTTTCCGAAAATGCATCCAATGGTTTCAAATTTAACAAATTTTTTTTCCAATAGCATTAATATGGTATTGAATGGGATAACTGAAAGTTATTATTATCTTTTTTTCAATTCATACATGTCTCTCCATATCCCAATTAAATTTCCTAATTTATTCTTAGTTTCATCTTTATTTTCATTATCTTTCCATCTTTTTAACCTTGACGTCTTTAAAATTTATGTACAACTCTTTCTTCCTAGCCTCCTTGATATACATTCTCATTTCCTAAAATCTACCTCAATAACATAAACAAAATGACTCCATTTAATTAAATATTTTCTAAAGTTTTTTTAGGAAGTTTCCAATTCTCTCATCTATTTAATGCTTTGCTAAATACATTTAGAAATTTTAAAAATAAAACAACTCACGTCTCTCTCCTAAAACCGCTCCTCCTTCCAGAACACCTTATCTTATTTTTCCAAGAGTCCGTCTAGAGCTACACCCATTTCTTACTCCCAATCTCTTCCCCTATTAGAAAAAATCAAGAGTTCTAATTACTGCTGATGTGGCACCTTTTTTATTCTTATATTTGGCTTAGCTCAAGCCGAGCTATTTAAATTTAATGTTCCTTTCAATTTTCCAATCAAATAGCTCTTTTTTTAAGCAAGTTTTTCTGGTTGGACGACCCAAAGAAGAAACTTTCTTCGTTCTAAAAGCAAAACAAAACAAAAACAAAAGAAGAACAAATTTTCTAGGTCGATCTCTCTCAAACCAAAAAGAAGAAACCCTCTAAAACTAAAAGAAGATCGAGAAAACAAAGACGATGAGCTTGATGTTGGAATCCAACGCTAACTTCTTCCAACTTTAATGATGATAAGTTCATAACACTTTTAACAATTATAGTGATTTGGTGTTTCGTTTAGACTCTATCATGGGTAGTGGTAGAGGAGTTAAACTGACGGTCTTACCTTTCTAATCAATGGCCATAGGTTGGACTGATATAATGAATTGCTTAAATAATTTCAATTCCTTAGAAACTGATATAATGAATTGCTTAAATAATTGCTTTTTACATTTCTTATTACACTATATTAATTACATTTACAAAATGCATATGATGATCACTTGATGACCTCACATAACAACCGCTTTCTAATCATTAAATGGTTAAGAAAAATTCATTAAATTCGCCCATTTAAACCTCTAAACGGTTCATAATCCAATTAAAGAGTTCTTAACTTTTCTCACCTAGTAATTTTAAATTTTTTCAGACATTGTCTCTTCAGGCAATCCATGAATCAAACATCCATTTTTTACATCAGTAAAAAAAATTATATTTTATAGTCTATTTTGTACGACATGATTTTTTCTTTCTTTATTTGTTTTCAATTTTTTTTTTTTTTCAAATCGAATGAGCCTAGCTCCATTTATATTTCAATCAAACCCTTCCATACAATACGTTCCAGATAAACATATTGCTCTGATTAAAATAATAAAAACTAAAATTTTTCAATTTTATATGTATCAAATAAGATATGATTATACCTGCAGAAAATTTTTATTTTTTCATATAATATTTTTTTGGATAAATTAAATTTTTTCATATCAAAGATGTTTGGTAATTTTTTGCTGAATTTTTTAATTACATTGCTATTGTGCTAAAATTATAGATTTTTTTAAGTAAGAGGTATTTTCTTCTGATAATGGTTTACAAAGCTAGATTGTTATAGTTGGAATTATGTATTTTTTACATTTTGAACTAATAAAGTATTTTAAAATTTTAACTTATGGGTTTATAAACCCTGTTATTGTAGATATATAAATAGCTAATTTTTTTTTGGGTTTTGGGTCCTTAGAGTTTGCATGTTTTTTAGATTAGTTTTTATTCTTCTATACTAGGGTACTTCATATTTATGAACCTATAGTTATAAAGCTCTACTATTGCGTTTAAATAATGTGTTTTTTGAACTAAGATTTTTTTAAATGTTTCTCTAACATTTTTTACAAAGCCCTATAATTGTATTTGGAATTTTATTTAAGTAAGGATTTTTTATGAGATTTTTTTTAATCATGGATTTGTATTAAACATAATTATTTTAGTTTAAAATAACATAATAATTTTATTTTTATATTTTTATAGTTAGTATTCTGTTCGTATTTTTTGAATCATTTTTATCTATGAATTTATATAACCCAAATATTGTAGTTAGAATATGGATTTTTTTTTTAAAACTAAGGCGTTTGATATCTTTTTTTTTTTAAATTTTTTAGTTATGGGTTTATAAAACCCTGCTGTGGGGGAAAAATCCCGAGAAGCCGTCGGATGATCCTCCACCTCCCCAAATAACAGTCAATTATTAAGAAGTATAAAGAACAGTAAAGAAAGAGAGCCAAGAGAGAATGAGTTAGAGAGAGAGAGAGAGAGAGAGAGAGAGACGACCGTTTTTACGAGGTTCGTCATCAAAGCTCTAGCGACTACGTCCTCGGCCTCATGGAGGGCAATCTACTATAATCTTCTGTTGTGTTACAATGTTTTGAGTTACATCCGACATCCTAGATCCCCCAACAATGGTGTGAAGGGTACTATTTATAAAAAATTATCCAAGAAGTTAGCTAATTGAAAGGAGTTCAGGGAGTTGATGGTAACTGTAAACAGTTAAGGGAGTTGATCTAGTGCATCATAGGAGATGCTAAGGTATAGCAGGATGTATAGTAATAGTGAGTTTAGACATCGGAATTTGTGTCAGAAAATATGGGTACACACATAGCCCCCTCTCGGTGGTGGAGCTCGACGGTGGGAGATGGTCCGCCTCCGAGAAGATAAAAAAGTAGATCCATTTTATATGAGTTTGGACTCTCTAGAGGATTTCTGGAAGAGCTCCGGGAGCGTTCATGTTGAAGCTCATGGGAGCATATCCGTCTGACCGTGGCGATGATGTTGATGTAATGATGGGTGATGTATGATGATGAATGACAATGATGAATGATGATGATGACTGATGATGATGATGAATGATTTATGCTGAGGCCTCGTGACTCGAGGTCTTGTAAAAAGTACTTAGGCCTGTCGGAACAAGACTCTTGGCCTCTCTAGATATATGCACGTTAAGTTGTCACCCCTTAGGATGGAATTACCTTGGACCCCGAGGGATAATACTGTCTGTCAAGGTCCCGTTTTGCCTTAGACTTGTAGGCCATGAAGGACTTGGGTGCCATGGCCTGTGATCTGTAAGACTTTTTGGCCTTCTTTGGAGAGGTGCTAGTTGGGTCGTCACCCCTCAGGACGAAACTATGTCGGACCCCGATGGATGATACTGCCTGTCAAGGTCCCATTTTGCCTTTGACTTTAAGCCGAGAAGGACTTGGGTGCTTTGGCCTGCTTTAGACAAGATTTCTTCCCCATTCGGGGAGGGATACAGTTAACATGCATCAAGGTGGACTGTGCCTACTCTTGAAGGATGTCAACCATATGTGTCAAGGTCCCGTTTCGTCTTTGGCTGTGAGCGGAGAAGGACTTGGGTGCCTTGGCCTACTTTAGACTGGACTTTTGCCCTCGTGGGGGTCTTTTTTGCAATGGAGATTGATTGTTGACGAAGCCCCAAGTGAAGAGAGTTCGTACATGAGCCTCCCAGTTTGATATAGATGTATGATTTTTGTCGATTGAGCTTTGTTGATTGACTGAGATCTTTGCTCATCAGTTTGAGAAGTTGGTTACTTCTTTATGTTTTTTTCTGAGAGGTGTGATGTTCCATTGAGAGGCAACTAGTAAGATGTCATTGTTTTGATCGAGTTAATTTAGAGGTGTAGCTGTGCCGGCTGATGAAGTGGTTAATTGTGAGACAATGTTTGTTGGCGTAATGTTGCACTATGAGAGATAGAGGCTGCTTGTGATGTAAGGTTTGTCCGTAAGGGGCTAGCTGTTAGATGTTATGCTACCGGCCAAGTTGTAAGTTGGCCAAGAGATAAAGCTTGTTGGCTAGCTTGATGCTGGCCGTTGGGTAAGAGTATTGGCTGTGAGACTATCCGTGAGATGTTGCATATGCTCACTTGAGAGAAGCAGTTGATCGGAAGCTGACGGCCAATGAGAGGGTTGAACGTGTCGCTGCTCTAATAACAATGTATCTGCATTTTTAAGAGGTGTGGCAGGTGAGGTTGTCGGGGATTCCTTTACGGCTACAACTTTTTCTTCTCTTTCGTTTCTTCTTGTTGGTGGCCATGTTGTAGATCGGCCATGGGGACAAGGGGCCGAGGTGGATCATGTCAGAAGGTTATGTTCGAGCATGGCGTCAAGGTGCCTCGAGGAGGAGCATGGCGGCAAGGGGCCATGTTCGAGCACATTGACAAGGTGGTCATGGTTGAGCACGGCGGCAAGGGGCCGAGGTGGATCATGTCGGCATGTCGTGTTTGAGCATGGCAGACTGAGTTGAGAACAATCTTTAATTGGAGGAAAGTTTCTAATCTGAATCCAACTCTTGCCAAATTCATTATGGCTTTGTTCATATTACATATAGATAATTATAGGTTTGAAAACCTAACACAACAAGAGCTAAGAGCCCCATAGATTCAAGAGAGAAAAATCCTTGGTATTTACTCTAACCTTTTGAGTTTTTAATTCCCTTGGATTATTCAAGCTCGTGAGTTTGTTTTAGTAACTATTTTTCAAGCTCGACTACTATTCATCTAGGACTATTCAAATCTATACCTAAATGATTAGAGACCACATGATTTGACACACCCAATTCTATTGAGCTATCGTGTGTGATCTGGAGCTGGTTTAAGGCAGCAAATCTAGATAAGCAACATGAGTAGGACATGTAGATAGGGGTATAAATGGGTCGGGTACATGTATTTAGACCCAACCATATCACATATTGGGGTATGAAAATGGATGCAAACCCAACTAAATTGGGCCTCTAATGGGCCTGGGTCCAAAAACTAATACCTGAATCAAAATAATCATGTTCGATTATATCCGGTATTTGGGTCAATTAGGTTGACAAGATTCTTGATTACAGAGCTGACATGGCACATCCTCGAAGTCATCTGATAACAAATATTCTGCATTGGCCACCACATGGATAGTGCCATTGTCCATATGATGCTTACAAAGTACAATTGTATTGATAGAAGATATAGAAAAATTTTGAAGCAGCGAAGCAATGGCCAATCACATGGCGCCACAATCTCATCTTCAAAAAGCATTTCTGGGTTTGTACGAAAGCAACAGGAGTATGTGGCACTATATGATTGGCCAGAGCTTCTCTGCTTCAAAATTTTCTCTAGAAGTTATGAGAAAAATTTGAAGGGCGGGATGTTTGAAGCGGCAATCATGCGCCCAATGATCGTGCGCCACATATAGCCCTTTAGGCAATTGCCACCAAGAAAACATTAGAAAGATATAGAAATGACTAAAAGGGGAGATTATTGATTAGCGGATAATCACTCATAGGATTCAAGGTGTGGTCCATAGCACATGGACCAAGTTAGGACCCCAATTTGATTTGCCACATGGCTATTGACCAAGCCACACACATGGCGTAGAGTCATAGGATCAATTATGTAGTTATCTAACTGTTGTAAATTCTCAACTATCTGTACCTATTTAAATTAACTTCTGTACATCTCAGGAAGAGAAGAAGAATTTCAGTGTTCTATCATTTGGTATCAGAGACAGATTCCAAAAGGCCTCCAAAAAACAAAAATGTTGTTCAGGAATTGTTCATTACAGACCAGTAGGGGTGTCAACGGGTCGGTTCCGGTTCGGTTCCTAAGGTGGCTAGAGCCGGAACAATCTGTTCTGGTTCTTATCGGTTCAGTTCCTTAATGGTTCCGGTTCTCAAAGTGATGGATCCGGAACCGGAACCGATTATGTATTTATGTCGATTTCGGTTCTCAAAGTGATGGATCCAGAACCGGAACCGATTATGTATTTATGTCGGTTTCGGTTCTGGGTATATTGGGCCAAATCTTGAGAATATGAGAATTTTTACACTATATTTATTTATTGGTACCGGTTCTTATCGGTTCGGTTCTGATTCTTATCAGTTTTGGTTCCATATTAGGCTACCCAGAACCGGAACCGTTATTGTTGGTTCGGTTCCGGTTCCGGTTACTTTTACTATTTAATTGTTCCCAAAAATATGGAACCGGAATTGGTGTTCTCGGTTCCGGTTCCGATTCGATTTCGGTTAAACGGGTAAAATTGACACCCCTACAGACCAGGATGTTCTCCAACTAAAGGAATTTGTTGAATCCCTGAAAGGAGACACAGACAAACGCCTTGATCAAATGGATTCCAACATCGCTGAAATATGCAAGTGTTTGGATCAATTGCTGAATCGTCCTATTCCAACCTCCGTTGAATCACTTATAGTAGTGGAGAACGTGCCCAAGGTTAACAACCAAAGAGAAATAGCTCTGTCCTCCTTGAAGGACCACAATGACAAATCTGCACCTATCCAGAGCCGATCGCTTAAACAGGATTTCCCACATTATGATGGCTCCACCAATGTTTTGGACTGGATATCACGTGCAGAACATTTTTTTCGCTACCATGGAACATCGGATGATCAAAAAGTCCTGATTATCTTCATTCCATCTCGAAGGTGATGCTTCACCATGGATCGTTTGAATCGAAGAATGAGGGCTTAACCTTACATGGACTGAATTTGTTGAAGAAATAATCTCTCGCTTCGGACCAACTGCTCACGACAATCTTTACGGATCTATTTCAAAGTTACAACGAGCTTCAACTCTTAAGGCATACCAAACTCAATTCGAACGCCTCTCTTGTTGCATTAAAGGTTGGTCTGACATATCCTTAATGGGATGCTACATTAGTGGGTTAAAGGATGATATTCGGCTTGACGTGCAAGCACATTACCCCTCTTCACTCAACAAAGCCATTAGCATCGCTTGATTGATGGAAGAGAAGCATGGTTTACGGCGTTTCTCATCACAACCAGAAGCATCATCTGCCACGATGGGTTTTTCTTCTACTATTCCAACAAATGAACTTGTGCTTGCTAGTTCATCCACCACATTGCCACCTATTAAAAGATTAACACAGTCGGAAGTGGACGAACGGCGTAGAAAAGGCTTGTGTTTCAATTGTGATGACATTTTTCACCCTGGACATAAATGTAAGCGGATACAACTATTATTACTTGATGGTCATTGTAGTGATTTTGACGATGATCAACAGGACACACTTGGGACTTATGCACATTGCACGACTTGAAGACAAGTCGTCTTTCCAGGACAAGGGGATGTTAGGACCCCAATCTGATCTGCCACGTGGCTATTGACCAAGCCACACACATGACGTAGAGTCATAGGATCAGTTATGTAGTTATTTAACTGTTGTGTAACTGCTGTAACTTCTCAACTGTTTGTACCTATTTAAATTAACTTCTGTACATCTCAAGAAGAGAAGAAGAATTTTAATTTAAATAAAGGCCGTGTTTGATTACCAAGTGGGAAAATTGCATTTTCCTTGGGAAAACACAACTGTCCATTGTTAGATAGCCACTATAAATTTGTATAATTTTCTTTAACAGGCCATTTAAATCTGGATAATTTTTCCTACTAGGCCCGGAATTCATTTCCCATCCAAATAGGCGAGAATTCATTTCCACTTGAAAATACACCTTTATTTTCTCACATGATTGAAATATGTGTTCTCAGTTGCAATCAATCAGCCATTTAGGCCGTGTTTGATTGCAAGGAAAATTTTCCTCCCTCAAAAAATGTTCCTGAGAAAGTTTTCCTGAGACTGTTTGATTGCACTTTGGAAAATATGCATTTTCCAAATTTCCAGTGTTTGATTTCACCAAATTTTCCCGAGAAAACATGCACCTTGTGAAAATCCCAGACCATCCAATTAAACTACTTCAACTCAACTTTTCATGGGGATAGTAACGTTGGTGCCTATAACCACAATCAAACTTGAAAAAGGGGTACTCTACCTATGCAAGCCAAAGATAAGAAAATACCTCAAAATGCCAACATCTTATGGGACATAAGAGAGGTGTAACATAATATGTATGCCCTCTTGGAGATGCTCTTACACTCAAGCCAAGGTGTTAACATATGCAAGCCAAAGATAAGAAAGGAATGGAATGCCAACATCTTATGGGACATCCAACGACAAGAAGCATCCTAACGTACACGTATGACTGTACGAGACACATGAAACTGCAATTAAGTCATGTAGGAACAAACTTGTATAAGTCCCAATCACCATAAATCAAATAAAAAGTGCATACAGGCAAATTTAGTGTCAGTCCACTGAACATATCATATTCTCCAAGTTAATAAACAAATAGAAAACCACCAAAACAAGAAGTTTCGAAAATCTGCCAAAAGTAGGATCTAAAGTTTTCATGGACCATGCGGTAAAAAATCCTTTAAGGCACCAAAAGAAACTTAGCATGTCAAAGACACCCCCACTTCCTCAATTAAACGAACACAAGGTAGTAGCAATAGGACCCAACATCCATATTACCAGCATCTAGAGCATCCACGATTTTTTTTCAATCGGTATCTAAAGCATCCACAATCCACAATAGAAGTTTTTTTTATCACCATAAAAGTTCTATTCGTTCCAGCATCAAACCATGGTAAAACCTATCAAACATAATAGTAGGCATACCACATGTTAAACGGCTTCCCACTTTTTGTTTGTTATAAAGCCCATCAGAAGCACAAATGCTGACAAAGCTACAAAAAATGATTACCAAAGTCCACCATAATAGCTTGAATGACATTCAAAATATCAATTTATTTGCAAATCTGTGAAGCACCATCAAAACGAACAGGCATGCCACATTTGCTTCTATCCTGATAAGAACGTCAATAAGAATTGCATCAACCCATTAAAGCAATTCGCTCAACAACATCATAGAGAGCTGTATAACCCCGACAGAAAATCTATTTCCATATCAGTCTAGTATACGTAATGCCAGTACCCTGCTGAAAAATAACAAAAAGTATATTTTCCTAACGAGAAATGGAACTGCAAATAAATCTGTGCTGGGACTGGAAGTACCGAAGATCCAGCTGACCATTTACCCTCCAGGCAAGCATCAAAACTAACCATTCTTGAAATCCAGAGTTCAAAGGGAAGTAGGGCACCATCTTCTTCTGATTAAAATGCATATAAATTCCTTTATCTCATAGCCCATGATTCAGGCCCTTAGTCGAACCCTCCTTCGTGGGTCCCATTTCACACGGGCCATCCCACCCCGAGTGTGCCCCATATACGTAGGCTGCCCCACTCGAGCCCGGGGTGAAAATGCCCCTGCATTAATCACCCCCGGTGAGGAGTCTCGAACACGAGACCTCCCGCTCTGATACCACTTTGATGCAGGACATTTAACCAATACTCCCCAAAAGCTACGACTGTTGGCAGCGTGAGATTAAATTCCTTTATCTCATAGCCCATGATTCAGGCCCTCGGTCGAACCCTCCTTCATGGGTCCCATTTCACACGGGCCATCCCACCCCGAGTGTGCCCCATATACGCAGGCTGCCCCACTCGAGCCCGGTGTGAAAATGCCCCTGCATTAGAAGTAAGGCACCATCTTCTTCTGATTAAAATGCAATAAAGATCTACATACTTCCTAGAGCATAGAGTTGGACACTCAAGCTATGGTTGATATTATATGAAAAAATTAAGGATAACATCAACAATTAACGCCTCCCATTTCGCTCAAGTAGCCATGAGGACAGATTTGTGTGATGTTAACCATGAGGACCATTAGTGGTCTTGGACCTAAGGACAATGGCCACTAGGGACGATAGTAAACAATGTCCCCATGATAGATTGGGATGTGTTATGTCCAAGTGAATATGAATCGTGTTGGTCTAAAAGAGCAATGTAAAGCATGAGTATTCTTATGTTCCAGGGTATCATGCCAAAGGATGTTATCACCAACAAAAAGAAGCCACATAGCACTTCTTAAACGGTCAGATTTAGCACAAATCAATAATTAAAACTCAAAATAATATCCAATTGACTGAATATAACAAGTTCTTGATTCACGAATCTCGTACCTATGTCTATGGCTGTGGCCTATGGTTGTGGAGATCTTCCCAATCGCCTAAACAACCACTCCTTCTTCAACTCATCATCGACAATGTAGAAAATATTTGTGACCTCTGGCTTATTTCCAAAGAGATCGAGTGCATTTAGTAGATCTGTCTTAGACAAATCAGGAATCTTTCGGAGCTCCTCTCTAAGACGACCATAATCCAGGGGCTAAAAAGCAGTAGCTAGCTTCTCTGCAGCTTGTGCCATGAGAAGAAATGCTGGTTTAATGCTATCATCAACCTGCAAAGGCTTTTTAGAGCCAACAAAAACTGCTTACTTACCAATATAGAAAGAATCATTTTAGATTGGATAGAAGTGTAGAGATGGTTTCCTAGAAGTACACATACCTAATGCATTTGGGAAAATGAGTGCTTTGTCTCAATGCCATGTATTAGTAAAATAGATAGCTCACAACAAACTGATGTTGTACAATGTGGAAAGCGAGAAGGAGATTGGAAAATACTCAAAATAGATAGGGAGCAATATAAGAAGCAAATTTAACATACTCAAAATTACCAGATTGAGATATCTACATTAGTTGCATTAGCTTTGTCAAACAAAAGTCTTGCTTCAACACAAAGGGAGAAACATAAGGAGGGAATTTGACAAACACCAAAATTACCATATCGAGGTTCCTTCACTAGTTGCATTAGCTTTGCCAAACAAAGGTCTTGCTTCAACACAAAGGATGTTCCCACAGCCTTCTCGACTTGAAAATTTGGAGCCCACAAGGACCCATTAACCAGGGTGTGAATCATTTATGGATGCACAACTCTCCACTAAGGATGTTGCTACAACTTTGAAATCTCAATCCCCACATAAATCAAACTACAAAATAGCTTTCTCAATTTTAATTTTTTTTTACTCTAGAATCACCCAAGAAAAAGGGCAAGAACAGAAGTCTCTATGTTTAGTAGTTGGAAGATCGGCATAAAGTTGCATCTATAGGTGCTCACTCTCTCTTTAGAATCTTGTTATTCCTTCAAAAGTTTTGATCATAAAATAGGTTATTTCAAATTACAAGTTATAATCATATATGCTACTACTAAAGAGGCAAATATAGCGAATCAAGCTTCTGGCAAAGAATTTCAGTATTATGGTTTGAAAATTGGTTAGAGATGACTTTGGAGGTTGATAAGTTCAACAATCAAAATCTCTTGTATGTGGCAGTAAAGGAAAAATTGAAAAGGAAAGAACTGTTAATATACTTTTCTTCTAGGTAGTATATAAGTAGAGGCTAGTGATGCCAAAGTGCAAAAGATGTAGCTAAGTAGACCTGAAACCAGATTGCATTTGCTTGGACAGTTCTTATATGCTGAAAAGAGTGAAAAGATGTAGCTAGGTAGACCTGAAACGAGATTGCATAGCCAAATGCTTTAGGGTAGAGCAATTGGCCCTATAATTGCATCAAAAGATCCAGGTAACAACTAACAATACCAAAGATTTGACTATTTTCAAGAATCTATGGCTCAGGTGGCAAGCATGGTTATTCACAATTGAAATAGGTGGGTCGAGAACCAGGAGTTCAAAGATACAGGACACGTAGGGGAAGCAATCAAATAAACAAAGATCCAAGAAATCTACTCATACAGGACATGTAGGGGAAGAAATCAACTTGATTACAGATTTTTAAGGCTTCAACTCAAGAGATCGCAACCCAATGAACAGGAAACCTAGAAATCTGCTCAAATTTATTCAAGTTGCCAATGAAAAAAAACCCTAAAAACACCATTCAACCATAGAAAGATCTGGAGCCCCATTCCTTTTCATGACAAAAGTTAGAGGGGTGTTGGAGATGCCCTTACCGTTACCGGCAATTTCTTCGGTGGCGAGATTAATGGCTCCTACAACGTGGGTCTTTTCTGTGAGCAGCAACAAGGCGATCGAGAGGATTGAGATCGTGATTAATGGCTTCACAGAGGTTGGAACTCGTCTGTGAGCACTAACTAGGCAAACAAGATGATTGAGAGAGCAAGAGAAGAGGATTGAGCGAGAGGAAATTAAATGTCTGGGAAAATGCCCAAATGAAGTGGGAAAATAGAGGCGCGCTTTCCCGTGGGAACGAATTCCGACCTATATGGAAAGGAAAAGCATTCCAGGCTTGGACGGGAAAACCTCATTTTCTTGGGAAAATTTTCCCACCCTAAAAAGTGTTATCAAACAATGTAAAACTGTGTTTTCCCGAGAAAATACAATTTTCCGACGGGAAAATTGCCAATCAAACACGCCCTTAAGGCATATCCCAGATGTATTTTCTCGGGAAAATTTTCCGTGCAATCAAACACGGCCTTAGAGCTTTACTCTCTCAAAGAGTTACGATAGAACCAGTGTTCTATCAGCTTCTGCATAACAAAACAATAAAAAATGCCCACTAAGTCCTTACAAGTTGAGTGAGATAGTTATATAAAATCCAAACAAGAGTGAGATAGAAGACAAAACGTACTTTCAGATTTCCCCCCTCATTTTTCGTTATTGACGTTATTTTCTATTTTCCCGTTTTTCGTCCTATGCGTTACAATCTGTTATAACGGAAAAAAAGGCAATGTCCCCAGTAACGGGCTGGGGGTGTTACCATTTTTTTCCGTTATAACGAAAATAACGCTCAGGGGCAAAAATGAAAAATAAAGGTAAATAATGGAAAAATGGCGCCCGAATTCAAAATTTGAATTTTGAATTTCAGATTTTCAAAAAACAGAAAATAATGGAAATAACGGCCATTTTTGTCCTCAAAATTTTCCAGAAAATAACGGTCGTTATTTTCGTTATAACGGAAAAATAACAGAAAATAATGGTCATTATTTTGTGGGCGTTTTAACGGTACGTAACGTAACAGGAGAGGTCCAAATCCGTTAAAACAGCCATTATTTTTGTTATAATGGCCGTTTTTTAAACCATGGCTAAAACTACCGACCCTTTTCCAAAAAAAGAAGAAGTGGGCCAATTAACAAATTTCTGGCACAAATAAGTGGGCCAATAAGAGAGGACATATGGGTCCAAAAATGGGCCCATTAGAAAGAAGAAACCTCTAAAATGAGAGATTGGTTAGATAGGGCATTATGGGTCGAAAAGTAGACTAGGTAATTGGTCCAAACACTAGATTATAAATTTGAACTCGATTACAGATCTGGGTATTAAAGAGAATGAATATTAATTTCCCTGCAAATTGGCTCAAATAATCCTCTCAATGGGCTTAACTTCACATCAGATGGGCTTCGATGTAGTAGAGAATTTGTGGGCACCCCTACCTTGATGGACTCTTCATTGGATTAGAGCGTGGCCTGGGCAAACCCCTCTTCTTTTATTTGGGAAATAAATAGGTTGGGTTTAGTTGAGGCCGTTTATGTGCTCCACTGAAGATTGCAAATCGTATGCGTTGGACCAGTTCAAACTTGGGGCCTGCCGACCAGTTGGCTCAAGCCCAGCTCACTTCTGTCCTAAGCCCACCTTAACCCAGGACAGGTGGCAACAAGACGATAGAGGAAATTAATATCCAAAGTCTATATCTACAAGTTGAAAAATATCCACACGGTGAATATGTTTGGTTGATCATGAAACATCAATGTTTTAGTAGGGTTTCGGTTTATGTTTGGTGGGTTTCCTTCTTAGATAATTTCCTTCTCTTGATTTGTTTCCTTCTGAGAAAATTTCAAACGGGTTTCGGTATCTCCTTTGCGGGTTTACTTCTTCGCGTGTTTTGTTAACATAATTGGCGGGGGAGTTTCCTTCTTAGAGAGTTTCCTTCTTCCTAGAGATAAGCGTAAGAAAATGTAAACCGTTGGATGTGGGTTGATCTCAGCCGTCACTTGTGTACCAAAAGAGAAAGATTATATTTTGTAATATAGAAGAGGATAGAATTAGAAAAAAGATTAAAAATAGGAAAATAACGCAAGAAAGATTCTAAGACAGGGCATAAATGGTGGAGAACCCATGAATGGAAACGAAATATAACCATTCCTTAAAGCATGCAAAACAAAGATTTTTTGATATTTTTCTTCAGCGCTATAAAACGAACAGAGAAGAGGAAGAAAGCGTATCTACAATTGATCACAGTGTAGGTAGAGAAGCGAGATGATGGCTGCAAGAGTGAGAGTTGTCGCAACCCTTATCGTGTTCATCATGTTGTGCACAGGTTAGCCAAAGCAGACCTTGTTCTTGTATTAATTTACTAGCTAGGACGTTGGTGCTGCGCACTCGCCCTATTCTATATTTATATATATACTTATTGATATGTTTTTGTTTGATCTTGTTTGTTTCAGACTTCAAAGACGTTGTTGGGCAAGACGGTAAGTTGGGTTGTTGTACCGATAACCACATTGGCAGATGTGTTCCGGGCGAAGATGATCAGAAATGCAATGAGATGTGCAGCCCAAAATGCACGAGAGGCGACTGCAACCCAATATGCCCAAAGGGGGAGTGTAAGAAACGAGGAGACAAGCATTATTGTCATTGCTACTGCTGATCATTTACTCTGCTCCCCTATCTATTTATCATATGGTGTTCACTCAATAAAACTCCTACGTTATAATAAATGTCGTTGATGAACTCTCTCTCTCTCTCTCTCTCTCTCTCTCTCTCTCTCTCTCTCTCTCTCTCTCTCTCTCTCTCTCTCTCTCTCTCTCTCTCTCTCTCTCTCTCTCTCTCTCATATGTCAAGTGACTGCACCACTTGCAAAAGTAATCAAGGCCCTTGAACCATAACTAAGATCAATAGACAGAAACCGAATCGGTGATCAAACTGATATTTTGTTAAATAGGTCGGACCAGGGTCCAACCATGGTTCAAACTGGTTGGACCAACTTTAATTATTAAATAATTAAAATTATTGAAAATAAAAATATTATGAAAAAATCTTTGTTAATAGGCACCATTACTCTTCCAGAAGAAAAATCTTAAGAGATCTCTTTGTTAGGAGCAAAGTCGATCACACATCACAATACGAGTCACGGGCCACACTCTTAGAGGATGATGACTGTATGGATGTTCGGCAAGTCCCTCAGTGGACTTGTAAACCGAAAATTAGTGATTTCTAAGCGTTTGGATTGGAATCATTTGCATGGGTTTCTTTTAACCGTAGATTTAGACCATTATTGACCGTTATTTGGGGGTACTAGATCCAAAGGTCTGACATAAGAAATCAGGCTGATTTTTAGTTTTCGGGTCCAGCGAGGGACTGGCCAAACATCCATACGGTCATCGTCCTCTAATAGTGTGCCACGTGGCTCATATTGTGGTGTGCGATCGGCTTTGCTCACATGTGAGCAAAGGTTTACTCTCTTAATAGGACTCACCAAAGAGATTCTATATCATCCTTGCCTAGCCTTGAAGAGAGGGAGAGAGGTATTTCTACATGTCAGAACAAGAAGAAGAAGAATAACGGGGAAGAAGACAAAGAAAAGGAAATAATGATGTTGAAGGCCAACAAGGCATATGACCATTTAGATTCTCTATGTTACAAGAACCCATAATCTCTCTCTCTCTCACTCAGATTCATCCTTTTTGAAAAAATATCTGTTAATGGACTCCATTACTCTTCCAAAAGAAATAGGGCAGTCTTGGTCTTCTCTGGTTTTTCAAAAGACCGGTGGTTCAGTTTCAGTTTAATGGTTGAACCGTCAATTTGAAGAAAACCACCAGTTCTTATGAAAACTCAGGTTCAATGCAAACCGGACTGAAATTTATAGAAATTCCGGTCAGACCAGGTCAACCGTCGGTCCGGTCCAGTTTTCAAAACACTGATATTTTGTCTGAGCAATAACTTTGAATATGCTTGTGCCAAAGTGGGACCCCCACAATGTAATGATTCTAATGTTGGAGACCTTACGATATTATAAAATTGTGATCTATATATTCGAAATAGAAGATCAGACTGATCTTTTATGAAATTATCAAGTCATCCGGGCTACATGTAAAAATCTAATGCCACGTCGCTTATGTTTAGAGGTCAGTGACAGTATAGACATTTGAACCACCAATAAATTGACCGAGAAGCCAAAAATCAGCCTGATTGATGGTTTCTAACCATTGGATTTGAGTTTTTTTTCATTGGTTGATTTTTTTAACTGTGGGATTTGAGCATTATTTTTGGCAAACGCCTAAAAACCGCCAATCAGGTTGATTTTTGGTCTGCAGGTTCACTTAGGGATGGTTCGAAAGCATCCATATGGTCATTGATCTCTAATAGTACTGTTATGTGTTGTCCAGGACGCCTGGATCAAGAAATGCCAGGATTAAAAAAATTCTCTACGTTCAAAGGCTGCTTTCAACTAGCTAGGGATCACATTGCAGATCTTCAACATCCAAAAAATTAAACCTATCATATATATATGTTTGTTATTGTAGATGATCATGATGATGAACAAGATTTGTGGTCAGAAGAACAAGATTTGTGGAGCCGACACCAAATAGTTGGGATAACGCTTTAATGGTCATGATAATCGCGTGAATTATTTATTATTTTTTTGAGAATTTTTGACATACCCGTCCCATGTTATCTTTAAAATTTGACATACGCGACATGATATATGTTGGGCCCATCGCTAGATGGACCTACATACTAAATATCAACCCAGGGAAATGACCGTAATCCAATGATTAAAAATCACGTATCAGGCTAATTTTTAGTTTCTAGGTCCACCTAGGGTTGGGCCTACATTAATCAGTGGTCTCTAAGAGTGTGCCACGTGGCTCATAATGCGGTCTGTTATCAACGCCAATGAACCCTCCTATAATCACTCATGTACATTGCACTCGTGCCGCCTCCTAGTATTAGTAATAAAATATTGTTTTCTTGCAAGGGTAGACGGTTGCATCACGGGCTTAACTTGAGTAAAAAAAAACAAATTCACAGACACGTGCAACAATCTAACCTTGCTAAAAAAACAAGTCAGTCCATACAAGCCAGGCCTAAGGCCTGGCCTATGGGCTGCTTATCTTGGCCTAATCGTGGCCTAGCGGACCGGGCCTTAAAGCCCAACATTTAGAGCTGGCCCATTACAACGATACGGAGATGAAATAAAGGTTTACCATTGGTTAAGTCCATTATAAAAATTGGATGAGTAATCAAGGCACATGAAACATAATTAAGATCAAGAATTGAAATAAAAAAAGACATGCATTTATGAGAATTGGGTCGGGCTCGGGGGACACCTATTTTTTCCCCCATTTTTGACACCCATTTGTCGTACCCACATAGAAGATGAATCAATGGCTGATTTTTGGTGAGGATGATCTCATCACCATAGAGATCGAGGAGATCATCCTCACAAAAATTCAAATCATTCTGATATTCATACACTGGTTTAGAAGCTGAAGAATTAAAGACCGTCGATTTTTACCTTGTAACTTGAAAACCACATTTGATGGGGTTAGAAATTTCAGAATGGGCTGATTTTTAAAAAAAAAGTTGACATACCCCCCTATGACTTGGTCCAAGGTCAGTTGACCAATGTTTACCCGAGTTGACTATAATATTTTACATTAAAAGACAGAAATATGCTTGTCTTCAACCATGGAACAAGGGTTTGGATCAAAACTAAACCCCCAAATCAAATGGATGTGGTGGAGTACGGCAAGCCAAGAGATACCAATGGGTTAGTTGTCCATCACCGGAGACCAACCCACCGGAGTCTCATGCCGGTCATCCACTACTTTGGTGAAAATTAAAAAACCCTTTGGTATCCGGAGTTCTCTTTTTTTTTTTTTTAAACACCAACTTAAAAAAAAAAAAAAAAAAACTTCTAGGGCTGAAGTGGCATTGTATTTGTAATACAAATATTAAGCTCTAAATCTTTTTTTGGTATCTCAACTAGCATTGGGGATTCCCACTCCATATATTGATTGGATATTTTTGAACAATAATAGTTAGGAGATCATCCATTTTCAAGCTAAAATTGGATGGGAAATACAAGCTCGAGTCTATAGTCGGACCACCCAATAGTTTTTAAATTTTTGTCGGAGTGGTGGATGACATGCATGAGACTCTGGTCATTTGATTTGACTTGCCATCCAACAAAGCCATTTGATTTGGAGGGTTTGATTTTGGTCCAAACCCTTGTTCCAAGGTTGAAGAAAAGGGTATTTCTGTCTTTTAATGTAAAATGGTCAACATTGGTCAAGTAGCCTTGGATCAAGTCATAGGGGGTATGTCAGTTTTTTCAAAGTGTGTGTGTGTGTGTGTGGGGGGGGGGGGGCGGGGATGCCAAAAATCTATTATCTATACTAAAGCTCAACACTGTTGAGGTGGCGCTCTCTCCTTTTTTTCACAATTTTTTCTAAAAATATCCCCACTTCCTAAAACACCCTTTGCCCCCTTTGAATATGGATGACACTCTTATGGGTATTTCGGACTTTTAAAACCAATCTATTTGTTTCTGAAAATGCATCCAATGGTTTCAAATTTAACAATTTTTTTTTCCAATAGCATTAATATGGTATTGAATGGGATAACTAAAGGGGGCGGGGATGCCAAAAATCTATTATCTATACTAAAGCTCAACACTGTTGAGGTGGCGCTCTCTCCTTTTTTTCACAATTTTTTCTAAAAATATCCCCACTTCCTAAAACACCCTTTGCCCCCTTTGAATATGGATGACACTCTTATGGGTATTTCGGACTTTTAAAACCAATCTATTTGTTTCTGAAAATGCATCCAATGGTTTCAAATTTAACAATTTTTTTTTCCAATAGCATTAATATGGTATTGAATGGGATAACTAAAGGGGGCGGGGATGCCAAAAATCTATTATCTATACTAAAGCTCAACACTGTTGAGGTGGCGCTCTCTCCTTTTTTTCACAATTTTTTCTAAAAATATCCCCACTTCCTAAAACACCCTTTGCCCCCTTTGAATATGGATGACACTCTTATGGGTATTTCGGACTTTTAAAACCAATCTATTTGTTTCTGAAAATGCATCCAATGGTTTCAAATTTAACAATTTTTTTTTCCAATAGCATTAATATGGTATTGAATGGGATAACTAAAAGTTATTTTTTTATTTTTATTTTTAATTCATACATGTCTCTCCATATCCCAATTAAATTTCTTAATTTATTCTTAGTTTCCTCTTTATTTTCATTATCTTTCCATCTTTTTAACCTTGACGTCTTTAAAATTTATGTACAACTCTTTCTTCCTCACGTGTTTCCAATTCTTCTTTAAAAGCCTCCTTGATACATTCCCCTTTCCTAATATCTACCTCAATAACATAAACAAAATGACTCCATTTAATTAAATATTTTCTAAAGTTTTTTAGGAAGTTTCTAATTCTCTCATCTATTTAATGCTTTGATAAATACTTTTAGAAATTTTAAAAATAAAACAACTCACGTCTCTCTCCTAAGACCGATCCTCCTTCCAAAACACCTTATCTTATTTTTTCAAGAGTCCGTCTAGAGCTACACCCACTTCTTACACCCATTTCTTACTCCCAATCTCATTCCCCTATTAGAAAATTCAAGAGTTCTAATTACTGCTGATGTGGCACCTTTTTTTTTCTTATATTTGGCATAGCTCAAGCCGAGCTATTTAAATTTAATGCTCCTTTCAATTTTCCAATCAAATAGCTCTTTTTTTAAGCAAGTTTTTCTGGTTGGACGACCCAAAGAAGAAACTTTCTTCGTTCTAAAAGCAAAACAAAACAAAAACAAAAGAAGAACAAATTTTCTAGGTCTCTCTCAAACCAACAAGAAGAAACCCTCTAAAACTAAAAGAAGAACGAGAAAATAAAGACGATGAGCTTGATGTTGGAATCCAACGCTAACTTCTTCCAACTTTCATGATGATAAGTTCATAACACTTTTAACGATTATAATGATTTGGTGTTTCGTTTTGACTCTATCATGGGTAGTGGTAGAGGAGTTAAACTGAGGGTCTTACCTTTTTGATCAATAGCCATAGGTTGGACTGATACAATAAAGAGTTTTTACATCCAATCCAAGATGACCCATTGATCTAACAATCTAGATCTAACTATGAGTACGGTGTTAGATATGGAAGGCTGTATTGGGGATGAGTCTATTTTTGGACAAATGTATTTTTGAGAAAAAATAAACACTAAGTACTACTCCAAAGTTCAAAAATAATGCTCGAACCCTATAACTAAAAAACAACCCAAGAAAAAATTTCAATTCCTTAGAAACTGATATAATGAATTGCTTAAATAATTGCTTTTTACATTTCCTATTATACTATATTAATTACGTTTACAAAATCCATATGATGACCACTTGACCTCACATAACAACCGCTCTTTAATATTAAAATTTTAAGAAAAAATTCATTAAATTCACCCGTTTAAACCTCTAAACGGTTCATAATCCAATTAAAGAGTTCTTAACTTTTCTCACTTAGTAATTTTAAATTTTTTCAGACATTGTCTCTTCATGCAATCCATGAATCAAATATCCTTTTTTAACATTAGTAAAAAAAATTATATGTTATAGTCTATTTTGTACGACATGGTTTTTTCTTTCTTTATTTATTTTCTATTTTTTTTTTTAGATTGAATGAGCCTAGCTCTAATTTATATTTCAATCAAACCCTTCCATACAATACGTTCCAAAAAAATATATTGCTCTCATTAAAATAATAAAAACTAAAATTTCTCAATTTTATATGTATTAAATAAGATATGATTATACATGCAGAAAAATTTTATTTTTTCATATAATATTTTTTGGATTAATTAGATTTTTTCATATCAAAGATGTTTGGTAATTTTTACTGAATTTTTTAATTACATTGCTATTGTGCTAAAATTATGGATTTTTTTAAGAGGCTTTTCTTCTGATAATAGTTTATAAAGCTAGATTATTATAGTTTGAATTATGTATTTTTTACATTTTGAACTAATAAAGTATTTTAAAAATTTAACTTATGGGTTTATAAACCTTGTTATTGTAGATATATAAATAACTAATTTTTTTGGTTTTGGGTCCTTAGAGTTTGCATGTTTTTTAGATTAATTTTTATTCTTCTATACTAGGGTACTTCATATTTTATGAACCTATAGTTATAAAGCTCTACTATTGCGGTTTAAATAACGTGTTTTTTGAACTAAATTTTTTTTAAATGTTTCTCTAACATTTTTTACAAAGCCCTATAATTGTATTTGAAATTTTATTTAAGGATTTTTTAAGAGATTTTTTTTAATCATCGATTTGTATTAAACATAATTATTTTATTTTAATATTTTTATAGTTAGTATTCTGTTCGTATTTTTTTAATCATTTTTATCTATGAATTTATATAACCCAAATATTGTAGTTAGAATATGAATTTTTTTTTTAAAACTAAGGCGTTTGATATCTTTTTTTTCTAAATTTTTAGTTATGGGTTTATAAAACCCTACTGTGGGGGAAAAATCTCGAGAAGCCGTCGGATGATCCTCCACCTCCCCAAATAACAGTCAATTACTAAGAAGTATAAAGAACAGTAAAGAAAGAGAGCCACGGGAGAATGAGAGAGAGAGAGAGACGACCATTTTTACGAGGTCCGTCATTAGAGCTCCGACGACTACGTTATCGGCCTCATAGAGGGCAATCTACTATAATCTTCTATTGTGTTACACCGTTCTGAGTTACATCCGGCATCCTAGATCCCCCAACAATGGTGTGAAGGGTACTATTTATAAAAAATTATCCAAGAAGTTAGCTAACTACAAGGAGTTCAGGGAGTTGATGGTAACTGTAAACAGTTAAGGGAGTTGATCTAGTGCATCACAGGAGATGCTAAGGTATAGCAGGATGTACAGTAATAGTGAGTTTAGACATCGGAATTTGTGTCAGAAAATTTGGGTACACACATAGCCCCCTCTCGGTGGTGGAGCTCGACTGTGGGAGATGGTCCGCCTCCGAGAAGATCAAAAAATAGATCCATTTTATATGAGTTTGAACTTTCTGGAGAATTTTTAGAAGAGCTCCGGGAGCGTTCATGTCGAAGCACATGGGAGCATATTCGTCTGACCGTGGCGATGACGTTGATGTAATGATGGGTGATGTATGATGAAGAATGATAATGATGAATGATGGTGATGATTGATGATGATGATGAATGATTTATGCTGAGGCCTCGTGACTCGAGGTCCTGTAAAAAGTACTTAGGCCTGTCGGAATAAGATTCTTGGCCTCTTGGATATGTGCATGTTAAGTTGACACCCCTTAGGATGAAATTACCCCGGACCCCGAAGGATAATACTGTCTGTCAAGGTCCCGTTCTACCTTAAGCTTGTAGGCTATGAAGGACTTGGGTGCCTTGGCCTATGATCTGTAGGACTTTTGGGCTCCCTTTGGAGAGGTGTTAGTTGGGTTATCACCCCTCAGAATGAAACTATGTCGGACCCCGATGGATGATACTACCTGTCAAGGTCTCATTTTGCCTTTGACTTTAAGCCGAGAAGGACTTGGGTGCTTTGGCCTGTTTTGGACAAGATTTCTTCCTCCTTCGGAGAGGGATACAGTTAACATGCATCAAGGTGGACTGTGCCTGCTCTTGAAGGATGTCAACCATATGTGTCAAGGTCCTGTTTCGCCTTTGGCTGTGAGAGGAGAAGGACTTGGGTGCCTTGGCCTACTTTAGACAGGACTTTTTGCCCTCGTGGGGGTCTTTTTTGCGATGGAGATTGATTGTTGACGAAACCTCCAGTGTTGAGAGTTCATATATGAGGCTCCCAGTTTGATATAGATGTATGATTCTTGTCGATTGACCTTTGCTGATTAGCTGAGATCTTTGCTCATTAGTTTGAGAAGTTGGTTACTTCTTTATGTTTTTTTCTGAGAGGTGTGATGTTCCCTTGAGAGGCAACTAGTAAGACGTCATTGTTTTGATCGAGTTAATTTAGAGCTGTAGCTGTGCCGGCTGATGAAGTGGTTGATTGCGAGACAACGTTTGTTGGCGTAATGTTGCACTATGAGAGATATAGGCTGCTTGTGATGTAAGGTTTGTCCGTGAGGGGCTGGCTGTTAGATGTTATGCTACCGGTCAAGTTGTAAGTTGGCCGAGAGATAAAGCTTGTCGACTAGCTTGATGCTGGCCGTTGGGTAAGAGTATTGGCCGTGAGACTATCTGTGAGATGTTGCATATGTTCACTTGAGAGAAGCTGTTGATCGGAAGCTGACGGCCAATGGGAGGGTTGAACGTGTCGCTGCTCTAATAACACTGTATCTGCATTTTTAAGAGGCGTGACAGGTGAGGTTGTCGGGGATTCCTTTACGGCTACAACTTTTTCTTCTCTTTCGTTTCTTCTTGTTGGTGGTCATGTTGTAGATCGGCCATGGAGACAAGGGGCCGAGGTGGATCATGTCGGCAGGTCATGTTTGAGCATGGCGCCAAGGTGCCCCGAAGAAGAGCATGGCGGCAAGGGGCCGTGTTCGAGCACATCGACAAGGTGGTCATGGTTGAGCATGGCGGCAAAGGGCCGAGGTGGATCATGTTGGCATGTTGTGCTTGAGCATGGCGGCAAGGTGTCCAAGATCGAGTACGTTGGCAAGTGCCGAGTTGGAGTATGTCGGCAAGGTGGCTGAGTTGAGCATGTCGGCAAGATGACCGACTTGAGCATGTCGGCAAGTGTCCAAGGTTGAGCATGTCAGCAAGGTGGCCGAGGAGGAACATGGCAGCAAGGGGCCGGAGTGAACATATCGGAAAGGGTCCGAGGTGAGCATAACGGCGAGATAGCCGTGTTTTAGCATGTCAGAAAGGTGGCTAAGTTGATAATGTCGGCAAGATGACCGACTTGAGCATGTTGGCAAGGTGGAGCATGTCGGCAAGGTGGCTGAGGAGGAGCATGGCGGCAAGCGGGCAGAGTGAACATGTCGGCAAGGGTCCGAGGTGAGCATGATGACCAGATTGCCATTTTTGAGCATGGCAGCAAGGTGCCCGATGAGGAACATGGCGGCAAGGGGCTGTGGTCGAGTACATCGGCAAGGTGGTCATGTCGACAAAGTAGTTGAGGTGGAGCATGTCGGCAAGGTGGCCGAGGTAGAGTATGTTGGCAAGGTGGCTGAGTTGGAGAATGTCGGCAAGGTGGTTGAGGTGGAGAACGTCGGCAAGGGGTTTTTCCCTCATTTTTTTTTTTGAAGTTAGCATCCATTTCCGAGAGGTGCTCGGATGGTGGCATTGCCGTGCCGGCTAGTAGCTAGGTGGCGCTGGGATGCTGGTCCACTATTTGAAGTTATCGTAGGTCGATGTTAGAGTACATCTAGCAACTCGGATGTGTCGGTGTTAGAGTAGGGTTGGAGGTCGGCCATAGCTTTTGGAGATGGGTGGTGTGCACACCAAGTATGGTGTGGTGCCACACACCTAATCAGTCCCAAGTATGTCTTTTCTCATGGCTCTTGTTTTTCTCATTTGCTTCTTTTTTTTTTATTTTTTTTTTCTTTTCTTTTCTCCTTCTTCTTCCTCTTTTTTTTTTTGTCTTTTTTTTTACGTACTGTGCGTAGAGTACAAATGGTACGGGACGACGTCTTCACTAAGCCGAGAAGAAAAATAAGTTAGACGAATGGAGACCTCGAAAACCTTTCTTCTCCTTTATATATTTATTTATTTTTAAGTTGATGTCTTCACCCTTTGTCGCGGTGAGGATACTCGGAGTTTGAAGAAAGAAGTCATGCAGTTATGGAGGTGCAGGCCTAACATGTGGAGGTGCTCGGGAGATCAACCCTTCGTTTACAAGTTGATGGGGTTTACAAGTTGGTGGAGTGGCTGTCATGCATGGCTGGAAGCATTGAAAGCTGCTGGTTGGTTGACAGGTGTAAATGATGTTGTTGACAGGTGCTGAATTTTCAGTCCAATGGCTATGGAAAGCTGGGAGTTATGGAGCTGCACATAGAGCCAACGGCTAGGGCATACCGACTAACTAGAGTTGTTGACCTGCATATGATGGTGATCTGCTGAGAGGCATTGTTAGGTGTGTCATTCATCCGAGAGATGGAGATTGATTGGCAGCCCGTGAGGTGCCGTGAATCGAATTGCTTTGAATTGAGGCTCGCCGACTAGTTGGGTAGGGAAATTTGATTCATAAAAGAGGTGGTTTTTTTTTTCCAAACAATGATGGCACATAGTTAGGGTGCTGACTGATGTAGTCGGTTGCATGCTAGTGGATGCATGGTGAGATTGTTTGCTGATGTGGTTGCTATGCATGGTGCGCATGCAAGTTGCATGATGCGCTCGGTTGGCCATGGATCTTTCTTCGTTTTAATCAAATGACCACGCTGATCATTAGGCTAGCTATAAATATTTGCCGAGATGGAGGCAACCATGGAGCCATCGTGGATGGATCATCGGACGGTGCCGTGGCAGATAGAAGTCTGTGGAGTGCTGGATGGGTGAAGTGGCTAGGTGGAGAAGTGTTGCTAGGGATCGAATTGGCCGAGAGTGGTCAGGATTTGCTAGCATCTAGGTCGGAAAAGATGTTGTCCGTGCTACATTCGGCATGTTGGTCGGGCTTCCTTAGGCAGAGAAGGCCAATAGTCAAGCCATGGAGGAACATGGCTGGTGTGTCGGCCGTGCTATGAGGATGTCGGCAAGCTTATAGTGGGTGTCGGCGATCATTGGGTGACGTAGTAGACGGTGGAGACACTAGCCCCGTTTACAGGTTGTGGAGCCATACACCGAATCAGCCCTATGTCTAATATTGTCTCCCCGGCATCTTCTTCTTTTCTGTTATCTTTCTTCTGTCAGAGAGGGGATGCTGGTCGAGTTTGTTATAAGTGCGTTGGTGTGCATGTTGTGTGTATACATGTACAATAAAGGAAAGCAAAAAAGTGATTGATGTGCACACCAAGTATAGTGTGTTGTCGTACACCTAATCAGCCCCAAAACAACTCATCTCCTTCACGGCTCTGCACGCTTCTTTACGTGCTATATCTTTTTTATGCTTTTGACTCTGACATTTTCTTTTCACTATTGTCTTTTGTTAATGTCTTACTTTTGGGTCTGATTGAGTGTTCGTCACACACTCAATTGGACCCCCAAAAAACTACTTTCATCGATCCTCTTTTTTTTTTTGCTCTCTGTTTTATTCTTTTGACTTTTCCTCGAGCTGTACTTCTCTTCTGCACATACGTCAAAGGAGCATGGAGGGCATCGAATGCCTTTATGGCAGCAAGCCTTTACTTCTCATACATCCGTCTTTTCCTTGAGGAGGAACTTTTGCGGTGACTCTCGTGGAAACTTAATCTCCTTACTTCTCCACTTTTCTTCTTTTTTATTTTTTTTTTTGTTTTTGGTCGATGGAGCAAAGCAAGCGATGCCGGGATAGATGATGTATGAGGTGGTGTTGTTGCCGATCATTTTCGGCTGAGGGGGGTATTTTAGCCGAGGTGGACAAAATTAGCGTGTAGGCCGACAACTATGGAGGTGCTACCTAGTGTTGGAGGTTCAGATTGTGGATCTGTAGATCTTGGTGCTAAGTGTTGGTTTGATTCAAGGCCGGAGCTAACGATCATCAGCCATGATGCTGAGTTGACGAAGATCCACATAAATAGTAACGATTATCTTGATTTTGGCGAACACTGATGATGAAGGCCAACCTAGTTTGGTTGATTGAGTCGCTTGTCAGAGTGTGGAGGTAGTCGGCCATGATGCTTCTAATCCGGCAATAATGACAAATGGGCTTGACCTTGCATATCAAGATCTTGATCATGATGTAGTTCTTCTTCTGTAATTTTTTGTTGGAGAAACACAGCTTTGAGTTTGTTCCCACAGACGGCGCCAAAAGATGTGAGGGAAAAATCTCGAGAAGCCGTCGGATGATCCTCGAGATTCTCCCTCCACCTCCCTAAATAATAGTCAATTACTAAGAAGTATAAAGAACGGTTAAGACAAAGAGACAATGGATAACGAACGAGAGAGAGAGAGAGAGAGAGAGAGAGAGAGAGAGAGAGAGAGAGAGAGAGTTGGCTGTTTTTAAGAGGTTCGTCGTCGAAGCTCCTGCGACTACATCCTCCGCCTCATGGAGGGCAATCCACTATAATCTTCTGCTGTGTTACAATGTTCTGAGTTACATCCGACATCCTAGATCCCCCAACAATGGTGTAAATGATACTATTTATAAAAAATTATCCAAGAAGTTAGCTAACCGCAAGGAGTTCAGGGAGTTGATCAAGTGCATCACAAGAGATGCTAAGGTGTAGCAGGATGTACCGTAATAGTGAGTTTAGACATCGGGATTTGTGTCAGAAAATATGGGTACACACCTGCTATCGTGATTAAAATTATGATTTTTTTTTAGCTAAGGATTTTTAAATTTTTTCTTAATTATTTACTTATGGATTTATAGAAGCTTATTTTTGTAATTAGATATAATTAAAAGAAATATTTTTAGTTATAAATTTTAGAGTAGTGTTTTTTATAAGTTAGGATTCTATCCGTTATGGTTGTGAGTTCATAAAACCATGTTTGTAACTAGAATTGAAGCTTTTTTCATACTGAATTAATAACTAAAAGTCTTTCTTGAATTATTTTTTGACCAGTAGGCAATTGTCCGGAGATCAATTTTCATCTTTTCACTCTCGATTAATTACATCATAAAATCTTTAAGATCTCTCAATAGTTACTAAATTATCTCCACTAGGAAACATTAAAAAAAACTTATTTAAAAAAATTTATTAATATTGACAGATTCCTATATTGATTTTATTTATTATAATTTTTACTTTTAAATTTTCATGCTTAGCATAATAAGGTATTTTTATTAGCACGGGTTTTCATTACTAGTTTAATTATAAGGGTCAGGATCAGGTAGGGCTACAACTCGGGCGGGTTGGGTTGGTTTGGAGGTCAACCCTAGCCCAACCCAACCTTAAGGGTTGTCAACCCTAGCCCAACCCAACCCAAGGTCAGGCCTAGATTTTCCAACCCTAACCCAACCCAATCGGGTTGGGTCGGGTTAGTCGGGTTGGTCAATTTCTTAAATTTTTATTGGTTGGAAATCTTGTTGAATTTTTTCATATTAAAATAATTCATCGGTCAATACAATAGCTGTTGTGCTAACCATTAAATAATAGCATAATTTCATTTCCAAAGCTCGTGAATGAAAATATGATATTTTCATAATAACGGAAAAGTTCATTAACTCAAATGCATGATAAAAGTCACTAAAGAAATAACCAAAAACAATCGTTAGAGAAAAACACGATATTTTCACTATGAACCGATCACATAAAATGCCAAAATGTAGTTTCAATGACATTTGGTAATATAATATCACACAAAGGTTGTAGTTACTAAGGACAAACATCCATGTGTTGCTGCATTTGCCAAAGTGTGGATATTTGTCGGCAATACTAATGGGTCAGGATCGGGGGACAACAATTTCATACAACATTTTTTACAACAAAAATTAGCGTCGGCCAATTTATAAATTAGAAGTATTGAAATAAGATGGTTTTTGATAAGGATGATCTCTATAGTGAGGAGATCATCCTCACAAAAATTCAAATCAATCTAATATTCATAGACTGGTTTTACAAGTTGAAGAATTATGGACGTTTATTTTTATCGTTAACTTGAAAACCACATTTGATGGGGTTAAAAATTTCAGAATAAGCTGATTTTTTTGTAGGGGTGATCCATATGATGAGGAGATCATCCTCACCAAAAACCAGCTATTGATTCATCTTCCATGTGGGTACATCAAAATTGTTGTATCACAGTATTTTTTACAACAATTTTGGCTTACCCACATGGAAGATGAATCAATAGCTATATATATATATATATATATATATATATATATATAGGTCAGGATCTGGGGACAACATTTTCATACAACATTTTTGACAACAAAAACTTGGTGCGGTTAAAATATAAATTTGAAGTTTTGGAGTGGGATGATTTTTGGGGAGGATAGTATCTATGGTGAGGAGATCATCCTCACAAAAATTCAAATCATTCTGATGTTCGTAGACCAGCTTACAAGTTGAAGAATTATGGACTGTCTATTTTTATCATTAACTTGAAAACCACATTTGATGGGGTTAGAAATTTCAGAATGTGCTGATTTTTTGTAGGGGTGATCTATATTGCGTGGAGACAATCCTCCCCAAAAATCAGCTATTGATTCATCTTCCATGTGGGTACGCCAAAATTGTTGTAAAAAATGTTGTATAAAAATGTTGTCCCCTGATCCTGACCCTATATATATATGGTAAGTCGGGCTCGGGTTGGGCCAAGCCACAACCCTAACCCAACCCAATTTGATCAGGTTACCAAAAATCTGGCCCAAGCCCAACCCGTCGGGCTCGGGTTGAGACCATCCAAGTTGCAGCGCTACAGGTGACACAAATTAAATTTCACACCAAAAAATTGGGGGGGGGCTAATATATAAATTAGAAGTTTTGGAATGGGATGATTTTTGGTGAGGATGGTTTCTATGGTGAGGAGATCTCGCAAAAATTCAAATCATTCTGATATTCGTAGCTTGGTTTACAAGTTGAAGAATTATGGACCGTCTATTTTTTGCCGTTAACTTGGAATCCACATTTGATGGAGTAAAATTTGATGACATTGCTCAATATGAGCCACGTGGCATACTCTTAGAGGACTCTAACCGTATGGATGTTTAACCAATCCCTAGGTGGACGTATAAACCAAAAATCAGATATATTAGTGATCTCAAACCTTTCGATCTTTGTACCTCAAATAATGGTCAATAATGCTCAAATTCCCACGGTTAAAATCAACCCATGCAAATAATTCAAATCCAACTAATAATTGGGCTGATTTTTGGTTTTTAGGTCAATCTAGGGATTGGTTAAACATCGATAAAGTTAGAGTCATCTAAGAGTGTGCCACGTGGCTCATATGGAGCCTTGTCATCGGCCTTGATGACAGGGCACCCTGTCATCAAAGTTTTACTCCATTTGATGGGGTTAGAAATTAAGGATGGACTGATTTGGTAGGGGTGATCTATATGGTGAGATCATCCTCACCAAAAATCAGCCATTGATTAATCTTCCACATGGGTACGCCAAAATTGATGTGGAATTTTGTGTTCAAAAATGTGTTTTTGAGACAAGAAGCATGTTGATGGATTCATCCTCTCTCTTTCTCCGCAGTAGCTTCCACGGATGGGTCATCAACAAAGAAAAAGACGGGGGATTTGACTGAGTCTAGAAGATTCCAAGAGTCACTTGACAAGAAGAATACCAATACTATAACCTTCGTTACCTTTGATTATTCTAAGTTTCTAATAGTACGTCCAATACTTGAAGTTGCTTTCGTGTTCCCTTGTTCTTGGCTCAAGCTACGAATTCAACAATTTCTGATTTCTGACCAGAGAAGGAGAAAAGAAGGAATAGTATTATGAGATAACCTGACCCAAACAACAGAAAAATATTTTCATTTCTGCAAATTGGAAATCAGAATTTACGGTCCCAAAAAGTTATCAACAACTCCTTGAATGTAAGGAGATGTGATGTTGTTGATGTATACATCCTTGTAAAATTTAAAGATTCCATGGACATGGTCAATAAGCGAATCGATGATCAAGACCTCACAGTTCATGGCGCTGTCTAGTGGATGGGGAATAGTTCAAAAATCTAAATGTGAGCAGAGAGGAGATTGACAGTTTGAGAGTTACAATTTGGACAATTAAAAATTAAATTACTGTTTGTTGGGAGAATGAATTAAGGCTCTGCTTGGTACGTTGTAAATTAATGCATTTTGCAAATGAATGCAAATGCATTCAGTTTCCGTGCATTAATTTACGATGCATTAGTTTACGGTTGCTTGGTAGCAATTAAGAAAAACTCTGTAAACTAATGCATCATGATTAATGCTCAATGAGTTCATTAGCCCAACAGCGATACATACGCACATATGAACCTTGGCCTAATTTCTCCACACTCAAATCAGGCGCTGCTTTAGACACGAATCTCATCTTCAAGAAAACGGAAGCCCTACAAAAAATGGCGGGACCCACAATTTTGAGTTCCTCAAGCAAAAATCTCAATGCTAGCTGCAGCAAAGTTACTACAAGATTCAAATTCTGATCCAAGCAAAAGGGTGGCGATGTAACAAGCTATAGCTTAATCCAAAAGCGTAAGCTAGCACCATTTTTGGAGTAAAACTTGTCTGTCCACCGACGGCCAAGGAAGTCCAGACCACCCATAATATGAGCCATATGGTACACTCTTAGAGGACGCCGACTGTATGGATGCTGGGCCAATCCCTAAGTGGGCCTACAAACAAAAAATCAGCCGGATTAGTGATTTCAAACCTTTGGATCTTTGTACCCAAATAACGGTAAATAAATTTCTACGGGTAAAATCAACCCATGAAAATGACTTCAACTAATGCTTAGAAATCACTGCTGATCATGTTGATTTTGTTTTTAAAAGTCCACCTAGGGATTGGCCAAACATCTATACAGTCAGTGTGCTCTAAAAAATTGCCATGTGGCTTATATTGTGGGTGGTCAGGTAAGATTTACTCTCATTTCTATTACTCAACGCTGCCATCTGAGCTCACTAACCACATGGATGTTTAGCCCACCCCTTGGTGGACATACACACCAAAAATCACCATGATTGGTAATCTCTAGCCATTAGATTTCAATACTTTTTAAGTCATGATTCTAGCAGTTGAATTCAACCGTTGTTTTGAGTACTAAAACCAACAGCTAAAAGCTATCTAACAAGCTAATTTTTTTGTATGAAAGTCTACCAACGGTTGGGCTATACATCCAGCGGTGAGTAACAGCAGGTGCTAAGTCACACTTTTGGATTAAACTATAGCTTGTTACATCGTGACCTAACCCTAAACCCTCACCACAAATATAGAGGCGCCTTGACTAAAACTCCAAAAACCCTCATTTATTTTTCTTCTTGACTTGAATGATGATTTCGGTGCTGTGCTGTGCGATCGTGAAATGAACTTAAACTTGGATGGATCACAAAAGGATTTGAGTTCAAGGTGTTTTTTTTTTCGAGGGAGGGTTCAAACAAAAGTTGGAAATTCACAGAGAAAATACAGAAGAGAGAATAAAAGAAAAAGATTTGAGCTTGAAAAGAGGGGAAAATCGAAACTAACATTTTTCGAGCTTCTTCTTCTTCCGAGAGACTCAGAAAGATATGAGATTTAAAAAATGCATCTACAAAGAGAGTTCTGTTCACTCGATTGATTCCTTGTAGCTTTGATTCTTCTACTTCGTTGGGATTCTGGAACAATGGCGTTACAGTGGAGAAAGCATTATAGTGGAGACAAAGAGAGAGAGAGAGGGAGAGGGAGAGGAAAAAGAAGAGAAGATCGAGTTCAATTGATCGAGTTCTGTTCATGTTCATGCGGGCAAGTTCTGCATTGTGATTCAACAAGTTTTTTTATTCATTACAATGCATATCTTTTACCTTAGAAATGCAGAGTCGCTTCATTCATTTACGGTGGTCCCCCTTTGCAATGGGTAACCAAGCACCAAAATTTGTTGGGGGGTACTGTAAAGGAATGCATTTGTATCCATTTACATCGTACCAAGCAGAGCCTAAGTAAAACAAAGATACATGCAATCATACGCAAACATTTACGTATACGTAGTTCCCTCATGATCGAGGTACATCCATGGACTCATGCCGATTCCACTATACTCTGAGACAAAAGAAAATTCACAATACAATAAATCGTGTCACGGAAATTGAGGTATATATATAACCCCAAGACAAAATTAGGGTTTTTGTAGCTCTATATATGTAAAACTATGAAAATGCCCTTAAGGACAAAAGACTTTCTAGAAAAATTTGGGAAGGGGGCGATGCCCCCGAACCCTCCTTCGGGCAAGGGGTGCGTTGGACCCCTGCAATCCCTTAACGAGCTCACCACAAATCTCAATTTGCATGCGGTGTTGTGGCTTGATTTACAGTATTCTAGCTCCATCAAGCTCCACAAAAACATAAAATCTCCCATTTGGAGACTGATCAAAATCATCTCTGTTGAGTTTGCCGCATTTGGAATACCGCGCCTCCATAGAGAATGTGAATCTCTCCTTGTCTTCTAAACAAGAAGAGCAAAAGAAATTGAATATGATTTCAGTTTCTCTATATAGTGACCACCTTAGTAAACATATCTATAAGACACGATGGCCTTTATGAAATATTTGGATAGAGGCATTGTGTAAAGGGTCGGGCTCAAGGGACCCCCATTTCTGACCCCCCTTTTTTACCCCCATCTTGGCGTACCCACGTAGAAGATGAATCAATGGCTAATATTTGGTGGGGATGATAACCTCACCATATAGATCACCCCAACAAAAAATCAGCCCATTCTGAAATTTCTAACCCCAACAAATGTGGTTTTAAAGTTACACGGTAAAAATCGATGGTCCATAATGCTTCAGCTTCTAAACCAGTCTATGAATATCAGAATGATTTGAATTTTTGTGAGGATGATCTCCTCACCATAAAGATCCTCCTCACCAAAAATCAGCCATTGATTCATCTTCTACGTGGGTACGCCAAGATGAGGGTCAAAAAAGGGGGTCCCTTGAGCCCGACCCTTGTATAAATATTACTAGTGATTTATGCCCGTGCTTTTTAGCACGGGCCATATAAAATGGTAAGATAAAATTAATTAATAGAGAAATTTAATAGTTGAGACTTGAGAGATTTTAGGAATGTGTAAAGATTTTGGGTCAACAGATGATCTCCTCACCATATAGATCACCCCAACAAAAATCAGCCCATTCTGAAATTTCTAACACCATCAAATGTGGGTTTCAAGTTAATTGTAAAAAATAGACGGTCCATAATTCTTCAACCTGTAAACCATGCTACGAATATCAGAATGATTTGAATTTTTGTAAGGGTTATCTCCTCACCATAGAGACCATCCTCACCAAAAATCATCTCATTCGAAAACTTCTAATTTATATATTGGCTCCCAGACAAAGATATTATAATTGTGGAAATAGAAGAGGGGAGAGACGTTTTTAGTGGAGAGATTTTATGGATTGTGGGTAGTTTTCAAAGTTGTGGTAGTAGAAGAGAAGGAGAAACGTTTTAACTTGTAGTAATGATCAAGGTTTAAAAAACGGCCGTTATAACGGATTCGGACCTACCCCGTTACGTTATGGACAGTTAAAACGCCCAAAAAATAACGGCCGTTATAACGAAAATAATGGCCGTTATTTTTCCGTTATAATGAAAATAACGATCGTTATTTTCTGGAAAATTTTATGAAAAAAAAATGGCCGTTATAATGGAAAAAACGGTAACGCCCCTAGTCTGTTATACCGTTATAACGGTCCCCTTTAAACCTTGGTAATGATCACATGGTCTGGGGTGCATAGACTTAGTCATATTGCATTGTGTCATTTTTTCATTGGTAAGGATTTGCAAGAATAAGTGGTACAACTCTCCAACCACATCAATGTTTGGCCCACCCCCAAGGTAGACCTACATACTTACTCATTGGTGCTTTACCGTTGATTGATCGGGCTTTATGAACAGGCCAACTGTGCGTTCTAATTAAGCCCATCCATGATTAAAAAAAAAAAATTGAATGTAGTGGAGAAAAATCATCAATCAGGCTGATTTGTGGTGCACAGGCCTTGCAGAAAATTTATGAAGTGGCGGGAGTTTTGAAGAAGCGATTAAGGGGCAATAATGGCACACTACATATATGCATATTATTTTTTAAAAAGTATTTTTAAAACCAAAGCTTAAACCCAGGGTACATGTGGTGCAAGATCATTGGCGCATTATCCCCTCTTCAAAAATCCCACCGCTTGAAAAAATTTCTCCACTTCGTAGGCCAAATGGGCCCAAAAGAGTGCTACATGGCACTTTTGTTAGGGGAGTGTATCAAACTTGCTCTCGCTATGGGAGAAAAAACCAAACTCTCCATATTATTCATTGTGTGCGCCCATGGTCCATCTTGGTGGGCGTATGGCAGCAAAGGCAATTGCGGCTGGAACAATTTTTGACCGGCAGCAGCCGGACCAAAGACTATTTTTTTTTTTTTTTCTACCAAATTATATTTCTTATTAACACAATAATAAATGGTGGAGTAAAACTTCCCGTGACCACCACAATATGAGCCACGGGGCACACTTTTAGAGGGCGCTGACCATATGGATCGATGTTTGCCCAATCTTAGTGATTGGTCTACAAACCAAAAATTAGCCTGATTAGTGATTTCAAAACTTTTGACCCTTGTACCCAAACAATGGTCAATAATGCTCAAATTCCCACGGTTAAAATCAACCCATGAAAATGATTCCAATCAAACGCTTAGAAATCACTAATTAGGTTGATTTTTCATTTGTAGGTCCACTTAGAGATTGTCCAAACATCCATACAGTCAGTGTCGTCTATAGATATGCCACGTGGCTCATATCGTGTAATTTAATAGAACAAAGTCAACAAACCACCAAAACATAAAAATAAAAAATAAACGACAAATTAAAGACAACAAATTATTATTTGAGGTTCTCAGATTCAAAGGTTATAAATCACTAATCAAGCTGATTTTTTCTATGTAGGTCTACCTATATTCCAGGAGCTCTTCTTCTATGGAGGTGGCCTTCTTACAAAGTTTAGGGCGACCCCTTTGGGCCCACTTGATGGTGGACTACACACAAAAAACCAGTATGATTGGAGACTGGTAACCATTGGATTTTGATCATTTTTCAAAATCAATAGACATGTGTTATACAGCCATGTTCAAAAACAGCAAGAAATTTCCATTCAATTTTGTTTTTTAGGTCCACTAAGAGGTGGGCAAAACATTCATGGATCGGTGGATAAGAACAGAGTGCCTCATTGTATTTGAAGGTGTGATACGGCCAAAAAATAAAAATCTATTGAGGCCATCCACTAACCACGCTTCTCTAATGCTTTCAATAGCTCTTATGTTCTTTTTGGGTTGTGCTTCTTATCAATGATCCAACTTGTGATGCCTCTCATCTCCATCATCGCCATGCCCTCTCTTATAAGGAAAAGAGACATTTGAGAAAAGGACGACAGACGGGAAAGGGAAACCACGAATATAAGGGAAAAAGATATTTCCGTTGGGCAACAAAAAAACTTTTTTCTGAAAAGGGAAAAGACGTAATATGAGTGGTTTTAAATGAAACGTCTATTATGAGTTATTAAAGACAATAAAACTTAAGAACTTTTTTTTAAAGAGGACATATTTTTGGGAGAAAAGAGATGTTTTTGGTAGAGAGAGGAGATGCTTAGAGATGGAGAGGCGTTTTGGAAAGATGAGATATGTTTACGATGGAAATTTATTTCGTATTTAACATTATTTTTTACAAAGCCTAAAATACCCTTATTTTCAAGTAGATTACTAAACTGAGAAGACTTTTTTTGAAAATATCAAATAAGACGGAGAGTCATTTTGGGAAGGAAACAAAGATGGTGAGGAAACGTTCAGGGAGTAGGGAGAGACGTTTTGGAAGGAGGAGAGAAGACATAGTTAATATAAGTTAAGAAATGAGAGAAATAAGGGTATTTTTGGAAGAAACGTTGAAAAAAAGATGGAGAGAGTGCCACCTCAGCAGTGCCCGGCTTTATTATAGATAATAGATGGGAGAAGCATTATTGATGGGTGGAAAGAAAATTAGCAGTAGCAATGACAATAATGATTGCCTCCGTTTCGGAGCTTGCACACGCCTCCCTTTGACTAAGGGCAAGAGGTATAGCACGTTGTCTTCTCGTAATTGCTCATGGAACGCAATGCTTATCATGGTTATCTGTGCACGTGTTTCGCCCAACCACGCCCTTGAACTCTAAAACCCGAACATACAAGTTTTAAACGAGTAAAACTTCTGTCACAATGGCACATACACCTAAAAAGCAAAAGCACATGAGTACGTTGCAAAGCACTTGTGTACGTGCCGAGAACTCATTGGCTGTGTTTTGTGTGATTTACAATTTCGTGTGATGGAAGTTTTACTCGTCTTAAACCCCAATACAAAGAGAGGTCAGGCAGGGGGGACCAACTTTTTTGCACCAATAAATGCACGTCTCCTCTCCTGCGTTGCCGAGAGATTTAAGTGCTGAGCTGACATTCACTGGATTGACTTTTTGCCGAAGCCCAACAACCGTTGGAATCGACGCCCTAGAGCACGTACATGCATTTATTGGTGCAAAAAAGTTGGTCCCCCGTGCCCAACCCCGACCCCACAAGAGAGAGACTAAATACAAGAACAAGGACATCATAGCTTTTGCTAACCTGCGCACACCATGAGGAAAACAATTAGAAATACAACAGCTCTTACACTCGTCGTACTCTGGGAGTATTGGTTTGGGTCGTAAAAGTTTTCAATAGATTAAAGCAACGTATGGGAACCTTTCCCTGTTAAAGAAAATGAATGAAGCACTGATACCGACTCTTCTCGACTTTGAAAAATAATTTACACAAGCAAAATTATTCTCATGACACAATTTTTCATAAACATAGTTCATTAATCAGCCAAAGAAAAGAAAAAAAGTAGAAATTCTCAAAGCTTTTAATGCAACATCACTCACTTAATGCAAACCCTAGCTAGCTACCAACTCTTAATACATTATGTGATTCCTCTAAAAGAACTTCAACCACTTGATTCGAATGGATTCAAGCGAACAACAGGGACACACACCAAATGATAGGCCATTGGAAGTCCCAACCCTGCACCCTCCGACACGTCGACGACCCCGTTCTTGTCACCATTACAAACCTTCCAATCAAAGCATTGGATCATAGTTGCAAGCGTAGTTTGTACAAGATGTAGAGCCAATGTAGTCCCTGGACATGCCCTTGCTCCTGTCCCAAATGGCAAGTAGTGGAAATGTTGGCCCCTAAGATCAATTTGAGTCCACCCAACTTCTTTAGAAGGCATGAACCTCTCTGGACGAAACTCGAGCGGATTATCCCAATATTTAGGGTCCCTACCAATGGCCCATATGTTCACAAAGGTCCTAGTTTTGGCGGGAATGTCGTAGCCACTGACATTGCAGTCTCGAACTGATAGTCGACCAATTAAAGGGGCACCGGGGTGTAGCCTTAGACTCTCCTTTACTATTGCTTGGAGATAAGGGAGATTGGGGATGTCTGATTCTTCAACCAACCTACTCTTGCCGATGATGGTATCGATTTCTTCTCTTGCTTTCTTGAACACTGTGGGATGGTTGATCAGCTCTGCCAATGCCCATTCGATTGCGAGCGCGGACGTATCAGATCCTGCTGTAATGATATCCTGTGGAAAATGCAAATCATTGTTCATGTCATATGGTTTATAACCGGGGAAATGGTTAATGAACATATGAGATCGGAGAAGGACCCTGCCTCATTAAGCAGGCGGTCCTAAGTTTGAATCTCCTTGGGCGGCCATACCCCTTGGGATTTATCCCAGTACACCAGACACACGTGGAAGGGGTGACTAGCGTGCCCAGGGGATTAGTCGGGTGCTCTAAGAGCCCGGGATACCCGTGGTATCAAAAAAAAAGAAAAAGGGTACGTACAAGGAAAACAATACGCACAAGCGCTGGAATTCAAATAACGGAATATAACGGGAAAAAACCGAAAAAAAAGGCGCTGAAATTCAAAGTGCAGAGGAGCAAAGCTTTTGTTCCTCAAGCATGCATTATTTGATCAAAATGTCACGTGGAACACTCTTGCAGGCCCACTGACCCCTGAATGTTGGCACACCGCATGATGGATATACACATAAAATTAGGTTGATGGTGATTTATTTCTGTCATATTTGAGCATTTTATGAGATTCATGAACAGCCCATGATGAAAAATGCTCACATATGATCAGTAGAAAGTCACCAATCAGGCTCAGGGCTGACTTTTGGCGAATACGTCCACAAAGAAGAAGGGGTGGACCAAGCATTCATGGGCGAGTAAAACCAAGCTTTAAAAATCAGCCGTTGAAAAATGCTCACATATGATGAGTAGAAGGGCAGGCTCAGGGCTGACTTTTGGCGAATACGTCCACCAAGAAGAAGAAGGGGTGGACCAAGCATTCATGGGCGAGTAAAACCAAGCTTTAAAAATCAGCCGTTGAAAAATGCTCACATATGATGAGTAGAAGGGCTGTTCTATGATACCGACTCGGTATCAAAATTTTGATGCCGAAGTCCCTCAATTTGCCATGTAGTAGACTCTTTCAGGCCCACCGAGTCCATGAATATTTGGCCCACATCTTGGTGGATCCACACACCAAAAATCAGCGTGATTGGTGATTTCTAGCCGTAGGATTTGAGCACTTTTCATTATGGGCTTTATGAACATGCCTATGAAGTGGTTCCAAGCCCATGATGAAAAGGTGCTCAAATTCAATGGCTAGAAATCACTAATCACGCTGATTTTTGGTGTGTGGGTCCACCGAGATGTGGGCCAAATATTCATGGAGTCAGTGGGTCCGAAAGAGTCTACTACGTGGCAAATTGAGGGACTTCGGCATCAAAATTTTGATACCGAAGTCGGTATCATAGATTTTTCCTGAGTAGAAAGTCACCAAATAGGCTCAGGGCTGACTTTTGGCGAATACGTCCACCAAGAAGTAGAAGGGGTGGACCAAGCATTCATGGGCGAGTAAAACCAAGGTTTAAAAATTGGCCGTTATAATGGATTCGGACCTACCCCGTTATGTTACACACCATTAAAACGCCCACAAAATAACGGCCATTATTTTCCGTTATAACGAAAATAACGACCGTTGCTTTCTGCAAAAAATGTGAAAAAAATGGCTGTTTTTTTCAGTTTTTTTCCACTATATTCCATTGTTTTTGAAATTTTGAAATGCAAATTTCAAAATTCAAAATTTGAATTTCAGCGACCTTATTTTCGGTTTTTCTTTTATTTCCCGTTATTTCTGTTATTTTTCTTTTTTCCCCATTTTTTCTGTTTTTGCCGCTGAGCGTTTTTTTCATTATAACGGAAAAAAATGTAACGCCCACAGACCGTTATACCGTTATAACGGTCCCTTTTAAACCTTGAGTAAAACTTTTGTCACAACGGATTGCAAATCAAACAATCACAAGCCAATGAGTTCTCTGCACGTGCCCAAGTACTTTTTTGCAACGTACCTTGTGCTTCTTTGAAGTGTAGGTGCCGAGAACTCATTGGCTTGTGATTGTATGATTTGCAATCCGTTGTGACAGAAGTTTTAGTCTTCGTGGCCATTTTGGAATTTTTTGGATACCACGTGGCATGAGAGCAGGGTCCGCAAAAAAAGTTGGAAGTCAACTACTAGAGACTAGAGTTGAAGAAGAGCAGAAAAGCTCCGTCCTCCGTGTGTGAGTGAGAGACGTATTACCAGAATGAAGGCCTTAATGTTGTCTCTGGTTAAGTTCATCTCTGAATTCTCATCTTCAGCTATATCAAGCAAAATATCGAGAATACCCTTCACTTCATCCCCTCCATCACCCCCTTCCTTTTTCATCCTTCGACCCTCTTCACGCTCCTTCATCACTCTCTCCATGATTCCATCAAACCTCCTATGCACATCCTTAACTCTCTCTTCATATCCCGACATCCCAAACTTCTTAAAAAACCCAACAAACTCACCTATATTAAACTTCGCCAGTAAGTCCGACACCTCCAACAACAAATTCTTCACTTCCTCCGCCTCGTCGTCGTTCCTCGAACATGTCGTTCTCATCGCCATCCTCGATATCACGTTGTTCGCAAGCCTTATAAGCTCTCCATTAAGATCAAAAGCCTCTTTTGCTTCTGACTTTTTTAATAAGAACTTCACGAATCTATGAATCTCGTCGAGCCTGATGGGAAAGAACTGATCAATCATCCGACCGCCAAGAAGCTCCGACATGCAGAGCTTCTTCATGAATTTCCAGTAGGGTCCATGGGGGATGAAGGAGAAGCCAGCGAAGTTATAGGTGAGTACACGTGCAGCTTCTGATTGAGGCCTGGCTGCAAAGGATAATTCATGGGTTCTTAAGAATTCTTTAGCCATTTCTGGTGAGGAGATGATAACATGTGGGATAGAGCCAAACAAGAGGTAGAGGACAGGGCCGTAGCGAGTTGAGAGCTTGTGAAAGGTTTGGTGAGGAGGGATGGAGCCAAGGAGGTGAAGGTGTCCGAAGATGGGTAGAGCCATCGGACTCGGTGGGAGACGAACTTTGGTTCGGGTCTGTGTGAAAATGGTTCGGATGGTAAGCATAGTGATGACCGAGATGAGGAAGAGGATGGCATAGGACTGGAGGTCCAACATGGTTTCGGTTGGTGTCTTGGTGTTTTGGGAGGGAGTAGTAGTATTAGTGATGGCAAGGAGGGTTATTTATACAGGTTTGAGGATGTTTGTTTGAACGAAGTTTTCAATATTTAAAACAAAAAAACTGGGGCCCAATTTATACTTTTTAAAACTTCAAAATTGGTTCTAGTTGTCACGTGATTTTTTTGTTTTTTACCGTGCCCTCCACGGTAAAGGGGATTTCTACTCCTGGCACACTGCTCAAAGGAGGAAACCTGCGTGTGTGGTTCTAATAGTCACGTTTTATCCAAAACATGCAACTTTCCAAAATAAGAACAAAATCACCTTTTCACTATCAAAATAATTATGTCTTTCTAAGCATTTAGCTAGCTTCAAGACAAAAGCTAAGTGGCGCTCCATCAGAGATGTAGCCCCCACAATTAAAAATGTATTTCTTCTTGTGGGAAACGCAACAATTATCATTCTGATTTCGGGTTTGATTTGGACCATTCAATCAAAGATCACTGGCTCAAATATATATAATTACCCAATTGATTAATGTTTTTATTTTTTACGACAGAAAAGTCAAAAACTTTTTATCTAATCCCAGATTGCTAATTTAGGCACATTTACGGACATTATTACCTTTACTGTCGAAACAAGATAAAACTCACATTTTCCTTTGCAAAATGTAAAAAAGTCGACCTAATCAATCAGATTAATTGATTACAAATGATAACGTCTTTCTCTCTCCTCTTCTTCTCACAAAAGCTTCTCATGTATGCTTTTTTCTCCATCTTTCTTCCTCTGCAACTCTACCTCTTCCTCTGCACTATTTTTTTCTTTATTTCTCTTATTTTTCTTCATCTTCACTGAAGCTTCCCAGTTCTCATACGTTGAGATTGTAATATGAATAAGTCATTCCTTAACGTTGGAAGCCACTTAATTCTTTACTTTTTTTTTTTATATTTATCTTTGTCTTCAATTGTATACTCACTAGTAGGTGGCCCGTGCCCACGGCATTCTCCGACAAAGAGTTTGCCAAAATCGGGTGTGAGTGGCTTAGATCCACCATCCATTTGGGGTGATAAGATTTCAGCCATCCTTTGTGAAACTGATAAGAGAGGGGATAAATGGCTTCTCTGTTTTGTTATATAGATGAATAGTGAGTGGCATGTGCTTCGGCACTCCCCTACAAAGCATTTCCCAAAATCGGGTGTGAGTGGATGAGATCCATAGTCCATTTGGGGGATAAGATCTCGGCCATCCTTTGTGAAGCCGATAAGAGGAGTATAAGTGAGGAGACAATTTCCTTGTTAAATTAATCCAACAGTCTAAATTTTATTTTATGTAAGCATTGATATGGGTGGCCCGTGCCCACGGCACTCCTCGACAAAGCGTTTGTCAAAATTGGGTGTGAGTGGCTGAGATCCACCGTTCAATTGGGGATAAGATCTCGGCCCTTCTTTATGAAGCCTATAAGAGGGGGAGACAACTTCCCTGTTTTGTTATATAGACTAGTGGGTGCCCCATGCCATCGGCACTCCTCAACAAAGAATTTTCCAAAATTAGTTGAGTGGCGGAGATCCACCGTCCATTTGGGGGAGGATTAAATTCAAATTTTAAAATTTGAATTTCAGCACCACTTTTTTCCGTTAAAATCATTAAAATCTATTTTTTTTTTTTTTTTGCCCTTGGCCGTTTCAATCCGTTTTAACGGTAACACCCCTCTCGAGGCATAAAAAGTGGGGCTCATCATTCCTTACACTACTAGACGAATTGATATTGGCGTCGGTTTGTTTTTGAGCGATCGCATCGGTTTTTAAAAAAATCGACGCAAAATTTTCGGAAAAATATATAGCGTCGATTTTTCCAAAGACCGACGCAAAAATTTAATATATAGCGTCGATTGTTAAAAAACCGACACAAGATAGTTTTAGCATCGATTTTTACAAAAATCGACACTGTATATTTACGTCGATTTTTACAAAAATCGACGCAATTTCCTTTATATATATTACCTCGCAAATTTTTTCCCTCTTTCTTCCTACGCGCGAACACTATTCCTCTCCAAACCCTAGCTAGCTTTGCCCCTCTTATTCTAGCTCTCCCTTTCCCTCTCCAAGCACATGCATTGCCACGCCCCTCCGTCTTACACTTGTTGCCGTCGCTGTCGCCTTCGCACCATATAAACCTTAGCTTGCTCGCCCTAGCAAAAGTGAGTGTCTCTCTCTCTTCTTGTAGTGTAAATGAGTTGCATTACTATAACTTACCATAGTTTTTGGGATGCACATGCTTGAATCCATTTTCTAACGAGTTAGAGTCGTTTTTTTTTTTACCGTTAACTTGAAACCCATATTTGATGTTAGAGTTGGTTGTCATTGAATTTGATAATTAATTAATAACTTATTGAATGTCTTGCTAATAACTTAATTGTTGTTTATATATAGGGAACATTGGATATTGCTTGTCATTGACTTATTGTCGATGACAATCTATTACTTTGACTCATTAAATAATTCAGTTAACCAAAATTTGAAAGGCAGTATCAAACGGTAAGTTAATCTTATATTAGTAAATTAAAAAATATTTATACATGCAGTAAAGAATAATTGAATTGTTTCAATTACTTTCTTGTAGTGCTTTCAAAGTAAAAAAAAAAGACATTTTGGGCTACTCATTGAGGAAGAAGGAACCAACATGAAGGGCAGTTGCGGTAATTAAAACATTCATACAGTCATAAATCTCTAAGAATATGACATGTGGCACATATTGTAGACGGTTCTACTCAATTGATTCAGTGCATCGTTTGTTTTCCAGAAAACACTCACCAAATACGTCGTATATTAGATTTATATAAATCGAGTTTATGTCTAGTCAACTCGACTGAGTTTCAAGTTGACTCGACAAGTTTTTTTTTTGTAATATAATATAGGGTCAAGCTCAACGAACACATATTTTCACACACGATTTTGGTGTACCAATATGGAAGATAAATCAATGGCTGATTTTTGATGAGGATGATCTCCTCACCATATAGATCACCCCTACAAAAAAGCAGCACATTCTGAAATTTCTAACACCATCAAATGTGGGTTTCAAATTAATGGTAAACAATAGACGGTCCATAATTCTTCAACTTGTAAACCATGCTATGAATATCAAAATGATTTGAAGTTTTGTGAGGGTGATCTCCTCACCATAGAGACCATCCTCACCAAAAAGCATCCCATTCCAAAACTTCTAATTTATATATTGGCCCCCAACGATTTTTTGTGTGTGAAAATAGGTGTCTGCTGAGCCTGACCCTATAATATATATGGGTGGAGACAAAAATTTCAAATGTAAATCAGCATTAGTAATGACAATAATGCAAGTCTTTTTTTTATTTTTTGAAACCGTGGGTATCCGGACCTCTTAGAGCACCCGATTAACCCCCCGGGGCACGATAATCACCCCTTCCACACGTGCCGTAGTGCACTGGGAGAGTTAATGTGGACTTAGCCACTTATTACCCTACTCTTTCCAGGGGTGGCCCCCAAGGAGAATTGAACTCAGAACCTTCTACTTTTTGGAGTGGAGTCTTGGCCACCTGCACTCAACCCGTGGGTTTTAAAAAAAAAAAATTTTAAAAAGACAACAATGCAAGTCTCATGGTTCTCGAGCATATCTCACTTTGTTACCATTTTAAATGTAAACTACTTATATGGGCCTGCCTTGTATGGCCTCAGGGGCCTTATACTAAAGTCTATCTTTAATATAGGGAATTTTTGACATACCTCCCCATGTTATTTTTAAAATTTGACATGCCCCCTCATATTTTGAAAAAGCTGACATACCCCCGTAAGACTTGGTCCACTGTCATTTGACTAGTGTTGACCCGAGTTGACTACCAATTTTTTTTGAAGGACAAAACTGCCCTTATCTTCATTTTTTAGACAAGGGTTTGGATCAAAACCCAAACTCCAAATCAAAAGTCTGTGGTGGACAGCCAGCCAAGAGATTCCAATGTTTTAGACGCCATCACCATCGACCAACCAACTGGAGTTTCATGGCTGTCCGTCTACTACCCGGTGATAATTTAAAAACCCAATTTAAAAAAAAAAACATAAAGGGTTAGATCATACAATCCTTTTGTAGTAGACTTGTCTATGATTTCCACACAGGCCATAATGACAAATATTTTCAAAGGAATATTATGTTGCTTGAAGTGAACAGACTTTAGAACAAGTTTTCTCAAGATTGCAAATCTTGCACATCAGTTAATCAGCAGCTTGTTTGGGTTAAATTTCGTCCAAAAGCGGCCTAGAGATTGGATGAATTCAGATTGATTAGCTATATAAGAATCTAAATTGATTATGAATAAACATTGGGTTTTAAAATTGTTGCCGGAGTGGTGGACGACTGGCCATGAGATTCCGGTGGATTGGTGGGCAATGATGGGCAGCTAACCCATTGGAATCTCTTGACCGACCATCAACCAAAGCCACTTGATTTGGGGTTTAGGTTTTGGTCCAAACCCTTGTTCTAATGTTGAAGACAAGGGCAATTCTGTCCTTTAATAAAATATTTGTTGGTCAATTTTGGTCAAATGACAGTGGACCAAGTCATAGGGGTGTATGTCAGCTTTTTCAAATTGTGGGGGGGCATCTCAAATTTTAAAGATAACATGGGGGGGTTATGTCAAAAATTCCCTTTAATATATTAGTAATAAAATATTGTTTTCTTGCAAGGTTAGATGGTTGCATCACAGGCTTAGCTATAGTAAATAAAAAATGTCACAGACACGTGCAACCATCTAACCTTGCCAGAAAACAAGTCAGGCCATACAAGCCAGGCCCAGGCCTGGCCTATGGGCTGATTATCTTAGCCCAATTGTTGCCAAGCAGGCCGGGCCATAAAGTGCAACATTTAGGGCCCCCCGTTGCAACCCTACCGAGATGAAATAAAGGTTTACCATTGGATGAAATAACAAAATGAAACCAATTATCAGTGTTAAACCCCAATACAAAGGATCCCTTGCCGGAAAACAAGTCAGGCCATACAAGCCAGGCCCAGGCCTGGCCTATGGGCTGATTATCTTAGCCCAATAGTTGCCTAGCGGGCCGGGTTGCAACCCTACCGAGATGAAATAAAGGTTTACCATTGGATGAAATAACAAAATGAAACCAATCAGTGTTAAACCCCAATACAAAGGATCGGTCAGGCTCATGGGACCAACTTTTTTGCACCAATAAATGGGTGGTCGTAAGTACTGAGTTGGCATTCATTGGATTGACTTTTTGCCAAAGCACAACCACCTTTGGATTCTCGGAATCGACCCCTTAGAGCGCACGTGCATTTATTGGTCCGAAAAAGTTTGTCCTCCGAACCCATAAGTGGCCAAATTTGTGCGATTGAAGATGCAACCACTATCGCCATTCACACGGCCATACTTCTTCACGTCGTCACTGTTGCTACTCATCTTCTTCCCGTCTGTTGTTATCTTCATCGTCACCCAAATTTGTCATGCAATTATTGTTCGAGCATTGTTTACTTTGGATTTTTGTTACTGTGAGTTTTTCACATTTGGGTTTAATTTTCTAAAATCGCAAGCACTAAATTGTGCATTTTTTACGGAATCCCACGCCTTCATCACCACTGCTACCTACACCGTCCATACAAGCCAACCTTGCCTCTACCAATCACTGTGTTTGCGCCATTAATCCTTACCACCATGCTAAGTTTAGGCATGTGCCAAGTTCACCTCCTCTAACCCAATAACCAAGCACGTCTCTTAGAATCCAAATCGTTGGACATTTTAATGACCGTTATTTTCTACTATTGTCACGTCCCGATTCTGAGTTTATTGGAACCGGCCCCTGATTCCACATTCCAACCGGTGGTCGACAACCTAAATTAATGGCCCCAGAGGTGAGATAGGCAAGAAATAGAAATAAACTGTAACAAGTCCGTTTACAACATATCCATTAATTAGGTTTAATCCTATTCTATGTACCATATCCACTCTAAAACCAAAACCATGCACAAAACATATGAAATCGGACTAAAAGTCGGAAAACGAATCACAACCAGTCATAGATTTTGAGCATTATTTGGGTACTCATATCCAAAGGTTAGAAATCACTAATTAGGCTGACTTTTGGTATGTAGGCCCACGGAGGGATGGACCAAACATCCATACGGTCAGTGGTCTCCATCGTCAAAGATCTGCTCTATGTATCCATAACTGAAATATTCGCCCTTGTCATGCAATTGGCACGTGGCAAATAGTGATTGGTGCAAATTTTTTAGCACTCAAGATTCTACGCTTCCAAGCATAAAGGAATCAATTTGGATGATCCTAACCTTCCGATCATTTAATGTGATGTTTTTCGGTTTCGCTTGCATTCTCAAATTCATAGAACGTACTATATGAAATTATACGAAAAGTACCAACTGAGGCCACGCCACATCGTGCATTGTCCAATTAGAAATGAATATAATTTTTATGAAGAATGATATTTATTGAAGGTGGGATGAAGTAAAGAGTGTCTTAAGACATTATTACATGGGCGCAATTATTAGAACATGACGTAACTTTAGAATCTAATATGTGATGGATGACCTCATGCATATAGTATGTGGTGGATGACCTAATACCATGTCGCAAGCTTCCGCGCATGTTTGTTGGCAATCTTCAAGAAGTGGAGGGTCGACCTTCATCTTATTGTCGGGGTGCATGCAAACATTCATGCATTGCTCGTAGCAGGTCATCCAAGGTGTCCATCTGCATTTCTTGTGGGCAGGCTTGGCACATTCTGCCTCATACAATGCAGACAATACTAACATGGAGATCAATAACACTGCAACAACCTGCTTCTTTGTCATCCTTCTCTGTTTTTGCCTACTTTAGATCTTCAGACCAAAAACTTGTTTTTTCACTTTAATGGTTTAAGAGTTGAGACAATCCTTCTTCTATATATTTATAGGGGGGGGGGGGGGGGGGGGTGGGTTTGGACTTAAAAGCTACATTATTAATATTACTAAATGAAGAAGGAAAGCATTCGTTGGAAGAAAACGTTTTGGAATGAAACCGATGGGTTCATCAATTCTTTCATTTCAAAATCTCGTAGAGAATTAAAAATTAAGTTTTCATTCAAACTTGCGAGTTCATTCATTCATTTCAAAATTAACTTAAAAAGGGGGTTTTGAATGGCTCGGGCTCCAAAGACCTCCTTTTTCTGACCCATCTCGGTGTTCTCTGACCCCTCTCAGTGTTTTCTAACTCATCAAATTATTTCTCGTGAATAAATTAACTGTCTTTTTTATTTTATTTAGGTAACTAGTAGGTGCACACGTGCATTGCAAGTTGATAGTTAGAGTTGGACTGGGGATATGTATATTAATGAAAAACATGGCATTAATTAATGGTCATGATGAAATTATCTTGGCAAATCATACATTAGCTTTGGTATTCGTACCAATATGATAAATTAAATTGAACGGTGATAAATTGAACAAAGTTTAATGTTTTGAAAGTTAAGGTCTAGAAAAGTGAAGTGATAAAAAGAATAAGACAATTTCAATCGTTTTGTAATTTGTTTCTTTTTCTCAATGGTTGGTCGTTATTTTCAGTTGATTCAGATTCAAATTCTTCGATTTCTTCTACTTGTTCCGCAACGAAACATCCTAACGATCGGTCATTCTCATTAACTTTGCGGACTTTTATAAAGAATTGATAATTCTTTCCAGTGCATAAAATGAGCTTCATGTAGAACTTGCATTGCATCTTTTTCTGTTTTAACATGAAAACAAAGTTATTATTATGAATTTTAATATTTAATAAAATTTAACATTATGATATTTTGCATACATGTTTGAAACATTCGATATATTTTGAAACTGGACACCCAATTAATATTTCCGCTTCATTGAAAAGAGTAATCAAAGCATTCGAGATGATGTCTGATACAACCAGTTTAAGGAGATATCGAATATAAAATTTAAAAGTGAGTATTTTTTTTCGATTCTATTTGAGATGGTGGGTTGTTCTTCTCTGTGATGTTTGTCAATTTTGTGATTTTTACTCCAGAAGACTCTTAAAAAATCTCTTTTTTTAAACACAGGCACAGTAAAAATATATTATTATATAAAAATAGCTTTTTGATTTTTTTAAAAAAAGTCTTACACACAAAAAACAATCTAATTATTATTGATTTCTAACCTTTGGATCTGAGTACAACAAATAACCAGCCTAATTATTATTGATTTCTATCATTCGAATTTGAGTACCCAAAAAATAATGCTTGATTCAAAGGTTAAAAATAAACCCATGAAAATAACTATAATTCAATAATTAGAAATTAATGATCAGGCTGATTAATGGGCTGTAAGTCCACTTAGGGTTGGCCAAATATACATCCGGGTCTTTAAGAGCGACATGGCCCATACATTATTTACGAATGAATTTCCTTATTTACGGACCTTCTGCACACTTTGGTGCAACCCACATAATGAATGTCGAGTCAAATAGCACAAATATCTCCTCATAGGATAAACCATATACCAATTTTAATCTAATAATTTTTATCTATTAATAAAAGAACATCAATGGATTAAAACAATAGATAATATACTCTTGTTATCAAATAGATTAAAAATAGAATGATAGAATCTCTAAAAATTAGAGGAAAGAACATTGATAATTGAAAAAATACATAGATGTGATTAAATTAGATGGTATTACCTTCTCAAAAATGAAGAATCAAAACACACAAAAAAAATTAATGAAAATGAGAAAAAAAAAAATCACCTGAAGCCCAATTTCTTAAGTTTCACGCTGCCATGTTAGAACAACTATTTTGTTCCAACAGTCTTCACCATTGAATTTTAAAAAAAAAATAGACTTATAAGGATATAAAAATGTTTATAAATCTTAAATATGAAATAAATAATCAAAAGACTTATCTCCTCAAATTTAGTGTGGTGGATAACAACAGTAGCAACGCAACAACATCATTGGACTGGTCAAATCTCTAAGTTTCTCAATCGCCATGGATGAACAACTCTTATGTTGTTACATTTTTTAATTCCTCCAAATGAAGTTTTAAAAAAAAACTTTAGGATTGACAAACAAAAAAACATAACATACCCAAAAGATACTCTGAGAAACCAATCATGGTGAGTTTTAGTATGTCCATCCACCAAAGCGTTGGCTAAACATCCATGCGGTCAATAAGCTCAGAGGACAACGTTGAGTAACAAAAAAAACTTCATTTATACCTTGTTACATCTTTTTCCTAGAAAATAAATGGGTCGGGATCGGGGGACAACCATTTGGCAGACCCACTTAGAAGATGAATCGATGGCTTATTTTTTATGAGAATGATCTCTATGGTGCGGAGATCATCCTCACATAAATTCAAATCATTCTGACATTCGTAGATTGGTTTAAAAGTTGAAAACCACATTTGATGGGTTAGATATTTTAAAATGGGCTGATTTTTTGTTAGGGTGATATATATATGGTGAGGAGATCATCTTCACCAAAAAAATCAGCCATTGATTCATCTTCTATGTGGGTGCGCCAAAATGGTTCCCCCCGGAAGACAATTTTTTTTTCTTGTAATATCATATTTCAGGCCGAGCCGTGGAGCAGGCTCGGGCTTTATTTTGGGACTCAGACCCGACCCATCTAATTCATGGGCAATTGCCACCCCTAGATAGAAGTATATTGAAAGTAGAGGCTGAGGGATATTTTGGGAAAAAGATGAAAAAATCAGGGATAAAATAGAAAAAAAAAGTTTTTCCGGATACTGACATTTAGAAGTAGTATAGATAACTAAACTCTTGAAGACGTACACATGAAATATAACCAAACTCTTGAAGACGTACACATACAATAATTGTGTTCTCTGGCTCCTTGAGATTAGCCGTCTCAAGTAGAAGAATGGTCATTCCAATAGTTAGGGTTATCTACTTTGATCTATTCCCATCTCATTCTTTTGTTTGCATGTCTATATCTTTTATATGGTTCTTAGCACATGTATTTATTAATTTGGAAGAGTCTGTCTAGAGCTACACCCATTTCTTATAAACACTTCTTACACCCAAGGTTGGGGCCCACATGGAGATCATGTTGGACAATCCAACCATACATTGAGTTGTCCTTGCCATGATGATCATCGTTGCCAACAATCAGTTCACTTCGACATTGCTAACCATATAAAAATTGACCGAAAATAAAGGTTTAATTGGATGGTCTGGATTTTTTAAATGAAAGTCATATTTGCATGATGTTAAGAATGTTGAAATGTCCTGATTTTTTGTGAGAAGGGTTACCCTAGTATGAAAAACTCATTGTGCGGTTGGATTGTCCAACATGATGTCCATGTGGGCCCTAACCTCGGGTGTAAGACATGGATGTAAGAAACGATATGGCGTGGTTTACTAAAGGTATGTTCATCCAAGTGCTGAAAAATCATTATTGATCAGTTGGCTATTGAAATAACGACGAACTAAAGTCAGTTAATTACAAATAACCTCATTTTATTTTTCATAAGAATATGAACAGAATTGAAACTGAAGGAAAGGAAGAAGTAATATAAATCAATTACATTTAAAGCCCCATTGAAGTATTGAACCTCTGAAAATGCCCTCCATTAAACTTCCTAAGAACCACCAGAAACTACAATTTCTAATTTTGAGTTATATATTCCTCCTCCGTTTCTTCAAAACAGTATACAGGGGCTTGCCATTTTGCATCCTCAAGCACTGGTCTCACCTCGAATGTCATCAAATGGTGGCCCTTCCTGCAAAAAGTATGAAATTAATTAGACATACATGTATGACTTTGGGGAAAAAGAGAACAATTTCATTGGCTTCATCTTAGTAAAGGATTGGAGGCTGATTTAATTTGGAGAAAAAGAGAAAAATAAGATAAGACGAAAATTGTTGCCCCAAACAAAGAAAACCCAAAATTAAAAACCTTGAATTGCTACCAACAAAAATAAAAAACAATTTTGAATTCATGGTCAAACGGTTTTCAAACCATCCCTCGACGATCGTGCCACATTTCTATGCGAAACTTTCTCAAAATGGATCTCAAAGCAAGAGATTCAAACACCGCAAGAAAACTTCTAATCTTTTTTCCATACCCTTTTATACAAACAGTGAGAAAGGAGAAAATGAGTGTCTTCATGCAGTTAAGAGTTGGGGTTTGTAAGAAAATCTTTCTGTTCTCTTTTTCTTTATGCTCATGAACTCATTTCAACATTTTTGTCTCTTTTTTATGGCGATGAATAGTAAGAATTAATCACGATGCTTTTTCCAGTCACGTTGGAGCCATGTCCATCCCACAACCACCACCTCTTCGATCTTCTCATCACCACAACCCATCGAATTTGTTTGATCCTCTTTCTACACTAAAATAAGGAAGATATTATAGAGATTTTAGGAGACATGTAGAGAGAATGAGAATAAAAGGTAAGGAATTTAAGTGGAAGAGATTAGGAAGTAAATGAAAAAGTGTGTGAAGAGGACGTTCAGAAAAGGGAAGGTCTAAAACAAAACGTTTTGGAAGGAGAAATTTTCTATTCAATGCATAGACGTTTTGGGATGGCAAATGAGAAGACATTTTGGAAATAGATATTTCATGGTGGATGGATAGACGTTTTGAAAGAAGAGATTTTAGCTAAGCATTAAATGTTTTAAATAGCAGTAGGATTTTAAGGAGAGACGTGCTTGAATGGAAGTTTATTGCTAAAATTTCTAAAGGGGAGAGATGAGAGATTTTAGCAAAGAATTAGGAAAAAAAAAGTTTTTATTTGAGCAAAGAATTAATTGATTTTAAATAGCACTAAGTTTTTAGGGAGAGACGTGTATGAAATAAGGTTTATTAAGGATGTGAAGGGTAGAGTCGGTAAAATAGGAAAAAAACCAAAGATAAAATAGGAAAAAACAAGTTTTTACCGGATACTGACATTTAGAAGTAGTATAGATTATGTGCGAAGAATGTCGTTAACACATCTTCGTGCCTTCTTTAAGGCACATCCCGACCGTTAATTTAATGAGTCCAGACTCTTTGATTATCAAATTTCAGCTTAATTACTGTTTTTTATCGTTAGATTAGTCTTTTTTTAAACAGGGGATTTTGAATGTTATTTGGATTCAGATCATAAAGGTTAGAAACCACTGATCATGCTGATGTTTGGTATGTAGGTCCCACGTAGGAATGGGCCAAAGCATACGGTCAGTTGTCTCTAAGAGTGTGCCACGTGGCTTACGCTGTGGTCGTCATGACCTCGGCCGGGATAGTGGGATACATGAACACCAAAAATGTTGGTGACTCGTGGGGCTGAGTCCTCCAAAATCGCCGAGTCAGGATCATGGTTCGAAATCTCAAGATCGGTGGCCAGATTAGTGCCTTGGGCTCAGATAATGTCGATCAAGATCGATCCAATCCAGAACAGTATGGGCCCATCTCGCCCAAGACAAATTGAGACCCCTTTGGGAAACAGTTTTTCGGGGGGAGACCCCATTTTTTGATCGGTTCGCTGGGCTCCTATCCCGATCCCGATCAGGATCGCCCAATCCAGAAAGGGATCAGAGACTTCGAACCATGGTCCGGGTTTATACTCTCATGCACCTCTTAATGAGACGAGGGTGTTCGTCCCGTTAAGTTTAAAAACAAGGATCGTGATGTAACAAGGTATACCTCACGCCAAAAAGCGTGAGGAAGCACCATTTTCGTTACTCACTGCTGTCATCTGGGCCCACAGACCACATGGATGTTTAGCTCACTCCTTAGTAGACATTCATACCAAAAATCAGCTGGTTTGATGATTTTTAGCCATTGGTTTTAGTACAAAATAATGGTTGAATCCGACGGCAATAATCACACCTTAAAAAGTACTAAAATCTTATGGTTAGAGATTACCAATCAAGGTGATTTTCGGTGTGTTTATCCATCAAGGGGTGGGATAAACATCCATGCGGTCAGTGGGCCCAGATGGTAGCTGTGATTAACAAAAATCGTGCTTCCGCACGCATTTGGTATGTAAGTCTACCAAAGGATGAGCTCTAAGACTCGAACTCGACTCGAGTAATATATTAATATTAATATAAAAATATCATATTTTCATAAGCAGAATATATAAGATTTGGCTGAGTAGGTGTTGACAAGGCGTTCAAGAAACTTATCTGGTGCGTCGATTAGAAAACAACGTGCTCGGTAAAAACAACACACAAAATCCGTTGTTTATTCGATTGTCTATTTCGAGTCAACTCGAAATTCAGCCTAGCACGAGTTTTAAAACACTGAAATTTACCTCATTTGAAGAGCTTGGTCGGAGATTACCAAAAAAAAAAAAATGAAGAAGAGCTTGGTCGGCTTCCAAAGTGTGCATGGGTGGACCTGAGAATGGATGTTGTGGCCCATAATGGGCTTTCACCAAACATGGACTTGGGCCTACAATAATCGGCTGCCACAGATTTAGAGGAGATTTCTGAAGCCTATGTATGTTCTAGTATTGGGCTTATAGATGGTCATATATATAGCATTTAATGACTAGATTTACACTTGATAACTCAGTAGTGAGGGGCATATTCTGGTTCCCAATAGGAACTAGAACCAATTATTCTGGTTCTAGAACTAGCTATTTCAGCGGTTCTTAACACATAGTACCCTGACCAAACCGGAACTGGAACCGATAAGACTAGGATATATCAAGTTTGTTTCGTTTCTTTTTATAAATATTATTTACATATAATCACAATACCCGATGGGTACCCGATAAGTAATCGGTTCTTATCAGTTTCAGTTCTGGATCCACTTATTTGAGAACCGAAACCGGAACCGACCTATGCAATAGGTTCGGGACCTCTAGTACTCGAACAAGAACCGACCTGTTGAGTTGGTATGTTTGAATTATATAATATCAGTCGATGGGATTAAAGTGATTAATTTTACAATAGTTGACACCAAGGTTTAAAAAATGGCCATTATAATGAAAATAATGGCCGTTATAATGGATTCGGACCTACCCCGTTACGTTACGGACTGTTAAAACATCCAAAAAATAACGGCCGTTATTTTCCGTTATAATTTTCTGGAAAATTTTGTGAAAAAAGGCTGTTATTTTCTGTTATATTCAGTTTTTTTCCATTATTTTTCATTTTTGACATTTTTGAAATTCAAATTTTAAGATTCAAATTTCGAATTTCAGTGCCATTTTTTTTCATTTTTTCCCGTTATTTCCGTTATAACAGAAAAAACAGTAACGCCCCCAGTCCATTATACCGTTATAACGGTCCCCTTTAAACCTTGTTTGACACCATGATCTCAAGAATTTTACAACTTGTCCATAATTTAATTTAACTTATTTCTCCTATTACAGATTGATTAAATAGGTGCTGTGTGTTTGTTAGGATCATAAACGTTAAAACTTAAGCTTTCCGCACCTCTATCACTTAGATGCTTTTGGAGTATTGGTTTGGATCTTACATTTGATATCAGAGCCAACCCCACTTCACGGCACGGGTTAAACTCACGGGAGGGGACAACATGGGGGCACACCCAGAAAGAGAAATCTAGGGGTACCAAAATAAAAATGTTGAGGGCCGGCTCAGAAAAAAAATGTGAAAGCACGGGTACTGGAGTGAAAGCCACCTCAGAGAGGGCCACCGTGTCGGCCAACTGGTGACACAATTTTTCATAAAACATACTTCATTGAACAACTAAGGAAAAGACAAAAGTTGAAATTCTCAAAGTTATTAATTGCAAGTAAAAAAAAAAAGAGCAAACCCTACCAACTCTTAACACATCATGTGATTCCTCTAAAAGAACTTCAACCACTTGATTCGAAAGGATTCAAGCGAGCAACAGGAACACACACCAAATGATGGGCCATTGGAAGTCCCAACCCTGCACCCTCCGACATGTCGACGGCCCCGGTCTTGTCGCCGTTACAAACCTTCCAATCAAAGCATTGGATCATAGTTGCAACCGCCGTTTGTACAAGATGTAGAGCTAAAGTAGTCCCTGGACATGCCCTTGCTCCGGTCCCGAATGGCAAGTAGTGGAAATGTTGGCCCCTAAGATCAATTTGAGTCCACCCTACTTCCTTAGAAGGCATGAACCTCTCTGGACGAAACTCGAGGGGGTGATCCCAATTTTTAGGGTCCCTACCAATGGCCCATAAGTTAACAAAGGTCCTAGTATTGGCGGGTATGTCATAGCCACTGACATTGCAGTCTCGAACTGATTGTCTAACAATTAAAGGGGCACCAGGGTGTAGCCTTAGAGTCTCCTTTACTATTGCTTGGAGATAAGGGAGATTGGGGATGTCTGATTCTTCAACCAACCTACTCTTGCCGATGATCGTATCGATTTCTTCTCTTGCTTTCATGAACACTGTGGGATGGTTGATCAGCTCCGCTAATGTCCATTCGATTGTGAGCGCGGACGTATCAGAGCCTGCTGCAATGATATCCTGTGGAAAATGCAAATCATTCTTCATGTCATATGGTTTATAACCGGGGAAAGGGTTAATAATGCAAGGTTTAAAGGAGGCCGTTTTAACGGTTAAACGGACTGGGGGCGTTACCATTTAAACGGCCGTTAAAACGGATTGAAACAGCCAAGGGCAAAAATGAAAAAAAATGAAAAAAATGGAATTTAACGGAATTTAACTGATTTTAACGGATTTTAAAGGAAAAAAACGGAAAACATGGCACCGAAATTAAAATTTTGAAATATGAAAACTAAAAAAAAATAGAATTTAACGGAAATTAAACGGAATTAAACGGATTTAAAGGCCTTTTTTTTCACAAAATTTTTTAGAATTAAACGGCTGTTTAAACGATTTTAACGGCCGTTAAAACAAAAAAATGGCTGTTTTATTCCAAACCGATAAAACGTGTTTAAACGGTTTTAACAGAAACGGGCTTGGAGCGTTACCGTTTAAACGGCCGTTAAAACCGTTTTTAAAACCATGGGTTAATGATCATATGAGATAGGAGAAGAACACCCAGCCTCAGTAAGCAGGAGGTCCTGAGTTCGAATCTCCTTGGACGGCCATACCCTCTGGGATTTATCCCAGTACACCAAGCACGGGCAGAAGGGGTGACTAGCGTGCCCCACCGGATTACTCAGGTGCTCTAAGAGGCACGGATACCTGTGGTATCAAAAAAGAGAAAGGGATAGGAGGAAAACACTATTCACAAGTGCTTAGGAACAAATTAATTTGCTCCCAAAAGGTTCTCCATGTTTTAAAAGGCCCCAGTTAATTCAGTACACATCATATTTCGAAGTCTTGGCTGATCCTGTTCTGGATCCGGTGATCCAGATCGGGATCGGAGCCTACTGATCCGATCCAAAAATGGATCGTCTTGCCCCGAGATCACTGTTTCCCAAAGAAGTCTCGCTTTGTCTCGGGCGAGATGTGGCAATCCTGTTCTGGATCGGAATAATTCGGAACGGGATCAAAGCCCACCGATCCGGTCTCTGATCCCGAGATTTTGAACCATTGTCCACATGCCCGATCAGTAATTAAGGGCCGCCATTTCATTGTCGACAAGATTTTAATCTTTGGTCCATCTGACCTGATGAAACATTAATATCCACATGGCACACTCTTCCAACCTAATGAACCCAGGAATGTTGGACCCACCCCTTATGGACCTAAACACAAATAATCTATTTTTATGGTGGCCTCACATTTCCACACGTCTAACGACCAGCCCTCCATGTTTGAGAGCGAGCTTTGATAGAGACCTCCCTCAAAATGCCATGTGGAAAATACTCTTTCAGGCCCACTGATCCCTTGAATGTTTGGCCCACCCCCCACAGAAAAAAATAGTTTGATTGGTGATTTCTAGCTTTCAGATTTGAGCGTTTTTTTTTTTATCATGATATTCATGAACAGGCCCATGAAGGGTATCAGATCCATGATGCAAAGTGCTCAAATCTGAATGGTAGAAATCACCAATCAGGCTGATTTTTGGCATGTAGATCCATCATAGGGTGGGTGAAAATTCATGTTATTGGGCCCAGTAGAGAGATGGCGCGCATTATGGATGCCATTTTATAAAAGCTGTTGGTATCCTAAAACAATACACTACGTGACACACTCTTCTGGGCCCACTGACCTATGTATGTTTGGCCCATTCATTTGTAGATCTACATACCAAAATTTCAGCCCGATTGACGATTCTTAGCTGATTGATCTGCGTACCCAAAAATTACTTTAATCGATGGCTACAAATCATCACTCGATACCAGTAGCTAGAAATCACTAATCATATTGATTATTGGTATGTAGGTCCACCTAGACGTCATCCATACATTCATGGATCAGTGGGTCGAAATAAGTGTGCCACGTGACATTTTTTCTACAACCTACAAGACTACAATGGAGCCGGCTGCGCAAAACAAAAGTTCGAAGTCAACTAGAACAGTTCAAGAAAAGTTTCGTGTGAGAGTGAGAGACATCTTACCAGAATGAAGGCCTTAATGTTGTCTCTGGTTAATTTCATCTCTGAATTCTCATCTTCCGCTATATCAAGCAAAATATCGAGAATACCCTTCACTTCATCCCCTCCATCACCCCCTTCCTTTTTCATCCTTCGACCCTCTTCATGCTCCTTCATCACTCTCTCCATGATCCCATCAAATCTCCTATGAATATCTTTAACTCTCTCTTCATATCCCGACATCCCAAACTTCTTAAAAATCCAAACAAACTCACCTATATTAAACTTCGCAAGTACGTCCGCCATCTCCAGTATCAAATTCTTCACTTCCTCCGCTTCATCTTCGTTCCTCGAACACGTCGTTCTTAACGCCATCCTCGATATCACGTTGTTCGAAAGCCTTATAAGCTCTCCATCAAGATCAACAGCTTCTTTTGCTTCTGACTTTTTTAATAAGAACTTCACGAATCTATGAATCTCATCGCGCCTGATGGGAAAGAACTGATCCATCATCCGACCGCCGAGAAGCTCCGACATGCAGAGCTTCTTCATGAATTTCCAGTAGGGTCCATGGGGGATGAAGGAGAAGTCAGCGAAGTTGTAGGTCAGTATACGTGCGGCTTCTGATTGAGGCCGGGCTGCGAAGGATAACTCGTGTGTTCTTAAGAACTCTTTCGCCATTTCTGCTGATGAGACGATAATATGTGGGATGGAGCCAAATAGGAGGTAGAGGACGGGGCCGTGGCGAGTTGAGAGCTTTTGAAAGGTTTGGTGAGGAGGGGTCCGGCCAAGGAGGTGAAGGTGTCCGAAGATCGGTAGCGCCATCGGGCTCGGTGGGAGGTGGACTTTTGTTCGGGTCTTGGCAAAAATGGTTCGGACCACGTGGGTAGTGATGACCGAGATGAGGAAGAGGATGGCGCAGGACTGGAGGTCCAACATGGTTTTGGCTGGTGTCTTGGGGTGTAGGGAGGGAGGGTAAGATTGAAAGAAATGTTAAAGAGAGTACTTGTATAGGATGAGGAGTGAGGACTGATGATGCCAAGGAGGGTTATTTATATCCGAGGATGTTTGATTGAAGTTTTTAAATACTTGAAACAATGACAAACTGGGGCCCAGTTTTTTTTTTTTTTTTTTTTAAGGAGAAGGAAGTTGTTGTATGGTTTTAAACTACAACGAGTCAAGTGGACAGGATTTTGGATGGGACAGAATATTGGCACCCACGTTTTTGCTCAGAAAACCCACTTGCTCACCAAACTCACCTAAAAATCCTCCTTAGCTCTTTACACCCAAATCACTCTTGACACCCCAACCGAAATCCAAAAAAAAATTAAAAAATTGCAGGGCACAGGTTTGTTGGAACTATTCCTTATGTCAAATTCGATTATGGATTGGTCTGACACTGCCCGCCGAGCTCAACAACTGATCTTCCAACTCTTCAGAGGTTCGGGTTGGACCCAATCATTCGGTTAGCGCCTCGAAGCCTTCCATGCAGATGACTTCTTCCTTCATTAGGGGTTACTAAGATTAATTGTGATGGAGCATCACGAGGTAATCCAGGGAGTGGAGGCTTAGGTGTTCACTATCGAGATTCTTCGGGTATCTCTATGGGAGTACTTATTGTTGGTCTAGGGATAGTTATGCAGAATGTAGTGCTATTGTGGAAGGGGCAACGGCTACCTTACAACACAGGTGGGATAATATCCGGTTAGAATCAGATTCGAAATCAGCAATTAAAGCCTTCATGGAGGATGACATCCCATGAGTGGTTCAAGGCAAATGGGAGTCCATCAAAAACAACTTCTCCAACATTCAGTTTTCTTCTATCTGGAGAGAAGCAAATTTTAGTGCCGAATGCTGTTCCAAGTTAGGAGCGAATTTTCATCCTAGTACGAGTCAGTGGGGGGGGATGGGCGGCCTCCTTTCCTTAAGGTGGTTGAAGATCCCCCTCAAACATACTATAGATTCATTTATTGAATCCTTTTCCCCTTCTTTTTTTTCTTTGCTTTGTTGTCCCATTTGGGGATTGTAATCTCTTTTCTTCTTTAATACATTTTCTGCTACTCGTGTTTTTTTGGGACTATCTATTTTCTGTATGGGAAATTTTAGTCGCACCCCACGAATTGTGAGGGCACCCAGACCAAGTGAAAGCAACCCACGAATCATGCTTCAATTTGCTTAATTTATGAAAATGCCTTACACAAGTTAGACTCGATCACCGCCTACAACTTCATGTAAGCGTTCAGGGACCCACATGGCACACTATTAGAGGACTCTGACCATATGGATGATTGGCCAATTACTAGGTGGAATTACAAACCAAATATCAGCCTGATTAGTGATTTCCAGACGTTGGATTTGAGTTATTTTCATGGGTTGATTTTAACTATGGAAATTTGAGCATTATAGACCATTATTTGAGGTATATAGATCCAAAGATTTGAAATCACTAATCAAGCTGATTTTTGGTTTGTAGGTCCATCTAAGGATTGGAAAAACATCCATACGGTCAGAGTCCTCTAAGAGTGTGCCACGTGGCTCATATTGCACGCTCTCATCAAAGATCTACTCTAAAAACAATCACATCTATTATTTGTCATCATAATTGTCGGTTTGGATTACCAAAAAAAAAAAATTGTTGGATGAATGTTTAGCTTGGGTGCCCTCACAATTTTAAGGGGTGTGACTAAAATTTTCTATTCTGTAATTTGCATAAGAATACAAGTGAAATGGGGGGCCCTCTTATTGGACTATTCAAATGATTTTGTCTATTACGTACTTTTTTCGAATCCCACTGTATTTATCTAACATTTTTTGTAGCTTGAAGGTACCAAAAAAAGTAGTTCACAAAACTAAAATATTAAAAAAAAAAAATTAAAATTCGTCATTTTAAAATTTTATAAAAACACAACGGACCAGATTCGTCATTTTTTAAAGACGTGAAAACGACTGACTTGGTCAGTCATTTAGTTGTCTGTGGAGTGAGAAAACAACGTACTATGTTCATCATTTTGACGCCGAGGATCAAATCCATCGATTTTGGAGCAAAAATAAAATGTCGGACTACGTCCGTCATACATTATCGATGGGAAAAATCCATTTTTCCAAAATAAAACAATGGACTTAGTCCGTTATTTTACATGGAAAACGGAAGAAAAACTAACGGACCGGTCTGTCGTTTATTATGAAAAACAACGGTTCCCGCTTTTTGGTGTAGTGATTCTTGTTTTAGTTTGTATATATAATTGTCTCTATTTGACACAACAGATTCTTGGAAGAATTGTGCCTTCATTGAAAGAAATTCTCGATTCAGATCACTCTGACATTGCAAATGCCTGAAGGTCAAATCACACTGCGTTATGTCTAATCAGTAGGACGTTGCAGTAGGTCAAGTCAGGTCACACCAAATTATATTTCGTTACTTAAAATTTGAATCAAAATGATCTGTGCAGGTGATCACTATGATATTACAGACTGTTCGAACAAATTTATCCATGTCCATTATCAGAAACTCTGGAGCATTGATTGCTTTGACGTGAAAGTATGTAATTTCTATCATTTTGCCATTGCAAAAGGTTACAGCCCTAGAGCATAAACTGCCCTTAATTCGATCAGTTGTTTTAATGGTAGGTGAGGGGAAGAGATCAGTGTTTTAATGGTAGGTTAAGTGATTGGAGGATGAGGCGATCGCCGTTAACGAACCAGTTCCAAATCACTCATCTTCTTCTCGCAGTGAAGATGCGTAAACCTAGGTTTGTTATTTTTGTTTTTAACTTATATAACGGGGTGATTAGAGATTTCGATGGGGAGGATGGGCAACTCGAGAATGCTTAATATGGGTGGGGGAGATAAGAGAAACCGACGGGGCAATGAGAATTTGACAAAAAGGAAAATACAAAGTAAGGAGCCTGGGTCTTGAGGGACCAATGACTGAGTCTGATTTAGGGAAATAAGCCGAGCAAGTCTTTGAAAGGCCAATAAGAGTACTCGTATTGAAGTAGTACTCGTTGCGTTATCGTCGGATTGAAGCTAATGCAAGGAACCCAACACTTTATCCAATGAAAATGAGGCAAATAAGAGGAGAACTTCGCTGACCGGCCACAATATGAGTCACGTGGCACACTCTTAGAGCACACTGACCATATAGATGTTCGGCCCAACCCTAAATGGATAAAAAAACTAGCCTGATTAGTGATTTCTAAGAGGTGGATTGGAGTCGTTTTCTTGGGTTAATTTTTAACCGTGGAATTTAAGCATTATTAACCCATTATTTCGGGTATGAAAAGTCAAAGGTTTGAAATCATTAAGCATACTGATTTTTGGTTTGTAGTTATTGGCCATCGTCCTTTAAGAGTGTGCCACCTGGCTCATATTGTGGCTTGTTGACTGGCGGCGGTCAGCAAAGTTCTACTCGATCGACATTATTGACTCACTAATCGCCCACGTGGTGTCTGTGTACACGTAAGGGCATATCCAAAAAAACAAAAAAAAATTGATGGGTCCTACAACAGGAGTAAAACTTCTATCACACGAAATTGTAAATCACACAAAACAGTACACAAGTGCTTTTGCAACGTACCCATGTACTTTTTTGGTGTACGTGCCGAGAACTCATTAGCTGTGTTTTGTGTGATTTGCAATCCCATTGGACAGAAGTTTTACTCCTACAACAGGTAGATTCTAAAAGTCAAAAGTCAAGCCGACAGTGTGATTCGTTAGTGACAAAATAATAATAATAGTAAATTAGTGACAATTACCTTGTCTTTTGAAAAAGAGGACATGATAATTTCTTATTAACATTAATTTATTTATTTAATAAAGATGGATAAGCCGTTTTGTCGACATTGTTAATTTTCCAACTTTGAAAAATATTATACTATTTAGCGGCGTTTTACCGGCATTTTAAACGATTATCAACTACGTCCCGCTATGCCTGACCATAGTTAGCAAATCTCCGTTTAAAACTCGACTTTTTGAAAGAAACAACAAAACCTCATCTTTTTTGAAAAAAAAGAAAAAGTTTCAAATCATTGTGTTTCCAAAACATCGCAAAAAAGTAAAAATAAAAATAAAAATAAAATATTCAATAATCTGAAACAACCCCGTAATTTTATATTTTTCAAAAAATCTCACTAATAAAATTCATTTTTGTTTTCGAATTATTTCATAACTTTTTAAAATGATTAATTCATTTTTTCTTACTAAACAAAATGCTTTAACCCATAGCTCTAAGCTCGAGTTAAGCTTACCCAAACGCAGCTTAACTCTAGACCAAGGCTTAAAAGGGGCCATTATAACGGTATAACGGACTAGGGGCATTGCCGTTCTTTACATTATAACGGATTGTAACGCACGGGTAAAATTGGAAAATAACCAAAAACAACAAAAAACGGTACTAAAATTTAAATTTTGAATTTCAAATTTTCAATAAAATTTATAATAATAAAAAAAAATGGAAATAACAGACTTTTTTAACAAAAATAATAATGGTCGTTATTATGCGATGTAGTGATTCTTTGCATGACCAGAATGAGGGACCACACCTTGGATTTTTGGTAAAAGACTTCGAGTAAAAAAATTTGAGTCTCCGGATCCGTGCCTTATTTTATTCATGTTCGAAGAGCCGTGGCTTAAAAGTAAATGGAGATATTTTGTTTGCAATTTTTTATTTTTTCGCTAAGTGGGTGCATTATATTAAGGGTAGGGCTCCAGGACAGGCCTTTTTTACCTGCTCCCGTTGTAGGACACAATATGAGCCATGTGGAACACTCTTAGAGGACTCTGACCATATGGATATTTGGCCAATCCCTAGATGGACTTACAAACCAAAAATCACCCTGATTAGTGATTCCAAACTTTTGGATCTTTGTACCTCAAATACTGCTCAAATTCCCACAGTTGAGATCAACCCATGAAAATAAGTCCAATCCAACACCTAGAAATCAATAATCAGGCTGATTTTTGGTTTGTAGGTCCACCTAGGGATTGGGCAAACATCCATATGGTCAGAGTCCTCTAATAGTGCTCCACATGGCTCAAATTGTGTCCTGTAATGGGAAAGGGTAAACAAAAGGCTGGGCCCTGAAGCCCCACCCTTATATTAAAGAAAGGAAAATTGTACAAACCCTCGAGAGAGAGAGAGAAAGGAAAGAAAAACAATAGTCAAAGGTGAGGCCACGAGTCTATAGTAGGAGCGATCCCGATTCCCGAGCCTCAATCCTTACAAGAAATGGAGGACGCCGGTCCCATCATTGTCATCTTTCGCAGATGGTTGAATGGCTGTTTCCGAATCCAATTCAATCCAAATACTTTTGTTTAACTAGTTACCCATAAAAATTTAGTCTATGGAGAGCTGTTGAGCCTATAAAAAAATATGCGACCTGGGACACTCTTTTGGGCCTACTGACTCATGAATGATTCTCTCACCTGATCTTCAACCATTAACAAGGACTATTAGAGTTCGTCATCATCCTAAGACTTATTCCAACTCTATACGGGGGTGATTGATTAATATATTTGATTACTTTCTAGATAAGATGAACTCTCGTTCTCTTTATCTCTATTATATAAATCTAGAAGCAAATCTTTCGAGTGAATTAGTCATTCGACCCAAATCCTTTGGCTAAATATATTTTGGAACAGGCTCCCAAGATCGGCCTTTTTTAACATGCTCCCGGGACTTGTCTTAGTGGGCATGGATTCCAAGAATCCAATGGTTGTTTTGCTTTGACAAAACGTGATGCCACCGCAGTGCTATCCCCGTTGTTGGATTCTCAAAACCCATGCCCCAGAAGGCCTGTCCCAGGAACTTGTCAAAAAAAAAGGCCGGTCCCAAGAGCCCAACCCATGTAATTTTTGGGCATTTAAACCTGTAAAAAGTTGGTGGTATTAGTAGATGGTGTGTTCCCATGCACATGATGTGTTGGCTGACAACCCATTGGTATACATAATTGTTTCATCTTTTCCCAACAGGTCAATTTTTGGGGGTAAATGGTTGTTTGACATGGTATCAGAGCCTTAAGGCTTAAGAGGTCGCGGGTTCAAGTCTCCAACAGAGTGTATTCTCACTAAGGAGGCGTGTTAGAGAATGGAGTGTTCCCGTGCACATGCTATATAATTGTTTCATCTTTCCCCAACAGGTCGATCTGTCGGGGCAAATGGTTGTATAACAGATTGAATTAGTATATCCCCTACACTTCTTTAAATTAGGGTTATCTCCCTATCCCACGGTGACTTGTTAACTAACCGTCGAAGGTAACGAGTGTATCAATGGTTTGTTATTGATCGATTCAATATAAAATATTCGAGCTTTAGTATAGATAATAGATGAGCATTAATATTTATGCACTACCCTAAAATTTGGTCGAATTAGTAAGACAACCCTGTGACTCTTAAAATTAGGAACACCTCCTTTGATTCTGAATGGCGGGCAAACCTACTTTGATTGCATCAATATGGACAAAGAGATCGTGTTGTCCAATCACTTCTTATAGTCGGCAATGGGGCCCACATCGAGAATGTGCTCCCTAGTCTAAATTGGTAGAACCCTATTTTAATGGAAGAACTAGAGATATACAATTATTTACATTTTGCTACTTTTTTTCATAAAAGTATTCTTGAACTCTTAAAGTTATCAATAACAATGAAGGATAAAAGTGTCTTTTTATTATTATATATATTTAAATTTCCGACCCTTCTAGAATAATTCTCACTTTCTTAAAGCAACACCATTCCTAGTTCTTCCACTCTCTCCCGCCACCGTCCGCTACTATTATTAAAGAAAAAATCAAATAACTCACAATCTACCTTGTTAATTTGTGTCAATAGGTAGGGCCGTCTCGACACAAGTTGAGGCCTGAGGCAAAATCTTAATATAAGGCCTTTTTTATATTTAATATATTAAAATATATTATATTAATTAAAAAATTAAACTCTCTATATTATTAGAAATTTTTATATAAAAATTATTTTTGATAATAAAAAACTAGGAAAAAAATTTAGATGCAGAGGACTCTTTAACCCTACATAGATCATTTTTTGGGCCCAATGACTGTGTGGATGTTCAGCCCACCTATTGGTGGATAAACACACTAAAAATCAGCTTGATTGATGATTTCTACACATTGGATTTACTATTCAAAAAATATGCTTCAATCCAACGACTAGAATCATGCCCTAAAATTGTACTAAAATCTATGGATAGAGATAATCAATCAGGTTGAATTTTGGTTTGTATATCCAACAAGGGGTGGGCTAAAAATCCATTAGTGGGATTTGGGCTAGGGGCCTTAGGCCATCGCCTTAATGGCCTTAGGGTAGAGCCGGCCCTGTCAATAGGACTTATATTTATGAAAAATATTACTTACGTAAAGCATGAGGGAACAGCTTGTGATGACCTCAAGAGAAAAAGGAGGGGAGAACTTTCAGAAGCTTTGAATAATAAAAAAAATACCCCAATTGATGGACCCTTGACATTGCATGCCCAAGCCCATAAAATTCCATGCATTTTCCTACCAACTCCTTCGTTCCCTTTGGTTCTTTCCTTCACTCTCCCATCTCCTATTTTGTCAAAGGCCCTATAATTTGACCATATCTATTACCAAAGATTCTTCGTGGGGGCCCACATGGAGGTGAGTCCAGGAATGGTTTTTTATAAGGATGATCTCGTTATGGCTACCAAGTATTCCGTACATTTAACCGTTAACTTGAATTCCATATTTGATAGTGTTGAAAGTTTCAAAGGGACTGATTTTACGAGAATGATCTCGGCACAATTGAAGCCCCACTCCACGGGAATGGTGGTAACTAAGACGCTCGAAGTTTGTTATATGCTTTACAAATATTACACGTGGCACACACGTAGAGATCATTGACCGTATAGATGTTTGGCCCATCTCTAGGTGGGCCTATATGGAAAAAATCAACCTGATTAGTGGCTTTTAAGGATTTGATTGGAATCGTTTTCGTGGGTTGATTTTTAACCATAGATTTTAAGCATTATTTGGGCTACTCAGATCCAAAGGTTTGAAATCACTAATCAGATTGATATTTGGTATATAGCTCCACCTAGGAATGGGACAAACATCCATAAAGTCAATGGTCTCTAAGAGTATGCCACATGGCTTATACTATTATCCCTTGATGATGGACGTGGGCGTGCCAAACAACCTGAACTGTGAAGGGACATTTAACGAGGGAAGGTTTTACCTATAAAGTAGAGAGGCCTTAATTGTGTCACATGGGTGGCAACTCCGGTTGTTTCTTTATAATAGTATAGATACTAGTGGGTGGCCTGTGCCCACGGCACTCCTCGACAAAGCATTTGTCAAAATTGGGTGTGAGTGGCTGAGATCCACTGTCCAGTTGGAGAATAAGATCTCGGCCCTTCTTTGTTGAAGCCTATAAGAAGGGATATAAGTGGGGAAGACCACTGTCACTTGTTATATAGATGGACATATTAAGCAATGGATCGGAGGTCGATCACCATTAAGTGTGTTAAAGGGCCAAGCTGGCCCAATGTAATCATTCCCTGGGCTTGGGCCGGATTTATAAAACACTTAAGTCTGGGCTATTAATTTTGAGCTCTACTTGATAAATGGACCGGGATTGAGCTTAGCTTTTAACAAAAATAAGCTTCGGCCTGGCTCAAGCCGATCCAGGCTTTTGGCCAAGCTCAGGCAAAGAAGACAAGGTTTTTTTTTTTCCTCTCTTTCTCAAACGTTGAACCTTTGACTTTTTTTCGACTTCTTTTTGTCTGTCTTCAAACGTTGAAACTTTGACCTTGTGGGTATGTTTGAATTTCCACTCCCCAACTTACACAAAGCCACAACTTTCCTAACTTTTGCACAAAATTCCCTTCATTTGCGCCGCCCTTTTTCAAAGCGCCACCATTGTTGATTTTGAGAAAACCCAACTCAGGTTTTTCTAAGGTTTTAAATGACCCGTTATAACGTCACCCCTTGACGTCATTGGTCTGACCGTTATAACGGGTCACATCAAATACGTCGGAGGAAAAAATTGTTCAGATATAATATCTTGATATTGTTTTATTCTTTTATCAAAAATAACTTGATAACAGTAAAAACACTTTTGTTTTAAAATAACGGCCGCTATTTCTGTTATAACAGCCGTTATAACGGATATCTCAGTTTTTCTGTTTTGGCGTTATGACGGGAAAAAATGTGATGGGATTGGGATGGTGCCGTTATATGGCTATGCTTTGGATGAGTGATGAACCTTCCGAACTGTATCAAACCTTTCTAGCCAAAAGATTATTCAAGAATCCACGATTGTTTTGGAGTAAATTGTTGAAATTTTACCCGCTTACCATGCTTCTAACTAAATATAATAGATTACAACAAAAACAGGCCAAATTATAGTCAGGTTTAGAATCATATTCATGAAAAACGGCCGTATAAACGGTAACGCCCCAAGCCCATTTCTGTTAAAATCGCTTAAACGTGTCTTGACGCTTCAAATTAAACGGACATTTTTTTTAGTTTTAACGGCCGTTAAAACCGTTTTAACAGCCGTTAAATTCTGGATTTTTTTTATTCCGTTTAATTATGTTTTTTTTTTTAATTTTAAAATTTCAAATTTTGAATTTCAGCGCCATTTTTTCCCGTTAAATTCCTTTAAAATCTGTTTTTCCCATTTTTTCCATATTTTTTCATTTTGTGCCCCTCACCGTTTCAATCCATTTAAATGGCCGTTTAAACGGTAACGCCCCCAGTCCATTAAACCGTTAAAATGGACTCCTTTAAACCTTGATTTCGAGTTATTTTAGAATTAACAAAAGCATACCAAATTCTCTGAATTAATTCACATTTCAACAAAGCGTGATTCCTCTCCATCTACAATCTCCCTTAAGATCGGGATTTTAAATTTCAGCGAAATTGGTTGAACAAAATCAAAATCCCAAAAATTTCGGTCCTCTCTTCCATTTTTTTAGTATCAATTAATTAAGTGATAACTTAACCACCTTCTTTCCTATATTAAAGGTAAAAAGTAAGATTCCCTTATCTTATAGGAGATTATAGAGAGAGAACGAGGTAAGATTTCCTAAAAAGTTTCGTGATTTAATAGTTTAAAATTTAAAATTTTCCAAGATTTTTGTGAAATTTTGACTTCAACTTGGACCGAAATACAAGTCGAAATCAATTAGTTCTCAGTGGGAGTATGTTTCTTGCTGACTTCCAATCGAGTTTTAATAGATTTTCATTTTATTTCAAAGTGCTTGATACACTAATTTAACTAAGAAATTCCTCTATTTTTCTATAAGATTACACCATATGATTCCTTACCTACAGCTTGAATTTACTAGAACGGATGTCATTCAAGGTAAAAAATCTTATTTAATCTTAGTCGAGACGTCTCATTCTGGAAAGGTATCGAGATGATCATCTGGTGCAAAAAAAACTTAATTCAAGTACAAAAATTGGTTTAGAATCTTATTTTCATGATATATGTACTTTTGTAACATATATAAATGTTAAAAAATAAAGTTATAACTTAATTAAACATAAAAATTAGTTTGACCTTTTTTTTGCTAAATGATAGTTTATAAAGCAAAGAAGGAAGTACAGCTCCGAAGGGAAAGGAAAAGAGAAGAGAAGAAAGAGAGAAAGAAAGAAAGAGATCAGACTACAAAATGATACTACGTCTGATCATGCACTTCCACTGCCACTAGAAATGATGGTTTAGAATCCCACCAATGACTAGAACCTTTAGGAAGGCTAGCACCCATCTTAGCACATGTATCATCACTTAAATTAACTTCTCTCCAGACAGAGTTGAAGAGAACTCTAATAAATTTGCTTTTAATGTTTTCCCACTGATTAGTTTTGATTTGCCAAGGTATGTCTCCATTAATAAGGGCGTTAAAGACATGTAGTGTTTTTCCATTGTCTCATTTCATCTCATTTTGTCTCAGTTGATTCATTTTGGTCTGTCAACTTACCGATAATGAGATGAAATGATATTTTAAACCCTAATGTTATCGGTATTTTAATAACACCCCCCTAAAATTTGAAAGTAAATAGTAATACCCCCTTTTATTTTCAAACTTTAGGATTACCCCCTTAACCTAGTTAAACCATCGTTTGACTAACGTTTTAACTTGACATGCATCATGAGCCTATTAATGTACCAATGAAAGGACCATAAAATTGCTAGTATAATGCTAACAATGTGTGATTCAAGTCCGTTTTAACTTAATTCAACCACTGTTAAACTATGTCAAGGGGGGTAATCCTAAAGTTTGAAAGTATAAGGAGGTATTACTAATTACTTCCAAATTTTAGAGGGGTGTCACTAAAATATGCTAACGTTGTAATATTAGCTACCTCCCTACAAAATAAGAGATTTGTCAAGCTAATATCTCAAGATCTTCCAATTTGGGTCACAAAGGACCGTACCTTCTTAAAAATGACATTTGATCAATCTATTAGAGGATATTTAAAGCCCAAAGACCATCGAATATAAAGATATCCAATGTTTTAAAAACCGAACCTGTGGTTGAACCAAAATTTTGACAAATTGGTTGGACTGTCAGACCTTAGTAGATATTGTCTGACCAATTTGCATTTATTAAATAATTTTAAGGGATTTTTAACTTGTTCCCCTTACTTTATTGATGCAATTTGCATCTCATCCAATGTTGTTAAAATATTTGCACCTCACCCTTTGACCATGGTCTATGACGTTGACCCTAGACGCCCATTAACGGTCTCCGATGGACATCCCAATATTGTTTTAAATGACTATAATGACCTCGGGTGCGACACAAATATTTTAACACCATTGGGTGCAATGCAAATTGCATCAATAAAGTAAAGGGGGCAAGTCAAATCCCTTTTGGCTAAATTAGCTTTTCAATTGACTAAATTAGCTTAATCTATTTCAACTTTTAAGCCAAAACATGGGTTCGAGCATGCCACTCACACATCACTCACATAGTGCTCACACGGCACTCACCTTCACAGGTTGTTAAGCATGCTGGTGTCCCTCATCAATGATGATGACGAACCACAATATGAGCCACATGGCATACTCTTAGAGGTTACTAACCGTACAGATGTTGGCCCCATCACTAGATGTAGCTACATACCAAATATCGGCCTGATTAGTGATTTCAAACCGTTGGATCTTTGTACCTCAAATAATGCTCAAATTTTATGGATAAGATCAACCCAGGAAAAAGACTCTTATCCAATGCTTAAAAGATTAACAATCAGGCTAATTTTTGGTCTATAGTTCCACCTACGGTTGGACCAAACATCCATAAGGACAGTGGTCTCTAAGAGTGTGCCACATAGCTCATACTGCGGTCTGTCATCAACATTGATGAGGCCCCTATAATCAGTCAAGTGCAACGCACATGCCGCCCCCTACTTTCTTGCAAGGAAAAGGAATTTTTGGCTTGTCCCCTTACATTATTGATGCAATTTGCATCACACCCAATGTTTTCAAAATAGTTGCGTCTCACCCAAGGTCATTATAGTCATTTAAAAAAATATTGGGATGTAGATCCGGAGACCGTTAATGTGCGTCTATGGTCAACGGCATTGACCATGGTCTAGGGTGAGATGCAAATATTTTAAAAATATTGGGTGAGATGCAAATTGCATCAATGAAGTAAGGGGGAAAGCCAAAAATCCCTAATTTTAAACATATAAAAATTTAGAGAAATTCAAAAATAAATAAGATAATAGAGAAAAAAATAATTATAAAAATTATAAAAATTGAAGTGTAATGCCTTTACTTTTCTTTCTTTAAGGATACAATTAAGATTCAAAACATAGATTTTTTATAGAAATAAATTTTTTATTATTTTTCATGAAAATATAACACAAGATCAAGAAGATTTGCCTAAAATTCTAGGGTAATCCTCCCAACCTTGGAAATCACACTACTTTCCCAAAAGATTATCTTGGATCATAAACAAAATCCACAAATTTTAAGATTATATATATGGGCCTTCATGTTTTAAAAGCATTCATAACAACTAGTGGTTCAATTGGTATGATAGTCAAACCAGTAGTTTGAGAAAACCTTTAGTTCTCTACAAACTTTCAGTTCACGTTGAACCAAAATAATTTTTCTCAAAAATCTAATCGATTCGCTTTGGTTTTAAAAACATCGACATTAAAGAAAGAAAAGATATAGAGATTGAAGTTCCAACTTGATGTTGATACAAGAAGACCTAGAGAGGTAAATAGGTCTATTAAAAGTATCATAAGTTGATTACTAATATGTTTGAATGAAAATAGATTAATAAACTTAAAGCAATAGAGAATAAAGACAGCAATCCACAACACAAAGATAAATAGTGATTCGATGTCGCAACACCTACATTCACTCTCCAAAAGCTCTTATGAGCTATCACATTTTTAATTTAATATGAAATAATCTCACAATATTTAATAGGGTAAAAGACCTGGTCTCGATCGTAATTAATATAACGCTCAGTCAAGACTAATCTTGACTCAAGCAAGGTAACATGTATAGATGGATTAAATTAATATGGAAATCGTTTCTAAAGAGAAAGCTCCAATTAAATAAAGTTACCTCTCAGTCGAGATTGAAGAGGAACAAAGCTTCGATGTTGTTGAAGCGTTAAGCAAACCTGCTTCTCGGACACGTAGCTCAGACCAAACACCTGAATCGCCCTTACAGTTGAAGGGCGTAGACCACCAAAGCCAGTCTCCCACAAAGGGCAGCAAGAAGAACCACTGAAGCAAGTAAGAGAACACAAACCATTATTTTGGTAGATGAAGAACTCAAGATAAGGCAAAGTGAATTGGTAAGTATGAAGAGTATGGGAAGAGGTATTTAAGTTGAAGGGGAGAGGGGCGCTCATGATTCGAGAAAAACCCAAGCCAGATCGACTAACCTAACAAACCAGTTGCCCGGCCTGATTGAGCGCCTAGTCCCTTTGACAGTCAACCGAGGGTAATTTCCCTTTGGTTACCCGTCTAAAAGTTCGATCGACCCCTTTGACATTTTTGTCCAATTAGGGCTCCAGTAATTTGGAGTTTCTCATAATAGATTGGGGGATCAAAATATGTCCAAGTAACTCTAGTGGTTTTCAAAAGTCTACAAACTCAAGTCCTCTCTACACATTAGGGATCACCTCATAATCATTCACTTTATCACTAAGTCCTGCTCTCCAAGTCTTCGACAGTTGACTAAATAGAGATTACATAAATACTCAAAGTTGTTCTAAAATTAACAATACAAGGAATATATTTATCAGAGATCACTCGTTTATGCTCTAATAACACCAAATTACGTCTTAAATCTTTTGATCGTTCAGAGAAAAATGTTTGTAAACGATAACAAGAACACTTAGTATTCTTACACATTGTAAAAGAGATTAATTTCTAAATTGGATCAACTTAAAATTAATGAAATTTTATATAAAAAGATATTTAATTATATCCCAAAGACGATTTGATCCACGCTCGACCCCTAACAACTCGGTTAAGTGTGGCATACGCGCGTATGTTTGTTCATGGTATTCTTCATTATATATTTCTTTAGCTTTTACAAATGTCTCTACCAATTGTATATATGTCTCTCAGGTCTTTATTCGTCTCCAATGTGGGACTAAATATTTAACAGAGAAAAGCCCACTAAAGTGAAATGGATCTAAACTTTCCCACTAAACATATTTATTCAAATAATTAGAACAACAAATGAAATAAAGGTTACGGTCCTAGGTGATCAAAACTTTCTAAGACACACTTTGCTTTATATAAACTAATTTTTATTCAAACATTTAGCATACATTCCCCACATGAATAAAAATTAAGATAAATCAAGAGTAAAATTGAAAATGTCATGCATAGATAGATGTCTTTTGGACTTAAACTTTCACTTAGTGTAAGTCTATCCGGTTTACTAGTTGTACAATTAACTATAATCTTGAACTATTCAACTTTATATTATGTACTAAGATAATAAACAACGTATATACCAAATTTTTCTTATCCACATTAGGTTCTAATGGTTATGCTCATTTTAACTTTGAGCATTTCCTAGATATTTATGACTGTTTTAGAGAATCAACCTAAATTCTCATAAGAAGTGGTCCAACATGCACACTTATATAACTATTTTATCTAGGGTACCATGTATCTCAATATTAAGAATCTGAACTCAACCTTTACATAATATTGGTAGTACTGCTACGGACATCAAAGGGAAGTGTTTAGAATATAATTGTCATGCCCCAAATCCAGGCATCCGAACTCGATCCGAATGCTCGTGAGTCGGTCCGTTTACCCAAGACCCAGGGTATAATAAAAATAAATAATTTCAAACACTCTGAAATAATTTTCAATTTTTTTATAAAATAAAAGGTTTCTTCAAAAAACTTCGTTTTTTTTTAATGATATGGTAAAAACACTAGTTTAGTGGTTTAAAAAGATAACATTGAGAATAAAGTAATTTCTTGACATTTTTGAAGAGGTACATAAGTCCAACTATTTTGAAAATGGTCTATATCTTCTAAACAGAGAATAATTTCAACATTTGGCATTAGTTGTCTGAAGGATCTCATTGAGATCTTCAATTTTGCCAGAAATAAACAAGAACTAGATCGACTTCTATAAGTAGAAAAACGTGTTTTATGTTCTAACAATCACTAATCCCGTTTGGTAGGTCTGTAATTACAATCATTTTAAAATATTCTAGGAATAAAATAAATGGATCCATGCGAGAATTAGAAGGAAAATCGCGTTATGGTTCATTTCATGTTTCACGAACTTAAGCATATTTTGAGATCTTGGGCCCAAAAATTAGGTCTGAAGGAAGTACTATCAGTTTTCTAATTTCTTAAATGACGATTAGTAATAATGGAATAGGAAAAATATAAATTCTTGGTAAAATAATATCAAAAAATTATAATAATTATTTAATCCAAGGTTTAAAAGAGGTCATTTTAACGGTATAACAGACTGGGGGCGTTACTGTTAAAACGAATTGTAACAAACATGGGAAAAAATGAAAAATAAACAGAAAAAATAGAATTTAACTGGAAAAAAATAAAAAAAAGTGGCGATGAAATTCAAAACGAAAATTTAATGGAATTTAACAGATTTTAACGGAAATAATGATTGTGTTTTTTTCACAATTTTTAAAAAAAATAACGGTCGTTATTTTCATTTTAATGGCCGTTATTTTCTAAGCATCAAAACAGTTCTTAACATAATGGGCTTAGGGCGTTACAGTTTTAATGGCCTTTAAAATCATTTAAATGACAGTATTTTAAACCATGATTTCATCAACTAACACTTTCACACACAAAAAATCTCTTCCAATATCCATTTACAAAAAATTTACGCATAAAATCAAACTAACTGTAGTGATCCGATTTTTTAATTATTAATTATTAGTTAATAATTAATTATGAGTATTTATTGTTAATATTTAATTATTGTTTGTTTGGGTCATGTTTGTGGGAATGGGTTTCGAGGCTATTTTAGTGACTTTTTATTGTCTAGTTTGGAGCCCAATTGATACCCATGGCCTTGAGCCTATTTTTAGCCCATTAGTGGACCTAAATTAGGGTTTTTGACCCTTCCTTTATAAGTCTAAGTGAAAGTTTAAATAATAATCTGTCCGTTCTCTTCAATCAAAAATACCTAGAAGGGGGGGTTGATTATGTATTTAAAATTAATTAAACCTAAATAATTTTACTGGTCTATGGTAGGGAATAAAATCGCATGTCTTAGTTGTTTGATAAAGGATTATCACAACCAACTCAAATCGAATATACCTCCGTGGTATATTTTCTTTTCATTGTTTGATCTAATCAATATAGATAGCGCAATACAAACAAACAATCATACGAGAGAAGAGACTTTTATGTGGAAACCTTAGCCAAGGAAAACCACGGGACCACGTCTAGACGAAAAGTATCGCTAACTGAAAAGTTAAACGAAACAAAAGTTACCTACGTAGCACCGTTACAAATACAGCTTCTAACCTTAGCCAAGGCCTACTGCCAATGCGTTCACGTCTTCTGAATCAACGCTATGAGTCCACGTGTGCCCTCTCAGCAAAGAAGCCTCGTCCACTTGTTCAGTTTAGTACACCCCAAACCTACCGTCGATCAGCCACTCCGATCTTAATTCTCAACACTCCAACCTTTGTCGAAGGTGAAGCAGTACACCCTGAACCCTAGGTTGCTCAATAGGTGTTGAGTCACACTAGTACACTTAGGCTACTAGGTCAAATATCTATGTGGGAAACCTAAGCTAAGTAATAGATCAAGCTCTTGACTTTGATCTAAAAGAGAAAAAAGCTCACAAGATATTTATGAGAAATTAGCTTTTTGCTCTTTGAATGGATACTTTAATAAATAAATCATTTCTTCTCTCTATTCAATGTGTATAGAAGTGTAGAAGTGTGTTTAGAGAAGGAATATAAGGGTTATATTTATAGAATTCGTAACCCTGAGCCTTTTAGAATGTGGGAGAGTGGAAACTAGAATTTTGGATTTGACAAAAACTCAATTCGTGTGAAGTCCAATCGATTGTACTCTAGGTCCAATCGATTGGCCTTGTACGGATAGGTTTTTCTTTCGTAAATTCAATCGATTGTTCATAGTCTAATCGATCGGACTTAAATAAGTTTCTGTCCCGTAAACTCCAATCGATTTTACAGAGGTCTCCAATCGATTGGGCTCTGATCATGTTCTGTCTCGTAGATTCTAATCGATTTTACAGAGGTCTCCAATCGATTGGGCTATGTCCAATCGATTGGCCCAAATAGTCAAATCGATTGGGCTTTCCCAAAAGTCAATAACATTGACTTAGACTCGGGTCTGTCCAATGACTAGGTTTGACCATTATATTTTATTCATTTAAACCTATTTCTATGGTCACTAAGTCACTTACCTTCCTAAGCAAGTGTACACGATCTATAATCGACAAATGGGCAGTTACTCAGATGACTCTTGTCGTCAACCATCCGATCCTTGCTGTCTCTATCTTCTAGTCTTCACGTAGTCGACAAAGTATGCCTACCACGACATCTTCACATTACATTGGTACTCGTAGGAATGGTTACATTAATATTTTATGTCATACGGAATCTTTACCAAACTAGAATATAAAAATATTCCTTACAAAAGTTACGAAAATCACTTTTCACTAACCCTAAACCTAAACTTTATTTATTCTTCTCTTCTCATCTTCATTCTTTGGAACCAAGGATTTAGGAAAACCTTTCGATTGTGGACGAATCTCTCCATTACCTTAGATTAGTAATCACAGGCGAGTGAATATTTCATTAATCATTTCCATTTATTGTTTGTTGATTGTTGTTCTCTTAATTTCATTAATGGATGAACATGATTAGGATTTTAATCTTTTGTGTATGCATGTGATTACGATTTTAGTTTATTATCTAAGCATTATTATATTTTCTCTTTGATTTCTCTTAGTTTCCTTGAGTTGATTTGTATGTCAAGATCATTTGAGCAATGATCCATTTGATTTATGATCTCAAATCCTTATTTTAGGTTTTTTTTTTTTATGAATAAGCATGATTAAGATTTTGATTGATTAATAGAGTTTAGATTTATTTCTTCTTAGGTTTTATCTTGTGTAAATCCATCATGTTTAATCTCTTATTTTGTTATTAAAAAATCATGTAGAAATTTTGTTGTAAATTTATAAAAAAAGCGTGCTAAATTTTTTAAATTCCCACGAAATTATTTAAATGTAATTTTGTGTCGGAATTTTATCTCATTTGTTTCACAATCTTTTTAAGCTCTTGTTTTTAATTTGGGTGTTTTAAAGTGTAGAATAGGATGATATTTTTTTTTAGAATTTAATCGGAATCACAGAATTTTCAAACATTCGAAATACTAATTTCTCACTATTATTAAAAATGTAATTTTGTTGGAATTTTATCTCATTCGTTTCTTAACATTTTTTAGCTATATTTTTTTTTAAATTACTTGTTTTGAAGAGTAGAATAAGATAATATTTTTTTAGAAATTTATATAAATTACAGAATTCCCAAAATTTAAAATATTATTTATGTAATTTTTAATTCGTGATTTTATTCTTGATTCTTAATTCTTGATTCTTACAATTCTTGAATTTTTTTACGATTCTTGATTAAGAAGGTTATTACTTTAATTATCGTAGTAATATGAGTTATTGCCATGACATGTAGACTACTATATTATTGTTAAGATAATTATAAATTATGTGGAATATTAATTAAAGTACACTCTTTATTGGGTTTTTTAATGTATCTTGACCAATCACGTATGTATTGCTTATGATTATTATTTAAGATGACTGTAAATCATGTGGATTGTTATAATGCTTGATTATTCAACTAGTATTGTATTATTCATCATGGAGAACATGATAGATGACTTAGGTTTAGCATACCTGTATTTGTGAGGTTTATCCGAAGTGCCGCTGTGTCTAAGCACTTTTGATAGGTCCTTGGGCAGTGTGTCGAACCCTAAATAGCAAGCAAGAACAAGGATAAGGCCTTGGGTGTAAAACCCTAAATCTTCAGTAATCACATGATTATCCATAAGTTAGATTTATTAGCTTGATTATCTATTCGTTGGATTAATAATAAGTCATCAATTTATGCATTTTTACCCTATTTTCCTTAGTTGATTATTAGAATTATCCTACATAAATTCTCAAACTTACATGAAAAATAGGATATTCTCTTTTCACCAATTGTATATTAGATTTCTCTTAATAATAGTCAATTACTTTATATTAACAATTTTATTTCATTAGGTACCCGAGCCTAAGACTAAAGCAAGCATAAGTCTAAGTCTAAAAGTTTATGTACAGAAGCCCAAATCTGAGCAAAAGGTTGGACTACCTTGACAAGCCAAGAAGTGAGCCAATGAAGTGGGCCAATGTAGTGGGCCAAGTTGATGGATTAAGCATGGACCAAGGTGGTTGAGATTATAACAAAATGAACGGTCTAAATTATAAAAGGCATGAAGATGGCTTTCCAAAAATAAAATAATGGTTTTGGTTTTGAAATTTAAAAATGATAGAATGTTTAAGAAATAAATATCTTATCAAAAGAAAATTTCCTTTTGAAAAATAGAAGAATATTTCATTAGTTTTCAAAAAGAAGTTTTAAAATAACAAATTAGTGATTGATTCCATATTGAAAAATAAAAGAATATTTTATTGATTTTATTGATCTTCAAATAGAATTTTCAAAATAATAATTTGGTGAGTGATTCTATTGAGAAAAGAAAAATATATTTTATATAATTATTTTCCTCTTTGAAAATATTTTTTCTAAGAAATGAAAGTCTTAATTCACTAAAGATGGAAATAATGTTATACATCCCAGCCTATTGAAGGACATTCAAGATGATAGAAGGAGTTCTTCTCTTGGTTTGACTCCGTATTTGCACTATACATAAATCGTTGATTTGGCTTTTGCAAATTTTGGATTTGATTTGACAGTAAAATACAACGATCGAGAAAAATATTGCCTATCAATTAATTTAACTTGACCATTCGTTCATCAAATTAATTAATGCATAAACACTGCATCAATTGTTGACTTTTATTATGTATGTTGCTTTTACTTGCGAGTCGGTTGGACTTACTTTTGTGAGATCTCTTATTTTTAGGTCGGCACGAACACTAAAGATGTACACAGGACTAGACTTAGTTAATACATGGGATATCCTAAGAGTAATTATTTATTTTGAAAGACGTGTAGTGAGGCTTAGGATGTACTTACGTTCAGTTAGTATTTGCAGTATTCAGATTTTATAGTTAATTGGAGTATTAATTTTAATTCAATAATTTAGATGGTTCATGTTTTATCAGCTGGTACTAAATTATTATGGCGCGTTTTTGAGCATCCGATCCCTAATCGTGCCTCGAAATTCGTCCGTGGATAGAGATATTCTAGCGTACGAATTGCGGGGCGTGACACTAACCATTCAATCTCTTCATTGAAGAGTAATTATGTTATGATAGAAAACAAACATTCGCCCATTCGTTATTTAATGAAACTGTCTTATCATATTATCAAATTTTCCCAAATGCATCAAACAGTCATAAAACTGTCTTCAACCTTTTTGTAGACCTTTGACCCTAATCTAGATTTAACAAAGCTTAATATTGCTCATTTGGATGGAAAGGTTAACTGGTCATAGTTGTTAGGCGACTACTCCAATGGGCACAAAAATCTAGGGAAAAGTAGACTACCTGTAGAGCGGTCGATCGGAGGTACGGTTTGACCGATCTATCAAAGTAGTTGAACTTTCTCTCTGCACAACCAATCAGATCTAGACCCTTTCCCCTATAAATACCCTTCCCCTTCTTCACTATTCTTCACACATTTCTCATTGATTCTTCTGATCTTCTTGAGCCTCCTTTGAGTTTCTTTGTTTGTGAGAAATAACTCTTAGGCCTTCAGCTTTTATTCTTAATGAGATTTGAGTTTGAGTTTATGATCTTTGGATCATCTTGCTTTGCTGTTCAAGATGGTGTCTACTCAGCTTTAGGCTTCAACTATATTAAAGTATTTGTTCCTCTTGATCTATATCTAGAGGTAACTTTATTTGTGGGGAGCCTTCTCTTTGGATACGCTCCCCGTATTGGAATACTTCATTTATTTACTTTTTTTTTGTGTTTCTTGAGTCAATAAGTGTCTTAACTAAGCGGGCGTTTGGTTGTGGACTTACTCTATTTTATCGATTGCAATCGAGACTAGGTCATTTACCCTATTCATCATTGTAAATTTGCTTAAGTGATTGAATTAAACAAATGACAATTAGATTGAGCATTTAAAAGTGGACGTAGGTATGGATACACTAAACCACTATAAATACTTGTGTTGTAGTTTTATTTTCTTTATCATTTTTTGTTCAGTTGATTCTTGTTTAACACTTGCTTTAAGTTATTTATTGCTTTGTTGTAATCAACTTAACATTTATTTTTAAAAGGACCTATCCACCCTCTCTAGTTCTTTTCGTATCAATACTAAGAGAATCTCAATAAGATCCTAAAGCCCAAATCCATTTGGGTCATGGCCCCATGCTCGACCAAACCCAATCCAGCATGGTTGCTGTTCTCACATGTGTGTGGTGTTCTTCATTATATTTCTCTTTAGTTTTTACCAAGGTCTATGCCAATTGGTATATATATATATCTCCCAAGGTCTTTGTTCCTCTCCAATGTGGGACTAAAGATTTAACAAAGAGTACCCACTATAGTGAAATAGCTCTAAACTTTTCCTACGAGTTATTTCATTCAGATATTTTGAAGAACAAAAGCAATAAAGGTAAAGGTTCTAGGTTCAAAACATTATATAGGATAAAATTTATCTTAAAAACACTAATTTTATTCTAACATTTAGCTTTCGCTTCTCACCAACGAGATTCTCAATGCAAAGAAGACACTCCAACGCTCAAGTCAGTCTCTACAATAGACAATGAGGCTTGAAGTGAGATTGCATATACCTTTTCCTGTGGTTCTCTGTCCTTTTATAGAGAATTAGGTGTTCCTCTCCTTATTAGATCATAACTTCTACTTTTGAAGAAACTTCTACATTTCAAATAGAATTAGTGGTCTATCTGGATAGGTTTCAGAAATGGAATAAAGAAGATATTTAGGTGTTCCTCTCCTTATTAGATCGTAACTTCTACTTTTGAAGAAACTTCTACATTTCAAATAGAATTAGTGGTCTATCTGGATAGGTTTCAGAAATGGAATAAAGAAGATATTTACGATCTTCTTCTCTAATTTGCTTCTAAATTTTTTTGGATGGAGAATTTTCGATACCCCGTCAATTTCTCTTCTCTCCCCCCTTTCTCTTATTTCTCCTCCACAATTTCTGAAATTTTCTAACCCTCCCCCCCCCCCCCCCCCCCCCCCCCCCACCCCACGAAAGGGTAATTTGGAATGGTTTTGCGATTTCGGTGAAATCGCCTTACTTCGTTCTCCCTCTCCCCATCCATCATCACCACACCACCAACCCCATTTTCTCTCGTTCCGCAGGTACTCGTCGTTGTTCCGACTGCTAAGTCCGAACAATGCTTTACTCTTCAGATTGTTAAGTCTGAACAATGAATGATAGTCCGAACAATCAATTCAAAGACCATGACCGAGACTACACGAGAAAAAAAAACCAATGTATCGTTCTGGCAAGATTACTAGAAATTCTTGTTAGAATGGTTTCGAAAATGAAGTTATAATGATTTTGTCGATTAAAAAAATTTGAATTCAAATACATACATCCATTGATTGTTTTACTCAAAAGTTCCCAATGAGAGTTGTAGAAGATGTAGAATACAACCCCATAATTTTTTTGTCTCATTTTACTTTTTCAAGTCTCCCTTGCTTTGCTATTTCTCCCTTTTTATAGTCTCCTTTTACTTTTAGGTATTCTCCTTTTGCTTTTTCAAGTCTCCCTTGCTTTGAAATAGTCTCCCTTGCTTTCTCCCGTGCTCTAACACGGTTTTAAATTTTAGAGGGGATGAGTAGAAATAGAAAGGGGTTAATTAGAGAAACAAATGGAGTAAAGTTTGTATTTTATATACCTTGTGGGGGGGAAGATAAGAGAAAACACAGGGGATATAGAAGTTATGTTAATTATAGTTTAAGTGGGGATAAGAAGAGAAATTGACGGGGTATCCAAAATTCGCCTTTTTGGATATCTTTTGTATTCATCCTTTTGTCTCATTTTTATTTTTCAGAAAACAGTATATGTGCATCATACGTTTTGTTTTAAAATATGCATATTTGCCGGCAGAATAATATGCTTTTTTAAAAAATAGTAAAGTTCGCAAATTGTACAGGAACATATAACAACCGTCCAAGCTCAAGATAAAAAAAAAATCACTCAAATCCAATGGCTAGGAATCATCCATATTGGAGATGGGGGTTATCAAAAACTCATGGGTTCAGTTGGTGCAAATGCATGGCCATTGTAATGGGGGCATTAAATCAAAAGTCAATTGAACGAGTTTGATCCGTATGAAAAACTTTGAATGAGTTTGGTTGCTTTCGCTTCATGCTCACAACGCATTCTTACATTTTGATTCATAGGACCTGGTCCTACAAAATCCGGACTGTAGATCAATTGGTTGATATACATATAACAAGTGACAGAGTGGTTCTCACCACTTATACCACCTCTTATAAGCTTCAATAAAGAACGGCCGAGATCTTATCCCCCAACTAGACGGTATCTCAGCCACTGAAATCCGATTTTGGCAAATGCTTTTTCGGGAAGTGCCGCGGCACGGGCCACCCACTAGTTCTATACAACTGTTGGTTCGATGCCAGCTTAATGATCAAAATAAAAAATGAGCATTTTAGCAATAACCCTAAAAATTTTGTTGAATAAGACCCCCTGTACCCTAATGATTGGCCGCATTGGACAGTGCTCGTCCACGTCGCATACATACCCAACAATATATGTCCATCCTTCACAGCCTTTGAATTTATTTCTTTTTAAATAGAGAATGCAAAGCTTTGAAAACCCTGCCCTTTCCGCCTCATAGCAGAAGGTGATTGGATAGAAACTTGCCTCGTTAGAGAAAGGGAAAGGTGGTAAAACATGTGAAACTCATTAGGTCTGCCACCTCAACTGCCACATGTAAGAAAACCCAGTATGAGCCAAGAGGGGAGAACTTTGCTGACTGCCAACAATATGAGCCACGTGGCACACTCTTAGAGGACTATGACTGAGTGTTTGGCCAATCCCAGGTGGACCTACAGACCAAAAGTCAGCCTGATTAGTGATTTCAACCAAGGTTTAAAGGAGGCCGTTTTAACGGTTAAACGGACTGGGGGCGTTACTGTTTAAACTGTTTAAACGGACTGAAACGGTCAGGGGCAAAAATGGAAAAAAACGGAATTAAACGGATTTTAACGGAAAAAATGGCGCTGAAATTCAAATTTTGAAATTTGATATTTTAAAAAAAATTGGAATTTAACGGATTTTAACGGAATTAAACGGTTTTAACGGCCGTTTTTTTTACAAATTTTTTTGAAATTAAACGGCTGTTTAAATGATTTTAACGGCCGTTTAAACGATTTTAATAGCCGTTAAAATAAAAAAATGGCCATTTTTTTCAAAACCGATAAAACGGGTTTAAACGGTTTAAACGGAAACGGGCTTGGGGCGTTACCGTTTAAACCGTTTAAACGGCCGTTTTTAAAACCATGATTTCAACTATATAGCACCGACCGCACGCGGAGGAAACCTGCCCAGTGAGACCTCTCCCACAAGGAGATCACAGGATTGCGTTTTCCAACTATCCAACTATCTGCACTAGTCAGTTGGGTGTCCCGTGTCTAATTTTCATTGGATAATAGAGTGCATCAACCTAGGAGAGATTTGTCCAATTTAAACTTTCTAAATAGTAGAACCCTAATGGACCACCACTCGTGAGTCACTGGATGACCTAACAAAAATATCAATATGCCAAAATTGTTAAAAGCCCGCTTGGAAAGCCCAGTAACAAATAGAACGATAGTTTTTCTCAATTTTTTTTTTTCGAAGTACTTTTTGAATGGACGGTAATGGAAGGTACCTGCATTAAAAGTTGACAACCATAGTCCTCTTGGCAGAGCTGGAAACCGATGAATCGCAAATGAACATGGCTCTCTGGTAGCTCCTTCAAATATGCCATTGTCATCACCTGGAAGACGAGGATAGTTTTTCTTTTTTCCTTTTTTTTTCCGAAGAGAAGACTTATCGGACTTGAGTCCAGTCCAATCTGGCCCAACCCTTCAGTTAACTGTCTTTCTATCTGATGGGGATCTGTATGCGCCTGCTATTAGAGTCAGAACTGGGATTCTCTCTAAAAGGAGAGACAACTTTTTTGTACCCTGAAACCTGTCAGTGTTTCATTAAGAGCAAAAATCTCCTTGGGGCCACCCCCTGGAAAGGGTAGAGGATAATAAGTGGCTCTGTCCACATTAACTCTTCCAGTAAACTCCCGCATGTGTGGAAGGGTTGACTATCATGCCCCGGGGGACTAGTCGGGTGCTCTAAGATGCCCGGATACCCACGGTTTCAAAAAAAAAAAAAACATTAAGAGCAAATTGTTGATTCCAATTACAATTCAAATGTGGATTAATGAGATGTTTCATATTGAGACGCAGCAAAATTCGGGCATGAATTATGCATCAATCTGCTTGTCTAATCAGAGAGGAGCACTTTACTTGAATTGTTAATGGAAATTCCAAAGTGCAGCTCAACATTTGCACACTAACTAGATGTTATCCTAATATTCAGATAATTTCAATGTTCTATTGTTCAATCCACAATAAGGTTCACCTCTCATCGAAAGTTGGCGTTAGAATAAGGTTCACTTCTCAATCCACAATAAGGTTCACTTTAGGAATTGGGAGCATGTTTGACGACAAAGATGGAAGAATAATTCGAGTGTACCCACAGTATTCACGATGCCTTAAGGAGTACAGTTCTAACTTACACGAATCTCTCAGGAACAAAGATTCCATCTAAGCAGACCCTCAGAAAGCTAATGCGAACTGCTATTCATATACAGTTATACACAACTCCTTGCATTCCCATCCGCCTTGCACTGCTAACCATACTATTCAAAAGGAGAGTAGATAGATCTGTTTTGAGACTCAGGTGCCTTGAATTAATCTTGCACCCTTATGCTTCTAAGAGCATCAATACGACTGACTTGCATGTTTCTCTAATCGGACACTAAAAACCCCCAACACCCAACCAAAGAAGTTCTTTCTTCTATCCAAAACCTCAAGAAGGTTATTGTATAACCAAGATATTTTCTCTTTCTTGTTGTAACATCACTTACCCACAAGAATTCCAAGAGAACATCGGACATGGCATCGTACAGACTTAATTTTTGAGAAAGTTGTTATTTGTAATGGAAACAACAGTAAAGATCTTTTGAAACTTGACTAGGTTAAAATCTGATTTATTGAGCTAGACTCAACTAACTAACGGCCATGCCGAATGTGAAAGAAAATAGAATCATAAATCATCTCTAACACAATTTGGCATGGATCCACTTAAATCTCAGTACTTCGGGAAGGGGAAGTCCACAAATTCTCGAAACAAACATCAAAATAATCTTCCAATAATCAAAGGACAGTCAAGTATTACACAAAATGAAGGCTCTTGTTTTGGATGGTTATGATTGTTTGGAACATGCGATATCAGGTTGCTTAGCCTCAAGCAAGTGCAGTGTCCTCATCCCCCTAACGAAATCTCAAGTCTTGATTTTTTCCTTCTCGAATTGAAAATCTTTCCCCTGCTATGATTTCCTCTTAAGCTGATAAAAATCCCACATTCATCATCTCAGTCATATTTTGAACTAGACTTGACTTAAGAACTGTCATCCTTGGCCCGTCTTTCTAAAATGTTCGTAGATCGGAAAAGGGAAAATGTGGAATCACATTAGTGAAGCTTAAACTGAACTAAACAAGTCCAAAGCCGGCCGGAAACAAGAACAGCAGAATTCTCTCTATGATAACCTACTGATTTAAACATCTCCCTGCAATTGGAAAAATACCAACCACACAAACAAATCGTGACAGTGACTGGAGATTAGAATCGCCAGTGTCCTCACTCAAGACTTTCAGAGATTAGAATCCTTCACAGCTTGCAGGATTCAGATCCAGTTAAGAAGTATAATTCCTCTCAGATCTATTGTTAAAGTGACTAGATCTGAAGATCATTAGAACATACATACATTTTTATAGGAATTTTCAAATGAAAGATCTCTTAAACTGTTAAAATCCTAATGTTTAAGACCTAACTTCATTAACACGCCTCTATCGCCTAGGTGCTTCTAACGTATTAGTTTGGGTCTTAACATAAACAAGTTAAAGAACCTATAAAACTTTAATTGAACAATTGAAACAGAGATCTGAATTTAATTAAATTTTAGAAAGGTGAAAGCAATAGATTTTTATAGAGTAGAGAGTCTTAAAAAAATAAAAAGAGAAGAACAGAGTAGTAACAATGAACACAAGAGTCTCACACACACACAATGAGAGAGAGGGAGAGAGAGATGGATATGGGAGGAGGAGCTAAGCGTTGATAGGACGCCAGTAATCGGGAGGGTAGCGATCGTTATTGACGACGACGATGACGTAGATCGCGTAGATGATACCTGGAATGTAACCTAAAATGGTCAAGAGCAAGCAGATCAAGAACTCCACCTGAACACACAAACAAAGAATCATAAAATTGAAAGAGGATAGAAACATAATTGAAGAGAAACTCGGAGAGAATAGAGGAGGAAAAAAGAAGATTACACTGCAACAGCCATGTCTAAGGCAGACCCCCAAGGGAGGAAGCAAGATCGCTATGATGATCTCGCAGCAGATCTCTGTCCTGCTCGCCATTGCAGATGAAGCAAGCAAGCCGCGACCACAATAGACACCGAGATCGTGAAAGAGAGAGAGAGACCTGAGGAAGATAAAGAGGGGAAGGAAGTAGAAAAGCTTGCAAGTTGCCTTATCCAGAAATACCATCAACGGTCTGGAGCCTAGGGATGACGTCTTCCTCATCTCAAGATGACAGCATTATTTTACTGATTTTTTTTTCATAGGATGCTTGTGGTCTACAATGATTCTATGTCCAGATCTTCACACGAATCTCAAAGACCACCGCACCAATTGCAAAGACCATCACACATATTTCAAAGGTATACGATGTGCTATATTGGAAAGTTCTTGTATTTTGACGAAAATACCCTTAACAATTTATTTAGAGAAGACAAGACAACCTGACATTTTTGGTCACACGTATTGATCACGCCAAATATTGCCACGTGGTAAACTTTTGGGACTCATTGACTTTTGCCCAACTCTTAATGAACTACCCGCCAAAAATCAGCCTGATTAAGTAATTTACATGGGTTAGATTTACATTTTTTTTATCATGGACTTCTTGGACAGACCCATGGGTAAAAAAATATTTAATCAAAGCCCAGATAGAAGATCTCAAATCCAGTTAGACTTGCAAAGCAGACCAGCCCATGAAGTTTTTGGGCCTGAATTTGGATTGAATTGTACTGGACCTTGGCATTGAGCCTATTAAAAATTTCGGAAAAGTAAGGCCCAAGCCCAATCCATTTGCAACCCTAAATAGAACCTCTCAGGATGATTTTTAGCATGTAGATTTAGAGCAAATCTTTGATGATGGATAGTATGACCATGTGGCTCAATCTTAGAGAGATGTTTGGCCCATCTCTAGGTAGACTACAAACCAAAACTAAGGCTGATTAGTTATTTCTAACCTTTGGATCTGAGTACCCAAATAATGCTAGATATCCCGTGGTTAAAAATTAAGCCATGAACCAATCCAATGGTTATATATAAATCACAAATTATGATAATTTTTGGTATGTAAGTCTACCTAGGGAAGTGCCAAACATCCATACGGTCATGGCACACTGTCATCCGTAGTTGGGGTAACATCTCTTCCGAGCTGAGAGGAACCTTTTTTAGTGATTTGATTTTCAGGTTTGAGAATTTATTGTGGGGCTAGCGGTGGTTTTGATTTTTGTTTCTCTTTCTTGTGCCCCATTGGGGACCTTTCCTTTGTTTTCCCAAGATCCACTCGATATCCCTTCAATTTATTTGACTTTTCAAAATAAAAAGATGTAAAAAATGTGAGCCACAAGGCAGCATGAGCAACATCCCGGAAAGATGATAGAGAGCAACACCTGATGATCAAACCTTCACTCTTCATGATAACATAAAAGATGCCTTGAACATGAACTCAAATTCCTCTATTGCAAATCATTTCTTTTTTCGAGTATTTATGTAGCATATATGATAACAATCAGGTCCAAGTGCATCAGGCAACCCCCTGGGATTTATCCCAGTACGTTAGGCACGTGTGGAAGGGGTGACTTGCGTGCCCCACGGGATTAGTCTGGTGCTCTAAGAGGCCCGGATGCCATTGGTATAAAAGAAAAAAAAAACAAAAATCGGGTCCAAGAACATGTTCCTAATCAGATTAGATCATTTACATAGATTTGAACAGCCTAATTCATATTAGATCAGGTTTCCTAGATCTGAACTTGATCCCATATTTAAACGGATCTCAATGTTAAGATCTAAATCAAGCTAAAATGGATGTGGATTGGGTTTGATTTAGGTAATCAATCGCACCATTTTCTTCTCTATTGACTTTAGGTGGTTTTTTTTTTTTTTATTATTATCCAGAAAGAATGGTTTTCCCACACATTTGTGAGTAAAGAAATGGTGGTTTTCCTCATTGACAGGGCTGGCTCTACCTTAAGGCCATTACGGCGGTCTAGCTCTGGTCCAACTGACCACAGAGATTTTTAGCCCACCCCTTATTGGTTATACGAACCAAAAATCAACTTGATTGATTATCTCCAGCCATAGATTTTACTACGTACTTTTTAGGACATGATTCTAGCCATTGGATTCAAGCATGTTTTTGGGTAGTAAATCCAATAGAAATCATCAATCAAGCTGATTTTGATTTTTAGTGTGCTTATCCACCAATAGGTGGGCTGAACATCCACGCAGTCATTGAGCCCAAAAAATGATCTATGTAGGGTCACGATAGTCCTCTGCATCAACTATAATGGGAGTCCTCTTCATCTAAATTTTTTCCATGTTTTTGATTATCAAGAATAATTTTGATATAAAGCTTTTCAATTATATAGTTTAATTTTTTTAATTAATACCATATATATATATATATATATATATATATATATATATATATATATATATATATATTTATATATATGCACACAAAGTTTTCGCCTTAGGCCCCAATTTGTATCAAGACGGCCCTGCTCATTGACTGCCCCAACAATTATCTCATAGAGGAGGCTTCATCACCACTCTCTCAGGCTTTCCATTGTTAGGGAGAGGAAATTAAAACATTCATCAAATTGTGTTGTCATTGATCTTCTTTAGTTCTTTTAACGTAAGTCAACTAGGCCGGTGATGATTTCAATCTCCAGTTGGTCAATGAATTTCAAGTTTGGGTTTGGTTTTTAGGTTAGTTTTTGTTCTTCTCGTACAAGGAGGGAAAGGTTCCCATGATCCTCAATAGTTCAGCTTGGACGAGAAGATGAGCTCCTCTGTTGTCTGTGTTGCAGAAAACCCCCAAGCGATTCCTCGAAGAACGGCAATGGCCGCCGACAAACACACGCCACACACAGAGAAATCAAATATAACAAACAAATAACACAAGCATTTACGTAGTTCGGTTGAAACCTACGTCCACGGGCGATAATGATCAGATCTTCACTATGAATCAACAAAGTACAAAGATTATTCTCTTAATCACTCGTACAACCTCTCATAGGTACTTTCTATTGGTTCTCACCCAATCTCCAGAAGTTTTTCACACGACCTTTTCAAGTCTCTCACACTCAATGCAATGAGCAATGAGTTACTTAAATAACCTCCAAAGACGAACTAGAATTTCCTAAAACAGGAGAACCTGAAATAGAAATCTCCAAATTTTCTTGGTTCGTCAGTCCAATCAATTGGAACGAAAAAAACCCGAAAGCCTCCAATCGATTGGACACAAACTCCAAGCAATTGGGGTGAACATTTCTCACCAAAATACAACACTTTGAATGCCAAGTGGTTCCTACAATAAAAAAAAATGCTCCGACGCTAAATTTGAAGGAGATGGAAGAGTTATATTCTAAGGAGGATCCAAAATTTCTTGGTTCGTCAGTCCAATTAATTGGAACAAAAAAAACCCGAACGTCTTCAATCAATTGAACACAGACCCCAATCAAATGGGGTGAGCATTTCTCACCAAAATACAACACTTTGAATGCCGAGTGGTTCCTACAAAAAAATGCCGAGTGGTTCCTACAAAAAAAATGCTCCGACGCTGAATTTGAAGGAGAGGGAAGAGTTATATTCTAAGGAGGATTAGACCTCTATTTGAGACTTTTTCCTCAAAGTCTCTAATAGTCTTCTACCCAGTCAAGTCTGGTGTAGTCTAATTTTGAAAGGAATTGGACTCCTTTTGCTGGTGTTAGTCCAATATTAGAAAGTCTTCTAACTTGTGTCTGATTTAAGCCCCGTTGGAGTGGATGCAGTGAGATTTTTACTAATTTGCTGAGATATCTGTAATTGTGACGAAATGATGAAATCTTACCAGAATTTTAGGGTTTAGGAAGAATTAAATTGTTGTATTAATTGGGTCCCACATGATTGGTTTAAGGGATCGGTGGGTCCATATATAAGCCACGCTTGCTTGGTTGTTAACTTGTTAAAGACAGTAATTGTGTATGGATGGGGTGTGATGACATGTGTACAGCTACTATTAGCCTGGCTAGATATGGTATCTACAAGATTTATTGCTGTATTGATTAACAAAGATGTTGGAGGTAATGTGATTTTGGTTCTGATCCCAATCTTTGGGATCATGGTCTAGACGAAGAGAGCATCATGGTTCGAAAGACGTTCTTCTTGACAAATTGTGGCTGACTTCTTCTATCTCAGCCACGCACACCCCCGCTCAAAATTGGGATCCAAGTTTGTTCGCGTGGCCTTCTTCCACCTCTGTTTTCCTCCATCGGACCCCATGCCACGACCTCGTAAGAGCGTTGAGATCAAGCACGAGGCTCTCCGAGCCTCTACCGTTAATCTCCTCGGACCGACCCATAAAGAGATAGCAGAAGCTCTTATTTGGATCCACCAAGGATTAACAGCTTCTCAGACCTCGACAAGATCTAAGCTTTTAGCGTATTGGTTTGGGTTTCGAATTTTAACATAAACAAGTTGAACAATTGAAACATAGATCTGAATTTAATTGAATCAGAAAGGTGAAAGCAAAAGATTTTTATTAGATTACAGAGTCTAAAAAAACAGAGAACAACATACTAGTAATAATCCACACAAGAGTCGAGAAATTGTAGAGTAGGAGCTAATTGATGGGGTGCCAGTAATCGGCAGGGTAGCGATCGTGATCGACGGCGAGGATGACATAGATGGCGTAGATTATACCTGGAATGTAGCCTAAAATGGTCAAGAGCAAACAGATCAAGAACTCCACCTGAACACAGACAGACAAACAAACAAAGAATCATAAAATTGAAACAGGATAGAAGAGAGGAGGTTAAGAATTGAAAGAGGCTTACACTGCAACAGCCATGCCTGAAGCAGACCCCCAAGGGAGGAAGCAAGATCGCTATGATGATCTCGCAGCAGATCGCCGCCCTGTTCGCCATCGCAGAATAGATACCGAGATCGCGAGTGAGAGAGAAATATAAAGAAGGGGGAAGGAACTAGAAACGATCAAACATGAGATTGAAAGTTGACTCGTCCCGAAATAGCATCAACGGTCTGGAGCCTAGGGATGACATCTTCCTCCTCCTCCTTCGCACTCGAACCTCGAAGACCACCACTCCAATTGCAAGGACCATCACCTATATTTTCAAAGATATACGACGTGCTACACGGAGGAAAGTTTTAGTATTTTGACAACCTGGAGGACAACCTGATATTTTTGCTTACACGTGTTGGTCATGCCGGCTACTTCCACGTAGCCCGCTTTGATGAACTACCCGCCAAAAATCAGACTGATAAGTAATTCACATCTGCTAGATTTGCATTTTATGATGGGCTCTTTGAACAGGCCCATGGAATGTACCTATCCCTGTGCTCCCGAACGTACGGCATACTAGCAACTGTGACGCTAGTAATTAAGATCATGCAACTCCTCTCCGAGCAATCTGATTAAACTCTTGCCATCGTCACTTACGGTCCTCAAAGAGTCTGTTCATAGAGCCCATGATGAAAAGTGCTCAAATCCTATGGCTAGAAATCACCAATCACGCTGATTTTTGGTGTGGGTCCACCAAGATGTGGGCCAAATATTCATGGAGTCAGTGGGCCCGAAAGAGTCTACTATGTGACAAATTGAGTGACTTCGGCATCAAAATTTTGATACCGAAGTCGGTATCAAAGAACAGCCCTGATATTTTTGCTTACACGTGTTGGTCATGCCAAATACTACCACGTAGTAAACTTTTCGAACTCTTTGACTTTCGTGCACCTCTTGATGAACTACCCGCCAAAAATCAGACTGATAAGTAATTCACATATGCTAGATTTGCATTTTATGATGGGCTCCTTGAACAGGCCCATGGGTAAAAAAAATATTTAATATAAGCCCATGATAAAAGATCTCAAATCCAACTACAGTTTCAAGCAGACCAACTCATGAAGGTTTTTGGGCCTGAATTTGAATTGAATTGTACTGACCTCGGCATTGAGCCTATTCAAAATTTCGGAAAAACAAGGCCCAAGCCCAATCCGTTTGCAACCCTAAATACCTCTCACGATGATTTTTCGCATGCAGGTTTAGAACAAATTTTGATGATTGATAATATGAGCGACGTGGCTCACTCTTAGAGACCACTGACCGTATGGATGTGTGGCCCATCCCTAGGTGGACCTACATACCAAAAACTAAGCATGGTTAATTATTTCTAACCTTTATATCTTTCTTTTTTTGGTGTGTAAGCATCTAACCTTTATATTTGAGTACCCAAAATAATGTTACATATCCACGGTTTAAAATCAACCCATGAAAAAGACTCCAATCCAACAGTTAAAAATCACTAATCAGGCTGATATTTGGTCTATAAGTCCACCTAGGGATGGGCCAAACATCTATAAGGTCAGTGATCTCAAAGAGTGTGCCACATGACTCACATTTGTTGGGGTTAGAAATTAGGGAACACAAAATTTGACACCAATATTGGCATACCCACATGAATGATTTTTTCAGGAGATCATCCTCACCAAAAATCAACCATTGATTTATCTTTCATGTGGGTATGCCAAAATTGGTGTGAAATTTTGTGTTCCCTAATTTTAATGGGGTCTCCAAAAAAACTTTTCAATCATACTAGAGGGTTTTTAGAGGGAATGATGAGGATTTAGAGGGTTTTTAGAGGGAATGATGAGTGACTTAAAGAGTTTGGGACCTGAAAAGACACCTAGAGAGGAAGATGTTAAATTAAGAAATTGATTAATTGCAGCATCCTCTTCAGAAGTTTTGCTCTTCCAAAAATTTACCCAACCTAATACTTACATTTTCTGGGACCTAACATGCCCTAACCCAGTACTCTACACCCTTCAAAGCAATGTCTAATAAACTTCCTCAGTCCTATGATCATCAGCTAGCCCTTCTCCTCTTCGGTCTATTTGAGTCATCCCTATAACAGGATTATAACTGTTGGGAAGAAAGAACAATAAACGAACAATAAAGCAAAGATGCAAACAAACCACAACACAGAGATTTACGTAGTTCTCTCTAGATTGAGGCATGTCTACGGATCCACACCGATTCTACTATGCTCTAGGGCAAAAAAGAATACACACAGTACAAGATTAGGATTCTCGTCTCTCACCAACATGGGTATATATAACCCCAACATCGTGCCTTCATGTACAATGCTTCAAGCATCATCAATCTCTACATAAAACAACAATAACCTCAGAAAAAATGCTCCACTGGCAACAATTCCTCATCCCAATCTAGTTAAGGACCACTAGCTAAAACCATTTTGAAAAAAAGGAGTTTGTTGAAAGTAGAGATTTTGAATAAATAAAAAGGATTTGTGAATAGAACGTACCTAAGCGATTCGAAATCCACTCCTTCTATCCCACAAAAATGGAATTTTCTTCAACTCTCTGCTCTCTTATACAGATGGATTGCCGGTATGGTAATGAGAAGTGTTTCAGCTTTTTCCAGACTTCAATAGTCGACATCAAGGTTTAAAAAACGGTCGTTATAACAAAAATAACGGCCGTTAGTACCCTGTTACGTTATGGACCGTTAAAACACCCAAAAAATAACGGCCATTATAACAAAAATAGCGACCGTTATTTTCTGGAAAATTTGTGAAAAAAATGGCAGTTATTTTCTGTTATATTCTGTTTTTTTCCATTATTTTCTATTTTTGAAAATTTGAAATTCAAATGTTAAAATTTGAATTGCAGCGCCAATTTTTTTTTCCTTTTTTCCGTTATTTCCATTATTTTCCATTTTTTTCATTTTTTCCGTTTTTGCCCCTGAGCGTATTTTTAGTTACAACGGCCGTTGTAATGGAAAAAACGGTAACGCCCCCAGTCCGTTATACCGTAATAATGGTCCCCTTCAAACCTTGGTCGACATAACAGATCGAAGGATAGACGTGTTACAGCTGTCCCAAAAGTTAATACCTTGATTTTTCAAAATCTTGCCATAATGGTTAAGTAGGCCCAATGTCACACCAAGAGGGGGTGATGTAAGCACCATATCTGACCCACTCCATCCGTTGTCGTGACTAGATCACGATGGATACCTAGCCAGCCAAACTACTGGCCCACTTGTGAAAACATCACGCTCAACACTTATCCTACCAAAAGTAATGGATGCAACCAGAAAATAATACCCGTTCCATTTTTTCCTGCCAGCTAGCTAGATTATGTCAATTAGTCAAGTGTCCAACTAGGCAATAACCTTGTCCAATAGACCAACTAATGCCACCTGGCACCTTTTTCAGTTATACAAATTACACGTCGAGATTAACTGTCCAAAGAATAACGATAACAAATAACTGACTTGAATATCAGGAAAATGCCAAGAAATTAAACCTATGGACAAGAACAAGATCTCCCCACAAGCAAGAGCTAAATCTTCACCACAAGGAAAGAAACAGGTATCTCCGTCCTCTCAACATCTATTTATAGAGATTGAGAGGCAAAGGTAAAAGGATCGAAATCTAAGATCTTTAATTCTCTGTCATCCATTCTGCTTGCTGACTATCACACCGGAGTGTTCTTGCACGCAAGGTTTAAAGGGGGTTGTTATAACGGTATAATGGACTGGGGGCATTACCGGTTTTTTCCGTCATAACGGCTGTTATAAGGAATTGTAACACTAAGGGGCAAAAATGGAAAATAATGGAAAAATGAGAAATAACGGGAAAAATGGTGCTGAAATTCAAAATTTGCATTTTGAAATTTGAAATTCAAATTTTCAAAAACGAAAAATAACGGCTTTTATAACGAAAATAACAGCCCTTATTTTTAGAGCTTTATAATGGTACATAACGTAATGGGGGAGGTCCGAATCCGTTATAACGGCCTTTATTTTTGTTATAACGGCCATTTTTTAAACCATGCTTGCAGGTACAAATCACCTCCACTTATTTTCGGAAGAACGACGACAATTGCAGGAAGAAGCAAAAGCTCGTATCATCCTTCATCAGGACCAGACAGAGAAGATTGTGTGGAGGGGGTAAAAAACTTCCCCATCATTACTAATGGAGGTAATTAAGTTAAAAGATAACTATATTATTTGCATTGGTTTAATATCATTGCAGCTGATTCAGACGTCTAAGAAGGAAACAAAGAAGAAGATGACAAGGAGAAATACGTCTAGAGGAAGAAAGCATCATGAAATTTAAGAAGGGCAGACGTATAGAAAGAAACAAAAAAAGAAGAAAAGAAGAAGACAAGGAGGACGGATGCATTGCTTACAAAAAAAACTTAGGTATCTACTTGGTTCAATGCAAAATCAGATGCAATGCACTCATTTGCCACGGTTTTGGGATTACAATTAATTGGTTGGGGCATGCAAGTGGTTGCCAAGCTCTTGCAAACTTTTTAAGAAAATGGATGCAAGCATGTACGTACAGCCCAAAAACAGTGGTAAGTGACTGCAATGCAACGGAGTGCAAAATGCATCCCAAGGTAATTGACATTAAGGGTCTGTTTGGTACGTGAGAAAAAGAGTTCCGATGGCGAATATTTAGCCAGGCGAATATTATCTTGGCTAAATATTTGCTCATATCAATATTTAACAATGTTTGGTAGTGTATGAGCTAGCTCACTTCGGCTTACTTCATTTTCTTTCTATTTGAGTGGGTCCCACATATCAAAGTAAGTCAAAAATAGGTTGGGCGAGTGCGGGAACCACATATTATTAAGGATAAAAAAAAATTCATTTTTATATTTTTTATATATTAAAAACTTAATTTTTATTGAAAATAGTGATTTTCCGGCGAGAAAATAAAATTTCACCAAAGCATAATTGGCGTGAAAATATTTACACGGGGGGAGGTGATCAAATGTTTTCCCACCGCGGAGGGCAAATATGTGGGCCCGGCTAAATATTCGCCGAGGGCAAGTGGCTGCCAAACGCACCCGGGAGAATATTAGCGTGCGCAAATATTTTATTTTCCTATCGCGGTGCATTACCAAATAGGCCCTAAGATATAGGGATGTTAATGGGCCAGGCTGGCTTGATAGGCTGATCCAGTCTGAATGAGGCCAGTAGGCCTGGCGGGTTAGGCCTGGGATTATTTTAAAGCCTCTGTTATTATGTCGAGCTTGGGGGGAAACTGTTTGACCATAACAGGCCAGGCCAGGCCAGGCCAGACAGCTTGGCACGGCCCAAACCCAGCCCATTAACATCCTTACTAAGGTCCACCTTAGTAATGTAATTAAGTAGATCTGATGTCCACAACCCCTTTTGTTAATCAAAAGTCTCCCCACCCCCACAACATCCATTGGCTGATTGGCCTGCTCGTGAAACTCATGGTGACAAAAATACTCAAATTTAATGGCTAGAAATAGTCAATCAGGCTGAGAATCGTTGAGAAACATTTATGGACCAATGGCCCCCCCAAAAAAAGGTATGCCACGTGTCATTTTAGGGATGACAGTATCAAAGTCGGGCTCATCCAAAAGATATTGTCGATTGCCGACCCATATTTCTTATATTTAATTTATGAGATCTGAAGTAGAGCTTTCGCTTGATAAGGCCTAGCATGAGAATCCCAAAACCCCACGATATGCTTCTTGGTCCACATGCATTCAAGGATGGGTTATCTCTATAACCTCGTCCGTATGTTCAAACCATTGGATGTTCTTTGAAATTTGTGTGGTGTTGTTTGTGATTCGTTTAGTGACAATCTCGATTACCATCAATGGTCGGGACCTTTGGGATGATGATGCTGCAATATTGTCCGAGGATGATGCTATTACTTTGTCGTAAGTAAATATAATCCAACATGGTCATAGGGTGACTCAGCATGAAAGTTGGCTCAAGGAGCCTTTGGCCCCATTGAGTCATGCCTACTTTGCTCAGTCGCGAAAAATTGCTTCAACAAACAGCAGCTTTTTTGCTTTAAAAAAGGCGTTTTCAAATTGACATCCATGCTAACTTCTCCACTTTTTGGCTTTTAAAAGCAAAAAAAGTTACTTTTTTGGGTTTGCCAAACGAGCTCTAAATAGTTTACAATCGAAAATATGAGTTGACTCGAAAGTTCATTGGGTATATTTTGATACGATAACTCACAAGTCGACTCGTTGAGTCATTGAATTAATAATAACATTTATTAAAATACATACAAGTTAGATAAACTATAACAATTATTTAATGGAAATCATTAAATTTAAATAGATTTTACAATGGATAAAATATAATGGTCAAACTTAGTCATAGGACAGACCTGAGTCTAGGTCTTCCACTTATATATTCGACCTAGTAGCCTGAGTATACCAGTGTGACTTAACACCTTTTGAGCAACATAGGGTTCAGGGTGTACTGAATCCTTCATCTTCTGCAAAGGCGGGAGTGTTGAGAATTAAGATTGAAGCAGTCGATCGACGGTAGGTTTGGGGTGTACCAAACTGAACAAGCGGACAAGGCTTCTTGGCGGGAAGGACGAGCGTGGATTCGTAGTGTTGATTTAGAGGACGTGGACGCATCGGTAGTAGGCCTTGACTAAGGTTGGAAGCTGTATTTGCAACGGTGCTGTGTAGGTAACCTTTGTTTCATTTAACTTTTTAGTTAATGATACTTTCCGTCTGGACGTGGTCTAGTGATTTTTTCCTTGGCTAAGGTTTCCATTTAAAAATCTCTTGTCTTGTGTGATTGTTTGTTTGTATTCCGCTATCTGTCTTGATTAGACCAAACGACGAAAAAAAATATATACCACGGAGGTTTATTCGATTTGAGTCGGTTGTGATAATCTTTTATCAAACAACTAAGGTATGCGATTTTGTTCCCTTACCATAGACCAGTAAAACTGTGTAGGTTTAATTAATTTTTAAATACCTAATCAACCCCCCTTTCTAGGTATATTAGATTAAAGAGAACGGATCGGTGTTATTTAAGGTGAAGCCCACAGAAGTCTATGTTGGAGATCAGGGTTCAAGACCCTCTGCCAGTTCTATTTTATCTTTATTTTTTGTATCTCCTCTCTCCTATCTCTCTATCTCTTTAAACCCTAACATCTGACCATTAGATTATCATATTCCACTATCCGATCCTCAAATCGACTACAGCGATAATCAGATCGATCATCCTAACTCTCCGTTCTCCATCATCTAACCTCTGATCTCCTCTCCTCCAACTCTATCCCATTTTCCATAGCTTTTTCACCATTAGATTTCAGACCGTTGGATCTTTCTAGATCTAATGGTTCTCCTATCTTGGCCAAGACCGCCATCATCGATCCATCCAAAATCTTGGCCATCCACTCTCTCATGACCCATTATCCTAGAATTGGATCATATATTGATGCACGTATACATATATGCACACAAAAATATAAGTTTTTAATCATAGCATCTATATAACAAATACCAAAAGCCAAACTCCAGATTTTAATTCTTGCACTAACAGAATCTAAAGTTTGTACCATAACATTAAGAATATAGGGTCCCTAATGGTTTAAAGGAAGTCCACTCAAGTGATAAAATTTGGATACTAAATAAACCAAAGTAGCCAACCCCTTTCAGGGTTTTCAACTTAAAATTCAAAAGAACACCACTTTTGGAGGTCTTGTCTAAAACATCCAACTCCTTTCATGTGAAACATTACTCTACTTTCTATAATAGAGCATTCCATCATGAGATGCAGCATATCCCCTTTTTAGATGGATCCCTACTTTGCTTTCTAAATGTTTTGAACCTAAACTAAATCCTTCCCTAAAATATTTGTGGATCCAAACTCTTTGGCCTTCGAATGGTTATCTAGAAAACTTTTCTGCCATTACCATGCATACAGGACCTAACAGTCACATGAGTTTCCCTTGGTTTTTTAGGAAAGTGCACCTAAAGTTACTAACCATATGGATGTTTGGCCATCCCTAGAAGGACCTACGTGAGCTGCAGCGGGATGATCCTAAGAGATCTCTTATATAGGACCTACTGTTGGTGGTTTCCCTCCCTCCACATATGCACATGTATGAGCATGGAGGATTGTATGGCCCAGCCAGCCTCTCAGAACAAACCCATTCATGGTTAAAGTGTATTATTTAATAAGAAAGAGAAAGATGAAAATTAAGATAATAGACCCTCCCAACAGACCATTCACAAATTCTAGAAGAAAGTTGTTCATAGAAGCCCACATGTCAGACTCTTAGAGGTAACTCAAATGATGAGTCCCTAGAAACTCATTCTAGAAGGAAAGAGTGTGCGATGTGGATCATACGGTGGTCCGTGATGTGAGCCACATGTCACACTCTTAGAGGCAACAACTTCCACATCTCCAAAACCCACATCCCCAACTCTCAATAATATGCAGAAAATTTCACATAATTCCAACCATAACATCAGAAAACTTAAGAAATGGAAAAAAAGAAAAAGAAACCCATCTCCTCTTACTCCTCATTCTCTAGTAATACTTACCATTGATATTCGCTTAAAAGTGCATATTTTCCACTGTTATCTTTTAAGTGTTATCACACTCTCCTACGTAAAACTGTTCTAATTATCCACTTTTCTACGTAAGAGTCTATTTCATTGCGCAGAACATACTTTTCTGGACGAAATAGTATATTTGCATGCATTAAACGCATTTTTGGAAGTCTAGGTATAAAGACGTTATGATCAAGTCTTATTACGTGTTTTTCTCTTGCAGAAAACTCGATTGGGCTATTCTCGAGACTTGCGGGCCCACGATCAATCACAGAAGTCTAATATCAAAGCTTAAAGAGCCACAGGCTATGACTAGAAGATATGGGCCAAATATGGGCTAAATAAGATGACCAAAAAGCCAGCCCAATGAACGAAGAGAGTAGGAGAGCCAATGACCAAGAGACGGACCAAAACGTTTAAAGTCACATGAGTCAGCAAGGAATGATTGTCTACTCTACTGGAAAAGTGTGAGGATGGTCACAGTGAAGACCAGGGTTCCAGACCCTCTGCCAATACTTTTATCTCCATTTTCTGATATTTTCTCTCTCCTCCCCCTAATTTTCTATCTCATCTCTCCTTATTCTCTCTCTCTTCATCTCTCGGTCCTCAGATCTACTGACCTAACCCCAGAACGCCTGCTCATTGGCTCTGTCTCATCTCTCTTAGCTTTCTGACCATTGGATCTTCCATCGGACCGTTGGATCTCTCTAGATCCATCGATCTACCAATCTGGGTCCCAATCAAGTCACCATCCATCCGATCATCATCAAATTGTCTGTCACATCATCTTGTGAGACGATGGACATCATCAATCCTTGTGGACCAGTAGCCGGGCCCATCATCATCGACCAGTGGCCCGACCATTTAGTGGACCTCGCGATTTTCAAATGCTTTAAATTAATTATTTTTAAATAAAAAAGGGGGATCCACTAAATGGGAAAATTTCCCAAAGAAAAATAAGGTTTTACTTAAAATATATATATATATATATATATTTTTTTTTTTTTATTTCAAAAAATCCCTAATTTCTATTAATGGAAACTAAGGAGCTTTAAAAGGGGAGAAGAGAGGGTTCTTTGAAACCCTAATCCCTCTCCCATTTCATTTTCTTTCCCCCAAATCCTCTTAACCCTTCTTCCCCTCTGTTTTTGGCCGTTTTCCCTCCTCTTCTTCATCTTCTCCGTTGTTGTTTCTCGTCGGAGTTGCAAAACTCCGGCCATCTGCAAGTTCATTTTTATCCCCCTTAGCTCCATCTCCTAGCCTCCTTCTTCCTCCTCTCGTCTGCGCTCCCTGTTGCTGCGTGAAGCACGGCCGCATCCCTCTTCTCTAGACGCTGCAACAATGCCTCCACAGCCGCTGCAACTTCGCCTGGCACCGCCCCTTGCCGCTACACCGCTGCTCTCTGTTCCTCCGCCAGCCACTTGTTCCGCCTCTGCCATCACCACCAGGCCGTCACTTCCTTCTTTGGACGGCTTCATCTCCTCCACGTTATCATCTCTCATTGCCGCTGCAAATCCACCACACACCAGCAACTCTTGATCTCTCCACTGCTTCTTCTCTCTCGACTTCTACAAAGCTACCATCACCAGTTCGAGTTCCACCGTGTAAGCCGTTCATCCACCTCTTCACCAGCAAGAACTACTTGCTGTATATGTACCCGACCTGTGGTGCTCTAAACACCACAACCTGCAACTCCGGTCGGAAACACCTCCCCCATCTCTGTTTACCACCTGTGCACCGCTCTTCTCCCTGGACGGACCAGCAAACCACGACCTTGGTCATGCACTCTTTCGTTGCTGGACACACCATACCAGCAACTCTCACCAACGCTCACCTCCTTGCAAAGTCACCACCGTCCCTAGTTCACCATCATGCAACATCACCTTCTTCAACGGCGCTGTTTCTCCTTCACCTAACAGAAAAATTCCATGGCTAGCAAGCACGGTGTGGTCGGGCCCACCATCATGGCCGAGCTCCCCCTTCAATGGTCCATCTCCGATCCTTCTCCCAATGGTAAGTGGTAAGCATTTTCTCTCTCTACTTTTCTCACTTTCTTTCTCTAGATATCCCTTTCTCTCTCTAGGGTTCTATATCTATCACTTTCTTTCTCTTTTTTCTCACTCTAAAAACCCTTATTCTCTATCATTCTCTCTCTAAGGTTTCTCTACTTCTATCTTTCTCTCTCTTTAGTTAGTTTTTTTTATGCTTTTTAGTATGTAGTTTCTCGTTCAATCAATGTACGCACATTTATTTATTTCAATCAATAACATGGTTTCCTTTAAATGCGGTGTCTTCTTGTTGATTATTTCCTATGCTTTCAGTAGTTGATAATTTCTCTCTCTAAAAATAAAAAATAATGTTTCAAAATCCAATTTCATCTCTCTCATCTCTCCATGAATTTTTGGTAATTTTTTAATTATAATCGTTCTTTGATTTGCATGAGCTAACCCCGAGCGCGGATCGACATCCGACACGAGCCACTGTGCAAAATAGACTATTTTACAGGTTGAAAGTCTCGGATAATTAAAAATGTGTTGAAATTAGGGTTTCCGATTCAACGACACCGAAAAACCCTACTTTCAACCATTACATTTCCTCAATAAAGATCTAATGAACATCAAACAAATTATTCCTAACCCAACACCTGCTGCCCCTCCCACATCAATCGAACACACCATCAACACTTCAATAAACAGACATATCTATATAACAAAACACAGCAGTTGTCTCCCCCTCATACAGGCTTCATATATCCAAGCGCCCATATCAACCCTTACATAAAACAAAATTTAGACAGTTGGATTAATTTAAGATAAAAATTATCTCCCCACTTATACCCCTCTTATCAGCTTCACAAAGGATGGCCGAGATCTTATCCCCCAAATGGACTATGGATCTCAACCACTCACACCCAATTTCAGGAAATGCTTTGTAGGGGAGTGCCGAGGGCACGGGCCACCCACTATACATCTATATAACAAAACAGAGAAGTCACTTATCCCCCCCTCTTATTGGCTTCACAAAGGATGGCCGAGGTCTTATCACCCCAAATGGATGGTGGATCTAAGCCACTCACACTCGATTTTGGCAAACGCTTTGTCGGAGAGTGCCGTGGGCACGGGACACCTACTAGTATACATACAAAAATACCCACTAATCTAACCAAAACCATATTAAGAGAGAGAGAGAGAGAGAGAGAGAGAGAGAGAGAGAGAGAGAGAGAGAGAGAGAGAGAGAGAGAGAGAGAGAGAGAGAGAAGAAAAAAGATGACCCACTAATCTAAATTAGATAGCAACACTTTTTTTAGCAAAAGGTATATATGTATTGGAAAAGGAACTGTACAAGAAAAGCTTACGAGGGAAAATAAGACCTACAGCAACCCAACTAGGTTGGCTCCCTGCAAAACTAAGACTCACTCCTAAGGCAAAAAGATATCAGTCGAATCTAAAGTATAAGAAGTTTGGGTCCTCCATTTTATACATAAATGGAGGACACTCTACAAAAGTCTCAGTCTGATCTTCATTCAAGGAAGCTTCGTAATTTGTTAATTGGTCAGTTGAGAAATTAACTTCTCTCCAAGTAGAAGTGACGAAACAGTGATGGGTGCTCACTATGGCTGTTTCCCATCTGGATTGAACTTTCCAGCCATGAAACTAGTCGTGATACCCAAGCCTTAATTTACAAATGGCTCTCTTACACTTGCCAAGATGATCACGGAAGATGACACCAAGACCCCCAATCCCCAGATTGCCTTTGACAGCCCTGTCACAATTTATCTTGATAAAATTGACAAGGGGAGACTGCCACCTGCACTCTCTAATCCTCGGGGCTTTCCTTGGCGTGCACCGGACTCCTAAGTGAGAAAGAGACAAGAGGTCCTGAATAGAGGGGAAATTAGATAGCAACACCCACTAATCTAAAGTAAACAAAAACCATATGTGATGGTAAGAAATGCACCTGAAGAATATTTTCTGGAAATGCCATTTGGGTAGTAAGTGTAGCTGATATAGCACTTATGCAAATAAATATGACAAAAAATGGATCTTCCACACTCGACCTGAGCTTTATGTTGTGCATAAATCTCCCTCACATTGAGCTACCACATAAACTGATTCATAGCTAGTCACGTAGAACCCATTACAGCACACCATACTCCCCCCCCCCCCCCCTCGCCGCCGCAAATGCAGTGTCCCTCCACTATGGACTTGGAGACAAACGTAGTTGCAATTGATTTGATCAAAACTAAGATGTAAGTAAAAAGATAAAAATTAGAAATTTGTGTGAGATCCTCAAGGAGGATGGTACCCACGTAGCCATCTTATCTTTGTTTGCTAAACCACGTATCGTATGTACAAATACCTTTTACAAAAAAAATTGCTTATAAATAGAAAGTATGATCACATGGTCCAAGATCCATGGCCGTTATATGAGTAAAACTTCGCTGACCATCCCACCCATAATATGAGACATGTGGCACACTTTTAAAGGACGATGGATGACCATATGGATGTTTGGCTAATCCTTAGATGGCCCCTATAAACCAAAAATCGCCTGATTATATTTTAACGGTGTGAATTTGAGCATTATTGGCCGCTATTTTGGTACAAGGATTCAAAGGTTTAATTGAAATCACTAATCAGACTGATTTTTTGGTTTGTAGGCTCATCTAAGGATTGACGAAACATCCATACGGTTAGAGACCTCTAAAAATGAGCCACATGCTCCTATGGTGGGCTGTCATGGGGGCGGTCAGAAGTTTTACACGTTTCATTGTGCCTATTGGTTTCGTTTTGTCATTGGTCCATGAGTGAGGGAGTCCTTTCAAGTCAGTTACCTGGAAGAAGTCACTGACACAAATGCCTTTGACTTCGAGTAAAACTTCGGTCACAACACACAATACAAGCTATTAGAGGGCACTGGCCGTATGGATGTTTGGCCAGTCCTTGGGTGAACCTGCAAACCAAAAATCAGCCTGATTAGTGATTTGGCCCCAAGTTTTTTTCGTGGCAGAAGAAAGGGTCTCGTCTCATTACTATTAGCAACTCATAAATGAAAATCCAAATGATGGGTTCACTTGTAATTTGCAACTCTTTCTAACTCCTCTATTGTGAATAAATAGTTTGTTGAAAGTATGCCAACAGAGGCATGGTTGGACACTCAGTTTTCATTCTATCGGGGCCCCGAAAAGCCTTCAACTTCCATGCTATTTGGCCCCAAGTTCTTGTCGGATGCGCTCTATCAACTATCTTCTTCGGAGGATTGGATGCTGGCGACGACGTTGATGAGGCCTGGATCACTGTTCCAAGAAGATTTATCGAACGTGGGATATGGTTCCGTTGTTTGAGTTTACATTAATGCAAAAAAGATAAAGTGGCGATAACGAATAAGAACAGAAGAAACTTTAAGCTTTATGTCATTTTTACGCGTGTGTATAATCCAAAATAGGCCGTTATACATATCTAGTCTTCCATAATATTCAACCCCCAAGAGCCTTCCAGTCCACTAGTTACCTCATCCTCCATTGCAGGGACATCATCTGCAACCGTTTGTACGAATGTTTCCTAAGGCATGACACGTATTGAGAGAAACTCATTAAGTTTATTATTATGGGAAATTTTGGCATACCCCCCATGTTAGCTTTAAAATTAGACATACCCCCCCTCCCCAACATTTGAAAAAGTTGACATACCCCCCTATGATTCGGTCCACTGTCATTTGACCAGTGTTGACCCAAGTTGACTACCAAAATTTGTCTTAAAGGAGGAAAGTGCCCTTGGCTTCAACCTTAGAACAAGGGTTTGGGTTTGGAGCAAAACCGAAACCCCAAATCAAACATGAAAAGAGGAGATTAAAATAAAAATAAAGACAAGTTGGTAAAGTAAACCTGAGAATTTTTTTTTTTTTTTATGAATTAAGCAAAGATTGAGAAGAAAAAACCCCATAAAAATAGATAAAACTCATGAGACAATGGGATTTCTTTTTTATGGATTTTATTGTAGAAGAATGAAAGTTTAAAATTGAGAGAAGCTTTCTTTCCAAAATCCATGTATTAAAAGCTTAAAATCTAAATTGCTCTTATTCTTGTTTTTCATTTTTGTTGATGAAAATTTTCGATTGTGTTTTTTTTTTAATCTTAGGCTTTAAAATGTTGCCAGAGTGGTGGTCGGCCGGCCATGATACTCCGGTGGGTTGGTTGCAGTGATGGGCGGCCAACCCATTGGAATCCCTTGGCCGGCCGTCCACCACAGCTGTTTGATATGGGGTTTGGGTTTTGACCCAAACCCTTGTTCTAAGGTTGAAGACAAGGGCACTTTTGTCCCTTACTACAAAATTTGGTAGTCAACTCAGGTCAACTATGTTCAAATGGCAGTACCCCGAGTCATTGGGGTGTATGTCAGCTTTTTCAAGTAAAACTTAGACCCCCAAAAAAAATATTTCTTAAAACTCTTTTTAAATTGTTTTTTTAGACAAACTATTAGAGAATATATATTGTAAGTAGGCTACATCATATCATTATCACAGATTCTCTCTTCTGTCAAGAGTTGGAAGATTACGATAATATCTACTAGGAATTCTCTTAGATATTTTATTATTTAGAGAATATATATTGTACTAGTTAGGATATTTTGTTAGATTAGTTTGCATCTATCCGATTCCTTCCCTGAGACTCTTCATTACTCTTTTCTAGATCTGCCACCAAAGATCTCAATTGATGCGCCTCCTTTTGCTTCAGATCGATATCCTTCAGCCAATTCTCTACGCTCAACGGTTTCTTTCACGAGAAGAGCGTCACAAGATTTCAATCCCAAACACATCCCACAGGAAAAGTGTAGAAACACAGCGATCAGATCAAAAAATGGCCGAGGCACACCAATGAGGCCCAAAAAGAGGTCCACATCCTGTGAGGTCTAGAAGAGACCCACACACTATACTGCTTGGGGGCTCATAAAGCCCAAGCAACTGAGGTAAATAGATGCCCACCTCATCTTGGCCCAATGAGGCCCTTTACCTGAATTCAATTCGATGGGTTTTAGTCTAGCCTGAACTGAACAGACTCCTCCAAGCTTAGAAGAGGCACAATTGTAGTTTTCACTACAAGAAAATTGGGTATTGGCCACCGCTAAAAGTAAAAAAAACCACTGCTAAAGCTTTCGGCAGCGGCTTTAGTGGCGGTCACCAACCGCCGCTGACACCCTGGTCACTAAAGGTTTTAGCGGCGGTCAGCTCAAATGGTCGCCGCTAATAAGTACTTCACAACCGACACTTAAGTCGTGGGGAAAACTAAAATTATCGACGGTCGAAATGAGTATTAGCGGCGGGCATAGACCGCTGATAAAAGAGGTATTAGCTGCGGTCATAAGAAAATCGCCGCTAAAAGTATGTATTTGAGGCAGTCGGTGGCCGTCGCTAATATCTACTTGTAGCGGTGGTTTTATTTTATGGCCGCTAATACTTACTTGTAGCGTCGCTAATACAACTTTTAGCGGCAATTTGTCTAGCTGCCGCTAATATTCTCTTTTACCGTCGGCCGTTGGCCGCCGCTGATACTCATGCTCTTAGGATTTAACAATGGCCTATGACCACCTCTAAAAGCTAATTTTTCTTTTAAATAATATTTTTTCCCACATGTACCTATAGCCTGTATGCACCTATAACCTGTATCATTTTTATTACTAAAAATATTAAGCAAATCAAATAAACAAAACTAAAATAAACTATTTATTATGTAGCCTGTATGCAACTGTAACATGTATCATTTTTATTACTAAAAATATTAAGTAAATCAAATAAACAAAGCTAAAATTAACTGTTTATTAACTTAAAGATTAATACAATATCCTCAGTTCAAAAATATCTATAAATACAATAGAAAACTCGATGGCAAAATATCAGTTGGGTCTGCAGCAGATCAATCGTTAGTTGGGTCCTGCAAAAAAATTAGTAAATAAATTAGAATAAAAAATGTTAAAATCTATAATAAAATAAATATATTGTTTAAAACTCAAAAATGACTTTAGTTCTCAATCTTAAATGCTTAAACCCTAAAACTGAATATAGTTTTCTAACTAAACCTTAGAATTCGACCCCATCTCTTCCAATACATTTGTTTCAACATGTTTGAAGTGTTGGAAGACATTTCAGGAGATTCAAAAATTCATTTACCCGATTTGGGTGTCGAGGTCCCGAAATGGACTTTAGTTCTAAGTTTTAAATGCCTAAACCTTTTACTGACTACAATTTCTCAACCGGAGAGCGGATTTTGACCCTGTCTCTTCCAACAAATTTGTTTTAACATATTTGAAATGTTGGAAGAGGTTTCAGGAGATTCGGAGCTCGTTTGCACGATTTGGTCGTTGAAGTCTCAAAATGGATTTCAGTTATAAGTTTGAAATGCCTAAACCTATAATTGACTACAATTTCTCAATCGGAGATCGGATTTTAACTCTGTCTCTTCCAAGACATTTGTTTCAATACGTTTGAAGTGTTAGAAGAGGTTTCAGGAGATTCAGATCTCGTTTACTCGATTTGGGCGTCGAGGTCCCAAAATAGATTTCAGTTCTAAGATTAAAATGCCTAAACCCTATAACTGACTACAGTTTCTTAATCGGACCTCAGAATTTGACCACGTCTCTTCCAACACATTTGTTTCAACACATTTGAAGTGTTAGAAGAGGTTTTGGGAGATTCTGACCTCGTTTGCTCGATTTGGGCGTCGAGGTCCCAAAATGGATTTCAGTTCTAAGTCTTAAATGCATAAACCTATAATTGACTACAGTTTCTCAACCAAACCTCAGAATTTGACCCCATTTCTTCTAACACATTTGTTTCAACAGATTTGAAGTGTTGGAAGAGGTTTCGGGAGATTTGGACTTCGTTTACCCGATTTGGGTGTTAAGGTCACGTAATGGATTTGCAAAACTAAGACTGAAATGCATAAACCTATAACTGACTACAGTTTCTCAACCAGACCTCAGAATTTGACCTCGTCTCTTCCACCATATTTTTTAAACACATTTGAAGTGTTGGAAGAGGTTTCAGGAGATTCGGACCTCGTTTGCTCGATTTGGGTATCGAGGTCCCGAAATGGATTTCATTTCTAAGTCTGAAATGCCTAAATATATAACTGCTACAATTTCTCAACTGGAGATTGGATTTTGACCCCATTTCTCAAACACATTTGTTATAACTGCTACAATTTCTCAAGCAGGGTTTGTTCAAGCATAGTGAAGTGTTTCTAGATGTATTATAAAGGAACATGAAGAGATTTTGTTAGACAATATGATGCATCTTTCAAATCAATTTTTGACAAGTCCTTAGTTTATTCCGATTCAAATTGGCAGATGGTTGTTACCTTGAATGGGAGCAATGGTAATCATTGATGACTGGTGTGTAATAGTTTGGGTTTGTTCTGCTCCACATCTTTCATTCAACAAAGAAAAAAAAGGCAAATGAAGACCTTTAAAGTACCAGCCATTTCTGGCCAAAGTATTAGGTGTCTTATTTGCATTTGAGTAGTAATTGTAATGGATTTTCTACTTTGAAACGATTGAGATTCTATCACTACATGACTCTTGTCATGTAAAATGAGAGGTCCAATAGACTAATTAGAAATTCTAAAAAATGTAATAGCACTCAAACAAATACATTCCATTGCAAGCAATGAAATTTCCTAAAACAACCAAATAAGTAGTAGAATGCCATTCTTCCTAAGCAATACAATCAAAACATCATTGCTAAGGCTTCTCTTCAGCTTCAAGCCTTTGAATTTGTTTAATGGAAAATTTCCAGCAAGATCAATGGATGCGTAATATAATAACTATCCCCATCACCACTAGTTGCTGCAAATGGAAGTTTCTGCGATGGTGGGGAAAAGTTCCCTCTAGTAACATTAAGAATAGTTAGAAAGCCATCAATTTTCTGCATTATAAGGGGACAACAAGAGGAAGTAAAGAACAACATGAGATGCCTATGAAGTAGAATGTCAAAAGGCCATAGTAAATGGTAGACAGAAGACAAACTCCCTATAAAGTATGTTATAAATACTAACCTGACTGCCTTTGCCAGATTAAAATAATTAGTTTAAGCGCTTAGGTTATAATGTAAATATATCAAATCTCAGTTTTATATTTCTTATCTTCAGGTCAATTACTTTAAATTCTTAATTGGACTATGCTTAAGGCCATAAAAAATTCACTAGTGCTATTTAATAGCAATACATCTTCTGCACTATTTTTGTCTGAAAAGTACCTACAGGAATAAAAGAAGACCCCTGATATATGCAGGAATAAAAGAAGACCCCTGATATATGCTTAAAAGGTGCATTGTAGTCCGGAATCCCAACACAATGGATATGGATATTGGGTATTAGATCCATATGAGCATATCAAACATGGCGCATATTGATATTTTTGTTGAAAAATATTTAGAAAGAGTTTAAAAATAATTCAAAAGGTTAAAATAAAATATTAGTACATCAAATGTACACACTCACCAAGGAAAACATAGTTACCCCTCTTCGAGACTTTCAAACTCAACTGTGGCTTTGTCCGTCTCTATCTCACATATCACATCATCCACTTCTATCTGCTAGATCAAGTAAATGATCAAGAGACTTGCTAATCTGACAATAATCGTTGCATTTTATCAATTTTATGCATAACTAACCTTGTCTTCTTCTTTCTTCTTCCATTTTGCAATGTTACCTTGGTTCTGCAAAAGGAACACACGATATCAACCTTAGCTTATGGCAAAAAGTTAGAAAAACTAGCATGAAGTAACTGTGCCAAAAGTGTTATCAATTCCTTTTCTGATTCTCTCACCATAGTAGGGGATAATGCCGACATTGCAAGAACAGTATGCGAAGGAAGCTCTACAATAACACAACAGCTCAGTGGTAAATGTTAGAAGATAGGTCCTTATTATACTCCCATAATTGAGAAAGCTACTTTCCTATTTAATAAACTGAGGTCTACTCATAGATAAGAAACTACAAATAGCACTTATTAATTCCACATCTAATATCAAGTCTTAGCCTTTTGATAATAAAGAAAAACAGAATAGTGAAACTGAAATTCTCCCATGCTTTCTACTTGGGCTCAAAACTGGCAAACAACGACTCCCCTCGTGCCAGATATAGGAAGAGGTATTGAGAAGAGAGTAAGTAGTGGGTAAAAAGAATAGCCCTTTGGCATGTGCTCCTATGTGAGCTCCATCTAATGATGAAGACTTAAAGGTAACGATGAAATGAACGTTACAAGTTAAACTTGTGAGGATGATCTCCATGCCATGGAAATGAATGGTCCACAAGTTTTTAACTTTGTCACTGAATATATCCTCTGAGTAATAAGACTAGCATTTTGTAATGGAAGTTCAAGTTATGTATGCTCTTCAAGGAACAAAATGTGAAGCAAACTAGTACTAACAACAATCCAATTTATCTATTTCATGGGGGAAAAGAACAAGTCAATCTATCTATGCTAAAATGGTGGTTAGATGATATTTTAACGGGAAGCATTGTAGAAACTCACATGATATGGGCATACGAAGAAAGATTTTTGCCCACTGCCAGTTGCAAGAAGAGAGGCATGATGGCGACATACATTGTGAAAAGCATGAACTTTCCCAGTTCCCACCCGCATCTCGACAAAATCACAAACTGTACACTACCCAATCTGCTGCATTTATCTAATTAGCTACCCAACTGTACACAACATCTGCAAGTCCATGTCAAGATTTTTTATTCCGACTGCCATTTCAATATGTTTTTGGAGAAGGTCCTCCAAATTTGACTTATGAACCTGCACATGGTCAGTAAAAAGTGAAAACCAATTCTATAATATCAATTACTAAGTAAAAGGTATGCAAATAAAAGAGTAAAGAAAGAATTTAGGTAACACGGCAAGGGCATCCCACCTTCCTTGGCTCGAAGGTATTGGGGAATACTTAGATCAGGATATATGTATGCTTGTTCAACCTTCCTGTGTAATACACATGGCATTCAAGCAAGGGGTTGGCATCCACCATTCTATGAGTCTCACCAAGGGGCTATCCTAGGCCAAAAGATTGACCCCAATCAGATGATTCTAACCACTCAATTTATAAGCTCTTTTATAGACCACAAGCAATATAATCAAAAGAACATAGGATGTTTAAAGATTCCTCTCAAGGATTAAGAACTCAAGAAAAAACTTCTTTTGGTGAAGAAAGAAGTCACATTTCAAAGAAAGCAAAATAGCTTCTTAAATTCTTCATTCAAGTCTATAAAATAAGAGACATAAGGAATATTTATAGAGATAAGGGTGTAAGCTACTCCTACTCCCATTACTATGCAATTTTCAAGAATCTAGAAAATAGATACTCTAGCTTTTAGTTGAGGGAATGCATTTTTTTTTATCTTTTTTTCGCCTTTTAATAAGTGATTTTCATTGGGGGATTTGGAAGAAGAAGAATAGAAGAAACTTGTAAACTGAGAAGAAAGGCTTTGAATTGCAGATCTAGAAAAAAAAATTGAAGAATAATTACGGAGGACAGCAAGCTACAAGAGGTAGCTAAGCCCATCAAGCTAGGTTCAACTCAAGAGCCTATCTTCAAAATTGAGTTAAGAAAAACAAACTCATCTTCATATCCATATTAAAAACCTTTGGAGAGATCCAAAAATGAGTAGAACCAACGTAGATCCAACATAAATTTTAGAAAAATCAATGCAAACCAAGAAAAACTCACACTAACAAGATGTTCATAGGAAAGCAAACATTCAGATCCTTTTTTACCTTGATTCAGCATTGCCAATAGAACATGTGGACATGCTATCCTAGCCTTCAACTGAGTCATTCATAACTTCAATTTTTGAAACAGTCTGTTCAATGGGGCAGCTAGACGCACTTTCTCCTCTTTTATAACTTCAATTTTTGAAAGAGTTGAAAGCACGCCTAGTTGTCCTATTGATGGTGTGAATCAAAAACTGGAAGCAGCAATTGTTCCACTGAAAGTGACCATACCAACCAGGCTTGTTGATGATGTAGAGATAGAAGCTATGAATGGTTGTGTTGGAACTGGCAGTAGCTTGTCTACTAGCCTTGTTGATAATGTGGAATTGGAATCTGAAGTTGGATCTAGGTATGTTGTAAACAAGATAAAAAATGGCATGCACTTCAAACTTTCCCACCAATCCCCTAATAAATGTAGTTGAAGCCATTGAATCTGAATACAAGCTAGTGGTATACTAACACATGCATTTTGCTAATATAAACAACCTGGAAACCATGCAACAGGTTGCATGAGATATTTGGGAGTCTCATAGTATCTCCATATAGACTTGGGGTGTAACCAAATGGAAGCCTAAAGTTGAAATAATTAAGTTTAGTGTACTAAACTACTGACCAAATATTAATATAACCTTTGCAAATCTTTTAGACTAATTGAAAATCAACAATCATCCAAAAGGATATGACCATACCAGTGATGTATGTGCCTTCAAATCTTCAATATTGAAGTTCCAACCAATTATCCCTTGTTTGTATTCGATATACACATAATTTGGAACAAAGATATAAAAATCTAGTATTTGATAACATAGAAAGATCTAACTAGAAAAAGAAAATTAGATTTTTCTTGGCCAGACAGTGCCTAAAAGAGAGACCTCAAATGATGGTGCCATTTCAGCCTTTAATTGGTAGTGCAACTTCAACCCAGAAAAACCTTATGAGTTTGTTGTGGTGGCCAATAGCACAGGGGTTGGTTAACACCTAGTAATTAGCCATTAAACTAATATTAGAAACTGAGATGAACATTAACCTCCATAGCTAAGACCTGCGGTTTCCCTACAGTGAAGTGGTGTGCACCACAGCAAGGTTGCCACTTTTAGGAGCTGGCCTAGTTCCAAAATCATTTTCCCAAATTAAATGAAAATGTACCACCAAAAACCAAAAAGATACATGTTGAAATCTCCTAACACATGTCAATCCAATATTCCGATCCAAGATGCAAAAATCAGCTAGTCGAAAAAGGTAATTCAACAATACCATCCTAAAAAAAATAGTAAAGATCCGTCTTATTGTTTATTAGGAAATGCAAACACGATTAGGTTCTACATCGTCAGTGTGCAATGTTGATTAATTCCATTGTAACATTCTATAATTGAAGAAACCAAAATTACAAGGTAAAAAAGGACAAGTAATTAACCGAAAACTATCGATAAACCATGGACACAACATCATGTGTAGTAAAATCTACAAAGAATAAAAGATATTAGTGAGCATAACTTACTAGATAGAACTATGGCTAAAGCTAACAGTAAAGCAAACAATAATTTCATATATATATATATATATATATATATATATATATATATATGTATATATATCTTAGTGATAAATATAAACAACTAGTTCAATGTGATTAGTAGCTAGAAAGATAAAGAGAAATTCATAAAAAGCACAAGAGATCAAGACAAAGGTTTGTATGGGACAAGGTAACCTTGGTATCGGCAATGGTGAGTTGATACTTTAGCTAATACTCACAAGGGATATCTGAGACTAGGAAAACTAGGTGAAGAATTTGCATGAAAGGGGAAGGAAGAAATTGTTTGTATTGTTATGGTTGCTTGATGTTGTTGAAGGCGCTTTTGGGCTTCAAGGGACTAGAGGAGTTGCTCAAGCTCCTTCACAAATTCTATAACACCACCTACTATAGAGGCTTGGTCACCTTACACAAAACAAAAATTTGTCAGCCAAGGAGCCCTTTCCTTTTTAGATGAAATAAAATATGAAAACAGAGAGCTAAAATATATTTAAAAAGTAATTAACACTAAGAAACACCAATTATTATGCTGCTGATGATGATGATGGAAACAATGAAACATCAAGATCATGCAGAAATATATAAGAAGTTTTACACCAAATTCCAATCTAATGCAATCCTTCTACACTTGGCATTATTAATAGGGAAAGGCTTAGTCCCTGTAACATTCTTCTTAATGAAGGTAACTTGTTCTATTCTTTATTTATTTTGCTTATATATTTCTTATCATACCCCACTTGAAGTGCCTGTTATAAACTAAGGAAGTAATAATATAGTTTAAACCTTGATTGAAGTACCATTCCAGGAAACATGAAAAACCAAAGAACACAATATTTCTGATGACTGAAAAATATGTTGTTGAAATTTCTTAACAAAGAAATGCTCACCTCCTTTAATTAGGATCGGCTGAGACTTCAAAGTATGCACCAGGAAGAGTCTCAACACTCCAATATTTGATGGATCTTTTTCTTGGGCTTGGATGTAACCCAAGCAGGTTCTATCATAATGTTTGGTCTCTTACCCATAAGACTTAACTTGGTCCAATGATATAAACCGTGAACTGTTGACATTTTGATTGAGGATTGGTCATTTTGGAAAATGCAATATTTTCTTGTCTGGTGGTTTTCTACCCATTAAGCAAACAAAATTGGCAATTTCGTAGGCCTTGACCTAATCCAATGGTTGGGTTAAATGGAGAGAAGAGAATGATACCTAGAGCAGCAGTGTATCTCATAAACAAAATAACGAACAATTGGTATTCCTAAATCTGGGCACACCACATAACATCACAGCAAGCATGAAAATTTGGTATATCAACAAAGAATGGAGCATCAAAAGCCTGATTGGTGGTTTATAGGTGTTGGATAGAAATCCTTTTTTTGTAAAACATTTTGTTCATTACCATTCCATACAAGGTGCAGGTACAACCTGAAACTAAAGATACAGAAGATGAGAAAGAGAGAAATCCCAAAAAAGAAAATACAATCTATCAATTTCATTTAAATTCAGTGTCACCTCTTGCTTAGGATATAATATAAAACAACCAAGTGTCACCTCTTCCTGTACAATTGATAGAAACAAATTACCTTGGCGTATGAAGGATCTAATCTTGGAAAAAATGAAGCTAGATAAGCCCTCATCTTGATGTAGCACATCTGGAAGAACTGTAATGACCTGTGCTTTAGCCAAAAAATGTGTTAGCCGATCAACATCCTCAAGGACACTCTAGGTTCCTTGCAAAAGATGTTTAGCCTCAAAAGAAGTCCTTCATGGGAAAAATAGAAATTTTTTAACACAAGGCATAATCCTCCAATAATCACTTTAACACAGAACAAGAGATGAATGAAATGACATAATCCTCCAATAATCACTCTCAAATAGGTGCATAAATTTTTGTCATATCTAGCTATAACAGATTGGGTAGTCTTAGACATCCAAAACCAAGTACGGTTGTAATATTCTTTTTAAGTATGAAAGTCTTGGAGTAGCATACAAAGCCTAGATTCCCTCTTTCAATAGCATGAAAATATAACACAAGGCATCTTTTGCAGATATATAATGTAAACGAGTACTATTAAGCTTCATGCATTGTAGACAAAAAGGTATTTGGCATAAATTCCATGCGCCATGGAGATATCTAATAACATAATAATTATAAGTAGATGTATAAGTGGAAAGACCATCAAACAACTGTAGGTGTGTTTTAACAACTTGACAAAGTATTATATGGATCAAGGATGAAACACACCAACCTTCTCTTAAAAGTTATATATGTCGCATCGACATGGCAAAAAACCTAATAGTCTAGTGTTGTATCCTTGTTACATGGAATAAATTGGAAATCTAGGTCGTTAATAGCCGTTGTTTCCTAAATAAGAAGATTTTGAGAAACATTATTTCCACAAATAATCAAGCCCTTCTTCTCTGTTTTCCACCAAATCAAAACCATTTCCCATGATCATTCAAGCAAGCAAAGGCATCAACTATTGAATCTCATTTTCTTTATTTACTAACTAAGAAATAATAAAGAAAATTGAGACAAGCTCTAAGGTGAGAGAGCAAATATACCTTTGATTGATGTGAAGGAGATCGATTGAAGGAAATGGCCCAGAAAGAGTAAAATGCCTCCCATTTGCCACTGCTGTTAAGAGCAGAGCAGCAATCGGGTGGCGATTTTTAGGCCACCACCAACTGCTGCAAGTGCGGGTCCACATGCTTTCTTGAATAAAGCACTTATGTTGATTATATGACAAAAGGCCAGAAACCTAATCAAATTAATAAACTAGCATCAATAGAACCACTCTAGCTACACTTGATATTTGATTTGGGAAGCAAACCATACAGAATAAAATGAACCAACCACAAAACAGATCCTCACACAAAAAAAGAATGAAGAAAGAGAGAAATTTTTGCATAACTTGAAGAATTTGATAAATCAATAGTAGCAAACATAAATTTAACAAAAAGCATTTATTATCAAAAAGAAAGAAACAACCAGATAAGAGAGAAACTTGGAAGAACCCATAACCACTCTATATGGAGATTGAAAAAGAAAAAAAAAAGATGAGAACTTGGAAGAACCCATAACCACTCTATATGGAGATTGAAACTTTCTATGACAACAGATAGAGAGAAGAATCGAAGGGAAAAAATAAATCTTACTGAGTATTAAGGGGTGGGCTAAACATCCATGTGGTCAGTGGTCCCAAATGGTAGCAACATGTAACAAAAATTGCTTTAGCTTACAAGCTTTTGGCCTAAGCTACAACTTGTTACCTCCCCCCAACCTTTAATGGATTATTGGAACAAGATCAAAAAGTTTGAAACCCTGATCATGTTAGAAACCCTGATCGAAAATAGAAAAAAAAAAAAAAACATTAAACTACTTATAGGTTTCAGCGGTGCAAGGCGGGGCTCCGGAGATGACAGAAGACGAGGAGGGGCGACGGAGGAGAGGGAGAAGGGGTTTTGGGCAACAGACGAAATGGGAGGAAAATTGTTTGGGGAAAAAAATTTCTTTTTATTTTATCCTCACTTTTACCAGCGGCCAGAATCTGACCGCCGCTATAGGCTCATATTAGGTGCGGTCAGGTCTCTAACCGTCACTAATTCCATACCTATAGTGGCAGCCAGAAAAGAAAACCGCCGTTATATGTACTATTAGCCACGGCCCGTAGCTGACCACCGGTAAAGGTCACTGCTTTAAGCAAATTTTGTTCCCTCCATTTTTTCCAACAAGCCTTTAGTGGTGGTCTAACAACTGGCCGTCGCTAAAACCTTCTATAGCGGTGGGTTTTTACTAACCGCTGCTAAAAGTTCGCTGCTAAAAACCAAATTTCTTGTAGTGGATCTTCTCTTCGATTATTGACAAGTGACATATTTGACATACATTCAACTTTCCGACGACATTTTCAGGCTATCTCTCTCCAGTGACTACAGATTCGAGCAAACTCGCGAAGATCTCTGATTCCCATGAGTTTGAGGAAAAATGTTATATAAATTGCAATAAGTTATGTGAGATATACCATATCATAATTAGTGTTTCTCATCACAGATTCTCTGGGTTGTCAAAATTATGAAGATTATAATAATATCTATTAGGATAATATATTTACTGTTAATTAGGATATTATATATGTTAGATTTGTTTCTATTTTTGTTGTTTATCTCTATATAAACCCTTGGTTAGTCGGCAGAAAGCCTGTTTCTACCTACGATCCTCCGCAACTACTCTCTCTCCCCCTCTCAAAATCAAAATCCATCTTTATCCTTAATCCTTCTCAGAAACCTTTGACAAAAAAATATTAAATATGGGTTCTTTAATAGGTTCTCATAAGGCTAGATCAAGAGATTTGCTGAAGATTATTAATACCTTCGAAACTGAGGTAGTAAATGATCGATCAGAAGAAGATGAAGGAGAATTTAAGGTTTTAGTTAAGTTTATTTATTTTTATTTCTTCTCACCTCAGAATCGAATGATGAGAGAGATCCAAAAAAGAGGGTTTACAAGTCCAGGAAAAAAAAATAAAAAAAAATAAAAGAGAGAGAAAAAGATACAAGTCGAGAAAGATCTAATGGGAATGAGTGAATCAAGAATAATTCTCAGCGATCCCCTGGAGAACAGCGCACAGCTCCTGGGGCTTAGAAATCATGACCATGTGGTCTGAACCTGTAATCTGTTTCACCTCATCCGTAGGATTATGCTTAATCATCCACCGTTGGAAATCCTCCACCAATACCTTGTCTTCTTTACTTACGACGTAAACTCGACCAACCGATCCGTATTTTTCATTGGACACCACAATAACATTTGACATGTCCTCTGCACTAAACACACGCATCGGTCTCACCAACAAGCTTGCCAGAGTCAAATCCTGTGATAATGGTGGCATAAATAAAAGCACCAGTTAACATATGGATGATCAAGATCAGATGGTTGTAAGGTTGCTCACACCAAACTTCATTATAACTGTTTTACATAAATTGGCTGCTTAAGCTTTTTACCTCAGGTGGAGATAACTGGAACGCCTTGGACGTCGGGCCGAATCTTCGAAAGGCCTGTGATTTACAAGAGGAAGAAATGGTTTTATTTATTTACAGTCAGTAGTCTCCAAGAACTGTGTAGTGAGAAAGTGAAAGTTACAACTGTGTATGCCTGCTGTTCTGTGATTTCTAAGGTATGAAGTCGGAGAATTAGTACGTACCTCTTGCATGAGTGTAGAAATATTAAGGGCTGGACCTGGCATCAGAGCGGTGGCGAAAACAGCGACAGAGATCTTCTCCGGGAACCTCTCCATGGCTATAGAGATTCCCAACCCACCAAAGCTGTGTCCAACGAGGATCACCTTATCCTTTGTAGGGACAGAATGCATGAACTTCATCAAAGGTTCAAAGTATTCTGAAACTGATCGGAGCTCTTTAGCTTGCCTTGGATCGATCCCAGAAGCGGCCAGGTCCAGAGCTGTGACATTATGACCTGCAGACTTTAGCAGCGTTGCGAGCTTATACCAACACCACCCTCCTACACCAGCCCCATGAACTAGCACGAAATGCTTCTTCTCAATTGCTCCACCAACACTGCAACAACGATTAGCTTGCGGGCGAGATTCCAGCTTACTCACCAAAAGAAACAAAAATAAGAAAAAAACTAAATTCTTCTTTCCCTCCATCGATCTCCTTAGTCTGTTGTTGTTAGCTAGTGTTAAGCTTTTCGTTTTCATTTTGCCATATACAGTGTCTGGTACAATGGTCATCAATCCTGGTTGATCAAATGCTGGCCCAGCCCTTGGATTGGCTACAACCCAAAGTTCACACTTTCTGTACAAATTCTAACCATCTGATCGATCGACCGCCTTAGTAAGAAAAAAAAAACGTGGGCAACTGTATATGTTCAAAGTCAACATGGCTACTAAATAATATATGGGCTCGCAAATGTTCAAAGTCAAAGACAAAGAGGCTGCTAAACTATATCATTGAGAAACGCTTATGATGATGATGAATTCCGAATTTCCAAATGTTACGCCACCTCTTTGTTAGTATTGCATTCAATAGTTTAAAGTCTCGGGATCGGTGGCCAGATCGGTGGCCTCCAATCCCAATCCGGATGGGTCCGATCCAGAATGGGATAGGTTCATCTCCCTTGAGACAACATGAGACTTCTTTAGGAAACAGTGATCTCGTGAATGCCCATTCCGAGATCTGGATCACCCGATCCAGAATGGGATCGGCCGAGACTTCGAACCATGTTTCTCAAATTCCCATTGACCACCATGTGGATTAGAGAAATGGGTTATATGTTCCATAGGTGTAGTGTAAGAGTAAAGAAATGGGCTATGAAAATATTTTTCCAGCTTACTCTCCACTTCAGATCGAAAGGGACATTAAGGCCATTAAGTCATAATTATATCTAAATACATACAATATTCGGTAGGTATGCTGAGTTCATGCAAGCGAATAAGAAAAAGAAAAAAAAAAGTCCCTCAATATATTAGTGCTTTAGACCATGGTTTAAAACACGGCCATTATAACGAAAATAACGGCATTTATAACAGATTTGGACCTCCCACCTTACGTTATGAACCGTTAATATATTAGTGCTTTACACCAAGGGTTAAAGGGGACCGTTATAACAGACCGGGGGGTGTTACCATTTTTTCCGTTATAACGAAAAAACGCTCAGGGGTAAAAATGGGAAAAAAATGGAAAAAATGGCGCTGAAATTTGAATTTTAAAATTTGAATTTCAAATTTTCAACAAATGGAAAAATAACGGAAAAAATGGAATATAACAGAAAAATAACGGGAAAAACGAAAATAACAGCCATTTTTTTCACAAAATTTTCCAGAAAAGAACGGTCGTTATTTTCGTTATAACAGAAAGATAACGGAAAATAACGGCCTTTATTTTCTGGGCGTTTTAACAGTCCATAACGTAACGGGGTAGGTCCGAATCTGTTATAACGGCCGTTATTTTCGTTATAACGGCTATTTTTTAAACCTTGCTTTAGACCATGGTTCAAAGTTATGATCGTTTGAAGGTAAGTTGCGTGTTTAATCTTCGGAGAGACCTTTTTCTAATCAAGCTAGTCCATGTAATCGCGTCCGCGACCTGTTCTACATCATTTCCTCCACTTAAAAAGATCTTGTCCTCTAGTTGACCATTTTAGAATCTTTTTCCAGCTTACTCCATTAGTAAAGAAATGGGTTATTAAAATTATTTTCCAGCTAATTACGCCACTTTAGAAAGGGACATTATGGCATTAAGTAATAATTAAATCTAAATCCATATTCGGAAGGTATGCTGAGCTCATGCAAGCGAATAAGGAAGAAAAAAAAAAGTCTCCCTCAATATATTAGTGCTTTAGAACATGGTTTAAAAATGGCCATTATAACAAAAATAAAGGCCAATATAACAAATTTGGACCTCCCCCGTTATGTTATGAACCGTTAATAGATTAGTGCTTTATACCATATGGTTCGAAGTTATGATCATTTGAAGTTAAGGCCCTGCTTGGTATCCAATAAATATTTGTAGGATGCAAATATTTACCTCTACAAATATTTGCATTGTAAATATTTACAGCTTCAGACATTTTCTGTTGCTTGGTATTAACCCGTAAAATCAGTTGCAAATACTTTCCACCGCTTGGGTGGAGGGTGCAATGCAAATATTTTTCGAGTATTTGATGAATCCAAAATTGGAGATGGAGATCACCTACGAACAATCACAACGGAACAAATGTATGAGAATCATGAGATGGTCGAGGTGAGTTGATTTTGGGCGGGAACCCAATGATCGTTTGGTCTGAGTAGAACTTTGCTGACCACCCACAATTTGAGTACGGGGAATACTTTAGAGGGACACTGACCATATGGATGTTTGGCCAATTCCTAAGTAAACCTACAAACTAAAAATCAGCCTGATTAGTGATTTCAAACCTTTGGATCTTTGTACTCCAAATAATGCCAAATTCCACAGTTAAAAATCAATAATAAAAATGACTCCAATACAACTTTTAGAAATCACTAATCATGTTATTTTTTTGGTCTAGATGTCTATCTAGGAATATAACTTTGTTGACCCTCCACAATGATTGCCCCCTATAACCGCCCACAATACAAGCCACGTGGCACATTTGTGGAGGATGCTGACTGAAAGGATGTTTGGCCAACCCTAAGTGGATCAACAAATCAAAAATCAACCTGATTAACGGATTTCATGGATTGATTTTAACCGTTGAATTTAAGCATTATTGACCATTATTTACCATTATTTGGGTACTAGTATCCAAAGATGGGTCGGGCTCGAGGGACACCCATTTTTTAGCCCCATTTTTAACTCCCATTTTGGCGTACCCACAGGGCCACATAGAATATGAATCAATGGCTGATTTTTGGTGAGGATGATCTCTATGGTGAGGAGATTATCCTCACAAAAATTCAAATCATTCTGATATTCATAGACTGGTTTAGAAGCTGAAGAATTATGGACCATCGATTCTTACTATGTAACTCGAAAGCCCACATTTGATGGGGTTAGAAATTCAGAATGGGCTGATTTTTTGTTGGGGTGATCTATATGGTGAGGAGATCATCCACACCAAAAAACAACCATTGATTCATCTTCTATGTGGGTACGTTAAAATGGGTATAAAAAATGGGGGTTCCCCCAGCCCGACCCTCCAAAGATTTGAAATCACTTATTAGGCTGATTTTTGGTTTGTAGGCCCATCTAGGGATTGCACCATGGTTTTAAAAAATGGCCATTATAACAGATTCAGACCTCCCCCGTTACGTTATGAACCGTTAAAACGTTTTAAAAATAACGGCTGTTATTTTCTGTTATTTTTCCATTTTAATGAATTCTGGATTTTTTTGTGTGAAAAAAACATCCATTATTTCCGTTAATTTCTGTTATTTTCCATTATTTTTTTGTTTTCAAAGATTAAAATTGAAATTTCAAATTTTGAATTTTGAATTTCAGCGCCATTTTTTCCGTTATTTATGTTATTTTCTCATTATTTTTCGTTTTTACCCCTGAGCGTTACAATTCGTTATAACAGAAAAACGGTAACGCCCCCAGTCCGTTATACCATTATAACGGTCCCCTTTAAAACTTGGACCAAACATCCATACAATCAACGTCATCTAAAAATATACCACCTGGCACATATTGTGGACAGTCATCACGGGCGGTGAGTGATTTTTACTCTTCACCCAGGGGCCAAATATTATATATATTTCAAGGAAGTTCAAGCCAAAAAGTGAATGTTTGCAGCCATTTTTGCTGCAAACATTAGCAGCTCAAATCGTAAAAAATATGGACTCACGGAAAATATTTACCTACGTAAATAATTGTGGGGTGCAACCAAGCACCTAGAAATGCAAAAAATATGTTGTAAATGTTTGCAAACAAATATTTGCGACAATACCAAGCAGGGCCTAAGTTGCGTGTTTAATCTTCCGAGAGGCCTTTTTCTGATCAAACTAGTCCATGTAATCGCGTCCGCGACCTGTTCTACATCATTCCCTCCACTTAAAAAGAACTTGCCCTCTAGTAGACCAGCGGCAACCAATGAGAATCCGTTGTATGATACTCAACAAATCTTGCACGTTGCACTACAAAAAAAGAAAAGAAAAAAAAAACCATTAGCAAAGGCCTAAAACCGTTTCAAAGTAATTTTGGAATGGTTTTGGATAGTTCCTAATCAAGGTGTCGTTAAGATTTATTAACGGTTCAAAAATTCAAAAAGGGTTGGAATTGTTCCAAATTTACAACATTAATTAAATTTAGGAAAGGTTTGAACCATTCCAAATTTAGGAATGACCCAAAATCATTCCAACGAAGCCAGTTCAACTAATTTTTGTAACAGTTTTGGGCTATTCCAAAATTCGGAATGACCCAAAACCATTATAGAAAGAGGTCAAACAGTTCTCGTGAAAACGTGCGGTTAGGAGTCAGTCCAAATTTTGGACCGGCCCAAAATTGTTCCAAAAATTAGTTGAATCATCTTTGTTGGAATGGTTTTGCCATTTGGAATGGTTCTGAACTATTCCAAAATTTGATATGAAAAAAAAAATTAAAATGTTAGGAACTATTTTAGACAGTATATATATTTTAACATTAAAACAATAGAAAATTTTCTGCTGTTCAGACCTATTACAACTGAATAGATTCCATCCATAATTCGTAGCACTAAAACTTCGGGCCATGTTTAGGGCCACGGATAGGGCTTGGGCCAAGCTTGGGTTTAAAGAGAGGCCTGCAGCCCAAAAAATTGACCTCAGGCCAGGCTTCAGGCCTGCTTTTCAAGCCGGACTCAAACTTGGGGCCAAATTTACACCACAAACTCCTAGATTGTTTAGTAGTTCACTCCTCAAAATTCGACTCCAAGAAGATGAAATCTGACTATGTTACGAATCTGAATTGATTTTCGTTATGATGTTCTAAATTTGGGAAAAGTATTTTTTAGTTTATAAAATTAAATTTTGAACAAAAAGTTTAATTGGTTTGGGGAATTATATTTTTTGATACCCATTATGCCCTTATCTTCAAACAAAAGAAAAAATAAAATAAAAAAAACCCCACTTTTCTCCCATCCTCAATCTCCTCTTTAACCCAACTCCCCACAAGAGACGCAGTCATGGACTATCAACTTTGGCTTTGTGTTTTTTGTAATTTAACAATACATGAAAGTAAGGTTTTTCTGTGTCATTGTGTACGGAAATCCTAAGATCAACAAAATTTGTAGAATCCGGTTCACTTTTAAATCCTACAAAAATATAAGCTTGTACAGTGGTTCGTGTTGGATGTCGATCCACACTGGGGATTAGTCGAATTAATGCAATAAGAAATTAAAACTAATAAATAATATAATATACAATGAAAAATTAGAATGGTAGAAAGATGAGAAGGGCAAGTCGGTAAAAAATAACTTTGAGATGAGATCCAGATAACAATAAAATAACCAAAATCAAATTGCATTAAATCAAATAGAGTTGCTTACATTGAACTGAAATAACATAAAATAAGTAAGCAGATAAATCTACTCTAAAAAACATGTAAAGGGATTTAGAGAGAAGAAATAGTAGAGAAGGAAATATCCATGGAGATCTCGGAGTTAAGGGGCGCTACTGATCAAGAAGATGATCGTCCAAGATTTCGATTAATGCTTTCAATCGAGAGAAGGATTTTGACACAATGTGTGTATCGGTGATGAATTTATTAGAGCAAACTCCAGTGGGGTTCATAGTAAGCACCCCTAGTTAGGATGAAGAGTAGTGAGAGTAAGACGATCATCAGTCCTCAAAGATTGGATCGATACGATCCATATTCCTGATCTCTCATCAATAAGAAACCTATGAGGAGGTGGAGGTAAGGTATGGGTGGCGATAATCGAGATACTCTCAGATCGAGTCAAATGTTGTGGCAGTTGAACCCATAGAAATAAGCCTTAAAATCGGTAGCAATCAATGAGACACTAACCTGAAGTAGACTATATGATGCACAAGTAGCATACATGATAACCCTATTCAAATCTAAGACAAACATCAATTTTTTTTGGAAATTTATCTTTTTAGTTCTGGGAATCCGATTATGGCAGTGGCAGAACAACTGATTTTTCTTTTAAGATACTGCCAAATTGACTGGACACTTAGGTTCTCACAGGCAATCTCTTCAAAGCAAATCTTCTAGTACTAATTCAAGTCGATTGTGGGATAATCTTTCTCCTAGACAAACCTGCGGCGCATCGGCTGTCTTTAATATGCCCCAAGTTACTCTATAATCGATTAGACACTACGAGACAGAACATTCCCTGAGTACAATCGATTGAAGTTTACTCTACAATCGATTGGACCAATCTAACCGATTGGACTCTCTGAGTACAATCGATTGGACCATCCGGGACTGAACTTTCAAAGTATACAATTGATTAGACAATGAGTACAATCGATTGGATTGACGAATTAAAACTCATCCGGAGAGTTCGATCGATTGGACCAAGCATTACAATTGATTGGACTTCACTGAAAATGTCTAAATATAGATCCAGTTTTTGTGATCCCACTTTTCCATTACTTGCATGACCTTGGGCTTCAGAAATCTTATAAATAGAGCACCTCTGTGGCTTTATTAGATACACATTGAAAGACAACAAGAATGAGTTTTCTGAAAAAGAGTTGTCCTTTACGAAGAGCAAAAGTTTGAGTTTCCTTTGTTATCGTTGTGAGCTTTTCTCTTTTCCTTTGATTATAGCTTAGTGCTTGATCCCTACTCTGCCTAGGTTTTCAATCTAGAATCTTAACCTAGTTAGTCAGAGAGTACCAGTGCATCTTAACACTATTTCAGTGACTTAGGATTCAAGGTGTACTAAATCCTTCACCTTCGGTAGTGACCGTTGAGTGAAAATTAAGCTCAGGGTGTACTAATCGACAGTAGGTTTGGGGAGTACAAAAGTGAACAAATGACAAAGGCTTCGTGATTGGGAAGGCGCCCGTGTGACTCGTAGCGTGGAGCTAGAGGACGTGAAGACGTTGGTAGTTGGCCGCGGCTAAGGTTGGAAGCTGCATTTGCAACGGTGCTGCGTAGGCAACCTTTGTAAACTCATAACTTTCTAATTAGTGATACTTTCTGTCTGGACATGGTCCCCTGGTTATTCTTGGCTAAAGTTTCCACTTAAAAAACTCTTTGTCTTGTGGATTGTTTGATTGTTTGTTCCGCTAATTATTTTGATTAATCCAAACGATAAAAAAAATAATATATCACAGAGATATATTTGATTCGAGTCGGTTGAGATAATCTTTCTTTTATCAATCAACTGTTTCATCGCGGCATGCAAGTTTATCACATCTACCGGACCAGTAGAACTATTGAGGTTAAAGTAATTTTTAATACCTAATCAACCCCCCTTTTTAGGTATTCTGTATAAAGAAAACGGACTGTTATTTCAATGGCATACAGTTAAACTGAAGAAACCCCAAATCGTAACCCTAATCCTCCTCCATATATAAACCATTGCCAAAGATATGAATAATCAAACTTGAAGTAGACTATATGATGCACAAGTAACAAACATGATAACCCTATTCAAATCTAAGACAAACATTAATTTTTTTGAAATTTTATCTTTTAAGTTCTGGGAATCCGATTATAGCAGTGGGCAGAACAACTGATTTTTCTTTTAAGAAACCGTCGAATTGACTACACACTTGGGTTTTCACAGGCTATCTCTTCAAAGTAAATCCTCTAGTACTAATTCAAGTTAATTGCAAGATAATCTATAGCCTAGACAAACGTGCGGCGCATCAGCTATCTTAAATACGCCCTAGGTTACCCTACAATCGATTGGACTCTACGGGACAAAACGTTCCCTGAGTACAATCGATTGAAGTTTACTCTACAATCGATTGGATCATCAGGGACTGAACTTTCAAAGTATACAATTGATTGGACCTTGAGTACAATCGATTGGATTGACGAATAAAAACCCATCTGGAGAGTCCGATCGATTTGACTTCGCTAAAAATGTCTAATTATATATTCGGTTTTTGAGATCCCACTTTCCCATTACTTGCATGACCTTGGGCTTCAGAAATCTTATAAATAGAGCACCTCTGTGGCTTTTTTAGATACACATTGAAAGACAACAAGAGTGAGTTTTCTGAAGAAGAGTTGTCCTTTACGAAGAGCAAAAGTCTGAGTTTCCTTTATTATCATTGTGAGCTTTTCTCTTCTCCTTTGATCATAGTCTAGTGCTTGATCCCTACTCTACCTAGGTTTTTCATTTAGAATCTTAACCTAGTTAGTCAGAGAGTACCAGTGCGTCTCAACACTATTTGAGCAACTTGAGATTCAGGGTGTACTGAATCATTCACCTTCGGTAGTGACCGTTGAGTAAATATTAAGATCGAGGTGTACTGATAGACAGTAGGTATGAGGAGTACCAAATTGAACAAATGACAAAGGCATCATGATTGGCAGGACGCCTGTGTGACTCGTAGCGTGGAGCTAGAAGACGTGGACGCACCGATAGTTGGCCTTGGCTAAGGTTGGAAGCTGCATTTACAACGATGCTACTGTAGGCAACATCTGTAAACTCATAACTTTTCAATTAGTGATACTTTCCGTCTGGACATGATCTCGTAGTTTTCCTTGGTATAGGTTTCCACGTAAAAAACTCTTTATCTAGTGGATTGTTTGTTCCGCTAATTGTTTTGATTAATCCAAACGATAAAGAAGATAATATATAATAGAGATATATTTGATTCGAGTATTTCTTTTATCAATCAACTATTTCATTGTGGCATGCGAGTTTATCACCTCTACTGATCCAGTAAAACTGTTTAGGTAGAGTAATTTTTAATACCTAATCAACCCCCCTTTTAGGTATTCTGTATAAAGAGAACGGACTCTTATTTCAATGGCATACAGTTAAACTAAAGAAACCCCAAATTGAAAACCCTAATCTTCCTCCATATATAAACCATCACCAAAGATATGAGCAATCAATCAAACACTAAGTAAGTAAACCACATCAAACCTTATAAATCAGAGAAAAAAGGAGCAGGTGAGAAATCTTGGGTGTTTGTGCCCAAAATAATAGTTAAAACATAAAAAATCAATGTATATAAAAAAGGTGTACCTCCAAAAAAAATTGACTGACCAATATGCTCAAAAGCAATGGTTATAGACCACCAATTGAGAGAAATATCAAAGCCCCCAAAATAGTGATAAAAACCCACATGCATGAGCTCTCTCACTGATTACATTCTTAATGAATATAGCTAATGAACAAAACAAAAAAGGGGAATGAATGAACAAACCACTTGAGGGTGGTGAGGAGAAAGAGAGATGAAAGATGGGGTTGCAGCATTTGAGAGATCGTGCGGAGCATAGAAAACGTGGAGGAAAACATAAACGTCGGAATGGAAAATGGGGTGGTTGAACAACCATCAGCGTGGGTGGAAGAGGTACCAGGACAATTGTCAATCAATGGGTAGGAGAAAAATGGGCTGAACGCGGTACGTGGGTATGTGAATATATCTCAATCATCAAATGACGGAAAGAGACCGGGACTAAGCACCTCCCGACAAATTGTCCACATATTATTGTCTTTCCACTTTAACCGAAAAAAGAAAACAAACACAATGGAATGCACATAGACATGCATGAGCGTATATGTTGTGAGTGTGATATATATTAGACAAAAAGACATGTAGTTGCATGAGCAGTCGTCATTAGACCTTCACGAAAAGTGCAAGTGAGTGTTCAGATATGGATAAAAAATCATAACTAACTCTTTAAGAAAAACTTGCAGATGGAATTGGACAACTGAACATTCCGACAATGAAATGCGTTATCTTCCTTGCCTCTTGGCAAGTGATGCCATGTTTGAATACAAAACTTGAGGGGGTTGTATAAAACTGCTTCAGCCATTTTATCTATTCACATGACGTACAATCTATAAATATCAATGCAATACTCAAAATTCTGAGTTTTCTACAAGTTGTGTCTTTTCATCATTCACATGTTGATTTTTTTATTTTTCTAGTATTGGACGGAAACCCTAGAATCAACACATTTTTAATTTTCGATTTCAAAATCTACAAAATAATGAACTTCTTTGCACAGTAGTTTGTGTCCGGTGTCGAATCCGCACTCAGTGTTAGGGTATCGCAAATTATAGGAACAAAAAAAATGTAGAAAATGCTAAGAAATAATGGAGAGATGAGAATGGTAGATTCGGATTAAAACATGCTTTTGTTTTTTGATTTTAAGAGCAAGAGATTTGAGAAATCCAATAGCATCAATGAAAGCAATTGAAGATTATCCATGAAATTAATAACAAAAAATTGAGACAACTTAATCACAACTTCTCTCTATTAATTCAAATCAACGGAGTCACTTACAATTAAACTTGAAAATTCAGATATAATAAACTTTCAAAGTAAATAAAACTAGTTAAAGAGACCGGGACTAAGCACGAGAAGAAGAGAATGGGGAGTTGAAAGACTTACCAGCGAGGACGGGTAGCCTAGAAGGATGGTTTTTGTGAGTGTAACATGGGTGGAAAATGATGAGGTGCTGACTGTCGAGTGGGGCAACAATGGATCGGTTTAAGAGATGTGCCGGTTGTTGATAAAGGGTATGAGTAGCACTACGCATGGGCAGAAACTTGAAGACGCTGCAAGCCGTTTGGTGAGTGAAGAACCGGTGATCGAAGGAGGCACACGTTAAGGTGAGACCAATGGAGGATGGATGCAGCACCTCATTTTTGGATTGTACATTTGATGGAGCAGCCAACAAGTTGGACGGTTGTTGGAGATGAATGCAACCGAGTTGCAGGTGTGCAGCAGGTTTTCACAATTTAAATCGTGAATGATGAGAAGGGCAGCACTTTGTTGCTGGGCGGGTGAATGAAGTATCAAGGAGCAGCAAGCCATAGGAGATCGAGGACGCAACTGCAGGTGGCGCAGTAATGGCGAGCAGGGTGCGTGGCTAACAGGGTGTAGCACTAACCTCTAATGGATGTTGGAGGTTTTCACAATCTGATTTGGGATCCACGGTTGTAAAATCATGAAGGATGAATGAGGGAGTAGTAGGTCCGTTCTCCGAAGATGAGTCACACGGTGGTTGTGTTGAGTGAAGCAATATGAGAGAGAGTTCAAGAGTGGAGAGGTGGAACGGCTGGAGTTTAGGGAATGGAGATGACGGCTTGAGAGTGAGAGAGGGTGGTGGAGAGGATTAGTTTAGAGCTAAGGTTTATGGAAACATGGTGGATGAGACTGAGGTTGCAAGAATGGAGTGGGTGATTAGGGTTTGTGAATGGAGAGATCCCTTTTTGAGAACGTTGAGAGAAGATTATACATGGACCGCCCAAATTAGCAAGTGAAATGGGATGTGGGGCCCTTGTTAGAAGAGAGATGTTCTCTCTTCAATGCCTAGAATATATTCTCATTGCTGGAACGTCCAGCACTTTCTTTGTTAGGGGGGTTGACTCCATAGACCTACCATGTTGCAATAGAAATCTCCAACGTCCAAACCTTTTGTAAGGCTATCACTTGCCACCTCAACCGACTATTAAACATATTAATAACCTTTTAAAGAAGAGATTCTCCTTCAAAAGATCACAACCATCCGTTTTGCAAAAATATTCCATACCAAAAATGGCATCTTTCTTCTTTAATATTTGTTTTTTAATCTTCTTCTAAAACCACTTTCAAAAAGATGCTATTTTGAGATCGAATGTAAATCTTTTCTTTAATGACTTTTGATTTTCAAAAGTTTTATAATTTTGATTTTCAAATAATCTTTCCATTTTCGTAAGAAGAAATATCTCTTTAACATGGGCTATCGAATGAGATTTAATGACGATCAGATGGGAAGCAGGTGATCGGCCAGTAGAAATGGATGGTGATGACCGGATGGATCATCGGACGGTAGAGATCAGCCGATAGGCTGTAAGATAGAGTGATTACGGAAGGAAAAAGGATCAGATGGTTGATATTGAGAGTTGAGAGAGAATGAGGGTTTAGAGAGATGAGAGAGAAAATACTATGAAATACAAAGAAAATGCTAGCAGAGGGTTTTTATTCCTGGTATTCGACTTGGTCTTCTGCATACTTCACCAACTGAACAAGTCTTCGTCTTGTGTTAATTGATTAAGCTTTAATCTCCTTAGTCTCTTGTCTCTCATTCTCTCTTGATCTTCTCTTAGGCTTTTTCGATCTTCCGGCTCTTCCTGCACTTGGCCTATATCTTCTTATCCTTACACTACTAGCTCTTTAGCTTTGGTCATTGGCTCTGGGGGTTGATTGTGGACCCGCATTCAATCAGAATCATCCAATTGTTGTCTCTGCGATAGGAAGAGCACGTAATGAGATTTAATCAAGACGGCTTTATATCTTGACTTTCCGAAATGCGTTTAATTCTTGCGAATAGTCAATTTTCATCGAAAAAGTATGTTATATGCAATGGACGAAACTCTTACATGGAAAAGTCAACAAAAGAGAAGTTTTACGTAGGAGAATATGATATCGCTAAAATGAGAAGGACTTAAAATAACTACTTTTGAGCTAATATCACATGTCTAATAATCCCCATAAGCAAACATCAGCAACCAATGCATATATAAACTACCTACACAGAACTTAAAATTGTAACAATAAAAAGGAAATGAAATACAAACATATGAGAAAATCCAAACGAACAATGCATAAACTCTAGAATGAGATCATAAATTGATGCACGCGCGTACACATTTATGCACAAAAAAAATATAAGTTTCTAATCATAGCATCTATATAACAAATACCAAAAGCCAACCTCCAAATTTTAATTCTTGCGCTAAAGTTTTTACCACAACATCAAGGATATAGGGTCCCTAATGGTTTAAAGGAAGTCTACTCAAGTGATAAAATTTGGATACTAAATAAACCAAAGTAGCCAACCCCTTTCAGGGTTTTCACCTTAACATCCAAAAGAGCACCACTTTTGGAGGTCTTATCTAAAACATCTAACTCCTTTCATGTGAAACATTACTCTACTTTCTATAATAGAGCATTAATTATGAGAGGCAGCATATCCCAATTTTAGATGGATCCCTACTTTGCTTTCTAAATGTTTTGAACCTAAACTAAATCCTTCCCTAAAATATTTGTGGATCAAAACTCTTTGGCCTTCGAATGGTTATCTAGAAAACTTTTCTGCCATTACAATACAGGACCTAACAGTCACATGAGTTTCCCTTGGTTGTTTTAGGAAAGTGCTCCTAAAGTTACTAATTATAATCATATGGATGTTTGGCCATCCCTAGAAGGACCTACGTGACCTGCAGCGGGATGATCCAAAGAGATCTCCTAGATGGGACCTATCGTTGGTGGTTTCCCTCCCTCCACATATGCACATGTATGAGCATGGAGGATTGTATGGCCCAGCCAGCCTCTCATAACAAACCCATTCATGGTTAAAGTATACTACTCATTCTAGAAGAAAGTTATTCTAGAAGAAAGAGTATGCGATACAGATCATACGGTGGTCAGTGATGTGAGCCACATGTCACACTCTTAGAGAGGCAACAACTTTCACATCTCCAAAACCCACATCCCCAACTCTCAATAATCTGCAAAAAATTACACATAATTCCCAACCCTAACATCAGAAAACTTAAGAAAAGGAAATTATTCCCAACCATAACTCTATTAATACTTACCATCACATTTCCTCAACAAAGATCTAATGAACATCAAACAAATTATTCCAAACCCAACACCTGCTGCCCCTCACAACAATAGCTATAGTTTTACCTCTATTTTGCCTTGTCTCTATCATCAATCGAACACACCACAGATACAAACACTTAAATAAACAGACATATATACATACAAAAATACCCACTAATCTAACCAAATTGGGACCAAAACCATATTAAGAGAGACAGAGAGAGAGAAGATGACCCACTAATCTAAACTAAAAAGCAACACCAACTAATCTAAAGTAAACAAAAACCATCTGTGATGGTAAGAAATGCACTTGAAGAATATTTTCTGGAAATGGCATTTGGGTAGTAAGTGTAGCTGATATAGCACTTATGCAAATAAATATAACCAAAAATGGAGTTTCTACACTCGACATGAGCTTTCTGTACTGTAGCGGCCTTCATGCATCCCCTACAATCTGATGTGCTTAAATCTCCCTCACATTGAGCTAATACATAAACTAATTCATAGCTAGTCACGTAGAACCCATTATAGCACACCATACTCTCCACCGCTGCAAATGCAGTGTCCCTCCGCTATGGACTTGGAGACAAACGTAGTTGCAATTGATCTGATCAAAATTAAGATGTAAGTAAAAAAGATAAAAATTAGAAATTTGTTTGAGCTTCTCGAGGATAGTACCCATATAAATAGAAAGTATGATCACATGGTCCAAGATCCATGGACGTTTTATGAGTAAAACTTCGCTGACCGTCCCATCCATAATATGAGACATGTGGCACACTTTTAAAGGACGCTGGATGACCATATGGATGTTTGGCCAATCCTTAGATGGCCTACAAACTAAAAATCGCCTGATTATATTTTAACGTGTTGTGAATTTGAGCATTATTGGCCACTACTTTGGTACAAGGCTCCAAAGGTTTGAAATCACTAATCAGACTGATTTTTTGGTTTGTAGGCTCATCTAAGGATTGGCCAAACATCCATACGGTCAGAGACCTCCAAAAATGAGCCACGTGGCTCATATGGTGGGCTGTCATGGGGGCGGTCAGAAGTTTTACACGTTTCATTGTGCCTATTGGTTTCACGTGTATTATCCAAAAAAGGCTGTATCCATATCTAGTGTTCCATAATACTTCAAGCCCCAAGAGCCTTCCAGTTAGGGGTGTCAATTTTACTCGTTTAACTGGAACCAGACCGAAAATAATGGTTTGGGTTCTGGGTAGTTTAATATGGAACCAAAATCTATAGGAACCGGAACCGAAACGATAAGAACCGGAAACAATATATAAATATAGTGTAAAAATTCTCATATTATCAAGATTATACCCAATATACCCGGAACCAGAACCGACATAATATATAATCGGTTCTAGTTCCGGATCCATCACTTTGAGAATCGGAACCGTTAAGGAACCGTACCGGAACCGACACGTTGACACCCCTACTTCCAGTCCACTAGTTACCTCATCCTCCATTGCGGGGCGTCATCTGCAACCGTTTGTATGAATGTTTCCTAAGGCATGACACGTAGACGCAAAAAAAAAATTAAAACTCTATTTAAATCATTTTTTTAGACTTACTATTAGAGAATATATATTGTAAGTAGTTGTGTGAGATACATCATATCATTATCACAGATTCTCTCCGTTGTCAAGAGTAAGAAGATTACGATAATATCCCCTAGGGAATTCTCTTAGATATTTTATTATTTAGAGAATATATATTGTCTTAGTTAGGATATTCTGTTAGATTAGTTTGCATCCGTCCGATTTCCTCTCCGACACTCTTCATTACTCTTTTCCAGATCTGCCACCAAAGATCTCAATCGATCCACCTCCTTTTGCTTCAGATCGACATCCTTCAACATGTTCTCTGCGCTCAATGGTTTCTTTCACAACGAGAGCGTTACGAGATTTCAATCCCAAACACATCGCACAGGAAAAGTGTAGAAACACAAAGATCAGATCAAACAATGGCCGAGGCACACCAATGAGGCCCAAAAAGAGGTCCACATCTAGTGAGGTCCAGAAGAGACCCACACACTTTATTGCTTGGGGACTCATAAAGCCTAAGCAACTAAGGTAAATAGATGCCCACCTCATCTTGGCCCAATGAGGCCCTTTATCTGAATTCAATTCGATGGATTTTAGTCTAGCCTGAACCGAAGACTCCTTCTCCTAGCCCAGAAGAGGCCCAATTGTAGTTTTTCTCTTCGATTATTGACAAGCGACATATTTGACATATGTTGGGATAGGCCTTAAATGGCTGATTGATTGCAACTGAGAACACATATTTCAATCATGTGAGAAAATAAAGGTGTATTTTCAGGTGGAAATGAATGCTCACCTATTTGGATGGGAAATAAATTTCGGGCTCAGTAGGAAAAATTATCCCGATTTAAATGGCTTGTTAGGAAAAATTATACAGATTTATACTGGCTATCTAACAATGGACAGTTATGTTTTCCTAAGGAAAATGCAATTTTCCCACTTGGTAATCAAACACGGCCTAAATAGCCTCTCTCTTCCTACAATATTCCTCCGCAACTACTCTCTATCCCCCTCTCAAAATCAAAATCCATCTGCATCCTTAATCCTTCTCCAAAACCTTTGACAAAAAAATCTTAAACATTGGTTCTTTAAGTTCGATGGCTTTAATAAGTTCTTAGAAGGCTAGTTCAAGAGATTTGTTGAAGATTAATACCTTTGAAACTGAGGAAGTAAATGATCGATTCGAAGAAGATGAAGAAGAATTTAAGGTTTTATTTAAGTTTTTTTTTTTTTTTTTCTTCTCAACTCAGAATCACATGAAAAGAGAGATTCAGAAAAGAAGGGTTTACAAGTCTTGGAAAAAAAAAAAGAGAGAAAAAGATAAAAGTCGAGAAAGATCTAATGGGAATGAGTGAATCAAGAATAATTCTCAACGATCCCCTGGAGAACAGCGCACAGCTCCTGGGGCTTAGAAATCATGACCATGTGGTCTGAACCTGTCATCTGTTTCACCTCATCCGGAGGATTATGCTTAATCATCCACCGTTGGAAATCCTCCTTGATCGCCATGTCGTCTTTACTTATGACGTAAACTCGACCAACCGATCCGTATTTTTCTTTTGACAGCACAATAACATTTGACATGTCCTCTGCACTAAACACACGCATCGGTCTCACCAACATGTTTGCCAGAGTCAAATCCTGTGATAATGGTGGCATAAATAAAAGCACCAGTTAATTAACATATGGATGATCAAGATCAGATGGTTGTAAGGCTGCTCACACCAAACTTCATTATAACTGTTTCACATAAATTGGCTCCTTAAGCTTCTTACCTCAGGTGGAGATAACTGTAACACCTTGGATGACATGAACTTCGGGCCGAAGATTGTAGTGGTTGATGGGTTATCCGGCCCATCATCGTGCGTAAATCGGTTGTCTGTTTGAGAATCTTGTCTCCGAGAGGCCTGTGATTTACAAGAGGAAGAAATGGTTTTATTTATTAACAGTCAGTAATCTCCAAGAACATTGCGTAATACGTGTTATAACTTCATCCAAAATGGATTAAAGTCAGGTGCATGTGTAGTGGGGAAGTGAAAGTTACAAATTTTCTGTGACTTCTCATGTCACAGAAAAGGAGGTCAACTCCATGTGTATGCCTGCTGTTCTGTGATTTCGAAGGTATGAAGTTGGAGAATTAGTACCTCTTTATTGAAAGTAGAAATATTAAGGGCTGGACCTGGCATCCCAGCGGTGACGACAACAGCGACAGAGATCTTCTCCGGGAAACTCTCCATGGCTATAGAGAGACCCAACCCACCAAAGCTGTGTCCAACGAGGATCACCTTATCCTTTGTAGGGACAGAATCCATGAACTTCATCAAAGGTTCAAAGTATTCTGAAACTGATCGGAGCTCTTTAGCTTGCTTTGGGTCGATCCCAGAAGCGGCCAGGTCCAGAGCTGTGGCATTATGACCTGCCGACCTTAGCAGCGTTGCGAACTTATACCAACACCACCCCTCCTAGACCAGCCCCATGAACTAACACGAAATGCTTCTTCTCAATTGCTCCACCAACACTGCAACAACCATTAGGTTGCGGATGAGATTTCAGCTTACCCACCAAAAGAAACAAAGATAAGAAAAAAACTAAATTCTTCTTTCCCTCCATCGATCTCCTTAGTCTGTTGTTGTTAGCTAGTGTTAAGCTTTTCGTTTTCATTTTGCCAGAAGGATATATCTAGTGTGTGGTTCAATGGTCATCAATCCTGGTTGATCGAATGCTGGCCCAGCCATTGGATTGGCTACAACCCAAAGTTCACACTTTCTGTACAAATTCTAACCATCTGATCGACCCGCCTTAGTAAGAAAAAAAAACGTGGGCAACTGTACATGTTCAAAGTCAACATGGCTACTAAATAATATACCAAAAATTTCTAAAACGAAAAAAAACTTTAATCTATTTACAAAAAGAAAAAAAAAATTCTGACAATCCCAAAAAAAGTAACTAAGTTTCTCCCTGAGGAAATAAATCTCCTGACAAAAGTAGCAAATAGCTGAAAAGGCAGACAAATGCCCTTTTAAAGGGCGTCTGTACCTGACAAATGCCCTTTAAAAGGCCGTTTCCCATAGAGGAGTAAAACTTTTGTCCCAACACGAGCCACGTGGCAAACTTTTAGTGGACGCTGACCGTATGGATGTTTGATCAGTCCCTTGATGGACCTGCAGTCCAAAAATCAGCCTGATTAGTAATTTACAACCTTTGGATCTTTGCACTCAAATAGTGCTCAAATTCCTACGATTAAAATCAACCCATGAAAATAACTTCAATCCAACGCTTATAAACCACTAATCATGTTTCTTTTTTGGTGTGTAGATCCACCTAGTGATTTGCCAAACATCCATACGGTCATCGTCCGATAAGAGTGTGCCATGTGGCTTGTATCGGGACAAAAGTTTTACTCCTCTATGGGCAAACAACCTTTTAAAGGGTGTCTGTCAGGTACAGACGCCCTTTAAAAGGTCGTTTGTCAGCCTTTTCAGCTTTTGTTGGGAGGAACAGTCGTCTTTTCACTTTTTATATCTGTTAGGAAGAAACACCCTTTCAAAGGGCGTTTAGTTACTTTTTTGGAGAATGTTAGAAATTTATTTTTGTTTTTGTAAATAGATTAAAGTTTATTTTCTTTTTAGAAATTTTCCGAATAATATATGGGCTGGCAACTGTTCAAAGTCGTTCACAAAGAGTCTCCCACCCTATACGCTGTATCATTGAGAAAAGATTATGATTATGATGAATTCCGAATTTCCAAATGTTACGCCACCTATTTGTTAGTATTGCATTCAATGGTTCCAAGTCTCCGGATCCGTGGCCAGATCTGTGGGCTCCAATCCCAATCCGGATCGGTCCGATCCAGAATGGGATAAGGTCATCTCCCTTGAAACAACATGAGACTTCTTTAGGAAACAGCGATCTCGTGAATGCCCATTCCGAGATCTGGATCACCCGATCCAGAACGGGTCAAACCATGGTGGAAATTAATTCCCATTGACGACTATGTGGATTAGAAAAATGGGTTATATGTTCCATAGGTGTAGAGTGTAAGAGTAAAGAAATGGGTTATTAGAAAGGGACATTATGACATGATGGTGATGTGCGAAGCCCTTAAGACATAATTAAATCTAAATCCATACAATATTCGGTAGGTTTGCTGAGCTTATGTAAGCAAATAAGAAAAAAATAAAAAAGTCTACCTCAATACATTATTGCTTTAGACCATGGTTTAAAAAACGACCATTATAATGAAAATAACGGCCGTTATAACAGATTTGGCCCATTACGTTATGAACCATTAATATATTAGTGCTTTAGACCATAGTTCAAAGTTATGATCGATCGTTTGAAGTTAAGTTGCGTGTTTAATCTTCCGAGAGGCCTCTCTCTGATCAAGCTAGTCCATGTAATTGCATTGCGACCTGTTCAACATCATTTCCTCACTTAAAAAGAACTTGTCCTCTAGTTGACCAGCCGCAACAATGAGAATCAGTTGTATGATACTTAACAAATCTTGCACATTGCACTAGCAAAAAAAGGGCTTTTTTGCTTTACCCCCTTACTTTATTGATGCAATTTGCATCTCACCCAATGTTTTCAAATATTTGCGTATCACCCTTTGACCATGGTCAACGTCATTGACCACAAATGGTTATTAACGGTCCCCGAATGGACATCCTAATATTTTTTAAATGACTATAATGACCTTGGTGAGATGCAAATATTTTAAAAGCATTGGGTGCGATGCAAATATTTTAAAAACATTGGATGCGATGCAAATTGTATCAATAAAGTAAAGGGGACAAGCAAAAGATCCTTTTTTTCAGGATTTTTTTTTTTGAGGATTGTGAACGCAAAACCTTTCTTCTTTTACTTTTGGCCCAACCGTAAGTGGACCTACATGCCAAAAATTAATCTGATTGTTAATTTTTAAGTATTGGATTAGAGTCATTTTCCTCGGTTGATTTTAATTTTATTTTTATTTCTTAAACAATGTTATCTCCACCAATTGTATGTTCTAGATTCCTTGCAAGATGGGATGAATAAAAAGGTATACAGAAGCTTTGTGACATGATGAGATGATGATGCCCACTACACATCACCATCAAGTATTCAATGAGATGATGCCCATTGCAAATAATGAAAATATCATAGTTGATTACAAAAAATTGAACCCTGGAGTACCACAATATGAGCCACATGGCACACTCTTAGAGGTCACTAACCATACAGATGTTAGGCCCATCACTAGGTGTAGCTACATACCAAATATCAGACTGATTACTGATTTCAAACCATTGGATCTTTGTACCCCAAATAATGCTCAAATTCGTAGGAAAATGACTCTAATCCAATGCTTAAAAATTAACAATCAGATTAATTTTTTGTCTGTAGGTCCACCTACGATTGGGCCAAAAGTAAATGAAGAAAGGTTTTGAGCTCACAATCCTAAAAAAAAAAATCCTAAAAAATAATTTTTTGCTTGCCCCCCTTACTTTATTGATGCAATTTGCATCGCACCCAATGTTTTTAAGAACCCTTCCAAATTTACAACATTTATTAAATTTAGGAAAGGTTTAAACCAGTCCAAATTTACGAACAACCAAAAATCATTCCAACAAAGGCACTTCAACTATTTGTAACAATTTTGGGCTATTCCAATATTCAGAATGACCCAAAACCATTATAGAAAGAGGTCAAACAGTTCCGATGAAAATGCACGGTTAGGAGTCACTCCAAATTTGGACTGGCCCAAAATTGTTCCAAAAATTAGTTGAATTGTCTTTGATGGAATGGTTTTTGCCATTTGGAACGGTTCTGAACTATTCCAAAATTTGATATGAAAAAACAAAATTAAAATGTTAGGAACTATTTTAGACCGTATATATATTTTAAAATTAAAAAAAAAAAAAAAAATCCTGCTACTCAAACCTATTACAACTAAATAGATTCTATCCATAATTCATAGCACTAAAACTTCAGGCCATGTTTCAGGCCACGGATAGGGCTTGGGCCAGGCTCAGGTTTTAAAGGGAGGCCTGCAGCCCTAAAAATTGACTTCAGGCTAGGCTTTGGGCCTACTTTTCAAGCCTGGCTCAAACCTCGGGCCAAATTTACACCACTAACCATGAGGTCGTTTAGTAGTTCACTCCTCAAAATTCGACTCCAAGAAGATGAAATCTGACTATGTTATCAACGAAAACTTGAAACTCATATCTCTCTACTTTAGTGGATCTTTGTAAGAATCAAAACCATGGATGTAGGTTATCTCTCTCTGTCTCTCTCTCTCTCTGAATATGTTTAATTATTAAGTTTGTTGACATATCTAGGGTTTTAAGTTTAGCTTAACTCTAGATCTATAATCGAATCTGAATTGATTTTCGTTATGATGTTCTAAATTGAGAAAATTATTTTTTAGTTTATAAAATTAAATTTTGAACAAAAAGTTTAATTGGTTTGGGGAATTATATTTTTTGATACCCATTATGCCCTTATCTTCAAACAAAAGAAAACAAAAAAACAAAAAAAACCCACTTTTGTCACATCCTCAATCTTTTCTTTAACCCATCTCCCCACAAGAGATGCGGTTCTTGGACTATTGACATTGACTTAATTTTTTGTAATTTAACAAAACACTTGGTATGTTGTTTATGTCTGACACTTTAATCTAATTCATTACTAAAAGGGCACAATTAATTGTAATGGATTTAATCCGTTGCGAGACCTTTCTATGACAGATCAAACTAAAACAATCCATCACAAAAGGCCTTTTACGGCATATTTAATCTATCAAGGAAAGTCCCTTTTTTGTTATGCAACTGAAAGATATATAACGGCTTATCTTCAGTAATTCATAGACACTATTGTTTAGTATTAGTTCTCGATTTCTTTAATAACCAAGATCTATTTCTATATTAATTTTTAATTTGTACATTATTTCACCTGGACAAGAGATAGAGATATCAATAACAATTGATAGATGAATAATGAAAAAAGCATTTAAACTGATAAACACATAGTGATCCCATCAATTGGATATCTCTATTTCAATGGTACAACGGTTTTCCGACAGCATTATTCAAAATATCCCATATATACATTTCCACCCAAAACCATGTATCTACATTGCCATATGTAATAGTCAAAAATAGATGAGTATATATGATCCTCCAATTCTTAAATGATTTTACATTTGCAGCACTTGCAATATTTTAGGCCAAAAATCCTCTAGGTTTCATTCAAGACACCTAACTCTCTTCAACCTCGGCGGGACATCCATAATTCCCAATCAATGACACTAAAACATGTTCAATTCTACTGAAATAGACCAAAATAGAGAAAGGAAAAAATCAGTTAGTATAAGAAAAAAAAATAAACCTCATGTTCAATCAATCAAATTTGAATCCAATTTATCAAACGCATATCCATATGTAACCTTCACATGCAAAGGGAATGGAATACCATCAACAATCAATGGGTCTCGCATAGAAAATTACCTAGGTCGAAAATAGACATGATTATTAGATGAATCATAGCCATCCAATCGATAACATCCTCTAAGTCAGTCACTAAATGATGGAAGATTTATAGAATGAGCTTGTTAGGAGGAATTTTTTGTGATTTGAAATCTTATGTAAAGTGAACCTAATTAAAAATTAGCTTGTCTTGAATCCAATCTGATACCACCACCTTTTCTAGGAGAAGAATTTTATGATCTTGAAAGAAGTCCAAATAAACATAACAAAATTAAAGTACTTTCATTTTATTCTATGCTATACATATGCTAAATTGATGTTAGATTTAGTTTTTGCTATTGAAAATTAAGTGCATGCATAAGTACAAGCAACGAGCAAGCTTCTCACACCAAATCCAAGTCTTTTTTCACCAATATGAGTGAGACCAAGATGGATGAGTGGATGGTTTGTTTTCTTTGTTTGAGGGTTTGAACTCACAAGACGCATTAATAAAGTTCCCGCATCGACAAACACAGACTAGAAAGAAGAGCAATTGCCTCTCAAATCCATGTTTTAGATATAAGTGATGATGTTAAGCTAATTCACCCACCTCAAAGACCTTTTAAAAAAGAAAGTACTGCATGTCATGTGAGATTTCAGTGCTAAGCAAAACCCATTTTTGTTTAATTTGTTAGGTTGAATGAAGGAAAAGGGATCTAGAGACCCATTTTCTCTTTCTTCTCATTTTGTTTGAAAATACTTCCCTAATCATCATAGTCTTCATCTACCATTTACATGGTAAACTACCCTTATAATTTTCTTAAAATGAAAAAAGGGTGTAGGTGCCCAATTTCTATCTAGAATATTGAAGGTCTAATACACCCACTGTTCTAAAAGGGCCCACCTAGGAGACTTCATGTTCCAAGAATCAACTAACAAGCTTATTGTTGACCATCTGATCTATCAAACTGGTTTGGATTATAAAGGAAAGAATTACAAATGGTCCAAAAAGAAAAATCTATATATGGAATGGTTACCAATCTATTTGAGTGATTGTTGTTTAACAAACAAGACTTTCACTAATTTTAGATTAAAATCTAATTCATCCACCTACTACTCAATCATAACTTAAAGTCGACTAGACATCAAACCAGTTATTTCAATAGTTCAAATTTAAAGCATTCGATCATAAGCCGAAAATTCTCCAAGCAAAATCCAATAAAGATTTGAGTGATTGTTTTCACTAATTTCAGATTAAAATCCAATTCATCCACCTACTACTCAATCATAACTTCAAGTCAACTAGATATCAAACTAGTAATTTCTGCACTCCAAATTTAAAGCATTCGATCATTATCCAAAAATTCTCCAAGCAAAATCGAATAGAGATTTCCTAAAATCTAACGTACATAATCATTAAAAAGAGAACATGTTTCAATTAAGTGCTAGAAATAATACAGCACAATCAACAAACTTGAAGTGACCATAAGTGCTATTGATGGATAAATAACAGAAATTATTTCAAAACAAAAGCACAAAAAAGAAGATCCAACACAATTTTTTTCCTAAATAAGTAGATCAAACGCAAATTATGAGCTCTAGCAGAGATAAGTATTTAATTTTAAAGCGTAACAGCAGCAAACATCTCACCACACAAAAATAGGATGGTGAATTTGAGAAAAGAGGACATGGATATTACTTTGGTAACTGAAAGAAGACTTGGGTCTTCTCTGAAAGACTGGGGGATAATCCGTAAAACTATTAGGGATGTGTGATACTTGTGGGCACTTGATGGTATAGCTTTAAAAAAAGAAAAAATAGGAAAAGATAAAAGAGAAATTATATGATCGATGTTCCTGTAGATCACTTTTGATGATGCACCTTAACACCCCATCATACAAGTGATACCTAGTTCATGGATCTAGATCATTAGGTACATTTCAACAAATTAGTCCTTTTGGAAGCATATAATCCTCCAAAGTTTCTAATCTTCTTCTTTCCATTAAACCTTTTTTTTCAAGACCCATATGTTGTCTTCTGTCTTTTGAACATGTGAGAATTTGAGAAAGCAGACATGTCTACCAATTTCCTTAACCAGTTGAGAAGCTTTCTTGATTTAAAAAGAGTCCACTCATTAACAATCCTATTGATCAAATGTTCTATCTAAAATTAATATATAGTTGAACAGTTTTAATGAAAATTTAAAGAAAGTTTTAAGTCTTAAATTTAGATGCAGTGCTATATTTAGGTGCAATCTAGATATGTACACTGTTTGAACTTTTTTCAAGAAATGCACACTATTTGAACTTAAAAAAGAAGGCAGATGGTTACATGAAGCCAGAAAAACATTCTCTTCACCAAATCCTTCCCCACTAATTTTAACGATAACACCCCCAGTCCGTTAAATCATTAAAATGGCATCCTTTAAACCTTGCTTTGATCCATGGATATGACAGTAACACATAAGAGAAGAAAATAGAAATTTAGAACTGCAAAGCTAATCACCATCCTTGCATAAGAATATACTGAAAACTAAAGGATTTAAACTTTTTTTTTTGCTAATTGATGATCCATATTAGAAAGAGGAAAAACCAATAGGGAATATACATAAGTCACAATCAACTTGAAAGCACAACAACCCCCTACCAGCTGGTAGCAAAGAACAGAAAAAATCAAATAGCAAATCTATAACCGATAGATCCTCAAATAGCATTCCCCATGATCTTAGTCTTTAAGATCTACTCAAACATAAAACCTACATTTTTGACAAGATACTAAGAATTCATTGAGTATGCTAGCAAGTTTCATAACAAATGGACCAAGGACTTAAGCAACAATGAATATGGTTACTGGCAGACATATGATGGCTGCCAGTAACCATATTCCAGCATCAACCATATATATTCATGTTTAAGAATACAACGGAAGGGCTTAAGAAACAAATAACATGTGCCAACCCCAACAGAATGTGCACCTGCAAGAACCACCTCTTTTAAAAAAAAAAAAGAAAAGATAATGTATTCAAGAAGGAAGGAAGCAACAAATCGGTCAGAATCATACTCATCCTTTACATTGTGACGGGTTCTCCATGTTCTCTAGCTTTATTAGAAAGTTTTCTCTATCCAGCCTCCCACCCCTTGAATGCCAGACTGATTCAACAAACTAATTAGCTCATTGAACTAGTTGTCCGTTACACAATTAACCAACCATGACCAAGAAATCTGACTTGGCCAATAAGCAAATGACTTGAGAAATTTTCTGAAGCAACTATAATAAAAGCAGTCCAACTGCAGCCCTAATGTTGGGCTGAACTTTCTATACACTTGACTATAAATTATGAATAAGATAATTTAAACGTATCAACACTCTTCTTGGAAATGATATTTTACAACAAACCTAAGAAAAACTGCATAAGAGTTGGTTCCGGTTCAGTTCCTAAGGTGCCCACTTAGCGATTCCGGTCCTTAATGGTTTCGGTTCTCAAAATGAGGATCCGGAATCGGAACCGATTATTTAGTTTTTGTCGGTTCTGGGCATATTGAGTCCAATCTTTATAATATGGAAATTTTAACACTATTTATATATGGGTTCTGGTTCTTATCAGTTTGGTTCCGGTTCCTATCGATTTCAATTCCATATTAAACTAACCAGAACCAAAGCCATTATTTTCGGTTCTGGTCTGGTTCTTTTTTAATCAGTTCCCAAAAATGTGGAACCAGAACCGGTGTTTTCGATTCCAGTTCCGGTTCTGACTCGGCTTCGGTTCTGGTTAAATGGGTAAATTTGGCACCCCTAACTCCAACCCTACTAAAGAATGGATATTGTTAGTTTTGAGACACTAAATAAACAAATTTGGCTACTGCAAGCCTGCAAGTGCAATATCCTATCGTAGACCTTCTATCAACTAGACTTCCAGCCCAATCAGCATCAGTATAAGCAATGATAAGGCTGTGACCATTCTAACGCATCCATATACCTCTTCCTGGTGAACCCTTCAGATACTGCAATATTCGGTTGACTACATTCATGTGATTAACTCTCGGAGCATGCATAAAACAACTAACCAGACTCACTGCATAAGAGATGTCTAGTCGAGTAATGGTAAGATAAATTAGTTTGCCAACTAATCTTTGAAACTGACAATATCATAAACAATTCACCATCAAGATCGAGTTTACTGCCACTCTCAATAGGTGTGTCTGATGGTCGAACACCTAGTTTCCCAATTTCCTGTAAAAGGTCCAACACATATTTTTGTTGGTTGAGAAAGATGCTCTTTTGTGAGTAGGCAACTTCTAATCCAAGAAAATATTTTAAAATTTCCAAGTCTTTAATGGCAAACCTTCTGTGTAAAATGTCATTGAGCTTCGAAATTTCATGTTCATCATTACCTATGATCACTATATCATCAACATATATCAAAACGATAGTAATACCAGAAGTACCTTTTATGAACAAGGTAGGATCTACAACACTCCTCTTCAACCCATAATTCGTAAGAACATAGCTGAGCTTAGCAGACGAAGCTCATGGAGATTGTTTGAGCCCATATATCGCCTTTTTTAGCTTGCACACTAATTCACTATGAGACTCCTTTGGATGACCAGGTGGTATACTCATATAAACTTCTTCTAGATTGCAATGCAAGAAAGCATTTTTAACATCCATTTAAAACAACTTCCAGTCTTGATTTACTGCTAAAGATAAGAGAACTCGAAATGTGTTCATCTTTGCAACAGGTGTAAAGGTCTCTTTATAATCGACTCCATAGATCTGAGTGAATCCTCTAGCAACAAGCCTTGTCTTATGTCGTTCAATGGTTCCATCACTTTTGTATTTTATTTTGTATATCCAACGACACCCAATTGTTTTGTTACCTGGAGGCAATTTGACAATGCTCCATGTTTGATTTTTATCAAGTGCCCGTAATTCTTCATTCATGGCTTGTTTCCAAACTAGGTTGGAATTAGCCTCTCAAAAGTTCTTTGGTTCTCGATCACTGGACAATGAACTCAAGAAAGCAGAATGTGATTGAGTTACATGATCATATGTCACATAAGCCTATATAGGTAAGATGTAGCATGGTAGGTGAAGAAATCCTTCATTTTTTCTAGAGGACGCATCTCTCTACTTGATCGTCGTTGAGATGGAGGTGCTACTATTTTGACTATAGGCATAATTTAAGGTGCTTGAGCTTGGGCTTCTTGAGGTACAACCATGACTTTCTCATATTTTGATACAGTTTCAGCACTAGGTACTATTGGATTGAAGCTGACATTTGGAAGAGGTACCAAATCAGATATCCACTCCCCCTGGGGCCAATTTCTAGACCCACATGGTTCTTGGAAATAAGGTTCAGTTTCAACAAACCGAACATCACGTGAGATAACAAACTTGCGAGATGTCGGGTCATAACATTTGTATCCTTTCTACGTAGTGGAATACCCAAAGAATACACACCGAATGGCACGTGCATCCAATTTATCACGATGAATGGTCTGTTGATGCACATAACAGACACAACTGAACACTCGCAGATGAGATATACCAGGCTTTCAATTTTTTAGGACCTCCAATGGTGACTTAAAATTGATCCCACGACTAGGAAGTCAATTAGTCAAATACACTTCAGTCAAAACTCCATGGGACCAATACTTTTTCGGAACATTCATCTGAAACATAAGAGCTCTCGTAGTTTCCATAATGTGTCGATTTTTTCTTTCTACCACACCATTCTGTTGTGGCGTGCCCACGCAACTGGTTTGATGGATAATTCCCTAGCTGCGAAGATAATCAGAAAAAAAATCCTTTGGTATATTCTGTACCATTGTCAAACCTCAAGATTTTAATTTTTGCACCAAATTGATTAACCACCATATTCAGAAAATCTTTAAAAATAGGGCACACCTCAGTTTTAGATTTTAGTAAATATTGCCAAGTAGCATGAGATCGATCATCAATAAATGTCATAAAATACTTGTAGCCATTATAAGAATCAATAGGTGCAGGACTCCACAAATCAGAGTGTATTAAATCAAAAGGTTCAGAAGACATAGACAATGAACTAACAAACAACAAATGAGTTTGCTTAGAGAATTGACAAACATCACACACAGTAGACTCAACAGGAATTGAAGGTAAAAGACATGATAAAACACGGTTGGATGGGTGTCCAAGCCGTTTATGCAAAATGCGATTTCCAAGAAGCCGCTTGTATGGCATGCCGTATCAGTCTGATTTAACAAGTAGAGGCCATGTGAGTAAACTCCTTCACCAATCCTCTTCCCCGACGTTCGATCCTGAAAGATGACAGTAGTAGGACAGAAAATAACATCACAGTTCAAAGCATTAGTAATTTTTCCAACAAAGAGAAGTTGAACTGGGAAAGACGGAACAACTATGCATCCGAACTACAACTATCAGAAAAAAAAAATTGACTTGCCCACTTCCTAGAATTGTAAGCTTGATTCCATTAACAACATAAACTTCATGCTTATCAAATTTAGAAGTGAAGGAATGTACAGATGTATGATGATTTGCCATATGATCGGTGGATCTAGAATCAATAATCCAAGTATTAACATTCGAACTAGAAGTAAGAAAGGCTTGCAAATTACCTGAAGTGTGGGTAGAGGTAGGATGATCTTGTTCAAAAGGGATCGACTTACTGAGTTGTTGAAGGAGATGACTCATTGAGATCGATGTATCGACTATTGCTATATTTTATTTTTGATAAAATTAGATCTAAGGTGTGGATATAACTTCCAACATCGATCTTTGGTGTGCCCAATTTTTTCACAGTGATCACATCGATAAAACTCACGCTTGCCTTTATTTTGATAGTGATTCTCGATAGTGAGGATACTGTTCCATGAAGCAGCCCAAAAAAAGAAACAAATTTTTAATGGAACCTTGGCTTTCCAAATGTTGGGACAAGGGTAGTGGTTAGATGGTAGAGGTTTAGAGTGCAAGGCATTGTAAAATGAACACACCGAGGAGCTCCCAGATTTGGAATGGACCCAGGATCTGCAATCCTCAGCAGGTCCCGACACTCTATAATGCTTTAACAAGTCCGTCAAAACACCCAATTGCTCATTTTCCCACTCAAAAAGATCTCTTCTAAGGCCTATATCCCAAGACGATACCTGAGAAGATCTAGTCCAGAGAGAAGCAATGACTTGGCCTTTTGCTGAGAAAGAGAAAACATGTGAGGAAAGGAATCTTTTAGACAAATATCACCCACCCACCTATCCTCCCAAAATCTAATCCACTCCCTGTTGCCTAAAACCAGCCTTAAACTTTCCAGAAATTTCTCCTTCACTCTAAGAATGCCTTTCCAAAACCCGCACCCAAAAGACCTTCTAGGAGATTTAGTCACCGATCCTCCCAATTCCTCTCCAAAAATTCCTGCAATTACACGGCGCCATAGACTTTTCCTTTCCAAATCTCCACAACCATTTACCCAACAACGCCACATTGATAAGACCAATTTTCCTAATTCCTAAACCCCCTTCCTTCTTTGGCTTACGCACCCTGTTCCAACTTACCAGGTGATAACGGAAGGCATCGCCCGAGTCATTCCACAAAAAATTTCTCATGCAACTTTCGATCCTCCTAGCTATAGAGGTCGGGATGGAGAAGAGCGAAATAAAGTAGATCGGGAGGCTAGATAAGGTGCTTTTGAAAAGGATCAACTTCCCCCCTTTGGACAGATATTTGCCTTTGCACTTTGCCAACCTCCGACGAAACCTCTCAATTACCGGATCCCAAATGGCCTTCGCTATGTAAGTTGCTCCTAGTAGAAGACCCAGATAGAAAGTGGGTAGGGAGGTAGTGGAGTGGTTCAAAGTCCTGGCAAAATCCTCTATTTCCCCGACTTCTCATATGCTCTTCCTAAAGTTTATCTTGAACCCATAACAAATTTCAAAACAAATAAGGAGTCTTTTCAAGAACAGTACCTGGCTTCTGTCCCCAGATATGAAGACCAGTGTGTCATCTGCGAACTGGAGATGTGATATCTCTACACCCTGGTGTCCCGCTCTAAAACCCTCCAACTCCCCTAAAGAAACACCTCTTGAAATCATCCTCCCTAGAGCCTCTATGACCATGATGAAAAGGAAGGGAGACAGCGGGTCTCCCTGCCTAGCTAGGACCTCTAGAACTCTTGAAGAAACCCAAGGGGGAACCATTAATGAGGATCAAGAAGTAAAGAGATCTGAAGCATTTCCTCATCCACTTTAATCCGAAGCCCATACGACACAATAAGTAGTCCAAAAAATCTCAATTTGAATGATCGTAGGCCTTCTCCATATCAATTTTGTAAACCAATCCCAGTGCGTCCAATCGTCGCCTTGATTCTATGCATTCATTGGCTATGAGAACCCCATCTAGGATTTGCGTATCTCTCACAAAGGCGCCTTGGTCCCCCGATATTATCTCTCCCATGACCTTCTTGAGTCTAGATATAAGAACTTTTGCTATGATCTTATAGACACTCCCTATGAGGCTAATCAAGCAAAAGTTTGTAATCTCTGTTGGTGCTTTGACTTTGGGAATCAGAACTATGAAGATTTGATTTAAGCCAAAATCTTAAAAATTTCCCATGTGGAGCTCCTCAAAAACCTTCATCAAGTCTTTTTCTACTATACCCCAACAAGCTTGAAAGAAAGCTAGGGTGAAATCGTTAGGGCCCAGTGCTTTATCTCCTGACAAACTGAATACTGCTACCCTCACTTCCTCCTCATTAAAAGCACCCTCTAGACTTGCTCTAGACTACTCACATATGTTGTCAAATGAAAGGCCGTCTAACCTGGGTCTCGAGAAAGAGGTCTCTGAGTATAGATTGGAATAATACTCGCAAATCTGAGACCTTAGTGCTTCTTCATCTTCTATTGATTCTCCACCGATCTTGATTGATGAAATGTAATTATTCTTTCTCATAATGCTAGCCACTTTGTGAAAGTATTTCGTGTCATTATCACCTTCTTTGAGCCACTTCACCCTAGACTTTTGTCTCCAGCTAATCTCTTCAAGAGATGCCAATCTCTAAAACTCCCTTTTGAGCTCTTCCCTATTCACCCTCTCCTCCCACTCCAGATCCCATTTCTCTTCCCAAGCATCCATGATATGAATCTTCTCTAAAATCTTTCTCATGTTTTCTTCTACTTTCCCAAACTCCATTTTGTTCCACTCTATCAATTTCTTTTTTAAGTCTTTGAGTTTGTTTCTGATGACAAAACCGGCCTGCATTCCCTATATAGTCAAAAGACTCCCACCAGTCTTTCACTTTATCTTTGAATCCTTCCTGCTTCAGTCACATATTTTCAAATCTAAATGGAGTCGATTTTCTTTTGAATCGCACTCCAGACAGATGGGAATTGGTCTGAAATCAAATGGGTCCAACCTTGTTTTTGTGTTCTCGGGAAAATCTCATCCCAAGCCCCATAAACCAAAAATTTGTCTATCCTGCTAAATCTTGGGTTGGTTTGACCATTCGTCCAAGTAAATTCGTTCCCTGTCAATGGAAGATCCAACATTTGATTTCTCTCTAAGAAAGCTCTAAATTGTTTCATACCCCTATTAACTCTTGCTCATATATGAAGCTAGAATGATTTCGTTGAAGTCACCACTTATGCACCAAGGTGCATCCCAAAGGGCTCTTACATCATCCAACTCCTCCCAAAATTGTGGCTTCTCTAACTTTAACATCGACCCATAGACTCCGGTAAATACCCACTCTCTAGACATCCCTCTAACCTTACCCAAAATGGAGGTCATAAAAGCCCCTAGTAGAGAGTCTTAAGACTTCAACCCTATTGAGATCCCACATCAAGATGATTCCTCCAAGGGTTCCAATTGACGCTACATAACACCACCCTACATTGCTCCTCCTCCAAATTTGGCCGATTACAGTTTCATGTACAAATTCCAGTTTGGATTCTTGAATTACAACAACGTAAGGTTTGTAAAGATGTATCAGCTTTTTGACTGTCACCCTTTTTGGGGAGCTTCTGAGCCCCCTCACATTCCATGACAGCATTTTTAGAGACATTATCCCACACAACGCCCCCCAAAACCACCTAGCACTTTACGATCTTTGACCACCTCTACATCTCGGGGAGTGCCTAGGTACCTTTACCCCTATCTCCCCCTCTTTGAAATTCTCTATATCCGGTCATCCTCTATTGGTGCATGAGTAGTACAACCTCCAGTTGCTATATTTTCCTCAAAAGTCTGCAAATTGATGTTGCTTCCTAGGTCGTCCATGTGTATTTAGTATCTCCACATGTCTCCCCTTCGGTTTGAATTTTAAACATCCCGCCAAATGCTTCTTGGTCTTTGCTTGCTACAGAAGCATACTTCTATTGCAACGGAGAGGTTTCTGATGTACTTTGTCCACTACTAGATGAAGTGGTCTCTGCCAGGCCATTCTTTGGTTGGTTGAGGTTTGTGGCCCTAATAAGGTAGGGTGTTCTGCTCGAAGAGCCTTGTTCCAGCTGCATCTATCCACGTCACTATGTCTATGGACAGTTTGTACGATCCTCAAAACTACGATCCTCAAAACTCCTGAGGGTCTGGTTGTCTTCTCCGACATTCTCTTGGTCTCCCCTACTCCATCGGATGTGCTAGGAAGATCCCAAACTCCGTCTGGTTTTCCATGTGCCTGATTCTCTTCTTCTACCCATATACAATAGCTCTCTTTCCCACAATTCAAGATCATTTGGGTTGTGAGAACCTGGCCCCTATCTTTGATCCAAACTTTTGCCTTTGAGAGGTCTGCCATCGTCGTCGTATCTCTATCCATTCAGCAAAATCCTCCTGCCCAGTCATCGATACTCTTACAAAGTCCTGATCTCAAGGATACATGTATATCTTGACTTCTTCTAATCGAGTGAGGCGTCCTTTGATCAACCTGATAGCGTTTATCTCATCACAAGTAAAGAAAACTCGCGTGTATTGGTTGATGAAGAAAGTTTTGGTAATAGCGACGCCTCTGATTCTTCGTATTAGCGCTTCCTCTCCTGCTCACCAATCCGGGCTTGCTCCTACGGCCATACATAGTACTGCTGCCTTTCACTTTGAAAATGCCGGAGAGGGGGTAGAAGGAGGAACACTGACGATGTTGTTAGTGTGGACCCATTTGAGCGATTTTTTCTTAGATTCTCCCTCCAAGTGTTGTTTTGAAGAAGATGCAAGTAGATGCTTCTCTGCCCCAGATCGGCTGTTGTCACCACTTTGATAGCCATTCTTTCCCATAGTGATCCTCCTACTATTGTTCCACCATTTTTCCTGTAATGTTTCTTCGGTGGTTACTGAGTGTTTGAATATGAGATCCCTCATGGCTGTCCAACCTTCTCCCCTCCCTCCGACTGGAACTCTGATGAAGTTGCTTTTACTCGAGAGAAACTCGCAAATGGAGAGGAAAGCCCCCGCCCTGTTGGTCCTGTGTTCAGCCAACCACGAGTACTCCCCTTTTCTAATTCTTTTAAACAAGTATTCGCTTGAGAGGTTCTCTGTTGCGTCTAAGAACACTTTTTCCAGCCATTGCAAGGTCACCACCTTGACCTCCAACCATCGTCTGTCATGGGAGGTTTTTTCCCATACCATATAGCTATCATTTCTTTTCCATATAAGCTCGAAAGACTTTTTGTATTCTCGTGGGCATATTTCTCAAGCTGAAAGAAAGCAATGTCGTTGGTCGAAGGGTATTACCAATGTCCCTGCCTTGATGGTGATGTTGCATTCAAGCTAAAGAGGAGAAAGGTACTTGCTATGAAGCTTCAGGCTAGTGGTCGTTCGAGTTATGGCAAGGTGGAAGTTCAGGCAAGTAGATGGTTCCGGCCAAGGTTTAGCAGAGGATAAGGTTCAGATGCGATGGTGTTCAGATTGGTGACATTTTGAGGTTCAAGTGTGATGAAAGAATCAAAGGTTCAGATGTAGTAGATGGTCAAGTTGTGGAGAAGGTTCTTGCTGCGGAGGTTCATGCTAGAGGCGGTTTGGGTTCGGGCATGGTGGCGGTGGATAAAGTTCAGGCAGAGGTGGATGGTCAAGTTGTTGGCGGTTGATGGTCAAGCTGTGGAGAAGGTTCTTGTTGTGGAATTTCAGGTTGTTACTAACCATTTTTTTTTCGGATCAAAAAGCGGAGACTTCAAAACTAAGATGTATTCAGCAAAATGACATATGTTCCCCCAAATCGATTGAACCTTAATGGCCAAATGGGTAAAAAAAACCAAAGACATAGGGATTCAAGAGAGAACCAAAGACAAACTCTAATAAAGATGAAGCAAAAAGAAGATGCAGATGAAAGACTAAAGAAGGTACCTTGGAATCCCTCGACTGAGATCACCATCAGTTTCACCATCAAAGACGTATTGGTTTCACTTGAAAAATGTTGCTGACCTTGCTCTGCTTTCGAGCTCTGAGACCTCTAATGGCGGCCCGAAGAACAGAGCATGGCTTTTGTACGGACAGCCATGGAAGTTTAGAGAAACTCTTACAACATTCGAAAATTGTCTAAAATTAAAGAAAATTATCCAAAGGGTTTAGATCATTTATTGTAATTTTTTTGGTAGTTGTTCCTTGATATTAAAAATGTAATGCATGTTTGATCATGCAACAAGCAAATATCATGTATACATAAAGAAATATGAGTTAAGAACCTTTAAAATTATTGAAATAATAATGTTGATCAACATGATATTTGTTTAAACCATTACTAGACATAACACTATCAATTTTTTGTACCACTGCCTACTTATTACAAGCCATATAAACTTTTTTTGAGTTTACATACCATATTCTCCTTTTAGGTACAATATATATGTGGGTGCCAAATTTATGACTGCCACGTGGATAGACAGGATGATGACACGTGAAGAACAAGTTATCAGCATCACTGCCAAGGTCAGAGACAGAAGAAGCAGAAAATAAATATACCCCAGCCTGTAAGGCCAAGGACGAAGCACAAAAACATGGTCGAACAGTGCCGAGAGGTAGGGTCGGTACGAAAATAGTAGGATCAGTTGTTGGGGGTCTTAGACATGATCTTGAGGAGGCCAATGAGATAGGACATTGGCTAGTTGAATGCCACAGAAGGTCCATGGGATACTGAAAAGTAGGGTTTTCCTAGTCGTTGCTACAGGATGATCAATAAAATTTGTAATATATCCTATTTTTAACCTGCAAAATGGTGAATTTGCGTAGCGGTAAGTGTCGGATGTCGATCCGCACTCGGGGTGATGAGCACAATATCGAAACATTTAATGGAATTGCTTGGAATTATGGGAAGATGAGAGAGATAGGATCAAGCATTAAAACATTCTTTCTTTGATTTCTTGAGAAATCTATTAAAGCCAATAAAATGACAGAAAATAAATCATGAAACTAATAACAAGGAATGAAAACAAACAAATCGACTCTTATTGAATTAAATGTAATACATTTACTAAAACCATGCTGAATTTAACTATACTAACTAGAAAGCGGTTAAAGATGATGATGAGAGATTAGAGAGAGAAAGAGAGAAATAGAGAGAAGTAGATCAAGAGAGAAAGTTTAGAGAGAGAAAGGTGTGAAGAGAGAAAAATCCTTAGAGGTTTAAAGAGAGAAAGTAAAACTACAGAGATAATAGATTTTCGAGAGAGAGAGCGAAAAGTAGAGGGCTGGAAAGAGAAAGAGAGGAAGTTACATAAAGAAGATAAGATCCGATGAATAGTGCATAGTGGTGCATTTTTTGAGAAAATGCGTAGGGAACATAGTGATTAAGGGGAGAGGCCAAACCTAGGGAGGCCAAACTATGGCTGTCCAGTTGGCTGCATGGTGGTATACAGCCAAGAGGAGGGAGGAGAAGAGGATAAGCAAGGGACAATTAGAGGGCAGCAAGGGAAGAGTTTACTTGGCTGTGAGATGGAGATAAAGAGAGGATCACGAATCATGGAAAGATGGTGCAGGGTGTCATTGGGTGGCTGGAAAGACACCAATGTGGATGTGTGGAGTGGTTGGATGGAGTTGCAAGTTTTAAGTACAGAAACCATTTGGTTAAGGAAGAGAATAGAGATGTGAGAGAGAGAGAGAGAGAGGGGAAGAAGTTTATGGGGAGGAAACCTTACCCGGAGAAGATGAAGACCATGTGGTGGAAGGAACGACCGTCTTTGAGGAAGGAAACCGATGGCCGTGGTAGTGTGCACGCCTGTGCAAGATTGTGGAATGATCGGTCAGTTTTTCAGGTGGATTCATATGATTGTGGGAATCGTGAATGAGAAGGAGAAGGGCAGTAGGCAGTCCGTGGTGAGATGGCAGCACCGGTGATGTAGCGGGTTCACGCTAGTGCTATTGAGTTGCAAACCTGCAACATGATAAGAAAAAGACAAGGGGGCCGATGGAGTTGTAAAGGGAGTTCGGTGCTAGCAACAAATGAAGAAGATGAAGGAATATATGGAGGTTGCAGTGACAACCTGTGAAGGTGGTGGTTCGTATGAAGGAGAAGGGTGAGAGTCTCAACCAAGAGAAAAGAGATGATGAGTTGAAGAGATGTGAGGTTCGTTGAGAGAAAGAGGAAAGGGGAGAGAGAAGATGTGGGAAAGAGGCCACCCAAACCATAGACACCATAGGGTTTGAGGGAGAAGAGAGTGAGCAAAGAGAGGGGGGAGGAAACCGAACTTACCCTAGGGTTTCCTTTAGCTAAATAGAAATATGAGAGAATGATTAGGAGAGATAAATGTGGGGTGAATGGATTGGAAAGAGAAGTGGAAGTTGTGGGAGAGACTTGTGGGTTTGGTTAGAGGTTAGGATAAGTGGGAGAAAGGAGAGAGATATAGATGGTGATGTCAAAGAGATCCAACGGCTAGAATTAATGGGAGATTGTAGATATTAGTGGAGCGAGAAGATAATGGTTCTATGGTTAGTGGGGAAAGTTGGATGGGATCCAATAGTTGGGATGTGGGCTAGAGTGATGGTGGTTAAGATGTTAGGTTTAGATCGGCCAATGAGAACCGTTGGATGGTTGAGAGGGTGAGATTGTGGGGAGTTAGAGAGGTCTAGTGGATTTAGTGAGATCCAACGGCTAGGAGTGATGCTGTAGGGTAAGATGGATGAGGGTTAAAGATTTTATATGATGTTGGGCATAAAGTAGTGGGCAAGAGGTTTGAGGTAAAATTATGAGATGGAGATGTGGCCATTAGATTCAAAGGAGGTAAGAATGGAGGGTTGGGATAGGATCAGCCAAGGGATGAAGGATGATCGTTATGATCGGATGGTTAATTATCAGATAATGAGATGAGAGTAGGGGTGTCAATTTTACCCGTTTAACCAGAACCGAATTGGAACCGGAACCAAAAACACCGGTTCTAGTTCCACATTTTTGGGAACCAATTAAAAAGGAACCGGAACCGAACCGAAAATAATGGTTCCAGTTTCGAGTAGTTTAATATGGAATCGAAACCGATAAGAACCGGAATCAAACTGATAAGAACCGGTACCAATGTATAAATATAGTGTAAAAATTCTCATATCCTCAAGATTTGGCAATCGGAACCGACAGAAATACATAATCGGTTCCGGTTCTGGATCCATCACTTTGAGAACCGGAGGTTCTGGCCACCTTAGGAACCGAACCAAAACCGACTCGTTGACACCTCTAGATGAGAGATGATCGGATGGTAGATATTGAGAAGAGAGAGAGAGAATTAGGTTTTAGAGAGAGGAGGGAGAAAATAATATAAAGATAAAGTAAAAAGAGTATGTGGAGGGAGGGTCTTGAACCCTAGTCTTGAATATATTCTTCTACGAGCTTCACCAATAGAACAAGTTATCATTTTATGTCATTCGGTGTACCTTTAAACACTTTGGTCCTTCTCTTGGTCTTCAGCTCTTCTGCTCTCTCGGTTCTTGGTTCGGCTCTACGATCCTCTGGCCCAGCCTGTATTTGGCTTCTATCTTCTTTTCATAGCCTGCTGGCTCTTTAAGCTTTGATAGTGGGCTTATATGGTTAATCGTGGGCCCGTAAGTCTCGAGAATCGTCTGATCTAGGTTCTTACGACAGCGAAAGTGCGTAATGAGACTTAATCAAAATGGCTTCATATCCAGACTTTCGGGAATGTGTTTAATTCATGCAAATAGCCCATTTTGTCAAGAAAAGTGTGTACTACGCAATAGAAAAAACTCTTACATAGAAAACTTCATAGAAAAAGAAGTTTTACTTAGAAGAGTGTGATAACACTAAAAGGATAATAGTAAAAATTAGCATTTTTAAGCAAATATCAGATACCCAGATGATGCCAAGCAACACCTTGGCAATAGACCCCTCTAATAAACAAGTACAAGTAGGAGGGCGTAACAAACAATAGTAAGTAGTTAACCCTGACAGAGGATAATTCAATCGGTGGTAGATGGTGACAAAGTAAAAATATGGCACAATAGTAGGTAGTTAACCTTGACATAGGATAAGTCAGTCGGCCATAGGTGGTGATGGAGTGAAAAGACATCACATTAGTAGGTAGTTATCCCCAATAGAGGATAAGTTAGTCGACAGTAGGTCATGGTCAGGACATGAGGGTGTAGTTAGCTATGTCAGTTAGCAAAGTTAGAGGTCAGAGAGCCTTGTTAGAGAAAAAGTCAGTGAAGAAAGTAGACGTGTACACAAGAGGAAGTGTGTGGTAGTAAGCAACTGACACGTCAGAAGATAAGACATCTATAAATAGAGGAAGCTGGGTTAGAAACAAGTATGCACTACTTCTTGCCCAAACTTTGCTAAATTAATTTTCGACACTAAACTAAACTGTCGGAGGCTCCTCCAGTGGAAACCAACCCCCCCCCCCCCCCCCCCATCTCATCTACTTTTTTCTCCTTCGGTCCATTGGTGGGAGTTCTTGCAAGATCAGTCGGCACTACAAGAAAAAAGACCTTCCACAACGGACTTATTCCCTTGCAAATTTGCAACAATATTTGTCCGTCGCGGTGGTATACAAGTCCGTTGCGGAAAGTTTTAATAATTTTTTTTTCACACAAATTATTTTTGTCTGCACCAACATTATAGGCCCGTCGTCAAAACTAATGAACCCCGTTGCAAATTGTATTTCACCTAATTTATTTGTTAGCCCTATTGCAAAATTTATCTATCTATCCATATTCCCGGGGTTGACGAGACGTGGACACTCACTTAAAGAGAAAAACCTTAATTTGTTGAGGGGCGATAGTATGAGCCACATGGCACACTCATAGAGGATTCTGACCGTATGTATGTTTGCCCAATCCGTAGGTGGACCTACAAGCCAGAAATAAGCCTGATTAGTATTTTCTAGAATAAAACTTCTGTCACAACGTTGTGACACAAAACAAGCCACTTGGATACTCTTAGTGGACGCTGACCGTATGGATGTTTAGGCAGTCCGTAGATGGACTTGCAAACCAAAAATCAACCTGATTAATGCTTTACAACCTTGGATCTTTGCACATAAATGACGTTCAATAATGCTCAAATCCCTAGCATCAAAATCAACCCATGAAAATAACTTCAATCAAATCACTTAGAAATCACTAATCAGCAGACTTGTTTTTGGTTTACAGGTCCACCGAGGTACTGGCCAAACATCCCAACGGTCAGCATCCCCTAATAGTGTGCCACGTGTCTCGAATTATGCGTTGCGACAGAAGTTTTACTCGTGATTTCTAGGCGTTGGATTGGAATTATTTTCTTGGGTTGATTTTAACCATGGAATTCGAGTGTTCCATGTCATTCATACAGCAATATTGTAGGCCCGTCGGCCATATTGGTTGTAAATTCTCCCACGACTTTGCATTTCACGACTTCATGACTTCCCCCTTCAACGATTCCAAAAACCACCTCACGACTCCACTTCTCCTTCTCCAACAAATCCCTGCCTCCCTAAATCCAACAGACCTCTCCCTAAATCCAAGACCTTTCCTCCCTGACCCTAACCCTTTCTTGTCTCATCTTTGCTCTCTCCACTCCCACCGTGGAATCTGACAGAGGAACCTCAAGCAGCAAATGGAGGAAAGCCATTTGACAAAATGGAGTGGAACACATCAACAAAGGTACTTCTGCCTCCCACCCTCCCTCTCCCTCTCCCTCTCCCTCTCCCTCTCCCATCGGTACCTACATTAGGGAAAATCTCAGATTAATTGCTACACCCCCAAATTTGGTACAGTCCCAAATTTTACCTATAGGTTATTGAAGGAAAAGAAGAAAAAGAGGGATTTTTTTTCATCTATTAGGTTATTGAAGGAAAAGAGGGATTATCTCAGATTAATTGCTACACCCCCAGAATTGTTTTCATCGTTGGTTATTTTGGAGCAAGTTCTCGATTGTTTTTCATAAAGAAGTAAATTTCTGTAAAAAATATCATTTCTCCTTTCATCATGAAATTATGGGTCATATTTCTAAGTTGTTGGCTTTAGAAATAGAACCTTTCTAATTCACTCACACGAACAAAATATTCTGAGATACCAACATTGAATTACCTTTTCTGAATTGGCTACTTGCAAGATATACCCAATGGATCCATTGGTTTGCAAGGCTTGATACTGGAAATTTGAGGATTTGTAGATCTGTTACAGGTAACAGGACCTCTAAAGAGAGGTGGGCTACCGTTTTAGAACAGTGTCAAGTTTTCGCTAACATGGGCATTTGTAGTTACAATAATCCCAAGCCAATTTGGGGTATATGTCCACTTGAAGCCATGATTCCCTCTCCTCTTCACTCCTACTTACTGGGGAAGCAGATCAGGATAATGATAGCTCACAACTATCACTTGGGCCACAAACATCTTCATTGAGTAATCCATGAATTGAGTGCATGTGTATATTTTGCAACAATATATATGAATTTTTTTTTGTTAAGAAAGACAACACAATTTAAAAGAATGCAACAATGCATAACATCGACAAATAATTAAGAAATTCATGTTTCTTCCTCTCTTACCTAAATTATTAGTGATCAAGTTTCTTTCCAATGAGCCCAAGAGGCAATTTTAGTACAATATAAGACATCAATTATTTTTTGACATGTACAGTGCAGCATCTATCATGCCTTTGCAAATTTTTTTTTATTTTTCCTCTATTTTCTTAAGGTAAGCATGTTATACGAAAGGAGATAGACATCTCAGTGTCAATACAAAAGAAATCCTTCTAAACTTGTGTTAAAGAGTAATAACACAAAGTGCTCCATTTTTTAAGCTACTTTCTCGTTTGTTTTCCCTTTATAACTATATTTGAACTTTAGAATTGATGTAATATTATTAATTTCAATAGTATTAACTATGGACGTACTTTTCATATGCTAAAATTTGTATAAAAATATTATTGGTTAATACATCGGCTAGTTGAACGACTCCTTTTCTTTCCCCCATTGATGGTGAAACCTTGATATGTCAGCCAGCCATAGACTATCGTTATCTCCCTTTATGATAGATAATAGGGATTGTTATGTTATATTGAGAAGAAAGTACCATGATTTTCATATCTCTTTGTATCTTGTACTACTTGGTGAAGTCCATTTCCTTCTATTCAAAAGGTTTCTTGTTCATAATTGGCATAACAAGTACAACGTGATATTTGCATGAGGAACGAAAAAGAAATAGCTTAGAGCATTGATGGAGTAAGAAATTTAAATCATATAAAAGATGTCCAATTCATATAAATATACAATAGAACCAGAAGAATACTTTCATGTGAGCTTCAAAAGGATTGGGAACAATTTCTTTTTTCAAGATTTGGTGTTTCTCAACAGCTAAGGATTGGAAAGTAGTTTATATGACATAACGTAAAACACCACTATGTCAGTTTTCTACTATTACATTAAACATCTAAATGCAGTAGTTTTCTATACTAGTTTTGGTCGGAAGAATTGAAACAAGTATTGATCATTATAACGTGAGTTATTAGAAAGATCTTGTTGAGAGTTAATAACAGTTCCATTGTTATTGAAAAACTAACTAACGAGAGCTTTTCTAATGTTTAGGGAGATGACATAGAGAGGCCTTATCCAATGGACAGGGACTGGATTACACTTTGTTGGTATGTTTCGTTTAGTATCTCACTATACCATGTGCAACATTAATCTTCATACTTGAACGTCCTTATGTTATTTGGAGTGATTTATTTGTATAGGCCAAACCAAAGTTTTATGGATGGTATTGAAACATTCTTGAACTTCGCACGAGACCACCTTCCTGGTAAAGCTACCATTTCTTGTCCATGCGTCGAGTGCGAAAATCAATGGATGCCGGTTTCTTACTACGATGTTAAGTATCATCTTATTAAATATGGAATGAAAGCAACATATAAGGTATGGCACTTACATGGTGAGCGTACAACACCTGAGGGTATTAAATGTGCACCAACGTTCCAACATTGTCACCGAAATGAGTTAGAAATGGATATGGATCTTCTCAACTCAGTAATTCAAGACCTTAGTAATAACTTAGATGCAGTTGTTCAAGATGAGCCGAACATAACATCCGTGGGTGGTCTTACTATAGAGGATGATGCAGCCACTGAATTTGCATCAAATGCACTAGAGGCCAAGACTCTGTTATATCCTAGATGCAAAGACTTCACTGTGCTCAGTTTTGTTGTGAAGTTATTCAACTTAAAGGTGAATCATGGATGGAGTGAAAAGAGTTTTACAAAGCTTCTTCAACTACTCCAGCAGGTGCTACCCTCATGTAATAAGACACCAGCTTCTTCAACTACTCCAGCAGGTGTTACCCTCATGTAATCAGACGTCCTGACTCCATTTATCTGATGGTCTCTGAACTTCGGTCTTTACTCTTGGGGTCCTCAATCGGCGTAGTCCATGATAGCTGGATTGTGATCCCCCGAGCACCAGAAATAGTTGCATTGATCCTTGACAAGGGTGTGAATGGGATTCCTCTCCCCCCCCCCCCCCCCCCCCCCCCCCCCCCACACACACACACACAATATCCTTCTGGTTGATGCATATCAATGTCTTTTTCCAAAATTTCATGAAGAAAAGTAATTTTTATATCTAGTTGCTCTATGTGTACATCCTCTGCGATCACAATACTCAAAACTGATCTAATAGTATATCTTAACAAATATGAGAACAATTTTCAATATATCTATAAATCCACTTGTTATGCAAAGCTTTTTTTCCATTGGGTAACAAGACTAGATTTCATATCTAGTTTGATGATAGTCCATCTCTTCATCCATAGCTTGTTCACACTTTTCCTTGGTTTCAACTTACAAAGTTTCTTTATAATAATCGAGTTTACCATTGTCAGCCAACAATAAATAATGTAGAGAATGTGAACAATGAATTGAGGGTCTGATAGCCTTAAATGAGCGCCTCTCAAGAGGAGAAGTTTGAGGTTCTACCTATACAATTTCATCTTGAAGTTTTAAAATATCTTTACTAGCTATCTCCTCAAGTCCTACAAACTTACTATTCTCATTATTCTTCTTTTGTTATTCCAACCTATATTTATGCATAATGTTTTCATTAAATATCACATCCTTATTCTTAATATTTTTTTGAATTTCAACATCCCAAAATCGATAACTAAAATCATTAAGACTATATCTAATAAATGTCCATTTCCTGGACTTAGGATCAAGTTTGGTTATATTTTCAAAATCAATATGGATAAGAAATATATCCAAGCTTTTTTAGGTGCAACAGGTTAACTTCTTGTCTAGTCCATGTTTCCTTTGATAATCCACCATTAAAGTAACTGAAGGTCCTCCATTGATAAGGTAAAGTACATTATTTAATTATGTCATTTGCCCAAAACAATTTAGACAATCTAACATGGATTTGCACACTCCTGGCAAGTTCTAAAATGATTCTAATCACATGCGCTACATCATTTTGCTAAGGTATTTTGGGAATAATTTTATGGCTTATAAATCTGTTAACTGCACAATATTCTTCAAATTCATAACTACAGTATTCTCCCTCATTCTGTGATTTGAGACATTTAAGCTTTAAACCTATTTCATTCACAACCAAGGGCTTTCAATTTCTTAAACACATCAAATACTTCTGATTACTTCATAAAATAAACACATAGTTTTCTAGTAGCATCATCAATAAAATTGACAAAATAAAGAGTCATAGGGAGAAGGTACCTTGGCTGGTCCTCACATATTAGTTTGAACCAATTCTAACTTTAGAGTCATTCCGACTTTCAAAAAACTAACCTTAACTTTGTTTGCCATAGACATAATATTCGCAAAAATTTAAATCTATGGGATTTAGCCCTAACAACTTTCTTTTCAAAAGTAAAATCTTCATCCCCTTTTTGATCAAGTCTGCGATGCTATGTGCTCGTGTCCATCCCTAATAAAATAACTGTGGGTACATAAAATAACAGGTCATCATCATATTAGAAGCTATACACCTCACAGAGCACTCAATCATTCCATCATGCCCTAAGATCTTTTTATATTGACACTTGGCAGATGAAGGACCCTATAAAGTGAAGGGTGTGTAGTAGGAGAAGAGGAGGGCACTTTTGGAAGGAACCCTAGAGAAGCTAGAGTGAGAAAGATAGAAGATATATAAAGAGAAGCCAGAGAGAGTAAGGTGCATTCTATGGCATCGGGATGTATATTGTAACCAGCTTTGATTCTATGATGAAGGTTGGTCGGAGATCGGCTTCCCGTGGACGTAGTCGCCAGCAAGAGACCGGCGACAAACCACATACGTATGGTGTTGTTTATTTTCCATTTATGCCCTTTAATTTTGTTGTTATTTTCTATTAATACATGATTATTGCTTGTGGAGGGATGATCGAAGATCGGACGCTAAACCTGATTTTATCCTCCACAATAACAACGATGGAATTATTAAAATTAGACGTCTAGTACAGAATGCCTTCTTTTTACCCTAAGCTATTATCATAGTGATATTCGCTCAAAAGTGCTTATGTTAAGCAATTATCCTTTTAGCATTACCGCACTCACTTATGTAAAACTGCTCTAATATTTATCCACTTTTCTACGTAAGAGTCTCTTTTATTGCGTAGAATGCGCTTTTCTTGATGAAATGGTATATTTGCAAGCATTAAACACATTTTCGAAAGTTAGATATAAAGCAATTCTGATTAAGTCTCATTACGTGCTTCTTCTGTCGTAGGAAACCCGAGTAGATGATTCTCGAGACTTGTAGGCCCACATCGATCATGAAAGCCCATTATTAAAGCTTAAAGAGCCCACAAGCTATGACTAGAAGATATGGACCAAATACGGGCTGAACAAGAGGACCGAAGAGCCGACTCAAAAAATGAAGAGAGCGGAAGAGCCAATGACCAAGAGAAGGACCAAAGCGTTAAAGCCGCATGAATCGACAAGGAATGATGGTCTGCTCGACTGGTGAAGCGTGAGGAGGGACACAGTGAAGACCAGGGTTCCATACCCTCTGCCGGTGATTTTCTGACATTTTCTCTCTCATCTCCCATAATTCTCTCTCCTCTCTCTAAATCCTAATTTCTCTCTCGTAACTCTAACTGACTCTTTTTCCTTGACCTATCACCATTATCCATCAAATCCACCGTTCGATCGCCATTTGATCTATTCATTATATGCATCCGACCATCCAATCGTGCCATTGATCATTCGATCATCCATCCTATCACCCACCCGATCTCCATTGTAAAATCTCAATCCCTAGAGCATGTTTGATCATATGGTTGATTATAGATGAGAGTGCAGAGCTTGATCTCCGAGGAAAGAAAAATGCATTTTTCCTCGATTAGTTTTTCGAGGGAAAAATGTATTTTTCTCCCCTGGCGATCAAACACACCCTAACCCACGGCCTCGTAAGAGGCCCACATCCATCGAGACCAATAGCCCGCTATCCTACTCACCCACCTTTTGTCCCATGGCTGATGCACTCTGGGCCCATGATTTTTAGCATTATTCCATGGTCCACTGGCCGACATGTGGCATCATCTCTTGGCCCAATGGTCAATCAACCTCATGGCCAAACGGCCCATGAGCCCGAGCCCGAGCCCGCAACCCACTTATCACTCCTCAAAATAAAAATAAAATAAAATAAATAAAAATAAAAAATCTTTTTTTAGTGGGTTTCTAAGAGAGAAACCCACGGTTTCTCTCAAGAGAGGGTTCCCTCCCCTTATAAACATGAACCCTAAGAGGCCTCTCTTCCATCTCTTCTTCCCTCAGTCTTCTTTCTTCTTCTTCTTCTCCACTCTTCTTCGCTGGCCAGCCGCCTTCTTCACCGACAGACTGGTTCAGCTCACCTTCTTCTTCTTCTTCTTTTTCTTCTTCTTCTTCTTCGTCTTCTTCTCCTTTCTTCTTCTTCTTCTTCTTCTTCTTCTTCTTCTTCTTCTTCTTCTTCTTCTTCTTCACCTGCTGCTGCCGCCGCCGCTGCACTCTTCCACCACCGTCTCCTTCTCAAAAGCCATCACTGGAGTTGCAACCTGCAACTCCGACCAACTGTTGCAACCAAACCACTCACCACTGCCTGCAACAGCAAGCACTGCAACCTGGTAAGCTTCTTCTTCCTCCTCTTCCATCCCTTCTCCTTCTTTCCACCCCCTGGTTTCCATCTTCTTCTTCTTTTGTATCTTCATCCATTAACCGGAGTTACAGCCTGCAACTCCAGCCGGCAACGGCTGTGAGCACCTCGCACAAACCAAACTACTCCCCCACAAGTTGATGTCTCCTCTACCGCCCCCTGCAACCTGTTGTTGCATAGTGCACCTTCTTCTCATCCTTCATGCTAGCCAGCTAGTGTCCAACTCCTCAAACAAACCAGCAACATCTTTGCTGACCGTTTCTTTCCTCCCTGTAACTCTCCAATTCAACCACCGTCTTCCTTTCATGGCAGGAACGTGCAGCCAACACCAGCAGTTGTGTGCTCTCAAACAACTCATCATCGGTTGCTTCTCCAACCTGCAATCCGGCATCGTTTTGACTCCATCAATCACAGCTCTCTAATCTCTTCTCTCAAAAAGAAGAAAATAAAAAAAAGGAAGAAGAAGAAAAGAGAAAGTGGTCCAATCTCCATTGCTGGTTGCACAGGAAGCATACCTCCATCACCTCGCTCAACTCCCCATGCCACCATCAGTCCATTCAAGCCGATCTTCTCCAACCAATCCTCATGGTAAGTCTAAGGTGAACTTTCTCTCTCTTAAACTTCTCTCTCTCTCTAAATCTCCTTCTCTCTATCTCTAAATCTCTTCTATCATTATTTCTCTCTCTTCTCTCTCTCTCTATTTCCACCTATGTTTCTTCTATCTCTCTCTACTTTCTCTCTCTAAAAATCTCTATTTTTCTTTCACTTTCTCTCTCATCTCTCTTATTTCTCTCTCTAGATTAGTCCTTTAAAATGCTTCATTTGCTTTCTAGGTAGGTTTGCTTTATTTGAAATTTGTAACGAACCTTTGGTTATCAATGAAAATGAGATTTTTTGCATTTCTTAAGTTATTTTAACTTTATGCTCTTTTGTGTGTGGTAAAATTCTCTCTAAGAATCATCAAAGCAAGTTTTAAAATCACGCATTTATCACCATTATCACCCTTCCATTCTTCGATTTTTAGCAATTTCTAAGAAAAATCCGTCATTTCATGTTCTAATTAGGTGCAAACTAACTCCAAGTGCGGATCGACATCCGACAAGCCACTATACAGTCTGCATTTTTGTAGGAATTTCAGTGAATCGGATAAAATTACAAATCTTGTTAAAATTAGGGTTTTCGAATGCAACGACGCAAAAAAATCCTAGTTTCACATAGTCCTTTTTGTAACTTTTCGTAAATCACTTGTGAAAGTTCTGATGTATCTAGAGTCTACAAATTAGCCAATTAAATTTTTTTTCAAACTAAGAACATGTATAACATTTTTCAACTTCATCATTGTCCCATTCAATTGATTTATTGAAAATCGCCTCAACAATTCTACAAGGTTCATCACTACTTAAATAAACTTTATAAACTCACACTGAACATAGTATGAAGAGTATCCTCATGCAAAGTAGCATGAAATAATGCGATAGAATCTATAACTAAATATTCATTATGAGTATAACTTAAGATTCATTTTTGTGTGAAGGTTTACATTTTCTCTTTCTTGATTGTTTCATACATGTCATTTTTTCCTTCCTTTATTTATCTCCCTTCATATTTTCTCAATATTCAAGCTATTCCCTGATATTTCAAAGAACCCAAGAATTTCTTGAGAGCTCTCTTGTTTAGGATGATTCCTACGTGCAATATTATATTACTTTAACGTTCTTATTCTAGAAGAGTTGCTTAAAACCATCACCAAACTATTCCAATTGTCTAGTAACCTTGATAAAATTATTTAAGAACCTTGATTTCATCATTAAAGATGATGCCTATAGATTCTAACTAACTCATAACCATGTTGAATTTGTTGAGATGTGTAGCCACACTTCCATCATCAACCATATCTTCTTATTCGACATACAATATCATCATCAAAAAAAATCTTGTTGGGAGTAGAGAGTTTGTAGTGAATGGATTAGATTAATCTATAGGATTACAATTTCATATAAGAAAAGTAACAAAAACCCCTACACTCCCCTCCATCACAAGAATGTACCATACTTGGTTGATCAAGCTTCCCAATCCCATCATAACCATGAGGTCAATGGTTCAATTTCTCCTTACCCACACTCCCCTCCTGTAATACCCCGAACTTTCGTTCTAGGGTATTACGGTAAATTCATCTAATAAATGAAAGCTGAAACTTTTTCAAACTCTTATTATTGTTTTTATGGTTTAATATCATTGTTGAGTATGTATGTTTAATTTAGTTTCATTCTGACAACTTTGAAAAACTTGTTATTTTTGAAACTCGTTCTTTAAGGCTAATTTTTTTGCTAAAAATAATGCACCATAACTTGCAGGGGACTTTTTCTTTCCCAAGCTAACATTCTAGAACTTTTATATAAAAATTATTTTGTGGGCCCGAGACACCAAAAACATTCCTATTTTAACCTTCTCAACTTACCCGAGAAATTTTGAACATTTTCTGAGACATGAAAACTCTAGTCGAAGATTTTAGGAGATTTTGACAAAAATAGTATTTTTGTAATTTTTGAACTTCCTACCATTCGCATATTTTTCAAAAATAATATTTAATTATATTTTATTTATTTAATAGGCGTGTGGGACCCACGAATCACTTTCGGGTCATTCCGATGTCATTTGATACTTTTTTAGGGTTTTGAACGTTTTTATGATTTGTGTGTGTGACATGTGTCAATACCTTATTGTATGGACTTTTAAATTATATAATATAGTTTGATTGAATTAATTTATAATTATTTGTGTTATGATTGTTGGGTGGGGCCATATGGCCAATCTAGAAGTCTTTTGGGCTTAATAATATTCTTAAATGAAGCCTATTGATGTATACGGGCCTTGGGCCCATTCCTAACCCATTAATAGTGTAAAATATAATTTTTTGAGGGTTGAAAAAGTCATCCCTTTGATAGTTACGAATTTGAACAAAATAGAAACCCTAATCCTTCCCTAAACCTATTTATGAAAACCCTAAAGCTTTAGAAGCTTTCACAAAACCAAACTCCATTAAAGAATAGAGCAAGCTCCATTAAACCTTCATCCGGGCACCGATCGCACTCGAGCAAGAAGAGAGAATTGACGGAGACTCCGATTAGAAGAACATACTCCGAGGAGAGGACGATCCGACGACTTTCAAATTTGAAGAAACTTTTGATTTTCATTAAAGTTCAAGAAACCTTGAGGTAAGTGTGTTTTGATCCATCCTATACTTGTTTTTCTTCAAGATTTTATTTTTCTTTCATTAGATAATGGTTGATACTCATTATAAATTAATTTAAACAATATTTACTTTATTCTTATTGGGTTGATATTTATTTTGGGCCACCATGATGGGTTTGGCCATGGTCTATTTTGTGCCTATAACGGATGATTATGTTCTTTATCATTTTCGTTGTATTTTCATAATTAAAATATTTTTATATTATTTTTTCTAAATACCTCTTTGAATCTATTTTCCAAAACCGTTTAGTTTGTATTTTTCTGATTTTTATTGATTAAGTTATGAATTTTCTAAGTTGTATGACTTTACCAAAAAACTCAGAATTTCAGATTTTACACGGTCCGATTCACTTGGGATTTCGATCTATGTTTTTAACTTAAATATTTTTCTAATTATTTTTCATGGATACCTCTATCAATCTATTTTCTAGAACCTTTGAATTTATATTTTTCTAATTTGTATTGATTAAGTTATGATTTTTCAAACGTGCTGGACTTTTTTGTAAAACCTAGAATTCCAGATTTTACATGGTCCAATTTACCTGAGATTTCGATCCATATTTTTAACCTAAATATTTTTTTAATTATTTTTCACAGATACCTCTATCAATCTAATTTCTATAACCTTTGAGTTTATATTTTTCTGATTTGTATTGATTAAGTTATGATTTTTCAAACGTGCTGGACTTTTCTGTAAAACCCAGAATTCCAGATTTTACACGGTCCAATTTACCTGAGATTTCGATCCATATTTTTAACCTAAATATTTTTTTAATTATTTTTCACAGATACCTCTATCAATCTAATTTCTATAACCTTTGAGTTTATATTTTTCTGATTTGTATTGATTAAGTTATGATTTTTTAAACGTGCTGGACTTTTCTATAAAGCCCAGAATTCCAGATTTTACACGGTTCAATTTACCTGAGATTTCGATCTATAGTTTTAATTTAAATATTTTTCTAATTATTTTTAACAGATACCTCTATCAATCTAGTTTCTATAACCTTTGAGTTTATATTTTTCTCATCTGTATTGATTAAGTTATGATTTTTCAAACGTACTGGACTTTTCTGTAAAACCTAAATATAGATTTTACACGGTCCATTTTACTTGAGATTTCAATCTATATTTTTAACCTAAATATTTTTCACAGATACCTCTATCAATCTAGTTTCTAGAACCTTTGAGTTTGTATTTTTCTGATTTGTATTGATTAAGTTATGATTTTTCAAACGTGCTGGACTTTTCTATAAAACTAGGAATTTTAGATTTTATACGGTCCACTTCACTTGGGATTTCGATCTATATTTTTAATGTAAATATTTTATTTATTTATTTTTCATAGATACTTATATGAATTTAGTTTTCAAATTAATTGAGTTTGTATTTTTCTAATAATTAATTATTTAGTTATAACTTTTACAATGTGCGGGACTTTTTTGTATCCCGAATTCTGTCTGGCCCAATTAATTAAAAGTTTTGACCTATATTTTGAATCTGAATATTTTTCTATTTATTTTTCCTAAAAACCTCTTTGAATCTAATTTTTCAATCCATTGAGTTTATATTTTTCTAATTCATATTTATTTAGTTATGATTTTTATAATGTAGTACATTTTTATAAAAAAAAAACTTATTAATTGTTCGTAGTTCGGTCATGATTATTAACTATTAAGGTTTTAACCTTGTTGTTTGACTAAACCCTAGATGGTTTGACCTATACCTGTATGCATGGGGATCCCACCCATGTGTCTTAGATCTCTCATAGGGTTCGACCTTTTGTCATGGATCCCTCATAGAGTTCGGCCATGACGTGTTGGATTCTCTTCCGATTTTCACTTATATTATTCATCGATGTTGATTGTGATATTTGGTAATGTCTTATTGACTATTATACCTAGATGGTTCGACCTTGTGTCATGGATCCCTCATAGGGTTCGGCAATGGTGTGTTGGATTGTCTCGTGATTTCTACTTATATTGTTCATCCGTGTTGATCGCGACCTTCGGTGATTGTTACATGGTATTCATGGTTAACCATAATTCGTTCCTATGTTATCACTTTTGATGATCATGTTTCATTTTGTATTCTTATTTAAATGTTAAATACATGTGTGCTTATGCCATGTAGCCTTGTACTATCTTGTTGTCATACCATGATCATCACGTCATTTCATATAAGGGGTGCATAAGGGAACGGGGTTGAAGTATATTATATATGTTATATTGGTTTTATCAATTAATCAGGGTTCGGTGCCCTAGGGTGAAAGGCCCCAGACGTTATTATATCTTGCAGATGGGTCAATGAGACCGCTCCCAGTGCGGAAAGGAGATGGAGACCCTATGTGGTTATGGGTACTAGTTGCATTGGCATCCCTTACTCATCTGCATTCATCCTCATATTCATGCCATCCCTATTATACGATTGAGATGCATACCTTGATTAAAAAACTTGTATAGTATGATATCATACCATGCACACTGTTGTATTACTGGGCCTCGGCTCACGGTGCTACACCGATACCATTTTCAGATTTTGAGGAGCCGGGTACGTGAGATGATTTAGAGGCGAAAGACTTCGGTGCATTCGAGGAGATCGGCGAGGATTTGGGAGTCGATCCCACACTTTAGAAAGTTGTATTTGATTATTTTACAACATTATTTATTTATTTTCACGGGCATGTAAGCCTTTGATTGAGAGATGTTCTCACTTCCATCTCTCCACATTTAGTTGATTGATTGAATTATTTTAATTATTTGTTTTTTACATCTACTCTTCTTTTTTTTACTTAGTGGGTTTTCGAATGAATCTTAGTAGTCTAATTGACCTAATTGGACCACTAGGGGACATTCATGGATCACCTCTGGGTTCGGGTACGGGTCGATGTATGGATTTTCGGGTCGTATCTGGGTATCCGAATTCGGGGCGTGACACCTCCATCATGGGAATGTACTATACTTGGTTGATCAAGCTTCCCAATCCCATCATAACCATGAAGTTAATGGTTCAATCTCTCCTTACCCATTAATATAATGGAAATTTTGTACTACCCTTGTACTTTAATCAATATTTGCGGTACCCCCCCCGGGTACTATCAGTTTGTTACGTTTGCCCCCGTTGACTTCTATTTTGTCTTGGTTGACTCAGACGGACTCAGACGGGGTGTTAACATTGTTCACGCTTGACCGTTTTACCCTTACCTTTATATATTTACAAATTTGCCACCATATATGTCTGTACACTTTAACCACTGACTCGTCATTAATGTCAATTGCATGTACTTCCATTTCACCCCTGACCATTGTATGAGCTACGTGGCACACTCAGATACATTGATGATGGACCACTGAATGAGCCACTTAGCAAACTCCTAGGGTATTTCAGTCATGGCACTCAAAGTTAGACAGCCTGTAAACAGTCATCCAAGAAGGGGCTATGGTCAACGGAAATAAGCACCAGTCAAAGGGGCAAATGCAACGCACTGATAGTATCGGGGGTATCACAAATATCGTTAAAAGTACAGGGGGTAGTACAAATTTTCCCTAAATATAAAAAATCGTGCTTGAAACTAGCATCACAAAACTATTTAAAACTTTGATGAGTTGGCAATAAACCATTGAGATGTTTAATCTTTATGATCCTTGCTAAAATCGTTATAAAGTCAACTAAAACCAAAGCCTCAAAAAATTGACCCAATAAAATGTTAGAATTGACACAAAAATTCAACTTTTAAGATTAACTCCACACTAATATCCAAATATGGACACATCTTTTCTTTTGGCGATTAACATATCATTTATGCATCTCCTTCTCTTCTATAAATCTAAACTCAATCAATATGTACATTTTGAAAATTTTGAATTACATTTCAATTTCTATCATTGCTCAACACTAACAGCTACATTTGTTCAAGGGAAAGTGGACAATAAAGAAAACCACTTCTAGTAAAAGTCCATTTCCCTAGTGTTTGGTTACAGAAATGGTATGAACTTGGAAGTGAGTTTGCTAAAAAATGCTAAAGTAGGTTCCAAGCTTTATCCATTCATTGTCTTCAACCCCCACACCAACTCCCTTTTTACAAAGTTGTTCTCTCTTTACCAAACAACAAAAAAAGGAGTCCAAAAAGTGGATTTCTTGGAAGTCGCACTTATTGGAAAACTAGCCTACAGAAAAATGAGGCTTTACTTACCCATATTAAATACACATATCTCTTAATGAATTTTCTAACCACTCTTCTATTAATTATTCTAAAATTTTAAAGGTAATTTAGTCGTATTACAATACTTTTTTAGATCGATATATCGTTTTATAACCACTAGGGGCGGCACGTGTGTGCACGTGAGTGATTATAAGGCTTCATCAACGTTGGTGACAGACCATAGTATGAGCCATGCGGCACATCTTAGAAACCACTAACCGTATGGATGTTTGGCCCATCGCTAGCTGGACTTACATTCCATAATTCAACCTGATTAATGATTTCTATCCGTTGGATTAAAGTTTTTTCCATGGTTTATTTTGGATTTTGAGCATTATTTGGGGCACTCAGATCCAAAGGTTAGAAATCACTAATCGGGATTATTTTTGGTATGTAGGTATACCTAGGGATGGGCAAACATCCTTACAGTTAGTAGTCCCTGAGAGTGTGCCACGTGGCTCACACTGTTGTCCGTCATCAATGTTGATGATGGACCTCCCATGTGATAATGTTGCTGAGCGTGGTGTTAACGTATGAAGCAATGGGCTACATTGAAAATAAGAGTGAAGGCATTAAAAAGTAATTATATGGTAGTAAGGATCGGAAAATGTAATAATGGCTTGAGAATGGGTAAGTATGAGTTACAAGCATTTAATAAACTTTTTTTACTTCTTGGCATGAAGAGACATTTAATGAAGTAGAAAGTGAAGCCCGTCTGGATGGAAACCCTCGTTTTGGCTTTAGAATAATATATATTTTGAATACATGTCATGATTCACAACTCCTTTCCTGTGCCATTTCATCCATGTGGCATTTTTTCCCTTTCTTGAAAGACATGCTATAAAACACATCTAAAGTGCATTAAAAGTCGGCAAAGTAAGAATATACTGACCTGTGATTGGATAGGGTTTGCACCGCTAAGAGCCATAGACATGGCCCCTGACTTATCAATTTGTGTACAATATTATGTTGCTTGACTCATAGTACATGCTTGAATTGAGCCTCAAAAAATACGTAACAAAATTAGTACACCCCTCACACACATTATAGTATTGTTTTAGATATTTTATGAATCACGTGCAAGCGCACATGTCGTCCACTAGAGTGTTCAAAGACAATAACCAAGATTTCGAAAATGTTACCTAGTAAAACCAAAAAAGGATTTCAAAGAAGCAAATTTACTTTGTAGATGCTCTAGAAAATGAAACAATAACCAAACTATTGAATATGAAAGAAAATATAAATTTACCGTTGTTATTAAACTTAATATATAAAGAGGGGTATTTCGATAATTTAAATTAGACATTGTTTTGGTAGAAAATTCAAATTAGACTATGTAATTACCAAATCACGCTTTATTATCCCTACGTAAATTATCAAAACACCATCACAAAACATCATAATCAATCTTTTTCGAGGAATAGAGTTGAGGTGCCACGTCGGGTTCAATAATTGTTTTCACAATTAAGTTGAAATGTTACAACGTTAAATAACCAAAGCAACCCTATAGAGTCAAAAAATTCAAAAACTGAAAGAAACAATATTTGTAAATTTAAGAAATTTAAAGGCCATATTAGGGGACTAAGGGCTTTTTGATTTTTTTTCAATAAGAAATGAGCATGGAATGAGTTGCAACTCACGTATGCCTTTTGACCGTAAAAAACCAAAACACCCCTATCAAGTGAATAATTTAAATAATTCAAATGAAACAAAATGAGGGCATTTCTGGAACAAAAATGTCCAACGTCCCAACTGTGGCTCGTTCGTTATATATAGTATCATGGTTTAAAAAACGATTGTTATAACGGATTCAGACGTAACCCGTTACATTATGAATTGTTTTAACGGCCCTTTTTTGAAAATAATGGCCGTTATTTTCGTTATACCAGCCTTTTTTTTTTTTTTGAAAATAACGGCTTTTATAACAAAAATAACAACCTATTTTCTGAGAAAATTTGTGAAAAAGTGTGTTATTTCCATTATTTTCCGTTATAAATTTTATAGATAATTTGAAATTCAAATTTTAGTGACATTTTTTTTTTTCATTTTTTCCGTTATTTTCATTTTTTTTTCCATTATTATTCTTGTTATTTTCCATTTTTTTGTCCATGAGCGTTACAATTCGTTATAAAACGATAACTCCCCACAGTCCGTTATACCATTATAACGGCCCCTTTTAAACCTTCGTATAGGTTTGTCATTTTGGACTATGATGTAAGCATGCTTCCATATTAATAAGGAATAAGGACATATGAACAACATGCTGAGTGACACTAGGGAAGGCATGGTACAAGTCTGTTGAAGAGCTGTCCGTCCTCACCTTCGGTACACAACCGGTCCCATCTTGGTAGGGTTGTGAGGTTTAAACCAAGGTTAAAAGGAGGCCGTTTTAACGGTTAAACAGACTGGGGGCATTACCGTTTAAACGGCTGTTAAAACGGATTGAAACGACCAGGGGCAAAAATGGAATTAAACAGATTTTACAGTTTTTAACGGATTTTAACGGAAAAAAATGATAAAATGGCGCTGAAATTTAAATTTTGAAATTTGAAAATTAAAAAAAAAAAATGGAATTTAACGGAAATTAAACGGATTTAACGGCTGTTTTTTCACAGAATTTTTCAGAATTAAACGGTCATTTAAACGATTTTAATGGCCGTTAAAACAAAAAAAACTGCCGTTTTTTTGAAAACCGTTAAAACGTGTTTAAACGGTTTTAACGGAAACAGGCTTGGGGCATTACCGTTTAAACGGCCGTTTTTAAAACCATGGTTTAAACTTTAAACCCCGCTATGAAGAAAGTCATAGGTTCAATTCTGTGCGGGATAGATGTCACCAGCAAGAATCGACCTGCCGAGTGGTTAGAATCAAGGTTTAAAAATGGCCGTTTTTTTGTATAACGGATTAGGACCTCCCCCGTTACGTTATGGACCGTTAAAACGTCCAAAAAATAACAGCTGTTATTTTCGTTATAATAGTCGTTATTTTCCGTTATTTTTCCGTTAGATGGAGAGGACTTTAGCTGCAGTCGACGCAGAGGGTTCTTGTGACCCCACATAGCTCAATTTTTTGGGCCCACTAACCGCATGGATGTTTAACCCACCCTCTGGTGTATCTACATACCAAAAATCAGCTTGATTGATAATTTATAGCCATTGGATCAAGCACCACTACTTGGAGCTTGATATGTCGAGACTATCAATCGAAAGAACTTTAGATAAAGATGACTTTGGATGCAGAGGGCTCTCGTGGCCCTACATATCTCATTATTTGTGCCCACTAACCGTACGGATGTTTAGCCTACCCATTGTTGGATATACATACCAAAAATCAGTCTGATTGGTTTTCCCTACCCCTAAATTTTAGCATGTTTTTGGGATTGATTCTAGCTGTTGGATTCAAGTATATTTTTTGCATGTTTTTGGGTACTTGGTCCAACGGCTATAAATTATCAATCAAGCTGATTTTTTATATGTAGATACACCAGAGGGTGGGTTAAACATCCATGCGGTTAGTGGGCCCAAAACATTGAGCTATGTGGGGTCACGAGAGCCCTCTGCATCGAATGCATCTAGTCGGTTTGTGTTAATTTTTTTTTGGAGCTAATAATAGTCCGGATGGTTGGGGCTTGGGGGTGTCATGGTCATGTATTAATCATTTACCTGACTACCAGGCCATACCCAATTGTCGGGAATCGGGTATGGGTTCATACTTTTGGACCCAGTTATAGTCAGATCAGGTCTCTATTTGTTTGGGTCCATCCTTTTGGATCCAATTAATAATCGGGTTAAATCTGGGCACCCAGGATTACCCCAAAAAAAGAAATTTTGGTACCCAGATAAACAAGTTTTCGTAGGTCGAGCTCGGGAGACTCGTCTTTCCACTCATGTTCTCGGGCATGGATTCTGAGAATCCAATGGTGGTTGATAGCACTGAGCTGGCATTTACTATTTGCCAAAGCAAAACCACTGTTGAATTGGCGAAATCCACAGCCGAGGACTACATAAGTAAAAAAGACGTCCTCGGAACCTGAGCCATTTTCTATTCATTGGTCGGTTTCGATGTCCAATCAATTTGGCTGGATATGGGTCCATTATTCGGACCAGCACCTCACCTCTCCTCATTAGTATTCGGGTCAAGATCCGGTTATAGACCCGGCCCTGTTCCCATTTGGGTCAAATTCTGGGACCAAAGAGAACCTAATGTTTATTGGGTCAAATCTGGAATATTAACACCCAACCCGATGTCACCCCTAATTTTAACCCATTACATGGGAACTATTTCTACTGCAGCGCTATTGAGTCAATTTTTGGCCCAGGAGATCTCCAATCAGACAATCCTAACCGTCTGATCAGAGAAAAAGTCCAAACATCGGATGATTGAGATTCACCGGTTTATCAAATTTTGGGTAATATTCCATCCAAGGAATCCTAATAAGTCCATATATCAGATGGTTAAGATTGACAGTTAGGTCAAGTAATGGGTATGTTCTGGAGTCTAGTTAGTAAATTCGAGTATTATACGCGTTTAATACCCGAATTTTTTTTTTAAGAAACGTTTAATGCTTCCGTATAATATAAAAAATTAGAAAAATCACGAATTTTAAGACTATACGAATAAAACACATATTATTCATGTTTAATACACAAATTTTACATTTTTTTAAATAAAAATGTATTAAATAGGCGTTTAAAATGAAAAAATTAGTAAAATTCAGGCTTTTAAAGGCTAAGGGGGCATTTGGGAACGATAAGTAAAGCACTTCTACTTGTAGTAGAAGTTACTAGTTGATTTCTTAACTCTAAAAAAGTCCTAAAAATTAAAAATGTCGGGAGGTGTTTTAATTTGAAAAGTAGTTTCTCTTAGAAGTTAAAAGCTAAAAATTTTAGCTTCAGTTTTAAGTTAGTTTTTAACTTTTTAAAAGTTAAAATATGAAACACATCCAAACTAACTTTTTAACTTTTTAGCTTATAAAAGTTAATAAGTTACTTATTTTTGTGTTGCCAATCTATAATATTATAAATGGGGAATTTTTGATACCCCGTCAATTTCTCTTCTCTCCCCCCCTTTCTCTTATTTTCCCTCCACAGTTTCTGAATTTTTTCTAATTGGTTCATGGGCCCATCGAAATCTCTTATCACCCCCCAAAAAAAAAATGATAAACACGAAAGAGTAATTTGGAAGGGTTTTGCAGTTTTCAATGAAATTGCCTTACGTCACTTTTCCTCTCCCCATCCACCCTCACCACACTGCCAACCCCATTTTCTCTCCAGCATTGCCGGTCGCCCTCTTTCTCCGTCATTGTTGGTTGTCAGAGAGTGGAGGCACCTCTCGTTCTACAGGTACTCGTCGTTGTTCAGACTAGACTGTAAAGTCCGAACAATCAATTCAAAGACCATGACTGAGACTGCACGAGAAAAAAATGCCAATATAATCGTTCCCGGCGAGATTACTAGAAATTCTTGTTAGAATGGTTTCGAAAATGAAGTTATAATGATTTTGTTGATTAAAAAAATTGAGTTCAAATACATACTTCCATTGATTGTTTTACTCAAAAATTCTCAACGAGAGTTGTAGAAGATGTAGAATACAACCCTAGAATCTTTTAAGTATTCTCCTTCTGTTTTTTCAGTAGTCTCGCTTGCTCTGAAATAGTCTCATTTGCTTTCTCGGTGCTCTAACGGTTTTGAATTTTAGAGGGGATGAGTAGAAATAGAAATGGATTAATTAGACTAACAAATAGGATAAAGTTGGTATTTTATATATCTTGTGGGGGAAGATAAGAGAAAACACGGGGATATAGAAGTCATTTTAATTATAATTTAAGTGGGGGATAAGAAGAGAAATTGACAGGGTATCTAAAATTCGCGTTATAAAGCAAGCACAAGGTGGTGCCACCCATGTAACACAATTAAAAGCCTCTACTTTGAAGGCAAAACCTTCTCTCATTAAATGACCCTTCATAGTTGAGGTTGTCTGGCACACCCACATCCCCCATCAATGATGACGAGGGACAATAATATAAGCCATGTGGCACACTCTTAGAGACCACTGACCTTATGGATGTTTGTCTCATGCCTAGGTGCAGCTATATACCAAATATAGTCTGATTAGTGATTTCAAACCTTTGGATCTGAGTACCCCAAATAATGCTTGAAATCTATGGTTAAAAATCAACCCATGAAATCGACTTCAATCAAAACCTTAAAAACCACTAATCAGGCTGATATTTTTGCATATATGTCCACCTAGGATGGGCCAAACATCGATACGGTCAGGGATCTCTACGATTATACCCTGTGTAAAGTGCACGTGAATCACATGTGACATTCCCCCGATGAATATACCATTTCAACAATGACCCAAGTTTTGACCGAATATTTTTATTCCCAAACCGAATTAAACTCCAACTTTTCCGAGGAAAACTTGTGTCACAAGATGTTGTGACGGAAGCCGGTCACAGCATTCAATACGAGCCACGTGGCATACTATTAGAGGACGATGACCGTATGGATGTTTGGCCAGTCCCTCGGTGGAATGTTACACAACAAATCAGCTTGATTAGTGATTTCTAACCGATTCCATTGAAGTTATTTTCACGGGTTGATTTTAACGGTAGGAATTTGAGCATTATTGAGCTTTATTTGGGTGCAAAAATCCAAAGGTTGTAAATCACTAATCAGGCTGATTTTTGGTTTTTAGGTCCACCAAGAGACTGGCCAAACTTCCATACGGTCAGCGCTATCTGATCGTGTGCCACGTGGCTCGCATTGAGTGCTGTGACCGGCTTCCGTCACAACATCTTGTGACACAAGGTTTTACTCAACTTTTCCCGTTTCGAATATTTCCCGCTTCCGTCACAACATCTGAAGGTCTAGACTTTCAGTTCTAATTCCATCCAGTGGCATAGTTGTAGTACCTCAATGCCACGTGTACGGTAGACACTTATTCATTTTTCCTCATCTGCTAGTGAGTCACATTCACCAATTTAATTCCCTTTCTTTGATTTTCCCAAAAGGGAAGGAAACAAAGAACTTCTCAAAAACATTTTGATCCTACCACTCTCAAAAGTACCAGGTGGCACAATCTACCGGGCCCACTAATGTCATCAATGTCTTGCTTACCTCTTGGTGGACCCATACTCCAAAAGTTAGCCTATTGGTAATTTCTAGATCCATACTCCAAAAGTTAGCCTATTAGTAATTTCTAGACCTTGTATCTGAGTACGTTTGGATCCAATGGCTATTAATCACTCACGAAAAATGCATGGCTAGAACTCGCCAATCAGTCTGATTTTTTTTGGATAGTGGGACCAAACAGGTTGATTAGTTACTATTGGTAGGGACGGGAAAAAAAAAAGAGTGGGCCCCAAGGGTTGCCAAGTGGCATTTTGTGAGGTTATGATCAAAGTTTGTTAATAGTCGGTAGGATCAACAACGTAGCAAGAGAGAGCGAGAGAGATGTGGACTTTTCTGTGACTGAGATTTTTTTTGAGAGAGAGAATGAACTTTGATTTTCTTTTGACGCTTCAGCCTTAAGAGGGATTTTCTCTCTTCGCTCTCTCTCTCTCCCGTTACATCTCTTAGCTTAGTCTCTGTGATGAATCTGGGTTTTTGATTTGATAGATTACTTGTTCTTAAAAAAGAGGCAGAAATATTCATGGGTTTTTGTTAATTTTGAAGAGGAAACCTATTTCAATCCAACCCACTTAGTATTTCTCTGTGTCGGGACTGATTTGAGAGGTGGTACGGACGCCCGACCTGGCATGTGAGTACATCTGAAAACCTAGACTCTTTGCTGGTAATTCTTCTTGTTTATGTGAATCTCAGGTCATTCTATTATTATACATCGTGAATTCTGTTCTGGTTTCTCTTAGTCTCTTATATCAGTCGATCTTGATGTTCGGCTTCTTTGAATGTTAAATAACCGTTTCCTGATATTGGGTAGTTCTTGTGGGGGAATTGCATTAGATCGGTGTTGGAAGACCTTTATCACCCCTTAAATTGGGTTTCATTGATGTGGGTTTGATCTCATGTATTAAATCTAGGTTTCAATTTGGTCTCTATATATCTAAATTTTAAGCAGTGTTCGGTATTTGATAGTTTCATGCCTTTTTCGTGATGTTTTATCAGAATCATGTGTAGAAATCTTATTCTTTTGGTATTTTATAGAATGAGAAAAAAAATTATTTCATTAGAAGCATATTTGAGGATTTAAACCAATCCGAACGCTATTATCTTTATCTTTTAAAAAGGTGTTGTTTCGAATAATTCTGATGATTTTAGTTTGATCACAGATACAAATGGGGATATATCTTAGCACCCCCAAAACTGAGAAGTCCTCCGAAGATGGTGAGAATGGCAGAGTTAGGTATGGTTTGTCATCCATGCAAGGGTGGCGTGCAACCATGGAAGATGCTGTGAGTACTTGTGAAAGTTCTCATCTTTCTACTTCAATTCATTTATTGTTTGCTTATTGCTCTTTTAACAAGTCGACACAAATTGAGTGTTCAGAGTGTGGATTATGGATGTAGTGCTTTCTGTTCGGTAGTTTGGACTGTTTTTTATGGATAAAAGGATTGGTATTGTGTTCGGTAGTTTGGACTGGTTTTATGGATAAAAGGAATTGGTATCGTGTGATTACACAAATACTTAAATTAATGGAGAGACAAACTCAAGGCCAAAGAAAATGGGTTTTTTTTAAGATTCTGCTTAATTGGAGGAAGTTTCAACTTCGAGGGAACTTTCCCTCTCGCTTTTTTTGTATAGATCAATCAGGGTGTCCATCACCGTTGTTGAGTCATTGGGTGTAAGAATGTAAGCCATATAACAGAGTAAGTCCAACAGTTCTGTTTTAGGGAGTGCCAGCCTTTTCTCTATTGAGGAAAGCACTCATGGTGACGTGAACATTTGTTATTTCCCCTATTTTTTATTATTTTTTGGTTATTATTAGTTTGTAACTACTGCTAAGGTTTTCAACTGGTATTCTATGAAATTGCTGATTGGACTTTGATGCATAGAACCCTCATAACATGTTTTCTTGACTAGCTTAAATATTTTACCAACTTTTATTGGCTGCAAGTTGGGAGAACAGCTGGCTTTTTTTTAATATAAGTGTATCTCTTTCTTGGTACCCTTTTCACCTGATTCATTCTGAGATAGGCCTTACTTGTGTCCCTTTCATGGGTGGCTACGTTAATATGTTAAATCTTTAGTAGTTATATAATTTTTCTAAAGGGTACAAAAGTATTTTGCTTCTAAAGTTAATCTAGTTAATCTACTAAAAGTAGGTCCTAAAATTTCTCTTTAACAAAACTAATTATCATATTTTTAGGAAACTTTTTTTCTCCTTTGAAAATTTTCAAAAGCTAATTACTTTCAATTCATAAGTTAGTTTGTAATGAAAATGATACTATTAGAAAGCTTTCGCCGAGATCTTTCCCTATGATATCCATTTACTAACTATTTTTTTAACTAGAAATTGATAGTTATATTAGCTTAAAATACCTATAATATTGTTGTAAACTTAAGTTTATATAACTAATAATTTCTTTGATGAATATAAGCTTTATTTAAGAAACCAATGGGTACAATGACAAAGGGAGGTTGAGAGGACCTGTTGGAGTTTATGTAATACACCCACGTGGGTGTCTCAAGTGGGCTGTGTCCCACTTCCCACGTGGGACCTTTTTGGGGTTTTTCACTATTCACGTGAATAGTGTTCTCTTTTGTAGGGTTTCTCCTCATCATATATATATACAGTGTGTGAGAGAGTGAATTAACAATTCATTCTCTCCTCTTCCCACAACTTCTCTCTCTAACCCTAATCTCCTTCTCCACCTTCTGCCTCCATTACACTATTTCCCTCTTCTATCTACAACCTTTAACTATTTGTTACAACCTTATTTACAACATGGTATCAGAGCATGGTAGCTCTATGGCATGTGTCTTTGTCCCCTAGAGACTCCATTCCGATCTAAGACGGTTTTGCGAGCATCCGGAGCCGAGGAGAACTTTTGAGGAAATCGCAGAGATCATTCCTGCGCTATCCGGGGATTAGTCCTGAGGCAAAATACCAGAGGCTTTTATTTCCTAGTTAGTTTTTTTCCTCAGCCGCATCAGAGATCCAGTTTATCTTCTTCTTAAGCTTTTCCAGTGTTTTTCCAGCCAACACGTTTTTCAAGAATTTTTGAACTTTTTTATTTTCTTGAGATCCGCACCACAGTAGGGTTTTCTACCCTAGCCGCCCCCACCAGTATTCACCCAGGGACTGTCAGAAAGTCGCATCGCATTTTTCCAACTGCCGGATCATCAGTTTCCAAAAATCGGCCCGATTTTCAAATATTTGGGTTTTGGATTTTTGTGATATTCGCGCGACAACAGGCCCCTCTGACCTTGCCGCCCTCTTCAGCACTGCTCGTGGAACAGTTCGAAACTTGATTCGACGAATTCTGACCGTCGGAACCCTAGTTTCCAAAAATCACCCGGATCCCCCGGCTACTTTTTGGGTTTTGATTTTCTTTCAGAATCAAACCTCTGGGCCCTCCTGTCCTAGGCACACCACTCATTGGGCCTTTAGGGATCCTCTAGATCTCGCTTCGGTTTTCTGGGAGCCTCCGGTACACTACCTGTTATTTTTGGTGGTCCCGCTCCGATGAGTTCCCCCGATGCCACATCTGTGATTTCTGGCCCTTCCTCTGAAGATCGCCCTGTGACTCATGGCTCTTATGGAGATCACAACCCTCAGCTCTGCATCACCACTGTGAAGCTTGATGTCACCAACTCCCTGGAATGAAAGACTTCCGCTCTCATGTACATTGGGGGCCATAGCTACAGTGAGTATCTGACATGTGCTACTCAGATTTTGAGGAGCTGGGTACGTGGGATGATTTTGAGACGGAAGACTCCGTTGTACTCGAGGAGATCGACAATGATTTAGGAGTCGATCCGACACTTTAGAAAGCTGTATTTGATTATTTTATAACATTATTTATTTATTTTCACGGGCATGTAAGCCTTTGATTGAGAGCATGTTCTTACCTCCACCTCTTCACATTTAGTTGATTGATTGAATTATTTGAATTATTTGTTTTCTACATCTAGACTTTTTTGTTTACTTAGTGGGTTTTTGAATGAACTTTAGTAGTCTAATTGACCTAATTGGACCACTAGGGGACATTCATGGATCACCTCTGGGTTCGGGTACAAGTCGATCCATGGATTTTCGGGTCGTATCTGGGTATCCGAATTCGGGACGTGACACCAAGAGTGTGTAGAATATGGAGAAAAGATGGTTGCCTGGAATTTGGGTTTCCGTAGAAACTTCTATGATTCGGAGTTAGACTCTATTGCATTGCTCTTACTTCGGGTTGGTGAGACCTCAACGCTTAATTTGGAGGAAGACATGAGAATTTGGAGGTGGAATCTTAATAGCATCTTCTCTGTTAGCTCATTCTATGAGCATTGCTCCCAGTCAGGGTAGGAATTCCCTCTAGGTTCTATTATATGGGAGGCTCCTATACCGTCAAAGGTGAAGTTCTTTTGGGTGGATAGCTAGTCGTGATAAAATTTTGACTGTAGATCACTTACTAAAGTGGGGAAATGGGTGAGGTGTTTTTTTTTTTTTTTTTTTTTTTTTTTTTTTTTTGAATAGGTTTGCGTTATGCATGTCTGCCTCTGAGTCCGTTGATCATGTGTTGATGCATTGTCGTTATACTTGTGAGGTGTGGCAAACCTTCTTCTATTGATTTTGTGGTTCTAGAGCATATGGGAGAACTACTGCTTGGTAGTTCGGTGATCTTTCTCTCAGAGCGAGGGCGATTTCTTTGGCATATTCTCCCATTCGCTTTGTCCTGGGCGGTTTGGAAGGAAAGGAACTCAAGGGATATTTGAAGAGAAAGAAGCTTCTGTTCCCGAGTTGATTCTGAATATCAAAGCTTTGATGTTCCTATGGTCTTCCGTTTCCCCTGAGTTTGTAGGCTGCCTTTTGACTCTTGTATTTCGATGGGATGAAATGCTAGAGGTACTCGTTCTGTAAAGTGAGTGGGATCTGCCTTCTTTTTGTATCCTTTTGGGATTCGTCCCTTTTAATGATACTTATTACCTTATAAAAAAAAAAATTAACAATGGTTTGGAACGAGGAGAAAATGAGAAAGAAGGTTTTGGGTGAGGAAAGGAGAGACGTAAGAGATTTAGAGTTTCTCAAGTCATCCCCTTCCTTTATATTGAGGGTATGACAACCTAATGGGTAGAAGGGTTGGCCCAAGCCCTACCCAATAGCAAATACGGTTCCTTTCTTTTTAAACCATAACTGACCGAACCCACTGGATACAAATACTAAACCCACCATAATTGGGTTGGATCGGGTTGGCTTACCAGTTTTAGCTGATCCATTGGTGGAGATGCTCTTTTCTTTGAGTGATAATGCATTTCTAATAATGTTATTGGTGAGTGCAAACTGAGGTTCCATCTTGTATATAATTAACTCCCATGGTGTCTGGTTCATAGATATTGTTAGATTTGTAATATTTGATCTTCTTCGTTGACACATACCATAGAATACAAGCCACAAACTTGTGTTTACGTTTTTCAAGCATGAAGAACTACAGTGACTGGTGTTATCCTAGAGTAATAATTTCTGCATTCTTATTCAACTTTAATGATATCAATGCAATACAGAATTCTAAACTCAGCTGATTTTATTAGCAATACTTCCCGCTATAATAGTATATTCGTAATCTGCAGTGTAGCATCCCCCATGCATCCCATGATCACCAATATGTTCAAGTGTTTATACATTCTATTCACACCATTTGGTAAACTTGCATCTTCACGATTCGGGTTACCACTATAGTATATTATCTAAATTATATCATTGACCATGCTTATATGGTGTGCTCTATAGCATGCAGCATTCCCAGATCTGGACAATTCCACCTCGTTCTTTGGTGTTTATGATGGTCATGGAGGTAAGCATTGGCGTGGCTGTACTTCTCTGTTATGTATGATAAATTAATGATAAGTGGATTTGGAGAGTGATTTCCTTACTCCAGTAAGGAGAAACTCAAGTTTGTATTGTGGACATGCTTTGACGAAGGGTATGTGGACCAATACAAGGTCAAGGATGGTGTTCTACTTGAGTAAGGGGATTACTTATATTGTTTCCCTTTAGATCTTTGTTATTATTTTATTTGGTTTTCTGCTAATTCTTAATCTTCCCGTGATATTTATTTTACTTTCTAAACATTGGTTCAACTTTTGGCCTTTTCGTTTTAGCTTAATTTCTGTACTCTTAAAATTGCTTATGTAGTTTGGTGATTGATCATGGAAACCTTGCACTCCACCACACACAAACATAGTGGTAAACTTTGCTTAATGTCCATAGTTTTGCAAGGCTTGCAAATTGTGTGTATTTACTGTAGTAGTCAAATGGTCGGAAATAAGTTTATTCTAGGTCCCATGTATCCATACATTATTGTGGATAACATTCTACTTATCTATGCGTAGCACACTCATGGAAAACTGAAACAAAGAAACATGTAGAGTTGCTTGGGTATTGAAAAGCATGCCTATGGGAGAATATTACTTTTGATATACTCTTTAATTGCTTTCAAGTTTCAAACTACCCACTTGGACACAGTTAATGCCATTCCTTTGTGTTTTGCTCGAACACTTGATCTTGCAACAATAGACCATTTCTTTTTCTTTTTTTTGATAAATAGGGGATGATGCATTAGAAAGGGGCATCAAACAGGGTCGGGCCCCTTAAGGAGGTCCTCCCATCTAAAAACGAAAACATCAAAAAAACAACCTCTGAAGTCTGGCGAAATAGATGACCAAAAAAACAAGTAAGCTTTAATTCTTAGAATTATCTTGGGGATGTCTTCTTCATTTCCTTCGAAAATGCTCCGGTTCCTCTCTTTCCAAATGGTCCACATCACCTTAAGAGGAAGTAACCGCTAGAGTAGACTGCCTCTTCCTGTGAATACCCTCATAGATATGGCTTGGGTAAAAGATTCCACTCGATCCGACATGACAAAATCGATGCCGAAAAGGGAGAAGCAGACTTGCCAAATGGAGAAAGTGAAAGGGCAATGTAGCAGTAGGTGGTCCACTGACTCCCCATCGGATTTGCACAAAGAGCACTTGTTGGGTAGTATCATCCCTCTGTTGTTCAGGTGGTCTACCATCAAGATTTTGTCCAGAATAGCGGTCCAAAGAAGAAAGATCGCATTCGTCGGGATTGGAGCGCCCCACACGTTTGACGCTTGAAACGTACTCTTCCCCGGGCTGCTGAGATGATGGAAGGAGCTGATTGAGAAAACGCCTTTGCTCTCCCATCTCCACTTCCTCTAATCCGCCTCTAACGTGAGATTGGGTGCGTCCCCAATCCTTACCATGAGGCTTCTAAAGTTGTCTACCTCCCAATCATTCAACCTTCTCCTAAGACCCAAATTCTCTGTGGCCTCTCCATCAAAGACCACTACACACTCTTGGATCTTGGTCCCTCTGAGGTCAGAAATAAGATATAGATGCGAGAATTCTTCTTTCAAGGGTACATCACCACACCACCTATCCTCCTAGAATCTGATCTTATCTCCTTTCCCTACGTTGAATTGGATCCCTTCTTATAAACGACCTTGGGTCTTCATAATGCCCTTCCAAAGATTGCACCCGTACGACTGGGTCACCTCATTCCCCGAATTCCTTTCTATAGCCTCTCCATACTTGGCATCGATAACCGACTGCCATAAACTTCCTTCCTCTTCGCTGAACCTCAATAACCATTTCCCCAAGAGGGCACAGTTCATCTTGCTAATGGAACGGAAACCCAAACCTCCCTCCAACTTCGGCTTACATATTCTTAGCCCACTCCACTAGGTGAAAACCTATGAGCATCCCTTTCCAGTGCCACAAGAAATCTCGCATAATCTTCTTTAGATCCTTAGCCACGCTAGACGGAATGGAAAATAGGGATAGATAGTAAATAGGCATGCTGGAAAGGGTCATCTTAATGAGAGTCATCTTTCTACCCTTATAGAGGTTTCTCTTCTTCCAACTTGCTAACCTTTGCCAAACTCTTTCCATCACCGGATCCCAAATGTGCTTAGCCTTATACATAGCACCCAGCGGAAGGCCAAGATAAGTAGTAGGCAAGGTTTAAAATCTCGGAATATTTCGTAATGTTTCGTACTTCGGATTTTAACAATATCGAAACGAAACATGTAAATATTCGTTTGTTTCGGTATATTTCGTATGTTTCGACTAGACAATCCGAAACATTCCAAAAAAAAAAACAAAAAAACTAGATACATATCGTACTTCACGAGATGAGAATCTACAAAAGAAAAAGTAAAAGCACTGAATCTGAAAAGGGTTGAGAATCTTACCTAGTTGCAAGCTGCGGGCTGCTGCGACGGCAAGCCTTCAACCTCAATAATTTTGCGTCTTACTCTTATTTAAACCAAGAGTGTGTAAGATTGAGAGCAAAAGCCAAAAGGAAAGATTTGGAAAAAAAAGTGCTTAAGTGTGTGAGAGAGAAGAGGAAGAAAAGACAGAGAAGAAGAAGAGAAGAGAGAGAACGAACGGCGTCGGTGGCGCGATCTTCTCCTCCGGCAAGCGGCAATGTTAGGCGATTTTCTCCTTCGTCTTCTCTGAGTTCTCTCCACTTCAATGGCAGCCATAAACCTTGAAAAAGGTCGGTGCTCTTTACCTTTTAGTTTAGGTTTAAGAAAAAAAAAATTAAGGTAGTATAGAACTACCATTTTAAGTTGGGTTGGGCTCCTTGACAGCCCGAAAATGACAGGATCCGATCGTATGGATGTTTGGCTAATCCCTAGGTGGACCTACTAACCAAAAATCAGCTTGATTAGTGATTTCTATGTGTTGGATCTTTGTACCTCAAATACTGCTCAAATTCCGACAGTTGAGATCAACCCATGAAAATAAGTCCAATCCAATGCCTAGAAATACCCTAATCATGCTGATTTTTGGTTTGTAGGTCCACCTATGGATTGGCCAAACATCCATATAGTCAGAGTGCCACGTGGCTCCATATTGTGTGCTGTAACGGATCCTGTCATTTTAGGGCTGTCAATGGAGCCCGAGCCTTTTAAGTTAGGGTCGGGTTCTGGTGACCCCCATTTTTTACCAACATTTTTGACACCCACTTTGGTATACCCTCATAGAAGATGAATCAATGGCTGACTTTTGGTGAAGATGATCTCTAAGGTGAGATCATCCTCACAAAAATTCAAATCATTATGATATTCATAGACTGGTTTAGAAGTTGAAGAATTATGGACCGTCGATTTTTACCATATAACTTGAAAACCACATTTGACGGGGTTAGAAATTTCGGAATGGGCTGGTTTTTTGTTGGGGTTGTCTATATGGTGAGGAGATCATCCTCACAAAAATTCAAATCATTTTGATATTCATAGACCGGTTTGGAAGTTGTAGAATTATGGATCATCGATTTTTACCGTGTAACTTGAAAACCACATTTGACGGGGTTATAGTCACATCCCCCTAAATGCTGCAGCATCCCCTTATTATAGGACAATGATTAGTACTATTCAGAAGAGTGGCACGGGTGTACGGCCACCAACCCCGTACGAGATAGCAGGCCCTTACTTGGATAAAGAGGTTGTTGAGCTCAAGCAATATATTGATGGCTTTAAGAAAAATGGATGACACATGGTGTAACTCTCATGTGTGTTGGTTGGATAGGGCCAACTAGATTGAGCATCATCAACTTTCTAGTGTACTGTAATGGGAAAACCATTTTTCTTAAGTTAGTTGATGCATCTGAACACATACAAATTGCAGATTATCTTCACGCTAATGCAAGGTTGCATAGATGAGATTGGAGAAGAATTTTTTATATAGATTGTGACGGACAATGGATCTGCTTTCAAGAAAGCAGGCAAAATGGTTGAGTTGAGTAGACGGCACTGTTGTTGGACGCCATGTGTTGCACATTGCATTAATCTCATGCTAGAAGAAATGGGAGAAAAGAAATCAGTAAACAAAATAATTACTGATGCTCGAAAGGTTACAAATTATATTTACAACCATAATTGGGTTCTAGTATTGATGATGAAGCATACTGAGGGAAACTTGGTGCGTCTTGGACCGACACGTTTCGCCACAAACTTCATATTACACGTTTTTTGTAGTAGAGCAAGCAACGGGGGTTCAAGCAGGGACAAGTAAGGGAGGGCAAGTAAAGATGTTGATGATGAAGAAGAGTTTGAGTGGTTGATGAGAACTCCAAGTTCTAAGGCTGGAGATGATGACGATGGTGACGATGATGACGATAGTGATGGTGATGGTGGTGGTGACCACATTGGGAGTGGTGGTGGCCATCACTCATAGTCACAAAGAGGATTGCCTCCATTTACAGAGGAAAGATACTTCGATCATGCCACTTAAGATCCTAATCATGGCTCTCGACCTCCTCTTGGTGAAAGAACTTATATGCGACGGTCACATCGAAACCAAAAAGACACGAGACGGGAGCAATGTATTGATGACTCGACTGCACACGGCATGAATGCAATTGTGCAAAGCATTGGGATGATTAATATGGGATTATCTGACATGGGATTTACCAGATATGGTGCTCAGCCTAGTTATGTTTCATCGTCTCATGGATCGTACGATGCTGGATATGGATCAGGATACGACTCTTCATATGATGCTCAATCCATGTCATCCTTGAGTTATGGATATTACCAGGGGGCGAGTTCATATTAGCCATATGGTTATCAACCGACACAGCCGCAACCACAACAAATGGTTCAAATTCATATACTCCATACTTGTAATGCTCAGCAATACCAAGAATTTATGCAGCGATAACGATGTGGTATCGAGATCATATGAGCTGGATAGAATATTGTGATTACATTCAACGAACATACCACATGCCTTTCGGAAACCCAGAGGATGACCCTAGTTACTTTGAACGCCCACGCAAGTCCACTTTTTATTGACATATACTTCTTGTTACTTCAATATAACTCAAGTGCTCTTAATGTATTTAGTGACTTTGAATGCATGGTCTTGTTTATGTGTATATATGTGCATATCCATACTTTGGTTATATACTAAGAGTCTAAGCCCCATATAGTACATGTTAGCATCCATTCAACCCATCGTTGACACCGATTCGTACTTTAATTAATCAGAAGGGTAAAATTAATGTCTTAAATTTATTTTAATCAATCACAACCATTAAAATAATATTTGCTTAAAGCCAGATGCCACTAAATAAAAATAATTTAAATAATGTGTTATTACATTTTCTTAAAAATGTTGAATGAATTTGATTGTTATTTTATCATAACAAATTATAGTAAATAATATGATCAGGTTCAAGAGTTCTTTAACACCCATAATCTATTTCACATCGTCGAACCATCTCATGTGAGCAACGATAGCAATAGAAGCTATAGTATCATTGTAGTAGACAATTTCTCCATCATCTCTTTGACTTTGATCTACACATAAAGTTTAGACAAATTATAAAAAAATCAGTAGCTTATAGAATAATTCAATCATTCATTAAATAAAAATAAAAAAAATCAATTTCTCGATGCGTATGGGTAAGAAAAAAATATAATTTCTTTATAATATATGATTTTAAAAATCATTTAATTGCTTCAAACATCATTTTTAAGCTTATTTATGCATTAAATGCATGAATTTTAGAATGTTTCGCAAATATTTCGTAAAGTTTCGGAATGTTTTACAATGTTTCGGTAATGTTTTGTAAAATTTCGGAAAATTTCGCCCGTTTCGCCCATTTTTCAAAAGTTCGTGACTGTTTCTTTTCGTTTCATTTTTCCAGTTAAACGAAACATTCCTTCGAAACGAAATTTTAAACCTTGGTAGTAGGAAGACTTCCAACCTTGCATCCCAAACTCCTGGCCAAGTCCCTCATCCTAGTCACCTTGCCAGCCCCGAAAACCTCGCTCTTAGCCAGGTTAATTCTCAAACGAGACGCCGCCTCAAAGCATCTCAAGACGCAACGAATGTACCTCAACTGACAATCAGAGGTCTAAGAGAAAATAATCGTGTCGTCAGCGAACTGTAAATGGGTTATCTCTGGTCCGTGGCTACTTGGACGAAAATCTTCAATCATACCCCCTCCCGTAGCTCTACTAATCATTCTGCTCAACACCTCGGATACAAACTCGGATCCGTTCACCAGAACCGAGCTGCTAAAATATCTAGTCGAGGCCCCGTTCACCAGAACCGAGAAAGAAACTGATTATATACAAACTCGGATCCACTTCCTCCACCTCCAACCAAACCCCACCCTATCAAGCAGATAATCAAGAAACTTCTAGCTTACATGATCATAAGCCTTTTCCATGTCAATTTTGCATACAATGCCCTCCTTTGCCTCTCTCATCTGGAATCTATACATTCATTTGCGACTAACACTCCGTCTAAGATTTGCATTCCTCTCACGAAGGCGCCTTGTGAAAGGGAGATCGACCCCATCACCTCCTTCTTCAATGTTGCAAAGGTTGAACCCCCTGAGAGTACTATCACTTGTAGTCAATTTTTTACCAGTGGGAACTTTGATGCACTTGACATTAGAATAATCAAGTGCATTACAATCCCCATTTGATGACAACTAAATGTCTTTACCAAGAGAAGATTTTGAGGTAGCTTTTTCATGACTTCCATGTGACGGTCTATGGGTGTTGCAAGAACCTACTTTCAATACTTATAGTATAGGTAGTCTCGCTGTACTTGTGATTTCATGATAAATAAGTTTCCAACTGATGTCGATGGCTTAATATGTCCCCAATTTTCATTTATATATCTTTTGGATTGTAATGGGCAGTTAATGTTGATAACTTGATATGCTCAAGAGCTAGCAAGTTCGCGAAATTTACGATTTTTTGGAATAACATCTAATATGGCCATATTATACAGAGATACGGAAAATATGCCTATTTTTAACTCAATGTTTAAAACGGATATTGTACACGTTTTCTTATATAAACGTTAAAAAGTTCAGCAAATATAAAAATGAAAAGAAAAAGATAAAGCTCAAATTCCTGTCAACCTTTACTCGCACCTTCCCCGTCATCTACTCTCCCCACACTTGCTCTCCTTACAAGAGGACAAAACACAGTTTTTGAAATGCCCGAAATCAAAGATATAGCTCAAGAATTGAACAGTCAAACTCCAAAAAAGGAAAAACAAATAGAGAAACAAAAGAACAGAAAAATTTAGATGAATTCGAACATGCATTGGATCTGACCATGTTGACTGCTTGCGAGGTTCTGGTGATCCAAGAAACAAAAGATCTAAAGATAAAGCCCTTTTGGTGATCACTCCATTAGTCTTATGAGGTGAGATTCATGAAGAGATAAAGCCTTGGTTTTTCTTTTCTTTTCTGCAAATGAAGACTGAAGAGAGTTGTTTGTATACTTAACTCTTCTATTCCTTTTGGTGGTTGAAATATATACTGGATTCTGCCACATATCCTTTCACACGTCGACATCATTACCACGAAGTAACGGTCTGGGCCTCGTCTGTTGGAGTTTATGTAATACACCCACGTGGGTGTCTCAAGTGGGCTGCGTCCCACTTCCCACGTGGGGGCCATTTTTGGGTTTTCAGTATTCGCGTGAATAGTGTCACATGAATAGTGTTATCCTTTGTAGGGTTTCTCCCCATCATATATATATATATATATACAGTGTGTGAGGGAGAATGAATTGTTAATTTATTCTCTCCTCTTCCCACAACTTCTTTCTCTAACCCTAATCTCCTTCTCCACCTTCCGCCTCCATTACACTTTTTTCCTCTTCTATCTACAACCTTCATCTACTGGTTACAACCTTATTTACAACATGGTATCAGAGCATGGTAGCTCTAGGGCATGTGTCTTTGTCCCCTAGAGACTCCATTCCGATCTAAGACGGTTATGTGAGTATCCGGAGTCGATGAGAACTTTTGAAGAAATCCCAGAGATCATTCCTGCGTTATCTGGGGATTAATCTTGAGGCAAAACACTAGAGGCTCTTCTTTCATGGTTAGTTTTTTCCCTCAGCCGCATCAAAGATCCAGTTTGTCTTCTTCTCATCCTTCTCCAGCGTTTTTCCGACCAATACGTTTTTCAAGGATTTTTGGGTTTTGATTTTCTTTCAAAATCAGACCTCTGGGCCCTCCTGTCCTAGGCGCACCACTCATTGGGTCTTTAAGGATCCTCTAGACCTCGCTTCGATTTTCTGGGAGCCTCCGGTACACTACCTGTTATTTTTGGTGGTCCTGCTCCGATGAGTTCTCCCGAGGCCCCATCTGTGATTTCTAGCTCTTCTTTTGAGGATCGTCCTGTGACTCATGGCTCTCATGGAGATCACAACCCTCAGCTCTGCATCACCACTGTGAAGCTCGATGGCACCAACTTCCTGGAATGGAAGACTTCCGCTTTCATGTACATTGGGGGCTGTGGCTACAGTGAGTATCTGACAGGTGCTACTAAAGAACCAGATCCGAAGGACAAATCTCATCAGATTTGGGTTATGGAGAACCTAACTGTCATGTCCTGGCTTCTTCACTCGATGCAAACCTAGACCATCAAAGGGTTTATGTTCCTACCAACGGCCAAAGACGTTTGGGATGCCGTATCTCAGACATACTCACAGGTGGGCAATTTCGCCAAGCTCTATGAACTAGAACAAGAGATATCTTGTCTTTGTCAGGGGGAGATGAAGCTTGGTACATATTATGCTTCCCTTAGAAGCAAATGGAAGGAGATCGATCACTACCAGAGTTACTCCCCCAAGTGCGCAGATGACGTCAAGTCCTTCAAGGCGATGGTTGAACGTTCCCGGATCTTCCAGTTTCTCTCCGGCCTTCATCCGAGCTTTGAGGGAGCTCGTGTTCAGATCCTTGGTAGGGATCCTGCTCCTACCTCTCTAGCACTGGTCTATGGTTACATTCAAGGGGAGGATAGCCGCCGCTCTGCCCTGGCTGCTACCAATCAGAAGGGCCAAACATCCAGTCCGAAGGAGTCTGGGGACCGACCCAGACCCAAGTATGATCACTGCGGTTGCATGGGTCATATCCAGGCCACATGCTGGAAGCTCCATGGACGTCCCCCAGGACAGGCCCGACTTCCCATCAGCGTCAATCAGCAAAATAGGGACCTCACTCAGCGCATTCAGTCACACAGGACACCGCACCACCAGTGTCTACCTTCTCTGGGGACACAGACTCGTTCTCTCCTGCAGATCTTAAGCGACTTTGCCTCGTGACAAAGTTCGGATAGCTGGTGGCACCTATTCCTCTATCTCTGGAAAATGGGATGTTCATGCCACACCAGCTCTCTCTTTGTCTCCTGTTTTGCATGTTCCACAATTCACTGCTAATTTACTATCCGTCAGTGGTCTTAACTGCAGTGTAACGTTTTTTCCTTCTCACTGTGTGTTTCGGGATCTGGAGTCGAGGCGGAGGATTGGCAGTGGACGTGAGGACGGTGGCTTATACATCCTAGATTCTTCGGTTTCTGCATCTGTACATCAGTAGTAGTAGTAGAGTCAATAAAGACCAGTTAATGCTTTGGCATAACCGGCTAGGTCATGTACCCGTGTCAGTCTTAAAGCGCGTCTTTCCTGCTTTCTCTTCTGTTTCTGCAGTTCCTTTTCATTGTGAAACATGTGAACTGGCCAAACATTGTCGTTCTATTTTTCCCATTAGTGAGAATAAAAGTACTATTTTTTCTATTGTGCATTCTGATGTGTGGGCCCCGTGCTTGTGACTTTTTTGTTTGGATATCGATACTTTGTTACATTTGTAGATGACTTTAGTGGTTGTACCTGGGGGTGTACCTTATGCGAACCAAAGATGTTGTGTTCTCCATTTTCCAAGAGTTCCATAAAATGGTTACCACTCAGTTCCATACCACTCTTAAGATTCTTTGCTCTGACAATGGGGGGGAATACCTTGATGGGGGTCTGAAATCCTACTTTGCTTCACATGGTATTGTTCATCAGACCTCGTCCCCTTCGACACCTCAACAGTATGGGACTGCTGAGAGAAAAAATTGTCACCTTCTTGAAGTTGAGCTTGCTCTCCGGTTAGGCATGCAAGTTCCTAAACACTATTAGTCTAAGTCTATCTTACTTGCTGTTTACCTCATTAATCGTATGCCCTCTCGGGTTCTCAGATTTCAGACTCCCCAATCTCTCCTGGTTCCTGACCGCCCGATTTTCGTTGTTCCTCATTGTCTTTGGGTGTGTTTGTTATGTCCATATTCATCGTTCTTCGAGGGACAAGTTAGATCCGCGGGCCTTGAAGTGCATCGTCTTGGGGTACCCCTCTAATAAAAAATGGTACAAATGTTATCATCCTGCTACCTGTTGTCACTTCATCTTTATGGATGTCACATTCGCTGAGTCCATCCCCTTCTTTGGTGAGCAGACCTCTCTTCCGGGGGAGCATGATGTTGTAGAAGAGAGTGTCCCCAGCCATCTACCTGTCTCTATTCCTATGCCGGGACCTCAGTATAGTGACAATGACACTTCCACTACTGCAACTGATGTGCGTGTATATGTCAGAACTAAGAAGAAAGAACAAGCCACTGTCCTTGCGCCTACATCTACAAGTCTCTCCTCGGATCCAGTTCCAAGTATTGTTTCTGTCCCTGCCTCAGTTCCTATTTCTGTTCTTGAGCCACATGCATCTCCTACTTCTGATGATCATATGAGCACTGATATTGACCTCCCCATTGCACTTCGGAAGGGTGTACGTACTTGTATGAAACACCCTATCTCACATTTTGTCTCGTATTAGTCTTTGTTTCCGTCATATCAGAATTTTGTCAGTATTGCCTCCTCTGTTTCTTTGCCTTCCAGTGTTGTAGATGCACTTAGTCACCCAAAGTGCAAAGAAGCTATGATGGATGAAATGCAGGCTCTTGAGAAGAACAAAACATGGGAACTTGTTCAACTACCCAGAGGAAAGAAACTTGTGGGGTGCAAATGGGTATTTGCAGTGAAACATAAAGCTGACGGGTCAGTCGAACGATACAAGGCACGACTCGTAGCCAAGGGATTCACTCAGACATATGGGATAGATTATCATGAGACTTTTGCACCTGTGGCCAAGATGAACTCAGTCAGAGTTCTTCTATCCTTAGCTGCCAACCTGTCCTGGCCATTGTATCAACTAGATGTGAAGAATGCCTTTCTGCATGGAGATCTGACAGAAGAGGTGTACATGAAACTACCACCTAGGTTGACACTTGCTGGAAGTGATGACAAGGTGTGCAAGTTAAGGAAAGCCTTGTATGGGGGCTAAAGCAATCTCCAAGGGCATGGTTCGAGCGGTTTAGCAGTGCGATCAAACGAGTGGGCTACAAGTAGAGTCAGGCCGATCACACGTTTGTGAAGCACCAGCAGACTAGTACCACTACACTGATTGTCTATGTTGATGACATTGTCATCACTGGTAATGATCCTAAAGAGATAAAGCAGCTGAAGACCTTCTTGTCCTCGGAGTTTGAGACAAAGGATTTGGGGCCACTGAAATACTTCTTGGGAATTGAAGTTGCCTGGTCTTAGAAGGGCATCTTCATCTCTCAACGGAAGTATGTATTGGACCTTCTGGATGAGACTGGGTATTTGGGAGCTCGACCAGCAGAGACTACAATTGTTCAGAACCATGGGCTGAATTCTGAGGAGGGTGACACCCTTGAGGATGTCGCTATGTTTCAGCTATTGGTTGGCAGGCTGATCTACTTGGCACACAGCTGTTCGGATATTGCTTACGCTGTTAGTGTTATCAGTCAGTTTATGCATGCACCACGATCATCATATCTTGAGGCAGTTCACCGAGTTCTTCGGTACCTCAAAGGCTCTCCAAGTCGTGGAATACTGTTCGGGCGACATGGACACTTTAGAGTAGAAGCATATACTGACGCAGATTGGGCAGGTTCAGTTATTGATCGTCAGTCTACGTTAGGATACTGTACCCTTGTTGGAGGAAATCTTGTCTCTTGGCGAAGTAAGAAACAGTCAGTTGTAACTCGATCCAGTGCAGAGGCAGAATTTCGCTCTATGGCACATGGTGTGTGCGAACTCCTTTGGTTGAGGACCAAGCTTGAGGAACTGGGACTCCAGGTGACAGAGCCGATGAGCCTCTACTGTGACAACAAAGCTGCCATCAGCATTGCTCACAACTCAGTCCAGCAGGATAAGACCAAGCATATTGAAGTTGATCGTCACTTCATCAAAGAGAAACTTCAACAATGATTGATTTGTACTCCGTATGTGAGAGAACATAGGAATAGGTTGCCGACATACTCACAAAGGGGGTGAACAAGTCTATTCTCCATACCTTGACTGGCAAGCTGGGCATGATGGATATCTTCGCACCAGCTTGAGGGGGAGTGTTGGAGTTTATTTAATACACCCACGTGGTTGTCTCAAGTGGGCTGCGTCCCACTTCCCACGTGGGGCCATTTTTGGGTTTTCACTATTCACGTGAATAGTACCACCTGAATAGTGTTCTCCTTTGTAGGGTTTCTCCCCATCATATATATAGTGTGTGAGGGAGTTCATTCTCTCCTCTTCCCACAACTTCTCTCTCTAACCCTAATCTCCTTCTCCACCTTCCGCCTTCATTACACTTTTTTCCCTCTTCTATATACAACCTTCATCTACTGGTTACAACCTTGTTTACAACATCGTCCTCTGTGGCAACTTTTGGGGCTCTAAGCTATAACTCAATCCAAAAGTTGCCAATGGATTGGATGGTTTGGAATTAAATAATTGGCCCACTGATTTGATGGAGGATGGAGTACGATGTTTCAGTAGGCAGCTGCATTGTTAAATAATATCTTGTTCTGAGAATGGCCCATATATATGCTGATGGGGCAATTTAATAAGTAAAAACTTTTTGAGCAACTTCTAGATCCATTTTTTGAATCCCTGATTATTATGAAAAGTAAAGAACACAGCTTGACCATGTCTCTTAAAATATGAACTCCACTTTTTCAAAAAATCATTACCACATTAAAATCTGTTTCAATGGGTTTGGATATTATCTATGTTGATAACTTGATATACGCTTCTAGGTGATGCACGGAGATTGTAATGACAATCTAACAAAGTGTGATGGTGAATGACACACGGTGGAAGGGTCAACTCACACACAGTCTATCTACCTTTATATATATATATATATATATAATGACTAATGATTAATAACAATGGAAAGGTTTACTTAAAAGGATTTGTATTTTCTCCACCTCCTTCTCCATTAGTCTGTTCATAGTTCACAGGGATATGCTTAACCTCACTAGGTGGCATTACAATGGTGATCTTTATCTGGAAAATAGCATAGTCTATTAAAGAAATTTTTAATCAGTATAAGGATTTGATTGTTTCCATGGGAGGCTATAATGTGGAGGAACTACTACCCAACGAGGCTGTGGTGACGGGTGAGTCATAAAATTGACTCTCACTTGCTGCTTGTGTTGTAATGCTTTGTTTTTTGTTTTCTTTTCTTGTTTACACTCCCCGGCCTTGGGGATTGCCTTATATCTGCTCCCACTCCACATCTCCTAAGTTAAAACAGCCCCTGTAGCCAATCCAAGGGCCTTGTTGTGTTGTTAATTTTGCATTATGGTTGAAAAGGCTTCTCTTGTTAATTTTATTCATTTGGGCCCATACGAGGGGGAAAGGATAAATCATGCTTTGGGACCACCGAATATATTCTTGTTTTTCTTTTTTTTGTTGCTTCTGAGATTTTGCTCTATGCATGTATAACTCTTGTTACGAACCTTATCTGCATTCAAGGTTGAAAATTTCGTTTCGGAGGAATGTCTCGGTCAAGTGAAAAACCGAGACAAACTCCGAAATGAAACGAAACATTTACGAAACATTGAAAAAATGGTGAAACAACAAAATTTCCGAAAAATTACGAAACATACGTCATTTCGGTTTTCTTACGGAACGAAACGAAACGAAACATTCCAAAATTTTAAACCATGTCTGCATATGACCAGTTCTACTTTTAGACTTTATCTTGTCCTTTTATACTTGTTTCTTGAGAACACTTCTTTCCTTTTTAAAGATTAATATCTAGTAATGGGTTAGTCCTCACCAAAGTCCATTGATTTGCAGGTAAAGTAGTTGCTAAGTTCTGTGCAAAATACCTTCACCAACAGGTTCTCAAGAATGAAGCATATTCCACTGGAGATTTAGGCACTTCCATTCAGAAAGCTTTTTTCAGGTTACTGGATTCATTTTATTTGAATTTTTTTTATTCCATTCATTTTCAAGAATATGGTGTAGTCTGTTCGCAGGCCAAAATGGGGGAGGCGGATAACCTTTTTCACTTTTAAGTTGCATGAAAGGAGTTCTGATAAGCTTGGACTTTTAAAACCAGGCAGACTTGCAGCTCTGTGGACATTTGCCTGCACTAGTCAAGAAAAGATTTATGTGAACTTATTACTCTGATGACAAATATTTGCTTCTGTTCTTTTTTAATGTGGTTCCAACTTATATTCAAGTGATAGTGTTGTTTCAATTGAGCAGAATGGATGAGATGATGCGTGGACAAAGAGGGTGGAGAGAGTTAGCTGTGTTGGGAGATAAAATAAACAAGTTTACTGGCATGATAGAAGGGTTGATATGGTCTCCAAGGAGTGGTGACGTTAATGACCAAGTAGATGATTGGGCTTTTGAGGAGGTACTTCAAACAGAAAGAGAAATTGCTTTAATTATTATCCTTGTGGCTGATTGAAGCTAGTGAACTTAAATTGCTTCTTTCCTGTATACTTTTAGATTGTTTGATCCTTTTCTGTTGGGATCCTCTTGGAGATCAATCTCCGGTGGTCGTAATAAGGTTAAACCCTAGTGAAGAAGATAAATTTCTAGGTTTGAAGCATCACTCTTCCTTGGGAAAAGATTTTCTGGGGCTACACTCCAGAACTCTCCACTATAACATGGCCATCGAGAACATCCATCTGATAGAGTAACCCTATGAATTGTCCATGTGAATAGTTCCCTTGTCCATGTCATGCCTATACCCCACCATGTATTGGAGTTCTCCCTTATGAATTGCAGACATCGAATTTTTCAGTGTATCCAAATAGAAAATCTCTTTTTGCGATTTGGCATACATTGCAGAGTGCTATTGGGCTGATACTTTCCAAGTGGTGAAATTCTGAGGTGGAAAAATGCATGGGCCCTTTGGGTCACCACCTGAGCTGACTCATGTAAAGAGAATCCCGCCACTCATGAGTAGAGTTAGTGTATAGCTTCAGCGAATCTGTCCTATTCTTTACATAATAACCAATTTTGAACCAAATATGGACCAACAAATTATCCACTTATATGCATTTTTTATTGGCAAATGAAATACAATATTGAAGTTTTTTGATTAGTTAACCTTTATAGTTATGTAATCACAATTTATGTTTGATTGTACCGATGGATCCAGTATTTAAGAACTAGTGAAACTGTTTGCAAGGGCGCACATTTTGTTGCTTAAATATGGGATTGGGTGTTGATTTTGTAAATATGTTAAAGTTCATAAAATATTTTAGTTTTAGAGCGTAATCGTTTGTTCCTAGGTAGTTAAAGGCGCAAGGCGCACTTAAGGCACTAGGACCTCTAGCACCTGAGGCGCAAGGCGAGGCACGCGCCTGATTGAAGCGAGACGCAATATTAAAAATTATAAGAAATATAAAAAAATAAAGAAAAATAACATCATAAAATAACAAAATAAGTAATCGTTAGGCCATAAAACATAAAATATAGCAAATGTCGAAAATCTCAAGTAACCCAAAAGCAATTCTAGGAAAATATCAGATAAATAAAGAAGTATTGTAGTTAATGTCGGATAAATAGAGAAGTATTGTAGTTTATATAAAATAAATAAGGGGATGAACAGAGTTGTGCAAACTATCGTGGCATCAAACATAGGAGCCACCTATGATACCCGGATACCTGTACTAGTGCCTCGTACTAGTGTCATGTCGTGTCGACACGGATACGGACACTGGACAATACCGACACGTATCCTTCATAAAAAGTTGAAAAAATAAGAAAAAATAAAAATTTTAACTACAAAATAGAATACTCATATCCGTATCCGTGTCTTTGATTTTGGAGAATGTCGAGTCGTATCCTCGCTTCCCATATCTGTGTCCGTATCCGTATCCGTATTTGTATCTAGGCATCACAGGGAGCCACACTATAAACCTATGGAAGATATCGATTAAGAAAATATTAAAACAAAAGACAAGGATATTTGAGAACCAACTTGGTTTTATGTCAGGGAAGTCAACCATCGAGGTAATCTTCTTAAACTAATGATGGAGAAGTTTAGAGAAAAGATGAAGAATCTTCATATGATATTTGTTGACTTAGAGAAAGCATACTACAAAAATTCTTAGAGAGTTAATTTGGTGGGCATGGAGAAAGGAAGGAGTCTTGAATAGATATATTGACATCATTAAGGACATCTATAAGGGAGCAATGATAGTGTGAGAACAACGGGTGGTGAGACAAGTGAGTTTTCAGTCACAATGGGTTTACACATGGGATCAGCTTTTAGTCTGTATTTTTTTTTTTTTGGTTGTAGATTAAGTAACTGTTCATATCCTAGAGGGGGTCCTCCAGTGTAAGTTATTTTTAGATCACACAGTGCTAGTTGACGAGACTAGAGAGAAGATAAATGCAAAAGAAGAACTAACCAAGATAGAGTGTATGGAGTGCAACTCACATAGGGATGATCCACCACTTAAAATTGATAATTAGGAGATACTCCAAGGTGACCATTTTTGTTAACTTAGTTCCATTATCCATAAGGAAGGAGAGATTGGGGAGGATATTTCCCATGGAATTAAGGCTCCATGGCTTAAGTGGATAGTGCTTTTGGAGTGCTATGTGATTGACGCAATCGAAGTAAAAGGAAGCTTGTACAAGACAACAATAAGACGGACTTTTATGGAGTAGAATGTAGGATGGAGAAACATGTTCATAGAATGAGTTGTAGTCGAGATTAGGATGTTGAGATGGATGAATAGAAAGACTAGGAAAGATAAATTTAGAAATGAACTCATTTGTGAAAATATGTAGCCACAATAGGTGATAAAATAAGGAGAGTCAATTGAGATGGTTTAGTCATGTACAACAAAGAGAGATGACAGCATCGATGTGAAGAGACCTGCAAGTTCAAGGTTCTAAAAGGGTGAGGGGGAGGCAAAAAGGGATGTGGATTGAGGTATTGAGAGAAGATTTGAAGAAACTTGCCTTCATGGAAGACATGGCTTTAGGTGGAACTGAATGGAGGAACACGATTCGTGTAGTCAACCCCATATAGTTGGGATAAGGCTTATGACAATGACAATGATGATGATGAGTACATTTCATATGTAACAATGAAGTACGCATTAGAATTTTTTTGGACATTAGGTGTGATTTCATTATGTGGCATTATATAGCCGACGTCGCCATACTTGGGAGACCTGCTGGAGCCTACATGGTCGCCTTACACAGCACCTTAGTACCAAGCAAGGCTCATCTCAAAAGCCTTCTAGTGCCAAATCGGGGACCTCTGCTGCTCATGCTAGTAGTCAGGAGCCGTCTGATGCAATTTCTTCATCCTTTGGGCAATCCAGTACCATATCCAATATGGACCTTGACAAGCTTCGCTAGTTCCTTGTGCAGCTTGATGGTCCCTCCACATTCACCTCTACATTTGCTCATGCTAGTAGTCAGGAGTCGTCTGATGCAATTTCGTCATCCTCTGGGCAATCCAGTACCATATCCAGCATGGACCTTGACAAGCTTCGCTAGTTCCTTGTGCAGCTTGATGGTCCCTCCACATTCACCTCTGCATTTGCTCAGACAGTTACATCCCGTTCAACCTATCATGTGTCTACTTTATCTAATGGTCTGTTGTGGATCATTGATTCTGGTGTCGCAGATCACATGACTGGTATGTCATCCATTTTCTCCTCCTACAGTATCTGCTCTGGAAAAGATAAGGTTCAGGTTGCAGATGGCACATCTCGGGAACGGGCATTATCTCTGTTACTCCTACCTTACCTTTATCCTCGATTCTCCATGTTCCTAAATTTACAAATAATCTGCTTTCTGTCGGTCATCTTACTAAGAGCCTAAATTGCAGTGTTACCTTTTTTGACTCATTGTGTCTTTCAGGACTTGGAGACGAGGATAATTGGCAATGGTCGTGAGGATGGTGGATTGTACCTACTCGATAGCCAGCCGACTTCATACTCAGTGGCCCACCAGTCCAGTGCTAGTGTTAGTGGTCATAGCATCAATAAAAACCTGTTAATGATATGGCATAACAGGCTTGGTCATTTACATATTTCTGTCTTAAAGTGTCTATTACCTTAGTTTGCGTCTGTCCCATCCTTTGAGTTCAATTGCGAAACATGTGTACTTGCTAAACAATGTTGGGTGTCTTTCCCTATCAATAATAATAAAAGTACTCCTTTGCAAATTGTTAATTCTGATGTTTGGGGACTGAATCCCACCACTTCCATGTTTGGCTTCCACTATTTTGTGGTGTTTGTGGATGATTACATTCGTTATACTTGGATATATTTGGCAAAATCAAAAAATGAGGTGCAGTCAATTTTTTAGTCATTTCATAAGATGGTGTGCAATCAACTGGGCACCACGTTGAAAATTTTGCGCTTTAATAATGGTGGGCAATACATGTACAGTGGCCTTGCCTCCTACTATGAGGAGCATGGCATCATTTATCAGACTTCTTGTGTCGACACTCAACGAAATAGTGTCGCTAAAAGAAAGCACCACCATGTTCTAGAGGGTTCTCGTGCACTCCTTATTGGTATGGGGGTACTGAAGATGTATTGGGCTGATGCTATGTTGACTGCATCTTATCAGGTTAACTGTATGCCTTCGAGGGTTCTTGGGTTGTAGTCTCCCCTTTCCATCTTGTTTCCATCCAGTCCGGTTTTTTCTATCCCTCCCAAAATCTTTGGGTGTGTCTGTTATGTTTACATTCATCACAGGAAGGGGAAGTTAGATTCTAAAGTTGTTCGTTGTGTCTTCCTTGCTACTCCACTCAGAAGGGGTATCGATGCTTCCATCCTTCTACTCGTCGTTGGTTTATCACTATGGATGTTACCTTCTTCGAGAGTCCTTTCTTCCTCCATTGATTGGACCTCTTTAAGGGGAGTTTGGGCGTATTGATGAAAATCTGATACCTACTCAGGGGGAGATTCCCCGACCTATGCCATTTGACCATCCTTCTGAGCTTATGGTCACTCCTACTGCTGATACTAACATCTTGCCAAAGGACACGCAACTATAGACGTATGCCAGAAGATTTCCCAAGCGAAACAGTCAACTGTCCAATCTCACTGCCATGGAATCCAACTCGGTTCAGGTAATTCAGCTCTCATTGATCCTCATGATGATATTTTTGTTGATCCTTCTACTATTCCACCTGTGGACGTTGATGTACCTAACGCTCATCGTAAGGGTGTTCGAAGTTGTACTACCAAACACCCTATTTATCACTTTGTTTCTTACCAGTTGCTATCCCTGTCGTATAGAGCGTTTGCTACTTCCATGTCTTCTATTTTCGTGCCATGTAGTGTTTCAGATGCTCTTGCTCAACCTCAATGGAAAGCAGCCATGTTAGAGGAGATGACTGCACTGGAAAAGAATGGTAGTTGGGATTTGGTACTGCCTAAAGGAAAGAAACCAGTAGGATGCAAATGTGTATACACAGTGAAGTACAAAGCTGATGGGAGCATTGACAAGTACAAGGTCCGATTGGTTGCAAAAGGATTCACACAGACATATGACATTGACTACTAGGAGACCTTTGCCCTAGTGGCCAAGATGAATTCAGTTCAAGTTCTTCTCTCCCTAGCAGCAAATATGTCATGGCCTTTGCATCGGCTAGATGTGAAGAATGCATTCCTCCATGGTGATCTAGAGGAAGAAGTTTACATGACAGCACCTCCTGGATTCAACCTTACTGGGGGCAAAACACTTTTGCAAACTGAAGAAAGCATTGTACGAACTCAAGCAGTCACCTAGGGCCTGGTTTGAGAGATTCAGTGCTGCAGTCAAGAAGCTGGGATACTCACAGAGTCAGGTTGACCATACACTGTTTATTAAAAGAGTCAAAGCCGTACTACTGTTCTCATCGTGTACGTGGATGACATTGTGGTCATAGGTGATGACCTTGATGAAATCTGCAGGTTAAAAAGTATTTAGGGACAGAGTTTGAGATCAAGGATCTGGGGTCCCTAAGATACTTCCTGGGTATTGAGGTTGCTAGATCAAAACAAGGAGTGGTCATCTCACAAAGAAAGTATGTTCTTGATCTTCTATGTGAGTCTAGTAATTTGGGGGCCAAACTAGTTGAAGCACCTATTGACTAGCAACACCGGCTTAATCATGTTGATGGGGATCCAGTTACTAATATAGGCTAGTTCTAGAGACTTGTGGGACGACTTATCTATCTTTCACTGACACGCCTATGCAGTCAGTGTTTAGTCAGTTTATGCATGCACTTCGGTCTCCACATCTTGAGGTAGCTCACAGAGTCCTATGCTACCTCAAAGGTTCACCAAGAAAATGACTTATGTTTGGCAAGCATGGACATATACGGGTTGAGGCCTATACAGATGCTAATTGGGCAGGATCAGTTATAGACAAGAGGTCTACATCTGGATACTATACCTATGTTGGGGGTAATCTAGTTTCATGGTGTAGTAAGAAACAACCAGTTGTCGCCTGTTCCCGTGCTGAAGCAGAGTATCGATCTATGGCTCATGGTATATGTGAGTTGCTATGGTTGAATACTATGCTAAGTGAACTAGACTATCCTATACAAGAACCTATGAACCTATACTGTGACAATAAGGCAACCATCAGTATCGCTCACAATCATGTTCAACATGGCAGGACGAAGCACATTGAAGTAGATAGGCATTTCATGAAGGAGAAACTTCGTCTTGGTCTAATTTGTACACCTTATGTCAATACAACTGATCAGGTGGTTGACGTGTTGACTAAATGTGTCAGTAAAGGTTGTCTGCAAAATATGTTATTCAAGCTAGGCGTGCTCGATATTTTTGCACCAGCTTGAGGGGGGAGTGTGGTCAGGGGCTTATTTGTAATACTTTATATTCTGTAGGGATCTCTTTGTAATTATGGTGATAGTTCCAATATTATAAATATTGGTGAAATCGTGGAGCTCATAATGCTCTACACGATTTCACCCTTTCTCCTCTCGTCTCTTCTATCTCTCTAACCCAAACTCCAATTCTCTCTTTCTCTGATTTTGAATACAACATTTGCCATCTTTTTTATGTAACTCCATTGTGAATTTTGAAGCACTTTCTGCATGGATTATTCTAAGATCCTCAGATATGGATACGACATACGAATACGGACACTGGTATGAGAAACGGGGTTACAACTCTTCATTTCCTTCAGGACACGGATACGGATATGGATATCCAATCCAATATGTTGATACCATGCTTTAACTTTTAGTTTCTATGTTACGATCTCACATTGGCGTACACATGGCTAGTCAACGTGGATCGTAGGACCATTAGGGTAATTTATTATTTAGGATAATTACTTATTTTACTTAGATCCAAGTTTGGTAAGATCACATGTTTAGTAAGAATCTATGTTTGTCAGGTTTTCTTATTTAGGTTATCTTATTTTGAAAGTTGTAGGATCTCGAGGATTTGGTTGTTATTTTGAGAATATCTTAGGAAGGTTATAAATAGGATGTAAAACCTTTGGGAAGAATTAATCAATGAATAAGAGAAACCATTAAAGTACGCAAGTGTTAGAGCGTGACTCCCTCTGAGAGTCGAAATAGAGCTTGACTCCTTCCAAGAGTCGAAGATAGGAACTGGGTACCTATCATTTGATATCAGAGCAAACACTCCTCAGACCATGTCGAACGATGGGTACGAAACCATATCTCAAAAGATAGAGACTGAGATTCAAAATCTCCATGAAAGTTACGATTCTCATGACCAAATGCTTGCCGAAATATTGCGAATGGTGACAGCCCTTGAAATATTGCAAATGTCGGGATTACAACATCAGGAAGAGGTTCAACCACCGTCTCCGATTTCTCATGTCGCCAGCAATCAGTAGTGAGATACAGTTTGGAAATGAGAAAGGCGAAGATACAACTGCATTGTCATTAAAGCCAGTAGAGGGTCGACCACCTTCTCAGGCTACTCAACAATTTTTGCATACTCGCACTGACCCGAAACTGAGTGCGAAGCCCAGATCTGCTCCAATCAAACTTAGTGCTGTAGTGAGGTCAAAATTTGCGATCAAACCGAAAATGAAACCGAAGCTAAAGACTAAACCCGTAAAGGCTTCAAGAACTTTGACGAGGACTTTGTTGAAGAAAACGAAATCAGCTGCATAGCGACATCCATCTGGGTTAGCGCTCAACATCATTTTAGCTGACCTCGTGATCCGTGTTATTTGTAACACTTCGAGATTTGCATTAGCATTGGTACCATGGGCTATGATGGATGTGATGTCATCAAACGCGATTTGGGATCCTGGAGGCGTCGACCTTGAAGACAAGGTCGCTTTCAAGGCGGCGGCGGCATTGTTACGATCTCACATTGGCGTACACGTGGCTAATCAACGTGGATCGTAGGACCATTAGGGTAATTTATTATTTAGGATAATTACTTATTTTAATTAGATCCAAGTTTGGTAAGATCACATGTTTAGTAATAATCTATGTTTGTTAGGTTTTCTTATTTACATTCTCTTATTTTGGAAGTTGTAGGATCTCGAGAATTTGGTTGTTATTTTGAGAATATCTTAGGAAGGTTATAAATAGGATGTAAAACCTTTGGGAAGAATTAATCAATGAATAAGAGAAACCATTAAAGCACGCAAGTGTTAGAGCGTGACTCCCTCTAAGACTTGAAATAGAGCGTGACTTCCTCCAAGAGTCGAAGATAGGAACTGGGTACCTATCATTCTATCAGGTTAAGTATCATAAACTTCTAAATTTTGTAAAGTTTTTAGCAGAAATTTGTTAAAGGTCTATTTGTATTCTCCTATTGACAAAATAAATAAGGAAATCATTAGGAGTTACAAAAATACACAATAGTACAATAGGAAATGAGAAAATGGTGTGGTAAAGGTATCCATAAAGTATCCGGTACCAGTATCAGTATTTATCATGTTAATGCAGGTATAGCAGTCATGTTCAAGTATCTGGGTATCATAGATCTTCCTTTTTAAAACTCTGGTCATGGAAGACTCAACCATGGGGATATTAGCTACAAGCCTACAATTGGTGTAATGCTTTGTTAATTAAACTGAAGACTATTATTTTGCAAATGAGAATACTATCCAATACTAATTTCTAGAAAGTGATAGAAGAGGTTTCTTAATTGATGTTACATGATTATTGATTATAGACTTTATAGTTTATATGTTCAAACCATTTCTCTTCTCAGCATGAACTTGCCATCCAAATAGGTATGTTTTGATATACTTTTCTTCTCTGAAATTGCTTTTAGAATGCATAACCTTATTTCTTTATATTTGCAATCAAGGCTTATGTTAATTGAACATTGCAATTAGGGGCCACACTCTGATTTCTCTGGACCAACTTCTGGAAGCACAGCCTGTGTTGCAGTCATTCGAAACAACCGTCTTGTTGTTGCCAATGCTGGTGATTCTCGTTGTGTGATTTCTAGGAAGGGTCAGGTAATGTTTTGTTAGCTGGACCATCAAGTATTTCGTCAGTTCCTTCATGCTACACCCTACACATAGGCTGTCTATGAATCAATTGGGACCATTCGATCGGTTAGCCACCTTCTGGATGGGTTTTATTAGAAATTATAGAAATAAAACAATCCTACGGTTCCTACTGTCTACTATATTTGGCCTTTTATCAGTGTTGTAACACCTTTGCTCTTATTCGTCCCGAGCTTACTTGTTTTCGCTCTTGAATAAATGATTAAGATAGTCGATCAATATGATCTTTGGGCTATATGACCCATCCAAGAAATGATCCGCCAATTGAGTCCCCAGCGATGCCTAGACAGGCCACAAAGTATAGTGTCAAGGACACAACTTTTGTATTGGTCTTGGACACATAGCCCTTCTGTAGATGGTCAGGCACATGTGCTCAGTGCAGCATTTCTTATGCAGGCACACAATTTGTCAAGAGATCACAAGCCTGAGCTGGAGGTCGAGAAAGATAGGATCCTAAGAGCTGGCGGTTTTATCCATGCAGGGCGAGTCAATGGAAGCTTAAACTTAGCAAGAGCGATTGGTACTTCACTGGACTGTTTGTAATAATATCCGACTATTACTTTTGCAAATAAAAGGAGAAAAAAACAATTTCCTATTGCTTGCAAGTATTAAACATCCTTTTCTATTGATTGCAGGAGACATGGAATTCAAACAGAACAAATTTTTGCCTGCAGAAAAGCAGGCTGTAACTGCCAATCCGGACATAAACGCTGTATGTATCGTGTACCCCCTTGCATTACATGCTGTGTCACTTATGGTCGGGATTTACTGGAGTCTACCTAGACAGTCAGCTTTACTAAACGATCTTAAACTATCCACTTTGTTGACCACATTTAGATACATTTGCCATATTTTATTGATCCTCCAAAAGAATATGATGGATTGGATGGTTACAATAAATCTGCTTGATTGACATAGGATTTTGTTGTTATGATCCATTGAATGGTGGATCCTAAACACCCCCATCTGCAGTCACCCACCTCTTATGTGTGTCATGCACAGAGGTGGATGAGAATTCCTGTCTTCTCGAGAGTACCCTAGGATTCCCAAATTTAAGACCTTCCTTTCTGTCAAAGAAAGGTTCTTGACAACTGCAAGCCTGCAATCATTCTTATTTTGTTTTGGTTTGTCTGTTAGGTTGACCTTTGTGATGATGATGATTTTATCGTGCTGGCATGTGATGGCATTTGGTAAGTCTCTTGTGCCAATTTTTAGCTTAATAGAATTATTTTATTAAGATGCTTAAGATCCAAATGCAGTTGAGGCTTCTAGTTAAATGCATGCATGTTTAAACTCTTCATGAATTATATTGGAAATTGTGTTTGCTTTGTCGAGAGGATAAACCACAACTGTATCAGAATGAGTTGGATTTTTGGTAGCTAAATGCCATCGTGAACTAATTGGAGAAATTGAAGTATCCACGTTCATTGATTCATATTTGTAATATATACTGAATACTGGGTTTTCTCATTAAACCCCCTGAAATGATATGCGAAAGACAAACATACTCATTGCTGAGATAAATCATAGTCTAAATAATATAAAAATGATATTCCCGAAGACCTGTTCTTCTGGTATATCTCCCGAAGCTCACATGCAGGCCAAGAAACTAAGCTCTTATAAGTTATAACAAAGGCTGTTGGTATCTCTTGCGCCCATTTTTAGCTCAATAGGATTATTTTACTAAGATGCTTAAGATCAAAATGCAGTTGAGGTTTCTAGTTAAACGCATGCATATTTAAACTCTTCATGAATAATATTGGCAATTGCGTTTGCTTTGTTGAGGGAATTAACCACAACCGTATCAGAATGAGTAGGATTTGGTAGCTAAATACTGTTGTGAACCAATTGGAGAAAGTTAAATATCCATGTTCATTGATTTGTATTTTTAATATATGCCAAGTACTGGGTTTTCTCATTAGAAATTAGTCCCCCTGAAATGGTATGTGAAAGGCAAACATACTCCTTTTGCTGACACAATCTTAGTGTAAATAAGATAGAAAGGATCTTCCTGGAGCCCTGTTGGAAATCCAAAGGCTGCTGGTATCTCTCCTGAAGCTCACGTGCAGCCCAAGAAACCGAGTTCTTATAAAAAATTGCATTACAGGGACCTGCATATTTGGTTGGGAGAAACAATATAGCAATTAATCATCTAAGAATCTGACAGATTATAACATGCTGTAATCTTGAACCTACAAAATCAATAGGGGACCCTTACATTCTGATCTCAAGATAATTTGATGATTATATTGGATTTGAAATCCATGAGTGAATTTATTTAATGATTTCTAATATCTCCTCAAAGTAATTTATCCCAAGCTATATTGCAATGCAGCATTATGAAGTTGATATTTTAGACTAAATTCTGTTATAATTTTGCTTTAGAAATCAACAGTTAGGGTCACTTTTTCAGTCATTCAGTTCTTTTTTGTATAGTTTTATTCTTTTCTTCCATCCTCGCCCACCTCACTTCACTATGGTTGCTTCTTGACTCTCTTTGCCAATGTTGCCAAGGCACCTCCTCTGCTGTATCCATTGCCATACCACCATTTATGTTGTTGCCCCCATGTTTTCATTGTGAAGCCCTTTTTGAAGGGCTTTTAGGAGGTGAAAACTCACTGCGGGAGGGGTTCTTTCCACAATGAAAATTGAACTAAAATCGATAGTAATCTTCCTTAAATACAGCATATCAATGGACTCCATACATGGAAGTACATGGTATCTAGTGGGATGTTCATCATTTTATTCTTAACAGAAGGCAAGCTTCTGAACTTTGAGAATCCCTTTGCTTTTTCCTTTGGAAGAGAAGCGTCAAACGAAGGGCCTTTGCAGGTTCCACACATGGGCCCAGAGAGCTCCTCCAGATTCATCATGAGTGAAACAAAAAATAGTAGAGTGCAAATGCTAGAAGAATTACAATGAATATTTTTGTCATTTGTATGTGATCCTTTTTGCTCTCTCATCATTAACAGTGGCGTTTTGCGCTCTCATCATTAACAGTGGCCCAATTGGATTTTCACATAAATTGGTTATCTAACTGGGATTTGAATGTTTGAATTATTTGGTAACTGCTCACAGCTACTATTATTATTGCCAGGGATTGCATGTCAAGCCAGCAACTAGTAGATTTTGTTCAAGAACAGTTAAACTCTGTAAGTATGATCATTATAGCATACTTTAACCCTCCTATGCATGCATTGGTCCAGGCAGTTCAGTTTACAGAGCACCTCTTAGGTGGGCAATTTATCAGATGGTCCTAGTCTAGAGTTAAAACTTGGATGGATGAAGAAAAATATGGTTGACGGTTGAATGGTTAAGATCATAGATCAGTGTGATCTTTCTGTGACCAACCATTGAAGAGGTGGCTATTCAAATCTGGATTGATGTGTAGGTGGGCCAGATTTACAGGAAGGTCTAGAAAAGTATATCCCTTCTGACGTTAGGCATAATAAACTATGCAGGAAAGCAAGCTCTCTGTGGTATGTGAAAGAGTGCTTGACAGGTGTTTGGCACCATCAACAGCTGGTGGGGAGGGATGTGACAACATGACCATGATCTTGGTGCAGTTCAAGAAACCCATCAAATCCAGTCCACCCATGGAGGAGCAGTCATCGCAGTCTGAACCAACAGAGACAGAATCAAAATAATAGTTCTCTCTGCACTGATAAAGTGGGTTGCTCCTATTTCCCGTGCGCTTGGAGTTTGGTGAGTGCAAGAATCAAGGATCCTCATTTTACACTTTCAAGACTTGGACTTTCATAACATGTCTGTAAATGTAGATGGTTTAACATGAAAGAGTAGATTAGCTTTTGAAGGTCTGCTTGTGTTTCTTGGTGTCTTAATTTGACTAGCTTAACTACAATACGATTATTTGGTATAAAAGTGTACAGATGCTTCTAACCATCATCATCAATAAAAAAAAATGTCCTTGAGCAGCTTGAACCACATCTAGGATAGCAATCTCACTGGGTGGACATGTTGTAAGCTGACAGATGGCCCGAGTTGGAGTTCTTAATCAAGCCCGTCAGAAGACAGCCATACAGTAAATAGAATCCTATTTCTTTGGGTTGTCGTTTTTCATTTGACCATGAAAAAAGTGGATTTGATGGGATGAATAGGGTCAATCAGTTATTCTGATTATCAAAGCCAAGAGATCTCTTATGTGGGTCCATCAATCTGACTGTGGTTTATAATCAGGTGCACCATGTTGTACCATTTGGGATTTCTGTTCCATCGATGACTGTCCAATTCTCTTATGTACAAACCCAATTTCTAGACCGTTTGTCTGCGACCACATTCAATTGGAGAGGTACTAGTGAAGTGAACTCATCTCTCTAGACAGGTCATCAAAATCAGAAGTTAGGACAGTTAGATTTTTACACATGGCAGACGAGTTCCCAGGCCCAAAGAGCTCCATGTGTTTGTCACTTAACTGTTGGAGTTTATGTAATACACCTATGTGGGTGTCTTAAGTGGGTTGCGTCCCACTTCCCACGTGGGGCCTTTTTGGGTTTTCACTATTTACATGAATAGTTTCATGTGAATAGTGTTCTATTTTGTAGGGTTTCTCCCCATCATATATATATGAATCAACTATTCATTCTCTCATCTTCCCACAACTTCTCTCTCTAACCCTAATCTCCTTCTCCACCTTCCGCCTCCATTACACTTTTTCCTTATTCTATCTACAACCTTCATCTATTGGTTATAACCTTATTTACAATATGGTATTAGAGCATGGTAGCTCTAGGGCATGTGTCTTTGTCCCCTAGAGACTCTATTCCGATTTAAGACAATTATGTGAGCATCCGGAGCCGAAGAGAACTTTTGAGGAAATCGCAGAGATCATTCCTGCGCTATCCGGGGATTAATCCTGAGGCAAAACACTAGAGGTTCTTATTTCTAATTAGTATTTTCTCTCAGTTGCATCAGAGATCCAGTTTGTCTTCTCAAGCTTCTCCAACGTTTTTCCGACCAACATGTTTTTCGATGATTTTTGAGTTTTTTATTTTCTTGAGATCCGCACCACAGTAAGGTTTTCTACCCTAGCCGCCCCTTCCAGTATTCACCCAAGGACTGTCAGAAAGTCGCATCGCATTTTTCCGACTGTCAGATCATCAGTTTTCAAAAATCGGCTTGATTTTCAGATATTTGGGTTTTGGATTTTTGTGATATTCGCACAACAACAAGGCCCCTCTGACCTTGCCGCCCTATTCAGTACTGCTCGTGGAACAGTTCGAAACTTGATTCAACGAATTCTGACCGTCGGAACTCTAGTTTCCAAAAATCACTCGGATCCCCCGGTTACTTTTTGGGTTTTGATTTTCTTTCAAAATCAGACCTCTCTAGGCCCTCCTGTTCTAGGCGCACCATTCATTGGGCCTTTAGGGATCCTTTAGACCTCGCTTCGATTTTTTCGGAGCCTCCGGTACACTATCTGCTATTTTTGGTGGTCCTGCTTCGATGAGTTCCCCTGAGGCCACATCTGTGATTTCTGGCTCTTCCTCTGAAGATCGTCCTGTGACTCATGGCTCTCATGGAGATCACAACCCTCAGCTCTGCATTACCACTGTGAAGCTCGATGGCACAAACTTCCTGGAATGGAAGACTTCTGCTCTCATGTACATTGGGGGCCGTGGCTACAATGAGTATCTGATAGGTGCTACTAAAGAACCAGATCCGAATGACAAATCTCATCGGATTTGGATTATGGAGAACTTGACTGTCATGTCCTGGCTTCTTCACTCGATGCAAACCCAGATTAGCAAAGGGTTTATTTTTCTACCAACGGCCAAAGATGTTTGGGATGCCGTATCTCAGACATACTCTCAAGTGGACAATTTCGCCAAGCTCTATGAACTAGAACAAAAGATATCTTGTCTTCATCAGGGGGAGATGAAGCTTGGTACATATTATGCTTCACTTCGAAGCAAATGGGAGGTGATCGATCACTACCAGAGTTACTCCCCCAAGTGCGCAGATGACTTCAAGTCCTTCAAGGCGATGGTTGAACGTTCCCGGATCTTCCAGTTTCTCTCCGGCCTTCATTCGAGCTTTGATGGAGCTCGTGTTCAGATCCTTGGTAGGGATCCTGCTCCTACCTCTCTAGCACAGGTCTATGGTTACATTCAAGGGGAGGACAGTCGTCGCTCTGCCATGCAACTCCGCAGTGGGAGTGATACTCAGGACCGCTCTGCCCTGGTTGTTATTAATCAGAAGGGCCAAACATCCAGTCCGAAGGAATCTGGGGACCGACCCAGACCCAAGTGTGATCACTGCGGTCGCATGGGCCATATCCAGGCCACTTGCTGGAAGCTCCATGGACGTCCCCCAGGAAAGGCCCTGACTTCCCGTCAGTGTTAATCAACAAAACAGGGACCTCACTCAGGGCACTCAGTCACACAGGACACCGCACCACCAGTGTCTACCTCCTCTGGGGACACAGACTTGTTCTCTCCTACAGATCTTGAGCGACTTCGCAGCATGATGGCCCAATTCAATTGACCAGGCTTCCACTTTCACGTCTACATTTGCTCACACAGGTACTAGTACTTTTTCCACCTCTACTGTACCTTCTGACCCTTCTTGGATCATTGATTCAGGGGCATCTGATCACAATACTGATATGTCCTCCGTTTTCTCTAGTTATGGTATTTGCTCTGGTCGTGACAAAGTTCGGATAGCTGATAGCACCTATTCCTCTATCTCTGGAAAATGGGATGTACATGCCACACCAGCCCTCTCTTTGTCTTCTGTTTTGCAAGTTCCGCAATTCACCGCTAATTTACTATCCGTCAGTAGTCTTACCAAAAGTCTTAACTGCAGTGCAACGTTTTTTCCTTCTCACTGTGTTTTAGGATCTGGAGTCGAGGTGGACGATTGGTAGTGGACGTGAGGACAATGGCTTATACATCCTAGATTTTTCGATTTCTGCATCTGCACACCGGTCTAGCATCAGTAGTAGTAGTAGTAGAGTCAATAAAGACTAGTTAATGCTTTGGCATAACCGGCTAGGTCATGTACCCGTGTCAGTCTTAAAGCGTGTCTTTCCTGCTTTCTCTTCGGTTTCTACAATTCCCTTTCATTGTGAAACGTGTGAACTGGCCAAACATTGTTGTTCTGTTTTTCTCATCAGTGAGAATAAAAGTATTACTTTTTTTCCTATTGTGCATTCTGATGTGTGGGGCCCTGCACTCGTGACTTCTTTGTTTGGATATCGGTACTTTGTTACCTTTGTTGATGACTTTAGTGGTTGTACCTGGGTGTCCCTTTGGCGAACCAAAGATACTGTATTCTCCATTTTCCAAGAGTTCCATAAGATGGTAACCACTCAGTTCCATACCACTCTTAAGATTTTTCGCTCTGACAATGGGAGAGAATACCTCGATGGGGGTCTAAAATCCTACTTTGCTTCACATGGCATTGTTCATCAGACCTCGTGCCTTTCAACACCTCAACAGCATGGGACTGCTAAGAGAAAAAATCGTCACCTTCTTGAAGTTGAGCGTGCTCTCCAATTAGGCATGCAAGTTCCTAAACACTATTGGTCCGAGTCTGTCTTACTTGCTGCTTACATCATCAATCGTATGCCCTCTCGGGTTCTCAGATTTCAGACTCCCCTATCTCTCTTGGTTCCTGACGGCCTGGCTTTCATTGTTCTTCCAAATGTCTTTGGGTGTGTTTGTTATGTCCATATTCATCGTTCTTCGAGGGACAAGTTAGATCCACGGGCCTTGAAGTACGTCTTCTTGGGGTACCCCTTTAATAAAAAATGATACAAATGTTATCATCCTGCTACCCGTCGTCGCTTCATCTCTATGGATGTCACCTTCGCTGAGTTCATCCCCTTTTTTGATGAGCAGACCTCTCTTCAGGGGGAGCATGATGTTGCAGAAGAGAGTGTCCCCAGCCCTCTGCCTATCTCTATTCCTATGTCGAGACCTCATTCTAGTGACAATGACACTTCTACTACTGTAGTTGATGTGCGTGTATATGTCAGAACCAAGAAGAAAGGACAAGCCACTGTCCCTGCGCCTACATCTGCAAGTCTCCCCTCGGATCCAGTTTCAGGTATTGTTTTTGTCCCTGCCTCAGTTCTTATTTCTGTTCTTGAGCCACATACATCTCCTACTTCTAATGATCATATGAGCACTGATATTGACCTCCCTATTGCACTTCGGAAGGGTGTACGTACTTGTACGGAACACCCTATCTCACATTTTGTCTCGTATCAGTCTCAATCTTTGTCATATCAGAATTTTGTTAGTATTGCCTCCTCTATTTTTTTTGCCTTCTAGGGTTGCAGATGCACTTAGTCACCAAAAGTGGAAAGAAGCTTTGATGGATGAAATGTAGGCTCTTGAGAAGAACAAAACATGGGAACTTGTTCAACTACCCAGAGGAAAGAAACCTGTGGGGTGCAAATGGGTCTTTACAGTGAAACATAAAGCTAACGGATTAGTCGAACGATACAAGGCACGACTCGTAGCCAAGGGATTCACTCAGACATATGGGATAGACTATCAGGAGTCTTTTGCACCTGTGGCCAAGATGAACTCAGTCAGAGTTCTTTTATCCTTAGCTGCCAACCTGTCCTGGTCATTGCATCAACTAGATGTGAAGAACGCCTATCTGCATGGAGATCTGATAGAAGAGGTGTACATAAAACTACCACATGCGTTGACACTTGTTGGAAGTAACGATAAGGTGTGCAAGTTAAGGAAAGCTCTGTATGGGCTAAAGCAATCTCTAAGGGCATGGTTCAAGCAGTTTAGCAGTGCGATCAGACGAGTGGGCTACAAGTAGAGTCAGGTCGATCACACGTTGTTTGTGGAGCACCAGCATACTAGTACCACGGCACTGATCGTTTATGTTGATAACATTGTCATCATTGAGAATGATCCTAAGGAGATAAAGTAGTTGAAGACCTTGTCCTTCAAGTTTGAGACAAAGGATTTGGGGCCACTTCTTGGGAATTGAAGTTGCTCAGTCTCAGACGTGCATCTTCATCTCTCAACGGAAGTATGTATTGGACCTTCTGGATGAGACTGGGTATTTGGGAGCTCGACCAACAGAGACTCTAATTGATCAAAACCATCGGCTGAATTCTGAGGAGGGTGACGCCCTTGAGGATGTTGCTATGTTTCAGCGATTGGTTGGCAGGTTGATCTACTTGGCACACACCCGTCCGGATATTACTTATGCTGTTAGTGTTATCAGTCAGTTTATGCATGCACCACGGTCATCACATCTTGAGGCAGTTCACCGAGTTGTTCGGTACCTCAAGGGCTCTCCAGGTCGTGGAATACTGTTCGAGCGACATAGACACTTTAGAGTGGAAGCATATACTGACGCAGATTGGGCAGGTTCAGTTACTGATCGTCGGTCTACGTCAGGATACTGTTGGAGGAAATCTTGTCTCTTGGCGAAGCAAGAAGCAGCCAGTTGTAGCTCGATCTAGTGTAGAGGCGGAATTTCGCTCTATGGCACATGGTGTGTGCGAACTCCTTTGGTTGAGGACCATGATTGAGGAACTGGGACTCTAGGTGACAGAGCCGATGAGCCTCTACTGTGACAACAAAGCTGCCATCAGCATTGTTCACAACCCAGTCCAGCATGATAGGACCAAGCATATTGAAGTTGATTGTCACTTCATCAAAGAGAAACTTCAACAAGGATTGATTTGTACTCCGTATGTGAGAACACAAGAACATGTTGTCGATATACTCATAAAGGGGGTGAACAAGTCTATTCTTCAGACCTTGACCGGCAAGTTGGGCATGATGGACATCTTCGCACCAGCTTGAGGGAGAGTGTTGGAGTTTATGTAATACAGCCACGTGGGTGTCTCAAGTGGGCTGCATCCCACTTTCCACGTGGGGCCTTTTTTGGGTTTTTACTATTCACGTGAATAGTGTCGCGTGAAGAGTCACATGAATAGTACCACGTGAATAGTGTCACGTGAATAGTGTTATCTTTTGTAGGGTTTCTCCCCATCATATATATATATAGCGTGTGAGAGAGAATGAATCAACAATTCATTATCTCATCTTCTTACAACTTCTCTCTAACCCTAATCTCCTTCTCTACCTTTCGCCTCCATTACACTTTTTCCCTCTTCTATCAACAACCTTTATCTACTGGTTACAACCTTATTTACAACATTAACCCTCTCTTTTTCAATTTCAAAAAGGCTGCCATGGATAGGTTAAAAGTGAAATGCATGCTTAGCTAAGAGTGTGATATGGAATGACGTGCATAATTTGAAGATCATCCCTAATGAAAATTTGCAGAGATTGATGTAGGTTTACTTCCCAAGTAGTCATATTTGGGTGGCTATGGCTAATTTCAACCATATGATCAGCAGCAAAATTGCTTTCTCGACAGCAATGTAGCACTTGATAATGGCAAAAGTTTTGTTTTTGACTGCTTGATATCTTTGATGCTGCCTCTAATGTGGTGCGGTTCTTCAATTTACCTCCTAATATCTTATCTATATGGATTAAATGCATACAAAAATTTCCAGCATTAGCCCCTTGAATGTCAAAAATTTCAAAACAGGCCCCCACCTTTATAGTAAGTTAAGTAGCTTAAAACACGTTCTTCACTCGATCATCATGTGGATCGCACATGTCCCTCCACTAGTGTAGAGAGAGAAATAAAGCATTGAACGCGCAAGTATAATCTCTCTTTTTTTCATGTTTGTTCTTCCCTTCTACTAAGGCAAAAGAAGTATCCACTTGTTGAAAATTAAAAGAGAGGTACTTAAATCTTTCTTTTTCTTCTTCGTTTTTGGTGGAAGGTATCTAATTCTTTCTTTTTATTAATTCATCAATTCTCTCTCTATTTTCTATGAAGACGGGGGCCAAGGATCAGAGCACTCGTCCGTAAATCGGTTACTGGTACAAATAACATAAAGAAATGTAACCAGCGTTTATTGGAAAAAGCAACCCCAAAGCGAATCCAATCCAACAAGGGTTCCTAGTAAAAATGTGAGTTCTTAGGTAATATAGAAATATGCAAGATTTCAAAGTTTTCTAATTCTTTAACCAATACAAGAGCAGCATAAGAATTAGATCTTTCACTTTCTATTTTCTATTGGAGGGGTCCCAAAAAGTGTTCCATGTGACATTTTTGGAGGTATGTATCAAACTTTGCTCTCTAAAGCTACACGACCAAGTTTTCCTTGTAGATGGTTGTTCTACCGATATCTACCTAGGGCTGCAACTTGGGCGGGCTCATCTCGAGCCCGACGGGTTGAACCCGACATTAGGGTTGGGTTGGGCTGGGTTAGCCCTTTCAGAACTTGGGTTGGGCTTGGGCCGGATTTTTGGTAACCCGATCAAATAGGGTTGGGCTAGGGTTGAGGCTCGGCCCAACCTGACCCAGCCCAACTTGACCCAACCCAAGCCGGACTTACAAACTACATATATGTATTAGTATACCGACAAATATCCACACTACATTTTGGCAAATGCAGTAACCCATGGATGTTTGTCTTTAAAAACTACAACCCTTGTGTGAGATTACAAAATACCCTTGAAACTACATTTTGGCATTTTATGTGATCGGTTAATATTGAAAATATCATGTTTTCTTTGACGATTGTTTTTGCTTATTTATTTAGTAACTTTTATCATGCATTTGAGTTAATAAACTTTTCCCTTATTATGAAAATATCATGTTTTCTTTTATGAGGTATTGGAAATGAAGTTATTATTTAATGGTTAGCATAGCGGTTATTTTATTGACTAATAAATTATTTTAATATGAAAAAAAATTAGTAATCTTTCCGATGAAGAAAAAAATTAAGAAATTGACCAACTAGGGTTGGAAAATCTAGGCCCGACCTTGGGTTGGGTTGGGTTAGGGTTAGGGTTCACAGCCTTTAAGGTTGGGTTGGGCTAGGGTTGACCTCCAACCCGACCCAACCTGGCCGAGTTGCAGCCCTATATGTACCTTTCTTTATTCACTGCGAAGGTGCTTACTGTACGTCTTCCTTAATTATTGTATACAAGGCATTGATTTGTTCTTTTCTTTTTAATAACGCAAGGTCAAAATTTTAATGTTTAGCACCCCCTCCAAAAATGCCACGTGGCACTCTTTGGGTCCACTATCTCCATGAATGTTTTGCCCCACCCATTGGGGGTTGTCAATGGATCGAATCGATTTGATAACATCAGGTTTGAACCAGTGGGGTTTTGAACTAGTCAATCAGTGGACCTACCTAACACATTTTTGTGGACTCACTGACCACATGGATGTTTAGTCCACCCCTTGGTGGATATGATATGTACATCCACACGATCAGTGGGCCTAAAACATGCACTATAGTGATACGTGGGGCCATTGGTTCGACTGGTTTAAAACCCCAATGGATCAAAAAAAATAAAAAAAATCCTTTCAAAATGGTTCCCTGAAAAAGTTTTGTAGAAATGATTTTCGCAAGGCCCTGTTTGGTATCCAATAATATTTACATCTACAATTGCAAACATTTTTTGCTGCTTGGTATTAACCTGTAAAATCCGTTGCAAATACTTTCCACCACTTGAGTAAATGGTGCAATGCAAATATTTCATATTTGGTGAGTCTTCGATGAATCCAAAATAAGAGATGGAGATTACCTATGGACAAGGTCAATGGAATTAGATGAACACAACCAATCAAATAATGTAACAAAATGGATGAGAATCATGAGATAGTCCAGGCAAGTTGATTTTGGGCAGGACCCAATGATCGGTTGGTCCGAGTAGAGTTTTGTTGACCACCCACAATTTGAGTTGGGTGGAATACTTTAGAGGGACACTGACCGTATGGATGTTTGACCAATCCCTAAGTGGACCTCTGAACTAAAAATCAGCTTGATTAGTGATTTCAAACCCTTGGATATTTGTACCCCAAGTAATGTCAAATTCCACGGTTAAAAATCATCCCATGAAAATGACTAATACAACTTTTAGAAATCACTAATCAGGCTATTTTTTTTGGTCTAGAAGTCCATCTGGAAGTCAAACTTTGCTGGCTCTCCACAATGATTGCCCCCATAACCGCCCACAATATGAGCTGCGTGGCGCATTTGTGGAGGATGCTAACTGTATGGATGTTTGGTCAATCCCTATGTGGACCAACACATAAAAAATCAACATGATTAGTGATTTCTAAGTGTCGGATTGAGTCATTTTCATGGATTGATTTTAACCGTTGAATTCGAGCATTATTGACCATTATTTGGGTACCACGATCCAAAGATTTGAAATCATTAATTAGGCTGCTTTTTAGTTTGTAGGCTCATCTTGGGATACCAAACATCCATAAGGTCAACGTCTTCTAAAAGAGTACCGTGTGGCTCATATTGTGGGCAGTCATCATGGGCGGTGAGCGAAATTTTACTCTCCATCTAAGGGCCAAATATTATATATATTTCAAGGATGCTCGAGCCAAAAAGTGAATATTTGCAGTCATTTTTGGCTGCAAACATTAGCAGCTCAAATCGTAAAAAATATGATCTCACAGTAAATATTTATCCACGTAAATAGTGGTGGGGTGCAACCAAGCACCTAGAAATACAAAAAATATGTCAAACAAATATTTGCGGCGATACCAAGCAGGGCCAACGTTATTTAACTTTTTCTGTATCAACACTTTCTAACAAACCAATCTTTTTTCTGTAAAAAATTGTTGATCCCATACATAGCGCCTTGGTTTATGAAGGTATTTTTGTCCAAAAATAAATCAGGAATCTTTCACTTGAATTGCCAGAAGGAAGATGTCTAATTCAAGCAGCACGAGAGAGATGATGGCGAAACAAGGAGTAAATCTTTGATGGTGGACGTCCATCGCCAAAGTTGACGACGGACCACATTATGAGCCATGTGGGACGCACTTAGAGACTACTTACCGTATGGATGTTTGGCCCATCCCAAGGTGGGCTTAGATACCTAAAATCAGCCTGATTAGTGATTTCTAATGGTTGGATTGGAGTCGTTTTCATGGGTTGATTTTTAAAATAACCAAGATATATAGGTATACCTAGCGATGGGCCAAACACCCACACGGTGAGTAATTACTAAAAGTCTGCCACGTGGCTCATACTGTGGTCTGTGTCCATCAGCAAAGTTCTACCCCAAGTAAGATTAATACTTTTGAGATGAAGTGATGCTCGAAATAATGCTCAAATTCACACGGTTAAAATCAATCCATGAAAATAACTTCAATCCAACGCTTATAAGTCAGTGATCAGGTTTATTTATGGTTTGTAGGTCCACCTAGTGATAGGCCAAACATCCATATGGTCAGTGTCCTCTTAAGAATGTGCTACATGACTCATGTTGGTTGCCGTCAGCGGCATCACAGGTGTCATTGAAGGTTTACTCGTGTTTTGTTTTTGAGAGGGAAAGCTTGGGGTTAGGCAGGACCCCAACCAGCTATATTAAATACAAAAATTACAAACAAGCATATTTACAACCCCTAGCATCTTCCATAATAATTTTGGAAAGAAAGATGACTAGGAAACGAAGGAGGGGAGAAATTTCCACGCGCATATGGTTTACTCATGTTGCTCCACCTTTATAGTAAGATAACCTATAAGGCCACTCCCATCGACTTATGTGATAGCCGCCAACCATTGGATATGAGAAATTAGGTCATTTACCTTTTCTATGACGCCATGGTTGCTGATCCAACGGCTTGGAGTTCACTTTACTTTTGCAGATACTGATTTCTTGTCCATTATGAATTTCAAAGTGAATGATTCGTCGCAAAGGGAAAAAAGATTAAAAATTCAGTTTAAAGGAGTACACGCAAAACTCCTCAAACCCGAGAAAAATTTTGAAGCATGCAGAAATTTAGAAGCAGTGATCATGTGGCCGATGATATTGCGCCAGGTGCACCAGGATTAACCTGGTGCAACATCATTCTGGACTAAGGTGTACATGGCACAACATCGTTGGCGCATGATCGTTGCTTCTAAATTTCTGCCGCTTCAAAAATTTTCTCCCTCAAACAGAGTAAAACTTTGGTCACAATGGGTTGTGACCGAAGCCAATCACAACACACAATACGAGTCACATGGCACACTATTAGAGGGCGCTGGCCGTATAGATGTGTAGCCAGTCCCTCGATGGACCTGCAAACCAAAAATCAGCCTGATTAGTGACTTCCAACCATGATGCCCTTGATACATGATGGCATTAGCAGTACCATCATTTTCTTTCTTCGTTCTTATTTTTTTGGCTCTTTCATTGATCTGGATATTTTATAAGTTTGTGGTGATTCACATGGGCCGATGAGTTTGTTGAATTTTGGGGGAGTAAATCATGGATGATGGGCGCGCGTCACGTAAGGCTGGCTAGTATTTTTAACCGTTAGATTAGAGTATTCATTCTTCGTGCATCTATTTTCAACCGTGGATTCTCAAATGACAATGCTCATTCTTATTTATTTTATTTTATCTAATAATTTATGTTTTACTAGTATATCTATCTATCTATCTATTTAATGCCTCTTTATCCAACAGACAAAACCTAAGTTGGAGTACGCCCTTCATAGTTCAGGTTGTCCAGCACGCTAACGTCCCTCAGGACCTCATTATAAGCCACATGTCATACTCTTAGGGCTAATGATCGTATGGATGTTTGTCCCATCCCTAGGTGGACCTTTAACCAATTATCAGTCTGATTAGTGATTTCAAATCTTGGATCTGAGTACCCCAAATAATGATCATCTATGGTTAATTATCAACCCATTAAAATCGACCAATCAAATCCTTAAAAAATTCACTAATCAGACTGAGTTTTTGCATGTAGGTCCACCTAGGAATGGGTCAAACATTGATACGGTCAGTGATCTCTATAAGAGTGCCACGTATAAGGTTCTGCCACAATCATCGGATCAAAAAGCATTTTGGGTTGGTACTACAAAGCATATTGTGGCCCCATGTGATTGGCTGTTCAAAAAGTGTTTCTGGATTGGTACAAAAGCAACAGCAGATTGTGGGCCATGTGATTGGCTGTTCAAAAAGCATTTCTGGGTTGCAGATTGTGGGCCATGTGATTGGCAGACTGTGGACCATGTGATTGGCTGTTCAAAAAGCAAGGGTTGCAGATTGTGGGCCATGTGATTGGCTGTTCAAAAGCATTTCTGGGCTGTTCAAAAGCATTTCTGGGTTGCAGATTGTGGGCCATGTGATTGGCAGATTGTGGGCCATGTGATTGGCTGTTCAAAAAGCATTTCTGAGTTGGTACAAAAGCAACAGCAGATAGATTGTGGCGCCATGTGATTGGCTGTTCAAAAATCATTTATGGGTTTGTACGAAAGCAACGGCAGGTAGATTGTGGCGCCGTTTGATTTGCCACTGCTTCAATCCTTCAAAAATCTACTGTTTAAATTTTTTTCTCAGTTTTGGAGTAGGAAGTCTTCCAAGTGGGCTACACTCTCATTCTCTCTCTTTTTTTTCCCTATTCTCAAAGGGTTAGGTTTCCCTTACCCTACAGCCCGCCTCCCCCGTCGTTGGGTATGCTCCTCCTCTTTTCCTCTGTTATCTACTTCTTTTCTCCCTCTTTTTTCTATTTTCTCTTTTCTTCTATTCTCCACGCACATCACCTTCTCTTCATTTCTCAGTCTGAATGAATCACCCTTTCTCTATAATCCCGGACATTTGGAAAGAACCAAATGACTATTTTTCTAACGTTTGATTCTAATCTTCTTCAGTTTTCTCAAACTTCTCTCACAGATTGCACATTGTTTGAGTTCGTGAAACAATAAAGTCTTACTGAATCGGTTTTTTCGGACGATGGACTGTAGTCACAGGTGCACGAACTGATCTCTAACCTTTCTACTGTTCTGATACTGGGTTTTTTTTTTTTTTTTTGAGAAATCATTTTTTTGGCTTTAATTTCCTAATGTAATGTTGGTTTTATTTTCAAACCCAATCAACCCGACTGAACCCGATCGGGCTGGGCTCGGGTTGGGAAATTTAGGCCCGACCTGGGTTTGGGCTCGGGTTGAACCCCAACCTGACCTCAAGCCGAGCCCAACCCGCCCGAGTTGCAGCCTACTGTTCTCAGTCATTGTACGTCCATTTAATTTTACTTCTGGACTTCTCACAGAATTCTAATGAAGTTTAGTTTAATGGCTTTAGTCTATAAAATGAGGAGACTCACTGTTTCATTCGGTTTCTGCTCTAGGGATTCATCCTCCCACTTTCATTCTTATTCTCCAATTGTCATTTTCATTCTACTTCTAGGGTTTGCATTTTCATGTTTGGAGAAAAGAGATGAACGATCAAGAAGACAAAATGACAGAAAGGATGAAAGCAATCATTTTAGGTAAATTATTTTTGTTGTGATTTGTGCTTTTTTTCAACCATTTAGGCTTTATCTCTATTTCTAGGGTTTCTACTTAAATGCTTTTATTTTTTTTGTACATTATCTTATTTTTAACATTCTAGATGATATTTTTGTGCATCTCTCCATTGTTTTGCTTCTAAGCCAAATAACAATCTCTTTTATGAGATGATAATTTATTCAGTTTTAGATATAATTAAAATTCCCTAAAAGACTAGTTCATCCAAGTTTATTAATTTGTCTATTGATACAAAATATATACTTTTTACAACTTCTTAGGTAGTTTTTTCGTTGGACTAATTACCAATTTTGTTAGACTCTTTTGACTGTATCAAGTTCTATTGACTAATTACAGATTCAACTAGAATAATTGCAAAATATTATTTGTTATAATTCGTATTATTTTCTTCTTATTTCTTGATGACTTGATTTGCAGCAATATGCAGCTACAATGACCTATCCTCACAGAGGTAACATTTTAGTTTTTCAAAAAATAATTCCTTTAGGGATAACCTTATTTTTTGCCACTTCTTTAAAAATGTTCATATAATATCTAATTACATGTTCAATAAAAAATTGATATCTTGGTGTAGAACTTTTTTTTCTGTCAAAATAGTTTTTTTCTATTTTTTTTTTGTTAATTACACAAGTGCATTGCATGTGTGGAGAAAAGATTCACTGGTCCCGTGGACTTTCAAACTTTGAAGGTTACCCTCCCAAAAGGTCTTACACGTACGTCAAGGCCTAAACCTAACCCTTATTAAACCCTTTGTTAGTTAGTGAAGGGTGGTTAATAAAAGGTATGTGTCAAACATTTTGGTAGGGGGCATTCAAAGTTTGAAGGTCATCAGGACTAGTGAATTTTTTCTCTGCATGTATCCATTAGCTATATCTCTCTTGAATACAAAAAAATTCACATAATGCCTTCACTACATCTATTTCATATCTTTTTTTGGATGATTATCACCTATATTTGTTTTCTTTCATCACCCTTTTATTCTCGTGTTAGTGTCAATTATCTCTAGCTTCTTTCTATTCTTTGAAAGTTTAGATTTATCATATTCGGTCCATAATGGATTTGAATTTTCTTATAAGGAGTGACATCTATGATTCTTATACCTGTGTCGTAAAGTAGTTGTGATCATCATGATATAATTTTGCACTAGCTAGTGATCGTCATTGCAAAAGTTGGTGTTTGTTCGTATAATCCTGTTATCCTGAAGTTCAATATTGATCTTGGTGAAATTAAACATATGCTTCCGTTGGAGTCATTTTGTGTCAATTGACATGTGTCTTGTCATAATTACATTGGTCTACGCAATACACCTTTGAAGAGCATTGTTACTATTTCTAAATTTGAAACCATTCTATGCATGTATATTTGCTCTCAGTTACCAACTGTTGGGTGTACTTCAACTCAAGGTAGTTAAGGGCGCAAGGCACACTTAAGGCGCTGAGACCCCTGGCGCCTGAGGCGCAAGGCAAGGCACGTGCCTGACTGAAGCTAGGCGCAATATTAAAAATTATTATAATAAATATTAAAATATTAAAAATTAGGAAAAATAACATCATAAAATTACTAAACAAGTAATCATTGGGCCATTATATATAAAATGAAGAAATTATCATTTTTTCTATTTTTTTCAAAAATTTACCATAAAACAATGCACCCAGTTCGTCTTTATTAATTAAAATTTGTTTTTTAAGAAATATCGGCATATATGATGGATATGTCTGGGATACATGTCGGTACCATGTCCCATACCTGTATCCGTGTTATACAATGTCGACATTGGTACAATGGGGGGTACAGGTATTCGAGTATCATAGGTTCTAGTTAACATTGTCATTATTTAAATACAAAACAAGTAATCAAAAAGCCATAAAATTTGCTCATTCCTAGTTGGACCTACATACCAAAATTCATCCTGATTAGTAATTTATGTCCATTGTATTTTTCTTTCTAATGGTTTATTTTCAACTGTGGATTTCTAGCATTATTGGGGTACTCAGAATCAAAGGTTAGGAATCACTAATTAAATCTATTTTTGTCTTGTCAGTCCATCTAGGGATAGGCCAAACATCCATATGGTCAGTAGCCTCTAATAGTATGCCACGTGGCTTACACTGTTGGTCTATCATCAACTTTTATGATGTTCACCATCATCAAATTTTTTCTTTCACAAGTTGAAATGTTAGAATGTTGAATGACCAAAACATCCTTATAAATTAAAGAAATTTCAAAAATGAAAGAAGCAATGTTTGTAAATTGAGGGCTTGTTTGGTAACCCACGTGGCGGGAAAATAAAACATTTGCGCGTGCTAATATTCGCCCTGGTGCATTTGGCAGCCACTTGCCTGCGCCGAATATTTAAGTAAATATTTTCACGCCAATTAAGCCTTGGTGGGAAAATTTTATTTTCTCGCGGGAAAATCACTATTTTCAATAAAAATGAGTTTTTTAATATCTTAAAGTGATAAAAATGAGTTTTTTTTATCCTTTGACCTAATATGTTAGTCCCACACTCGCCTAACCCATATTTGACTTACTTTGGTATGTGGGACCCACTCAAATTGAAAGAAAATGAAGTAAGCTAGCTAATACATGTACCAAACATTAAATATTGAGATGAACAAATATTTAGCCAAGATAATATTCGCCTAGCTAAATATTCGGCCATTGGAACTCTTTTTCTCACGTACCAAACAGGCCCTTAAGGAATTTGAGGGCCATAATAGGAATAAGGATTATTTTTTTAAGTAGGAATAAGGATTTTTTGTTCTTTAACATTTTATTTTTAAAAAAATAGGTATTGTAGTGAGGCGCACACCTTGCGCCTGGACTAAGGCGCATGTCTTACTAAAGGCGCCTCACCTTGACCATTTTAAGGCGCCTTAGGTGCGCAGCGTGCGCCTTGCGCCTCAGGCGCGCGCCTCAATGCACCTTAACTACAGAGCTTCAACTTCTTGTCTTTTTCTTTAAGAGGGATGGCAGTTGACACGTTGACCTACGTAGTACACCTTTGAAGAGAACATTGTTACTGTTTCTAAATTTGAAACTGTTATATGCAAGTATTCTTGCACTCAGTGTACCAACTATTGGCTGTACTTCAACTTGTCTTTTTCTTTGGGAGGGATGGGAGTTGACATGCTTGTAGTTCTAGCTTCTACCAAAGACACTGTTATTTAGTTATTTCTTTCAATTATTTGATCTGAAAGGATTTGAATATAACATATTTTGAATAGTGCTTGAAAAGGATTTGAAAAGATAAAGAGTACTCTAATGTATTTACGTTTTGGCATTTTATTTATTTTTAAGTGAATTTTTGACGTTCTCCCCCACGTTATCTTCGAAATTTGACCCCGCAAATATTGAAAGAGCACTCTTCATCTCCGGTAGGTTGGCCGCCCATAAATGGTGAACAACCTACTTGGATCTCATGGTTGGTCAACCACCACTCCAGTGAACAATTATAATTTTAAAATCTTATCTTTTACGCTATTTTAGGGACATTGATTTTTAAATTGCTTGTTGGAGTTGTGGTTGACCAGCCATGAGACTTCAGTAGGTTGGTCTCCCATCACCAGTTACCAACATACTAGAGTTTTGTGGTCGGCCAAACACCGCCCCGACGGGCAATTTTAAGTCCAAAATCTTTGCCTTTAAGTTTTTTTTAGGAACATTAATTTTTTGAATTATTCTTCGGAGTGGTGGTTGACCGACCAATACAGGCGTTTGATTTGGGTCTTGGTTTCGGCCAAAGCCCACATGTTCTTGTGATCTAAAGTTCAAGAAAGGGGTATTTTTGTTCTCAAAAAATTTGTTAATCAATTTGGGTCAATGATAGTGGACCAGTTCACGAAGGTAAGTCAACCTTTCAATTTGTGGTTTTAAATACCATAGGAAAACAAGTTAGATGTTGAGTTTTTTCTCTATTTTGTACTCATTTGACCTAATAAGACTTTGCACTTGAAATTGCACCAAAGACATGTCTAACTTGATAATAATCTTAAAAACTTGGTCATTTTTATAGATAATAATCATTTTCATGACATTTTATTTTATTTATTTGTCTTAGTATTTTAAAGTATTTTTTTTCTCTAATACATTGTACCCTTAGAATTTGAACAAGGTCCTATTGCGAAACTAAATTTTTGGGAAACCAAAATATTGAAGAAATAACCAATATTTAAGAACGGGGTACTTATTTCGTGTGATTATCAAGTAAGTATTGCTTTTTTATAAGTTCATTTTCTTATTAATTTTTAAAATGAAAACTTTATTAGTTTCGATAATACTTCTATAATGTTTTCTAATGTAGAGGCATAATATTGCTTTATCAAAGTTGCACGAAAAGAATACCGTTCGTTGACATATTGCAAATTCAAAAAATATAAAATTTGCAAATAAATGGTATGAGACTCCAATACTTGAAAATAGGAAAACAGGTATGTATGGTAATTATATTTAATTTTTAAATTTTTATTATTTACTTTAATTAATATACTAATTGTGATTGATTCTTGTAGGAAAATCAGTTTCCTTCATTGAAGACGATTGTGGTTTGGCGCAGTTGATAAATATCGTATGTAATATCAAAACTACCTAATGACTTGGAAGATTTGATAGACATGTTCAATACATCAAGACGGTAAGAACTTTTATGTTATTCACTTTTTTCTTTTATTTTTTTAATTTAAATTTTTTTAACTATTTATAAAGATAATCTTGTATACATTTTAGATTTATTATATTTTGTTATTTTGTTTTATTTTCTATTAACATTTCTTAGAATTAAGTGAAATAATAATATGTTTCTAATTTTTATAACAGTGACATAAAGATGATAGAGAATCATCCAGCGTTGTAGTGTTCAAGAAAAAGTTTTTTATTTATGTAACAAATAAATAAAAGATTGATATAAAAGCAGCTATCATATTACTTGTCGATAATGAAAGGTATTGAAATGGATGCTAATAAAAATGAACCTGAAACACAAATAGACTTCTTTGATACACCTACTAAGTTTGCAATTCTTATCTAACCTGTGTTATAATTGTTTTATACACCATAATGAACTCTTATAGTTTTATAATTGTTTACAGGCATTGCAGACACCATTTAAGAATTATTTTCAAGATATGCTGGATCCTGTAAGCATATCTTACAATCAAATGTTACATGGTTCCTATTTTGATATCACCCTTTACTATTCAAATTTATGTTGTATTGCTTGTAGTGTTACTGATTATTCACTTCCTCTGAAGTTTGATCTTTTAAGAAGATAATGTATTTTCACTTATGTTACTTGGTGTGAGGTCAAAATATGGTTGAATTATTTGAACCACACACTTCAATTGCTCTAGCTCCGGTACTCATTGGTTGAGATCTTGGACAGTTGGTGGGGTACTGGAAAAAGATACTTCGATGCTCAAGTCAACAAGTCAGTGTGGCATAATGTAGTTAGTTTTCCATAGTTCTATTTATTGACTTTGGGTGAATGATTTGGTAGTGGAACTCATGTTGATTACAAAGTGTGCATGATCCTGGATTGTGTGAATGTGGTAACTTTTACACCCCCAATTCTTGAAGTGGGGAGACGTTGTAGACTTTGGAGTTGATGTCTCGTTTTGTTAGTTAGGACATGTAGAGAGTCTCTCATTCAGCTATTGTTAGTGAGTTTGTTTGTAGAACAAGGTATAGTTGGTGGTTATATACAACTTTTCTTGGGTTTCATACTTTCCGGCTAAATAGGTCTTCTCAGTAAAGAGAGATACATTTTTAAGAGTGATGTACTCTTATTACTCATAGAATTCGAGGTATGAGTTAGATTTTCTCATGTTATTGTGAGACTTGGTGTGGCCACATTGCCACATCAGCTCCCACATCCCACGACTATGACTTGGTCCATTATTTGCTAAAATCTGGGTTTGAAATTGAGGAAGTTATCCCATAAAGGCTTTCCTAGTTGGTTAAGGGAAGTGGCTATTTTGTAGGAGAATAACCACCCATATCAGTCTCCATGTTTACTCATTTTCATGATGGGAGGAAAAGAGGTAAGGCATTATAAAAGGAAAGGTCCCTAATCGTGTGAGAAACAGTGAAAAGATTTGTACCTTTTCAAAGAAGCTTGTGATCTCCATCGGTCTATGCATAAGGACTCACATCGATTAGAAGATCAGTCCATCGTGTTGTTGATCGTGATTAATCGTACTGTTGATCTCGCAAAGGAAAGCTTTCTCTCTTTCATACTCAACCAAGGATCATGGCCGGAGGTAAGTTCCGTTTAATCATTTCCACATAAAGTTGTTATTGATTGATATACGGACTGTTATATTACATGAGTAGCATAGAGGAATGTTACTTCATAGGAGTCGAGATATGCATGTTATGGTGCTCATTTGCTTTACCCGGGTAACATACCGAGCTAAGTGTGAGTGAGAAATGGATTGGCTAATTTACACCTCTAGTGTAGAGCACAATTTTAAGGAGGGAGTGATTTTGGTAAAAATTTCTTAGGTTTCTCGTAGTTCCATATATCAGTGCTGAGCTGAAGGTCACGAGCTTTGGCACTTTAGACTCATCTAGACCTTAGTTAGGCTGGGCATTGCGCGGTGCATTTACAACTCCAAGGTAGAGCACAACATTAGGGAGGGATGGTTGGATATTGCTAGAAATTTCTACGGTCACTTGCAATTTCATATATCGGAGCCAAGCCAAGCCTGTGCTTTTGGAATGTCAATGAATTAGTGTCGGACTTGGAGAAAGTTCGGGTCATTTACACCTCTAGATAGAGGATAACATTCCTACATGTCCTCCCTCCAAATTTATCCAATATTTGCCAATCAGTGGCAAGCCTGGACACAACATTTTCTAGCTACAATTGTGGAAATCACCTCAATCTCAATGATCTTCTATTGTTGAAAGAGATGCAAGAATGTTTTGATCATTTCAAGAAAATATTGTAAATGCCAGTTCTCTAAAACCCCGCGACTGCCATTTTCATCTCTCTAATCTCAGTCTAAAATTATCTAGTATCGTTCCCAACGAAATTTGTGTTTTAGGCCTCTTCTTGCAGTTGTTCTTTTGGTTGAGAAAACCCCTAATTAAGGGTGCAATTCCAAAGCTCTGTTTTGAGGGATCACTAGTCAAGGCAGCTCACACATATAGAGGTTCTACATTGGAAGTGCAGTTGAGTTAGAGTGCTGTTGCATTACTGCAACACAAGGGTAATTATGTATGCAATTTTTTTTTTATTTTTTTTTGCAGTTGCTGGTCTTGGCAGCCTTGGAAAGGTTAGTTTTGCTGAAAATTTGAACTAACCAAAGCAATCTAGACTGTGCTCAAATTCTGAAGTTACTTTAGAGCTTCGCCTTATGTTAATCCGCCTCTGAAGTTACTCTTTTCTCTGTTTCTCTATTATTTTGTTCGAGTTGTCAACGAGGTTACATTATCATATGGTAATAATGTATACCGAAATATGGTTTAACTACTTATTAGATCATTTGCCTTTTATTTTAACCCGATTTAAGTTATAACGGCCATTTATTATAACGCTTGGGTAAAAACAGGAAATACGGGAAAATAACAGAAAATGGATCTGAAATTCAAATTTTCAAATTTCAAATTTGCAAAATTGAAAAAAAATAGAAATAATAGCAGTTTTTTTTTTTTTGCAAAATTTTCCAGAAAATAACTGTCGTTATTTTTAGAGTGTTTTAACGGTTCATAACGAAATCGGGGAGGTCGAAGGTCCGAAACAATCAGCCTGGGTGAGCACCAAATACCTTCCAGATGAACCGGGGAGGTCGAAGGTCTGAAACAATTATAACAGCCGTTATCGCAGCCTGGGTCGAGCACCAAATGCCTTCCAGCTGTGGCTTTCCCTCCCGTTTCCACCTCTATCTCATTCCGAGGGGACCTGGTAGATCATGACTAGGAGATATGATCCCCAATTCGATGGTGATTGATCGATGGACGATATATTTTCGTTATAACGGCTGTTTTTTAAACCATGATCTTAACAACCTCAAAACGAACCTATGACCGTCCAAAAAGTCAACTGTTTAGTTTGATTTGTGGATTATCCAATTGGAAAAACATGGGCCTACAAATTGGATGGTTTAGATTGATATGATTGCAAGCTTTAGAATTGTCCAGATTGGTGAAATATTCACTGATTTAATGGTACAGATTTGTAGAGCGCAACAAATAATCTTCTTTCTAATTCCAGTCCAAGATGGGCCTTTATATTTTGGTGTCCACATTTGATATTGTGGGCAAATATTTACAAGCGCTTGAGAGCATGAAGGACCAACAATATAACTCCCACCATGGTTTAAAATAACACTGTTTTAATGCTTTTAACGGCCGTTAAAATGGGAACGCCCAAAGCTCGTTACATTATGAACCGTTTTTTACCCTTCCGAAAATATTTGTGAAAAAAGTTCTGTTTTTTTCCATTTTTCCCATCTGTTAACGACCATTTTAACAGAAAGAAATGGTAGCACACCCAGTCCGTTATACTGTTATAACGGCCTCTTTTAAACCTTGACTACACTACATTTTTCCATCTGTTTCAATTCGTTTTAACGGCCATTTTAACGGGAAAAATGGTGGCACACCCAGTCAGTTATACCGTTATAAGGGCCTCTTTTAAACCTTGACTACAACTACCAAAAAACCATCCCTGAATTCTGAAACCACGAGGGGGAGGAGATGGAGTGTTTGTGGGCAAACCCTCTCTTGGTTCAGCAGCATTTCAACAAGTTTGCCTTGGGTCACCTCTTCAGCGGGCTGATCCATTGGGACCACCGACCACAATATGAGCCAAGTGGACGCTGACCATATGGATGTTTGGCCAATCCCTAGGTGGACCTACAAAGCCAAAAAATCAGCTTGATTAATGATTTCAAACCTTTGAATCTTTGTACCCAAATAATGGTCAATAATGCTCAAATTCCACCGTTAAATTCAACCCATGAAAATGACCCCAATCCAACGGTTAGAAATCACTATTCAGGCTAATTTTTTATTTGTAGGTCCATCTAGAAAACATCCATACTGTCAGAAATCTCTTAGAATATGTCACGGGATTCATATTGTGGTCGGTCAGCAAAGTTTTACTCAAATTCTGTTGGGCCAGCATTCGATGCTCCAGAAAAAAAAGGTTTTAAGGGATCAAAGAAGGTTTCACTCAAGCCATATGCAGCTAAATTGGACTGCATCTTCCATCTCTCTTGCCTACAAACCAAAGCCAGTGAGTGGTTAGAGGTTAACAAGGGTGCTAGTGACATTTTCCAACAAAAGGAGGAAGATGTTGTGACCGAAGCCGGTCACAGCACTCAATGCGAGCCATGTGGCATACTATTAGAGGACGATTACTGTATGGATGTTTGGCCAGTCCCTCGGTGGACCGGTACACAAAAAATCAGCTTGTTTAGTGATTTCTAACTGATTCAATTGAAGTTATTTTCATGGGTTGATTTTAATGGTAGGCTATTGATCGTTATTTGGGTGCGAAAATCCAAAGGTTGTAAATCACTAATCAGGCTGATTTTTGGTTTGTACGTCCACCGAGGGACTGGCCAAACATCCATACGGTCGTCAGCGCCTTCTGATCGTGTGCCATGTGGCTCGTAGTGAGAGCTGTGACCGGCTTCCGTCACAACATCTCGTGAGTTGTGACACAAGTTTTACTGCAAAAGGAGATCCTATTAGGAAGACATGTAGATACGAACAACAAAAGAAAATAAACAAACACGCAGAGGACAAAAAGGTTGACTGAGATTAGACCAAATAACAGGAGCGATCGGTAGCGGGCTGTAGGTAGAGGGATGGGACACGAAGGCAAGGACAGGTATGACGAAGCTCCCCGACATGGAGCAGGAGCAGCGGAGCACCACCTTGGAACAAATCGCTCCTGCACGGAGCAGCGCAAGCTAGGACTGACTCTAGTTACACTCTATTGGGCCACCATCGAGTTAGTGGGCCATAAAGTTCGAATTATTCTCACAGAAAATCAAACCTTGGGCCTTGACTCATCTCCATGTGGGCCTCACAAATAGATGATCCACAAAAATACAACATCTGAAAGAACCACGTGGCACACTCTTCAAGGCCAATGAGCTGATGAATGGCCCATCCCTATTGGATATGAAAAAGACTCAAATCAAATGGCTAGAAATCATCAATCTTGCTGATTTTTTTGGTCTGTAGATGGCCAGACATCCAAACGGTTAGTAGTCTAAAAGAGTGCGCCACATGGCTTATACAGAGGCAGATTATGGGCCAGCCCAATATCTACTACCAAAGTAGTTAGTCTGTGGAACATTTTTTCCCGTGGAACTGTGAAGCGCATAAAACACACCACGTGATCTCTATGCATTGGATTTTAACTTTTTCCAGTAAAGCGAAGCCGCTGACAGCCGACACGATAAGCCAAGACGCTGACCGTATAGATGTTAGGCCAATCCCTAGGTGGACCTACAACAAAAAATCAGCCTGATTAGGGATTTCATACCTTTGGATCCTTGTACCCCAAATAATAGTCAATAATGCTCAAATTCCAACGGTTAAAATCAACCCATGAAAATGACTCTCATCCAACGCTTAGAAATCACTAATTAGGTTGATTTTTGGTATGTAAACCCACCTAGGGATTGGCCAAACATCCATAGGGTCAGCGACTCAGGGTCTTCTGCAAATGTGCCACATGCCCATATTGTGGGCTGTCAGCGAAGTTTTATGAAAAATTTCTGGCCGTTGGATTTAAACATTATACTTGGATGCTCAGATTGAATTGCTAATTTGCTAGAGATCACAAATCAGGCTGTTTTTTGGTGGGTAGGTCGGTCCATCAAGTGGTGGGCTAATCATTCATGGTTCAGTGGACCCTAAAGATTGTGCTAGATGGCACGTTTATGGGCCCCACAGGGAAAAACGATTAATAGACTAATTTTTTTCTTACCAATACGGTCAGTCGTTTCAAAGGATGTACCACGTGGCTCACATAAACGCCATTGAGCATTTGTTGTTAACACGTCGTTGAGCCTAGGCGAACTCTAGATACACGTTTTTTTACGTTTTATTACGATTTAACGGGGATCTGGGAATCTAACTTTCCTATTTTTAACCGATTGAGTGCTCTCTCTGTCCCTCTTACCTGCAAGGCTTCTCCAGTTCTCCTTCTTCTCCACCACCTGCTCGACTCCTCTTCCTTTCAGCTCGCCCATGTCAAAATCCTAAACCCTGATCCTAATTTATCTGAACTGTTCTTCATCTCTGCATTCGCTATGGAATTCAGATTCCGAGCAGACGAAGATAAGACATCTCCGTATTTCTCTCCTTCGTCGAGCGATAGCTATTTCACCAAACAAGCGTTGCGTGGTACTACGGAACGGACTACGGACAACACAAACCCAACCCCTTTTCGTTCTTGAACAATTCTATTTCTGAATTTCTGATTTTTTTTTATTTTATTTTTCAGCGGGTTATTTAAGTAAGGGCCCTTTAAGTAATGACATCCGAAGAACCGATTTTGTGAGGAATTCGGATCCTGTAAGAGAAGCGATTCAACGGGAGCTTGAGAAAGAGCGGATCAGAGAAGAGATTATCGCTGCGGAGATAGCCCGTAAGCAGGCACTCGAGGCGGAAGTGAGGAGGGAACTCGCAATGGAGAGAGATTTAGCACTCGGAAGAGCAGAGAGGTTTTCATTGGTGGCAACAGCTCCATCACCGTCGCTGTGGTCTGAACCGAGGCTACCATTGATACATCATGCGGATAGTACTAGGTTAGAAGATAGATTGTCTTTTCCGTTGGCTCGTCCAGAAGTAGGGGTCTTTGAAAGGTTGCCGTTTCAGCGCCGTCCAGAATCGGCTAGGGTTCCTGAGGTTAAGGCGCTTCCGGAGGTGAGCAAGGGACAAGTTGGACAACTTATGTTCTTGGTGAGTCCATGATCTCTTATGCTTTTAAGTCTTTTTTTCCACTAACGTGCATTGGCCTTAATTTGCTTTCTTGATTGGGCTTTACTGTTAATAAGTAATTCTATGGCTTTGTTTGACCATTTTTTTTGCCAAAAATAGATATTTTGAGCAAAAATAAAATATAATTTAGTGCTAAAATGGCAATTCGAACAGGCCATTGGACTGTGTAATGCTTCGGTGTTTGATCATAGTGTGGAATTAGAATGCAAAGCATTATTTTTTACGAAATTACCCATAAGTGTTATTGTCATGCATGCAAAGCTGGCCTTGAATCTATGCTTGTTAACAACTTGGAAAGCTTTTGAAATGACTGCATTTGCTGTGCTACCATTTCCTGTTGTGGTTTTGTTTGGCAGCTTAATGAATCGTTTTTATTGATGAATGCAAAATCTGATATTTAAACCTCCCCGTGGTGAGTTTAATGCCCATCTTGTTTTCTTTTTATGGATGCCGAATCTTTGGAGTGGATTTTTGCTTCCGAATATAACTCCCAAGAGGGACAACTCTTGACCTTAGAACACAGATACAAATGTGCATGCACCAAGTTGAGTCGGGTCAGGCGTAGTATGGTGCGTGCATGTGAATCTCATTTTTTCTTTGTAATTTGTAATTTGAATTTGTTTTTTTTTCTTATTCATTTATTGCTTTATATATTCTTGAGAGAGACTCTTGAGTCACCTTTCTCAATTTATGGCCATAAAGCCCAGTCAAGTGTGAGCACTCAAGTGATCCCTTTTCAGTGTCTATATATAGGGCTCTGCCATAGAGTTTGACACATCAACAATAGCTTCTCTTATTGTTGTATTGTACTACTACACAGTTTTCAGCAGTTTCTTCTATTTTCTGTTACACGTTTTTCTTTTGCAATTATACTATGTTCTGTTATTTATTTTCACTGTCCATTATTCAAAGAAGAGGTGTTTTGGGCAGCAAGTTCTCCTTTTGGTGGAGAGAACGAACAACAAACAATAGGCAGTAGCAGGTATTGGGTGGTTGTATCCTAAAGGCGATGCATTAAGAAATCTGCTACACTGGTTATCCCTTCATAAAGATGTGAATCATCTTAAGGATAACGACTTGGTCCACATAACCTGTTTTTCTACATATTCTACAGCTTGTCGATACTGGATTCTATACTCGCAAATTGAATTATAAGTATATTGGAAGTTTAATTAGGCCTTTTTAACTGTTACACCCACAATTTTAAGAAGATTTGATATTTCATGAAGGACAATTCTGCTATTCACACTTCTGGGTCTTCAACAACAAGCCATTCAAATTTAATGAACTGAACTTCAAAATGTGGAAACAAAATATGCTTTTCTACTTAACTGTGATGCAGATCTCTTATGTATTGTTCGTAGAAAAGCCTAAAAAGAATATGAACCTACATGAACACTTGCTTCTACTAAATAGAATGAGTATAATTTTACGTGCAAGAACTACATCCTAAATGGGCTAGCAGACAATCTTCTGATATTTATACCAAGTAAAAAACTGCAAGGTTGTTTGGGATGTCTTGTAAATAAAATATGATTTATAAGAGGTTGGGTCTAAGAAGTATGCTACGGGGCATTACTTGAAGTACCAAAAAGTGGACGAAAAGCCTGTAGTTACGCAAGCTCACGAGCTAAATATGATTTACAAAACTCTGTTCGATGTAATGCACATTGATGAACAAATCTAGGTGGTCGTGATGATAGACAAACTTCCTCCTTCCTAGAATGATTTTAGAAATATTTTGCATCATAAATCTAAGGAATTCTCGATGGAAAGCTTGATCATGCGGCTTTGGATCGAGAAGAGGCACACCAACAAGACAAGAAAGAGGAGATACACAACAGGCCTTAGACTTGTTGTTTGAGTCGAAGAATTTGCAAGCTAAGGAAATTTGGCAGTTTAACATTACAAGAAAAGAAATAGCAGAATACACCCTCTTTGTGTACCATCATTTGTAGCTCTTGAGCTCATGTAACTATAGATATGTTTCCACCATTTGGTACTTAAAGTAACGGCTCACTGCTTACTTCTTGGAACCGGCCACTTTTATTTCATATTTCTTTTGAAAGTACCACAAGGTCCACAACACAACATAGGCTTGTAGATTTTCAAGAAAACTTTAGATGCTAAAATCTTTTCAGGAAGGGAAGATGCCAAACGTCTTGTAGTGTTAGACTGCTAAACGTTCTTGGCGAATAGATTCTTAGACTTTAACGACAAGTTTAAGCATTGTAGTTATTCCCTCATTATTCGAAGTTCACACAATCAAGTTCTCCAATGAGAATTCTTTGGGTTTTGACAAGATATTCTTGAAATACTTTTAAGAAGGGGGAATTTATCTAACCTCATTGCCATTTGGAACTTTCCATTGACGAGCAGTTTTTCGAACAAAATTTTGTGTACAATCATTGTTTTTTGATATGTACAATCAATTTTAGCTCTTGAGCTTGCACAATTAAGACACGTTGTCTACCATTTGGTACTTCAAGTAACAACTTACAACATACATCTTGCATTGAACCTTTTATATATCATATTTCTTTCGTGAATAAATATCGTACTCGTTGTAGGCCATTCTATATAGGATTTAGCTCTTGCATATAATATCATTTTCATTCCATCTAGTTCTCACAGGTTCGTATTCTTTAGATTCAGGCTATCTATAGACAACATAGGCAACCGGTTGTTTCGTAGAATTTTTTTTTTCCCACTGTTTAAATTTCATTCCGTTAAAACTTGAATGGCTTCTTGTTGTTAGCGGATGTAAAAGCATGAATGATAGAATCATCCTTCGTAAATTTGAATTGTTTTCAAATTGTTGGTGTAATAGCAATAGAAGGTCTGAAATAAAACCATTAAAATACATGTGATTCAATCCACGTATGTAAATTCTATACCATGCTGTAGAATATGTAGAAAAAGGGGATGAGGCACAAACCAGGCCGCGTTCTTTAAGATGATTTGCGTCTCTATGGAAATGGCTGCATCAAAGTTTTGCACTCATCACCTCCAAGATACAACAGCCCAAACCCACTACTATTTGTTTTTTCTTTGCTTAGAAAATTGTTGATAGGAAAAAGCATAGCAGACAATAGAAGAAACTACTAAATGGAAGAAAGAAACTACTTGTTAAAAAAATAGAAGAAACGACTATCAGAACTTTACAACAATAACAGATGATGTGGTTGCTATATAAACATTGGGAGGAAACCATTTAAGTATTTACACTTAATTGGGCACATGTGTAATGCCCCTAAATTGATAAGGGAGGCTCAAACATCTCTCTCTCTCTCTCTTCAACATTGATAAATAATCAGAAAAGAATTCATAAAATTAAAGATAAGTTATTAGTTTGGAAACCTATGTAACAAGGACACTGACACGGGTGTCGGTGTCCGACACGGATACGAGGTGTCCGACACGACAACCTAAAAACATCCGATATGGAGACATGTCCGTACATATCTTTATTAAAATATATTAACAAATATGAATGCTTAAAATTATTAATAAAATAACAAAAAATAAAAAATAAAACAGAAAATATTTATTAGTTTATTATTATATGGAGAATGGAACACACCAGCCTGCTTTTAGAAATCAATTTTATATTAAAAATTACTAAAACAAGGGGTGACACGGCCATAAGTGTCCAGATGTGTGTCGGGAAGTGTCGACACGCGTGTCCGGGTGTCGAGGTGTCCGACACGGCAAAAAACACTAAAAGTGAAGTGTCCTTGTTACATAGTTGGAAACAATTAAGAGGTCAACTGTGAAGAAGAAATAATGTAATAAATGAATAAAATATTAAATAAGAAAAAATGGGACTTGCACGCATGCACCATACCAAGCCCCGCTCACCTAACCCAACTCGATTTGCTTTGGGACACCACAAGTGTGTTATATGTTCCTCGGTCTAGAATTGTCACCCTTGGGGAGTGGGGACAAAACTTGGACGCCTCAATGGCTCCACCCGTATGGGTCAAACCTTTTTTATATTTGTCAATGTTGTAAGGGCAGATTAGTCATTTGGTTATTATTGCACTTAGTTCTATTTTCTCATTCTTAGGGATAATATTGTCATTCCTAGAAATGTTTAATATAAATAAGAATCGATGGGAGTCATGTAAAACGCACGAACTCCACTTCCTCTCATATTTTAATGCAGGGGCATTTTCACACCGGGCTCGAGTGGGGCAGCCTGTGTAATATGGAGCACACTCGGGGTGGGGTGGCCTGTGTGATATGGGCCACGAGGAGGTGGCCTGTGTGATATGGGCCCACGAGGGGTCGTGTCAACCGAGAACCTAGATAGATCCTATGAGATAAAGGAATTTAATCTCACGCTACCAACAGTCGCGGCTTTTGGGGAGTATTGGTTAAATGTGCTGCATCAAAGTGGTATCAGAGCGGGAGGTCTCGTGTTTGAGTCTCCTCACCGAGGGTGATTAATGCAGGGGCATTTTCACACCGGGCTCGAGTGGGGCAGCCTGTGTAATATGGAGCACACTCGGGGTGGGGTGGCCTGTGTGATATGGGCCCACGAGGAGGTGGCCTGTGTAATATGGGCCCACGAGGGGTCGTGTCAACCGAGAACCTAGATAGATCCTATGAGATAAAGGAATTTAATCTCACGCTACCAACAGTCGCGGCTTTTGGGGAGTATTGGTTAAATGTCCTGCATCATATTTCTTTTCCTTTTTCTTCTTTTTCTTGTTATTTTTTCTTTGTTTTTTCTCATAAACACTGGTTTTGTACTTGGTATTAGAGCACTTGAAGACCATAGGACTTTCTAGGGTTAGTGTTGCGTGAACAGTATCACATGTGAACAGTGGAGAGAAAATCAAAGATACTAAAAAGCACACTTGGGTGAGAAACGATGCAATAGCTTCAGTTAGAGCAAAGCCCAAAATGGCAAAATATATTTTTTCTAGTAATTGTAGTGATTTATTTCGTAATTTTTTTATATCGTTTTGGTGATGTTTTACCCATCCGATTGAAGCTGAAGAAAAAAATTAGTTTTGCTGAATCAGATGGCTATGATTAGGGGGAAATATTTGGTGACTCCAACCAGTAGTCTTTGATCCCTGTTATATTTTAGACATTGAAAACTAAGTTTTTGGAGTTTCATGGAGATTTGAATCCACGGTGAAGTTTATACCATTCTTTGTTTACCACTTCCCTATATGTTATTTTTGGTGTTGTGTTTTTAGATGGTTGTGCTGTTTTGTTGGGTTTGTGTAACCGTCCAGTGATTTGATTAGTGTTTTCTGGGTTGTTTGTGTAAAACAACCCTACAATAGCTCTATATTAAGTTGAGTGGTGAATGAGGTTTTGTTTTGTGTAGAACAACCTACTGGTTGATTGTTTAAAGCCTTGCTTTGTCATGAGGCTATTTTTTGTTGGATTTTGCGTGGGGTAACCAATGTCTACCACAAATAGCTCGGATATTACTTATGGGTGTTCAGGAATATCTAGTTCTACATATATTCCAATGGAGAGTCCTGGTTTGCAAATTAAAACAGTAAATTGGATGAAAAAACTACTTGGGGAATGGTCATAGTCAGCCCAGATGTTCATCAAAGGCAGAAGCAAATTGGGGTATATTAATGTTCGGACTATAGAGCCGAACAAATTTGACTCATCATATGAAAAATGGGAAATTGAGAACTTTACTGTTATGTCGTGGCTGCTACACTCAATGTCACCACACATTAGTCGTGGTTTCCTATTCCTACGTATTGCTAATGAGATTTGGGATTCTATAACTCAGACATATTCTCAAGAGAAAAGTATTGCACGGGTCTATTGATTGCAACAGGATGTTGCTAACCTTCAACAGGGAAAAAAATACTTGGCAGATTACTTTGCGACACTTAGAAGTGCATGGGAAGAGTTGGATCATTATCATGCATTTCAGCTCTTGTGTTCAGGTGATGGGGAACAGTATAAGAGTTGGTAGAGCAGTCCCGTATTTTCGAGTTCTTTATTGGGCTAAATTTTGAGGTTGAGTTGGCTCATGTACAAATTCTTAGTGGAGACGATTTGCCATTTGTTGACCATGTCTACTCTTATGTTGAGAGTGTAGAGAGTAGGAGAGATGCTACATCACAACTTAAAGTTAAAAACAGATCTGGTCATCTCTTTCATTGCTCCTCACTAGGGTAGAAGTCACAATCCTAGTGGAAGGGGAATCTTGGTGCTAGTGATCGTGATAAACTTAAGTGTGATCATTGTGGTAGATAAGGACACACTAAGGAGAAGTGTTGGGATTTAATTGGTCGACCTTTGAATCTTACCGCTCAGGTTCTTCTACAACTCATAATGCAACTATTGGCCACTTTACGTCTACTTGTCCTATCATTTCCTAGAGCCTACTTATTTGCCAGCTCAAGATAGTGTTGGATTGCATGTACACCCACGTGGGAGTGTTCTTAGTGGGCTGCGTTCCACTACCCCACGTGGGAGTGTTCTTAGTGGGCTGCGTTCCACTACCCCACGTGGGGTTTATTCTCTATTGCTTATGGGTTAAGTGATGGGCCCACCCACTTAACCCACAATCTCTTTATTTCATGTTAGTGGGTAAGTGGTGGGCCCCACTTGACCCACACGATTTCTCCTTTACTTGTAGAAGCGGTTTCCCCATATATATATATATATATATATATATATGGGAGATTGAATATTTACTTCAATCTCCTCATTCTCTCTCAAACCCTAATCTCTTCTTCTCTCCCTAACCTCCATTCTCTCTCTCTCAATCTTTAGCATATTGGTGACAACCTCAAACAACAACATGGTATCAGAGCATGGTTACTCTAGGGCCTAAATCATTGTCCCCTAGAGTTTCCACGAAGATCTTATATGTGAGCATCCGAAGTCTGGGCAAGTTTTTAGCAAATCGCAGAGGGTCCTCTTGCGAAGTTCTTGCGTCTTTTCTGAAGCAAAGGAACCAGATATCTATCATTCCTGGTGTATTTCCTGCTATCAGTCATCAGAGATCTACTCTATCCCCATTCTTCAGGATTTTTTGTCAGTTTTTTCGAAGAACACGTATATCAAGGTTTTTTGAGTTTTGATTTTCCTCGAGATTCGTGTCATTTTTGGGCTTTCTACCCAAACCGCCCCTCTTATAGGGCCAATAAGGCTCGACAGAAACTTATTTCAGAATTTTTGGATCATCGGATCTTCTGTTCCAAAAATCGGATCCCCAACTCAGATTTCAGGTTTTTTAATTTTCGTGAGATTCGTGCACTGCTTGGGCTCTGTACCCTAGTTGCACCTCCCTGTGGATTATTTGGGATCTACAGAGTTTTATTTGAGAATTTTCTGATCATCTGATCTCCGGTTCGAAAAATCGGATCCCTGGTTCAGATTTTGGGTTTTTTCCTGCCTCGAGATTCAGGCGTTGTTTGGGCTTCCTACCCTAACCGCACCTCCCTGTGGATTATTTGGGATCTACAGAGCTTGGTTTGGGATTTTTCTGACTGTCGGATCTCCGGTTTGAAAAATCGCTCAGGTTTTTGGCCAAGATCCCGTTTTTGCCTGTTTTGGGTTTTCTTTTTTTTTTGAAACCAAGGTTCCCAGGGCACTTCTACCCTAGCCGCAGCTCCCAAAGTGCTCCTAAGAACTCCCCGAACCTTGGTTTAGGTTCTGCAGACCTGTTCGTTAGTTGGTTATTTCCAGGCCTTCCGCTGCGATGAGTTCATCAGAGGTTCATCAGTTGAGGATAGCACTCCGTCTCATGGTTCTCATGGAGACCACTATTGGATTCTATGTACACCCACGTGGGTGTGTTCTTAGTGGGCTGCGTTCCACTACCCAACGTGGGGTTTATTCTCTATTGCTTATGGGTTAAGTGATGGGCCCATCCACTTAACCTTCAATCTCTTTATTTCATGTTAGTGGGTTAAGTGGTGGGCCCCCACTTGACCCACACAATTTCTCCTTTACTTGTAGAAAGGGGTTTCCCCTACTTATAAATATTACTTATGGGAGATTGAATATTCACTTCAATCTCTCCATTCTCTCTTAAACCCTAATCTCTCCTCTCCCTAACCTCCATTATCTCTCTCTCAATCTTTAGCATATTGGTGACAACCTCAAACAACAACATGGTATCAGAGCCTTATGGCCAGGGAGGTCGCGGGTTCAAGTCTCCAGCGAGTGTATTCCCGCTGAAGGGGAGTGTTAGCGGATGATTCGTTCCTGCGCACGTATTGTGTTGGCCCGACGACCCTTTGATATACATAGTTGTTTCGCTCTTCCCCAACAGGTCGATCTTTTGGGGTAAATGGTTGTTTAACATGGTATCAGAGCATGGTTACTCTAGGGCCAAAATCATTATCCCCTAGAGTTTCCACGAAGATCTTATATGTGGGTATCCAAAGTCTGAGCAAGTTTTGAGCAAATCGCAGAGGCTCCTCTTGCGAAGTTCTTAGATCTTTTCTGAAGCAAAAGGAACCAGAGATCTATCATTCCTTGTGTATTGCCTGCTATCAGTCGTCAGAGATCCACTCTATCCCCGTTCTTCAGGATTTTTTATCATTTTTTTCGGATAACACGTATATCGAGGTTTTTTGGGTTTTGATTTTCCTCGAGATTCGTGTCATTTTGGGCTCTCTACCCAAACCGCCCCTCTCATAGGGCCAGTAAGGTTCGACAAAAACTTATTTCAGAATTTTTGGATCATCGGATCTCGGGTTCCAAAAATTGGATCCCCGGCTCAGATTTCGGGTTTTTTATTTTCTTGAGATTCTTGCACTGCTTGGGCTCTCTACCCTAACCGCACCTCTCTGTGGATTATCTGGGATCTACAGAGTCTTGTTTGAGAATTTTCTGATTATCGGATCTCTGGTTCAAAAAATCGGATCCCGAGCTCAATTCTTGGGTTTTTTTCCACCACGAGATTCGCGCATTGTTTGTGCTTTCTATTCTAACCCCACCTCCCTGTGGACTATCTGAGATCTACAGAGCTTGGTTTGGGATTTTTCTGATTGTTGGATCTCCGGTTGAAAAATAGCTTGGGTTTTTTGCCCGGATCCTGTTTTGCCTTTTTTGGGTTTTCTACTTTTTTGGAAACCAAGGTTCCCAGGGCACTTCTACCCTAGCCGCACCTCCCAAAGTGCTCCTAGGAACCCCCCGAACCTTGGTTTAGGTTCTGCAGACCTTCTGTTCGTCAGTTAGTTATTTATAGGCCTTCCGCTGCGATGAATTCATTAGAGGTTTCATCAGTTGAGGATAGCACTCCGTCTCATGGTTCTCATGGAGACCACAACCCCCAATTATGCATCACTGCGGTCAAGTTTGATGGGACCAACTATCTTGAGTGGAAGACATCGGCCCTCATGTACATCGGGGGGCGTGGCTACAGTGAGTATCTCACAGGAAAGACAGTCCAGCCTGCCGCCACAGACAAATCCCACCGGAAATGGGTTATGGAGAACTTTATGGTGATGTCTTGGCTTCTCCATTCGATGCAACCCCAGATCAGCAGGGGGTTCATGTTCCTTCCTACTGCAGCCGTCTAGGCCATGTTAAGGACACTTGTTGGGAGCTGCACGGACACCCACCGGGTCTGGGCCCAAATCCATGTCAGCGATCTTCAGCGAGACAAGAGCCTCTTGCAGCACTTTCTGTGGCTCAGGACACTGCACCCTCAGCACCTCCTACCACTGGGGATATGGACTCTTTTTCTCCCAGTGATCTTGAGCGACTTCGTCATATGATGGCCCAGCTCAATGGGCAAGCCTCCACTTCTACCTCCCCCTATGCCCATACAAGTACTGGATCTGCTTTCTCTGTATCCACTGTTCCCTTTAGTCCCTCCTGGATCATCGATTCAGGGGCCTCAGATCATATGACTAATGCACTTAGTCACCCAAAGTAGAAAGGGGCTATGATAGACGAAATGCAGGCTCTTGAAAAAAATAAGACATGGGATCTTGTTTCTTTACCCAGGGGGAAGAAATCAGTGGGGTGCAAGTGGGTCTTCACTGTGAAGCACAAGGCAGATGGTTCCATTGATAAGTACAAAGCTCGGCTAGTTGCCAAGGGGTTCACCCAGACCTATGGGATAGATTACCAGGGATTCACCGCATTATTTCCATCATTTCCACGAAAATGTATTATTTCCACACTGGTCAAAATATTTCCACGAAATATTTCCATTTTTGGGCTGGTCGAAATAAACCTCGAAACTGAAATTTATTTTCTTGATTAACATATACTAATGCTGTGATAAAGGGAAGAGTGCAGAAATACTCCATGTATTACATTAACAGTCCATATGTTATAAATTTGAATGGTTTCTATCCTTATGGAGCCCTATTGGACAAAGGCACAAATAATTAGAGAGTGTTCTGAAAGACTTGGTTCTAAAAACTCAACTTTAGAATTGTTGTATATTTCCACCCATTCTTGATGTTGATCAAAACCCTATCGAGCTTCCAATAAATCTACCTTGAGCATGTTACTTATTAAACGACGTAAATTTCTTACGTTTGCACTTCAATCTCTTATGTTGGACTCTTGAAAACATATATTAATATCTTCAAGTTAAATTCTCTAAAAGATCCAAGGGGAATCAATATTAGTAGACAAGTTAATTATATTTCCCCACAAAGGTTTTCTTTCTTCTTAGAGTATTTGTGCCATAGATAGCCGAGAACCAAAACCATGTACTTGAGTTTAAGATGGAGACCTTGCTGTGCATCAATGGGTCACTGCCGAATACACTTGAGATTGCCATTGTATCTCGTCTCCCAAGAACTCATAGCCTACCATTTTCATCTTGAGAATTGTTGTCAATTTTTTTCAATTCACCCACAAATTAAGCAAATATTTTCTTTGAATTTTCTCTCTCAACTCTTGTATCTGAAATACACTACAATTGAATATCGCGGTCTCTCATAATCTTCTTTATTTTCATCTATTTATTGGGGCTATTCAACCACCTGATGTACCAACCTGCAATTTAAGCATTGGGATGTTTGGTAGCATATCTACCTCGCATCTCATAACATTGTGAAGTTCCCTTGATATGTAAACAAGAGACCTAGAAGGGGTTAATTTTAGCCAAAGTTGATTACTAATATGCTTAAACAATTTAATCAACCAAAGCGATAAATAAATAGACAATAATACATAGCACAAGTATTTATAGTGGTTTAGTGTAAAAACATCTACGTCCACTCTCTAAATAGTTTTACTCAGTTTACTACATTTTAAATTCAATATTGAAACACAGTTACAATATTGAATAGGGTAAAGGACTCGGTCTCGATCGCAATCGATACTAACGGAGTACGGCCGCAACTGAACTTCTGCTCAGTCAAGAACTTACTTGACTCGAGCAACACAATAGTATAAAAGATGATTTAATAATCATGAGAGTTTTTATAGGAAAAACTATCTTACTAACAAGAGCACCAAGCGCCGAAGCTTATCTCCCACAAGTCGAGCAATGCTAGAAGACCAAAGCAAGCACGAAGGCAAGGAAACGAATATCAAATCTCTTGGAAGTGAATAACTCAAGAGATAGGAAAGTGAATTGGTAAGTATTAGCGAAGGGGGAGGGGGTATTTATAGTCAAATGAGGAGGGGGAAGCGCGCTTGTGATTCGAGGATCACTAGGAACGGTTGACTGGTCCTTGAGACCGGTTGCCCGGTCTGAGCGGGCGCCCGATCCTTCCAGACTGGTCGACCGGGGGTCTATTTCCCTTCGATCGCTCTGTCTCTCAAGCCCTGTCGCCCCCTATAAGTATTTTCCATACTGGGCTCTTTCAATAATGTTTCCATACGATAGGCTGTGGGGGTTCTATTTTTGTCCAAGTGGACTTTCAAAGGGTTTCTTCAAGTCCTTGATTCTTTAATCCTTGTTGCGTATCAAGGATTGTCTCATAGCCAATCTTGGAATCTTGAGATGCGCTTCGCAAAGTCCATGGCAACCAACCAGTGGAGGTTACATAAATGCCCAAGGTTGTATTGGAATTGACAACACAAGGAGTATACTTATCACATTGTTCCCCACTAGTGACACCCTTCAATTTGTTGTTGTCTATATCAGCAGCAATATGTTTACATTTCCAAGAGATGCCGAAGATCCTCTTTGGAAAGTGTTAAGAGTTTTGTTTTCTTTATTTGTTTGTCTTTATTATGTCAAGTGTGTGGGCCAATAGTTCACTTAAGTCTTATATATGTAAGTGGGCGCAACACTTAAGTGCACAATATATAAATACAACAGAGGATGCCAAACTACATAAGTTTGTTCCGCCGTCTCTTCTTTCTTTCTTCTCTCCAATTCTCATCTCTTATATCTTCACATGGTATTAGAGCATCTCTAATCCTTGGTAAATCCTATTCTCCTCTTCTTCTTTCTTCATATTTTATTCCCTCCTTCTCTTGGGTGACACATTATCTCTAGGGTTGTGTGAAAAAACTCTTGAACACTTCTCAATTGGTATGTTTACACCTAAATGTGCATCTAGGTTATTGTTTTGATGTTTGTTTCTAGGTTTAAGGTGTTGTTAGATTGTGTGTTTGATGCCCTAGGGTTTGTAGTGTAGGTTGTTAGTTAATATTCATTCAGTTGGTTTTTTTTACCATAGGGGCTTCTTTTCATCTCTCTAGTGAAATCGCACAGGCTATATAGGTTTGTTGGGTTTTCAAAAATTTTAAGCAGTTCTATTGGGTTTTGAAATCACACCCATAAAAAAGGGCATTTTGTGTTGCGTTTTGAAATCGCCACCCACTCCCCCCTAAAAAAGGCTTTTCTTAGGGTTTGATTGGAATCGCCCCTAGTTTTGTGCTCCTATAATAGTTTTGTGCTATTTCTCTATTGTTTCTTAACCCTTTCTGGAGTAGTAAGGGTGTTATGGCTAGTTTTGATGATGGAAAACCCTCTATGTAGGGTATGTTTGATGGAGTTGGTGCACAAATCACGTCTGTGAAGTTGAATGGCACTAACTATTTGCCTTGGTCTCATTTTGTTAGTGTTTTTATGTGCTAAGAAGAAAGTGAAGTTTATCATTGATGATCCTCATCTGATGATAAGATGGTTGAAGACTAGGAAAGTGATTTGTTGGTAATGACATGGTTATGGAACAACATGGAGCCCTCTTATCTCCATGAATGTTATGTTTTTTAATAAGACTAAACAAATATGGGAAGCAGTTAAGCAAATGTATTATCAAGACTAGAATGTCTCCGCATCTATCGGCTTTTGAGTCCATTTTTCAACTAAGCAGGGAGATAAGCCTGGGTGAGCACTATAGTTTGTTGTGGGGTATGTGGGAGGAGCTTCAGATTTATCAATCACTTAGCACCGACTATTTCCATGTTAGAGTTCTCTTCCTAGTACAGTTAATGCCTATTCCTGTCTTCAGCGTGCATCCATTAGGAATGTGTCTTCTACTCTCAAGGAAAATTCCGCACTGGTTTCTAGTGGCCATTTTGAGAGTTCTCGCAGTTGTGGTGGCCGCAATGGTAGTCATGGTGGAAACAGAGGTTGTGGTAGTCACACTGGTTGTAGTGGTTACGGAGGCCGTGGGGGGCAAGGTGACTTGAAGTGTACCTATTGTGGTCTGACTGGCCATATAGAGGATTATTGTGGGATTATTGTTGGGACAAGTGGGGAAAGCCCGCTTGTGCAAATTAGGCATTCGATGAGTATTGTTAGCCTACGATAGAGGCTTCTTCCCAGCCTCTCTGGTGGTGTACCTTCAACTTGGCCAGCTCCACTAGAAGTAGAACTCTTTTACAGTTGGTTCCTCTCAGTCTACGACCACATTGGCTAATACAGGCAATCCAATGTGCTTGGTTTCTAAATCTCCATCATCTTGGATCATTGATTTGGGAGCTAGTGCTCATATGTCGGGTATACAATATCTTTTCTAATTTTCAAGCATCTAAATGTCATATTGTATTAGCTGATGGCTCTACTCGTACAGTACTTAGGAAATGTGATATTAACCTACTCGATCTACTCCTTTAGCCTCTGCATTGTATGTTCCAAATTTTCCATTTAATATGTTGTCTATTAGTTAGGTTACTAAGTCTTTACAGTGTTCCGTAACCTTTTTTCCATCTCGTGTGTTTCAAGACCTCACGATAAAGAAGGTGATTGGTTCTGGTCATGAAAGGAACGTTCTGTATTATCTAGATCTAGGTGAATCAGCTTTATTATATGCGTTGAATGCAAGTGTTTGTCCTTTTCAGTGGCATTTTCGCCTGGAACATCATCCCTTATTAAGTTGCATGAAGTTAGCCATAAGTTGAGTCTAGTGTCTATTTTAGAATGTAAAGCCCGCCAATTGGGCAAGCATCACCATAGTGCTTTTCCACATCGTCTTGAGAGTTGTAGGTTGAGTCCATTTGGACATTTGGGATCCTACTAAAATAAAAGTTTGTCGAGTTTTCATTACTTTGTTATATTTGTTGATGACTTTAAAAAATGACATGATTATTTTTATTAAAAGATCGCTCGGAATTACTTCGTATATTTACCACTTTTTATAAAGAAATTTCTATTCAGTTTGGCAAACCTATTCGTGCTTTGCGGTTTGACAATGCTCTTGAATATATATGCAAATTGCTATCCAAGATTTTTGTTCAAAACAATGTATTATTCGTCAAACCTCATGTGTCACACCTCACAACAAAATGGCATTGCTGAATGCAAACATCGGCATGTGTTGGATGTTGCTTGTGCACTCATGTTCCATTTGAATGTTCTCAAACTTTACTGGGTTGATGCCGTCCTCACGGCTCGCTACCTTATCAGCCACATACCATCATTAGTTCTCGAAGGTCAAACTCCATTCTCGTTATATCCTGATGTGTCTCCCTTTAGGTCTACCACCTCAGTTTTTTGCATGTGTCTCCTTTGTCCATGTGCTTGGTCCTAACTACAACAAACTTTTGTCTCATGCAGTCAACTATATCATTTGTGTTATGCCCTAATTCAGAAAGGATATTGTTGTTAATGTTTAGTTTCCTGTGCTATTTTGTCAGTGCTGATGTCACCTTCTTTGAAACTATCCTATTTTTTTCATTTACTAGAAAATTGCTTGATTCGACCTCACGTTTGCTAATCAGGGGGAGCTCCCTTTATCCTCTACTCCTACTCTTCAACTGCCTGTTGTTACAGATGTTCCTCGGCAAGTTTATCATCATCGTTCGATGCCAGTTATGATAGTTCCTTTTGTGACCTTGCATCAAACACCAGCTTCAACTGAGTGTTACTCTCCCAACATGCCCATTGCTTTATAGAAATGTACTCGACTCGATCTTGCACTTAATATCCCATTGCTAACTTTGTCTTGTTTCATCGTGATTCTCCATCATTTTGTACCTTTGCACTTTCACTCTGTTGTTTCTATTCAACCATCGTACACACAAGCCTTTGGAAACTGGCCATAGATGAGATGTGTGCACTTCGTCAAAATCAGACTTGGAATCTTACCACGCTTCCACCAAGAAAACAGATTGTGGGTTGTAGATGGGTCTACAACATCTAGTATCATCCAAATGGTTCTATTGATCGTCTGAAGACATGTTTGGTTACGAAAACCTATGGTGTGGATTATTTCGAGACCTTTTCCCAGTGGCACAACTTCTATCCACATTTTATTATATGTCGCAATGTGTTGTGAGTGGCCTTTATATCAATTGGATATAAAGAATTGCCTTCCTACACAGGAACTTGCAGGAAGAGGTTTATATGGAGCAGCTACATGGGTATGTTGTCCTTGGTAAGTTCGATATGGTTTGTCGACTGCAGAAAGTTATCTATGGCTTAAAACAGTCGCCATGTACCTGGTTTGACAAGTTCAATGTTGTTGTGATTAAGTATGGCTTTCAATGCTCTCTACCTTTGATCATTTTGTGTTTATTCATTGGACTGCTTTGGGTTTGATTATTCTTATTGTGTACGTAGATGATATTATCACCATTGAGGGTGACAACCGTAGCATTGTTACATTGAAGGCCTACCTACAACAACACTTTCATACCAAGGATTTGGGTTTTCTTCGTTATATTCTTGGCATTGAGGTTGCTCGATTCAAGGAAGGTATTAACCTGTCTCAACTGAAGTATGCATTGGATCTCTTGTCTGAGACTAGTATGTTGGGTTCCAAGCCCCTTAATACTCCCATGGACTCTATTGTTAAGTTGGATGCTAAAAGGGGGAGTTTTATGCTGATCCAAGTCGTTATGGTCGGTTGGTTGGGAAGTTGATTTACCTTATTGTTACTCATCCAAATATTACCTTTACTGTTGGGGTTAGTTAGTCAGTTTATGCATGCCCCATGCCAACCACATTGGGATGCAGTTTGTTGTATTCTCTGGTATCTGAAGAGTTCTCGAGTGAGGGACTGTTATATCGACTGTTGAAGAAGTCATCTGTTGTTGGGTTTTCTAATGCTGATTGGACTAGTAGCCATATTGATCGTAGGTCCACATCTGGTTATTGTACCTTTGTTGGTGGTAACTTGATGACCTGTTGTAGAAAACGCAGAATGTTTTGGCTCATTCGAGTGTAGAAACCGAATATAGAGTAATGGCTCATAATGCATATGAGATGTGGGTTCACTCTCTTCTTCGGGATATAGGTGTTGATGTCTCTCTTCATATTCCTATGTATTGCATCAATCAGGTGGCAACCTTTATTGCTAGTAATCCTGTCTTTCATGAGCGGACAAAGCATATTGAGGTTGATTGCCATTTATCTAGGAGTTCTTTTTCATCTTTATGTACCAAGCTGATCATGATCTTTATGCTCCAGTTTGGGGAATGTTAAGAGTTCTTGTTTTCTTTCTTTATTTATGTCTTTATTATGTTTAGTGCTTGGGCCCATAGTTCACTTAAGTCTTATTTATGCATGTGGGCCTAACACTCACTTAAGTGCACAATATATAAATACAAACAGAGGAGGCCAAACTACACAAGTTCATTCCTCTTTCTCTTCGTTCTTTCTTCTCTCTTCTCTCAAATCTCTCATCTCTTATATCTTCACAGAAAGTTTTTTAGCTCATTGTAATTCTGTAGAATTGAACAGGGGACAATATCCACATTGCTCAGTCCAGATCAGATAATTGAGCATCAAGCTGTACCTCATGAGAGTTAAGCTCCTCTTCTGTATTCTCTGGACTAAGGATGTGAAAACAATTCGGGCTTTTCTGATTAGTAGGTTCATCATTAATTGCACTCTCAGAAAGCTCTCCAGAAACACACGTATTGTCCAGGACAATATACTTCCCAGTGGGTCCCACATGGCAACTTCTTCCTTCACTAATGCACCTCCTGGGCCACCTTGCCCAGTATGACCTGGTCATGCCTGTGCATCAAAATGCACTTTATCAGGATAGTCTAACACTCAGCACTCCTGTCCATCCTCAAGGATGTGTGCCTCTGTCCACCCGAACAAGCCTTGACAGAAGAGCAAGGTAGTGAGTTCATGGTAGCTTTTGCCAATATGGTAGACCACATTAGGGATATATTCGACATGTCGGAGATATTGTATAACTATAAGCTTAGGAACACTAACCGTCTTTGCTAAAGAAGGTGCTCTTGGGCCTTTTGCTATATTGCTGAAGATCTCCCCTTAATCTACTCCCTTCTTACAAAGTTTATTTTTATTTCTATCAACATTTTTTACCATTGATCATCTGTTATTGATCTTTGATCTTATAATATTCAAATAATAGACTAAAAAGAAAAAAAAATATTCAATATTGATAAAAAAATTACAAAAATAACTCAGCCTAATCTTCCATAATCCATAAATCCATGGGTTTGGTAAATCTTGCTTGGATCTTTGATGCAACTGTTGATTTATATCATAAATCAAAAAGACCTCATGGGAAAGAAGTAACCGTACTTATCATATGGTTTGAAATTGCAAATTGAACCTTTAGATACTGTAAACCCTCAACTGAAGAAATGGTTTGTGTGTTTGTTGGCTGCTCTTTAAAATGTGTGCGTTTGTGGAGTTCATTCTGCAGTTGCTAACCCAAATTGGACCACCGAACTGTCTATTAGATGATATGATATGGACATGGTTTGTGCCTCTTAGTTCCTCATAGGAGTTGTTTCAGACTTGACCAAGCTTGAAATAAGTTAGCCTACTTGCACTCAACACTGCTTAAATTCGGAAGCCTGCCTTGGTCTTTCCTTGAGAGGGGCCTCAAGCTAAGTTCGCTTCATAAAGAGTAAAGTTGAAGATGTCAGAAAAAATACAGTGGCACATCTTTATTGTGAGTTTAGATGACTCCTTGGTGGATTTTTTAACAATCAGCCCATCTGGGCCTCTAATTTCCAAGATCTTCAGCGAAAAAAAAAAAAAAAAAAACTTAAACTGGATAAGTGGATTCCGTTGGGCACCCTCCAGGAGTTCAATATCCTAAGGCCCCGGCCTTGGCCTTATCATGTTTACTAAATTCCCTACATGGCATTTTCTTTCGCTTTGAGCAGTTGGTAATTTTGATGTAGAAATTTACTCATTATCATACACTCGAGGGTATTGTCTTCTTTGTGGTGACTAGAGTAATCTAATGCTACTGAGTCTGTGTTATTGGGACCAGGATTAGTTACCAGGACGACGTTCCCAAGCCAAATTTGTGGATTAAGGCTCTGGACTGAATATCTGTTCTTCTTTGATGGGTAGGGAGGAATTCACATATTTGCTGGCAATTTAGTAGCTTTGGGAAAAGTCATCTCTCAGCGAGCTGTTTTCTTATTTTTCATTTTGAATGTTCCTGTTTAATTTAGCACCAAACAATGTGAAACCCACAACAGGAAAACCCGTTTGAGATTATTGTTTTTGCAGATTTACTTTGCACAAGAGTTACCTTTTTTTTGCTAAATATTGATTTTGTTTTTTGTTCATCTAACTTCTGTTACCTTTTATTGGCTAATATGTGCTTGTGTGAAGGTCACTTACTGGAAATTAGTTCATGTCCTCTAATTTCTAATTTTTAGCTTCCATATCTTTGATGGATCCACATATTCTTCAGAATTTTGTGATTGGAAATCTTGTTTACTATGATTTTTCAGTGAGTATTAGCTTCAGTTCAGAAGAATACTAGCGATAATACCAGGGAGACAATATACTCCATTTACTATGACTATTTTGGGTGATATAAATTTCCATATTTCTAAGTTTTTCAAAACCAAGACCAGGTAAAACCATGATTTTTCATAATTAGAACAAAGTGTGGAGTTCACATGCCAAACGTTGTACCAGCTTTGACCATTCACCAGGTGATGATTAATCCATGCATGCTCAATGATTAATCCATGCAGGCTAAGCCCATGAGCCATAATCTTTCTGGGACAAAGAGAAAAGCAGGAGCAGGAGCTGGGGAGCTTGCATTAGTTAGTTCGAAGAAGAAAACCCCCAAGGAGTGGAGTTGTGCTCTCTGTCAAGTGAGTGCCACAAGTGAGCAAGGTCTGAATGACCACCTCCAAGGGAAGAAGCACAAAGCCAAGGAGGCTGAGCTGAGAGAGAATAGAACAGCTAGCAGGAACACCGGTAGCTCCACTCCATTGCCAAAGAAAACTGATAAACCCAAGCTCACAAAGACAAGTGGCAATCCAAAGATTCCAAACCCAAACCACGGGAAAAAACAGGAGGGGAAATTGTTGCAGGATAAGAAACAGCATGTCAGGAAGAATGGGGAGGCATCATTGCTGAAAAAGCAAAAGATCGGAGATTTGAAGAAGAAAAAATTTAAGCTTTGGTGCGAACATTGTCATGTGGGGTGCAACAGTGAAACTGTAATGGCCGCTCACAGAAGTGGGAAGAAGCACATGGCCCAGGTGCAGGGACTGAAGCAAAATTGTGGGGATGTTCCAGCCATCATTACCACCATTACAACTGAGACTATTCATGGAAAAGCAGAAGATGCAACTGAAGAGGAGAACGAAGAATCAATGGAAAATGTTGATGGGCTAGTATATGGAGTGGAAGATGCTGAGGAGCCAGCCAAGGCAATGGAGGCAGCAGTAGACGAGGAGGCCGAGGCAGAAGGTTCAGGGGAAATGGAAGTGATGGATAGGCTGACGGCAACGGAAACATCTGACATGGATTGACAAGTGGCTTCTGTAAGTTTTTCAAGATACTGATGTACCATTCAGATTTCGATAATGTTGTTGTGAAGATATGCACTTTGGCACTTTGTTGTTCAGCTTGTATTTCTAATGCAACACTGAATCGTAATTCTTCAACTTCTAAACCAGTCTACGAATGTCAGAATGATTTGAACTTTTGCGAGGATGATCTCCTCGCCATAGAGACCATCCTCGCCAAAAATCATCCAATTCCAAAACTTATAATTTATATTGGCCCACGCCAATTTTTTGTTGTAGAAAATGTTGTGAAAATTGCTGTCTCCCGATCCACCCATATATATGGGTATATGCACATGTACATGGCCTATAATTACTGAAATTTGAAAATATTTTCAAAAGTCTATGCTTATGTTTTGCACTTGAGATTAATAGATGAGGCTTGGTGTCCTATTTTTTCAGCCAGCAGTCCATGCTTCCTCCCTGGCCTATTTGGGATTTCTCACACTTACGTTTTATGATCATCAATCCAGGGTATATAACGGGTGGAGCAGCCATCGGACTCAGATTGGCCACAAACCAAAGTTCACTGTTCAGATTAATCCGGACGGGCAAACATTTAAGACCTTGTTTGTATAAGAACAAGGCTGGCCTGATTTTGTTACCAAGCGCGCGGGGTCAATATGTGCATCGTTTGCTGCTAGAAAACATGTTTCCAAACAGTCTCTAGCGTGTAACTATTTTGTTATCCTTCATCAAATTAAAATCTAGAAAACAACTAGTGTGATCAATATTTTTAAAGCGAATCCCGTTTTGTCTGGCAATTTGATAGGTATGTTTAGCCCATTGCTGGTCACCGCCGTATGGCTGACCATGACAGTTTTAATCGCTGGTCACCACCGTATGGCTGACCAGCGATTCCGGTTTCATGCACGCGAGTTGTAGCCTGCAATCTGAACTGAGGACGGATTTTTGGTGTTAGCTCACCCTCGCATGATCGCGACCCTTTGTCCCGGCCATTGTAACACATGTGTCGCCCAAGTCATAAGGGGCATGATGACTTGATGTCATCCTCATCTTCCTCCGGCTTATCACCAGCAGTCTGTTCAGGGTTCCAAACTCAACGGTGGCGACTAAACACAAGGGTTATGCTCGTTGCGGGAATTAACCCAACACCTTACGGCACGAGCTGACGATAGACATGCACCATCTATATCCACGTTCCTGAAGGCATCCCTCTCTTTCAAGAGGATTCTTGACATGTCAAGCCCTGGTAAGGTTCTTCGCTTTGCATCGAATTAAACCACATGCTCCACCACTTGTACAGGCCCCCGTTAATTCCTTTGAGTTCCATTTTGGCGAACGTACTCCACATACGGGATACTTAATGTGTTAGCTACAACGCTGCACAGGTCAAAACCCAGTATGGTATTCTCTACAACAAGAGTAACCAAGTTTCTTATACATATCAAGACCATACATATTTTACCACATCCATTGAGGTAGTTCTTTCCAAGGAGTAGAACTATGCTCAGGGTAGCCAACAGTCTATAAAGTTGTTCTAATTTGAAGTCATTATCAAGTACAGGTAAGGTCATTATCCCTGAATAAGTACTAGTTCAATTTTATAAATCTAACCTAGTCCTAACCAGTGTCAGTCAGTGTATTTGTGAAAGTACAAGTCAAAGTACGATTGCTTCACTAACTGATAAATAGTATAGATAGTAATATCTTAGAATGCTAAGCAATGGTAGGTTTAGTCTCAATCTATCATGTGTCAAGTCTTGGTTATAGCGCATCAACCAAATACTCGTGAATACATATGCACTAACTCACACAACCTAACAAGACACAACACTATTTTTGTTTTTTAATTTTTAATTTTTTTTCGTATATTGTCAGGGAAGGCCTTGACCGCCCACAATACGAGACACGTGACACACTCTTAAGGATGCTGACTGTATGGATGTTTAGCCAATCCACATGTGGATCTGCAAACCAAAAATCAGCCTGATTAGTGATTTCAAACCTTTGGATCCTTGTATCCCAAATAATAGTCAATATCAAATTCCCACAGTTAAAATCAACCCATGAAAATGACTTTAATCCAACACTTAGAAATCACTAATCAGGCTGATTTTTGGTTAGTAGGTCCACCTAGGGATTGGTTAAACATCCATACAGTCAGTGTCCTCTAAGGGTGCCATGTGGCTCATATTGTGGGCGGTCAGGGGCTTCCTTGAACTTCGACGGCGGTCAGGCAAGTTTTACTCAAATCTGAAGGGGCAACTTGCTTCCATCTGGGCCTGCTGACCGCATAGATGTTTAGCCCACCCTTTGGTGGATAAACACACCAAAAATCACCCTGATTGGTAATTTCTAACCATTAGATTTCAGTACTTTTAAGGTGTGATTATTGCCGTTGGATTCAATCATTTTTTTTACTAAAACCCGACGGCTAAAAATCATCAAACAAGCTGATTTTTGGTATGAATGTCTAGTAATGAGTGAGCTAAACATCCATGCGGTCTGTGGGCCCAGCTGGAGCGGTGAGTAACAAAAATGGTGCTTTCTCAAGCTTTTTGGCGTGAGGTATACCAGTTACATTACGACCCTTGTTTTTAAACTTAACGGGACCCAACTCCCTCAGAGTATAGAATCCAGACTCTTAACGGAGTGGTAAATCCCTAGGAACGGCTGACTCAGCGATTTAGGACGACTCGCCCCGTATGAATTGGCCTATCCCTAAATGGGACCTACACACCAAACATCAGCTTGATTAGTGGTTTCTAACCTTTGGATCTGAGTAGCCCAAATAATGCAAAAAATCCACGGTTTAAAATAAACCATAAAAAAACTCTAACCTGACGGATAGAAAACAGTAATCAAGCTGAAATTTGATAATTAAAGAGTCCGGACTCATTAAACTAACGGTCGTGATGTGCCTTAAAGAAGGCACCAAGATGTGTTAGCGACAGTTTCTTCGCAAATAATTACCGAAATAAAAAAAGACAGTTTCTTCACAAGAAATAATTTGATGTTAAGCGAGACATCAGAAAGTAGTGTTTTAGCTTTTTTCCAAAGCTGTCATCTATACAATTAAGTGGACCCGTCACCTATACCATTAAGTGGGGTCCACAGAATATTCCTTACAAATATTTGGTCTAAACATCAAATTATTTTTGGGCAAAAAAATATTTTTTTTTTTTTGGAAGCCATCTGATTTGATGGAGTTTTAATACCCTTTAAATTGTAAAAATTGTAAACATGCAAACCTCATTTTTGCTTCCCAAATCATCAGGTCTAGCTCAAGAAACATAGACTTGATTCTAAGAATCCAACGGTGGTTGTCAACGCCGAGCACTTTTTCACTTTTTTCGACGTTGACAACCACTTTTGGATTCGTGAAATCTACAGCCGAGCATGCTAACACCGAGAGGTGTCAGAAAAAGGGGGTCTTCAGAGCCCGAGCCATTCAATACCCCTTTTTAAGTTAATTTTGAAATGAATGAATGAACTCGCGAGTTCAAATGAAAATTTAATTCTCTACAAGATTTTGAAATGAATGAATTGATGAACCGATCGGTTTTATTCCGAAACGTTTTCTTCCAACTAATGCTTTTCTTCTTCATATAGTAATATTAATAATATAGCTTTAAAGTCCAAACCCCCCTATATATATATAAGGATTGTCTCAACTTTTAAACCATTAAAGTGAAAAAATAAGTTTTTGGTCTGAAGATCTAAAGCAGGCAAAAACAAAGAAGGATGACAAAGAAGCAGGTTGTTGCAGTGTTATTGATCTCCATGTTAGTATTGTCTGCATTGTATGAGGCAGAATGTGCCAAGCCTGCCCACAAGAAATGCAGATGGACACCTTGGATGACCTGCTATGAGGAATGCATGAATGTTTGCATGCACCCCCACAATAAGATGAAGGTCGACCCTCCACTTCTTGAAGATTGCCAACAAACATGCGCGGAAGCTTGCGACATGGTATTAGGTCATCCACCACATACTATATGCATGAGGTCATCCATCACATATTAGATTCTAAAGTTACGTCATGTTCTAATAATTGCACCCATGTAATAATGTCTTAAGACACTCTTTACTTCATCCCACCTTCAATAAATATCGTTCTTCATAAAAATTATATTCATTTCTAATTGGACAATGCACGATGTGGCGTGGCCTCAGTTGGTACTTTTCGTATAATTTCATATAGTACGTTCTATGAATTTGAGAATGCAAGCGAAACCGAAAAACATCACATTAAATGATCGGAAGGTTAGGATCATCCAAATTGATTCCTTTATGCTTGGAAGCGTAGAATCTTGAGTGCTAAAAAATTTGCACCAATCACTATTTGCCACGTGCCAATTGCATGACTAGGGAGAATATTTCAGTTATGGATACATAGAGCAGATCTTTGACGATGGAGACCACTGACCGTATGGATGTTTGGTCCATCCCTCAGTGGGCCTACATACCAAAAGTCAGCCTAATTAGTGATTTCTAACCTTTGGATATGAGTACCCAAATAATGCTCAAAATCTCACGATTAAAGATAAACTATGACTGGTTGTGATTCGTTTTTCGACTTTTAGTCCGATTTCATATGTTTTGTGTATGGTTTTGGTTTTAGAGTGGATATGGTACATAAAATAGGATTAAACCTAATTAATGGATATGTTGTAAACGGACTTGTTACAGTTTATTTCTATTTCTTGGACCATGAATTTAGGTTGTCGACCCCGGTTGGAATGGGGTATCAGGGGCCGGTTCCAATAAACCCAGAATCGGGACGTGACAATAGTAGAAAATAATGGTCATTAAAATCTCCAACGATTTGGATTCTAAGAGACGTGTTTGGTTATTGGGTTAGAGGTGAACTTGGCAGATTCCTTAAAAAAATGCGCAATTTAGTGCTTGCGATTTTAGAAAATTAAACCCAAATATGAAAAACTCCCGGTGAAAAAAATCCCAAGTAAACAATGCCCGAACAATAATGGCATGACAAATTTGGGTGATGATGAAGATAACAACAGATGGGAAGAAGATGAGTTGCAACAGTGATGACGTGAAGAAGTATGGCCGTGTGACTGGCGATAGTGGTTGCACAAATTTAGCCACTAATAGGTTCGGAGGACCAACTTTTTGGGACCCGTGCGCTCTAAGGGGTCGATTCCGAGAATCCAAAGGTGGTTGTGCTTTGGCAAAAAGTCAATCCAATGAATGCCAGCTCAGTACTTATAACCACACGTTGGATTTGATTCTCCGATGCCGAAGAACGAACATGCATTTATTGGTGCAAAAAAGTTGGTCCCATGAGCCTGACCGATCCTTTGTATTGGGGTTTAACGTTATTTCATCCAATGGTAAACCTCTATTTCATCTCGGTAGGGTTGCAATGGGCGGCCCTAAATGTTGCACTTTAAGGCCCGGCCCGCTAGGCAAGTATTGGGCTAAGATAATCAATTATCAGCCCATAGGCCAGGACTGGGCCTGGCTTGTATGGCCTGACTTGTTTTTCTGGCAAGGTTAGATGGTTGCACGTGTCTGTGACATTTTTTATTTACTATAGTTAAGCCTGTGATGCAACCATCTAACCTTGCAAGAAAACAATATTTTATTACTAATATATTAAAGGGAATTTTTGACATAACTCCCCATATTATCTTTAAAATTTGAGATGCCCCCACAATTTGAAAAAGCTGACATACACCCCCATGACTTGGTCCACTGTCATTTGACTAAAATTGACCATCAAATATTTTATTAAAGGACAAAATTGCCCTTGTCTTCAACATTGGAACAAGGGTTTGGAACTTTGGACCAAAACCTAAACCCCAAATCAAGCGGCTTTGGTTGATGGTTGGTCAAGAGATTCCAATGGGTTAGCTGCCCATCATTGCCGACCAATCCACCGGAATCTCATGGCCAGTCGTCCACCACTCCGGCAACAATTTTAAAACCCAATGTTTATTCATAATCAATTTAGATTCTTATATAGTTAATCAATATGAAATCATCCAATCTCTAGGCCGCTTTTGGACAAAATTTAACCCAAACGAGCTGCTGATTAACTGATGTGCATGATTTGCAATCTTGAGAAAACTTGTTCTAAAGTCTGTTCACTTCAAGCAACGTAATATTCCTTTGAAAATTTTTGTCATTATGGGCTGTGTGGAAATCAACGACAAGTTGAAGAATTATGGACCATATATTGTTTACCATTAACTTGAAACCCACATTTGATGGTGTTAGAAATTTCAGAATGTGCTGCTTTTTTGTAGGGGTGATCTACATGGTGATGAGATCATCCTCATAAAAAATCAGCCATTGATTTATCTTCCATATCAGTACACCAAAATTGTGTGTGAAAATATGTGTTCGTTGAGCTTGACCCTATATTATATGGTGTTCATGCAATATTAGTGTTTTAAAACTCGTCGAGTCAACTCGAAACTCAGTCGAGCGTTGAGCGTTGAGCTTGACACTATATTATATGGTGTTCATGCAATATTAGTGTTTTAAAACTCATCGAGTCAACTCGAAACTAGGTCGAGTTGACTAGACATAAACTCGATTTATATAAATCTAATATACGACGTATTTGGTGAGTGCTTTCTGGAAAACAGACGATGCACCGAATCAATTGAGTAGAACGGCCTACAATATGAGCCACATGTCATATTCTTAGAGAATTATGATTGTATGAATGTTTGGCCCAACTCTAGATGAACATACAAACCAAAAATTAGCTTGATTAGTGATTCTAAGCGTTGGATTATTGGAGTCGATCGCTTTCATGGGTTGATTTTTAATCGTGCAATTTGTGCATGTTGACCATTAATATCTTGCACCAAAGGCTGGATCACATGAACTACAAAGATCTGTCTAAAATTGGTAGAAGAATACCAAAACTTAATAAAAATTATCAAACCATTTACCGTGATTGCCTTAAAGGCAAACAAGTTAGGAGTATTAATAAAAATGTTAGAAACATTACTACCTCTAGGATTCTAGAACTTCTTCGCATGGATCTTGGAGGACCAAATATGATAGAAAGTCTAGGAGATAAAAGATATTTTTTGACTCTTGTTGATGACTATTCTAGATTTACCTAAGTAGACTTTATTAGAGAAAAAGTAGAAGTCTTTGAAGAATTTAAAAAAATTTGTAAGAGAGTTCAAAACAAGAAACCATCATTAGAATCAGAAGTGAGCATAGAATGGAATTTGAAAATAATAAATACTCTGAATATCGTAATGAGTCTGAAATCAAACATGAATTTTCTACCCCTAAGACCTCCCAACAAAATGGTGTTGTTGAAAGGAAAATAGAACCTTAAAAGAGATGGGTCGAGTCCACCTAACTAGTAAAAACCTTCTAATAACTTATGGGCCGAGGCGGTCAGTATAGCCTGCTACAGTATCAATAGGGTATATCTTAGATATGGAACCTCTCAAATTACCTACGAATTATGGAATGGCACTAAACCTAATGTCAAATACTTCAAAATCTTTGAAAGAAAATATTTTATTCTTAGAGATAGAGAGAACATAAGTAAATTCGGACCTAATAGTGATGAATTAATATTTCTAGGATGTTCTACCAAGAGTAGAGCCTATAGTGTGACGCCCCGAGCCCACCACAATAACAATATTGTCCGCTTTGCCAAGCGCACGAGCCAAGCGCACATGCCCCAGCGCACGGCTTTGTCTCTCCCCCCTCTTTGGGAGAAAAATGCGTTGTTACTATAAAGGTCCAGCTTACCACTTATAGCCAGGATCTCGGACGCTTCCTTATCCAATGTGGGACTAAACTCATGCACCCCTCCCCTACCTACCTCCCCCTTGTCTACTGTTCGACGGCTCCACGCGGCATCCCGGTAGCCATTTCCGACCCAGCGCTTGGATGGGCCGGCACTTGGATGACTGGGCCATTGCATTTAGATTGACCTTAGGGTTTAATATTCAAACTTAAATTGAATTTCTCTTTCTTTCTGCATTTTTGTCATCAAACAAAGAAGAGGATGCTGCACAAGGAAATGATCACAGATGGAGAATTAAAACATCGGAGAATCCTTGAGCCATTAAAAGATTCTTTGGATTAGCGTTGTAAGGTGAGTGGCTTCTTATCCTCTTAATAATCGTCTCATATTTATTTTGAAATCTTGCAAATTTATGCATATTGTTATATGATCTGATTTATGAATTAAGTTAAAAAATTTAATTATTTTCTAGAACTTAGAATTTTTCACTATTGAGTTTTTGGAAGGGGAATTTTCGAAAGTCAAAAGTATTATGGGAGATTTTTATCGAAACAACTCTCTCTATTTCATTTAATGAAAGAAAAGAGTGATTGTACGTGATTTGACATGGATTGTGAATGGTTATTGGACAGGAGTTCCCAATTGATTGAAGTATGTGGTGCGTGAAGTCCCCAATTAGCGGGTGATGGTGATAGACCGCCCGAGAATTAGAACTTAGTTAACTGGTGATGGTGATAGACCACCCGAGACTTAGAACCTGATTATAGATAGAGCGGGTGATGGTGATAGACCGCCCGGGATATATGTTTTGGATGATGAGTCACATGAGCTTCAACGAGTAATAATCCGTATGAGGGAGGCTGGTCCCAAGACGACGGAACATATAAGATGTGACTGGGGAATTCAGCACACATATTTGTATGCAAAAGTTTTTCAGGATGAGAAAGAAAGTTATTTGGATTAAAAATTGTTAATTATTATTTATATTATATAATATATCACTAGATGATCTGAAAAAGGATCAGTTGAACTACTGTCGGAGTGATTCGATGCTATTTTTCGGAGGCAACGGATTTCTCTAAGATACGAATAATGATCTTATTCTCTTAGGTAGAATGGGCCTGTCTTTTAGAATATTCTCATTATTCATATCCAGAAAGTTTCAGTTCTCTTTTCTAGATTATCATTTCTGTAGTGGTACGTCTTGGAAGTCTAGATCTGATAGAGATTTACATTGTATGCCTCGATGAGGCAATAGACGTGAGGGGTACGGTCCGCCGGTCCCTGGATAGTTTTAAGGTCCTTGAAATGTCTGCAGACGTCGAACGATTGACCATCATTGTTCTTTTGACCTGTGTATTCAGTGTCGTGGTCAAAGGCCATCTCCTGAGCCTAATTTTACAGGCTTGTAGTGTGCTCTTCACACGCAGCGGCAAATATACGTCCGACCTCAAATCAGGATACCAACGGTGGGGTTCCACACTGATTAAGTATTGGGACAAAAGAAATGATTGCTAGACTAGGGCTGATACTAGTCGTGACCTCTTCACTCTAGGATGAATAGACTACCCGCCTTGTGTTGTTATTAGTTGGTGATGGATGAGATATAGATGTTATTGATATAATGTTTAAATGCTATTTGATTTCAAATTTTATTAGTACGTTTTAAATTCTATCATTATTGCTAAATAAAATTGTTAGTTTGAATTTTCGTTCTTGTGCTTTTGTGTCTTTCAAAATGAAATGTAATTTTGTTATATTATTTTGTATTTATGATGATTGTTTTAAGGATACCTAGTTACCTGCGAGCTTTTTCAAAAAAGTTCACACCCCCCCCCAGTTCTCTTGCAGAGATGAACCTATAGACTTATTCAGGCTTGTTTTGAAGTAAAGTCTAGTTGCAGTGAAGCAGATTTCAGGTTATGAAATTGTGATTGAGTATGTATTTGTATTTAGATTCTTTTTTAGAAGTATATATCATTAACTTCACACATTATCTCTATTGTATAATGTCGAGTAGGTTTGCGCTTCCGTATTAAAAAAAAAATATCCCCTGAAATTTATAACTTGGGTTAGATGTGAGAGTGAGTTTGCTTTGCGTGTCTTGGATCTAGACACGTGGCTAACACCTCGAGATTCGTGTGGTCCGAATTTAGGGCGTTACATATAGAGCCTTCAATAGGAGAACCCTAACTGTAGAAAAATCTATCAATGTTGTGATTGACGATGAAAACCAAAACCTTGTTATCATTGAAGATGAAATGAAATTCAAAATTGTGAAGACCAAATAGAAGATATTAAGATTGAGGAACCTGAAGAGGAACTAGACTTTTAAAAGATTATCCTACCACCAAAGTCATATGAAACCTAGCCACTAGAGTTAGAATTAGGATACAACTAGAAAACCTTATTAGTCATCATTGTTTCACTTCTAATATTGAACCTAAAGACATAAAAGAAGCCTTAACTAGTTATAATTGGATTCATGATATGCAAGAAGAACTTAATCAATTTAATGGACATGATGTTTGCACACTTATTAACAAATCTAATAACATTAACAGAATTGGTACCAAATGGATATTTAAAAACAAATTTAATGAAAATTGCATAATTATTAGAAACAAAGCTAAGTTAGTAGCTAAATGATATACTCAAATAGAAGGAATAGACTTTGATCAAACCTTTATCCATGTTTCTAGACTAGAATCCATTAGAATACTTATGGCCTTAGCTTGTCACCTTAACTTCAAACTATACCAAATTAATGTCAACAGTGCCTTTCTAAATGGTGTCTAGAAGAAGATGTGTACGTCCAACAACCTGAGGTTTTGAAAACCCTAACTTCCCTAACTATGTGTTTAGACTTAAGAAATATCTGTATGGCTTAAAATAAGCCCCTAGAGCCCGATACGAGAGACTTACCATTTTTCTATTAGAAAATAACTTCACTAGAGAACATGTCGATAAACCCCTATTTGTTTAGAAACAAGGAAAGTCCTATTGATAGCTCAAATATATGTATCAATGGTCATTGTTTTTTGTTCTATCATAGAAGAACATGCCTAGAATTTGCTGAAATTATGAAATCTGAATTTGAGAACAACTTAGAAGATGAATTTTCTTTTTAAGTCTTCAAAATAAGTAATTAAAAATTGAGATTTCCATCTCTCAATCAAAATATTCTAAAGAATTAATTAACAAATTCAACTTGAAAAATTCTAAACCAACCACCAACCCCATTACCACTAGTCTAAAACTAAACAATGATGTCATAAGAAAACCTGTTGATGTCAAACTCTACAGATGCATGATAGAATATCTATTATATCTCACTACGAGAGACCGAACATAGCTTACTCTGTAGGAGCTTGTGCTCGTTATCAGTTATGTTCCAAGGAATCTCATCTAACTTTAATTAAAAGAATCATAAGATATATTAGTGAGATCACTGAATATAGTTCTGGCATCCACTTGAGGCAAATAATGTTATTGTTGGTTTTTCTAATGAGGATTGGGTATGTAATGCCGATGGTAGAAAGAACACCAATGGAGGGTGTTTTACATAGGAAATTGTTTAGTCTCTTGGCAGAGTAAAAAATAGAATTCTATATCTTTGTCTACTGTTGAAGTAGAATATATATATTGATGCAAGTAGTTTTTGTGCTCAAATGTTATGGATGAAACAAATAATACTTAATTAAGGCATTACTCAAGATACTATGAATTTATTTTGTGATAACACCAACGCGATAAGTATATCTAAAAATCATGTTCTACATTCTTGTACCAAGCATATTGATATTAGACATCATTTAAGTAGAAGATAAAATTATTTCCATTCAATATATTACAATTGATAATCAATTAACTGATATCTTCACTAAACCTTTAGACTCTCGACGTTTTGAGTTTCTACGCAAGTCCTTGGGGTTTGTATTCATGATTGACCCTTTTGTGACCCGTCTTTCCTTTGTCAATTCATGACAAAAGGAGGGAGAATTTTGGGTAAACTTTTAAAAATTTTAAAACTCTCTAAAAGATTTAACTACCCTTATACTAAAGGGGAGTAAAATCTCTATTTCTTTTTGTCATCATTGTTTATGATGTGATTGATTGACAGGATTGTACAAAGATGTGTTGATGCCTTTCTTTACAACTTAATGTATTTACTTATGTTGAGAGGGTTATGCATTTTGTTAGTGGGAAAACCATTGTATATTTTATCTTAAAATTGACAAAGAGGAGATTGATAAGTATATACCTTATGTTGTCAATCCTAGAACAACTCTGTGTATTTATGTAATCTCTATCATGTTAATTGCCAAGTACTTGGAGAACGAAACTCAATGATTCTGAGACAAGCTATGAGGCGATCTCTGATGTGCACTGAGGACTTGAGATAGTGGACTTATGCAAACTACTTGAGTCCCACTTAGACTTGTTTGAAGTCCCCCAACCTATTATGTGGAACCCCCACATTCCAGAACCCTGACTGGGCCAAAATGGCAGAGGGGTTGATCAGACTTGGAGACGAGACGACCGGTGGAAATGACCACCGGTCGACTGGTTTAACAGGTTGGTCGATCGTTCTTTAGGTTTCCTCAAATCACGAGCACTTTCCTCCACTCTCATTCAACTATAATTACCCCATCTTCTTACCCTTACTACTTATTAATCTGCTCTGCCGTCTCTTAAGTTCTTCAATACAAGAGCAATTTGTTTGTGTTCTCCTTGCTTTCTTCAACTGTTCTTCTAGCTGCCTCTTGTGGGAGATCGGATCTGGTGGCTTGTCATCTTCGATTCTAAGGACACTTCGGGTAGTTGGTCTGAGCTACTTATCAAAGTTGTTGCTTGGCTTTGCACTTTAACAACATCAAAGCTTCGTTCCTCTCTAATCTTCGTTTCTCTCCAGATAATTATACATCATCTTCTATATTGTTGTGTTGTTTGAGTCAAGAGAAATCTTGACTAAGTTGGAGTTTGATTGCGACTTTACTTCGTCTATATTGATTGTGATTGAGACCGAGTCCTTTACCATATGCAATATTCTAAGATTGCTTAAATATTAAATTAAAAAGGTACGAAGCTCATTGGAGCTAGTTGGAAAGTGGACGTAGGTGTTCATACACCGAACCACTATAAATTCTTGTGTAGTAGATTGCTGTATCATCTATCATATTGCTTTCAATTGATTATTCTTTTATACGCAAGCATATTAGTAATCAACTTAGGATAATTTAAAAATAGACCTATTCACCCCCTCTAGATCTTCATGTAAAAATATCAAGGGAACTTCAGAATAATTTTTCTGATTTATATTCTCATACACTTTTGTATGGTTCTTATTTTGTCTACACATACCTTTTTTTCACATTTCACACATACATTGTATACACACCCCATTTTGGCATGATCTTTTAACTTGACGATCGACAATCTTGATCTTCTTCTTTATTAATTGATTACCTAACTCTTCTCAATCCTTATGATATTCTTAAATAATCATAGAAACCCCATTTAAAACCCTCAACCACCCTTAGAGAACACTTTTAGAACTTAAGACCATCATTAGAAAACCCCATCCTAAATAATGAATATTTAGTCGACTTTTATCGATCAATGATTAAAAAATATTTTTATCTTTGATTTTACCATTAAATTTGATTGAAACCAAAATTATTTGCTTATAACTCTTTCATTTTTTTAAAAAAGGAATTCATCAAAATCTATTAGTTTAGTCATAAGATCAAAACTTTTATTTGACCATTTTTTAAATATCTCAATTTTGGATAGTTTGTGTGTGAGTGAGCTGTCTATAATTAGAAAGTACTTTGAAAGATCTTTTAAAATACATTTATCTTGTTAATTTTAAAATTAAAAATGATTATTTTATTAATGATTGATCAAAACTCTAGTGTGTGCTCTTGATATGAGTGGATGCACTAAAGTTCATACTTCATGATATACCTTTGATGATACTACTCAAGCTTATCCATCATACTCATCAACTTCATTGTTTTTCTATTTTACCAATACTATTTTTGTTTATTCTTCACACTTAAATTTTATAATTTTTTAACTTTTTAGATTACCAAACTTTTTTTTTAATAAATTAGAAAATTTATTTTGATATTTATATAAGATAAAGTTCATTTTATATTTTTACCCTTCAAATGACTAAACTACCCTAACCTTTATTCCCACATTACCCCAAACCCTTACCTTTCACCTATAATACCTCATCCATCCAAGAGAAAGATCCATCCCTTCAAGGCATCTCCTTAAGCTTAGAGAAACTCTTACAAAATAGTTTTGACTTCTCTTAAAATCTCTTAAAAATCTTTAGAAAAAGTATCTAAAACTTCTATTGTTTTATGAGATTAAGTGAAAGGAAGAAGAATTCTTGTTCTTACTCACTTTATTTTCTCTTTTGTTTCAAGACAAAAAGATAAAAAAGGTCAAAAGAGAATAATGATCATCTATAAAATATAATGTAAACTACATAAAAGTAGTTAATACACTCTGTCTCTGTTCTTTTTCTCTTTTTTATTTTTATTTTATTTATCTAATTTTTTATGATTATTTATTTTTACTTTGTTTCCTTATGTTCCAATTATGTTGATCTTTCTCTTTTTTATAAAGTAACTATATGGAAGAACTAAGCTACCCTATTTTTTTTCTTTGTTTATCTTTTATTTTATTATTTAGTTTCATTTAGTTATATACTCGTTGATCTTTTTTTATTTTCTTTATGTTGGTTTATCTATCTTTCTCTCTCTAATAATATAAATCACATGCGATGGCTAAGCCACCTTTTTTTGTCTTTTATTTTATTTATTTAGCTTTATTTTTATTTAGTTATTTATTTTAGTTAATTTTCTCATGCTTCTTTTATGTTGGTCTACATTTTTTTTATTTCTTTTTATATATAATTTGTGTGAAAAATCTAAAATACATGCATAATAAGATAATCCCATATGTTTTCTTACACATGCATATTTATTTTATACATCTTTTTTAAATTGGTAATTTGAGTAGATGATTCAGGGTACAAGAGTAGGTAACTATTTAAATACTGGTAGATTCGGGTGCCTAACACCTTCCCAAATCTATAAAAGGGCTACTTACCATGATTTCTTTAGTAGGTCAAAAAAGAAATATTTTTTTTGGAAGCCATCTGATTTCGATGGAGTTTTAATACCCTTTAAATTGTAAACATGCAAAACTCATTTTTGCTTCCCAAATCATCAGGTCTAGCTCAAGAAATGTAGACTTGATTCCAAGAATCCATCGGTGGTTGTCAACGCTAAGCTGGCATCACTTTTTCACTTTTTTCAGAGCTGACAATCATTTTTGGATTCGTGAAATCTACAGCCGAGCGTGCCAACACCAAGATGGGTCAGAAAAAGGAGTTCTTGCGACATCACATTAGGTCATCCACCACATACTATATGCATGAGGTCATCCATTACATATTAGATTCTAAAGTTACGTCATATTCTATAATAATTGTACCCATGTAATAATGTCTTAAGACACCCTTTACTTCATCCCACCTTCAATAAATATCATTCTTCATAAAAATGATATTCATTTCTAATTGGATAACAATGTATGATGTGGCGTGGTCTCAGTACTTTCCGTATAATTTCATCTTTGAATATGGCATCTTTATATATATATATGGATCAGGATCGGGGGACAACATTTTTGACAACAAAAATTAGCACAGGCTAATGTATAAATTAGAAGTCTTGGAATGGGGTGATTTTTGGCAAGGATGGTCTATATAGTGAGGAGATCACTTCACAAAACTTCAAATCAATCCAATATTCGTAGATCAATTTACAAGTTGAAGAATTATGGACTGTCTATTTTTATCGTTAACTTGAAAACCATATTTGATGGGGTTAGAAATTTCAGAATGTGCTGATTTTTTGTAGGGGTGATCTATATGATGAGGAGATCATCCTCACCAAAAATCAGCAATTGATTCATCTTCCACGTGGGTACATCAAAATTGTTGTCAAAAATGTTGTATGAAATTGTTGTCCCCCGATCCTTATATATATATAGGGTCGGGCTCCGTTGACAGATCTAAAATGACAGATAAAATGACAGGGACACAATATAGCCATGTGGCACACTGTTACAGGACTTTGACCGTATGGATGTTTGTACTATCCCATGCTGGACCTACAAACCAAAAAATCAGCCTGATTAGTGATTTATACGATTTGGATTGGACTTATTTTCATGGGCTGATCTCAACTGTGGGAATTTGAGCAGTATTTGAGGTACAAAGATGCAACACTTATAAATCACTAATCAGGCTGATTTTTGGATTGTAGGTCCACCATGGGATAGGATAAACATCCGTCCTATAACAGTGTGCCACCTGGCTTATATTGTCTCCCTGTCATTTTAGATCTGTTAACGGAGCCCAACCCATATATATATATATATATATATATATATATATATAATTCATACGGTTCGTGTACGAGTTGGTTTGGTTATTGGGTTAGAGGTGAACTTGGCTCGGGCCTAAACTTAGCACGGTGGTAAGGATTAAAATCGATATGAGCCACGTTGCACACTCTTGTAGAACCGACTGTATGGATGTTTGGCCAATCTATAGGTGGGCCTATAAACAAAAATCAGCCTGATTAGTGATTTCCAAGCGTTGGATTGGAATTATTTTCATGGGTAGATTTTAACCGTGGCAATTTGTGCATTATTGACCATTATTTGAGTATAAAGATACAAATGTTTGGAACCTACGTACGTACCAAAAGTGTGAGGAAGCACGATTTTTGTTACTCCCAGCTGCCATCTGGGCCCACTAACCGCATGGATGTTTAGCCCAAGGTTTAAAAGGGGTCGTTATAACGGTATAATGGACTGGGGGCGTTACCATATTTCCGTTATAACGAATTGTAATGCTCAGGGGCAAAAATAGAAAATAATGGAAATAACGGAAAAAATATGGCGCTGAAATCAAATTTTCAAAAAAAAAAAAACAGAAATAACGGCATTTTCGTTCACAAAAATTTCCAGAAAATAACTGTCGTTATTTTCGTTATAATGGAAAATAACTGTTGTTATTTTAGAGCATTTTAATTAGTACATAATGTAACGGGGGAGGTCTGAATCTGTTATAATGGCCGTTATTTTGATTATAACGACCGTTTTTTAAACCATTGTTTAACCCAACCCTTGGTGGATAAACACACCAAAAATCATCCTGATTGGTAATCTCTAACCATTAGATTTCATTACTTTTTAGGGTGTGATTATTGCCGTTGGATTCAACCATTTTTTTTTTGTTCTAAACCAATTGCTAAGGGCCTGTTTGGATGAATCATGTTTTCAGGTTCTTGTCCAACCCTAGCCTAGTTCAGGGCTAGTTCTTGACTAGTTTGCTGTTAACCTTGAACTAGTTTTATTTCAACGCTTGTTTGGTTTACCTAACCCAGTCAGCATATTTTTCAAGTAAATGAAAAGAGAGGGAGAAGGAGCAGGAGATAAAGAAGAAGAAGAGAGAGAGAGAGAGAGAGAGAGTGAGAGAAAGACCCAGAGGTGGAGATTTTGTAGAGAGAGAGACTTGGGCTAGTTCTTGACTAAGTTGCAAATCTTGTAGAGATTGTATTTCATCTCAGGTCTTGGTCTTCCACCTCACCGCATCTAGTCGGAGGTGAAAATTGCAGAGAAGCTACACCGGAGAGAGGAGCAGAGAAAGAGGGGTCTCTAGCTCTTCGTTTGTTTTTTTCTTTTTGTTTGGGTTGAAGAGAAGGGGGCTCTAGATCTTAGAATCTTCACCTTCAAATACTTTACCTTGCAGTTCCTGAAATCTACCAAATCCAAATTACCATTTCCGGAAGTATTCTTATCGTCGATTTCTAGGGTTTCAAGGTTATTGCTGCCGTTGCCCAAATACGTTAAAGGTCGGGTCTTGGACGCTTTACCGGCTGTGCCGATATCCTCAAGAGTGGCGATACTTGGGATCGTGCCATTGTTTACTCTGCTTGACGTAAGACTCGTATGACGGTAAGAGAGTCGCTAGTTGGTCGCCGATGTCTCCTAATCGGACGCTCGGCTGACGTTGCCTCTTTAGGACGGATTCTCAGATGAAGCTGTAATGACTCCTCCGCCGTTAATCGGTCCCTGTCTAGGATTACCCCCTTGATCTAGTTTAACGGTGGTTGACTTTAGTTAAAACAGACTTGAATCACACGCTATTAGCATTGTACTTGCAATATTATGGTCCTTTCATAAGTGCATTAACAGCCACATGATGCATGTCACATTTTAATGTTAGTTAAATGATAGTTAAACTAGGTCAAGGGAGATAATTCTAAAGTTTAAAAGTATAAGGGGGGTATTACAAATTATTTTCAAATTTCAGGGGTGTATTACTAAAATACCCAATTATTGTAGATGTGTAAATGCTGAAGAAAATACTCCTTAATCAAAAATATTTTTTTTTTTGGAAGCCATCTGATTTGATGGAGTTTTAATACCCTTTAAATTGTAAACATGCAAACCTCATTTTTACTTCCCAAATCTTCAGTTCTAGCTCAAGAAACATAGACTTGATTCCAAGAATCCAACGGTGGTTGTCAACGTTGAGCTGGCATAACTTTTTTCACTTTTTTCAGCACTGACAACCACCGTTGGATTCGTGAACTCCACAGCGAGCGCGTGAACACCGAGAGGTGTTAGAAAAAGAGGGTCTTCGGAGCCCAAGCCATTCAATATCCCCTTTTTAAGTTAATTTGAAAATGAATGAATCATTCAAGTGAAAACTTAATTTTTAATTCTCTACGAGATTTTGAAATGAATGAATTGATGAACCGATCGGATCCTTTAAAACCATTCCAAAACGTTGTCTTCCAACTAATGCTTTCCTTCTTCATTTAGTGATATTAATGTAGCTTTCAAGTCCTAACCCCCCTGTATATAGAAGAAGGATTGTCTCAACTCTTAAACCAATCAAGTGATAAAAATAAGTTTTTGTCTGAAGATCTAAAGCAGGCAAAAACAGAAAGATGACTAAGAAGCAGGTTTTTGCAGAGTTATAGATCTCTATGTTAGCGTTGTCTGCATTGTATGAGGCAGAATGTGCCAAGCCTGCCCACAAGAAACAGAAAATGACACCTTGGATGACCTGCTACCAGGAATGCATGCATTTTTGCATGACCCACGTATTTCCGATCGGGGAGCATGCACGTCTTGAAGATTGCCAAGACACATGCATGGAAGCTTGCAACATCGCATTAGGTTATCCACCACATGTCTGATTTCAAAGTTAGGTCATGTTCTATAATAATTGCACCCATGTAATAATGTCTTAAGACACACTCTTTACTTCATCCCACCTTCAATAAATCGTTCTTCGTAAAACTGATTCTTCATTTTATTTGGAAAGGAGGAAGAATCTTGAGAGTAGTTATTTCGGTTGCTCAACAGCAGAGTTCACTTTTTTGTCATTATGGCTGACTAGCAGTACTGAGTTAAACTTCTGTCACAGTTAACGGCATATGCAAATCACACCATCACAAGCCAATGCGTTCTCGGCGCGTACACCTCAAAGCAAAAGCACATGGGTACGTTGTAAAAGAACTAGGGTACGTGGCGAGACAGAAGTTTTATTCACTAGCACCTCTACACTTGATAAGTACCTCCTTACAGTTGTTGTCACAGGCAAGGTTTGAAGGACGCCGTTTTAACGTTTTAACGGACTGGGGATGTTACCGTTTAAACGGTCATTTTAACGGATTGAAGCGGTACTCAGGGGCAAAAACGAAATTTAATGGAAAAAATGGCGATGAAATTCAAATTTTGAATTTTGAAATTTGAAAATTCAAAAAAATAAATAAGAATTTAACGGATTTAACGGCCGTTTTTTCACAAAAGTTTTCAGAATTTAACGGCTGTTAATCCCATGGCATGGAAGGAGGGATTCACCTCAGAGATAAGCCGAGGTTGGCTCACGCCAAGCCATGCCCATGTCCATCCTTCTCATCGCTGAAGCGGGCTTTAAAGCGAGACGAAGCTGCTCTGGTCTTTAATGAGTTTAACTTCAAGAGAAAAAAATCTGTATTTTTTCGGTTGTTTTAAAAATTCATGAAAATTCTCGTCTTGGGTATGAGGTTTTGTGGGTCTAATCCGACTTCCACTTTGCAAATGAGGTTGGATTGAGAAAATCTCATCTGGGTTTTTGTTCAATTTCCTTTTCATGTTTGATTTTCGAGGAAATAGGAAATTGGTTTTGTTTTTGTGATGGGATTTTGTGATTTTGTCTAATGTGTGGATTAAGTTTTTCAGAGTGAAAAAAAAACCTATCTTTTAGTTGTTGACATTGTCAAATTTCCTTGCTGGGTATTTTTATCCTATATTTGAGTTTGAATTGAAATGTTCCATACTAGTAGGTGGCCCGTGCCCACGGCACTCGCCGACAAAGTGTTTGCCAAAATTGGGTGTAAATGGCTTAGATCCACAATCCATTTTGGGTGATAAGATCTCGGCCATCCTTTGTGAAGCCGATAAGATGGGGGATAAGTGACTTCTCTGATTCCGTTCAATTCCGATCAAATCGGCATGTTTTACGGTGAATGGAAGCATGTCTAAATTTTTATACACAGGGCTCATATTCTCTACTTTTTCAATCAATCGCTGGTAAGATTCCATTTTGATGATTTTCTCGATCTATTATTTTTATTTTTTTTCTTTTTCGATCCCAAAACATTTCCACGTTTATAATCAACCAATGCAAATAAGTTCAATCTAACGACTATAAATCACTTCTTGACTTTTTTTCTCTCCATCTTCCTCTTCCCTTTCCTGCAAACCTAACCCTTTTTTCTTTCCTCGTCCAGGGTTTTTTTCTAAGGTCGATTGATATTTTTAGAGTTTGATTCATGTCGCGGGGAAGAAGATCGACAGAGTTTTGAAGTGGTTCAACGCTAGAAGGTTTTAGGGTTCATCCTTCGAATGAAGGAGGTGAAGATCTATTCGTCCATCAGTTCGTGATTAAATCTGTGGGCTACCAAATTCTACATGTGTCTTGCTAAATGAGTAACCGTGGAACCGTAGCACTACTCTTATCTGGCTCCAAAGTCCAAACACACTTCTCTTTAATAACCATGAAAGTTAACCTTATCCTTAATTGGAAATAACTTATCAGGGTGATCTTTGGTCTGTAGGTCCATCTTGGGATGGCCAACATCAGTACGGTCAATGATCTCTATGGAGACGAACAATGATCAAAACTTTAATATTTTTTTTTTTTTTTGCAGGGATCGAAAGGTAATGATAGATGAGGCAAGAGTAAAACTTCTATCATAGCATTCTGACAGTTGCGCATCTGTCACAATGAAAATCATAGGCCACATGGCACTCTTAGTGGACCTTGACAGTATGGATGTTTGGCCAGTCCCTCAGTGGACCTCTAAACCAAAAATCAGCCTGATTAGTGATTTACAACCTTTGGATCTTTGCAGCCAAATAACGCTCAATAATACTCAAATTCTTACCGGTAAAATCAACCCATGCAAATAACTTCAATCGAATCACTTAGAAATCACTAATCAGGCTGATTTTTGGTTTAGAGGTCCATCGAGGGACTGGCCAAACATCCATACGGTCCGCGTCCACAAGCGTGATCCAATGCATGCAACTATTAAATTATTTTTGTCCACTCTTAAACCACCAGTGTCATTAAACTGCCTAGCCAAACGATTTTTCTAATTATTCATCTTAAGTATGATAATATGATTTGAGTCTATCCCGAGCTACACCCATTTCTTACATCCACTTCTTACACCCGAGGTTGGGACCCACATGGAGATCATGTTGGACAATCCAACCATACATTGAGTTGTCCTTGCCATGATGATCATCGTTGCCAAAAATCAGTTCACTTCAACATCGCCAACCTTATAAAAAATGAAAGTCATATTTTCACGAGGTTAAGAATGTCGAATTGTCCTGATTTTTTGTGAAAAAGGGGTATAGTATGAAAAACGCCTTGTGCGGTTGGATTGTCCAACATGATCTCCATGTGGGCCCCAGCCTCGGGTGTAAGAAGTGGATGTAAGAAATGGGTGTAGCTCTAGACGGACTCCCCCAAGCCCGTTATGTTAAGAAGCGCTTGACGTTTGAAAAATAACTGCCGTTTCTTCGTTTTAGCGTTAAAACAAAATTAACGACCGTTATTTTCTGGAAAAAATTTTGATAAAAAAAAATGGCTGTTATTTTCTTTATTTTTTCATTAAATTCCGTTTCTGAAAATTGTACCATTTTTTTTTCATCATTTTCACTAAAATCCGTTAACTTCCAATTTCTTTCTATTTTTTGCCCTTATCCGTTGCAATTCGTTTTAACGGTAACGCCTTTGTTAAAACGGCCTCTTTTAAACCTTGATAGACACCACAAGATCCATTGGCACCCCTACCAAATCATCTCAAGGGTGGTTTCGTCCACATGCATTAAAGAGGCCTGAAAATATCAAGAAAGGACGCTGGGAATATCATCTACCGAAAACCTTCGCTCACACCTGTCTGTGAGCAAAGCCGATCACACATCACAATATGAGCTGCGGGGCACACTCTTATAGGACGATGACGGTATGGATGTTTGGCTAGTCCCTCGGTGGACTTGTAAACCAAAAAGTAGTTTGATTAGTTATTTATAAGTGTTGGATTGGAGTCATTTACATGGGTTGATTTTAACCGTAGAATTTAGAGCATTATTGACCATTATTTGGGGTACTAGATCCAAAGGTCTGAAATAACTAATCGGCTGATTTTTGGTTTGCAGGTCCACCAAGGGACTCGCCAAACATCCACACGGTCATCGTAATCTAAGAGTATGCCACATGGCTCATATGGTGGTGTGTGATCGGCTTTGCTCACACACAGGTGTGAGCCAACGCTTACTCATCATATACCTGGAGATAAGAATAAGATGATCCATCCGTACAATACGACGGGGCCAGGTCAGTCCTACGTCCAACGTGTGGATAAGGACCTTCCGACCAAATACCTCTCTCCTTCTTCACCTTTTCCCAACACTATATTATATTGTCTTCTCCACTATTTTATACTCACGTTCACACAAAAACGAAGCAATCAAAACGTTTACAGGTGAAAGGAGAGGGTCCCACTTCCATCACCAATCATTTTCTCACTTGCCTTGCCGTCACCGTTGATATCCAAAGTCTAAACTTTCTTTGCTTCTTCTCTTTTTTCATTTTTTTATTTAGAAACCGATCTGGGCTTCCCTCATTCTCTTCGTATAAATATCATAACCAGAGAGAGAGAGAGAGAGAGCATTGGGTGATTTGTTTTGTTATCTCTACATTTGTGGGATTTGATCGAAGATGGCCATTGCTGTTGGGATTGTGATTGGTGGGTCATGGATTAATCAGAGCCGTTGCTTGAAGGACAGAAAGACGACTATGAGGGTGTTTTGTTCTTCTTCTTCTTCTAGCCTTAAGGATCAGTACAGAACGCTTAGAATCCAACCTGGTGCTTCTGAGAGAGAGGTCAAGAAAGCTTTCAGACAGCTTGCTTTGCAGGTGGCTCCTTTTTTTTTTCTTTTGGAAAGTTTTGAGAATTATATTTTTAAATTTTTTTTCTCTAATTTCTGTTGATTTTTCTGAGAATTTGAAGTCTGTTTGGGAGTTCTTGACGAGGGTTTTTTTTATTTTTTTTGAATAAATATTTATGTTAACGGCTATTATATCTTTTTCCAGTATCATCCGGATGTATGCAAAGGAAGCAATTGTGGGGTCCAGTTCCACCGTATTAACGAAGCTTACGATGTACGTAATCAATCCCTTCATCTCTCATCTTAAATTAGGGTAATGGTGGTAAATGCTTCTGAAAATGATCCAACAGTGTAGGATTACGTGGCTGCCATATCTAGAAATTTAGGTGCTATGATTCCATGGGTCGCACATGCATGACCACCTGTAGAATACTAAGTTCCGATTTCTGATTGTTGTTCTCATTGGATTTGTATGATGCAATGCAGAATGTGATGAGCAATTTGAGGGGGGAATCTAATGCGATCGGCTTGTACGAGTCATTCGATCGTAGCAACGGTGATGATTATGATGATGGGAGCATGAGGGGCATGTGTGATCCTGATTGGGACTTGTGGGAAGAGTGGATGGGATGGGAAGGGGCAGGTATTCGGGACTACTCATCTCACATCAATCCCTACATCTAACTGACCCAATTCGTTGACTTCTTCAACGTTTATTCACAAAGCGGGTAGAGCCCACCTCAGTCAAGTGTTTGTGGGGTTGTATATAGTCGTCCGTACATAATTCATATATGTAGTATACATAATCGAGTGATGATAAGATGTACAACACATCAAAAAGCTATGTGAAAAAGAGGCCCATCAGAGGCTTTGGTTGGTAGAATTAAGAGATCTCGCAATAAAATACGATTATACTTAGGCCCTGTTTGGTATCGCCACAAATATTTGTTTGCAAATGTTTGTGGCATTTTTTTTGTTTTTCTAGGTGCTTGGTTGCACCCGATCACTATTATTCACCTGGGTAAATATTTACCAGTTTGGGCTGCTTTGGCCGTAAATATTCACTTTTTCAACTGGAGCTTCCTTGAAATCTATTCTACTTATTAATGCACAAAGGACTTATTGTGTGCCTCACGCTAAACCACCCCAATATCCCACAAATGTCCTTATTTTTATTTTTTATTTTTTTAATTTTATTTACTTAACAGGGTTTTTTTTATCTTTTGGTGCCAAAGCACATGTCACCCATCACCTTGCAACTCATTCAATGTTAAAAAAGTAATTCTTAAGAGTACTTTGGTCATTTAATACTTTCACATTAACTCAATTGTACAAGTAATTATTGCATCGTGACGTTGTACTTAAACTCTATGGCTAAAAACATTTAGATGATGAGGTAGGTCAACCTAGAGATGGGAAAAACATCTATACGGTCAGTGGTCTCTAAATGTGTGCCATGTGTACGGAGGTGCTGCCACGCGTAAGGTGCACGTGCATCGCACGTAGCGATCCCCTAGTATATACCCAAAAAATAATCTCAGGGGGGGTGTTACTAAAATACCCAAAAAACTTAAATTGGAGTACGGCGTTCACAACTCCAACGTTCTTAGCATTTCACTGAGCACCTGAAGGCTGAAACTATTTTAACACGTTTTATGTGGGTTTTTTTTTTTTGTAGATCCAGCCAGTTTGATCGTGGGATTGGTAGTTAAACAGGGTTTCCTTATCCCAGTTCGTCTCGGACCTTAAAAGCTTTTCACACGTGTAATCAGAAAAATTTGAGGGCCATTATGATGGCTTGATACGTGTGGTGTGAATTGAGGACCAGTGTTGACGGCTTATCCACGAGCAAACAAAAAAATACATCATAAACAGCGGGCCTCCATAACCCTGTTTAACTACCACGTGGGCCAACTTTGACCAATCAGCTGCCTCGTGTGTGAAAGTTTTAGAACTTCCAGACGACCAGTGATAAAGAGTAAAACTTGCCTGACATTGACTGACCACCTACAATATAAGCCACATGGCATACTATTAGAGGAGGCTGATCGTATGGATGTTTAGCCAATCCCAAGGTGAACCTACAAACCAAAAATCAGCCTGATTAGTGATTTCGAACCTTTTGATCACTGTATCCCAAATAATGGTTAATAATGCTCAAATTCGCACAGTTAAAATCAACCCATGAAAATGACTTTAATCCAATACTAAGAAACGGCTAATCAGGTTGATTTTTGGTTTGTAGGTCCACCCAAGGATTGGCTAAACATCATACATCATGGCCGTCTCTACCATAAGGCCGTTAAGGTGGTTGGCCGCCTTAGGCCCCACCCCACTAACCACATGGATGTTTAGCCTACCCTTGTTTGATATACAAATCAAAATTAACCTGATTAGTTATCTCTAACCATAGATTTTAGTATATTTTAAGATTGATTCTAGCCATTGGACTCAAGAATGTTTTTTAGTACTAGTATCCAATGGCTAGAAATCATCAATCAAGCTGATTTTTAATGTGTTTATCCACCAATAGGTTGGCTGATCATACACGCAGTTATTAGGGCCAAAAGATGACCTATGTTGGTCCGCGAGAGTCCTTTTTATGGACTCTCGTATGATATAAACACGTACATTGTAACCATCTTACGAGTGTTAGTGAGGCTTTAAGAAATGTTGTGGTATGCAACTCTCTTTGACTACATGAAGACTAAAAGATGAAGACCGAAGACTTGAAAGATTGAAAACTGATTCATCTGAGTGGGTTACTTATCCGTTTAAAATCGTGTCCACTCCCTGGGAAGGTAAGTAAATTAGTGGCCTTAGAAGTAGGATATTAACTAAAATATTTTGGCTAAAAATTTGCCATAAAATAATACTTCAGTTCACCCCGAAGAGGCATTTGAAAAACTAAACTAAAGGGAAGTACAATTGATTGGACATCAGGTACCCTATGTAAGAATTGATTGGACCAAAGAAATCAATTGAACTCTGAGTAAGAATCGATTGGACTCACATAGACAGAACTTCCGAAGAAGTCCGATCGATTAAGCTCTGAGCAAGAATTTATTGGACACACGAAGACAGAACATCCAGAGGTTAGAAATCTTTTTCATGGTTTATTTTTAACCATGGATTTCGAGCATTATGATCCAAAGGTTAGAAATCACTAATTAGGCTGATTTTTGTTGCGTAAGTCTACTTATGGATGGGCCAAACATCCATACGGTCAGTAACCTCTAATAGTGTGCCACGTTGCTCACACTGTGGTCCGTCATCAACGGTGATGCTGGATGTTCGTCATCAAAGTTTTGTTCTGTAATAATGGTGAAAGCTACGATTGAGGAGAAAAGTTTTGATGGTAATCATTATTTTATATAGGCACTATAGGCCGCATCTAAAAAAGCCATGTGGCACAATCTTAGAGATTTACGATCATACAGATGTTTGAAACATCCCTAGGTGAACTTGCATACAAAAAATCAGTCTGATTGGTGTTTTCTAGACATTAAATCTTAATAACCAAAATAATTTTTGAATCCACGAATGAAATTCAACTCATGAAGATGATTCAAATCTAATAATTAGAAATCACTAATCCAACTAATTTTTGGTCTAAAGGGCCATCTAGGGATATGGTCATGGACCTCTAACAATATTCCTTGTGATGTTTATAGGTGTGGCCCGGACACTTATATAATAAAAGGCTAGTTTCAAAGTTTTCCAAGGAGAGAACAAAACTTTTCAACATTGTGAACGCATTAAATGCGTTTACATTCTTAAAGACTTAAAAACTCGTATCAATAGAAATGATTAGAAAAAGAAAAACAGAAGCAAACCAATGACATTTTGAGATAATGGAGATCATGGTTCAAAGTCTAGGCCGATCCCGGCCTGAATTGGGATCAGAGCCCACTGATCCAATCCGATCCAAACCATGCTCTGTCTCGCCCGAGTTCTCTGTTTTCGAAAGGATTTTCACACCGTCTCGTCTCAAGGCGAGATGGTCAATCCTGTTCTAGACTCAACCGATCTGGATCGGTATCGAAGGCAGCCTCTGATCCCGAGACTTTCATCCTTGATGGGGATTGCATGAGACACAAGAAACCCTTTTATCCATTGACAAGTAGACGATCCTCAAATCTAGACCCGATGTGAACTGATCCGATAATAAATACCACAAGATCCATGGACACCCCTTCCAAATAAAAGTCAACAACTCAAGGGTGTTTTCGTCCACATGCATTAATTAAATCGGCCAGGGTAATTTTAGTCGCACCCCAAAAAATGTGAGGGCACCCCGCTGTTGAGAACACCCCACTTAGATTTCGAATTTGTGAGGGCACCCATTCATCATTTCAGCACAAGAGAGCAGAGAGTAAAGCTTCGGTCACAACAGTCACAACCCACAATTGAAGCCACGTGGCACACTCTTAGTGGATGCTGACCGTATGGATGTTTGGCCAGTCCCTCGGTGGACCTGCAACCAAAAATCAGCCTGATTAGTGATTTACAACCTTTGGATCTTTGCACCCAAAGAACGCTCAATAATGTTCAGATTCCTACGGTTAAAATCAACCCATGAAAATGACTTCAATCCAACTATTATGTTCACTGATCAGGCTGATTTTTGGTTTGTAGGTTCACCAGACTGGCCAAACATCCATGCGGTCAGCGTCCAATAAGAGTGTGCCACATGACTCCTACTGTGGGTTGTCACTGGATTCGGTTGTGACAATTTTGCTTCAAATGAGTAAAACTTGTGCAGAGAAAACAGTTGATGAGAGGGAGTAAAACTTGTGCAGAGAAAACAGTTGACGAGAGGGTGCGTAAAAAATTTTCAAAAGGGCATTTTCGTAATAAAAAAATATGGTAAAAGGGTATGGATAAGAAGAAGATATATCCACAGAATACGACGGGGCCAGGTCAGTCCTACGTCCAACGACTCCAACGTGTGGATTAGGACCTTCCCACCCTATACCTCTCTCCTTCTTCTCCTTTTTCCAACTGTATTTTATATTGTCTTCCCCGCTATTTTATACTCCTGAGTCCTGTTCACACAAAAACGAAGCAATCAAAACGTTTACAGGTGAAAGGAGAGGGTCCCACTTCCATCACCAATCATTTTCTTACATGACTTGCCGTCACCGTTGATCGATTTGAAAGTCTAAACTTTCTTTGCTTCTTCCCTTTTTTCATTTTTTTATTTAGAAACCGATCTGGGCTTCCCTCATTCTCTTCGTATAAATATCATAACCAGAGAGAGAGAGCATTGGGTGATTTGTTTTGTTATCTCTGCATTTGTGGGATTTGATCGAAGATGGCAATTGCTGTTGGGATTGTGAGTGGTGGGTCATGGATTAATCAGAGCCATTGCTTGAAGGACAGAAAGACTATGAGGGTGTTTTGTTCTTCTTCTTCTTCTAGGCTTAAGGATCAGTACAGAACGCTTAGAATCCAACCTGGTGCTTCTGAGAGAGAGGTCAAGAAAGCTTTCAGACAGCTTGCTTTGCAGGTGGCTCCTTTTTTTTTTCTTCTTCTTTGATTTGTTTCCGTGAAATTTGAGAATTTATATTTTTAATTTTTTCCTCTTATTTTTGTGGATTTTTCTGAGAATTTGAAGTCTATTTGGGAGTTCTTGATGATTTTTTTTTAATAAGTTTTTATGTTAACGGCTATTATGTCTTTTTTTTTCAGTATCATCCGGATGTATGCAAAGGAAGCAATTGCGGGGTCCAGTTCCACCGTATTAACGAAGCTTACGATGTACGTAATCAATCCATTCATCTCTCATTTTAAATTAGGGTGATGCATGGGAGTTAGGGCTCCCTTAAAGTGGAGAGACAATATATGAGCCTTTGAGTTATTGACACGTGTATTTTCACATTATTAATGATCCAATGGTGTAGGATTATGTGGCACAAATACCTAGAAATTTAGGTCATTTGATTCCATGGGTCGCGCATGCATTACCACCTTTAGATTACTGAGTTCCTTTTTCTGATTGTTGTTCTCATTGGATTTATATGTTGCAATGCAGAATGTGATGAGCAATTTGAGGGGGGAATCTAATGCGATGGGCTTGTACGAATCGTTCGATCCTAGTAACGGTGATGATTATGATGATGGGAGCATGAGGGGCATGTGTGATCCTGATTGGGACTTGTGGGAAGAGTGGATGGGATGGGAAGGGGCAGGTATTCGGGACTACTCATCTCACATCAATCCCTACATCTAACTGACCCAATTCGTTGACTTCTTCAATGTTGATTCACAAAGCGGGTGGAGCCCACCTCAGTCAAGTGTTTGTGGGGTTGTATATAGTCGTCCGCACATAGTATACATAATTGAGTGATGATAAGGCCCATCAAGAGGGTGTTTTTTTTTTTTTCCTTTAAAAGCCCCTCAAGAGGCTTTGGTTGGTACTTGGTAGATTTTGAGATTAGTCTTGAATTATTTGATTGGATCAAGATTGGATGGATTCCACCTCTGGCTCTAGTCTTTAAAGAACCGGACCGAAAATTTTCAAAACCTTGTCTGATAGATGGTCGGTCCGGTCCGGTTTTCAAAACTCTGGTTAAAGTTACAAGTCCCCGACAGTCCATCAAACTAAAAAAAACAGATGCTTGAATCCAACGGCTAGAATCATGTCATAAAAAGTACAAAAATCTATGAATAGAGATAATCAATCAGGTCGATTTTTTGTTTATATATCCAATAAGGTGTTGGCTAAAATTCCATATGGTTCGTGGGACTTTGACTTGGACTGGTTTATATATCCGACTCTGCTCACCAACTTCATTTCCATTTTTATCGGGTGTTCACATCGGATAGATTCCGATCACTTATATACGGCCCATGAAGGGGTTCGGAGCATTTTCAATAGGGTGGGGATCGGGGGACAACCATTTGGCGGACCCACATAGAAGATGAATCAATGGCTAGAAAAATGGCACTGAAATTGAAATTTCAAAAACGGTAAACAACAGAAAAAATGGAATATAACAGAAAATTTATGGAAAATAACATAAAAAAACTATCATTTTTTTCCAAAAAATAACGGTCGTTATTTTTGTTATAACGGAAAATAACGTCCGTTATTTTTCGGTGTTTTAACGGTACATAACGTAACGGGGAGGTCCGAATCTGTTATAACGGCCATTTTTCAAACCTTGGTTTACCTTTCTGCAGGCATGAGGTCCCACCCCCCGTGTATAGGTGTACAGCAATTATATCTTTTGATATAGGACTAATAGCTTGACCCAAGAGTGTTGGTCGCACTTTTTCATTTATTACCAAAATGCCTCTGCATCATTCTAGAGCACTGGTTAACTTCGTCTTTTCCTACCAATTTTCAACGACGGAAATTTAGTGGCACCCCACGAATTGTGCTTCAATTTGGCTTAATTTACAAAAATGCCTTCCACGATTTAGACTTGAGATCACCGCGTCCAACTTCATGCAAGTGTTCAGGGACTCATGTGTGGCACATTCTTAGAGGACTCTGATCATATAGATGATTGGCTAATCCCTAGGTGGATCTACAAAGCAAAAATTCAGACTGATTATAGATTTTTAGGCATTGGATTTGAGTTATTTTCATGCCTTGATTCTAACCATGGAAATTTTAGCATTATTTACCATTATTTACCATTATTTGAGGTAGAAAGATCCAAAGGTTTGAAATCACTAATCAGGCTGACTTTTGGTTTGTAGGTCCACATAGGGATTGGAAAAACATCCATAGACCCAGGGTTCTCTAAGAGTGTGCCACATGGCTCATTTGCGTGCTGTCATCAGCTGTCATCGAAGTTTTACTCTTAACTCCATTAATTGGTGGTGAAATCACAATTCATGGTGCCCTGACAATTCAAGGGGTGCGACTAAAATTTCCCTTGTAGGCAGCTCAACTTTTCTAACAGCACATTTTTATTTTTCTAATTGAGTCTTGAGTTGCCACAAATAACAGATTCGCCCCTGGAAATTAATCTTCCAAAACTGCTCTTTAAGTTGAAACTATTCTATTTTGGCTCTTCTTCCAAAAACGTCACACATGTGACATCCACTCATTACTTCTAACATGTGTAGCTGAAGATGCTCAGGCTCATGCCTTCAACCAAGGTTTAAAGGGGACCGTTATATCGGTGTAACGGATTGGGGGCGTTACCGTTTTTTTCATTACAACGGAAAAAAAAAAGTTCAGGGGCAAAAATGAAAAAAATGGGAAAATGATGGAAAATAATGAGAAAAAACGGAAATAACAGAAAATAACGGAAAAATAACTGAAAAAACGAAAATAACGGAAGTTTTTATTTTCACAAAATTTCTCATAAAATAACGGTCGTTATTTTTGTTATAACGGAAAATAACGGCTGTTATTTTTTGGGCGTTTTAACGGTCCATAACGTAACGGTGTAGGTCCGAATCCGTTATAACGGCCGTTATTTTCGTTATAATGGCCGTTTTTTAAACCTTGCCTTCAACGTGGGTATTGACGAGTAAAACTTCTATCACAGCGTTTCTGACAGATGCTTCTGTCACAATGAAAATCACAGCCCACTTGGCACACTCTTAGTGGACCTGATCGTATGGATGTTTGGCCAGTCCCTCAATGGAGTTCTAAACAAAAAATATATCAACCTGATTGGTGATTTCTAAGCAATTCAATTGAAGTTATTTTCATGGGTTGACTTTAACGTACGGTGAGAATTTGAACATTATTGAGCGTTAATTGGGTGCAAAGATCCAAAGGTTGTAAATCACTAATCAGGCTGATTTTTGGTTTAGAGGTCCACTGAGGAACAGGCCAAACATCTATACGGTCAGCGTCCACTAAGAGTGTGCCACATGTGCTGTGATTTTCATTGTGACAAAAGCATCTGTCAGAATGATGTGATAGAAGTTTTACTCGGTACTGACCTAGTGAGGGAAATGCAGGATTTGAAGTGAACCTAAAGCAATAACAGGTGGGTTTGTGATCGGTCCGGCCCAAGTCTGGACCATTTACGCCCTTAAACATGGTATCTCTTAAGGAAGTCAAACTCCATCTCATGGACAACGCGTCCAAGTTTGAATAATGTAACGGTAACGTTCAATCCCGTTATGTTATTTAAAAACTGACAACGAAAATTGAAAAATGGTTACGGGGAAAAATAATAAAATAATATTGTTACGACTTCTTTTCGGTTGAGCTGCATATTTAAAACGTTATAATAGACTATTTAAAATTTAAAACCTTAGTTTATGAGCATTGTTATATCATTTTATTTTACTTTTTACAAATTTTTAATTATTAAATATGATGCACGTGTTTGCTTATCCCTGTTCATCTGGGACCTTAAAATGATTTCACACGTGTACTCTGAAAAAATTGAGCCCAGTACGACGGCTTGACACGTGTAGTGGGAGGACTAGTGATGACGGCTTATCCACGAGAAAACAAAAAGGGACGGGATATTGGCACCCGTGTTTTCGCTCAATAAACCCAAAAATCTCCCTCCCTCCTTTTTCACTCATCACACTTAGAAAAATAAAAATAAAATTAAAAATAAAAAAATAAAAACCCAAAAAAGCCCAAAAAAATTGAAAAAAAAAAAAAAACAAAGGAGAATAAGAAGAAGGAGGAGGAAGAGGAGGAGGACGGCACCGCTGCCGTCGAAGAAGAAAAAGAGAGTAGGAAGACGCTGCTGACGTCGTAGGTACGTCTCTCTCTCTCTCTCTCTTGCTCTCTATCTCCCCCTCTCTCTCTTGCTCTCTCTCTCCCCCTCTCCCCCTTGCTCTCTCTCCCTCTCCCTCTCACTCTCGATTCTAGGCTGCCACACTCGGCCTCAGGGGCTGCCAAGAGAGAGAGAGGAGAGACGTACCTCCAGTGGTGGTAACGGCTTTCTCCTCCTCCTCTTCTTCTTCTTCTTCTTCTCCTCTGTTTTTCCTCTTCTTCTTCTTTTTTTTTTTTTTTGTGGATAGGTGTGATGAGTGATGGGTTTACTAAGCGAAAACGCGGGTGCCAATATCCCATCCCAAACAAAAACCATATCATAAACAGTGAGTAAAACTTGTGTCACAAGATGTTGTGACGGAAGCCAGTCACAGCACTCGATACGAGCCACGTGGCACACGATCAGAGGGAGATGACCGTATGGATGTTTGGCAGTCCCTCGGTGGACCTACAAAAATCAGCCTGATTAGTGATTTAAAACCTTTGGATTTTTGGACCCAAATAACGCTCAATAATGCTCAAACCCCTACCGTTAAAATCAACCCATGAAAATAACTTCAATAAAATCGGTTAGAAATCACTAATCAAGCTGATTTTTTGTGAACCGGTCCACCGAGGGACTAGCCAAACATCCACACGGTCATCATCCTCTAATAGTATGCCAAGTGGCTCATATTGAATGCTGTGACCGGCTTCCGTCACAACATCTTGTGACACAAGTTTTACTCATAAACAGGGGGCCTCCGTAACCCTGTTTAACTACCATGTGGGCCCACTTCGACCAACAGCTGCCAAGTGTGCTAAGCATTTAGAACTTCCTGACATCGACTGACCGCCTACAATACGAGTCACATGGCATACTCTTAGAGGATGCTGACCATATGGATGTTGAGCATAATCCAGGGTGGACCTAACAAACCAAATATCACCCTGATTAGTGATTTTGAACCTTTAGATCATTGTATCCCAAATAATGGTTAATAATGCTCAAATTCCCAGAGTTAAAATCAACCCATGAAAATGACTTTAATCCAATGATAAGAAACCACTAATCAGGTTGATTTTTGGTTTGTAGGTCCAGCGAGGGATTGGCTAAACATCCATACATCATGGCCGTCTCTACCATAAGACCATTAAGGCGCTGGGCCGCCTTAGGCCCAAAGTATGAGAAGGCCCCACCCCCCTAACCACAAGGATGTTTAGCCCACCCCTTCATGGATATACAAACCAAAAATTAACCTGATTAGTTATCTCTAGCCATAGATTTTAGTACTTTTTAGGATTGATTCTAGCCATTGGATTCAAGAATATTTTTTAGCAGTAAATCCAACAGTTGGAAATCATCAATCAAGCTGATTTTTGGTGTGTTTATCCACCAATAGGTTGGCTGAACATCCACGTAGTTATTAGGACCAAAAGATGATCTATGTTGGTCCGCGAGAGTCTTTTGCATGGACTCTCGTATGACATAAACACATTGTAACCATCTTACGAGTGTTAGTCAGGCTTTAAGAAATGTCGTGGTATGCAACTCTCTTTGACTGTCTGAAGACTAAAAGATAAAGACTGAAGACTTGAAAGATTGAAAACTAATTCATCTGAGGAACCATTATGTATTCGTTTAAGATTGTATCCACTCTTTAGGAAAGTAAGTGAATTGGTAGCCTTAGAAGTAGGATATTAACTAAAATATTTTGGCTAAAAATTTGTCATAGAACGACTTCAGTTCAAGCCCGAAGAAGCATTGAAAAACTAAACTAAAGGGAATTTCAATCGATTGGACACAAGGTACCTTGTCCAAGAATTGATTGGACCTAAGAAGACAACTTCTGCAAAGTTCGATCGATTGGACCTATGTAGACAACTTCCGAAGAAGTCATCGATTGGACTCTGCGCAAGAATTGATTAGACACACGAAGACAGAATATCCGGAGGTTAAAAATCTTTTTCATGGTTTATTTTTAACATGGATTCCGAGCATCATGATCCAAATGTTAGAAATAACTAATCAGGCTGATTTTTGTTGCGTAAGTCTACCTAGGGATGGGCCAAACATCCATACGGTCAATAGACTCTAATAGTGTACCACGTTGCTCAAACTGTGGTCCGTTATCAACGGTGATGATGGATGTTCGTCATCAAAGTTTTGCTACATAATAATGGTGAACGCTACGGTTAAGGAGAAAAATTTTGATGATTGTCATTATTTTATATGGGCGCTATTGACCGCATCTAAAAAAGCCATGTGGCACAATCTTAGAGATTTCTGATCGTATGGAAGTTTGAAACATCCCAGGGTGACCTACATACAAAAACTCAGTCTGATTGTTTTCTAGACATTGAATCTTAGTACCCAAAATAATTTTTGAATCCACGATTGAAATTCAACTCATGAAAACGATTCAAATCCAATAGTTAGCTAGAAATGACTAATCCAACTGATTTTTTGTCAGAAAGGGTCATCTTTCAAACATTCATATGGTCATGGATCTCTAACAATATTCCACGTGTTTATAAGTGTGGCCTAGATGCCTATATAAAATAAAATGCTAGTATCAAATTTTTCCATGGAGAGAGCAAAATTTCTCAGCATTGTGAACGTATTAAATTAATGCGTTTACATTGTTAAAGACTTAAAAACTCATATCGATATAAATGATTAAAAAGAAAAACCGAAGCAAACCAATGACAGACAAGACTTGCCTTACCACCCATGGTCTGGTAGCTACCTAACGATAGGGCAAGTGGATTTTGTACGGACTGATAACACTTCCTCATCAAACACGTACCCATGTGAGTTTTTTAAGATTTACTTTTTAATTTTCATATTACAAAAGCAAAAAGACCTTGGCGTACGTGCCGAGCACTCCGCGTTGTTTCGTCCGTGCGAAATCCACATGCTGACTACTGCACCTATCGTCAAGTAGCTACCAGACCATGGGTGGTCAGGCAAGTTTTACTCAACCAATGACATTTTGAGATTATGGGGATTGCGTGAGACACAAGAAACCCTTTTATCGGATCCTCAAATCTAGACTCGGTGTGAATTATTCCGATAATAAAACACTACAAGATCCATGGACACCCCTACCAAATAAAAGTCAACAACTCAAGGGTGTTTTCCTCCACATGCATTAAAGCGGCCTAAATATATCAAGAATGGAGGCTGGGAATATCATCTCCATAAAAGGGTACGGATAAGCATAAGGTATAGCGAAAAGTATTACAAAGTCCATAGTGTACGCACGACTCGACCATTCAAGCCGTAGGAAAAATTTCGGTACTAATTGATATTGCTTTATCAAATGATTGACCAATAAGTCTTCTTTGGTTACTTTTACTGTTAAATCTGTTCAACGTTAGAATGAAAAGATGACAATACCCTTATCATTGACTGACAATGGTTCAATTCCTCGTTTACGATGCTTGAAGACTTAATCCATTTGAAATACTTTCAACATCCATTTCACCATTGTTATTGGTTCAACCACTTCATTGAAAATGGTGTTTCAACCAGTTTAAACTTAATACTCGAACTTAAAATTAAATACCGATTTAACAAAAATGGTAGAGGAATAGAGAATGTATTGAGAGTGAAATAGAGCTTCAAACATACCTTATAAAATAAAAACAGTCAGAAAAATGAAGCTTTGCTTGTAGGTTTTAAGGTTTAGTACTCAAACTGAAAATAAAATATCGACTTCATTAAAATAGTACTGGTTCAGCCAAGTTGAGAAGTTCTTTTGAGAAAAAATGCGTTTCGCCATTATTACAAGGATTCTTCGTTGAAATGCATATTCCCATCATCTCTTCATTATAGTCTAAGTGTGTTAATAGTTCAAATAAGTTGAGCTCAATACTCAAACGGAAAATAGATACATACATCATGAAAATGGTACTTGTTCAACCAGTTTGATAAAAATGGTACTGATTCAACCAGTTTCCTAAATATAAACTTGAGAGATAATTCTTACTTAACGAAAATTAAAGTGGTAACCATCTTCTTCACATTCTTCCTTCTTCTTTCTTTATCTTCAATGACGTAAATTTTGTAAAAGAGACTTAATTGTTTGTATTTTTGTAAATATAGACTTAAAAGTAATTTTCCGTAAGATATATCCACAAAATACGACGGGGAGGTCAGTCCAACGTCCAACGACTCCAACGTGTTGATTAGGACCTTCCTACCCAATACCTCTCTCCTTCGTCTCCTTTTTCCAACTGTATTTTATATTGTCTTCCCCGCTATTTTATACTCCTGTTCACACAAAAACGAAGCAATCAAAACGTTTACAGATGAAAGGAGAGGGTCCCACTCCCATCACCAATCATCTTCTCACTTGACTTGCCGTCACCGTTGATCGATTCTAAAGTCAAACTTTCTTGGCTTCTTCTCTTTTTTCGTTTTTTTATTTAGAAACCGATCTAAGCTTCCCCCATTCTCTTCGTATAAATATCATCACCAGAGAGAGAAAGAAAGAGCATTGGGTGATTTGCTTTGTTATCTCTGCATTTGTGGGATTAGATCGAAGATGGCAATTGCTTTTGGGATTGTGAGTGGTGGGTCATGGATTCATCAGAGCCGTTGCTTGAAGGACAGAAAGACTATGAGGGTGTTTTCTTCTTCTTCTTCTTCTTCTAGCCTAACGGACCAGTACAGAACGCTTAGAATCCAACCTGGTGCTTCTGAGAGAGAGGTCAAGAAAGCTTTCAGACAGCTTGCTTTGCAGGTGGCTCCTTTGTTTTTTTCTTTTGGAAAGTTTTGAGAATTATATTTTTAAATTTTTTTTTTCTCTAATTTCTGTTGATTTTTCTGAGAATTTGAAGTCTGTTTGGGGGTTCTTGACGAGGTTTTTTTTTTTTTTTGAATAAATATTTATGTTAACGGCTATTATATCTTTTTCCAGTATCATCCGGATGTATGCAAAGGAAGCAATTGTGGGGTCCAGTTCCACCGTATTAACGAAGCTTACGATGTACGTAATCAATCCTTCATCTCTCGTTTTAAATTTGGGTAATGGGAGTTAGGGCTCCCTTAAAATGAAGAGACAATATATGAGCCTTTGAGTTATTGACACGTGTATTTTCACATCATTGATCAACCGGTGTAGAATTATGTTGCACTGGCACGCATACCTAGAAATTTAGGTCCTTTGATTCCATGGGTCGCATATGCATGGCCACCTGTAGATTACTACGTTCGGATTTCTGATTGTTGCTGATTTCTTTCTCATTGGATTTTGATGATGCAATGCAGAATGTGATGAGCAATTTGAGGGGGGAATCTAATGCGATGGGCTTGTACGAGTCGTTCGATGGTAGCAACGGTGATGATTATGATGATGGGAGCATGAGGGGCATGTGTGATCCTGATTGGGACTTATGGGAAGAATGGATGGGATGGGAAGGGGCAGGTATCCGGGACTACTCATCTCACATCAATCCCTACATCTAACTGACCCAATTGGTTGACTTTTTCAACGTTGATTCACAAAGCAGGTGGAGCCCACCTCAGACAAGTGTTTGTGAGGTTGCATATAGTCGTCCGTACATAATTCATATATGTAGATTCTGTACATGAATGAGTGATGATAAGATGTGTTACACATCAAAAAGCTTTGTGTAAAAGAGGCCCATCAAGAGGCTTTGATTGGTAGAATTAACGCAATAAAATTTTATTTGTAGATTGAATACTACAAGTCTTGAATTATTTGATTAGATCAAGATTGGATGGATTCCACCCCTATAGTTAGCTGTAAATTCGCGTATTCTTCCCGTTTAATACCCGAATTTCTCATATTTTTTTTGGAAGAAACGTTTAATACGGGCCGTATAAAGTAGAAAATCAGAAAAAATCACGAATTTTAAGAATATACGAATAAAACACGTATTATAAATTCTTGTTTAACACCCGAATTTTATGTTTTTTTTAAATAAAAATGTATTAAATGGCGGCATAAAATGAAAAAATTGGTAAAATTCAGTTTTTTAAGGCTAATCTAATATAATATTTCAACAATGACCGAATTTTGATATCCCGAAACCGAATTAAACTTGAACTTTTCCCGTTTCGAATCTTTGCCAAATGCCGAATTGTGTGTGTTTTTTTAAAGAACCGGACTGAAAAGTTTCAAAATCCCAATCAAACCAGGCTCAGTTTACTCCCTTTTATGGTGTGTTTGCTCCGGGCAGGTTTGGATCATTTACAATACACAGGCCATGGTTTTAAAAACGGCCGTTTAAACGGTAACGCCCCAAGCCCGTTTCCGTTAAAACCGTTTAAACACGTTTTGACGCTTTTAATTTAACAGCCATTTTTTTTAATGGCCGTTAAAATCATTTAAACGGCTGTCAAAATCGTTTTAACAGCTGTTAAATTCTGAAAAAAAAAAAAGTTCGTGAAAAAAACACAGACGTTAAATCCGTTAAATTTTTTTTTTTTTTTAAATTTTCAAAAATCAAATTTCAAAATTTGAATTTCAGGGCCACCTTTCCATTTTTTTTCCGTTAAATTCCATTTTTCCCGTATCTTCCCATTTTTGCCCCTGGCCGTTTCAATCCGTTTTAACCGTAACGCCCCCAGTCCGTTAAACCGTTAAAACGGCCTCCTTTAAACCTTGACACAGGCTACACGGATCCAGGCAGGTTCGGATCGTTTACAATACCCGACTATGGTTAGGAGCCTTTTCAATATGAAAAGGAACATGGCAAACTCTGGCTTTGAAGTCCACTTTTGCGAAAAATTCCTCAAATATATCTCTTCACTGTCGGATACAATTTGAAAAGGGCCGGACTCCAGGGACCCCACTTTGGCGTACCCACATAGAAGATGAATCAATGGCTAATTTTTGGTGAGGATGATCTCCTCACCATATAGATCACCCCTATAAAAAAATCAGCCCATTCTGAAATTTCCAACCCCGACAAATATGGTTTTCAAGTATCACAGAAAAAATCGCCTGTTCATAATTCTTCAACTTCTAAACCAGTCTATGAATATCAGAATGATTTGAATTTTTGTGAGGATGATCTCCTCACCATAGAGATCATCCTCACCAAAAATCAGCCATGATTCATCTTCTATGAGGGAACGCCAAAGTGGGGGTCAAAAAATGGGGGTCCCTGGAGTCCGACCCATTTGAAAAATGTGTTTTGAAAATTTTGAAATTTGACTTTCTGAAAACCAAGTCTAACACGTTTTTTCAAGGTGCATGTGACGGTGGATTTTGAGTAGAATTTCCCAAGTTCAAAATATGGAAGAAGACTTTGATCTGTGAATCAATGGAGATGTTTCAATCTTATTATATAGGCAAGGTTACAGCAATAATCAAGGGATTGTGATTCCCAAAATTTACAAGAACTCAAATATAAATAGTTTTCAAATATGAAGAGGAATCATTCCAAATATATAGGGAATCTAAATCAAAGATATAGATCACCACTAATCGGATCTTGGGATATTTCCCATATCCATCAGATTGTGATCTTGAGGAATGATCTCGTGTGATACATGATTTTGATGATCATCTAGTTGTCTAATACACCCCCGCGAGATGATAGGTTGTTGACGGGGCCATCGGCTTATTCTTCAATTTCTGAAATTGATCGAGAAGTAGAGCAGCCTTTAGTAAAAATATCAGCTACTTGATCTTTTCAGTACAAATTAATGCATCGAACTCATTGCGGACCACTTTCTCCCGTACATGGTGATAATCCAACTTCCAAATGTTTGGTGCAAACGTTGAAAAACGCAAGTGAGATTGAACTAATGTTGTCGCACCAAATGAGTGAAGTAGATAAGAAAATGTGAAGACCTTTCAATAGGGAACGTAACCAAGAAATTTTCGCCGCTCTTTGTGCCAATTGACAATATTCAGACTCGATCTGTACTTGAGTGGGAGAAGGTGGGTTGCTTCTTAGCACTCCATGAAATAGGATTACATCCCATATAGACACAATAGCCTCGGGTAGACCGTCTATCATGCGGGCTCCCAACATAATCAGCATCTGAATAGGCTTCCAATCGCAAAGATCTAGACTAAAAGAAAAAGACCATGATCAAAGGATACTTTGATGTAGCACAAAATACGCTTAATTGCAGTCCAGTGAGTTTTGGAAGGATGATGAATGTACTGACAAACTTGATTAAAAATAAAAGATCTTCAAACCCCCAAGGTTAATGCATATACACTTCTTCGGTGAGATTGTCATGTAGGAAAGCATTTTAAAAGTAAAGTTGGCAGATTGGCCATTTTATGGATGGCAAGGGCAAAGACAACTCGATATTAGTATGCTTGACCACTAGGCCACAAGCCGAGGGTTATACAAAATTTGTCAACAATGTATCTATGTTTTCGTTCATCGGTGCCATTTTATTCTAGAGTATGGGGACATGATAAATGATGAATGATGCCATATTCATTTTGCCTTGAAGATGCAACTTATATTGAGAGACAAGAAGCTGCCACACTAAAAGCACTGGATGGCCTAAACGATGATGCCAAACGGGTGAGAAACACGAACACCGACCAAACAAAAAGGTTTTAAACTCTTTATTATGAAGCTTGTGAAGATTGATGGGATAGAGGTCATGATCACTCTTGCCGCAGAAAAACATCTTCCCTGTTGTATTGTCCTTAACAAAGAAATCATTCAAATCAAACACGAAGTAAAAATTATCATGAGAAAATTGATGAACTGAAAGTAAATTAGCAGAAACAAAAGGGCAATGTAAAATATTGATCAGATTAAAATTTGAGAAATTATTAAGTTCTTGGGAAGAGTCAATATGGGAGATTTTCAAACCTAAACCATTTCCTTTACCGCGACATGATCTTTGCCATGGTATTCATTATGAATTGACAAATTTGCAAGATCCAAGATTATATGATTTGAAGCGCCCCTATTAGTATACCAAGTCTTAGCATCAGAACTAGTATTTTGAGAAGCAACCATTGCTGCAAGTTGTTTGGCGGGTACCCTTTCTTTATAAGCATGATCCATATGATGATAGTAATTTATGGCCGAGTGTCCAGAGAGACCACAAATCTGACAAGGTGAGTGCCGATGTCCAGAATCCAGACTGTGACAATCCCGTGTCTTGTGGAATAGACATTGGGCCTACATGCGGTTTATCTTAAGAATGCGAGTGCGAGATTGGGAAGCATATCGTTTTTTTTTAGAGATAACCATACAACATGAGAGGTGGGTAAATGAGTCATCCATTGATAAAACCATTGGAGTCAAAATAGTTTGATTCTGTTGCAGCCATCAAGATATGCCAGATTGATTGTGGAAGATAGTTTTCCATCATCGCCCACCAAAAATTGTTCCGGGCAGGATTTTGTTCCATCGACAAAACCCAAAAGGTTCTTGCTACAAAAAATAGGCAGAAATAGAACTAACCATAATGTATAACTATTCGGATCTAGTTTGATCGAAAGGAGATGAGAAATTTTTTTTCCACACCCTCGAATGGTGTAGATAAAGATGCTATTTGCATAGATGAAATGGTATGCGCAATAACCTCTGATACGATAAGCAATATCAAAATAAGGAAGAAGACAATTGTTCTCCGAGCTCAATTTGTGAGTCAATGAAGATGTTTCAATCAGTGTTTTGAAAACTCAAAAACTCGACTCGACTCGAAAGTCTACCGAGTTGAGTTAACACGTAGACTCGAACTTGACCCGAAGTAACTCGACTAGAATAATATATTAATATTAATATTAATATTAATATATAAATATCATATTTTTATAAGATTTGGTTGAGTTTGTGTTGATAAGGCCTTTGAGAAACTTATTTGGTGCGTCGATTATAAAACAACGTGCAAAAAAAATACACCAAGTCTTGTAAAAAAAAACTACGCACCAAATCCGTTGTTTATTCGATTCGATTTTATTTCGAGTTGACTCGACTGAGTTTTAAAACGCTGGTTTCAATCTTATTATACATAAGGGATTGTGATCCCCATGATTTAGAAGAATAAAGGGATAATCATCCCAAATATAAACAGTTGCTAAATACAAAGGGGAATCATCCCAAATATATACGGAATCTAAATCAAAGATATATATATATAGATCAACCACTAATCGTATCTTGAGATATTTCCCGTATCCAACAGATTGTGATCTTGAGGAATGATATGGTTTCAAACATGATTTTGATTACATGATTGTTAATATGACGGATGTCGTTTACGGACAATAGTATGAACCACGTGGTATATTCTGGGAGATTTCTGACCGTATAGATGTTGGGGCCAACCCTAGGTGGAGCTCCAGGCCAAAAATTAGCCTGATTAGTGATTCCTAAGCTTGGATTGGAGCCGTTTTCATGGGTTGATTTTTTACCATGGAATTTGAGCATTATTTGGGGTACAAAGATCCAAAGATGTGAAATCACTAATCAGGCTGATTTTTGTTATGTAGGTCCACCTAGTGATGGGCAAAACATGCATTGTGATCCGTTGGCAAAGTTCTACTCGTGGATTTTCCCTTAGTAAAAGTGGACTCATCTGAACCATGGTAGTTAACCTTTCACCCTCATGAGGTCCCACCCCAGCCAACTTTTTTCAAGATGCATTTTCATTTCTAGACCTAAAAAAATGAGTTTTTTGCTTCTATTTTTTTTTTTTTTTTTTTTTGAAGATTGTGAGCTCAAAACCTTTCTTCATTTACTTTTGACCCAACCGTAGGTGGACCTACAGACCAAAAAGTAATCTGATTGTTAATTTTTAAGCATTGGATTAGAGTCATTTTCTTGGGTTGATTTTATCCATAGAATTTGAGCATTATTTGGGGTACAAAGATCCAATGGTTTGAAATCACTAATCAGGCTGATATTTGGTATGTAGCTCTACCTAGTGATGGGCCTAATATCCGTACAGTTAGTGACCTAAAAAAATGAATTTTTGGCTTGTCCCCCTTACTTTATTGATGCAATTTGCATCGCACCCAATGTTTTTTAAATATTTGCATCTCGCCCAAGGTCATTATAGTCATTTGAAAAATATTGGGATGTCCATCCCGAGACCGTTAATGGTGCCTGTGATCAACGGACGTTGAACATGGTCAAAGGGTGGGACACAAATATTTTAAAAACATTGAGTGAGATGCAAATTGCATCAATAAAGTAAGGGGGTAAAGCAAAAAAGCCCAAAAAATAACAACAAACCTTTTCACTTCTAGACAGCAACTTTCACCAATAGTTTGACAAGAAAGGAAAAAGTCCTTGAGGGGTTCCACGTGTCAAGTCTCAACCACTTGGTGGTCTCTAAGAGTGCCACGTGGCACCAATTATTTGGTGTCAAAATTCAATTTTTGAAAAAATAAGTTAATTAAAAGTTATTGCACTTACTCATTTATTAAAAGAGTAATGATCACATGGTCCAAGGTCGACAGATTGTCGTATTGTCATTGGCCAAAAAATATACCTCGAGTTGCGTGCTAAATAATGATGCTCAAATTGCAATGGTTACAAATCAACCCATGAAAATGACTCCAATCGAATGCTTAGAAATAATTAATCAGGCTGATTTTTTGCATGTAGGTCCACCTAGGGATGGGCCAAACATCCATACAGTCATTGATATCTAATAGTATGCCACTTCTTCCAAATAATGCTCCAAATCCATGGTTAAAAACAAATTATGAAAAAACCTCTAATCCAATGAATAGAAATTACTAATCAGGATGAATTTTGGTATGCAGATCCACCTAGGGATGGGCCAAACATCTGTACGATCAGTGATCTCTAAGATTCTGCCACATGTAAGGTGCATGTGCAGCTCACGTGGCGGCCCAGTTTCACTTAAAAAAGGGTTTTATTCTTTTGAAAGGTGTTTTTGTTAAAAACTTTGGATAGAGTCATGTAGAAAAAGCATTCCCCTTTCTATAATTCATGGAGAAATTCCCTTTTGAAGTACATTTTAGTCATTTGCATAATAATTGGTTAACTAAAAGACTAGATGTGTAAATGGGCCGGGCTTTTGTTAAATTTGGAATAGGCTCGAGCCCAATGCCCAGCTTGGCACACTTCAAATTTAGGCTCTGGCCTGATAACAACCATAAAGGGGATAATTCAAAATGTCTTAAACCTAGTTAACAATTTCTCGTTTAATATGCGTGTGACCGTAGTTTTAAGAAAATGTATCATATTACCATATTATTCAAAGATTCGGTAAAAAAAAAATTTATTTTATGAAGAACCGTATTATACTCGTATTAAATGCATATTATTCATGAATAATTCTGATTTACTGAAAAAATTATTTTTGCTTGTTGAAAAAAACAAAAAGAATTATATACTTCTAAATACTTTTATTTTATTTTATTTCTTGCCGAATTTTTAAACATATTTTTGAATAACACATCTGAATTGTAGTCGAATTTTTCCCTATACCGTCATAATTGCTAACTAGGGTCTGAAATACCTTTCAAATGGTACCTCTTAAAACCTTTTGTGGATTTTTTATTTTTCTAAAATAATAATCTTTTTATCCGTAATTTTTCAAAATTAAATTAAGGGGGTGTTTGGATCGCCATTTTTAGACTTGAAAAAGTCTTTTTTTTTTTTGACAAAAAAGTCTATTTCCAAAATAATAGATTGTTACTTACAAAAAAAAATAATAATAATAATAGATTTTTTTTTTTTTTTTTTGAGAGATAAGCGTGGGGTTAGGCGGACCCCTACCTGACATTAATAAAAATGACTACGATCTGTAGTACAAACGACCTATAGCATCCTCAGTTACAATAGTAGCCAAATCACTATGGAAGTTAACAGGTGGGATGATATTACAGCAATTAGAACTATTGAAAGAGGCTAAGAAGTCGGCCGCTCTATTGGTCTCACGATAAATATGGAAGATCTCGATTTCTTCAAATTGATTCCACAACTGACGAATGGAGTGAACGATTTTCCGGGTTTGCCAAGGAAGAAGACATTCTCCTTTGATAATGCTCACAGCATGAGTAGAATCTCACAGCATGAGTAGAATCTGTACCAATATGGATCTTGTCGATGTTGTTGGTTCGGGCCAATTGAAGTCCAATAGCGATAGCTTGGAGTTCATGAAAGATAACCGATACTTTCTGTTGACCACCAGCACAAGCATTCAACCCAATGCCCATGGAGTTTCTAATAATGCCGCCATATCTAGCAACATTTTCTTTCATGGATCCATCCGAATTGAGCATCGAATAACCCGTGTTAGAGCTTAATTTCCATTTGCAAGTGATAGGAATTTTGTTTTCAAATTCCATATTTATCCTCCAAGGATTGAAAAATTCTTTACCTTTGTCCGAACTAAACCGAAGTTTAGTGTTAAGAATAATTTGCTTAAGAATGATCTCCTTAGGTAAGAATGTATTGCTGAATACCCTGGCATTTCTCTCCTTCCATATCAAACTAGTGTTATTAGCCCGTGCTAAAGCACGGGTGAAGAAATAAAAAATATATTAACAGTAATGTAGAATAAATAATTATCACTTCTATATTTTTTTCAATCTATAAAATACCACTTTTATTTAGACAACAAATCATATTTTGGATTTTAAAAAATCCAAAGCTTCGAGTTTGGGTGAAAATTTTGTGTAAAAAATTTGAGTCCACGAATCTCGACCCTTTGAAAAAAAAGGTTTTTTCCAATATTTTAAAATATAAAGAATAATTTTATGACCAGTACTTTTTCTGACTGTTGCCACTATGTTATAATGGTCACAATATATAGTATAAAGTTATAATGTAATAACGGGTAACTTACAACCTTGCCCTAAACCCTAAGGTTTGATAACATAAATAATAGGCATAACGGACAGCATTGCAAGAGTAAGCACGACCCCCAAAAATATATTGTTTTCCACTGTGGACTTCAAATTAAGGCCCAACCTCCAAAAGATGCCATGTGGAACTTTTTTAAGCCCAATGAACTTGTGGATGTTTGGTGTTTGGACACCTTGTTGGTGAACCTGTATGCCAACAAAGGAGGTTTTATTGGATTTGAGCTTTTCTTGAGAACTTTTCTTGAGAAACCTTCTCAAGAAAAGCTCAAATCCAATGACGTACCCATCAACATGTATATGGGAGGTCTTTATGGGGTGATAGCATCAAAGCTACCTAAATATATTAAATAGAAAATGATAGCATCTTTGGGTCTACTCATCGAGATTCTGTCCATACGAATCCCGAAGGATCCACACATATTTTCAAAGAAAATCAAATAGCTTAAAAATGCTGATTATCATTCTATAGTATTATCCTTATGGTATAGTGGTAGTGATCATCCACATTTTAAATATTTTTTTTGGCAAGAGTACGGATCATCCACCCACACCAGTTGAGTAAAACTTACACGCTCCTCTGCCCACAATATGAGCCACGTGTTACACTCTTAGAAGACGCTGACAGTATGGATGTTTGGCAAATCCTTAGGTGGACTTACAAACCAGAAATCAGGCTGATCATTGATTTAAAACCATTGGATCTTTGTGCCCAAATATTTGTCAAAAGTGCAAAAATTCCTACGGTTAAAATCAAGTCATTTAAAATACTTCAATCCAATGCTTAGAGATCACTGATCAGGTTGATTTTTGGTTTGTAGGTACACTTAGCATTGGCCAAACATCCATATGGTCAGATTAAACATCTCAAAAGGTACTCTTCCCTCTCAGTCCCTCCATTTTCACTAAACAGACATTAAAAACGAATTGAAGCAGAACCTAAACAGACAAAATAAAAATGAATTGAAAAAGAGCTATTGAAAATCTCTGAAGATGAAGCCTATCGCTACAACTCCTTCACCTACAACCATGACTTCTCCGCCAAATACGACCCGTTCAACGTCGATCCCTTATCAACTGAATCTTACTCGATCGATCGATGAGGTCGTGCTCTGTAGCTGGTCAGGTGGCCTCCTGGACATGCAACACGACATGGATGCTCTCAAGAAATTCGACGGCCAGTACTGGAAGTCCCTCTTCCACTCCAATGTCGGCAGTACGACGTCTCCCTACGGTTCAGGGTGTGGAGGAAGGAGTGGGTCCTCCTGGAAATCGACAACGATCACATCCTGAGCGCCTTCGAAGGTAAGTCCAACCTTTTCTGGGCTGAGCGATTCAGTAAAGAGATCCTGGGGATGAACGATTTGTGGGTTGCGGCTGTGCTTTGAGTCTCTATACGGATTTTATAGTTTGAAGCTTGAAGAGCATAAGACAGCTGCAATTGAGATTTTATAGCAGTTCGATCGTGAGAATTGCAGAAAACTGAAGCAAAATGAGGAGAAGATACGGAAAGACGGTTTGGAAATAATTAATTATTGAAAGTGGGAGACGTAACGGGGAGGGAGAGACAATTAAGATGCGCTTGTTTAGGGACGTTACAGTTTGCCTGATTAACTTCATAGGACTTGATAATTTTTATTTTCTTTCACGTGGAATAAATTAAATGTATGATGAAATAATAGAGGATAGAGAAGTTTTGTGGCTGACATGGCGTTCTGCATGATAAGAGTGCCACGGAGGAGAGAGAGGAACACTACCCATACAGGAGAGGTGTTTTTGGTAGATGCGTTGGGAAAGAGAAAGACGTTTTGAAAGAGCACGTGGTGGGAGATGGAGAAACGTCTTTGGTTAATGGAGAGACATTAGTTTTGGTTATTGAAAGTCTAAAAACCCATAAATATTTCACTCCCTATACTTGAAGGACGAAGGTTTTTTTAAGAAATTTGGAGATATTAAAGAGGTGTAGGGGTATTTTTGAAAAATTCGTTGGAAAAAAGATAGAGAGAGCGCCACCTCAGCAGGGCCGAGCTTTAGTATAGATAATAGATAGATTGTAGCATTGAAGGCTACTTGCATAACCTGCGAAAGTAAATCTTTCCCATTCAAGTGATCAAGAATCCATTGAGCTTCTACATCCGAGTCGGCCACCGATCTATTGAACCTTGACAACGTTAAAATATTGCCCCATATGAACTTGTAGAATGGGCAATTGAAATAGAGGTGTTTTACGCTTTCCTCTTCAATCCAACAGAAAACACGTTTGCTATGCCTCTGTATGTTCTTCTTCGGCCAAACAATATGGACCCAGTCCACTTTCTGGTTTCTATTACGGATCGAGTCATAGGCTGATTTGAGAGAGAAATTCCCCGAGTGAGTCGCAGTCCAAACTATCTCGTCTTTCTCCAATAGTGGATCAATATCCTAATAGATTGTTAGGATGAGCAATTTTTTTTTTAAGTATTTATTCCATAAAAAAAAAAATTTAAGCCAAAAAGTCTTTTTATAATAAATAGCTGAAAGCTGTTTTTCAAGTAAAAAAAGACTGAAAGTTTGCTAGCTCAATGAACATAATAAAAGCTCAATGAACATAATAAACAAAGAAATAGTTTTTGGTAGAAGTTCCCTCCCAAAAAAATAAAGACATTATATTGGTGGGGCCAACTAAAAGAAGATAAAGACATTTTGCATTAATGATCATCCAAACGACCTTTTCAAGAAAAAAACATTTTCAAAAATATATTTTCAGAGAAGTCTTTTTTTTTAAATAAATATTTTTTGAAAAATGGTGATCCAAACACCCCCCCAAAACTTTACCATGGTCCTAAAATTATTTGAGAGGCACGCCCTATTAGCTGTGAGCAAACTTTTTCTTGCTGTGAGCGACGTTTTTAGCCACTTTGTTTCTCAAAACACCCTTTGCAATATCTAATATATTTTGAAATAAATGAGGGCATTTGGTTACTGTATCCACTAGTATAAGAGCATCTTCAACGCTGTGCTATCCCACCATGCTATCTTAAAATTTGGCACGGTGGGCCCAAAAGGGGTGCTCGAGCGCCGTGCTATGCTAATGCTAAAATATAGCATTTTAGCATATGACAGCTCTATAGGTTTTGACTCTTTTGACCATTCAAACCTTTGGATCTTGAACCCCCACTAATGCTCAAAATCCCATGGCTAAAATTAACCTATGATTGGCTGATCAGCAGTCCACATGACACATTTTTAGAGGATGCTGACCGAATGTTTGACCAATCCCTAGGTGGACCTACAAACCAAAAGTCAGCCTGATTAATGATTTCAAACCTTTCGTTCTTGAACCCCAAATAATGCTCAAAATCCCACGTAAAAATCTACCCATGAAAATGACTCCAATCCAAAAATAGCATTGAGATATAGCATTGCACCATTGGAGCTGTTATGCCAAATCAAGCAACATAGCATTGTAGCTGTCTCAAAATATAGAATTGAGATGGCCTTTTGGCATTTTAGCGTTGGAGATGCTCTAAAATGACCGAAAACCTTTAAAATGACATAATTAACTGCCAGGACAGTTGCAGTTAAAAGTTGAAACCAGCAAAATCTGTTTCTCCGACGTTCTCTGACATGAAGCATCGTGTTCTTTCCTTGTTTTCTATCCTTTTTATCAAACATGTTCTTTGATAACATTGGTATCACTAATGAATGTGTCTCCTTGCTACTACGGCTCTCAATGGGTCGGGTTAAAATCAGGTCCGGATTGAGACATTGCATCCATGGACTCTTATAGGTCTAAGAATTGTGATCCAATAAGCTATTGGATGATTATGGGTAGAACATGGTAGGATCCAATATTGGGTTGATCTAATCTCCACTTAAGCGGGATCATAAGTGGTTAACAATAAAAAGTCCATATCTTGAATCGATCATCATTTAATCTTTCATACCTGATGATTCCAAGCCTCATGTCATCCTCAAACTTGATGATTCCAAGCCTCATGCTAAGTATACTAACAAGAATCTAGTTAAAAGCTACGACCAGGCTCGAGAGACTGGCCTTTTTACATGTCTTTTCACATGTGCTCTCAGTCGTGGATTTTGATAACCCAACAGTCTCGAAATCCACGACTGAGAGCACGTGTGAAAAGACACGAGTGCAAAAAAGGCCAGTCCCCTGATCCAGACCATAAAAGATATTGTTCTTCCATTTCTTGTAGGTGGTATAAAACTTTCTTTCATTTACATCATAAGCCTTATCCCACCTGCATGGGTTCAACTGTATGAATCTTGTTCCTCCATTCAATTCTACCCTAATCAAACTATCTCAACCAGCTCTCCTATTAAGACTACTCATAAATTTCTATGAAGGTGTTCATTTTTTATTTTTTCTCCCCTAGACTTTCGACTCAACAATCTCAATATCCTCATTGGTGTTTACGTAGGTAGGTTGTCTAGCCTATGTTAGACTACCCGAAGATCCAAGCTAGGAAGTAGAACCACTCAATATGTTTTCTTGGGCTACGCTGTAAATAGCAAAGTCTACTGAACAACAATTTACACACTACCTATAAGAGGGGATGCGCTATCTATGAGAGAATTCTACCCATGAAACATTGTGATAAGTACAAGAATATATTCTAAAAGTATATATTCAATATATTGCTAGACAGAGTCACAAAACTTCCAAATAACTGTATAATTAAAACCAATTTGATCAATGGGTATTGTTCTTCTTGCACAATTTCGATGCTTACAGTGAAATTTAGAAATATAAAAACTTCTTTTCTTTACAAAAATTTAAAAAAAAAAAAAAGATAAAACCATAAGAATAAAGCAATGAAAAGCTTTGCTTCCACACAGAGAGGTTCAGAGAATTACTTCTGTAACTGAAGAAGAGAGACTTAAACTCTCAAAGCCACCTGGTCTTGCCATGAAATCTTCCTCTTCCCTGATCGATTTGACCCATTTCCGATATCTCTACAGATCGGCAAATTCAGTTGCTTTGGCTTCTCCATTCTCAGTGGTTCCCTAACAGCCTGGAATTCCTCTGCTTCTTCTCCATTCTGCAATGTAGGAAGAATTAAGCAACAAAATGAATCAAAACCCATCCAAACAATGAACAAATTTGTGGCAAATTTTGAGGTTTTATTTGACCAATGTGTATAATTGGTTACCGAAATCTGGTTCAAGTCCAAAACTGGAGAAGGGGTCAGCATTGTGAGGGCGTCTCTGTGAATTTCTGGAACTTGGGGTCGAGCTAGATCTCGCTCTGCAAATGGGGTCTTCGGATATTGATTTTTCATCAAATATTTGTATCTTCGCCTCAGGAATCTAAAATTAGAAGAAAAACAAAACCCAGGATCTAAACTTCGTTTCTTGGTTTTGTTTGGGAAGAGAAATCTGCAAATTCATCAGAAACTAAGAAGATAAAGATCATACCGAACTTCAGCCAAGAGGGTGAGTTTCTTCTGTTTTGCTTTCTGTAATCTCTTTTTTGTGGCCTCAGCTTCCTGTCAAAGATTATGTTATTAAAAAATTCGCCCTTCGATGATGGATTCAAAGAGATCAAAACCTCAACAAAAACATGAAAGAATCCGATAGCAAGATAACCAAAAAAAAAAAAAACTCAAAGAATCGACAAAACCCCATGAAGGAATAGTAAAGAAAACGTGAGATCAACAGAACCCAAAAGAGATTTTTATCAAACTTGGAAAGAAATCTGACAGAAACCCACGATTGAAAAACAAGAAACGAAGAAACCCCACAAGAAAAAAAGAATCCATAGATCTCACCTTCTGCAATTCATTGAAATCCTGCACGAGACTTTGATGTTTGAACCTGATCCTGCCCTCTTCATCAAAAGCGTAAGAAGGAGAAGAATCCATGGAAACCCTTTTCATCTTCTTCTTCAACATATCTCCAACAACGAAGACCCAGAAATTCAAAGAAGAAGAGATAAAGAGTTTAATTAGAGGATAGAAATAAAGGTAGAGGGAGAAGCAGAGAAGGTTCGGGTTCTCTCTTTCCGTTTCTCTTTGAAACTCTGACGAAAACAACCCCAAAATATCCCATGTAAATCGGAAAATATAATTTTTTGGGTTGAGATGGAGAGTGGAGATTGCTGGGAGGTTGCAGAGGGGCATTCCTGGGAAGTTAATTTTTAATGGGTGTAGTTGGAAGATATCCGAAGACATTTTCCTCCTTTCCCTCTTTCTTCTTTCTTTCTTTTCTGTTTTTCCTCTACATAAATATTGGTCCAGCTGAGCCATCAAGGATGAGAGAGAGACTGTCATTTGGTGACTGGTCTGTGGATTCTACGTAGGGTGTCTCTTGTTCCTTTTTTTCTTCCCTTCTGATCTTCTACTTCTCTCTCTTTCTTGGTGTTTGCTTGGGTTTGGATGTGTGAGGTGGGTGCTGAGAAAGGGACAAATCTAGTCTGCAACTGTTTGCAGACTTAAAAGTGTGCAAACATTATAGAGTAAAACTTTAATGACAGGGCGCGCAACATGAGCCACGTGGAACACTCTTAGAGAGCTTTGCCGTATGGATATTTGGCCCATCCCTAGCTGGACTTGCAAGCCAAAAATCAGCCCGATGACGAATTTCTATCTGGTCGATTGGAATTATTTGTATGGGTTGATCTTAACCGTGGGAATTTGAGCATTATTGACCATTTTTAAGGTACAAAGATCCAAAAGCTTGAAATCACTAATCAGGCTGATTTTTGGCTTGTAGGTCCAGCTAGGGATGGGCCAAATATCCAAACATGATTTTACTCTTATCCACCATTGTTCTTTGAAAAACGTGTTTTTAATTTATAAAATATTTTTTTTTGAAAACATTGAAATAACACATTTTTCAAGGGACATCCAACAATACTGACAATATTTGTATACATTTAAGTTTTAAGTTTACAAACAGTTGAGATAGATGTGTCCCTGAAAAAGTAGGAGAAAAATGGTAATTGTTGTCTGATTTGTTATTAGGCTCTCTAATGGTGGGGGTGACTAGAGAATTTTGTTATATCATATGTATCGTAATTACTAATTTACCCCTCTATCATTTAGTTCTAAGGCAAATTCTTGTTGTCCCGTCAATTTCTCTTATCTCCCCCACTTAAACTTTAAATAAAAAGATAACTATATCCCTTATGTTTTCTCAAAATTTCTCCCACATAAAATCGTGTTTGGCAACTGGTCACTCAAACGTTTAAGAGGGTACTGTTTGAACCAAAACAGCTCTGGCCTGAGATTTACTTCCAAAGGGGGCCTTATTACCGTTATATTAGGCCTGATTTTCGGTAGGTGGGGTATCGAAGTGAAATGTTTTTTTCTCAGTAATGTGGTACTGTTTGCACCAAACAGCTCTGGCTTGAGATTAATTAGTTCCAAATGGCACCCACCTACTGTAGTAGCAAGCGTAATTTCGGTGAGTGGGTACTGAAATGTAATGTTTGATTTCGATAGTTCAGTATCGTTTGGTAACAAACACACCCCATGGAATACCAAGAACATCCAATGCCCCAATATTTTCCTCTCCCATATCTTCAACAGGTTCGTCCCGAACAGAGGAACAACAAAAGACCCGACATGAACTCTCTGGTCTAGATGATAGGTTTGCTTCCTTTCTGAAACCGACTCCAACCCATCAACCAAAATGTGATTATTTTCAGATCTTGGGGAGTTGTGTTGGAGATTGATCTCGTAATGGATTTGATGAATGGTATTGTTGTTGTTTTTTCGCTTGAAGTAGAGTTCTTCGGGTCATTGGAACCGAAAATCTTGCACTATTGACTCTCTTAGAGAGGCCATCGTTGTTGTTGTGTTATGTTGGAAACCCATCTCATGAGGGGAAGAGATCAATGTTTTAATGGCGGGTGAGGTGATTGGAGGATGTGGCGATCGCCATTAACGAATCAGTTCCAAACCACCCAGCTTCTTCTTGAGGTGAAAAGGCGTAAACCTAAGTTTGTTATTTTATAAGTAACGGGATGATTAGAGATTTTGATGGGGAAGAGGGGCAGTTCGAGAATGCTTAAAATGAGTGGGGAAGATTTGAGAATGGGGGGAGATAAGAGAAACCGACGGGGGCAACGACAATTTGCCTTTCTTCTAACCCACCCACCACACAGATGTCCTAATCCATATACTTCAATGGGTATATATGTAAATTACCCTCTTCACCCTAAGAAACTGAAAGGAAATTTGGTGAGTAAAACTTCACTGACCACCTACATTATAAGCCACGTGGCATATTTTTAGAGGTAACCTTGTGGATGTTTTGGGGTACAAAGATCGAAAGGTTTGAAATAACTAATCAGGCTTTTCTTTTGTCTGTAGGTCCTCATGCATTGGCCAAACATCCATACAGACAGCGTCCTCTAAAAATGTGCCACGTGGTTCATATTGTGGGTGGTCAGTGACTTCGCTGACTGTCAAGGTCAGCCAAGTTTTACTCAAAACTGGTAACATAACCTCAACAAAGGTACCCATGTTGCTCTAATCCTGGAAGTGGCCCTTCAGAGTTCAGACCTTCCGAGGTGGAGTTAAAGAGGGGAAAAGCTAGTAGGACGACGTTGGTTTCTTCAGCAAAGTGGGCCGGCCCTTGTTTAAATTTTTATAATTTAGTAGAGACAGGGAGGGTCAGGCTGTTTGGCTCTACCTCCCATGCCTTTTTCTTGTCTTCCCTCCTTTATTATTTACTATTGGGTGGCCCGTGCCCTGGGCACTCCCTGAGAAAGTATTTGCCAAAATTGGGTGTGAGTGGCTGAGATTCACCGTCCATTTGGAGATAGATCTCAGCCCTTCTTTGTTGAAGCCTATAAGAGTGGGTATAACTGGGTAACTGGGGGAAACAATCAGTGTTTTGTTATATAGATAGCAATGACACGGTGAGGACATTGACACTCGTGGACCAGTGAGAGGGAGCGAGTATATAGGAGAAAAGTTTCGCCGTCCCCTCCATCCCGCCTCCCACATGCAATAGCTCAGTAGGATTGAGCATTCTCTCACAACCTTAAGGCAGACTAATTCTTAGACGTTGAGGTGAATACTTGCATCTGGACGTGCAGATGGGGGAGCTGTACCCCCTATTTGCGCCTCACAGGTGGCACGCATGCAACCGAGTGGTCGGAAGCTAGAACCCACCATTTTACGGGTCCCAGCCAAGATTTCTTTGGTGCCAAAATTGACCCAACTAGATAATACAGACCATCTGATATGTCCACTCTTTTATATGGTTAAAAAAGTATGGTAGTTGTGCACTAAAAGGTCCAGATCAACGGCTAGGATCATCCGACGTAGGTTGGCTTTTGGCCTTCCAAGGTGGGACCCTACAAATGATTATTACCAGCTCCCCACATCTGCACCAAGTCTTCGGCTCAAGTAGGGACAACTGATAGAAGCATTCCCCGATGCAACTCCAACCAACCTTCAAAAAGCCACTTCAGTCCTTTCCTGCATAGGATATTTCAACAAATCCTCTCATCAAAAGGTACTTACCTAGCCTACTTCAGCTTTATATCTACATTTGATCTTCATTAACCACTGGTCAACAACTTCTTGTGTTTTAATCTGCATTATCCATGAAATTGAACTGTAAATTCACAAGCCATCCATCAGACAACAAAGCGAAGAAAAATCTTTGGAAACTCACTAATGACAACAACTGTGTAAAATCTCCGGATGTCCCTTAAGAGGACCAAAAATCGAAGTCGAGAAAGAAACCCCTGTTCAGAAAACAACTCACTATGCCTGCATAGCGATGAAACTGTAAGCGTCACCACATCCATGAACTGCTTCTTATGCCTGTCTAGTAATGATTTGGTATGAGCTTCAAGGCAGGACTCGGAGGAAAGGAGTACTTGTAGCAGGGTGGAAGGATGGCAAGATGCTGTCCTCTCTGTCTCTGCCATACATGCGCCACAGACATGAAGAGCAGTCGGGACCCACCATTCATTGGACCCACTTTTAAGATCTACTTAGTCAAAAAACCAACTCGAACTGGATGATCCTAACCCCATTTAAGAAAATCTGCCTCAAGCTTTCATGGTTATCAATACAAACCATGTTCAGATAATAAGACCAAGATCCAACATTTTCTGATGATCTGCAGGAATCAAGAGTGCACCCAGAGCACGTAGAAACCCAAACTCAAACTCCTTGCTAGGTGTTTCAGTGGTGGACTGTATGGATCAAACATAATCGGGAGTCTGGACTGAGATGAGAACCTCCTCTACAGCATTCCCTGGTCTCATGTCAATTCTTCACTGACTGATTTGATGAGTGGATATACTTATTTACTTACCTGTTTCTCTTTGCTCATTTTGAATGGACACCTCAAACCAATCTCAGCAGACATTATGATCTCCACAGACCCAATATGCCAACATGACCAGAATTGATAACATTACAAGACGTGATTATATGTAAGTCTACACGTGTAAAATGTATGAAAACAGATACCCCAAAGGACATAAAAATAAAATAAAATAAATAGATGCGTGTACAAAAATTAAGGTTCTGACCTGATAAGCATGTTGGTGTATCTAATATGCATCAAGCATGGCACGTTGTCTTTAAAATGAAGTGCCTTTGTCACACAGCTTGGGGATCTATGCTACCCAGGCCTAGATGCAGCATTTACACTTCAGAATATGAAATAAATACAACATTTACACTTAAAATTGAAGTACTGGACATGGAAATGGAACCCGAAGCATCTGGGTGTAGTTGACAATAGTAATGAATTCACACTCCTCATGGACATCAGGCAGGAAGATTTTGGGACACACCTTAAAAAAAAATTTGTCCAGGCAAATCAAGGATCCCTTGACGCCATCACAGAGCATTCCAACCACCAATACAGGACCCTGCTGCCGCATCAAACACCGAGGACACATGGAATCAGTTTGGATCCCAAAGTGGCTCTAGATAAGCCCTCTCATGACCGTACTAAACCAAAGATTTACTAATTCAACTCAAGCTGAAGCATCCCCCCTAGCAAGAATCAAGTTCAAAAAAATGTAAGTAAATGAGAAGACATACAACTTCTTCAAAGAAAAGACTAGCGTGGGAACTGAAAGACAGTTTCTAGAAGAAAATACAGCAGCAAAGTATTCCAGGATGTCACAATAAGAGCTGAAAGAACGTGAGAAGAGTTGCATCTAAGTGCCTCAAGTACAGAGAGTTAATATACAAGTTAAAAAGAATAGGAATATAAGTACCTACTATGTCAAGATTGATTAGGAAGCTGTGCAAATGTTCCCATGTTGGGGGTGCAGCCCCCAACCATCATCTTCTTATAGACTGCATACGCACGATCAGGATTGCCGGACATACTATACCCGCGTATGAGAGCATTATATGTAAAAACATTAGGTTCAAGTCCCTTAAGTTGGAGTTCTTCATACATTTTTCCTGCTTCCTCCACCATTCCAACCTTCCCAAGATTGAGTATTAAGGAATTGTAGGTATAAAGGTCAGGACCAATCCCTCTACCCTGCATCTCGTCAAAAAGAGAGAGAGCCTCCTCTAGCCTCTGTGATCTTCCAAGGCCATTAATGATAAGGTTGTAAGCAACCAAGTCAGGCTCGAGGCCGGTTAACTTTAGTTCCTCAAAGTAGTGAAGAGCATCAGCCACCCTCCCCACCATGCAGAAGCTATCCACAAGGATAGTGTAGGACTTTAAATCTGGTCTAGTTCCCTCCTTAACCATCCTTTTGAACAACTCACAAACAGTTTCCACATCACCCACCTTCCCGAAACCATTTATAAGAATATTATAAATAGCACAGTTAGGCTTGCATCCATAGTCCACCATCTCCTCAAAGAAGTGTTTTGCTTCTTCCACTCTCCCTGACTTTGAAAGGCCATCTATAAGAGGGCCGTACGTACAAGGGGTCGGAGAAAAGTCTCCACTCATAAGATCATAGTACAAGTCAATAGCCTTATCTAACTTGTTGGACTTGACAAGGCCAGAGATGACTATGTTATGAGTTACGGTGTTTGGTTTGCATCCCTTAGAGAGCATCTCTTCGTGCAGCTCGAAAAGTTTGTCAATCCTCTCAGTCTTCCCAAGGGCATCCAGTAACAAATTGAAGGTGAAAACATCAGGAGCACAGCCGACCATCTTCATCTCCTCAAACAAACCCCAAGCCATTTCGGTGAAATGGGCTTCGAGTAGGCCACCAATTAAAGGATTACATGCTTCAAGGGTTGGTGGAATTCCATAGCTTTTGGTAAATTTCTCAAATAGTTCATAAGCATCAAGGGCCTGCTTACGCTTGCACAAAAACTTAATTATAGGGCATAGTACAGAGTCATTCTGGCAGACCCCACTAGATACCAATCTTTCACTAAATTTAATAGATTGATCGATTCCAGCTTCACTTAAAATCCCTTCCATTAGAGCTTCCCAAGAGGACCTATCTAGGTGATCCCTAGACTGAAGGAAAAAGTTCTCAGCAATCTTGAAAGCATCCTCAATCTGGCAATCTTTTATGACACCAGGAAGGAGAGTGCACAAAGTTATAAAATCGGGAAAGAACGATTTCCTCATCTGATGGAAGATCCAGAACGCATCATTAACTCTCCTTTCTTTAACTAAACTGTAAATGACAGTGTTGTAAGTTAAAACATCAGGCTTACAATCCATTTTTGTCATTTTGAAGAGCATTTCCAAGGCCGAATCGACTTCGCCAGACTTGCAAAGGCAATCTAGAAGTGTGTTGAATGTCACGGTATTTGGAGGACAACCATTGGTACCCATACCCTCAAATAATTCCATGGCCTGTTGGACTTTACCCTCTTTCCCCAATCCAGCTAATAATGTGTTGTAGGTCACAACTGTAGGAACAAGCCCCATCTCTTTCATTCTTTGAAACATTTGCCACGCCTCATCTACCCGATCAGCCTTGTAAAGTGTGTCGATCAAAGAATTGATCGTAATCTCATCAGGATCACACCCACTTTCCTTCATGTCAAAGAGTAAATTTATGGCTTCATCTACTTTCCCTGCCTTACTGTAACACTTGATCATCATATTATAGGTTATAGCATCTGGAGCAAGGCCACTGTTCTTTAGTCCACAGAAAACATCTTTGGCCTGGCCAAGTCTGCCTAACTCTGCAAGACTATACAAATATACATTGCAAGCAACAACATTAGGAACAATTCCCCTACTCTTCATTTTCTCAAATGTCTCAAGAGCTTTGTCAGACTCTCCTATCTTGCCATAGTAGTCAATAAAAAGGATGTATGTGTATGCAGTGGGTTCAGGACCCCAAGATTCCATGCAGTTAAGAAATTCTAATGCTTCAGCCAATCTATTTACTCTCAGAAGCCCACAAATCAAGGTATTGTAAGTGTGTAAATTTGGCGAGACACCCTTCTTTCTCATGACATCCAGTGTGCCAAATGCTTCATCAAACTTCCCTCCCTTGCATAAAGCATCCACGAGTATCGTAAAAGAAACCACATCAGCAACATAACCATCGGTTTCCATTTCCCGCCAAAATTCTCTTATGGAGTCCAAATCCCCAGAATCACTAAACTTGTCCAACAAGGTGATGTAAGTTACTCGATCGGGTTTCTGACTGCTAGATTTCATCTTTCGAAACAATTCTTTGGCATTATCGAGCCTCCCTGCATTGCAAAGAGCATCAATGAGAACCGTGTAGGTCACAACATCTGGTCCACATCCCTCCTCTTCCATTCTCCTCAGGATCCCATAAGCCTCGTCGATTTTCCCAACCCGTCCGAGCACCCTAATGCATATAGTGAAGGTATAAACATTTGGTCTCAATCCCAAACTTTCCATCTCTTCTAAAAGACCCATTACAGTTTCAGTATCCCTTATCTTCCCCAATGCTACCATGAGAGCGGAGTAAGTCTTCAGGCTAGGTTTAATTCCTTCGGAGATCATTCTTCTATAAACCTCCATAGCCTCCCTACGAAACCCAGATTTAAGAAGTAGATGAATCAACCCATTGTACGAGAAGGCATTTAAAACAAACCCGGCTCTACTCATCTGATCAAGCGCAAAAGGTGCCTGCCGAATCCCTCCCCGTACACGGAGACCCCTGAAAATAGTCAAGTAAGTGTCCATGTTCCTCTTTATGATTTGCATCTGCATCATATCAAACACAACAGCCATCTCTTCCACTCTCCTGTGGACTCTCAAGAGCTCAAGCATGTAATTGCAAGACTCGGTAGTGTGGACAATATTAGGCTGTTGGGCAACGGATTTGAAGAAAGACAGAGCCTGAATTGGGTCAGATTTGGACTTAAGAATCTCAATAACCTCATCTGAACACAACCCACTTTTGGATTTCTCCTTAACCCCCATCTCATATGAAGCGTTCATCACAAAACCACAAAAAGCCACATATTTTTTTCTGTGTTTCTTCCAATTTCCAAGAAACCCATCTGGTAAAACCTTCAAATCCCCAATTTTTCTTCTTTTTAAGGACCCATAATCGTTTATAACAGTTGGTTTACTGTCAGTCTGAACACTTAACCTCACATTACTAGAGCAAAACCTTGAGGAACAGAGCTCCATCACACTCATACAAAGAAAATTTAAGAAACAAAGAAAGAGAATAAGAAGAAAAAAAATATGTAGGATAAATCAAGGATGGACTGTTGTTCTTAAATCTCTATGATTATACAAGAAATGTGGAAATATGGAAATATGTAGATGGGTATCTGCTTACCTATCTCTTTGCGTTAAGAGGAAAGCGGTTGGAGAGGAAAGCGAAGTGTTTTCTTCTCTGGTATTGGCCATGGTGACTGTTGAGTATTTGAATTTGAGGGGGGTTATCGGTTTGTGAGGATTCCGTGGCCGTAGACAGGATTTTTGGTGGTTGGCTGCCTTCAATCTTTGCTTTTTGTCCCCATAGAGTAAAATATCGTAGAAAACGATCTGATAGCTCAAGCAACACCATGTTATAATGTTCCGGAGTTTCTACTGCATTAGTTTGTATGACCATCAATCTAGACCGTTTAATCCACAAGCAACCTAACCAATCCTTCGAAACACAACTAGAGTTATATATAGTATATACTAAGGGACACCACGTGAGATCGTGCACCTTATGCATGGTAGCACCTTCCACGTGGCAAACTCTTAGTTACTGTGGGGGAAAAATATCTGATCAGTCCCACACAATCTTTGAAGAAACGTCTGACTCTTATCTTTGGGTAGATCTGGCGATTTTTTTGAATCTTGAGCTTCTGGATCAGATCTCCCTCCTTTTTGTAGATGATCGGTTGATTCCTCCAATGGTGGTGCTGTACCTGTCTAAAACACTCTGACAACTTTTGTCAGTTTTTTCGTTTGTAGATTGACAGATAGAACACTCGAATAAAGGATGAAAGAAGAAAGTCTCTAGTCGAGATTCCTATTTTTCTGGTTTTAGATCGATCTTCAGAGTTGAAGAAGAAGTCCCTTACTATTCAAAATTGGTTAATATATATAGCTCTCAGATGATTTGCCTTACCTATTTCTGTTAGAGATCCATTTATCTTGCTTACTTCTCATTAGTCAATCACAATTCTCTCTTTCGGTTAGATCTGAACATCTCCCTTTTTAGATCCCAATTGCTTGTATACTATAGAGATTCGTTTAGGGGATGATGAGAGTTTTAATTAACGGTCAAATCTCATGACAGGTGTCATGTATGTATTGGTAATATCATATTGACAAATCACTTGTTGGGAAGTTTTGTCTAACCGTCTACTGGCAAGTTGAAGCTGAAGCTTGTTAGGAAGGTTTGTATGCCTGCCCGACAAGTTGATGCTGAAACTTGATGGGAAGGTTTGTATGCCTGACCGACAAGTTGATGCTGAAGCTTGCCGAGAAGGTTTTTATGCATGATCGACAAGTTGATGCTGAAGCTTGATAGGAAGGTTTGTACGCCTGACCAACAAGTTGATGCTGAATCTTGCTGAGAAGGTTTGCATGCCTGACCGACAAATAGATGCTGAAGCTCGAAGAAAAGGATTGTATTACTATGTGCCGACAAGTGGATACTGAAGCTGGCCTTCTTATCTCTTTTCTATAACTTGTCGAGAAATTTTGTACTTCCATAAGTCGACAAGTCAGATGCCAGGAGATGTTATCTGACCATCTATTGAGAAGTAGATGATGAAGTTGGCCACCTCTCATATTAAAGAATACACCCAAATCACTTTTCTCTAATCTCCTCCATTGATCATTCTTAGATTTTGTGAAAACTTCCAGAACATTAACAAAACGTTTAAGCTAAGTTCCCCTCCTGTGATCATTTTAATATTTGATTATAAATCCATGAACATGTATTAATTGTTAGTTGTATATCTCATTATTATGGCTTTATTACCTCTGAATGTGATTATGATGTTAATATATATTATGTATTGGAGATTCCTGAAATTTCTTTATAATTACCACAATAAGTCCTAAAGGGGAGGGGGGGGGGTTGAATAGGATAAATTATAATTTCTCTGCGGATATAAGTCGGATTTAAATTTAATGATCATACGAGACGGAAAAAGATCAATCAACCAAAATTCAAATTATCTATAGAACAAAGAAATATGTATATGAGATAAGATGCAAACAATTACAATCACATGAGACAAAGAGTTATAGTGGTTCGGTGACTCTGCACCTGCATCCACTGTCCAATAATCGACACGAGTAATATTATATTATTTCAATCATGCATTAAAACATATCCAATTGAAACAAATAATCAAACAACTAAGCTACTACTTAGTCTCAACTAATGAGAATCACTTCTCTCTCACCTAGAGAGTCAGCCTATGCCAATAGAATTTAGAGAAATATTTTTCTCACAAATCTATAATCCACAACTCATTCAATACAAGAATCGCTTCTCGTTCTACATAGAGAGTCAGACTAGGCCAGCAGTGTTTTAGATAAATAAATTTCTGAAGGGTCCATAATCCTTAACTCAATTTAATGAGTAACAACCCATCAACCAATCTCAAATATTCAGATATGATAAAGTTGAATTCTATCTAAAAGGGTTTGTTCATAGAGATACTTACCTTTAGACGAATTCTAACAAATGAAGAATCTTTAGAGAAGTATTCACCATAGAGATATGATAAAGTTGAATTCTATCTAAAAGGGTTTGTTCATAAAGATACTTACCTTTAGACGAATTCGAACAAATGAAGAATCTTTAGAGAAATATTCACCATAAAGACACACTGCTAGAGATGATCTTATACTTGGTAGAAGATGACTTCAGGGAATCACATAAATTGTAGTCTCTCAAACAAATAGAGCCTCAAATGATGCACTAGGTTTGCTTAGTGAAGCTCTTACAAATTCCAAATCTCTTGAACTCAAGAGATATCAATGAAAGTATGAGAATCAAAGAAAGAGCTTGATTGGTGTTGCCTATTGAAGGATTTAGGCTCTAATATATAAGCATCTTCCCAAATAAGAGAAACATGCCTAAAAAGACCGTTTGAATGGCTTAAGTGCGTCAAAATCGCATAATTTATGAAGTCAAAACGTGATCCGGTAAAGGGGATCGACCACACATTTTGGCCGGTAGATCGCTCAGAGACAGACTTCTGTCCGAGGTCCAGTAGGCCGCTCAAAAATGTCAGTCGACCGCTCAGGACAAACTCAAAATTTTTCAAGTGTTGGGGGCGATTAACTGCTTGATTTGGCTAGTTGACTGCTCAATTGAGTTGATCGGCTGGTCCGCTGAACCATTCGCCAACACGTCCAAAAATCACAATAAACTCCCAATAAGGCTAGTTTAGCCTCCAAATAAATAAGTCTAAGTTGAAAGGACATCTAGGGCCTTACAGAACCACAGTCTTCGCACAGTGCACCGTTAGATGTAAATGAATAAGGTCAACATGAGATTTTGATAGTTAAATGTTTGTTGAGTGATGAAACGTATGTTGAATTTGTGCTTCAAATCTTTATGCTTGAACTTGGACTTTGTCTTTAGTTGAGCTTTTTCACTTGGGTTGATCTTCTTCAGCTTTTACTTTTATTCGATTTGTTGATGAAGTCTACTTGATTGTTGACACTTCAGTCTTCAGAGAACTTCTAACGAGTAAGATCAATTACTAAAGAACTAAGTATTCCTGGGATTGACAACATATACTTTTTCAATCTTCCCCTTTGTCAATACTAGGACAAAAAATAACTATCCAATTATATTACAATTTTTTCCAAAAAAAAAAAAACTTAACAAAGCCGCTCTGCTAGGCAAGTTATGAAGAACCTCATGAACACTAAGATGGCTAAAGGGAATCATGTTCGGGATCATATGTTAAAAAAATGATTGACTTTATTGGTGAACTAGAGATCCTATGGGCTAAGATTGATGCTCAAACTCAGACCTATGTCATCATCCGATCCCCGCTAGAGTCATTAAACCATTTTGTGTTGAACTACAACATGAATAACTTGAATATGACTCTATTAGAATTGATGAATGCCTTACAAGCTGTGGAGGCTGTAGTTGGTAAGAAGCCTGTAGTATACAACTTGGAGGTACGTACTAGTAGTTCTTTTGGAAAGTCAAGAGGCAAGTACGTAAGGCTAGAAAGAATGGTCTCGCTCTTGGTGTGAACGAAGGGAAGGGAAAGGCTGGAGATAACAAGGCCAAGCTAAAGGGAAAGTTCTTCCACTACGGCAAGAAAGGTCACAGGAAGAGGGATCGCCACGAGTTCCTAGCAAAAAAAGTAGCAGGTATCTATGAATCTCTAATAACTGAAACAAATTATGTAGTTCATTCGTCGGACTCTAATTGGTGTGTGGACTCAAGAGCCACTAATCATATTTGTAATTCATTGCAGTGATACTAGGAGAATAGAAGGCTAAATGAATGGGAGATTTACGTAAGCTTGGGAACGAAGGCCAATGTAGTAGTAGTTTCAATAAGAGTAGTTTATTTACATTTCGTAAATGGTAGGAGTTTGATATTAGAAGATTGATTTTATGTACCTTTAATTAGAAGCAATTTACTTTCAGTTTCTGCATTGGATAAAAGTGGCTATTCCATTCTTTTTAATTCTCGTGTCATTATTAGAAGAATGGATCTTTTATTGCCTGTGGTACATTGGTAAATAATCTATACCAATGTTTAAAGGAGGCCGTTTTAATGGTTAAACGGACTGGGGGCGTTACCGTTTAAACGGCCGTTAAAACGGATTGAAACGGTCAGGGGCAAAAATGGAAAAAAAATGGAATTAAATGGATTTTAATGGTTTTAAAGATTTTAATGGAAAAAAGTGGAAAAAATGGCGCTGAGATTCAAATTTTGAAATTTGAAAATTAAAAAAAAAATGGAATTTAACGGATTTAAACGGATTTTAACGGTTTTAACGACCGTTTTTTTCACAAAAATTTTCGAAATTAAAACGATTTTAACAGCCGTTTAAACGATTTTAACGGCCGTTAAAACAAAAAAAAAAAACAGCCATTTTTTTCAAAACCGATAAAACGTGTTTAAACGGAAACGGGCTTGGGGCGTTACCATTTAAACGGCCGTTTTTAAAACCATGATCTATACATCTTAACTCCTGGATACAACTACCAAACTAAAATGGAAACTAACAACACATTGGAAGTCTTGCCTCTTAAGAGAAAAGCTCCTTCAAATAATTCAACATACCTATGGCATCTAAGACAAGGTCATATTTCACTAAACAGGATCCAAAGATTGGTGAAAAATGGACATTTAGGTTCACTGGTTGTAGAACCAATACCAATTTGTAAATCTTGTTTAGAAGGAAAAATGACCAAGAGACCCTTCTCTACCAAGGGATATAGAACCATAGATTTGTTAAAATTAGTGCACACCGATGTGTTCGGTCCAATGAATGTAATGGTGAGAGGACGGTTTGAGTACTTCATCACATTTACGGATGACTACTCCAGGTATGGATATATTTACCTAATGCAACGGAAGTCAGAATCCTTTGAAAAGTTTAGAAAATTCAAGGTTGAAGTAGAAGGCGAGTACCTCTCAAATGAATTCTAGGACTACATGCAACAAGAAGAGATTGTGTCTCAGTTGACTGCACCTGGCACTCCACAACAAAATAGAGCTTTAGAAATAAGGAATAAGACCTTGTCGTACATGGTTAGATCTATGATGAGCTACTCAAAGCTACCAATATCCTTTTGGGAATATGCCCTTGAAACTGCCATGTACATACTAAATCTAGTTCCATCCAAGTCAGTTCCTATGACTCCCAGAGAGTTGTGGTTTGGGCGTAAGCCAAGCTTACAACATATCAGGATATGGGGTTGTCATACACACGAGCACAAAGGAAAATTTGACAAGTTGAGACTAGATTAGAAGTATGTCTATTTGTCAGTTACACTAAAGAACTAAATGTGGTCTATTCTAAAATTTCAAAGAGTAGAGAGTGCTTGTTAGTAAAAAGTCATATTTTATTGTATTGTCAATTTCATGACAATTTTATGTCCTGTTGTATTTGTATTTGTTTATTCCAAGTCATGTAATATTTGAGAGAGATAAGGCATGAAGAATAAAGTTGCATTGGATCAAGCTGTACTGGTAAATCATCCGATCTCTCACTTCAATGAAGATCAAACAAAGTACTTCAAGCTCATCACGATCAAGGTGAAGGCATTTGCTAGAGATTGGAGTGTTCAAAGACATCCACAGGGTATGAATTATGTGGATGGATATTTCATTGTCCAAACACGAAACTAGCCTAAGGCCAATACGGAGTTAAACCAATAAAATCCAATTAAGTGAAGATTAACCTACAGACACAAACTTGATATACCTTTTGAGTTTGGTGGGTCAAACGGCATTTTGGCTATTTTTGAAGAATTTTATTTTGGCAATAACTTGAGTCGTAGAAGTCAAAATCACTCCCCGTCGATTCTGACATGTTTCTAAGATCTGCGACTATGCATTCTACGATTAGTGGAAATTTTTATTTTTTTGTATTTTTTTCCTATTTTAGCCGTTTTAGACTTCTAATAAGTTTCTAAGTCTCTTTATTGATTTTGCCCTATTTAAGAGGGTTGTAGTTGGATGAAAGGATCAATGAAGTTATTGTTTAAGTCTTCTTTTACTCTCTTCCTTGTGGATTCAAGGTTTATTTTCGGTTGAAGACAGTGTTCTTCTTCCCAATTCATTTTCGTGATTAACTTCGCGCTTCCGCTACTCAGTATGTGAATGCAACGAACTGAGAATTGAACTAGATTTTAATTGTAATCCACAAAGAATTTTTAAGAACCCACATATAGTCCTATACACCCCCCCCCCCCCCTCTATGACATTCATCGTGGTTGTAAGGGAATTTCAGTTAGCACCAATGTAACCTTTTTGGAACATGATTATACAAGGGTCGGGATATTGACACCCGCGTTTTCGCTCAGTAAACCCAAAAAAAAGATTTTCCCTCCTTTTTCACTCATCACACCCATCCAAAAAAAAAAAAAAAAACTGGAGAAGAAGAAGTTGAAGAAGGAGGAAGAGGCCACCACCACCGCAGGTACCTCTCCTCCCTCCCTCTATCGACACTCGACCTCGAGGGCTGCCGAGGCACCCAAAACTAGAGAGGGATAGGGAGAGAACAAGAAAGAAAGAGAGGGGGGAAAGAGAGAGGACGCACCTACGATCTTGATGGCGGCGCCGGCCTCCTCCGGTGGTCTCCTCCTCCTCCTTTTTCTGGTTTTTTTGTTGGTTGGGAGAAAGAGAGAAGGATAGGAAGAGGGAGAGAGAATGAGAGAGAGAGAGAGAGAGAGAGAGAGAGAGAGAGAGAGAGAGAAAGAGGGAGGGAGGATGCACCTACGGTCTCGATGGCACTGGTGGCCTCCTCATCCTCCTTTTTCTCATTTTTCTGGTTTTTTTTTTTGTGTTGGTTGGGGGTGTGATGAGTGAAAGAGGAGGGATGGGTTTTCTGAGCGAAAGCGCAGGTGCCAATATCCCAACCCTTACATAATAAACCAAAAAGTGATATAGTTCTTGAAGAGTTGTCAAACACCAGTAATGCCCCAATCATCGAAAGATCAATTACATTAGAAACAATTATACCTGAAACCACCAAACCAACTCAAACTAGTACACCAGTGCTTCATCGTAGTGGGAGAATCGTTACTGCACCTTATAGATTTATACACTTAGGGGAAAATTTCTCAGTTGTCCCCGAAGTATAGGAAGATGATCCACAGAGCTACAATGAAACAGTGTCGGATGTTGATTCGAGTTCTTGGACTATAGCAATGAAATCAAAAATTGATTCCATGTATTCTAATGATATCTAGGAACTTGTAGAATCACCTACGGATATTAAACCTATCGCATGCAAGTGGATTTATAAGAAGAAATGAGGATCAGGTGGTTCTATTGAGACTTATAAAGTGATATTAGTGGGGAAAGAGTACACTCAGAAACAAGGCATTGATTGTGAGGAAACCTTTCGCCAGTAGCCATGCTTAAGTCAATTCGAATCCTCGTAACCATTGTTGCTCATCATAATTATGAGATTTGGCAAATGGATATCAAGACTGCATTCCTGAACGGACAATTAGAGGAAAACATATACATGGATCAACCTGAAGGACTCATAGCTTCAAGACAAGAACATGTGTTATGCAAGTTGCGAAGGTTGTCTATTTATGGACTCGAGCAAACATCCAAAAGTTGGAACATCAAATTTGATCATTCAAGCAAATCTTTTGGTTTCAATTAGAATGTCGATGAACCGTGTGTGTACAAGGAGGGCAGAAATGTGGTGGCATATTTGGTTATGTATGTAGATGACATACTACTCATTAAAAATGATGTAGGTGTGTTGTCACTAGTTAAAATATGGTTGCCAAATTACTTTGATGTGAAAGACCCGGGAGAAACCAACTTTATTCTTGAGATCAAGCTCTTGCAAGATTAAAAGAATAAGATGTTAGCTCTCTCCCAAGCCACTTACATAGACAAACATTTGGTCAAGTTTTCAATGCAAGATTCCAAGAAAGGTCATCTACAGACATGGAGTATCTATTTCTAAAGAGCAGCTTCCAAAGGCCCTTTGGGAGAAGAAATGCGGGCAAACAGTGCCTTATGATTCGGCAGTAAGAAGCTTGATGTATGCGATGCTTTGTACTAGACCAGATATTTGTTATGCTGTGGGGATGGTCAGTAGATATCAAGCAAACCCTGGTGAAGATCATTGGATAACAGTTAATATTTTCAAATATTTGAGAAGGACTAGGGATTTAGCGTTAGTCTACTCAAGCGAGGACTTGTTACCAGTTGGGTACACAAACTCTGACTTCATGTTAGATAAGGATTCTAGAAGGTCTACATCTGGATATGTGTTTACCCTTAGAGGATGAGCCATTAGTTGGAGAAGCGTTAAGCAACATTGTATTGTTGATTCTACCACGGAAGCTAAGAGCGTTGCGGCGTGCGAGGCAACTAAAAAAGTAGTTTGGCTCAAGAAGTTCCTATTTAATCTTGGAAGTGTATCGGAAGCCCAGAACTCTAGAATCATTTATTGTGATAATAATGGGGCAGTTGCAAAGTCCAAAAGAGCCTAGGAATCATAAGAAGGGAAAGCACATATAGCGCAAGTATCGTCTCATTCGAGAGATTGTTCAATGAGAAGACATAACGGTTACCAAGATTGCATTTGCGGATAACTTGGCCGATTTTTTCACAGAAGTTTTTTTCGACCAAGGCATTTGGAATGCATGTAGATTCAAGGGGAGTAAAACTTATAATACACTAACTAGTGCAAGTAGGAGATTGTGGGGATATATGCTCTAATTAGTTGTTTTTCTATTAAATAGTATTCCTCTTTTTATGTAACATGTGATCACTTTTCATTTGTACATACGTCACTTGGGTTGTGTATTAGAGATACTTCACAGTCTTGAGACAACACAGTAAGGTTTCAGGTGTGTGGAGGGTTTTCACACTCAAGAGATCTGATAATCCCGTGTAAACCTAAATATTGTTCACGATGAATAAGTGAGATTGGAATGACTAATACATCTTTGGCTCCTATATTATGAGATGGTAAAATCTTTGTCATTGGAATATGTGACTCCAAGTCATAATGTTAGCACATCTATAAATGTGTTAGACATAGACCATTGAGAATGCACCAATTCATATTGTCATTATGTGTACGATATTCTCATTTCATATAATACAAATAGTCTTGCATTCTGAGATAATTGTACTTTTTAAGTTAACCATAAATGAACTACTTTGATGCACCATGGTGAGGTTTCAATTGAAACCAATATATAGAATGTGTTGGGAGATTCACATGGCACTATAGAAGGTACAGATTATCAACAAGAATATCCACACTCATAAGATGAGATAATATTCCCCTAAGAGACTTAATGGATTTGTACACCCAAATCCAAGCCTGGTTATTTAGCAAAAGTGTTTGCTAAATGATTTTATTATTATCATAAAATCACTAATTTAATAATGATTTTAAAAATGTTTAAGGATGTCACAGTAATTATGTTGAATCTCAGGGATTAAATATAAGACACTAAGGACTTGACAGTTATATATTAGCCTATTTGGGTGTCTTATGGATATTATGTAGTGGAGGGACATATTCGTAAATATTATATGACTAAGGGCATGGTTACAATTGTTCTAATTTATTTGAGTGTAATTACACAATATTTCATGGGTTATTGTGTAATTATTAGAGACTTTCTAATTGATGTTTATCTAGAATTGAAAATTCTAATGGAGTAAGGAAACTAGAATCTTGATTAGGTCCCACTCTCCTCATCGGATTAGGAAAGTACATCTAAGCTTTATTTTCTATAAATAGTGATCCATGCTAGTGTGCTATTTTTGTGTATTCCATATTCAAGGAGTCCAAAGTGAACACTAGTAGAGATTCCTAATTTGGATTCTTAACAACTCTTAGAAGATCATCTTCTCTCTTCTGAAGTTCAATCCGTGTAGATCTAGAAGCCTATAGTTCACTCAGATTTGTCTGGTATGATTTTGAACTTTTTTTTTTTTATTTCGTATTTCGATATGAAATTTCTGATATGTGATAAACTTTTCATTTATTGTGTAGATCGGCTTTGAGCATATCAAATCTGTAGATCTTATGTGAACGCTTGATTAACATGTATGTGTAATATGATTAATTCACGATCGTTAAACAATTGATTGGAGATCTTGGGGTAAATCCATATTTTTCATGGTAATGGGAATATTATTTTCCCATTAATCACTTGCCTAGAATCAACACAGATATCGCTTGCCACAAACTCAATGTGAAGCAACTAGCAAGGATTCCTTCCAACCCATCAGAAGCTGAGAAAGCATTATTATCATTTAGGATAGTATGTCCAAAATTCTGCATATGGCTAACATACAGAGAACTGGTTCTCAAAATTTTGTGGCTTTCCACGTTCCAATCTAGCAATTTGGTCAGATAATTGCATGATAATAAATGTTCGATCTATCCAATGCATGGTCAAATCAATGTGGCTTCACCAAAAGAATGCAACATATCGAATGGTTATAATCGTACTCTCATAATGGGTCTACCAAGCACTGCACGCGTGTAGATATACGTAGCCCGGAAAAATTATGTTGTCATCCCTAGGAGATTGTCCTCCCTAGGTCGAGACCGTTGGATGGTCGTCAAAATTGTGCGGTGTGCTTCTTGATGACCATTGAATGATGTGGAGCTAGGGAGAACGTTCTTTTAAGGATGATACCAAAACGACGCTATATAGCCTCCGAGAATATCTTGTGTCCAATAACTAGAGTAGAACTTCGCTGACTGCCTATGATGACAGCCAGCAATATGAGCCATGTGGCACATTTGTAGAGGACGATGACCGTATGGATGTTTGGCCAATCTCTAGGTGGACCTATAAACCAAAAATCAACTTGATTAGTGATTTCTAAGCGTTGGATGAGAGTCATTTTCATGGGTTGATTTTAACCGTCGAAATTTGAGCATTATTAACCATTATTTGGGGTACAAGGATCCAAAGGTTTGAAAGGCTGTTTTTTTTTTGTAGGTCCACCTAGGGATTAGCCTCACATCCATACAGACAATACAATCAGCGTCCTCTAATGGCCCGTTTGGCAACACTGAAATTAGTTACTTTTTTTACTTCCAAAAGCAAAAAAGTTGAAAAGTTTGTTTGGGTATCCATTTTGGAATTGCTTCTCAAAAGTTAAAAACTTGATTTTTGTGGTAGCAAATTTTTTTTGCTTCTAGTGGAAGCAAAAGTAAAAAAAAAAAATTTGCGGAACCGACGCTTTTAATTTTAAGTGAAACTTTCCCAATGTTACTTTTACCCTTGTAAACTTCACATTATGAAGTGTAGATAGAAAACATCTATGAAGGAGAAAAACAGGGATGGTTTGTTGAGGAGTAGGTCAGTAGACCATCTCTTTTTTGAAAAAATAATTACCCATAAAATGACTCACTTGGTGCGTCGTTCATTACTGACCATTTATAATTAAAGAAATTTAAAAAAAAATAACATATGTGATATTGGTTTATGATCTTTATTAATGATTTATTAGAATATAATATGTATATAAAATTATAAGATAATGACTTTTTGACTTAATTCGTGCCAAACTAACTTTTTCACTTTTTGACTTATAAGTCAGTGTTTCACCAAATAAACTTTTGCTTCCAAATGATAACTTTTAAATTCAGCAACTTAATTTAGAAGTTACTTTTTGCTTCCACTGGTTTGCCAAACGGGCCCTAAAAGTGTGCCACGTGGCTCATAATGTGGGCGGTCAAAGTTTTACCCACATGTGTGAATAGTTGAGAGATGGAGGGCATTTTCAATTCAAACGAGATACCAGGCAAAATATAGATTTGGAAAATTCTATTTGCACCCCACAAATTTCATTAGCACCCCAACACCCCATTTGGGTGCTTTTTGGTCGAAAATGCCCTTAGACCAAAAAAAAAAAAAAAAACACCAGCTCCCCTCTTCGTCCCTCCTTCTCCACCTCTCTCCCTCTCTCTCCACTTCTGTCTCTCTCACCCTGAAAGAAGAAGAAGAAGGAGGACGCCGTCGCCGTCGCTGCCACCACCACCACAAGTACGTCTCTCTCTCTCGCTCTCCCGCTCTAACAGGCCCCACAGTTGGAGGGAGAGAGAGTGGTGGAGAGGGAGAGAGGTGGCGAGGGAGGGACAAAGAGAGGGGTGCTGATTATTTTTTTTTGGTCTAAGGGCATTTTCGCCCAAAAAGCACCTAAATGGGGTGCTTATGGAATTGTGTCGGGTGCAAATAGAATTTCCCAATAGAATCTCCCTGTAGATTTTTGTGATTGGTCACAGAGGCCTAAAAAAGATCTTTGCTGCGGCTCTCTCTCACTGGATATCTCTTTACTACTCTCTGTTCTGATCTTCAGCAATGGCGTCGACGAGTGCTTTAACCGCGCAGATTTCTAACCTGCACAGACAAAGTAATCGGGGAAACCCTAGCTTCTCCTCAAACCACCTTTGTAAGTCTCCTCTTCTCTCGCCTGCTATGTTTTTCTTCCTCTTTTCGATTTCCTTTGCGGCTTGCTAGCACATAGATTTCTACTTTTAGGGTTTCGGATTCATCTTAAACTATCAAATACGAACATTAGAATAATTCAGATGATGAAAATACACACTATAATCTGGAGTGTCGCACCAGAAAATTAAGATTCCACTGATCATTTGTAGTTCTTTTAGATACATTTTTTTGAAGTATTATTAAGATTCAATATTTGATGATTCAGCCTTCCAGGTTTATGTTTTTGTATTGAATATATAAGTAGGGGTAAAGGTTTTATGGAGTATCGCTCCAAACCTCTTCACTGGAGCGGCTTGGTATTTCTTGCTACGTGGAGGGATGGCATGGCCAATCCAGTCTGTCCATCTTATAGTTGAGTCTCTGGACTGGCTACGTGGATACTGTTCTTGTGCACATGGTGCCTATACAATCAAGGTTTTAAATTTCGACGAAACATCCCAAATTTCGGTTTCAGGCTATCCGAAATTGAAACTCCAATAATGTTGAAATTTTCAGCTAAACTATTAAAATAATAGAAAAGGAGATAAAAGACCCTCATTCCATTAAGTAAGGCATAATTAAAGATTTTCTCATCTTAGAGAGGTTATAGAGATTGAAAGATAAGATTTTGTTTCTATAAATAAGGGATATGAATCTCACCAGCTATAATTTTTCCGTGATTTCACCAAAATTTCATTTTAAATCTCGGTTTCAACCAGGGCCGAAACATTGTCTAAATTGAAAATTTTATCCTTGCTATACATTACCATGTATTGTACTTTCTCCTTTGAATTGCAAAATTTTTAGTTTAAATTGGAAAAAATGTAAAATACACATGCCTCTTTTTGCTGCACGGTGGAGTATTTTTTGGGATAAAACTTGCCTCGTTGGGGGATTGAAGACGAAAGAGTCAAATATTATCAAGGAGTATATGTTTAATCCTTTATCAGCAATTTTGTAGATAAAAACCAAGAGCTAACAATCTTCCAGCAGGATATGATGCTTGATTCCATTGTGCTCTTGGATGAGCACTTTGTCACGAATTAAGATATAGCAAGATTAGAGGCTATTCACTCTAGAACTTGACTTGGTGACAACTCGTTGTTGTGATAGTGGAAAAACTGTCCTCCTTGCTGTTTGGACTAAGTTTGTACCTCAGTCTCACAAGGAAAAAGAGGGGTGGTCAAAGAATATGTTTATAACGGGATTTTGGAGAGAATAGTGAAGGCCTTTTTCCACCCTCTCCAAATGATTTTTGGCAGTGTGATGACAGGGGCATGTCCGAGGTTTCCAATTTACTAGGCGTTGTTGAAGAGATCACAAACCTTCTCTCCACTCTTTCCACTTTTTTCTGCACTCTCTTTGATCCTGGAAGCATGTTTCTCCGTCCGTTGGACTAGGCCAGTGTGTCCAACTCAGGATGGAATAAGAGCAATGGCCAAGGGGTTTGATTATAGTGGGCTCTATGGATATGATCAATAGCATACCATCTCGGGTTTGATTACAGTGGGCACTATGGAAGCATGCCATTTCTTGTGTTCACAAAAGATTGAGAGATGCAATTCTTTTTCCCAAAGATCGATTGAGTTGAATTTGGGTTGGAGAGCATCAATTTTGTTGCTGATTTTAAAATTTTTTGGACCACTGATGCCACTCGAATTTATAACTTGAGTCCTATTTCTACTAGAGGCCTGGTTTCCTGGACTGACAAATCCAGGCTTTGTTTTCTGCTCACACTAGATGTCCTAAAATGTGATACCCTTTGCCATTAACCCGAGCTTTTGAAATGTTGAGCCAACACTTGGATTTTTCAAAGAATCTTATTTAATCCGATTAAGAGCCTTCATGAAAAAGAAAGTATAGATGAGGGCCAAAATCAATGGGCTATTAGAAAAAAAAAGAAACTTTACTCAAGAACATCAATCCTGACCATGCGGATGCCTCGGTTGGCCATAACCAAACTTCACATTATTTGGATGGTCCTAACCATCTAACGAAGAGTCATCTGGATAGGATCCACACAATCCAATACAATTGTCAATATTGCATTGATGAGGCAGTTAGTATTGTTGGTACAGTCTGGTTTTTTGTTCTTCATTGATCGAAAGGCTGTCTCAACATTTGGACAGTATGGATTGATGGCCTTGTGCCCCACATGTTAGAAAATCCTTGTATGAGCAGGAAGTGATGTTTGGACTATCAATCCAAAAGACCTTTACCCTTGCTATCAACCTTACTCCATGTTTCCCTATTTTCTGCTTTTATGAACTAATATACGGGAATAAATAATTCAACATTATGATCTGACTGTACAGACAATCCTGGGTATTGGGTTTCCATGATCATCAAGTTTGACACTTATCCATGTCTGACACACTGACAGACATGTCTGGCTCTTGGGTTTCCAAGATCACCATGTTTGACACGTCTTATCCATGTCTGACACATTGGCAGACATGTCTGTGTCTGACTTAAATAGCAACACACTTGGGGAAAAATAGACATATAGCTGTCAACTATACAACATTTTCTTTTTAGTTTTAACAATGCAGAAACATTATTAATATTGCTTTATAATGTATTTTTAATCTTAACCAAGTGTAAGTGCAAAAATCCGGGTTTTGCTGCTGTTGCCTTGGGATTTGTCCGCCATAATCAATACATGATAAACAGAGAAAAAGAAAGGAAAATTTACTTATCAAAAAAAAAAGAAAAAGAAAAAGAAAGAAAAATAAGAACATGGGGATTTTTTGATGTTGTTTGTCGCCGAATTCTGGCGATTATGTCCACGCGTTATGGTGACCAATTCACTATGATATTTACTTTTACAATTTTTCCTTCTCCCTAACAAGCTAGGGAGATCTTTATATAAAGATAACTACAACCTCAAATCATACTAACAACATAATTCTAAAGTAAGGAATTCCTCAATCAAAGATTTTCCTAAGGTGGAGATAAGGACTAGGATTTTGTCAAACTTGGAGTCATCTAGATAGAATCCAAAGTAATGATCCAGTGTAACACGGTTGTATGTTAACACGATTGTATGTACCTATCTGGATCTATATGTTAGATTAGGATTTAGTGGTAGGTTCGATTTGCATTGAGATACGTATCAAGAGGGACGTGTATGGTTCGATCGAGTATGATGTTTTTGGCGCTTTCGTAGCCCCTCTCGAAGTGTTGAGCCGTCTGATACGTGATCGGATGAACCTCAAGGATGTAAACTGGGTTGATTGAGGGATTGTTCAATGCGAGCGGTGTTTGATCATAGACTTGTTTTTGTGTGAACGGGTTGATCGATGAGCTATTTCCTTGCGTTCGGTTGTTTGACTGAGAGTTTGTTCTTGTGTGACTAGTTAATCTAGGGGTGTTAGCACCGGCTGTGCAATTGGATTGTCTACGGAGCAACATTGTTTGATCGATTGTCCAGGAGGTTGGTCGCACGATTGAATTGTTGAAAGTCAGTGCCATGTGACCGGATCGTATAAGATGCATTGTCACTTGATTGTCTGGAAAGCTTTTAAGTCTGTGATCTGAAGTCGATATGCTTGACTGAGGATGATTAATATGGTCTGCAGGTAGTAGGCCGAAGTCTAAGAAAAATTGGTTGTGCTCGTTGATCTTCCCTACAAACTGCATTGACTGATCCTTCGAGTCGGGCTCAAATTGGCAGTCAATAGATATTCAATTGGGTTGGAGCTATGGATTAAGTTATCTAAGTAAGTGTAGGTGGCTTACAATCTTGTGATTCGTTTGTTTGTGTGGATTGGAGCACAATTTGTACAATGGCTCGACGCCCCCAAATTTGGGCCACTGAGCTCGGATCTATGGTTTAACTATGGGGCTCGAGTTCTAGGCCCAAATCTAAGGTTGATATTGGACATTATGCAGAGGGCTGGTTTGGTTGGCCCAAGTGTGTGCAAGTAAATAAATAAATAAATAGTATAAGTCTTCTTTCCCGAGCTCGGTTGACGCTATAGGTGAAGTTCTTGTTGACATCGTAATCCCAACATGGTTCGTTTGGCGGTGAACTTGGGTCTAGGCCACTAGGATATGGGCCCTCTTGGTTGGCCTAAATTCTGTGGACCACATAACCATTAAAATAAGAGAGCAACAACTAATTATAAGCTTTCTTTCCTGAGCTCAATTGATGTTGTAGGTGGAGTTTGGGTTGACATCGAAATCCCAGCATGGTTCGCTTGCTGGTGAACTCGGGTCTAGGCCACTAGGAGATGGGCCCTCTTGTTCGACCCAAACTTGAAGACCACATAACAATTAAATTAAGAGACAAAGGATTATCTTCTTCCCAAAATCTCTCAACAGTGTGAGGAAGTGGCCGTGAGAATTATAGAATCTTGGCAAATATTTGTTGGTCGATTGTTGACTGAGGCATCAAGGAGAGTCGGTGATGACGATTCAAGGCATGATGTCCGTCGGAGAAAACTGAAAATAAGCGGGCTACTGCAATTGTTGTTTTGGTGAATTGTAGGGTGATCAGGGCTCATCAAACATCAACATCAACTGTGGGTATAACTGCATCATTGGTTCTGATATTATTGAATGAAAGATTGGAAATAGGGTGTAACATTGGTCTACTAGATTGATATGAGATCGACAAGTCGTGGGTGTAGCTCCAGTGATGATGGATCCATGATCAATGGGAAGTTCGTCTATACAATGATGATGTCATGAGGCAAGCCTTTCACAAGATCCTTATTTATCCATGATACCTATCATGAGAGCGAAGGGTGCTATGAATCATGGGGTTGACCCACTTTGAGTTTTTAGGATTTAAAATCCTCTTTGGAAGGAATGAGATGAGAGATGAGAAAAAGGAAGGTGGTGGTTGTTGGATGAAGAATGTGATAAGAAAAATGATACTAACTATGGCATGCGTGACAGAGTTGAATATTGAGCGAGAACGGGCTGATTCACACTCCTCCCCTTCTTAAGAAAGAACATCCTTGATTAACGGGAAGGGAAATGAGAAAACTTCGTACATAATGTGGCACACCCACTGTGTCGTACTTGGGTCTAATCAAAGGAAGACGAATTGACGATTGTAAGTGTCCAGTGAGTTGAGAGGATGGACTGGTTTTTTCTTTTCCAGAAAGAGCCAAGGAACTATATTAGAGAGGAAAGAGAGATCCACCCACATTGAGTGCTTCTCCATTTTTGTTGTGCTAGGGTCCAACCAAAGGGGAAGATGACAGAAGATGGTTCTTTGTCAATGGCACACACCATTTGCAAAATCCGAGCTTTGTGGTTAGCCACGGAAGAGAAAGATGATAGTACTCGTAGGAGGAAAAAGCATTTCTCTCACCACAGATATGCTTGGTGGCTCCATTGTCCACCCACCAGTTCTTCGGATTGCTCACAAGGTTGACTTCAGAGATCCCTGCTGAAAACTTGTCACTTTCAGCCACATTAGCTTGAGCTTGACCATGTTGGTTCTTTTGGTAGCCCTGAGTTTTGCGACTATGAGAATCCCAAGCGTAATGTCCCTGGCTTTTCACAAACGATGCAACGCCCTTTTGCTCCCCCTTTCGACTTAAAGTCTTTCTCGGAAGACTTATTATTCTTGGAACTTCTAATGGGTTTCGTCTCTAAACTTCTTTTTATCAACCCTTCCTTCTATTAAATTGGCTTTGGATTTGAGCTCAGAAGCCTTCTCATTTAGCTCATTGGTTCGGTTGTCTTCTTCTATACGAAGTCTGACAATAAGGTCTTTTAAAGTCATTTCATTTCTTTTGTGTTTAAGGTTATTCCTAAACACTTTCCAGGATGGTAGTTGCTTCTCGATGATCGATGCCACTTGGAAACCTTCACACAATTTGTATCTTTCTGCTACGATTTCATGCATAATTATTTATAGTTCCTGAAGTTGGGATGCTACAATTTTTTCTATCTCCCATTTTAAATTCTAAGAACTTCCCCGCAGCAAACTTTTTAGCCCCATCATCTTTTGTTACATATTTCTTTTCTAGTGCATTCCATGATTCTTGAGAAGATTTGTAGTGAATATCAACGTCATATAAAGCAGAAATCATGCAATTGAGTATGTAATTCCTACACATGTAATCAGACTAATCCCATAATTTCTTATTCTGCAACTTGGCAGTGTCCATAGCATCTTTAACAATAGGATGGATTTCAGAAATCATATAGGTTATCTTCAAAGTATTCAAGTTGAATGGCATTTTCATTTGCCATCTCTTGAAGTTACTTCAAAAGTTTCTGGTCTCTCATAATGATTCATATTTAATTAGTCCGAATAATAATAGTTGATCAATCATCTTAAGCTTATAAGATATAATGCATTGTATATATTCGGAATAATTATAATGTTTAATGTAATTGTGAAATACGAGAAATATGAGAGGAACAGAACAAATGACAAGTGTAGATGGTAGAAATTAAATTAGAAGATCAATAACTTATCGGTAGAGGCACATCGAAGATGCTATCCTTAAGGCGATTGATGCCTATTGCAAGATGATCTCTTGTTACCAACAACCATCATAGACGCTCACGTCCCAGGATACAACTACCTTCTTCACAGTCGTAGCACTGTACTGTGAAGAACGAACCAGTGTGGACACCAGAAAACTTTGTAAAGCAATGAAATAATTGAGATGGAGATAGGCATAGAAGAGATGAATTTTCATCTATTTTCAGTCTGTCTTAATCCTCCAACCTATGTTTAAATAGAAGTTTTGAGGAGAGATCCATTGGGCTCTTAATCAATCATATTAAGAGCTGAACGTTCCAATTATTAATGTTTAAAATGTTGCAAACTGTTACAAAATGAACAATAACTCTTGTTTAAAACATGTTTAAATGTTTAAAACATGTTGGAATTGCAAAGGTTGTTTGAACAAAAAGATAGGTTGGCCTTACAAGAGCCAAAAGTCCATGACCCACGGCCACGACCCACGAACCCAACCCGACCCGGCTTGGTGCACGTGTGCCTATGTTATTTATTATGCATAGTTGTGCCCCTTGGATACAAAATTTGGTTGCCTAAGGGTTCCACCTTTTAAGGCCAAATTTGGCCCCATTCTTTCAAAAACTGCTTTTCTAAATGGTGATTTAGAAGAGGAAATATATATGGATCAACTTGAAGGCTTTGTAATAAAAGGTTTAGAAAAGAAAGTTTGTAGGCATAAAAAATCATTGTATGGACTTAAACAAGCTCTTAAACAATGGAATGAAAAATTTGATAAAGTCTTAATATCAAATGTAGATAAGATTAACGAAGCAGATAAGTGTGTATATACTAAGTTTAACAAAGAAAATGGTGCGATCATACCAGCACTAATGCACCGGATCCCATCAGAACTCCGCAGTTAAGCGTGCTTGGGCGAGAGTAGTACTAGGATGGGTGACCTCTTGGGAAGTCCTCGTGTTGCATTTCTCGAAACCATTTAAAACAAATACAAAAAAATAATCTTTTTATATGTTGATCATTGACACTAATTTGGATATAATAAACAACACTAAGAAATTCTTAATGAAGAATTTTGAAATGAAAGTCTCAGGTAATGTCGACGCCATTCTTGGGTTAAAAATTAATAAAAACCAAGAAGGGATATCTTTATCTCAACCACCACGGGAAATCAGTTAACCATCTCCTATTGCATTGTGCAGTGGCTACAGAGATTTGGTTATCTTTTCTTTCGGAGTTCGAAGTTCGGAGTTTTGTTGGTGATGTCGAGAACCTTTTTGGATCTCCTGTTCTGTTGGCGTATACAAGCGTTCTTCTCTAGAGGCCGTATATTTTGGAGGATGCTTCCTTTTGCGATTGCGTGGGGCCTGTGGAAGGAGAGAAACAAGAGAATTTTTGAAGATAAGAGCGGAGATGTATCAACGATCATCCTTAGCATCAAGGGGTTGTTATTACTTTGGTCGAATGCGTTTCAGGAGTGCAAAGGAATTTTCTTCGAAGATTTTGTTTTCTGATGGGATGTCCTTTGTTCTAAGGACGCTTGATGGTTGCTTATTGGTTATTTGTATTTGCTTTTTTTTTTTTTTTTTGTCTTTTCAGCTTTTAGTAGGTCTTCTCGACCTCTACCGCTGATCTCTTTTTGTTGTTTCCCTTCCTTCGGCTTAGCTATTGCCTTCTTTAATAAAGTTTATACTTATAAAAAAAGGTTGAAAAAATATTAAGAAAATTTAAATAATTTGAGTGTAATCCAGTTAAAACACCATTTGATCCAAACGACAGTCTAAAGAAGAACACTGGTGTAGGAGTTTCTCAACTGGAATATTCTCAAGTAATTGGCAGTCGTATGTATGTTGTAGGGAGACTCAGTAGATACACTAGTAACCTAGCACATGAACACTGGGTAGTCCTAATTAGGGTAATTAATATCTAAAATACATTTTAGACTATAGTCTACACTTCAATAGTTATCCTACATTTGTAGTCCCGATTTGTAGGTCGGATCAGGAATCAATTCTAGGTTGGACTTATCTTGAAATATGCTAGGGATGTGTATGTTCCGATCGAGTGATATTTTGGCACTTACACCAAGTTGTATGCACACTTATGAATCTTATGTATCAAAAGCAAGGAAATAAATTTCGATTTCGAGGTTTATTTCGACCAGTCTAAAAATGGAAATATTTCGACCAGTGTGGAAATAATACATTTTTTGTAGAAATGATGGAAATAATGTGGAAATGATGGAAATATTGTGAAAATGTTTGTGGAAAGTTTGGGAAATGATGAAACAAGCATAAAAACACACTCATAAGCTTTCAAACCATAATATACAACCATATGTAGTGTGGAAATGAATGACCATAATGATCTATAATATGTTGCGGCAAATATCTTTAATTAGTCAAGGTCTAATTTAATTATATAATTATTATTTAATTGCTAATTATAAAAAAGTCATAAAGTAATATATTAGCAAATCCTTATTCACTTACATTAATTTCTTAACATTATATGTAATTTTAGAAAACCTATTTACTATTAACTTATAATATTTATTTAATTTTTTGAACGTTTAATTTTTTATTTGAGAAAAAAAATTTAGGGTTAATTTTTTATAACCCAACCAACTTGTAGAACGGGCTAAGTTATGCAACATATAATCAATTTATGCACAATCATAGATGTTTAGGGTAAAAACCAATAAAATTAGAGTTTTTCCCAAATTCCAAATTTTCACCCTAAATGATCTTCAATCCGTGCACAAATCTAGTATAAATGCATCATAGATTCATAAATTTAATGAATTTACACCTAACCTATTTATTTGTAGCAAGAAATTTTATCCTTATGTATATTTTGAATTTGAAAAAATTCCCAATATGAACCAAAAAATCCACGAACCAAAAAATCTACAATGAATTGATATTTTGTATAAACAAAAAGTATGTAAAGGGGTTAAATTGATCAAATATGAGATTTATAGCGGTTTTGAACTCAAATGAGATGTTTCCTACCTACGATTGAAATGTTTCCATACATGTCGAAACATTTCGACTGAAATAATACATATTTACACTGTCAATTGATCGAAATTTACTGTTCACGCGAAATATTTCGACATGAATGGAAATATTTCGGGAAATTTAACATTATTTCGACGTAAGTATTCTTTCCTGTCGGTAACCTAGAAAATGGAAATCTTTCGCGAAATATTTCGATAATTTCGTGAAATTTATTTCCTTGATCAAAAGGAAAAAAATTTCTTTATTTTTCTGGTAAAGAGTGTATTTGTTAATAAAAAAGAAAGATCCCAATATGCAGAAGACCTATATACAACTATCAAGTTGAAAGAAACGGTCATCTCTATGAGTTCGGGATGTGCTGGATGATGCCGGGTAATCTTATGGCTCTCATTCTTAGTTGGCGTTCTAAAGTTTTCTCTTCTAGAGGACGCATTCTTTGGAGGATGTTGCCTTTCACCATAGTCTGGGGACTCTGGAGGGAAAGAATAATAGGGCCTTTGAAGGCAAGAGTGAAGACACGGCATCGATCATTCTTAGCATTAAGGGGCTGCTATTCTTGTGGTCCAAGGCGTTTTCGGACTGTAGGGGTCCTTTTTTTTGAGGATTTTGTTTTTCGCATGGACCTTCTTTGTTCTAGGGATTGATTGTAGTTGTTCTCCCTGGAGTGTTTGTCTTGAGTCATGTTTTTCTTTGGGCTCTTCCCGGCTTTTGTGGTCACCTCGACCTCTCCAGCTGGTGTTGTAATCCTTGTTTTCGTTTTTTGAATAAAGTTTTACACTTGTTAGAAAAAAAAGAAAAAGAAACGATCATCTCTATAACCAGAAAAGAGGAGAGCTTTATACTTAATCTCCAAGAATGGGTATCATTGATTGAAACATCCCATCCATTGGCAAGAAAAAAGTTCTTGATTGAGTTAAATTCGTTAAAAATGAAAAACAAATGGTATAAGGATGCCTAAATTCTCTCAATCTCCAACTCCACCAAACCAATCTTGTCTCCAAAGATACAGTCATTCCACTCTTTACGTACACCCCAACATAATGCAAAAGGCAACATCCTCTAAATAATGCGTCCTCAAACTTCTAAATCCTTGGTTGACTGGCCTAGAATATGTTACGAGAGCTAGAAAAATGCTTACCATACCATGCTGTTAGAATCACAATAGCGAAGGAGGTGGTTGACTGATTCTCCGTTAGCTTTACAAAGAATGCAAACATTCATCTACTAATCAAGTGGTTCACGAATCTTATAAAGTGTGGTCGTGCAAAGGAAGAACGCTAACCTTGGATGGGATTGGAGCATGGCATTGGTAAAGAAGGATGCATCCTTTCATATGGACCGATGAATGTTAAAATGTTCCTCTCAATTAGACGGGAGGACCACTTGATGGAGCCATCACGGATTGAGCACTTGCAGCGGACCACCTTCTACTTTGTGAACCAGTTCTTGACTCCGACATCTATTTATAGCAAGACCTGGGGGGAGCATCCGAAGCACGTAGAAATTGCTTTAGAAGCTCCCCACACCGTTTTAGCTGGAAACGTAAGATTCATGAGCTCCAACAAAGCAGTAAAAAAAATGAATGGACCTAAAGTTTACTGTTAGAATCCCATTTCCAAATGTGTCTATCCTCCAAGTGATTTGAAGTGATGGTTCCTTCTAAACAAGAGAAGACCAAGTAAGAGATCCAATTACCAATCATAACCACACGGTTTGTCACTCTTTGGTGATACCTATTAACCGAAAGACACCTCTTAATGAACCATGTTGTAAAGATCCAAGAAGGCATTACAAAATGCAATATCACCACACTATAAATCCTCCCAAAACCTCACTCTGTCCCATCTGCCCACTTTGTACTGAAAGCTCTTGTGAAAGAATTATAAATTATGGTGATTGATTTCCAAGGAATCACACCATAGCTAGAAGCCTCCACATAACTATCCCACTCAAAGTTCTTACTACTATACTTTTTCAATAAGTCCCCTCCTTAAACTTCTAGTTTCTATTCCAAACCCTCCAAGCTAATTTCCTAAAAGGGCCTATTCATTAGCCTAAGTGGTCTTAGTCTAAGGATGCTCATCTCCATTGGATCAAACACCACTTTCCATTAGAAAAAGTACTCTTTATTGGACTTCATTCTTTTCAAGAAAATTGAGTGGTACTTATGGTTTTGTTCAAGGGTGTTTTCTTGTTGATTTTACCATACGATATCTTATAAAACTCATCTGCAACTTACCTTCTTGTGCTGCTTTTTAGGTAATAAACTAAGCCCAAACACAAATCCAATTGGTCTACCGGTTTTATCATGGCCTGGTAGGACACTTAGGGGTCGCCAAAGATCTCTCCGTGTTTATAGTTTATTTGGAGGAAAGAAGGGAAATAATGAGAAGAGTGATGATGCGCCATCAAAGGTGAGCTAAGCCAATCTTCTCTTGTGGTTGAAGTATTCTGTTCGATACAATGTATCACTTGGCATTAATGATTAGATACTGCACTTTTATGTAAATTAAATTATTTCTTTTCACTTGTGTGTGTAAATTTTAAGCCATGCCTTGATCTTTTACTTTTTCTTTCATTTACTTTGTTTGGTATACTTTGTTCTAATTTTTATGCTTTTGTTTTTGTAGTCTTCTAGTTGCATGCATATCAATAGTGTGAACTCAAAGGCATAGTATCATGGGAACTTGTTTGAGTAGCTCTTTAATGATACGTAGAATATTTTAAGCATTATCTTGTCCATTTGAAGTGAGAACGTTGGCTTCATCACACGGGCTTCACTTACCCACTATTGAAAGCATCTCTCTATATTAAATTAGATTCATTCTCTTCTATGGCTAAAGCAAAAAACTTAGGTTACCAAAATTTTCAAAACAACCTTTTGTATTATCTATTCTAAGATTTTATGGGTAATTTAGTCCTTTAATAAATGAAATGAATATTCATGATTCACAACTAAACTTCTTGCTGTTCCATTTCGTCTGCCTATCAACAACATTTCTTGAAAGAGATGTTTTAGCACATATCGAAGGTGCACCAAACCTGGGGCACACCGAGAATATCCTCCATAAAATTGGGTGGTGTCTGAAGTGGTAGGGACCATAGACATGGCCCACCAACTCATTGATTTAAACCCATACAATATGATGTTGCTTGACGGATAATACATGCATGAGTTGCGGCCTTGAGAAAATTTGCACCTATCTTGGTGAACCTCACACACACAAGAAATCTACGATCTGCATTAACTTTTTCACTCAATGAAGCATACCTGTTCATAATCAAACCATGATAAACTTTGGATTTAACTTGAAATATGGTGCAAAAATGTTATCTTGGCAGATAAGTTGCCAAATATGAAAGTTAAGATCACATGTCGTGTTGTATTGAAAAAAAAAATACTAGTTCATCAAAACGATTTTTTTACTTGATGACTAGTCCACATAAAGAAGAAAGAAGAATGCCCCACCGCAAGTCAAACCACAACTTGATGCCTCTACCGTGAACCCTCCTATGACGTAAGAGTTAAAAGTTAATACCCAACAAGGGGGAGATAGAACTTGGAAGTAACACCCCAAACAGCCTTGATTAGGATGTTTTTTATTTCATGTGGTGAGATGGGACATGGGAGAGTATTAGCTATTCCATTCTGGCATACAGGTAAATGACACATCTGTACTATATACATTATGTCTTCTCTTCAAATTGAGAGTGTGACTGAGGTTTTCAAATCTACTGAAAGTGTTGTTTCAGGTGCTGAGATGGGACATGGGAGGATGTGAGCTATTTCTTTGTGGCATATAGAAACATAACACATCAGTACTTTATAGTTTATACATTATGTCCTCTCCCTCAATGTGAGTGCGACTAATGTTTTCAAACCTTTTGAAATTGCATGCTTTGAGGCATTTTTTTTTATGAGTCAAATCTTCAATGTGTCCAATCACGCTCTTGAGGCATTACATTGTATGCGCATGTGTTTGAGAAGCTGAAGCATATGTCGCCATTTATGTTGGGTTCTAAGTGCACCTCCGAGAAAGGGATTCAAGGTGACACCTATTTAATGCAGCCAGATTTCCAATATGATGTACCGAGTCTCCATACACCCGCTTAGCTGGATCACTTATCTCAACAAAGAAGGAAGGCTTAACAAGATGGCTTTCTTTCTTTGGACGGCCATGTATCTCACAGTGGATCATGTGATTAGTAGGGGGCGGATTATGCCAAATATATGATTCCTTTGCCGAATTGATGGAGAATCTGTGGACCATATTCTGATGCATTGCCCATTCATTAGAGGGGTTTGATTTGAGTTCTTTATGCTTTTGGGATCTTTTTCCAAGTAGTGTTTTCGAGCTTTTTTCCAGTTGGTATTTTGAAGCTTTTGTGTTCCATGGGCAGATTCTATGGGCATTTACTTACATTCACCCTATGTTGGGCTGTTTGGAAGGAGAGGAACTGGTTCATTTTGACGATGAGATTCACGCTTTAGTTCTTAATATCACTTTGTTATTTTTTTGGTTTACTTACCTGGATGATTTAGGTGTTTGAGGTTTTAAAAGTTTGTTTTTCGATGGGAGGAGATTTGTTTGGCCTTTGGATTGTCCTTGGCCTTTTTACTTCCTCCCCTACTTATAAAAAAAATAAGGTAATTATATTTACTATTTTTAGTAAAACACATTTTTATTATTATAGTAGTTTTCGTGTTCCATTTGTAGTGAAATCCCTTTTTTAATATTTCTAATGAACTCTTAATGTTTTTTAGTAAATCATGTTAGGGTCGGGCTCCGTTGACAGCCCTAAAATGACAGGATTCTGTACAGGACAGAAATACGTGCTACATGGCACACTCTTAGAGGACTCTGACCGTATGGATGTTTGGCCAATCCCTAGGTGGGCCTACAAACCAAAATGCAGCCTGATTAGTGATTTTCTGGCGTTGGATCTTTGTATCTCAAATACTGCTAAAATTCCCACAGTTGAGATCAACCCATGAAAATAAGTCCAATCCAACGTCTACAAATCACTAATCAGGCTGAATTTTGGTTTGTAGGTCCACCTAGGGATTGGCCAAACATCCATACGGTCAGAGTCCTCCAAGAGTGTGCCACGTGTCATATATTGTGTAATGTACAGAATCCTGTCATTTTAGGGCTGTTAACGGAGCCTGACCCATCATGTTATACTATTTTTAGAAAGGTATGAGAGTTTCTAGAAATTAGTATGGAGAATAAGTTTAGGATTTGTTTATGAACGTAAGGGGTTGAGAATTTTTCAGAAATAGTTTTATTTGTAGTAGGATATTAGTTTGTTTGAAGTTTGAGCTATCTTAGGTGTTAGTTGGCTAGTCTATAGATAAAGGTGGACATATGTTATATAATACCTATTATTGGCTCTTGAAGCTCAGTATCTTATGGATGGTGGTATCCTTTGCAGTTGGAGCTTTTGGAAAGAGAGAAACATTTAAATTTTAGAGAAGTATAGTTTGGCAGAATGGTGTTTGAGAAGGTCAAAGCTCTTTTACCTCATTGTACTGCCATTCTTAAAGAATTCAAAGGGATTAGCTCACCTCGAACTGGGATGCCATTTTCCATAGTGATAATTTTGTTGTGTGATTTGTGTACAGTTATGCTTGGTTAAATGAGTTTGTTTCCTCATTAGCTGTGTTCATTGTACAGTCTTTTTGTACTCTAGGGTTTTCCTATACTTATCAAAGATAAATATTTCCTGTAAGCTTTTAAATTCAGCTTTCCCAAACAAGTAAAGTTATACTAAGAAATGACTAGGTGCTAATTGTCATCTCTCCTTGTTTTAGCTACTTCATCCATGCGTCTGCTGCAGTCTCCAGAAGACAAACAAATTCCTGAATCACCTATGCCACCTTGGTTCATGCCACTGCCTGCATTGAATGGCCTGGCTGCATCAAGTTACCATGTTATCTGAAGGCCTAAACATGAGAGCCATACCTGTGTCCAACTCATAATTTTTAGGAGAAAAGTTGCTGTAACCCTGTCATACCTGGTTTCATAGAATTCAAGAAGGATGGTATTGTAGGGCTTTCTGAATCTGGATTGATAGAATACTGGTACAATACAAAATGCAATTTTAGGTATGAACATTTGGTCCTTTATTGAGAATATTGAAGAACTGTGTGGTTCTGTTCTTAGCTGAACTAGAATGTATTTACTTTTAGTTTTAGAAGAAATTTAACATGGACACATTGGTACACATGTACTCTAATGTAATATTTTAGTTATATTTAAACCAGAAGTTTTCTTTAAAAAAAAATAAGGAAAGAAATATATGAAAATATAAAAGATAACATTTCCATGAATATAACAAATATATGTAGATTTATAAGAAGGAAAACTATCAACAACTTTCGTTGTATTTAACAACTTATCAAAGTACTGTATGGAGGATGGAACCCACCAACCCTCTTGTAGAAATCTTTTTATGATAAAAATTATTAATATAAAGGGTGACACTGCCGTACGTGTTCGGATGTGTCGACACATGTATCTATGTCGATATGGGTTCAACACGACAAAAAACCCTAAAAGTGCCGTGCCCTCGTTAAATAGATGTTGATTAATATTCTACAACTAAGGTAATAAAAAACAGAAAGAAATTTGGATGTGTTGCACCAGAGTCTATGGAGCTATGATACTAGAATACTTCAACATGCCCAGTGTACTCATATTGACACTATATGATCCCGATATTTGTACCAATATTGCATGGATACTATTACATTACAATTTACTCATTTCATATTTTACTATTTATTATTTTCTTGATTCCTAACAGTTTCCTTGTGTTTTTTCTCAACAAAAATATGTACATTATGTTTTCAAATCGTGCTGTAAAAAGCTTTGCAAAAGTAGTGCTTAGCTTAAAAAACTAAAAGTTATAGCATGATTTCAACATATTGTATGAGTTACCTATATCTTATCTATCCCCTAAATTTTAAGAAATAAAGAGTTGTATCTTGTTACCGTACCAGTATCAGTATCCGTATCCATATCAGTATTTGGGCATCTTAGCTGTAGAGTGTCAGAATCCATGTGTCCGACATGTGTATAATGCATGGGCATTTTCACACCGGGCTCGAGTGGGGCAGCCTGCGTATATGGGGCACACTCGGGGTGGCATGGCTCGTGTGAAATAGGACCCACGAAGGAGGGTTCGACCGAGGGCCTGGATCATGGGCTATGAGATAAAGGAATTTAAGCTCACGCTACCAACAATCGCGGCTTTTGGGGAGTATTGGTTAAATCTCCGACATCAAAGTGGTATCAGAGCGGGAGGTCTCGTGTTTGAGACTCCTCACTGGGGGTGATTAATGTAGGGGCATTTTCACACTGGGCTCGAGTGGGGCAGCCTGTGTATATGGGGCACACTCGGGGTGGGATGGCCAGTGTGAAATAGGACCCACGAAGGAGGGTTCGACCATGGGTCTGGATCATGGGCTATGAGATAAAGGAATTTAATTTCACGCTACCAACAGTCGCGGCTTTTGGGGAGTATTGGTTAAATGTCCTGCATCAGTGTACTTTACCCGTTTAGATTTTAGAAGAATCCATGCAACATAGGCAGATAAGAAAACCTAATTAGTGATGTTTGAAATAGATATTCCAAGGTGAAAAAGGGTAACACATTGCATCACTATGTTCTAATTAGCGAAGTGCATTACAAATGTAAGAAAATCCTATATGATGCTAGACTCAAACACGTCAAAATTGATAATCATTCAATGTGGCAGAAAATGCTTGACGAGAAGATAGAGCTGTGTCATGTGATAATCTTAGCCAGGGATTGTCTCATGATCAGCAGGCATACACACACACTTACAAATATAATGTGCATGTATGTAAGTTGACGTAATACCTTAATTAAAACTATTGGATACGGACAATAAGGCCATCATACACTGTTTGTGGTGTTACCATACCTCTTGAAACCAAAACCATAGGTGGATAGGATTTATATCGATTTTGAAGATAAGGAGCATTTTGAGTATTTCTTCCCCTCAACCTTTCTTTGAGAAAAAATAAAATAAAATACAGTAAAGATCTAGAACTACACATTAAGTTCACAAGTATCTAACTTTTAGAAAAAAGAAGTGATGTATGACTATTTCAGCTGATGTTATGAAATTGCAGCATTTGGTAAGGATTCTTGCAGATGGGGCACAGATTGATAAGAATGTGAACCACTTATATTGTAGAGACTCATATTATTATAAGTATAACTGTATAACAATACTGTAATTATGCTATGTTTCCTCTTAGAACATTCCCTTTCAAAACTGACAGTAATTAATTTTTCTAACCTATCAATAATAATTATGTTACATGAGAGGTCATCGGTTTTCGTATGTGGTAACATAATGGACACATTTTAATTAAATTTGAGAGTATGTTTTGAGACATACTGCTATATCAGTATGTATCGAGCGCTATTGATCTTGCATTTGTTACTCCAAATGATTGTTTATCATATTATAATGAGTTACGAATACATTTTCAATCTTGTTTTTACCATTTCCTAAAATATTAATGCGTTTCTTACCTTTTTGTAATAATTCCTTGAACTTCCAAAATTTTGCAAAAAATCTCCAAACTTCCCTAAGCTTTGACCGATTTTTTGTAAAATTTGCATTGGAAATGTCAAAATTCACCATAATTTCCCGAAGTTACAAATTCCATCAATTTTTTCTAATTGATTTAGTGATTTATTTTTATAAATTTAATATTACATCACTACTTCAATTTGACCACCATAAAATCGAAATAATTCGGCCTAATATTGTTGATTTTTTTGATTTTTAAAACCGTCGAAATATTATTGCATGCCATTGTGGGGCCCACATGGAGATGAGTCGACCTGATTTTTGGTGAGGAGACGATACCAAAAATCAGCCGACTTTATAATTTTTAACCCTATCAAATTTGGTTTTAATGTCAACAGTGAAATAGATGGTTCAGAATTTTTCAACTTCTAATCTACTTTTCGTAGAGCTAGACAATGTTGGAATTGGCTGATTTTTGTGAGGATGATCTCTTTGCCATCGAGATCATCTTCACAATAAACCAGCTTCCTTATCAAATGCGGACTTATGAGAACTTGACTTTAGGTTTACAGCCTTTACTTAGTATCTATTTTCATCTGAAAGTTAACGATGAAATAAATGGAACAGATTTTTGAACTTGTAATCCACTTTTCATAGGGTTAGAAATGTTGGAATGGGCTGATTATTTGTGAGCGTATATATATATATATATATATATATGTAGCAATCCAAAATTTTTGTCCACTTTTAGTGTGATGTTGCATTTTGATGTGCTACTCATATTATATGATACTTTTGTGTGTTGTGAAGCCCCCTGTCACCCTTTCCATTCAGTGTGTAAATACCAACTATTGCAAACATTCAGTTTTGTGGTATTTTGTCCCTGCTTGGTTCAATGCAAATCGGATGCAATGCACCCACTTGCCATGGTTTTGAGATTACACCTGATAGGTTGGCGGCGTGCAAATGAGTTGCTGTGCAAGTGGCTGCCAAGCCCTTGCAAACTCTTTAAGAAAATAGATGTAAGCATGTGCAGCCCAAAAACCGTGGTAAGTGACTGCAATGCAACTCACCGCATTTGCACTGAAGTACAAAATGCATCCCAGTGCAGCGAACCAAGGAGGGCCTTTGTGCTAACCTGTCGGTAAATGAGAAGGAGAGTAATAGTTTTTTAGTTAAGTCTTGTTTTGGCAAACTAACCTTACTTTCGCGTTGTTTGACCGTAGGCAGGAGTTTTAGGAAATATGCAAAATCTGTACGAGACTGTTAAGAAGGCGCAAATGGTTGTCCAAGTTGAAGCAGTGCGTGTACAGAAAGAGCTTGCTGCGTATGTGTTATTGATCAAAACCCTTATCATATGCTTTTCCTGTTGGTGTTGTGAATAACTTACGTTGGCCTTTTTCAAATTTTCTCTGTTTTGCAGAGCAGAGTTTGATGGTTACTGTGAAGGTGAGCTGATAAAGGTATGGCTTTGCTCAATCTGTTTTGGTCATGGCTTGGAAATTGAGCTGTGCAAAGTTAGACTGAGGTCATGATTGCTGTCCAGTTTGAGACTTGGCTTAGCCTGCCCTATATCATTTTGAGTTGCAAAAAATTGACCTAACTTGGTCTGTCATTAATATTTCCGTCTTAAGATCATTGAAAAAAATCTATTATATTATCAAGAAAAATGGAAACGGAGAAGATTTTCATACACCTTTCATCAAGGTTGTGTTTGGTTCGCAGGAAAATTAAAGAAAAAGAAGAATTCCGTCAAAGAGGTGAAAATCATGGAAAAAGACTTCAATTTTTAAAAAATGAAGTGGTTTTCTGTGGTCAGGTTCATCGGCTTCAATATCTCTCTCTCTTCTCCACGAACACCACCACTGTCGCCGCTCTCTCGTTCTCGTCACCGCCATTGCCGCCACCATCTCTACTGCCTTTCTCTTCTATTGTCACCACCACCACACACACACTCTCTCTCTCTCTCTACCATCTCTGCTTCCCATCTCTTCTTCTTTTCTCACCAACACCACTGCCTTCCTGTTAGTCCCTACACAAATCAAAGACACCTAGTGGTGACTGGTCAGCTTCTCTTAAATCTTCTCTATCATGTCCTTATGGTGCCACCCTGGTTGCCCGGCCCTTGTAAATGGTGCCCATGGAAGCGGTCTGCGTGTGCTCACCCTTGTACACATGGCTTGATATCTTCTCCTTTATTTTCTCCTTCAAACCTTTCTTCTTCGTCCTTCGACCTTAGCCATTGTCTTCCAATGAGCTCGAGCTGCAGAGTGATGAAGCATGCTTGAAACTCCATGGTGCTACTGTTGCTGATGCTCACCACCCCTCTCTCTCTCCCTCTTGATACCTGACCAATACTGCCATTGCCTCCCCCTTTCTCTGCGGGTACCATCATCAAACAAAATAAGAGGTTTTTTGCAGATTAAAAATAGAAAGAATTTTTTTTTTAGGAGATAAGAGAAAAGAGAAGTAGGAGATTTCTTGCTGTGACTTTATATACTTAATTATATAATCAATCACTAGATTTCCAACTACTGCATGCACCGTCGATCGAAACTGTCCAAGTGACGGGCTACCCTATTTTGGGCCATATCTGAAAAATCGCAGTGATTGGATAATGCAGTGCTTTTTGTGTTCATATGGGGGGGGGGGGGGGGGGGGGGGGGGGGGTGGTTTGATGAATCTCCACCATCCATTGTTGCGTACTTTGTTTTGTTTCCCCATGTTCAACTAAACACTTGAAAAACCAATTCTAGGAAAATATTTTCTAGGTAGAAATGTTTTCTAGTGAACCAAGCACAGCTTGGTAAAACTTAATTTCAACACTGAAAGCTTAAAGTGTTGGAAGCTTAAGTGCTTAATTTCTGTAAATTTAGATCATTGCGTAATGATCTTATGTCTGAAAATTAAGACAAGGGCATATTGGGTATTTTAAAATATTTATTAGGACATTTTGTAAGTTTTTTTATAGAGAAAGCTTTAATACAAGGGCATTTTAGGTATTTTATAAAGAATTTTAGAATCTTTTAAAAGATTTCATCACTTACTGAATTTAGTAAAAATGTCTTACCGCATTAAGTGGAGGGGAGATGACTCAAAAAAAGTCATTGAATGTCAGGTGAATACCAAATCTATATATCTATACTAAAGCAGAGAAGTGCTGATGTGGCACTCTCTACTTTCAAAGCGCCGCATCATCAATTCTCTCTCTCTCTCTCTTCCCAATTGTTTTCTCACTTTCCCAACCTTTCATCTCCCTTCCCAATCGTTCTCTCTTAGGAACGTTACAACTTTTCTATTCGAAACATTTCTCCAATAAATATTCCTTAAAGTCCTAAAATCTCTCAAATATCCACCTAAAACGTTTCTACTTCTCTCTATTAGGTAAGTCTTAATATCTTTCTAAAACTCCTTCCATCTTATCACATTCTCATTCATTCTATTAACCATTTTTGTAAAACGGCTCTTACCTTCCCAAAGCATCTCTCTACCTTCCCTCTATAAAATCGGCTGTGCTTTCAACTATTGCAAAAAAACGTAAAAACAAAAAAAATTCTCCAAAAGTTCAAATGCAGAGATCAAAAAGGTAAGAGCAAAAATGACATATTTTTTTAAGTAGTTATTAATATTTTTTATTTTTTATTTCTTTGCCTTCCCTCTATAAAATCAATCATGCTTTCAACTATTCCAAAAAAAACGTAGAAACCAAAAAAAAAAAAGTCTCCAAAGGTTCAAATGCAGAGATCAAAAAGGTAAAAATAATATTTTTTTTAAATAGTTATTAATATTTTTATTTCTTCGCCCATGTTTTAGCACGGGCCAATAACATCAGTGGTCTAAATGTCCCAGTTTCAGACTTGAGGTCTGAAATTAAGTTTTATCACACGCTATCTTAGGTAATTAATGTCTTATTGGTCAAGAAGGTGTTCATCATTTCTTTTGTGCCCCTAGTCTCAGAAGTTTCCTCATTGGTGTGTACAACACTTGAAATGTCCTTGGCTGCTTGTTTATTTGCTCTCTGTTACTTCTTATAGGATGTTTGATTCGAAGATTTTGTTCTATCTGTTATTCCTTAATGAATGTTTGGCCACAAGATTGCTAGGGTTGATGTGGAGTTAAATTCTTGCCGCAAAGACATTTGCTTTTGCTTGATGCAATGCTTGGTCTCAAATATGGGAGTTTTCGAGAGTATGGTACTTTCTATTCAGTAGCCCTACCTAAATAATCTGATCCAAAGACCCTGCGGAATTCCTAGGGAATGTGAAAAACAAAATATAGTGTCAATAAATGAGAAATATAACCACAACCAAATCTGAGGAAAATAGATGCACCGTGTGACTCGTCCATGGGCAAACTGGCTAATGTAGATTTTGAGTATTTTGCACAAGGTTTTAGATATGTAAGGATACATAGGTATACAAGGTAAAAATCACAGCAATGACCACCACCTTTCTTCTCTTCCTACACCTATAAACCTGCCAATCAACACCTTTTCTACTGTAATCACCATATTGAAGAACCCGAGCTATAGCAAACTCTAATTTCTGTTTCCAGGATTTCTTCCTTACGAAATGTAAGAAATACAGACGCACCACCAAACTCGAGAGGTCCCAAAACAGTTGAAAACCACATCCAACAGCTCCAAAACCCTGAGGTTTCCACTTCAGCTTGATAGCAAAATCACCTTCATGCCTTGGAAACCCTTTTTCTTCTTTTTTGCTTGAAACCGGGAGGTTGCTTCTTTTCCAAGTCTTAATTTATAAAATATCTAGTTTTCAGCTATTATTTATATACAATTATATGGTTTTCATCTAAATCTGATTATCCAAGTATGTTCTTTCAATATTGTATACTTATGATCTCAGTAATTTAAAAATAATCTCTTAAAATATGGAATAAAATGTAAGTGTCAGCATATGGGGTTTGTTGGAATCAGCGTCTGATGCTGACAGGTGTCCGTGTACAGGTCATGTAGCATTTCACTACTCTACAACACGGCAGAGAGATAGGCATAAGTTCTTACTTATAATGTATGTTATGGTATAAGTGTGTGCTCTATTGTAAATGATGTAAATATGTGGCCATATTATACTTTTTTTTTTTTTTTGATAAGTATGTGGCCATATTATACTCTATATACTGTGTAACGTTTTGTATTAATATATTATGTTCTGCAATACAATCTTACATGTTTTATATTTTGTACAACGTATCATGCATTTTTCAGATAGTATTCATTGTAATATATAATAATTATGCAATTTCTGAAAATATGCTTATGTTTTCTATTTTGCTGTTACTTTAAATTTGTGAATTTAATTATCTCTATAGTGTTTATTAGGGACATGACCTACTCAATCGGCTAAGGGCACACTCGAACTTGTATTGGTCAACATCCATTAATCCAGTGGATGTGGACCAATGCAAGGTTGGAGTATGCCCTCACTCGAGTGAGTAGATCATTCCCCTAATTATAATGGCTGCTTTCTCCTTATTTATCCATGAGACTCCATGTGTCTTCCATATTAGGAAATTTGTTATACACTTCATCCATTTTTGACATCAACACATGCACTCTAGTCTTGTATTGCCTGAACATAAATACAGGCACAATTATATAACCAGGGTGCCTGTGACCATCCATCCCTAGGCAATATGGTCCAATAAATATCAAATAGGGGAACATATTGTTGAACTATGATACCCAGATACTTCAAACATGTTTGTCGTATCCATATTGATGCGATATGGTACCGTTACTGCATGGATACTTCTACAACAACATTTTCTCTTAATTCCTAACAATTTCTTTATTTCTTTTGTGAATAGGAAAGTACTAGGTGTATTAACAAATTTTCCTGCAAGAATCTTGGCAAGTTTTAGAAGTTCCACTACATTTGGCATGATGTGAATTAAAAATATGATATTTAGCTTAAAAAATTAACACATGGTATCAACATATTGGATGGGACAGTCATATCCATATGTGTATTTGATTTGGGAAATGAAGTCATATCCCAGTTTTCTATACCAATGTTGATAGTCGTATCCATATTTGGACATCTTAGTTGTTGAAAATAGTTTGTGGAATTGTTGTTTCAGAACTGTAGAACACATGGAGCTGTAGACTCCTTGAGAGTCATCCAGGTGAAACCTCTGTAGTCAAGGCGTGCGCCTCAGGTGCAAGACACACCTAAAGCGCCTTAGAAGGGTCAAGGCGAGGCACGTTTAGTAAGGCGTGCGCCTCAGACCAGGCTCCAGGCGCATCAGGCGCGCGCCTCACTAAAATACATGTTTTATTGTAAAAATGTTGTACTTTAGCCTATTATATTAAGCATCGGTATGATAGAAGAGATACAATTAAACCTATCTCATTGGAAGACATTGATGAAAGCAATGAATGGCTACTTGGAGAGATGGAAACAACATGTGGAAAAGCAGAAGATGAATGAGGATGATAGCTTGACATGGAGTGTTGCTGCGAGAGTTGTTGGAGTTGGTGAATCAATATCAAATATTAGATCACAATCAAGGTCAAGAGTAAGGGCAAGGGCTTCAATAAGGGAACCGAAAGAGAAAGAAGCAAATTGGGAGGAGACAGAAGAAGAAGAATATATTGAGGAGGCTAACACATCCGATGATGATGGGATGAATCTAATGATTATATTTTAAATGATGACGATGTTAAGTAGAATTAATTGTGGGCTATTTGAGATTTTGAACATTTGTCATCTTTTATGTTATGGCTTTTTGATTACTTGTTTTGTATTTAGATAATGACAATATTAACTAGAACTGCTTTTGGGTTACTTGAGATTTTCAACATTTGCTATCCTTTATGTTTTATGGCCTAATGATTACCTATTTTGTTATTTTATGATGTTATTTTTCTTAATTTTTTTTATATTTCTTACATTTATTATAATTTTTAATATTGTGCCTCGCTTCAGTCAGATACGTTCCTCGCCTTGCACCTTGCGCCTCAGGCGCCAGAGGTCCTAGCACCTTAAGTGGGCCTTGCGCCTTTAACTACCTTGGGTGAAACTGTTTTAAGAAAGTTATATTGCTTCCTGTCTCAGAGCATGTGCCAGCTTGTCAGTGTTGGTATTTTGTACCTTACAATCTCATCATTAATCATTTCAATAAACTTTTACTGATAGATTAGAGCATTATAATTTAGCATTGCTTTCCACCATTAAAGACTGAACTGTAATAACATGACATACTGGTTGTGGAACTCAGTTGGAGTTTATTTTTTATTTTTATCAGTTTACGGCTTAATGTTGCAAGCTGTGATCTCAAAGCTTTATTATAGGACTTTATTTTCATTATCTATTGAACTTCTTTTTAGGTAACACTTTCTGGAAATCAGCAACCCATACGCACTGAGATCACTGAAGCTGCAATGGAGTTAGGACCAGAAGTAAGTAGATATAGTTCTATTAAACTGGTGACCATCTTTTTTCCCAATTTTTGTGAAACTTTTAATCCTTGTTTTGCTTTTCCCAATACCTTTGTTGCATTGCTAAACAATATCAATTTCGTGTAGCAAAACTAGAATCATTTTTTGCTTTGTGTATAAAAATGCAATAACCTATCATGAGTGTATATATCTGATTTATAACCTGTCTCAAACATTTTCTTACCATGTTGTAAGGGACTACTCAACGTTTCTCTAAAATAGAACGAGGGGATATTATATAATCCAATGGGTTCTCCAACATACAAGTTACATACAACTCATTGATCTGGACTTTAGTGATCCACCTTGAGATCTTCTAGCTAAATATCAGTCCATTTGGATGGTTCTAAACATCTGATCAATTTCAATCTTTGGACAGTTATGGAGATTCATCAAAAAAAGAAAACCATTTATTAGATGGTTTGGATTTTTTTTTTTATAAGATAAGTATATTGAACAAAAGGGGCGAACCCCGCAAAACACAAGCCGGAAGGGCCTTCAGAAAAAGGCCACAACACCAAACAAACTACAAATCACAAGGGAGAAGAACTTCCGAGCATCACTTCCCATCTAAAAACAAAAGTATTGAAAAAACACCCTCTAAATTCGTAACATGAAGAGGCCACATATATAAGGATCCACATGATAGCAAAGGAGAGTATTCGCCATAGAAATCGCCTTCTCCCACTGAACGACTCCGAAGTACTCCCTTGGACCAAATTGATCACATGACCCGACATCACATTAATAATGCCGAGAAGAAAGAAGAAAATCTACCAAATAGTGAATGTGAAGGGGCAATGGATCAATAGGTGTTCCATCGACTCGGCACTTGACTTGCACACTATTTGGTAACATCATTCCCCTGTTGTTCAGGTGGTCCACTATCAAGATCTTATCTAAGATGGCCGTCCATACGAAGAATAGCACTTTGGACGGGACAGGGACTCCCCAAACCAAAGCCACATGAAAGGAGCACTGACTTTTGGGGCAGAGACATGAATAGGAGGAACTATAGAGAATACGCTTTTAGGATCCCACCTACATACCCTCTCATCCAGTTCTGCAGTCGACAACGAAGCACCACCTACTCTAGATAGGAGAGAGCCAGCTCTATCCACCTCCCAATCATTGAGGTTTCTTCTAAAACTAAAGCTCCATGCTACGCCATCATCTGACCTTGACACACATTCTTGAATTTTTGCCCCTTTAAGGTTTGATAAGTGTTAATGGAAAGGTGTCCAGCAACAGTTCTTCTCCACACCAGATGTCCTCCCAGAAACAAACCTTGTCACCCCTTCCTACTCTGAAATGAATCCCCGACCTGAAGCACTCACGGATCCTCAATATTCCTTTCCACAAACTAGTCCCATAGGAAGATGGTTTGGATTATTTGACTGGTTTAAATTTGGAGTGGGAGATCTCCGAGGGAGTCCAATGATTTGATAGTCTGTACTTCACTGCATATGTGTTCAGTTCAAGGCTACAATAACCTCAGATGTGTCATTGCTGTAATTGTATATGATTTAGGACTCTTCTTTAAATGATGATTTTCAGGTAATCAGGGGGCCATATTTGGCGGCCTCCGTCCTCGTTGTTGATACTTGATATTTTTTTATATGGGATTTCTAAATTTAGATGTACACCAAAGTTAAACCTTGTTTCCGGTAAATACTCCACAGTTACCCTGTTTTAGTAAGTTGTTTGTATGCATTGAGATATGGAAAAGGAAGTGCTGACCAGTTTAGATAATGAATGGTACAATGTAATTCCACATGGGAATATGGATCTTAATCATAGGGAGCTTTTACAGATAGTGCAACCCTTCCATTAGAATCTCACTCTAGCTCCTGCACCTTGATCGTAATGCAACACCACCTTTCCTCCTCACCATTGGTCAGCTAATACTACCATGAATGACTTGGATCACCTTTTATTCTACTGGGTTTTTAAAATTTATGTGTTTGTTATTTTTAATTTCTATATATTGTTAAGAAATTTTTTATTAGTAAATTGTCCAGTGAGTTACTATATAGGCCACAATAAATTTTAAAGTTCCTATTGATGTTTTCTACCTGCTCCTGCTTCCTAATTTTTCAGAGAATCAAGCTTCCCAGGCCCTGAATCAAAATCTGCAGAGTCCTGCTTTTGCTTCTGCAACTATGCTTTATGATTATTTCCTTCTAGATAACCGTTCAAATGCATTGCGTTGTATGTAATTTGAAGCAATGTTAATTAACTCTTTCAAGGTGGTCACTCAATTGCCTGAGTCAACTAGTGTTACGTATAGACACAGATCCCTTAGAAAATGCCTATATCTGCTTTAGTCAAACCAGTTTTTATGTAACGCTGTTTGACTCCCTGATTCGTTTGGTCCACCCGAGGGAATAATGATCATGATGATTCATATTGGTCTTGGTTGGAAGGATTATCTCATCTTTTCTTTAACTGTAACCATTTCAACATTCGCCAGAGCATCAAACTATCACATTCAAGCCATGTCTCAATGCATATGCTACTTTCTATTGCTAGCAAATTATTTATTCAAATATTTGCTTAAAAATCTTACCATATAATCATGTTTTAGGCGCAAGTATTAAAATTGCACCTGAGACGGAAATATTTTTTGATGAGTTCTGCTGACATCCTCTGCTGTTGGTGCAGAAGCTCTCACTCTTGGTTACAGAGGCATACAAGGATGCACACCAGAAGAGTGTTCAGGTGAGAATCACCCATCTTCTAGAGAAAGACAAAACGCTTTTTTTCTCCTCTCTAAGCTGAAGATTTTGGTGTTGAATTTTCTCAGGCCATGAAGGAGAGGATGAGTAATCTTGCTCAAAGCTTAGGAATGCCACAAGGCCTCAGTGAGGGACTAAATTGATGACTGTATTCTATGATGCTGGTGACAGAGACAAGCTTCAATTTTGTATCCTAGCTGGGCTTAAGTGTTCATTTACATTGTGACCATGCCATCATTTTAACCATGGTTTAATTGACATAAGAGAAAGATCCAGAGCCTGCTATCTTTGTTGTTGTTGTTACTAGAGCCATGTATTTACTGAGAGGTTATCGGTTCCGTGAAAATTTATCAATCAGACTTGGCCTTAACGATATATAGGTTTTTGCAGTTGTCACAGGCAACTTCAGACTTAGGTCTCCAAATTCAAAATTTTAAGGCGCTTTCATCAATCTATATTAGCTGACATAATCTGAAAATTGAAAACTTGATAGTTTAGAAATGTTGAAACTAAAAGTAGAAGAAAGCATTTATTCCAAATAAAACTTGGAAAATGTGTCCCATGCACCTACTTTTACATGGATTGGGAAAGGGTGGCGTTATTTGCGCACACCTTTTTTTTGAGTGGCACCCACATCTTATCTACACATATCCAAAGTTAAAGAGAAAAAAAAAAAAAAAATCGAACGAAGAGGAACTCATCACCACCGTCCTTTTCTTCTTCACCACCACTACACCACTACCACCACAACCGCACCTCCACCATCGTCTTCTTCTTCTTCCACCACCGTCGCCACAACCACTGAGCCACCACTGTCTTCTTCTTCTACTGCCACCGCCACCACCACCACAATACCTCTCTCTCTCTCAAAATTTTTTTTTTTTGCCCGTATCAGTAACATAGGGTGGACATGGCTTTGGCCATATTGGTAGGCAACTGTTGACATGGCCAAGCCTACTGATATGACCAAAGCCATGTCCACCCTATGTTACCGATACGAGCGGATTGTTTTTTTTTTTTTGAGAGAGAGAGGTCGCTCGGAAAAGAAGAGGAGGAGGCCTGTCGCCCACCGCCAAGTAAGAGAGCGGAGAGAGAGATGTACCTAGTGGCGGTCCTCCTCATCTTCTTCTTCTCTCTTGGTGGGTTTTTTTTTGTGTAGCTTATTTGCACACACCATTCCACACCAAGAAGTGGGTGTCACTCAAAAAAGGTGTATGCAAATAACGCCACCCTTGGGAAATTAGAGTTATCCCTCTCTTAATAACGAGTAGTTCCGTTCGGTAACAAAATTTGGGAGAGTAGATTGAGATGATTTTGCCATGTAAAATGGAAGACTGGTGAGAACACCAGTGAGAAGAATCATGTGAGTTGGAAGGTTCTAAAAGGGTGAGGGAAAGGTAAAACCGACGTGGACTGGTAATGCTCCTCTCATTTGTTCTTATTCTATAATTTTAATCAGGGTTTAAAAGGGGCCATTATAACAGTATAACGGACTGGGGGCGTTAAATAATGCTCAGGGGAAAAAAATGGGAAAATAACGGAAAAAATGGCGCTGGGTTCAAATTTTGAATTTTGAAATTTGAATTTCAGAAATGGAAAATAACAGAAATAACGGCTTTTTTTTTCCTCAAATTTTTTCACAAAATAACGGTTGTTATTTTCATTATAACAGAAAAATAACGGAAAAACAGCCGTTATAACATAAATAATGGCCTTTATTTTCTGGGCGTTTTAATGGTACGTAACGTAATGGGGGAGGTCTGAATCCGTTATAACGGCCGTTATACCTTGATTTTTATTAGATTAAATGATTTACTAAGTGTTACTGTTATAACAACCAATATAACGGTAACACTACCGTTACATTATTGGGAAAAATATAGTAGGAAAAATAATTTCCCCTTGTAAATCGAGTCAATTGGGCAAATTTGTCTTGTGGGGCAGTGGGGACACATAAAAACGTGACAAATGGAACACTCATTGGGTCCACTGATCCAAGCCCCTTGATGCATCTACACACCAACAATTAGCTTGCTGGTGATCTCTAGCAGTTGGATTCGACCGTTTTTCATTGGGATTTATAGCAGTTGGATTCAAGCATTTTTTGGCGAACTTGGATCAATTGGCAAGAGATCACCCCCAATCAGGCTGATTTGTTGTGTATAGGTGGTGGGCCAATTATTCATGGGTCAGTGAGCCATAGGAGTCTGCCACGTGGTGCATTTGTAGGTATCCCACATGTATTTTTGCCCCACATACTTCATTGGAATATGAAAGTTTAAAACTTAAAAACCATAGGACTGGCATTGGGGTGCGGTCCATCAGACACTGCCCCTTAAATGAACACACAAAAATACAAAAAGACGGTTCAGTAGCAAGAAGATGAAGGCTTGTTAGATGATGCTCATAGCTTCTTCTTTGGTTGCAAGACGAGAGGGCGAAGAACCACAGTGGTGCGTGATTACTCTTCGACTTATTCTTCTCTTGTTTTAACATTTTTACAATACATAACTAACCAACTAACTAATTAACTCAAGAACAGTATCCACAAGACTCCATGGTAGTTGCCACCTGCAATTTTGAAGGAGTGATTTAGTAGTAGCAGTATTCAACTAAAGCCCTGTATGGTGACCAGATGAAAGTTTTCTAGAATATGTTAAAATATTTTGATCTTCAAAACTTTTATGGACATTTATAAGCAAGAATCGTTTCTAGAAAGCTACCATACAGGTTCTAAATTTTCATTAATGGCGGTGGAAAATATGTGTTACTACTTACTAGGGGTCTGAAACATGGAGAGAACTTTTTTTTTTTTGGGTTCATAGAAAACTGGATTCATAATTTTTTACTTCTTATTTGCTTTTCTATTCAGCCAAAATGATCAGTTGGGTGATTGATTTTTTATGCTAACGAGTTGATTAGGCATGAGAATCAATATCTGCAAGCTGTGATATTTCAAAGGTTTTGAATCCGACATCAATTCTTCGGTCTTTGGATGATTGATTTCGACAATGGCGAGTCTTTGTTATCAAAGTTGTGGTCTTGTGTTTTACTTTTTCGGTTGGCCGAGTCCAATTCCCATCATGTGTTTGTGAGCTGTGGTCAGAAGTTAAATCTGCCCTGTTTCATCATGAATTTAGGAAAAGGAAACCATTTCAAACATCAGGTTGATCATTCTAGGTGGCCAGCCTTGTCAATATGAATGTAGGCTTGCCCCAACAGATTAGATTTTTTATTTTTTTTGCTCTCCCATCAGCATCATCCACCCATTAAAGGTGTCATGCCACTGTCTTTTGGTGAACTACTCAATGCAGTTGGTTTCTTTGCCTTCTTTTAGACAAACCAACAGTAGAAAAATGTTGAGGTTTTTTGATATGTCATTGAGATTGGCACATGGTATGATGTCGATTTTCGAAATTTGGATTAATTGTTATCTAATCTATTTTCTCAATTTTTAAGGCTAGTGGTGGACTCTTTACTATCGAATCCTGGACTACCAGACTTCCAAGGACTATACATTGGTGCTTTCTGACACTAAAGAAGAGTGCATGGATACAAAATTTAGTATTTACAGCGTCAGCATCCCCCTCGATAAGTTGTGAAACCATCCTGAAACTCTTGGACATATAGTTAAGAATCCTAAATAATTTGTGCTTTATTGGGGGGTTTGTGTGCTTCATTGACCACAGATCATTTGAGAAAGGAAAATGAACAGGGAGCTGGCTAGTTTTGTTTCTTCAATAAATTTATGAATAGAATTCCACTTCTACATGCATTTAAGTGTCTAAGTGGGTACCCTTTGTTGCATTAAAGCTCTCTTGCACAGTGGACCATACTAGATTTAAATGATTTTTTTGATGAAGTTGTGGTTGTACATGATGCATTATCCATATTTCATACCCATATGTGCAAGTTAGATAAATTAAATTCATAGAAAGAATAGAATGGGGTGGATTGATCATTGCTTCCTTTGGCAGTTGGGATAATCAGGTTTGCCTAGGAATAGATGGCATGGATATGGCAGTCTACTTTCTAGTTATGGTTCTTTGTTTTGATTAATGGATTCTCAGTGGTCTGTATGCAGCTGTAAATCTTGTGTTGTCATTCTTTTCGTGCTTTCTCAGGGGAGTGTTGGTGCTTTGTTAATGTTCAGCTTCATTAGAAGATTATAAATGGTACAGATGGAACTAAGTTTGCATGATTGAGCCTAGACAACAGTTAGTGGTAGGAGAAAGAGAACGTTACAAGGCTGGCACCTGAAATGGAAAACTTGAAGTTTATTGGAACCCACTGGCAGTATTTAGATAGCCGCTCTTAGGTCGTTGACACTGAAATTTTATTCTAGCACTAAGAACCATTTATCTTCTAAGATTGGAAGGCCCACGATTTATCCTCGAATAGAGGGAATATTTATGCTTGATGAAATTCCAATGTTGATTTTTGTGTTTCTAGTGTTAGTTGTCCTTAGTTGTTGATTAGGCCCCATTGTCGATGTTTTCTGTTTTTACTGCTATATTTCTTGAACTGGTTTTTTTATTTTTTTAGTTTTTTAACTTTCATTTTTAAAATTTTTTCAGCAATGTATGAGATTCCAAGAACACAGGCTGGGGTCCCAAGACACCCATTGAGTCCGCAGCCTAACCCATTTGAGAATGCATTCTATGGAGCTGGATCAGATCTCATCCGAAGTGAGCTAGGTGCCTATGGGGAGAAGATCATGGAATCGAGTTCTGAATATGTGCAAAGCAATGTAAGAAAAATCCAAACATGCCCAAAAACTTGCAATAAAGATGCCTTCACCAATCTGATCAATAAATGTAGAGTAATTTTCAGGTACCTATCAAGTAGAGCTTGGGGACAGACCACAAATCACAGAATTAAATAAGACAGAACCTGCCATTCAACGGGTCCTATGCATGAGATCTAGGTCAAAATGGACTCCTCAGATAATCCTGACCATCCAAACGATCGCATTCTTTTGGATGGTCAGAAAATTTTGGTGGATGATCTCAAAGAGATGGTTATATTTCCAATATATATATATATATATATATATATATATATAAACAGGAATAAAACTTCCAAAAGAGATGGTTATAATCATCCATTGGGTTGACTTTTGCTACCTTTCTTCTGGTGGGTCTCTTCACCTAGATCTCCTATTTGAAGTCATTAAATGGTGGGTTCAGGCTCTGTATGTGTGCCATATGTGCTATTATGCTGATGGCAGACTGCTCTTAAGATCTACACAAAATGTACCTTGGATTTCCTTATAAATATATAGTAGTTCTTCTTCACCTTCTTTGGCCTTGTGAACAGATGAGCAGATATTTCTCCGATCCTAGGTATTATTTTCAAGTGAATGACCAATATGTATTGAACAAGTTGAAGGTGATTCTGTTTCCCTTCCTACACAAGGTAAGTGCTAAACTATAAATTGCAAGATATAGTTTAGTGCGGTGCATGACAATGTCGGTGGTGCCCCACATTTCTATCATCAATCAGAGCACATAATCATAGATATCGTCAAACAGACAGGCCACCTCCCCTAATGTGCATCAACGAGACAATCCCAACCATCTAATTGGTGTTGTTTTCGGCTTATGGCCCATCCATCATCAATCAAACAATCCAATCAATGAGAGCATGCACCATTCTAATTCTTTTCAGTGTCTGCATTGTGTCTTGCTTTCTTAGAAGCTTAATCTCATTTTCACTTTTTGCCTTCATCCAGGGATATTGGACTCGAATAACTGAATCAGTTGAGGGCAGGCTTTCCTACAAACCTCCAATTTACGATATAAATGCCCCGGATTTGTACATCCCATTAATGGCATTCGGTACCTATCTGCTTCTTGCAGGCCTGTCATTGGGTCTTCAGGGAAAGTAAGATCAATTATAATTAAGCATCAAGTTATGTTCTTGAGAAAACCTGGGATATTTTCCTTGAATATTCAGCCATATCCAGCCATATCCAGGGACATATTCTGTACAAGTGGGCACATGTGCTCATCAATCCGGAGTTCTGGACTGACCATGTAGTATTATGGATCATGTCCCAAAACTTGCACCGAACAATCTTAATTGTCTGATCAGGCACAAAGGTTTGAATGGCTAAAGAAATTGGTAGAAGGCTAGGAGGGTCCATCAGACAATCCCAGAACTTGGTCAATTTGGATTGACGGGTCTGTTTACCATGTCTGTAGCTGACGTTCCGAACTATGGATTATCGGTCTTCCGAGAAAATAACCCCGGTTTTCTCCTCTTACAGCAGGTTCTTTGGTTGTCTAAACTGTCTGTCACTGTCCTGATCTTGCAGGTTTAGCCCGGAAGCTCTGAATATACAGTTCACAAAGGGATTTCTTGGCTGGTTCTTGCAGGTCCTGCTTCTAAAAGCCACATTATATTCATTAGGGAGTGGGGAGGCACCTTTGCTTGACGTGGTTGCCTATGGTGGATATGCTTTTACAGGCGTGTCAATGGCCATGTTGGCGAGGATTCTGTGGGGTTACTCATACTACATAGTGATTACATGGGAATGCTTCTGCATGGGGGTGTTCTTGGTGAAGATCATGAAAAGAGTCTTGTTTGCAGAGGTGAGGAGCTACGAGAAGCATTCAAGCAAGCGTCACTATCTCTTGCTTTTTGTGGCTATTGTTCAGATCCCATTGCTCTTCTGGCTCAGCAACATCAGTGTATGAATTATGAATTTATATAGCTCCCTTTCTTCTCTATTTGCTATGCCAATAGTGTTCTTGGGAAGAAGTGACTTGTGATTTGAACTTATTAGTGTTCGAAAACTTTTGAGTTGTTCCGGCAACCTGGCTGAGTAAAGCATTGATCCTCCCCTTCTTTATGTGACATTATTTTACAAGAACATCACTTTAGGACTTAAAAACCAGCTGTGACATCAGTATCCTTGATAATTTTAGTGATTTGATCAGATAGACTTTTATTAATGTCCTTACTCCTTGTTCTCATTTGAAAATTGTTAAAATCAAGTATAAGGTTGATAGATTCATTTCTTCAATTCTACCATCTCTATAGAAACGTTTTCTTAAAAGAGTGAAATTTTTTTTTGTTTACTCCAAGATTATTTTTTTAACTCAATGAACAAATATTTTTTCCTTTTAATCATGTTTTTTTAATTGTGGTGGAGGAAGGATTTAACAACTCTTGAATATGTTTGAACTAAAGATTCAATTCTTTTGTTTGAAAGGAGAAGAAGATAATCTATAAATTACAAGATAAATCTTGTGGATTGTATTACAATATACAAACCGAATGGAACAAACATCCATAAGGTCAGTGGGCCCTAAAGGGTGATCCACCTTGCATTTTGGGGAGGGGAGACTTCAATTGAAGATGATGGATATGATCACATTTGCGCTTTTGATGTAAGAGGACAACAATTATGGAATGCAGTCCTCCCATCTAGGCAAACATATGTTTTTTGGGAGAGTACTGAACCTAGGAGTCATGTAAAGTGGCTTCCCACTAAACATGTACTACAACTCATAACTCTATTTCTATCTTTTGAAATTGAGGAATGTTAGCAAGCAACCCTTAATGGTGTTGCATAGATGCAGCTTTGCAACGACGGGAACAAACATGCTACAAGTAAAGAAGTAAAGGAAAACAAAGACCCTAAGAATAAAAGAAAGAAAAAGTTTCTTTATACCCGATACATTCTCACTCTGGTTCGTATTCGCACTGAAATTCCTAAAAAGGTCTGATAGGGTTACCAAGAAGTTTCGATCATTAATTAAAAGATTTTTATTTCTATTAATTTTACTACTTCCAACTTGCCTAGGGCCCGGATCTCGAGAATTTAATTTTGAGGATCAATTCGACAGTTATAATTTCTCGGGGTTTTACAGAAAAAAGGCTAACAAATGCCCCTTTAAAGGGCGTCTATACCTGATAGACGCCCTTTAAAAGGGCGTTTGCCCATAGAGGCATAAAACATCTGACACAATACGAGCCACGAGGCACACTCTTAGTGGGTTGACCGTATGGATGTTTGGCCACTCACTAGGCGGACCTACACGCCAAAACTAAACATCGTCAGTGGTTTATAAGCGTTGGATTGAAGTTATTTTCATGGGTTGATTTCAACCATAGGAATTTGAGCATTATTTGAGTGCAAAGATCCAAAGGTTATAAATTTCTAATTAGGCTGATTTTTGGTTCGCAGGTCCACGTAGGGCCAAACATCCATACGGTCAGCGTCCACTAATAGTGTGACATGTGACTCGCATTGTGACAGAAGTTTTATGCCTCTATGGGCAAATACTCTTTTAAAGGGCGTCTGTCAGCTTTAATTTTGGTCAGACAGAGACGCCCTTTCAAACGGCGTTTAGTTACTTTTTTTCTAAATGTCAGAAAGTTGTTTTTGTTTTAGCAAATGCATTTAAATTTATTTTCGTTTATGAAATTTTTCGTAATAAATATTCTGATATAATATTATAATAATATATCATAATATTATAATAATAATATAATGTAATATATAATATATAGTAAAAATCCTTATTTTAATAGTGTGATGAGCCTTGCAATGCACTATAAGTGTGCCGCTTATGGTACATCGGCGCGTGTTGTAACACGCGATTTGGTGTGTGTTCCAATTCTAGGGGGGGGGGGGGGTGAGTGTTGCAATTCATGCCTTGGTGCACATTGAGGGCCCTGGTGCACATTGTGAGTTGCATGTATTGGTTCAACCAAACACATTTTTTAGTTGAATTGTGCACGGCCGCGCCAATGCGCGTGTGTTCGTAAAAAACAACGCAGCCTTAGTGGCAACCTTTTGGCTTTTCCACTTTATTCTCTTATCTCTGTATGAATAATCCCACATCGGAGAGCTACAAGAGATTGTTAGAGTTTATATAAGATAAAGTTGGCTTTAGTGTTTGGAGCCCTTGGGCATCCAAGTTTTGTGCCCAGTGGACACAACCATGCATTCTGAAAATCACACACATACGCGCATGCTTGCCGAGCCGAGCCGCGCCGTGCCATGCTACACATGCGCGCCTATCTTTTATGCCAAATTTTATTTATTTAATTATTAATTAATTAATTTAATTATTTAGGAATTGTTATAATTATCTTTGGCTTAATCTTTATCTACTAGCCGTTGTGCGCAGATTCGTGGGCGACTGTTTCTCTGTGATGTGTTCACGTACTTGGCTACGTAACTCAGACGGTTACTGCATTTCTTGTCTATTTATACTGACGATTTATCTCATTAATTTACACAGTGAAAGCACATAGCAACAACTTTGTTCTTTATTATTTCTTTGGGTGGCAATGTTGAAATATGTTGAATAGGGTAAATACAGGGGGAACTGGAAGGACTGGAAGGTTCCTGGGGAGTTTTGTATTTTTGCGAGAGAGCCTATCTGCAAGGATGTTGGTCTTTCCTGGGATGTGTTTGACTGTGAAAGACCATTGATTGGACCAATTTGCCCATCGAAGGAGTTGAGAGTTGGGAATCTATTTTTGCTTGAATTGCAATATTTTGGGGAAACTGCTCATGTCCATCTCAATGTGAAGGAACTTGAACTTTTCTATTTCGTTTTTTATGGCGAGGATTTCTTTGAAAGTAGAGGGGTAATGAAGTTGGCAATCTTTAAATTTTCCACTCTTGTGTCCACATAAATGCCTTTTTCTATCAATTTCATTAAAGAGAACTGTACCCCAGAATTCATCTGATGCATATGTTTGGAGAATTCTTTTTCCTATAGGACTGGGAATCTGGAGAGCGGGGAGCTGTTGTATGGACTTTTTGATGGTTTGAACTGCTTCTGTGTGGATATGAGACCAATGAAGGGCATTTTTCTGGAGTTGTATTTCATGAAGAGACTTATGGGTAGCAAGTCCTTTGACAAAGTCTCCGATGTAATTAAGGATGCTGAGAAATTGTTGGATCAGTTTGGTGGTTGACGGTATGTCCGAGAAGTCGAGAAGAGATTTTCCAATGTGATCTTGTGGAACATACTTTCCCTTAGAAATTTGCATTCCGAGGAGAGCTTTGTAAGATATTTCATCCGGGGAAAAGATGAGGATGTCATCGATGTAGATGAGAGCTTGTGATAAGATGGGATGAAAGATCTTGATCATGGCCTTCTGAAATTCTAAATGAGAATTTTTGAGGCCGAACGGCATCACTGTCCATTAATAGTGATGATCAGGAATGCAGAATGGCATTTTGTGATGTTCTTCTAGTTTAATTCCAAGTTGCCAAAAGCCTAATTTGAGATCAAACTTTGAGAAGATCTTGGCTGAAGAAAGATGTCCAAAGAGAGATTGTCTGTTTGGCAATGGGAATTTGTTATCAGCAAAGAAGATGTTAAATGGCTAATAATTGATTACGAGCCTGAGTTTTTCTTTGATCGCTTGTTGACATAAAATGCTTCGCAAGCCCATTTGAGTCTGATGGTTCAATAAGTCCGTCATGTTGGAGCTATTTCAATTCTGTAATGGCTTGGTGCAAATGATCAGGGTTCGTGCCTTTGTGAGAGGACTTTGTGGGATTGATATCTTCATTCTTTTTTAAGGAAAGGGAGATGAAGAAATTAGAACGAGTCCATAAGGGTGATTGATGTTTTTTGAGAAATTCGGTGTGTGAGTTGGCACAACAATGATGGACGAGGGTATGGATGATGGATTCGAATGGTTGTACAAGATGGAGTCTCGGGATTTGTGACCATATAAGGAAATGGGCTTTGTAGGAAAGTCCATTGGGGGTCCATTTGAGATGTTGGATACGATGGAGAATATCAAATCCAATTATCAAATCTTTTCCTAAAAGGGGACAACCAAGAACTTTGTGGGTTACGGTGAGGTTAGGAAATATCCGGATGGAGATGGGGGGACTAATTTTGTCTATGAGAAAGGTGTGGCCATTGGTGGCACGAAATTCTTGATTAAAGGGTTTTCAGTGGGTTGGAGGAAGAAATTGTGCGTTGAGAATGGTAGCTGCTGCGCCTGTGTCAAAGAGAGCAATGGCTAATATGGGTTTGGAATATGGTTTTGGGTACAGGGTGACTTGGGCAATGGGTACGGGTTGATGATGTGAGAACTAGATGTCTGGTGGTTCTAGAGGTATAACAGGTAGGTTGCACACGTGAATGACATTTGAAGGGTTGGACAATTTTGGACTGGTTGAGAAATCGGGTGGTTTATCAGGGGGTTTGTCCGATAATGTAATTCCATAAATATCCATAGTTTCAAACTACACATCTGAGTAACTATCAGTATCTTCTTCTATATCGGTATAACCAATAACAAGAAGGGATTCGGGCGTATACTCTTCATCGAGCGAAAATTTTGATTCGAGATCCGAAACGTCTTTGTTGCGATTGCCGAGATGTGCTGAAAAGTGTCAACACGATTTTTCTTGTTGGGGCAATTTTTTGCAAAGTGACCTGGTTGTTGGCAAATATAACACTTGTCTAGTTTGTTGCCTGGTTTAAGCCAAAATGATCGCTTGCGTAGAGAACGCCATTTTTCTTTTTCTTCTTGAACCGAGAGGGTTTCTCATTAGACTGGTATTGTTGAAAGTGTTTCTTCTTCTTCATGAATGGTCCACAATCACAGTCTTTGTGATTTGAACATTTGATTTGGAGGTCTTTTCTGTTACATGCTTTGCCAATTTTCTTACCCATTTTTTGGATTTTGTCGAGGAACTTGGATTGGTTGCAAAAGCTGTCGAGAGCTATGAGACTGTCTTGATAGATTTCACCAAGACTGGCATTTTGCAATGTCATACCTTTTGCTGTAAGGAGTTATGTAGTTTTTTCACCAAGGGGTTCTGGTAGAGAGTGAATGTAGATCTGTTTTAGATTGACGTCATCAATTCCATTAAGAACATAATATTGCTTGGACATACGTTCATAATGTTTTGTAGATCTTTGCGCTTGAAAAAACAAACTTTCATTTTGACATATTCTTAACGAGCCGTATTGACATGATTATCGGGTGATCCCAAAAATTCATGGTAGAGCTGGGTGATGAATTTGTCAAGTGTTCGGACTTGGACTGCTTGCATTTGTCTATAAGCTTGGAGACTATTCCACCAATCACATAGTCTGCCACTGAATCTTGAAACAAGTTTTTCAAGAGTTTGTCAGAGTGTGGAACTGGGAACTTGAAGTTCTGTTGAACACCATGAGTAAATTTCATAGAACTTGTCGCGCCATTTGTCTAGCGGAACATCATCAATGGTGAACATTTTTCGGTGATCCTGCTATTCTGGGAAATATTGCTGTGGATCTGGAGGATCAGGAGGTGGAACTTCTTTGAATTCGTCGTCAGGGTCAACGACATTTGGTTGTTCTTGTTCGTGCATGAACAATGGGGGAAGACTGGGAAGACTGTTGTTTTCTTTAGTGTTGGTCTCAGAATGAGAGTTGTCTTTGTTAGAGGAGTAGTGGACTTGTATCTCAGGGTTGGGAGTGAGAGCTATGGATCTGAGGAAGGAAGAGATAGGATTGGGTTCTTCTGTGGGGAGAATGTCTGGTGTGAGTTGTGATGAGGCCAATAGGTATTGGTCTGGAGGGTCAAATGTTGGTGGCTGTGTTCTTGTTGGTTGAGGAGGTTGATGTTGATGTTGACACTCTTGTTGTTGGGATGATGAAGTTGAAGTTCTGGACGATGAAGGTGTTGATGGAGCAGATTGTGATTGCGTTGTTTTGAGCTTGGGCTTAGGTTTTGCTTTTGGAATTGGATCTTTGAATGGGCTGTCCTGGCAAGGGTGAAAGTTGAGAGGTTGTGGGAAAATTGATGGTCGATAAGGCGGAGGATCTAGATTTATGTAGGATGGAAAAGAGGGAATGGCCGAAGTGCTATGTGAGCCAAAGATAGAGGAGATTGGACGCCTTTGTTGTTCTTGAATGGATCTGAGTTGATTTTTAAGAGACCGTTTTTCACTTTCTTTTACTGTAATGAGGTGGCTTGCTTGCTGGGAATCTTTTACTATTGTAGCAATGCGGTAGAGTTCCTTATCAAGTCGAGCAATGTGAGCTTGGAGAGCTTCAAGGATTTCTGCTGTGGATTGTGCAGATTCCTGTGCTTCTGCTGCTTGATTTTGCTGATTTTTTAAAATTTGAGAGAGAACTTTGTTCTGGGCAACTTCATTTTCTACTTGCCAATTGAGAGCTACTTCTGCTGTTGAGATTCTTCGGGGAGTTCCATTAGGAAGAGATCCTGAAGGATTCTTGATTTTCCAGATATGTTTTGTGTTTTGCTGAGGAAGATCAAAATCTTCTGAGCAAGAGAATGATGTGTCAGATCTGGGTGAGCAGGATGCCGAAGGTTCGTGCATGTTGATTTTTGGGAGAGCAGAATGCTGTTTTTGGATTGAATGGGAAAGAACACGGGACTTTGCCTTTTCTAGTTCTTCTTTTGCAATGAAGGCTAGAGCTTTTTGGTAGTAAGGCATAAGTGAAGGTTTCTTAGGAGGTTGTTGATCTGGAGGCTTCTAGGGCTTTGAAGGATGCTTTGCCTTTTCTTTGGATAAAGAACATAGTAATCAAATTTTCCTGAAGGTTCACCAAGAAGACCAACTTCTGGATCTTCGGATGCATACCGTTCTACAAGAATTTGCTGAGACGATTTGCGTTTAGGCTTTGGAGATTCTTCGATCAAAGATATATCTGATGAACAACTGAGGCAATCACATACGTCCCACCATATGTGATCGTCTGATCGTTTGCCTTGATAGATCGGAAAGCCTGTTTCTGAAATTCCAACGATAGGAATCGGAAAGAATGGAGAATCCGGTTGAGCTTGGATCATCTGTAGTTTTGGTAACTGAGTTGTGAATGGGGATGGCGATGAGCAACTGGATACTGATGATTGTGGAGGCTGAAATACTATTTCAATAGTACCATATTGTCTTCGGATGAAGATAGATTGGTCTGATTGTATGGGCTGGACTTCTTCATAAATCTTTTCATAGTTTGTCAGCCATTTTTCTGGAAGCAAAGCTGTGAGCTCGTTGTGAGTGAGATGTCGTTGAACAAACATGCAATGAGGCATTTGATTGTTGTCGATTGTGAGGAAGATTGCTTCGTCTTTCTGTTGGAAATGGAAAAGGGGAAGATCGAGTCCATGGTTTTGGACACGAAAAGCCATCTGATAATGGAGGGTACCTACAATGGATGTAGCCATTTGTAGTGCTCCTATGATCTGAACTTGGACTTTGAGGGCATCAAAGAGATTTGGGCCTCTAATGTGAAGATTGAAGTTTGGAAAAAAGGTTAGGAAGACCGTTCCAGCATTCAGTGTTGTTTGGACTGTGGTAATGTTTGCATGCTGGTACTCTTTGAATCAGGTGTCAAGTAACGTGAACCTGGAAGTAACTAGAAGAGCTTTTTTGCCATGGAATGTGAGTGCTAGCTTGATAGCACCAAAGTGGACATGTGTGAGTCTTTGTTATAACCAAGATGGATGAAGATGTACAGGAAACTGTGGGGTGATGAAGGTTTCTGCTTCCGTGGCGTAGATCGAATGTTGTCCAAAATCTAAGGCCATAATGTATTCTTTCATGCATGGAGCAGATGGGGAGATCAATCTTTTTATGGTTTTTTGGAATGAGTTTTGAGAATGACTATAGACACTCTATGGGTTGACAATAAGGTACTTAATTAGTAACTGGGATTTTGGACGAGACATGGAGATATTCTATTTCATACAATGAATCTAACTTAGATGAAGATGCAGATCTAAACTTGGATGATGATGATGAACTAAATGAGGATGCAAGTGGTGTGTTTGGTATGAGTATCTTTTCTGAAGATGAACTGGTTTCTATTTTTAATGGTTCTTTCTGTTTGCCTTAGATACTCTTTCTCCTACAAAAGGTGGCGGTAACACGTCCCTCCTAGACTTCTTTTCACCGAAACTTGGAGATGCTTTTTTCTCTTTCAAACAGACTTAACCTATAAGAAACTGGTTCCTTATTTTCAGTTATCCCTAAACACTGAGTTTTCTGATATCCTTAAATACCAAGTTTTTTGACGCAGAGGATCGACTCGAGGTCGCAACTGTAGAGCATACTGGTCATGGCATAGGATAGAGTATACTAATCACGGCATAGGATAGTGCCTACTGGGCAAGGGTTTCTGGGTAGACAGTTTTGAGTGCAGTGATACCAACTATGATATGGATGGATGCAAGACTGAACTAACACGAACACGAACATGGAGGCTCTGATACCAATATGGGGGCCTTAACACGGCTAATAGACAATAACACTAAGAATGCATGAGGATACTAACATAATGATCCTAAACAATGATCTAAACATGCATAATGCGGATGAAATACGGCTGATGCGGAAGATAGGTGTTAACAACACACATAATCACACTGATATATAGATAAAGGAAGATCTTACAGGACTTCGAACACTCTGACACTTACTTGGCTGAGCCAAGTCTTATTCGCTTACATTGGACTAGGTCCCTCCTGGACCTTAAAAAGCCCATCTCAAATCACCTCACAAGTTTTTCAAGAAAATCTCATCTATAAATTTCCAACAATGTGCCCCTCAAACCCACAACCATCCAATTCACAACCAACATTTCCTCCTGATCCAGAAAAACCACCTTCCATTTTGCAAAAAATTCCTCACAGAATTCCAATTCTTTTCCCTCCACAGCAAAAAAAATGACTTCCAGTTTCATCAATTAGAATGAGATCGAAAATCACCGCCCATATATCCATATCGCATGCCCTTCAATCCACTCAACTATTTTGAAGAACTAAAACAACAAATCCAGCGACTCCCATCCGAACTCTGAAAATAGGTTTTTCTAGTTGTTAGATTCGGAAACCCTTGGCTCAACAAAATTTGTAATTTCTGAGACTTAATTCCTACAAAATATGAGATTTTTCGCACAGTGGCTCATATCGGATATCGATCCACACTCGGAGTTAGAGGTGAGTGCAATATTTGAATAATGATAACGAAAAATAGCTAGAAATGATGGGATGGTGAGAGTGGTGATTGAAGTGATTTTAAAACATGATTTTAGTGAGAATTTCTTGATTACGATGCACTAAAATAAATAAAAGCACCAAAATATAATAATCAAATTACTTTATTGATTTACCAAATGTGCATACACTCATTAAACAAGCAAGAAAACCTAATTAGAAAACATAAAAATTAGAGAGTGAAAGGGAGGATTTAGAGAGAGAAAATGCTAATACCTAGAGAGAGAAACTAGAAAGAAAAGGAAGAGATAGAAAGTTTAGTTAGAGAGAAAAAATAAGAAGATTTTAGAGAGAGAAAACTAGAGAGGAAGTGATCCTAGAGAGAGAAAGGAGTGAAACTAAAAGAGACCTAGAGAGAGAGAGAAAAAGAAAGTGAATCTAGAGAGAGAAAATAAAAAGAATGTGATTTTAGAGAGAGAGAGAAATTGATGGAAGAGCAAGAGAGAGAAAAGATAAACTTACCATGCAACCTACCCAATGGAGGAGGGCATCACTATGTAGATCAAAGGAGATGGAAGCAACCGTGTAGATCCGTGGAGCTCTTGGAGAGGGCCACGGTCAATAAGAGGAGATCTCCAAGAGGAAGACGCTGCCTTGAGATGTTGGAGAGGGGTCGCCAGTCTGTGAGGTGCTGGTGTTGCTGAACCCACAATAGGTGGAGGAAAAAGCATTGGAGGAGCACGATTGTTGAAGACGTTGCTGACCCAGTAAGAGGGGGATGCTGGTGATGGTTGCAGCTCATGAGAATAGTAGGTGGCGGAGAGATTGCATGGTGGTGCAACGTGGAGAGGAAGGAAGAGAAGGGCGTTGTAGATGGGGTGGTTGCTGGCTTGAACCCAGTGATAGAGGAGGATCTCGAGCACTCAGGTGTGCTGCTATGCGGCATCGGTTGGAGGATGGTAGAAGGAAAGATGGTGGTGATGCTCCGGGTGTTTATAGCAGCGATGAAGAGATGGGAGAACGCCCCAAAGAGAAGAGAGTGAGGGCGGTTAGATGTGCAAGGCAGTGGGGGTTGTAACGCCGTGAAGAGCTGTAGGTTGGCATTGCTAGTCATGTTGTGGGCTGAGAGTGAACCAGTCCGATGAGAGGAGATCGCTGAGGCGGTGGTATCCTCTTCTTGTTCTTCTTTTCTTCTCTTCCCTTTTTTTTTTCTTTTTTTGTTTTTCTCTTGAAAGAGAAGAGGCAAAGAGAGAGCACGTTGAAGAGGGGTAGTAAGGTGGAGACGGTGGTGGCTCCAAGTGGTAATGTCGAGGAAGAAACCTCCGGTGGTGTAGGCAGCAAGGTGCATGAAGGTGCAGGGCAGTCTGGCGTCTGGAGGTTTGGATCTCCACGGTGGAGAGGCGCACAGCATCGGTTTTCATCGGAGTCGTAGCAACCGGTGGTGCCTCCTTGTTGTCTAGGAGGAGTAGCAAGGGAGGAGAGGAAAGAACAGGGACAATCGGGTTCTTCTCCGAAGAGAGAGAGAGATTGAGAGAGAATGAGATAGGGAGAGATCAGTGGAGGGTGGAGATGGCGGCAAGGTGGAGAAGTTCAGTCCGACAATGGAGGTAGAAGGAGATGGAGACAACTTGGGTTGCAAGAGGGATGAAAGTTTAGGGTTTTCTTTGGGGTGAGAGAGAGGATTGAATGGGGATGTGGAGAAGGCTTTTAGGCCATCCTCTAGTAGGAACCGTGGGTTTTCTCCATTAGAAACCCACGATTTCTAATTTTTAGAAACATTCTTTTTTAATAACTCTCCTTCCAAAAATATATTTCCTTTTGTTCCCACATTAAAAAAGAAATATGTAAAAATCTTTTCTCTCCTTTTCGAAAACCAATCGATTTATTATTATTATTATTATTATTATTTATTTATTTTTAAATGCCTAGACATCCGTCACATGCCATGTGGCATTGGTCACATCTTTTCTGAGTTTTGAGCAAGACGTGGGCCACCTCTTGAAGCCATTTGATTGATGGATGATCAGATAGATGAGAATGATAATCGAATGATCAGGTGATAGAATGGACGATTATTTGATGGGATCGGACGGTCGGATAGATGATTTATTGGCGATCAGACGGTAGACTAGGATGGTGATGATCAGATGGATCATCAGACAATGGAGATTGGCCAAGGTAGGCCGTAGGATTGAGTGATTTTTGGAAGGAGAGAGGATCGGGTGGTTGATATTACACTACAGGAAAATAGGGTATTAGCGGCGGCTAAAGTCACCAAAATCGCCGCTAAAACTTTCAGTAGCGGCCACCGCTGATACCCTAGTTGTTGAAACTTATAGCGGCGGCCAACTGAAAATCAGCCGCTGCTAAAAATTACCACACCAGCGATGGTACAGTCGTGGTGGAAGCCAATATTAGAGATGAAAATATAAGTATTAGCGATGGTCAGTAAATCGCCGCCGCTGAAAGTATGTATTAGCGGTGGTTATTGACCGCCGCTATAATGGAGTATTAGTGGTGGGTCTGAAACCCGCTAATACATACTTTTAGCGGCGGTCAATAACCGCCGCTAATACATACTTTCAGCGTAATTAACTAACAGCCACTGATACTGCTTTTACCAGTGGTTTTTGACCATGGCTAATACTGATTTTTTCCATGTTTTAACAGCGGCTAGTAACCGCCGCTAATTGTTTTTTTTTTTTTTTTGTGCTATTTTTTTTTCACCTGTTCCTGTACTACCTTGTAGACCTGTAGCATTTTGATTACTATAATACTAACCAAACCAAATAAACAAAAATAAAAATAATCTGTTCATTAAACTCAAAGATTAATTAATACAATATCCTTAGTTAAAAAACATCCATAAATGAAATAGAAAAGTCGACGGCTCAAACATCAACTGGGTCTGCAGCAGATCAATAATCAGCTGGGTCCTGCAAAAGAAAAAATAGTAAACTTATTAGAATAAAATATGTTAGAAGTTATAATAAAATAAATATATCGTTAAAAACTCGAAATTGACTTTACTTTTAAGTCTTACATGTCTAAACTTACAAGTGACTACAATCTCTCAACCGAACGTCGGAATTTGACCCCGTCTCTTCTCAACACATTTGTTTCAACACGTCTGAAGTATTGAAAGAAGTTTTGGGAGATTTCGACCTTGTTTGCCCCATTTGGACGTCGAAGTCCCGAAAATAATTTTAGTTCTAAGTCTTAAATGCCTAAACCTACAACTGACTATAATTTTCTAACCAACTTCAAAATTTGATCACGACTCTTTCAACACATTTGTTTCAACACGTTTGAAGTCTTGGAAGAAGTTTCAAAAGATTCCGACTTCGTTTGCCCGATTTGGACGTCGAAGTCCCGAAATGGATTTCAGTTCTAAGTCTTAAATGCCTAACCTACAACTGACTATAGTTTTCTAACCCGACCTCAGAATTTGACCCCGTCTCTTCCAACATATTTGTTTCAATACCTTTGAAGTGTTGGAAGAAGTTTTGAGAGATTCCGACCTTGTTTATCCTATTTAGATGTCAAGGTCCAAATAATAGATTTCCGTTCTAAGTCTTAAATGCCTAAACCTACAACTGACTATAGTTTTTTAACCCGACCACGAAATTTGACATCGTCTTTTCCAACACATTTGTTTCAACACGTTTGAAGTGTTGGAAGAAGTTTCGGAAGATTCCGATTTCGTTTGCCCGATTTGGACGTCGAAGTCCCGCAATGGATTTCAGTTCTAAGTCTTAAATGCCTAAAGCTACAACTGACTATAGTTTCCTAACCCGACCTCAAAATTTGACCCTGTCTTTTCCAACACATCTGTTTCAACATGTTGAAGTGTTGGAAGAAGTTTTGGGAGATTCCGACCTCGTTTGCCCGATTTGGACGTCGAAATCCTGAAATGTATTTCAGTTTTAAGTCTTAAATGCCTAAAGCTACAACTGACTATAGTTTCCTAACCCGACCTCGAAATTTGACCCCATCTCTTCTAACACATTTGTTTCAACACGTTTGAAGTGTTGGAAGAAGTTTTGAGAGTTTCCGACCTCGTTTGCCCGATTTGGGCGTCGAAGTCCCGAAATAGATTTCGGTTCTAAGTCTTAAATGCCTAAACCTATAATTGACTATAGTTTCCTAACCCGACCTCGGAATTTGACCCCGTCTCTTCCAACACATTTTTTTCAACACGTTTGAAGTGTTGGAAGAAGTTTTGAGAGATTCCGACCTCGTTTGCCTGATTTGGACGTCGAAATTCCGAAATGGATTTCAGTTCTAAGTCTTAAATGCCTAAAGCTACAACTGACTATAGTTTCCTAACCCGACCTCGGAATTTGACTCTGTCTCTTCCAACACATTTGTTTCAACACGTTTGAAGTGTTGAAAGAAGTTTTGAGAGATTTCGACTTCGTTTGCCCAATTTGGACTTCGAAGTCCAAATAATGGATTTCAATTCTAAGTTTTAAATGCCAAAAGCTATAACTGATTACAATTTCATAACAAAAAGTACTTAAATGTGGACATACCTCATCGTCATCAACTAGATCGTCATGCCCCAGATCCTCATCATCAGAATGGCTGGGAGGCTGCATGGGAGGCTGCATGTTTCAAAGAAAATCCGTAAACTGCCTCTGAAACTGCATCTCTAAATCCCTCCGCAACGTCTCTTCTCTCTCTAGCTGCTGTTGGTCCCATATCTCCATCTGCTGATGAATATGAGTCAACTCCTCTTGATGACGAGTCTCACGCTCTGCCATCTATACTTGCAGTCATGTCAACTCCTCTTGAAGGGCATTATTGCTGCTACTCCGACTGACTAGAGGTATTGGAAGTACCAAAGATAGTAGAAGGAGTTGGACCTAAGCTGTAGCCATGTACACAACCATGTCTCTCTGGACCCATCACAGCGGTATAGATGGCATCGGGGTCTGGAGTAGAGGACTCTCCAGTTTGTGAGAGCTGCGTAAATTTTGACTGCATGAAAAATAATTAATTAGTACACAACCAACTATATATTATTATGTATAATAAGAGTCGTACATACAATTATTTCAGCAGACCCTTCATCGACTGGTGGCCCCATCTTTTCGTGTATAGGTCATAATAAATAGTGCTACCCGAGTTGGTGGAGTACCATCATTACTCTGAATCTATCATTGTAGAAAACAGACCCATCGTTAAAAGTTATATGTGAATGTTAAATTTAAAAATGTAAAATAATTTACCATTTCATTCCTGTAACGGGCAAATGTCTTTGTTTCCTCAGCATGATTTAAATGCCTAAAGCTACAATTGACTATAGTTTCCTAACCCGACCTCAGAATTTGACCCCGTCTCTTCCAACACATTTGTTTCAACACGTTTGAAGTGTTGAAAGAAGTTTTGGGAACCTCGTTTGTCCGATTTGGACGTCGAAGTCCAAATAATAGATTTCAGTTCTAAGTCTTAAATGCCAAAAGCTATAACTGATTACAATTTCATAACAGAAAGTACTTAAATGTGGACATACCTCATCGTCATCAACTAGATCGTCATGCCCCAGATCCTCATCATCAGAATGGTTGGGAGGCTGCATGTTTCGAAGAAAATCCGTAAACTGCCTCTGAAACTGCATCTCTAAATCCCTCCGCAACGTCTCTTCTCTCTCTAGCTGCTGCTGGTCCCGTATCTCCATTTGCTGATGAATACGAGTCAACTCCTCCTGATGACGAGTCTCACACTCTGCCATTTATACTTGCAATCGTGTCAACTCCTCTTGAAGGGCACTATTACTGCTGCTCCGACTGGAGGTATTAGAAGTACCAAGGACAGTAGAAGGAGTTAGGCCTAAGCTGTAGCCACGTACACAACCATGTCTCTCTGGACCCATCACAGCAGTATAGATGGCACCGGGGTCGGGAGTAGAGGACTCTCTAGTCTGTGAGAGCTATGTAAATTTTGACTGCATGGAAAACAATTAATTAGTACACAACCAACTATATATTATTATGTATAATAAGAATCGAACATAAAATTATTTCAGCAGACCCTTCATCGACTGGTGATCTATCTTTCCGTGTATAGGTCGTAATAAATAGTGCTACCCAGAGTTGGTGGAGTACCATCATTACTCTGAATCTATCATTGCAGAAAACAGACCCATCATTAGAAGTTATATGTGAATGTTAAATTTAAAAAAGCAAATGTCTTTGTTCCCTAGCACGATTTATCCTTTGTTTCTTGCGGTTCGCTTTGTTTCCTGCCGACAACGTCTGCATAAATGCATTGATTTTTGATTAACATCTTGACAGATGGGTAATGGATAATTAATTAAGTATGACTTTATTTCATACCTTGAAGTTGTCACTACTCCAGTAGTTGACAAGCAGATCCAATCCTCCTCTGCGACACCATCAGGTTTATTGTTGATTCGATCCTGATGTGTCTCCATGACATCAAAATATTGGCATTTCAAATCACATCTCCAATCTCTGAATCACTTGCCCATTGATTGCAAGGTATAACCTTTTCGTTTCATCGTCGATGTCAAATTTACTCTGCCAAGTATGTAAAAAACATTAGTTATGTACATGAAAATAATATAAATAAATTATACCAAAGGATAGGTATCAGACACATTTACCTTGACTTCTTGCCACAACAGCTCCTTGTGGGGAGGCATGTTGCCCCATGTCTCTACTTGTAACTGGGCATGCCCAGAAGTACGGACAATCACCCCTAATTGATTGGCAAACGTGGATGCCGTTTCGCCTATGGGTTGGTTTGTTTCATTCCAAGTCAGGGGCACTTTTGTCATAGAGCCTGTAACCAAAGGCAGGCTTTTCGTGGGCCCTCGCCACCTGACGCTACTCGAAGCTGTTTCAATTATACAAAAATAAGAACAAAATACATACATGTTAATGAATATACAACAATTACAAATATATACAATAACAAATAACTGAACATACCAGTGGTGTTAGTGGACTGTTGAGTAATAGGGGAGGGGGCCCCTACGGCTGTGGTGTCGAGGTGGAGGGGGGCGTCTGCTGCTGTAGTGCCGAGGTGGAGGGGGGCCCCTACTGCTATGCTCCCGATGTAGTAGGAGCAAACTGCAACGCTCTAGCGAATTTTCGACTCCAACTAGACATTTCTAAATTCCTGCATGAATCATGAATTATATATACACATATATGTCAACATCATCAAGATGGATAAATGAACAGAGATCCCACTAAATACATAAAGAATTTGTCGACGCCATATCGTATGTGTCCCGTGGTGTTGTCTTTATTGCGACGCGCCAATCATCACTGGTAGTGTCTTAGATATAAAATATTTGTTGTGCTTGATTTGCAAGAATGAATGGTTCGTTTGTAGTTAAGGTCCATCTGACATTAACACAGTTGAAGAACCCATACTCATCTTGCTTGAATCCCCCACTATTCATGACATCATACCAATGACATTTGAATAACACAACAGTATTTTGGCAGGGAGACTATAACTCTAGAACATTGATCCACCTGGCCATGAAGCACAGGTGAACATTGATCGTCTTAAGCTTCTTTACCATCTTGGCACTGGATTTGTCATTGACCTTCTGAGGTTCATATTTAGAGCTATGGTTAGAGCGGGTAGCCAGTTGGCTAACCATTCATGTCTTCCATTTCTTCTACTGGTGAGCTCTATCATACTTCACCTGGATGTACCGATTCGAGCTACTGAGGAGGTCTGCTCTCCCATGGGGCCTATTGGACCTTCGACTATCAGGAAGAGCATGTCTCAAATTCGGAGAGTGACTGATGTACCTCTATATTTTGACGATATATTCGATGTGGACTTTGGAGATGATACCGAGCCGGGTGGTCAGCAGACAGATACTGAGATGCATCCTCCAAAGCCACATCCATCCTTTGTCCAGCCTCCAGAGATGTCTGCCCCTTACTCCTTTGAGTTTCTTCATCATCAGATGGTGGGATTTGACCAGCGACTCATAGCGCATGAGGAGCGGACGGCTCATAGTTTTCGCCGTTTAGAGGAGGGACAGGAGAGAATGTTGGGCTCCATGTATGATATGCAGCGTTACATGGAGTATCAGTTTACCATGATGGGCTTTGGACAGCATCTACCAGCTCATGGCCTTGATCAGCATGATGGTACTGGTCCATCTACATAGACTCCCAGAGAGAGATTTCTTTAGAGTTATCGGGTGTTTTTATTTTTGTTATTATTGTACACCAATAAACTCAGATCGTGTATGATTATATTCTGCTTGTGTTACTTATGCGTTACAGGGTATAAACTAGTATGTATTATGGTTTGTATATATATATGCACTTGTTTCTCATGATGATATTCATTGCATGCTTGTTATTTTCTTATATTTTTTCTGTACTTTTGTTGATCTGTGACAAAAAGGGGGAGAGAAAATCATAGCGGTAAAAATAAGTTGATGCATGAGATAGGGGGAGAGAAATTTAGGGGGAGAAAAATTTCTTATTTTTTTTTCAATTTCTCTACTTGTGATGTGCATAATTAACTCACTGTATTTTAATGATTTATTGATTGCCGATGATATTACATAGTATGTATTGTTGGTAGAATGTGTAGGGAATAGATCAAAAGCCATTCCATTATATCTGTTCGATTATCTCCGAGAGAGTGTGAGATAGTGAGTAAATCATGTAAGAGGGTGGAATTGTATTTTATATTTTTTACCTTCTATATGATTAAATATTTTTTGTCACGGAATTGCCAAAGGGGGAGATTGTAAGGAATATTTTCATATTTAATTTGGCAAAGATTCCGTTTGACATAAGAACATTCTTGTAACTATTCCTACAAGCACTAGTGTAGTGTGGAGATGTCGTGGTACGCATACTTCGCCAACTGCATGAAGGCTAAAAGACAGAGACATCAAGAATCAGACGGTTAACGACATGAGTCATCTGAGTAACTGCCGATTTATCAGTTAACGATCGTGTATGCTCGATTAGGAAGATAACTGACTTAGTGGCCTTAGGAGTTGGTTAAAATGAACAAAATATAATGGTCAAACTTAGTCTTTGGACTGGCCCGAGTCTAAGTCAATAAAATTGACTAATGGGATAGTCCAATCGATTGGACACTTATCCCCAATCAATTGGACATAGACCAATCGATTGGAGACTCTGTGTAATTGATTGGAAGCTACGAGACAGAAACTTATTTTAGACCAATCGATTGGAGACTCTGCAGAAACTTATTTCAGCCCAATCGATTGGAGACTCTGTGAAATAAATTGCAGCCTTCGGAACAGAAACTTATCTGAGTCAAATCGATTGGAGAACCCTGTGTAATCGATTGGAGCCTTCGGAACAGAAATCTTATTGGGCCCAATTGATTGGACACTTATCCCAAATCGATTGGACATGGCCCAATCGATTGGACCTAGTGTACAATCGATTGGGTCATGCATAGAATTGGTCTTTCTCAGATCCAAAATTCATAGTTCCATTATCCCACGTTCTGCACGACTCAGGGTCTTGGAATTCTATAAATACAACCCTTCTATGCTTTCTCTAAACACACATAGAGACATAGAGTGACTCAATCTTCAAGAGAGAGAAGAAAATGTTATATTTATTAGAATGTCCATTCGAAGAGCAAGAAGCTTATTTTTCATTCACATCTTGTGAGCTTGTTCTCTTCTTGATCAAAGTCAAGAGCTTGATCCTTTTCTCAACTTAGGTCTTCCACTTCTATATTCGACCTAGTAGCCTGAGTGTACCAGTGTGACTTAACACCATTTGAGCAACTTAGGGTTCAGGGTGTATTGAATCCTTCACCTTCTGCAAAGGTGGGAGTGTTGAGAATTAAGATCGGAGGAGCTGATCGACGGTAGGTTTGGGGTGTACCAAACTGAACAAGCGGACAAGGCTTCTTGACTGGAAGGGCGCGCGTGGATTCGTAGCGTTGATTCAGAGGACGTGGACGCATCAGTAGTAGGCCTTGACTAAGGTTGTAAGCTGTATTTGCAACGGTGCTGCGTAGGTAACCTTTATTTCGTTTAACTTTTTAGTTAGTGATACTTTTCGTCTGCACGTGGTCCCGTGGTTTTTCCTTGGCTAAGGTTTTCACGTAAAAATCTCTTGTCTTGTGTGATTGTTTGTTTGTATTCCACAATCTATTCTGATCAGATCAAAACGATGAAAAAAAAAATACCACGGAGGTATATTCGATTTGAGTCAGTTGTGATAATCTTTTATCAAACAACTAAGGCATGCGATTTTATTCCCTTACCATAGACCAGTAAAACTGTGTAGGTATAAATAATTTTAAATACCTAATCAACCCCCCCATTCTAGGTATATTGAGTTAAAGAGAACGGACCTATGAAATTTCAATAACATAGACTACGAGGACCTATCATTCACTATACCATGGGTATAGCAGAGCGGGCTCAGGGCTGTTACAAGTTAATGAATCACATAATGAATGCAGTTACTTGACTATAAATTAAACATAACTAGAACAAAGTAAATCTAATTATCAAATTAATGCAATGTAAACCTAATTGACTCTTCATCTAGTAAATATATCTACACTGCAGATTCTCAAAAGATAAAACAAACCTAGCATTGGAGAAATCTATAAATTTAAAAATGTCAATGCTTATAAATCATTAATTAGACTGATTTTAAGAAAATAAGATAAATCAAATAGAACAAAAGGCTCATTGGATGTCGAAAAGCACAAGTCTAGCCAACCAATACCAAAAATCCCTCAAATTGATCCTCGCACTCTCACTATATCGATACTCACATCCAGTGTAGCAAATTGGGTTTCATACAACATTTTTGACAACAAAATTCTCTGCGGCCCAATATATAAATTAGAAGTTTTGGAATGGCATGATGTTTTGTGAGGATGGTCTCTATGGTGAGGAGATCATCCTCACAAAATTCAAATCATTCTGATATTAAACCGGTTTACAAGTTGCAGAATTATGGACCGTCTATTTTTATCGTTAACTTGAAAACTACATTTGATAGGGTTAGAAATTTCAGAATGGGCTGATTTTTTATAGGGGTGATCTATATAGTGAGGAGATCGTCCTCACCAAAAATCAGCTATTGATTCATCTCCATGTGGACATGGGGGCCACATGAAGATGAGTTAACGACTAATTTTTGGTGATGATATTCTTCATACCAACATTTTCAGCCTTGTGCGAAGTGGATTGCAAATTGAAAAATTTTGGACCATCCATTTTCACCATTAAATTTAGGTCCATATTTGATAGGGTTAGAAGTTTTAAAAATTACTGACTTTTGGTGAGGATGATCTCCATGGTGAGGAGATCATCCTAACCAAAAATCAGGTCTTAACTCATTGCATGTGGGCGCCACGATCCCTAAGTGGTACAAGGTATGCCTGAAACTTTTTCAAATGTGGAAGCACGATTTTTGCTGCTTATTAACCAGTGTCATCTGGGCCCACTGACTGCATGGATGTTTATCCCATCCCTTAGTGGATATACACACCAAAGATCACCCTGACTGCTAATTTATAACCATTAGATTTTAGCACTTTTAAGGCGTTCTTATAGCCGTTGAATGCAACCATTCTTTTAGTACTAAAACCAATGGCTAAAAATCATCAAACAAGCTGATTTTTTGTATGAAAGACTACTAAGGGGTGAGCTAAACACCCATGCAGTCAGTGGGCCTAGATGACTACCAAAAATGCCGCTTCCGCATTTGAAACGATCTCAGGTATACCTTGTTACATCACGACCATATATATAAATTTTGACAAAAAAAATTGACTACCCACATGGAAGATAAATCAATGGCTGATTTTTTGTGAGGATGATCGCTTCACCATATAGACCATCTCTACAAAAAATCAACCTATTCAGAAATTTCTAACCCCATCAAATGTGGGTTTAAGTTAATGGTAAAAAAGAGAAGGTCCATAATTCTTCAACTTGTAAACCGTGCTATGAATATTAGAATGATTTGAATTTTTGTGAGGGTGATCTTCTCACCATATAGATCACATGCACATACAAAAAATCAGCCCTTTTTGGAATTTCTAGAACCATCAAATGTTAGTTTCAAGTTAACAGTAAAAAATAGACAGTCTATAATTCTTCAACTTGTCCACCATGCTATGAATATCAGAATGATTTGAATTTTTGTAAGGGCGATATCCTCACCATATAGACCACACCTACAAAAAATCAGGCCATTGTGAAATTTCTAACCATATCAAATGTGGGTTTCAAGTTAACAGTAAATAATAGACAATCCATAATTTTTAAACTGGTAAACCATGCTATGAAAATCAGAAATTATCCCATTCCAAAACTTCTAGGCATTGGATCTTTGTACCTCAAATATTGCTCAAATTCTCATAGTTGAGAGTAACCCATGAAAATAAGTCCAATCCAACGCCTATAAGCCACTAATCAAGCTCATTTTTGGTTGTAGGTCCACTTAGGGATTGGCCAAACATCCATATGGTCAGAGTCCACTAAGGGTGTGCCACGTGGCTCATATTGTGTCATGTAACCCATGAAAATAAGGAGTAAAACTTGTGTCACAAGATGTTGTGATGGAAGCTGGTCACAGCACTCAATATGATCCACGTCACACACGATCAGAGGGTGCTGCCGTATGGATGTTTGGCCAGTCCCTCGGTGGACCTACAAACCAAAAATCAGCTTGATTAGTGATTTACAACCTTCGGATTTTTGCACCCAAATAACGCTCAATAATGCTCAAATTCCTACCGTTAAAATCAACCCATGAAATAACTTCAATCGAATCGGTTAGAAATCACTATCAAGCTGAATTTTTGTGTACTGATCCGCCGAGGGACTGGCCAAACATCCATACGGTCATCGTCCTCTAATAGTATGCCACGTGGCTCGTATTGAGTGCTGTGGCCGGCTTCTGTCACAACATCTTGTGACACAAGTTTTACTCGAAAATAAGTTCAATCCAACGCCTATAAACCACTAATCAATATGATTTTTGGTTTGTAGGTCCACATAGGGATTGCATGAATGGTTTGACAAACCCACAACCATGGGATTTGAGTATTATTTGGGAACAAGATCGAAAGGGTTTCAAACCCCCCAAAAAATTTGCAAAAGGGGTTGAGAACTTACCGGCGACGGCAACAGCACTGCTATGGCAATGGCACGCGACGGAGGAGGGAGGTGTCACACGACGGAGGAGGGAGGGACGATGGATGAGAAGAGAAGAGGGGTTTTCGCTGGAGGGAGGAGAGAGGAGATATGATTTTTTTTATAAGTATGGACTTTTACCAGCGGCCAAAATTCGACCGCCGCTATATAAGGTATTAGCAGTGGTCACGTGGTTGACCGCCTCTAATATCTCACTTATAGTGGTGGTTTTTTCTCTGATCGTCGGTAAAAGGTTTATTAGCGACGGTTTTTTTGTCGACCGCCGGTAAAAGTGAAATTTTTTTTCCCTCCAATTCTTCCTACGAGCCTTTAGCAACGGCTGTGCCTTGGCTACCGCTAAAACCATCTATAGCGGCAGTTTTGTCATGGCTGCCGCTAAAAACCAATTTTCTTGTAGTGTTAAGAGTAGAGAGAGAATGAGGATTTAGAGAGAGGAGAGAGAAATTATTACAAAAATAAAGAGAAAATGCTAGTAAAGGGTCTTGAACCCTATTCTTTGACTTGGTCTTCTGCAAGCTTTACCAACTAGTCAAGTCTTCATCTTGTGTTAGTTGATTGAGCTTTATTCTCCTTAATTTCTTTTCGGGGTGCTTGGCTCTCCTTTTCTCTTGATCTTTTCTCAGGCTTTTTCGATTCTCTGGCTCCTCCCGCACTTGGCCTTCATCTTCTTATCCTCAGCCTGTTAGCTTTTGAGCTTTGTTCATATGTTCTGGAGGTTGATTGTGGGCCCGCATTCCATCAAAATTGTCCACTCGGGTTTCCTGCCATAGAAAAGGCACGTAATGAGGCTAATCAAGACGGCTTTGCATGTAGACTTCTGAAAATGCATTTAATTCAAGCAAATAGTCAATTTTCATCTAAAAAGTGTGTTCTACGCAATGGTAGACACTATTCCATAGAATTGTTGATAAAAATTAAAGTTTTACGTAGGAGACTATGACAACGCTAAGAGGATAATTGCTTAAAATAAGCACTTTTGAGTGAATATCAAACTCCAAGTAGAAATCTTCTACAGATGGTTCTCCAAATGCACAAAAAAATATTAACCGATCATATGTTTGATTAGTTCTATGAACACACACTCCTCCTCTACTACTGGCTGATGCACGACCATGATTGGCTCATTCCGATAGACTTCGCCATTCCTGACCTTTCTGAAAGAGGTTACGTTTGGCTTTTATACATCTGCTCTCAATACCACATGATAATCATCCTGAACAAAAGCATCATCCTTCAGTCACCATGGACTAAATTCTTTGCCAAATTTCTCTGCCTATTTCAACCAAAACCTTGGCTCCCGCTTACCGAAGCAGCATGGCGATTTTGGTTAAAAGATGTTCCTCCTTCATCCATGAAAGTCCTTAAAATCCATGTCCATCTTCGACAAGATTCTCCCCAGAACAAAGTCGTGATCACATCTTCCTGCACTCCCCATCTTAATGACACGTTGTCCAATCCATGTCCAATTTTTTATCAATCTTTCTAGAAAATTGATATCTTTCGGTATACCCAAGCAGAATTGAACAACTACCAAACTCCTCTGCCATTCTCATGGCCCAGTTATTCTGGAAATAGTTCTTGGAACACAGATGAAGAAGATGTTTACGAAAGCGACAACAATGTTGAATACCGATATATTATATCCCTAAACAGTCAAGATTCGGATAACAATTTCGATGAGGATTTTTGACCAAAATCAAATGATGACAAAAAAAGATTTGACATATCCTCAACAAATCTTAAATACTGTTCAAGAATCTCAAGAACTGTTCAAGAAGTCACTATTAGTTACTATCCACCACTGTTTGTTACTATTTTGTACTATAGCACTTTTTACTGTTTTGTCGGTGATCTATCTTTATGTATTTTGGTTTGTAATATTTGAAGTCCGATGCCTATAAAAGGCCACCCCCATATAAGCTTTAAGTAGAACTTGTAAAGGAAGTGAAGTAAAGAGTCGAAGTCTTGTAAGGTCTTAGTCCAATGTAAGTGAGTAAGACTTGGCTCAGCCAAGTAAGTGTCCGAGTGTCCGAAGTCCTGTAAGATCTTCATTTATTTATATATCAGTATGATTATATGTGTTGTTAACACCTATCTTCCGCATCAGCCGCATATCATCCGCATTACGCATGTTTAGATCATTATCAGAGTAAGTGCCCAAGTGTTAAGGCCCCCATTACGTATGTTTAGATCATTGTTTAGGATCATTATGTTATTATCCTCATGCATTCTTAGTGTTATTGTCTATTAACTGTGTTAAAGACCCCATATTGGTATTAGTTTCTTATTGGTATTAGCTCTGATACCAATATGGGGGCCTTAACACGGCTAATAGATAATAACACTAAGAATACAAGAGGATAATAACATAATGATCCTAAACAATGATCTAAACATGTGTAAACTGGGACTTAACACTCAGATACTTACTCAGACAATGATTTAAATATGTGTAATGCGGATGATATCCGGATGATGCAGAAGATAGGTGTTAACAACACACATAATCATACTGATATATAGTTAAATGAAAATCTTATAGGACTTCGAACACTCGGATACTTACTTGGCTGAGTCAAGTCTTACTCGCTTCACTTCCAAGTAAGTGAAGTGAAGTGAAGTAAGAGTTGAAGTCTTGTAAGATCATAGTCCATTGTAAGCAAGTAAGACTTGGCTCAGCCAAGTAAGTGTCCGAGTGTTCGAAGTCCTGTAAGATCTTCATTTATCTATATATCAATGTGATTATGTGTGTTGTTAACACCTATCTTCCGCATCAGCCGCATATCATCCGCATTACGCATGTTTAGATCATTGTTTAGGATCATTCTGTTAGTACGGTCGTAAATCTCTAAGAGTGTCATGTGGTGTTTTTAAGGGTGGCCTGCTGCCCACATAAATTTTTTTCCTCCTTCTCAACCATAGCTTTCACCATAATCAGAGAGCAGAACTCTATTAAGGGGCGTCCATCATCAACGTTGATAATGAACAACAGTATGAGCCATGTGGCACACTATTAGAGGCCACTGACGATATGGATGTTCTCTAGGTACATAACAAAATTGAGACTGTTTAGTGAGTTCTAATCTTTGGATCTGAGTAACCCAAACAATGCTTGAAATCTACAATTAATAATAAACCATGAAAAAGATTATAATCTAACAGATATAATTGAGATTACTAACCAAGAGAATTTTGGTTTGACCGTCAAAAATCCTTCCCGCCAGTGATCTCTAAGTGTGCCACATGTAAAGTGAACGTGCATCGCACGTACCGTCCCCTACTCTATTATAATCATCATAACAGTATCGCCGGATAATCCCCTTGAAGGTGAAATATTTGTGACCCACTTAGCTTCATCCACTTTTTCCCCGTGAGACAAACGAAAAGTTGCCAAAAAGAATAAAGACCCGCCTGTTTAGGTGCTTCCACGTCCTTGCACCCAAACACCCCCATTTAGATGGGCGTATTAGCAGAAAGACCCTCTTTGAGTCTTGACTGTCCCTCGGTGATGGCACTCATCAACTTTGCTACAAGGCTGAAAAGAACCCCAACTCTGCTTCTCATCCCTCGTATCCTACGCCCTATCCTTCACCCACCCTTGCCTTCTCCGTCTTCTCTTTCACACTCTACCTACTGTTCCTCTCTGCAACTCACCCATCTCTGCTCTCAACCTCTCTGACCCACCTCCCTAAACACCATTTCTCATCTCTCAAACCCTCTCCGGACCAAAATTTTTCCTACACAAGTGATTTTGAGGTAGAAGGAGACGAGGCCTGCGATCCCAATGAACCAGGCATTGATGGGTTTCTCGAAATGCTCAAGCAGGCCAAGCAGTTCCCTTCAGAAGGAGAAGCGATGGCTTTTCTCGACGAGTCGGGGGTCCGAGTTACTGGAGGTTTGGTTTGTTCAGCCATTTGGGCGCTGAGACATGAGTGGGAGTTGGCCTTTTTGGCCTTCAAGTGGGGTGAGAAATGGGGTTGTAACAGTGCGAGAGCTTGGGATTTGATGATCTGGGTATTGGGCAAGAAGAAGAGGTTTGGTATCGCGTGGCGCCTCGTTCGCGACATGTATGGATCTTCAATGGATCCTCGGCGGGCAATACTCATCATGATTGACAGGTGAGATTGAGCTTTTTCTGTGATAGCCCACTCCGAAAGAAATAAAAATTTAAGGGCCTGTTTGATTGCCATTTTTGCGCCAAAAAAATTGTTTTTTTTTGCCTAGAAAAGCACTAAGATTTTCGGCACTAATTTTTGTTTGTGTATATGGGTTGTCTCTCTTGTGTTCTCCATAGAAGTTCCAATTTTAGAGCTTAGAAGTAGATGTGTCATGGTGTCTGGGTTGAAAAATATGCAGATGACAACATTGACAAGAGAAAATATTAGGGCCTGTTTGTTCACCCTCTTCGCACATGAAGAAGAAGAAGAAAAAAGGGCCCTACTTTATTGATGCAATTTGCATCTCCCCCAATGTTTTCAAAATATTTGGGTCTCACCCTTTGACCATGGTCAACGTCATTGACCATAGACGGTCTTGGATGGACATCCCAAGATTTTTTAAATGACTATAATGACCTTGGGTGTGACGAAAATATTTTCAAAACATTGGGTGCGATGCAAATTGCATCAATAAAGTAAGGGGGACAAGCAAAAGATCCTTTTTTTTCGATGATTTTTTTTTTTTTTTTTTGAGGATTGTGAGCTCAAAACCTTCCTTCATTTATTTTTGTCCCAACCGTAGGTGGACCTACAGACCAAGAATTAATCTGATTGTTACTTTTTAAGCATTGGATTAGTCGTTTTCTTGGGTTGTGATTTTATCCGTAGAATTTGAACATTATTTGGGGTACAAAGATCCAATGGTTTAAAATCACTAATCAGGCTGGTATTTGGTATGTAGCTCCACCTAGCGATGGGCCCAACATCCGTACGGGTCACCTCTAAGAGTGTGCCACATCACTCATATTCCTCGTCATCATTGATGAGGGACATTAGCGTGCTTAATAACCTGTGAAGGTGAGTTCCTTTTATAGTTCACAGAATCACAATCCTCAAAAAAAGGTTGAGCTCACAATCCTAAAAAAAAAAAAAAAAAAAACGAAAAGAAAAGGATCTTTTGCTTGTCCCCTCTTACTTTATTGATGCAATTTGCATCGCACCCAATGTTTTTAAAATATTTGCGTCTCACCCAAGGTCATTATAGTCATTTAAAAAATATTGGGATGTCCATTCGAAGACCGTCTATGGTCAACGTTGACCATGGTCAAAGGGTGAGACGCAAATATTTTAAAAACATTAGGTGAGATGCAAATTGCATCAATAAAGGGGGTAAAGCAAAAAAGCCCCCCAAAAAAAATACTTTTGAAAGTTTTTTTTAATCGAAAGAAGAAAAAAATTAAATTCCCGGTGCAAAAATGGAGATCCAAACAGGAAATGGTTGTTCTTTTCTATTGTTTACAGGCCTAGTTTGAGATTACTATTTTTTTTTCTTTTATTTGTTCCTCTCTAAATACGTCTGTCTTGTGTTATTGTTTCTGGGTAAAGCTTTACTGAATTTTGTCAAGATCAATTGGGTCATAAATTTGTAAGGGGTAGGATTCAAATCGAATTGGGGTTCAACATTGGATCTGAAGATTCATAAGGATTTCCTTTTCCTTATGAGGTAAAAATAAGAAATATATCCAAAAAATTAATTAATTAAGAATATAAAATATGCCTAACCACTCCATAACCCATCATATAATGACAAGGTTTTGTACAAACACTTACCAATAATGACAAAAAATTCTACATGGCCATCTCAATATGCACTATAGAAACACTATTTTTTATATTTTTTTGATAATTGTAGAATTTATTAAAAGGCCAACACCAAGAATTTCCAATCCAGCCTAATAGGTCGAGATGAGCTACATAGGACTAAAACCACAAAACAAAACAGGACACAACCTAACAACAATCTCTAGAACAGTCAAGATCCCATCGAAACACAAAATCTTCGAAGAAAAAGCCACTACATTCTTTAAAAGCTTTAAACCATAGATCATCAAGCCCTTGATGTTGAGAATAATTGCAGCCATCTCTTCTTCCTTAGCTTTAAAAACTTTGTGATTTCTCTCTTTTCAAAGACCCCAACAAACTGCGAAAGGTAAAAGTCGCCACAACACTCACCTTCTAGAAGAAAAGGTAAAAGTATGCCACCCAGAAACTAGGTTAATCAAGGAATCCGACATCACCCAAGAGATCCCAAAGTTCGTCAAGAATGATGACCAAACTACTCTCGCCACATCACAATGCAGAAGAAGATGGTTAATTGATTCCCACAATGTTTGCACATCGAGCAATAATCTACAATAATAATCCTTCTAGAAATCAAGTGATCTACTGTCAAAATCTTCTCCAGTGAGGCTGTCCACAAAAAGAAAGCAATCTTGGAAGGAATTGTGGATCCCCAAACAAAAGAAGCTAGATATAGATTGCTAAGAGGCCGAAGCATGGCCTTCTAGAAGAACTAACCAAAGATTGACCATCTCCACTTACGCTTGTCTTGAACTAAGGAACATGTGATGATCATGCAGGCGCAATAGTAAACAAGACAATGTCTCAATCTCCCAATCATTGAGGTTTCTCTTGAAACCTAAACTCCAAGACACATCTTCCCCCACCCGAGTAGAACAAGAACCGAGCAATTCTTCCTATCTGAGAGAGAAAAAAGACTCGGAAAATCCACCTTGAGAGGGGCATCTCCACACTACCTATCTTCCAAAATCTTATCTTGTCCCCTAGACCCACCTTGTACCAAACACCATTAGAATATGCCCCAAAATTCTTCATAATACCCCTCCTAACACTACATCCGTATGATGTACGAACTACTCTCCTGTCCCAACCAAAGGTTGAGATCCTGTATTTTCCCACTATGGCTTTAGTCCAAAGGCTAGAAATTTCCACTCCGAACCTCCACAACCACTTTCCCCATCAATGCCTCATTTATAACTAAGATGTTCTTGATCCCCAAACGCCTTGAGACTTCCAATTTACCGAATGAAATTTGGAGACCTCCACCTCGTCATTCCACAAAATCTCTCAAACGTTTTTAGGATCTTCGCTACACCTCTAGGAATGGAAATAAATGGGAAAATTGGAGAGGGTGTTTTTGATTAGCACCAATTTGCTCCCCCTAAAGAGATCTATCTTTCCAAGTAGCTAACCTGTTCCCAACTCTTTCAATAACATGATCCCATAGAGCCTTGGATCTGTAATTTGCTCCTAAGGGGAGACCCAAGTATGTAGTTGGGAAGCTGTAGAAACACTATTCTAAACTCATAGTTTATACAAATAAAAGATTTTTTCACAAAACGAAAAATTAAAACCTCATATCCTCATTTCATCGTCAAATTAAACAAGTTATATCTCTCATCAACAGTTCCAATTTACTTTCAAATTGCGTGCATGGACATATATAATTTGTCATCCATGTTAGGAACCGTTTCATGCGGAAAGCTGCCATAAAATTGTTTTCTTCAATAATTGTATTGCTATAATCTTATGTTTGTGTGGAACATAGTAAGAAACGTGTTACAAATTGTTTAATTAGTAAAAACACCCATTGATATTCTTTTTTTGTAGTGCTTAACATTTAGGAAAAATTGAAGTACCCCATGATTTAAATTGCAAGATTTGAATGAATTGTAAGATTCAAGTCGTGAATTGTAAGAGATATAGATATCATAGGATTCTTATCTGAAGTAGCATTTAATCATTTTGGGTAATATGTGATTTTGTAGGATTCAAATGGTAAATCGTAGGATTTTAATAACAATGCTTTACCTATTGTGATAGTTGCTTTAATCCTTCCACGCATATTGGTGTTTAAACTGTTTCTGAACTGCTTAGTTTTACCATTAGAACTTATAAGGAAATCAAGAAGTTCAATGCTTGAATTTTGGTGGCGGCTTTATTTGTAGTGTTCTAGTTATTGCTATTGAATGAAGGTTAACCTATGTCACCTGAGTACTGCTGAGACACGGCTAGGATACATCATGGGAAAGACATTTACACTTGAAAACGAAGTATCCGAGACGGGCATTGAGTAGAAAGTGATTCTAGGGTTTCTAAGGTTTCCAAGAGATGAGAGAAAGAGAGAAGAAAGAGAAGAGAGAGAGGAGAGAGGAGAGAGAAGAGAGCATGTGTATGTCACATGACTTCACTATTCTTATTTATATCAGAAACTTTCATGGAGAAGTATGCCCTTATAGTCATAACGGATATTATGTTACTACCCTTACAACACTCCTCCTCAAGTTGGTGCGTAGATATCTATCATGCCCAACTTGTTGAGACACCTACATAGTTGATTATTAGGAACTCCCTTAGTGAATTCATCCACTACATGTTCTTCAGTCTTCCTAAAAAGGAGTACATTCCGTAACAGTCTTCTTTCTTATGAAGTGTTGGTCCACTTTAATGTGTTTTGCTCGGTCATGCTGAATTGGATTATAGGCAATACTTATTGCCGCCTCATTCTCACAATATAAGCTCATTGAGCTAGTAACAAGGAATTCTAGTTTAGCTACTAAGATCTTCAACCGCAACATCTCACATAAGCCATGAGTCATAACTCGAAACCAGCCTCTGCACCGGACAGAGCAACCACAGGTTTCTTCTTGCTTCTCCATGTCAACCCTGGCGTGGATCTTCTGTCATCTTTGACACATCAGTGTATGACTCCACTCTCATATGATCATTTTTCTTGACGAGAACTCCCCCACCAAGGGAAGATTTTGAGATACCTCAGGATTCTATGTGCTGCCTCCAGGTGAATGTCTCTAGGTGAGTGCATATACTGGCTGATCACACTAACTGCATATGCAATATCTGGTCTAGTCAATGAGATATATATCAACTTCTTGACTAGTCTTTGAAAGCTCTCAACGTCTTTCAGTAACTCACCACTTGCCTCACCCAACTTGGGATTTTGTTCTATAGGATGTCCACGGGTCTGGTCCCTAATTTTCCAGTGTCCTTTAGCAGATCAAGGACATACTTCCTTTGAGAGATGAAGATCCTCAACTTTTTTGAAGGGTGATCCCCTGACTTGATCTTGCAACCTCTATGCCCAGAAAGTATTTTAGGAGTCCGAGATCCTTTGTCTCAACTCGTCAGCAAGATGTCTTTTTAGCTTTGCAACTTCTTCAGCATCATTGTCAGTTACAATGATGTCATCCACATAAACAATAAGAGTAGTGGTTTTTTTCCATGATGCCTCACGAACAAGGTATGATTAGCTTGGGTTTGGGTGTCGCTTAGATTCTTCACTACCTACATAAACCTTTCAAACCATGCTTTGGGAGACTGCTTCAGCCTATACATGGACTTCTTTAGTCTGCACACCATTGTACCACCTCCTGCTAGTATGAATCCTTGAGGAGGAACCATGTACACCTCTTCTTGTAGATCTCCACAAAGAAATGCATTTTTCACATCAAGCTGATGTAAAGGCCAAGACTAGTTAGCAGCAAGAGATATGAGCATCCTTATGGAGTTCATTTTGGCAACTGGCACAAATGTCTCTACATAGTCGATGCCATATGTTTGTGAGTATGTATTGGCTACCAATATTGCTCTACTGACCCATCTGCACCCTATTGATTTCTTCTCTCTAGGTAGTTAGCCAGTTCCTAGGTATTGTTCTTTTCTAAGGTTTTAATCTCTTCAACCATTACATCCTTCTAGAATGCTTTAACCCTTCAGCCACTGAAGAAGGTATAGGAATGGTTGACAACCAAGGAACAAATGACATGTAAGATCCTTATCAAAAAGAAAAAACAAATGACATGTAAATGGAAACAAGGCTTCATATGAAACAAAGTTATTGAGAGGGTGTTGAGTACAACTACTTGTACCCTTTCGAAGAGAAATATGGAGATCAAAGGCACATGGAGTCAATAACAAGAACTATAACTGATGGTACAATGGCTCAGAGGATGAGATATTACTTGGATCCAAGGAAGGTCAATTGGTACGACTGGGGCTTGGATCAGCTTTGGCCTTCCCTCTTCTGCTATAGACTTTAAGCTCTCCTGAGCTCCAGCTTTATGGTCAGGCGTCGTAGTAGATTGGTCAGTCATCTCGACCAAGACAGTAGGTGGTGAAGGAATAACAGGAAGAACGACATTGGAAGAAGAAGACCTCTTTTCATTATTTCTCCCCCCCCCTGAGTATCCTCTCAAAAGATGACATCCATGGAGACAAACTTCTTTCCAGACAAGAAATGATAGCACTTACGTCTCTTGGGAGGAAGAATATCCAAGGAAGATGCACTCGAGAGCTTGGGATCCAACTTGGTATGGTTGAGACCCAGAATATGAACAAAACATACTCAGCCAAAAACATGAGGAACTAAATACAAGGAGCTATTGGGTGTACGCAATTGATAAGGGGTCTTAAAATACAACACATGTGAAGGCATGCGATTAATGAGATATGTAGCAGTAAGAACAACATCAAACCAATAGAACTTAGGAACATTGTAACCAATAAGAAGGGAGCGAGATACCTCAAGAACATGGCGCATTTTCCTTTTAGCTACACCATTTTGTTGGGGTGTGTAATTGTAGGAATTTTGATGACAAATCCTATGCTCAACCAAATAATGCTGTAGACCTCCATACATATGCTCACCACCTTGGTCAGATCAAAGAATCTTGATTTGAGCACCAAATTGAGTCTGAACCATCTTATAAAAACCTTTAAAGATGGAATACACTTCATCTTTGGTTTTCACAAGGTAGACCTACGTACATCTCATTTGATCAGATCATCAACTAAGGTAACAAAATAGCGAAAACCAAAAACAGAAGTAACATGAGCAGGTCCCCATACATCAGAAAAATGATTCTTGGGTTTCCGAGAGAGAAGAAAGAGAGAGAGAAAAAATCAGAAACTTTCATGGACAAGTATGCCCTTACAGTCATAACCGGTATTACCTTACTACCCTTACAGCACCTTACAACATATGGCATCCAATTTGAAGTGTCCAGGTAACATAGGGGTTAACATGGATCCCCCTTTTGCGGAGTACATACAATAAGGTTTGCTCATCGTTTCTGTTTCTCTTCATCTCTCGTTTTGTACTGCTTTTTTTTATAAAAGTTTGCTGGAGAAAATACCTTCATAGCATTGTTGGGTAGTGAGATGATTTCTAATCTTGTTGGTCTTGGCTTTGTTCTGGGATTGACTTCTTATTATCTACTCAGTTTTTAAATGTTGGTTACTTTTTGGGATTTTATTAGCTATGCAGCAGCAAACAATGCAGGCAAGGCCATTCGAACCTTCCAAGCTATGGAGAAGTTCAAAACAATCCAAGACTCAAAGGCATTCTACACCCTCCTCCGTGCTCTTTGTAAACACGGGAACATTGAAGAGGCAGAAGAGTTTATGCTTCTAAATAAGAATCTATTCCCCTTGGAGACTCAGAGTTTCAACATTATTCTAAATGGGTGGTGTAACATCTCTCTCGATGTGGTCGAAGCCAAGAGAATCTGGAGAGAAATGTCAAACTGCTGTATCACTCCGGATGCTACTTCGTATACCCACTTGATCTCCTGTTTCTCAAAGGTCGGGAACCTATTCGACTCATTGAGACTCTACGATGAGATGAAGAAGAAGGGTTGGGTCCCAGGCCTTGGGGTATACAATTCGCTTATATATGTACTAACTTGGGAGAATTGCCTGAAGGAAGCTCTCAATCTCCTAGACAAAATTAAAGAGGCTGGTCTACAACCAGATTCTACCACTTACAACTCTATGATACTTCCTCTATGTGAAGCACAGAAGTTAGAGGAGGCCCGGAGTGTTTTGGCCAACATGGTCAGGGCGGGACTCAACCCAACTACCGGGACCTACCACGCATTTGTCGAGGGGGAGAGTGTAGAAGGAACCCTGGAACTGCTTAGGCAAATGAGGGAAGCTGGTTCTGGTCCTAATGGACACACATTTCTCCTAATTCTTAGCAAGTTTCTCAAATTAGAGCAACCGGAGAACGCGTTGAGGATGTGGATCGAAATGAGGAAGTACAAGGTAATGCCAGATTCTACACATTATACTATTCTTGTAGGAGGGCTGGCAGCATGTGGTTGGCTTGTGAAGGCTAGGGAATTCTATGATGAGATGAGATCAAGGCATTTCTCAGATGATCCAAAGCTTGAGAAGCTCTTGAAGTCTGTAGGAGGTGAGAAAGATCATGGAGAAAGGCAGGGGAGACACCATGAGGAAGATATCCAGGTCCCTTGTAGGAAAGACAGCATGATGGGAGGGAAAACCTGGAAACCAATTAAGAAAGGAAACACCCATTTGTGAAAAATAGATTGTGATTTTGACCAAACATAGCATCAGAGAGTTGGGAGGAGTTATATGGGCCAGTTTCATGTCACCATTTTTGCTGCTGCATAGGGCAGCAAATCTGATAGCCATGCCAAGTTTAGAAGAGCTGCCAAAGGAGCTGGCCCAAGGAGGCTTTGACAGACGGCTTGTTAAGGAAGGCAGCAACCAAAACAGTAAAGGAGGACCGCACTTTGAAACTGTACGATTGAGAGTGGCTCCTTGGTTCACCGTAACATATTGTCAGAGGCATATTGAGTGTTTCCAACAATCAAGGCAGCGCTCAATCCTAATTCACAAAAGATCTGGCTCGATATTCTTTGATCAATAAGAACCATAATAACCCGGTAAGCACCCTGATTCAGTTTATGTGGTTATTGATTCAGTACATTCTTTGTGGATTTAGAAACTGCCAAATTTTGTTACCTAATGCACTAAATTGGTCCCTAATTTCTTTGGGGTTTTAGCAAAGTTTTTAACTATGGTATTATGATTAGAATCCTTATGAAGTAATTTTTTCCATAATGAGTGTGGCAGTGGGTGACCGCTGGAACAAATTTTAAGCTCAAGTCATGAAACATGAGTCTCACTCACGAAACATGGGGTCTCCTGAAGTTTGTCAATCCAAATAACTTTCCCATACTGTTGGGGGAAAATGGGGCATTTTGATATAATGCCATGGGGGCAATTAAAATTGAGTTGACCATGCAAGTTTATACAGTCTGGATTCTGCAACCTACCACATTTCATGATCTGACATACGCATTAAACTTTTTCGTTCACCATGTTAACACGGACCCAACACCAAAATTGCGTGGTGGATCCCCAAGGCAATTTAATATGGCAGATCATTGGGTGGTTGTTTACCTTGTCAAAAGACAGAAAATTATGATAAAATAAAAAGCAAGGAAAAATAGAAACTGCTAGGAAAAAAATTAGAGAACATAAATATAAAAGTAAAAAACAATGGATGCGTGAATATAATGAAACACTTAACTCATTTTCTTGTATTCAAAAGCAAGCTAGAGACGTGGAGTGTCAATCCGTTCGATGTGTTCCAAGGTAGATATGGTGATAGATGTGATCTGCAATGTAATTAGCTCCTGGTAGTCATGATGCCTGACTACACGGCCTTGTGGTTGTCGTGTGTAAGGTGTTTGATGGATGTGTCTGCAAGTCCCTAAAAATAAACAGAATAATAATAAAACTGTATAATGGACTGCACATGCTTGCCATTCTTATGTGTGGGAGCCGATAGAACATCAAGAAGGGTAGAGCAACAACTTAGGGTGTAGTTTCTCGGAATGAAAATAACATGACTGTATTACCCTTTTTCTTAGCATGACTGATTTCAGTAACCTTTTGCGCTTGACTTTATTTTAGGACTCTTTTTTAAGTTTTGGGTCCTTGGAATGCCGAAACATATTGGTGGGTGGGATAAAAAAACAGAGTTCCATTTTAGGAGGCACCATATTGGCAGGTAATTAGATCAATTTAATTTGGCTGGATCAGAAATTCCATGCCTTGTAATGACCATCTAATTACCTGCTACCTACCGCTCTTTAACAGATAGTACGAACCGTTGTAATAGCCTTTAGAACCTGTACAACATTCAAAGTCCACCAATGTGCATTTAATTTTTCAATAAAAAGTCAACTTATATACTTCAGTATAATTTCAAGTCTCAACAATCTATTCTATACTATTTAAAGAGCAAAGGCTATTCTTGCGTTACTAAGGTGAATTCCCGAATGCCATTTTTTCATTTCATTTGTTTAAATTATTCACTTGGTAGAGGTGTTTTAATATTTTGGTCAAAAGACATACCTCACCTACAGCTCATTCAATGTTCATCTCTTATTAAAAAAATCAAAAAAAAAAAATTTATTCCTAATATGACCTTCAAATTCTTTAAATTTATAAACATTGCTTCTTTCAGTTTTTGAAATTTTTTATTTTATAGGAGTGTTTTGGTAATTCAACATTTTAACATTTCAACTCAACTGTAAAAGCATTTATTAAACTTTGACGTGACAACTGAATTGCCCCTAACAAAAAAAATTTGATGATGGTGTTCATCATCAATGATGACCTACAGTGAACCACATGGTACAATATTAGAGGTTACTGATCGTATGGATGTTTGGCCCATCCTTAGATGGTCCATACAGTCAATAGCCTCTAATAGTGTGCAAGTGGCTTACACTGTGGGTTCATCAATTTTGATGATGAACACCATCATCAAATTATTCTTAGGAACAGAGTTCAAGTGCCATGTAGGGTTCAATAAATGTTTTTACAGTTGAGTTGAAATGTTAAAAATGTTGGATGACTAAAGTACCCCTATAAAGTAAAGAAATTTCAAAAAATGAAAGAAGCTATGTTTGTAAATTTAAACAATTTGAGGGTCATATTAGGAATAAAGATTTTTTTATTTTTTTGTAAGAAGTGAATATTGAATGAGTTGCAAGTGACGTATGCCTTTTGACCCTAAAACATCAAAACACCAATACTAAGTAAATAATATGAATAAATCAAATAAGATTATTTTTGGGAATTTACCTTAGCAACCTAAGAAGGACATTTGCTCTTTAAATAATAGAATAGATGTAAATAATAATATAAAATAAATCCTTTTCTAAAATGAGAGAAACCCTTTCATCTGCCCTCCCTCTCAGACCAAAACCATCACCACCAAACTCCCCAACATTACTGCCATCAACCCACTCCTTAAACCATGATCTCCACTAGTGGGGGCCATAGCCGGACCATTTCTATCCATCAGAGATGGTGCTGGAGAAATACCCACATCTCAGCGACATCACCACCACGATCAGCTTCTGGCCCTTCTCGCAATGTCATTAAATAGAACAGCCCAGATAGTTCAAGCTCCACCTTCGTGTTCCCATCCTTGTATTCAGCAATCGGACTTGATGCCTTGCAGCTCAGATCATCGTCTCTACCCACTCGCAACACTCAATTCTTCTCGGCTTCGTACTTCCAAACTGGAAAAGAGAAAAAAAAAATTAAGTGTTAGAGAAGCAGAGGAAGAGAACCCAGATGGGGAAAGGTTGGAACTGAAAGTGCAAGTTACCGAGATAGTCCCCGATTTGGAAACGAGCTCCTTCGGCCCATTGATTAATAAGATTGAGAGGATGGGATTTTCCAAGCGTCGGTCTTGCTTCCAACATAGAAATCTTTAGCTTGTGAGAAGTAAAACAAGAGAAAGATAAGCACCGAAGAAGAAGACAGAGCTCTTGCAGAAGCCATCTATACCAAAGAAGAGCTTCAAACTTCAAATCTTTGTTTCTGCGTGCTAGAGAGAGAGAGAGAGAGAGAGAGAGGTGTAAGTGAGGTGTTTCAGGCCTTTCTCCTCTATTTAAAGAGAGGGAAAGAAGAAAATAGCCGTTAGCTGAGGCTCGAAGTTCAGGTTCGGTTGTTGATTTGGAGTTGCCGAAGTTATTTATTAAGGTCCACCTGGCGTTGCCGTTTTGGCACTCCATTTGTTTCTGAGTTTTGTCGGTTTCTCAAGCTGGAACTCTCAACGGTAAAAATTGGAAAAGTAACAGCTACTGAAAAGTTAGAAAGCTGATTACACAAAGGGTCAGGCTCCAGTTACCGCCCAAAAATGACAGGCTCCGGTTACATGACACAACATGAGCCACGTGGCAACTCTTAAAGGACTCTGACTGTATGGATGTTTGGCCAATCCCTAAGTGGACCTACAAACGAAAAATCAGCCTGATTAGTGATTTATAGTCGTTGGATTTCTTATGACAAACACCCTGACCTTTTGAACTTAATGAACAATAATAATTTCTAGTGGAAATTTGAACTATTCAAGGAAAAAGATCATTAATCCAGAACGTAGAAATATTGGACCAAACTTCAAATCTTTGTGGATTCTATTTCTAACCACAATCAAGAGTGGCACAATCTTTTGTGATCCACTGACCCATGGATGTTTGGCTCACCTCTTTGTGGACCCACACACCAAAAATAAGCTTAATTGATGATTTCTAGCCATTGGATTTCTGCATTTTAGTGGGGTGATTTCTAATATTGGATTTGAGCATTTTATTTGGGGTGATCAAATCTAACTGCTAGAAATCACCAATCAAGCTGATTGTTAAAATCCATGGGGTCACTGAGCCAGAAGAGTGTTCCCTGTGGCATTTTGGGAGGAATGGTAGACAACTTCTTCCTCCTTTCCATTGACCACATGGCAGAACTCACTAGGGCTGCAACTGGGCGGGGTTGGGTCGGTTTGGGAGTCCAACCCATCGGGTGGCCTGGGAGTCCAAAATCATTTTTTTCCAAGTTTTGGATTTTCCACGTATTTGTTTCCTTGAAAAATCTATTTTGAAGTAAAATTTTGATTCCCGATGTCATAAATTGTGGAAAAATAACACAACATTTTTAAGATGGTATGTTATTTTCCAAGAAAATACATCATTATCGTAACACTTTATCCCCCTTCCCTTCTTCGACCAAGACCTTACCACCATCATTGTCGCCTACATTTCGACCCTGTATTAGGGTTCCACATGTCAAGTGACCCACATATCAAGGCCACACATGTCAATTGACCCCATATATAAGTAGGTTCTACACCTCAAAAGGGTCACATATCAAGTCACTCATGTCGAGTGGAACATATAGGTGATGAAATGGAGTGGGTTAAACCCAAGATCCGACCCGATTCAAACCAATATTTAGTGGATTTGGATCATTAAGATGGAATACGAATAAAAGCAAGTGTTATAAGGAGACCTTGTGAAGCGCATCAAGTTAAAGCTTGAGAATTGTGTTAAGTTTGACCTTGAGAATCACACAAGATATCTTGGTACCCATAGTAGATATATGATACTCTAGTACTGGTGCATGTCAAGTTGACCTCATAGGACCACCTCTGGATGCTTGATCTAGGGATCATTGACTGGGATAACCTAGGTTCTTAAACTGGGGTCGCTTGAGATCTTTGATCTCACATCTCGAGGTGACGTTTGGCATGAGTTGATGCATGGAATATTTTGGTACCTACAATATCCCCTCTTAGAGGTGGAGCATAACTTAGGTTCGGTCTGCCTCTAAGAAGTTCAATATCTCCTTGGTTGGAATAGCTCGAACACGACAACATGTAGCTTACCTTGTTGCATACTAGTAAATGGCACGTGCCCATGGCACTCTCCGACAAAAGTGTTTGCAAAAATTGGGTGCCTTCGGCACTCAAACGGTATAACAGACTGGGGCGTTACCTGTTTTCCATTATAACAGCTGTTATAACAGATTGTAACGCACAGAGGGAAAATGGAAAAAAAAAAATGAAATAACAAAGAAATAATGGTGTTAAAATTCAAATTTTTAATAAATTGAGGTCAAATGAGTGGGAGTGAATGAATAAATGAGGGGGATTGAGTGGCTGAAATCTAACCGTCCACATTACATGGACGGATTTGATCTCAACCACTATTTATCTTATGAAGCAGGATAAGATAAGAGAATACAACTGAGTTATTTTGTTATATGTATGGGTAGCCCGTGCCTGCGGCACTCTCTGACAAAGTGTTTGTCAAAATCGGGTGGGAGTTAATCTCAGCCATTGATATGAAGCATAGTGGCGACAAAGTGTTTGTCAAAATCGAGTGGGAGTTAATCCCAGCCATTAATATGAAGCATAGTGGATCTCAGCCGCTCATTATTGAAGCCATATAAGATAAGAGTCACTTGTTATATAGATAGTGGGTGGCCCGTGCCCACGACACTCTCGAACAAAGCGTTTGCCAAAATTGGGTGTCAGTGGCTGAGATCCATTGTCTATTTTGGAGATAAGATCTTGGCCCTTCTTTGTTGAAACATATAAGAGGGGGTATAAGTGTAGAGACAATTTCTCTGTTTTGTTATATAGATATCAAATGCTTAACCTTGAATACCTCTTATGGGGCTCCCAATTGATAGTGAAAGTTATTTGATCTCGGTGATGAACCTGGTGCATTATTTACATTTTAAGGCTGCTTGGAACGCTGTAAATTAATGCATTTTGCAAATGAATGCAAATGCATTAAGTTACCGTGCGTTAGTGTACGATGCATTAGTTTACAGTTACTTGGTAGAAATTGAGGATTTTCAGCCAAATTCTACCAAAATGGCTTCTTGGAAGAATCCGACCACATCAAAGTCGGAATACCTTAAACCTCTGCCTTCAACAAAGATAATCGGATTTTCAGCCAAATTCGGTCGAGAAGGAATGTAACACAATATCTAGGGATTAGCCAAACATCCATATGGTTAGTGTCCTCTAAAATGTGCCACATGGCTCATATGTGGGTGTTTAGTGATCGTGCCAGTCAGCCAAGTTTTGCTCCCTTTTGATCAGCCTACATGCTAAAAGTCAGCTGGATTGATTGTTTGAGTTTTGTTGTGGTGATCACCAATCAGGTTGATTGGTTTTTGGTGTGTAGGTGTACCATGTACCAAAGGGGTGGCCCTGACATTTATGGGTCAGTGGCCCCGAAAGAGTGTTTCATGTGGCATTTTGGGAGTGGGAACATCAAATTTTGCTCTCGTACAGTCCTACGTGGGGTCCCATTGGTTGACGATCTAGGTTGAAAAGAAGAGAGTGCGTAGTATCACAGGTACTAAAGTACAAAACTACGTGATGTTTCATTGGCTCTCTTCTTATTAATTTTGCTTGTTTAATTTATAAAGCTTCTCCTCAAAAGTGAAGAAGAGAGATAGATAGATGTGGAGGATTCGAAGACGAAAATCGCACACGAAGTTGGGGGAATCCAAAATGACGCTCTTCGAATCCGATGACAGGGCTTTAAGAGCTGAATCGTTGGAATCCATCCTATCCAATCCGCCTATGAATCGGTAGGGATTACCAGGTTAGGGCTTCGTTAAGATTATCAAGCTCATTACCCAACGATTTGCACCAGAAATTGATCAGGATCTCGAGCTGCCGAGGCAAAGATGATCGTTCAACCATATGATCTTCAAATCCTCCCTCACTAACCTCAATCTCCCGAATCAAAGAGCTATGAACCAAAACCAACGATTCCTTCTTCTCCTTCAATTATCTCTTTTTACTGTTAATCTCTGTCGCTGCCTCATGGATCTCGTCGTCTCGATGCCTATCAGATAGTCGGAGATGAGAAGAAGAAGGTCAAAAATGCCCCCTGGGATGTCTTTGGTCTTGGAAACGGCGCCGGAGCAACTAGAGAAGATCTCAGAGTAAATAGAAAGAAAGGGGGAGAGAACGTCCGGACAACTTTTGCATTATAATATTCAGCAGGTTTGTCCTGCGTTATGCAACGATTTATTCAAGGAGAATAGAGTGTCACCGCATTAGTTTACATTGGTCCACTTTACGGAGGGTAACCAAGCACCGAAAATTGTGGGATCCACTGTAAACCAATGCAAATGCATTTGTTTGTGGGATGCCAAGCAGAGCCTTAGTATAAACACACACAACATAGCCAAATGTGAAATTAATTGAACATAAAGAAGCATTGCAAAATTTTAACGTTCTCTAACTTTATCATACTTTGACTCAAAAGTCTACCGAGTTGAGTTAACTCGAAGATTCGGACTCGACCCGAAAGAACTCAACTAAGTTGAATTTGAGTTGACTCGACCAATTTTCAAGAAACTCGCCGAGTTAACTCACAACTCAATTATAAAATGACGCACTTAATACGTCATTTTTTTCTAGAAAACGACACACCATGTGCGTTGTATATTAGATTCGAGTTTATGTAAAGTCAACTCAAAATTCATCCGAGTCAAGTCAACTAGACTGAGTTTCGAGTTGACTCGATGAATTTTAAAACCCTATTCTGCACCTAAGTGACTCTACAATTTAAAATTTGAAAGAAATCATAGTTGATTTTAAAGTTTATTTCTCATACTTACTTTTATTTTACATTTTTATTAATATTTTTAATTTTCTTATTTCTTTGTCCGTGCCAGTAACACTAGTTCTAACTAAAGCTCGAACTTACTGAGGTGACACTCTCTCCATCTTTTTTTAGCCTATTTCAAAAAATTTCCTACAATAACTTCAATAGATTCCAACAAAAGATGTCTATTCTCTTCCCTAAAACGTCTATGCTTATTCTTTTTCCTAAATCGCCTCTTCCCATTCCCTTTCTATCTTCTTTCGAAAACGGATTTCCCATTAACTCATGTCTCTCCATCTTCCCTTTCTTAAATAACAAAATGTCTCATGTTCCCTTTCTATGTTCTTTTGTTCTATTGTTTGGTTTTCGTTAGAACTATTTGATCTATCATCTCTATTTTTTTGTTCTTTTTCGGAGATTTTTTGTTGAAAGTATCTTTTTTAATGTTTTCAGATCTCTGTGTGTTTGAGAGAGGATCGCAATATGTCAAAATCCGGTGTGTTAGATCTGGCATCTAGTCTTTGCGAAAAGATTGAAAATTTTTTTCTTTCAACTGTTGAAAAGTATATTCTCCTCGGTATTTTTATAGTTTTTTCTTTTTTCTAACAATACATGTATGTTTGCTATGACCTATGAGTGATGGTTAGTAAGATCTCTGGGTTTTTTTCTTACATCAGATGTTGATCTTGATTTTGATATTTTTAGAGAATAGATTAACAAAAATATATATCATACTTAAGAATATCAGTAAAACTTATGAAAAAATTTAAATTTTCTTATGTTCAATTTGATGGATTTGATCTCTATTATACTTTAATGGATTTTTCTCTACAATCCTTAAGATATGGATCTAAATCACAGGTTATGAAAATGGCAATAATATGGCACTCACGGACGAGCCATCCTTGCCCAAAATTCACGCTCTTTCGGTTTACTTTGGAAACATATTGAACCATTGGGTGTTAATTTATCCATCCAAGTTGCAAATTGTAGGAAATCAAGAAGTTCAATGCTTGAATTTTGGTGGTGGCTTTGTTTGTAGTATTCTAGTTATTGCTATTGAATGAGGGTTAACCTACGTCGCCCTGGTACAACTAGGATACGGCATGGACATGACATTTATACTCGAAAACAAAGTGTCGGAGACGGGTACGGCATCCATTTTGAAGTACCTGGGTAACATAGGGGTAACGTGGGACCCCTTCTGCAGGATGCTTACAATAAGGTTTGCTCATCGTTTCTGTTTCTCTTCATCGACTTGTTTTAATGGTTTTGTATAAAAGTTTGCTGGAGAAAATATCTGTCTTAGCATTGTTTGGTAGCATGAGCATCCCTACTCAGTTCTAAAATGTTCTTTACTCTTTGGAATTTTATTAGCTATGCAGCAGCAAACAATCCAGAGAAGGCCATTCGGACCTTCCAAGCTATGGAGAAGTTCAGAACAATCCAAGACTCGAAGGCATTGTACACCCTCGTCTATGCTCTTTGTAAACACAGGAACATCGAAGACGCAGAAGAGTTTATGCTTCTAAACAAGAATCTCTTCCCCTTGGAGACTCAGAGTTTCAACATTATTCTCAATGGGTGATGTAATATCTCTCTCGATGTGGTCGAAGCCAAGAGAATCTGGAGAGCAATGTTAGACTGCTGTATCACTCCAGATGCTACTTCATATACCCACTTGATTGATGTAGAACAAGTAGCGGATTGTGTCATGGAGCTTTTGGATTGTCAAAAGCTCTAACGGTACTAAAGGGACACAACAGACATTAACGGGCTTATCGATGGAAATAGGACATAACGGGTATTAATGGAATTGTCAACGGTGTCAGAACCACACAAGGTCGGACATTCTTGAAAAGAATAGTCACCACTTTGTCGTGATGTACGCTGTTTTTCGACCAAATTCCATCGTTTAGTGGGTGAAAACATCAATTTTGCTATTTTATGAAATTTTTTGTTTTAGCAATGACTTTAATTATAGAAGTCAGAATCACTCACTGTCGATTCTGACATGTTTCTAGGCGCTCGTATTATCAGTTTCCATGCTTAGTTAGATTTGTCATTTTTAGTAATTTCCTCTTTTGCTTATTTTCGTTTTACATTAAATAAGCTGTAAGCCGAAAGGCAGAGAGTTTTCTATCAATAAGATTTCGTGATTTAGCTCCTTTGAGAGCTCTTCTCTGTTTGATGGATTCCAAACCTCCAGATATTGACGTTGGTCATATATCTTATTGTTTCACGCTGCATCATTGATCTCCTATTTCTCAAAGGTCGGGAACCTATTCAACTCATTGAGACTCTATTATGAGATGAAGAAGATGGGTTGGGTCCCAGGCCTTGCGGTTCGCTTATATATGTACTAACTTTTGAGAATTGCCTGAAGGAAGCTCTCAATCTCCTAGACAAAATTAAAGAGGCTGGTCTATAACCAGATTCTACCACTTACAACTCTATGATACTTCCTCTGTGCGAAGCACAGAAGTTAGAAGAGGTCCGGAGTGTATTGGCCAACATGGTCAGGGAGGGACTCAACCCAACTACTGGGACCTACCACGCATTTGTCGAAGGGGAGAGCTTAGACGGAACCCTGGAACTGCTTAAGAAAATGATGGAAGCTCGTTCTGGTCCTAATGGACACACATTTCTCCTAATTCTTATCAAGTTTCTCAAATTGGAGCAACCGGAGAATGCGTTGAGGATGTCGGTCGAAATGAGGAAGTATGAGGTAATGTCAGATTCTACATTATACTGTTCTGGTAGGAGGGCTGGCAGCATGTGAAGGCTATGGAATTCTACGAGATGAGATCAAGATATATCTCAGATGATCCAAAGCTTGTGAAGCTTTTGAAGGAGCCGGTAGAGATCATGGAGAAAAGCAGAGGAGACACAGAAAGGAAGATATCCAGGTCCCTTGTAGGAAAGACATCACAATAGGGGTGAAAACCTGGAAATCAATCAAGAAGGAAACACCAATTTGTAAGGAATAGGTTGTGATTCCGACAAACATTGCGTCAAAGAGTTGGTAGGAGTTATATTGGTCAGCTTCCGGTCACCATTTTTGCTTCTACATAGGGCAGCAAATCTGATAGCCATGCCAAGTTTAACACAGCTGCCAGAGCTGGCCCAAGGAAGGCTCGACGGCTTGTTAAGGAAGGCGGCAACCAAAACGCTTAAGAGGACCGCACTTTGAAACCCCATATGATTGAGAGTGACTTGTTGGTTCACAGTGCTTACCGGGATATCTAGTGTTTCCAACAATCTCATATGAGGCAGAGCTCAATCCCAATTCATAAATATCTGGCTCGATATTCTTTGATCCGTAAGAACCATAATAACCCGGTAAGTAATTCAGTTTATGTGGTCCTTGATTCAGTACATTTTTTTGTGGATTTAGAAACTGCCAAATTTTTTTTACTTAATCCACTAAATTGGTCCATAATTTGTCGGGGTTTTAGCGAAGTTTATAACTATGATATTATGATTAGAACCCTTGTACTGGGTGACGACTGGAACAGATTTTAAGCGAACTGGAACAGATTTTAAGCGAATTGCGTGACTTCATACAGTGTGGATTCAGATTTTAACCTACACATTTCATGATCTGACGAGCAAATACCAACACCAAAATTGCGTGGTGGAACCCCACAAGCAATTTAATATGGCAGATCATTGGGTAATGGGCTGTTTACCTTGTCTATAAAATATAAGGCAAGGTAAATATGGGTGATAGCAGCGATGTGATCAGCCATGTTAATTAGCTCTTAAGTAGACAATGGATGCGTCTTCAAGCCCCTAAAAATCTAAGAACATCCTTCCCTATGCTCGCCGTGTTCTTATGTGAGGGAGAGCCGGATACAGAGCAAACTTAGGGTGGAAAGTGAAAAAGTTAATGGTGCAGTAAGCAATATCAACTAAGGGTGTAGTTTCTCCAAGCGTAGAGCAACAAGGTTCAGCCAAGTATTTTGAAATTTTTTGGAGCTGCTCATGTTCCCCCCAGATCTTGTAGTTCATATTTTGTAATGAGAACTACAACTGGCTTCGAGGTTCTGAATGGAATTATTATATCAAAGAGTCACCGTTCGAAGAAATCTTTTAAGTTTTGGGTCCTTTGTCGATCCAAACAGGATTCATTTGGCTGGATCACAAGGCGGCTTACATTGTGTTTTTTTGTCCAATCTGCGTTTCTTTTTTCAATAATGATAACCATCAACATATAAATTTCAATATAATCTCAAGTCTCAAACTACAGTGATTAATGAAAAATGCCAATATATATCAGAGAAAAAAATAACAAATATTGAATCCTAAAAAGGAAAATCCAGATTTCCCTCCACCAAAATACTCTTTAAATCAATATAAATAATAAATCCCTCTCCCCCCCAAAATTAGAGAAAACCTTTTCATCTGTCCTGTCCCTCAGACCAAAACAATCCCCACCAAACTTCCCAACATTACTACCATCAACCCACTCCTTAAACCATGATCTCCGCTAGTGGGGGCCACAGCTGGACCGTCGATATCCATCGGAGATGGTGCTGGAGAAAAACCCATGAACCCACGTCTCAGCGACATCACCACCACGATCAGCTTCTGGCCCTTCTCGCAATGTCCCTTAGCTCCGCTGATGAAATAGAATGGCCCAGATCGTTCGAGCTCCACCTTTGTGTTCCCATCCTTGTATTCAGCAATCGGGCTCGATGCGTTGCAGCTCAGATAATCCTCTCTACTCACTTGCAACACTGAATCCTTCTCGGCTTCGTATTTCCAAACTGTAGAAGAGAAAAAAAATTTAAGGGTTAGAGAAACAGAGGAAGAAAACCCAGATGGGGAAAAAGGTTGAACTGAAAGTGCAAGTTACCAATAGAGTCCCCAATTTGGAAACGAGATCCTTCGGCCCATTGATTCAGAGATTCAGATTGAGAGGATGGGATTTTCCATGCGTCGGTCTTGCCTCCAATTAAGTAATCTTTAGCTTCCGAGAAGCTGAACAAGAGAAAGATAAGCACCAAAGAAGAAGACAGAGCTCTTGCAGAAGCCATTGATACCAAAGAAGAGCTTGAAACTTCAATTCTTTGCTTCTGCGTGCTAGAGAGTGAGGTAAGTGAGAGAGAGGGAAGTAAGTGAGGTGTTTCAGGCCTTTCTCCTCTATTTAAAAGAGGGAAAGAAGAAAATAGCCGTTAGCTCAGGCTCGGAGTGCAGGTTCGGTAGTTGATTTGGAGTTGCCGAAGCTACTTATTAAGGTCCAACTTGCAAGCCGTTTTGGCACGCTATCTGCTTATGAGTTTTGTCCGTTACTTTTAAGCTGGAACGGTAAAAATTGGAAAGTAAAAGAGCTACTGAAAAGTTAGAGAGCTGTTGGATTTTTAATGACTAAAATACCCTTAACCTTTGAAGTTAATGAACAATAATCATTTCTAGTGGAAATTTGAACAAATTCTTCAATAGAAATTCTATGCAAGGGCAGATGGTCGGTCATCAATCCAGAATCCAGAATCCAGATTCCAGACCATAGCAATATTGGACCAAGCTTGAAAAAAAAAAAAATATTGGATCAAACTTCAAATCTCTTATAAATCTATTTCTACCTTTGCAAGCCCTCTCAAAATGCCAGGTGGCACAAGGAGAGCGGGGCATGTGTAAAACCCTAAAAAGTGTAAAACCCTAAAATTTCATTAAATTAATATGTAATATATATTATATTTAGGGAATTTTTTACATACCTGCATCTTATCTTTGAATTTTGCCATACCCCCTCACCTGAAAAAGCTGACATACCCACATGACTTGGTCTTCCATCCATGACCGTCGTCATTGACCTATATTGACTAACCATTTGTTTTTAAAGGACAAAAATACCCTTCTTCAACCTTCTAACAACCAAGAAAAGGTGGGTTTGGGCCAAAACCCTAACCCCAAATCAAATGGCTTTGGTAGACGGCCAGCCACGAGATTTTAGTTGGTTGGCCGCACATCACCAGTGACCAACCTATCGGAGTATCGTGGTCGGCTGACCACACTTCGGCGAGTAATTATAGTTCAAAAAATCTGAACTTTTTGTATTTTTTAAATGCGTTTATAAACATAGTAGGAATGTTGATTTTGCATTCCTTCTCCGTACTGTAGCCATGAGGAGTCTGTTGTCCAAATAATACTTGGGTTCAAATGAGACACAAATCTGCTATTGTTTATAAAAAAATTATGTCATGTTGCTAAGCTAGTTTCAAAATACCTGATGTAGAACCAAGGTTTAAAGGAGGCCGTTTTAACGGTTAAACGGACTGGGGGCGTTACCGTTTAAACGGCCGTTAAACTGGATTGAAACTGCTAGGGTAAAAAATGGGAAAAAAATAGAAAAAATATAATTTAACGGAATTAATCAAATTTTAATAGTTTTTAACGGTTTTAACGGAAAAAACGGCGCTGAAATTCAAATTTTGAAATTTGAAAAAAAAAAAAAAAACAGAATTTAACCGAATTAAACAGATTTAACGGCTGTTTTTTTTTCACAAAATTTTTCAGAATTAAACGGTTGTTTAAACGATTTTAACGGCCGTTAAAACAAAAAAATGGTCGTTTTATTCAAAACCGATAAAACGTTTTAACGGAGACGGGCTTGGGCCATTAAAACCGTTTAAACGGCCGGTTTTAAAACCATGTGTAGAACTATAGCAACCGGTAAAGCATAATTAAAATGAGATCTTCGACCATAAATCCTAAATTGTTTAGAACTTAACACAAATCTCCCTTTATTTATGAACCAGTCTGGTTTCTTTCTCTCCAAAATCCTCGTAATTAATATGCCATGTAATATAGTTTGTTTGTGCACCTTACACATGGCAGCCCCTTACATGTAGCACACTCTTGGAGATCACTGACCGTATCAATGTTTAACCCATCCCTATGTGGACTTACATGCAAGAAATTAGCCTTATTAGTGATTTTTAAGGATTTTATTGGAGTGGTTTTCATTGGTTGATTTCTAACCGTATATTTTGAGCATTATTTGTGGTACTCAGATCCAAAGGTTTGAAATCACTAATCAGCCAGATATTTGGTATACTAGTAATGAAAGCCCGTGCTAAAGCACGGGTGGAAATAGAAAATACAAACTAACAACAATTAATTTTTATATCTATATCTAATTGTAGTAAGAAATAATATAGAAAAATTGCTTAACTATTCCCTTTCCCTTTATCCTCTCTAAACATGATAAGAAAATGAAAAAAATTGCTAACACCAAAAGAAAATAAAAAATAAGTTTTTATAATCTTCATTTTTACATTCAAGCATCGCACAACAACACATCCACTATGTCCATAATAGTGACGACCCTTTCATCAGTTCTCCCCATCTTCATATTATTTTTATTCGCAATCCTCTTTTTTTGTTATCTTCAACAACATCCCCTTATCCTGTAAAACATGATAAGAAAATAAAAAAAAAAGGTTAACAATGGAAGAAAATAAAAAAAATTCATAATCTTCATTTTTACCTTCAAAGATTTATACAATCTTAAAAATTGAAACCCTACGAATAAACAAACAATCATTCTAGAGTCTAAACATAAACATGAATGTAAATAATTGAATAACAATTCTTTTAGAGGCCCAAATCAAGTATTTAGCAGAGACGACTCATTGAAGGAAAAAAAGTTTTCAAAAGAGATAGTAAAGATATCGAACCATATTGCTTTTCTCCTGTTTTTGTGTCTTCATCATTCGAAGAAGCTCAATCGGTGAGAGAAATGTGAGATATCTGCCTAAACCCTAATATTTATATATGACCGAATTAATGGCTAATTAAATTGATATTTATTTATTAACGAAAAATGCAGAGACATTAGATGTCAATAATGGAAATGATGTTAATAGGAAAAATGTTTCAATTGAAACAAAAATAGAATGTTGTGAAAATTGAAAGGAGATGGAAAGCCATTAGAAGGCCATAATGGAAGCGGTGGTAATGGAATAAACGTTTTGATTGAAATATAAATAGAAGGTTGTGAATGTTATGTTTTGAAAATAAAAGAGTGTTAAGGAATAAATAATTGAGATTTTAAAGAAAAATAAATTGAGTTGGTTAGAAAGTCTAAAAAGTCCTTAATGTTTGAGGTGCATTACTTAAAGTGTCAAGGGGTGTTTTTGGAAAAGACAAAAAAGATAGGGTAGAGTCAAGTGGATGAGAGAGGAAAGAGAATTTTAGGTTGTTGACATGGCACTCTATATGAGGAGAGTGCCACGTCAACTTGATGTGGAGAAGAGAGAACGACGCTGCTCGCTTCTCTGCTATAGTATAGACTAGTAATGAAAGCCCGTGCTAAAGCACGGGTAGAAATAGAAAATACAAACCAACAACAATTAATTTTTATATCTACATCTAATTGTAGTAGGAAATAATACAGAAAAATTGCTTAACTATTCCCTTTCATTTCATCATCTCTAAACATAATAAGAAAATGAAAAAAATTGCTAACACCAAAAGAAAATAAAAAATAATTTTTATAATCTTCATTTTTACATTCAAGCATCGCACAACAGCACATCCACTATGTCCATAATAGTGACGACCCTTTCATCAATTCTTCCCATCTTCATATTATTTTTATTCACAATCCTCTCTTCATTATCTTCAACAACATCCCTTAGCCTGTAACCACATGATAAGAAAATATAAAAAGAAGGCTAACAATATTGGAAGAAAATAAAAAATAAATTTATAATCTTCATTTTTACCTTCAAAGATTTTTACAATCCTAAAAAATTGAAACCCTACAAATAAACAAACAATCATTCTAGAGTCTAAACATAAACATGAATGTAAATAATTGAATAACAATTCTTTTAGAGGCTCAAATCAAGTATTCAGCAGAGACGACTCATTGTAGGAAAAAAAAGTTTTAGAAGAGATGGTAAAGATATCGAACCATATTGGCTTTTCTCCTGCTTTTGTGTCTTCGTTATTTGAAGAAGCTCAGTCGGTGAGAGAAAATGTGAGAACCTTGCTTAAACCCTAATATTTATATATGACCGAATTAATGACTAATTAAATGGATATTTATTTATTAACGAAATATGGAGAGACATTAGATGTCAATAATGGAAGTGATGTTAATGGAAAAACGTTTCAATTGAAACAAAAATAGAATGTTGTGAAAATTGAAGGAAGAAGATAGAAAGCCATTAGAAGGCCATAATGAAAGTGGTGATAATGGGATAAACGTTTTGATTTAAACATAAATAGAAGGTTGTGAATGTTATGTTTTGAAAAATAAAAGGGTGTTAGGACACGTTGAGAAAGACAAATTTAAGAATGAAAGATAAAATTAAGAAATAAATAATTGAGATTTTAAAGAAAAATAAATTGAGTTGGTTAGAAAGTTTAAAAAGTCCTTAATGTTTGAGGTGCATTACTTAAAGTGTCAAGGGGTGTTTTTGGAAAAGACAAAAAAAATAGGGTAAAGTCAAGTGGATGAGAGAGGAAAGAGAATTTTAGGTTGTTGACATGACACTCTGTATTAGGAGAGTGCCACGTCAACTTGATGTGGAGGAAAGAGAACGATGCTGCTTGCTTCTCTGCTATAGTATAGATATAGATATATAGATAGGTTCACATAAGGATGGACAAACATCCATATCGTCAGTGGTCTCTAAGAGTGCGCCACGTGGCTTATACTATGGTCCCTCCCTTATGGAGGTTGGGCGTACCCCAACCCAAGTTTTGGCTTTAAAATAGAGAAGCATTAATGAGACAAGGTTTTTTGCTTTAAAGTATAGAGGCATTTAATTGTTACAAACGTGGGTGGCAACCTCCGGTTTAGGCTTTATAATAGTACTAAGGGTACAACACGTGTGATGCACATGCACCTTACACTCGGCAACATCTTACACGTGGTACACTCTTAGAAATCAATGACCGTATGGATGCTTGCCCCATCCTACATGCAAAAAATCAGCCTGATTAGTGATTTTTAAAGATTTGATTGGAGTCATTTTCATGGGTTGATTTTTAACCATAGATATTGAGCATTATTTGTGGAGATCAAATCCAAAGTTTTGAAATCACTAATCAGTTTGGTATGTAGGTCCACCTAGAGATGGACCAACATCCATTCCATCATGTCCAATGTGTGGTACTTTTTTTTTTTTGAATTGTTGCCAGGCTGACACTACGCTGAGGTGAGAGAGCTTTTATTTTTTGGAGACTACATTTTCAAATAGAGGTGACGTATATGTTGAAACCAAAAGACAAAACAACCGTACGTAATAAATAATCTAATAAAACAAAAAAAAGTATAAATGAGGGTATTTTGGGGATATTGGGTCTGAGATGTCATTTGAAGCCCTTGTCATCACCAACCCCGATTTTGGCTTTATATTTATATATATAGGGCTGGGATAGAATGATGTGGGGCCCACATGCAGATGAGTTAATGGCTAATTTTTTGTGATGATATTCTTCTCAACATGGATATCAACCTCACAAAAAATCAGCCCATTCCAACATTTTCAGCTTTGTGAAAAGTTGATTGCAAATTGAAAATTTTTGGACCATCCATTTTCATCGTTAAATTTAGGTCCATATTTGATAGGGTTAGAAGTCTTAAAAATTATTGATTTTTGGTGAGAATGATTTCATGCCTCGCCAAAAATCAGCTCTTAACTCATCCGCATGTGGGCCCCACGTCCATTAGTCATTCTATTAGTAAGAATAGCTGAGTTCCTTCTAAGCGAGGTTCCTTTTTGGTTGCTCGCATGTGGGTTCTAGGACCCTTCTAGTGTTCCTTTTCTTTATGTGGTGTACGACTTAGAGAGGATCTTGAAATGTGACTATCTAATTAAACAAAGATGTATGGTGAATTTCTATTTTTTTTTAAATTTTATTGATTGCATTTTGTTGGGGAAACACACATTGTATGGTAAATGTAGAATTTAGGCATGACATGGCCAAGCGATGACCGCGATTTTATTTTTGAAATAGCAATCTCATCCTCAAGCGATGACTTGTGCATATCATCTAATTTTCATTCTCAGTGAGGGTAGCTCACGATGTGGACGATATATGGGAACTAAGGCTTGAGAATGTATTCTTGGTTAGGAACACTGATCTGACTTGAACCCGATCCATTGACAACTTTACTTAAAAAATAACCGGTGCATTCTCTTTAGTCAGAAAAATCTAGAAGGGAGTGGTGATTAGGTTATTCAAAAAATTAATCTAACCTATCACAAGTTTACTGGTCAAGGTAATGTGATAAACTCGCATGCCTTAATTGATTGATAAAAGGATTATCACAACTGACTCAAATCAAATATACCTCCGTAGTATATTATCTTTTCGTCATTTGATTTAATCAATAGATTTAGTGGAACAACAATCAAATATCCATAAGACAAAGAGTTTTTACGTGGAAATTTTAGCCAAAGAAAAACCACTGGACCACGTCAAACGGAAAGTATCACTAACTGGAAAGTTAAACTAAAAAAGGTTACCTACGCAGCACTGTTGCAAATGTAGCTTTCAACCTTAGCCAAGGCCTACTGCCGCTATATCCACGTCCCTTGAATCAACTCTACGAATCCACGTACGCCCTCCCATCGAAGAAGCCTTATCCATTTATTCAGTTTGGTACTCCCCAAACCTACTTTCAATCAGCCACTCTAATCTTAATTCTCAACTCTCGAGCTGAAGGTGAAGGATTCAGTACATCCTGAACCCTCAATCGCTCAAATAGTGTTGAGACACACTATTATTCTCAGACTGCTAAATCAAGTATCTATGTGGAAGACCTAAGCTGTGTAAGGGATCAAGTTTTTGGCTTTGATCTAGAAGAGAAGAACTAAAGGCTTTTTGCTCTTCGAATGGACACTCTTAATAAATAAAACTTTTTTCTCTGTATTCTAATGTGTAGAAGTGTATTTTGTAAAGTCAGAGAGGAGTTATATTTATAGAATTTGTAGGTTAAAGCCTTTTAGAAAATGGGGTAAGTAAAAACTAGAATTTCAGATATAAAAAGACTCAATCTATGTGAAGTCCAATCGATTTGTCTTGTACGGATGGATTTTTTCTTCGTAAATCTAATCGATTGTACATAGTCCAATCAATCGAACTTAAATAAGTTTCTGTCCCATAAGTTTCAATTGATTTCACAGAGGTCTCCAATCGATTGACTTCAATTAAGTTATGTCTCATAGAGTCCAATCGATTGGCCTACATAGTCCAATCGATCGGACTTTCTCAGAAGTCAATAATCTTGACTTAGACTCGGATCTGTCCATTGACTATGCTTGACCATTATGTTTTATTCATTTTAAACTCTTCGTATGACTACTAAGTCACTTACTTTCCTAAGCGAGCGTACAAGATCTATAACCGACAAATGGGAAGTTACTTAGATGACTCTTGTCGTCAATCGTCTGATTCTTGCTGTCTCTGTCTTTTAGTCTTCATGTAGTCGGCGAAGTATGCGTACCACGATATCTTCAACACTACACTGGTACTCATAGAAACAGGTTACATGAATGTTTTATGTCACACGAAATCTTTGCCAAACTAAAATATGAAAGTATTATTTACATTACTCAGTGGTGGAGCAAGGATTTTGTTGAAGGGGGTGCACTAAATTAAAATTCAATGGTACTTTTGGAATGCTTAAAAAAAGAGTACTTTTGGAATAAAAAAATTTAAAAGGATTTTGACCAAAATCAAAATTTTAAGGATCTTGACCCTGGCCCTTCCTGGCTCTGCCATTGGCTTTATTCACATGGCTGCACCCGAACATACAATCCCCCCCTGTTTGGACATGGATGTGTATCCCTATGCCCTTTTCTTGGGGAAATTTTAGTCTCACAACACAAATTGAGAGGGCATTCCGACCTGTTGAAAGCTCCCCATGAACTTCAAACCCACATTTGATGGGGGTTAGAAATTTTAGAATGGGCTGATTTTTTGTAGGGGTGATCTATATGGAGAGGAGATCACCCTCACTAAAAATTAGTCGTTGATTTATCTTCCATGTGGGTACGCCACAATCGGTGTGAAATTTTGTGTCCCTTGATCCTGACCCTATAAAAATAGACAAAGAACCCACCTACCCACGTCATTTGTTAGGGCAAACTACTTTAGGTAATCAAAACACCCATACTCCACTTGAGATGTGTTCTTTTTTGGTCCTTGAAAAGTGGCGTCCATGTTTTTATCTTAAACACTAAATCTTTAGTCCTTGGAAAGTGGCGTCCATGCTTTTTTTTTTCTTAAAAAAAATAGTTATAATAAAATGATACGGAATTTTAGTTTAAAAAAAATACGAAATTAAATCAATTTATAAAAATTAATACTTATTTTTAAAATTAAAAAATACAAAATGCCATTTCAATTGGTTTCAAGTTTCCCGATAGTTAATCCCCAAAATAACCTTCGTGAAAGCCATTAAAATTGGCGTTGGTTCCAATCCGACAACGTTCCAATCGGCATTAGATTTGATTTGACTCCAATTCGAATGACGTCAGTTTAGATCAATTGGCGTCAAATTTGATTTGGCACCATTTCAATTGACGTCAGATCAAATCCGATGTCGATTCCAATGGCTTTCACGCTAATTAAAATCGCGTCAATTTGCTCTAAAACTAAGGGTTAGAAAATCTGTATATACCTAGAGAATATAATTCGGAATAAGCAGTAATGAAATAAAAATTCACTCACAAATATGCTGCAACAACAGGTATGGCAAAGGCAAAGATCTGTAGAATAGAAAATAAAGAACTTATCGGTGATGTAGTAGTTGTAGAAGAAGGTTGCAATAGATCAAGGTTCGTGCTCTACACGATGTCCTTAAGGTGAAAACTATCGCCGCATAGATGTTGTCGGCCTATTGTAACGTACACTTCCAAAGATTCAATGATCTTCTCCATTCTGTAGTAACACTGTAGGAAGAGACGAACTCACTGTATCGAACTCCAGAAAATCGCAGTAAAGAATAGAGAAAAAACAAAGATAATTTTGTTGTGTAAAATAGTAAAGGGAAAGTCCAAATATATATGAATACTATCCAACGGATGCATCCTATTCGTGGGACACATCTCCCACGAAATAGGTGGTGGGAAGTTACACACCGTTACCATTCCAAGAATGAGTGAAAGATGACCAAGAACCCACATCCCACAACCCACGAATTCAAACCCGCCCCAGGCGCGCGCGTGTGTGCTGGTAAAGCATAGTTGTGCCCCATGGACACAAATATGGGAGGCCCAAGGGCTCTACCCTTCATGGTCAACTCTCATACTCATATACCCAAGGAGACTTATTCTCCCAAGCAATGTGTAACTAAAAGAGTGTGTAAACTTCAGTGTAAAAGCATGAACCCAAAATTTGGTTTCCCTCCAAAAGTTTTAGCTCAAAAGGTTTGAAATAAAGTAGTACGAAAGCAAAAGACAAAAAAGTACAATGACAAGAGGTCTGATGATCAAACCTCTTAGCCATCTAGTTTTTTAAGAGGACCATAAATTGTAAAAGACATCATTTTTTATTCAAATAAATCCAACAATCTCCCACATGAATAAAACAGAAAAGGAAAAATTAATCTGGAGTACAGTAGAACACTCATGCATTGGAAGCAGTGTCTTGCAACCTATTTTTTTAAGAGGACTATAAATTGTAAAAAAAGACATCCTTTTTTATTCAAATAAATTCAACAATCCCCCACATGAATAAAACAGAAGAAGAAAAATTAATCTGGAGTACAGTAGAACGCTCATGCATTGGAAGTAGTGTCTTGCAGACTTGAACCGCTACTTTAGTGTTAGTCCATCGGATGTACTAGCTGGTCAGTGAACTATGTCTTGAACTGTCCAACTTTAGGACGTAAATCTAGACAATGAACTACACACATGAATATTTTGATACCAAGTGAGTTCTTACGATTGTACTTATTTTGGCCTTAAGCACTCCTAGGTTTCATGAGTGCTCTAAAGAATAGCCATAATTCTCATAAGAAGTGACCCCACTTCCACACTCATATATGTGCTTCTATCAAGAGTGTCATGTATCGTTATACCCTATTAGAATAATCCAACTATAGAAAGCATTAAGAGTCCCAGACTCAACCTCTCATCGAAACATGTGATACTACTACATCATAGGGATGGGTTGGAGTAAACTCCTATGTAGTATCCCCTACAATTCACTCAAACAACTTGTCCCATTGAACCTAGATTTTGGGATCTCCAATCACATAGGTTGGGATCCCATTGTTGGTGATTTAAGTTTCAATTGGCTTAAGCCACATCCCCCTCGATGAACTATAAACTTGTTCCCTCGCTAGTCCTTTAGTTAAAGGGTTTGCCATGTTCTCTTTAAACTTCACAGTCTATGGTTATAACCCCTTCTCTCACAGCTGTCGCACAGTGTTGTGTCTTTGACGTATATGTCGAGATTTTCCATTATAGGAATTATTTCGAGCTCTTAGTATAGCCGCCTGGCTATCACAATGAATGGAGACTGTAGGTACTGGCTTAGACCACAAAGGTATAACCATTAAGAGATGTCTCAGCCATTCGGTTTCTTTAGTTGCTTTATCTAAAGTAATAAACTCTGATTCCATTGTAGATCGGGCAATACAGGTTTGCTTGGTGGATTTCTAAGATACTACACCACCTCCAATAGTAAATACATAACCGCTAGTGGATTTAGTCATTGACGAGTCTGAAATCCAGTTCGCATCGCAATACACCTCAAGTACAGCTGGATATCTTCCAAACTGAATACCAAAGGTTAAAGTAAACTTTAAATATCTTAATACCTGATAAGAGCATCCCAATGTTCTCTTCTAGGGTTACTAGTGTATCTATTCAATCTGCCTATTACATATACAATGTAAGGCCTAGTGCAGTTCATAATGTACATGAGCCTGCCTAATACTCTAGAATATTCTAGTTATGATACACTATCTCCTACATGTTTCTTTAAACTACAGTGTGGATCAAAAGGGGTTCTAGCTAGAATGCAATCAGTTAAATTTCTTAAGCACTTTCTCTATATATGTAGTGAAACTAAGAAACTATTGTCTTCTCATGTTCTCTAACTATTTTTATGTCAAATATAACATTGGCATTACCCATGTCTTTCATTTAAAAAAATTTTATTAAAATTTTCTTAGTGCCTTTTATTGCTCCAGAATAATCCAAATATTAACATGTTATCACTATATAAGCAAATTATGACTCAAGAATTATTATTGCTAAATTTACTGTAAATACATTTATCTGTTTCGTTGATGTTGTAACCATATATTTGTCGTTAAAATCTTATCAAGTTTTTCATGCCATTGTTTGGGAGCTTATTTGAGCCCATATAAAGATTTTTTTAAGTCCGCACACTTTATTTTCAAGGCCTTGTAGCACAAAGCCTTCAGGTTGGTCCATATAAATTTCTTCATCTAAGTTGTCATTCAAGAAGGTAGTTTTCACATCCATTTGATGGATCTATAGGTTATTGAAACTAGAGTTTTTCCACGTTGTTGGTTATGGAAACCCTAATTCCAACAAGATTTGTAATGTGATCCGAGCCTCAAAATTCCTGCAAAATTACAGGTTTGTATTGTGGAGAGTATGTCGGATGTCGATCCGCACTCGAGGTTAGTGCGCGCAAGTCAAGGACATGAAAGGATAGATTTTTTTGTTAGAAAAGCACGGAGAGATGAGAGTGGTGATTGAAATGGATTTTAAAACATATTTTTTGATAGAGATATCATTATCAACAAATAAAAAACAAGAACGATGAGAAACAAATCAAACTCTAAATATCAAGTAAACTTCTACATTAATGCAAAAAAAAAACAACCATCCATTACATTGAATCAACATTGAATTAATATCAAACTAAAAAGCAAATAAAAACTACTAAACTAGAAAGAGAAATAAGAGAGAGAAAGTACTAGATAGATATAGGGAGAGAGAAAAGAGTGGTGAGAACCAAACCTAGAGGGAAACCAGCCATGTGATGAGCAAGAAGGATGATCGCTTAGTGGTTGCTGTGATGCTCCATGTGCATGATGGTGCTGCCATTAGAGTAGGCAGCAATACGAAGAACTACCGGTGCGTGGAGAATGTTGGAGTGCTTGGAGAGACGTGAAAGAGAAGAGCATTGATGGTCGACTTTAGAACTTGCCGCGGCACTCAAAAGATGTTTGAGATCTGGCCAATGGTGATCAGAGGTGAGAGGAGCAGGTTCTTCATGGCCCAAAGAGAGTGCAGTCCGATAGATGGAGAGAGATGACGGCTTGTGGAGGGGGAGATGTGCAGGTTGCAAACGCAGCACTGCTTCGATGTGCAGCAGGGTATATTAGGAGTGGTGGTTGTGGCAGACCTGCAACTTGACAGTCACGTGCAAAGTGACCTGGTTTTCCACACACAAAACAACTCCCTTTGAGTTTGAACTTTCTAGGAAAAATGGTTTTTGTCATGAAATTTGTTGGGGGTCTTGCTCTCTTTGAATTTCTTTTTCTCAGAGAAGGGTAAAGGATGCTTCCCAGACTTTCCTTCAACAAGGTTAGTCTTGGACTTGTATTCAGATGACTTTTCCTTACGTTCATTAGATTTGTTATCTTCTTCTATTTTGAATCTGACAATAAGGTCTTGTAGAGTAATTTCCGACCTCTTATGTTTCAAGGTGTTCTTAAAATCCTTCCACGAAGGTGGAAGTTTTTCAGTGATAGAGGTTACTTGAAATCCTCCGAAGATTTTGTAACCATCGGTTAGAATCTCTTGAATAATAAGTTGTAGTTCTTCTACCTGAGTGGTAACAAATTTACCATCTTCCATTTTGTAGTCAAGAAATATTCTGACCACAAATTTTTTCGACCCAACATCTTCAGTAATATATTTTTTCTCTCACATAGGCCATAAATTCTTCATAGTAGGACAATGAACATACACATCATACAGTGAAGCAATCAAGTCATTCAAGATGAGATTTTTGCACATTTAGTGTTTATGTTTCCATTTGTCTATGATAATTGTTCTAGCAGATTCATGTTCATTAGGCAAATTAGAAATTTCTTCAATCAAGTAATTGTAAAGTTCTAAAGTAGTCAAATAAAACTGCATCTTTTGATGCCATCTTTTGAAATTCGTACCATCAAATGATTCAGGTTTCTCAGAATACTTTGAAGAATTCATATTGATTAATCCAAATTAAAACACAAGTAGTAATACGGATATATTATAAATAATAATTTTTACCTTAAGATTGTTAGAAAATCTGTATATTCCTAGAGAATATAATTCGGATTAAGCAGTAATGTAATAAAATTCACTCACAAGTATGCTGCAACAAAAGGTATGGCAAAGGCAGATCTCTGTAGAACAAAAATAATGAACTTATTGGTGATGTAGTAGTCGTAGAAGAAGGTTGCAATAGATTGCGACGCCACATAGATGTTGTCGGCCTATTGTAGCTTACATCTCCCAGGATTCAACGATCTTCTCTTCTGTACCAACACTATACGAAGAGACGAACTCACAATATCGAACTCCAGAATATCGCAGTAAAGAAGAGAGAAAAATTAGAGATAATTTTATTGTGTAAAACAGTGAAGGGAGAGTCCAAATATATAAGAATACTATCCACAACCCACAAACCCGAGTTGTTTTCTTTTTTTCAAAATAATTTCCATTATAACGAGTTTAACCGTTTTAACTATTATTTACTACTAGGCGGACACCATGTGCAATACACGTGCACCTTACGCGTGGTAACAGCTTACACATGGCACACTCTTAGAGACCACTGATCGTATAGATGTTTGGCCCATCCCTAGTTGGATCTTCATACCAGAATTCATCCTGATTAGTAATTTCTATCTAATGGATTAGTCTTTTTCATGGTTTATTTTTAACCGTGGATTTCTAGAAATATTGGGGGTACTAAGATTCAAAGGTTAAAAATCACTAATCAGGCTGATTTTTGTTAAATATGTCCATTTGGGAGGGGCCAAATATCCATAGGGTTGATGATCTCTATGAGTGTGCCACGTGTAAGGTGAATGTGCATTGCTGTGCCGCCTTTCCTGGTGCTTCCACATCTTTGCACCGAAACATCCCCATTTAGATTGGCATCTTAACAGAAAACCCTCAGAGTCTCATCAACCTTGCTACAAGGCTCAAAAGAAACCCAACTCTACTTCTCATCCCTCTTATCATACGCCCAATCCTTTACCCACCCTCCCCTTCTCCGTCTTCTCGTTCACACTCTACCTACTGTTCAGGGCCTCTCGATACAATTTGAGGCCTAAGGCGAAAATTCTATATAATGCCTTTTATATTTAATAATTAATATATATGATATTAATTAAAAAATTAAACTCTCTATATTATTGAAATTTTTTATATAAAAACTATTCTTGATAATGAAAAACTAAGGAAAAAATTTATATGCATAGACTCTCGGTGCAGAAGGCTCTAGTGGCCCTACATAGGTCATTTTTTAGCCCAATAACTGCACGGATGTTCAACCAAAGGTTTAGAGGGGACTGTTATAATGGTATAACGGACTGGGGGCGTTACCGTTTTTCCGTTAAAACGGCCGTTATAACGAAAAAAATGCTCAGGGGAAAAAACGGAAAAAAATAGGTAAATAATGGAAAAAAATGGCGCTGAAATTCAAATTTTGAATTTTTAAAATTTGAAATTTAAAATTTCAAAAATGAAAAATAACGGAAAAAATGGAATATGACGGAAAAAATGGCCTTTCACAAATTTTTCCAGAAAATAACGGTCGTTATTTTCGTTATAACAGAAAAATAACGGCCGTTATTTTTGTTATAACGGCCGTTAATTTTTGGGCATTTTAACAGTTCATAACGTAACGGGGGAGGTCCGAATCCGTTATAACTGCCGTTATTTTCGTTATAACGGCCATTTTTTAAACCTTGGTTTAACCCACTTATTGGTGGATAAAAGCACTAAACAAGTTATATCTCTCATCAACAGTTCCAATTTACTTTCAAATTGCGTGCGTGGACATATACTTGTCATCCATGTTAAGAAGTGTTTCATGCGGAAAATGCTGCCATAAAACTATTTTCTTCAATAATTGTATTCCGGTAATCTTATGTTTGTGTAGAACATAGCAAGAAACGTATTACAAATTGCTTAATTAGTAAAAACACCCACTGGTTTTCCTTTTTTTCTTTTTAGTTTTTAACATTTAGGAAAAATTGAAGTACAAACATAGGAGTCGCTGTTTTCAACTGAAAATGTGCCCCATGATTTAAAATTTTAAATTGTAAGATTTGAAGGAATCGTAAGATTCAAGTCGTGAATTGTAAGATTTATATAGAAATCGTAGGATTTTTATCTAAAGGGATTTACATTTAATCATTTTGGTTAATATTTGATTTTCTAGGATTTAAATGGTAAATTGTAGGATTTTAACAACACTGCTTTACCTATTGTGACAGTTCCACGCATATTGGTGTTCAATTGTTTCTGAACTGCTTAGTTTTGCCATTAGAAATAGAAGGAAATCAAGATGTTCGATGCTTGAATTTTGGTGGCGGCTTTATTTGTAGTGTTTTAGATATTGCTATTGAATGAGGTTTAAAATATGTCACCTGGGTACTGTTGAGACACGGCTAGGATCAAGGTTTTAAATTTCGCCGAAAAGTTTGAAATTTCAGACCGAAATTCGGTTTCGGGCTACACTGAAACCGAAATCCATAAAAATCGAAAATTTTAAAATTCCAAAATTTTGGATATTTTTGAAATTTCATTCGGATATTTTTTGGTTTGTTGAAATTTCGTGAAATTTTGGTTTTTTGTGAAATTTTGAACTTTTCGTGATATTTCGGTCGAAATTTCGAAATTGTCATTACTAATCTCAATTTCAAAATTTCTAAAATTTCAGTTTCGGGCCTCACCGAAATGGCATACGAAACAGAATTTTTAAACCTTGGCTAGGATACGTCATGGGAACAGCATTTGCACTTGAAAACAAAGTGTCTGAGACGGGTTCGGCAACCAATTTTAAGTGTCCAGGTAATATAGGGGTGTTAACATGGAACTCCCTTCTGCAGGGTACTTAAAATAAGGTTAATTTGCTCATCGTTTCTGTTTATTCATCTCTTGTTGTACTGGTTTTTTTATAACGCCAAGCCAAGGATCGATATCCTTGCTCAATTCCAAACCTGCCATCATCTATTGATTTTTTTTCTTCATGTGGGCTAACGCCAACTCATCTCTAGCTTCTTTGTATAACGCCAAGCCAATGGTCCATCTATGTATTCCCACATCACTTGTACCTCCAGCACATCTGAACTCGCTTCCTTGATAATAGCCATTCAGTATGTGGGTCCACCTTTCTTGACTAAGCACTTGGTCCCACCTTCGTAATCAGCATCATTCTCTCATTCTTATCTCCAGTAATCCGGTACCTTGGCCCATGTTGTGGCCCAATATTTTAAGGCTCATTAGTATATCAACGTGGCCCACACTTGTGCATTTTCAGAATTGCCCCATTCGGTTCACTGCATAAGCTCACCAATTTGGTCCCAGTGGTTTGACAACTTGGTGGTCCATAATTTGGGCAATCATCGAGCAAACCCGTCTTTGGGTCTAGTAGCTTGTTGTAGTCCAACCCTTGATCCGTATCCATATTTCGCGACCATTGATCATGTTGAAGAATTTGCTTTTGGTATCTTGGCTCTTTCGTTCTCTTGGTTTTGGGTCGGGCTCTACGATTCTCTGGCTTTGCTAGTACTGGTTGTAAGCTTCTACGGTTGATTGTGGGCCCACCGGTCTCGAGAATCGTCCCCTTGGGGTTTCCTGCGATAGTAGAAGCGCGTAATGAGACTTAATCAGAATTGCTTAATATTAAGACTTCTAAAAATGTGTTTAATGCATGCAAATATATCATTTTGTCTGGAAAGTGTGTTTTACATAATGGAAGGGACTCTTACATAGAAAAGTGGATAAATAGAGCAGTTTTATGTAGGAGAGTGCGATAACACTAAAATGATAATTGTTTAAAATAAGCACTTTTGAACGCATATCAGTTATAAATAGAAGCTATACCTATTAACATTCTTATAGATGTTATCTTTGTTATTGGAGAATATGTGTCAAAGAAATCAACACCATCTTTTTGTATATATCCTTTTGCAACTAACCTAACCTTATATTTATTTATAGAGCCATCAGATTTTAGCTTCTTCTTAAATATCCATTTACAACCAATAGGTTTGCACCCAGGAGGTAGATCAATTATCTCACAAGTGTTGTTATACATTATGGATTTATATTCACTAGTGATGGCTGTTGAAAAATCCGGGTTGAAAAACCTGAAAATGTGACTAACGGCACTTTTGGCATAAATAAAAGTGGGACCCACTTATCTTTTGAGGTAGGTCCATGTTGATTTTTCATCTCATTGATATGGAGAATAATGTGGTTAAATTATTAACTAAGACCCTTTACGGGTGAATGAAAAATTGGCTCCAAACTACCCTACTTGTAATGTTTGCAAGTGAGTACAGTTTGTGAAAAACTTTAGTCCCACATTGGAAAACAACAAGATTGGAATGCAACTATATATAGAAGTTGTTCCATAGAGACTTGTAAGCACAAAGTGAATAGTGGATGGGCTCGTGCACACACGAGGGCCCATGAGGGATAAAAGGATTTGGATCTTGAGATCCGAAATTCCTTAATGCACACCCGTTGGCGGCGTGCGTCTTGCATGTGTCACGCGTGCAGGGGGGTGCAAATCCCAGCTTTAAGCCTCACGTGTGCGCGAATACCTAAAGTTTTAACAATTGGGCTTCGGGCCTTCCTTCTTGACTTGGGCGAATTCATTGTTTTCTCTGTTCATTGAACATGGGAATATTCTGATTCATCGAACATGGGTATAACTGTCAACCGGTTATGTAACCGTCTCGAATTACCTTCTTCTTTATTTAATCCTATTTCATCATCTCTTTCAATATAGAATTTCTATGCTTTTAACAATTTCTCTGGATTTTATAAATTTTCTTCTATGAGAGTACGAACATAGTTCTGGTTAGCCAGACGTATGGATTAAGTGCTATTTCCATACGTTGAGATCATTGTATCCTAGGAGATAGACGTCCAGAGACCTTTAGCACTGCAATAAGGGGACGAATTTGTCTTAAGGCTATTGTGTCCAACACAAGCCTCGATCCATTATACTTGCCAATAAGCCATGAGTTTTTAATTTTATTTATTTTATTATTTTATTCTCCTCTCCTATTCTTCTATTTTCTGTGAATATATCATACAGATAACAATGGCTTGTTGTTAAAAAGAGACATCAGTTGAGACCATAGCCTCTCTATATGTTTGAGGATCATCTTCTACAAAATAAGTTAAGAAATCAGGACTGTAACTGGAAGTAGTCATTGTTTATTTACTTCTTCTAGGTTCTAAGTCATCTTATTTGAAGAGTCAATTGGAACACTAGATTCAGTAATCATTGTCTTCCCATTTTCTATATTTTTTTCTTTTAAAGAAAATGTATCATAAAAAAATTCAGCATCCCTAGACTCAATTATGGTATTTACTTCAATAGAATTATTTATAGATTTTATTATTAAAAATCTATAGGCATTGCTATTATGAGTGTAGCCAATAAAACCACAGTCTACTATTTTAAGACCAAGTTTGGTTCTCTTAGGGGCAGGAATAGACACTTTAGCCAAACACTCCCACACTCTTAGATATTTATAAGAAGATTTCCTATTATTCTATATTTCATAAGGTGTATTATCTACATCTTTAAAATGAACTTTGTTAAGTATGTAACAAGCAGACAACTAAGTTTTCCCCACATATTCATAGGAAGTCTTGAACTAATTAACATTGAGTTAACCATGTTTTTTAAGGTTTTTTTTCTTTCTTTCAGCTTTTCCATTAGATTTAGAACAATAAGGTTCAGTGGTTTCATGTATGATTCTATTATCTTGACAATACTTGGTTAGAGGTTCGCAAACATATTTTGTACCTCCATCCGACCTTAATATTTTAATTCTATTTTGTAACTGATTTTCTATCTCAGTCTGATAGATTATAAACTTTTCTATGGCTTCATTTTTATTTTTAGTAAGTATACTGAACAACATCTTGAACAATCATCTATAAAGGTTATGAAGTATTTATTATCTCCTCTAGTGACATGTCCCTTAAGATCACACAAATCATTGTGAATTAAACTAAGTGGTTCATTGCTACGTTCAACACTTTTAAATGGTTTCTTAGTGTATTTTGATTCTACGCATATTTCACATTTTCGTTCTTGTGGAATATCACATCTAGAGATATATCCTATGTTCATTAGTTTTTTCAGCGATGCACGGTTCACATGTCTTAGTCTACCATGCCAAGTATCATAAGAGTCTACGATATAAACAGAAGACAGAGATGCTTTATTAAAATTCTCAAATACGATATTCAATTTAAATAGACCGTCATTTAAATACCATTTCCCAACAAAATACCCTCCCTTAGTCAAAATAAACTTGTCTACCTCAAATACAAGTTTGAACCCTTTCTTGCTTAGAAGTGACCCAGAAACTAAGTTCTTCTTTATTTCTGGAACATGCAAAACATCCTTCAACATAAGGACTTTGCTAGAGGTGAACTTCAGTGTCACGGTCCCCTTACCCTCCACCTTAGAGGCTGATGAGTTGCCCATGTATTGTTCACCATTCACCATTGCAGTGTATGAGGAGAATGCATTTTTGCTTTCACAAATGTGCCTGGTAGCCCCAGTGTCCACCCACCAATCGTTCATATCACTGACGACGTTCACTTTTGTCACGACAGCAAAGAAGTTCCCATCTTCAGCCATGTTTGTCTAGTTCTGAATCGGTTTACCTATTTGGTTACCCTTGGCATTGCATCTTCGGCAGTCACGTGCAAAGTGACCTGGTTTTCCACACACAAAATAACTCCTTTTGGTATTGAACTTTCTTGGAAAAATGGTTTTTGTCATGAAATTTGTTGGGGGTCTTGCTCTCTTTGAATTTCTTTTTCTCAGAGAAGGGTAAAGGATGCTTCCCAGACTTTCCTTCAACAAGGTTAGTCTTGGACTTGTATTCAGATGACTTTTCCTTACGTTCATTAGATTTGTTATCTTCTTCTATTTTGAATCTGACAATAAGGTCTTGTAGAGTAATTTCTGACCTCTTATGTTTCAAGGTGTTCTTGAAATCCTTCCACGAAGGTGGAAGTTTTTCAGTGATAGAGGTTACTTGAAATCCTCCGCAGATTTTGTAACTCTCGGTTAGAATCTCTTGAATAATAAGTTGTAGTTCTTCCACCTGAGTGGTAACAAATTTACCATCTTCCATTTTGTAGTCAAGAAATATTCTGACCACAAATTTTTTCGACCCAACATCTTCAGTTATATATTTTTTCTCTAACATAGGCCATAAATTCTTAATAGTAGGACAATGAACATACACATCATACAGAGAAGCAATCAAGCCATTCAAGATGAGATTTCTGCACATTTAGTATTTATGTTTCCATTTGTCTACGATAATTGTTCTAGCAGATTCATGGTCATTAGGCAAATCAGAAATTTCTTCAATCAAGTAATTGCAAAGTTATAAAGTAGTCAAATAAAACTGCATCTTTTGATGTCATCTTTTAAAATTCGTACCATCAAATGATTCAGGTTTCTCAGAATACTTTGAAGAATTCATATTGATTAATCCAAATTAAAACACAAGTAGTCATACGGATATATTATAAATAATAATTTTTACCTTAAGATTGTTAGAAAATCTGTATATTCCTAGAGAATATAATTCGGATTAAGCAGTAATGTAATAAAAATTCACTCACAAGTATGCTGCAACAAAAGGTATGGCAAAGGCAGATCTCTGTAGAACAAAAATAATGAACTTATCAGTGATGTAGTAGTCATAGAAGAAGGTTGCAATAGATTGCGACGCCGCATAGATGTTGTCGGCCTATTGTAGCTTACATCTCCCAGGATTCAACGATCTTCTCTTCTGTACCAACACTATACGAAGAGACGAACTCACAATATCGTACTATAGAAAATCGCAGTAAAGAAGAGAGAAAAATCAGAGATAATTTTATTGTGTAAAACAGTGAAGGGAGAGTCCAAATATATAAGAATACTATCTACAACCCACGAACCCGAGTTGTCTTCTTTTTTTCAAAATAACTTCCATTATAACGAGTTTAACAGTTTTAACTATTATTTACTACTAGGCGGACACCATGTGCAATGCACGTGCACCTTACGCGTGGTAATAGCTTACACATGGCACACTCTTAGAGACCACTGATCGTATAGATGTTTGGCCCATCCCTAGTTGGATCTTCATACCAGAATTCATCCTGATTAGTAATTTCTATCTAATGGATTAGTCTTTTTCATGGTTTATTTTTAACCGTGGATTTCTAGAAATATTGGGGGTACTAAGATTCAAAGGTTAAAAATTACTAATCAGGCTGATTTTTGTTAAATACGTCCATTTGGGAGGGGCCAAATATCCATAGGGTTGATGATCTCTATGAGTGTGCCACGTGTTAGGTGAATGTGCATTGTTGTGCCGCCTTTCCTGGTGCTTCCACATCCTTGCACCGAAACATCCCCATTTAGATTGGCGTCTTAACAGAAAACCCTCAGAGTCTCATCAACCTTGCTACAAGGCTCAAAAGAAACCCAACTCTACTTCTCATCCCTCTTATCATACGCCCAATCCTTTACCCACCCTTCCCTTCTCCGTCTTCTCGTTCACACTCTACCTACTGTTCAGGGCCTCTCGATACAATTTGAGGCCTAAGGCGAAAATTCTATATAATGCCTTCTATATTTAATAATTAATATATATGATATTAATTAAAAAATTAAACTCTCTATATTATTGAAATTTTTTATATAAAAACTATTCTTGATAATGAAAAACTAAGGAAAAAATTTATATGCATAGACTCTCGCTGCAGTCGATGCAGAGGGCTCTAGTGGCCCTACATAGGTCATTTTTTAGCCCAATAACTGCACGGATGTTCAACCAAAGGTTTAAAGGGGACTGTTATAATGGTATAACGGACTGGGGGTGTTACCGTTTTTCCATTAAAACGGCCGTTATAACGAAAAAATTGCTCAGGGGAAAAAACGGAAAAAAATAGGGAAATAAAGGAAAAAATGGCACTGAAATTCAAATTTTGAATTTTTTAAATTTGAATTTTAAAATTTCAAAAATGAAAAATAATAGAAAAAATGGAATATGACGGAAAAAATGGCCTTTCACAAATTTTTCCAGAAAATAACGGTCGTTATTTTCGTTATAACAGAAAAATAACGGCCGTTATTTTCGTTATAACAGAAAAATAACGGCCGTTATTTTCGTTATAACGGCCGTTAATTTTTGGGGATTTTAACGGTCCATAACGTAACGGGGGAGGTCCGAATCCGTTATAACGGCCATTTTTTAAACCTTGGTTTAACCCACCTATTGGTGGATAAAAGCACTAAACAAGTTATATCACTCATCAACAGTTCCAATTTACTTTCAAATTGCGTGCGTGGACATATACTTGTCATCCATGTTAAGAAGTGTTTCATGCGGAAAATGCTGCCATAAAACTATTTTCTTCAATAATTGTATTCCGGTAATCTTATGTTTGTGTAGAACATAGCAAGAAACGTATTACAAATTGCTTAATTAGTAAAAACACCCACTGGTTTTCCTTTTTTTCTTTTTAGTTTTTAACATTTAGGAAAAATTGAAGTACAAACATAGGAGTCGCTGTTTTCAACTGAAAATGTGCCCCATGATTTAAAATTTTAAATTGTAAGATTTGAAGGAATCGTAAGATTCAAGTCGTGAATTGTAAGATTTATATAGAAATCGTAGGATTTTTATCTAAAGGGATTTACATTTAATCATTTTGGTTAATATTTGATTTTCTAGGATTTAAATGGTAAATTGTAGGATTTTAACAACACTGCTTTACCTATTGTGACAGTTCCACGCATATTGGTGTTCAATTGTTTCTGAACTGCTTAGTTTTGCCATTAGAAATAGAAGGAAATCAAGATGTTCGATGCTTGAATTTTGGTGGCGGCTTTATTTGTAGTGTTTTAGATATTGCTATTGAATGAGGTTTAAAATATGTCACCTGGGTACTGCTGAGACACGGCTAGGATCAAGGTTTTAAATTTCGCCGAAAAGTTTGAAATTTCAGACCGAAATTCGGTTTCGGGCTACACTGAAACCGAAATCCATAAAAATCGAAATTTTTAAAATTCCAAAATTTTGGATATTTTTGAAATTTCATTCGGATATTTTTTGGTTTGTTGAAATTTCGTGAAATTTTGGCTTTTTGTGAAATTTTGAACTTTTCGTGATATTTCGGTCGAAATTTCGAAATTGTCATTACTAATCTCAATTTCAAAATTTCTAAAATTTCAGTTTCGCGCCTCACCGAAATGGCATGCGAAACAGAATTTTTAAACCTTGGCTAGGATACGTCATGGGAACAGCATTTGCACTTGAAAACAAAGTGTCTGAGACGGGTTCGGCAACCAATTTTAAGTGTCCAGGTAATATAGGGGTGTTAACATGGAACTCCCTTCTGCAGGGTACCTAAAATAAGGTTAATTTGCTCATTGTTTCTGTTTCTATTCATCTCTCGTTTTGTACTGGTTTTTTTATAAAAGTTTGCTGGAGAAAATACCTTCGTCGTAGCATCGTTGGGTAGTGAGATGATTTCTAATCTTGTTCCAAGGATTTAAATTTCGGTGGATTTCTACACTGAAATAATCCACCGAAATTTCAGTTTTTTACCTCACCGAAATTCTTTTGAAACCGAAATTTAAATCCTTGATTCGAACCTTCAAAACTATGAAGAAGTTCAAAACAATTCAAGACTCAAAGGCATTCCCCTCCTCCGTGCTCTTTGTAAACACTGGAACATCAAAGAGGCAGAAGAGTTTATGCTTCTAAACAAGAATCATATTCCCCTTGGAGACTCAGAGTTTCGACACTGTTCTAAATGGGTGGTGTGACATCTCTCTCGATGTGGTCAACTCATTGATGCTACTTCGTATACCCACTTGATCTCTTGTTTCTGAAAAGTCAGGAACCTATTCAACTCATCGAGACTCTACGCTGAGATGAAGAAGTGTTGGGTCCCAGGCCTTGGGGTATACAATTCGCTTATATGTGTACTAACTTGGGAGAATTGCCTGAAGGAAGCTCTCAAGGAGGGAAGCTCTCAATCTCCTTGACAAAATTAAAGAGGCTGGTCTACAACCAGATTCTACCACATACAACTCTATGACACTTCATCTGTGTGAAGCACAGAAGTTATAGGAGGCCCGGAATGTTTTGGCCAACATGGGAGGGACACAACACAACTACCAGGACCTACCACGCATTTGTCAAGGGAGGGAATGTAGAAAGAACCCTGACATTGCTTAAGCAAATGAGGGAAGCTGGTTCTGGTCGCAATGGACACGCATTTCTCCTAATTCTTATCAAGTTTCTCAAATTGGAGCAACCGGAGAACGCGTTGAGGATGTGGATCAAAATGAGGGAGTACAAGGTAATGCCAGATTCTTGTAGGAGGGCTGGCAGCATGTGGTTGGCTTGTGAAAGCTAGGGAACTCTATGATGAGATGAGATCAAGGTATTTCTCATATGATCCAAAGCTTGAGAAGCTCTTGAAGGAGCCTGTAGGAGGCGATAGAGATCATGGAGAAAGGCAGGGGAGACATAGCAAGGAAGATATCCGGGTGTCCCTTGTACGAAAGACAGCATGATGGGAGGGAAAACCTAGAGACCAATTAAGAAAGGAAACACCAATTTATAAAGAATAGATTGTGATTCTGACCAAACATAGCATCAAAGAGTTGGGAGTTATACGAGCCAGTGTCACCATTTTTCCTACTACATAGGGGCAGCAAATCTGATAACCATGTCGAAACAAAACGATGAGGACCGCACTTTTTGCATGACTGTATTTTGGGAAAATCCTTTTAAGTTTTGGGTCCTAGGAATGCCGAAACATGTTGCCAATCGATCCCAGGTGGTTGGGATATTGTGGGCAAAAAAGTTTGATAAGTAATCAATTTTTGGGTAGATCAGAATTTCCATGTATATGCATTGTAATGGCCATAATTACCTGATACTTACCACTCTTTTACAGATAGTACAAACCGTTTTAACAGGCGTAATAACCGTTACAACAGTAAAAGTCAACCAATGGGCATTTATTTTTTCAATAACATATAAATTTCAGTATAATTACAAGTCTCAACTACAATGATTAATAAAAACGATGAAAATTGATGAAAATAAAATTCGAATTTCCCAACATCAAAATATACTTTACCAAAAATGCCTTATTTTATCGAAAATGTCGATTGTTATGTTCTTTAATTTATTTTTAATAATTTTACTCTTTTAGGGGTACTTTAGACTTTACGCAACTTTTCTTTTTCTTTCAATCTTTAGCAGTTGACATCAGCGTGCGTCAACTGCAGTTCATTCAATGCTCATCTCTTATTAAAAAATCAAAGAATCTTTATTCCTAATATAACCTTCAAATTTTTTAAATTTATTAACAATGTTTCTTTCATTTTTCAAAATTTTTTACTTTATAAGGTGTCATTTAACATTTTAATATTTTAACTCAACTTTTAAAGCATTTATTGAACCCTATTGTGGCACCTGAACTCTATCATCGTAATTGATGACGGATCCACAGTGTGAGCCACGTGGCACACTATTAAAGACTATTGACCGAATGGTTGCTCCATCCCTAAATAGACTAATGTAACAAAAATCGGCTTGATTAGTGATTTCTAACTTTTGAATTTGAGTACCCCAAATCCTATTAGAATCCATGGAAAAGACCATAATCCAACGAATAGAAATTTCTAATCAGGGTGAATTTTTGTACGTATGACCAATTAGGGATGGGCCAAACATCTATACGATCAGTGGTATCTAAGAGTGTATGTGGTTCACAATGTGGGTTCGTTAACAACTTCGATGGGCACCCTCATTAATTTTTTTTTTAAGGATCAGTTTAGGTGTCAAGCCCGGGGTTCAATAAATGATTTTACAATTGAGTTAAAATGTTATATGACCAAAACACCCTTATAAAGTAAAAAAAATTCAAAAAATGAAAGAAGCAATGTTTATAAATCTAAAAAATTTGAGGGTCATATTAGGAATAAATTTTTTTATTTTTTAATAGGAGATGAGCATTGAATGAGCTTCATTTGGCATACGACGTCGTCAATAACTAGAGACCAAAAAAAAAAAGGAAAGCTACGTAGAGTCTAAAGTATCCTTAAAAGACTAAAAATATTTTTAAAAATTAAAGAAACATAACATAAGAATTTTTAGTAAAATATGGGCATTTTCAAGATTTTATGCGTCTAGAACGCAAGAAGGCCCTTCTCTCTTTAAACAGTAAAATAGATGTAAATAATAATAAAAAATAAATTCCTCTACCCCCAAGATTAGAGAAACCCTTTCACCTAAAAATCCCCACCGTACTCCCAAGATTACTGCCATCAACGTACTCCTTAAGCCATGAGCTCCGCTAGTGGGGGGGGCCACAGCTGGACCGTTCGACATCCATCGGTGAAGGTGCTGGAGAAATACCCATGAACACACATCTCAGCGACATCACCACTACGATCAGCTTCGGGCCCTTCTCGCAATGTCCCTTAGCTCTGCTGATGTAATAGAACGAGCCAGATCGTTTGAGCTCCACCTTTGTGTTCCCATCCTTGTATTCAGCAGTAGGGCTCGATGCGTTGCAGCTCAGATAATCTTCTGTACTCACTAGCAACACTGAATCCTTCTCGGCTTCGTACTTCCAAACTGTAGAAGAGAGAGATAAGAAACAGAGGAAGAGAAACCAGATGGGGAAAACTTGGAACTGAAAGTGCAAGTTACCGAGAGAGTCCTTGATTTGGAAACGAGAGCCCGTCCATTGATTCAGAATTCAGATTGAGAGGATGGATGGGATTTTCCAAGCATCGGTCTTGCCTCCAAATAAGAAATCTTTAGCTTCTGAGAAGCTGAACAAGAGAAAGATAAGCACCAAAGAAGAAGACATAATTCTTGCAGAAGCCATCGATACCAAAGAAGAGCTTGAAACTTCAATCCTTTGTTTCTGCATATTCTATGTAAAGAGACCAGTGAATGAGCTGTTTCAGGCCTTTCTCCTCAATTTAAAGAGAGGGAAAGAAGAAAATAGCCGTTAGCTCAGGCTCGGAGTTCAGGTTCGGTTGTTCATTAGGAGTTGCCGAAGCTATTTATTAAGGTCCACCTGGCATAGCTGGGAAGCTGAGTTTTGTCGGTTTCTCTGCAACTCTGAACGGTACTGAAATTTGGAATAAAACGAGTTGGAAAGCTGTTCGATTTTTTATGAACAATAATTATTTCTAGTGGAAATTTGAACGATTCAGGTAAAAATAGTCATCAATCCAGACTCTAGAAATATTGGACCAAACCTCAAATGTTTCTCTCTAACCACAATCAAGAGCCTTTGTACCCATCCAATGTGCCACGTGGCACAATATTTTGGGACGCACTGACCCATGGATGTTTGGCTCACCTCTTTGTGGACCTACAAACCAAAAATCAGCTTAATTGATGATTTCTAGCTATTGGATTTTTGCATTTTAATGGGATGATTTCTAGCCATTGGATTTGAGCTTCTTGTTTCTGGTGATCAAATCTAACTGCTAAAAATCACAAATCAATCTGATTGGTGTATAGATCTTCCAAGAGCTGGGCCAAACATCCATGGGGTCACTGATCCAAAAGAGTGTTCCATGTGGCATTTTGGGAGGAGTAGTAGACAACTTCTTTCTCCTTTCCATTGGCCACAAGGCAGAACTCCACTGGAGGTGCAACTGGGCGGGGTTGGATCGGTTTTGATTATTTTCCATTTAGGCTCTGTTTGTTTCGTGTTAATCTTTTATTCCAGAATCATTTTTTTCCTAAGTTTGGGATTTTCCATTTATTTGTTTCGTAGAAAAATCTATTTTGAAGTAAAATTTGATTCCAAATGTCATAAATTGTGAAAAGATGCCACCAATTTTAACATGGAATGTTATTTTCCAAGAAAATGTATCATTATTTAACACTTTATCCCCTTCCTTTCTTTGACCAAAACCTTACCACCATCATTGCTGCCTACATGTGGGTCCCACGTGTCAAGTGACCCACATATCAAGGCCACACATGCTAGGTGGGTCACACATTTTAGTTGGCCCTATATATAAGTAGGTTCTATACATCAAAAGGGTCGCATATTAAGCCACTCATGCTAAGATGGAATACAGATAGGTAGGCCCCAAGATCCAACCCAATTCAAATCAATATTCAGCAAGTTTGGATCAAGGTTTAAAGGTGGCCATTTTAATGGTATAACGGACTGGGGGCATTACCGTTAAAACGGATTGTTGTAACGGCCATGGGCAAAAATGGAAAAAAAATGAAATTTAACGGAAAAAAAAAAAAAGGAAAAAAATGGCACTGAAATTCAAATTTCAAAAACGAAAAATAATAATAATAATTTAACGGAATTTAACAGATTTAATGGCAGTTTTTTTCACAAAATTTTTCAGAATTTAACGGCTGTTAAAACGGAAAAAATGGCCGTTAAATTCAAAGCGTCAAAACGGGTTTTAATGATTTTTACGGTAACAGGTTGGGGGCATTATGGTTTAAATGGCCGTTTTTAAAATCATGATTTGGATCATTAAGATGGAATACGAATAAAAATAAGTCTTATAAGGAGACCTGGGGAAGCGCATCAGATCAGATCTCAAGAATCACGTAGGATATCTTGGTACCCATAGAAGTTGAGACTTGAAATTATACTGAAATTTATATGTTATTGAAAAAATAAATGCCCATTGATTGACTTTTACTGTTACAACGGTTATGGCCATTACAATGCATAATACTGTTAAAACGAAAATAACGGCCATTATAACGGATTCGGACCTCCCCCGTTACGTTATGTACCGTTAAAATGCCCAAAAAATAACGGCTGTTATAACGGCCGTTATTTTTCATTTATGACGAAAATAATGGCCACTATTTTCTGGGAAAAATTGTGGACAAAAAAAACGGCCATTGTCTTCGTTTTTTTCTGTTATTTTCTATTTTTTCCATTATTTTTCGTTTTTGAACATTTGAATTTCAGAGCCATGTTTTCCGTTATTTTCCCCTTTTTCCGTTTTTGTCCCTGAGTGTTTTTTTGTTATAACGGAAAAAACGGTAACGCCCCCAGTCCGTTATACCGTTATAACAGCCCCCTTTAAACCTTGGTTTAAATTACACACTTAATACTTAATTCTATTATTTAAGCAGCACGTGCATAGAGTATGATGAGTCTGGAAGATAAAACTAAGGGCGCTGTGGATTTCCATTTTTGTGACAAAAAAAGATATCTTATTAGAGAAATTTAGATGGGCTTTTTAAGCTTGAGGATGCATGATGGAACCAATGGGATATGGTGGAGACTAAAAAAGGACCAGCCAAGATCAGTTCAAGTCCAGTTGTTTTGCCCAAGGTTTAAAAAACGGCCGTTATAACGAAAATAGCGGCTGTTATAGCAGATTCGGACCTCCTTCGTTATGTTATTTACCGTTAAAACAGCCCTTTTTTTCCTTATATTCCGTTTTTCCGTTGTTTTTCATTTTTGAAAATTTCAAAATGTGAATTTTGGCGCCATTTTATTGTTTGTTTCCATTACTTTACCGTTATTTTCTGTTTTTGCCCCTGAGCGTTACAATTCGTTATAACGGCCGTTTTAAATGGTCTCTTTTAAACCTTGGTTTTGCCCTCTGTCTGGTAATTATGCGGAGCCCAATTTTTGGACCATTTTTTCCCTTAAAATAAGACTAGTTTTAGCTTTTTGAAAAGATGTTGTAACCAAGGTTTAGAAAATGGCCGTTATATAACGGATTCGGACCTACCCTGTTACGTTATGGACCGTTAAAATGCCCAGAAAATAACTGCCGCTATTTTTCCGTTATAATAATGAAAATAGGAAAATTTTGTGAAAAAAAACAGCCGTTATTTTCCGTTATTTTCCCGTTATTTTCCATTTTTTCTTTATTTTCCATTTTTTAAATTTTGAAATTCAAATTTTAAAATTCAAAATTTGAATTTCAGCGGCATTTTTTCCGTTATTTCCGTTACTTTCCCATTTTTTTCCGTTTTTGTCCCTGAGCGTTTTTTTTTTGTTATAACGGAAAAAACGGTAACATCCCCAGTCCGTTATACCGTTATAACGGTCCCCTTTAAACCTTGGTTGTAACATCAAGCAAGTTCTTCCATCCCTAAACTGGACTAGGGCTGGAATAAGCCCTGAAAAGGTAAGCATTCCAACATGGCCCCCCCTTGACTCTTCCAGCATATCAAAAAGAGAACGCATAATGGAACGAATGGTAGTGTGTGGTGACTCTGTAACAATTGAAAAACTTACAATGGGTCGGGCTCAGGAGCCCCCCTTTTTCTCACCCCCTCTCAAGAGTCGGGCTCCAGGCCGTACAATGGTCGACAACGCTGAGCTGGAGAGGTTAGAAAAAGGGGCGCACGGCTTCCATGCGCCAGGGCCACACGGACCAAACAAAACGGCCCTACTAATTTTGTGACACATCAGCAAAAAAGCAGAAATTCGTGCAACTATCAACACAACCGCAACCCAGGTTTTTTCTGTTACGTCATGGGGCGTGGTAAATTTTTGATTTTTTGGTGACATGTCACAACATGAGCAGGGCCGTTTTGTTTGATCTATGAGGCCCTGGCGCATGGAAGCCCTACCCGAAATAGGGGGTCGGAGCTTGAGCCGTAATTGAAATACTGGAATAAATTATTTGTTTTTCTTATGTGAGGGAAAATATTATGACATGCATATCTAGTCAAGGACTTGGTTCAATATTTATATAACAAAACAGGGAAGTTGTCTTATCTCTTATCTTATCCGGCTTCATAAGATAAGAGTGGTTGAGATCAAATCCATCCATCTATTGTGGATGGTTAGATTTCAGCCACTCCATCCCCTTATTTATTCAGTCACTCCCACTCATTTGACCCCACGTGCAACTGATCAAAAGTTTGAATTTTAACGCCATTATTTTCTGTTATTTTCATTATTCTCTCATGTTTTCTATTTTTACCCTTATGTGTTACAATCCGTTATAACAGAAAAACGGTAACGCCCCCAATCTGTTATACCGTTTGAGTGTCGAAGGCACCCAATTTTTGCAATGGGAGAGTGCGGTGGGCACGGGCCATTTACTAGTATAGAATACAACAAGGATCCCAATGAGAAAACTATTAGTGAACATGAAAGGAAAGAATGTGGGTATGGGTATTAAATATATACCTATCTTTTTAGGCAAAATACTTGTAAAAAATCTCATTTAATTTTCTTAAGTGATTTGACCATTGACTGAGACTTTTCGACTTGCCCGAACGCAAAAATAGAAACTTAGAACCAATGAACTTCTTCTTCTTCTATGTTTTGCACTGTTTCTCAATTGCTCAAAGATTTCATTTCGATTTTACTAAGGTCAATGAATTGAACTGTTGCCTTCATTGATCAGTATCTGACAACAATACTATAAAGTGCAAGGGACGAATCTGCTTTAGGACCATGCGTAGAAGGTGGCTAATGGGTGTGTGATAACAACACTATAGAGTGTAGGGGACGAATCTACCTTAGGGCAATATGTCGAAGGTAGCTAATGGTAACACCTTGCAATATCATCGACATTTCATAGGTACATTAACAGGCGCATGATGCATGTCACATGGGGTACGATAATCCTAAAGTTTAAAAGTATAAGAAGGTATTACTAATTTTTTTTCAAATTGAAGGGGTGTTGTTCACCAAACGGTGGGTCAAACATTCATAGGTCAACGGATCCAAGGTGTGTCGAGGCCACCAATTAGGCTAAATTTTGGTGTGTGGGGCCACCAAGAGGTGGGCGCGCAGTGGGCCCAAAACGTAGAACCACTTGGTAGTTGGTATTTTGAAGGGATAACTTCAAACTTTGAAGTTGCCATAGTAACAGCAAACCTTTTCTTCCTCTCTTATACATCGTAGAACTTCGTAACAAGAGACACATGTCCCATCATAAACTAGACACGTGTCACACACCAAAGACGCATCCGTTCAAGGCTGCATGACTCTTATTAAAAGAGAGAATGGGAGGTAGCGAAGAGTGGAGAAAGATGGCAGATACACATAAGATGACACCCGAAGACGTGAAGGCTACCGGAGTGGAGGCGTCGAAGAGGCCGCCAGGGGGCGTACTGCACCAGCGGCGCAACCTACCCTTCTGCCCAATCAAGATGGCAGTGGCCGGGCTTCTAATGGCAGGCACCATCGGTTACTTCACCTTGTACTCTAAGAAAAAGCCGGAAGCCACCGCCTTGGATGTTGCCAAGGTCGTTACTGGCGTCTCCGACACCGAGTCCACTCATCCCCGCAAGTAGCCTGATTGGATCGATTGCTCAGTGCTCACGGCGTACGTTAGAATGTTTTGCTCTTTATGATCCGAAAATAAAATACTCGCTACATCTATACGACTGTCCTGGATCCTCTTCTTCTTCCTTTTTTTTTTTAAGATTTTCCCAAGAAACGTCGGGAGTTTTGGTTGTAAGTTAATTGCGATGCCAAGTGCAATGACATCACTGTCTCTCATGTATTTTGCGTGCAAGTATCATGTTGATGGACGGCCATGGTTTCACTTCAAATGCTGCAAAATTACAGCCGTAGATCTCCAGTGAGCTGATATGGATGGAAGATGAATGTATATATCAGATATGACACACGTCGATCGTGTGTTACTCATTCAATCCGTTGATTAGGTGGGCCACCTTTTGGATGACTCACATTCGAAAATCGTGACTATTGCTTCTTAGCTGTGCAATATTGACCACTTCCAAGTTATTAGATGAGTGAAACCACCCCTTCGTGAGACTCGCTTTCGGGAGAGGTTGGGATCTTGACTTGACCAATTCAAGTTGATTGGTTAGTTTGGATTAGTGGTACCCCACCACACACTCAAAAGCTGGAGAAAATCCAACCTAACGCTACTTTTTATCTTGTGGCACTGTGGTACATTCTTTTGGGCCCACTGACCCATGAATGATTGGCTCTCACCTCGAATGACCGACATACTAAAAATCAGCCTGATTGAGATCTCTAGCCGTTTGATCTGAATCAAACGTTTAAAAATACCCTTGAAAGATGTTCAAATGCAATGGCTATAGATTTATACCAAATGGACTTATAGTGGTGTGAAGTGCATGCTTATACACCAAATTAATGGTGTGCTTTTTTCAGGAAAATTAAATTTTAGATGCAGAGGACTTTGGATGCAGTCGATGCAGAGGGGTCTCGTGGCCCTACATGACTCGTTTTTGGGGCCCACAAACCTCATGGATGATTAACCCACCCCTTGGCGGATATATATATACACGAAAAATCAGTCTCATTGATTTTCTCTAGCCATAGATTATAACACTTTTATAGAATTGATTGTAGCCGTTTGATTCAGGTATGTTTTTTGCATATTTTTGGGCACAATCCAACGGCAACAAATTATCAACCAGGCTGATTTTTGGTATGCATATCCACCAAGGGGTGGGATAAACATCCATGCGGTTAGTGGGCCCAAAAATATGAGCCATGTAGGGCCACGAGATCCCTCTGCATCGATTTCATCCAAAGTCCTCTGCATTTAAAATGTTTCCCTTTTTTCATGCAAGATATGTACCCAATGACATAAAAATAAGAAAGGCAAAATTGGAAAAAGACAAATAGGAGAGCGAAAAAAAATTGGGAACGGTTTTAGAGTGAAAAGAGAAAATAGGAGAGCGAAACTACATACACATGTATTAGTACACCGACAAATACCTATACTACATTTTGGCAAATGCAGCAACCCATGGATGTTTGTCCTTAGCAAACTACAACCCTTGTGTGAGATTACAAAATGTCCTTCAAACTATATTTTGGCATTTTATGTGATCGGTTGATATTGAAAATATCATATTTTTATGCACTTTTATCATGCATTTGAGTTAATGAACTTTTCTCTTATTATGAAAATATTATATTTTCTTCCATGAAGTGTTGGAAATGAACTTATTATTTAATAGTTACTATAACATTTATTGCTTTGACCAATAAATTATATTAATATGAAAAAAATCTAGCAATATAATCTTTCTAACCAATAAACAATATTAAGCAATTGACCAACTTGATTGGGCTAGGGTTGACCCCCCAACCCACCCGAGTTGCAGCGCTAATTAACTTACTCGAGGAGTTAGGACAGTATTGACGATGGAGGGTGTCAGGAAGATGATAACAATGGAGGACGGCGGCATGCGACATTGTGAGGGAAAAGGAAACCCTAACCCTAAGACTCGTTATAACTTAAGATTTAGAGAATGGGGAGAGATTGGGCTGCTAGTTTTAAGCTAATGTATTTAAGTTTAACTATATATATATATATATATTTATATATGATAATTGGGCTTGGATTGAGTTGGGTTACCCAAAGTCTCAACCCGAGCCCAACCCAATTTTTGTTTTGGTTTTGAAAACTGGTCCCAAGGTCGAGTCTTGAAGAGGCCTATAACCCAAAACCAAAGTTAGGTTGAGCCCGTCAGGCTCGGGTTGAGCCCACCCAAGTTGAAGCCCTAGTGAAAATAATTTTGGAGGGGGAGAGATGGACTTTGAGAGGTTTTAGGAGAGCGAGATATGAAAACTATTTTGGAGAGAGGGACAATGGAATAGTTTAAAGAGTACGAACAAATGTTGGAGTCATCTTATGATACATAATTATGTATCAAAATTGGATATAAAAATCTCCAAAATGCCACGTGGCATATATTCTTTCGGGTCTATTCACCCATGAATGTTGGGGACCCACCACGTGTAAAAATGGAGTTTATCCATTGATAAAAAATGCGGAACGATTTCGATATACCATAAGGATACCCAGAGAGGGTGAATATAGGTAATTAAAAATTATATGGTTCAAGTAACCTAAACATATTTTACTTGTAAAATCCTAAAAATCCTTTAAAGAGTAATTTTGTTATTTTGATATATTAGGGTATTCTTGACTTTTTAGACTTTAGTTATGTCTATTTTGACTTTATTTAATTATTAGGATATTATATTTAACTTTAAAAAGTTTTGGAAAAAAATAAAATTTTAAGGCTTTTAGTGGTCTTCATATGGAACCTACATAGGCTTAGTGGGGCCCGTGAGTTATTTTTGAGGCCCATATATGTGCATTATAATTTTATGTTAATTATTTAATTAAAAATATTCACATAACTTATGACTTTAATTAATCAATTGCTTATATTTTGATATTTATATGAATAATGCATGCTTACTTAAATGCTTATGTGTGTGTCATACATCCTACTCTTAGCATTTAAAAAAGATGATGACTAGACTAGCTATAGTTTAATTTTTAAAGAAACTACTTTGCTTATGTGGCTACCACATGTACCAATAAAAATTAATTATGAATAAAATATTATATTTAATAACCATATTTAATTTTTCAAAGTGCAACTTAAGAAATTATTCTCTTCTTCCTACGTAAGAATGGTAAAAAGTTTTTGAAAATGAATCTTACTTTAAAAAGCAACAACTCCTTTGTCATTAAAGTTTAGAAACTTATTTTTAGTCATTAAGAAACTTTACCCCTTAAATAAACTTCTTTGCTAACCTAAACCTAACTTTGCTAACTTAAGCCTTTTGAGAGGCTATATAAAGCCCATAGGAAATATCATTTTTCTCATCAAACCATTAGAGGTTGGCTAGAACTCTTCCCCTCTTCTCTTATGTTGATTTTCTATTTCTTTCTCAAAACCTTAGCTTTTTCCTATTTTGTGAAAGAATTAGTGAAATACCATAAAACAAGAAGGAGATTAGAAGAGAAGAAAAAAGAAGAAAAAAATATGTCACAAAATTCTTATTTTTAAGCACATAAGGTAGGTCGACCTTCATCCCGATGGTTCCATGGCTAGTTTCAATCTACTATAATCTATATACATGTTTTACATTCAAATAGACTTTTGTATAATGTTAAAAAATCTGTTATTTGATTTAATACATTATTTTATGGACTTTATAAAGCATGCTAGATGTATTGGATGTTTGCATTATTTTTGAAATTATTGGATTCATATAAAAGAACCAAAAATTTATGAAGGCCATTTGGACATTTTCTCGAGTTTGGATGGACTTGAATTTTTGAGTGTGATAAGATTACTATGTCTAATAATACATACCTGAAATTCAGCCCGATTTGATATCTAGAGCTTGAGTTATGATTTTTGCATTATTTGTCCCGTTTAGAGATTTATTTTTAGTAAGTTTCGCATATACTTGTTTTATAGCACATTGATCATTGTACATGCATTTGTATCGATTCCATATCATGTTATGAGACTTGGAATAATTAGAAAAGAAATGTTGGATTTGCATGAATTCACGGCTAAGGGTTTTGTGGCCTGTCGTGCCGAAATCCTTGGGTTGTGATCCCAAAAGAGCAAGAAGGGCCTAGAGCCCTGAGGTGCAAAACCTCAACCCCCTTGGAACCATGTGGTGATATTTTGGCGTACTTGTGGCAAGTAGCCCTGTGGGTTTTACTGTTACATGCATATTCATCGAATGTTCAATTCTAAGAAATTTGGCCAAACTAGACTTAGCGACAACTATGCATTTTATGATTGTATCAGCATTACATATATATATGATATATATCCAGATTAATTTGTCATGTTTAGCCGCTCATTCCCATGGACACATGGGTGTTGGAGTGTTCTTATTGAGCTTCCCAACTCACCCTACCTACTTACCATGTTTTAGATTTACCCGATGAAATGGGTACATAGCTGATTTGACGCCAGCGGAGGATTAACTTTTATTATGCTTTATTTTAATTAGACTTGATGTATTATAATTTAATTTGATGAATAACAATGTAATAAATGTTGGTACTTAGTTAATTTTCATGTTTTGGATTATGATGTATGGGTTATATTATAAAAATATGAAATTCATATATTACAATAAAATGCATTGAAATTTATAAATTTGATATATCGTAGAACCCAGCAACGACATAAGTGAACACATTATTTTAATCTATTTCTTACCCTCACGCTCTAGACCATGGGTCTGGATTGTGGACCACGGGTCAGACCGAGTAATCACGGGTCGGGTCTAGGAGATCCAGGTTCAGGGCGAGACATTACTGGTCACATTCAGGTGAACTACTTGCACACAACAATCTAGTTATGATTGATTTTAAAAGCATAAAGATTAATGTAACCAAATCAGATAAAATATACCATGAATATATTCTCTCTGATTTGTTGTAGGTCAATCTAATCAACTAAGGTAGGCGAAAATTAAATCAATAAAACCACAACACGCAATATAACGTGGAAAACCCTCAACGGGAAAAAAACTACGAAGAATAACTAATCACTATGCAAAGTTACAAAAACATAGAAGTTACCACACACAACGTTCCTACAGCCTCCACTTGACTCCCTCGAACCCACTGTCGTTGCATCCACACCGCCTTATATTCCATGCATTGGTCCATCCCCTTAGTGCCATGCATTATCATGCCACTACAACAAACTTGGCTTATAGCGACGGATTTTTAGCGACGGCCAGGTAAAACGTCGCTACATATTAATATAGCGACGAAAATAGGACCATCCGTCGGTATAGCATTTTTGGCGCCCAAAATACACTGATCTATAGCGACGGCCAGATGGAATCCGTCGCTAAATAATCGTATAGTGACGGCCAAAGTGTGACCCTCTCTATAAATATTATTACCGACGGTCTCGGCTGTCGCTATATCATACTTATAACGAGGGTCAGGGTGTGGCCGTCAGTAAAAAGTTCGGTATAAAAAAAAAAAATTTGGGTTTTCGCGACCCGCGCGAAAACCCCTTCTCCATCCTCTAACCTGAAACCCCCTTTGGCTCTCCCACCCGAAACCCCATTTCCCATCTCCTCCACCGGAAACCCCCTTCCCCTCTCCTCCCCCGATGGCTTACGCCGTTTATTCCTGTGGACGCCGTCGGTACTAGTGACGCCGTTTGTCTTCTCCGGCGTCGATCGTGCTTCGTCAAGCGGTAACAGGTATGTTTTGATTAGTTTTTTTTTTGTTTTTCTGTTATCTCCTTCCCTAACTTACCTCATGGTTATTTTTCTCACTCCTTAGTGGATATATACACCAAAAATCGCCCTAATTCATAATCTCTAACCCCATTTATTTGTTAAACCCTCTTTTGAGGGTTTAGGGTAGATATTTAGGAGAAAACCCATGAAACGACTATAATCCAACGCTTAGAAATCTCTGATCAAGCTAATTTTTGGTCTGTAAATTTATATATTGGTTCAAGTGCCTTTTGGTTTGGTTCCAACATCAAACCATCAGTTTCGGTTTCAGTTTCAAGCTGTAGCTCACTCTTTTGGCGTGAGCTAGCACCATTTTTGTTATTCACCATTGCCATCTGGGCCCACGAACCGAACGGATGTTTAGCCCACCCCGTGGTAGACATTTATACCAAAAATCAGCTTGTGTGATGAGTTTTAGCCGTTGATTTTAGTACTAAAAAAATGGTTCAATTCAATGGCTATAATCACGCCTTAAAAAGTACTAAAAAATCTAATGGCTGGAGATTACCATTCATGGTGATTTTTAGTGTGTATATCCACCAAGGAGTACGCGGGATTTACAGTCGGGCCTGTCAATGGCCGACATGCTTACATACCCAGACATGTTGCTTATTTTTTCTTTTATATTCTGTTATTTATTTATTGATAGCACCATTTTTCCGTTATTGTCCCATTTTGGTGTACCTATATTGAAGATGAATCAATGGCTGATTTTAGTGGGTGGATACTAACCGTAAGGATGTGTGTGGCCAATCCCTAAGCGGACCTACAAACCCAAAAATAACCCTGATTAGTGATTTCTAAGTGTTTGATTGAGTTATTTTCATAGATTGATTTTAATCATGAGATTTTGAGCATTATAAACCATTATTTGGGGTACAAGGATCCGAAGGCATGAAATCACTAATCGGGCTAATGTTTGGTTTGTAGGTCCACCTATGTTAAATCCCGTATGAGTGAATGATCACATGGACTGAGGTCCAATAGCTAGAATCACACTTTAAAAAAATGCTAAAATCTAATGGCTAGAATCACACTTCTCTATTAAGTTCGGTCTAACCCCGAACCTACCAGCGATCGGTCCAACCCCGACCTTGTTAGACCGAATAGTAACGCCTTGGTCCATCCCCAACGTGCACAACACTCAATAACAATGAGTGGAAAGAACCTTGAGGTTTTAAGTCTCTAGGAAGGCATGGGTTCGTAAAATCTAGAAAGGATCTAGCTTAGTAGATGAATCTTTTAGCATATATAAAGATACAAGCGTAGATCATCAAGAGAGAAACTCAAAGGATTGAGAATAAGATTCATAGATCTCTCTTGAAAATCAGGGCTTGGATTACTCTTCTCTCTTGTGAACCTTTTAGATCTTGACAAAAGCTTTTTTGCTCTTTTTTATTGCCTTGATCCTTTGATTGCTTAGGGTTTCAACCCAAGGCTATCATTATATAGGGAGAGCAAGTCCAACCTTGAATGGGCAAGTGTCTTAGTTGGGAAAGGAAATTTAACTATTTTTTATAATTCTATTTTGCAAAAGTCTGATCAATTGGTGTAAAAGTATGGTCGATTGGTTTTGTTCCGATCGATTGGATTTAGGTCCAATCGATTGGAAAACCATCAGAAATCAAAATTGACTTTTGAGCGAAGCATAGGCATAATGAATATTTCTCCAATCAATTGGTGTATCGATTCGTCTAATCCAATCGATAGGCTAAAGAATTAAATTGATTGGACTAAACAATACTTGAGTGATTCAACTTCAAAGTGACACTCTTAATTATTACTAACCTAACTACCCACACAACATAGTAGGATGGTATATCACATGGTGTTTTGTCATATATATGGATTAGCCAATACTAAATGTAGAACTTACACTGTGATGGACCTACACACTTAAAACAAGCATGATTGGTGATGTCTTGCCATTGAATTTGATCAATTTCATCATGTTTTTAATGAATAATATACCTAAGGATTTGTTCAAAGTCCATGATGAAAAGGTGTTCAAATCCAACGGGTAGAAATCACAAATTATATTGGTTTTTTGTTTAAGTATACTGAAGTGCGAGCTAAACATTCATGAGTCAATGGGACTAAAAGAATGTGCGCCATGGCAGTTTTTGAGATTTCTATATCAAACTTTTGATACAGGATTTTGTATCATAGGTTTTTTGTAGTTGTTGAGGGCATTTTTAGAAATTATTAGAAAAATGTTATAGCTTTAAAATTACTAGTCGGCCGCACATTCGTTTCACGTGAGTGCTTGTAGAGGCCTCTTAGAAGAAGTGGCAAAATAAAAAGTTTCAACCCAAAGGGCAGTTAGGAAGATTAGTTCGGGATCGGAGTAGCGAAGTTGTAAATTGTGGCAACTCGAAGCATAATTAGAAAATCAAAATTCTGAAGTTGTCACCCCCTCTTATAGGCTTCATAAAGAAGGGCCAAGATCTTATCCCCAACTAGACGGTGGATCTCAGCCCCTCACACCCAATTTTGACAAAAGCTTTGTCGAGGAGTGTCGTGGGCACGAGCCACTAAAGAGGTTGTTTTGGAAATATGGAAGAAATAGCATGAAAAGTAATTAAGAAATTATTTTAGAAATATGAATAATGGTGTGGTAAGTAATTAAGTGATTATTCAATGGTTAATTGTATTGAAAATAAGAATGATGGCATGAAAAATAGTTAAAGTCTTTATCAAGGGGCTATATTGAATGTATAACTAATGACATGAGAATGGATGAGTATTTTAAAGGGAGATGGGCATTTAATGAACTTTTAGTAGAAAGGGGCATTTAATGAATTGGTGCACAGGTTTTTCCGTTTATTTAGGAAATTTTTGACATACCCCCCCAATTCAGTATACCATCCATGACCATCATTTACCTGTATTGACTAACAAAAAAAATTAAAGGGATAAAAATGTCTCTTTCTTCAACCTTAGAACAACCAAGAAAATGAGGGCTTAGGCAAAAACCCCTAACCCCGAATCAAACGGCTTTATTGGACGGTCGGCCTCAAGATTTCAATGAGTTGGCCACCCATCACTAGCGACCAAATAACCAGAGTTTCATGGCCGTCCGACCACACTCCAACAACTAATTTTAATTAAAAAAATCTAATTTTTTATATTTTTTTTAACAGAAAATTTTTGAAACGAACCCAAGTTTAAGGGTATTTTCCAAAAAAAAAACCGTATTTTTCAAAATTTGTCAAAACAATCCTATGATGCCAAACCGTTTGGCGTATGCTCAAGAAAATGTTTTAATGGCAAATTTGCCCTGATCTTGTCGCCTGACGGTTTGGCGTCTATTACTATCCATCGCCAAACTGTTTGGCGTCAGCTATTAAAAGTCACCAAACCGTTCGGCGTATCATAATAAATGTCGCCATACCATTTGGCGACTTTTAATAGCCGACGCTGAACGGTTTGGCGACTATTAATAAATGTCGCCAAACCATTCAGCGTCTGACAGCAATTTGACCTTTTTTTCTCACACAATTTTGGTGTACCCACATGGAAGATAAATCAATGGTTGATTTTTGGTGAGGATGATCCCTCACTGTATAGATCACCCTACAAAAAATCAGCCTATTCTAAAATTTCTAACATCATCAAGCGTGGGTTTCAAGTTAACGCGGTAAAAAATAAACGCCTAACAGTATGGCGTCTTATAAGGCGTATCATTTGAAGAGGGCAATTCGGTCATTTTTAAGTTTCTTGAGAATACACCAAACGGTTCGTCGTCCTAAGTTTGTTTTGACAAATTTTAAAAAATACGATTCTTTATTGGAAAATAACCTTAAACTTGGGTTCATTTCGAAAAAATTTCATTTTTTTAATTGAGTTTTTAAATTGCTCACCAAAGTGGTGGTCGGCCACAAATAATGCTATTTTTTGGATCTAAGTTCCACAAATAATGCTTGAAATCTATGGTTAAAAATCAACCCATGAAAACGACTCCCTGTCAAATCCTTAAAAACCACTAATCAGACTGATTTTTTGCATATAGGCCCACCTAGAGATGGGCCAAACATCGATACGGTAAGTGATCTCTACGAGTGTGCCACGGTAAGGTGCACGTGCATCGTACGTGGCCTTCCCCTAGCTAAAGATAAAGAGAGTCAAAGACATCTTATGAAAAGACGTAGCAAAATGTGGAAAATACTTTTTACCCTGAAGGTTCCTTTTATGAAAAGGTAATTTTATTGACACCCCAAATCTTACCAAGGGCACCCAAGTTATAAGGGCCCTCAACCCATTTTAAAAATAATCAATGGGCACCCCATTGCTTAAAGGCACCCCACCCATCCATTAACAAGAGGTAAAAAGCTTAGGGTTTGGTTTTTCTTCCTCCTAACTGTTCTCCTACCTCCTTCTTCTCCTTCGTCGGCACCGGTAACTTTCTCCGACAACATTACAACGTCTGACGAAACTCTTCCAACAATACTACGCCATCCAGTTGCCATTCTAGTGCATTTTAAGCTATTTTCTTTTTTTTAAGTTTGATTTCTCTATTCCATCCAATCATTCTTCATTTTCTTCCATTTTTGAGTTTTCTTGAGTTTTATCATCTAAAAATTCAAAACTAACTATTTATTGAGTTTTTTGTTAATCTTTTTCAAACTATTTTCTTATTTCGATATTTTTTTTCTTTTTTACAACTATTTTCACTTCCCTTCTTCGGCATGGATTCTAAGAATCCAAAGATGGTGATAGCGGAAAGATGGCATGTACTTTTAGCCAGAGCAAAACCACTGTTGGATTCTCTAAATCCACGCCGAAGAAGGAATGTAAAAATGGTGGTCAAAAAATAAAATTATGGTGTTTGATAAAATGCCTCAAAGGATTTGGTTGGATTTAACCGACATTACTAGGACAAGTTTGGTTAGATCCAACCGAAATTATGATGACAACTTTGGTTGGATCCAACCGACATTAAGAAAAACTCAACTACTTATTATTAGTTGGATCCAATCGAAATTTTGATGACGACTTTAGTTGGATCTAACTGTCTTCTGTTAATAAAATTTGATTTAGTTCTTTTTTCTATTTCTAACATGACAATGGTTGTTCTCCTTATTAGGTTATAATAATAGGATGAAATCCTATCGAGCCACTCTCTCCTGATGCACCAAAAAAATGACATGCTCCCACAACATCGCATAAAAAGCGTGTAATGACCCATTTTCGTGATTATTAATTATTTAGTTTGTAACGCCCCGGACCCGCACTAGTCAAATATTGTCCGCTTTGGGGTCATCCCCCTCACGATTTTGTTCTTGGTACGTGTCCTATGGCACGCCCAAAAGGCCTTCAACTAGTTTAGGTCCGGCTTGCCCTTATAGCCTAGGCTCCGAACGCTTCCTTATCTGATGTGGGACTAAACTCATGCACCCCTCCCCTGCCTACCTCCCCCCTGCCTACTGTTCGACAACTCCACACGGCATCCCGGTAGCCATTTTCGACCCAGCGCTTGGATGGGCAAGCACTTGGATGACTGGGCCATGACATAGTTAATATTTAATTTATGTGATTGCCTACGATGCTTTAATTAATAATTATTGGTTATATTTAATTTGGTGGGCTTTTAGAGCCTTTTAGACTTAGTTATGATCCAGTTTAGTACCCAGTTGATACATATGGACCTTTGGGACATTTTAGCCCATTAGTAACTTATTTTAGGGTTTCTTGAAGGTTGATATAAATAGACCTTTTAAAGTGACGAAAATCACTTATTTATTCTAAAAAAATTAAAAACCCTCTCTTCTCCTTTCTCTTATATTTTCCTCTTCTCTTTTTGGATCAAAATTTATTATTGGATTCTTTGTTGAAGATCAAGACTAGAATATTGTGTCTTCATCTTATTCCTCAATTTTTCTTCATTCTTGGAGCGTTACGAGGAGAGTGGAACTTCTTTAAACATTTTCTTGATTTGTTTATTTTGATGATATGTGATTTTGATTGATTAATTGTGTTTAAGAATTTTTCTTATTAGATTTAAATTCTTAGTATGATCAACATATTTAATCTCTAATTTTGTTGTTAAGAAATCATGTAGAAACTTGTGGTAAATTGTGAGATAGCACAATCTGACTGAAGGCAAAAATGAGTTAAATGTTATGGAATCGCTACCAACCCTTTTTTTAATGGTGTCATTGGTTACTGGGTTTAAAAATATATAACATTACATTTTTATGAGCAAAATGTAAATTAGTGACTCCATTGATCTACTAACCATTTGAGAAATCATTAGGTAAGTGGGTCATTTGTAGATTGAGGAAAGTGTTAGGCATCCCAATCTATCCGTATTTAAACGGTTACCTACTCTTGTACCCTCAATCATCCTCTCAAGTTACCGGTTAAAAAAAATAAATCTAAACGTATAAGAACATAAAAGAAAAAATATGAAAATACCCAAGTATTTCGAGTTTTCCACATATACTAGAGAAAAAGATAGAACATAAGAGAAAATGTGAGAATACCCTATTATGCAATCATTTCGGGTTCTCCACATATACTAGAGAAAAAAAATATAACATAAGAGAAAATATGGAATACCCTACTATGCAAGCATTTCAGGTTCTCCACATATACTAGAAAAGAAAAAATAAAAAAGATAACATAAAGAAAACAAGAAAGATTAACTACGATAAAAAACTAATTAAACATACAATACTCTAAAATTAAGTAAACAAAATAAAAACAAATTAAGAAAGAAAAAAAGAATAAGGTGGCATAGCATTCCCATGTGGTTACATTGCTAGAGAGATAAAGAACTTATGTTATTTATATTGTACCTTGCAAATGGTCCTTCTTTGCTTGGTCTTCTTCTTCTTCTTGAAAAAAAAAATGAAGTGAGCAAGAACAAAAGTTCTTTCTCATTTCATTAATCTCATAAAACAAGAGAGGCCTTTGGAGGATGTTTTTAGAGATTACTAAAGATTTTTAGAAGCTAAAAAACTATTTTGCAAGAGATTTTCTAGGCCTAAAAAGAGGGCTTGAAGGGATGAATTTCTAAAAAGAGTGAGGGGGTATTTATAAGTAAAAAGTAAGGACTTAGGTAGTTTGAAAATAAAAGAAATGGTAATTTAGTCATTTGTGGATAAAAAGGTAAAAGAGATTTTGTCATATATGATATGTTAAGGATTTTTTTATTTTATTAGAAAAAAGTTAAGTAATCTAGAAAGTTAAAAGTTTTAGGAAATTTATGTATGAAGGATAAACAAAAAAAGGTATGAGTAGAATGGGAAAGTATGGGATTTGGTGGGTTGGATGAATAAGCTTGAGTAATATCATCAAAGTGTGTCATGATTTATGAACCTTGGTACATCAAGAGTTTTAATCAATTATTGATAAAATATTCATTTTAAATCTAAAATTGACAAGACAAAAATATTTTTAAAGATCTTTCAAAGTTCTTTTTAATCTCATTGACACAAACTATCAAAAATTGATATCAATTATAAATTAGTCCAACAAAAGCCTTGACCATATGATCGAGCTATTAGATTTTAATGAAATCACTTTTCTTTTAAAAGATGAAGGAGTTAGAAACAAATACTTTTGATTTTGATCAAATCTAACGGTAAAATCAAAGATACAAGCAATTTTTGATCATTTATCAACGAAAAAGTCAAACCTTTTGATTAAATTCTCATAGCTTGTGATGGGGCTTCTTGATGATGGTTTTAGGTTCTAAAAGTTTTATCTAAGGGTGGTTGATGGTTCTAATTAGAGCTCTACGATTGGATAGGAATATCCTAAGGGTTGAGATGAGTAAAGTAATCCCTCGACCAATAGAGTAGAAAATCAAAATCGTCGATCGCCAAGTTAGAAGATCGTGCCAAAGTAGGGTGTCTACATAAATCAATGAAAAAAATATGCCATAATCTTTAAATTCCATTAAAGTTTCACGAATTTATAGAAAAGTGATTTCTTGTCGAAATTTTATCTCATTCGTTTCGCAACCTTTTTGAGCTCTGATTTTTTTTTAAATTGTGTGTTCTGAAATGTAAAGTAGTATTTTTTTAGAATTTAATATGAATTATAGGATTCTCGAAATTCAAAATTTTGTTTTACTCACTATTATTAAAAGTGCAATTTTTGTCAGAATTGTATCTGCTTCATTTCTTAATATTTTTTAGCTCCTTGTTTTTTAAATTGCGTGTTTCAAATAGTAAAATAAGATGGTATTTTTTGTAAAATTTAATAGGAATCAGAGAGTTCTTAAAATTTAAAATATCAATTCTACACTAATTAATTTTTAGATAATTTTAATTCACTGTTAGGTTTTAGAGTTCAAAAAAACAAAAAAATTGATGTTTATTAAGGAAATCAATGATTTGATAATGAATCATAGAGTTGTGATTATTTTAATAATAATTGAAGTAATCTTATTAATTATATGAACGTATTGAATTTATTGAATTATCATTGCGTATGATCAATAATTATTGGAATTATCATTCGTTAATATCTATTGTCGATCATTAGGAGTGTGTGTCGAGTTTTAAATTATTATTAATCGATAATTTTCATGCGTCATATATTAATACTATTAGTGTATTCAACTGATATTTTATGAGAAAATATTATGGCATGATATTTGTGATAGGTTACGCACACCTGCATTCTAGGATTGTCTGAAGTGTTGATTGGTGTATGAGCACATCGATAGGTTCTTAAGTTGTCATGTATGATCCTAAATGGTAGAAGTATCTATAGTGTTGGTTGGGGTACGGATACTTAGATATATCTTTGGGAACGATTCGTCCAACCCTACATTGAGGGCGCCTCGTGTGACGATTCGTTCAAGCTCCAAGTCACCCCTCGGGAGTAGATACCCACTATTAGTCACGTGCAATGTAATACCCTGAACTTTTGTTCAGGGGTAATAGTGTAATTATCTTTAGGAGGGTAATTTTTCTCAAAAAAAAAATTAAAATAAAATAAAATTTTACATCTAATTATTCATGTACCTTGACTATTTAACACTTAGAAACAAATAACAAAATTTAGCTATAAACTTAAATTCATGTCATGTAGGATACACTCGGGTAATTGACACTTGTAACAAATCTGAACGCACTTAGATATCATTCATCCCCTTAGTTTGACTATAAAGGACCTAATATAACAAACATCACAACTTGTCTAAATCATACAATGCATTTTGACACCTCATAGAGACCACTCTGACCAATGAGAACTTTTTGGTGAATTCAGAATATCTGGGGTGTAATTAGTAATTTCATTAAACTTCATAATCAATGATAATCAAACTAATAAATGCCTTGCTGGAAATTAATCAAAAAACAAAAGGGGAAAAAAATAATAAAATGAGATAAAGTAAAAGAAGTTTTTAGAAATTAATAAATTTGAGATAGGATTGAAGTCATCAAGATTTTTGAAAAACAAATATGATAATAAAGCGTAGGACCCACCCACTTAATGGTGAGAATGTGTGAGGTTCAAAACATTCTTGTAATGAGGACATAAGGCAACCTTTAAGAAAGAAATCCTTCCAAACTTAGTTTTACCTTGATTGACCACAAAAGAGTGATTAGGAAACCTACCAAAAACCACTTTAGGATAACCACCCTCTCACACAAAACCAGAAACCATTAGGCTATGGGACCCATTTGTCCAAAGTGGAGGGAGCATTGAAGAAATTAGAATTTGACATCCTCACACATCCGCGTTAACTAAAGAAAAAGCCTACAAAAAAAGAGGTTAATGGTAGCACCAATTTAGAGAAATAAAAAGAAATAGGAAATTTTCTAACAACTTGGAAACTTTGAACAATTAATGAGGTATTATAAAATCCTCTCAAGCAAATAATGTACACACGCAAGATGACTGTTATAAACATTCCACCTAAATACAAAGTTGTGGAGGAAATTCCATAAATATGCATTGATTGCAAATGAGAAACAACCCAGATTTTAGAACCGTTAATGGGAGGTGAGAAGAAAAATGTTAGAAGAGGAAGAGGATGATACAGCTGCGGAGAAGAGTTGTACGCATGCACTCATTCGTCCGCGCACACCGATGTATGCCGATTCCAAGTAGGTACCCCAACAATAGCGTCGATCAATACGTGGAGATATTTCATGATTGCGTATGAATATTAGATGTGTGTGAACTTGATGATTATACTATGATAGCCATATGATTATACCCTGAGATGAATATGATGTTTTGAATGCATGCTGATTGAATTACTTGTAATGTTGTGGAGTTGCACTTTATTATTTTGCTGCTGGTTGCTGCATGATCATCTTCATTATTATGGCATTCTTGGGGAGAAGGAGAGATGATTGAATCCATACGATGACCCTTGGTGGGTATGAATGTAACCCTTGGTGGGAAATGGGACCCTTGGTGGGAATAAATGAAACCCTTGCTGGGAATAAATGAAACCCTTGGTGGAAATGGGGACCCTTGGTGGGAAATGGAACCCTTGGTGGGAGAAGGAGGAGATTGGGTGATGCATAACATTGATTCATTTCTACTTTCTTGATTTTATCATTGGCTGCCCATGTTTCATCTATACTCGTGAACAGCATGTAATAATTTTTGTGTATTGAGTTCTATGCCATCACCTTGGTACCTATTGGAACCACTGAGCCCGGCTCACGGTTTCAGCCAATTGTATATTACAGATGAAGGAGGACAAGTGGAGACGTTTTGCACAGATGAGAGTGAGGTGGAATACGGCCTTACGAATGGGAGTGAGCCATCAAACGACGACTATGGAGTGAACGCCTAGCCTGTTCACCATCTCATCTTAACTAATATATTACCGGGCACTACTACTATATACGTTATTGTGACACTTCATTGCTATTGTTTAAGGGAGACGGACCCAGATGAACTAATGGCCATTGAACCAACTGGATTATAATTTCTTCATGAGCTTTTGTTGTTGAAATTCGAAGTTATTTTGTTCTAATTACATGGGCCGTAATGACATGGATAGACCGTTCACATTATAATTCATGATAGCTAACCTTAAATCTGATTCGTTGTATTGTAGTGGGTCTATTGCTATCTGATCCATGCTGGATGGGGATGGGCTAGTGGGCCAAACATACATGGGGCACTATGGATAGTGATGATGAGGGTGGAGCCCATAGTATATCACCTCTGTCCATGGTCAGCCGGACAGATTTTATTCACTCTCTAATGTTGACTCTGGGGTGGGTGTATGGCCAAACGTGACCATTCAAACCAAAAAATAAGTTTGTAAGATAATAAATTTCCCGCCTCATAAAGGTACACTCAGATGACATTAGATCTGCAAATGATGAATGACTCTAACGTCTGGGTCAGATTCGATCAACTCCATGATGCCTAACCGGCCATTAAAGAACGAAAGAAGGATTGGTTTGATGCTGAATGCATGAAAGCTTTCTAGTATGGGATCAACAACATGTAGATATTTATGGTCTTACTGACTTATTTGGTCATGGTAAGAGTGTAGGCCCCACCCAGGTAGTGATCATTGGGTTGGTGAGTAACGTGTAACAGCCCGGGTGACCCTCTTGTGGACTTTTGAATTCTTGGATGGGTACACTGATTTGATCTAGGGTAAGAACTATAGTCTACTGGAGAGCTATAAAATTGGGATAAGTTTCGAAGATGTACCATTAGGGAGTCAACTTATTAATCCTACCCTCATATTTTTATATTGCTAACTCTCCCACATTTGATAACGTTGAATGGGCTGGACGATATTGTATATCATGTTGGGAATGTTTGAAACAAAGATCTGATTTTTGTCCATAATAGGGAATAAATTGACTTGTGGCTTAATCGTATAAAATTCATAATACGCCCTTTGTAATCTTGAAATGTCCATTTAGATCTTGATGTCCAGTACTAGCTCACCTGAGGATTTTCTTTCGCTTCCGCATTTGTTAGAATTTTATTTATATTATGAACATTTAAAAGAATTTATGATGAGGTTTCTCCCAATAAAAGGTTTAATAATTATTATTGTTTTTTTGTTGTCTTATTTAATCACGGCGTGGATGTGGATTCGGATCGACCCACATGAAATGGGACAAACCCAGATGACCAGAATTTTGGCTGTGAGATGCAATTTTTTAAAAGTCAGGTTATGAGTCAATTCATGCATCTATCATCATCGTATTGTATGGTGAATTAGAAATATACATAATCTTGTGCATATTCAAAAATTATATTTTTAGATTAGTATGAGATGATTATTGTGGATGTCATTTATTGATCTCATTGATGTGTATGTATCTTTCGTAGATCCATTGTTTGATATTTCGGATATCCTTATATCATGTTCATATACTAGTTAGATTTTGGGATATATTGAGCGTGTTGTTATGATCACCTACACACGTGCACCAGGAGGGTTTAATGTAGTTGTTACCTACGAGTCGGTTGGACTCACCTTTCATGGGCACTCTCTTTTCAGGTCAGTACAGACGGTAGGATTGCACGCAGGATATTTTAAATGCACTCTGATTTCTAGATAGTAATTTTTATTTTAAGAGATTTATATAATGAGGACTGGGTTGTATTACTTTCAGCCATTTTGTTACTTTTTCAGATATCGATTTAATTTGGATATTCAATTTTTTTTTATTTAGATGGCTCACATTTTTATCAGCTTACACTACGTATTTATGGTGTGTGTTGGGGATTCATTCCCGATCACACCTCAAGATCTGTGTTGGCACTAAATGTACTGGACCCAAGTTGTGGGGCGTGACAAAGCGTCTTAGTGAAGCCCAAGAGAAGTCGTTAGCAAGAAGAGAAAGGCAATGAAAAGTTGCAGCACAAGGAATATAGAAAAGGCACGGTAAATGAGAAAGGAAAGAAAGAAAAGACGAAAAATTAGAATTGTACATAGAGGCTTGTGAGCCTTTTTTAGGCATACATGCCATAAACTCATTTAAGCTTGTGAGTCTTTTTTAAGGCACAAGTACCATAAACTTATTGAAGCTTATGAGCCATTTATTTTTTGTTAATTGTTCTATGTATGTGATCATAATCTTTTTATTAATTGTGCCATATATGGTGATCATAATCTTTTTTTTGTTAATTGTTCAATGTATGGTGATCATAATCTTTTTTTGTTAAATGTTCCATGTATATTGATCAACTATGTAAGAGATTACAAACGAAAAACCAACAGACAGATTCAGAGTTTTTTTTAAATCGTTTGGATCTCACTGATATGTATAGACAAATGTCAATTGGATCCAACTGACTCTGTCTCACAGATGTTGGTTGGATGAGATCGATAGAGAGTGTCGGTAGTCTATAACTGACACCATTTCTCTCTCCCTCTTCTAGAGCCTGAGTTTTCTTAGTGTCAGTTGTATGCAACCGATATGAAGAAACAAATGTCGGTTGGATCCAACTGACTCTGTCTCACATATGTTGGTTGGATAAGACCGATAAAGCATGTTCTAAAGTTGTGTGACACTGACAGAGACGATGGCATTACCGCCCTTCAGGTGTAAGGATTGGGTGAAAGAGAGATAGGGTGAAGGAGGAGATGAGCAAGACAGGTGTGCTCTCATAATAGGTTTTAATAAATAGGCTATCAAAGGCTCCTCATATTTAAGGGAAAAATACGGGGTGCACTTGAAAATTATTGGGGTGTCAATAAAAGTTCCTTTATAATAATAACTAAATACCGCCCTGATTTGGTTGGCTTTATGCTCAGTTAGACCAGATTTGTAATCAAGTGGTAATTGGATATACTAGAACCTGCCCCTACTTTCGAGCCGTTCTATGATACATAATTATGTATCAAAATCTTGATACATAAGTCCCCCACTCTTTCGCCCGACTGGCCCCACAAATGTTTGGCCGACACCTTTGTGGACCTACACATCAAAAATAGCTTGATTGGTGATTTCTAGCCATTGGGTTCAATCTTTTTCTTTTTCTTCATGGGCTTCATACACGGGCCTATGGGTTGATTCCAAACCCATTATGAAAAGGTGCTAAATCTAATGGCTAGAAAACACCAATCATACTGAGTTTTGGTTTGTAGGCCCACCAAGATATCGACCAATTTGACTAAGCTTGCAGTGAATCTGCTACGCTCAGGGACTTGACTAACTTTAATCCATTTTAGATTTGCAATTCCCCACTACGGATAAATGTTAGCTGTTTGAAGGTTCGTCAATCAGGGACCACCATATGTACATGGCAGGGTGGGGCCCCACATGCGTGGTAAAAGGAAACTATCAAAAAGTTATGTGAGCCCACGGCCCACTTATCTGTGGGTCAGGTCAGCGCATTTGGGAACCAAAATGATGAGCATTGCGGGTTGATGGGGGCGCCGTGCTCAAGGTGTGGGTGGGCTCCGACAGTGCCACGTGCACACTTTTAGAAGACTTACCGTATGGATGTTTGGCCAATCCCGATTAATGATTTCTTGGCGTTGGATTGGAATTATTTTCATGGGTCGATTTTAACCGTGAGAATTTGAGCATTATTGACCATTATTTGAGGTACAAAGATCCAAAGGTTTGAAATAACTAATCAAGCTGATTTTTGGTTTGAAGATCCACCTAGGGATTGGCCAAACATCCATATGGTCAGAGTCTTCTAAGAGTGTGCCACATGGCTCATATTGCACCCTGTCATCCAAGTTTTACTCGTTTTTTATGATCTCAGATCTAACTGTTGGATCACCAATCCGTTATAACGGATCATTTAAAACAGAACCACAAGAGAACAAAAGAGAAAAACCCAAAATATTTGTCATGCCAGCTGGGAGACTGGGAGCAGAGTACGACACAGACCATTACACAGTGCCACACATTTTAGAAGAATCAGGCGCACAATAGCAAAAAACATACTAATTAGGGCTTGGGGGTTTCTCCCCGGATGAGCCAAGAAGTCTACTGGGCCGTGGAACAGAGATTTTTTTAAGGGGAAAAGAACTACTGGACCGTGGAAACAATAACCCTGACCAAGCAAAACTAGATCCAGTCAGATCCCAACCAGATCGAGGCCAGCGAAACCACCAACAGAGCTCCCAAAACCACCGATCCCGGCCGGGAAACTGATTGGGCGGATGATTCTGAGGAGTTCTTGGTAGTAACAGCAGCAGTGGGCGGTGGCGGGAGATTGTGAACGAGAACCGAGACCTTCATACCGTTGAAGCACCCTCCAGTTCCGCAGATGAAGTAGTACCTCTTGGCCTTGTCTAAGAGGATGAAGTCCTTGCCGCTGCTCCAGTTCCCGACAGCTCCTTCAATGGTGCAGTTGTCGTAGCCGGTTTCGTTCACTTGAAACACATTGTACTGCATCTTCTGGTACCGAAACGCTACAGTAGAAATCAATCAGAAAGAAAGAAAAGCTCAGATCTAGAGTTGTGTAGGGGTTTTAGAGAAGTTTTATTAGGGTTTTGGTTTGCGACTTACAGATGAGATCACCGACGTAGAAGGTATGGTTGTTGGCCCAAAGCGTGTAGTTGATGCCTGGGTTCCAGCCTCGGTTGGCTCCGACGATGTGGTCGGTGGCGCCGACGAGAGTTGTGGTGGTGGTGGTGGCGGCGAGGATTAGAAACACTAGGCGGAGGAGGAGGACTGAATCCGACATCTGCGCCGATTTTGGATTTAACAGACTCGAATACACTCTCCGTCTCTCTCATTTATATACGATGAGAGTATTTTTTGCTTGAACAGTGGCATTTTAGTTATTATTGTGGATTTTTTAGACTCTTTCGGGAAATTGACTCAACATCTTCAACTTTACGGATTGAAGCATATTAAATAACAAATCTAATCTTGCTCGCGGCTCCAACGGCTTGATTCCAGATTTCAAGTTAAAGTTAGGGTGTGAGATGCCATGCGGAAAAAGATGTAACAAGGTATACCTCACGCTTTTTGGCGGGACCACTGCCATCTGGGCCCACTGACCGCAGCGATGTTGATTAGCCCACCCGTTGGTATACATTTATACCAAAAATCAACTTGTTTGATGGTTTTTTAGCCGTTATTTTTAATACTCCAGAAGATGACTGAAACCAACGGCTAAAATCATAACTTAAAAAGTACTAAAATCTAATGGCTAGAGATTAGCAATCAAGGTGATTTTTGGTTTGTCACTTTGTATATCCAAGGAGCTAAACATCCATGCGGTCAGTGGGCCCAGAGGGCAACGGTTAGTAACAAAAATGTGAAAAATCTCTTTATACTGAATTTTGTATCAAAATTTTGATGCACAAGTCCCTCAATTTGCCACCTAGTAGACTCTTTAGGGCCCACTGCCCCTATGAATGTTTGGCCCACATCTTGGTGGATCCACACACAAAAAATAAGTATGATTAGTGATTTCTAGCCATTGGATTTGAGCACTTTTTGATCATGGGCTTGGAACTACCTCATAGGCCTGTTCATAAAGGCCATGATGAAAAAGTGCTCAAATCCTATGGTTAGAAATCACCAATCATGCTGAGTTTTGGTGTGTGGGTCCACTAAGATGTGGCCCGAAAACATTCATGGAGGCAGTGGCCCGAAAGAGTCTACTACGTGGCAAATTGACGGACTTCGGCATCAAAATTTTGATATCGGTATCAAAGACAGCCCACAAAAATGGTGTTACCTGAGGACAAAAAGCGTGAGGTATACCTTGTTACATCTTTTTTCCTTTAAATAAACAACGGCTCATTGGACATTTCAGTACAATGACACCAAACTTCATTCAGAACAAATGGAATGGGCATTTTCGTCATAATAATTTAAGAGGCACATGACAATATCTACCACGAGTAATTTTAGTCGCACCCCACAAAAATGTGAGGGCACCCGAAACCCTTAGTTTTTTTTTTTATATTTTTTTATTACGAAAATGCCCTTTCATATAATTTTACCCACCCTGTTATCAATTGTTTTATCCGCAGATGTGTTACTTGTTTGCAGCAAAACTTGTCACGATGGGTTGTGAGTCTTGTGACCGAATCCAGTCACAACCCACAATAGGAGTCACGTGGCACACTCTTAGTGGACGCTGACCGTATGGATGTTTGGCCAGTCCCTCGGTGGACATACAAACCAAAAATCAGCCTGATTACTAAATTGGAAGTGTTGGATTGAAGTCATTTTCATGGGTTGATTTTAACCATAGGAATCTGAGCATTATTGAGCGTTATTTGGGTGCAAAGATCCAAAGGTTGTAAATCACTAATCGGGCTGATTTTTGGTTTGCAGGTCCACCAAGGGACTGGCAAAACATCCATACGGTCAGCGGTCTACTAAGAGTATGCCACATGGCTCCTATTTTGGGTTGTGACTGGCTTCGGTCAAACCCGTTGCGATAAAAGTTTTCTCCTTACTCTCATGTGCTGAAATGGGGAATGGTGCCCTAACAGAGTTTGAAATCTAAGTTGGGTGCTCTCAGCAGGTCGGGTGCCCTCACATTTTGTGGGGTGCGACTAAAATTACCCATCGACCACCGAATGGGATAAGGGGTCTAGAAAATCCCCCATTTTCTTTTATTTAACTAATCACAGTATTTTACGCATTATGGACGTAGCCTTCCTTCCATTTTCATTTCGAGTAACCGGGTCGGTTGGAATAGTTGGATCAATTCAATTTCAACCCGGCTCTTATGGTCTGGACTCTAGAGCCCAACCGGGTTCAGAAAAGTCAACCCGATTGTCAAAAAGCCCAAACCATACCCTTGGAAAGAAAAAAAAAACAAACAAAAAAACTACAACCCGATGGTCAGGTTTTAGGATCTTTAGAGTTTAGATCATGGTTTAAGAAACCGCCGTTATAACTGATGCAGACCTCCCCGTTATGTTATGTAACGCGGCCGTTATTTTCCGTTGTAACAAAATTAACGACGGTTTTATTTTCTGAAAAAATCTGTTAAAAAATTTCTATTATTTTCCATTTTTTTGTTATAAATTTATTTGAAAATTTGAAATATTTTGAATTTTAGCGCTGTTTTCTTCGTTATTTTCCCATTTTTCCGTTTTTGCCCTTGTATAATGGGAAAACAGTAATGCCCCAGTCCGTTATACCGTTATAACTGCCCCTTTAAACTTTGCCTTGGATTTCAAATGATACAAGCCCAAATGATGATACGTCCAGACCTTTAGACGGTCCTTGTGATTCACAACACGTAGAACACCAACATCATCAACGGTCCATACCCTAGGGAAGACATCCTCCTCAGAAAAACAGTATTAGTTTTACAAGGACTATCAACCACCAAGCACCATTACAATGCTGCCACGATTTAAATCATCGTGCTAAGTCAGTCATTGAACTTGTGGGCCACGCGCAGGCCCATGTGTGCCAATTGTGATCCTCTAAACTTCTATACCATAGTGTTTTGTTTGGGCCCCACCCAAATTATACTGTTGATTTTGCATGAGGAAAATATTATTACTTTTATGGAGCAACACCCCGATCTCTTAAGTGGTGGGCCCAACGGGGTCCATGCATTTTGCCACCTCAGCATGTCCACAGCCAGTGGTGGAGCAACCCTCAACTTTGAATGTTTGGCCCATCCCTAGATAGACCACGGAATGAGCCACCTGCAAAACTTTTGGAGACCCCTGCCCGTATGGTATTTTAGCCCATCCCTAGATGGACCTACATATCAAAAATCAGCTTCGATAGTGAGGTTCTAACCGTCGGATCTGAGCATCCCAAATAACGCACGAATCCAACTGTTGAAAGTATTCCCATGAAAAAGAGTTCAATCCAATGGTTAGAAATCACTAATCAGGCTGATTTTGGGCTGTAGGTGTTTCTAGGATGGGCCAAACATCCATATAATTAGTGGTCTCTAAGAGTGTGTCACATGGTTCATACTGTGGTTTGCTGACTCCCCGCAGCAAACTTCAGCTTGGGAAAAAATTCATTGTTCCTTGGGGACTAGGGGTGGCAATTTTACCCGTTTAACCAGAACTGAAAACACCGGTTCCGGTTCCACATTTTTGGGAACCGATTAAAAAGGAACTGAACCGAAAATAATGGTTTCGGTTCTGGGTAGTCTAATTTGGAACCGAATCAATAAGAACCAAAACTGATATATAAATTTAGTGTAAAAATTCTCATATTATCAAGATTGGACCCAATATACCCAGAACCGGAACCGGAACTGACAGAAATACATAATCGATTCCGGTTCTGGATCCATCACTTTGAGAACCGGAACCGTTAAGGACCCGAACCGATAAGAACGAGAATCGTTTGTTCCGGTTCTGGCCACCTCAGGAACCGACCCCGTTGACACCCCTACTGGGGACTGATGTTATCGGATCCCATCAGAACACTATAGTTAAGTGTATTTAGGCGAGAGTAGTACTAGGATGGGTGACCTTCTGAGAAGTCTTCGTGTTACACCCCTCGAAACCATCAACTATTTCTTCACAAAAAATAAAGCTCAAAAGAAATTGACCCATAAATAAAGGAGAAATTGTCGAGTTTACTGTAACGCATTTATTAGATTGGAATTGAAGGAACGAATTATATTCTTATCAGCTTGGTTCAAAGTTAAAACACGGATCATACAAGCAAAGAATAAACAAACTAGGAATCCTAAACACTTGTATAAATAAAAGGTCATTTAAGTAATGAAATCTTGATGCTTACACATGTTTTCTATTAAAAATGGAAGTATTTACAATATAATATTTATTATAAGAAAATACAAATTGCGAGGATGACCGCCCACTTAAGGAGGACACCAACTTAAATACATTTTTCAAATAAAGAACATCACTTAAGGAGAACGCCACAAACCCATAAATGGTTTTGAAGAGCGGATTGTGGCATGATGTGATTGGCAACTGCTTCGTTGCTTCAAAAAATTTCTCATTTTTGAGTAACATCATTGCCATCTGGGCTCACTAACAGCATGGATGTTTTAGTCCACCCCTTGGTAGACATTCATACCAAAAATCAGCTTATTTGATGATTTTTAGTCGTCGGTTTTTGTATTGAAAAAAATGGTTGAATCCAATAGCTAGCTAGAACCACACCTTAAGAAGTATTAAAAATTAGGGAATTTTTTACATACCCCCCATGCAGATGGAATTCAAGGTTATTATCTTTCGTAAAGCGATGCACAGATAAAAGATTCTTCGCAATATGGGGAACATGTAAAATATCTTTAAGAAGAAATTGAGAAGAATTAATATTGAACAGAGATGCTCCAATATGGGATATGGGCAAACCTGAGTCATCCCCTATGCGAACAGTATCACTGCTAGCGTAGTCATTCTAAATGGAGAGCTTTGAGAGATCAAATGTAATATAATTTGTGGTGCCCGAGTCAGGAAACCCCACATCCTGAGAAGAGGATGGAGTCGCATAGTAGGCACTAGAATAATGGGCCTCGGGTTGGAGTGCATGATTAAACCTCTGATGGCAGGTAAGGGCAGTATGACCAACGCGATAACATAGCTGACATCAGCGGCGGAGCCAGGAAGGGGCCTGGGGGGCACTCCCCCCCGACACACACAACTTTGAAAATCTTTAAAAGTAAAATTTTCTGAAAATTGCTTTATATTTGAACTTAGTGCCCCCCTCCCCCTTCAGTTTTAGTTTAGTGCCCCCTATTAGAGGACGTTGATCGTACGGATATTTGGGCAGTCCCTAGGTAGACCTACAGACCAAAAATCAGACTGATTAATGGTTTCAAACCATTGGATCTTTTACCCCAAATAATGCTCAATAACAAATTCCACTGTTGAAAATCAACCCATGAAAACGACTCCAATCCAGCGCTTATAAATCACTAATCATGCTAACTTTTGATTTATATGTTCATCTAGTGTCATGCCCCGAAATTCGGGTTCCCAACCCAACCCGATTGCTCGTGGATCGGCCCGTTTACCCAAAAGTATAGGGTGTGATAAAAACCTAATGATTATTATCCTGCCTAGTAACTTGGTTCTAACCCAGTGAACTCAGTCCTAGTAGACTCAATTCTAACTTAGTAAACTCAATTCCATTCAAGTGGGCTCAGTTCTACAATCTTATTATTAATTTTATTTTGTTTAAAATTAGATTAATTATTCAATTCTGCAGAAGCTTTTAAACCCCTAATATAAATTATGATTGATTTTTTAATTTTTTTAATCTAAGTTGTTTATTATATAATTCGGGTATTAATCACTAATCCCGATATGATAGAATATTTAATGGCATATTATATTAAATTCTTTAAATTCACATTTTTATAATTCCATGTGTCATGTATCGGATGCGCTGATCTGGATGGATCTACACCGAAGTCGGTATCAAAGAATAGCCCACAAAAATGGTGTTACCTGACGACAAAAAGCTTGAGGTATACCTTGTTACATCTTTTTTCCTTTAAATAAACAACGGCTCATTGGACATTTTAGTACAATGACACCAAAGTTCCTTCAGAACAAATGGAATGGGCATTTTCGTCATAATAATTTAAGAGGCACATGACAATATCTACTACCGAATGGGATAAGGGGTATAGAAAATTCTTTTTTTTTATTTAACTAATCGCAGTATTTTACGCATTATGGACGTAGCCTTGCCTTCCGTTTTCGTTTGGGAAAATTACTTGAGGGCCCGGGTGCCTTTTTCGAACATTGACCCGGCACCCCCAAATACATTGTTTTGAGCCCATTTGTTCCATCTTTACCCTCATAGCCTCTACGATGGCAGGTTTAGTTTTAGTGTACGAACCCATTATTTCAGCCTCTGCGATGGCAGGAGTAGCTTTAGTGTAGCTTCTGTTGCTCCAGACTTTATCAAGCTCTAATGGAGTAAAAAGAAATAGAAAAAAAAAACTTTATTTTCTGTTCTGGATTCGTTGAGGAGGAAGACGAAGCCACCACCAAGACGATCTATGTTACAATGGAGTTTAAGGAAAAAAATAAAGCAAAAAAAAAAAAAAAAAGATCTCTCATTCTCTCTAGCTTCTTCTCCTTCTCTAGTCTCTCTGTCTCCTTCTCTAGCGCTTGGGGTCCCTTCCAGTGGCCCCATCGTTGAAGATGAAGATGAAGCGACCACCAAGGCAATCTCTGCTGCAATGGAGGTTAAGAAAAAAAAAGTAAAAAAGGGAATGAGATATCTCATTCTTTCTAGTTTCCGCTCCCTCTCCAATCTCATTCTCCAACGCTTGGGATTCTTTCCAGTGGTCCCAGAAATCTGCAATGAGTAAATAAATGGCTATACCAGAAGCTTTTGACGTCCAATCTACCTTGTTAAATCTATTTTCAAAGATTTTACAAACATAAGTTGAAACCACTTGTGGAAGTAAAGCCTGACATTGGGCCTTGTGGATGGGATTTGGACTTGCTGGATACTTTGGTGGGGCTGTGGTGATGGGCTCGCCCTTCGGGCAGTAGCTATGGCTCAAACCGGACATTCTGCAGCGGGGGGGTAGCTCTTATGGTCACGCCCAGGGAGGGTTGCTACGCTGGTCGCCTCCTCCCCCCTTTTCAATACCAAAAAAAAAAAAAAAAAAAAGATTTTACGATCTACTGTTTTTGGTACTTTTTCTACCATATTATGAATCAGATAAAAAAAAGTACTACAGTTTACAAATCTAGTAAAACAAAGTTTCGTTTTTTAAAAAACAGATATCTGACTATATTCACGAGAGATTATTACACTGCAAAGCCATTGGAAGGGGCCCCAAGCGCTGAGACAACCCCCTTGAATTCTACCGCGGCCGGAGAGATTCATGATTGAAGGGGGCAATGGCCACTTCTATCTCTTGTCACATGAAAGCAGTTTAAAGTGTTCCAGAGCTCATATACATAAAAAATCGAACAAGGTGTTTAACCTAATCTAATCAATGATTGCTTCTAGTTTCGGGTTCAGCTTTAAGGTAATCAACTCTATCTTCTGCGTTAGGGTTTCACATTGAATCAAAGATGGCATTGATTCAAATCCTAATAGAAATGGAAATCGAAGCTTTCAAGTTGCCTGTATAGTTGATATTCCTTTCTTCCATTTTTCTTTTGTGAGTGATTCATGAATTTCTCTTGGATTGGACTCTTGGTACGTACCTTCGTCTTCGTCTTCTATAAAAGAACTGAGAAAGAACAGAACAGAGGTGAGAAGAAATTTCTTTAAAAAAAAATTAATTTTTTTGAGATTTTTGTCGCCGAACCTTAGACTGATGAGATCATACGCTAAAAGCTACTCCTACGGTGGCAGGAGCTATGAAGTAGGCTAAAAGGGTAAGGATGGAACAAAAGGACTCAAACCAGTGTAATTGGGGGTGCCAGGCCAATGTTCGAAAAAAGCACCCCCTTTCAGCCAAATAGAGTAGCATCTGTGGGTGAAGGGCCGTAATTGCAAACTTACGGCCCCTCAAGTAATTAATTTTCCCTTTTCGTTTCGAGTAACCGGGTCGGTTGGAATAGTTGGATCAAGTCAATTTCAACCCGGCTCTTATGGTCTAGACTCGAGCCCAACCGGGTTCAGAAAAGTCAACCCGATTGTCAGAAAGCCCAAACCATACCTTTGGAAGAAAAAAAAAAACTACAACCCGACCATTGGGGCGCTTTAGGATCTTTAGAGTTTAGACCATGGTTTAAGAAACCGCCGCTATAACTGATGCAGACCTTCCCGTTACGTTATGTAACGTTTTAACGCTCAGAAAATAATGGCCGTTGTTTTCCGATGTAACTAAATTAAAAAATCTGTCAAAAATGTCCATTATTTTCCATTCTCCGTTCTATATTTTATTGAAATTTTGAAATATTTTGAATTTTAACGCTGTTTTTTGTCCGTTATTTCTCGTTATTTTCCCATTTTTCTGTTTTTGGCTTTGTATAATGGAAAAACAGTTATGTCCCCAGTCCGTTATACCGTTATAAAAGCCCTTTTTAAACCTTGCTTTGGATTTCAAATGATGCTACGTCCAGACTTTTAGACGGTCCTTGTGATTCACAACACATAGAACACCAAGATCATCAACGGTCCGGACCCTCGGGAAGACATCCTCCTCAGAAAAACAGTATTATTTTTACAAGGACTATCAACCACCAAGCACCATTACAATGCTGCCACGATTTAAATCATCGTGCTAAGTCAGTCATTGAACTTGTGGGCCACGCGCAGGCCCATGTGTGCCAATTGTGATCCTCCAAACTTCTATACCATAGTGTTTTGTTTGGGCCCCACCCAAATTATACTGTTGATTTTGCATGAGGAAAATATTATTACTTTTATGGAGCAACACCCCGATCTCTTAAGTGGAGGGCCCAACGGGGTCCATGCATTTTGCCACCTCAGCATGTCCACAGCCAGTGGTGGAGCAACCCTCAACTTTGAATGTTTGGCCCATCCCTAGATAGGCCACGGAATGAGCCACCTGCAAAACTTTTGGAGACCCCTGCCCGTATGGTATTTTAGCCCATCCCTAAATGGACCTACATATCAAAAATCAGCTTCGATAGTGAGGTTCTAACCGTCGGATCTGAGTATCCCAAATATCTCTCGAATCCAACAGTTGAAAGTATTCCCATGAAAAAGAGGTCAATCCAATGGTTAGAAATCACTAATCAGGCTGATTTTGGGCTGTAGGTGTTTCTAGGATGGGCCAAACATCCATATAATTAGTGGTCTCTAAGACACACATCACTAATCAGGCTGATTTTGGGCTGTAGGTGTTTCTAGGATGGGCCAAACATCCATATAATTAGTGGTCTCTAAGAGTGTGTCACATGGTTCATACTGTGGTCTGCCATCGCTGGTTATGACCGACATTCGTCATCAAAGATTTACTCAAAAAACTTAGCGAGAATAATTAAAAAAAAGTTGATAGGCTTTAATTGCGCCCTTTCTACGTAGGGGTAATTCCATCAATTAAAAATGTCTTCGGTATATATTGACATGCTGACCGTCGATTGCTGCCATGCCCACCCTTGAACAAAAGCCTGACTCCCCGCAGCAAACTTCAGCTTGTGAAAAAATTCATTGTTCCCTGGGGACTACGGGTGGCAATTTTACCCGTTTAACCAGAACTGAAAAAATCAGTTCCGGTTCGGCACTTTTTGGGAACCGATTAAAAATGAACTGAAATCGGAACCGAACCGATAAGAACCGGAATCGATATTTAAATATAGTATAAAAATTCTCATATTATCAAGATTGGACCCAATATACCAGGAACCGGAATCGGAACCGACAGAAATACATAATCGGTTCCGGTTCCGAATCCATCACTTTGAGAACCGGAACCATTTGTTCCGGTTCTGGCCACCTCAGGAATTGAACAGGAACTGACCCGTTGACAACCCTACTGGGGACTGATGTTATCGGATCCCATCAGAACTCTATTGTTAAGTTTATTTAGGCGAGAGTCTTCATGTTACACCCCTCGAAACCATTAACCATTTTCTTCATAAAAAATAAAGCTCAAAAGAAATTGACCCGTAAATAAAGGAGCAATTGTCGAGTTTTGACTGTAACGCATTTATTAGATTGGAATTGAAGGTACGAATTTTATTTTTATCAACTTGGTTCAAAGTTAAAACACGGATCATACAAGCAAAGAATAAACAAACTAGGAATATTTCTAAACACTTGTTTAAATAAAGGTCATTAAGTAATGAAATCTTGATGCTTACACATGTTTTCTATTAAAAATGGAAGTATTCACAATATAATATTTATTATAAGAAAATACAAATTGCGAGGACGACTGCCCACTTAAGGAGGACACCAACTTAAATACATTTTTCAAATAAAGAACATCACTTAAGGAGAACGCCACAAACCCATAAATGCTTTTGAAGAGCGGATTGTGGAATGATGTGATTGGCAACTGCTTCGTTGCTTCCAAAATTTTCTCATTTTTGAGTAACATCATTGCCATTTGGTCCCACTGACAGCATGGATGTTTAGTCCACCCCTTGGTAGACATTCATACCAAAAATCAGCTTGTTTGATGACTTTTAGTCGTTGGTTTTAGTGTTAAAAAAATGGTTGAATCCAATAGCTAGAACCACACCTTAAGAAGTATTAAAAATTAGGGAATTTTTGACATACCCCCCATGCATATGGAATTCAAAGTTATTATCCTTCGTAAAGCGATGCACAGATAAAAGATTCTTCGCAATATGAGGAACATGTAAAATATCCTTAAGAAGAAACTGAGAAGAATTAATATTGAACTGAGATGCTCTAATATGGGATATGGGCAAACCAGAGTCATCCCCTATGCAAACAGTGCCCCCTATTAGAGGATGTTGACCATACAGATATTTGGGCAGTCCCTAAGTGGACCTACAAACCAAAAATCAGCTTGATTAATGGTTTCAAACCATTGGATCTTTTACCCTAAATAATGCTAAAAATTCCACAATTGAAAATCAACCCATGAAAACGACTCCAATCCAGCGCTTAAAAATCACTAATCATGCTAACTTTTGGTTTATATCTTCATCTAGTGTCACGCCCCAAAATTCGGATTCCCGACCCGACCCGATTACTCGTAGATCGGCCCGTTTACCCAAAAATTCAGGGTGTTATAAAAATTTAATGATTACTATCCTGCCTAGTAACTTAGTTCTAACCCAGTGAACTCAGTCCCAGTGGACTCAATCCGAACCAAGTAAACTCAATTCCTTCCAAGTGGACTCAGTCCTACAATCTTATTATTAATTTTATTTGGTTTAAACTTAAAGTAATTATTCAATTCTGCGGAAGCGTTTAAACTCTTAAGATAAATTATGATTTATCATTTGATTATTTAATTTTTTTAATCTAAGTTGTTTATTATATAATTCGGGTATTAATCACTAATCACGATGTGATGGAATATTTAATGCACCGTTTATTAAATTCTTTAAATTTATATTTTTATAATTTCACATGTCATGCATCGGATGCGCTGATTTGGACGGATCTAAACCGATTAGATCGACGGTCTCGATCTATCCTCAAAAGGCTAATGGGATTAACTTCAAACTTTAATTTTCAAATCGGAGTATAATTCTTTTATCCCATTATAAATCCATATCCTTATGTGACATAAATTTATCAGTCAAATTTCTTTTTTACATAAATTTATCGATGTAATTCATTTAGGGGAGATTTTTACATGTATCGCCTTAATGCATTAAAGTCATTACATAATCAAATAAAACTAGAATCAACCACTAAAATAAAATAAAAATGGGTTTACAACTTTGAAATGACCTAACTGTCACTCATAAAATGAAAATAATAAAAATAGAGAAATAATGTTCATCCATGATGAGAATGTCTAGATCTCCTCCGAACCATCATCCACATAATTGAGGTCATCATCCGTTGCCTCAATTCCATACTCATCATCTCATGTTTCCCCCTCCTCGGGTTCCTTGTCTTCTACAACATCTAGGTACCAGTAAATCGTAAGCTGAAAGCCTAGTAGAAATTAAAATCCACAGTGCAAGGGTATACAAAAATATCGAATTAACATGTCATTCTTTACCTTGCTTGCATTCCAATCATACATGCTCATCATTTTCAATAATAAAAATCTTGGCACAAATAGTAAAAATAAATAAAATAAATCATATGATCTAAGGTATTTATTTTTATACTACAACCCATCGCGAGGTCTCATTCTTCTTCCCACGCCGGAGCAGCTCGTAAACTCGTTCTTCTACAAGGGGTTCAGGGCCTTTTACCTAAAGGCTCTAAGCCTTTCTTGTTTGGAAATAAATCGTTCTTCGTACAATAAATTAACCGAATGATATATGTCTCAACGATTTGATAATCAAAGAAAATCATTAATAATCAACCATTTCCATGCCTCGTCATTTATCATACTATAATTTCCAATCACATCCATAAATCTCATGTTTTTTCTCATATTATCATCACCATATAATTATCAATACAAATAATCATGAATAAAAATCGACAGCCTTTCCGCGTATGAATTTTTATCATAAAATTTTAAAAAATATAAAGAACGAAGAAAATAATTTATTATATATATAATTTTGAATATCAAGCAAATACAAATATCTCATGCGAATTATAATCTCATTTCAACCATGCACTTACCTCAGATTGGTTCTTTAATGGAGGTAGAGAATTACGTAAATTCTAGAAGTGCTCGGATGAAACTCTCCTTGGAGTATGTGATTCCACTCGGTGTCCCCTTCAATTTTTTTCTTCTAGGTCGAGTGTGATTGGTCTTCAGATGAAGGTCGATCATAGCTTTATCTTTTCTCTCTAATGAAGTTTTCTCTTATCTCTAATGGAGTTTTCTCTCTCTCCCTAAAGTTCTTCACAATTTTGATAAATGTAGTTGTATTTGTGGAATGAATATCTAATATTGTTTTAACAAATAGATTGATTTGATTTTCAAAAATACATTCAAAATTTGAATTTATTTAAATTTGAAACATTTCCTCTCAAAGGTTGGGATGAGGGAGGACTCCATATTCAACTCTCCCAAATCCATAAATAAAGAGAATGGGAAGTAATTTTCGTAACTCTTAAAGGGGAATGAACTTTTCAACCCTCTAAAACTCATATTATTAATTAATTATGGATTAGAAATGGGTCCAAGGCCAATATGTATCTACTAGGCTTCATTTAAGGTTACTTTTTAAGTTCAAAATGTCTATAAATTGGTCCTACAGGCCTACTCAACAATTAAAACTCAATCAATCATGCAATTACTTAGATTAATAATTTAAACACTTATTAATTATGCATTATATTGGTCATTACGTCATTATGCGTGAATCATCTTAATTTGTCTAATTACTCTCCAATTTTTTTCAAAATTGAAGATGTGTCTATTTAGTGTCAAATTTTACCTGTGGGTCCAACTATTCATAAAAACCTTAATTCGGGCGTTAAAAATAAGAAAAATAAAGTTTGTGAGATTATTGGATATATAGAGTCTATTAAGGTGTACGATCATGCCAAAAATGTCGGTTCGTTGTTCTGATGTCAAATGGATGTATTTTAAATGAGTTTAGTCCAACTTGAGTCCTTGTGGGTCCCGCCACTAGAAATTTTATTATTCTTGACAGACAGTATTTTGATAAGTTATTGTACTTTACTGCATAATCAAATCCAAATCTGCAAAAGTCAAATCAACAATTTATGTATAGTGCAAATATAGGGATCGAACCAGATAGGGGTGATGAAAAATAAAGTAACTTGATCAACCAAAAATAATTCTAACAAAAAAATGCTTTATAACTTGTATTTAAAATAACGAATTTTTACAGGTCATCAATGAGGTTGTCAATCTCTCTAATGATCGAAAAATATTACACTTGATAATAAAAATTAAACTAAAAAAATATATATTACTAGAAGAACAAATAAAAGACTAAAAGAAATAAAGAAAAAAGAAGGGAAAAGAGATCCGATGCCAATAGAGACTGTAGCCGAAAAATGTGTGTAGCCGAGAGATATGTCCAGCCGAATATTGCAGCCAAGAAAAAACTCCGTTCATCATTCATTGAAAGTCCCTTTATAGGCTAGGATGTGCAATATTCTTTTCATTTTTAGTAGATTACGACTTTCTTTACTTAGAAAAATATTTTCGAAGATGGAAATAATTATATAAAATATATTTTTCTTTTCTCAATAAATCACTATATAAATTATTCTTTAAAAACTTCTTTTTGAAAACTAATAAAATATTCTTTTATTTTTCAATATGGAATCAATCACTTATTTATTATTTTAAAACTTTTTTTTGAAAACCAATGAAATATTCTTCTATTTTTCAAAATAAATTTTCTTTTGATAAGATATTTATTTCTTAAACATTCCATCATTTTTAAATTTCAAAACCAAAACCATCATTTTATTTTTGGAAAGCCATCCTCATGCTTTTTGTAATCTGGACCGTTCATTTTGTTGTAATCTCAACCGCCTTGGTCCATGCTTAGTCCACCAACTTGGCCCACTACATTGGCCCACTTCTTGGCCTAACTTCTAGCCTAACTTCTTTGTCCGTCAACGTAGTCCACCTTTTTGCTCAAATTTGGGCTTTTGTACATAAGCTTTTGGGCTTAGACTTATGCTTACTTTAGTCTTGGGCTCGAGTACTTAATGAAATAAAATTATTAATATAAAATAATTGACTATTATTAAGATAAATCTAATATACAATTAGTGAAAAGAGAATATCCTATTTTTCATGTAAGTTTGAGGATTTATGTAGGATAATTGTAATAATCAACTAAGGAAAATAGGATAAAAATGCATAAAATGATGACTTATCAATTCTCTTATTGTGTCACATGCGATGTTCAAAAAGTGACCCTACTATAAAATTTTAAAAAGGTAGAAGTGTCTTAAGTTTATTTGAATGTCAAGTGAATTCTAGGGTTAAGTTCTGAAATTTAGCTAGGTGTTAGTTCTTATAACATCAGAATTAGTCATAGTATAAACTTAAATTGATATTTACCCTAATAGAAAATATTATCATAATACCCTAGAACGAAAGTTCAAGGTATGACATCTAGGGTTGAGCCAAACATCCATACGGTTAGAAATCTCTAAGAATATGCCACGTGGCTCATATTGTAGGTGGTTCAAATCCTGGCTCGGCCGCTACCTGACATGTTGGGTGATTTGGCTAGGGAGGATAGCCAGAAGAGATGCCATGATAGCCAGTGGGAGAGTAATAACTCTAACCATGGCCATTGTTAGGGCCACGACCCTAATTGTTTCCACGTCTCTGAGATGAGTGGCCATGGCCATGAGTGGAGGAGCCGCAAGAGGCTTTGTTGGCGAGTGGAGAGCTTGAGGCAGTCTTATTGGCAACATTAATAGATGCTTGTATACGATCAGAATGAAGAACATTTTGACAGATCTTCACTTAAAAAGAGACCATTAAAATCAGGGAGTTTGATAGAGGTGTCACTACTCACGTGTAGTGATGGATGTGATAAACGGACTATAGTCCGAACCAAGACCGCCCATAATGTATAAGACTAAGGTGGCGTTTGGTAAAACTTTTTTTCAGACCTTAAGTCTGATTCAGCTGAAATTAAGTGATTTTGGTGAATAAGTTGCGTTTGATAAACAACTTAATTTCAGCACTTATCACCAAACTCAAGGAAAAAAAGTAAAAGTAAAAAGTGACCCAGCCTTCACTTATTGCGGTAAGTGAATGAATCTTTAAAAATGATTCCTAGATTCTTTTTTAATACCAACAATGCCCTTTTTTCAAAGTTTTCTCTTTTAAAAACTTACGAAAGTACTTTAATAAATATTTCAAAATACCCACAATGCCCTTGACTTAATTTTAAGACTTAAGACCTTCACCAAACAACCTAATTTAGACATAAGTCATTAAGCTACCAGATCTTAACCACTTTAAGCTTTTAGATCTAATAACTTAATTTACCAAACGCCACCTAAGTCATCATCATTGACCGGTTTAGAGAATGGCAAGTTGGTCGGCGATGGACTTGTTTTGAGTAGATAGTCCAACATCGAGTCGGATCCCTTCTTCGCCGTATGTAGTTAAAGGCGAAGTTACATGATGCGAACTTGAGAGTGGGAAGGATAAGCCGAAGCAAGATGATATTCCAAACATCATACGAGGTTGTAAAATCTACCACTTCTGCAAGAACGATCTCAGTGAGAGAGGAGATGAGCCAGCCTAACAAGAGTTGATCTTGTTTGTTCCAAGCGGTGTAGGCAAGATTGATGAGAGCATTTCCATCTTCATCAGCTGAAACAAATTGCGGTGGACATGGGTTAGAGCCGTCGACAAACACCATGAGATCATGGCCTTTGAGTATTGGCAGAAATTGGGAGCGCCAAAGGATGTAGTTGTTGAGGCTCGTCATAGAGAGAACAACGGAGGAAGCCATGAAGAATGGAAAAAGTGGTAGAGCGGTATAGATATTTGAAGAGGATGGGAGGGAAACAAATTAAATCAAGGAGAGATAGAGCTAGGATCGTTTGCTCTGATACCATGTGAAACAATCATATACCCAAAAGATTGACCTGTTGGGGAAAGGCGAAACAACTATATATATCAACGGATCATCGGGCCAACACAACACATGCACGAGAACACACCATCCGCTAGCACGCCCCCTCAATGGAAATACACTCCGCTGGAGACTTGAACCCGTAATCGATCTCCCAGACTTCAATGCTTTGATACCATGTAAAAATTCTAAAATTGTGCTCTTGATCAACTTCCTATTCTGTTGAGGAGATGTTCCTTTTATAATATGTATTTGAATTTTGAATACAATGTAATGATCCCATGATTGAAGGGATGGGTTACAAGCGATATGTACAGAGATGGAAAGTTGCTCTCAATAGGGATTTGGGATATATTTCCAAAGAGAGAGGTTGCTGGAAATAGAGATTTCCAAAGGAAGTTGCTGGAAATAGAGATTTGGTGCATCCGAATCACTTCGGTGTTGCTGCGACCACTCTAACGCAGCTCTTTAATATCAGACACCAGCCTGAGGTGATAACCTTGGTAGTTTAGAATTGGTAGTATGATATCAGGTACATTTCATGCTCCTAGGGTAGAGACAAAATACCATTAGATTACTACTACCATTAACTAAGCTAGCTAAGAGGAGCATGCTACCATAATTAGGGAGTCAAGTTCAGAGTGGCCAGACAAAACTGAGAAGGGTTCTGTAAATTTGACCAGATCTAATTAGAAAATGTAAAATATTAACCTAATGATTATAAAAATATATAAATCATATAATATTTTCAAAGAAAGAGAAAGAAAATTTAAAATTTTTAAGCACATTGTCAAAGAAAGAAAATGTCATGTGCAATAGGCACTCTTAACCCTAATTTATATCCACAAAGGACAAGTGGCGGGGTCCAGGGGACAACCATTTTTGACAACTATTTTTGACAACCATTTGGCAGACCCACATAGAAGATGAATCAATGGCTGATTTTTGGTGAAGATGATCTCTACTATGAGGAGATCATCCTCACAAAAATTCAAATCATTCTGATATTCCTAGACTGGTTTAGAAGTTGAAGAATTATGGACCTCTATTTTTTTTTCTGTGCAACTTGAAAACTACATTTGATGGGGTTAGAAATTTCAGAATGGGCTATTTTTTGTTTGGGGTAATCTATATCGTGAGGAGATCATCCTCACCAAAAATCAGCCATTGATTCAACTTCTATGTGGGTCTGCCAAAATGGTTGTCAAAAATAGTTGTCAAAAATGGTTGGCCCCTGATCCTGACCCTAAATATGGGAGTATAAATTTTATAAATCTCTCTAATAATTAAATATTCTGACTCCTATTGGGATTCGGATTTGGGGCTGTGGATTCCAAGAACCCAACAGTGGTTGGTAGCACTGAGCTGGCATTTACTTTTTTCATTAAGTGAATGCCAGCTCAGTTCTATCAACCACAGTTAGACTCTCGGAATCCACGGCGCTGAGTCCGACTCCCGAGAGGGGTCAGAAAAAGGGTGTCCTCGGAGCCGGAGCCATTAAATATTCCAATTGTATTAGATTAAAATATAAATCACTAGAGTTCCCAGTTGGAATATAGATCTCACATGATTCAAGTTAGTATCTAATTGTTCAAAAAAAAAAAAAATTGGGAGTGTTAAGGGTAGATTAGATAACCTTACTTCTATAGATTGAGCAAATCTGAAATGTATAGGAGATTGGTGTTCTTATATACACACTTTAAATAAAAATATAAAGAGGGAAGAAAGAAAGTGCCATGAATTGTGGAAATTTGACTATTAGAAATTTTAAAATGGAGAATGATTATATTATGCAATGCAGCACAGTCAATGGCATATTTGTCAATCCAAATAGTGGGTTACTGATTGGTCGATCCAAAATACACAGGATCTGCTCCGCAGATTCTTTCGAAGAATCTCACTCGAAACATCATTGCCGTCCAAAAGAAGAGAGTGATTGAACATTTTGAAACATCCACATTTCTTGAAAAGTTCAATCCCTTCATTTAATTTTCCAGCTTTAGGAGTGTAAATGGTTCCCTGAATAAGTTTTCTAGAAATGATTTTTGCATATAAGACTCTGTATGGTGATCAACAAAAAAAGTTTTACAGAGAAAGAGTTTGTATATCAGAAAGTGTTGATACGTTTATGGCATTTATATGCAAAAATTATTTCTAGAAAACTTATTCAGGGCAACCATACAGAGCCTAGTGTGTTTTCCACACTAGGACCTAAAGAACCAAATGAACTGTGAAAGCAGAGCAACTGTCACAGAACGAAAGAGCACCTAAGAAGCTCAAGCGCCTTCAATATTTATACATCTAAGAAGTAGAAAATAAATCATCTAATTTACATCCATAGAACTACATTATATTCAGTCACCGAAGACGTGTGTTTTCACGTAAACATCTACCATTACAGGGGAAGACAAAAAAAAAGGATCGCGAGGAATTACGACTTACTCCACCTCAGCCTTGGCTCTTCTCCTTGATCTGCTGAAGAGTTTGGAATGTGGTGAAGACAAGAATTCGAAAGGGAGGGCTGGGAGATCCATCTCCCCTTTCAGAATCTTAACAATCTCACCAATGTCCGGCCGCAATTCTGGCATTTTCTGTAAGCACATGAGAGCCAAGTTGATACACAGGCTTGCCTGGTCCTTGTTATATCCATCTTTCAATCTCTCATCTACAAGCTCCAACACATTCCCTGCGTGAGCTAAGTGCCTACACCAGCTTATCAGGTTGGCTTTCTCAAGTTTTATGGGTGAAGACAGAACATGCAAAGGCCTTCTACCGGAAACAATCACGAGGATCAGAACCCCAAGGCTGTAAATATCACCCTTCTCCATTAAATACCCACACCCACCGTATTCCGGTGCTACATAGCACACAGTCCCTCTCATGCTCGTGGTGCTGCTCAGCTCTCGGCTGAAAAGATCCCCGCTCCACATCTCACTACCGGTCGAATGAGTCTTCTTCTTCTTCCAACCCTTTCTAAAACTGAACTCCACATTCGAATCATAGTCATTGTGATTCTGTTCCTCAAAAGTAGTATTTTTTCTACACCGAAATCTTCGACCAACATCAAAATGTGGAATCTTGAACCCCTTCTTCCACTTGACTTCAAGCTTCCTTAGCTTGTTACTCTTCTTGCTAATCTCTGCAAGGTGCTCTTCTTTCCACCATTCTTGCATCTTCCTGTGTTTCTTAACATTATTGTTGACCTTTGGTTCTCTCATCTCGAACCTCTTCTCGGGAAATTTGAACCTGAGTTCCTCAAACTGGGGTTCGTTTAAATTTTCTAATTTGTCTAATTGAGTCGAATTATCTACATCCAGTTTCTCGGGAGAGCTTTTCTTCTCTTCATCCCAATCAGGATTCCTCGACGGGCATATCTGGCTGCCAATCCACTCCATAACATAATCTTTACTACACAATTCACCGCTCCCATCCTGTCGCCACCACCAATCCTTCCCCCATTGCTTAGTACTCGCTTTGGGATCATCGATGGGTAGATATATAGCATTAAGGTTCAACTCCTTACTATGATCAATACTACAGAGTTCATCATCATAAGGAACAAATTTGTTCCAATCTTCCCCACCAATATCACAGGTGGAGACCTCCTTCCCCTTTAGATTACATCCCTTAGGATCATCCTCATTAACACCATTACCATTAGGATTCCAAGAATTTAAATTCAAGGTTTTGACATTGTAGTCTACTCTAATGTTCTTAGAAAAAGAAGCAGCTTGCAAAGCGAGAGTAAGATCTACCTGACAAGTATTACTCTTCACTGGAGTTTCTGTAGGAACTATGGTCGCTGGATTTCCAGAAAGATCTTGGCTTTTCCAGAGCTCCTGACTCCGATCCAGTTCCTGACTGAACAAATCGACCCCAAATTCGCCTTCGGTCTTAATCCTCGAAAGCCCAAAATCCGAAATCTTGGCCCGATAATCTGAACTGAGTAGAACATTGCTCGGCTTTATATCACCGTGAATGACCGGCTGATCGCATTCGAGATGCAGAAATGCAAGCGCACGAGTGATGTCAAGTATAATCTCAAACCGCCGATCCCAATTCAAATCCAACGCCATGGGACCCTCCTTCCCAAAGAGAGATTCTTGCAAGCTCCCATTCGGCATGTACTCATAAACCAAAAATCTCCTCTTCTTCTCAACACAGTACCCCAAAAGAGAAACCACGAACGGCGATCGAAGGCCACCAAGAATCTGCAACTCGTTCTGAAACTCTCGCAAAGCCTGCAATGACGAAGCATCGAGCTGCTTAACCGCGACGGACTTCCCATCACGAGAATGCCACGGAACACAGTACCGGAGCCACCTTTTCCGATCAAATTTGCTTCACTGAACACATTGGTCGCAGATTTGAGCTCTCTGTAAGTGAATCTCTGCAACTTCAATGAAGCGGTTGAATCGAAAGGGATAGTGCGAGATCGATCAACGAGAGAATACCAGAGGTAGAAGAGAAAGATGATGAGAGCGAGAAGGAGGAGAGCAGAAGCAGAAATGGTGAGAGCGAGAAACAAAACCCTAGACCTTAGAAACGGATTAGGGTTAGAGTTTGGAGGGAAGGGTCTCGAAGGCATTTTTTAGGGTTTCTGAGGTTTGATTTTTGGGGTGGAGATGAAGAAGAAAGGAGAAAGGGAGGAGGAGAAGGTGGTGAGCTTTACAGTTTACACTTTACAGTTGGGAAATCGAAGATTATTGTTTAATTTTTAATTAATTAAATAATAATTAAGAATTAAAAAAATAAAAATAAAAAAAGGAGAGAAATGGAGGGTCCCATCTCCGAAGGGTGTGTGAATGTGCTTTTGACTAAAAGGAAAAGTTGCAGATAATGTTTTCTCTTTGTCTCGCTCTCGCTATCGTAAAGAAAAAGATGCGGAGGAGAGAAAAAAATTGGAGGGAAGATGGGTTGCAGTGGTGACTATTTTCAAAAGTTCGTTGCTATTGTGTCAATGGTGCGTAGTGCGCACATTTTGTTTTTTTGCTTTTGTTTCGTGCTTAGCCGTAAGCCAACGAAAGAACATGGCTGATAGTGATATGGGATGGATTAAAACTTCACTGACCATCGATGGTCAGTGAATCCGCTGACTGCCCACAATATGAGCCACTTGGCACATTTTTAGAGGACATTCACCGTGGATGTTTGGCAAATCCTTAAGTGGACCTATAGACCAAAAATCAACCTGATTAGGGGTTTGAGCATTATTGACCATTATTTGGGGTACAAGATCCAAAGGTTTGAAATCACTAATCAGGCCGACTTTTGGTTTGTAGGTCCATCTACGGATTGTCTCTGAACATCCATACGGTCATCATCCTCAAAGAGTGTGCCACCTGGTCTCTTAATGTGGATGGTCAGCATAGTTTTACTTATAGGAATGGATCCATGGATGAAAATCCCCGGATCAGAGGCCAGATCGGTGGTCGCTGATCCAGGTCCAGATCCGGATGGGCACAATCCAGTTCAGTCTTGGGCTGTCTCTCTCGGGTAAAAAAAATCTGAGACCGTCCAAATCGGTGGGCGCCAATCACGACCTGGATCGCCCAATCCAGAGCGGATAGGCTGAGACTGCGAACCATGGATGAAACCCATACCCACCATCAGGAGGTTGGCCCGTGGGCCTTGGATGCTTGCACTTTGCTTTATAGATTCGTGAGTTGGACTCGTGTAAGTTGTATAATGTCAGAGAAGAACTTCACTGACCGACATTGTCAGCAAAGTTGCTGACCGCCCACAATATGAGACACGTGGCATACTTTAGAGGAGGTTGACCGTATGGATGTTTGGCCAATCCCTAAGTGGACTGACAAACCAAAAATCAGCCTGATTAGTGATTTCTAAGCATTGGATTGGAATCATTTTCATGTGTTGATTTTTAACCATGGAATTTGAGTATTATTGGCCATTATTTGGGGTACAAAGATCCATTTGATCCTACATGCCAAGTGGCCCCATGCGTAGTGTTCCACATAAGTTGAACTCCACACAATCAATGGTCATGCTGTCATATGGGCGGGCCCACGTGTTATGTAATCCAATAATCATGTTAGTACCACATGTCAGGTGGGCCTCAAGTGACGTGATCCACATATAAGGTGGGCCCCACCTGCCAAGTACATTAGCATGTCAAGATCTAACGTATTATTTGCACGAGCCCGTTTTTTGATGTCGCAGTGAACTTCGAAGTTTGATGTCCCCCTGCAAAACGCCATATGGAATATTATTTAGGACCCACTTACCTTATGGATATTTGGTCCACCTCTTGATGAATCTATAGATCAAAAATCAGTATAATTAGTGATTTATAGCCATTGGATTTAACATTTTAATAATGTGGTTATGGACAGTTGAATTTGAGCCCTTTTTATGCTAAAATACAACTGTTTGAAATCACCAATCAAACTGATCTTTCGTATGTAGGCCCACCAAGAGGTGGTCCAAACATCCATAAGGTCAGTAGGCCCTGAACTAAGCTCGGAATGGCGTTTCCGGGAGGGGGAGACTTCAAATTTTGAAGTCCCCAGGGACAGCAAATATTTTCTCCCATCTGCACCCGTTTACATGCACCCATGACCCAACCACTATTACTAAAGGGTAAAAAGACTAACGCGTTCCAATACGGTGAGGGAGTAGATTACAAAGAAAAAATAAAAAAAAATATGTTGAGGGGGTAAAACTTTGATGACAGCGCACTGTCATCGGGCATAAGCCACGTGGAACAGCGCAGTGTGGAACATTCTTAGAGTTCTCTGACCGTTTGGATGTTTGGCCTAACCCTAGGTAGACCTACAGACCAAAAATTAGCTACATTAGTGATTTCTAAGGGTTGGATCTTTTTACCCCAATGCTCGAATTCCATGGTTAAAAATCAACCCATGACTCCAATCCAACACTTAGAAATCACTAATCACGCTAATTTTTGATACGTTGGTCCACTTACGAATTGGCCCATAACATATTCAGCACTAAGGCATTATTTGGAGAAATTTTTTTATATTGGCCTTCTTTTATACGAGTGAAAACTGCACTTAAAAACACCACATGGCACACTCTTAGAGATCAATGACGATGTTTGAACCATCCCTATGTGGATCTGCATACCAAAAATTAGCCTGATTGGTAGTTTCTAGGTGTTGGATCCGAGTACCCTATCTAATCCTAAGTTGTGGGTGATGTGAAATGTAGGCTAACTGTCAGTCACCTCAGGATTCACATGCTCATCTATGTAACAAGTGACAGTGGTTGTCTTATATCCCCTCTTATATTATCTGGCTTCAATAAGAGTGGCTGAGATCCACTATGCTTTGTATCAATTGCTAAGATTAACTCCCACCCAATTTTGGCAAATGCTTTGTTGGAGAGTGCTGTGGGCAGTGGTGAAGTCGAGGGCACGTGTAGAAGTTTCTGAGAGTAGTATTTAATTTGAATTTAGTGCCCCCACCCAGACTTAATTTAGTGTCCCCTATTAGAGGACGCTCACCGTGTGGATGTTTGGGCAGTCCATAGGTAGACCTAGCTATAGACCAAAAATCAGTCTAATTAATGGTTTCAAACCATTAGATCTTTGTATCCCAAATAATGCTCAAATTCCACAATTAAAAATCAACCCATGAAAATGACTCCAATTCAACGCTTAGATATGCTAATTTTTAGTCTATATGTTCATCTAGGGTTGAGCCAAACATCCATATGGTCAGAAATCTCTAAGAATATGCCATGTGGCTACTCAATTGATTGTGCCCTCTCTTGAAGAAATCCTGGTTCCATTGGGATGCAAATGCACTCACCTGCCATAATTTTGGAATGCACGTGATTGGTTGGGGGCAAGCAAATGAGCTGGCATGCAAGTGATTGCCAAGCCCTTGCAAACTCCTTAATAAAATAGATGCAAGCAAGTGCAGCCTAAAAACCATGGTAAGTGAGTGCATTGTCACTCACTGCATTTGCACTCCGGTGAGTTGCATTGCAGTCACTTACCACAGTTTTTGGGCTGCACATGCTCGCATCCATTTTCTTAAAGAGTTTGCAAGGGCTTGGCAACCAGTTGCATGCCAGCTCATTTGCACGCCCCCAACCAGGGCTGTCTCGAAACAAGTTGAGGCCTAAGGCGAATACAAGGCCTTTTTATATTTAATATATTAATATATATGATATTAATTAAAAAATTAAACTCTATATTATTGAAAATATTTATATAAAAAGTATTCTCGATAATCAAAAACTACAGAAAAAAAATTTAGATACAAAGGGACCCCGATGCAGAGGACTCTCGTGGCCCTACATAGATCATTTTTTGGCTCAATGATTACGTGGATGTTCAGCCTACCTATTGGTAGATAAACACACTAAAAATCAGCTTGATTGATGATTTCTAGCCATTGGATTTAAAACCCAAAAAGCATGCTTGGATCCAACAGCTAGAATCATGTCCTAAAAGTATTAACATCTATGGCTAGAGATAATCAATCAGGTTGATTTTTGGTTTGTATATCTAATAAGGGGTGGGGTAAAAATCCATATGGTTAGTGTGTCCTGGGCTGGGGGCCTTCTTTCACCAAGGGGCCTTCGGGGACCCCCTTAATGGCCTTAAGGTAGAGCCAGCCCTGCCCCAAAGAAGTCGCTCTAATCCCAAAACCATGGCAAGTGAGTGCATTGCATCTAATTTGCATTGAACCAAGCAGGACCTACAAAACCATGGGAAGTGAGTGCATTGCATCTAATTTGCAATGAACCAAGCAGGACCTACAAAACCATGGGAAGTGAGTGCATTGCATCTAATTTGCAATGAACCAAGCAGGGCCTAAGAGAGAGGAACAATTATAATGTAACAATGTATGCCTAAAACTTTTTGGCGTGTGGAAGCATGATTTTTGCTACTCAACGCTGTCATCTGAGCCTACCGACTGCATGGATGTTCAGCTGTTCAGCCCACCCCTTCGTGGATATTCACAAGGGGTGGGCTAAACATCCATGCAGTTAGTGGGCCCAAATGGCAACGGTGAGCCAAAAAGTTTCAGGTATACCTTGTTACATCACGAACCCTAACAATATTTAAGTCATCCTCCCCGACATTTACCAACCATCTTGACATCCAGCGGGTGTAATGGCCTTTAATGTCCCCTTAACATCAAGTCCATGACCAAAATACCCCTATTTTTTAAAATTACCTAAATACCCTTATGACAATTTCAAATCAAATTGGCGCCAATTAATTTTGATGTACCAGTACACCAATGTCAAGTTAACACGTGGTGTGGTGTGGGACTACTGTACTAAACATGGTACGAATTTTGAATAGACAATTCAGACTTCATATGAGAAAAAAATCTGTGCCACGTGGATAAGAAATCTCAGGTCATGTTTAAATTAATAAAATAGACCTTTTGTCAAAGCCAAAAAGTAAGAGGTTGTGAGTTCAAGTCTCCTTGGGGCCTACCCTCGAAAGAGTAGAGGGTAATTAATAAGTGGCTCTGTCCACAGAAACTCTTCCAGTACACTCCCGGCATATGTGGAAAGGATGACTATCATGCCCCGGGGACTAGTCGGGTGCTCTAAGAGGCCTGGATACCCAAGGTTCCAAAAGAATAAAAATAAAACATCTAGACAGCCATAAGCACATAGTTGCTCTTTGGCTACGTTTGGGTAAACTTAAAAAACTACAATAAGTCAGCTTTTAGCGGTTTTTAAGTAATTATATAAAAAATTATGTGTTTGGGAAAACTTAAAAGTACTTTTTTAAAGCTCAATAAAGTTAAAAATCTACAATAAGTCAGCTTTTAGCGGTTTTTAAGTAATTATATAAAAAATTATGCGTTTGGAAAAACCTAAAAAGTAATTTTTTAAAGCTCGATGAAGTTAAAAACTGCAATAAGTCAACTTTTAGCAGTTTTTAAGTAGTTATATAAAAAATTATGCGTTTAGGAAAACATTAAAAGTACTTTTTTAAAAGCTCTAAAATCTAATCTGCCAAGATGGCACCCACTCACCTTTTTATCCATTGGTTGAAGAATAGTTCTTTCAAATCATAGCTAATTCGTCTCTTCAATTCTCCAGCTAGGACTGGGAGCAACTTTCAACCAAGGTTTAAAAATCGGCCGTTATTTTTCCGTTATAAATAACGACTGTTATTTTCTGGAAAATTTTGTAAAAAAAAATGGCCGTTTTTCTGTTATATTTTTTGAAATTTTGAAATTCAAAATTCAAAATTTGAATTTCAGGGCCCTTTTTTCTGTTATTTTTCATTTTTTTTCCTTTTTTCGTTTTTGCCCCTGAGCGTTTTTTTCGTTATAACGGTCCCTTTTAAACCTTGCTTTCAACAACTCCCTTTAAACTGTTATTTGCATCGATTTGCCCAAATCAGAAAGTTCATGTTTGTTCTTGGGCGTGGATTTCGAGAATCTAACGGTAGTTGTGCCTTGGCAAAAGTGAATGCCAGCTCAGCACTTCTGCCAAAGCCAGGGCTGTCTCTACCTTGAGGCCACCAAGGCTGGTCGCCTAAGGCCCCTTGGTGAGAGAAAGCCCTCATGGCAGGTTCCATTTAAATTTTTTTGGACCTACTAACCACATGGATGTTTAGCTCAATCCTTGTTGGGTATACAAACCAAAAATCAACCTGATTGGTTATCTTTAACCATAAATTTTAGTACTTTTTAAGATTTATTCTAGCCATTGGATTCAAGCATGTTTTTTGGGTAGTAAATTCAATGGTCAGAAATTGATCATCAATCAAGCTGATTTTTAGTTTGTTTATCCACCAATAGGTGGGCTGAACATATATCCACAATGTCATTAGGCCCAAAAATGATCTATGTAGGGCCACGTGAGTCCTTTGCATAGACTGTGATAGGAGTCCTCAGTATCTAAATTTTTTATGTAGTTTTTTATTCTCAAGAACAGTTGGATAAAAAAATTCTATTATATAGAGTTAATTTTTTTAATTGATATCAAATGTATTAAACATAAGAAAAAAAGCCTTATATGGAGTTTTCGCCTTATGCCTCAACTTGTATCAAGATGGCCTTGGCCAAAGCACAACCACTGTTGGATTCTTGGAATCCATGCCCAAGAACAAACGTGAACTTGTTGGTTCACTTTTGTTGGTCCCTGAGCCCGATCCTTTTATTTTTTTGAGTGGAAAGGTGGAGTTTTAGATTGACCAGGAGGAGTTATGTTGTAACATGGGATACCAAAGATGGGGCCGTCCATAGGGCATCAAAATTTGAAGTCACCCCTTCCAAAAATTTCACACGGAACTTACTTTAGGGCCCACTGACCTTGTGGATGTTTGGTATACCTCTTGGTGGACCTACATACCAAAAATCAGCTTGATCGATGATTTCTAACAGTTATATTTTAACATCAAAACAATGCTCAAATCCAACGACCAAAAATCATGTTATTAAAATATTAAATCCACCGGCTAAAAATAACCAATTAAAATTATTTTTGATTTGTAAATCCATCATTAGGTGGACCAAACATCCATAAGGTCATTGGCCCTTAAGAGTACTCTATGCGGCATTTTAGGAGGGAGAGGTCAAACTTTGAAGTTCCTAGAGGACATGAAACTTTGAAGTCCCCACCCGGCAGGAGAAATCAACTTACAGACACCAATTTCTTTTCATTAATTTTTTTTCTTTAAAAATATAGATTGAACTTAAACCCCTTGTTCATATCTATTCTACTATTTAAAAGGCAAATGCCCTTCTTGCGTGCCTCATGCGAAACCCCAATATCCCACAAATGCCCTTACTTTTATTTTTTTTCTTTTCTTCATTTTATTTATTTGATAGGGGCTTTTTGATCTTTTTGGTGCCAAAGAACACGTCACCTTGCAGCTCATTCAATTAAAAGAAGTAAAATAAATCCTTATTCCAAATATGCCCTCAAGTTCTTTAAATTGAAAAAAAATATTTATTTTATTTTTTTAATTTTTTAATTTACAATGGTGCTTTGGTCGTTCAGTACTTTCTCAACTGTGCAAGCAATTATTGCTAGAAAAATTTAGATGATGAAGTCCATCATCAAAGTTGATGATGGACTCACAATGTGAGATACATGTCACCTTATCAGAGGCTACTGACCGTATGGATGTTTTGTCCATCCCTAGATGGACTTATGTAACAAAAATAAACCTGATTAGTGATTTCTAACCTTTTGATCATAATGATCAAAATCCACGGTTAGAAATAAATCAAGAAAAAGACTTGGTTATAAATTACTGATCATGATGAATTTTGATATGTAAGTCCAACTAGGGATGGGAAAAACATCCTTACAGCCAATGATCTCTAAGATTGTGTCATATGGGTCATAATATGGCCCATCATTAATGGTGTCAAAACTCATTGCTAATCGGGATGAATTTCGTAGGTATGTCAACCTAGAGATGGGCAAAACATCTATACGGTCAGTCGCACTTGCATGGTGGTGTCATTGGCCAAAATGCACCTCAAACTAGGTGCTAAATAGTAATGCTAAAAATCTATGGTTGAAAATAAACCATGAAAAAGACTCTAATCCAATGGATAGAAATTGCTAATCAGGATGAATTTTCATAGGTAGGTCCACCTATAGATGGAGAAAACATCTATACGGTCAGTGGTCTCTAAATGTGTGCCACGTATAAGGTGATGCCACGCGTAAGGTGTACGTGCATCGCATGTGGTGTTCCCCTGGTATAAGTAGCACATTATATTGTAAATCAAACTTGTCTGGTAATGGAGAACACAAATTTTAGATTGGTATATCTTCACTTCACTAATCTTTCACCACCATCTAACCATCCATCACATCTAGAATATCCAAAATCTTTGTTATCCGTTTCCACCCTTTATCCTTTCTCCTGGCGCCTTCATCTTTTCCCATTTGTTCTCCCTTCGTACAACCTCTTCTATAGTTCTACCTGCTTTTCTTTCACCTGTACATACACTATCCTTGAAATATTACACCACCGGTGAACCTCTCTCTCTCTCTCTCTCTCTCTCTCTCTCTCTCTCTCTCTCTCTCTCTCTCTCTCTTTAAGACTAATTCTTTTGGCCATGGAGCAAGCTGTAACGAGGATCGAAAAGAAGTCCTTTGAGATTTTGTAAAAAGGAAATGAAGGCTTTATCATTCGGGGGACATCCAAGAGGCTCAAATGTTGGATTGACTCTAAGGCGGAAACTCTAGACTAGTTAGAGAGGGTCCTTAGAGAGGCTATCAAAGACTCCATGGGTGTATATTGGTTCAGGAGGTTCAAGAGTGGGGAACTACTGTGGTTGGTCGACTTTAGATCTAATTAGTTCAGAGCTTTTCTCACTATAAGCGAAATATCTTCTACGAAGAATAGAGTCATCAGGATTCTGGATAGAAGTAGGGGTGAAGGTTGGCAACGTATGAGGGCATCAATGGGAAAGGTGATACGGTTCTACAATAGAGTGCACAGAAAAACTAGGTTTGCTATGCCTCTAAGGACCTCTGATAAGGAGATGGGGAAAGATCGTGAAACGACTGAAACAGATAAGGTTTCTCTAGAGACAAGAGACAACTATGGCATTGTGGTTCCAACTTTGGTAATGGAATCACCAGCTACAAAGAAATGGAAATTTGTTGTGGTATGCGTGGCTACTGGAGCCAGCCCCGATTGGTGGGCAGTGGAAGAAGTTTTGGTAAGACAGGCTAGAGGCTTCGCAATCTCTAGAACGTTTTATATAAGCCAGTTTGTAAGGGTGTTCTTCACTCAGAGTGCAGCATGTGCAACTAGAATGATCAAATGACGTTTCTTGCGGGCAAAAGACACCTTGGTGTGGCTACCCCCTTGTGAGGAAGACTTTGGAATGTGAAAACACTTTGTACCTAAAAGGAGATTGGGGAAGGTATTGGTAGGGGTAAGCGGGATTCCATATTGTTTGTGGAATACAGCCACGTTTTAAATGGTGGGTGATTGGGCAAGCGGCTACATTGGACTGGATCAGTCAACGGCATCTATAGAAGATCTATCGTTGGTTAAGATAGTAGTGGAAAACAAAGGGAAGAATTTTCCAACACAGACAACACTTAAATGTGGTGGTAAGAGTTACATTATCTTCATGGAGGAACTACAGCCAGAGCTTGAGAAAGACAAGAGAGATACGTGCAGAGGGAAGGAGTTATAGTACAGATTGCAGAATCAACCCTTGTCGGAAAAGGAGTCAGAGAACATGAGCTCCTCAAACCAAAGAACCTCCAGAACGGCCAAGAAGTGGGCTGACGTAGCAAGACCGAGGAGGGGAGAGATGGCACTATTGTTGTGTCTGTACATCTATTGGAGGAGGGTATATGGCAAGTCACCATGATTCGATGAGGGAGGTAGCCAACAAAATCAACAAAAATGGTAGTGTATATGAGAGGGGTTCATGTTCGATTCGTCGAATGGGTACGGTCGAACTAGAGAGAATGATGATCCCAATACAAAGGAAAGAAATTAATGGCGGTATTTTTGAATTTGTAAGGTTGCCTTGTGGGGATGAGATGGAGAGTCCTATTTGCCAGATGGCAGCAAGAGGTATAGACGGTTAGATGGTAGGGGTAGGAGGTGATATCATGCCTAAGGATAGGATTGAGATGGAGACATACGTCAACAAAGGAAAGGAGAAGATAAGGAAATAGTAGAAGCCGAACCCCTGGAGGATACATGCAACATCACCACAAGCCATTTCAGGAGCACAAAGGGCGAGATGTCAATGCAAGCTAGTATTAATTCCCACAGGTAACAAGGTAATGGATGATGCCACGTCGATATTGGAGTCGATTTTCAGGCCTATAATGACAGACGGATCCGACCCAGTTGACTCACATGATATTATGATGGACCCAAGTTTGGGCCCACACCATGGCTTATACTCACCAACAACCAGTGGTTATCATATCTGCACATCATGTGGCTTCTTCGCTGCAAGCTGGTGAAGAATAACGAACAACTATGGTGGGGAATTGGCTAGCAGCAAAGTAGAGCACGGACAAATTGACTACTCACAAAAAAGAAGCAATGATGTAAGAACGAAGATACACGGGGCGAGGGAAAGAAGAACCATAAACGGCCCCAGGAGCTTTCATGATCTGCAAAAAAGTGGTATGGAGACAACCATTGGGCCGAACCCCTGGAGGATACATGCAACATCACCACAAGCCATTTCAGGAGCACAGAGGGCGAGATGTCAATGCAAGCTAGTATTAATTCCCACAGGTAACAAGGTAATGGATGATGCCACGTCGATATTGGAGTCGATTTTCGGGCCTATAATGACAGACGGATCCGACCCAGTTGACTCACATGATATTATGATGGACCCAAGTTTGGGCCCACACCATGGCTTATACTCACCAACAACCAGTGGTTATCATATCTGCACATCATGTGGCTTCTTCGCTGCAAGCTGGTGAAGAATAACGAACAACTATGGTGGGGAATTGGCTAGCAGCAAAGTAGAGCACGGACAAATTGACTACTCACAAAAAAGAAGCAATGATGTAAGAACGAAGATACACGGGGCGAGGGAAAGAAGAACCATAAACGGCCCCAGGAGCTTTCATGATCTGCAAAAAAGTGGTATGGAGACAACCATTGGGCCGAACCCCTGGAGGATACATGCAACATCACCACAAGCCATTTCAGGAGCACAGAGGGCGAGATGTCAATGCAAGCTAGTATTAATTCCCACAGGTAACAAGGTAATGGATGATGCCACGTCGATATTGGAGTCGATTTTCGGGCCTATAATGACAGACGGATCCGACCTAGTTGACTCACATGATATTATTATGGACCCAAGTTTGGGCCCACACCATGGCTTATACTCACCAACAACCAGTGGTTATCATATCTGCACATCATGTGGCTTCTTCGCTGCAAGTTGGTGAAGAATAACGAACAACTTGGTGGGGAATTGGCTAGCAGCAAAGTAGAGCACGGACAAATTGACTACTCACAAAAAAGAAGCAATGATGTAAGAACGAAGATACACGGGGCGAGGGAAAGAAGAACCATAAACGGCCCCAGGAGCTTTCATGATCTGCAAAAAAGTGGTATGGAGACAACCATTGGTGGGGCTAAAAAACAATCTACATGTGACATCGGTTAGCCTAACCAAGGTCTTTGCTCTAATAGCCAAAGGACTGAAGACAGGCCAACCTTACACCGACATCTTTGAACACCTAGGGGGATCAGATAGGTATGAAAGGGAGGAGGAAGCCCAACTAGAAGAACCTATTGTGACAGAGGCTAAGGAGTTGGCGATATTGGCTACTAAAGTAGGCAACTCTTATGTGGGAACGATAGCTTCATCCTCTGGGTGCTCTAATGGTGAAAGAGAGGTTTTGACCAACCCAACTACTCAATCACATTCCACAGGTATTTCACTACCCCATTTTCTTTTTGATCTATTTCTTAATAGTAAGGATCGTGCCCATTGTTTCATACTCTCTTTCAATAAGCTGCCTAGACCAGCTATTTCATGTCAAGAAATATCGAGATTCTCCTTTCTTGTCGTTCCTTGAATCTCCCAATTTTGGGTGGGTTAGGGTAGTTATCCTTATGAGGGACAGGGTTCTTATCAATCTAATTATGTATGTCTTTCTATTCCATCTCTCTCTCAAAGGGTTACTCGCTTCATAAATAATTCTATGACTTGCTCTTTTTATGTTGTGAATGAGAACTCTACCAGAGGAGAAATCACTTTTTTTTGTAGAAAGTCTGGCTTAGCTAGATTAGAGAGGAGTGATTTTTGAGTAGGGATCAGGTGGTGAAGGAAACCTTAGTTTCAAAAGTGTTGTCAGTGAGAAGATCAGTGGGGATGGTCATAGAAGGAGGATCAGAGAGTGTTAGTACACTGATAGAGGAAGTTCTGTCTAGAAAGGAGAATCTGAAGGATCATGACAGCCTCCTATTGAGGAAAGGAAAGCTAACAGTGAGAAGAAGAAAATGGAGACTAGTGAGTCTAGCCCTATTTACTCACTAAGGTCTAGGAGTGTGGCTTAGAAGAAGGATCTACAGGGTTGTGAAATGTGAGTTAACAACATTCTTTTGGACTTCGAGAAGTCGGTTTTGATTGACATCCCGGTTGTTGAAATTTCTAGTGATGTGTCTGCTAAGGGGCTGAAGATGGAGAAGGATAGGGAGGTATAGGGTGTAGGATGTTGACGAGTTTAGAAGGGTGGGGTGTTAAGGTCTTTATGAGTCGAAACTTTCTGTTATGGAACGTGAGGGGGCTTGGTTGCAATACAAAACGAGCAGCTATGAAGAAGTTGATTTTGCTTCATAAACCCCATGTTGTGGCAATTCAACAATCGAAATTGGCAGGAGCTGATGTAGGGGTGGTAGGTCAGTTTTGAAGGAGTCATTATGTGGGGTGGTCTTTTGCACCATCACTAGGAGCATCGTCAGAGATAATCCTCATGTGGGATCTGAACGCTATTGAGGTATTAGATACGCTCTTTGGGGCTTTCTCCATTTCGATTATGGGAAAGTTGAAGGGGCTACAACAAGAGTGGATGTTTTCTGGGGCGTATGGACTAGTGGCTCAAGGGGAAAAAGAACAATTTTGGCAGGAGTTGATGACATCAAAGGAATGTAGAATGCGTCTTGGTGTTTGGGAGGGGATTTTAACGAGATGGTTCTTACATCAGATAGGAGAGGGGGAACATCTCTGATTCGTCGTATGAAACTATTCGAATCATGTATGGAGAGGAATCTTTTGATGGGTCTGCCACTATTGGGCAACTCTTTCACTTGGACAAATGGTCAAACTTCCCCCATTTTCAGTAGATTGGATAGGTTTTTGGTGAACGGGAACTGGGCTGAGTTATTCTCTAAGCTCGTGTAGAAGGGTCTGCCTAGAATCACATCGGACCATATACTTATTTGGTTCAAATGTGGTGAGTTTACCCTAAAAGTTTTCCCGTTCCATTTTAAGAACATGTGGTTGAAGGTGGAAGGGTTCAAAGAAAAAGTGAAAAATTGGTGAGATTCTTTTAAAGTTGAAGGTAATGTTGGTTTTGTGATGACAAGTAAATTAAAAGCTCTCAAAATGAAATTAAAAGAGTGGAATAAAAGTGAATTTGGAAGGGTTGATGAGAAAATGAGATGCATTTTTAAAACAAATCAGGAGCTTGGATGTAAGGGAGGAACAAGGTGTACTTGAAATGGAGGAATTAGGGGTAAAGGAAGAGTTAAAGAAGTTGTTCCAAAAATGGGCTTTGTTTGATGAGATTAGCTGGAGACAGAAGTCCAGGTGAAGTGGTTGAAGGAAGGCGATAATAACACTAAGTTATTCCATCAAGTTGCAAAATCTAGAAGGAGAAACAACTTCATCTCCTCGGTCAAAATTAAGAATGATACAGTTGTGGATGAATCAGAGATCAAGAAAGTGATTGGAACCTTTTATAGAGACTTATACTCGGAATGTGTCAAGGAAAGGCCAAAGTTAGATGGGCTGGTTTTCGTCACCATTAGTACAAAATCAAAAGAGAACTTGGAGAGTGCCTTCAGTAAGGAAGAAGTTAAGAGAGCCATTTTTGAGATGTCAGGGACAAATCCTTAGGTCCCGATGGTTTTACGTTAGCTTTTTTCAAATTTGTTAGAGATACTGTCAGAATATCCAACATCGTTCGATCTAAAACAACAAGTAGAAGGAACTTCCTCTAATCGATTGGGCACTGTTGGGTAAGTCTGATAGATCGACCATAAGGACTAATTGATTGGACTGAATAGATTTTGCATAAAATTTCTACTCACTACTAGACAAATTAGTTTCGGTGTCGGCGCGTTTCGGAGCGATAGAGTCGATTTTTCCAAAAACCGATGCGATATATTAAGATATAAATTCCCCTGACGCGCGCTAAAACCCCCTGGGCGCCAAAAACCTCTGTTTCTTACTCCGAGAAACTCTAGTTTCCCTCTCCTCCAAGCTGAAGATTTCCCTTTCCTCTCCAAGCCATAACTGCCCCATCGTAAGCCGTCCGTTGCTTCGCCCATTGCCGTTGCAGTCGTCGTCACCCAACGCTAGCTCGCCCTCTCAACTTCTCAAGTAAGTCTCCTCTCACCCATTTCGTTGTAACCATTTACCACATTTTGGGCTGCACATGCTTGAACCATTTTCTTAAGGATTCAAACATATTTTCACCCGGGATTCAAGCATGTGGTTCAAAAAATCGTCGGGGACCAATATATGAAGTAGAAGTTTTGGAATGGGATGATTTTTGGTGAGGATGGTCTCTATGGTGAGGAGATCACCCTCACAAAAATGCAAATCATTCTGATATTCATAGCATGGTCTATAAGTTGAAGAATTATGGACCATCTATAATTAAAGTTAACTTGAAACCCACATTTGATGGTGTTAGAAATTTCAAAAATGGGCTGATTTTTTGTAGGGGTGATCTATATGGTGAGGAGATTATCCTCGCAAAAAATTAGCCATTGATTTATCTTCTATGCAAGAAAATAAGTTATTTTCACGGGTTGGGCTTCGTTGACAAATCTAAAATGACAGGGACACAATATAAGCCACATGGCATACTGTTTCAGGACTCTGACCGTATGGATGTTTGTCCTATCCCATGGTGGACCTGCAAACCAAAACTCAGCCTGATTAGTGATTTATAGGCTTTGGATTGGACTTATTTTCATGGGCTGATCTCAATTGTGAGAATTTGAGTAATATTTGAGGTACAAAGATGCAACACTTATAAATCACTAATCATGCTGATTTTTGGTTTGTAGGTCCACCATGGGATCAGACAAACATCCGTATGGTCAGAGTTCTGTAATAGTGTGCCACCTTGCTTCTATTGTGTCCCTGTCATTTTACCTATCATTTTAGATCTGTCAATGGAGCCTGACCCATATCTGGAAGGGAAATGAGTTCCGGGCTTAGTACGGAAAATTATCCAAATTTAAATAGCTTGCACAGGAAAATTATACAGATTTAAAATGGTTATCTAACAATGTGAAGTTGTGTTTTCAAAGGAAAAATCAATCTATGAAAATTACTCAAATCTAACAATTAGAAATCACTAAAGGTATGTCCAATCCCTAAGTGGTCCTACAAATCAAAAATCAACCTACTTATTGATTTTTAAGTGTTCGATTGGAGTCATTTTTCACGAGCTTATTTTAACTATATGAATTTGAGCATTATTGGTGATTTCAAACTATTTGATCTTTGTATACAAATAATGGATATCTTTGTTTAACAATGGAAGACTTAACTTAAAATAGACTTCAACTACACACCGTTAGTATATGTATGGATTTAATATCTTAGTTATATTGAACTGTATATGCATGTATATATTTTCAATCAATTTTTCTTGTTTTAATTTTTTTTAGCTACATAATTGTGCGTATTGAATTTGTATGATTGATGTTGGATGAGTACATTGGGTGTATTTGTACCTATCCAAGTTTTATCTATAGCTAGTTTATATGAAGTTAAAATGTTGCTTGTTATTATTTCACATTTGCACAAAGCACTACCATAATAAGCATGAGATCTTGAAGACTCCATCAAAGATAAGAGGTTTCACACATATAATCTTATCTAAGATCCAGCTTTTAATTTCTTACTTGGGTTGACATAGAATTACGCGCCCGTTCAATGATCATTATTTGTATGAATGTGGCTCTTATACAAATTGTGATCCTTGAATTGTCTAGTGTAGACAGTTTGAGAATTGATCTTGCTTCTTATTGATCATATATATATAGTCTCCATGTTAGTTTAAATTCGATACCATTTTCTCAAATCTTATTTTTATATACTATTTTTTATTGATTTTCATGTCTCAACTACTTTGGTAGTTGGATTGACATGAAAATCAACATAAAATAAACGTATATAGGGAGAAGTATGAGAAAATGCTGTCAAATTTTAAACTAATAAGGACACTACATATATATGATCAATAAGAAGCAATGTTAATTCTTGAATGGGTTAAGAAGCTTTAGAGTTAGCAAAATTATGTAAAGACTGAAAACAAAATAGGGATAAATGTCCAAATACATGCATAATGTTCTTTATCTCAATTTATTTTGATGTGCACGATATATTTCAGGAATCGTGCAAAACTTATTTAAGTCACACATAATGGATAAATCTTGGATGATCAATGATAGAAGATCACGGGAATATAATTATGGGGTTAATCGATTTCTGAAGTTTGTCGGAGACAATGCGAGTGACCCCGATTCTATAAGATGTCAATGTAGAAAATGCAAGAATCTCGCTAAACATACTCTTAAAGATATAAAATGACATTTATTTTTTAATGGTATCGATCAAAATTATAAGACGTGGGTCTAGTATGAAGAATAAGTTCTGAGTACTGAAGCAGAATCAAGTGGTAATGTATAAGATTTCATCTATCAAAATATAAGAGGGACATCTCCAGATGATGTTAGCGATGCAATAGAAATGGTTCAGGCCGCATACGACGACATCACGAGTGATCTTGAAATATTTCAAAAATTACTTGAAGATGCCGAGAAGCCCTTATATCCAGGTTGCTTAAGTCTACAAAATTATCGACATTGGTCAGACTGTAGAACTTAAAAGGTAAGAATGGGTAGTCTGATAAAGGTTTTTCAGAGCTACTACAATTGTTGGGAGACATGTTCCCAAATGATAATAAACTGCCTTTATCCATCTATCAGGCAAAAAAAACATTATTTCTATTGGGAATGTCATATGAGAAGATCCATACATGTCCCAACGATTGCATACTCTATAGAAAGGAGTACAAGGATGCAACGGCATGTCCCATTTGTGGAACGTCAATGTGGAAGGTAAACAAGAATGTGACGAATAAAATAAAGGGGTGCCTGCGAAAAAAATGTGGTATTTTTCATCTATCCCGAGGTTCTAAAGGATGTTTCATTCCAAACAAACAGCGAAAGACTTGACATGGCATTATCACGAAAGAGTAGAAGTTGATGGTCAAATGCGTCATCCAGCAGACTCCTCAGCATAGAAGGTAGTAGATGGCAGGTATCCAAAGTTTGCTGAAGAACCAAAAAATCTTCGAGTAGTTATTTCAGCGGATGAAATAAATCCACATAGTATGCAATCTAGCAGGCATAGTTGTTGGCTAGTCTTAATGGTAATCTACAACCTTCTACCATGGTTATGTATGAAGAGAAATTTATAATGTTGACAATGTTAATATCAAGTCCAAAATAGCCTGACAATGACATTGATATTTACTTGGCACCATTGATTGAGGATCTGAAAATTTTATTGAATGAATGCATTAAAGTGTATGATGCATATCGACAAGAATTATGTACATTAATTATACTCTATATTATTATGGACAATCAATGATTTTTTTGCATATGGCATTTTGTGTGGTTGTACTGTCAAAGGATATTATGCTTGTCCAATATGCAGCAAAGAAACACATTCTTATAAACTAAACATGGAAAGAAGAATATATATATCGGTCACAGAAGATTTCTTCAATTGAATCATCTATACTGAAAATAGAAGAATGCATATTTGATAGTACACAAGAGTTGGGGTTAGCTCCAAAACCGTTAAGTAGAGAGCAAATACTAAAGAAGATAGAAGTGATCAAATACTCATGGGGAAAGAAGAAAATAATTTTCAAGAAGTCGAAAAAATCAAAACGATCGCAAGAAGAAAACAATATTGTGGATGAGGCAGTTGAATCCTTGATACTTGGCATGGTAGATTAAGATATGTGAACCGTGCATCTCTGAAAAATTTATGAACACAGAGTATATATCTAGATGTGATATTCTACAAGATCGTAAATATGAAATATGTGTAAAATCCAAATACATTAAGAAATCATTTAAAAGTGTAGAACATATTATTAAGCCACTTAATTTAATTCATAATTAATGATTTGTGTGGTCTTAAAGATTAGAGAAGATAATAAATACTTCATAACCTTTATAGATGACTGTTCCAGATATTGTATAGTCTATTTATATAATAAAATAGTGAAGTTGTTTTATCTCTCATCTTATCTTATCTGGTTTCAACAAAGAGTGGCTGAGATTTTATCCTTCAAATGGATGGTGGATCTCAGCCACTCACACCCGATTATGGCAGACGCTTTGTCAGATAGTGCCGTGGGCACGGGTCACCCACTAGGTTACTAAAAAGCAAAGATAAAGTTATAGAATAATTTATAATTTACAAAAATGAGGTAGAAAACCAATTACATAATTGAGATCAGATACGAGTAGTGAATATATTTATGAACCTCTAATTAAATATTATCAAAAGAATGAATTAAACATGAAACCACTGCATCATACTATCACCAATTTAATAGAAAAGAACCTTTAAAGACATGGTTAAGAGCATCTCCAACAACTATCCATAGCTATTTTCACGTTTGGCTAACAAGCAACCATTTTTTTATCGATGAGAGCTTAAAAAAAAGGTGTTATCTCCATTAGCTTCTCCAAAATAGCCAAGAAGTCTAGTTAGATGACCAAAATTACCCTAAAATTTCTAGTAAAATTCAAGAGAGGCATCCAAGAGATATGGACACATGCAACACTCTTGGAGAAAACTGATGGTATGGATGTTTGGCCAACCCTTTGGTGGACTCATAGATAAAAAAATCAGCCTGATTGATGATTTCTAGCTGTTGGATTTCAGTATCCCTAATAATGATCCAATAAGAGGTCTAAAAAATAGCCCATAAAAAGATCAAATCTAGCGGCTAAAAATCATCATCAATCTCATCATATATCCACCTATGATTGGCAAAACATCTATACAATCAGTGGTCTCCAAGAGTGTGCTTTTAATAGACGTGTGGTGGGTGGCTCTAGACTTGGACAATCTTCTTGACTCCTCCGACATTTTGGCATCTTTACTTTTGGTTCGGCTACTTGATTCACGGCTTTGTAACCTTCATTATGACTTTGGGTGGAACCATAGGCTCTTAAGATTTTTTTCGTCTATTGTTTTTCTGGTAATTCGTCAATTCTCCATTCGAGATAAGTTTGTATTTAAATTCAGTGTCTCAATCTAAGAACACTTCTTTTTTAATTAATAAAATTAAGTTCTTTAGATTCTTTTTGCAAGTTTCAATTATACAAGTTCTATGAAAAAGTAGTTAATCTCAATTTTATTATCTTTCTTTATTCTTCTTGCAATTCATTATTAAAGTTTAATAAAAAATTCTGAGTTATGTTTTTAACTAGTAAATGGCCCGTGCCCACGGCACTCTCGACAAAAGTGTTTGCAAAAATTAGGTGTCTTCGGCACTCAAACGGTATAACGGACTGGGGTGTTACCGTTTTTTCCGTTATAACGGATTGTAACGCATAGAGGGAGAAATGGAAAAATAACAGAAATAACAAAAAATAACGGTGTTGAAATTCAAATTTTGAATAAATTGAGGTCGAATGAGGCGGATTGAGTGGCTGAAATCTAACCGTCCACATTAGATCGATGGATTTGATCTCAACCACTCTTTATCTAATCGTCCACATTAGATGGATGGATAAGATAAGATAATACAACTGAGTTGTCTTGTTATATGCGCGGGTGGCCCGTGCCCGCGGTACTTATTGACAAAGTGTTTGTCAAAATCGGGTGAGAGTTAATCTCAGCCATCGATATGAAGCATAGTGGATCTTAGCACTCATTATTGAAACCATATAAGATAAGAGGGGTATAAGACAACCACTGTCACTTGTTATATAGATAGTGGGTGGTCAGTGCCCACGGCACTCTCCAACAAAGCGTTTGTCAAAATTGGGTGTATATGGCTGAGATCCACCATCTATTTGGGGGATAAGATCTCATCCATTCTTTGTCTAAATAGATAAGAGGGGTATAAGTGGGGAGACAACTTCCCTGTTTTGTTATATAAATGTCAAAGTAAGAAATAGATCGTGTGTATTTCCACTCACATAGATATAAAATAGAAAGGCTTAGGAGTTTTGGATGTGTATGGTGAGGAATCCATAAGATTCGGGTAGTGATCAGAGGCAAACATTTGCAGATGATTAGAACGAGCATCAGGAAAAAGAAGACACCATCGCTATCACACGATCCAGTCGCTCCTGGATGAGAAGACTGACATTCCTACGATTTGTCCAAGTATAAGGGCGCCCCAAGAATCCAAGATAAGAGAAATCGGTAGATTGCAAGAAAGAGTACCTATCAGGGTTTGTAGGTCCATCTGGTGATGGGCCAAACATCTATACGGTACATGGTCTCTAAGAATATGACACGTGGCTCAACTTTGACGATGGATTTGCGTCATGAAAGATTTATTCCACGGGTCGTGATGTAACAAGGTATACCAGACCCTTTTTGGCGTCAGGTAGCACATTTTTTATACTCATCGCTGCCATCTGGGCCTACTTACGGCATGGATATTTAGCCCACCCGGCCCTTTGGTATTGGCCATTTGTTTTAGTACTAAAAAAATGCTTGGATCCAACGGCTAGCTACAATCATGCTGTAAAAAGTTCTAAAATCTAACGCTAGAGTTTACCAATCAGGTTGATTTTTGGTCTGTATATCCACCAAGGGGTGGGCTAAACATCCATGCGATCATTGGGCTCAGAGGGCGAGGTGAGTAACAAAAATCGCGCTACCTGTCGGTAAAAAGCATAAGGTATACTTGTTACATATTTTTTTCTTATTCCAATTGCCTTTTCTTTGTCTTTACGTGCCGTTCCAACGCAAAGGAGTGGATTTGTGATGTGGAGAGCACATTGGGCTTTTACATTTTTACTCGCCACGTTTAAAGCAGAAACACAGGCGTGCGAATCTCCTGATCTTCTGAGACTGAGAGTGAGAGTGAGAGCGAGCAACCCGAGAAGATAGAATACTAGGATTAGTGGAGAATGTCCAGTGGCCCCCACACACGCTCGCACGATGAGGTGTGCATGTGCGCAACGTGATTCATTTGAGAAAAAAAACTTTGATGTCCTGCTGCTCCTGGCATAGGCATCAAACGTTGATATCCAGCGACAAAAATTCCATGTAACACATACTTTAGGGCCCACTGACCCCATGTATGTCACTAGACCTACATGCCAAAATCAACCTGATTAGTGATTTCTATCCATTGGATATGAGTATTCAAAAATGATCGAATCCAGTGGTTAGAAATTAGAGTGAAAAAGCTCATATCCGACTGCCATAAATCACTAATCAGGCCTGCTTTTGTTAGGTACGGTCGGTGGGACAGACATTCATGGATCAGTGGACCCAAAAGAATATGGAATGTGGAATTTTTGGGGATTCATTGTCCACATAAATCTGACTCTTTCGAATAAAACTTTGTTGACAGAGGCCGATGACAGGGTACAATATGAGCCACGTGGAACACTCTTAGAGGACTCTGACCGTATGGGTGTTTGGCCAATCATTAGGTGGACCTACAAACCAAAACTCAGCCTGATTAGTGATTTCTAGGCGTTGGATTAGAATTGTTTTCATGGGTTGATTTTAACCGTGGGAAATTTGAGCATTATTGACCATTATTTGAGGTACAAAGATCCAAAGGTTTGAAATCGCAAATCAAGCTGATTTTTTGTTTGTAGGTCCATATAGGGGTTGGAAAAACATCCATATGGTCAGAGTTGCTCCTATTGCATCCTGTCATCGACCTTGATGACAGGGCCGTGTCATCAAAGTCTTACTCGACCTTTTCTCCTGTCCCACGACTCCCACCTACCGAGATAGGATATTTTAAGGAGCTGTTCTATGATCAGTACATCTGTATCCAATTTTGATGCAGAAGTCCCTACAATTTTCACGTTGTAGCCTCTTTCGGGCCCACTGGACCCCTGAATGCTTGGCCCGCACCATGATGGACTTACGAACCAAAAATAATTGTGATTGATGATTTCTAGCCATAGGATTTGAACACCCTTTTATCATGATCTTCGTAAACAGGCCTATGGATTGGCTCCAAGCCCATCATGAAAAGTACTCAAATCAATGGTTAGAAATCACTAATCACACTGATTTTTCGGTCTTTGGGCTCTCCAAGGTGTGGGCCAAACATTCTGGGGTCCAGTGGGCCCGAAAGAGTCTACTACATGGCAATTTGAGGGACTTATGCATCGAAATTTTGATAAAGAAGTTTGTATGTATCACAGATTTTTCCTATTCATAGCCACGTGGACATCAAGATTTCTTAAAGTCATTTAGAACGTCCCCATTAAGGAATGCTCTCGGCCCGAGCAGAACGTCTTCCCTACGGTCCAGACCGTTGGTTGCTCAATAAGATTCGTGTAGTCTAATTCGAGGACCATCAACGGTATAGGCCTAGGTAGAATATTCCACTCAGGAGGACAGCATCACAACTAAGGCTCTGCTGCTTCAGACGCTCTGTTCTCCTTTTGTAGCACTCCGTCATCCGCTCTCTCTGTCATTCTCTCTCAACGGAGAATCAATAGCATGGAGTTCATGAATCTCATTTGCCCTAATTCTCCAACTGTAAGCGTTTCTTCTCTTTTTAACTCGTATCACTTGAGCTTCCATGGCTTCGTTTTCTTCTCATTTTCTCATTTTCCTGTAAGGATTTCACTCTCGCTCTCCCAAACGTACAATCTCCTTCATTTAAACGAATTAAAGTTCCTAGAATTTTTCGAGCAACTTTTCGTTGTTTTCGATTGAAATTCTCGTTATTTAATCTCTGTGTTGCAGGTTTGGGATGGAAATGGCTTCTCGGAGTGTTTCGAGAACATATATCCTTCATTCTTGTAGTTTCAGGCTTTCAGCTTCATGTGTTCTTTATCACGAAATTATACAAAAAGCATTTCTCCTTAACATAACTCACGGTATTAGGTTTCGGAGCAAATTTGGTGACTGTAGTTATGATCGTTGTGTTTGGATTCACTAGAAGGAATGCCGGAGGAAATAGTAGGGTACGATCTTCTCGCTTTCCTCGATAGCTTCTTTTCTTGGATTTCATATATTTTTAAGTAAATTAAAATTTAGGGGTGTTTGGATTGCCATTTTTCAAAAAATATTTATTTAAAAAAAATGACATTTCTTAAAATCTATGTTTGAAAATGTGTTTTTCTTAAAAAGGTTGTTTGGATCATTATTAATGCAAAATGTCTTTATCTTTTCTTTGTGGGCCCCACCACTATAATGTCTTTGTATTTTTTGGAAGGGGACTTCTACCAAAAACTGTTTCTTTGTTTATTACATGGTTTTAAAAATAGGCCGGTTAAACGGTAACGCCTCAAGCTCGTTTTTGTTAAAACCATTTAAACACGTTTTGACGCTTTGAATTTAACGGCCGTTTTTTTTTTTCTTCGTTTCAACGGCCGTTAAAATCCGTTAAATTCCGTTTTTTTTTTTTTTTTTAAATTTCAAAATTTGAATTTCAGTGCCATTTTTTCCGTTAAAATCTGTTTAATTCTGTTAAATTCCATTTTTTTTTTCCATTTTTGCCCCTGGCCGTTTCAATCTGTTTTAACGCTAACGACCCCAGTCCGTTAAATCAATAAAACGGCCTCCTTTAAACCTTGGTTTATTATGTTCATTGAGCTAGCAAAATTTAAAAAAGTCTCTTTTTTACTTGAAAAACAGCTTTCAGCTATTTTTTATAAGAAGACTTTTTGGCTTAAAAAATATAGTTTTATGGAATAAATACTTTTTAAAAAATGGTCATCCAAACAATCTATAATTTTGAAAAAAGTCTTTTTGTGAAAAAAAAAAAAAGACTTTTCCAAGTCTAAAAATGGCGATCCAACACCCCTGTTAATTGAGGCTAGGGTCTGTTTGGATTCCATTCTTCTAAAACATTGTTTTTTATGGGAGAAAAATAAGCTGTGAATTAGGCAGTAAAAAGGTTATGATTTAGAAAAACGTTACGAAGGTAATGCTCCAACACAGTCATGTATTTTGCTAAAAAAATGGACTTAAACGTTATAATGGCCATTATACGTTATCAATGTTATTTTGAAAAATGAATTAAAAAAGTAATAAAATAATAAAATTTTGACTGTTTTTGACTTTGACATGTTACAATCTAGCATACATACAACCACTAGCATCCTCATCAAGAATGGACTTGAAGGGAGCTTTGTATCCGAAGGCAAGAGTATGACTTCACTAGAAGAGATGCAGTATTTAGCCAAAAGATAGTTAATTTTGAAGAAAGACTTTTTTGGAAATGCCTTTTTCATGAAAAGGATGTTTGTGTCGTCATTAATGCAAAATGTCTTTTACCTTCCCTTGTTGGGCCCCAGCATTGTGATTGATGAGAATGATAGGTCGGGGAGGGTGGGAGTAGAGTTTTATAAAAGCACTTATTGTCCTGAAAAAAATATTTACTAGATAAATAAGTTTGAAAAAATGGTCAACCAAGTAACCTTTTCTTCAAGAACAGAGCTTTTATGTGCTGAAAAACTAAAAAAGACTTTTATCTGACACAAAAATGGCAATCCAAACAGGCCCTTAATGTTGAAAACTTTGCTGCTATATCCCTCAACAACTTGCTGATCTGAATACACACAATCTGCCAATCTGTTTTGCGCATCACTGAATCATATAACAAGTGTACATTCTGTGTTTCATGTTCACGTAATTGCTTCATGCAAGAGGAGCAAGACATTAGGATGAGTTTTCTTCTCATGATTTGCATTTGACGAGAGTTGTTTGATTATAATTTTATGTGTTTTTGTAGATTCCGCAGATGTCCCTTTTGGAGAAGGTTTTCTTGTATTTCTTACCTGCTTTCGGAGCATGCTTATCTTTGTACGATATGGTTTCACTTTCGAAGAAAGCCTTACAAGGACAAAATACCGTGTATCACGAGTGGTTTTTTAGATGTTCTCAGTTCTCGGTCTGGGTAAGCTTTTGAGCTAAAGTTGTTGTGTACACTAGTGTTAAATTTGCACAGGATGGGTGATAGTTAAATTATTTTCTTCCTGACACTTGACTTCTTGTCTTTGTTGTATGCTTACATTATAGGCTACTATTATGCTCTTCTGGAAGTGTGACTATTGGTTCTTTATGTTTTGCAACCGAGTCCTTTGTTTCTGGTGGGTTGCAAAACCTCTGTTGGAGATCCCTCACTTATTGACAACGTTTCCTTCTTTAGAGGTACTCTTATTAGTTATTTGGATTTCTTCTCTCTATGCTGTGTAGTATTGATTGGAATTGTGATTTTAGATTATTGCCTCAATCCAATCAGTTGTATTGAAAATTTTCTTTATAATGGGTAAGATGGGATTGAACCCACTATGGATGTGGTGTAGAACGTCAACTAATTGTCCTATGAGCTTGAGCCCAATCGTGTTGGGAAAGGTGATTCTGAACCTACAATCCAGGATTCTTTCTCTTCACTAACAGGGATTTTTTACATGAGGCACACATGGTCCTCAATCCTGATAGTCCCTGTGTTGGGCCAGCCCTTGATTTGTCACACTAATTGTTGTGTTTATTGATGTGTAACTTGGCTAAGATGTTATTTATGATGATATTGTTCTTAATGCATTAGTATCATAAGACTACCCGATCACTTGCAATAATTAGTTCATGGAAAAAAGTTGTCTTCTATAAGACTACCCCTTTGAACCCTAGTTATGCAGGCCTTCTACATAACTTGTGAGTGGAATTATTCACTTGAAATTTTTTTGATCATTTACAGGTAAATTCTGTCATATAAGTACTTTGGAACTGAAGCTTATGTGTTTGAAATCATGCGTGCAGTATACAACACGAGAATTTAATTATAACTTTGCGACAGGTTATGAGAGGTTTCAAAGAGACTTGTTCTGTCTTGGTGGATATCATATTTGGTGTATTTGTCAATATTCTCAGAGTAATGTGGGCATCTTCTAAAAGCAGGTATTACTTGCTTGATTTATCTTTACGTGAAAATTTTGGTTGTACCACAGAATTGGATATTTTTTTGGTTATGTGTTCCAGCTTTAATCATCCTGTAGGATATGTTGTAAACTTGCTTGATTTATCTTTACGTGAAAATTTTGGTTGTACCATAGAATTGGATATTTTTTTGGTTACGTGTTCCAACTTTAATCATCCTGTAGGACGTTTGGTTCGGCACTTTTTCGGGAAAAGAAAACAAAAACCCGGAAAAGTGCTACTTCCGTGTGTTTGGGTTTGGGCTGAAAAGTGGGCCCCACGGAAAACTACTTCCTATGCACCCCTTTTAAGGGAAACGACTTCCGCTCCTCACAAGCGGAAGTTGTTTTCCAGCACCTCTCTATCTCTTTCTCTCTCGTCGACTCCCCAAGCCCTAGCTCCTCCAACTGATGATGCTGCCCACCATGCTCCCGCCACTGGCGTCGTCCTCGCTAACTTTTACTCGCCGGCGTGCATTAATCCCAAACCCACATCTCTTCTCAGTTCTGCACCTTCAACCACGAGCGTAGAAAACTCTCTCTGAAGTCTGCAATTTGCATTCCTTCAGGCCAAGCACACGCTTATCTCTCTCTCTCTCTCTCTCTCTCTTAAAATCGATTTTACTCTCTGGTTTCTCTGCTGCACCTTTAATCTTTGTTGCTGGTCAATGGGATGGCATCTAATTACTAGTTCATTAATTTTCTTAATCAATTCGACCTCTCTGTTTTTTTTTAGATTTCTGGTGGATTTTTAGGTGCCAATTTGGTTTCTTTTAGTAGAATTTTAGATCTGAGTTCCCAACTCTATGCCTCATCAACGGGATCGTTGTGGTGGGTTACAAAACACACACTGTATGCAGAGCATCCTTGTGGTTAACAGTGCTGTTGTGTTGGTAGTGGTTGTGTTTTGTTTGGAAATCAAGGTTGTTTTCCATTCATTCGGACGGTACATGCAGGTGGCACCAACATTGAATTATCTTTTTGTGACCATTATTATGCTTGGAGGAGCATCTACAGTGGGTGCTTACATTGTTAGTATGATCGGTGATGTATTCAGCTCAGTGGCATTTGCAACTTTGTCTATCCTTGTTAGTGCAGCTTTACAAGGAAATTTGAATAAGAGAAGTTTTCTAGAAAATATATCGTTTTGCCCAACCAAATTGTAAAGACCCATTGTAGCATTAATGAGACTCAATAGGACCCTAGTGCACTAACAGAGAATTTTAGAAAGTATCTGTAACTCTATAGGACTTTACCAGGTTTTAGGTGCATTACAAAACCTAGTACATACATGTTGGGATGCGGGGAGCCAAATCTGTTAAGAATTTGACCGAACAGACTGCGTCACGATCTTCGGCTCGTCAAATTACCCTAAGATGGGTATATTCACAATTCCTGTTAGGACTCTCAATAGAGCTCTATAGTATTTTTTAGTCAAATCAGTAAATTTTGGTTAATTGTGGATAGTCAATTGATGCGTAGATTTCTTGGATTTCGTGTCAACCCAATCAAATGCCGAGAATGTCAAATCATCAAGTTAATCAATCCGGTCGAATTGAACCAATCCAATTAATAATCGGATGGGTGTGGAAACCATAATCGTAACTTGATCATGTGTATGTAAGTATTAAATTGGACATGCTATATAATAACATAATTTTTTTAAAAACAAATTTGTAAATTTTAGTCCCACATTGGCTGGGAGAAAAAAATTGTGGTTTTGAACTTCTATAAATAGACCCTAATACCTTAGTTGTTAAATTACTTTTGGGTAATTGTTATCTAGCCCCCGGGTAAGATATAATTGCAAATACACCCTTTTTACTAGAAGAAATTCTAGAAAAATCCTGGGAATTCTTGAAAATCTTTAGGAGGTCCTTCGAAAATAAAGTTTTAGTGGGACCCGCTGCCTCGAGATACGTGCTGCCTCGAGATACGTGCAACACGAAGTTCGAGGATTCTGGTTTTAGCGATTTCCGGGTAAGTGATTAATTATTTATTTTAATTATGCTTTAATTATTTAATTAATTATTTGTTTATTTAATTATATATTTTTTTTATTCAATTAATTGTTTATTTAATTATTTAATTAATTTGTTATTATTTAATAGTTTAATTAAGTATTTATTTATTTATTAAATTATTTAGTTAATTACTTAAGTGATTAATTAATGATTTACTTATCTAATTACTTATTAATTAACTAATTAATTATTTACTTAAATACTTAATTGTTTATCAATGTTAATTGTGTTTTAGAAAATAGTAGAAAATTCATAAAATATTCTAGAAAATCCTAGAAAATTCTAGAAAGTCCTAGAAAATTCTATAAATTTGGGAAAAATATTTGAAAATTTTATTCTTATTATCTTTTAAATTTAATAAAGAAAATTATGATATAAGTTGTTTTCCTTACATAGTATTAAACTTAATTGTTTCTATCTAACTTCAATTAGTCTTCAGTCTTGCACTGATCTACAACTTATGAATCTATTTTAAAGAAAGAAAGATTTAGATTTCGAGTTTATAGGGAAGAAACAAGTATGCCAGGGGTGTGATGTGTTAGATTAGTGTCCCTAATAAAGACTTATCTATTGATTGGGTGCATGTGGACGCAGGTTGTGATTATGAGAGGTACTGGTTTAGGTTATTGGGAACTCTTCTAACACACACATCTGTCTGAATATGAATTCAATAAGTATTAGGTTTAAATTATTTATCTTATGTATACGTACCTAAGTGAATTAGAAGGGTCGGCTAATTCTTGATAGACTTTATATCTCTGTGTTCTCTAGCAACCTGGGTAGCTGTGAGAACTATAGACACTAGGGTTTATTATAGAATTCCGATTTCTTCTGAGGATCTTGTTGATGCATGTTTACTGAGAGTAGCAGAGGGTTACAGGGTAATTGCCTGATAGGCATAGGACGCGAGGGTATGAGTAACTCTGCCTTGAACTCGTCTTTGGATCCTTAGAAAGTTTGCAGTCGCCAGACGCTTGGGTCAGCGTTCACCATTTCACCCACCTACCTGGCTATGTTTCACTATTAGCCGTGGCCTAACGACGACCTGAGCCGGAAACGTGGGGTACAACGTCTAACCAGCGCCAGATGAGCTAAAATGGTGTTACCAGCAGCTCTCAGGTCGGAAAATCAGGACAGGTTGAAGATCGCTTGCCAGCGTAAAAAGGCAAACGATGCATTCCACATCGGTGAATACACATTGGAATAATACCATGACCGGGGTTGTATACCGGTAGTAACTTAATAAGATTCTCTATATTCTGCATCACCTATTTAGATTATTAATTATACTTGTAGATTGGAGAATGTTAGTATATTTTGAGTTTTTGATTATACATTGTTCTATTTTGATTTAAGATTCTATTTGTTTTAAATGGTTTTAACTGATGGAAATGTATAAAAGTATTACTGCTATTTTCCTTGTTATTCGGTTGTTTTACACCTATTTTATTAGTCTAGTTCACTTGCTGGGCTTTGGTTGAAAGCTCAAGATACGCACTTTATTTTTCTTTTCAGCTTACCTAGTAGAGGACACCGAGTACCTTGTGGATCCTTTAGACGTGGACCCCTAGTTGGAGTTTGCGAGTGCTAGCGAGGAGTTCATAGAGTAGCGGTATTCTATTTCTTTTTGGTGCTGAGGAGACGAGACGGAGCCCATCGTCGTTTTATTGTCTTTTCAGTCTCATCTTTTTGGGATGGCTGTATCTATGTATCAGGCTACACAGTTACATACTATTATCACATTTGTTCTGTCTATATTATGTTGATCATGTATATATGAGCAGCAAGGTTAGTTTATTTTAGACTACCGTCTTTAATCATTTAATTGTTAATTAAGTAATTAGAATATAGATCTTAATGTATTGACTTAGTTCTGATATGCTTTGTATACCAAAGCTTGAAGTTATTTTAATAGCTTCGGATCCTGGTATTCGAATAGTTAGGGATCAGTTAGGTTACCCACTCACCCTCGATTCTAGTGTCGAGAATTGGGGCGTGACACAAATAGTAAGAAAACAAAAACCTGGAAGTGGGTTTTCCACTTCCGGTGAACCAAACCAAATGCAGCCATATAAGGAGAAGAAGAAGAATAGGGTTGTGGAGAGAGAATGGTGTGATTGAACTTATTGTTCAATCTCCTCTCAAGTGTTGGGGAAGACCCCTTGTACAAGTACAATAGAAATAGTGGTGGGTTAACTGGGGGACCCACATAACCCACGAACTAAGAAAAAAGAGTTTGTGAGTTAAGTGGGTAGGACCCACACTTAACCCCCAAACATAAAAGATACATCCTCTCCAAGTGGGGCAGTGGGACGTATCCCACTAAGTGTACCCCCCACGTGGGGCCCACAATCCAACACTCCCCCTCAAGCTGGTGCGAAGAGATATCCATCATGCCCAGCTTGCCTATCAATGTATTAAGGATTGACTTATTGACTCCCTTAGTAAGTATATCTGCAACCTACTTCTGAGTCCTTACATAAGGTGTACAAATCTACTATCGCTGAAGCTTCTCCTTCATGAAGTGTTGATCAACCTCAATAGGTTTCGTCATGTCATGCTGTATTGGGTTGTGAGCTATACTAATGGCCGCTTTATTGTCACAATAAAGGCTCATTGGTTATGTCACCTTGATTCCCAGTTCCTTGAGCATGATCTTAAACCAAAGGAGTTCACACACACCATGTGCCGTGGAACAAAACTCTGCCTCTGCACTGGGTCGGGGTACAACAGGCTGTTTCTTGCTGCGCTAAGAAACCAAATTACTTCCAACAAAGTTGCAGTATCTTGATGTGGATCGTCTATCAGTAACTGCCCCTGCCCAATCTGCATCACTGCATGCTTCCACACTGAAATGTCCATGGCGTCCGAACAATATGCCCTGACCCGGAGACCCCTTGAGATACTGCAGTACTCTGTGAGCTGCTTCAAAGTGTAGTGACTGAGGTAAGTGCCTAGATTGGGAACTATGAAGATTAATTGTGATGGTGCCTCCAAAGGCAACCCTAGTCTTGGTGGCCTTAGAGTTCTCTTCGGAGATGCAAATGGGATCATTCGTGGAGCACTTGTAGCTGGCCTTGGTGGGATTACGAATTATCTTATTGAATGTTTTGCTAATGTGGAAGGTGTAGCGCATGCTCTTTCGAAGGGTTGGAAGAGTATTTTGGATTGAATCCGATTCCGAAGCCGCCATAAAGGCCTTCCTCAAGGATTATGTCCCTTGGAAGGTTAAAGCTAAATGGAATTTTTTGAAAACAAAGTTTGATTATCTTTGGATGAGCGCTACTTGTTATCATATACGTAGAAATACGTATTTTATATGTATCGGGGGGGTAGTTCTGTAAATACCCCCTTGAGGGGTATATTTGTCTTTTGTATTTGGGACTTACATAAATAAGATTTATGGAGTCATTGTGACCTAAGCACAATTGACATCCTTTCTTCTCTCTCTTCTTTCTCTCTTCCACAAACCTAACCCTAACCCTAATTCTTCAATTCTACTCTTCAATTCAACTTGGTATCAGAGCCATCTGCCGTCGAGGCTCGCCGGAGTGTTTTTGGATACAAACCAGAGGCAACCTGATGCCTGCTGACGTCATCAGACCGTAGGCTGACGTCATCAGCTCTATGAACCCGAAAATCGAGGTTTGCTGAAACCTTCACCAATTGATAGATCTCCTTTTTTCCTGTTTTTTGGGTATTTTTTGGGAATTTTTTGGATCCATTTAAGGTGTTTTTTGGCCATTATTCACAAAATTTTCGCACAAACCAGTTTGTGAACCAGCTCATTTTTCGACCATTATATGAAGTTTTTCGAGGGGTTTCTTGCTTCGTTCTAGTCCTCTCCAATCTAACCGACATGTGGATACCTTTCTTTAAAGGATCCATCAAGATTTGAGACTTGTGGGAAGTTTTCTTCCCCAAGTAGTTACCGCCGGTGGCTATATTGCTCCCTATGTCCATCGGTTTGATAAAAAATCCCATCCACTCGACTCTAAACACCTTCCTTCAGGGTTCTTCTGGTTTTAGGATGTTTGTTTGCACATCTATACCTATTTCCTCCTTCATCAGGGTTCTTCTGGTTTGAGGTTCGTATGGGTATGTGTTGAGTCTCATTCTCCATCCAGCTCCTTTCTTTGGTCTCTTGAGAAATTCTTGGGTCCTATATACCCTGTGTAGATGCTCCTACAATCTCTGGTCTAGTTCTTTTGCCTTATTCTGATCCTGGGGTGATTTTTTTGTGACTTTCCTCTTCGCCCTATAGTTGTTCTTGGCCCTATTTCTTCATGGCAGATCCACCGCCTCCCGTGGTTCCTACTTCTTCCTTGCCTTCTCCTTCAGGGTCAGATGTGAGCACTGATGTTCCCTCCACTGGTATTGGAGGCCCTATGGTGCATCACTTGGCCTATGAGAACCCTAGCTTACAGATCACATCAGTAAAGCTAGACGGCAAGAATTATTTGCGTTGGGCACAGGCAGCACGGTTGTTTATTAGAGGCCGTGGGAAGTTGGGTCACATTACGAGAGATACAGTTGAGCCTCCCAAGACCGATCCATCTTATCGACAGTGGCAGACAGATGATCTTACTGTCATGTCATGGCTCCTCAACTCTATGGAGCCTGATATCAGTGAGAGTTTCTTATTTATGCGCACAACGCAAGAGGTCTGGGAGATCACTGAGAAGACTTACTCACAGCAGCAGAACACAGGACGGGCATTTCAGCTGCGACAGACTATCTCCCACTTTCGGTAGGGGGAGAAGTCTCTCTCCCAATACTATACTGCTCTTCGTACCTTGTGGCAGGAGCTTGATCATTACTACTCTTATCAGCCTCTCAACCCATCAGAGGTTGCACCCTTTCGTCGATATATAGAGAAGGGCCGGATCTTTGATTTCCTTGCTGGGCTCAATCCGTCTTATGAGCTTGCCCGTGTTCAGATTTTGAGTAGTAGGATGGATCTTCGCTCTCTCAGTGAGGTGTATGCCTATCTTCAGAGTGAGGAGAGTCGGAGGATCTCTCTTCAGAGTGAGCATCCCCTTCTAGAGCGATCAGCGCTAGCAGCTTCTCCTGCTTATCAGCCTCAGCAGTTACAGCAGCCTTCGAGGGGTATATCTCATCAGCCTACCTCAGCTCCATCTTATGTTCCTACTGGATCTTCTCCTGGGAAGTCTCTGCCTAGAGAGAGGCCCAAGTGTGATTTCTACGGCAAGTTAGGGCATGTGCGTGCCAAGTGTTGGAAGCTACATGGGCGTCCTAGCTAGCCAGCCTCCTCCAGTGCTCATACAGTCAGTGTGGATTCTTCAGCTCCTCCTAGTGGTTTTTCAGCCACCTAGTATGCAGGCCTTCGACGCCTCCTTCAACAGCTTGATGGTCCATCTGCCACATCATCCACCTCCTTCGCACAGTCAGGTAACACTAGACTTGCTCATCATGTGTCCCTCCCATCATCCAGCCCCACTTGGATCATTGATTCAGGGGCTTCGGAACACATGACGGGCTTGTCTTCTTTATTTTCTACTTATTCCATATGTTCTGGCCGTGATAAGGTGAAGACAGCTGATGGCACCTTATCTTCTGTGTCTGGGAAAGGGAATATCCTTCCCTCTCCCCAATTGCTTCTTTCATCAGTTTTGCATGTTCCCAGATTTACTTCTAACCTACTTTCTGTTAGTGCTTTGACTAAATCCCTAAACTGTAGTGTCACTTTTTCTCCTACTTCTTGTGTCTTTCAGGACCTAGAGACGAGGAGGATGATTGGCACTGGATATGAAGCTCATGGCCTCTACCTTCTGGATGGACGCCTTCCTGAGCCCACAGCACTACAGTCGTCTGCTAGTAGTAGTAGTAGTAGGATAGATGTTGTTTTGAGCTGGCATGCCCGTCTGGGGCATGTCTCTTTTCAATATTTGAAACTTTTATTTCCTAGTTTGTTTGTTTCTGTTTCTTTTTCGGCTTTACACTGTGAGACTTGTGAGCTCTCTAAGCATTGTAGATCGAATTATCCCTCCAAAGGTAATAGAAGTTCTACTTGTTTTGACATTGTGCATTCTGATGTATGGGGCCCTTCCCCCACTACTTCTATCTTTGGCTTCCGGTATTTTGTTTCTTTTGTTGATGATCATACTAGGTGTACATGGGTCTATCTCATGAAAACCAAAGATGAGGTTCATTCCATCTTTAAGGGTTTTCATAAGATGATCCAGACCCAGTATGGTATCTCCATCAAGATTCTTCGTACTGACCAGGGTGGAGAATATATGTTTGGGGGTCTTCAACATTACCTCATTGACCATGGGATTTGTCACCAAAATTCCTGCAGCTACACCCCTCAACAGAATGGTGTAGCTGAAAGGAAAATGCGGCACTTGACTGAGATAGCTCGGTCTCTCTTGATTGGCTCTCAGGTCCCCAAATCTTATTGGTCGGATGCTGTGTTGACGGCTGCCTACTTGACTAACAGAATACCATCTCGAGTGCTCAATTTCCAGTCTCCTATTCAAGTCCTTGTTCCTGGCTCTCCTCTATTCACTATTCCTCCTCGCATCTTTGGGTGTGTATGCTATGTACATATCCTGGGTCCCCATCGCACCAAACTCGATCCTAAAGCACTCAAGTGCATCTTTCTGGGTTACTCCTCTACCCACAAGGGATACAAGTGTTACCATCCGTCTTCTGGGAAGAAGTTTGTCTGCATGGATGTCACTTTCCATGAGGAGCTGTCTTTTTTCTCCCCCACCTCTCTTCAGGGGGAGAGTCGTAGTGAAGAGAGGTGGACTGTTCCTCTTCCTGCTATATCCCTATCTCCTCCCTTAGAGTTTGAGAGCTCTCCGCCTACTCATATTACTAGTGGGATTGATAGTGCTCCTGGAGCTCAGAAGGAGCTCAAAGTCTATAGCAGAAGGGAGAAAGCTACAGCCGATCTAGTACCAGTGGTTCCTACCTTGGATCCAGGTAATCCTCCACCTCTTTCTATTCCTGTCATTTCTCCTTCTACTGATGCTTCTGATCTTCCTATTGCTCTAAGTAAAGGAGTCAGAACCTGCACTCAGCATCCTCTGAGTAACTTTGTCTCCTATGATGCCTTGTCCCCCTCTTATAAAGCCTTTATCACTTCCCTTTCCACTATTCCTATACCCTCTTCAGTGGCAGAAGGGCTGGCTCAACCAAGATGGAAAGCTGCTATGATAGAGGAAATGAAAGCTCTGGACAAGAATGGGACATGGGAGCTTGTTGACCTGCCAAGAGGCAAGAAACCTGTGGGTTGCAGATGGGTGTTCACAGTCAAACACAAGGCAGACGGGTCTGTTGAGAAGTACAAGGCGAGATTAGTAGCCAAGGGGTACACCCAGACCTATGGGATTGACTATGTGGAGACCTTTGCACCTGTGGCAAAGATGAACTCCATCAGGCTGTTGTTGTCAGTGGCAGCAAATCAAGAGTGGCCTTTGCATCAGTTAGATGTAAAGAATGCTTTTCTTCATGGGGACCTACATGAAGAAGTCTACATGGTGCCTCCTCCTGGATTCACTCCACTAGGACAAAGTAGCAAGGCGTGTAGACTGAAGAAAGCCCTCTATGGGCTTAAACAATCTCCAAGGGCATGGTTCGAGAGATTCACCTTAGCCGTGAAGAAGCTGGGTTACACTCAAAGTCAGGCCGATCACACCCTATTTGTGAAGCATCAAGGGAAGAACACCACTGCCCTCATTGTTTATGTTGATGACATCATTCTCATAGGGAATGATGCAGCAGAGGTAGCCAAGCTGAAGCTTCAGTTAGCGGAGGAGTTTGAAACCAAAGATCTAAGACCTCTCAAATACTTCCTAGGCATCGAAGTTGCAAGATCCAGTCAGGGGATCTTCATCTCTCAGAGGAAGTATGTCTTAGACTTGTTACAAGACTCAGGCAGGTTGGGTACCAAACCAGTGGAAACTCCTATAGAGCAGAATCACCAGCTAGCAGATGCCAGTGGTGAACTCCTACAGGATGTAGGGAGCTTTCAGAGACTAATTGGGCGATTGATCTATCTCTCCCTGACTCGACCCGACATTGCCTATGCAGTGAGTGTGATCAGTCAGTATATGCACTAACCCAGAGGTGTTCATTTAGAGGCAGCACATCGGATCTTGAGGTATCTTAAGTCAGCCCCTGGTAGAGGTCTTCTGTTTGAGAAAAATGGCCACATGCGTATAGAGGCTTATACCGATGCAGACTGGGCAGGGGCCAAAGATGATCGGAGATCCACTTCTGGATATTGCACCTTTGTTGGGGGCAATCTGGTCACTTGGAGAAGCAAGAAGCAACCCGTGGTCGCCAGATCTAGTGCAGAGGCCGAATTCAGAGCAATGGCTCATGGCTTGTGTGAGATGCTTTGGTTGAAAGTGTTGGTTACTGAACTTGGTTTCTCAGTTTCTGGATCTGTGAGCTTATATTGTGACAACAAGGCCGCCATCAGCATTGCTCACAATCCCGTTCAGCATGATCGTGCCAAACACATTGAGGTGGACCGACACTTCATTAGAGAGAAGATTATCTCTGGGGCAGTGTGCACCCCATTTGTGAAGACTGATGAACAGGTTGCAGATGTTTTCACGGAGGGAGTTCTCAGTTGGCAACTCCATAAGTGCTTGTGCAAGTTGGGCATGAGAGATATTTATGCACCAACTTGAGGGGGAGTGTTATCATATACGTAGAAATACGTATTTTATATGTATCGGGGGGGTAGTTCTGTAAATACCCCCTTGAGGGGTATATTTGTCTTTTGTATTTGGGACTTACATAAATAAGATTTATGGAGTCATTGTGACCTAAGCACAATTGACATCCTTTCTTCTCTCTCTTCTTTCTCTCTTCCACAAACCTAACCCTAACCCTAATTCTTCAATTCAACTCTACTTGGGGGGAAGTTAACTTCGGCGCTAACGCCTGTGCAAAGTTTGCTTCCAATCTTCCTCTTGGCACGCAGATATGGGTGGATGGGAGGCCTTCTTTCCTTTCCGCGATTGAGGACCCTCTCCGGACTTATTATAAATTTTCTTGATGATCTTTTCTTTCCTTTTCCCCTCTATCTTTCTCTCATCACCTCTCTCTTTTGGGTGCGGGCTGCTTTGTTTGGAGGGTCTTTTCCTCTTCTCATGAAGTCGCTCTCTCCTTCTTTGTAGTTCTCTCTCTTTTTTAAATATATCATCTTTTAGCAAAAAACAAAAAGAGGTGAGTGCATAAACTGGCTAATGACACTCACTGCGTAGGCAATATTAGGCCGTGTGTGAACTAAGTAGATCAATCTGCCAATCAATCGCTGAAACATAACAACATCTTTAAAGAGATCACCATCCTCGGAGTTCAGCTGATGGTTCTGATCTATAGGAGTTTCTACAGGTCGTGCTCCCAAATACCCAGATTCACTCAGCAAATCTAAGACATACTTCCTCTGAGATATAAAGATTCCTTTCTATGACCTAGCAACCTTAATCCCTAGAAAGTATTTTAATGGTCCTAGATCCGTTGTTTCAAACTTAGAAGACAAGAAAGTCTTTAGCCGCTTGATTTCTACTAGATCACTACCCGTGATGACTATGTCATCCACATAGACAATCAATGTTGTGGTGCTGGTCTGCTGGTGCTTCACAAATAGTGTGCGATCTGCTTTACTTTATATATAGCCAACTCTTTTGACTGCACTGCTGAATCGCTCAAACCATGCTTGAGGAGATTGTTTTAACCCATACAAAGCTTTCTTTAGTTTGCACACCTTGTTTTCACATCCAAAAAGTTACAATCCAGGTGGCAACTTCATGTAAACTTCCGCTGTCAGGTTTCCATGTAAGAAGGCATTCTTCACATCGATGTAAATGCATTATTCAGTTTGCACACCTTGTTTTCATTTCCAAAAAGTTACAATCCAGGTGGCAACTTCATGTAAACTTCCACTGTTAGGTCTCCATGTAAGTAGGAATTCTTCACATCTAGTTGATGTAAAGGCCATCACATGTTTGCAGCTAAAGGACAGTAGAACTCTGATTGAGTTCATTTTGGCTATCGGTGCAAATGAATCTCATAAGTCTGAGTGAATCCCTTTGTAACTGGCAAGCTTTGTACCTATCAATAGAACCATTAGCTTTATGCTTCACAGTGAAGACCCACTTACACCCCACAGGTTTCTTTCTTCTAGGTAATGGAACAAGATCCCATGTTCTATTTTTTTCAAGAGCATGCATTTCGTTTATCATATCCCCTTTCCACTTTAGGTGACTGACAGCATCTGTAATGCTGGATGGCAAAGAGATAGAAGACATTGTACTAACAAAGTTCTAATAAGATGGGGACAGAGACAGATAAGAACAACACATGGGAGCTTGTTGATTTGCCAAGATGCAGGAAGCATGTTGGGTGCAGATGGGTGTTCACAGTGCAGTACAAGGCCGATGGATCAGTGGAAAAGTACAAGGCTACACTAGTAGCCAAAGGGTATACTCAGACTTATGGGATTGACTATGTGGAGACCTTTGTGCCTGTAGCAAAACCCATTTCATATGATGGGAGTTGCCGGTGTATTGGGCGCTGCTCTGCTATGCGCTATTCATGGTGCTACCGTAGAAAATACTTTATTCCATCATGGTGTTGTTGTCCTCTGTAGCAAACCACGCATGGCCTTTGCATCAACTGGATGTAAAGAATGCTTTTCTTTATGGTGATCTACATGAAGAAGTATACATGGTCCCCCCCTCCTGGATTCACCCCACCAGGGTACAGCAGCAAAGTGTGTTGACTGAGGAAAGCCCTCTATGGGCTTAAACAATCTCTGAGAGCATGGTTCGAGAGGTTCACCCTAGCAGTGAAGAAGTTGAGTTACACTCAAAGTCAAGTCAATCACACTCTCTTCGTGAAGTATGTAGGGAATGTACCACTGCCCTCATCGTCTATGTTGATCACATCATTCTGACAGGGAATGATGCCGAAGAAGTGACAAAGCTGAAGAATCACCTAGCAGGAGAATTTGAGACGAAAGATTTGGGGTCCCTCAAGTACTTTCTTGGCATAGGGTTGCAAGATCCAGCCAAAGGATCTTCATCTCACAAAGGAAGTATATCCTAGATCTATTGAAGGACTTTGGCAAGCTAGAAGCCAAACCAGTGGAGACTCCCATAGAGTAGAACTACCAGTTGGCTGACTCGAGTAGTGAGCTTCTAGTATTCTACAGGATGTGGGGGGTTTTCAACGGCTGGTTATGAGATTGATTTATCTCTCCTTAACTTGACCAGACATTGCTTATGCGGTCAGTATTATCAGCTAGTACGTGCATTCTCTTAGGGCGATCCATTTATAGGCCGCACACAGGATTCTGAGATATCTCAAATCTGTTCCTGGCAAGGTTTAAAATTTCGTTTCGGAGGAATGTCTCGGTCAAGTGAAAAACCGAGACAAACTCCGAAACAAAACGAAACATTGAAAAAATTGTGAAAAAACGAAATTTCCGAAACATTTCCGAGACATTCCGAAACATTACGACGAAACATTACGAAACATTCCCGAAACATTACGAAATATTTTCAAAATCATTAAATTATATTTTTTATTTTTTTGGATTGTATCAGATTGTCTCAGCGAAACATTACGAAACGAAACGAAACGAAACATACGAAACATTACGAAACATTCCAAAATTTTAAACCATGGTTCCTGGCAGATGCCTTCTCTTCCAGAAGAATGACCACATGAGAGTTGAGTCATACCCTGATGCGGCCTGGGCCGGTGCCAAGGATGATAGGCGATCTACTTAATGCTATTGTACCTTTGTTGGGGGCAATTTGGTTACTTGGAGGATCAAGAAGCAATCTGTGGTTGCCAGATCTAGTGCAAAGGCAGAGTTCAGGGCAATGGCCCATGGCTTGTGTGAGATGCTCTGGTTGAAGATGTTGTTGAGCTTGGTTTTCCAGTCTCGAGGTCTATGAGCTTGTATTGCGACAACAAGGCTGCCACTAGTATTGCTCATAACCCTGTACAGCATGATCGGCCAAGCATATTGAGGTGAATTGCCACTTCATAAGGGAGAAAATTATTTCTGGGGAAGTATGTACTCCCTTTGGGAAGACTGATGAACAAGTAGCCGATGTCTTCACTAAGGGAGTTCCCAGTTGGCAACTTCACCGATGTTTATGCAAGTTGGGCATGAGAGATATCTATGCACTAACTTGAGGGGGAGTGTTATCATTTACGTATTTCCATGTATTAGGGATAGTTTTGTAAATACTCCCTTTGAGGGGTATATTTGTCTTTTGTAATGTTCTCCATATATAATATATTTTGGTGAAGTCATGTGGCCTAATTACATGACATCCTTCTCTCCCTTCTCCCTTCTCCCCTTTCTCTCTCTTCTCTCTTTGATCTTAAACCTAACCCTAACCCTAATTATTTAATTCAACTCATATATCTCTTGCTGCTAACCAGTCTTGACCTCTTAATGAACTAGATGTGAAGCATGCATTCCTTCATGGAGACCTCAAAGAAGTGTACATGATTCCTCCCCTAGGATTCCTACCAGTAGGGGGAGGTAGGAGAGTTTGTAGATTGAAGACGTCCTTATATGGGCTAAAGTAGTCTCCCGGAGCATGACTTGAAAGGTTCACTCGGGAAGTGAAGAACCTGGGTTACACTCAAAGCCAAGCCGATCATACCCTGTTTATTAAGCATCAGGGGAAGAGCACCACTGCCCTCATAGTCTATGTAGATGATATCATTGTGATGAGCAATGTTGCTGAAGAGGTTGCAAAATTGAAGAAATACTTAGCAGATGAGTTTGAAACAAAAGATCTGAGGCCCCTAAAGTATTTTTTGGGCATAAAGGTGGCTAGATCAAGTCAGGGGATCTTCATCTCTCAAAGAAAGTATGTTTTAGATCTTCTTAAAACAGGAAAATTAGGGACCAGACCCCATGGACACACCTATGGAACATAATCACAAGTTGGGAGAAGCCAGTGGTGAGTTACTAAAAGATGTTGATAGCTTTTAGCGACTACTTGACAGACTCACATGATATATTTATCTTTGACAAGGCCAGATATTGCATATGTTGTCAGTGTGATCAGCCATTACATACACTCACCCATAGAGATTTATCTGGAGGCAGCCCACATGATTTTGAGGTATCTCAAATCCTCTCCTGGTAGGGGATTTCTCTTCAAGAAAAATGGTCACATGAGAGTGGAGTCATACGCTGAAAAGAACTGGGCATGTGCAAAGGATGACAGGAGATCCACTTTAGGGTATTGCACATTTGTAGGGGGCAATCTTGTGACTTGGAGAAGCAAGAAGCAATTTGTGGTTGCTAGATCCAGTGCAGAGGCTGAGTTTCGAGCTATGGCTCATGGTTTATGCGAGATGTTGTGGTGAAAGATCTTGGTAGCTGAACTACGAGTCCCTGTCACTGGCTCACTGAGCATGTATTGTGATAATAAGGTAGCAATCAACATTTCTCATAATCTAGTTCAGCATGATTGAGCAAAGCATATTGAAGTGGACAAACACTTCATACGAGAGAAGATTGTTTCTGGGGAAGTTTGTACTCCTTTTGTGAAGATCGACGAGCATGTAGCGGATGTGTTCACTAAGGGAGTTCCTAGTCATCAGTTGCACAGGTGCCTTAACAAGTTGGGCATAATAGATATCTATGCACCAACTTGAGGGGGAGTGTTGTCAAGGTTTACCCTTTATATTATAAGGGACCCCGTTGTATTATAAGGGCATACTTTTCCATAACATATTTTTATATAAATAAGAAGCGTGGGGTCATGTGAGATGCATATGCTCTTCTTTTCCAATCTTCTCTCTCTTCAAACCCTAGAACCAAACCCTAACCCTAACCAAACCCTAGACTCACCTATTCAACTGAGGTATACAACATATAATTCATTCATGGCTTCATGTACAATCATGGACGTTTAGAATGAAAATAAAGGAAATTGGGGTATTCCCCAAATTTTGGATTTTCCACCCCAAAAATCCTTAAATGTGTCTAGTGTAAATGGACCATAGATGCTATGATGCATTTACGTCTCTAAGTCTATTTTTGTCAGTAGTTACAAAAAAGAAAGTTTTATTAAAAGTATTCATCATTACCTTGAAATTGTGAACAATTCCCAAATTTCTCCTAACAATCGTTGTGACAAGTTTTCTGAAACAACTAATCTAATTGGATTTATCATTTATGGTGTAGAATGGGTAGAGGAGTTTAATTTTTATTAGATTAATTGATTTGGTTGAGATTTTTAAGGTTGGAGATTGAAATATTTCAGTTGACATTATACAACTTTATACCCACACAATGTATCATTGCGGGAGAAATTTACTGTAGCTTGAAATTTCGGCTGAAGAATGGTACTTTCGCGAAATACTAACAAAATTGAGTTAATGTCATATCTAGAGAAACCGACACATTTCACGAAATTTAATCCTTGATCATGAGTATTGTTATTTATTCGTTTAATTGTTAGTTTATCATTTGCATGTTGGGAAACATAGAATATCTCTTATAATATCAAGATTCATCGAGTTTATGGTGTTTTCTATTTGCAGGAAAGGTGGTACATTGGAAGATCCGCTTCTTTCACGTGGCACGGATTTGGAGGAAAGTCGTCTTAGAGATTTTGTACGTCTTTTTGTTGACATCCTATTGTTTGTTAAGATATGTCTGCTTTCTCTTTGTGAACTTCAAATAATCACAATATTGGAGTTGTAAAGAAAGCAATCCCTTTTCCTTATCCTTGTACAAGGATATTAAGAAACATGATTCTTAAAGATTTTGATGGATAGAAGTAATGTTCTAGTTGACACGAGTCACTATACATTGTATCCATCTCGTTGTATATTTTGCAAAGTGCTTCTTAAGTTTTTTGAATTTGTTTAATTTTCTTTCCAATTTTTGGTGAGCATGTTTGTAGATGCTTGAAAATGTTATTACTAATGTTCTCTAGAAATAATTAAGGAACACCCGGAAAAACCATTAGATATGGAATGAAAATGAGAATTAGTTGGATTTTAGTATGAAAATAGTTCGGTGAAGTGGAACTCGCTAAGATGCCCAAATATGGATTCAGACACGGACACGGATATGGTGAACCAGGATACGACTTTTAGTTTCTTGAGCTCTAGGACACGGATATGGATATGGGTATCTCATTTGATATGTCAATACAATTGTTTTAATTTTAGTACTATCATTTTTCGGCATTTACACTATGCCAAACTAAATGAGACTTGTAATATTTGTTATGTATTCGTAATTTTCTTGACTAAACTAGTAATATAAATTTTAGGAGTTAAAAAATTAGCAATGATACAATAGGAAATGAGAGAATTGTATCTACAAGTGTTCGTGCCATGTCCATTACCGATAATGGTATCGGTATAAGTATTGTATCGTGTCGATAAGGGTCTGCGAAGCAGTTTGAAGTATTCGGGTATCATATCAACTAGTGTAATATTTCTTTGAGAAAATGTGTTGTACGTGTGACACTTCAGTTCTACTTCTTGTGCGTGTTGTCCATTATGTACATGATGATGTTATTTTTGTTTTGATAAGTAGTAAATATCATTAAAAAGGGACGAATCCCAAAGAGTGAACAAAAGAAGGCAGATCCCTCTCTCTTTGTGTAGATTGGGAGGAATCCCCTAGAATCTCATTCCATCTAAATACAAAAGATTCGAAAAAGACTCTAGCAAACTCAGGAGTAACAGAGGACCATAAATACGTAAGGGCTTTGATACTCAAAATCAAATCAGAAGTTGAAGCTTCCTTCCCCTCGAAGATCCTAGAGTTCCTTTCGTTCCAAACTGCTCACATCAAAGCAAAATGAAGGATCATCTCCCCCACATGCTCTGGGGTCACGAAGTTGACTCCAAAGAGAGAAAAAAATGTTTGCCACGCCTCGAAAGTGAAGCTACAATGAATCATCATATGATCCGCAGATTCAGCGGCTGACTTAAATAAGGCACACCTATTCGGCAAAAACATCCTCTTCTTAATCAAATGGTCGATTGTCTGAATCTTGTTAAGACTAGCAGTTCAAATAAAGAACTTCACCTTAGAGGGAACATGAGCCTTCCATATGATAGGACTCGGGGGAAATTCTTGTCTTGACGGAGAACAATGCTCATAGAAGGATCTGACATAAAAAGTGCCTTTAGGATCCCATTTCCAAATTCTCCTATCATCCACCAATGACAATGTCGGGTTATCTCCAACCACATGAAGGAAAGAGGCAAGACAATCCGACTCCCAGTCATAGGCATGTCGACAAAAGCTAAAGTTCTTCCAAGATGCCAAACCATCGTGAAATTCAACACACTCAGAAACAGTCGCTTCTTTCCGATCAAAGAAACTATAAAGAGAAGGGTATAAGACTTTCCGCACCACGGGTCTTCCTAGAAACACACTCTATCTCCTCGACGCACCCTATAGGGAATACCTCTACCAAAGTTATCCCAGATACTCGATATGCCTCTCCAGTCTCCACATACTAACCCCATAGGAAGAAAGCACCGAATGAATATCCCAGCCAGACTGACTGACTCCAAATTTACTGCCAATCACATTGCCCAATAAACTTTCCTTTTCTTCCCCAATTCTCCAAGCCACTTACCAAGAAGAAACCTATTCATATCTTTAAGATGCCGGAAGCTGAGACCACCAACTTCTTTAGGCATACAGATCTTACGCCACTTTACTAGATGGAATTGTGAGATTCCCCTTTCCCACTCCATAAGAAATCTCTCATGAACTTCTCCATGCTATTGGTAACACTAGCAAGCAAGGAGAACAGAGAAAGAAAGTGAATAGGGAGGCTAGATAGAGTGCTCTTAATTAGAGTAATCTTACCACCCTTAGAAAGGTACCTCTTTTTCCAACTAGCTAGTCACCCACCAAAACGCTCCATGACAGGGCCCATATAGCTTTGTCCTTATACCTTGAACCCAAAGGAAGACCGAGGTAAGTGGTAGGCAATCTCCCTATTTTGCACCCCAAGCATTGAGCCATACCCCTCAAATTTGGAACATCCCTATTTTGCACCTTAATGACTGGGAGATAGAACCCTTGGTTAGAATGCTTGGTCGTTTGCAGGAAGTTCAATTGAGGTTAGGTAATCAGGATAAACGTCTGTGGGTTTGGACCAAAGGAGGGATATTTATGATGAGATCATTTTATGAGGTGTTACAGCGTTTAGACGGAATAAGTTACCCCGATGTATTGGTTTGGAGATCCAAAATTCCGACTAGGGTTGCATTCTTTGTTTGGGAGGCGTCGCTGGAGAAAATCCTAACAATTGATAAGTCGAGAACTAGAGGAATCATAGTTATTGACTATTGTTCCATGTGTAAGAATCATGGAGAATCAGTTAATCATCTTTTGTTACATTGTGATGTAGCCAGGGAGGTTTGGTCATCCTTCCTATCGAAATTTGGGATGCATTGGGTTATGCCCAATTCTTTGATGGAAATACTAATTAGTTGGAAGGTTAAAGTTTTTTCAACTAGAGGGCGAATGCTTCCTCTAGCGATTGTATGGGGTATCTGAAGGAGCATAATTGGAGAGTATTTGAAGGAAAGAGTGAAGAAGTGACATCTATCGTGTTATCCATCAAGGGGAGTTTATTTTTGTGGTCCAAGTTATTTAGAGAATGCAGAGGGCTATTTTTCGAAGATTTCGTATTACGGTGGGAACTTTTATGCTCGAGAGATGTTTGACTTTATTGTAATTATTTTTTTTTCTTGTTTGTTTTGCCTAGATGTAGTTAAAGTAGGTCACCTCGACCTTTTTAACTTATCCTTATGTAATTGTTTGGGTTTAATGATAGTTTTTACACTTATAAAAAAAAAAGCGATTTAGGAGACTGGCATCGAGGAAATCTAGATACCTATCGAAAGGAGGTAGATTGGTGTTGATCAAAAGCACCCTTTCTAGTCTACCTATATTATATCTCTTTTCGTGATTCCGTGTTGTGTGGTGCAAATTCTAGAAGAGTTCATGAGAGATTTCTTATGGAACGATAGAGTGGGGGACCGCAGGATGCATTTGGTGAGGTGGAAATCGGCATGTAAAGCTAAGGATAAGGGAGGTTTGGGTAGAATGATTAATCTAGCAGTGAGCATGGGTGAAGTGGAGGGCTTTTTCGTTGCCACCGGAGTTCCAGCCATATTCTATCTCCAGTTTGCGGATGATACGCTAATCTTTCTTAGTCCATCTATCTCGCAAATGCGATTCCTTAGAGGAATGCTTGCTTGTTTCGAAGTGGTGTCTGGGTTATGGGTTAATTTGGCCAAAAGCAAGGTGTATGGGGTGGGGGAGGTGGAGAATCTTTTGGGATTGTCTGATGCCCTCAAGTGTAGAATTGACGGCTTGCCAACAACCTACTCGGGGCTTCCTTTGGGGGCCAATTATAGATCTAAGGCGCTGTGGGAGCTTGTGGTGGAAAGGAGGAGGCTTGCTTCGTGGAAAAGTAGATATGTATCAAAAGGGGGGCAAGCTGGTGTTGCTTAACAGTACTCTTACTAGCCTGCCTATATTTTATATGTCCTTGTTCACCATCTCGACCAGTGTGGCGCTAGCCCTGGAAAAGCTTAAGAGGGATTTTTTATGGCACGACAGGTCGGATAAACATAAGATACACTTGGTGGAATGGAATTCGGTGTGTCAGGCTAAGGACAGAGGAGGGCTGGGCATCAAGAAGATTTAAGGCTATGAACCAAGCCTTGCTAGGTAAATGGTTATGGAGGTTTGGGGAGGAAAGCGGAAGCCTATGGAGGACGACTATTGGGGGAAAATATGGTATTTCTAATTGTGGGTGGTAGAGCAGAAAAGGAAATGGCCCGTATGTTGTAGTATTTGGAAAGGTATTATGCTGCTTTCGGGCGAGTTTACTAAGGAAATCCGGTACGCTGCTGGAGTGGGAAATAGGATTTGGTTTTGGGAAGATGTATGGTGTGGAGAGGCTCCATTGTGCATCGATTTCCTAGATTTGTTTTCTCTTTCTGATAAGAAGAACTGTCCTATTCAAGAGTGCGTCACTAGCAGAGGGACGTTATCGAGTGGAACCTTGGATTTAGGAGGAACCTCAACGACTGGGAAATTGAGCCATTGTCTAGGCTGATTTCTTGTCTTCATAATGTCCACTTGCCCATTCTGGTCCATGACAAAATGATTTGGATATGGAATAAAGGAGGTTCCTTTACCGTTCAGTCATTCTATGAGACTTTGCATAGCTCTACTGATACAGGCTTCCCCAAGTCTTTGGTCTAGAAGTCTCGAATCCCGTCCAAGGTTGCTTTCTTTGTGTGGGCGGCGGTCCTGGATAAGATTCTGACAGTGGATCATTTGAGATCTAGAGGTTTTTTCCTAGTAGACTATTGTTGTGTGTGCAGACACAATGGTGAATCTATCAATCATCATTTCCTAAACTGTGATTTGGCCAGGGAGGTTTGGTGTGGGTTTATGGCGGAGTTCGGGATGAGCTGGGTAATGCCGGAGTCCCTCATGGAGATGGTGCTTAGTTGGTGCTCATCGGCCTTTTCTCTGAGAGGAAGAATCCTGTGGAGGCTTCTTCCGTTTGCTATAGTTTGGGGGTTATGGAAGGAGAGAAACCAGAGGATTTTTGAAGATATTAATGACAAGATGCCGGCAATCATCAACATTGAAGGGCTGGTTTTCCTGTGGTCTAAACTATTCACAGAATGTCGCGGTATTTTTTTTTTTTGAGGACCTTGTATTTAGGTGGGGTTCCATTTGTAATAGGGAGAGATGAGCCTTGGGGCTGTCTTGGCTTTGTTTTTGCTTTTCTTTAGGGCCTAGCCCTATGATGGTCACCTCGACCTCACTTTCTTTGTTTGTCTTTGGCTTTTGCTCCGCTATTAATTATATTTTCTTATAAAAAAATGGATAAGGGGGTCTGGGGATTAAGAATATTAAGGTGATGAACCAAGCTCTATTGTGCAAGTGGTTATGGAGGTTAGGAGTGGAACTTTCTAGCCATTGGGGGAAGATCATTGCAGGAAAGTGTGGGCTATCTTCATTTGGATGGGAGAGTGGAGCGGTTTGTCTTCTATATGGGTGAGTGTAGAGGAGTTTGTTTTACTGTTGGGTCAAGTAACAGGATCAGATTTTGGGAAGATACTTGGTCTGGAGAGTCACCCCTTTATGTAGACTTCTCAGATCTCTACACTCTTTTTGAGTGTAAGAATTGGTCCTTTCAGGATTGCACTACTACTGAGGGAGAGGTAGTAGGGTGGAATTTTGGATTCAGGAGCCATCTGAATGATTGGGAGATTGAACCCTAAGGTCCCTAACCAGATTGCTTTCTCGGTTGTAGGGCATCCATCTTGATCCCTTGGCCCAGGATAAGCGGGTATGGATTTGGATGAAAGGCGGCTCTTTTACGGTTCGGTCATACTATGAGGCGTTACACAGATCAGCGGGTTCTAAATTTCCTATTTCTCTTGTTTGGAGATCTAGAATACTGACTAAGGTGGTATTCTTTGCTTGGGAGGCTTGCCTAGACAAGATAATGATAGTGGATCATCTGATTTCTCTAGAGGGATCATTGTAGTTGCCTATTGTTGGATGTGCAAGCACAACGGGGAATTGGTGAATCATCTTCTGTTGCATTGTGATGTGACTAGGGAGGTGTGGTTCTCATTCTTTTATGAGTTTGGGATGTGTTGGGTGATTCCGGGTACTCTTATGAATCTTTTTCTCAGTTGGCATCCATACGCATTCTCATCTAGAGGTCAAATTTTGTGGATGTTGCTTCCTTTCACGATTATTTGGGGTCTTTGGAGGGAGAGGAACCTGAGAGTTTTTGAAGGCAAGAGTGAGGAGTTGGCTACGATTATCCTCAACATTAAGGGGGCGATGTTTTTATGGTCCAAGGTGTTTTTGGAGTGTAGGGGCTTATTCTTTGAAGATTTCGTGTTTCGTTGGAACTGTTTTTGTTCTAGAGATAGTAGTTAGGAGGTTGCTATCTTTTGCTATTGTGATAATTGTTTGTTTTGCTTTGGATTTTAGCAAGTCATCTCAACCTCTATAGCTGCGGCTTTTGTTTGTTTTTTTGGCTTTGCCCTCAATAAAGATTATACTTATAAAAAAAATGAAATAATTTTAATGACAAAAATAAAATGGTAAATAGAGAATTTATCAATCATAATTTTAGTATTGAATGATAAATGTGTGATCTGCAAGTCATATCTACACTTGTAACATTTGCCCTCTTATTGTTAAAAAAAATTAAAAAAATATTTAATCCAATTAAGTTCCAGATTGGGAGAAACTATACAACATGTAAATCATTCATGCTGTCATGCATAACTATGAACATTTAGGGTGAATAGGAAGGAAATTGAGGTTTCCAACATGTTAACAGATACCCATACATATATACACAAGCATGCACTCTGGAGGCCTTGGTGTCAATTACCAAATTGCTTTTACACGTGTGCAATAAAGGACCTCATGAGCCATGACTTGACATGCCACTTTGCTTCCTTTTTTCTTTATATATGTATATCTTTGGAAGACAATGAATCCATACTAATGGTTTACACTTTTGCTCCATCATTGTAGAGTGGAAATGTTCATAGCTATTGGCATCTTCTTACTTTCAAGTCTGTCAGTTCAGTAATGGACCGTGGTGTGATGAAGCAGCTTGACTTCGATGATTTACTTCAAGTACCCATTGAGCTGAATCCATCCTTCTGCTACAGTACATTGCTAAGCTGTTGGGTAGCTGAACAAAGTAAAAATTGCGCTCACCCTTCATTGTTTAAAGCGATTTGTTATGCATACGGCTGGCCGTATTTCCGTCTTGGTTTATTGAAGGTAATTTATTCCAATTATAAAAAAGGTACTTTATTCCATGAGGAATCTTTTTCATGGCGGCAGTTTTTAATTTCCTTTATATTAGTTAAGATATTAGAGTAATACTGCTACTGACACATGTTTCATCTTTTGTAATCGTGACAAAGAATGGAGCATGAGTTATCCTTTTTGCATGTAACAAGTCATTGACATGTTATTCTTCTGGACAGGACAATTAACTTATCCCTTTTGTAGACTAGTTGTTTCCTTTTCGGTGATTATTTGTTAACGTTATTTGATTGGTCATCGAAGTTGTTATTACTTATTAGTGCATTACTCTTTAACTGATCTCACTTTATTGATGAAAAAATGGTACTGAGCGTGCTTGCAACTTGGGTCATTTACATTCTTCCCCTCTTGAAGGTAGATCTTTTAGATTATGGGGAGCAAGATAGAAAGAGCAAGTATGCTTAAGCATAATCTACTGATCACAAATATTTAAATTGGGGCACGTAAAATGTTAAGAACCCCCCGATCCACAAGATGATATATCTTGGCTCAATTCATCTTAGTTTGAATCATCTAAGCGGTGGAATGGTATTAATGTATGACCATTTGGGCTCCGGAAAATCATAAACTAGTGGTCAACTCAAAAGCCAGCTTGGAGGGTGCCTATATCACTTGTTTAAAGTTTCCTTTTACCTGCTACCCAAATAACTATTTTAGTATTTTTTCTTATTCTGTGCAGGTATTAAATGATTGTATTGGTTTTGTGGGACCGCTGCTTCTCAATAGACTGATTTGGTTCCTTCAACAAGGTTTTGCAATATTTGAATTCTTCTTTTCCTTTGTTGTATATATTTAGTAAAAAACAAACAAGCATTTATAACATATTTTATGCTTCAAAATAGTTCATTTACTGTGGTTCCCTCATCAAATCGTTTTGATCTGTGGTGACATTTTGTTGCCTGGTTATCTTGTGACAAACGCTGCAAGCCTACAACCCTTCTCAATTTTCAACTCCAAAATCCAAATAACACAAGAAAAGTTAAATGAGGGTACTGTGTAGGGGTTTCTCAGATTCTGAATGGACACCAAACACCAAGGAAATGCATCCCAACTCCAATCTTGCAGTCTGAACTGAAACCATTCTTTCCCATGATTCTTTATAAAGAGGCTCCTCAAGCCTTGATAAGAAAATTCCTTGATCTCCAAGTACATGTACAGATGTACATCTAAGTAGTTTTCTCCACACAAGGGAATTTTTCAACATCATTATCTTGTGGCTGCGCATGTCTACCACTAAGAAGATCAATGCTGCTATTTTTTATTTAGTTGTTCTTCAAAACTTAAAATGGTCAGGATGTCAATGGTTCAGTCTTGAGGGTTTTGCTACTCATACTGTTGACTTAGCATGATGTCAAGATGATGTCATAAGGAGATCACCACTATAGAAACAACTCTGGTGACCCATCCCTTTTCTTCCATCCTTTTATGTGGTTTTCTGCTGTTATTTTTGTGAGTGCTCGGGTCTCTACATTGATCTTTGGTCGCATAAGTCTGCCCTAGTTGACATTTGACAGTGGTCGGAACCCTATTGAGTTCTTTGAGTTCTTCTTTGGATATCCACGTGCTTTCCTGAATATGATATCATTAATACTCCTTCACAATGCTTGGTGGTTTTAACATCCATGATTTGTTGAGTCACTTCTGTTTTCTTTGCAACTTGTTTCTTAATCACAGTTCATCATGAGAACTATCCCTGTAATACAGGAACAAATCCACCACATTGAGTACTAAAGAAACAGCAAGGTCTTTGGGAAGCTCAACATGGTATGCTTGTTGTTGACTTTTTGAGGTTTCGACACAGTCCAACCTTCTTTTGCTTGATTTTGTTGTATGTACCCACTAAGAACTGTTATCTACCGGAAAAAAAAAATTTATTCTTTCCTCAAGAAGACCACATGGAGATCTCCTTAAATATATGGGCCTTTTTGTGCTTGTTGCAGCGTCCCTATACCTTGAGTTACTCTCTTCAATCTTGTACCCCACTTATGCTCTGATCTCGTGTATACTCGGCGTGTCATTTGCATCTTCACTAACTCTTCCTTGGATTGCTTATGGAGCCAAGTCTAGCAATTGGTTTTGGAGCTATTCGGTACTCAACTTTTAACAAATATTTTTCCTGAAGGGCTTGGAAAGGCTTAAGTCCCATTAAGAAGTATGATCAATTGATCATCCAAATAGTTCTTATTTCTTAATAGGTTCACGCTGTGATTAACCACCTCCACTTTGCAGTCTACTTGCTTATGAAAAGCGATAATGAATTGTAGCTTAGTATCTATTCTTTTTTCACGGCGCCCTCCAACATTGACATACAGACTTCGTTCCCCTCCCAGACATGGTGTCATGTGCATTATGAAGTTAAACCACATCTTTAAAGAATAAATTTGCTATATGTGATGCATCTAAGCTCTTCCTACAGTATTAAGAACAGAAGAACTAAAATAAATATTGATGGGTGACTGCATGGCTCGGTGTTTATGTACATCATGAAGTCAAACCACTTCTTTAAAGAATAAAATTGCTACATGTGATGCATGTAATCTCTTCCTTCAGTGGATGAAATTCGCCATATTTAAGACCAGAACAAGTAAAATAAATATTGATGGGTGAGTGCATGACATGGTATTATGTACATCATGTAGTCAAACCACCTTTTTAAAGAATAAAATTGCTTCATGTGATGCATCTATTCCTAATTTCCTACAATGGATGAAATGCACCATCTTTAAGAGTGGAGTAACAATATTGATGGGTGAGTATGGATGCTTAAGGTCAAGGCATGCAGATGCTGGACTGGATTACTTGGCAACATCGGCAAGGTTTTTTGGATTGGGGTTTACTTAATTGACTTTCTTGGTTGAAATTCCCTTTTAATTACCACGTTATGTCCTAGAGGGAGGTGAATATGACAATTTTTAATTCCTCTGCGGATTCAATATGGATTAAAAATTAATGATCACACAAGGTGGAAAATGATCGAATAATCAAAATATGAATCATCTACAGAACATAGATATGGGAAAATCTGAGACAAAATATGCAAACATTCACAATCACACGAGACTCAGATTTATAGTGGTTCGGCGACTCCGCACCTACGTCCACTCTCCAATAGTCACCACGAGTAGTATTATATTATTTTAATCATGCATTACAACATTTCCAATCGAAATAAATAATCAACCAACTAAGATTCACTTAGTCTCAATTTAACGAGAATCACTTCTCGCTCACCTAGAGAGTCAGCCTAGGCCAGTAGTCTATTTAGAGAAGCCCTCTTCTCATGGATCTACAATCCTCAACTCGATCTATATTAGAATCACTTCGATTCACCTAGAGAGTCACACTAGCCCCGTAGTATTTTAGAGAAACGGATTTCTCAAAGATTCCATCTTCCTCAACTCAATTTGATGAGTACTCACTCATCCACCAATCACAAACAATTCAGGTTTGATAATATTGAATTCACTATAAAAGGTTTGTTCTAGGAGATACTTATCTTTTGATGAATTTGATAGAATGGTAAATCCTCGTCGAAGAATTTGTCACAAGGACACTCTGCCAATGATGATCCTCTTCTTGGAGGAAGATGATTGTAGGAAACAATATACTTCGTAGTCTCTTCAAACAATTAGAGCAGCCTTCACAAAAGATGAACCAGATTTGCTCATGTGAAGCTCTCTCAAACAATCTAGAGCCTTCATAAAGGATGTACAGATTTGTACAGGTGAAGCTCTCTCAAATTCCAAATCTCTAGACTCAAAAGATGTTAATCAAAGAATGTGAGTCAAGAGATAGCTTGATTGGTTCTCTCTAATGGAGGGCAAGGACTCTATTATATAAGTTTATTCCCTCTCAAGAGAAACGGACCTAAAAGAGCAGTTCGAATGACTTGAGTGCGCCAAAAATCGCACAAGATATTGAGTCAAAACGAGATCCGGAATAGGCGGGATTGACTGCACATTTTGACTGGTCGACCGCACTTCGGTCGGCCGCTCATTTTGGCCGGTCGGCCAATCAGGTCAGAACCGAAATTTAGCCATGCTGAAAGTTTGGTCGGCCGCACAATTTGTCCGGTCGGCCACTCAGGTCAACCATAATATATGGTACCGAGGGGTCCGGTCGACTGCACTTTTTGACTGGTCGACCGGTCAGAGTCAGTAGACTCCGGTCGGCCGCTCAAAGTGGTCGGTCGGCCGGTCCTCACAGACCATCTCCGAAAAATACCCAAACAATTATAATAACTATCCTATGTCATTAGGATAGCTTTCAAACGATACCAAAAGAACCAGGAAATATCTAGGGTTAAATTGATCCGCTGGCAACGCGCGATGCACCCTTAGATGTACGCAAGTAACCGCAACACGAGATTTTTGACAGTGAACATTCATTGAGTGAGAACGTACTTTGATCATTCATATCTTCATGCTTGAGCTTGACTTTGTCTTCAGTTGAGCTTGAACACTTGGGTTGGTTTTCTTCAGCTTTAATTCTTCTTTGATTTGTTGATGAAGTCCACTTGATCTTTGACAATTTAGTCTTTAGCGAGCTCCTAACTCAGCGAGTTATATTACAGAAGAACTAAGTATTCCTCGGATTGACAACCGAGAATTTTCGTTGGTTGGTTAAATTTTGGACTTTCTTATAAATATGGTTGACGCATGTTTGTTTGGATGACTTCTCTATCCTTGTAAATGGCTCTCATAGAGTTTCTTTCGGTTTTCAAGAGGGATATGTCAAGTTGATCTAGCCCTTTCCTATTTATCAAAATGTCGCATTGCTTAGTTAAAGAGTCATACATGAGAATACTTTTGTATTTTGTTTTATCTTTGAGGAGTACATTCGTGAAATGCTTGATGCCTATTTGGCATATTATGCGTGCAATGTTTGAGCTAGCATTCAACCACCTCGGAGATCATGTGCCATACCCAAAGATAAAAATGAAGAGGAAGAGAGAAAACATTGGTAATTTTATGTGGTTTGTCGCCTGAATGAAGATTACTTCCACTGGCTTTGTGTGAGTCAATTCACCAGCTTCAATTTGTTTTAACATATTTTTCCTTTTCCGTCTTACTTTTTTTCCCTCCCCACTCCCCCCTCTCACTCCTCCCTCTAAATTTTTCCCCCTTTTACATCACCCTCACCATATTTATTCAACATGTGCTAACCCACTCCAATTACTTTAGTTAAGATCATGGTTGAAAACCTCGTTCCATCTCGGCCGAGATGTCTCGTACTAGTAAGGTACCGAGATGAACCACCCAAAGAGATCCTCGATCTCTGGGAGAATCATGAGAAGGGCGTGCAACCCAATATAGAGGAAATATAGTCCATTTACTTAGGTTGAGTATTGATATTGAGTCGACTTGACCTTTCGTGGTGCTTGGGACTACATGCCCATCAAGAGTAGGGATTAGTTGGGAATGTATCATCTCGTACCAAAAGCTTAATTGAAGTATTAAAACTGATTTGGAACTTATTTTCATGTTATATTTTCCTTTTATAACACAACACTTCTAGTTTGAAGCCTATTGGGATTAATGTTCCTCAACACTTCTAGTCTGAAGCCACCTTCACTGCTTGTTACTGTTGTAACTTAGATCGTAACCAGAACAAGAAGAATAAATAGATTAGGCTAAAGGAGAAGAGAGGAGAAGATTGGAGGAAAGAGGAGAAATCGTGTAGAGCATTAAGGCCTACACGATCTCACCTAATATTTATATTATGTGACAATCTGCATAATTACGAAGACCCCCTGCAATATCTAATATATTATAAGTAAGCCCCTGAGAACACTCCCCCTCAAGTTGGTGCGGAGATATCTATCATGCCTAGCTTGGATAACAAATGCTCTAGGACCGCTTTAGTAACACCCTTAGTCAACACATCAACAATAAGTTCACCTGATCAGCAATATTGACATAAGGTGTGGAAATAAGTTCACAGTTGAGTTTCTCCTTTATGAAGTGGTGATCCACTTCATTGTGCTTCGTCCTATCATGTTGATCTGGGTTGTGAGCAATACTGATGGCAGTTTTATTGTCATCTTCCATATGTGGGTCGTCCATCCTCATTTCCATCTAAGGGCAGACCTCCATCAGCCCACAGTGCATCCAGTAATGGCATGACAGATGATCCATAAAGCTCCTAGACAACGATCCCTACGGCATCTGTACATTTTTCCCAGGTTGATTTTGACAGGTTGCACATTCTAATGTCTCAGTTGGAGGATTCCACCACTTCATCTATTTTTGCCCACATAGGTATTAAACAACCATTTGCCCCAAAAGATGGACCTGTTAGGGAAAGGTGAAACAACTATGTATACCAACGGGTTATCGGGCCAACACAATACGTGCGCGGGAAGACATCATCCGCTAACACTCCCCTTCAGTGGGAATACACTCCGCTGGAGACTTGAACCCGCGACTCCCCAGGCCCTAAGGCTCTGATACCATATTAAACAACCATTTACCCCAAAAGATCGATCTGTTAGGGAAAGGTGAAACAACTATGTATACCAACGGGTTGTCGGGCCAACACAATACGTGTGCGGGAAGACATCATCCGCTAACAGTAGGTACCTCTTCCTCTGCCAATCATGTGTCTACCTCTTAGTCCAGATCCTGGATCATCGATTCAGGAGCTTCTGAGAACATGACGGGTATGCCTTCGTCCTTTCAGTCTTTCAATATTTGTTTAGGAAGGGATAAAGTTCGTTTAGATGATGGTTCCTTATCATCTATAGCTGGTAAAGGAACCATCACGGTCTCTCCTAGTCTTCCTTTATCCAATGTTTTACTTGTCCCTAACCTTACTACTAATCTTGTATTTGTTAGTAGCATTACCAAGAATCTGAATTGTAGTGTCACTTTTTTCCCCTTCATTATATCTCTCAGGACTTGGCATCGAAGAGGATGATTGGTAGTAGTTGCGAAGCGGACGGCTTGTACATTCTCGATGTTCTAGCAACTTAGCATAACCTATACCAGATGTATGTGGGTGTACATGATGAAGACCAAAGATGATGTCTACTCCATCTTTAAAAATTTTCATACAATGGTATGTAATCAGTTTGGAAAGAAGATTGAGATCTTTCATTCTGGTAATGGAGGAGTGTACACTTATGGTGGTTTGAGACATTTCTGTATAGATCAAGGGATAGAACAACAAACCTCATGTGTTTTTACCACAATAGAATGGAACCGCAGAGTGGAAGAATCGTCGCCTATTGGAAATAGGGTGAGCATTGCCTATTGGGATGAATGTTCCTCAACACTTCTAGTCTGAAGCCATCTTCATTGCTTGTTACTGTTGTAACTTAGATCTTAACCAGAACAAGAAGAATAAATAGATTAGGCTAAAGGAGAAGAGAGAAGAGAAGATTGGGGGAAAGAAGAGAAATCGTATAGAGCATTAAGGCCTACACGATCTCACCTAATATTTATATTATGTGACAATCTGCATAATTACAAAGACCCCCTGCAATATCTAACATATTATAAGTAAGCCCCTGACAACTCTCCCCCTCAAGTTGGTGCGGAGATATCTATCATGCCTAGCTTGGATAACAAATGCTCTAGGATCGCTTTAGTAACACCCTTAGTCAACACATCAGCCACCTGATCAACAGTATTGACATAAGGTGTGGAAATAAGTTCACAGTTGAGTTTCTCCTTTATGAAGTGGTGATCCACTTCATTGTGCTTCGTCCTATCATGTTGATCTGGGTTGTGAGCAATACTGATGGCACTTTTATTGTTACAATACAGTTGCATAGGTGCTTTGATAGGATAGCTAAGCTCGCTAAGCATGGTCTTCAGCCATAATAACTCACACACACCATGAGCCATAGAACGGTACTCTGCTTCGGCACTGGAGTGGGCAACAACTGGTTGCTTCTTGCTGCGCCATGAAACAAGGTTACCTCCAACATAAGTACAGTACACCGATGTAGAATGCTTGTCTATAATTGAGCCCGCCCAATCAGCATCTGTATATGCCTCAACTCGCAGGTGTCCATTCTTCCCAAACAGAAGTCCTCTACCTGGTTAACTCTTGAGGTAGCGTAAAATTGTGTGCTGCCTCAAGGTGTGGAGAACGGGAGCATGCATGAATTGACTGATGGCACTGACTGCATATGTAATATTTGGTCGTGTCAATGAGAGATAAATAAGTCTTCTAACCAGGCGTTGAAACCGACCAGGGTCGGCAACTGGATCCCCATCAATAGGATTAAGCCGGTGTTGCTGATCAATGGGTGTGTTAGCTGGTTTAGCTCCCAAGTTCCCAGCCTCCGTAGATCTAAAACATACTTTCTCTGTGAGATAAGCACCCCCTGCTTCGATCTAGCGATCTCAATACCCATGAAATATCTTAAGGGTTCCAGATCCTTGATCTCAAACTCTATCCCTAGGTACTTCAACTAGCAAACCTCATCTGGGTCATCTTCCGTGACCACAATATCATCAACATACACAATAAGAGCAGTAGTACGGCCTTGACTCCTCTTAACGAACAGTGTATGGCTACCTGACTCCGTGAGTATCCGATCTTCTTGACTGTTGAGTTGAACCTCTCAAACCAGGCTCTGGGTGACTGCTTTAGCTCATACAAGGCTTTCTTCAGCTTGCATACAGGTTCTTTACCTCAGCCAAGTTGAATCTTGGAGGTCCTGTCATGTACACTTCTTCCTCTAGAACAAAATGGAGAAATACATTCTTGACGTCCAGCTGGTGTAGGGGCCATGACAGGTTTGCTGCAAGTGAAAGGAGAACTCGGACAGAATTCATCTTAACTACGGGTGCAAACATCTCCTGGTGGTCAATGCCCTTTGTCTATGTGAATCCTTTGGCAACCAGACAAGCCTTGTACATGTCAATGCTTTTATTGGCTTTGTGTTTCACTGTGTGTACCCACTTGCGACCCACGGCTTCTTTCCTCAGGGCAATGGAATAAGATCCCAAGTACCATTTTTTTCCAAGGCTTGCATCTCTTCTAACATGGTTGCTTTCCACTTAGGTTGGCCAAGAACCTTTGAAACGCTAGATGGCATGGGCACAGTGGACAAGGAAGTCGCGAATACTCTATGAGGTGGAGAGAATTGCTAATAAGACACAAAGTGAGAGATAGGGTGCTTGGTAGTACAATTTCGAACACCCTTACGATGAGCAATATGTATATCGATATCCAATGGTGGAATAGCAGAAGGATCAACAAGAATATCATCATGGGGGTCAGTGAGTACCGGGTTACCTGGATTGAGTTGGATTCCTTGGCAGTGAGATTGGGGAGTGGACTGTTTCTCCTTTGGACCTATTCTGGCGTACGTCTTTAGTGGTGACTTCAGTGATCTCAGTTGCATGTCCTATGGCAAGGTATCAATAGTAGGAATGGACGTAGGCTTAGAGATAAGAGGTGGTGAGTCAAGAGGCATAGGCACGGGTAGGGAATTCTCCCCCTGAGGAGATATCGGACTCTCATCAATCTTCCCAAGCTCCCCCTGAAGCGAAGTCCGATCAATAGAGAAGAAGGGGGAACTCTCGAAAAAGGTGACATCCAGTGAGATAAACCATCGACGAGTAGAGGGGTGAAAGCACCGATATCCCTTTTGAGTGGACGAGTAGCCAAGAAAGACACACCGAACAACTTTAGGGTCTAACTTGTCCTTCTTGTGATGAAAATGAACATAACAGACACACAACCGAAGACTTTAGGAGGAACCGAGCACACACGATAGGAAGGAAATAGGAGAGAAAGCGGAGATTGCAACTCAAGACTCTCGTAGGCATATGGTTAATAAGAAGGAAGCAGTCAACACGGCGTCGTCCCAATAACTCTTCAGGACCCCATTATCAATAAGGAGGGCACGAGCAACCTCGAGGACATGACGGTGCTTTCTCTTAGCAACCCCGTTCTGTTGAGGAGTGTCAGGACACGAGGTCTGATGGATGATGCCAATGTCTTCAAGGTAGGAAGCAATGCCAGAATACATGGTACCCAGCTGATTGCACACCATCTTATGGAAAGACTAAAAGATAGCATGCACCTCATTCTTAGATTTCATGAGATAAATCTAAGTGTAGCGAATGTAATCAGCAACAAAAACCACAAAGTAGTAGAAGCCAAAGACAAAGGTAGTGGGGTTGGGCCCCTAAACATCAGAATGACCAAGTTGTAAAGAAAATGTACTTTTATTATTATTGGTCAGAAAAGACACCAGACATTGTTTTGCAAGTACACAAGTTTCGTAGTTTAATTCAAAGGACGGAACAGACGCAAACTGAGGTAACAAACTCTTCAAAACAGAACGCGGTAAATGACCAAGTCTATTATGCCAACACATTAACAGGTCTTTATTGACTCTAGGACTACTGACTCTCGCACTAAACTGGTGTGCAACTGAGTATGGAGTCGGCTGGCTATCAAGCAGGTAAAATCCACCATCCTCACGACCACTGCCAATCATCCACCTCGTCTCCAAGTCCTGAAAGACACAATGAGTTGGAAAAAGGTAATGCTACAATTTAGACACTTAGTAAGATGGCTAACAGAAAGCTGGTTAGTGGTGAATTTAGGAACATGAAGCACAGAGGATAAAGATAAGGTGGGTATGGTAGGGATAGTGCCCTTCCCCGAGATAGAGGAGAAGGTGCCATCTGCCACCCGAACCTTTTCATTACCCGAGCAGATATGGTAGGTGGAGAAAAGGGAGGACATACTTGTCAAAAGATCAGAGGCACTAGAATCAATGATCCAGGATGGACCATTGGGTGCTGTAGACACATGGTGGGCTGCATGGGATGTACCTGTTTGACCAAATGAGGATGTAGATGTGGAATGGCCATCGAGCTGTGAAAGGAGCTGGCGAAGCCTGTCGAGGTCCATGCTAGAGATGGTACTAGATTGGCCAGAGGAAGGTATCATATCAGAAGACTCTTGTAACGTGAGCGGCGGAGGTCCCCTGTTTAGCACCAGAAGGCTTTTTAGATTAGCCATGCTTGCCTCCAATGAATTATGCGGGACAACCATGTAGACTCCAGCAGGTCTCCCAAGTGTGGCGATGTTTACCATGGTGGTCACAAAGAAGTCTCTCTCGGTCATCCGATTTGTTGTGCACTGACCAATGGCCAGCATGCCGGCTACCGCTGCAGCATTCCAAAGATCTCTGACCATGACACTACTACTTTTGCTTAGCCCGAAAAGATCAGCCCAACAACTAACTTTTCCTTGAAATTGACACTGACCCACAATGTAACGTCAAACGTGGAGAGCAGCCTTGCATTCCTAGAACAGATGCTTGACACTATCTTCCTGTTTCTTATAACGGTCACATCTGTTGTAAATAAGGCTGTAACCAGTAGATGAAGGTTGTAGAGAGAAGAGGGAAAAAGTGTAATGGAGGCAGAAGAAGGTGGAGAAGGAGATTAGGGTTAGTGAGAAGTTGTGGGAAGAGGAGAGAGAATTGTTTATTCATTCTCTCACACACTGTATATATATATGATGGGGAGAACCCCTATAAAAGAGTAGCACTATTCACGTGACACTATTCACACTGCACTATTCGCGTGATACTATTCACACGGCACTATTCACGTGAATAATGATAACCCAAAAAGAACAACCATGGGGGAAGTGAGACGCAACCACCCATTTGAGACTCCCACGTGGGTGTATTACATAAACTTCAACCCTCCCCGTGAAGCTGGTACGAAGATATCCATCATGTCCAGCTTGCCAGTTAAGGTATGAAGAATAGACTTGTTCACCCCCTTTGTGAGTATGTCGGCAACCTGCTCTTGTGTTCTCACATACGAAGTACAAATCAATCCTTGTTGAAGTTTCTTTTTGATGAACTAACGATCAACTTCAATATGCTTGGTCCTATCATGCTGGACTGGGATGTGAGGAATGCTAATGGCGGCTTTGTTGTCACAATAGAGGCTCATCGGCTCTGTCACCTGGAGTCCCAGTTCCTCAAGCAAGGTCCTCAACCAAAGGAGTTCGCACATACCATGTGCCATAGAGCGAAATTCTGCCTCTGTACTGGATCGAGCTATAATTGGCTACTTCTTGCTTCACCAAGAGACAAGGTTTCCTCCAACAAGGGTACAGTATCCTGACGTAGACTGACGATCAGTAACTGAACCTGCCTAATCTTCATCAATATATGCTTCCACTCTACTGCATATTCTACGAACAGTATTCCACGACCTTGAGAGCCCTTGAGGTACCGAAGAACTCTGTGAGCTGCCTCAAGATGTGATGACCGTGGTGCATGCACAAACTGACTGATAACACTCACATCGTAAGAAATATCCGAACGGGTGTGTGCCAAGTAGATCAACCTGCCAACCAATCGTTGAAACATAGCGACATCTTCAAGTGTGTCGCCCTCAGAATTCAGCCGATGGTTTTAATCTATTGGAGTATGTGCTGGTCGACCTCTCAAATACCCAATCTCATCCAGAAGGTCCAATACATACTTCCGTTGAGATATGAAGATGCCCATCTGAAACCGAGCAACTTCAATCCCCAGGAAGTATTTCAGTGGCCCCAAATCCTTTGTCTCAAATTCCGAGGACAAGGTCTTCAACTGCTTTATCTCCTTAGGAGCATTCCCAGTGATGACCATGTCATAAACAAAGACGATCAGTGCCGTGGTACTAGTCTGCTGGTGCTTCACAAACAACGTGTGATCGGCCTGACTCTGCTGTAGCCTGCTCATCTGATTGCACTGCTGAACCGCTCGAACCATGCCCTTGGAGACTGCTTTAGCCCATACAGGGCTTTCCTTAAATTGCACACCTTGTCGTCACTTCCAGCAAGTTTCAACCCAAGTGGTAGTTTCATGTACACCTCTTCTGTCAGATCTCCATGTAGAAAGGCGTTCTTCTCATCTAGCTGATGCAACAACGAGGACAAATTGGCAGCTAAGGATAGAAGAACTCTGACTGAGTTCATCTTGGCCACTAGTGCAAAAGTCTCTTGATAGTCAATCCCATATGTCTGAGTGTATCCCTTAGCTACGAGTCATGTCTTGTACCATTCGACTGACCCGTCAACTTTATGCTTCACTGTAAAGACCCATTTGCAGCCCACATGTTTCTTTCTTCTAGGTAGTTGAACAAGTTTGCATGTTTTGTTCTTTTCAAGAACCTGCATTTTATCCATCATAGCTTCTTTCCACTTTGGGTGACTAAGTGCATCTACAACATTGGAAGGCAAAGAAACAGCAATACTGGCAAAATTCTGATACGACAGAGACAGACTGATAAGAGACATAATGTGAGATATGATGTTCCGTACAAGTACGTACACCATTCCGAAGTGCAACAGGGAGGTCAACATAAGTACTCATATGACGATCAGAAGTAGGCGATGCATGTGGCTCAAGAACAGAAATAGGAACTGAGGCAGGGACAAAAGCAATACCTAGAATTGGATCTAATGGGAGACTCGTAGATGTAGGCGCAGGGACAGCGGCTTGTACTTTCTTCTTGGTTCTGACATATACTTGTACATCAGCTGCAGTAGTGGAAGTGTCCTTGTCACTAGACTGAGGTCCTGGCATAGGAATCGGAGCCGACATAGGAATAGGGACAGGCATAGGGCTGGGGACACTCTTCTGCAACGTCATGCTCCCCTTGAAGAGAGGTTTGCTCACCAAAGAAAGGGATGGACTCAGCGAAGGTGACGTCTATAGAGATGAAGCGACGACGGGTAGCAGGGTGATAACATTTGTACCATTTTTTATTAGAGGGGTACCCCAAGAAGATGCACTTTAAGGCCCGCGGTTCTAACTTGTCCCTCGAAGAACGGTGAATATGGACATAACAAACACATCCAAAGACCTTTGGAGGAACAACGAAAGTCGGATGGTCAGGAACCAGGAGAGATAGGGGAGTCTGAAATCCTAGAACCCGAGAGGGCATACGATTGATGATGTAAGCTGCAAGTAAGACAGACTCAGACCAATAGTGTTTTGGAACCTGCATGTCTAACCGGAGAGCACGCTCAACTTCAAGCAGGCATCAATTTTTTCTCTCATCAGTTCCATTCTGTTAAGGTGTGGAAGGGCACGAGGTCTGATGAACAATGCCATGAGATGCAAAGTAGGATTTAAGGCCCCCATCTAGGTATCCCCCCCCCTTCCTCCCCCCATTGTCAAAGCGAAGAATCTTGAGAGTGGTATGAAATTGAGTGGTAACCATCTTTATGGAACTCTTGGAAAATGGAGAATACAACATCTTTGGTTCGCATAAGCTACACCCAGGTAAATCCACTAAAGTCATCCACAAAGGTAACAAATTACCGATATCCAAACAAAGAAATCACGGGCGTGTGGCCCCACACATCAGAATGCACAATAGGAAAAATAGTAGTACTTTCATTCTCACTGATGTGAAAAGTAGAACGACAATGCTTTGCCAGTTCACATGTTTCACAATGAAAGGGAACTGCAGAAACAGAAGAGAAAACAGGAAAGACACGCTTTAAGACTGACACAAGTACATGACATAGCCGGTTATGTCAAAGCATTAACTGGTCTTTAGTGACTCTAATACTACAACTGATGCTGAATTGGTGTGCAGATGAATAAATCGAAGAATCCACGATGTATAAGCCACCATCCTCACATCCACTACCAATCGTCCGCCTCGACTCCGGATCCTGAAACGCACAGTGAGAAGGAAAAAACGTTACACTGCAGTCTCTTGGTAAGACTACTGACGGATAATAAATTAGTAATGAATTGAGGAACATGAACATCCCTTTTGCCATAGATAGAGGAATAGGTGCCATCAGCTATCCTAACTTTGTCACGATCGGAGCAAATACCATAGCTAGAGAAAACGGAGGACATACCAGTCATGTGATCAGACGCCCCTGAATCAATGATCCAAGAAAGGTTGGAAGGTACAGTAGAGGCGGAAAAACCAGTCCTAGTACCTATGTGAGCAAATGCAGATGTGGAAGTGGAAACTAGCCATTGAGTTGGGCCATCATCGGGCGAAGTCACTCAAGATCGGCAGGAGAGAACGAGTCCGTGTCCCCATAAGAGGTAGACTATGATGGTGTGGTGTCTTGAGTAACTGAGTGCGTTGGGGGACGTCCATGGAGCTTCCAGCAGGTGTCTTGGATATGGCTCATGCGACCACAATGGTCGCACTTGGGTCTGGGTCTGTCCCCAGACTCCTTTGGACTGGATTTTTAGCCCTTATGATTGGTGGTAGCCAGGACAGATCGGTCCGGAGTATCACTCCCACTACGGAGTTGCATGGCTGAGCGGAGATTGTCATCCTTTAAATGTAAGCATAGACCTGTGCTAGAGAGGTGGAGGCAGGATCTCTACCAAGGATTTGAACACGAGCTCCCTCAAAGCTAGGATGAAGACCGGAGAGAAACTGGAAGATCCGAGAATGTTCAACCATGGCCTTAAAGGACTTGACGTCATCTGCGCACTTGGGGGAGTAACTCTGGTAGTGATCGATCTCCTCCCATTTGCTTCGAAGTAAGGCATAATATGTACCAAGCTTCATCTCCCCCTGACGAAGACAAGATATCTCTTGCTCTAGTTCATAGAGCTGGGCGAAATTTCTCACTTGGGAGTATGTTAGAGATACGACATCCTAAACATCTTTGGCCGTTGGTAGGATCATAAACCCTTTGCTGATCTGGGTTGGCATCGAGTGAAGAAGCTAGGACATGATAGTCAGGTTCTCCATAACCCATACCCGGGGAGATTTGTCCGTCGGATCTGGTTTTTTAGCAACACCGGTCAGATACTCATTGTAGCCATGGCCCCCAATGTACATAGCGCAAAAGTCTTCTATTCGAGGGAGTTGGTGCATTGATTTTCACTGTGGTGATGTAGAGCTGAGGGTTGTGATCTCCATGAGAACCATGAGTCATAGAATGATCCTCAGAGGAAGAGTCAAAAATCCCAGTGTGGCCTCCGTGGAACTTATTTGAGTAGGATCACCAAAAATAGCAAGTCGTGTACCGGAGGCTTCCAAAAATCCAAAGCCCAGAGGATCCCTACAGGCCCAATGAGTGGTGTGCCTAGGTCAAGAGGGCCCAGAGAGGTTTGATTTTGGAAGAAAATCAAAACCCAAAATAAGAGCAAGATCCGACGATTTTTGGAAACTAGGGTTCGGATGGTTAGAATCTTTTGAACCAAGTTTTTGAATGTTCGGATAAGTAATATGGAGGGGGCGGCTAGGTTAGAGAGGCCTCCTGTTGTGCGAATCGCGAAAAAAAAAAAACCCAATATCTGAGATCGGGCCGATTTTTTTGGAAACTGGGTCTCCAGTGGTTAGAAATATGTGAAATGACCGTCTGACAGTCTTTGGGAGGATACTGGAGAGGGAGGCTAGGATAAGGAGTCATATGTGGTGCGGATCTCGAGGAAATAAAAAACCCAAAACCTTGGGGAGCGTGTTGGCCGGAAAACTATTGAAGAAGCTTGAGAAGAGGACTGCGACTGGATCTCTGATACGACTGAGGAAAAAACAGGCCAGGAATAAGATCCTTTGGTGTTTTGCCTCAGGATAGATCCACAGATCGTGCAGGAAGGCTCTCTGCGATTTCTCCAAAAAGTTCTTGCGGCTCCGAATGCTCACATAACAATCTTATATTGAAATGGAAGCTCTAGGGGACAAAGACACATGCCCTAGAGCTACCATGCTCTGATACCATGTTGTAAATAAGGTTGTAACCAGTAGATGAAGGTTGTGGAGAGAAGAGAGAAAAAGTGTAATGGAGGCGCGGAAGAAGGTAGAGAAGGAGATTAAGGTTAGAGAGAGTTGTGGGTAGAGGAGAGAATGAATTGTTCATTCATTTTCTCTCACATACTGTATATATAATTATATATATGATGGGGAGAACCCCTACAAAAGAGTAGCACTATTCACGTGACACTATCCATGTGGCACTATTCATGTGACACTATTCACGCTGCACTATTCGCGTGAATAGTTATAACCCAAAAAGAACACCCACGTGGGAAGTGGGACGCAGCCCACTTGAGACACCCACGTGGGTGTATTACATAAACTCCAACAACATCTAGATGCAATTTATATACCCCTTTTATAGCCTTATCATCCATAGCTATGGCACCCTGTATAATTTTCCAAGCCGAGGCTGCTCTCGTAGGATGAACACATTCGGACCATATCCATTTGGCTCACTCAACTTAGGACATTTCTTCCTAACCACTTCAAAGGTCATTCTTACGGAAAAATTCCAATTTATCGCATTCTTCTATATTCTAGTGCCCTTCAACCCACTTTTGATGCTCACAATCTATTCCAAATCCAACCCAACCGTGCGAAACACTCTTTTAACCGAAGAAGGAATCTGCCACCATTCACAATAATGTCAGCAACTTTAGCTTTGCAGCCTTTCCAATTCCTTCCTTCTGTTTAACACATCTTTAATAGTGTAATGACCAGCCCAAGGTTCACGCAAAAGATCAATGCTTTTCGCATTCCCAACAATCCACCCATAATTCTTCTCCACCTTTAATAGCGCCCATTTGATGAGCTCATTAATTTGCTACCCAAAGTACGTTTTTCTTTCCTTTTGTGATTGTTTCGTGCACTCAGGATTAGTTTCTCCTTGTGTAGGGTTTGTTTCGGCTTGTTTATGTTATCTCTTCTTTCATTCTTCTATAAATGTTTCAACTCTTCGTGGTCGAACAGGGTTTCTACAGTTTATATTTGCCTGTAATTTTCATAAAGGATTTAGTACAGGGGGTTGGTCAACTAGTACTGTTGGTTAGAGATTCTGTCTGCATCTAGCGCAATGGTAGAATTCGTTACTAGCTCCATTGTTGATACATTAGTCTTTAAATATTACATAATATTATTGGAGTTATTTCAGTTAGTCTTTATATTTATTTTTACAGTATTTTGTACGCTTTATGCATCGGCGTCTTCTTATTGGTTTCGCAGATATTTGTGTTGCAACATTGTTGTTACCTTCTATGCAGCTACCTTTAGAATCATTTAAATGGGTTAGGGTCCTTTGAAACCTTAACCCCTTTCATCAACAAACGGTTTATATTTCTCACTGACATGCTTCTCGATTGATCATATACACATCAATCATTTCGTTCAATTATCTAACAGTATCTTAATTAATTTCAGTATGAGGTACTGCCTCTGATGTGAACCAAGACTAACAACATTATGGTGGTGCTGTTGTTTTATTTTTTTCAGGTTCTGGATATTTGGAAGGCTATATTCTTGCTACCTCCTTGGGCCTTACTTCTATCCTTAAGTACTTATTCTTTTCTCCCTTATTTGATTAATCATCTTACTATCTTCTTCCTGAGCTTCATTATATGTCCTTATATAATGACAATTATGAAACTCAATGGAACTACTCTTTGTTTTTTTGAGTTGTTTGTTCTATTGCAATACCTTTTTCTCAATGTGTTCTGTGATCCCTTTTCCTGTCATCTTCAATTTTTCTTCCTTTTTTTTTTTTTTTTCCCTCTGAGCATTATTTTTGCTTCCAATGCTGGTTATCTAGAGACATGGTATATTATTTTCTATTGTTATCTCAAAAGAGCCATTGCTGCTGCAAAGGAACTGCTTAAAATTTTTTCTGTTTAAGTTAATTCCTGAGATGTAATACTCTTGAAAATGTATGAGTGATAGTATTTCAATTGCCTTAGTACTATTGTCAGCCAATTTTAAAACATCTCCTAAGGTCAATGTTCCTCCTTTCTGTCTCTTCTTGATTTTGTGAGCCCATAAGTGGGTTTAGTTTTCTAATGCAGTGATATGAAATTTCATAAACTTGAAGAATATATGCAGTAGACATCATGGAAGTTTTCTGTTCATAGTTGCGAAAGAGGTCATATTTAAACTCAAAGGTATTAAACTTCACTTTCGCGAAATATTTCAGTCAACCTGAAAATGGAAACAGTTCGAATGTGTGGAAATAATACAATTTTTCACGGAGATGATAGAAATGCTGTAAAAATTCTTATTGAATTTTGATGGAAACTTGCTTGTAATTCAAGTTGTCTGGCATAGGGGGTGTTTTCTGATATGAATACTGTAATGTGCTCAAAGTGTTTTCAAGGCCCCATTGGCATGGTAAATTCCAGTAAGGCAGAGAGAAGGTTGAAAAAATTGAAACATTTCATGAAAAAATTAGGTTTTGATTCTACCAAAATTGAAACGTACTTACATTATAAAATTGCAAAATTTCTGTCGAAATTAATGTTCATTTTCAATCGGAATTTTTTTACTAGTAAATTTTGACTGAAATTTTGATTTTTGCAGATATAAAATGCACTATCTCATGAAATTATGTCAAATCTTTCGAGATTATAGAAGGCCGAACCTTCCACTAGTTGTAAACCCATCAGAATCCTATCAAATCTTTAGAACCCGATTTCTAAGTGCATTTAGGACAAGAAACAACCAATTCATTAGGGTTAAAAGTTAGATTAACTTGTTAATTTGATTGCAAGAGCGGATCATAGCCAAATTTGGGTTTTTTTTTTCCCGTTATGAAGGATTGTTAAAATTTATAATTTCTTAATTTTATTTGATATAATAGGATCAGGAGGTGTAGATGCATTAGATTTACAGATCTATGATGCGTTTACACCTATTGTAACAAGGACACTGACACGGGTGTCGGTGTCCGACACGGATACAAGGTGTCCGACACGGCAACATAAAAAAATACGATACGTAGACACGTCCGTACATATATTAAATATAATATATTAATACTATGAATGCTTAAAATTATTAATAAAATAACAAAAAATAGAAAATAAAGCAGACAATATATATTAGTTTATTATTGTATGGAGGATGGAACACACCAACCCACTTTTAGGAATCAATTTTATATTAAAAATTATTAAAATAAGGGGTGACACGACCATAAGTGTCCAAATGTGTGTCGGGAAGTGTCGACACGCATGTCCAGGTGTCGAGGTGTCCGACACGGCAAAAAGTCTTAAAAGTGAAGTGTCCTTGTTACATTAAATTTGAATGCATTGTCATGGTTTTTGGGTTGAAAATTCTGAAAATTAGGGAACCCCCAATTCTCGAAATTTTCAACCTAAATGTCCATGGTTGTGCTTGTGCATCATCATCATCTACACCCAAGGTTTAAAATTTTGTTCGGTTTCATTGTCTTGATAAGATGTCGGAACGAGACGTATCGACCGAGACGAAACAAGACAGTACGAGAAAATGGAAAAAATACTATGTTTTGACAAGGTTAAACCATTCTAATTAATTCTTAATTAGGTTACAAACTTTTTTTTAGCATTTATGTGTTATAGAAGTACACATAGAAGTATATATTACATGGAAATAAGGTTCTAAACCAAATTTAGTACTTAAATTAAGTTGTTGGCACGAGATGATACATTCTCCTATGTATCCACTTAGTACCTTACCGGAATGAGACATCTCGGCCGAGCTTGAACGAGACGAAACCGGATTTTCAACCATGTTTACGCCTTATCCCAAACGTTTTGGGTCAGCAACATGAATCCTACTTCACCATTTGACTCTGGTTGTGCTAGAATGAATTAACTATTGGATATCTTTGCCTCATCTACAACTTGGTCAGAATAACCATTTTTTTTTGCCATATTTTTTTTGGAAAATTACCGTACAGTCATTTTTTATGAAAATACGGACTAATAAGTCCCCTCTACAAAATTATGGACACATTAGTTGAAATGTTGGCCCATCAAGACCCTCTTTTTGGTTACCGTCCAAATGTTTGCGAAATACCCATATTACCCTCCAGCTAGTGTTTGTTTAATTTGAGGCACAATTTGATTTGAGAGTGGCTGACGCACAGTACCGTACGTCAACCTCTCTTTTCTTCAGTTTCCATCCATTTCCCTCCATTCTTCGAGGAATGTTTCCTCCATTTTCTTCCATTTTCCTCCCCATTTCAGCACCGTTGAATATCTCTCAAGAAAGGAAGTTCGGAAGGAAGAAAGGAAGCTCCATTGAATATCTCTCATGAATCAAGAATCAAAGCGGGGAAGATTGATGATAGTTTTGGGTTGTGGGGTTCCATGGGAAAGGGGGTTTGTCGTAATATTGTTAGTTACAATATATTGATTAAGGGTGGATTTGAGAATGGTAAATTTGATGAAGTGATTTCGATATGGGAGCTTTTGACTGAGAATAGTTGTAGTCCAAATTCAACGACTCATGGGGTTTTGATTCATGGACTGTGTGAGAATAGGTACTTGAAGAAGGGTTTATTGGATCTAAAAGAGACAGAAGATGGAGGAGCTGGTTTGGACGTTTATGTTTACTAGTTGGTTAACGGTTTATGTGCAGAAGGGAGATTAATGAAGTGATAGGTGTATTTGATCATATGCGTAAACATGGTTATAAGACAAACTGCAAATGAAAAATACACTAATCATAGGCTTCCCAAGCTTCAAAATTTTCAGATGTGATCCGAGTTTTCTTGGAAATGAATTGTAGTGGTTGCTTTCCTACCGTTGCTCACCTACAACACTCTCATAAGTGTCTATTTAAGGTCTTCAAGCCTGATCTCATTATGTACAATATTCTAATTCATGGGCGTTGCTTTGTGAGCAAATCCCTAAGTGGACCTACAAACCAAAAATCAGCCTGATTAGTGATTTCAAACCTTTGTATCTTTGTACCCAAATAATGGTAAATAATGCACAAATTCCTATGGTTAAAAGCAACTCAAGAAAATGACTTCAACTAAAGGTTAGAAGTCACTGATCAGGCTGATTTTGGGGTTTATAAGTCCACCTAGGGATTGGCCTAACATCTATACGGTTAGTGTCATCTAAGAAATTGCCACGTGGCTTATATTGTGGGTGGTCCGCTGATTTACTCTTGCTTTGTGGGCAAAAAAAACATTGGAGCTCTATGATATCACATTTTAGTGAAGCATTCGAACTAGCCCCTATTTTAGTGAAAATTGGTTGAACTAGTACCATTTTAGTCGAAATTGGTTGAACCAATACCATTTTCACTGAACTGGTTGAACTAGTACCATTTTCACTAACCAAGTTTACTAGTGCTTGAAACGGTTAAACCGGCACCATATTCACTAAACTGGTTGAACTAGTAACATTTAGTCAAAATTGGTTGAATTAGTACCATTTTCACTTAAATTTTCAAAATTGGTACACGACCTTGCATTCTAGTGGATATAAAGATGAAAACAAGTTTGGTGGGGAAAGTAGAAGGTGTAGAAGCTATTTTTGCAAGCCAAGATAAAGAGTACTCCCTCCACTCCTAACTTTTTCCATGGCCTTCTTACCCTTCTTCACCTCTATCAAGAAGAGGTCCAAACTGGTTGAACCAGTACCATTTTCAAATGAATCGAGCTCTTCAACCAAGTGGAGGCATACACTCCTTGGGATCTCATTGATCAAATTGGAGATTAACTAACATCAGCAACTCAAATTGGAGATTTAACATCTTGTTTTTAACTAAATCAAGTCCTTGACAGATTTGAAACAGTTAAAGCAAGATGAGCAAAATAGTATCTATATCATAACATATGAATCATGTTTTTAACTCTCTTCATCCTTAGTCTAAGTTTATGGAGTCCGATGCTGAACTTCTCTTCATCCTTGTACTTCTACGAGGGTGTTGGGGTGGGGCACTTCGTCGAGGTTGTTGGGAGTACTTCGTTGAGCTTGTTGGGGGAGCTTCTTGGATGGGGTCCGGATTCAAGCGTGTGCTTCTCCTGGGAGGTGCGGGTCTCGCCGCCTGATGTGTGGCCTCACCTACAATAACAAAAAGAAGTACAAAAGTAGCAATGTGAAATTAAACTAACAATTAATGTTAACAACCAAACAAATTTAAAGTTTTGAGTATCATGAATGTCCTTTGTATCAATTTCAAGATAAGTTGCGCACAGACAATATTGGTTCAAATTTTCGTTGGGATGGTCTAGGAATAGGAAAAGAATTACTTGAAAGGGGTAGGGAAACCAAAATGCTCAAGCACTTAGCAATTTTGATTTTAGAAAAGTTATCTATGCATATGCATACATAGGCTACCACTCGTTATAAAAAGAAGTAGGTGACAACACTAGTAATCAACTTTGATCCAAATAAGATCATGTTGCTTAAAACTTGAATCTTTATTTGACATTTTCTATACTCTCTCTATTCATATAATCGTTATCATCTAACCTAAAAGTGTTACTGTTTTTTTTTTGTTTTTTGAGTTTGTTATAATCAGTGACTTATGGCTTATGGGTACTTAAACAAAGACAATATTTCAACATACATAACTTTCAAGAGGTGTATCATTGGGCATCCAATGCCATTTCAAATAAAAATGTTGTAAGGCTTTGCTAGCATGTTGAACTGTGCAAATACCATTACATTCTAATATAATTTCTCTCTCTAATGATTAAGGGCATATGCAGACTACTTTCATGTCCTCCATCTAGACCATTCAAGCAGAGCCATTGATAGACCTTCTTGATCATTCACTAAGATAAAAATATCCTTCTAATATAAGTAGATCTAAATGACTATACACTTTCAGAGATTTTGCACAAAGAGTACTCACAAATTAAAGATGCAACACATTTTTCACAGCCTCAAGATGCAGAAACCTCTCTCATGAATTAAAGAAAAGCAAGATGATCTAATTATCAACTGAAAATAAGTAATAAAAAAAACCTTAAAGTTAACACTTTTAACCTCAAAATGACAAGCAACTTTTGATTTCCTCAGAGCTAAAACCTACTCGATTACAGAAGCAACATCATCAATGATTGTCTGTAATTTTGTGGCCTGAGTTTTATATCTGAATTTTCGAATACATTACCGATATTGAGTACCACGACCCAAAATTTCACACAACTTGTAAGAACTCTAGATAGAGAATGCATTTGTATTTTAGGATGCAAATACCTGTAATCTTTCCCAATTGTAAAGCAAAAGCAAAATATGTATTGCCATGGATCCCTCAAATAACCAGATATTGAAATCTACCTTCGTAAGACACTACATATGTTATTCAATAATTAATTTAGATGGAAGAACTTAATAATTAACAAAACAAGGATCGAAAAATATCATTTTCCCTGAAAAAAACTCTATATTCATCACTAGTTATGCTGAGATCAGCACAAAATAAAATTCAGAAAGTATTAAAACCCCAAATCCAATTATTAGCATGGGTTTAAGCACCCAAGCCAAAAAAAATCCAAAATAATGATGTTGCAGGTCTGAGATGTTCTGTACTGCAACCATGATATCACGGGTTCTATCCTAGTGTAGCCATGGAGAAAACGAAGGACAGCAAGAGAAAACGCTAGAATAGAGACCGGAGTACAAAACACACGCAACAGAGACTAAACTTTGAACGCACCAGATTAACTAATCAAAACACAGATTAAATGAGTCAATAACTCAAAACGAGCAAGAACAACAACCTAGATCAATAAAAACCCTAAACGAATAAAAAATTAAACAAAAGCGAATAAAAAATCAAAGAACAATGAATAATACAAAACTGCACATTCGATCAAAGAAAACCTGTCCTCTTCGTCTGTTCGTTGACATCTCTCTTTGCCTGAACTAAAACGATTTCAAATTTTATGTAATTATCATAAATATCTTCAACCAATATTTCAGTACAGCAAAACAGAGGTATGCTCGCTGGCGCTCAATAAGGGCAATTTCGGCTTTTGCAAAAATATTTCACATGTGAGAGCAAACGTCCGTGTCTAAAGAGACTTTTTGGTCTCTGAATTGAAAAAGCACGATTGTTTAGTCTTCGTTAATTTTCTACGATTTTACCCAACGTGCTGTACACTACAGCCTTTGTGGTAATTCTTCGTAATTTTTTTTTAATTTTTCAATAAATATATTAAAAGGTTTTAATTTTTTTTGCAAATCTTACGAATAAATTGTAGACTGAATTTGTAAATATTTATTCATTACTAGAAATCAACTATGAGTGCTAGCTTTTTTATAATTTATTTTTACGATTAATAAATAATTGAAAGTAATATGAATTTCACCACAAGAAAACAAGACCCTTGACCTCACAGGCTGTATGCAGGTGGGACCCTTTTTTGGGGACTTTGTATGCAGATGGGACCTCCTCTGTCTTAGGGAGGAGTGTTAGAGAGGGGGGCCTCGGCTTAGTTTGTGCTCTGTGGCTTGGCTATGTGATGGTCACCTCGACTCAACCTCACATGCTGTGTTGTTTTTTCTCTCTTTTTTGTCTTTGCCTCTAATAAAGTTTCACTTATCAAAATATATATATATATATATATATAATATGAATAAAAATATTAAACTCTTTTGAAAAAATTAAGAAAATGCTAGTGCATAAATGCATGAATATATGATGTATTATAAGCTGTTAGCACTATCATTTAATCAGTATTGTTCTAATTAGTTGAAATTATTAGTAATTTATTAATCGAAAATTTAAAAACTAGACAAATAGATAAATGTGCTTGCAGTTAGTAGTTGTCTATATCATTTTTTTTATAAGCATTAGTCACTTTCATTTTAGCATTTGTTTCAAATTACTATTTATATTTTTTATGAAAAAGAGAGAGAAAGTTATGAGTTAAAGAAAATAATCAGTAGTACTTTAAGAAAAATAGAATTGTATCCTTGTAAGTATCCATGCAGTATCTGGTACTAGTACTGATATTGTGTCATGTTGATGTTCTTGGATACCATAGCTTAGAAGAGAATAGCACGGAGAAGGGTGCTTATTATGAACCTTCCTCAATTGGCATATGGAAGTTGTCTATGCGATGCTTTGTTAGTATTGGCTTACTAGGTACCACAAAACATAAGGCATTTGAGAACTGAAAAATGGTTCCCAGTGGTGCGATGCTGCTTAAGTGATTCATTTTCTTATTGTGCTTTGCTGTGAACAATCATAGACTGTTGACTGCATAATAATCTCTTGTCAATGCTGACCAAAGCTTGTACTGCTTTTAAGAAAGTGAATTGCTCTTATCATAACTTGATGTGTGTGCTACTAGTGTGTGGTTCTAATATTTGGTCCATGATTGAAGGAAAATTCAGTATTAAGACGAGCTTACAGACTAATTGCATACATTCTTTTTTACCCCACAATATGTTTCATTTTATAATATCTCTCAATATTTTCTTTTAATTTAAGTCGTCATACTTTATCTGCTGTCATTATGTTCACATATCCTTTACATTCTTGATTGGAACCTTCTGCAATATTTTGAGAAACATAAGTCTTAATGGCACAGGTCCTTTTTGGATACGCAATACACTTTTCATCTTTCCAAACTAAAGTTAAAGCTACGGTCTAGTATTATGACAGTTATTTATCAAAAGGTAAACTCACCGTCTTCATTTCACCTTACAAGATTTTAAATATGTATCTGAAAGAATTAGTAGATTGGACATGGTCATGCCCAGAAAGATTCTAAGTGCATGTGTATTGTTTTTTTTATACGGATTTCCTGCAATCTATATGATGTTAAGGATGTAGGAATTGACAACTCAAACCTTCCCTTTTCTTCTTCAGCTTTTGACTTGTTCTTATGCTACTGTTTTGTCCCATGGAATTTCAGCCTAAACATCTGCACCGGGAATTTCAGCCTGATTTGATTTAGTTTGGTACTTCTTTCAATCTTCCTAAACAGCAGCTGTGGAGTTCAAGCATGTTGCTTTTGCCGGCTATCATGAGTTCAAAGCACATCATATAGAAAAGGAAATTAGAAGTTGTGGTAGTTTTTAATGAAATGTTAGTAAATGGTTTGGCATTTATGAAAATTCACAAGGTGATGATAAGATCGTAGTTGTGAGATTCTTTACATGACATACTTAGCTCAATCTACAATGCAGACAAATCTTGAGGGTTGGGTGGCATATGTTCTCAGATGATAGCAAGGTTATTGCTCCATTACCCTGGAAATATTGCATTCTCTTTTTCTGGCTATGCAAGAAATATGTAACACGAAAAAAGAAAAAATCCACCCAAAAAAGATATAAACAAACATTGAGTACAAGAAATGATGCCAAGGGTCAGAAACCCAAAGCCTACAGAAGAAATACCTCATACAAGGTTTAAAGCCCATTACAAGAAACCCCAGGCTTTATCTCCTCACTAGTTCCAGAGGAAGCAATAATTGGCCTGATACAGATTCAGTCCACGGACTGCTAAAGCCATAATGTGGAGCTCATTTAGGGGTCCAAGGTCGAGCATGCCAACTGTTGCTATCAAGCCCAATGTGAACTGAGACCCCAAACCAACCAGCTCAAAGCCGATGTTCTGGCTGACCAACAGAAGCCCATTTGCTATAAAAGCAGCAGAAAACCAGTATCAAGGTTCGCTGTAACTGGAAAAATCTGAAAATTGAAAGTGGTTAAATCCTTTGAAATTAGAAATTGAAGAAGACGGAACAACTCCAACTTGTAACTAAGTTGCCCAAGAACCAATGTGAAAAATGCAGGGCTACAAAAGATCAGGTCAAGACTACTAGAGAGTCTGCTATGAACACTATCAAAAATTAAAAAACTAAAACGAAGCTTGCTTGAAACACTTACCTTCTAAAGACACGACACGACACCACGAAATGACAACATAGAGCTGCTTTAAATAATGGAAGTAGACACTTCTAACCAGCAAAAAAAACCTCCCGAAACAGCAGTTGAAAAATCACTAACCATTTCCTTGGGGTAACATACTAGCACTTCCTTGTACAGTTGTACTAGATGGACTCACCAACGCTTCCACACTCAAAAGATTCTAAAAGTGAAAAAAATAAAAAATAAACTGCAGCTGCAGCAACCCATAAAAATGGAGTGGGACTGATACTCCATGATAGAGGAACCCATAATATCAATTTATTAATGATGTAAAAGTTCTGGTATGTTTAGGCCTTAAAGAAATTTTCTACACATTAAAATTTAAAGGTATGAGTTGGAGATGGGTAGTCAACTTGAATAAACAGTACTATGGGATGTGAGCTTTCCTAAAAGAACAATAATTTCAAGTAACCCACAATGTAAATCTAAACTTGGTCTAGATATTCCCTATACTGGTAGATGTTAACCTAGAGGGGGCGGGGGGGGGGGGGTGGTGGTGTTGTTGGGGGGCGAATAGGTATTTAAAAATAAACTAATTAATTAGCAACCTAATTCAATTTACTGGTCTAGGTTCAAGGGTATTTAATCGCATACAATGTCTAAGGATTGATTAAAATGAGTTTACCTCAACAAATTGAGATTTAATATATCAGAGATATATTATTCCTTAATCGTTTGGGGTAATCTATAAAAAGTGCGGAAATAAATAATTCAATCATTATACATGTGATTTTTGTGGAAAGCTTTTTCAAGGAAAACCACGGGACCACATTCAGTCGTTAAAGTATCACTAAGCAAAAAGTTAATGAGTACAGAAGTTTTACCACTCTAGCACCGTTTACCGCAACATACAACCCAAGTCCATCCCTCGTGCCAACTACGAGTGCATCCACATCCTTTGACTACCACGCACAAGTCTACGAGTGCCCTTTTGCCACGATCCCTAAACTTTGTTCAATTTGGTACACCCCAAACCTACCCTCGATCGGTACACCCCAATCTTATTTACACTCTCCGGTCTAGTCTCGGGAGTGAAGGATTTGGTCTAGTCCCGACGCAAACACTGCTCAATGGAAATTGAGACACAAGTGTGGTACTCTCTGACTCTAGGTTTAATGATACTAGTGGGAACCTAGGCAGAAGTCGATCAAGCTTTTTAGAGAATAAGATGTTCTTCAAGCTATGATCATAGAGATTGAAAAACCCCAACAGATAAACGAAGCTTACCTGGGTTTTCTCTCCTCAAGGCTATTTCTCTTTCTATTGATTCTCTAAGGTGAAGAGAATGCTAAGCTTGGCAGCTTCGAGAAATTTGGCTCTCTAGATGTATGAGTGGGAGAATTCTCCTTGGTTGTGAGTATGTTTCTACAAGCTCTAATATGGCTTATATAGAGTTAGCCACGAAGCCTTGACCTTAGCAAGTAGTGGGGAAGTGGAAAACTCTTTTTCCGGATTGGGAGAATGTCCTTTGTCGGTCCAATCAATTGGACTATGAGTCCAATCGATTGGACATTGGTCACTCAGGGTCCAATCGATTGGGCAGAATTTTTTTCACTTCTGTCCAAGTCCAATTGATTGGCCAACAGGGTCCAATCGATTGGGAAATCAGGTCCAATCGATTGGACTTCGCAGATTCAGTAAGCCACTAAGGCCCTGAATCGGATATCTTGCCACGTGACTTAGTTTTACATGAATTTTATATTTAAACCTCTTATATCTAAGGCCTCTAAGTCACTTGCCATTCTAAACATGTGACCACGTAACATAGTGGACAAATGCGAGTCTTCAGATGAATCAGTCTTTAATTTTCTGAGTCTTCGGTCTTTGTCTTGTAGTCTTCAGGCAGTCAAGAGTGATACATACCACTACTCAAGGCCTAACTAGCACACGTAGGATTGGTACATTGTGTGTTTATGTCATACGGTATTTCGGCAAATAGAATATATTTGTATTCCTTACATCGTTAACAAGGTTGGGCATTATCTTGTTATCCAAATCTTTGAGTTTAGATCAATTCTAATTGACACAATAGCTGGCATTTATAAAATCTAGTTGCTAGCTCAGCCATCTGGAAAATACAAAATAGTTGAAATAATTTTTGATATTTGATATGCTTATATCAACTAAATCAATCACATGCTGGCAGTGGTTTGTTGCTACTTATCACTAATCGCATGCATTTTGATGCTTCCCATTGTGGTTGTCAAATAAATATTGCCAAACTTCTTCGTCAAGCCAATCCAAATGGTTGTGAATTGCATTTTGTCAATTCAACAAGGATGCTTCCTATTCTAAACATCAGAAATATGCAGTCTTTTTTGCTTCTATATTTAAAATGTTACTCCTATGCATTATCCTTAGTTTTATTTTTGAACGCTTACAAACCTTTCTTTGAAGATGAAGGTTCAAAAGTTTACCTCTATGATTCGTATAGTTCCTTGTCTGAGGTGGTATAAATTTGTTTACAATCTTTCTTATGTTTCCATTTCAATTATATTAGTGGAGTTTCAAAAAAATTTCCTAGCTTTAGTTGTCTGAATTTTGTTTTCTCATAATTAAGCTTTATATTACTTTACTAACAGTTTCCCATGTGCCCTTTTTCTTGACAGTGCCTCTGTGTTAGCCTAGCAGAGCGCTCTAAATTTTCTGAAGGGGAAATTCAGACGTTCATGTCTATAGATGCTGATCGAACTGTCAATTTGTGCAACAGTTTCCATGATATGTGGAGGTAATTATTTGTTTGTTATATATATATCGAATCAGGAATTTGACAACTACTTAGTCTGTTCAGGAACCGGGCATGGAATTGGACTTGAAAATTGACTTCCAAAATTATAGCCATCTTTTGTTTTTTGCAAAATCCTTTCTCTCCATTTTTTTCTTGTATAATAGGGCGCTTCTCCTTTTTTAATACATACATACTTACCAAAATTAAATTTTGATCCCCGAAAATTCATATTCCTAAAATTGGAATTCTTGGTTTGGCTGCACCCTATAATTTGCCTGGAATTCCCAGTGATTCATAGTTCAGCTGCTTGAATACCAGAGAGAACTGGAATTTCCTGCCTAACTAATCTCCGTATGTTTATTAATATGTATTCTAAAGCAGGCCATACGGTTATTTGAAGTTGGAACATTTTTTTCCAAGTATTCCCCCCACTCTTTTTAAGAAAAACTCATTGAAATTATGGGCATTAAAAAGGAGGAAAGCATGGATTTAAATGTTGTAATCACAATCTCATTGTGGTTACATGCTTCACACACATTCTATCTCTTTTAGTATACATAAACTTCTCTTCTTTTTGTTGTTCTTCCCTTGTTTCATCTGAGAGGAATAAGTCTTTTCCTCTCCTTTTGGTTCCATTGAAAAAAAACCTTTTTCTCTCTCCTTCCATATTTTAAATGTTTTTTCTTCGTGCCACATGTCTTATGTTTAAAAGACGTGTTTGACTACTCATACCGTTGAGTGAATAATGTGATCCACGTTAGAGGACATGTGTCCGTCCTTGGGGAGCATGTTACTTGCTTCACGTGCTCTCAACTTCCAGTCTCCGGTCTAGGTTCTTGCTCCTAGCTCGTCTTTAGTCCCTATCACGCCTCGCATTTTTGGGTGTGTCTCCTTTGTTCACATTCCGGGTCCACATCATAACAAGTTAGATCCTAAAGCTCTTAAGTGTGTCTTCCTTGGTTACTCTTCTTCTCACAAGGGGTACAAGTGTTATCATCCCTCGACAGGCAAGAAGTATGTTTCCATGGATGTCACCTTTCGTAAGGAGACATTCTTTTTCTCCCCTACCTCTCTTCAGGGAGAGAGAAGTAGTGAAGAGAGGTCTGATCTTTGTCCTCTTCCTACTGTATCTATGACTCCTCCATTCCCGTTGGTTGTCGAGCAACCTACTCAGCCTATTATGGTGTTTGATAGTGCTCCTGGAGCATATGGGGAGCTACAGGTCTATCGCAGAAGAGGGAAGGCCATTGTTGATCCAGTACTAGTGGTTCCATCCTCGGATCCAGGTAACATATCTTCCATCTCTGTTCCTGTCATTTCTTCTTCCACTGATGTGTGTGCTCTTGATCTTCCCATTGCTTTACGGAAGGGCACTCGTAGTTGTACTCAACATCCCTTGAGCAACTTTGTCTCCTACGATGCCTCATCTCCTTCCTACAAGGCGTTTATTACTGCTGTGGACACTATTCCTATTCCCACTTTTGTGGCAGAAGGATTGGCACATCCCAGATGGAAAACCGCTATGGTCGAGGAGATGCGTGCCTTAGACAAAAATAAGACATGGGAGCTTGTTGATTTGCCAAGAGGCAAGAAGCTAGTTGGGTGCAGATGGGTATTCACAGTAAAGTATCAGGCAGATGTGTCAGTTGAGAAGTACAGGGCTAAATTGGTAGCTAAAGGGTATACTCAGACCTACGGGATTGACTACATGGAGACCTTTGCACTTGTGGCAAAGATGAACTCCATCAGGGTGTTGTTGTCTTTAGTAGCAAACCAAGCATGGCCTTTGCATCAGCGGGATGTAAAAAAATACTTTCCTTCATGGCGATCTACATGAAGAAGTCTATATGGTACCTCCTCCAGGTTTCAGCCCCCCAGGGGTTGACAGCAAGGTGTGTTGATTGAGAAAAGCCCTCCATGGGCTTAAGCAGTCTCCCCGAGCTTGGTTTGAGAGGTTCATTCTAGCAGTAAAGAAGCTGGGGTATACTCAAAGCCAAGCCAATCACACCCTATTTGTGAAGTATCTAGGGAAGAGCACTACTGCCCTCATCGTTTACGTGGATGACATCATTCTGACAGGGAATGATGCAGAAGAGGTGACCAAGCTAAAGAACCATCTGGCAGGGGAATTTGAGACTAAGGATCTGGGGCTTCTCAAGTACTTTATCGGCATAGAGGTTGCAAGATCCAGTCAAGGGATCTTCATCTCACAACGGAAGTACGTCCTAGACCTATTACAGGACTCTGGCAAGCTGGGAGCGAGGCCAGTTGACTCTCATAGAGCAGAACCACCAGTTGGCCGACTCGAGTAGTACGCCTTTATCTGATGTGGGGGATTTTCAGAGACTGGTTGGGAGGTTGATCTATCTCTCTTTGACTTGACCAGACATTGCCTATGCGGTCAGCGTTATCAGCTAGTACATGCATTCTCCTAGGGAGATCCATTTAGAGGCAGCACACAGGATTCTGAGATATCTCTAGTCTGCCCTTGGCAAAGGCCTTCTCTTCCAGAAGACTGACCACATGAGAGTTGAGTTATATACTGATGCAGACTGGGCAGCTGCCAAGGATGATAGGCGATCTACTTCAGGCTATTGCACCTTTGTTGGGGGCAATTTAGTTACTTGGAGGAGCAAGAAGCAACCCATTGTTGCCAGATCCTGTGCAGAGGCAGAATTCAGGGCAATGACCCATGACTTGTGCGAGATGCTCTGGTTGAAGATGTTGGTTGCTGAGCTTGGTTTTCCAGTCACGGGGTCAGTGAGCTTGTATTGCGACAGCAAGGCTGCTATTAGTATTGCTCATAACCCGTTACAGCATGATCGAGCTAAGTACATTGAAGTGGATCGTCACTTCATAAGGGAGAATATTGTATCTGGAGAAGTCTGCACTCCATTTGTGAAGACCGATGAGCAAGTGGCGGATGTTTTCACTAAAGGAGTTCCCAGTTGGCAGCTTCACAGATGTTTATGCAAGATGGGCATGCGAGATATCTATGCACCAACTTGAGGGGTAGTGTTATCAAATTCGTATTTTATACGTATTGGGTTACTATGTAAATACCCCTTGATGTGAGGGGTATACTTGTCTTTTCTTATTCCCTTTCATATAAATAAGATTTATGGAGTCATTGTGACCTAAGCACAATATACATCCTTTCTCTCTCTCTTCTCTACTCTCTACTCTCTCTTCTCCAAACCTAACCCTAAACCTTATACATGGAAATACGTAAATATGTATATGATAACACTCCCCCTCAAGTTGGTGGATAAATATCTTTCATGCTCAACTTGCACAAACACTTATTTAGTTGCCAACTGGGTACTCCTTCGTGAAAATATCCGCAACTTGTTCATCAGTCTTCACAAAAGGAGTGGATACTTCCCCAGAGACAATCTTCTCTCTAATGAAGTGGCGGTCTACCTCAATGTGTTTGGCGCGATCATGCTGAACAAGATTGTGAGCAATGCTGATGGCAGCCTTGTTGTCATAGTACAAGCTTACAGATCCTGAAACTGGAAAGCCAAGTTTAGCAACCTTCACTTTTAACCAGAGCATCTTAAACAAGCCATGAGCCATTGCCTTGAATTTGGCTTCAGCACTAGATCTAGCAACAACTAGTTGTCTCTTGCTCCTCCAAGTGACCAAATTGTCCCCAACAAGGGTGCAATACCCCGAAGTAGATCGCCGATCATCTTTGGCCCCTGCCCAGTCTGCATCCGCTTATGCCTCTATACGCATGTGGCCATTCTTCTCAAAAAGAAGACCTCTTCCAGAAGTTGAATCGAGATACCTCAAGATCCGATGTGCGACTGTAGATGAACACCTCTAGGTGAGTGCATATACTGACTGAGTGTAACCAACTTCTTCACAGCTAAGGTGAACCTCTCGAACCATGCTCGTGGAGATTGCTTTAGCCCATAGAGGGCTTTCTTCAGTCGACACAACTTGCTACTATTTCCTGGTGGAGTGAATCCAGGAGGAGGCACCTTGTAGAGTTCTTCATGTAGATCACCATAAAGGAATGCATTCCTCACATCTAGCTGATGCAAATGCCATGTTTGGTTTGCTGCCAGGGACAACAACACCCTGATAGAGTTCATTTTGGCCACAGGTGTAAAGGTCTCCACATAGTCTACCCATAGGTTTGAGTGTACCCCTTGGCTACTAATCTTTCTTTGTACTTCTCGACTAACCCGTCTGCCTGGTATTTGACTGTGAACACCCATCTGCAACCCACATGTTTGGCAAGTAAACAAGCTCCCATGTCCCACTCTTGTCAAGAGCTCTCATTTCCTTTATCATAGTAGCTTACCACCTTGGTTGAACCGAACTTGCTGCGACAAAAGGAATAGGAATGGTGGAAAGGGATGCGACAAAGGCTTTATAGAAGGGAGACAATGCATCATAGGAGACAAAGTGGCTCATGGGATGCTGAGTGCAACTTGACTCCTTTTCGTAAAGCAATGGGAAGATCAGAAGCATCTATAGAAGGAGAAATGACATGTATAGGATTACCTTGATCTGAGGATGGTACCACTGGTGCGGGATCAGCTGTGGTTTTCTCCCTTCTGTGATAGACTCGGAGCTCCTTCTGAGTACTAGGAGCACCATCAATCACTGTAACAGATGGAGTAATCTGAGGCCTCTCAAACTCAAGAGAGGGAGAAGAGAGTAATATCAGCAAGAAGAGGAACATCATACCTCTCTTCACTTCTACTCTCCCCCTGAAGAGAGGCGGAGAAAAAGGGTACATCCTCACGAAAGGTGACATCCATAGAAATGAATTTCTTTCCTGTGGAGGGATGGTAACACTTATACCCTTTATGGGAATAAGAGTAACCCAGAAAGACACATTTAAGTGCTTTAGGATCGAGTTTGGTACGATGAGGACCGATAATGTGCACATAACATACACACCCAAAGATGCGAGGAGGGACCGTGAAGTGGGAAGCATTGTAAGGACTTGTAATGGAGACTTGAAGTTGAGAACACGGGAGGGCATTCTGTTAGTCAAATAAGTAGCAGTCAAAACAACATCTGACCAATAGGAATTGGGGACTTTGGAGCCAATCAGAAGAGATCGAGCTACCTCAGTCAGATGACGCATCTTTCTTTCAGTTTCACCATTTTGTTGAGGGGTGTAGCTGCAAGAATTTTGGTGACAAATCTCATGGTCTAAAAAGTATTGTTGGAGTCCCCCATACAAATACTCTCTACCTTGGTCAGAACGAAGGACCTCGATGGAGGCACCAAATTGAGTTAGGATCATCTTATGAAAACCCTTAAAGATGGAATGAACCTCATCTTTGGTTTTCATAGGGTGCATCTAGTATGATCATCAACAAAAGTAACAAAATAGCGGAAGCCAAAAATAGAAACCACATGGGAAGGACCCCATACATCAGAATGCACAAGATTAAATGAAATAGAACTTCGATTACCTCTTGAAGGATAAGTAGATCGACAGTGTTTTGAAAGCTCATATGTCTCAAAATGCAAGTCAGATAACAAAACTAAAACAAATAAGGCTGGAAATAAAAGTTTGAGATACTGAAACGAAACATGTCCCAGACGTGCATGCCAACATAAAATAGACTCTATTCTACTCCTACTACTACTAGATGAGGACTGCAGTGCTGTGAGCTCAGAAGGTTGTCTATCAAAAAGGTACATGCCACCAGCTTCCTGTCCAGTGCCAATCGTCTTCCTCGTCTCGAGGTCCTGAAAGACACAGTATGAAGGAAAGAAAGTCACACTGCAATGCAAATATTTGGTAAGAGCACCAACAGATAAGAAATTAGATGTGAAATTGGGAACATGTAAAACAGATTCAAGTGGAAGCTTAGGAGAGGGGAGAACAGCCCCTTTCCCAGATACAGAAGATAAAGTGCCATCTGTAGTTCTAACTTTATCACGGCCAGAACAAATAGAATAGCCCGAAAATAAAGGACGTGCTTGTCATGTGTTCCAACTCTCCTGAATCAATGATCCATTTAGGACTGGAAGTGAGAATGGACACATGATGGGCAGACCTAATGATTCCTGTCTGGGCAAAGGATGAAGTGGTAGAAGGACCATCTAGCTGAGAGAGCAACCGGCGAAGTCCTGCAAGCTCGGAAGCAACCAAGGGACTAGGAGAAGCCAGTGGAGAGGAACTCTGATGCGGCTGGGCAAACGGAGTAGAGCTCTGAAGAGACGGATCTGATGGTGATGCCAAAGTGTCCATGCTAGCAGAGTGGGCACCCGAAGATCCAGGTTGACTGAAGTGAGGAGGCTTGCCAGACCTAACTTGCCACAGTGATCACAGTTGGGCCCCTCCTTAGAGGGCTTCCCAGTAGTGGAAGGATGATACTGCTGGCTAGTGGAAGCAAAAGTCTTCGGCTTCTGAAAGCATTGAGACTGGGAACTGGATCCACTATACGTAGATGCGACCAGAGTAGATCTCTCAAGAGTATATGGTGCCATAACACTACGTCTGCTCTTCTCACTCTGAATGTATGAGTACACCTCTTCCTAAGAGGGTAGATCCGCTCGAGTGCTTAGGAGCTGAAAGGAACTCAAAGATCTGACTCTTCTCTACATATCTTTGGTAGCTGTTGATGTTCTTGGAACCAGTCGAATGAAAGGCATGGTAGTGATCTAACTCCTCCCACATGCTCTTGAGGGCGGCAAAGTAATTAGATAGGGATTTCTCCTCCTGGTGAAGTCGAGAAATACTCTACTTAAGCTGATAGGCCTGACCAACATTCTGCTGCTGAGAGTAAATCTTCCGAGCAGATTCCCAAGCTTCATGAGCAGTATGCATGAAGAGAAAACCACTACTGATATGGGGTTACATAGAGCTACCGAGTTAGGACATCACAGTGAGATTGTCCATCTCCCATTTAACATAAAGCGAATCATCGGGTGAGGCAGGTTCAGTAGCACGACCTGTAAGGTAACCCATCTTCCCACAGCCGCCTATGAACATCTTAGCGGCCTGTGACCATTCGAGATAATTCTTCCCATCCAATTTCACCGTAGTAATCTGCAATCCGGGGTTTTCCATGACCATCTGAGATACCAAAGGTCCTCCAATCCCTTTGGAGGTGGCTTCCGTGCTCAATACTGATCTAGAAGGATTATCCAGGATAATAGGTGGTATAATAGGTGGGATAGGATCTAATATAGGATGATCAGCAGCCATTTCCACCATAAAAAACAAGGAAAGCCAAAGATAAGCTAAACAAAGAAGCTATTCACACCGAAGGGCCATGGCAACACCATAGATCCAAAGAAAGATCCAAAAAGAACAAAAAAAAAGGACTTAATGAGAAATGGTGATCAATAAGCACCCATACGAACCTCGAAAATGGACATGAAGTGGCCAGATGAAGGAGGGAAGCATAATGGGGATGTACGAAGGCATCCTAGAGCCATCAAACAACTGTTGGAGAGGTTTAAGTAAGATGTGGGTTGATTTTGGATCAACCGAAGCTCATATTGGGCACAAAAGCCGTCGGCAGTAACAAAGTGAGAGAGAAATCTTCCCACAAGTCTCAAAACGCAATGAAATCGATCGAGTGAGATGTCTACATGTAGCTGAGACTGGGGGGGGGGGGGATTAGATCAAAGCAACAACCCCCCCTAAAAAATCCAATAAGGCTCCAAAAAACGAGCTGGTTTACAAACTGATTTTTTTTGAATTTTCAAGGAGAATGGCCAAAAAACACACTAAATGGATCCAAAAAATTCGCCAAAAATAACCAAAAAGCAGGAAAAAAGGATGCTCTATCTAATGGTGGAGTTTCAGGTAGAGATGGGAGACCTGTCCGTACGGCTACTGACGTCAGCGAGAAGTCCCCTCTAAATCCTTATAGTTTGGCTCTGGTACCAAGTTGAATTGAAGAACAATGGAGAATTAGGGTTAGGTATAGGGATCAAAGTAAAGAAGAAGATAGAGAAGAGAGGAGAGAGAGAGAGAGAAATGATGGATGTCGTGTAATTAGGTCACAATGACTCCATAAATCTTATTTATATAAAATCCAAATACAAAAGACAAGTATACACCTTTAAGGAGGTATTTACAGAACTACCCCTTATACATGCAAATACGTATATGATAACACTGACCAAGCGGGTGAATATATGTATGGTGGTCTTCAACATTATTTAGTTGAACATGGGATTGGCCATCAAAATTCTTGCAGTTACACCTCTCAATAGAGTAGTGTCGCTGAAAGGAAGAATCGTCATCTCCTTGAGGTAGCTCAATTCCTTCTTGTTGGTAGCAATATGCCGAAGTCTTATTGGTCTGTTTCTGTTTTTACTGCTGCATATCTCATTAATCTTATGCCTTCACTCACCTTACACTTTAAGACCCCCTTACCAGATCCTTAAACCAAATTGCTCCCTATTTTTAGTTCATCCTCGTGTGTTTGGCTGTGTTTGCTATGTCCACATTCTGGGACCAAACCGTACCAAACTGAATCCCAAGGCTGTCAAGTGTATCTTTCTTGGCTATTCTTCCTCCTACAAAAGGTACAAGTGTTACCACATCTTGTTTGGAAAGAAGTTTGTCTCCATGGATGTAACCTTTCGTGAGGCTACTTCCTTTTTTCCCCTGCCTCGCTTTAGGGGGAGAAAAGTAGTGATGAAGAGAGGCTTTCTTAATCTTCGAGTGTTCCTCTTCCTGTTGTTATTCCTCCCACTCTCCTAGTTGAGATGACTGTCCAACCTACTACGGGGTTTGATAGTAGTTCTGGTGGTGCTCAAGGGGATCTTAAAGTCTAGAGCCAAAGAGGGAAGGCCACAGCTGATACATGTCCAGTCAGACCAGTTGTATCATCCTTGGATCCAGGTAATATCTCATCCTCTAAGCCTATTGTGCCATTCGTTCCTGTTACTGACTCTTTATAGATTCATGTGCCCCTAATCTCCCTATTGCTCTTAGAAAGGTTACTAAGAGATGTATTTAACATCCACTCAGTAACTTTGTTTCGTATGGGGCCTCGTCTCCATCTTATAGGTCATTTGTTACTTCATTGTTTGCCATTCCTATACCTTCCTCAGCGGCATAAGAGTTGAAACATCCTAAATGGAAGGATGCAATGGTTGAAGAAATGAGAGCCTTAGAAAAGAACAATACCTGGGAACTGGTTGACTTACCTATAGGGAAGAAACTAATGGGATGCAGATGGGTGTACACTATGAAGTGTGAAGTATAAGGCAAATAGGTCGGTAGAGAAGTACATGGAAAGATTGATAGCCAAAGGATACTCACAGACATATGGCATCGACTATGTAGAGATATTTGCGCCAGTTGCTCATATCTCTTGTTGCTAACTAGTCATGGCCTCTCCATCAACTTGATGTGAAGAATGCATTTTTTCATGGGGATCTAAAAGAAGTGTAAATGATTCCTCTACAGGATTCATGCCAACAGGAGGTGATCGGAGAGTGTGCAGACTAAAGAAGTCCATGTATGGGCTAACGTAGTCTCCCAGAGCATGGTTTGAAAGGCTTACCTAGGTAGTGAATACCCAAAGCCAAGCAGATCATACCTCTCATTGTCTGTGGATAATATCATTGTGACGGGCAATGATGGCGATGAAGTTGCAAAGTTAAAGCAATACCTGGTAGGCGAGTTTTAAACAAAGGATCTAGGACCCCTAAAGTACTTTCTGAACATAAAGGTCGCAAGATCGAGTCAGGGGATCTTCATCTCTCAAAGGAAGTATGTCCTTGATCTGCTAAAAGACACAGGAAAATTAGGGGCCAGACCCGTGGACACCCCTATAGAACAGAATCACAAGTTAGGAGAGGCAAGTGGTGAGTTACTAAGGCCTCGTTTGTTTTTGTTCACACGTGTTTTTGGACGTAGGCACTTCGGAACCCATGCAAGTTAAACGTGCGTGACTTTGGATGTATGACGTTTGGACGGACTCAACAAATCGCGCGCGAAAACCGATTATGTGCGTTTATTTGCACAAATGATGGTGGATGTTGCCCCTGATTCAGTGCATCGTGCTGTATTGTATAAAATTATACATGCATGTTTTGGACTGCCACGTGTACACGAATATTTTTATATGGTGCAACCAAACACGTTTTTTGGGCCGAGGTGCGGACATCGACGCCAATGCGCGCGCGTTCATAAAAAAACAAACATGGCCTAAAAAATATTGAGAGCTTTCAATGATTAGTTGGGAGGCTGATATATCTTTCTTTGACCAGACCGGATATTAACTATGTTGTCCTGTGATCAGCCAGTATATGCACTCTCTTGGAGATATTCACTGGTGGCAGCACACAGGAATTTGATGTATTTCAAACCTCTCTTGGTAGGGGACCTCTCTTCAATAAAAACGGTCCATGAGAGTGGAGTCATACACTGATGCAGACTGTGCAGGTGCCAAGAATGACAGAAGATCCACATCCGGATATTGCATATTTGTTGAGCGCAATCTTGTGACATGGAGAAGCAAGAAGCAGCCAGTGGTTGCTAGATCCAGTGTAGAGGCTGAGTTTCGAGCTATGACTCATGGCTTATGTGAGATGTTGTGGTTGAAGATCTTAGTAGCAGAACTAGGATTTCTTGTTGATGGTTCTGTGACTTGTATTGTAATAATAAAGGCGCAATCAGTATTGCTTATAATCCGGTTTAGCATGATTGGGCTAAACACATTGAAGTCGACAGGCATTTCTTGCGCGAGAAGATTGATACTGGAGATGTGTGTACTCTTTTTGTGAAGACTGAAGACCAGGTAGCGGATATATTCACTAAGGGAGTTTCTAGTAATCAGCTATACATGTGTCTAAGCAAGTTGGGCATGATAGATATCTGCGCACCAACTTGAGGGGGAGTGTTGTAAGGGTAGTATTGTAATACCCTTTTATATGTGTAAGGGCATACTTGTCCATGTAAAAAGGTTCTCGTGTAAATAAGAAGATTGGAGTCATGTGACACATATGCTCTACCTTTCTCTCATTCTTCTTCTTCTTCTTCTTCTCTCTTTCTCCTTCTTTGTCTCTACCAAACCCTAACCCTAGAATCAAACCTAATCCTAGAACCAAACCCTGACATTCAATTCCTTCCTCCTAACATTTTGTTTCTTCCAAAAGTTGTGCATGTGTCATACTCTTGAATGCCTTCAAGAACCCAGTTATCAGCGGATTCAGATGATGATTGGGTTTGGAAGAAGAATCCAATAGGTCTACTCTCTTCTTTCTATTAGCATCTGGCTAGTGTCATGGGAGACTAATATGGTTGCTTTTGTGTGGGGGAAGCCGATTCTAGTAGTCTTGGATAAGATTTTGAATGCTGACCATCTCAACCATTCTAACATGACGATCCCGAACAGATGTGTTATGTGCAAAGAGAACGAGGAGAGTGTTAATTATTTATCTTGCATTGTAGAATTGTTCGGGTTGTGTGCAGTTATCCTCTCGGTCTTCAGTTTTTCCATGGTCTTTCCCAAGGATGTTGCCGATGTGTTTTGATCTAGACCTAGCGAGGTTTTTGGATGTAGAGGAAACATATTTTGGAAAGTTCTTCCTGCTTCCCTTTGTTGGTTATTTGGAAGAATGCAATAGATGTATTTTTGAAGATCAGTGTTGAGAGATTTCATTCATTTGCATATTCATTGGCAGATTAATCATCGCATGGGTGTCCATTTGGAAGGAGTTTAATGAAACCTAGTAAGGCTAGTATGAGGATTTCATTAATAATTGGGAGTTTGTACTTTTTTGAGACAGGGCATTGAGTCTTTTTGGATAGGCCTTTGCCTATCATGTCGTCTCTCTGTTCTTTTTATGCTTGCATTTTCAGGGAATGCTTTTCCCTTCTCTTGTTCATACTGTTATGCTTGATACAAATCCTTTTGTTATCAATAAAAAAGAAGCTATTATGCATTCCTTCGAATCTATATTTGTAATTTATAAAATTCTCACTAATTCTATTACTTATTTAAGCACTCAAAATATTGTCTAGATTTGTTAGACGTGTATCTAGTCAGTTACGTTTTTCGCATTTATTTGCTTGAACCATTCTAATATGTGTCCATGTTTCAGTTTGCCTTTACAAATTGGAATCGCACTATTTCTTTTGTACACCCAAGTCAAATTTGCTTTTGTTTCCGGAATCACGATAACAGTCTTGTTAATACCAGGTATTGATACCACTTTTGTCTTTAATATTAAATAGTAGGTGCAATAAGCCAAGATTGCTTATTTTTAATGTTGGCTTTTGTGTTAAATTACTACCTTTACATTCATTTGAGTATATCCATTGTTGTAGAAAGAGAAAATGAAATCCCATTTCCTACCCATTACGCTTTTTTTATATTTAGAACTTGATGTGCTTTCTTTAAATTTTCAAATGCAGTGAATAAATGGCTCTCTACTTTGATTGCAAGAGCGACAGAGAAAATGATGAAACAAAAGGATGAGAGGTAGATTTACTGATTTTATTCTCTGTTGATAACACTAAAATATGTCCTATGAATGATACTACACAGAATGTTTTTCTTGGACATATTAGGTATGGTTGCTTTAAGATACTTGAGGATTGGGTAAGAGAAATAAAATGCATTATCTTAGTTTTTATTTTTATTTTTGATAAATAGGGGATGCATCATTCGAAGGGGGCTAAAAACACCCTGAAATGAGCTTACCAAAGGATCTCAAGACGAGATACCAGAAAAATAGCCTGGGGCCCATCAAACTGGGTCGGGCCCCTTAAAGAGGTCTTCCCATCTAAAAACGAAAACATCAAAGAAACAACCTCTGAAGTCCGGCGAAATAGATGACCGAAAAAACAAGTAGGCTTTAATTCTAAGAACTATCTTGGGGACGTCTTCTTCTTTTCTTTCGAAAATGCGTTGATTCCTCTCTTTCCAAATGGTCCACATCACCGCAAAAGGAAGTAATCGCCAGAGTAGACTGCCTCTGCCTGTGAACACCCTCATAGATATGGCTTGGATAAAAGATTCCACTCAGTTCGACACAACAAAATTGATGCCGAAGAGGGAGAAGCAGACTTGCTGAATGGAGAAAGTGAAAGGGTAATGTAGCAGTAGGAGGTCCACTGACTCCCCATCGGATTTGCACAAAGAGCACCTATTGGGTAGCACCATCCCTCTATTGTTCAGGTGGTCCACTGTCAAGATTTTGTCCGGAATAGCGGTCCAAAGAAAAAGATCACCTTCGTCGGGACCGCAGCACCCCACACAGTAGACGCTGGGAACGTACTCTGCCCCAGGCTGCTTAGATGATGGAAGAAAGAACTGACTAAGAAAATGCCTTTGCTCTCCCATCTCCACTTCCTCTTATCCGCCTCTAACGTGAGATTGGGTGCGTCCCCAATCCTTACCATGAGGCTTCCCAAACTATCTACCTCCTAATCGTTCAACCTTCTCCTAAGACCCAAATTCCACGTGGCCTCTCCATCAGAGACCACTACACACTCCTGGATCTTGGCCCCTTTGAGATCAGAAATAAGATATAGATGCGGGGATTCTTCTTTCATGGGTACATCGCCACACCACCTGTGCTCTTAGAATCTGATTTTATCTCCTTTCCCTACTTTGAATTGGATCCCTTCTTTGAAACGACCTAGGGTCTTCATAATGCCCTTCCAAAGATTGCACCCATACGATTGGGTCACCTCATTCCTCGAATTCCTTTCTATAGCCTCTCCGTACTTGCCATTAATAACCGACTGCCATAAACTTCCTTCTTCAACGCCGGACCTCCATAACCATTTCCCCAAGAGAGCATAGTTCATTTCTCTAATGGAACGGAAGCCCAAACCTCCCTCCAACTTCGGCTTACATATTCTAGCCCACTCCACTAGGTGAAAAGTATGAGCATCCCTCTTCCAGTGCCACAAGAAATCTCGCATCATCTTCTCTAGATCCTTAGCCACACTAGCCGGAATGGAAAATAGGGATAGATAGTAAATAGGCATGCTGGAGAGGGTGCTCTTAAATCACTAAAATCATTGAAAAAAATAGATAGGCCCGTATGTATGTCTTGCGTTATCTAAGTTGTACTTAATTATTGCTTGTAGTTCTAGAGGATTCATTGGAAGATTAGAGATTGAGCTGAAATATTTGGGATCAATCTCCAATTTTCATAAAAAAAAGACTATCTAAGGCCTTGCACAACTTCCTCCCATCTAAACAAAAAATCCTCAAAACCTTAGACCTTTAAAGCCTTCCAAAGTAGATGACCAAAAAAACAAGCCTTTGATATTCAAGACTAGAGTTGGGAGTGTATTGGAGTTGGAAACCCACACAAAAGGCTATCTAAGGCCTTGCACAACTTCCTCCCATCTAAACAAAAAATCCTCAAAACCTTAGACCTTTAAAGCCTTCCAAAGTAGATGACCAAAAAAACAAGCCTTTGATATTCAAGACTAGAGTTGGGAGTGTATTGGAGTTGGAAACCCACACAAAAGGCTATCTAAGGCCTTGCACAACTTCCTCCCATCAAAACACAAAATCCTCAAAACCTTAGACCTTTAAAGCCTCCCAAAGTAGATGACCAAAAAAACAAGCCTTTGATATTCAAGACTAGAGTTGCTAGGTCCTGCACCTTGTTGGCAAATATGCGCCTTGTTATTGGAGTGTGTTGTTTGGCTGTGTGGCCAGCACTCCGCCTCTATTAGACTCGTGGACCCTTTGATATACATAGTTATGCCCCCCTCTAACAGCTTAAGCCTTTAGGGTAAAGTGGTGGTTAACATGGTATCAGAGCAAGAGGTCCCAGTAGGTCACGGGTTCAAGTCTTGTCAGAGTGTTGAGGGGGCGTTTATTGGAGTGTGTTGTCGTTGTGTGGCCAACACTCCACCTCTGTTAGACCCGTGGACCATTTGATATACATAGTTACGCCTCCCTCTAACAGCTTAAGCTTTTAAATTAAAGTGGTTGACAACATGCCTATTCCTCTTCTTCCAAATAACCCAAGCACATGTGAAAGGTGTTGTAATCTTGGATCGTAACCAGGATAAGAGATTAGGGTTAGAGATGGAAGAGAGGAGAGGAGAAGAGAATTGGGGGAAGAGGAGAAATCGTGTAGAGCTTAGAATAGCCTACACGATTTTACCCAACATATATATTAAGTGAAGTTTTACAATATTACAAGGGCCCCCTGTAGAATATAAGATATTACAAGTAGGTCCCTGACAACACTCCCCCTCAAGCTGGTGCGAAGATATCTATCATACCCAGCTTGGATAACAGGTGCTCTAAGATCCCAGATCCCTTTAGTAACACCTTTAGTTAACACATCTGCAACTTGATCAGCAGTATGGACATACGGTGTGCAAATAAGTCCCTGACCAAGCTTCTCTTTGATGAAGTGACGGTCTACCTCAATGTGCTTTGTCCTGTCGTGTTGAACTGGATTATAAGCAATGCTGATGGCTGCTTTATTGTCACAATACAGTTGCATAGGCCCTTTGACAGGATATCCGAGCTCACTGAGCATAGTCTTCAACCATAGAAGCTCACATACACCATGAGCCATAGAACGGTACTTTGCTTCGGCACTGGAGCGGGCGACAACTGATGGCTTCTTGCTGCGCCAAGACACCAGATTACCTCCCACATACGTGCAGTACCCTGATGTGGAACGTCTGTCAGTGACTGAACCTGCCTAGTCAGCGTCTGTATAAGCTTCAACTCGCAGGTGTCCATTCTTACTAAACAAGATACCCTTCCCTGGATCCCCCTTAAGATAGCGTAACACTCGGTGTGCTGCTTCAAGATGTGGAGAGCGAGGGGCATGCATGAACTGACTGATGACACTGACTGCATATGCAATATCTGGTCGTGTTAGCGAAAGGTAGATGAGACGCCCAACAAGTCTCTGGAACTAGCCTGTATCAGCAATGGGATCCCCATCAACAAGATTCAGCCGATGTTGCTGCTCTATAGGCGTATCGGCTGGTTTAGCTCCCAAGTTTCCTGACTCTCGAAGGAGATCAAGTACATACTTTCTTTGTGAGATGAACACACCCTGCTTTGACCTAGCAACCTCAATGCCCAGAAAGTATCTCAAGGTTCCCAGATCCTTGATTTCGAACTCTGTGCCGAGGTATTTTTTGAATCTGCAAACCTCATCTGGGTCATCTCCTGTGACCACGATATCATCCACATACACAATAAGAGCAGTAAGACGACCTTGACTTCTCTTAATGAAGAGAGTGTGGTCCGCCTGACTCTGCGAGTAGCCAATCTTCTTGATTGCGGAACTGAACCTCTCGAACCAAGCCCTTGGTGACTGTTTAAGCCCATACAAGGCTTTCTTCAGTCTGCACACAAGTTCCTTACTCCCAGTCGGACTGAACCCCGGAGGACCTGTCATGTAGACCTCTTCCTCTAGATCACCATGGAGGAAGGCATTCTTGACATCCAACTAGTGGAGGGGCCAAGAAAAATTTGCCGCAAGAGATAACAGAACTTGAACTGAGTTCATCTTAGCCACAGGAGCAAACGTCTCCTGGTAGTCAATCCCATAAGTCTGTGTGTACCCTTTTGCAACGAGACGGGCCTTGTACCTGTCGATGCTTCCATCTGCTTTGTATTTCACTGTATATACCCACTTGCACCCCACGGGTTTCTTTCCTCTAGGCAATGGAACCAAATCCCAAGTATTATTCTTTTCTAGAGTTGCCATCTCCTCTAGCATGGCTGCTTTCCACTGAGGCTGGCTGAGGGCATCTGAGACACCAGATGGCAGAGCGACACTGGATAGGGAAGTAGCAAATGCCCTGTAGGATGGTGAGAGCTGTTGATAGGAAACAAAGTGAGAAATAGGGTGCTTGGTAACACAGTTCCGAACACCCTTCTGATGAGCAATAGGTACATCAATGTCTATGGGAAGGATAGTAGAAGGAGCAACAGACATATCATCATGAGGATCACTGAGGACTCGATTACCTGGATCGAGTTGGATTTCCTGGCAGTGAGCTTGGATGGTGGACTGTTTCTCTTTTTGACGTCGTCTGGCATATGTCTTCAGCTGCGGATCCTGTGGCACAGTGTCAGTAGGAGATAAGGACAAGGGTACAGGAGACTCATCAGGCAAATCAAGGGGTACTGGTTGAGGAATCTCCCCCTGTGGAGGTATCGGACTCTCGTCAATACTCCCAAGCTTCCCCTGAAGAGAAGTCCGATCAACTGAGAAGAAGGGAAGACTCTCAAAAAAGGTAACATCTAGAGAAACAAACCGACGACGGGTAGAGGGATGGAAACACCGATATCCCTTCTGAGTGGACGAATAGCCAAGGTACACACATCGAACGGCTTTTGGATCTAACTTGTCCTTCCTATGATGGGCGTGAACATAGCAAATACAACCAAAGACCTTAGGTGGAATGGAGAACACAGGATAGGAAGGAAACATGAGTGAAAGGGGAGACTTCGACCCCAAGACACGAGAGGGCATCCGATTTATCAAGTAGGATGCCGTCAACACAGCGTCAGCCCAATAACCCTTGGATACCCGAGTACCAAGAAGAAGTGCCCTAGCAACCTCCAGGACATGGCGATGCTTTCGCTCAGCGGTCCCATTCTGTTGAGGTGTATCGGCACATGAAGTCTGATGAAGAATTCCATGCTCTTCAAAGTAGGAGGCAAGGCCAATGTACATGTATTCCCCCCCATTGTCAGTGCGTAGGACTTCTAGGGTGGTGCCCAATTGATTGCACACCATTTTATGGAAGGTCTGAAAGATAGTATGCACCTCATTTTTTGATTTCATAAGGTAGATCCAAGTGTAACGATTATAGTCATCCACAAAAACCACAAAGTAGCGAAAACCAAAGATAGAAGTGGTGGGATTGGGTCCCCAAACATCAGAGTGCACAAGCTGTAAAGGAAACGTACTTTTTTTATTACTGGTCGGAAAAGACACCCAACATTATTTTGCAAGTACACAAGTTTCACAGTTGAACTCAAAAAATGGAATAGACGCAAACTGAGGTAACAGACTCTTCATAACTGAAAGCGGTAAATGACCTAGCCTGTTATGCCATCGCATTAACAGGTCTTTATTAACGCTAGAACTACTGACATTGGCACTAGACTGATGTGCAACAGAATATGAAGTCAGCTGGCTATCGAGCAGGTACAATCCACCATCCTCACGACCACTGCCAATCATCCGCCTCGTCTCCAAGTCCTGAAAAACATAGTGAGTAGGAAAAAAGGTAAGACTGCAGTTTAGGCTCTTAGTAAGATGGCTAACCGAAAGCAGGTTAGTGGTGAATTTAGGAACATGAAGTACAGAGGATAAAGACAATGTAGGTGTGGCAGAGTTAGTGCCCTTCCCTGAGATAGAGGAGAAGGTGCCATCGGCCACGCGGACCTTGTCCTTACCCGAGCAGATATTATAGGTGGAGAAAAGGGATGGCATACCAGTCATATGATCGGAGGCACCAGAGTCAATGATCCAGGAAGGACCAATGGGTGCCGTAGATACATGGTGGGCTGAATGGGATGTACCTGTCTGAGCAAATGATGATGTAGGTGGGGAAGGGCCATCAAGCTGAGTAAGTAATTGTCGAAGCCTGTCAATGTCCATGCTAGAGAAGGTGTTGGACTGCCCAGAGGAAGGGGTCACATCAGAGGAATCTTGACTGGTGGCATGAGCGGCTGAGGTTCCATGTTTGCTACCAGAGGGCTTCTATGAGGAGCCTTGCTTCCCCCCAGAGAACTGTGCAGGACGACCATGAAGACTCCAGCAGGTCTCCCTAGTGTGGCGACGCTTGCCACAGTGATCACATCTGAGTCGATCACGATCATCAAGATCCCCATCTTTCTTGGGTGTGGGTTTGCTCAATTTCTGAGTGGCCAAGGCAGACTTCTCAAATAAAGGAACATAAGCATCTGTCTTAGGGCTCATGGCTCTCCTCCTGCTGTCCTATCTCTGGATGTAGGAGTAGACCTGTGCAATGGTCGACGGCGGTGGATCTCTGCCCAAGATGTTGGCTCGAACCTGCTCATAGCTCTGGTTCAAGCCGTCAAGAAACTCGAATATGCGTCTGCGCACAATCATCTTTCGAAACTCCGTAGCATCCTTGGTACATGTAGGGGTGTAGGTTTGGTAGTGATCTACCTCTTCCCACTTGCTGCGTAACGCAGCGTAGTATGATCCCAAAGGAAGATCGCCTTATTTCAGATGTGCTATCTCCTGCTGAAGTTCATACATCCTAGCAAAATTCCCATCTTGGGAGTAGGTCTGAGATGTCGTGTCCCATATATCCTTGGCAGTCGGGAGAAAGAGGAAGCCTGTGCTGATCGATAGATACATGGAATGAAGCAGCTATGACATGATCATCGAGTTTTCCGCTTCCCACTTCTCAAACGTGGCATCGGAGGAATCAGGTGCAGTGATGCGTCCAGTGATATAGCCGGCTTTGCCTCGTCCGGTGATGTACATCTTGGCAGATTGAGACCATGCGAGGTAGTTGGTCCCGTCGAGTTTCACCGTAGTGATCTGTAGGCCCGGGCTGTGATCACCATGACTTCCCAGACTGGGTGGGGCAACAATGATCTCTGACTTGGCAGAAGATGACTCCTCAGATGTACTCATGGTAGTAGAGAAGACTTTTCTGATAAGAAATCACCCGAACTGCTGCTGCGGAGGTGCAAATTACCTTTTGCTCGTAGGATTCATACCTTTTTGGAACAACTCCTTTATAGATTTTCTATTGGAGAAAAAACCATTCGCGGGAAACTTGTGAATGGTTCCGATGACCTAAAAAGGTTCCTGGATAGGTGCGGTAGCACTAGGGAGAGGTTCCGGGCTCCTCTGAGACCTGCGGCTAGGTTCAGAGGGTCTTCTTTGACCTTTTGGAAGGGGCGGTTAGGCTTGGTGGCGCTTCTCCAGCCTTCTGGAGTGGGCGGCTATGCCTGATAGCTCTTCTCCAGTCTTCTGGAGTGGGCGGCTAGGCCTGGGAGAACTTCTCCAACCTTTTGGAGTGGGCGGCTAGGGTTTCAGACTCTTCTAAAGCCTGCGGCTATCCATGGGAGATGATCTCCTTCTTTGGAAAGCCCTTCGCATCTAATTTTGCAATCCCTAGGGTTCTTCAGACCTCTAGGATTGAGCTATGGTTACATAACCATGCTCTGATACCATGTGTAATCTTGGATCGTAACCAGGATAAGAGATTAGGATTAGAGATGGAAGAGAGGAGAGGAGAAGAGAATTGGGGGAAGAGGAGAAATCGTGTAGAGCTTAGAATAGCCTACACGATTTCACCCAATATATATATTAAGTGAAGTTTTACAATATTACAAGGGCCCCCTGTAGAATATAAGATATTACAAGTAGGTCCCTGACAACAAAAGGAAGCAATCACTAGAGAGCCCTACCACAAAGATCAGAAGCATCATAATACCGGCATGAGAAAGCTCAATAACCTGACCAGCCATTGTTTAACAAATCTCGAACAGCAAACTTCACGAGAAAAGGGGCAATGAAGGAGCAAATAGTCGACTGATGCTCCATTAGATCTACATAAGAGGCATATGTTGGGCCTCATCTTGCCCATACTGATAAGGTGATCCCACGTGAGAATTTTTAATGCATAAAGATACATACAAACAAAACTATAAAGTCCATATCATATGCACTTCATGTTTTTGGCATATTCCGTTGACATAGGTTTAGGCTAGTTGCTTTGAGTCCGCATTTGGGGTATGTCGAATGAAGCTTACAAGAACAGACTGAAGAATCTCATAAAGCTTAGCAGACTCGCACCCGCACCAATATGAGGGTAAGTGACCTAGAGACCACATGAACCTTTAGGAGGTTAATGAAATAGTTAATTATTGGTCTCACACTTGGCCTAAACCTTTAGGGGTTTTTACAAACCTTCTCGATCTGAGATCGGATCGATTTGGGCATGCTTGGATCAAATTGGATCAATCCAAGATCTTGACAGATCGATCCCTAGATTGAATCCGAGATCAGATTGATCCTACATTATGATGGATCGATCCGATGGCTCAGACAGAACTTATTCAATTCTCCTTGACCTGATGGATCGATCCGACTTCTGATGGATCACTACAGGACATTGAATATGTGTCTAATTTGACGGATCGATCTGCCTTTCTGACTGATCGATCCGACTCAGATCTGTAACTGAATGTTAGTCGGTCTGAACCTAACGGATCGATCCGACCTCTGATAGGATTGATCTGACTGGCGCAAACTATATAACTAATTCAGTTAGAGCTCTAACCAACTCATATATTCCTTTTCGGTTAGACTCCACTCTCTATAAAAGGAACCTATTCCTCTATTAGAGAGTATCTCAGTAAATCTGAAGATCACCATTCTCTACCTCTTGATCTATTATAATCTAGGAGATCCTTGAGGCTTCTTACTCCTAGAGAGTAGAAGAGAGATCCCTAGGCAAGAGAGGAAGCTATCAAGCAAGAGAGTTCATATCTCTGTAGACTTCATCCTCTAAGCCTCCTTCAGCCAGCCAAGCATCAAAGTTTAGATTTTTATCTGGCTCGGAGTCTTAGAGATGGATTTCATCTTCCTCCATTGATTATATCATTTGAGGATGAATCCATACGTACCTAGAGTAACCACACCCCAGTTACCACTACAAATCTTATTTGCTCAGTGACTGAGCTTGGTGAGTAAAGAGAGAGATCTGTGACGGATGGACTTACGATCTATCGGTAGATCTTGAGGGTTGTGATAGCATCGCAGTGGAGAGATCAAGTGACTCATCCTCAATGAAAAGGCAACGTTGGCGTGGTGGTTGTGAAGAATGGAGCGCAGATAACATTGACCGAGGATTCTAATGTGCGGAGTCGGTCGGTAGTGTTATCAGATGCGTATTTTATACGTATTGGGTTACTATATAAATACCCCTTGATGTGAGGAGTATACTTGTCTTTTTCTTATTCCCTTTCATATAAATAAGATTTATGGAGTCATTTTGACCTAAGCACAATAGGCATCCTTTCTCTTTCTCTTCTCTACTCTCTACTCTCTCTTCTCCAAACCTAACCCTAACCCTAATTCCTCAAATTCAACTTGGTATCAGAGCTATCCGCCGCCGAGGCTTGCCGGAGCACATTTGGGGACAAACTAGGGGCAATTAGACGTCTGCCGACGTCATCTGACCGTACGGCTGACGTCATCAGCTATATGGACATGGAAATCGAGGTCGGCTGAAAACTTCACCACTTGCTAGAGTATTTTTCCTTGTTTTTCTACCATTGTTTGGGAATTTTTTGGATCCATTTGGGGTATTTTCTGATCATTTTTTAGTGTTTTTTCGAAAAAATCAGTTTGTAAACCATTCGGTTTTTCGGGACCTAAATGACCTTTTTAAGGGGACTTGTTGCTTCGATCTAGTCCCCCCCCCCCAACCTGACCGACATGTGGATAACCTACTCGAAGGGTTCCATTAAGATTTGAGGGCTGTAGGAGGTTTTCTTCCCCTACTAGTTACCGCCGGTGCCTATAAACCCTTAATTGACCATCGGCTTGATCCAAAACTCCCTCTAATCGACTATCCACTTCTTCTATAAGTGTTCTTCTGGTCCTAGGATGCCTTCTTACATCTATATCCCTTCCCTCAATCATCCGGCCATTTATATGCTCTATTCGAGGCTCATATGGGTATTTATTGATTCCTATCCTTTGTTAAATCTCTTTTGTTGATTCCGCGCAGGCCCGGCTCGACTGCTAGGCAAGTGAGGCGGTTGCCTAAGGCCCCCCATATGGAAGGCCCCCAAATTTCAGAAATCTTGTACATATTTTGATTAAAAAAAAATTGAAAAGGCCCCAACCTTTCCATAGGCATCAGGCCCTCCAATCACTTTTTTTTTCCTGTATGCTATGGGCTATAGTCTACCAAAAAGTATGCTACAGGCTATAGCCTACCAAAAAGGGCCTTATTGGTTGAGAAAAAATTCGCTGGCCCCGGGGGACTTCAAACTTTAATGTCCGGCCCCCTCCCAAAATGTCTGACAAGTACCCCTTGTTAATCACTAACCAGGGACTTAACTCGGGTTGAGTTAAGGGATTGAAGTACGTGTCTGACATTTTAGGTGGGGAGACTTCAAAGTTTGAAGTCCCCCAGGGACATCAAATGTTTTCTCTTGTTTGTGTATGCTACAATACAGCCTACAAAAAGGCAAGACATTCTTTTTTTTCTTATTATAATACAGCCTACCAAAAAGGTCTTTTAACTTAGGTGTATGGGCAGTAGGATAATTTTGTAAAAAAAAAAAGGCTGAGGCTCCAGTTACCGCCTCAAAATGACAGGCTCTGGTTAACAGACACAATATGAGCTACGTGGCACACTCTTAAAGGACTCTGACCGTATGGATGCTTGGCCAATCCCTAAGTGGACCTACAATTCAAAAATAAGCCTGATAGTGATTTATAGGTGTTGTATTGGACTTATTTTCATGGGTTGATCTCAACTGTGGGATTTGAGCAATATTTGAGGTACAAAGATCCAATGTATAGAAATCACTAAGCAGGCTGATTTTTGGTCTGTAGGTCCACCTAGGGATTGTACAAACATCCATACAGTCCTCTAAGAGTGTGCCATGTGGCTTATATTGTGTCTTGTAATGGGAGCTTGTCATTTTAGGGCGGTAACTGGAGCCCGACACAAAAAAAAATTGTTTAAGTAAAGAGGCAATATGAAATAAGGGTCTGGCTACAGTCACTGCCCTAAAATGACAGGCTCTGGTTACAAGACACAATATGAGCCACGTGGCGCACTATTAGAGGACTCTGACCGTATGGATGTTTGGGCAATCCCTAGGTGGACCTAAAAACCAAAAATCAGCCTGATTAGTAATTTATAGGCGTTGGAACTTTGTACCTCAAATACTGGCCAAATTCCCACAATTGAGATTAACCCATGAAAATAAGTCAAATCCAACACCTATAAATCACTAATCAGGCTGATTTTTGGTTTGTAGGCCCACTTAGGGATTTGCCAAACATCCATACGGTAAGAGTCCTCTAAGATTATGCCACGTGGCTCATATTTAGCCGGAGCCTATCATTTTAGGGCGATGACTGGAGCCTGAGCCATGAAATAAAAAGGCCCCATTTAGAGTTTTCGCCTGAGGCCTCAACTTGTATTAAGACGGCCCTGATTCCGCGAGAGCATATTAGGGTCCTTCATGCCTATTAGGACCTATTCAGATGTTTTCTTGGCCTTCGATGCCTTGTTTTAGCCCTTTCTGGATCTAGATCTGATCTCCAGCCTTATATTTCTGGTTCTTTTTGGCTGTAGTTTTTTATGGCAGATCCTCCACCTACCGTGGTTACTCTGCCCTCCTTGGCTTCTCCTTCCGCGTTAGAAGTGAGCACGGAAATTCCCTCTACTGGTATTGGACGCCATATGGTGCATCACTTGGCGTATGAGAACCCTAGTTTACAGATCACCTCAGTGAAGTTAGATGGCAAGAACTACTTACGCTGGGCCTAGGCTGCACGGTTGTTCATTGGGGGCCGCGGAAAACTTGGTCATACTACGGGGGATACAGTTGAGCCTCCTAAGACTGATCATTTGTATCGGCAATGGGAGACAGATGATCTTACTGTTATGTCATGGCTACTCAACTCTATGGAGCCAGACATCAGCCAGAGTTTCTTATTCATGAGGATAGCTCGAGAGGTTTGGGAGATTACACGGAAGACCTACTCAGAGCAGTAGAATGCTGGCAGGGCTTTTCAGTTGCGGCAGAGTATATCTCACTTTAGACAGGGGGAGAAGTCCCTTTCTCAGTACTATACTGCTCTTCGCAGCATGTGGCAGGAACTCGATCATTACTATTCTTATCAGCCTCTTCATCCAGAAGAGATAGCTCCCTACCAACGGTATATGGAGAAGGGTCGGATATTTGATTTCCTTGCTAGGCTCAATCCATCTTATGAGCTTGCTCGTGTTCAGATCTTGAGTAGTAGGATGGATCTTCCCTCTCTCAGCGATGTGTATGCATATCTTCAGAGCGAGGAGAGCCACCAGACTTCCCTCCCCGATGAGTCTCCAGCTTCCGAGCGATCAGCGCTTGCTAGTTCCTCTGCTCCTCCTACCTTCCAGCACCAACAGCCTCAGAAGGGTCACCCTTCTCAGCCTTCTTCTACGGCTGTGTCTTACGTTCCTACTGGTATGACTTCAGGGAAGTCCTCTTCGAGGGAAAGGCCCAAGTGCGATTATTGTCGTAAGCTGGGGCATATGAGAGATAGGTGCTGGAAGCTTCATGGTCGCCTTTGTCAGCCAGGATCCTCTGGAGCCCATACTGCTCGGGTGGATGCTCCTGTGCCTCTACAGGATTCATAGTCTAGTCCTTTGGTAGCTCCTGCTGGTATTTCTACCGCTGAGATTGTTGTTCTTCGACGGTTGCTGAGTCAGTTGGACGGTCCTTCTGCCACCCCTTAGACCTCCTTTGCCCAGTCAGGTAACATTAGACCTGCCCATCATGTGTCCATATCCTCTCCTAGTTCTCCTTGGATCATTGATTCAGGGCTTCAGAACACATGACGGGTATGTCTTCCCTTTTTTCCACATACTATTTGTTCTGGTAGGGATAAGGTTAAAACTGCAGATGGTACCTTATCTTCTATCTCTGGGAAAGGAAATATCCTTCCTTCCCCTCATTTACCTTTATCCTCTGTTTTTCATGTTCCTACTTTTACCTCTAACCTGTTGTCTGTAAGCTCCCTTACCCGTTAGCTAAATTGTAGTATGACTTTTTTTCCTTCCTCCTGTGTCTTTCAGGATCTAGAAACGAGGAGGACGATTGGCACTGGACGTGAAGTAGATGGCCTCTATCTTCTGGATGGACATATCTCTGAGCCCACAACACTGCAGTCTCATAGTAGTCTTAGTAGTAGTTTATCTTCTGTTCTATGTTGGCATGCCCGTCTGGGGCATGTCTCTTTTCAATACTTGAAACATTTATTTCTTGCTTTGTTTAGTTCTGTTTTTTTTTTTTTTTTTTTTTCTGAGTTACACTGTGAGATGTGTGAGCTCTCCAAACATTGTAGATCCACTTATCAATCTAAAGGTAATAAAAGCGCAAGTTCTTTTGATATTGTACATTCTGATGTGTGGAGTCCTTCCCTTGTTACCTCTATTTTTGGCTTCCGCTACTTTGTTATTTTCGTTGATGACCATACACAGTGTACATGGGTGTATCTCATGAAAACCAAAGATGAAGTCCATTCCATCTTCAAAGGTTTTCATAAGATGATCCACACACAGTATGGCGGCATGGCGCCTCCATCAAGGTCGTTCGATTTGACCAAGGTGGAGAGTACTTGTTTGGAGGTCTCTAGCAGTATCTTTTTGATCATGGGATTTGCCATCAGAATTCCTGCAGCTACACCCCTCGGTAGAATGGTGTGGCTGAATGCAAAATACGTCATCCGACAAAGGTCGCTCGATCTCTTTTGATCGGTGTCCATGTCCCAAGCTCCTATTGGTCCGATGCTATTTTGACCGCTGCTTACCTGACTTACCGGATGCCTTCCCGTGCTCTCAACTTCCAGTCTCCGGTCTAGGTTCTTGCTCCTAGCTCGTCTTTATTCCCTATCACACCTCGCATTTTTGGATGTGTCTGCTTTGTTCACATTCTGGGTCCACATCGTAACAAGTTGGATCCTAAAGCTCTTAAGTGTGTCTTCCTTGGTTACTCTTATTCTCACAAGGGGTACAAGTGTTATCATCCCTCGACAGGCAAGAAGTATGTTTCTAGATGTCACCTTTCGTGAGGAGACATTCTTTTTCTCCCCTAACTCTCTTCAGGGGGAGAGACGTAGTGAAGAGAGGTCTGATCTTTGTCCTCTACCTACTGTATCTATGGCTCCTCCGTTCCCGTTGGTTGTCGAGCAACCTACTCAGCCTATTATGGTGTCTGATAGTGCTCCTGAAGCACAGGGGGAGCTTCAGGTCTATCGCAGAAGAGGGAAGGCCATTGCTGATCTAGTACCAGTGGCTCCATCCTCGGATCCAGGTAACATATCCTCCATCTCTATTCTTGTCATTTCTTCTTCCACTGATGTGTGTGCTATTGATCTTCGCATTGCTTTACCGAAGGGCACTCGTTGTTGTACTCAACACCCCTTGAGCAACTTTGTCTCCTACGATGCCTTATCTCCTTCCTACAAGGCGTTCATTACTTCTGTGGACACTATTCCTATTCGCACTTCTGTGGCAGAAGGATTGGCAATTCCAAATGGAAAACTGCTATGGTCGAGGAGATGCGTGCCTTAGACAAAAATAAGACATGGGAGCTTGTTGATTTGCCAAGAGACAAGAAGCCAGCTGGGTGCAGATGGGTATACACAGTTAAGTATCAGGCAGATGGGTCAATTGAGAAGTACAAGGCTAGATTGGTAGCAAAGGGGTATACTCAGACCTACGGGATTGACTATGTGGAGACCTTTGCACATGTGGCAAAGATGAATTCCAATAGGGTGTTGTTGTCTTTAGCAGCAAACCAAGCATGGCCTTTGCATCAGCTGGATGTAAAAAATGCTTTCCTTCATGGTGATCTACATGAAGAAGTCTATATGGTACCTCCACCAGGATTCAGCCCACCAGGGGATGGCAGCAATGTGTGTCGACTGAGAAAAGCCCTCCATGGTCTTAAGTAGCCTCCCGAGCTTGGTTTGAGAGGTTCACTCTAGCAGTGAAGAAGCTGGGGTATATTCAAAGCCAAGCCGATCACACCCTATTTGTGAAGCACTACTGCCCTCATCGTTTTTATTGATGACATCATTCTGGCAAGGAATGATGCAAAAGAGGTAACCAAGTTGAAGAACCATCTGGCAGGGGAATTTGAGACTAAGGACCTGGGGTTTCTCAAGTACTTTCTCAGCATAGAGGTTGCAAGATCCAGTCAAGGGATCTTCATCTCACAACGGAAGTACGTCTTAAACCTATTACAGGACTCTGGCAAGCTAGGAGCTAAGCCAGCTGAGACTCCCATAGAGCGGAACCACTAGTTGGCCGACTCGAGTAGTACGCCTTTATCTGATGTGGGGGGTTTTCAGAGACTGGTTGGGTGGTTGATCTATCTCTCCTTGACTCGACCAGACATTACCTATGCAGTAAGCGTTATCAGCCAGTACATGCATTCTCCTAGGGAGATCCATTTAGAGGTAGCACACTGGATTCTGAGATATCTCAAGTCTGCCCCTAGCAGAGGCCTTCTCTTCCAGAAGAATGACCACATGAGAGTTGAGTCATATACTGATGCAGACTGGGCAGGTGCCAAGGATGATAGGCGATCTACTTCAGACTATTGCACATTTGTTGGGGGCAATCTAGTTTCTTGGAGGAACAAGAAACAACATCCAATGCAGAGGCAGAATTCAAGGCAATGGCCCATGGCTTGTGTGAGATGCTCTGGTTGAAGATGTTAGTTGCTGAGCTTGGTTTTCCAGTCACGGGGTCGGTAAGCCTGTATTGCGACAACAAGGCTGCTATCAGTATTGCTCATAACCCGGTACAACATGATCGGGCTAAGCATATTGAAGTGGATCGTCACTTCATAAGGGAGAAGATTGTATCTGGAGAAGTCTGCACTCCATTTGTGAAGACCGATGAGCAAGTAGCGGATGTCTTCACTAAAGGAGTTCCCAGTTGGCAGCTTCACAGATGTTTATGCAAGTTGGGCATGCGGGATATCTATGCACCAACTTGAGGGGGAGTGTTATCAGATGCGTATTCTATATGTAGATGCGTATTTTATACGTATTGGGTTACTATGTAAATACCCCTTAATGTGATGGGTATACTTGTCTTTTTTTTATTCCCTTTCATATAAATTAGATTTATGGAGTCATTGTGACCTAAGCACAATAGACATCCTTTCTCTCTCTCTTCTCTACTCTCTACTCTCTCTTCTCCAAACCCAACCCTAACCTTAATTCTTCAAATTCAACTGGTAGGATCTTTGCCAGCATAGGGTAACCTTGTTGAACCCGTTAATTTCTTATAGTGCATGATACATCTGATTCATGTCCTGTGGTTTTTCCCTTTCAAGGGTTTCCACGTATATTCTCTGTTATTTAATTGCTTTGTAGTTATGCAATTGGAGAGGAATAATCAAGCGATCTTTGCTACAAGTATTGGCTGATTAATCCTTGGTGTTTGGGATCTCTAGGTGAGATAGGTTGATAAGATCGGATCAAAATTTAAATTGATCATTAGTGTTGATTCGACCTAATCATCCATCCCCCCCCTCTCTAGGTCTATATCTCAACATATACCTAGTAAATGAAAGGGAGCTTTCTTAGTTCCGTGAAGAAAGCCCTCTCAAAAGCAAGCTTAGACAATGGTTTAAGCCCACACAAACTTTTCTAGAAAGTCTAGTCAAAAGAACCCACCAAATCGCAATAGAAATACCGAACAAAGAAACAGCCTTTGGGGTTCCACTTCCAAAGCCTTCAATCCTCCTCTTCAAAACTTGAAACTAAGCCAAGTCTACAAAACAACTAACCAAAAGCTTCTAGCTTGCAGTCATTGATATTTCCATGGAAACCCAAGTCCCAAGATGTCCCTTTCTCACCATCTCCATTCAATCCTTAAGAAGATATCCTCGATGATCCGATATGGCAAAAAGAACTGGGAATGTTGATGAAAACGAGTTAGCCCCATACTATATGTCCTCCCAAACCTAACTCTACCTCCCTTGCATGAGATTGGATTCCTTGGCAATTAGATTGTACAGTGGACTGTTTCTGCTTTAGATATCTGCTAGCATACGTCTTCAGTTGCGTGTCCTTTGGCAAGGTGTCAGTAGTAGGAGTGGAAGGAAGCTCAGAATTCGGAGGCAAGTCAAGTGGTAGCATGGTAGGTCAAGTGGCACTGGTAGGGGAATCTCCCCCTGAGGAGACATCGGGCTCTCATCAATAAGTCCAAACTCCCCCTGAAGAGAAGTCCGATCAACCGAGAAAAAAGGAAGACTCTCGAAGAAGGTGACATCCAGGGAAACAAAACGACGATGAGTAGAAGGATGGAAGCACCAGTATCCCTTCTGAGTTGATGAGTAGCCAAGGAAGACACACCGAGCCGCTTTAGAATTTAACTTATCCTTCCCGTGATGAGAATGAACATATCAGACACAATCAAAGATTTTGGGAGGAACAGAGAACACATGACAGGAAGGAAACTGTAGTGACAGGGGACTGCAACCGAAGAACTCTCGATGGCATATGACTAATCAGATAGGATGTAGTGAACACAGTATTAGCCCAATAACCCTTTAAGAAGTGCAATAGCAACCCGAAGGACATGGCGATGATTGTGCTTAGCGATCCCATTCTGTTGAGGAGTGTCGGCACATGAAGTCTAATGGATGATGCCTTGCTCTTCAAGGTAGGAGGCAAGGCCACTATACATGTATCCCCCCCATTATCAGAGCGCATGACTTTCAACGTGGTATCCAGCTGATTGCACACCCTCTTATGGAAGGACTAAAAGATAGCGTGCACCTCATTCTTGGATTTCATGAGATATATCCAAGTGTAGCTACTGTAATCATCCACAAACACCACAAAGTAGCAGAAGCCAAACACAGGAGTGGCATTTAGTCCCCAAACATCAGAGTGCACAAGTTGTAATGGAGAAGTACCTTTATTATTACTGATCGTGAAAGACACTCGACATTGTTTAGCAAGTTCACAAGTTTCTCAATGGAACTCAAAAGACGGAATAGACACAAACTTAGGTAATAGACGCTTCAAAACAGTAAAAAGGTAAATGACAAAGCTGTTATACCATCGCATTAGCAGGTCTTTATTGACTCGAGGACTACTGATGCTCATACTGGACTTATGTGCAACTGAGAATGAAGTCGGCTTGCTATTGAGCAGGTACAATCCACCATCCTCCAATCATTCACCTCCTCTCCATGTCTTGAAAGACACAATGAGTTGGGAAAAAAGTAACACTGCAATTTAGGATATTGGTAAGATAGCTAACAGAAAGCAGGTTAGTGGTGAATTTTCTATATACTTCAGAAAATTTTGTTGTGAGAAATATTTTCATCTGTACATAGTTTTGGGCACTTCTATTGTGTTATAATCAGCTTTAATAGTGTAACTTATGAGTGTATAGGCATGTCAACTATGATCTCCTTGTGGAGCACCATCACTTGCAAGTATGTCGTTTTGAAATATTCTTTTGTTTTTATAATAATTGGAAGGATTTAAAGATTCATTTTTTTAACCAGCATAGTGTGTTTTTAACTTTCCAGGTATCGCCCGAATTGCTACCCAAAAATGAAACTAAATAAATTTGCAATAGCCCATTTATGGGATTCTTGATATGTTACTTCTTGAATTATATTGCTGATGACGGTCTAACTGATATACCTTTTATTTATGATCTTTGTCAACAATTTTATGCATTTCCTAAATTGTATCCTGGACAGAATCAGAAGGGCAGGAGAACTGTTGACGTATATTCGCACTTTGAAGATGTATGGTTGGGAGCTTCTATTTGCCAATCGCTTAAGGGAGACAAGATCCTTGGAAGTGAAGTACTTATCTGTATGAAACTGTATTCCACTGTTGAGATTGCTTCAGATTAGTGCAATTAATGGGATATCTTAGTTTCTTTTCAACTTTTTGCATAAATTTCCAATCCTAACATATATATCCATTTTTTATCAGACTCGAAAGTATTTGGATGCATGGTGTGTATTTTTTTGGGCGACAACGCCGTCACTTTTCTCTCTGTCCACATTTGGGCTCTTCACACTAACAGGGCATCCACTAAATGCGGCAACGGTATTTTCTGCGTAGATGTGATATCTCACTCATAAAGTTAAGTTTCAGCAATTCATTGTGGACAAACTGATTCCTTCTGTGCATACCTTATTTGCAGGTGTTCACATGTCTTGCTCTGTTCAATACCTTGATCTCTCCATTAAATTCATTTCCATGGGTCATTAATGGGTTGATTGATGTGAGTTGCCCCTATGTTATATTGTTGAATTGTAACCAGCATAGTATATTAGGCCTTTCTTGATTGAAATGCTACATTCCTTCTGTACTGCATTCCAGGCCATCATATCTACTAGGCGGTTGAGCACATTCCTCTCCTGTTCTGAGCCTATTTCTGAATGGGTACATACAGCTGATTTGTCATCACCATCTCTCTCCAAAGGCCTGGATGATTCTACCCTTGAACATATGGCTGTTGTTGTCCGAAATGCATCTTGTGTTTGGTCAAACAGCAATGAGGAGGAACAAAGCTCAGTGTTGAATCACATAACTCTTGACATTCCTAAGGGATTCCTTGTTGCAGTAATCGGAGAGGTTATGACTGTGCTTCAGGAGTTCCAAGATTTCCTTCTTACTTGTTCATAATTTATTTTTCTCTAACATTGCGCATTGATGGCAGCAAGGTATTAAATTTTGATTTTGAGGTATATTTGGACCAGCCTGAAAATGGAAGTATTTTGACCAGTGTTGGAATAATACAATTTTCATGGAAACATGGTGAAATTTTTTGTTGAAACTAGAGAAAATCATAAATCAAGTATTAACACACTCATAAGCCATCAAACTGTAATAAACAGCCATATGGAGTGTGGAAATAAATGTTTTGTTACATGTTTTTGCAAGTATGTGAGAGCCTAACAGCTAAAAACAGTTGTAATTACACATGAAAATGATTATAGTCATCAAAATAGAGATTACATGACTCATGGGAAGGTCACAACTCACAGACATACAGACCCTTGGCCCCATTGCCACCATCCTGGTTAAAACCTTGAGAGAACTGATGCCAAATATAATTACAGTAATGGGTCCATGATATGATGTACATGGTACAAGTTCTAATAATCCTAGACATATTGCCCGTATTTCTAAAGACTAATACCCACTGGTGGGGTGTCCATGTAGACTTCTTCCAGCAAATGACAATGCAAGAAGACATTCTTCACATCGATCTGGTGGAGTTCCCAAAAAAAGTTGTTAGCCAAAGATAAAAAGAACCCGAATAGAATTCATCTTCGCTACCGGAGCGAAGGTCTCCAGATAATCGATCCCTAGGTTGTGAATAGCCTTTGGCAACTAATCTGACGTTGTACCTATCAACAGATCCATCTGACTTGTACTTCACTGTGAACACCCACTTACAACCAGCAGATTTCTTCCCCCTTTAATAGCAGTACCAGTTCCTAGGTGTCATTTTTGTCTAGCGCCTTCATTTCTTCTGACATAGCTTGCTTCCAATGTGGATTGGCTAATGCCTCTTTGACACTGGAAGGGATGGAAACAGGAGACAAAGAAGCTACAAAGGAATGATAAGATGGAGACAAGGCATGGTAGGAAACAAACTAGGAAATTGGATGCAAAGTGCAACTACATTTACCTTTGCAAAGTGCAATAGGAACCTCAATATTGGGGGGTTGACTTGGCTCCTCAAGGATATGGCATGGTGGATCAGCGGGGACTTTCTTATCTCGTCTGCTGTAGACATTGCTATAGAGATTAGGCATTGGTGTAACGGGTCTCATATTGTCCTCAAGTGTAGTAGGTACTGGAATGAGAGGTAGAGGGACGATGGAAGATGACCCGGAAAGGGATTCATTTCACTAGCCTTCGCAAACCACTCCCCCTGGATAGGACCCTATGGATGAACAGGATAGTAAGGTTGGTCCTCAAAAAAGTGACATCCATCATGACAAACAGACGGCGAGAAGGTGGGTGGTAGCACTTGTAGCCTTTCTGAGAAGAAGAAGAACTAAGAAACACACACTTGAATGCTTTAGGGTCAAGCTTAGTATGTGCAGGACCCAAGATATGGACAAAACACATGCACCCAAAGACTTTTGTGGAAACAGGAAACAAGGGACGATTTGGAGACAGAACTCCAAAAGATGTCTGGAAATTCAAGACACTAAAAGGGGTCTGGCTAATGATGTAACAAGCAGTGAGGACGACATGAAACCAAAAGTGTTGGGGAACATTCATCCCAATAAGCAATGATCGCCCGATTTCCAATAGATGACGATTCTTTCGCTCTTTAGTTCTATTATGTTGCAGTGTAGAAACACGTGATGTTTGTTGTTCGATCCCCTAATCTGCACAGAACTATCTCAGACCACCATAAGTGCACTCTCTCCCATTAGCAGAACGAAGGATCTTAATCTTCTTTCCAAACTGAGTATGTACCATAAGATGAAAATTTTTAAAGATGGAGTAAACATCATCTTTGTTTTTCATCATGTGCACCCACATACATCTGCAGGGCCGTCTCGATACAAGTTGAGGCCTAAGGCAAAAACTACTCTGCCTTTTTTTATATTTAATATATTAATATATATGGTATTCATTAATTAAAAAAATTAAACTCTCTATATTATTGGAAATCTTTAGATAATTTTTTTTGATAATCAAAAACTAGGAAAAAAAATTAGATGTAGAGGACTCCGTTGTAGTCAAAGCAAAGGACTCTCGTGGCCCTACATAGATCTTTTTGGGCCCAATGACTGCGTGGATGTTCAGCCCACCTATTGATAGATAAACACACTTTTTTTTTATAAAAATTGATAGATAAACACACTAAAAATCAACTTGATTGATTATTTCTAACCATTGGATTTACTACCCAAAAAACATGCTTGAATCTAACGGCTAGAATTGTTAATGTCACAGACCAGACTTTAGGGTTAGGGTTTCACATGGTTTTAAGAAGAAGGTTAAGAGCTTCTATTCAAGATAAAAGATGGATGTTACATTAGTTAGGGTTGGGCTATTTATAGCCTACATAGAAAAGAGCTGAAATAAAGATAAAAAGGACTAAAATACCCTTAGAGGGCTATACTATGCTAAGTACAAAAATAACTATCTACTATAATCTCTAACACCCCCCTTCAAACTCATGATGTAACGGTAAGAAGCATCGAGAGAGTTTGTCAAGTAGAAAGTGAAAATGAGTAGTAGTGTGAGACTTCGTAAAGAAATCAGCCAGCTACATCTGAGAGGAGACATAGGGAAGAGTAAGAAGGCACTGTTGAAGACACTGGCGCACAAAGTGACAGTCAATTTCAATGTGCTTGGTACGCTCATGAAAAATAGAGTTGTGTGCAATCTGAACAGCACTCTTATTGTCACAGAACATCGGCGTAGGTGCAGAGAGAGGAACACCAAGATCACTAAGCAGACGTCGAAGCCAAACAATCTCTTGAGCGGTGGAAGCCATAGTACGATACTCAGCCTCAGCAGAGGATCGCGAAATGACAGTCTGTTTCTTGCTCCGCCAAGAGATCAAGGACTCACCCAAGAAAACACAAAATCCAGTGGTGGATTTGCGATCCGTAACATCACCGGCCCAGTCAGCATCAGAGTAGGCAAGCAGCTCCAAAGAAGAGGATGATGAAAGAAGTAGACTCTGAAATAAGGTGCCCCGTAGATAGCGAAGAATCCGAATAACAACGGCCCAGTGAACACTAGTAGGAGCAGAGACAAACTGACTGACAATATGCACCGCATAAGTGATGTCAGGTCGAGTAATAGTCAGATTCACAAGGCTGCCAACAATGGTACGATACAGCGTTGGATCATCAAGCGGAACACCATCAGAGGGAGCAAGTCGCACATGAAGCTCAAGAGGAGTATCCACAGTCCCAGTATCAGTAAGACGAGCCCGCTCAAGAATATCTGAGGCATACTTGGACTGAGAAAGCAAGTAGCCTCGAGGAGAGGAGGCGACTTCAGTGCCAAGAAAATACCTAAGAGTCCCCAAATCCTTCATCTCAAACTCATGATGGAGTTGAAGTTTCATAGAGGCAAGCCCAGCGATATCATCCCCAGTCAAAATAATATCATCCACATACAACAGGAGAAATACACTGCCAGCAGCTGAAGTGCGAAGAAACAAAGTAGGATCAGAGGCGCTCGGAAGAAAACCATACTGATGAATGACAGTTGAGAATTTCTCAAACCAAGTATGAGGGGCTTGCTTGAGACCATATAGAGCCTTCTGTAGGCGACAAACCTCACCAGGCTGATGAGGAACCCCAGGGGGAGGAGTTATGTACACCTCCTCAGTCAAGTCACCATTCAGGAAGGCATTCATGACATCCATCTGCGATAAAGACCACTGACGAACAGATGCAATAGCAATCAATAGGCGAATTGTGGTCATCTTGGCTGCAGGAGCAAAAGTCTCCTCATAGTCAATCTCATACTCCTAAGTGAAACCACGAGCAACAATGCGGGCCTTATAATGTTCAACAGAACCATCAGACTTGGTTTTAATTTTAAAGATCCATCGGCTACTAACGGCATGTTAGTCAGGCAGTAGGGGCTGCAAGTCCGAAGTAGCGGTCCCGTGTAAGGCCGAAAGTTCCTCATCTATGGCCTGGTGCCAACGAGGATCAACGTTGGCCTCCTTATAGGAGGTAGGCTCAGAATGACCATGGATAGTGGTGAGAAATGAGGCAAATTCAGCTGAATAGCAAGAGTTGGAGAAACCCAACTTCTGAGGTGGACGCCGAGTCCTCTGCGGATATCTGGGAGCAGTACGCTCAATACTGCTGGGATCCGAAGAGACAGTAGTGGGATCAGTCTCTGAAGGAGAAGGCATAGGAATCAGATCTGAAAAAGGATCCACATAAATCAGATCAGATGGCTGAATCTCTCTCGACCGATCAGGAATCTGAAACAGAGGAATACGCTCCAAGAAAATAACATGCCGAGATACATATAGTTTTCGCCCAAGAGAATCATAACACCGGTACCCCTTCTGAGTATCGTTGTATCCCAGGAAGACACACATAATAGATCTGCGAGATAGTTTGCCGCGATCAACAGAATGACAAAGGACAAAACAAGTGCATCCAAAAACCTTCAGAGAGGTGTAGTCAGGAGCTCTCCCATACAACCTCTCGTAGGGGGATATACCAGCAGTCAGAGTAGTCCGAAGTCAGATAATTAAGTGCACAGCAGTAAGAACAGCTTCGCCCCAAAAGACACTAGTAATAGAAGCAGAAAGAGACATAGATCTAGCAGTCTCCATAATATGACGATGCTTGCGCTCTGAAACGCCATTCTGTTGGGGAGTGTCAGTACAAGAGGACTGATGAATAGTCCCATCAGAAGCTAGAAGATCACCAAAATCACCAGAGGTGTACTCACCACCCAAGTCTCCACGAAAACATTTAATAACACAGGAAAACTGAGTCTGAATCATAGATTGAAAAGCAATAAAAATAGACAGAAATTCAGAATGTCGTTTCATCAAGAAAACCCAACAGTAACGAGAATAATCATCAATGAAAGACACAAAATAACGAGACCCCCCTTTGGTAGCAAGAGGAGCCAGTCCCCACACATCAAAATGAACTAAATCAAAAGGAGCAGAAGAGACAGAGGTACTATGAGAAAAAGGTAAAGCAGTAAATTTTCCAAGTTTGCATCCACTACAATCAGAAATGTCATGACAAGATAGATCCCCCAAAGCACTAGTAGAGACAAGGTACTTTAGGCGGGACCCTGAAACATGGCCTAATCTAGAGTGCCATAAGTAATAATCACTAGATGTAGGGCCAAGTCTGAAAGATGAAGTATCAACAGCAGAAACAGAAGGAACTAAGGAAGCAGAAGACATTGCAGAAGCTCTGTCAGGGTAGTGAAATGCTTCTAAGACGTACAGACCGCCTTCTTTATGACCGGTCCCAATCAACCTGCGAGAATGACGGTCCTGCACAAAACAACGAGAGTCGGAAAAAGAAACAAGACAACCAGAGTGACAAAGTTGACTAACAGAAATAAGACTCAGAGTAAGCTGGGGAAGAAAATAAACATCAGGCAGAGATAGCTGAAAAAAAGAAACAGAACCAACTCCAGTTAATGACATGGAGGTGCCATTAGCTGCAAAGATACTCATAACCTGTGAAGGAGAAGTAAGAGTGAGAAATAAAGAGCTATCATGAGTCATATGATGAGTAGCACCATAATCAAATATCCATGTGGTCGGACGACTACCTGGGGAGGCCCCAGAAGAGGAGCCAGCAAAGGGAACTATATCAGGACGCTGAAGAAGAAAGTGCTCCATCTGAGCTGCCACATCACCAAAAGAAGTGTCACTGTAAGATGAGAATGCAGTCGAAACTGGAGGAGTCAGAGGCATAAGCGCCTGATGAGATGGGTGAGCATGATGGCCTGGAGGAGGACGTGGCTGAAACTGTGGTGGAGGACCCCAAAACTACTGCTGAGGTACCCCTCCATATGGAGATTGTGGGGCAGGACCTCGAAACTGCTGCGGATAGGAAAATGGTCCTCTAAGCTGTGGCTGAAGCTTCTTGGGACACTGACTCTTCCAATGGCCCTTCTGGTGACAAAAGGCACGCTCATCACTGGCAGGCTTGTGATGTGACTGATTCTTCGAAATAGCACTAGGCTGAAACCTGGACTGAGCAGCTAAAACAGACTGGAAGGGGGCAGCAGGGATCCCCTTTCCTGTATGAGTCCTGAAATGAGTCTCCTCTGCCAGAAGCTCACTAACAACAGCATCAATAGTAGGAAGAGGACTACGGTGAAGGATGGAGCCCCGAAGTCCCTCAAAATCATCTCTCAAAGCAATTAGAAACTGAACCAAACGCTGTTCATCCCGATAGGTGATGTACGATTTTACAGAACTCAAATCAGATTGTTTCGTGAGTGCTAACTGATCCCACAAAGTAGTCATGGCATTATAAAATTCTTGAATGCTCCTATCTCCTTGTCTCAAGCCCCGTATGTCGGATTCAAGCTGATAGCGCTTGGCAAAGTTGGATTGACTATACAACTTGGCAAGATGATCCCACATTTCCTTGGCTGTGGAAAATTTTGCCAGTTGCATGCCAATAGATCAATCAACGGAGTTGTTAATCCATGTGATGATCTTAGAATTTGCCACATTCCATTTAAGGAGATCTGAATCATATGTTTCCTTAGTCTCATCAGTAGGGGATGATGTCGTCCCAACAACATGACTCCACATTTGTTTGCCATTCAAAAAGATGGTGCATAACATGAGACCAAAAGCCATAATTATCTCCAACAAGTTTTTCTGAAATGGCTTGAAGAGAATCTGATCGTTCCTCACCCATAATGAACTCCGAAAAGAACAAAAGAAACCCAAAGTAAAGAAAGACAAGGCTAAAAAACCAGCCCACAGATGTCAGATCAGAGAAAAAGAACAAGGGAGATCAGAAAAGGATGTAAAAAAAAGAAAAGAAATCAAGGATGATAGCTAGAGGGGGTGTGGAAGATCATTGACAGTCCAAATCTGTCCAAAAAGGAGCCAGGCGGTAACTAGTTTGGATAAACATAATCAAAACTCACTCAAAACTGATCCAAAGAGAGTGAGAGATGGTTCGTAGGAAAGCTAGGATAGAGGGGAAGAGAAACGAACCAGCAAGAGGAGCCAAGAAGTCCTCTTAAGGTTCCACAGTCAAAAATGGCGGTAAACAGGTGTTGAATATTGCAGACAGAGAAAATTCAAAAACTCCATGAAGATGATGCTAAAAAATTCAGCAAAAATAACCATAAATCTCCAAAAATTATTTACCATCAGATGGGAGGTTCGTGAGAAAAGTAGCTCGACCAGATGCTGACGTCAGCAGTGTATAATGATGACGTCATCATAACAGCGTCATCTCAAAGTTCGTGCCTTGCTTCTAAAGCATTGTTCCAGCTCTGATACCATGTTAATTATTTCTAACCATGATTATTTCTAACCATTGGATTTACTACCCAAAAAACATGCTTGAATCCAACAGCTAGAATTGTTAATGTCACAAACCAGACTTTAGGGTTGGGGTTTCACATGGTTTTAAGAAGAAGAAGGTTAAGAGCTTCTATTCAAGATAAAAGATGGATGTTACATTAGTTAGGGTTGGGCTATTTATAGCCTACATAAAAAAGAGCTGAAATAAAGATAAAAAGGACTAAAATACCCTTAGAGGGCTATACTATGCTAAATACAAAAATAACTATCTACTATAATCTCTAACAAGAATCATGTTCTAAAAAGTACTGAAATCCATGACTAGAGCTAATCAATCAGGTTGATTTTTGGTTTGTATATCCAATAAGAGGTGGGCTAAAAATACATTTGGTTAATGGGACTTGGGCTGGGGGCCTTTTCTCACTAAGGGGCCTTAGGAGACCGACCGCCTAAATGGCATTGAGGTAGAGCCAGTCCTGTTCATTTGCTACAATCATCGACAAAGGTAACAAAATAGCAGAAGCCCAGTAAAGAAGTAATAGGGGAAGGACCCCAAACATCAAAATGTATAATGGGAAAAAGAACTTTTTTTCAAACTTATGGGAAAAGAGGAGCAACAATGTTTTCCCAATTGACAGACTTCACATTGAAACTTAGACACAGACATAGACTAAACAAAGACCAAAATAGATGATGCAAATACTGAAAAAAAAATATGACCTATTTATCCTGGATTTATTGACCTCCCTACTACAACTATGAAACGTTTGTGCTCGTGCTGGAATGTCAAGAGTGTACACACCATCCGCTTCACGACCACTGCCAATCATCCTCTTTGTTGTAAAGTCCTGGAAGATACAATGAGAGGGAAAAAACGTCACATTGCAGTTCAAAGTTTTGGTAATGCTACTAACAAATACAAGATTAGTAGTAAGGTTAGGGACATGTAAAACATTGGATAAAGGAAGACTAGGAGAGATTGTGATGGTTCCTTTACCAACTATAGATGATAAAAAAACATCAGCTAAACGAACTTCATCCCTTCCTAAACAAAGATTGTAGGAATGAAAGGACGAAGACATACCCGTCATGTCGTCAGAAGCTCCTAAATTGATGATCCAGGAGGTGGACTGAAATATAGACACGTGATGGCAGAGGCAAAGGTACCTATGTGGGCAAACAAGTATGTAGTTGTGGAACCCTCCAACTGAGATATAAGAGCGTGCTACCTATCAAAATCTGCCTGGGAAAAAGGTACTGATGCCGCAGGGGTCGTCGTCTGGGAGCTGGGTGGATCATCTGTCATGTCATTGTTGGATGTATTGTGGGCTGATTAAAGTCTGCCCTTAGGCGAAAATGTGGTTGGACGGCCAACTAGATCCCAACATGTTACTCTAAGATGCCCAAACTTTCCACAATGATCACATTTGGGCCGCTCTCTACTAGAGGTAACCTATGTGTATTAGCCAAACTTCTTCCCCCTATAGCCTGCCTGCTAACCTGTATGTTTGCTGCCATGGCTGATTTGTCACTCACAGGAATATTCTGCTGTCCAATGGCCAATCTTATATTCTCCTCACTTTGAACATAAGAGTACATGGTATTGAAAGGAGGGAGTGGGTCTCTGCTCAGGATCTAAATGCGAACCATCTCAAACTCCGGATTCAAGCCAACAAGAAACTAAAAACGTCTCAACATGCCGATTGAACTGCTCACAGTCTTTGTTGCTTTCCCAGTCAAAAGGTAGGTAGTGGTCTAATACCTCCCACATATTACGCAACTCGAAGAAATAACTTGACTATGGTTTCTCCCCCTGTTTGAGATGAGAGATGTTCTACTCTAAGTAATAGACTCTAGCACTACTCTGGGCCTGAGAATATGTCTAGGCTACTGATTCCTAAATCTGCTGTGCAGTCTTGAAAAAACGATACCCTCAGCTAATCTGAGGCTACATCGAGAGCACCAGCCAAGACATGACCAAGGAGTTTTCAGCATCCCATTGGTCATAATGAGGATCTGTAATGCTGGTTTTTTTTCCTTCCCATTTAGATAACCCACCTTTCGTCTCCGTGGATGGCGAACTTCTCAGACTAGGCCCAGTACAGGTAGTTCATACCATCAAGCGTGACTATTGTAATCTGGAGATTTGGATTCCCATCTCTGACATGTGATGTTCCAAATCTACTATTTGTAGTAGTAGTAGATGACTGTCCTGAAGTCTCTTATGACATGACTTTGGTAATGTTCTACAATTCAAAAAAATCCATAATACGCTAAATCACTTGAAAAAAACATACCCGATAAGATATGACATTCGACTGACAGCTTTTCACTGCATCACGAACAAGAACCCTACTAATTTTTTCCTCAGGAAGGGGCTGTTACAGTCGTGACATGGATTGTGACAGCCAAATGGAGTGTCAAACCAAACCTGGAGAGTACCTGGAGACTAGCCCTAGGGTTTATAGGGGGTGTGACACCCTTAGGACACGCTTCTTGGGGGTGCAGTAATCTTGGGGAGAAAACCCCTACAGTTTTGGGAGGTGCAGCACCCTCGAAAAAAAAACCTTTTGGGTTTTTGAGAAAAATCCTTATAACCAATTTGGAAGAAACGAAGAAGAGAAAAAACCTGTAGATCTTCTTGCTCTGATACCCAAGTTGAAATATAACCCCTAGAAGTGTGAGAGAAGATTGAGATACTTTATTACATGAGTTGGGTCCCTTTATATAAGCAAGTGGCCAAGATAGACTCAACTACTTATTTGATGTTGGATTAGAATAAAGAAAAAACAATCAAGGACACGTATGCTAACAATAACAACATAATGTTACGGTACCGGTTTCCATAATCAACGGAAGAATTACGTGTCACAGCATGCGAACTACTGGAAAGAACTCAAAGTATGTAAAACACATGCCAAAATGAAATAGACTGTTAACTACTATGTTCATCATTTTCTTATATTTTAATAATTTTTTATAACTTTTAGTTTATAAAATACTAATAGTTTTAACTTTTAACTAATTAGAATAAACAATCAAATAAAAAATTAATTTACTTCATCAAATGAGTGTCGCAAAAATGAAGACTTGAGATGGATGGATGAAAAAACTAGGAAACACAAAATTAGAACAAGCACATTCAAGGAAATCTAGGAATAGTCCCAATCGGAGATAAAATAGTGTAATGTCAATTGAGATGGTGTGGGCACATACCAACAACGACACTAGTGAGAACGAGTGTTTTGGTACAAGTTGGAGGCCATAAAAGGAAGAGAGGCAGCAAAAATGACATGGAACGAGGTAGTAAGAAAGAATTTGAACACAGATGCCTTGACAGAAAACTTCAAATACCTCAAGATCCTATAGAGGAGATCAAGCTACAAGCCTACAACTTGAGGTGCGCATGCACACTAACTGGCCACACTTACAGCAATTGCAACTCTAGACCAGCTTACCTACATCAGGTGAAGAAAAATTAAAAAAAACTGTAATACATGCCATGGAGTCTGTTATCACTTTTTATTTTTATTTTTTGCTTCAGTAAAGTTTAAACCAGTTGCATAAGGAAGTTTTCTATATTTCGGAGAGAATGGTATAAATCTACAATAAAATTCTTGAAGATCTAGAAATGCTTCATTTGTTCAACCGTTGGACAAATTAGCATTTGAATCTTGTAATTCATTTCTTTACATTCTTCTATGATTACTAATGAATTCTAGCACCTTTGAACTAATTAGCTTTTGAATCTTGCACTTCATTTTTTTGACATTCTTCTCTGATTGTCTAATTAATTCTAGCATAATGCTGAGCCGAATCTTGTATTCATATGCATATAAAAAAGTGAAATGGAACAAAGAAATGAATAGACAGTTCACTATGGAAACTTGATCATCTAATCTTTTTAATCCCATTTTCTCTGTAAAAGATCTCTTTCTGTGTACATTACCTCACCCTTTACACTTGACTGTTGGCCATCTGTATTCAGGTTGGTTCAGGCAAATCATCCTTGTTAAATTCAATTTTAGGAGAAATGCGGCTCATTCATGGTTCGGTACATTCTCGTGGTTCAGTAGCATATGTATCACAGGTTCATCTATTCTTCTTAGCAAGAACATGCCTAATCTTTGTGCTTCTAATAGAATAGAATATCCTTATGCTGGCTGTTGCCAATTGTACCTGTAGGTGTCATGGATTCTGTCGGGCACAATACGTGATAATATCTTGTTTGGAAAGGATTATGACACTAAAAGGTTACATGCATGAACTTCAAAAAATATTTCTGATTCAATGGAAATTTTGTTATTTGTCCTCTATTTTACCAGTGTCCATCTCTACATCTTATTTTCTGAATTGATGCACATTGAAAGTCAGAAACTTTTCCTTGTTGCTAATTTTTTTCCTACCTGAACTCCTCAAAAAGAAAATCCGGACAGAAGCTTTCTCATTTCTATGAACTCTCGATTCCCCCACTTTGAGCAGATATGCAGAAGTACTGCAGGCATGTGCACTTGATGTTGATGTATCACTAATGGTTGGGAGAGACCTAGCTTATATTGGAGAGAAGGGAGTCAACTTATCAGGTGGACAGAAAGCACGTCTCGCATTGGCAAGGTAAAATCTATTTTGCTAATCTGAGTGGTTAACTTCATATAGTTACCAATATTGGAAAATTTTGTCCCAGTCCTTATCATAAGTTGAGCAATTTCCAGGGCTGTGTATTGTGGTGCGGATATATTCATGCTCGATGATGTGCTCAGCGCAGTTGATGCACAAGTGGCCTGTTGGATTTTATACAATGCTATCCTGGGCCCTTTGATGAATCAGCGGACGCGCATTCTCTGTACTCATAATGTTCAGGTTGTTCCTTTACTAAGTCATTTCAAACCATTTTGCTTGAGAAAAGTTTATGGGTTAGTAGGTAGAAAGAGAAGCATTAGATATTCTGGGTACTAACATACTCACGATAGTACCTACTACCTACTACTCAGTATATATTACACAAATGGTGCATATTCTTTTCAATATGAACTGTTCACTCAGTACATCTCATTTTACCATCCAATTAAGTACACCTTTTTTTCTAACTGCTGGCCTTGTATTTCTGGCCATCCAGAAATGATTTAATTGGTTGGGTAATTAGGATCATCCAATTGGGCTGATTTTGTCTCACAAATCTTCTGGATGGCCCCGAAAATTGGTCCATTTGGACTTAGAAAAGTATGCACTTCTTTTATGGTAGATGCTTCTACTATCAAATCATAGTAGTGGTGGACTATCCCATATGTGCCCCCACGTACAAAATGATACCAGGTCTCTGTTGTTGTTTGAGGTTGTCACCAATATGCTAAAGATTGAGAGAGAGAGATAATGGAGGTTAGGGAGAGAATGAGAGATTAGGGTTTGAGAGAGAATGGAGAGATTGAAGTGAATATTCAATCTCCCATATGTAATATTTATAAGTAGGGGAAACCCCTTCTACAAGTAAAGGAGAAATCATCCACTAACATGAAATAAAGAGATTGTGGGTTAAGTGGATGGGCTCATCACTTAACCCATAAGAAATAGAGAATAAACCTCAAGTGGGGTAGTGGAACGCAGCCCACTAAGAACACCCCCACGTGGGTGTACATAGAATCTAACACTCCCCCCTCAAACTGGTGCGAAAATATCCATCATGCCCAGCTTGGCTATCAATGTATTCAGGATTAACTTGTTAACTCCCTTAGTAAGTATATCGGCAACCTGCTCCTGAGTCCTTACATAGGGTGTACAAATCAATCCCTGTTGAAGCTTCTCCTTGATGAAGTGCCTATCAACCTCGATGTGTTTAGTTCTGTCATGCTGAACTGGGTTGTGAGCAATGCTAATAGCCGCTTTGTTGTCGCAATAGAGGCTCATTGGGTCTGTCACCTTGACTCCTAGTTCTACTAACATGATCTTCAGCTACAAGAGCTCACATACTCCATGTGCCATGAAGCGGAACTCTGCCTCTGCACTGGATCGGGCAACAACTGGTTGTTTCTTGCTCCTCCAAGACACCAAGTTGCCTCCAACAAAGGTACAATAACTTGATGTAGACCGTCTATCGGTCACTGCACCTGCCCAATCAGCATCACTGTATGATTCCACCCTGAGGTGGCCATGAACTCCAAACAATATGCCTTGACCTGGTGACCCCTTGAGATACCGAAGAACTCTGTATGCAGCCTCAAGATGTGGTGACCGAGGTGAATGCATGAATCGGCTAACGACGCTTACTGCATAAGCAATGTCAGGCCGTGTATGGGCAAGATATATCAATCTGCCAACCAATCACTGAAATAAGGCAGGATCACCTAGAAGTGTACCGTCCTTGGAATTCAACTAATGGTTTTGATCAATAGGAGTATCTGCTGGTTGCGAACCCAAATACCCAGTCTCGCTCAGTAAGTCTAGGACATACTTTCTCTGTGAAATGAAGATGCCTCTCGATGACCTGGCAACCTCAATCCCTAGAAAGTATCTCAATGGTCCTAGATCTTTCGTCTCAAACTCAGACGACAAGAAGACCTTGAGCCTTGTGATCTCTGTCAGGTCACTCCCCATAATGACTATGTCATCCACATATACGATCAATGCAGTGGTACTGGTCTGTAGATGCTTCACAAAAAGAGTGTGATCTGCCTGACTCTGTGTGTAGCCTACCTTTCTCACTGCATTGCTGAACCATTTAAACCAAGCTCAAGGAGATTGCTTCAACCCATATAAAGCTTTCTTCAGTCTGCACACCATGTCTTCACTTCCAGCAAGCTTCAACCCTGGTGGCACTTTCATGTAAACTTCCTCTGTTAGGTCCCCATGTAGAAAAGGGTTCTTTACATCCAGCTGATGTAAAGGCCATGACCTGTTTGCAGCCAAGGACAGTAGAACCCTGATTGAGTTCATTTTGGCTAGAGGTGCAAATGTTTCCCGGTAATCTATCCCATAGGTCTGGGTGAACCCCTTGTCAACTAGCCGAGCTTTGTACCTATCAATGGAACCATTTGCCTTGTGCTTCATGGTGAAGACCCACTTGCACCCCACTGGTTTCTTCTCCCTGGGTAAAGAAACAAGATCCCATGTCTTATTTTTTTCAAGAGCCTGCATTTCGTCTATCATAGCCCCTTTCCACTTTGGGTGACTAAGTGCATCTGCAATGGTAGATGGCAAGGAAACAGACGAAACAGTGCTAACAAATGTCTAATAAGATGGAGACAATGACTGGTAAGAGATAGGGTGCTCGGTGCAAGTGCGTACACCCTTACGAAGTGCAATGGGTATATCCTCCTCTGGAATAGGAGTCTTTGAGGACTCATGAACTAAAGCAAGGGTAGAAACAATACCTGGATCTAGATCCGAGGGTAGACTGGCAGGCACAGAATCAGTGACTTGTCCTTTCTTCCTGGATCTCGCATAAACTCGCATATCCGCCGCTGTAGTAGTAGAAGTGTCCTTGTCAATAGTAGATACAGATTCGACCATAGGCATAGGAGTGGAGATGGGTACAAGAACCGGCATGGGGACAGGGCTCTCGTCCATAATATCACACTCCCCCTGAAGAGAGACCCTACTGCCAAAGAACGGAACATGCTCAGCAAAGGTGACGTCCAGAAATGTGAAACATCGACGCGAACCCGGATGATAGCATTTGTATCCCTTCTAAGTGGAAGGGTACCTCAGGAAAATACATCTCAAGGCCCGTGCATCAAGTTTGTCACGAGAGTGACGATGAACATGCACATAGCATACACACCCAAAGACTTTGGGAGGAACAATGAAGGCTGGACTATCGGGACACAGGACAGACAAAGGGGTCTGAAAGCCAAGAATGCGAGAGGGCGTGCGATTGATGAGATACGCAGCCAGAAGGATGTATTCAGACAAAAAAGATTTTGGAACCTGCATCCCAAGACAAAGGGCACGCTCAACCTTGAGAAGACGACAATGTTTTCTTTCAACTTTCCCATTTTGTTGGGGAGTCGATGAACAAGATTTGATGTACAATGCCATGAGTGGCAAAGTAATCTATAAGGCTCCCGTCTAGGTACTCACCCCCATTATCAGATCGGATAATTTTGAGTAGGGTACTGAACTGAGTAGTGGTCATCTTGTGGAAGGTTTAAAAAATGAAAGAAACATCATCTTTCGACTTCATAAGATATACCCAGGTAAAGCCACTGAAATCATCAACAAATCTAACAAAATATCGGAATCCAAATAAAGACATCACCGGGGCAGGACCCCAGCCATCAGAATGCACAATATTGAAAGGAATAATACTTTTATTTTCACTAAGAGGAAAAACAGTGCAACAATGCTTTGCAAGTTATCAAGTTTCACAGTGGAACGGAACATTTCAAAGAGAAGAGAAAGCAGGAAAGACACTTTAAAACTGACACAGGTACATGACCAAGCCGGTTATGCCAAAGCAATAACCGGTCTTTATTCACTCGACTACTGCTACTGATGCTAGACTGATGTGTTGAAGAAGAAACTGAACGATCCAGGAGGTACAAGCCACCTTCCTCACGTCCACTGCCAATCGTCCGCCTCGACTACAGATCCTGAAACACACAGTGAGAAGGAAAAAATATTACACTGCAATTAAGATTCTTGGTAAGGCTACCGACAGATAAAAAATTAGCTGTAAACTGAAGAACATGCAGTACCGAGGACAAGGTTAGTGCTGAAGAGGCATGAACATTGCCCTTCCCGGAAACAGAGGAAAGGGTGCCATCAGCTATCCTAAGCTTGTCAAGACCAGAACAAATAGAATAACTGGAGAAAACTGAAGACATACCAGTCATATGATCTGAGGCCCCTGAATCGATGATCCAGGAGGGACTAGAAGGAATAGTAGATACAGAGAAAGCAGATCCAGTACCTGTCTGGGCATAGGTGGAGGTAGAAGTGGAGGTAGAAGTGGAGGCTTGCCCATTGAGCTGGGCCATCATACGACGAAGTCATTCAAGATCACTGGGAGAAAAAGAGTCCATATCCCTAGTGGTAGGAGGTGCTGAGGGTGCAGTGTCCTGAGCCACAGAAAGTGCTGCAGGAGGCTCCTGTCTCGCTGAAGATCGCTGACGTGGATTTGGGCCCAAACCTGGTGGGCGCCCATACAGCTCCCAACAAGTGTCCTTCACATGATCTAGACGGCTGCAGTGATCACACTTGGGACGTCGTCTATCATCACCAGTCTTCTTCTGGAAGGATTTCTGACCCTTCTGAGACGCAGAGGCAAGGGTAGATCGATCATGAGTGTCACTACCACTACGTAGCTGCATGGCAGTGTGGCGACTATCCTCCCCCTGAATGTAGGCATAAACCTGTGCCAATGAAGTAGGGGGAGGAGATCTACCAAGTATCTGAACACGGGCAGCCTCGAAGCTAGGATGAAGGCCGAAAAGGAACTGGAATATTCGGGACTGCTCAACCATAGCACGGAAAGACTTCACATCCGCAGCAAAAACCGGGGTGTCGTCCTGATAATGATTTATCTCTTCCCATTTGCTTCGGAGAGAAGCATAATAGGTACCAAGCTTGAGCTCCCCCTGTAGGAGACAAGCAATCTCTTGCTCTAACTCATAGAGCTTCGCAAAGTTGCCAACCTGGGAATAGGTTTCGGTAACAGAATCCCTGATTTCCCTCGCTGTAGGAAGGAACATGAACCCCCTGCTGATCTGGGGTTGCATCGAACGGAGAAGCCAAAACATCAGCGTAAGGTTCTCCATAACCCATTTCCGGTGGGATTTGTCTGTGGACTGTCTTTCCTGTGAGGTACTCACTGTAGTCATGTCCCCCGATGTACATGAGTGCCGATGTCTTCCACTCAAGATAGTTGGTCCCATCAAACTTAACCGTAGTGATGCATACTTGGGGGTTGTGGTCTCCATGAGAACCATTAGACGGAGTGCTATCCTCAACTGATGAAACCTCTGACGAACTCATCGCAGCGGAAGGCCTGGAAACAACCAACTGATGAACAGAAGGTCTGCAGAACCTAAACCAAGGTTCGGGGGGTAGAAGTGCCCTGGGAACCTTAGTTTCCAAAAAAGTAGAAAACCCAGAAAGGCAAAACTGGATCCGGGCCAAAAACCCGGGTGACTTTTCAAACCAGAGATCCGACAGTCAGAAAAATCCCAAACCAAGCTCTATAGATCCCAGATAATCCACAGGGAGGTGCGGTTAGGGTAGAAAGCCCAAACAACGCGCAAATCTCGAGGTAAAAAAAAACCCAAAATCTGAGTCGGGGATCCGATTTTTCGAACCGGAGATCCGACGATCAGAAAATTATCAAATGAGACTCTGTAGATCCCAGATAATCCACAAGGAGGTGCGGCTAGGGTAGAGAGCCCAAGCAGTGCACGAATTTGAAGAAAATAAAAACCCGAAATCTGAGCCAGGGATCCGATTTTTGGAACCGGAGATCCGATGATCCAAAAATCCTAAAATAAGTTTCTATCGAGCCTTACTGGCCCTATGAGAGGGGCGGTTTGGGTGGAAAGCCCAAAAATGACACGAATCTCAAGGAAAATCGAAACCCAAAAAACCTCGATATACGTGTTCTCCGAAAAAACTGATAAAAAATCCTGAAGAACGGGGATAGAGTGGATCTCTGACGACTGATAGCAGGCAATACACCAGGAATGATAGATCTCTGGTTCCTTTGCTTCAAAAAAGATCCAAGAACTTCGTAGAAGGACCCTCTGCGATTTGCTCAAAACTTGCCAAGACTTCGGATGCCCACATATACGATCTTCATGGAAACTCTAGGGGACAATGATTTAGGCCTTAGAGTAACCATGCTCTGATACCATGTTGTTGTTTGAGGTTGTCACCAATATGCTACAGATTGAGAGAGAGAGATAATGGACGATAGGGAGAGAAGGAGAGATTACGGTTTGAGAGAGAATGGGGAGATTGAAGTGAATATTCATTCTCCCATAAGTAATATTTATAAGTAGAGGAAACTCCTTCTACAAGTAAAGGAGAAATCGTGTGGGTCAAGTGGGGGCCCACCACTTAACCCACTAACATGAAATAAAGAGATTGTGGGTTAAGTGGGTGGGCCCATCACTTAACCCATAAACAATAGAGAATAAACCCCACGTGGGGTAGTGGAACGCAGCCCACTAAGAACACCCCCACGTGGGTGTACATAGAATCCAATAGTCTCCACCTTGGCAGTAACACTGGGAGAAGAATTTCTTTGACTTTGGAAGGAATTTTTGCTCACTTAGTATGTATATAGGTGGTGTTGGCAATTTCTGATCATACATGAAATCTAGAGTTTGAATGAGGTTCTTAAAATGCATTCTAATTTAAATTTTTGTTTTTATTTGTCTTAAATCATAAGTACTCGTGAAAAACAGATCTAGGATGGTCTGCCATGTAGTTTATGTGAAGCATAATCTATTTTGTTAGACTCATTGCTACATTTACCTCATGACTACAATCTAATACGGATGCAGTGCACTGCATTACATACATGTAAGTGAAGAGGCATGACTCACGCTAATCATTCAATTAATTTTCTTTCTTCTCTTCTCCTCTTTGTCTAACCTTCCTCCCATTTCCATTTTCTTTCTCAATCCACAAACAGCAAATATGCTTCAAATGTACTATACTTGTGTTCTATGTTCTACTACATGCTAGGTTAGACTTACTGAATCAATTGCTCAAGCATGGAAGTTACAGAGGAAAAATGCTACAATGAAGAAGGGTTTTATATGCACATAGTTTTTCAAGATGAAGAAGGGTTTTTATATGCACATAGATACACATTATATGCTTATTATTGTTTTTGAATAACTTTATACATGCATATTATACACATTTTTTATAGTGCCACAGAGACAAGCTCTGAAGTAGTACATTCAAAGAAATAAAGAAAATCAAATAATATATGGATTGATAATTATGATACATGTACATAAAAAGTGTTTCAAGCCAGAAGGAAATTTTTTCCCATCTAGAGGCCGGTTGACCGCACAGATAGGCCAGTCAACCGACTAGATATTAGTTCTGAAAAGTTTGGAGGTTGGTCGACCGCTCAATAGGCCAGTCGTCTGGCCAACAAAAATGTGTGTTGTTTGGGAGCTCCGTCGACTACCCTACCTGGCCAGTCGACCGCCCAGAACGAAATGTTATGGATCGTTAGAGACCGGTCGACCACTCAAACTAGCCGGTCAACCAATCCCCGAATAGTCGAAAATTAGATCATTGGAAAGGGCTGAGCTTGGCTTTAAATGCATGGTTTCTTCCCCTATTTTGGTTCTTACTGTTTTGAAAGTAAAATCCTTGATTCCCAAGCTTCCTAAGAGCAATCTATTGATGCCCTAGTCTCCTTGAATACATTCACACAAGTAAAACCCTTGGAGACTTCCTTGGCTTGTGAGCACCATAGTTAAATCTCATGCTCAAGCCATTCCAAGCTTCTACGAGTGGAGGTGAATGTCATACATGTGGAAAAGAGCTTGGCGAAGCATCCTATGAAGCATCAGCAACTCTCACCATTGGAATATCTTTTGAGAGGTTAGTTCGGTTATTGTTTATGAGCCTATTCTAAGAGGCATTCGGTTCCTTATTGAATTTTTATATTTATTTGAGTCAAGTTGAGTGGATTCTCGACTTACACTTGTCACGTGGATTCCCAAAATTGGTTGAGTGGATTCTCAACCGGGTTGAGATTGGGTGGATTCCCTTGCCTTGAGAGGATTCTCGTTTCTGCTTGGTTGGGTGGAGTCCTAACATTATTCTTTCAATTGTATAAGTTGTAATGCTTGATTGATTGAATAAAAAGTAATTAGCTCGGTTTGAGCTTTAGAGAATGGACGTGGGTGGGTGTAGATACACCGAACCACTATAAATCTATTATCCTATGGATCGTTCTCATTGTCTCTACCTCAATCCTTTTAGAGTGGTTGTATGCCTTAATTGCTATCATATGAATGCATGTGTATATGATTCAATTGTTGTAATCTTAAGTTTTATTCTTAATTAGCAAAGATTTTTAAATAGTCCTATTAACCCCTCCTCTAGGACTTCTCATAGTAATAAGAAGGGAATTACACAATCATGACTCGGCCTTCTCACAAGGGTGTTGATTTGGCTAAGTATTACTAAACATATTAGTTTGTTTATGTGGCTTTTTATATAAATTTGGATTGGAGTAAATCAAAAAGAAACTAAAGTAGTTGCATTATACTCTGCTAACAAGGACACTTCATTTTCTAAGAATTTTCCGTGTTGGACACCGTGCCGAACTCATATGTTTGACACATTCCGACATACTTTTTCAAACAAATCTTAATTTATCCAATATTATGTTTTCAAAAAATATTTATATAGTGCTTAAATGATTTCAATGTATAGCAGCTTATCTAAATACAATCTTTATATATTGTGGACTTAATATGAACTAAAGTATTTTAAAAATAAATCTCTCTACATATGGAGTAAATTTATAGACATGTCGGTGTATCCGGTTTGTGGGGGTCAGTGTGTCAGGAACCAACAAGTGTTTCCGTGTATTTGTTACATAGATTAAAGTTTTAACATATTATAGAGTTAATAATGGTTCTACTTCTATAACATTTTTCTTCAAGTAATGTTTTGAATTTAAGCATTTACAAATAAATGTGAATATGGTTAAGCTACAAAGTTTACAGTGTATTGGATACCATTTCCTGGGTCGAGTCAAGTGAGCCTGATTTGACTCAACCTTGTGTATGATCATTGAAGATAGTGTAAAATAAATTACAACATATCAAAAGGAAGGAATGTATAACAAAAGGAATTTGAAATATTTACTTTTATTGCTGCAGGCAATATCATCTGCTGATATGATTGTCGTCATGGATAAAGGACATGTGAAGTGGTCTGGAAGTTTAGCTGACTTCTTAGTTTCCCCATATTCAACAATCGCTTCACTGAAAGAATCAATGATATCTTCATCTCAACTTCTAAGACAAGAAAGCAGCAACAATGCTTCAGGTGATGCCAAACGCAATCTCCTACCAGAAAGAGACGTTATAAACATTTCTGAGGAATCACAAGAAGTCATTGATATAGAGTTGAGGAAAGAGGGTAGAGTTGAACTCAGCGTGTACAAGTGAGTAATAACTCTGGCCAAATTATGATTTGTTGCATGCAGGTGAATGGGAACAAGCTATTCTTCCATCTTCTATTTTACATGCTGAACACATCCTGGGTAATTCTGATCACTGATTCGCCTTTCCATCGGCAACAAAGGTTTGTCGGATAGCGAGATTCATCTGATTGGGTCATTTTTCACCTTGGAGTTCTCTTGGTGAGAGCAATCAGATTGTGGTCCCAACTCCCTTGGATGTGTACCATGTCGTTGGTAGAAGTAGGGAAAAAGGCTTCTTCCCCCTCACTTAGTATTCTTGTTATTGAATAAATGTTACTGGGTAAATACCAAAATCTAAGTCTTTTTAAAATAGGAAAATCTAACATATTTTGATGAAATACCCAAAAACTACAATGAACTTGTGCCTTCTTGAGTTAAGGGCAGCAATATTTGTAGTTTAAGGCATTGCTCTGTGGCCTTGACAATCTACAGCCCTTTCATGGTTCATTTCACTATTCTGAACCGTGCATTACAGAACGAGTTGCCCCTCCTGGAAGAATCAGTAAAAGAGTGGTCCGAGTGGGATTGGGTCATCCATCACAAAGTAAACACTGTGGTGTGGCTCTCTGGCCGGGACTTGGAGGTTCATGGAAAATATGGAGGTCCAACATGATTATCCGAGGGATTGTGATTTGCTAAGCCTTCACTCAGTTGTCAGATCAAGCAAGTATAATAGTTGAGTTTGGACACAGATTGGAGCCAACTAATGCAGACTGGTTTAGGATCCATTTGCTGGATGGAGGTTTCTGTTTTTGGAGAAGTTGCCACAGGGGATGAAGAGATTTGTGGGGAGAAGCCGGGTTGTCCCACTGTGGAGGTCTAATGTGTCAGACCTGCAATTAATCACTATCTGACTCTCCAGTTTGCATCATCGCCAGATTTAGAACAGATTGCAATAGGTTCTGTGCTGGAGCTTTGGGGACTCGACTTCATTGGGCACATTTCCAGGGAATTTTTTGCTGTCTGCAGCCAGTCTGGGGATCCCATTGTCAAAAGCCTTATGTAGACTGCAGTCTTTGGGTAGTTAACTACAATATATTAGGGTTTTAGAGAAGTTTCGGGTATTTTGTTTATGTTATTTTTCAGTCAACTTGTCGATGCTTAGAAGTTTTGACTGTATGCTGATTCTTATCTCTTGCAGAAATTATGCCAAATTTTCCAGCTGGCTCATTACAATAATAATATGTCTTTCAGCAATTTTAATGCAAGCATCTCGCAATGGAAATGATTTGTGGCTGTCTCACTGGGTTGATAGCACTACGGGAGGCCATAAAATGAAGTATTCCACGTCATTTTATCTGGTAATCAGTTGAATCCTCAAGTTCTATAAATAACGATACTAGTTAAAATAATTTTTCACTTATCTCGTAATAGTATAAATGAGGTAGTCAGGTAGATGATGCCAACTTTGATTTGGCAAGAAATGTTGAATAATTCAATGACTAGAAGATTTATCAATTAAACATATTCTGCCATTCTGATTAATTGTATGTTTGTTTGTGCAGGTTATACTTAGCGTCTTCTGTATCATAAATTCCCTTTTAACCTTGGTAAGGGCATTCTCATTTGCGTTTGGTGGTTTACGTGCTGCAGTTCAAGTACACAACAAGCTTCTTAATAAGCTTATCAATGCACGTGTACATTTCTTTGATCAGACACCAACTGGAAGAATACTTAACAGGTTAGACTAAGATACCTTCGACAAATTTGTTGGTTCTGTGATATTTTTGTTATACATATCGGTTTATTGTGCAGGTTGTCTTCAGATCTTTACACCATTGATGATTCTCTTCCATTCATTCTCAACATTCTCTTAGCTAATTTCATTGGACTCTTGGGGATTGCAATAGTTTTGTCATATGTGCAGGTAAATCTAAAGTATTCTTTGTAATTATACAATATCATATTTGTTTTGTCTTTCTTTTTGGAACCCCATCTTTTATTTGTCTCTAGCATAAAATATGCTTTTAAGCAATTAATGGATTTTTTCAGGTCATTCTCTTGCTTCTGCTGTTGCCCTTTTGGTATGTTTACAGCAAGTTACAGGTATTTATTTTAGGACTTGTATGTTACTTTGTAGTTTGTATATACCGTTTCCCTCTTGGTTTCATAATTCATTGGATATGCATTGTGTTGCATGTAATATAAACCCACAAAATTTATTTGTACATCTAAGAATATGATTATCGAGCATATGGTGCAACATATCTCAAACTGGTTCCAGAAAGCATATCATCAGAAACAGAGGATCATAGTGAAGGTTGTAGGAAAATGTGTGCTAGAGAAAAGGGATTTTTTTAGAAGCTGCCTGGTGGGACACTTCTTGAAGGAGGAGCCGGATTCCATTTCTGATTGGGTAACTAAGGGATGGTGAACTTCTTATCCAGTAAAGATCAGGAGAAACCATGGTAAGTGAATTTGTTTTAATGGTCTTGAACTTAGACTTGATACTTGGAGCCCTAGGGTGGGAAGGTGTCATGGGGGAGGCAAACGTAGTTTATGGTGGGTGAAATTGCATGCTTGGAGTGATGGTGTTCTCCGAACCCTAGTATGAGGTGTGTGGGGAGTTAGTTAAGATTGATGAGAAATGCTTAAATCGGACAAAGATTGACTACGCGAGGTTTTTGGTTAGTCGAGCAGATCCTCAAAACATTCCTCGAGAGGCATGTGAAGTTTATGGTGAGATTTCTCATCCCAATCAATTAGGTCCGACCGAGTCCAATCGATTGGATGACGGACGGGTTATTTTAGAACTTTCTTTTTTGGGTTTTCTCCTTTAGGGAAACCCTAGTTCGTGTTGGGGACATATATATGTCTTGTTTCTCATTGAGAGATGAAGATAGAGAGGAAGAGAGTGCCTGTGAGAGGTTGTACGAGTGATTAAGGGAGAACAATGATGTGCTTTGTTTATTCATAGTGAAGATCCGATCATCATCGCCCGTGGACGTAGGTTTCGACCGAACCACGTGTATCGCTTGTGTTTGTTTTCTTCTTTTGATTTCTCAGTTTGTGGTGTGTGGTTAGTTGGGCATTCTTGAGTACAAGTATGAGCCATTCTTGAAATTTTGCAAGGATGAGGGGATAGTTCGGCACTTTACAGTGACAGGCACCCCACAACAAAATGGAATGGCTGAAAGGATGAACCGAACTCTCCTTGAGAAAGCTATGTGCATGTTATCCAATGTTGTGTTGGGTAGAGAATTTTAGGCAGAAACTGTCAGTACGACATGCTTTCTCGTTAACAAATCATAGTCTACAGCTATTGAGTTGAAAACTCCTAAAGAGGTATGGTCCAATAAACCAGTTGATTATTCTTCATTGCTTGTATTTGGATGTCCAGCTTATTTTCATGTCAGAGAAAGTAAAATCAATCCAAGGAGAAAAATGATTTATTTTTGGGATATGGTCAAGGCATCAAAGGTTAAAGATTTTGGTGCCCTGAATTATAGAAAATTATAGTTATCAAATACGTATTTCTAATAATATTTCATGTATTAGGGGTAGTTCTGTAACTACTCCCCTTTAGGGGTATTTTTGCCTTTTGTATTTGGGACTTACATAAATAAGATTTATGGAGTCATTGTGACCTAAGCACAATGAAATCCTTTCCTCTCTCCTCTTTCTCACTTTCTCCTATACTGTGAAACCCTAATCCTAACCCTAGTTCTATAATTCAAGTTGGTATCAGAGCAAGGTTACAGGTTTTTTATAAGGGGTTTCTCTCAGACTTCATCCAGGAAGATGATGATGTCAGCGTTGTACGGACAGGTCTCTCTTCTTCACCTGAAACTCCACCAATAGCTAGAGTCTTGTTTTTTGGTTATTTTTGATTAATTTTTTTGATCCATTTAGAGTGTTTTTAGGCCATTCTCCTTGAAAAATTGAAAAAGCCAATTTGTAAACCAGCGGTTTTTTCAAACCCATAATGGACTTTTTGGGGGTGTTTGTTGCTTTGATCCAGCAGCGCCCCCTCCCCCCCCCCCTCTTCCAAATCTCAGCTACATGTGGACATCTTACTCGAGTGGTTTCATCAAGTATTGAAGGCTGTGGGATGTTTTCTCTACCCACTAGTTACCAACAGCGGCTTTAATAGCCTATTTAGGCTAGCAGTTGGATCTTAATCCTTCATCTTTTGATCTCAGAACTAGTTTCAATGCCTTCTAGTTGTTCTAGGATGTTTTTAACCATCCATATGATGTTATTCTCTGCCATTAGTCCTTCTTGGATGCCTATTTGAGGTTCGTTTGGGTGTTATTTCCCTTTGGTTATTCTTTTGTGGGTATACTTGGGTTCTACTTGATTATTGGGACTTCATCGGATGTTTTATTGCCTTAGGTGTGGTTGTTTAGCCCTTTCTGGCCATCAATTTGATCTTCAGCATTTTGGTGGTTGTTTGTGGCATCCCCGTGCTACTATATAGTGGCTTTGGCCGTAGTTCATCATGGCAGATCTGCCACCTTCTTCGGATTCTCCATCAAAGTCAGAAGTGAGCACGGAAGTTCCCTCCAGTGGAGTTGGAGGCCCTATGGTGCATCACTTGGCTTTCAGTTTACAGATCACCTCAGTGAAGTTAGACGGCAAGAACTACTTACTCTGGGCTCAGGCGGCACGGTTGTTCATTGGAGGCCGTGGGAAGCTTGGTCACACTACGGGGGATACAGTTGAGCCTCCCAAAACTGATCCCTCGTATCGACAGTGGGAGACAAATGATCTTACTATCATGTCTTGGCTCCTCAACTCTATGGAGCCGGATACTAGCAAGAATTTCTTATTCATGCGCATAGCGCAAGAGGTCTGGGAGATTACCCGGAAAACGTACTCACAACAGCAGAACACTGGACGGGCATTTCAGTTGCGATAGAATATCTCCCACTTCAGGCAGGGGAAGAAGTCCCTTTCTCAGTACTATTCCGCTCTTCGCACCTTGTGGCAGGAGCTCGATCCTTATTACTCATATCAATCTCTTCACCCGGAAGAGATTCCTCTCTACCAGTGGTATATGGAGAAGGGTCGGATCTTTGATTTTCTTGCTGGACTCAATCTGTCATATGAGCTTGCTCATGTTCAGATCTTGAGTAACATGGTGGATCTTCCCTATCTCAATGAGGTGTATGCCTATCTCCAGAGTGAGTAGAACCGACGTCTATCTACTCAGGATGAGTCTGCCGTTCACGATCAATCAGCGGTTGTCACCTCTTCACCTGCTCTTGCCTTTGCATCTGCCTCTCAGCCTGCTCTTGCATCTGCTTATTAGCCTCAGCATCTTCAAGGGGGTAGAACCCCTCAGTTCTCTGCACCTTCAGCTAGCCGATCTTCCTCCTCCAAGGAGAGGCCCAAGTGTGATTTCTGTGGCCGCCTTGGACATGTGCGTGCTACTTGCTCGAAGCTGCATGGTCGGCTTCAATCTTCTGCTCCTCGCTCCAGTCAGTCAGGATCTTCTGGTGTGCATTCAGTTAACATGGATACCTCTGCACCTTCTCCAGGCCAGTCTTTCTAGAGTTCTTCTTTCCAGGCCCCTACGGGTCCTTTGGCTGCATCTGAGCTTGCTGGGCTTCGAAGCTTGCTCTCCCAACTGGATGGTCCTTCTGCTACTTCTTCTTTTGCTCAGTCGGGTATCATTAGATCTGCCCATCATGTGTCCATTTCCCCTCCCAATCCTCCATGGATCATTGATTCAGGGACTTTGGAGCACATGACGGGTATGTCTTCTTTATTTTTTAGTTATTCCATTTGTTTTGGCCGCGATAAGGTTACAGATGGTACTTTATCCTCTGTATCTGGGAAATGGGCGGTTCTTCCCTCTCCCTAGCTTCCACTTGCATCTGTTTTACATGTCCCAAATTTCACATCTAACCTATTTTCTGTTGGTGCTCTTACTAAATCTTTGAACTGCAGTGTGACTTTCTTTCCTTCATTTTGTGTCTTTCGGGACCTCGAGACGAGGAGGACGATTGGCACTGGACAGGAAGCTGATGGGCTATACCTTCTTAATGGACGGCCTTCTGAGCTCACCGCACTGCAGTCCTCTAGTAGTAGTTGGAGTAGGATAGCTTCTGTGTTATGTTGGCATCATCAACTAGGGCATGTTTCTTTTCAATACCTCAAACTATTATTTCCCGCTTTATTTGCTTATGTTTTGTTATCTGACTTGCATTGTGAGACTTGTGAGCTCTCGAAACACTGTCGTCTACTTATCCTTCAAGAGGTAATCAAAGTTCTGTTTCTTTTGATCTCATGCATTCTGATGTGTGGGGTCCTTCCCCTGTGATTTCCATTTTTGGCTTCCGCTACTTTCTTACTTTTGTTGATGACTATTCTCGATGCACATGGGCTTATCTTATGAAAACCAAAGATGAGGTTCATGCCATCTTTAAGGGTTTTCATAAGATGATCATAACCCAATATGGTGCCTCCCTCAAGGTCCTTCGTTCTGACCAGGGTGGAGAATATATGTATGGGGGCTCCAGTAATACTTTTTAGACCATGGGATTTGTCACCAAAATTCTTCCAGTTACACCCCTCAACAAAATGGTGTAGCTGAAAGAAAGATGCGACATCTGGCTGAGGTGGCTCGAGCTCTCCTGATTGACTCCAAAGTCCCCAAATCCTATTGGTCATGCCGTTTCAACTGCTGCTTAATTGACTAACAGAATGCCTTTTCGAGTTCTCAACTTCAAGTCTCCTCTACAGGTTCTTACTCCCGATGATTCCTTACTCACAATCCCTCATCGTATCTTTGGGTGTGTATGCTATGTACACATCCTTGATCCTCATCGTACCAAACTTGATCCCAAAGCGCTTAAATGTGTATTTCTGGGTTACTCTTATTCCCATAAAGGGTATAAGTGTTACCATCCTTCCACAGGAAAAACGTTTGTGTCTGTGGATGTTACCTTCAGAGAGGATCTTTTTTTCTCCACCTCTCTTCAGGGGGTAGCATAGTAGTGAAGAGAGGTGTCAGAATGTTCCTCTTCTTGCTATATTAATCTCTCCTTCATATCTTGAGCTTGAGAGGTCTCAGACTACTCTACCTGCTACTGAGGCTGATAGTGCTCCTGGTGCTCAGAAGGAGCTCTTCGACTATCACAAAAGGGAAAAAGTCACAGCTGATCCTTGTCCCCCTCCTATAAAGCCTTTATCACATCCCTTTCCACTATTCGTATACCCTCTTCAGTGGTAGAAGAGCTGGCTCAACCAAGATGGAAAGTTGCTATGATAGAGGAAATGAGAGCTCTGGACAAGAATGGGACATGGGAGCTTGTTGACCTGCCAAGAGGCAAGAAACTTGTGGGTTGCAGATGTAGGGAGCTTTCAGAGGCTAGTTGGGCAATTGATCTACCTCTCCCTGACTCGACCAAGCATTGCCTATGCAGTGAGTGATCAGTCAGTATATGCACTCACCCAGAGGTGTTCATTTAGAGGCAGCACATCGGATCTTGAGGTATCTCAAGTCAGTTCCTAGTAGAGGTCTTCTTTTTGAGAAGAATGGCCACATGCGTATAGAGTCGTATACTGATGCAGATTGGGCAGGGACCAAAGATGATCGGAGATCTACTTCAGGATATTGCACCTTTGTTGGTGGCAATCTGGTTCCTTGGAGGAGCAAGAAGCAACCTGTTGTCGCCAGATCTACTGCAGAGGCTGAATGCAGGGCAATGGCCCATGGCTTTGTGAGATGCTCTGGTTGAAAGTGTTAGTTGCTGAACTTGGCTTCCCAATCTCAGTGTCTGCGAGCTTGTATTGTGACAACAAGGCCACCATCAGCATTGCTCACAACACTGTTCAGCATGAGCGAGCCAAGTACATTGAGGTGGACCACCACTTCATAACTGTGAAGATTGTCTCTGGGGTAGTGTGTACCCCATTTGTGAAGACTGGTGAACAAGTTGCAGATGTTTTCACCTAGGGAGTCCCCAGTTGGCAACTCCATAAGTGTTTGTGCAAGTTGGGCATGAGAGATATCTATGCGCCAACTTAAGGGGGAGTGTTATCATATACGTATTTCTATGCATATTTCATGTATTAGGGGTAGTTCTGTAATTGCCCCCCTTGAAGGGTATTTTTGCCTTTTGTATTTGGGACTTACATAAATAAGATTTATGGAGTCATTGTGACCTAAGCACAATGAAATCCTTTCCTCTCTCTTCTCTCTCAACTTTCTTTCTCCTATACTGTGAAACCCTAATCCTAACCCTAGTTCTATAATTCAACTATAGTCAGCATATATGTTACTTTTAATGAGTCTGTTATGCTAACACCTAGCAAGCAGAACAGGGGTCAAGAGGATACTAGTAGAGGTGATGGTGTTCAGGTGGAGCTAAAAGCTCCAGATCCCTCAGATGTAGAGGAACGGATTCCAGTGGTTGACATAGTTGGGCAACAACAGCAGTCTTTAGTAGAGGGGAGGTCCAAAAGAATTACCAAGGCACCAATCAGATATGGCTTTGAAAACATGGTTGCATATGCGTTGAATATTGAGGGTAATGAACCATTTACTTTCAAGGAAGAACTTCGAGACAGTCAGTGCAGACAGTGAAAGATAGCCATGACAGATGAAATGGAGTCTCTCCACAAGAACCATACATAGGAACTTGTGGAATTACCTAAGCGTAAGAAGGCGATTGTGTGCAAGTGGGTGTACAAGCTAAAGACCAGTACTCTAGAAACAGCTGGAGATATATTCAAGGCACGGTTGGTAGCCAAGCGCTACGTGCAAAGGGAATGTGTGGATTACAACGAAGTGTTTTCTCCGATTGTGAAACATACTTCGATCCGTGTATAACACCTTAGTGGCATCTTTTGACTTAGAGTTGGACCAACTCGATGTCAAGACGACGTTCCTTCATGCATATTTGGAGGAAGATATCTATATGCAGCAACCTGAGGGGTACAAGGTAGCGGGAAAAGAAGATTGTGTCTGCAAGTTGAAGAAATCTTTGTATGGCCTTAAGCAGTCGCCAAAGCAGTGGTACAAGAGATTTGATACGTTTATGATACGACAAAGGTATACTAGGAGTGATTGATAGTTGTGTTTACTTCAAGAAGCTTCCTGATGGGTCACTTGTGTATCTGTTGCTTTATGTTGTGAAGAGCATGTCAGAGATCAACAAATTAAAGCTTCAGCTGAGTAGGGAGTTTGAAATGAAGGATTTAGGTCCAACGAAGAGAATTTTGGGTATGGAGATTGACAGAGAGAGACAAAAGGGCAGATTGTGTTTAACACAGCAGAAGTACCTTGAAAAGGTGCTTGACAGATTCGAGTTGGGGAATTGCAAGGCAATTAGTACTCCATTGGAAGCACACTTCAGAATCTCAGCATTGCAATCTCCTAGTACAAAAGAGGAAAAGGACTATATGTCTAAAGTTCTATATGCAAGTGTTGTTGGTAGTTTGATGTATGCTATGGTTTGCACTCAGCCAGACATTGCTCACGCAGTCAATATGGTTAGCAGGTATATGGCTAATCCAGGGAAAGAACACAGACATGCAGTGAAGTGGTTATTGAGGTCCTTTTTAGGGTTCCGTGGATGTAGGACTTATTTTTCAGAGGGATGGAGATTCGAAAGATCATGTTGTTGGCTATGTTGATTCCGATTATGCGGGTGACTGGGATAAGTGCGGGTCCACGACGGGTTATGTGTTTACAATGGCCCGTGGTCTTGTGAGTTGGAGGTCTATACTACGGTCGACGATTGCTTTGTCTACTACTGAGGCGGAGTACATGACTGCAATTGAGGCCGTGAAGGAGGTTTTATGGCTCCGAGGTTTAATTGATGACTTGGGAATTACCCAAGAGGTGTAGATGTCAATTGTGACAGTCAAAGTGCCATTCACTTGGCAAAGAACCAAGTTCATCATGCAAGGACCAAGCACATCGATGTTCGGTTTCACTTCATTCGGGAGATTATAAATGATGGTGAAATTTGTCTTCAGAAAATTGGCACCAAGGATAATGCAGTTGACATGATGACGAAGACTGTTCCAGCGATCAAGTTTGAGCATTGCTTGAACTTGATCAATATCCTGCATATTTGAGCGCCTTATGGGGCGCATTGGAGATGGTGATTGGGTTGAGGATCTTCTGGCGGAATGGTGGAGAATTGTAGAGCAGTGGCTCATCATGATGGTTCGAATTCTCACTAAGGTGGAGATTCGTGAAGTTTAATGTGAGATTTCTCACCCCAATCGATTGGGACTGATTCCAATCGATTGGACGATGAACGGGTTATTTCAGAACTTTCTTTTTTATCGATTTTCCCCTTTAGGGAAACTCTAGTTCGTGTTGGAGGCATATATATATCTTGTTTCTCAATGATGAAGAGAGAGGATGAGAGTCCCTATGAGAGGTCATACGAGTGATTAAGGGAGAACAATCATGTACTTTGTTTATTCATAGTGAAGATCCGATCATCATCGCCCGTGGACGTAGGTTTCGACCGAACCACGTATATCGTTTGTGTTCTTTGTTTTCTTCTTTTGATTTCTCTGTTTGTGACGTGTGGTCATTGGTGGCCATTGTTTGCTATTTCGAGCGATCGCTTGGGGTTTTCCACAACAAGGTCTACTTGGAGGTGGATGGGAGACCTTTCCCTTGTAAGCTCGTCATTGAAGGGGAGGGTCTCTAATTAGTTGAAGACATGGTGGAGACAAAGCCTGGCCATAAAATAGCGGATGGCGCTACTGAATTTAGGCATGGATGGAGGTTTGGGCAAAAGAAAGGATAGCATCGGATTCATGGTTCAAAGTCGATGGTTTCATTTCAGTTTCGGTCACGGGCGAAACCGAAACGTTTCGGTAGTTAGGCAATTTCGGCCCGAAACTTGGTGAAACCAAAGTAAATGAGAGTTTTGGTAGTTTCGGTAGTTTCGCTGGTTTCGGTTCAAAACTTGGCTCACCATATTAGGAAGTTCAAAACATTCTAAAAAAATAATGAAAAAAATAAAATAAAATAAGAAACATATAAATGTGATAAAATTAAATTAAGAACTACCTTATATTACTGATTTAGGATAAAAAAGTGACGGTACTATCAAGCTAAACCAGAGCATGACTTGTAAAAGTAAACTGTATACCAAGTAGTCAACATACACATTAGCAATTGAATGCATTTCAATCAACATAGTTCAACATACAAGACTACATACACATTAGCAATTGAATGCATCTCGTTCCCTACGCATATTCATTAAAGTTTACTATCTCCTGTTAGTACAAATAGAAATTATAGAATATCATTACATAAAATAATATTGTTCCACTATCCCATCTTTTATTGAGTCGATAATGAGTTTTTGAGAAACTTATTAATAAAACAACACATTAAGTGCGTTGTTTTTTCAAGAAACTCATTTCATTAAAATATTACGGAATGTGTGGACTATTTTTGGTTTGTAGGTTATAAAATACTGATATTGTCAACTAGTTAAAATATAAATATAAATGGATGTGGTAAATTGATTCTAATACATTGTATATGAATTTAATTAGTGCACTAGAGTTTTTCTCTATTATTAATAAATATTTAAAAAAATTGTACGTGTGCACTTCTAAATTAATCAATTATATAGTTAGATAATTTATCAATTATGAATGTAATTAGTGCACTATAAATTAATTTTCCTTTAATAACACATGTAACACTTTTGTTGGCCATGTAACATGTTTTTTTTAAGCTACACATAGGGAATATGGTAGGTGACATGTATATATGTTTAATTTTATTTAATCAAATTAAAGAATAACACATACACATTATGTATTTATTTTTATTTTGATAAGTAACACATTGTTCTAAGCACCAAAAAAAAGTAACACATATTGTTCTAAAAAAAAAGGTTACATGTGTGAGGTGACATCCACATGTTTTGGATCATCTGACCACATGGATTTTCAGCCCACCTCTTCGTGTATATACACTAAAAACTCAACCTGATTGGCATCTCTAGCCATTAGATTTTTGTACTTTTAAGGCGTGATTCTAACCGTTGGATTCAACCATTGTTTAGTACATAACCAATGGCTAAAAATCATCAAACACACTAAAAATGCCACGTGGAGCACCATCTAGGCGATCAAACCGCATGGATGTTCAGTGGTCCATCTAGGGATGTGCCAAACATCCATACGGTCAAGTGATCTGGAAGAGTGTGCCATGTGGTTTATGTTATGGGGCTGTGGAGTACATAAAATGTGCCACCTGGCACAGTTTTTTTGGGGTCGTTATTTGATGCAGCCTTTTGTATCAATATTTTGATGCAGAAGTCCCTCAAATTGCAATGTAATAGACTCGTGTGGCCCACTTGCCACTTGAATGTCTGGCCCATAATATGATAGACCTACACACCAAAAATCAGCGTGATTTGTGATTTCTAGCCGTAGGATTTGAGCACTTTTTCATCAGGGGCTTTATGAATTGGCCTAAGAGTTGGTTCCGAGCCCATGAAAAAAAGGTGCTCAAATCCAATGGCTAGGAATCACTAATCACGCTGATTTTTGGTGTGTGGGTCCACCAATATGTTGGCCAATGATTCATGGAGGCAGGGGGCCCGAAAGAGTCTTCTACGTGGCAGACTGCTGCATCAAAATTTTGATGCAGAAGTCCCTAAAATTGCAACGTAGTAGAATAGTTCGGACCCACTTGCCACTTGAATATCTGGCCCACTCTATGATAGACCTACACACCAAAAATCAGCTTGATTGATGATTTCTAGCCATAGGATTTGAGCACTTTTTCATCATGGGCTTTATAAACAGACCTATGAGTTGGTTCCAAGCCCATGATGAAAAAGTGCTCAAATCCAATGGCTAAGAATCACTAATCACACTGATTTTTGATGTGTGGGTCCACCAAGATGTGGGCCACACATTAAGGGAAGCTGTGGTCCCGAAAGAGTCTTCTACATGGCAAATTGAGGGACTTCTGCATCAAAATTTTGATACAGAAGTCGGTATCATAGATTTTTCCGCCCGAAAGAGTACTACATGGTAAATTGAGGGACTTGTGCATCAAAAAATTTGATACAGAAATCGGTATCATAGATTTTTCCATTTTTTCGGGCCTACTGATATGGCCCACCACCTTATGGATGTACACACCAAAAATCAGATTGATTAGTGATTTCTAGCCATTGGATTGGAATGATTTTCATGAGTTGATTTCCAGCCATTGGATTTGAATTTTTTTTGGATACTCAGATTCAATGGCTGGAGATCACGAATCAGCATGATTTTTTGTGCGTACGTCCACCAATGGATGGGCCAAAAATTCATAAGATTAGTGTCCCCAAAGGAGTGCCACGTGGATTTTTGTGAACTTAGTAGCTTTAGCTATTTTTCTTAATCACCGCTGCCCTATGGGCCCACTGGCCGCATGGATGTTTAGTCACCCCCTTGCTGGATATACCCGCCAAAAATCACCTTCATTGGTAATCTGTAGCCTTTAGATTTACAACTTTTTATAGTGTGATAATAGTCGTTGGATTCAACTATTTTTTGGGTTAATCCAATGGCTAGAAATCATCAAAGCTAGCTGATTTTTTGTATGAATGTCTACCAACTGGTGGGCTAAACATCTGTGCAATCAGTGGGGCTAGATGGCAGCTTTGAGTAACAAAAATCGTGTCTGTGCACACATCTCAAGTATACCTTGTTACACATCAGGACTTTTCTCTTATGGTTTAACTTTAAAACCCTCAAAGTTATAAAAAAATCCTCATTCAATTACACTCTTTCTCATTTCTTTAGGGTTTTAAACCCTTTCACTCTCGGTCTCTACTCTCTCAAAAGCTGAAAGTAAAAAAAAAAACTCACCGGCGACGGCGACGGCGACGAGCACGGCGGCAAGGGAGTTGCAAGGTGAGTCGGCAAGGCGAACAGGTACTCCTCATCCTCCTCTCTCTTTATTGTCGACTCTTCCTCCTTCTCCCCTCTTTTTATGCTTTTTTTTGTTGGTATGCTAAATTATTGAGCTGCAAGCCAGCAAAGGCCGAAAAAGGCTTGATTTTGCGGGATTTAACGCGAGTTTACTATTTAGGGCTACAAGTTTCGGTGGTTTCATTCCGTTTCGGCCGATACAAACGAAACTCTGAAACTGAGGCGAAACTACTGAAATTGAGGTGAAACTTTGTGGTTTCTGGTACAAACCCGTATCTTGTCTCGGCCTGTAGCGAAACCGAAACGTTTCAGGCGAAACGTTTCGTTTTCGGCCGAAACTTTAAACCGTGATCGGGTTTCGTTTGTTAGAAAATCGAAAGATGGGGGTGGCGCTCAGTTGAAAACTAGAGAACACTATTAGGGTTTGAGAGAGAAAGATAGAGATTTGTGAAGTGAGAAAAAATTATCTTCTCTCTTGCCTTTCATTGATATATATACTTACAAGACTGAAAATTACATGAGAATATCAATAGTGCCATTAAGTAACACACAAGGTCCCACAACAGTCCCTCTCAAGTTGGAGCATATAGGTTTACCATGCCCAGCTTGTCAAAGAACTCTTGAAGACGAGAGGGCCCAAGGGCTTTAGTAGAGATGTCTGCCAACTATAAAGAGGTGTACATGTATGTAGTAGAGATCAACCCAGAAGCGTTTTTTTCCTAAACAAAGTGAATGTCAACTTTGATATGCTTAGTCCTCTCATGTAGGACCGCATTCGTTGCAATATGAAAGATTGCATGGTTATCACAGTACAGTGTCATAAGAGTCGTAGCAGGAAATCCCAACTCAATTAGGAAAGTTCTCAACCACATGAACTCACAACATCCATGAGCAATAGCTCGATACTTAACTTCGGCACTCTATCGTGAAACAACTGGTTGCTTCTTACTCTTTCAATTGACTAGGATGCCACCTAAAAACAAGAAGTTGAGCGTCTATTCGTGGCATTGACTGCCCAAGCAACATCCGAGTATCCCATTACATCTAGGTTAATGTGTCTAGTATAAAGGTCCCATGACCGGGACTTGACAGTTGAATTCCTCAATTAGGGTTACATTTAGAAAAGAGAGAAGAGAGAAAGAAAGGATGTCTTGTGATTAGGTCACAATGACTCCACAAATCTTATTTATGTAAAAAGGAATACAAAAAGACAAATATACCCCTCAAGGGTGAAATATACGTAGAAATACATATATGATAACACTCCCCCTCAAGTTGGTGCATAGATATCTCTCTTGCCCAATTTGCACAAACATTTATGGAGTTGTGAGCTTGGAACTCCCTTCGCGAAGACATCTGCAACAGTTAATCAGTCTTCACAAATGGGGTGCACACTGCCCCAGAGACCATCTTCTCCCTAATGAAGTGCTGGTCTACCTCAATGTGCTCGGCACGATCATGCTGCATGGGATTGTGAGCAATGCTGATGGCGGCCTTGTTGTCACAGTACAAGCTCACATTCCCTGAAATTGGGAAACCAGGTTCAGCAACCAACACCTTCAACCAGAGCAGCTCACAAAAGCCATGTGCCATTGCTCTGAATTCGGCCTCTACACTAGATCTGGCGACAACGGGTTGCTTTTTGCTTCTCCAAGTGACTGGATTGCCCCCAACAAAGGTGCAATATCCAGAAGTAGATCTCCGATCATCTTTGGCCCCTGCCCAGTCTGCATCGGCATACACCTCTATACGCATGTGGCCATTCTTCTCAAACGGAAGACCTCTACCAGGAGCTGACTTGAGATATCTCAAGATCCGATGTGCTGCCTTGAGATGAACATCTTTGGGTGAGTGCATATACTGATTGATCACACTCACTGCATAGGCAATGTCAGGTCGAGTCAATGAGAGATAGATTAGTCGTCCAACTAGCCTCTGAAAGCTCCCTACATCTTGTAGTAGCTCACCACTGACATCTGCTAACCAGTGATTTTGCTCTATAGGAGTGTCCACTAGTTTGGTACCCAACCTGCCTGAGTCTTGTAACAAGTCTAAGACATACTTCCTCTGAGAGATGAAGATCCCTTGACTGGATCTTGCAACTTCGATGCCTATGAAGTACTTGAGAGGTCTAGAACTTTGGTTTCAAACTCCTCTACTAACTGGCGCTTCAGCTTAGTTACCTCTTCTGCATCATTTCCTGTGAGAATGATGTCATCAACATAAACAATGAGGGCAGTGATGTTCTTCCCTTGATGATTCAAAAATAGGGTGTGATCGGCCTGACTTTGAGTATAACCTAGCCTTTTTACAGCTAAGGTAAATCTCTCGAACCATACCCGAGATTGTTTAAGCCCATAGAGAGCTTTCTTCAGTCGACACACCTTGCTACTATTTCTTGGTGGAGTGAATCCAGGAGGGGCCACCATGTACACTTCATGTAGGTCCCCATGAACAAAGGCATTCTTCTCATCTAGCTGATGCAAAGGCCACTCTTGGTTTGCTGCCAAAGACAACAACACCCTAATAGAGTTCATCTTTGCCACAGGTGCAAAGGACTCCACATAGTCAATCCCATAGGTCTGGGTGTACCCCTTGGCTACTAATCTTGCCTTATACTTCTCAACTGACCCATCTGCCTTATACTTGACTGTGAACACTCATCCGCAACTCACAGGTTTCTTGTGTCTTAGCAGGTCAACAAGCTCCCATGTCCCATTCTTGTCCAGAGCTCTCATTTCCTCTATCATAGTAGATTTCCATCTTGGTTAAGCCAGCCCTTCTGCCACTGAAGAGGGTACAGGAATAGTGGAAAGGGACGTGATAAAAGTTTTATAGGAGGGGGACAAGGCATCATAGGAGACAAAGTGGCTCAAAGGATGCTGAGTGCAGATCTGACTCATTTTCTTAAAGCAATGGGAAGATCAAAAGCATCAGTAGAAGGAGAAATGACAGGTATAGAGTGGGAATGAGAATTACCTCAATCAGCTGTGACTTTCTTCCTTCTACAATAGACAATGAGCTCCTTCTGAGCACCAGGAGCACTATCAGCCTCAGTTGCAGGTAGAGTAGTCTGAGACCTCTCAAGCTCAAGATAGGGAAGAGAGAGTAATATAGCAAGAAGAGGAACATCCTCACACCTCTCTTCACTACTATTCTCCCCCTGAAGAGAGGCGGAGAAAAAAGTTAGATCCTCTCTAAAGGTAACATCCATGGACACAAACTTCTTCCTTGTGGAAGGATGGTAACACTGATACCCTTTATGGGAATAAGAGTAACCCAGAAATACACATTTAAGCGTTTAGGGATCAAGTTTGGTACGACGGGGACCAAGGACGTGTACATAGCATACACACCCAAAGATACGATGAGGGATTGTGAGTAAGGAATCATCGGGTGTAAGAACCTGTAGAGGAGACTTGAAGTTAAAAAAACGAGAAGGCATTCTGTTAGTCAAATAAGCAGCAGTTAAAACTGCATTCGACCAATAGGATTTGGGGACTTTGGAGCCGATCAGAAGAGATTGAGCCACCTCAGTCAGATGTCGCATCTTTCTTTCAGCTACACCATTTTGTTGAGGGGTGTAACTACAAGAATTTTGGTGACAAATCCCATGGTCTAAAAAGTATTGCTGGACCCCCCAATATATATACTCTCCACCCTGGTCAGAACGAAGGACCTTGATGGAGCACCATATTGAGTGAGGATCATCTTATGAAAACCCTTAAAGATGGCATTAACCTCATCTTTGGTTTTCATAAGATAAACCCATATATATCGAGAATGGTCTTCAATAAAAATAACAAAGTAGCGGAAGCCAAAAATGGAAATCACAGGGGAAGGACCCCACAATCAGAATGCACGAGATCAAAGGAAACAGAAGTTCAATTACCTCTTGAAGGATAAGTAGATCAACAGTGTTTCGAGAGCTCACATGTCTCACAATGCAAGTCAGATAACAAGATAGAAGTAAATAAAGCGGGAAATAACAGTTTGAGGTACTGAAAAGAGACGTGCCCCAGACGGGCATGCCAACATAAAACAAAAGCTATCCTACTACTACTACTAGAGGACTGCAGTGCGGTGAGCTCAGAAGGTTGTCCATCAAGAAGGTATAGCCCATCAGCTTCACGTCCAATGCCAATCGTCCTCCTCGTCTCGAGGTCCTGAAAGACAGTATGAAGGAAAAAAAGTCACACTACAGTTCAATGATTTAGTAAGAGCGCCAACAAATAATAGGTTAGATGTGAAATTTGGGACATGTAAAACGGATGCAAGTGGAAGCTGGGGAGAGGGAAGGATAGCCCATTTCCCAGAAACAGAAGATAAAGTACCATCTGCAGTTCTAACCTTCTCGCGGCCAGAACAAGTGGAATAACTGGAAAATAAAGAAGACATCCCGTCTTGTGTTCCGATGATCCATGGAGGATTGGGAGGGGAAATGGACACATGATGGGAAGATCTGATGATACCTGACTAAGCAAAGGAGGAGGTGGTAGAAGGACCATCCAGCTAGAAGAGCAAGCATTGAAGCCCGGCAAGCTCAGATGCAGCCAAAGGACCCATAGAGGCCTGTGAAGAACTCTGGAGAGGTAGGCCTGGAGAATGTGCAGAGGCGTCTATGCTAGCTGAATGAGCACCAGAAGATCCTGACTGACTGGAGCGAGGAGCAGAAGACTAGGGCAGACCATGCAGCTTCTAGCAAGTAGCACGCACGTGTCCAAGGCGACCACAGAAGTCACACTTGGACCTCTCTTTAGAAGAGGAAGATCGACTAGCTGAAGGTGCAGAGAACTGAGGGGGTCGACCCCCTTGAAGATGTTGAGGTTGATAAGCAGATGCAAGGGCAGGCTGAGATGCAGATGCAAAGGCAGGAGCAGGTGAAGAGGTGACAAGCGCTGATCGCTCGTGAATGGCAGACTCATCCTGAGTAGATAGACGTCGGCTCTCTTCACTCTGGAGATATGAATAGAGCTCGCTGAGAGTAGGTAGAAGGGCATGGCTACTAAGAATTTGAACCCTAGCCAACTCATATGAAGGATTGAGTCCAGATAAGAACTCTAAAATCCTACACACAACGTGCTTCTGGTACGTGACTACTTCAGCTGGAGTAGGAGAGTGATAGGAGTAGTAGTAGTAGTCTAACTCCTCCCACATACTCAAAGTCGCAAAGTAGTCAGAAAGGGACTTGTCGCCCTGACGAAAGCGGGAAATGCTTTGCTTCAACTAGTAAGCTCTACCAGTGTTCTGCTGCTGTGAGTAAGTCTTCTTGGCGGTTTCCCACACATCCTGGGCTGTACGCATGAAGAGGAAGCCACGACTAATGTGAACCTCCATGGAGTTGACCAGCCGAGATTGAACTGAAAGGTTCTTAGTTTCCATTGATCAAACATGGGATCATCTTCCTTAGGCTCTTTGGTTCGCCCCATGCAATGCCCCATCTTCTCATGGCCTCCAATAAACCACCGTGCTGCGCTAGCCCACTCTAGATAGTTAGGGCCATTGAGTTTAACGCATGTAATTTGCAACCCGGGGTTCTCATATATCACTTGTTGCATCATAGGTCCTCCGGTGCCTCTGGAGGAGGATTTTGTGCTAACAACTGAAACTGAGGGAGTATCCGAGGGAGGTGGTTCGCCATAATGAAGAAGCAAAGGAGTGAAAGAGGCAAGAAAAAAGCCTATAATACCCCAAAAAAAGTTTCCAAGAACAAAAAATAGATACCTAATGGAAGCCGACGAACAAGGAACACCCATACAAACCTCCAAACATAAAAAACAAAGGATTATGGACTTGGGGCAGCAACATAGGGGTGGATGGAAGCATCCTAGGGCCATTAGAATGCATTTATGGAGGTCTGAGATCAAGTTAGGGAGTTTAGAACCCAACCGAAAGTCCTATAGGACCTATTGATGTCGCCGACGGTACCTAGAGGGTGAAACAACCCTCACAAAAACTTCAATACTTGATGGTTTGGTTCAAAAGAGCTATGAGCATGTCGGTATGATTGTATAGGACCAAATCGGTGGAACAAATCCAAGGAAAAAGTCTAAGAAGGGCTCCAAAAAAGAGCCGGTTCGAAAAAGGGTTTTTCCTATTTTTGTGGGAGAAGGAACAAAAGACAAATCAAATGAACCTAAAAAATTCTCAAAAAATCACCAAAAACCTCTAAAAATCGAGATCTACCAAACCCTAGAGTTTCAGGATGAGAAGAGTACCATGTCCGTACGGCTGATGATGTCAGCCGTACGGCTCTGATGATGTCATCACTTGCTGGTTGCTCCCTGGTTTGAAACCTCTGAGAAATTCTTCAATATAGCTATGATACCAAGTTGAATTCCTCAATTAGAGTTATATTTAGAGAAGAGAGAAGAGTGAAGGAAGAAGAGAGGAGAGAAAGAAAGGATGTCTTGTGGTTAGGTCACAATGACTCTATAAATCTTATTTATATAAAAAGGAATACAAAAAGACAAATATACCCCTCAAGGGTAATACATGAAATATTCGTAGAAATACGTATATGATAACACTTGAGGTATCGATATGATGAACAGCCCAAGACTGGGGCACACGTGGTGAGGCATGAACTTGCTTACAACACTCACAGCATGATTTATCTCAGGACGTGTGATGGTAAGGTAAATCAACTTCTCAATGTCATTAATACATTCCTGGATCAATGAAAAGACCCTTAGTAGGTTGGTTAGGAGAGCTGAAGAATTGGGATTTTTGGAAGGCTTTAAGGCTAGTGTGGAAGCATCTCCATTTTGCTAATGATACTATCTTATTCCTTAGATCAAATGATAGTCTTAGGGGAGTTTTTAGATGCTTTGAGGTGGTATCAAGAGTAATTTAACGAAAAGTTCGATTATTGGAGTTGGGGAAGATAAAGATGGTATCTTAAACTAAAATGGTCATTTCAAGGTATCATCTGATTATTACTTTTAATGAGCGGATCTCTTTGTGCATCCTTACTAAAGTTACATTCCATATGCGTTTGTATGACTTAATTGAAACCCTCAACTCCAAAGCATCTCTCCAAAGTCTAGTTTTGCAAATAACATGTACCAGGGACCCCTTTTTGGATATAAGCAATTACTTAATCTATAAATAGAGCAAAAAAATACAAACTTAGGTTGGTCCTTTATGTAAGCCCATTGTGACTGCAAACTCGCTTGTGTCTCTACCAATTATTATCGCACTAGTCACCACTCCCTCATACATGTCCTTAATGATGTCAGTGTATCCATTTGAGACACCTTTATTTCTCAATGCCCACTAAATTAAATCTCTAAGAACTTTATCTTATGCTTTATCTAAGTCAATACAAACCATATGAAGATTCTTCCTCTTTTCTCTTAACTTTTTCATCATTTGTCTAAGAACTTGATCTCCCTGGCATAAAACCAAATTGATTATTAGAAATCCTTGTCACCTGGCTTAATCTTTTCTCCACTCTATCCCATAGTTTCATACTATCGCTCATAAGTTTGATGCCACGGTAGTTTGTGCAGCTTTTTACCACAGTTTAAAGTTTTGGCCGAAACCGAAACGTTTCAGTTCGCTATAGGCTGAGACAAGATACGGGTTTGTACCAAAAACCACAAAGTTTCGCCTCAGTTTCGGTAGTTTCGTTTGTATCGGCTGAAACGTGATGAAACCACTGAAACTTGTAGCTCTAAATAGTAAACTCGCGTGAAATCCCCCAAAATCGAGTCATTTTCAGCCTTTGCAGGCCCTTTTCAGTCTTTGCTGGCTTGCAGCTCAATCATTTAGCATAACAATAAAAAGAAAAGCATAAAAAGAGGGGAGAGGGAGGAAGAGTCGACGACAAAGAGAGAGAGCGAGAGGGGGAGGAGGAGTACCTGTGCGCCTTGCTAACTCACCTTGCAACTCCCTTGCCGCCGTGCTCCTCGCCGTCGCCTGTGAGTTTTTTTTTCTTTTACTTTCAGCTTTTGAGAGAGTAGAGACCGAGAGTCGAAGGGTTTAAAACCCTAAAGAAATGAGAAAGGGTGTAATCGAATGAGGGTTTTTTTATATAACTTTGAGGGTTTTAAAGTTAAACCCTATGAGAAAAGCCCTGATTTGTAACATGGTATACCTGAGATGCCTGCACAAACACGATTTTTGTTACTCAACTCCACCATCTAGCCCCACTGATTGCACGGATGTTTAGCCCACCAGTTGGTAGACATTCATACGAAAAATCAGCTAGCTGTGACGATTTCTAGCCATTGGAACCCAAAAAATAGTTGAATCCAATGACTATTATCACACTATAAAAAGTTGTAAATCTAATGGCTAGAGATTACCAATTAAGGTGATTTTGGGTGGGTATATCCAGCAAGGGGGCGACTAAACATCCATGCGGTCAGTGGGCCCATAAGGCAGCGGTGATGAACAAAAATAGCTAAAGCTACTAAGTTCACAAAAATCCACGTGGCACTCCTTTGGGGCCACTGATCTTATGAATTTTTGGCCCTTCCATTGGTGGACGTACGCACAAAAAATCATGCTGATTCGTGATCTCCAGCCATTGAATCTGAGTATCCAAAAAAAATTCAAATCCAATGGCTGGAAATCAACTCATGAAAATCATTCCAATCCAATGGCTAGAAATCACTAATCAATCTAATTTTTGGTGTGTACATCCATAAGGTGGTGGGCCATATCAGTAGGCCCAAAAAAATGGAAAAATCTATGATACTGACTTCTATATCAAATTTTTTGATGCACAAGTCCCTCAATTTACCACGTAGTACTCTTTCAGGCGGAAAAATCTATGATACCGACTTCTGTATCAAAATTTTGATGTAGAAGTCCCTCAATTTGCCACGTAGAAGACTCTTTCGGGCCCATGGCTCCCCTTAATGTGTGGCCCACATCTTGGTGGGCCCACATACCAAAAAGCAGTGTGATTAGTGATTCTTAGCCATTGGATTTGAGCACTTTTTCATCATGGGCTTGGAACCATTTCATAGGCCTGTTCATAAAGCCCATGATGAAAAAGTGCTCAAATCCTACGGCTAGAGATCATCAATCACGCTGATTTTTGGTGTGTAGGTCTATCATAGTGTGGGCCAGGCATTCAAGTGGCAAGTGGGGCCGAACTATTCTACTACGTTGCAATTTTAGGGACTTCTGCATCAAAATTTTGATACAGCAATCTGCCACGTAGAAGACTCATTCGGGCCCACTACCTCCATGAATGTTTGGCCCACATATTGGTGGACCCACGCACCAAAAATCAGTGTGATTAGTGATTCCTAGCCATTGGATTTGAGCACTTTTTCATCATGGGCTCGGAACCAACTCTTAGGCCAGTTCATAAAGCCCATGATGAAAAAGTGCTCAAATCCTACAGCTAGAAATCACAAATCACACTTATTTATGCTGTGTAGGTCTATCATATTATGGGCCAGACAGTCAAGTGGCAAGCGGACCGCACGAGTCTATTACGTTGCAATTTGAGGGACTTCTACATCAAAATTTTGATACAGAAGGCTGCATCAAATAACAGCCCCAAAAAAACTGTGCCGGGTGGCACATTTTATGTGCTCCACAGCCCCATAACATAATCCACGTGGCACACTCTTCCAAATCACTGACCGTATGGATGTTTGGCACATCCCTAGATGGACCACTGAACATCCATGCGGTTTGATATCCCAGATGGTGCTCCACGCGGCATTTTTGGTGTGTTTGATGATTTTTAGCCGTTGGTTATGTACTAAACAATGGTTGAATCCAACGGCTAGAATCACGCCTTAAAAGTTCAAAAATCTAATGGCTAGAGATACCAATCAGGGTGAGTTTTTATGTGTATATACACGAAGAGGTGGGCTGAAAATCCATGTGGTCAGATGATCCAAAACATGTGGATGTGTCACCTCACACATGTAACCTTTTTTTAGAACAATATGTGTTACTTTTTTTTGGTGCTTAGAACAATGTGTTACTTTTTTTTGGTGCTTAGAACAATGTGTTACGTTTTTTTGGTGCTTAGAACAATGTGTTACTTATCAAAATAAAAATAAATACATAATGTGTATGTGTTATTTTTTAATTTGATTAAATAAAATAAAACATATATACATGTCAGCTACCATATTCCATATGTGTAGCTTAAAAAAACATGTTACATGACAAAAAAAAGTGTTACATGTGTCATTAAAGGAAAATTAATTTATATTGCACTAATTACATTCATAATTGATAAATTATCTAACTATATAATTGATTAATTTAGAAGTGCACACATACAATTTTTTAAAATATTTATTAATAATAAAAAAAAACTCTAGTGCACTAATTACATTCATATACAATGTATTCGAATCAATTTACCACATCCATTTACATTTACTTTTTAACTAGTTTACAATATCAGTATTTTATAACCTACAAACCAAAAATAGTCAACACATTCTGTAATATTTTAATGAAATGAGTTTCTTGAAAAAACAACGCACTTAATGCGTTGTTTTATTAATAAGTTTCTCAAAAACTCATTATCGACTCAATAAAGGATGGGACAGTAGAACAATATTATTTTATTTAATAATTTTCTATAATTTCTATTTGTACTAACAGGAGATAGTAAATTTTAAAGAATATGCCTAGGGAACGAGATGCATTCAATTGCTAATGTGTATGTAGGCTTGTACGTTGAACTATGTTGATTGAAATGCATTCAATTGCTAATGTGTATGTTGACTACTTGGTATACAGTTTTACTTTTACAAGACATGTTCTGGTTTAGCCCGATAGTACAATAAGTCACTTTTTTATCCTAAATCAGTAATATAAGGTACTTCTTAATTAAATTCTTTCACATTTATATGTTTCTTATTTTTTTGTTTTTTCATTATTTTTTTTGAACTTCCTAATATGGTTTCGCCAAGTTTCGAACCGGAACTACGACCGGAACTCCTAAAACTCTCCTTTACTTTGGTTTCACCAAGTTTTGAGCCAAAATGTTTCGGTTTCGCCTGCAACCGAAACGAAACCATCGACTTTGAACCATGCTTTTTACACCTCCTTTATTCTTCTATATAGGTACTATAGTATTTTTTTTTTTATCCATTCATCTGGCATTTTCCTAGTCTTTAAAATAATATTGAACAACTTTGTAGACTGAGACTATCCAGTTTTTCTCATGCATTTCCACACCTTTATTTGAATACCATCTGGTCCTAAGATCCTACATGTCTTCATTTTTAAAAGCTTGCTTTCACCTCTATACGAGAGCATGTGTGTTCCTTGTTCTTCCTAGCATCTCCAACAAGACCTAAATCCCTAATGTAGTATTTATTTAATAGATTTTACAAAGTAATCACCCATCTTTCCTTAATCTCTTCAACTTTCACTATGACTCTCCAGTCATCGCCCTTAATGCATCTAACATGATTTAGGTTTCTAATTTTTAGCTCTCTTATTCGTGCAAGCTTGTAGACATATTTCTCACTGTGGGGCAAAAATCCCACAACTCTACAATATCTGCTGTGTTCTTGTTGATGAAGTACGTCTTGCCGGTACGAGTAGGAGTTTCGCTCCTTATTGGTTACTTCGGTGAAGTCGGTGCAGGGCAGACGAATATACTGAAGACAGCTGATGAGAGAGAATACCTGAAAAAGAACTCCGCCAGTGGGATTCCACTTTTAGAGCCTCCGAAGATTAAATCAATTTCTTCCTTAAGCATTTTCAAGTTTTGTTTAGTGTTTTTGCGTACCTTTTTGAGTTGATCAGGTATCCTATTTATAGGATAGTCTCATCCTGACGTGTCAAGATGCTCATCCTTGAAATATCTATTTTGGTCGGTTAGAGATCTTTTGTCCTTTGCATGACGTGTTACGATCCGTACCCTCGATGACGAATATGGTTTATCTATTATTCAAGTGAGGTCTGTCAGCTCGGTGCTATCGGTAGTCTCGGCATCCTCGGATCTTCTGGCACTGTATACCTCATTCACCTCGGTCGTCTCAGTTATCTTGGATAAAACCTCTTCTACATCTCGAATATCTTGGATAAACTGTTCTCGGTTATCTCGGATAAACATCTTCTTCATCTCGGTTATCTTGGATAAATCCCTTTTTCATCTCAGGTAAATCTGTTCTCGGTTATCTCGGATATTACGTAAATGATTAATATACCTCCTAAACTAGTACCCACAATAGCCTCCACTTGGTAGTTGGTACCTCTGGTATATATGTCTAGAGTCCGACTTTCAAGTAATGCTACGTGGCTCTTTATATCCACGTGTCTTCATAACTGATGTTCTTTCCGGTATGGCCAACTTCACTGCTCTGCCACGTGTCAACCTCACGTGTTGCATTATTGATTTTTATAGACTTCTTTTACATGGCCGACTTCATGACCCTACCACGTGTCACTAGACACGTGTCCGTTTATTTCTGACTCTACTGTCTTTTGAATCCGTCATGCGCAATAAATTTTTTACACGTGTCGCCGTTTAACTGGATTTCAGTGATGGAGCCGTCATCTGACACTTCGGTTCTCACGTGTGTTGGGGTCATGACAATAAATACCCCATCCCTTCACAATTTTTTTTTACTTTTCACTCCTTACCACGGTAACTCAGTTCTGGTTTTTACTTTGTTTTTATTTTTTCTCGGCGACCTCGTCACGTCTTCTATATCGGCCTCTCGGTGATCTCGTTCAAGTCCTTTATATCGGCCCCTTCGTTCATCTTGTTGATATCAGCGTCAAGGTACTTTCTGAGCTTTGTTGTTTGAAATTTCTTTATGGCTCCTAAAAAATCTATTAAGTCGTCTGTCCGAGGGGCCGAGATAAAACACCCTCCTAAGCCCGATCTAGATGATGTCCAGGAGGACTATAACGTTCCAGATAATATTATCCTTACATATGTCAGCGGATCTCTGTTATATTCCCATCATTGGCCTGTTGACCCAAACGCCATCTGTATTACTGTTGGTGAATTAGTTGCCGGGCTTCCTCTTCCTTTAACTCAGTTTGCTCGGGAGTTACTTAATTTTTACGATTTATCTCCTGGGCAAGTAAATGGTAATTTTTGGCGTCAACTCAACGCTTTCGAACGAATCCGAAAATACTGGAACAAGGAGATATTCGTCTTGGATGTCCGACAACAACATTTTCTCAAACCTCTTCCTCGTCTTAAACGGAAAGACTCTGACACCGGCGGGATTCCCATATATTTTCTCACTAATCAGCCAGGAAGATTGCCTATCCTAGAGTGCATTCAAGATTGCGATAAATTTTGGCCTTACTTTCCTATGTTTGTCTCAGGAGAATGGGAGGGGCCAATGATGATGGTCTACCCTTACGTGATAGGACCTTTAGTAGCAAAGGTATTCTAGATGTCTCCTTTTATTTTCCTTTTTCTAGATTGTTCTTGTTTCCACTGTGTTTGACTGATCTATGCTTTTTCAGGTATCCGAACTGATAGTTCATCTCGGAACCTGCCTCGTGGTAATATCCAACTCTATTACGATCTGCGTGCCTTGCCTTCCGACGTATACCAAGGCTAGTCGGATTAGATTCTCGCGGTTACTCTTGGGAAGCTGATCCTCCTACCCCTGCAGAACTCTGTCAAGTGATACTTGATCGGGAGTTCGAGGTGAAACTAAGAAAAACCCCCAAAGTTAACAAGCCCCCAAAGGCTAAAGCTCCATCTCCTCTAATTCTTTTTGAATCCTCTTCTCTCGGAGGTACTTCGGATAGTAGTGAGTCGACGTCGGATTTTGACCTCGGCGAGTCAGAAACAACCTGTTCTCGTAGTCTTGACGAGGTATGCCAGCTTCGGATGATGACGAAATTTTAAATGTTTCACCTTTAAACAGCTTTATTCCTATCTCATCTTCTTCGGATATTTCTTCTTCCTCTGATTCGGATTCCTTTGCTTCTATTATATCTGATCGTCGTCTGTCACGACAAATATCTGCACTGGTGTAGTCTCTCGGTTACTCATACCGTGCGGGCGATTCTCCGTTCTTTAGTGATTCTTGTATCCGTATTTCTGATGACGACGATATGGCCGACCTCAACATTGATGGTCTCGGGAAGTCTCCACCTCGGGCAAAATCCAAGAAGTGGAAGGAGACGGTTTCTGGTCCGAATTCATCGAAAGCGAATGTCGCGAAATCGGCCAAAACTGATGTCTCTCAGAAGACTCATTCGAAAAGTTCTGCCTCTACTGCCCTAGCATAATCCTTTCTGCCACCAAAGATTCTCCGAAAGGGTACTGATCATGTGTCGACCAGTTCATCTGGTCCGACAGGCCATACAATCAAGGACATGGGTGAGAAGAGAGTTGGGAAGGAAACTGTTAGCAGCTATTCCAAGTCGGCTAATCGGGCTGCAGGGAAAGAACTTCGAGATGATGTTTCGCCACCTGTATTTCGTCATTTTTTTGCTACTAAAATGGGGGAACCCATTTTAATTAATCAGAGTGCAATTAAATAGCCAGATGTGGCTAGAGTCATCGGGGAACTTTGCTTACTTCCGGAGGATGTTCGCTACTTCGAACATCAATCTCCAGATTTCTTTTTTGATAACTTTTATCAAGGCATTTTCCAGGTATATGCATATAGCTTATTGAGTTATAACCCATAAGGTATAATAATTTTCTTACTCTATTTTTTGTTTTTGTGCATTTGTTTTTGTGCAGTGTATGAATTCTTTCCCTGCCATGGCTGGGTATCTCTGAAAGGAGGTTACCCGTTTAAAGGGGGAAAATTCACAGCTTGGCCAAAAGCTAGAGAAGGCACTGGAGGAGTCGGCCAGAATTGCCGAGGCCAACAAGAACAGAGTTGCGCTCCTGGAAAAACGCAATGGGGAGCTTACTGCTGCAAAAGCCAAAACCCAAGAGCTGCAAAACGATATCCCGAGGTTGAAGGAGCTTTCGAAAAAAGAGAATAATCTCCGAATTCAATGGGAGGTCGAGAAGACCGAGTCAGAAACTGCTCTCAAGATCCGTTACGAGCAGCAGGCCGATGCCAAAATCCAGGAGTGGAGAGACGCCGTGGACCGGTTACGGGTGGAGAGGAACCATTACGGAGACGTCGGAGGCCTTGGGTTACGAAGACGAAGAGGAAGCTGATGATACTCATGTCGGGTCCGAGACCCCTGACTCACGACAACCTCTTCCTCCGACTCCAGTGGCCCCTCACGCTTCTGACCCTGTGGATCCTTCTCCGCCCTTTGATCTAGTGGACCCTGTCTCCTCTTTGGCTGTTAATGGTTTGGCAACTTTAGCTGCTGTGGCATCAGAGACGCAATCTTAAAATACTTTGATATTTTTATCTTCTAGTCTGTAACTTTAAATACTTTACTGGTTTCTACTTTAACTTTATCTTCTAATCCATTCTTACTTTAACTCTCACTCTTAATACATGTTTATACATTTTGCTCATGAATGAGTACTTCTTTATGCCATGTTGATAATATTTGTTAATATAGATCATTATTAATACTGCCGGCTGGCCTAAACCATAAATGGTTAGCACTTCCAGGCAAACATGGTGGTGGCGGCTGGCCTAAACCATAAATGGTTAGCACTTCCAAGCAAACATGGTGGTGCCGGCTGGCCTAAACCATAAATGGTTAGCACTTCCAGGCAAACACGGTGGTACCGACTTGCCGAGGATCAAGTCGGCTGGAACATCCGACAAAAACTTTATTGATAAAACTTCTTCTGGTTCTGTACATTCTAAGGCTTCTCTATGATTTTGTCCTCCATTGTCTCAAGATAGTAACTTCCTCCTCCTCCCACTTTTCTTATCTTGTATGGACCTTCCTAATTTGTGCCTAGTTTCCATGCATTGAGTTCCTTTGTATTCTAGAAGACTTTTCGCAATACTAAGTCTCCTTCTACCAAGCTTCTTGGTCTGACTCGCTTGTTATACCATTTCTTCAGCTTCTGGTGGTAGCTCTCCAGCCTGATCCTAGCTCGTTCTCGTTTTTCCTCCACCATATCTATTTCAAATTTTTGAATATCGCCTTGGATGCCGGATTCAACTGCTAGATGCCGAGTTGTTTCTACAGTCATTTCAGTAGGGATGACAGCTTCCATTCCAAAGGCTAAAGCAAAAGAAGAATCTCCATGTGCTCTTCTCGGCGTTGTCCTGTATGCCCAAAGTACACCATCTAATTTGTCATCCCATTTCCCTTTGGATAACTCTAGCCTATTCTTTAAATTCCCCGATATCATCTTGTTTGTTGCTTCTGCTTGTCCGTTACCCTGTGGATACATAGGTGCCGAGAACAATTGCTTGATGTTAAATTTTTCGCAGAATTGGGCTATCTTTCCTCCCCTAAATTGTGATCCATTATCTGAAATGAAGGCATAAGGAAAACCAAACCGTGTTATGATCTTTTCCCACAAAAATTTTTCAGCTTCTTGTTCTCTGACTTGCTGCAAGGCAACTGCCTCTACCCATTTAGTGAAATAATCTGTAGCCACCAAAAGGAATTGCCGTTTTCCCGGAGCCATGGGAAGAGGTCCGACAACATCTAATCTCCATAAAGCAAACGTCCATGGACTGACAACAGAATTCAGTTCTCCAGTTGGAGCTCGGATCGTCGGCGCCTGTTTTTGACATTTCTCACATTTTTTAACATATTTCTTTGCATCTTCTTGCATATATGGCCAGTAATATCCTTGCGTCCAGGCTTTATGAGCTAAAGATCTTCCACTAAAATGATTTCCACATTCCCCTTCGTGTATTTCTGCCAAGATGAGCTGTGCCTGATCCTTTGTGAGGCATTTCAACAACAGCCCACCGGCTGATTTTCGGTATAGTTTTCCTTCTATCAACTGATAACGCCTGGCTTTTTGTTCCATTCGCCGAGCTACGTTCTTGTCCTGGTCATTTATTCCATCCACCAGATAGCTTATGATTGGTGTCATCTATGTTTCTGATTCGATCATATGATGCACTGCTCGCCTATCTCTTCTGATTGTATACTCGGCCTTTTGGAGAATTCAATTGAAATGGATCGTCCTTCCGTCTCGCCTAACATAGCCGATATGTAGGCCAAAGCATCACCGTGCCTATTTCCCCTCAGTTAGTGTGGAATAACTTAGCCTTACTGAAACTATACATCATTCGGGTAATAATTTAAGTATTTCGCCATATTTTCATTTCGAGCCGCGAAAGAGCCATTTACTTGGTTAACCACCAATTGTGAATTGCTATAGACCGAAAGTTCCCTGACCCCGACTACTTTAGCGAAGTTCAGACTAGCTATCAAAGCTTCGTACTCGGCCTCATTGTTAGACGCTGAGAATCCCAATTTGACAGCCATCTCTAATCTCGTGTTGTCGGGGGTGATGAGAATTGCGCCGACGCCGGAGCCATTACTACTAGATGAGCCGTCAACAAATAATCTCCATCCGTTATAGGTGTCATTAGGATCTGAAGAGTTGGCTTCCGCTATTTCTTCTTCAATGGGCTCGACGCTCCTGTCCGAGAAAGGATCATCAACTGGGAAGTCTGCTAAGAAGTCGGCCATAGCTTTACCTTTTTTTGCCGTCCTTGGCCTGTAATTGATCTCGTATTGACTTAAAGCAACCGCCCACTTCTCCATCCTTCCTGACCTTTCGAAATTCGCCAGTACGTTCTTCAATGGCAGATTTGTGATAACGGCAACAGGATGGGCCTGGAAATAAGGCCTCAGTTTCTGGGCAGAGAACATCAGAGCCAGGCCGGCTTTCTCCAACCGTGTATACCTGGTCTCGGCGTCTAACAGTGTTTTGCTCAAGAAATAGATGGGCTTTTCCTTTCCTTCATCTTCCCTGATCAAGACCGAGCTAACAGCGCACTCGGAAACCGATAGATATAGTAACAATTGTTCTCCTTTGTTTGGTTTAGATAGAATAAGGGCTTCCCAGATATTCTTTCAAGCTCTGGAAAGCAGCTTTGCATTGATCAGTCCATTCAAAATGGATTTGCTTTCTTAGAAGATGAAACAATGGTCTGCATCTATCGGATGATTTGGAAATAAATCTATTTAACGCTACTACCATCCCGGTAAGTTTCTGAACCTGTTTCTTGCTACTGGGAGACGGCATGTCCTGTAATGCGCAGATTTGATCAGGATTGCCTTCGATTCCTCTTCTGGTCACAATATGTCTAAGAAACTTTCCTGATGATACGCCAAAGGCACATTTTTCTAGATTTAACTTCATCCGGTACTCTCTCAATACATGGAAAGTTGCCTCCAGATCTTCGAGGTGAGTTCCCCGATTCAGACTTTTTACTAACATATCATCTATAAAAACTTCCATGGTCTTACCGAGCTTATCTCCGAATATATTTTCAACTAACCGCTGATATGTTGTCCCTGCATTTTTCAGCCCAAATGGCATTCGTTGAAAACAAAAAGTTCCTCTGTCGGTGTAGAAAGCTGTCTTCTCTCGATCGGTGTCACGCATCAATATCTGATTATAGCCCGAGTAACCGTCCATAAATGACAGTAACTCGAAGCCGGCAGTTCGGTCAACCAATTCGTCCACCCTAGGCATAATATAACTATCCTTTGGGCAGACTTTATTCAGATCAGTGAAATCAATGCAGACTCTAATCTTCCCATTCTTCTTGGGTACGGCCACGATGTTGGCTATCCATTCTGGACATTCTATCTCTTCGATTATCCCTGCATTGGCTAGACGGCCGACGCTATCCGAGGTGATATTCTTCTTAGCTTTTGCTTAACTGGAACTGCACCTTCATTTATTTTAAGCCTATGATTTACAACCCCAGGATCTATCCCGGGCATGTCTTTCATTGACCAAGCGAAGACGTCCACATTTTGTCTCAGGAAGTTACCCAATGCTTCTTTTTCCTCGAGGCTTAGTTCTTCGCCGAGGTATATTACCCTGTTCTCTTCGCCGGTTCCCAGATTGATTGGTTCTACTTCCTCAACAGTCTTCTTATTTGCTCCGTCTTCCTCTTCTGGCACTTCGTGCCTTAATTGATATTCTTCCGAGGGGCCAATCTCACCATGCTCCTTGGGTATCCTACCTCTTACTTCTCTCACCATTGTAGCTTGACATCTTTGAGCAGCACTCTGATCCGCCCTGATCTCATATGGTCCCCGGGGAGATGGGAATCGGATGACCTGATAGAAAGTGGATGGTACAGCCTTCATACCATGCACCCATCGTCTTCCTAAAATTACGTTGTAGGAAGATGGTGCATCCACTATTAAGAATCTAGTCAATAATGTCACTGGTCCTGCTGACACAGGTAATACTATTTCTCCCATAAGATGCGAAGGCGCACCATTGAAACCATATATCGGTGCTCCTGCCGGCACTATTTCGCTCTGCTTGATTCCCATTTCTTCAAACGCCGTTCTAAATAGAATCTCCACAGAGCTTCCGCAATCCACTAATATTCTTTTTACAGAAAAATTTTCAATTGAGGAAATGACCCGGGCGTCTTCGTGTGGAGTCATAACATTTTGCAAATCCTTCGCTGAGAACCAAACAGAGGTCATGGGATCATGGTCGTTTTCTGACGGCGGATCCACTGGTCTCGGATCTGAAGAAATTTCCATGACCTCTCTAATGCTGGATGTTTTTCTAAGTTTATCTCGGTGGACGCTCCGAGATTCTGAATATCCACTGTAGATCATGTGAATAATATTTCTTGGGGGTCTCCGCTCTCCTAGATTTGCTGCTCTATTTCCCACGTCTTCCCTCTCCTCTCTTCTTCCGTCTCTGACCTCTCCTCTTGCAACAAACTGGGGGATCAGCCCTTTGTTTACTAGGTGCTGCAGGAGTCCTCTCAGGGCAAAACATCCATCTGTTGGATGATCTCTAACTCCGTGATACGCACAATATGGCTTATCAACTCTGTCATCGTAAACCCTCCGGGGTGGTACAAAAAACTCTTCACCTCGGATCTTCTCTAAGATCAACGTCGGGGTCTCTGTCAACGGCATGTATTCTTTCTGAGGAAACACCTTCCTCTTCTGATCTTTGTCATCTCTTCATTGATCTTCCATCTTGGACTGACTTCTCTTTGCTTTCCCTTTGCCCAAGTCTACCTTGTTAATCCGAGCCTTAGACGGTTCCGACTAAGCTTTGATTGATTCTTCCACTCGGATCTGCTCCTCCAGAATCAGATAAGCGTCTTCAAGTCGAGACGGGTTGCGGACTACTAAAGCTTCATGAGCCCTTGTTCCCAAAGAAACCCCAATCTAAAGAGCAAAAGCAGTTGTTCTCTCGTCCATCTGATCTACTTAGGTGACTTCCTTCCTGAATCGATGGAGGTAATCCTTAAGGGATTCCTTCGTCGTTTGTTTGATGTTGAGGAGCGCCGTTACACATAACATTCTCTTCCTCTGATGAATATATTTCGTAACGAAAGCGTCTTCTAAGGCTCTGAATGTTATAAATTCCGTCTAAAGGCTATGGAACCATATCAACGCATTACCCTTCAGACTTGCCGGAAACATTCAGCATAGTAACCCATCATATCGGAGTTCTTCCCATATCACCATAACCTGCTTATAGTGACAGAGATGATCGATTGGATCTGTAGTTCCATCGAATAACTCAAATCTCGGCTGTCGGAAATTCGGCGGGACCTCGGCCTTCTGAATTTCTTCCAAAAATGGAGAAGATCTCAACATCCGCAACGCGTCTCGAGCAGCACCTGCGGCTATCTTTTCCCCATGAGGTTCTAACCTCATTTCTCTGTCCTTTGTGATCATCTCGGTCAAGGTTTAAAGGAGGCCGTTTTAACGGTTAAATGGACTGGGGGCGTTACCGTTTAAACCTTTTAAATAGCCGTTAAAACGGATTGAAACGGTCAGGGGCAAAAATGAAAAAAACGGGAAAAAATGGATTTTAACGGAAAAAAACGGAAAAAGTGGCGCTGAAATTCAAATTTTGAAATTTGAAAATTAAAAAAAAAAGGAATTTAACGGATTTAAACGAATTTTAACGGAAATTAAACGGATTGTAACGGAATTAAACGGTTTTAACGGCCGTTTTTTTCACAAAATTTTTCAAAATTAAACGGTTGTTTAAACGATTTTAACGGCCGTTAAAACAAAAAAACGGCAGTTTTTTTCAAAACCGATAAAACATGTTTAAACAGTTTTAACGGAAATGGGCTTGGGGTGTTACCGTTTAAACGGCCGTTAAAACCGTTTAAACGGCCGTTTTAAAACCATGATCTCGGTTACTTTCTCCAGAGTAATTATGGTGGCGATGTCGGACTTGCGTTCTTCTGGGACTGCTGGTGGCGAGGCGGTTTCCTCAATTCGGACTTTGGGATGGGGTTCCTCCTGCTTGTTAGTACTCTGTACTTGCTCGTCTCCGGCTCCAATTATATTCACCCGTGATTGATCCCTTCTGTCGTCCGCATCTTCCAACATCTGCTGCCTCAGAAGATCATTCTCTTTTCTTACCTCTTCCATCTCTTTTCTCATATCCTGCATTTCGGCTAGGATTTTTTGCATCACTTTATTTTCTCCCGGACTTAACACTTCCTCCTGCTGGCCTTCTTCTACTGATTTGCCGACTTCATTCTTAGATTTGGTTTTGGTGTTTTTTGGCTTGGGTGCCATGGTAATCTAAACTTTATCTTTGAAGAGCACGTCAACCTTGAGTATAATCTATTCCCACATACGGCGCCAAAGATGTGGGGCAAAAATCCCACAACTCTACAATATCTGATGTGTTCTTGTTGATGAAATACGTCTTGCCGGTATGAGTAGGAGTTTTGCTCCTTATCGGTTACTTCTGTGAAGTCGGTGCAAGGCGGACGAATATACCGAAGACAGCTGATGAGAAAGAATACCTGAAAAAGAACTCTGCCAGTGGGATTCCACTTTGGAGCCTCCGAAGATTAAATCAGTTTCTTCCTTAAGCTTTTTCAAGTTTTGTTTAGTGTTTTTGCGTACCTTTTTGAGTTGATCGGGTATCCTATTTATAGGATAGTCTCATCCTGACGTGTCAAGATGCTCATGCTTGAATTATCTATTTTGGTCGGTTAGAGATCTTTTGTCATTTGCATGACGTGTATTATGACGTGTTACGATCCGTACCCTCGATGACGAATATGGTTTATCTGTTATTCAAGTGAGGTCTGTCAACTCGGTGCTATCGGTAGTCTCGGCATCCTCGGATCTTCTGGCACTGTATACCTCATTCACCTCGGTCGTCTCGGTTATCTCGGATAAAACCTCTTCTACATCTCAAATATCTTGGATAAACTATTCTCGGTTATCTCGGATAAACATCTTCTTCATCTCGGTTATCTCGGATAAATCCCTTCTTCATCTCGGGTAAATCTGTTCTCGGTTATCTCGGATAAACATCTTCTTCATCTCGGTTATCTCGGATATTACGTAAATGATTAATATACCTCCTAAAATAGTACCCACACTCACCCACTACCCAACTTATCGTATAGATTATCATATGCTTTATGTTTAGCCTCACTTGCCACTTTCTTTGCTTCCTTTTTAGATTTTTTCTAAGTTTTTCTCCTAACTAGTCAGTTGTCAAGTCATATAATAAATCTTCTTTTCTCTAATACCCTTTGAACCTCATCATTCCACCACCAAGTTTCTTTGTATGTGACTTATCCCCTTATATTCCCCCAAGAACTTCTTTCTTTACTCTTTTAACGCATTTAGCTATTTCATCCCACATCACCGTAGTCTCTACTTCTAAGTTCCCCCTTTCTTCCTTTATCAATTTACCTATAAAACACGCCACTTTTTCCCTTTTTAAATTCCACCATCTTATTCTTGGGCATCTTTAAGTTTCATTCCTTTTCCATCACTTGATGCAAACATCTAAAACTGCTATATTGTGTGCTCTCTCGAAATAACCTTACAGTATTTGCATATTGATAGGTCATTTCTCCTAAGTAAAACAAAGTTTACGTGGCTCCTATTTATTTTATTCTTAAAAGTAATTAAATGTCCATCTCTCTTTTAAAGTATGAGTTTGCTATTGCAAGATCATATGCCATTGCAAAATCAAAGATTGCATTTTTCATTTCATTTCTTTTTCCAAATCCCTATCTTGTGAGTACCCTCTCATATCCTTTGTCCACAAAGTAGTCCCCTTCTCTGAATGCCCTTTCTCCATCAATAATTCTTTGAATTAACCCATCCATGTCTTCCCAAAACTATTTCTTAACGTTTTTTCCTAATCCCACTTGGGGTGCATAAGCACTAATTATATTAGTAATCTCTTCACCTGTCACTATTTTTATTGACAACAATCTATCACCTATTCTTTTAACCCCTACAATTTTACTTTTATATATTTATGTACAATCATCCCAAACTCATTTTTATTTTTGTCCTACCCTATGTACCAAAGTTCATAGCCATCTATATCCTTGGCTTTTGCCCATTTCCTCCTTTTCTCTTATAACATATTATGTTAACTCTCCTTCTTTTCATTGTGTCTACTAACTATAAGCTCTTACCTGTTAAAGTCCTCACATTCCAAGTGTCAAGATGAATCCTACACTCCTAAACTAACCTCATTACCCACATTCATCCAGTATGGTGCAAGCCCTTGCCTACTTTTCATTATAGCCATGTATACTTGCAAATTAACAATGCATAGTTTCTAAAGACACGCTAGTCAACCCTTGCCAACTCCTACTGCAACTAATTGTCGCTGCAACATGTCTCTATAGCGCGTCACCTCCGGGGAATGCCTTAGCATGAGATAAATGAAAAATTGATCAACATTCATGATTAGATATGGGCCTTTGGCAAAGGCTTACACTGGCTGCGAATTTGACGTAACCCTCCTTCATCCGGGCTTGGGACCACCAATGCAATGTTAAAGCACTACACTGGCAGAGTTTCAAAACAGAATTGTAGTGTAGATACTTTAGTAAAGCCCTTCCAGTATCATTTGAAATTGGGTTCACTTGACCATATTAGAGACAACACAATTTTGCAATGATGACCTGTATAGCTTTTACCTATGTTACCCTGATATGGGTACAAAGTATTAGATATGAGTTTGGTCCAAGTGTCAAACTTGCTTAACCTGCATGTTTTAGGGTACTGGGACACAATCATATGGTTGGCGTTATATTGTTTTTCTAATATCATAATATGCTTTATTATTTTCTTTCAATTTTTAATATACTTTTATGTTTTTAAATATTATTTTAATATACGATATTAGGATATGGTTGAACCATGTCTGGTATGGATTATTAAAGTATCTTTCCATTTCATAATGTCTCGGCCAAGCCGTGTTGGTCTCTAGGTGAATGAAATGATACATTGGGGTCTTGTCTCGGCCCATCTCGCCTTCTCTTGGTTTGTATCATACCATCTCAATCAAGACGTACCAGTTTTTCAACTGACCTAGAGTTACCTCGAGACTGGGACGTTAAACTAGACCTATACCATGTCGTGTTGTATCTGACACGGATACCCTAAAGGTTTTGAAGGTGTGGGTAGCATATAGCTTTAGAAGGCATTTACTCAATTATGGTGATATCTAGCATCTTTCTATTAAATTGAGGTCATTTGCACAATATTTTGTTTCTTAATTGCCTTTTGAGCCATCATTTTTTTGTCTTATAGTGACTTATTTACTTTGTTTTGACATTTAAAGTTACAGTATTGGACAAAAAGTCAATAAATTCCATTAATTTATTGTTGATGATCAACGCAATTGAAAAATTGTCTTTTAAAGTTAGAAATGTTTACGTTGGCTCTAACACTAGCTTTCATTTCTTTCAGTTCTATTATAGGTCAACATCCCGTGAGCTACGAAGGCTAGACAGTGTTTCTCGTTCTCCTATCTATGCATCTTTCACAGAGACATTGGATGGATCATCAACTATAAGGGCATTCAAGGCCAAGGTAAATAATTGGGTGTTTTTTGTCTTGGCATGACGGTTCATAACTGTAAAAAGTAGTGGTCTTGTCTTCTTAGACCTCGACATTAGGAAAATATCGTTAATTAATTAAGTAATGAATGATACAGAAGCTTTCTCAACAGGAAACTATAAATCTAATTATTTGGTGTTTACACCTTCTGTAGATTGGAGCTGATCCTGCTTAATATGAGGCACAATTCAAAACGTCATATATAACAATGCTTTGAGATTAGTAATCATGGCTAACTTATCCTCAAGCATAATTCAATGGGTTGTGTATTTCCCTTTGGATCTCTACTTCTGTCACTTTTTGCTAATGATTTCTTCAGTAGGGTTCCATTTGAGAAGTAGATGTTTACTTGAAAAGTTAAGTTGTTTACTTTAATTAATCAATAAAAATTCCAGACACCAAGAAATTAAACGGTGATAGTCTAGAACAATTTTTGAAGGCAAATGACAAGGTGGCACTCTCTATTCATTTGAAGGCAATGAGTTTCCATGAAATGGGAGGTGCACTTTCTCCCAATTTTCTTGAAGTTTTCAATTTTAATAAAGCGACTTAAGGCAAGGATGATACTGGAAATTAATTGAAAATGTGAAAATCATTAGCGAGATTAGTAGTCAGCATATAGTTAATGCAACAGCAGTCGTTACTAGTCAACAATTGTACTAAGGCTAGGTATATATTCTAAATCAATAAGATGAAGTGTGATGACAATAACCAGATGTTAAGCATGAAAACAGAGTAACAATGATTAATTAACTTCATTCTATCCAAGTGACATATCAAATGATCGTATTCTCGAGCTGGAATGATTGCATCAACTATATGGGTTCTGACATCATCCTTGTGGTCAGGTCGATCACACTACCTTCTTCGGTGGTTTCTGATTCCATGTTTGATCCCAAGGGGAAAAAAAGCCCCAACAAAAAGATGATTTCTTAGATCTAGGATCTGAAAGTGATTACAGGTTGAAAATTAAACTTAGGGCTTGAGAAAGTCATATATCTCCCACAGGGTTTAGTTGTTAACAGATTAGACACAACAGAAATATCCCTTAAGAGCCACCAAATGCATCATTTTTTTTGTTAGGCCTTTAGAGTATTTTTCAGGTACTCATAAGTGGTGGCAACTGTAAAGCATTAAAGGAAACCCTACCTTCTTACAAGTGACTTGTGGAACGAATGTACTTCGTTAAATATCTTGATACGAAGTACTTTCCAGCTTAAAAATTCACTATCCATTAAGGGGCTTTTATCAGCACATCCTAATACCCATGCCGAAAGGTAACATTATTTTATAGTCTTTGTGTGGGATCCAATCATGAAGTTGTATTTTTCTAACATGATAGTGCCTGGACTATCCGCTTTTGTTAGATAGTGTAGATAGATCCAGTATATTTTGTCTGAGGTATTATCTGTTTTTACTCGTTCCTTTTTGAGGAAGATGAGTTTCTGTGAAAAACTAATGCTAGCTTTCACTATTATTCCTGAACAGGAATATTTCTTGGCTAGATTCATTGAGCATGTTGCATTATATCAGAAAACCTCCTACTCAGAGTTAACAGCAAGTTTATGGCTTTCTCTGCGCCTTCAAGTATGCCTCCTTTCTCTACTAATTATTTTTTCGTACTGCTACCTTAGTAACTTTTCCAGGTCTAGAGGATAGTCCTATTTTGTGTACTGATTGCATGTTTATCTCATTAGAATAAGTCGTAAAATCTGAAACATTGACAGTGTAACCGTGATTAGTGAAGCATAATAATATTTCCAATCTTCTGTGTTTATTTTAGTGACAGTGATATGTTTTAGTTGCTAGCAGCATGTGTAATCTCTTCTGTTGCTGTGTTGGCTGTCATTGGATGTCATGGTGGTTTCCCAGTTAGCTTTGGCACACCTGGACTAGTAAGCTTTCCTTTGCTTCACTCACGTTCAATTTCTTAGTGTCAAATTTCCTCATTCTACAATGTAGACCAATCTACTTGTTTTTACTGCTGTAAAGATATTCATCTATTCAGCAACCAGCATGAGACTGTTGGATGGTTTATTTGGCTACAGGTAGGCCTGGCTCTCTCATATGCAGCACCAATTGTGTCTTTGTTGAGCAGTTTTTTGACAAGTTTCACTGAAACTGAGAAGGAAATGGTTTCTGTTGAGCGGGTGCTTCAGGTATGAAAATAGAATTCATATTGTCCATTGACTTCTCAGCTGCTCTTTAATGTGATGATACCATTCTTTCTAGTATATGGATGTTCCTCAAGAAGAACTTCTGGGACGCCAATCTTTACATCCCGATTGGCCCTTTCAAGGACATATTGAATTTCAGCATGTTACCTTGCGATATATGCCATCTTTGCCAGCTGCTCTGCATGATATTACTTTTACTATTGCAGGAGGCATGCAGGTCAGTACATAGACAAAGTGTGATATACACTTTTCTGTGTTAGCTACATACAATGTCATTACTTTTGTCTTTTTATTTAAAAACATCACAACTAGGGGAGTACTGTTCATTCTTCATACTTAGGACTTCTCTAATAATATTTATCAGGTTGGAATTGTTGGAAGAACAGGTGCTGGGAAATCTAGTATCCTAAATGCCCTTTTTCGCCTTAGTCCAATATCTGGGGGGTGTATTTTAGTGGATGGCATAAATGTGGCCGACGTTTCCGTTAGAGATCTCCGCTCACATTTTGCAGTTGTTCCACAGAGCCCATTTTTATTTGAAGGACCATTAAGGTACCCAATTGAAATATTTTTTTTCTTAGGGATGTGGTAAATTTGGTTCATTTTGTTTGTTCAATATGGTGTACTGGTCACCCTTAGATGGAATTCAAGTATTTGCATTGTAGTTCTGAAATGGAATTTTAGTAGTACAATTTTTTTTCATAACCCATACGTGGATGAGCTTGTATCAATTGCAAATTTCCAGGGACAACCTAGATCCGACTCGGGTGACAAGTGACTCAAAAATTTGGGAGGCTCTTAAGAAATGCCAAGTTAAGGATGAAGTAGAAGCAGCAGGAGGGCTGGACACTCATGTAAAAGAAGCTGGGATATCATTTTCTGTTGGGCAACGTCAGCTTCTGTGCCTTGCACGTGCTCTTCTCAAGTCTTCAAAGGTATACTTGAACTGATGGCCCAAAATGGAGTTATCCTTGAGACTTGAACAGACTTGAACTTATCTAACTCTGACTGAGTTCAAGCTTCCATACCTTTCATTGGCACAGAGCATCAGCTTATTTGCATTACTATTGAATCTTGGAACTGCACCACTCTTAGCCGCAACATGTGCTATTATTTACCATACCCATAGTAGAACAAAGTTAGTACAGCACTGCTCAACTTTTTTCTTTCTGACCTCGATCTAGATTTCCATTACAGGAAGCTGTATTGTTCAAGTTTATAAATTTACGAGTTGAAATCTCAAAAAAACATTCCAAAACTGTTAATGTTTTATAAAATAATAATTGGAAAATGATCTCGGGCAATCTTTACAAATATACTCACATTTGAAGTATTTAGAAATTGGTTATCCAACATATTTAATCAATCAAAGATGAATTTTGGGTAGAGCTAACAGGTACTTATTTTAAGAACTCAAAAGTATTCTAGATAGTGTAATTTCACGTGCTTTAGGGACTACTCTCAAAATTTTCTGAGCAGTCGAATAGACTTCATTCTTGCATTAGAATATTATTGGACTATATCTTAATAAGAAAACTGAAATTAGCTTCTAGCATATGTCCATGAGACATAATGAGAATTAGGTGCAGATTTCATATTTCATATGTCATATATGAATATTCAAGGAATATGTTCATCTGGAAATGAAATGGGAGAATATCCAGGATTTATGTAGAAAGTTTCTGAGAAAGTTACATATCTCTTACATTAATAGCACAAAAAACTGAAATCTTGCAGGTACTCTGTTTGGATGAATGCACTGCCAATGTTGACACTCGAACGTCATCAATACTACAGAATGCCATTTCCAGTGAATGCAAAGGCATGACAGTGATCACAATTGCTCACCGCATTTCCACTGTACTGAACATGGACAATATTCTGATTCTTGACCAAGGGATACTGGTAAGCTTGAACTACTTGGAGTTTCTTTTAATGTCAAAGCCATAGGCCATATGATTAAGAGGAAATTTTGGGAAGACCAGTGTGTTTGGCACACTTGCAGAGGTTTGAGATTCACCATTTGATGGTTCATAATTCAATGATTGTAACCTTCCATTCTCCTACATTTTTCAGGAACATTCACCATTTCTTTTCCTGATCACCCAGTAGAGTGCAATAGATCGCATGGTTAAAATCACCCGATTAGGTCAAATTTTGGTGTAGAAGATCTACAAGTAGGAACTGTCAAGTAGTGTTCCCATGCAGCTATATGTGTGCCATGTTCACCAGAATACTGATTATAGACCATTTTTAGGTTGTACCCAATAGGTACCTTAGATTTCCTCAAATATTCTGGTACTCTTTGGCCATGGTAGTTAGCATGCTTTTACTGAAACCTGCACCTACTTTTCATTAAATTCACTCATATAAATTCTTCTAATCGCACCTCAATCTCACTCCTTACCTTAGATTCAATCTTTGGCCATGGTAGTTAGCATTTTTGTGATTCTATGCATTTAGTGATAAATCTCCATCAATATAATTTCATTAACCAAAGAGTGACATTTAGCATAGCTCATGAAACCTAATTAAGTTTTGAAATTACATAGTTTAGAATCAACTAAAGCTAAAAGCTAGGGTTTAAGCACACCTATTGATGGAGAAAACACTGCAAAACTTGAGCTCCTGTCTACGGAAAGCTGCGAATGTACCCAACCTGTACTCGAATCGCTCTGGATTACCTAAGGCTTGTCTAAACCTCTCAATTGAGGATTGCTAAAGTAATTACAAAGTATGCCACTACTTATGGAAGAAAAGAAAAATACCCACCATGTTCCCATATCCTGTTATTGCGGCCCTTCCAAGTCCAGAAATTCTCCATCAAACCATTAAATAAACCTAACTACTTACTTGATGGTATGAGCCAATTAGTGTTAAACCTTGATAATCTCTTGCAAACATTGTTTGATTATACAGATCTGGATTAGTTAGTATTTTGAGAAAATCGCATGTATTTCTCTATAAACCAAACCATATTTCCAGGACATCAGTTACTACAACTGATGGTTGGGGAATGCCCTGTTAAAAGAGACGTGCTGACTGATTCACTCGGCTCCCATCAATTCAATAAAAAAAGAAAAAGCACAATTGATCACTGTGTGAGCCTTTTACCAATCGACTTTTCTGTCTTTATTTTAGCAGACTGGCAGAGGTGCGCTGCACCTTCAGCATTGCTTCCTAGCATTTCTCTTCGTAGTTATTATATTAGCTCAATGCCACTTGAAATTTCATGGTATGTTTAGAATGATATATTATGTTAAAACTTTTTTTTTCCAACCTTCTGTAGGTTGAACAGGGAAATCCACAGGTTCTTTTACAAGATGAATTCTCCAGATTTTCGAGTTTCGCCAAAGCTTCGACAATGTGAATACATAATAATCACACTACGTAATCCTATGCAAGTTAAGTCTCCAGTAAGTCACTTCATATGGACTACTTATTTATATACTTAAATGTCAAAAAGGAGGTTGAGTTTCATCCCGGTGATTAGGACTTGGTTGTGGGTGTGGTCATGGGTTTGATCCATCGCCGGAAGATATGTCTACTTGAGGGTGCATGAAATTGCAAAACGTCAGATTTTAAACAGTGTTTGATGGGTGTGTAAAACCTGAACTGAAGTTAGTTTCTGCTTCAACATGTCAACCTTGGAATTTCTAAATCCATCCCTTTGTTCTTATTTGCTCTTGCATTGACTTGCTCGCCCACAAAGTAGTAAAATAGGGACATTGATGGGTATTAAATCATTGAGCGCATGTAGCCTAACACTTCAATTAATAACAATTTGGGTGGTCAAGAGTGGTGATATGGATGCCATACATCTGTCATGATCTTCGATCTGGAGTGTCCATGTATACTACTCCTGGAATGGTCACAAGACAAAACTCAAACTTTGCAACATTATGAACGATCCCAACCGTTAAATCAGGCACCTTCTTTTGGATAGTCAAAAAATATTCGGTGATGGTCTAAGATTTCTGTGGCAAAATTTTATTTTTCGGACTTTTAAGATGAGCCAAGTGATTTCAGGCTGTCTAATCTAAGGTGCATCTATTTGTATTCCCCAGGTTCCCGGGTGTCATCAGCATCAGTATTGCAAAGCTTGGTTCAGTCCTTGATTTTTATGTAGCGGTGGCAACAGATCAGTCATGGAATGGGTTGGGACCAGAACCAGTTTGAAAGGGCCTTGGTTAACCAGCCACCAAAATGATTGTTTTTTATCAGGTTTTGCGCAACCCAACCCAAACTAATAACCCAATAGACCAAACCCTTATCCAGACTTTAAACGGATATCATATCTTGCTAACCACAGCTAAACTGAGTGGATATCCCACTCTTTTGAGAGCTTTCGGATTTTAGGGAGTTTGGATGCAGTTTTCTTTTAGAGTTAATTGTGCCACTATTTGACTATATTCATGTTCTTAATCACTTGAAGAACAAGTTGAAGGCCTTATTAGAGAGAGAAAATGATGTTGATGGAGTTGGTAAAAAAAGATTTGAAAACTTCTCTTTCAGAGAAGATATAGTTCTAAACAGTTAATGGCGAAATAAAATTCATGTTGCCAACTCAAAACAGCTGGGATAAGGTGTAGATGATGATAATAATGATCATGATACATAAAAAGCATACTTTAAGAAAAAAAAAATGGAAATGTTTAAAACCAATTTTCTAATACATAAAAAAATAAAAATAAAAAAACACGAAATATTCTGAGCCAAAACAAACCCTGTAATATTGTTTTTTCAAAGAAAAACTCCCTTGTTTTTAAAAAGGGCCGGGCTCTCTTGATAGCCCTAAAATGACAGGATTCTATACAGGACACAAATATGTGCCACATGGCACACTCTTAGAGGACTCTGACCGTATGGATGTTTGGCCAATCTCTAAATGGACCTACAAACCATAATTCAGCCTGATTAGTGATTTCTAGGCGTTGGATCTTTGTACCTCAAATAATGCTAGAATTCCCACAGTTGTGATCAACCCATGAAAATAAGTCCAATCCAACGTCTAGAAATCACTAATCAGGCTGAATTTTGGTTTGTAGGTCCTCCTAGGGATTGGCCAAATATCCATACGGTCAGAGTCCTCCAAGAGTGCCATGTGGCACATATTTGTGTCCTATACAAAATCCTGTCATTTTAGGGCTGTCAACGGAGCATGACCTTTTTAAAAATTACAGAGAATACATTATTTATGATTGATGTTACCTACTTTTCGTCTTTAAATATAATTTTTGCAGGGTCGCGATGTAACAAGCTGTAGTAACATCATTTTTTGTAACTCACCGCTGCCATCTACTAACCACATGGATGTTTAGCCCACCCCTTGATGGACATTGATGATAAAGATATAATTCTTGTGTTTTCAATCCTAGAAAATCTCTAAGTTTTACTTATGTAACCTTAATTATGAGAGATTGCTTGACTGCATTGGACTTGAAGTGGTGGACTTAACTTGTTGATCCAAACACCCAACTTGAAAGAACTAGGAGTGTTGAGAAAATCAGAGCCTTGAAGGCTCGGAGGGTTCTCGACTTGCTTGATGGACTTCTTTGGATGGACATAAAACTGTCATAAACCTATTTGTTGACCTTTGATTCTAAACGTGGCTTATAATACACAAGTCTGCTCTTTTGGAGGGATAGGGGATTAGGACGCACATCTGGAGGACAGGGCAACCGGTATGATAGACAGATCTGACGGGGTGATCAGAGCAGTCGAGTGGGTCCTCCACACATGCCCAATTAGATTCAAACCCTCAGCCTATAAATAGTCCTTCCCTCTTTCAATTTTTTTACACCTTTCTTATTGATCCTTCTGAGCTTCTTTAAGTGACATTGTTCTGAAAAATATCTCTTACGCTTTCTGCTTTGTTCTTGAGGAGATATTTGTTCGTGTTTGTCCTTGTGATCTTCGGATCATCTTGGCGAGTTGTCCGAGTTAGTGTTTACTCGGCTTTGTGCTTCAACAACATTGAAGCATTTGTTCCTCTTGATCATCTTTAGAGGTAACTTTGTTTGTTAAGAAAAGCTCTCCATATTGGAATACTTCATTTATATATTTTGTTTTCCATGCTTGCGTCAAGAGGAGTTTGGTTGCGACTTTACTCTGTTTTATCGATTGCGATCGAGACCGAGTCCTTTACCCTATTTACTTAGCGTATGGTTATGTGATTGAATTAAAAAGATGATAGTTCGTTGGAGCTTTTCGAGAGTGAATATAGGTATTGCGACACCGAACCACTATACATTATTGTGTTGTAGAATGTTTATCTCTATCTCTCCAATTTGCTTAAGTTGATTTTTGTTACGCATTTGTTTAAGTTAAAATCAGCATATTAGTAATCAACTTAAGAATAAAATTTAAAATAGATCTATTCACCCCCTCTAGGTTTTTTCGTATCAATACTAAGGAAATTTCAATTGATACAAAAAATCAACTTGTTTGATGATTTTTAGCCATTCGTTTTAATATTCAAAAAATGGTTGAATCCAATAGTTAGAATCACGCCTTAAAGGAATATTCATTTTTTTGTGTCAACTTTATTTACTTAAGAAGAGTTAAACATGAGTATTGACGTCTTTTTATGAATTTTTTTTTTCATTTAAATATTTTCAAAAACTCATAACTTACAATCCGGATGCGGTAAAAATGGGATCATTAGAAAGTTTCCACCGAGATCTTTCCAATGATGTCTATTCACTAAATATAATTTATTTAATTATAACATATTTTTATTAATTTAAGATTCTTATATTACCCTCATAAATTAAACTTTATGATTAATAATGCAGTCCAAAAGAGTAATTTCGTTGTTTAAATTACACTTAGGCCCTACTTGGTATCGCCGCAAATATTTGTTTGCAAACATTTGCAACATGTTTTTTGCATTTCTAGGTGCTTGGTTGCACCTTACCATTATTTACCTGGTTAAATATTTACTGTGAGTCCATATTTTGTATGATTTGAGCTGCTAATGTTTGCAGCCAAAAATGGTTGCAAATATATACTTTTTGACTCAGGTTTCCTTGGAATATATATCATATTTGGCCCCCTAGATGAAGTGTAAAATTTCGCTCACCGCCGATGATGACTGCCCACAATATGAGCCATGAGTTGATTTTTAACCGTGGAATTTGATATTATTTGGGGTACAATGCAGCGGCGGAGCCACATAGGGGCCGGGGGGAGGTGGCGGCTCGCCCCCTCTCAATTTTCAAATTCCTTTGACAATTTTTTTAATTGCCAGAAATATCCTTCAAATTTAATTTAGTGCCCCTCATATTTTTAATCCTTTAAAGTGCCCTTCTTCACCTACAATCTATTTTACTTTTTTTAATTATTTATATTGATAGGGATATTTGTGTCTTTTTGTACTTTTTGACTTTTTGACTGTGAACAAATTAAATGCCTTCACATCCAAACCATAAAAATCCATGGCTTACAAATTTAACCTGAATAATTTTATTTAAACTTCTTTGTACACGACATCTGAGCCGCACATAAAAAGGTAACGTGGAAAACACTTAGAGATCGATAACTGTATGGATGTTTTAAACATCCCCAAATGGGCTTGCAGACCCAAAATCAGCAGATTGGTGGTTTCTTACCATTGGATTTGAATCTTTTCATGGGTTGAATTTCAACCGTGGATTTGAAAATTATTTTGGCCACTGAGATTCAATGGCTAGAAAATAACAACCAGACTGATTTTTCGTCTGTAGCTCTACCTAGCAATGTTTCAAACATCCATACGGTCATAAATCTCTAATAATGGGCCACGTGGCATTTTAGGTGCGGCTTGACGCCCATATAAAAATATCAAACATCAAAAGTTTTCTCCCATCATAGCTTTTACCAATAATTAAAGAGTATAACTTTGATGATGGACGTCCATTATCAACTTTGATGCAGGTGGCATGCTATTAGAGGTCGCTGACCATATGGATGTTTGGCCACTCCCTAGATATACGTACAGAACAAAATATGCCTGATTAGTGATTTTTAGCCTTTAGATCCGAGTACACCAAATAATGCTCAAAATCCACGGTTGAAAACAAAATATGAAAAAGACTAATCCAATGGATATAAATTACTAATCGGGATGAATTTTGGTATGGGGATGGGCCAAATATCTATACAGTCAGTGATCTCAAAGAACATGCCACATGTCATCTCCTAGTATACTATAAGGATTGTGCCCCCGCTTGAGCAAAATTGGGTACAAAGATCCAAAGGTTTGAAATCACTAATAAGGCTGATTTTTAGTTTGTAGGTCCATTTAGGGATTGGCCAAACATCCATACCGTTAGTGTCCCTATAAAGTATTCCACTCGACTCAAATTGTGGGTGGTCAACAAAGTTCTACTCAGACCAATCGATCATTGGGTCCTGCCCAAAATCAATTTGCCTGGACTATCTCATGATTCTCATCCCTTTGCTCCGTTGTGATCATCCAATTTTATTGACCTTGTCCACAGGTAATCTCCATCTCCTATTTTGGATTCATCAAAGACTCAAAATATGAAAATATTTGCATTGCACCCTCCACCGAAGTGGTGAAAAGTATTTGCAACAGATTTTACGGGTTAACACCAAGCAACAGAAAATGTTTGAAGCTGCAAACATTTACGACTACAAATATTTGTAGAGGTAAATATTTACATCTTGTAAATATTTATTGGATACCAAGCAGCAGGGCCTTAATATTTTAATTGTATTATTTAAGTAAAACATGCATCACGTGTGTCCCTCCGCAAATATTAATAAACGGGAACATTATTAGATAGCCACTGTCATAGTAGTGGAGAGATGCACAATGTGCGCGCTTAATAAAAACACATGACAGTCACAAACTAGAAGAGAGAGAGAGAGAGAGAGAGAGAGAGAGATTGCAGATGTTATGGCATCGAACATGTAAGAAGAGAAAGGATTCAATAAATTGAAAGAAAATTTGATTGAAACAAACATAATAATAGTAGTACAGTACATGAATCCCTTTAATCATTTCTTAAACATGCAGCCATCAGAGGATGGTGGAATGGAATGGCTTTAACAATCCTCTCTCACAGCTCTCATCCAGAATACGGGAAACCGAAATGAAAGAAGAAAAAGAGGAACTACACTACCTAAGAACCTGTATCGCAAAAGTTGGAACCAATTTCTATTTCAACCGAATCAAGAGCTCCTTAATGTTCAAAACTGAACCCATAATGCTATCTCTGAAAACTTGGAAGTGTAACCTGCACATATCCAATCTCACTTCCTCCCCCACCTGCTTGATCGTATCAATCAATCGATCTTCACGGATGAGTAGATTAGCCTCGTGAACCAGAAGCATGCGTAGAATCCAATTGTGCCGGTTAGCACAAAGAACGCGTATGAGACAATCAGCATGTAGCCAAAGTACAACACCCCAGACACTGGTTTCGTGATTTCAAGCTTTGTGAAGAAGTAAAAGGTGGCATAGAGGAATAGATAGAGTGCCGAGGACCCTGAGGTCAGGTACGACCTCCACCACCACAAGTAGTCCTCACTGCACAGCTGGAAGTAGCAGAGCACAATGGTTATCTCGGCACACGTGACAATGAGGATGAGGAAGACGAGGAAGAGGAATCCAAAGATGTAGTAGAACTGGTGCAACCAGATCGAGGTGAGGATGAAGAAGAGCTCGATGAAGACGGCTCCAAATGGGAGTATGCCTCCAATCAGGATTGAGAAGACTGGATTCATGTACCACGCCTGCTCCGGAATCTGCCTTGGGATCTTGTTTGTCTTCACAGGATCCTCAATCGCTGGCTTCTTGAACCCAACATAACTACCCACAAACACAAGTGGGACTGAGATCCCAAACCAGAGGAAGACCAGAGCAAACATAGTCCCGAACGGCACTGCTCCAGATGACTTCTCCCCCCAGATGAGAGCATTCAATACAAAGAATATGGCAAAGACAACTCCTGGGAATGTGAATGCAGTTCTGAGAGTGATTTTCTTCCATTCCGTTCCCTTAAACATCTTGTAGAGACGAGCAGAGGAGTAACCAGCAAACAGCCCCATGAAGACCCATAGTAGGAGCATGGCTGTCATCAATCCACCTCGGTTCGATGGGGAGAGGAATCCAAGGACGGCGAACATCATCATAACAACTATCATCCCAAAGAACTGGACACCTGTCCCAACATAAACACAGAGTAGGTCTGAGTTTGTCGGAGGTCTGAAAACATCCCCATGCACCAATTTCCACCCGGTCTCTTCTTGGGCTTCTTCTTGGGTCTCCAGCTGGTTGTACTTAGAGATGTCACGATACAGTGTCCGCAGCATTATCATAGCCACCATCCCCGAAAGGAACAGAACAATCATCAGAGAATTGACAATAGAGAACCAGTGAATTTGGTCATCATTCATTAGAAGATAGGTATCCCATCGAGATGCCCACTTCACGTCACTGTCCTGAAAGGTGAGAGGTATTTAAATCATATAGGAAGAGACCATCCCTTCATGGTTAACACTGGAAGCAGTTTCTTTTAATCTGAGGTGCATGAAAGTCTCACCTGAAACTCAACATCATATGTGAATATGATTTCTTTCTTGTCTTCAACCTCTTGCGGAGAATCAGAGTTAGTGACCATGCGTTTCGCATGGGGGTCGCAGGTTGTCAAGTGAGGCTCCTCATTATTCCAGTCGCCTTCATATTCATGTTTTACACTGGATCCCTCAAAAGAATCAGATACTAGAAAATAGGCATAGACCATGATGGAAGATAGAAGCCAGCACCAAATGAGTACCAAATAATACAAGAAGGATCTCATATGAAAACTTTAAGAATTGACCTGAATGGTTTGACTTCAAATCCCACAATCCTTGCTGAGTCTGTTTGTAAATCCTTGTGATACCTGACAGTAAATGTTAAATGATTGTGGATGAAATGCTTTTCATCCTTGGTCTGCAAAAAGAATATAATAAAAAATAAACAAAGCCCTTCTTGGATAACCATATCACTAAGTAAAAAAAAAAGGCATTCATAGCTAATGAGTATCGGTATTTACTTCGGTATATTTCCCTTTGAGCCCCACATGGAATCCATGTTGATACACAATAGGAGATTCCGGATCTGTTCTTCGTATAGGAACAACAAGAGGAAGATTATCCAGGATCCTGTAAAATGCAACATAGATTAATTGGATGAATAATGCTATAAACCTGATACAGGGTTGCAAATGTGAATGAAATTAGAGATTCAGTGTCCTTTTTTTTTTTTTTTTTCAAAAAGCTGCTCCTTACATGTTGACCCGATACTCATCATCTATCTTTTCCTTAAATCCCTTGGCAGCTTTTGCATCAAGCGTTACCCGGCAGACAACATTACACATGTGCGGTTCCCTCATTCTAAACTGCAACAGAACGACTTTGATCAGAAACTCAATAACCACATAATAATGTAGGCAAGAATAGCCGGACCACTGAATTTTCTAGAGATTTAGCTGACCACAAAAGGAGAGTTTTCAATACGATCACCACGAAGAACTTCCCCAAGATTCTCTGCATTGTCAACTATGGTATCTGGACGACAATAAGGGAGAGAATAGTAGGAGTAAGGAAGCTGTGTTTTTGTAGAAGTCAGCTTGTTCACTTTCACCTTCAGCAGATCCCCCTGCATCCAAAGCACATAAAAATTGAAAACCACAATAGCATAAAAATAATTAGTCCCAGAAGTAAATAGAATGTTCTGAAAAATAACTACAGACATCAGATAACAAACTCAAATGGAGCATAAAGGCAACATTTCATCGGCAGGTTTTACGCACCCAAAGTTCTAAATAGTGACCCACTTCCTCTGACTAACATGGATGCAGATACAACAAAGATTATAACTGACTACGTTTTTTATGGCTACATTTTTTTCTCTCTTTTTTTTTTGTTGATAAATGGCAACAATACATTGTATTAACAAAAAAACGAATAATACAAGCAATTAGGGAACAGAGTCCGCAACAAATTAAATCTTCCAGAAAAACCTAAAGAAGGTACTAAAAGAACTTGAGACATGACTCAAGAGTCAAACTAGAGTCCAGTAATTGCCAACAAAACTAAATTTTTTTTTTCTCTACTTTAATAAATAATTCAAATGGAATATTGACTGCTCCAGATCAAGCATATCAGCAGGAAGGAACTTTTGGTCAATTTTGTATATCTCCCTTATTCTTATAAGTAGGCACTATGGGTACTTCTCCTCCACTCATTTGGCATTTTCTTAGTTAAATAGCTTAGTTAACCACCATAATCTTGTTTCACCCATGAATACCATATGAGCCTAGAGCCTTTTAAATCTTCATTTTTAGCCAGAGCTTTTTTCACTTTTGTAATCATAACCCTACGGGATTTTATATGCCTTCTGGTCTCTCTCAGATTAGCATCTCCTTCTAGTTCTAGTCTTCCTATGTCGTGTTCATTTAATAATTTTGAAAATGACTCCACATTTCCTTAATGACCACTCACTTACCAAGACTCTTGGTCTTCACTCTTAATGCACCTAACTTAATCTATGACTAATTTTTCTCTCTCATTTTTACAAGTTTGCAGATATCTTTCTCACCCTCTCTTGTTTCCAGCCTATATTATAAGTCATCATACGCCTTATGTTATGCCTCACTTATTACTTTCTTAGCTTCCTTTATAGCACTTTTATATTTGTCAAAGTTTTTCTCGCTTCTAATTCACCGCAAAGTCTTATAACATGGCTTTTTTCGCTAATTCCCTTTAGAATCTCCAAGAATTTATTTCACCAACTTGTAATACAACTAAACTCATCTCACTTCATTGTAGTCTCTGCATTTAAATTACATTTTCCCACTATAAATTCATCACTAAAATACACTGCTTTATCTCCTTTTAGGTTACACCACTTAATTTTTGGGCACATTTTCTTTTCAATCATTCCTTCCATCTCTTAATGTATACATCTATAATGACTAGCCTATGTTGCATAATTAAGCTCTCCCCTGGGATGACTTTACAATCTTCACATATCACAAGATCCCTATTATGAAGAAAGAAGTCCAACTTTTACTCGATTCACTCTTGAAAATCGCTTAGATATCCGTCTCTTTTCTAAAAGTACGTATTTGCTATATGCTAAGGATTGTAACATCTCATTTCTTTCTCCAAACTCTTGTCTTCCATGCACTCTCTCATAACATCTACCATCTTTCCTTACATGCCCATTCAAGTCCCCTTTATAAAGATCCTTTCTCCATCAAAAATTTCCTACAACAATTCATCTATCTTTTCCCAAAATTACTTTTTCATACTATCATTTCGTCTGACTTAGGATGCATGCATGCTAATAATATTAACTACATCTCTTAAAAGGCTAAGGGGGTGTTTGGATCGCCATTTTTAGACTTGAAAACGTCTTTTTTCCACACACAGACTTTTTTCCAAAATAATAGATTGTTTGGATGACCATTTTTTAAAAGTATTTATTCCATTAAAATATATTTTGTAAGCCAAAAAGTCTTTTTAAAAAAACAGCTGAAAGACTTTTTAAAATTTTGCTAACTCAATGAACATAATGAACAAAGAAACAGTTTTTGGCAGAAGTCCCTGTCAATTGTCAAAAAAAAATATAAAGACATTATATCGGTGGGGGGCCAACTAAAAGAAGATAAAGACATTTTGGATTAATGATGATCCAAACGACATTTTTAAGAAAAACACATTTTCAAAAAAGTCATTTTTTTAAAATAAATATTTTTTGAAAAATGGCGATCCAAACACCCCCTAAAACTAGTTTATTTGACAGGGTCTATCGCTTACTCTCAACACTTACAACATTGTCTATCAAATCTTTCTCTATCACTTACCACATTTCTACAAATTTTATCTCCTTTGTGAAAAATTCTTATAGCCATCCATTAGGCCTTGGACTTACCTCATGCATATTTAATCTCTCATAGAAATGCTGCGTTAACTCTCCTTCCTCTCAGTGTATCAGCCAATTCCCACTCCTCACCTTTCAAGGTCTCTAGCTTTTTTTTTTGATAAGTTAAAGTGTCTAAGTTCTAAGTAGCTAAACGAATCCTATTTTCCTAGAATAGCTTCTTTATCCACGCTCATCCATTCTAGTGCGATAATGACGTAGGCGAAGTTCAACTCAACACACTGCTAAGGTTTTTGTAAAGAAAAAAAAAAGCCTAAAAAAGGCTCCTGCAAGGTGCTAATCCAAGCAATCCCTAGAGTTCACAAAGTAACTAAAAGCCAAAAGGTAAATTCATTCAATAACCACAATGTTTTCCTTACAATGCTCTCTTAATGATAATTTAAAACCCTATAAGTCAACTTAAGGACTAAGAAACTAATATGAACCATTGATCTAAAACCTCAAATCTAACATTTAAACTTATTAAAATACCCTTAAATCGTGTCACCACCATTACGTCCAGATTTCTAACACATTTTTGAAGCCCAAAACATCAAAATCTTGACAAAAACTTGTGAGAGTTGTTAACTTGTTATAGATCTCAAAATAATTTCCAACACATCTAACAGCTCCTCAATTGAATCTTTGACCAAAAAGTTATGCCTCTTGGAAGCTGACTGCATCAGAGAATCCTTTCCTGCTTTTTGTCACAATCAGGCGTCATTGTAGACTTGTAGTGTGTTGCTTTCAGGAGATGCTCTAGCCAACCCTTGCTCACTTATGATTCACTCAGGTTATAATGCAGAGCATTGTTTCAGGATCATGCCCTAGCATGAGCCAAATCAATGAATTTAGATTTAGGTGAAGATATTGACATAATTTTTGCACTGAATGTTGACCTGATGTCATCCTCTTCCATCCTTTTTTATCCAGGCTCAGGACCGGCAAAGCAGTGCAGAAGGAACATCACATAGGTGGAGATTCACTTCATCATGTGATCACTAAAATGTAAATCGCTAGGTCATTTGAAAGCATTAGAAAAAAAAAAATGCTATGGGGGCCATATTCATTGACAAACTTGGGTGATACTTTTCAATGTACACCAACTGCATTTTGGGGGTTCTTGTGTTCGGTGTCTGGCCATGCTCACTTTGTGCCTCGTCATTCAGTACATCAGCAAAACAGATCCAATTGGCTTAGGCACCAACTTGGCTAAAAGCTGGTTTTTTTTTCAATAACATTTTTCACAGTTTGGTCTATCAACTCCTACGGCTGTCCAAATGCGCTCTTATAATTTAGTACACAAATGGCTAATCCCCAAAGAATTTAAGGAGAATGCTCAAACCATTCGTTCCCCAAAACATGGTCGAGAGATTGAAGGTCATGCATAAATTTCACGGAAAAATATGCTACAAAAATAAAGTAAATAAGTTAATCAACTGTAGATCTACTAATTATATACAACAACTCTCCAGACAACCACCAATTATCCTCTACTAACTGCAAAACATCAATCAAAGTCTGAATGATTTCTTCGAGATGAATCTGCAGCAAATATAATGTAAATCCAGCCTCATAATCCTTATTAAACTCATAAAACAACAAATTCACAAACACAAGAAAATTTTGTATCAATCCCAATGAAATAAAACCTCCCAAACCAAATTAACGGAACAAGTGAGCACTTTATCCATAACCTAAGCACGAATCGACATAGATCTGAGAGAAAACAAAGCAGATCAAACAAGCTAATCACCAAATCAACAAGATCTAACCCTCCATCGAAAAACAACTCAACGGAGAAGCACGCACCTTCTTGAAATCCTCAGGAGCAACGCCTGGGAGGTAGAAGGAATCACCATAGATGAAGAGCAGAAGAAGCGTTGAGATCCAGAGATGAAATGCGAGACATCGATGAATCGATCCCATGGATTCACAGATGAGATCAGATGATTCTGAGAGAGATAAAATTTTAGGGCTCGTCCGGAGACGAAGATCTAGATCCGGTTAGCTCTCACCCTCTTGCTGCGCCTTTTTTTTATATTTTTTTTATTTATAATAATATTGCCACGGGAAGAACGAGAAGGAGACCTGAACCAACTTTGGGGGGAAAAAATCTCGTTGTCTTTTTGGCTTCGTTTCGACACTTCAGACACGGATGGTCATTGGTCAGTACATTTAAGTATAACCCTGGATCTGGGACATAATTACCATCTTAACCCTTTCAGTTTAATCAATGGTGATTGATGTACGGTTCTGATGTGAGGAAGGAAAATAAAAATTGGGAGTAAATGCCTTTTAGACAGTGGTCCACATTTTGAAGGCTAAATCGACGGATGTTTTTTATTCACGAAGAGGGATGACGTGGCCGATGTAAACCGTTCATTTGGACGATCCAGATTGATGAGCTTGAATACAGTTTATTCTGGTAGCCCGTTCATTCGGTTTGGTGCCCTTCTTTGGAGTAGCTTGATTAGTGATTTCTAAGCGTTGGATTGGAGTCGTTTTCTTGGGTTGCTTTTTAACTGTGGAATTTGAGCATAATTGACCATTATTAGGGGTACAAAGATCCAAAGGTTTGAAATCACTAATCAGGCTGATTTTTGACTTGTAAGTCCACCTAGGGATTAACCAAACATCCAACTAAGAGTGTGCCACGTATATCATATATTGGTCGGTCAGCAAAGTTCTCACCGCTTCTTTGGATGGACCGGCCGGCCTGGTGCAACATTGAAATCCTCGGAGGAAGAGTGAAGAAGCCTACACTGACCGCGCTCTTGAATAAATGTAAGGTAAGAGTTGCAGGCTTGCAGCTAATATATGCCGAAAGAGTACAAATGGGTTCAAGTACGACAAAAAAAGATGCCGGTCAAACCCGAGATCCAAACAGATTTGGTCCCGTATTTATGGAGTAAAACTTCTATCACACGAAATTGTAAATCACACAATCACAAGCCAATGAGTTCTCGACACGTACACAAGTGCTTTGCAACGTACCCAGGTGCTTTGCTTTTAGCCGTATGTGCCGAGAACTCATTGGCTGTGATTGTGTGATTTGTAATCCATTGTGACAGAAGTTTTACTCGTATTTATGGATTTTGATCCTTAAATAAATTTCTCAATTTAAAATGGGTCGGATATGGTTCCTTGGTGCCTAACTCAAATCGGTTTCTTCTTTTTGGGTGTGTGTGTGCCAGGCAGTGCGATTGCTCATGCCCGTGCATTATTCTTCATTGGGTAAACTCATGCCTGCAATTTCCCAAGCGGGTCAATGTAAAGCCCAGGCCTTGTGATCAACGTCAATGCTAATCTTTGTGTTTGGTAGGCGCATCGCACTCCCAGTAACATGGCCAGGTTCAAATCTTGTGTTTGGATGGTCGTATCAAACTAAATCGAGATCGGGACTTGTATCCAATCCGGTTCTTATTGTAAGGCAGCATTTTTAGAGAAAATTTGTGAATCCGACCCATATAAGTTTTATGGACTGGGATTTTTCACTTTGGATTGTGGGTCGGGTCAGATCTTTTTTTGTGAGGGTTTGAGTCAGATCCAGTTTGGCTTCAAGCCAATACATTTGAAAATTGGATAAGACGAATATATCTGGTTCCGATCCATTCTATGCCCTAGATAAAAGACAAGTGGCACACATCCAATGGATTACGGTTGAAAATCAAAAGATGATCACAACCGTCAAATTTATTGACATTCTGTTTTGCCCATTATAACCTGGTCCAAAAGAGTAGCTGGAATGGATTTTGACCATCTGATCTTATTGATTACTGAACTCAAGGTTTCTTAAGTGCGATCAATTGAATTGTGGGTCCTAACTCCTAACACTCCTGCATGTGTATTTAGAGTTGGTCTTCGCTCATCACTGTCTGTAACAGTTGGGGTAACCAACATAAATGAAGCTGTTATTGCGAGTACTTGAGGTGCACTGTACGCTCGGTAGACATGGATGAGATCTGCTGCTCCGCATATTTGTTTGCTGACATCGCAGGAACATACGCATGGATGTGCAGTGTAGATTCCCTCGGTTGAATCGTCAACGTTAACTTGTTGTAGGATTGTTGATGGGCTGAGTATGTGCCGGGCTATCCAAAATTAAGATTAGGCCCAACAAAGTTGATCTTTAATTTGAGCTTGGCCTGATTGAGCCCAACAAATGAATTTCTATGTAAGCCAAAGCATAAACCCAAGCCCAGATGCATAGCCCATTTAATGTCTCGGGGTCCTCCATTGGCCCCGACGAAACCTAAACTGAATCCATCCTTTCTTTTTTCCTAACTATATTGGAATATGTAACCATATATCCTAAAGGTCGGGCTCAGGAGCCCTACTTTTTCTGACCCCTCTCAGGAGTCATGTTCTCGGCCGTTGGATTGAATCCAACAGTGATAGTGCTGAGCTGGCATCACTTTTTTTACTTTTTTTTGCAGCACTTTCAACCACCATTGGATTCATGGAATTCCCAGCCGAGAACACGACTCCCGAGACGGGTCAGAAAAGGGGGGCTCCTGTGCCTGACCCTGACCCAGACCCATATCCTAATTGTTTATGTTGTCTGTATTCTTTAGCCACGGATCTTGGGTTAAAAATCCGTTCACAGTTTTCACTGTTGAGTTGTTGATCTCACTTAAAACAAGCTCATAGAAGGTTTTCTATGTTGGAATTTTGTGTGGCCGTCTCGATGCAAGTTGGGGCCTAAGGCAAAAACTCCATATGAGGCCTTTTAATATTTAATATATTAGTATAGGATCGGGATCGGGATTGCGGCCCTACATAGATCATTTTTTGTGCCTAATGACTATGTGGATGTTCAAACCACATATTGGTGGATAAATATACTAAAAATCAGCTTGATTGATGATTTCTAGCCATTCGATTTACTACTCATAAAGCATGCTTGAGTCCAATGGCTAGAATCAAATCAGAAAAGGTACTAAAATATATGGCTAGAGATGACCAATCAAGTTAATTTTTGGTTTGTATGTCCAACAAGAGGTGGGCTAAACATCCATGCGGTTAGTGGACTGGGGCCTTCTTTCACCTGGGCTGGGGGCCTTCTCTCACATGGGGCCTAAGGCAACCGCCTTACTGGCCTTATGGTTGAGCCGGCCCTGCTAGCAAGACATTTTCATGCAACATCACACACTAACACGAATGAAGAAACGCATGAAATTTGTGCATGTACGTGCCTTACCCCTTTTGGTACTCATGTGTGGCACGTGACTCACTCCTTCGTCCATGAGACCGATGTTTGAATTGGTGGAAACTAGTATTACTAATATAATGGGCTTCATCGTTTTCCATTGGGTATCTTAGAAAGCGTGATTAGTATAGAGGAACATCAAGAGTAGAATCGAAGGTGCCAACTTGCTCAATTGGTAAAGCTTGTGGGTGATGATACCATAGACCTGGGTTCAAAACCCCCCTTCACCGAGTTACTATTATCTTTAAAAACAGGCTTACTTCGCAAAAAAAAAAAAAAAAATATCAAGTCGAATCCCGATGATTATTTGATTAGTATGTGTTATGAGGCCTCAACAATTTTACATAATAATCAAATACAAGTTCTCATTCTGGACTCAAAAATTTATACCAAAATGAAATTAATTAATTTAAATATAAATTATAATTTTCGAGGCTTCTCCCTAAAAAGTAAAAACTCTCTAAGAGTGAGGAATGGCTCAACATACTCATAACCATATTCCAATAGGTGCAATTTCTTCTCTCTACCGCATTATTCTACTCTAACATCGATCCCTAGAGTGGCGAATTGGGCACTATACATTGCCCCCGTAAATACTCAATAATATATTTTTATTATCAATTACTCATTTACTATCAATTTTTTCATATTTAATACTCTCCTCGCTTGTCAAACTTGACAACTTTAATCTTCCTATCTAGCTATTTTTCTACCCCGACAACCCTAAGGGTTGAGTGTAGATGCCAGGACTCCACTCCAAAAAGTAAGAGGTTTTGTGTCAACTCTTCCTTGGGGCCACCCCCTGGAAAGTGTAGAGGGTAAGTAATAAGTGGCTCTGTCCACTTTAACTCTTCCAGTACACTCCGGCGTGTGTGGAGGGCGTGACTATCATTCCCCGGGGGACTAGTCAGGTGCTCTAAGAGGCCCGGATACCCACGGTTTCAAAAAAAAAAACAAATTCTACCCCAACTTGGAATCTCTTTAACATATACAGGGCATCTAACCTATGATGAATTAAGTACACGTAGGCATATCTAGAATAATCATCAATAAAAGTGATAATATAATATCATCCACCTTGAGGAGTAGAAAAGAGCTTCGAGGATCTCTTTGCTTCCAAGTGCATCAAGAATCATAGTTCTCATGTCAAGTCCAAATTTTATATAGACTAGAACAAATAATTTGTCTAATTAATCTGATCACGAAAATTGCCTTAACCATCATATTTCATCCCAACAAGTCGAATCAAGAAGATTTGCCATACTTTATTGTTAAAACCCTAGCCCATCATAGGTTTAGCGAAAAAGGGGCTACATTTGTGAGTAATTATGACAATGCCCTTACGTACTTGCTAAACACATACCTAATAAAAATTAAACTTTTGTTTTGTACTATAAAAGTGAGTGGGTATAGGTTTCCTTATCTCATATAATAACTCGACGGGTACACCAACCCGAGTTTTCAGTAAGACCCGCGTTCCATGCAAGACCACATACGAAAATAATTCTTAACACAATATAGTAGCAAAATTTTCAAAAACTCATTCGAAGATTAAAACATTGTGCTTAAGATCACATTTGACAATCTAGAGGTATATCTCTGAACAAGCTGATTGTGAATTATAGGCATAGTTGAGACAATATTCTTGCCAATTGCACTATTCGATTGTGCCAAAAATACTCAAAGATAAGTAGTGTACATGGACTAAGTACTAAAAAAGGCTCTTCAATGTTGAACATTGATTACTCAATGTCTGGTTCCAAAGTTGAGTTGGTACTTCATAAAGAATGTTAATTTCTTGTTCCTAGCTCACACTGATCAAAGTAGTAAGCATGTGAAGGGTTGAACCAAGCAGTTACAGTTATTTATTACCTCCTAGATCTAGTGTTGGGTATCGTATTATCAATGTTTTGATCAAACTTACATGTCATTGTTATGAACCAATCGCCAATAGAATTGGTGAAATTAGCCATTTTTATATTGACTTTAGTGAGGTTCACTACGATGAGGCCTCCTATCTATGTATTTATACTAAAGTGAACGCATAGAATCGCCTTCCTCTCTCATCCACGTAGGATCCAGACCGTAGGACTAAAGGAAATTTGATTACGATTTTGGTGTGAATAGCCACCAAGAGGTGGGCTAACCCTAAAAGAGCAAACCAATTTGTTCTTAGCACTTTTTTAGGAGTGATTCTAGCAGTTGGATTCAATTATGTTCTTTGAGTACTAAATCCAACGGCTAGAAATCATCAATCAAGTTGATTTTGATATGAATAGTGTAAGGAATATATCTATATTCTAGTTAGCGTAATTTCGTATGACATAAAATATATTTGTAACTGTTCCTACGAGTGTTAGTGTGGCTTGAGAATGTCGTGGTACGTATCCCTTATTGACTACGTGAAGACTGAAAGACGAAGACTCAGAAGATTGAAGAATGAGTCATCTAAGGCACTGCAAGAATCAGACGGTAGACGAATGAGTCATCTGAAGAACTGCAATTTGTAGGTTAATGATCGTGCCCACTCACATAAGAAGGCAAGTGACCTAGTGACCTTAGGATTAGTATATTGATTAAAAATATATTGGCCAAACTTCTTCATAGGACAAACCCAGGTTCATGCCGAAGATAGGCCTTTAAAATTGAACTAAGGGGTTATCCAATTGATTGGCCCTTATGGTAGAATCGATTGGACCTTACGTGACAAAACTTCCATAAAGACCAATCGATTGGAATGACGAACAAAAACCCATTCGAGCAGGACCAATCGATTTGATCGAGAAGAAAATGTCTAAATTCAGATCAGGTTTTGTGGTTCCAGTACCTCCATCACTAGTTCGACCTAAGGCTTCAATACTCTTATAAATAGAGCCTCCACTGGGCTTTATTAAATACACAAACACAAAAGAAACAACAATAGAGAGTTATTGCATTCTAGCTACTTAGAGCTATATAGAGTTGTCACATTTGAAGAGCAAAACCTAGTTAACCATTCCATTCTTGTGAAGGTTTTCTCTTCTCTTGATCATAGCTTCTTGCTTAATCTTTACATCTGCCTAGGTTACCAAATAGAAACCCAACCTAGCAAGCTAGAGAGTATCACTTGTGACTAAACACTATTTAAGCAATGTACAGGGTTCAGCGTGTACTGAATCCTTCACCATCGGGGTTGGACCAGTGTGTAAATTAAAATCAGGGTGTACCAAATTGAATAAGAGACAACAGCTTCGTGACTAGAAGGGCGTTCATGGATTCGACGAGTAGAGCCAGAGGATGTGGACACACCAGCAGTTGGCTTTGGCTACGACTGTACGTTGTATGGAAACGGTGTTGTTTAGGTAACTTCTATAAGTTAGAACTTTCTAGTTAGTGATACTTTCCATCTGGACACGGTCCCGTAGTTTTCATTGGCTAAGGTTTGCACGTAAAAAATCCCATGTGTTATGGTGTTGATTATTTATATTCTGCACTATTTTTAGATTAGATCAAACAACCATGAAACAATATATCACAAGATATATTTGATCTTTGTCAGTTGAGATAATCACATGTTAATTCAATCAACCTATTTAGGATTGCTTCACATGCGATAAGATTACACCTACCAAACCAATAATTGAATTAGGTTATTAGTTTAAAAGGAGAATTTTTAATACCTATTCAACCCCCTTTTTAGGTATCTAGTGATTTAGGGATACACAGACTTTTAATTAGTATCAGAGCGGTTCACTCTTTATCAGTTTAATCACCCAAGTGAGTTCCTGGTAGAATCTATCATTCATCTATATCAAAAAAGATGCAAAGAGAAGGCAATAATATCTCTAGACCTCGTTTATTCAATGGAGAAGACTATGCATATTGGAAAGACAAAATGCGTGCCTTTCTCAAATATATTGATGAGAGAGTCTGGATGGTAGTGTTGGATGGTTGGACCCCTCCCACTACAAAAGTGATGATAAAGACATCCCGAAACCCAAAACTCAATAGACAAGGAAAGACCTTGAAGAATGGTGTTTAAATAGCAAGGGTTTAAACGTCATATTCAATGCAATAGATAAAAACGAGTCTTGTATGATCTCTACATGAACATTATCTAAAACGGTGTGTAAATATTGGAGACCACCCACGAGGGTACGTTAGCAGTAAAAATTTCTAAACTGCAAATGCTAACTACCAGGTTTGAATCCATCCAAATGGAGGAGAACGAGACATCACTAAGTTTTACGCTGCCTCAGTGATATAGTCAACTCTACCTACAATCTGGGAGTATTCATGAATCCAAAGTGGTTAGAAAAGTGCTGAGACAACCAAAGAAAACCAAGGGCATATCCCTGGGAGCTTCTAAAGCTCAAAAACTTGATTCTGAGACAATCTCTGAAGAAGACATTGCCTTATTTGTAAAGAAATTTAAAAAATTCTTTCGCCCTAGGCATGATAAACTGAATCATAATAAATCTTCAGACAGATTGAGGGAACGATCTAAACCTCATGAGAGGGTTGGGAGAACTGACAAACCCAAGAGAGTTAATAAATCTGAAGAACCCCAATGTTTTAAATGCAGAGGGTTCGGTCATTTTGCTAATGTTTTCCCAAACAATGATTAATACAAGGGCAAAGCCAAGGCATTGAATGACACTTGGGATGATGAGTCTGAAACTGAGAAATTTGAAGACTAGCGACAATGATAGTGCTAGGAATTTCACAGCATGCATTGCTAGACTTGTTAGTCCTAATGCTCTGCAGGAGGATGAAACCATCAATGTTAATGCAGAGGGTTCTGATGACTCCTATAGTGGGGACTCCGATGACTCAGTAACAGCTTAAATGAGATGTATGAGGAGTCGATAAAAATTATCAAAGCTAATAAAATATTATCTAAAAGAGTGAAAATTCTAGACTCTGGTAAAAGTGCTTTGCAGCTAAACATCGAAGAACTGCTGGTGCTAGTTGGACAACTTGAGCAAGAGCAAAAGTCTCCTAAACAAAGAAACAAGTTTTAGGAATGTGAGTTTCAAACTTGTACAACTGACAAGGTATCCCTTGAGAAATAAATTTTCAATATAAAAAGGGATATATATGACTTGTTTTTTATCGAGCACTGCTAAGCTTGATAGAATACTTCAAGTGGGGAATAATTTTGGTGACAAGAGTGGTTTGGGTTACAAAGCTAACCAAAACTTTGCATCGACTTCAAAAACACAATTTGTAAAAGCTAGTCATACGCACAACCATAGTTGACCAAGTCAAAAGTGTAAAAAACAAATGCATCTGTGCATTTTGTAAAGAGAATGGTCACTTTGTCCAAGACTGTCTGAAGTTGACAAAAAAAGTATGAAGTTCCATCCAAGAAAAAACAAATAGAGAACTAAGTCAAAATTTCTCAGAAATTGAGTGACCGACAAAAGAGGTAAGAGGCACTTAGCAGGGAAATAAAATCCCTGGAGAAACTCAGGTCTGCTCAGAGTCTCAGACTTAAAAGAGGAAGGAACCCAAGAGAAATGTTCCACCCAAGAAAGTCAAATCTATTTAGGTCAGGAAGGATTCCTTGAGGTGTAAATATGCCAACACCACTGGAAAAAGAAAATTTAAAGGTAACACCCTGGATACTGGACAGTGGTAGTTCTAGGCATGTTATTGGGGACACGAAAATGTTCACTTCAGTTGAAGTACTCCCCGAAAATGACACAATGATCTATATACTGATGGCAGTTGTGGACATGTCCCAAAAATGAAACTGTTACTGCTAACGATATCTCTACTCTTGACGAAGTGTTGTATATTAAAGGTGTTGAGGGCAACATCCTACGCATTAGTCAGATTTGCGACCAGAAGAACATAGTACAGTTTATTGAGTATGGTTGCGACATTTTTTGACGAGTTTGGAACAACAGTCATGAGAGGAGATAGAAATAGGGATGGTTGCTACACATTGACCTGAACTTCTACATGATGGTATCCTTGATCCTAATCTAAAGGGTATCCTTCCATTTTTGCTTCCCTGAGGGCTCTTGAGCTCTACATCACTCTTCCCATTCTGAATTCTTATTCTTGGAGTTGTGATGTGAAGTTGTTTTACTTTTTGTTGTCTCTGTAGTTTTCTATTTTATTTATTTCTGCAAAAATTGTTTAATTAGAAATTAATACAAAAAACACAAAAAATGTTTAAAAAATCAAAATATAAGCGTTGAGTAGAATTTATAAGTTTTTGATATACATGACTTGACACTAAGAATAATCTGACAATCATTGTAGAAATTCTAGATAATTTTAAGATTAGTCTGATTTACTAGTTTGCATTTAGTAAAAAATTTATACATTTCTATCTGATAAAATTCACATGCACACTGATTATAAACTGGTTAAGTCTGGATTTGATAAAAATATCAAATTTAGTACTATTTGGGATTAGTAATAAACCTATACTGATTATAACATCAAATTAGTAATGCTCATACTCTCAACTGATTTTGAAACAACACTATAATCAATTACTGGCCTCCCTATGAGATAGAGTAGTTGCCATCTGTATGACCCCTAAACTTTTGATGTCTACAGAAAAGAGCCACCTATCATAGGAGGGTGAAAGCTAACATTAAGAACAAGTGAAAAATAATACTTGTTGAAAGATGAGAATTAGAAAAATCTTGATTAAAACAAGTGATTAAAAACAATCATATTTTGCCAGAAAAATAATGTTCAAACATTGGAAAATACACTTGATATAAAGAGAAAATTGTGAGAACCCAATTGCTCTAATGAGGATTTTATGGTTGGATACAAGATACCTCCAGACAAGGTTTAAAAATCGGCCGTTAAAATGCAAAACGCAAAATGGTCGTTATAACGAAAATAACAGCCGTTATTTTTCGTTATTTTTCCGTTACAACAAAAATAACGATCATTATTTTTTGGGAAAAAAAGGTCCATTTTTTCCATTATTTTTTCGTTATATTCCATTTTTTTCGTTATTTTCCATTTTCAGCGCCCTTTTTTCTATTTTTTCCATTATTTTCATTTTTTCCATTTTTGCCCCTAAGCGTTTTTTTCGTTATAACGGAAAAAACTGGTAACTCCCCCAGACCGTTATACCGTTATAATGGTCCATTTTAAACCTTGCCTTCATATTCTATTTAGTATTTAGATTATTACTGAAAGCTATCATGTACCACAGTAAAAAGTCAGTACACTTCACACTTGAGAAAATTACTTAATAAATTTAAACCTAAGTGGACTAGTGTTAGTGACTTGCTCTAACAATTAATCTAGCGTTAATTCAATTGATGAATCTAGATTGAGCTATAATGGTTAAAGTTATAATTCTAGACTTATTTCGACAATTTTTAGTGCCTATCAAGTTAAAAAGTTTAACAAAAATTGCAAAAATTTATTACTGTTAACTTGAGAAAATATATTTTCTTACTTATTTAATGATTAAATTATTGTGAAAAGGTATGATTGAGTGATTTAGAAAAGGATTTATAAAATTCAAAAATATTTTTTTCAAAAAAAATTCTAAGTCCCTATCCAAGTCCAATCGATTAGACTCGATATCCAATCGATTGGACAAGCAGACCAATCAATTGGACTATGCGACGTTCGGCTTTTAAGACCCATTTTTAGGTTCAAAACCCACTCCAATCGATCGTGATCACTCCAATCTGTTCCCCAATCGATCGCCCATTGAAGATCCGTGAGTCACTTCAAGTTTTTGGGTGATTTCCTCTCCAATCCCTTAGATCATCCTATCTTCACCTAGTTTCTCCTTTTTCCCCAATTTCAAGCTTTATCTTGAGAAAATGGGATTCTTCATGTTGTTCGTCCCATTTTTAGTCATGATGGCGAGTGGGACTCATCAACAGAGGCATATGGTCTAGTCTTACCCAGAGAAGAGAAAATGCCTCAACCCCACACTAGGAGTTCATATGCACATCAGGCCAAGAGACCTACTCACACACTAGGATGGTTACATACACATGTTTTGTTATACGGAATTAGCCAACACAAAAAATCTCGACCTTATAGAAACACGCTAAAATTGGACTTTTCTATAAAAAGTTATAAAATCTCAAAAAATGCGTACAATTGATAAAAAAAATGATATTTTAATCAGAGAACTATTTAGGAAATTTAACTTTATAGATGGATAAAGCATTGAAAAATATGAATGTACACTATTAGTATGCTCATATTGGAAGTCGATAGGGTCTCGATTGGAGGACTCGCAGTAAAATAATTATAAATTATATTTACTGTTAATTAATTAATAGAAGTGGGATGCACGCTAGACTTGCAAACCAGACCTAATCATGTTCATAGTGACCCATCTTTAGCATCCATCCGAACAGATCTGAAATCGATAAATTTTAGACCACTTATTGGATGTGGACAATCGTGGCGTATCATTGTACGATACAAAGCACCACATTGTATCATTTTACTTGGTAACACACGTACAACCATTTGCAACATTTGTGACTTTCGTTCCATGTAATGTGACATTTGTCTCTTGCCATAGAAATTACATCTTTGCCCTCCTTTCATTTAAGAACACATTTTTTTTGTTTTGTTTCATAAAATCCCTTATTTCCATTATCACTCCTACAAGAGTAAGAGAAATTTGGATGTGTTGATGCTAAAGTCAACATATGTGGAAGAGCATGGTGAAAGCTGTGAAAATCAACAACTATTTGGGACAACATGATGTTTCATGAGAATTTGCTGATGAGATAACAAAGTGTTCTTAAAACATTTTTAGTAGGATTTATGGACATTTTTCAGACTGTTTAAGCAGGGAGTTTGGGGTGACATTTTATGCAAAGTTATTAGAGGATTTAGAAGGCCAAAATAAGATCTGAAATATGGACCCCACACTAATGTGTTTTGAGCCCTCATGGGTGTATGATAGGTAGGGGCCAATGCTCTGTTTTGAGTTTAAACAGATCAACACATTATAGGGAAGAAGATGAAGGGTCTATTTGGTACGCATGCAAACCATTACGCATGCAATGGTTTGTGCATGCAATGGTTTGCGCACCCATACTATTTTCTTGCGTTTGGTTCGCACTAACTTTACATATGCAAATTTCAAAATTTACTCGACGTTTACATTTACCACCGTTTGGTTCACGCACATATGCAAATGGAAAAAGTAATAAAATTAAAATTCTAAGTTAAATTGCACAAAATATGGGGGCCTTTTTCTAGAAAATTATTGACATGAAATTCCATGATGATCCATGCATGGTTATTTCCTTACGTTTTCCACACATGCAAATAAATAAAAAACTAAAATCAAAATTTCTGAGAGAGAGTTTCAAAAACCAAAAACAAAACAGAAGATGGCATGAAAGATTTGTATAATCCTTCATGAGCTTCTTCACTACCACTTCCTGTATGGCAAAAATGAGTTCTTTGTTTCTAGGTCCTAAACTTCAAGAGACACTGCAGCCGGCATCAGAAAATAACATCAAGAGCTCCACATCCATGGTTATGGAGAAATAGTCCTCGAAATAACTTTCTTGTACGCCAACATGGTTATGGAGAAACAATCCATAACCGTTATTGTTTATCCTACATCGGAATAGGAACGAAAAATTTAAGAATGAGATGTCTCCATGCATTAAAAGACGAGCTCCAAATAAACCCAAAAGCATAACAAAACAGGAATGTCATCATGAAAGATTTGTATAACATGCGTATCAGATAATTCTAATTAGGGTTAGAATTATTGACTAATAAAGAGATGAGGTAACAACAGCTTAGATCCCTTCATTTGGGTTTTAACATAGTCCCGGGCAAATTAAATTATTGGCTAATAAAGAGATGCAGATAACAGACAGCACACCATTGGTAACAAATCACAGAAGATGGATACGGGGTCTTGAGAGCTAACAAGCCTACTTGCAGAGAAATATTCAGCAAGGGCTCAAGGCTCATGCTGTATAACCTGCAAAACTCCTGCTTGAGCTGCTCAACTAGGTAGTTTCATTGCTTTGGCTCAAATAAAACCTACAAAGCAAGGAAATAAATTTCACGAAATTATCGAAATATTTCGCGAAAGATTTCCATTTTCTAGGTTACCGACAGGAAAGAATACTTACGTCGAAATAATGTTAAATTTCCCGAAATATTTCCATTTATGTCGAAATATTTTGCATGAACAGTAAATTTCGATCAATTGACAGTGTAAATATGTATTATTTCGGTCGAAATGTTTCAACATGTATGGAAACATTTCAATCGTAGATAGGAAACATCTCATTTGAGCTTAAAACTGCTATAAATCTCATATTTGATCCATTTAACCCCTTTCCATACATTTTGTTTATATAAAAGATCATTCCATTGTAGATTTTTGGTTCGTGGATTTTTTGGTTCATGAAAACATTGGGAGTTTTTTCAAATTCAAAATATACATAAGGATAAAATTTCTTGCTACAAATAAATAGGTTAGGTGTAAATTCATTAAATTTATGAATCTATGATACATTTATACTAGATTTGAGCACGGATTGAAGTTCGTTTAGGGTGAAAATTTCCAATTTCATTGGTTTTTACCCTAAACATCTATGATTGTGCATAAATTGATTATATGTTGCATAACTTAGCCTGTTCGACAAGTTGGTCGGGTTAAAAAAAATTTACCCTAAATTTTTTTTTTCAAATAAAAAATTAAATGTTCAAAAAATTAAATAAATATTATAAGTTAATAGTAAGTAGGTTTTCTAAAATTACATATAATGTTAAGAAATTAATGTAAGTGAATAAGGATTTGTTAATATATTACTTTATGACTTTTTTATAATTAGCAATTAAATAATAGTTATATAATTAAATTAAACCTTGACTAATTAAAGATACTTGCCGCGACATATTATAGACCATTATGATCATTCATTTTCACACTATATATGGTTGTATATTATAGTTTGAAAGCTTATGTGTGTGTTTTTATGCTTGTTTCATCATTTCCCAAACTTTCCACAAACATTTCCACAATATTTCCATCATTTCCACATTATTTCCATCATTTCCACGAAAATGTATTATTTCCACACTGGTCGAAATATTTCACGAAATATTTCCATATTTAGACTGGTCGAAATAAACCTCGAAACCGAAATTTATTTCCTTGCTACAAAGCATAAGAAACAAAATTGCCATGTTGCTTTGACTTGATTAAAACTTTGTAAAGCAAAATAATCTAAACCTGCAAAATGAATGGTACTTGATTTCTAATGTCTCAGACACCACATGTGTACGCCATTGTTACATAGGTGCTGAAAATGAGTATATCGTTATGTTGATGACTTCCATTAAGTCTGTACAGAGGTGCTGTCCCCATTTAAAATTGGTGTTTTGCATATGCTATTCCCTTCCTATTCTTCATGGTACCACTATCAGAACAATCAAGATAGCTTTGATATTCTCGTGAAGACTTGAAGTACAGAGAGACAAATTAATTTTACACAAGTCTTTCTTGTTGGGACTTGTGAAAAGAAATATGATATATGTACTAAGTTGCTGAATGTTTTCTATATGAACTTTTTATTTCATTTGGCAAAGAGCACCTCACAATCAATGGAATCTATTCTTCGAGGAGTCACTAATGTTTGTTTGATTAAATACAAACACTTGTGACAGATAAAGCAAATGAGTTGGACAGATCAGTAAAAAATCTAAACGAGAAGCTATCCTCTGCCCTCTCTGAGTGTAATGCCAAAGGATAGCTCACTTGGACGTGGCTTTGAAGGAATGTATGCAGCATTTACATTTTGTTCGAGAGGATCATGAGAGGAGAAGTTAGCAGATGCAATTAGTAAGTGGCTTGCCAAATTAGGTGTGGAGAATTCTCATTTGAGTAAGGCCCTTCAAGCCAAGGAGAAATTGATTGACGACTTGAGTGAATGCAAATCCCAGGCAGAAGCAGATTTTAATGCATTAATGGCTAGATTAGATTCCATAGAGAGAGTTAATGCTTCCCTGATAACATTCTTGAGGAGATTAGAATAGCTTTGGCATGTATGAATCATCTTGGCTTCAATGAAGTTATTGATGCAAGCGAAAACTCAAGACGTTATAGCATGTCAGACTCCCCGCATAGTAGTGGCTACATCTCTTGGAGGCCTCCAAATATGTCTCCAATGGTAGATTCATTTGATGAAGCATCTGGCATCATCTCATTGAAGGAAAGAAGCTCCCAACAGCTTCAATCAAATCTGAGTAAATCAATCTCTAATATAATTGAGCTTCTCGAAGGTATTAATCAACCATCTTTAATAGATTACAATACCCAACTAAGCTTGCCAGAAAATGATGGGAGTTCTTTACCATATAACAATTCAACAACACCTACATGCTACATTAATCGTGTTTTCCAATGGAAAAGTTCTGAACTCAGTGTTGTTGTACGGTAATTTGTTCATACTTGTAATGATTTGTTGAATGGAAATGCTGATCTTGAAAACTTTTCCAGGGAATTAACTTCAGCTTTGGACTGGATTATAAACCATTGCTTTTCCCTTCAAGATGTTTCAAGCATGAGAGATACAATCAAAAGGCATTGGAATTTATCACAGGCTTATACATATTCAAAAAAGAGAAATAAGGACATTGAAATTTATCACAAAAAAAAAGATAATACAAACACATTCCACTGCGTTAACTCACATGGTGCCATCACCATGGAGCTAGAGCTGTGATACACAAAATGAAAAAAATTCTAGAAAATCCACACAAGCATGCATGTAGGGGTGTTTTGGTTCTTTACAAACGCCCTCTATTGCCACTATGTAAATCATCACACCCTTATATGACTTGTCCAACAAAGATATGCAAATTTGCTTTCAACATACACGAGTTCCCTTTTTAAAAAGTACAGCTATGAAGCACACAACAATAATAGGTCTATGCAGAAGGGCAAAATAAAACAATGGATCTACAAAAAAAATAACATATAGTTCAGTTCAGTAAAGCAAGAAAACAATGAAGCCTACAAAATCATTGCAAAACAAATTTTGACAAAAAGTTCAGAAAAAAGAAAACAATGAAACCTACAAAATCATGACATACCTACAAAATCATATCATTTCTCTTCTACTGGCGTGTACGTCTAATCAACCAAGCCTTTTTCAGTTCTTCAGGCATAGCAAAGAACATCTTGGCCTTCAATGGATTTTCTGCAAAATACTCGCACGCCTCAACAATAATATCATTGTCAAGACCTTGAATCTTCGCAATTTCTTGTAAAAAGAGGTTGGCATCTACACCCTTGTTTTGCTCTGACATAGAAGTAGCCAACATCTTCACACTTTCTACGATTGTATGAAGTGATTGTTCAATGACATCTCCATGGTTCGCTCGACGCCTCCTCCTTGTAGGTGCATTTTGTTGGGCAGCAGACGAGGTCGAAGCCTGATGCAGATGACGTGCATTATGTTGAACATTCTCATCACCAAGATCCTCAAGACCTTGTTCCATAGTAGCTCCTTCACCTTGGTGGATCATATATTCAGCCTCAGCCTCATCCATGTCCATATCAGCCTCAACATTCGTTGTGGCCCGACTCCCAATGGCTCTATCTTTTTCACAAACGAAAGCAAGATCGTTGAAATTCTGGATTGATTTGAAATGATGGTAATTGGCTCTAGGATGGCTCTATAAAGAATATTGTTAATATATGAAGGATATTATGTATATTCTCAAATAGAACATATTTATTCTCAGTACCTGAATGTAATCAGTCCACACTTGATCTTCCGCAGTCACCATTTTTGTCACATCGTTCCACCCAAATCCACTTTGGGAAAGCATGTCTTTTACAGTATAAAAATGGCCTTTTAATGTCCTCAACCAACTCCGTACTTGAGCTGATGTGACAATCTCGTCCAAATCTCGAATCAGGGCATCTTTAACTGCTTGAGCTACTATTGGTTTCCAAATATTATCAGGTTTATTCACTTGGGTAAGTTGGTCCTTTAAGGTCTGTATTAAGATTCTGTCCATTATTAGATTCCACTGTAACTGGGGAACTAACAAAGAAATCACTACGGGTGATGACCATTGTATTCAGCCCACATAATTGTTGCTAGATTTTCTCTTTTAGCATTCCAGGCAGGGGTGGTTTCCATCATCAAAGATTCTTCTTCGACCGACAGATCTTCATGCTCCTCTTCTTCGGGTTCTTCATCATCCTCGCACAAATCAATTGGATCTACCTCTATGATATGGTTATGGATTGCACAACAACATAAAACCAACAATGCTTGCGTTTCTATTCTAAAAAATGGAGCAGACCTAAGATATGCAAATCTCTTTTTCAACAGTCCAAAACACCGTTCAATAACATTTCGCAACGATGAATGACGATAATTATAGAGTTCCTTCTTATTCGTAGGGTTACGTCCGCAGTGCTCGTTTAGATGATACCACACACTACGATATGGAGTTATAAATCCAGGAACATGTGGAAAGCATGCATCAGCTAGATAGTACTTACCTAGATACAAAAACAAAATAAGTAATGTGAATTACTGACCATCCATATATAAATTGATACACATATAATCATTCATAATGTAGGTTATACCGGCAGGTACAGTGAATCTATCTCGCCTTGCTCCAACTGCAGATCTTAACACCCTACTATCGTGTGCGGAACCTTCTCATCTAGCAAGTACATACGTGAACCTCATATCAAAAGTACACGCGGCAAGAACATTTTGTCTAATTTCATGCTTTCTATTGCGATATCTTGGTTGCTCTTCTAAGGACACTGTTGCATGGATGTAAGTACTATCAATGGCTCCAACACAATCCTAATGTTATTTGACAATGTGTAAAAAAATTACCAATGACTCTTAAATAATACCCAAATATTGTTACTTGTATTACCTCAAAGTAGTGGTACCAACTTCTAGAGTAGTTACTCATATACGGTGAACAATTGGGCCCCGGCAACTTAATAACATATTTTGACATTTTAATAACTGTCCTCATAACATTCTTGAAATGACGACTAACTGTTTCTCAAGAACGTATGAAGTTAAACTTTGCATGTTGATTTCTAACATCATGACCAATCGTGAAGAGGAACATAGCCACTTGCTCTTCAACTCTAACATATCGCCCATCACACAGTCCCTTGGCCTTTAAACGGGTGCATAGTCTATTGAAGGACTTCCTATTCATACATAACTGCTTATGATAATCTCTATCACTTTCTTTAATAGTCGCTTCAAAAAATTTTCTCTTAATTGATTTCTATCCATTGAAGGTTGCCTAGTTATTTTTCGTTTTTGGTAAGTTACCGCTAACCAAGTTGTGTAGGCTGCAATAATAACAACCGCAGTGGTTGTTTCATCAACGCCTGTCTTCATAATCATCTACAACACTGAAAAAATAGCTAAGAAACAACACCACATAAACCAATAGCAAAATATATTATCATCTACCTATCATGATAAAGTAGTTAAGAACCAAAAAACCTGAATTATTGGAAGAACTTTCAAAAAAATTATATACTTTTTTAAAGAACTTGAAGATTATTCTATTTTCTTTATTTCTTTTTTTTCCTCTTCGAAGAACTCCACAAATACTTTGAGAGCTCCAATCTCATACTTATTTCAATACACACCAAATGAACCTCAATCTAAATACTCATTTCCTAGTTGAGTACAATTTGTGACAATAAATATCATAACATGATCATATTTAAGAGCCAGTTGTGTACAATTTGTTTGTCTCATCTTTCCCCCCAATTGTATGATTTGGGACTCTAGGATGAAGATAGTAAATAGACATGCATACCTGGCAGTAGAGGGCCAAAAAGAGACTAGTTCCTGTAAATCAGAAAAGAGAAAATCAGCCATCGATAAATCAAAGAACTACTCTAGAATTTGTGTTTGCAATAAAGTGCATACCTGGCAATAAAGTGCAGAACGCAGTGCGATTTGATTTGATCAAGCAAACCTCGATCAACATACAAATAAGAACTAAAAACTCAAAAAATAAACAGAGTGAGTTCAATTAGACTGGTGGAAACCAAGGGGCGCATCAATCACTAGGATGTAAATCAGATGAACTCAAACATGGATGTAAATCACAGACAAACTCAGGTGAAGGTACATTGGGTACTAAAAAAGATGATTGCAGACAGATCTGAGGCTTAGAGGAAAAGCTTTAGGTGAAAATGGTGTTTCAGAAATACACAGGATGAGATAGAGAAGGAGAAGTACCAAAGATGAAATCGGCAAGGGCGTCGTGCTATTGCGGCGGCGGAAGCGATGGCGGCAACAATGGCGTCAAGAGCTTGAGCTCAAATGGCAAGCATGTTTTTGTAAATCTGAAAGAAAAAGTTGCAAGTTTTTTTTTTTTCGTAAACAGAAAAGGTTGTAGGGTTGTAAATGTCGAATGGTTTTTTTTTTTGTTTTTCTACGATGTTACACATTTGCACAATGATGGTGTGTAACCGATTGCTCATGGGGTTAGATGAGCATTGATTTGCTAAAGAGGGTGAGGGGTTCATTGCACGCGTGCAAATCCAAATCGACCTTTGCATGCGTACCAAACACACTTGGGAATTGATTGCATACGCAAATTGGTTTGCACACCGAATTTGCACGCGTACCAAACGCGCCCGAAGTAAAAAAAATAATAATAAATAAGGAAACTTCGGAGTTTTCAGGTTTATTTTTGGTTGTGAAAACCAGTCTCCATTTTTGCCTAAAATCTATGCCTCATTTTAACCCATTTTAGGCCCATGTTAACACTTAATTACCACTCCAAAATATGGTGTAAACCCAGCTCCAATTAAAGACAACAGTTCCTAAAACTAAAACAAATCAGAACCATTCTTTTAACACAAAACAGAACCATGTTAACAACCAAAACAACACCCAAAATAATACTCAAATACCAGTCAATAACCAACCCATTTCAGCCCCATAATTTAGCCCAAAATGCTACCCAAAATAGGCCCTTCTTCAAGCCAATACCCACCCATTTCACAGCCTCAATACCCATCAATTCCAAGCCATAAAGAGGGGTTGTGCCCTCACCTTGTTGCAGACCTAAAAACATCTACCAAAACCCGAACCAAATACCTTCAACCCGACCCATAATAATGCCCTAGGACTGACCCAAACCCAGACCCACTACACAACCCACAATCCTACCCAAATCCAACCTCACATTCCCTTCCCATAGTAGTTCGGATAGCACTCCAAAAATAGAGGTGCCGCCCATATAAAAAGGAAAAGAAAAGGAAAAAGAAAAGAAGAAAAATAGAAAAGACAAAAGAGTAAAGAAATAAAAAAAAAGAGAGAGAAAAATGAAGAAATCCACTAATCCAACGGTTAGTAGACCATCGTAAAAGAAAAGTGATTTTTTGGTGTATAAACCACTAATCCAACAGCCAATAATCACGCATATGCTGATTTTTAGTATTGATCCATCAAGTGGTGGATCAATCATTCATGGGTCAATGGACCCACAAGCTCGAATTCTTGTGTATATGCCCCACCAAGAGTACACCAATCATTAATGAGTCCGTGGGCCCAATTATATGGACCATTTGAATTTTGATTTAAAATAAAATAAAAATAATAATAATAATAATAATAATAATAATAATAATAAAGTAAATAAATGAATAAAAGTAATTTTAGAAAATTTTAATACACATAAGGGCATTATGTAATTACAAAATAAAAAAATAAAGGTAAATATGATAATTAAAATAAAATTAGAAAAATATGATCATTTAATCAAGATGACGATATGTAGGTAATCCTAACTAAAATAGGAATAATCATATTTATGATTAAATTAGGGTTGATCAATTTTGATTGATTAATCAAATTTGTTTAGTTTAACCCCATTAGGTCTATGGTTGACCAAATTTAACATTGGATGATCAATTGACAAATTTTAACCTCGTTAAACTAGTGTTAACCCAGGTTGATTAGGCTTAACCTAGGTTAACCATATTGAACCCAGATTTAGCAAACCTAACTAGAATTGATTAGGTTTGACCAAAATAGAAAAGTTGATCATATTTAACTTACGTGATCTAAATTAGTGTCTTTAAAATTGTGTAGGATTAAGTTCTATCCAGGTTGACCTTAGGGTTTAATCTTCTAATTTAATTGACTGTTATATCTTCTTTATATTTTGTCAACAATCACGAAGAAGAGGGAGATGCACATTAATGAGAGGACATAGATTCAGATTTAAATTATCAGAGCTATATAAGTTGATCCTCAAACCATTAAAGTTGTAGATTAATCGACAAAAGAGCAAGCCACACTTGTAGCCATTGTTAGACCATTTGGATTAACATTATAAGGTGGGTGATTTCTTATCCTCTTAATAATCATCTCGTATTTATATTTTAAATATTTTAAATTTATGCATATTCTTATATGATTAGATTTATAATTTTTTAATTAAGAAAACTTGATTATTTGAGAGATTTTTATCGAAATAACTCTTCTTATTTCATTTAATTAAAAAAAAGAGTAATTGAATAATTATACGTGATTTGATACGGATTGTGGATGAAAATAGGATGGATAATCCCAGTGAATGATATGTTGTGCGTGAATTCCCAAATTAACGTGTGATGATGATAGACTACCCGAGACCTGGAATTTGATTAGAAATGCTAACCTGTGTGTATGTCGATATGTTGTGGATAAGATGGATATGATAAGTATCACATGAGCTTGAACGGGTAATATTCTGTATAAGGGAAGCAGTTCCCAAGACGACAGAACATTAGATGTGATAGAGAATTTAGCACCCATATTTGTATGTAAAGGTTTTTCAAAGAGAGAAATAAAATTATTTTGATTAAAAATATTTAATTCTTATTTATATTACATTATGTATCACAAGGTGATCTAAAAAATGATCAGTTAAACTCTTGTAGGAGTAATTCGATGCTATTTTCTAGAGGCGACGAATTTCTCTAAGATACAAATAATGATCCTATTCTCTTAGGTGGTGTAGGTTGTCTTTGAGAATATTCTCATTATTCATATCCAAAAAGTTCTAGTTCTCTTTTCTAGATTATCATCTTGTAGTCCTACATTTTGGAAGTCTAAATCTGATAAAGTTTATATTGTATGCCTCGATGAGGCTATAGATGCGAGGGATACGGTTCACCGATCCCTGAATAGTTTTAATGATCCTTGAAATGTCTGCAGATGTCGAATAAAGGGAAGAAGGTATTGAAAATTTTAAATTTGGGCTTCACAGGCCGGACTAGCATAGCCCGCAAGATTATCCTCATGGATCAGGGCTTGGGCCGGGCCGTGGCTCCAATCCTAAGCCTAGGCCCTACCCAAAAGTTTAGCTGGCTGGATCGGGCCTGGCCGCGGGCTAAATTGCCACCCCTAGGGAAAAATTTGCTAGCCCTCGGAAAGTCCCCCACCCAAAATGTCTGACAAGTACCTTTGTTAACCACTGACCAAAGGCGTAACGCAGGTTGGGTTAAGGGATAGGGGTATGTGTCAGACATTTCGGGTGGGGAGACTTCAAAGTTTGAAGTCCCCGCGGGCCAGCAAATCGTTTCTCGAAGAGAGGGTGAGATGGTGACAACATGGACCCCTTTGGACCTACCAACCCAACTTCCATATATTAGGAAAACTTATCGGTACAAAGAAGAAGTCTAGATCGACTATCCAACGCTTTGTCTTTGTCTCTTACTGTAGGTTGATAGGCTCCCATTTTGTTCATTTTAATATACTTTTTGTGTGTATATTTGGAGAAGGAGGGAGAGAGAGGGAGAGAGAAAGAAGAGGGGAATTTGAGGAAAAGGTTGATATGTGGGTATATTTATGTTGAAACCTTTAAGAACATAGAACCTAGAGGGGGAAGAATTGGTCCGCTCATAGGTAGGAGGATAACATGACCTTCACACTATACGGTGCAAGTAACAAAAATGGCTATCACCTATGTACATAAACATATTTAATGAGAGGTTGGGTGATACCACCACCACCCCCACCCCACCCCCCCGAATTGAAAAACAAAGCGACTACCAAACATCATTTATTGAAGATTATGAGATCTACACTCGATGATCATTGACTTGGATGCACATCTTTTCAAAGGGATTATCTTATGTGTAAATCGAGTACAAAAAATTAACTTGATCAGATGACTCTAACCATTATAGATGTGACCATCCCTAGGTGGAGCACTCTTAGAGATCACTGACCATATAGATGTTTGCCCATCCCTAGGTGGACCTACATACAAAAATTCAACTTGATTGGTTATTTCTATCCATTAGATTAGAGATTTTTCATGGTTTGTTTTTAACCGTAGATTTTGAGTATTATTTGGTCAGTGACAAAGCGATACCACTATGCAACATGACGATGTCCATGGCTCTTGGACCATGTGATCATTACACTTTTAATAATGTTGTACATACGATACAAAATTAACTTTTTTTATTTTTTCAAACATTAATGTTTATGATGGATCATATTATAATCCTCGTGACACACACTTAGAGATCATTGACAGTATGGATGTTTGATCATCCCTAGGTGGACCTATGTTCCAAAATTCACCTAGATTATTAATTTCTATCGGTTGATTAGAGTCTTTTCCATGGTTTATTTGTAACTGTGGATTTCAAGCATTATGATCCAAAGGCTAGAATCACGAATCATGTCAATTTTTCTTACGTAAGTCCAATTAGGGATGTGCTAAACATCCATACGGTTAGTAGCCTCTAATAGTGTTCCATGTGGCTTACATTGTGGGTCATTCATCAACTTTGATGATGAACACAGTCATCTATTTTTTGCCATTGACAGGGTTTAGCTGCCACGTGGTAGTTCAATACACTCTTTTACAGTTGAGTTGAAATGTGAAAATGTTGAATGACTAACTCGCAATAACCAAAGAACCCCTATAAATTAAATAATTTCAAAAAAAGAAAGAAGTAATATTTATCAATTTAAGGAATTTGAGGGTTATATAAGGAATAAAGACTTTTTGATTTTTTTTTAATACAAGAGAGCATTGAATGAGCTGCAGGAGATGACGTGTGCTTGCAGGCTCCGAAGAGGAAGTTTTTAATTTTTGTTTTTGCCAATGTCCAGGTGACGTATGCACTAAAAGATAAAAGCACCCGTACTAATTGAATATTCTAAAGAATACAAAGAAGAAAAGTAAGGGCATTCTCCGAAAAATAGGGATATTTTTGAGATTTCATCTGTTTTTAACGCAAGAACGAGCTTCTCTCTTTAATAAGTAGAATAGATGATTCAAGCAAGAAATGGAGGGGCCATGGCACATGCATTCTCATGTTCGAGAAGAGTTTGCCTGAATCCAAGCTAGTATTTTCCCCAACAAGATCTAATATGGTGGTTCGTGAATCCAAGCTAATAATATTGCTTCACCCATTAAATACTAATGAAAATTTTCAAAATAACCCATTGATTTTTTTACCGAAGGCAAATGATAAGGCCAGTGGGTGGAGATGGCCAGGATCCTCATGACTTAGGGGGTGTTTCGGAACGAGAAGTAAAAGCACTTCTACTCATAGTAGAAGTTACTAGTTGATTTTTTACCTCCAAAAAAGTCAGCGTTAAGAGGAATTCTAATTTTTGAGAAGTAATTCTCTTAGAAGTTAAAAGCTAAAAATATATTTTAGGATCAGTTTTTAAGTTAGTTTTTAACTTTTCAAAAGTTAAAATATGAAACACATCCAAACTAACTTTTTGACTTATAAAAGTCAATAAATTACTTATTTTTATGTTGCCAAACGCCCCCTTAGTAAGCAGAAGGCCCTTGAGTTCGACTCCTTGTGAGGCCATACCAAAGGGTCGACATTCGGCACAGGTGCCGAATACTGTATGCGACAGTGTGTTGGGTAACTACCCCCGAACCTCAGTCATACTCTCCTCTTGGTCGGGTAGTTACCCAACTGTGAATGTGTGATACCAAAGTTTTAAATGGTACGTCATAATGTACTCTTAATGTTACCGTTAGAGTCGTGCCCACGGATAACCGGACAAAAAACTCTGCAGTTAAAGCCGTTGGATTTCAGAAATTCATGTAGTTTATTGCCTCGTAAACTGTGGATCTCTTGAATCCAATGGGTGCATGGTGGTGCAAAAAAGGGTTTGTGGTCTGTTAGTCCAAGCTACTTCATGGTTTAAAAAATGGCCGTTATAACGGATTTGGACCTCCCCCATTACGTTATGGTCCGTTTTAAGAAAATAACAGAAAAGTCCGTTATTTTTCGTTTTAAAATTTTGATATTGGTGCTGTTATTTTCTGCTTTTCCTGTTATTTTGTATTTTTGCCCGTGCGTTACAATCTGTTATAACGGAAAAAAATGGTAATGCCCACAGTCCGTTATACCGTTATAACGGCCCCTTTTAAACATTGGTTTATTCTGCGGAACTTGACATATGGGGAGAAGGTGAGATGGTGAGACACATGGACCCCGTCTGAACCTACCGACTTAACTAGAGAGAGAGGAGTAAAACTTGTGTCACAAGATGTTGTGACGGAAGTCGGTTACAGCACTCAACACGAGCCACATGGCACACGATCAGAGGGTGCTGACCGTATGGATGTTTGGCTAGTCCCTCGGTGGACCTACAAACCAAAAATCACCCTGATTAGTGATTTACAACCTTTGGATTTTTGCACCCAAATAACGCTCAATAATTCTCAGATTCCTACTGTTAAAATCAACCCATGAAAATAACTTCAACCGAATCGGTTAGAAATCACTAATCAAGCTGATTTTTTGTGTACCGGTCCATTGAGGGACTGGCCCAAACATCCATACGGTCATCGTCCTCTAATAGTATGCCATTTGTCTCATATTGAATGCTGTGACCGGCTTCCGTCACATCTTGTGACACAAGTTTTAAGAGAGAGAGAGAGAGAGAGAGAGAGTAATTTGGTACGTGGGTATATTTATGTTGAAACCTTGAAGAACATAGAACCTGGAGGACCTTGAAGAACATAGAACCTGAAGGAGGGAGGAGAATCTTGGTCCGCTCATTGGTAGGAGGATAACATGACCTTCACACAATATGGTACAACGTAACAAAAATAGCTATCACCTAATGTACGTAAACATATTTAATGAGAGGTTGGGTGATGAGGGATTATGTGGTCCCCACCCCAAATTGAAAAACAAAGCAACCACCAAACATCATTTATTGATGATGGAAGATTATGATTTATGACATCTACCCACGAGGATCATTGACTTGGGTGCACATCTTTTCCATGGGATCATCCTATGTGTAAATCCAGCACAAAAAATTAACTTGATCAGATGATTCTAACCATTAGATCATATCAGTTGCATTCTCTTAGCTTCTTGGATGGATTGAATGAACTTGTCCAGGAAAGACTAAATACAAGCTAAGAGCCATGCAGATCTTATGGGGGAATGAAATGTGCCAATCCTCCCTGAAATTATTAGCATTTTATTTGAACTTAGTGCCCCCACACAGTTTTAGTTTAGTATCCCCTGTTAAAGGACGCTCACTGTATGGATGTTTGGGCAGTCCCTAGGTTGACCTATAGACCAAAAATCAGCATGATTAATATTTTTAAACCGTTGGATCTTTGTAACCCAAATAATGCTCAAATTCCACGTTTACAAATCAACCCCATGAAAACGACTCCAATCCAACGCTTAGAAACCACTAATCAGGCTAATTTTTAGTCTATACGTTCATCTAGGGTTGAGCCAAACATCATACAGTCAGAAATCTCTAAGAATATACCACATAGGCAGTTCTATTCAATTGACTGTTCCCTCTCTTGAAGAAAATTCCGGCTCCGCCGCTGGTTGGTGGGATTAGTATGCATGATAATTCACAAAAAAAATAAAAAAAAGTTAAAAGAATAAGAAAAAAAAAAAAAGAAAAACCGATCCGAACAACGACCTATTCAAAGGTTCGAAACATTCACAATTTTTTAACATAATCGAATTATTCTCAAATAATTCATGAACTTTTCTGAATTATTCAATTTTGAACATGAAAAATCCTTTTATAAGACAAAAATTTGTCAATATTTTTCTTTTTCATTTTATTTTTAAGCCATTTTTTTAATGACAAACCCGAATTGTACTCTACACGTACATTTCCCGTACTGTATTTTTTACCGCACTCCGAATTGCTAACTATGGGTGGGAGCACCTAAGGATGGCTTTCCTCCTCTACGCATGTTCTTGAAAAATTGAAAAATAGAATGTCAGATGTTAATAACTAAGCAAGCTGTGAAGGTAAGAGCAAGAGAATTGGTGGGGTATATCTCATTGAACCCTCATTTAAAGTGTACAGAATTTTGCTGAGCGACGACGACCATAATATGAGTCACGTGGCACACTCTTAAAGGCCACTGACCGTATGGATGTTTGGCCATCCTTAGGTGGACCTACATACCAAGCCTGATTAGTGATTTCAAACCTTTGGATCTTTGTACCCCAAATAATGCTCAAATTCCATGGTTCAAAATCAATCCATGAAAATGACTCCAATCCAACGTTTAGAAATCACTAATCTAACTAATTTTTGGTCTGTAGGTCCACCAAGGGTTAGGCAAAAAATCTATTGAGTCAGAAATCTCTAAGCATATGCCATGTGGCTCATATTGTGGTCTGTCAGCAAAGTTCGACTCATTAAAAATAGCTTTCAAGAGGTCTGAAATGTTAGCTGATGAGTTAAAGCAAGATGTATGTACCAATTTAATTAGATTGACCATTGACTGGAAGATTCTGACCATCTGATCTAAGGACTTGTACTTGTTTACGGCATAAGATTGAAATATGTTATTCGAAAATTCAGCATACTTAATGGGTATAATTAGGAAACAATTTTGATGAAATGTACTTACATTCAAAGTTGATGCAAATACTCTCAATAGTCGACACGTACACAAAAAGACATTAAATTTAGTAACCCAAGTGGGTAGGTGGCAGTTTTTTAGAGCACTTGCATTGGTATTTGGATGCAAAAACTGCCCAATATTTTCTTTCCTCGATAATTAGCATCAATGACTTAAAAAAAGTCATTGAATTTCAGACTTTCTGAATTTCAAAACTGAAATTAAGTCGATTCCCAAGTGGTGGAGCCCACCAATAGAAGATAAAGACATTTTGCATTAATGATTATCCAAGCGACCTTTCTAAGAAAAATATATTTTCAAAAATACATTTTAAAAAATCTTTTTTTCAATAAAATATTTTTTGAAAAATGGTAATTAGGTAATAATGTTTTGATGGATACTTTATAAGGTAATAAAAAGTAATTTCTCTTAGAAGTTCAAAATTAAAATATTTAGCTTCAGTTTTAAGTTAGTTTTTGACTTTTCAAAAGTTAAAATATTAAACACATCCAAACTAACCTTTTTTTACTTTTTGACTTATAAAAGTTAATAAGTTACTTATTTTGTGTTGCCAAACGCCCCCTTAGGGCCCGTTTGGCAACACCGAAATAAGTTGACTTTTTTACTTCCAAAAGCAAAAAAGTTGAAAAGTTTGTTTGGGTATCCATTTTGGAATTGCTTCTCAAAAGTCAAAAACTTGCTTTTTGTGGAAACAAAATTTTTTTGCTTCTTGCTTCCAGTGGAAGCAAAAGTCGAAAAAAAATTGCTGAACTGATGCTTTTAATTTTAAGTGAATCTTTCCAAATGCCTGTTTTACCCTTGTAAACTTCAGATTATGAAGTGTAGATAGAAAACATTTCACGAAGGAGAAAAGACAAGGATGGTTTGCTGAGGAATAGGTCAGTAAACCATCTCTTTTTTGAAAAATAATTACCCATAAAATGACTCACCTGGTCATCGTTAATTACTGACCATTTGTAATTAAAAATGTTTGAAAAAGAAAAACATATGTGATATTGGTTTATGATCTTTATTAATGGTTTATTAGAATAAAAAAGTCATTGAATTTCAAACATTCCGAATTTCAAGACTGAAATTAAGTGGATTCAAAGTGGTGGAGCCCACCAAGAGAAGATAAAGACATTTTGCATTAATGATTATCCAAGTGGCCTTTCTAAAAAAATACATTTTCAAAAAATCCTTTTTTCAATAAAATAGTTTTTGAAAAATTGCAATTAGGTAATAATGTTTTTTGATGGATACTATATTAGTAATAAGAAAAATATTTGATGGCAAATATTTTTTTTTCAAGATCCATCTTTTGATGGATTGATATTATATATATTAGGTAATAATGGATCCGTTCATTATATGATTTGACAAAAGTTTTACATCAAGCTACCAGCCTGACGTAACCCTCCTCCATCTGGATTTGAGACCGACGATGCAGAGTAAAACGCTACACTAGTGGAGTTGGATACTATATTAGGTACTAGAAAAATACTTATAGGAGCTCTAAATCACAATTACTCAACCAAAAACAAGAAACAAACCGACTACTTTTTGAGTATTTTCCATCCTCTTCTTTTTCCCTTCTCGTGGGAAGCCAACTGGGGCCAATAGCATTTTGAAAACCAGACTAAAATAGAGGATTCAAGCCATGAATCGATACTCCAAAATGGTTTGGATTAACATCAATACAAAACTTATTATTTTTCTAGCTTATTTTTAATGATTTTTTCCTTTCAAATTAATTTTGAAGAAATTTACTTTAAAAAATATTGTTATTTAAAAAGTTTAAATTAAAATAAATAAAACGTTTAGGAGTCTTGAGGTTAATGGATTTTGAACTTAAAACCTTAAAGACCTTAAAACAAGTCAAAACATAATTATATATTTGAGGCTGAGGAGCTTTGAACCTAAGACCTCAAAGAATTTTAAAGTTTTACTCCTATATCCTTTACTTTTTGAAGCTAAACTTTATAAACCTTTTGAATGAAAATTTTTGGAGGAAAAAACTAAATGAAATTCTTTCTCTTCCTATAATTTTCTAAAACATTTTAGTCCCACATTGCTTAGAAGACAAAAAATTTCAAACTTTTATATGAGAGAGTGAGAACTAATTAAAGGTGGAGCCCTTAGACATCCCTATTTTGTGCCTATTGGGAACAATCATGCGTCACAAAAAACACACACACATGCGTGCCAAATTGGCTATTTAGCTTTTAGTTAATACAATCACATTTTATCTCAGGTAAGTTATCAACTTTTGCAAGGTGCTTGGTTGTACAAATAGTTTTACCTTTCTTTCGCTTAATGATGAATTATATTGAAAAGAGAAACAGATTACAAAAAATGGTGAAGCGAATCACCCAAAGGAAAGAAAAAGAAAAGAAAAAAGAGAGCAAAAAAGGTTGGTCTACAAATCGGTAATAAGTTATCGAGAGGTCCTCGATCAAATGAAGAAATGGAGGTCTTCCCTCCCACCATTTATAGGTTCCGCTACTCATAGACAATCCAATATTAGCACAACAATCAACTCCAAAGTTTGTTTCCCTCCATGTTGAAGTAAAAATAATTCGATCAATCTGAGATTTGACATTGTTCCATTTGCCTTTGATTTTCCACAAAACATTATCTATATTGAATGAATTAATGGCTGCCTTTGAGTCTGATTCGATCCATAGATTCTTCCACCCTTTTGATATAGCTTTGTCTATCCCATCTACAATCGCATGACATTCCGCGATATAGTTGGTAGTAACACCAAGTCCCGCAACTAAAGCACCTTTGATAGAACCTTGATAATCTCTATAAATAACCCCCAAACCACCATAGCTTGGATTACCTTCGAAGCCCCATCGCAATTCAATTTAATATAGCCTTGTTTTGGAAGGCACCATCTGCATGGATAGATTGATGGAGCCTTACCCAATGCTAACTTAATACCAAAATTAGACAATATACCTTTATCAGAAGTTGAGAGGTGCATTCGTCTATGAAGGAATGGGTCGGTTTCTCTCATATTCGCCAAGATCAATTTTCGAAATAGAGCTAACATAGGCTGTATCGTTATCAAAAGTAGCCTTGTTATGAGCCTTCCAGATGAGGACTATGCATTGGGTAGCTATTGTACGCCACACAGTCTTTATAATGGTTCCACGATTGTTGCAACTCGAGAAAAAAGATTGCCACCCAGATAGACTTAACTTGACGTTGAGCGTTCTTTCTAGCCATGTCCAGATGCTAAGAACGAATTTACATTGAAAGAAGAGATGTATATCATATTCCGTTGCTTTTTTGCAAAAGGGCACATCTAGACCCTTGTGTTGTATACAATCCTCCGTTGGAATAGCATGGTGAAATATTTTCCATGCTAGAGCTACAATCCTAGGATGGATAGATGATTTCCACAGCCATGAAGACCCTCCAACTTTAGCTCCCTTATCTCTAATGGAATTCCAAGCCAATGATACCGAAAAATTTCCATTTATGTTCGGTTTCTAGATTCTAATGTCGTGAGACTTTGAAGTTCTACCAGTAGGAAGGAAAATGTCGACCTTCTCAAATACTTGCTTGACTGAAAGTGGAAAGCACCAGTGAGAGTTAATGATGAGATCACTAAGTTTGGTAGAACAAACTTTCAAACTTTCTTATCTATATTGAGGAGATCCTTTATAGCGAAGTCACCTGCCCATGGTTCAAACCAAATGTCAATTTTGGTGCCAGTACCTACTATCCAAGAGTAAAGTGGTTTGATCTTTGCAATGGCATATTTAATTCCACTCTAAATAGTAGAATTTTTGTGATAAGTAACCAAGTCTCCATGATGCATTATGTATTTCCCCCGCTTGAAGATAGCCCAATTATCGTCTCCATCTACCATATTCCAAGCTAGCTTCATAAGGAAGTATTCACATCTTTGAGCTTCCGAATACCTAATCCTCCATCATCGAGTGGCTTGCAAACTTTATCCCAAGCAACCGTTATGCTCTTTTTGGACAAGGTATCACCGGTCCATATGAAGTTTCAAATGATTGCTTCACAATCTTTCACTACTCTACTTGTCCACTTATAGATTGTCATGTTATATACCGGGATGCTATTGAGGACGGATTTAGCCAAGGTAATTCGTCCTTGGAATGACAACATCTTACCAGCCCAACTCGAAACTCTTTTCCTGATTTTGTCAATAAGCGTACTTGTTGCTCCATTGTTGATCCTACCTTGCATTAGTGGTACATCAAGGTATTTATCCAGTAAGCAACCTTCTTTGATCCCCAAAAGATTCCCAGTGATAGTTCTTCTAGAAGGGCCCATGCATACTACCAAGAAGAGCCTGCTCTTATGTTTGCTAATGATTTGGCCTGTAGATGCTTGGTACAAATCCAGAAGATTAGACGATTTTTTAAGCCCCTTTTTGTTGCCATTGGCGAAGATAAAAGTATCATCCGCAAATAGAAGGTGGGATGGTCCTTTATAGCCAGAAGTAGAGACCATAGATTTCAGCCTTCCGTTGTTGATTTATCCATTAATTCCCCTACTTAGGGAGTCCTCAGCAAGAGCACAAAGATGCAATAACAGAGATTTACGTGGTTCTCTCAAGATTGAGGTACATCCACAAACTCATGCCGATTCCCTTATGTTCTGAGGCAAAAGAAAAACTCACAATACGATAATGGTCATTTCCTTCAGGTAAGGGGCACTCGACCCGTGGTATTGTGACTTGATTTACAATACTCTAGCACCATCAGATTCCACAAGACATAACATGGTGGTGAAATCTAAGATGAGAATATTTTAAGTCGTTCGACCTCCTTGATTGTTATACTAGGGTTTTAGTTTCGTTAAAGTCTGCGTTATTCAAAAAAAGAATGAAAAATACACTTATCTAGCATTTTTTTTGCAAGTTCAAAGGATAAGTGCGTTTGAAGAAATATAAGCATAAACATTTTTCCTTGTCAATAGACTGGATATGCTTGTTCGCAAAAATCCCTCATTTATCCTAGCCAAGTAATAGTCATACTAGTAAACATTTAGGACTGTTGGCGAGAAGGAAGGAAGGAAATCGTGGGGATCTCAGGCGATCATGGATCCTCCCATGAGTTACTAAAATCAGGATTGCTATTTAGGGTTGACGACTGTAATTGGGAATTCTTCCCTCGTTGGACTCTTTCCCTAATTAGTGATTGTATTCTCTATTTATTTGGAGGGGCTCATAGAGGAGCACCCATGAGTGAATTCTCTCATTCTCCTCGTGGATGTAGGCACACTGTCGAACCACGTTAAATATCTTCTTTCTCTTCTTCTTATGTTTATGTTTTTTATCACTGTCGTTTGCTACATGGTATCAAAGCGGGTATTGTGATCCAATCGTTTGGTACTACCGTCTCCTTTCTTGGACGTTCTTCTGCTATAGCTCTCCTTGAACGCCCAGATCTGTGCTCTTCCGCTAACCGTTGGGCATTGTTGCTGTGTCTGACTCGCACCTTGACGGATTTCAGGTGAGATCTTTCCTCCTTTGTGTTTCTAATGGCTGAAACAAAAAAAACAAACCATTGTCCATGAACTTGAGGCTAATCCGAGCATGAAGCTCTCCTCAGTTCTCTTAAATGGACTCAATTATATTCCTTGGTCTAGGGCTATCACTTTGTCCTTGGGTGGAAAAATCTAAACTTGGGTACATCAAGGACAAAAGACTGCTCCTAGTTCAGATGACCCTAAGTTTGAAGAATGGCAATCTATTGATCAACTTGTTATGTCCTGGCTTTTGAATTCTATGGAGCCCAAGATTGTCAAAAATTTTACCTTTCTTGAGACAGCCAAGAGTACGTGGGAATCTGTCAAGGAAATGTACGGCCAACAAGATAATGCTGCACGCATCTTTCAGTTAAAACGGGAGATTGCTGAATCTAACCAAGGTGAAAAGTCCTTTATTGAACACCTTGGAAAATTGAAGAGTATGTGGGACGAACTTAATTGCCATGTATCGTCCTCATACTATAGATTCTAGTACTCTACTTAAAAGAGCAGAAGATGACAAAATTTTTCAGTTGCTTGCCTGCCTGAAACCCGATTATGAGAGCCTCCAGAGCCACATTTTGATGAGTTTTTCTAATTTATGTGTGACTATTCAGCGAGAAGAAACCAGAAAAAGGTTATGATCATTGATTCTAAGCCTGCCGCTGAACCTCTTGAATCTAGTGCTTTTATGGTGGACAAAAGAAGGGATGACAAGAAACAAGTTAATGTTGTTAGTCGTGATCAGGGCCTTAATCAAGACAAAGGAAAAGGCCGACGACAATCCTTTCGATGTGACAACTGCAACAAACTTGGACATACAAAAGATCGGTGTTGGATCCTTCATCCCCATTTAAAGCCTCAGTTTGATAAAGCCAACATGGTCATGACAGATACTTTCATTTCAGTTGGGCAACTTACTCGACTTCTCCAACAACTCAGTAAGTCTGAAACCTCCTCAGTCTCTGCAGCCTCTGATTCTGCCCCCCTTTGCTCAAGTTGTAGGTAATTTTCAAGCTTTTTTGTCCTCTGTTTCTAATCTCAATACTTGGGTTATTGACACTGGAGCTACAGACCACATGACAAATAATTTAGATTGCCTACTCGATTTCACATCAAAATTCAATAAACAATCTGTTTCTATTGCTAATGGTACATCGGTTCCTGTCCTGGGTCATGGTACAATTAATCTCTTTAATAATTGTCCAAGTTCATAAGCTCTTTATATTCCCTCATTTCAAACTCAACTCCTATCCGTCCGGAAAATTACTAATACCTTAAACTGTGATGTCATTTTCTCTCCTACATCTGTGGTGTTTCAGGATCGATCCACGGGGAAGAGGATTGGTGAAGGTGTTTATTCTCATGGCTTATACTTGCTTAACGAGACTAGTAAAGCCTTGCACGTTGACTCTATGCGGACTAGTCGCGCCTGGCATAAGCGATTGGGCCATCCTTCTGACCGGGTGGTATCTCGTCTTTTTCCTTCTATGTCTATCGAGTCCCATAATTGTGAGATCTGTCAATTTTCTAAGCAGACCCGTCTTCCCTTTGTTCCTTCATTGTCTCAGTCTGTTGAACCATTTGAATTGATTCACTCTGATTTGAGGGGGCCGGCCCCGATTGATTCATATGATGGTTTTAAATAATTTGTCTTGTTTATTGATGATCGGTCTCATATTACATGGATTTATTTGCTAAAATCTAAAACTGAGGTTGTTCCTATCTTTAAAGAGTTTCATAATATGGTTACTAATCAATTTGGTGCTCGCATTAAGATTGTTCGGTCCAACAATGGTACTGAATATACCAATAGTCATCTGTCTGCCTACCTGGGTAGTCGGGGCTTTATTCATCAATTGCGTTGGTACCCCACAACAGAATGGTGTGGCCGAAAGAAAAAACAGGCATATTTTGGAAATCACTAGATCTATCATGTTTCAAATGAATGTACCCAAACAATACTGGTTTCATAGAGTTCTTGCTGCCACTTATCTAATCAACAGACTTCCTAGTCGTGCCCTTGATTATAAATCCCCTACGGAGGTCCTTCAAGATCGAAAACCTGATATTTCCCACTTACGAGTGTTTGGATGTCTATGTTATGTGCATATCTCAGCCATACATCGAGATAAACTTGAACCCCGTGCCACAAGGTGTGTCTTTCTTGGGTATTCTTCCACAAAAAAAGGGCACCAATATTATGATCCTACCACCCAAAAGTTGTTCATCTCTCGCGACGTGCACTTTGTTGAAACAGAAGCTTTCTTTGAAGCTCGGCTGAGTAGTAACTCTGGGACTAGGCCCCAGGGGGAGTGTTTCACTAACACGGTTCCTCTTCCAATCGTTGGTCCTAGTTCGGGTCCTACTACCACACAAGGCATTGAATTTGAACCCAACACCGAAATGATACCTAGCGTTATCTCTCCGGAACCTCAAGTCACTCAAGAAACAGTGATTGTACCCTCTGACACTGTTCAATGTCGACCATCAAGAGTTCATTGCCCACCGGCTAGAATGAATGATTTTTTCACCTACCATGCTACATCTTTTCCCATTCAGGATCACTTAAATTATAACAAGGTGTCTCAGTCCCACTCTGCCTTCTTGAGCCATATTTCCAACACCAATGAACCTACCAATTTTCAAGAAGCTAATGCTTGGCCCGTATGGAAAAAAGCCATGAGTGAGGAACTCCAAGCCCTTGGTGAAAATAATACCTGGAACATTGTCAGATTACCCATAGGTAAAAAACCAGTGGGATGTCGATGGGTGTATAAAATCAAATATAACAGTGACAGAACTGTTGAGAGGCACAAGGAGAGACTAGTCGCTAAGGGATTCACTCAAACCTATGGAGTAGACTATAAGGAAACGTTTGCCCCGATTGCGAAAATGAGCACTGTTTGGGTTCTCCTATCATTAGCGGTTAATCAGGATTGGCAGTTATTTCAAATGGACATAAAAAATGATTTCTTGCATGGAAATTTGGAAGAAAAAGTCTACATGAGTCTTCCACCGGGACATCCTCAAGAATCTCAAAAGGGCTTAGTTTGCAAGTTGAATAAAGCCCTTTACGGACTCAAGCAGTTACCTCGAGCCTAGTATTGCAAACTTAGCTTGGTCCTCATGAATAGTGGATTTTGAAGAAGTGCGGCTGATTCATCTCTGTTTGTTAAAAATGGTCCTTCTGACACTACTATAGTCTTAGTTTATGTCGATGATATTGTCATTACAGGGGACGATCAAAATGAAGTAGAGCAACTCAAATCCCTCCTTCATAAGCAATTTGCCATTAAAGATTTGGGGATCTTAAAATATTTTCTAGGAATAGAAATTGCTTACTCAAAAAAGGGTTAGTTCCTTAATCAAAGGAAGTATGTTTTAGATTTACTGCAAGAAACAGGAAAGCTGGGTGTTAAGCTAGCATCTACTCCTACAGATAGTTGTGGTAAACTTGGGTTGGATGGAGAACCATTGTCCGACATCGGTCAATTTTAGAAACTTGTTGGCTGACTAATTTATCTAACCATCACTCGCCCAGACATTACCTTCGTAGTTAGCTTGGTCAGCCAGTTCATGCATGCTCCAAGAACTAGTCACATGAATGCTGTCACTCGGATCCTTCAGTACTTGAAAGCTTCTCCGGGTTGGGGAATATGGATGAGAAAAAATGGTCATACTCGAATTGCCGGCTACATTGATGCCGACTGGGCAGGAAGCCCAGTTGATCGACGATCCACAACTGGGTATTGTACATTTGTCGGAGGAAATTTGGTTACTTGGAAAAGTAAAAAACAAAATGTTGTTGCTCGCTCCAGTGCCAAAGCAGAATACAGGGCAATGGCATCTACAACAAGTGAGTTGATTTGGCTTCGTGCTCTGTTACATGATTTGGGGTTTGTTTCTTCTCAGCCTATGGATATGTTCTGCGATAATCAAGCCGCCATACATATTGCCTCAAATCCTGTGTTCCATGAAAGAACCAAACATATCGAGGTAGATTGTCATTATGTACGAGAAAATGTTCAAGCCAATAACATTCGTACTCTTTATGTTTGCAGCAATCAACAACTTGCAGACATTTTTACTAAGGGCTTGCCGGCAGCACAGTTTCAAGAGATCCTGTCCAAGTTGGGCCCAATCGATATCTACGCTCCAACTTGAGGGGGAGTGTTGGCGAGAAGGAAGGAAATCGTGGGGATCTCGGCGATCATGGATCCTCCCATGAGTTACTAAAATCAGGGGTTGCTATTTAGGGTTGATGACTGTAATTGGGAATTCTTCCCTCATTGGACTCTTTCCCTGATTAGTGATTGTATTCTCTATTTATTTGGAGGGGCTCATTGAGGAGCACCCATGAGTGAATTCTCTCATTCTCCTCGTGGATGTAGGCACACTGTTGAACCACGTTAAATCTCTTATTTCTCTTCTTCTTATGTTTATGTTTTTTATCACTGTCGTTTGCTACAAGGACCTGTTTGGATCATCATTTTTGTGCCGAAAAATAAATTTTAAAGCTTTTAAGTTGCGCAAAATGGTAGTCCAAAGGGAGTTTTTTAATTTTTATCCTGCCCCCATACATGGAGAAGCGCCTACATGTGCTGAAAAGGAAATTGAAACTACCAAAAAGTGTTGTGGGCCCTCTCATTATAAATATATTGTCTTATGGATCATGCACAAGGTGGGTAGGGGTGTCAATGGGTAAGAGTAAGACTTGCCTGACCACCCACAATATAAGCCACGTGGCAATTTATTAGAGGACATTGACCATATAGATGTTTGACCAATCCGTAACTGAACCTACAAACCAAAAACCAACCCGATTAGTGATTTCGAACCTTTGGATCTTTGTACGGAAATAATGGTAAATAATGCTCAAATTCCCATAGTTATAATCAACCAATGAAAATGACTTCAACTAACGCTTAGAAATCAGGTTGATTTTGGGTTTGTAGGTCCACCTAGGGATTGGCCAAACATCGATACGGTCAGTGTCCTCTAATAAATTGCCACGTGGCTTATATTGTGGGTGATCAGGCAAGTCTTACTCAATGGGTAACTAATTAACTAATTACTGATTGGACCCAATTTCCATTAGCAACACAACCCGAAACCGGCCTACCCGATAGGGCCTAGTCTCTGGCAAATTGGCATCCAAATGGAACCATCCCATTGATACTCAAGTTTCTCTTTCTATAATGATGAGTACTTTTAATGATGCGTATTTTAGCAACACCTCCCTGGAATTCGAAAGTAATTAGTAATACCCCTTATACTTTTGAACTTTAGGAGTACTCCCTTGACCTAGTTTAATAGTGGTTAACTTAAGGGCGTGTTTGATTGTCAAGTGGGAAAATTGCATTTTCCTTTGGGAAAACACAACTGTCCATTGTTAGATAACCATTTTAAATCTGTAGAATTTTCCCTACCAAGCCATTTAAATCTGGATAATTTTCCCAACTAAGCCTGGAATTCATTTCCCATCAAGATAGGTGAGAATCCATTTCCCCGGCAAATACGTCTTTATTTTCTCACAAGATTGAAATATGTGTTTGCAGTTGCAATCGATCAGCCATTTTTGGGCATTTCCCACGGGTATTTTCTCGGGAAAATTTTCTGTGCAATCAAACACGCACTAAGGGTTTGTTTGGTAACTCGGAATTGAGCCGGATTTGGATTTGTGATTCTTGGAATCACAAATCTTTGCATTTGGGAGGACCAAATTCCAGGAATTATATTTCCAATTCCGTGATTTTTCCCGGAATTAGAAGTTTTAGGGGGGAGAAGAAACTTCTAATTCCTGGAATTCTATTTCCGGGCGGAGAAACTCAAAAGATTTTTTATCGGGCTCCAACTCTCACACTCATCCCTAGGTGGACCTATAAATAAAAAATCAGCAAGATTAGTTATTTGAAACCGTTGGATTGGGGTATTTGTTTTGGTTGATTCTTAACCGTGTGATATCTAACATTATTTGGGGTACTTAGATCCAAAGGTTAGAAATTTTTAATCAGCCTGATTTTTAGCATGTAGGTCCACCTACGGATGGGACAAACATCCATATGGTCTGTGCTCTACTAATGTGCCATGTGGCTCATATCGTGGTCCATCATCAACGGATTACACATTTGTAACCGTTTGATTGATGTCTTTTATGGGTTGATTTTAACCTTGGGATATATAACATTAGTTGGGGCTATAAAGATCCATGTTGAGAGATAACTAATCAGCCTGATTTTAGTTTGTAAGTTCACCTAGGGATGTATCTAACCGTTGGATTGGTATCTTTTATGGGTTGATTTTTAACCATTGGATTTCTAGCATTAGTTGGGGTATAAGGATCCAGAGCTTATAAATCACCAACCAACATTATTTTTAGTATGTAGGTACACCTAGGGTTGGGATAAATATCCATACAGTATTAGTGATTTATAACCATTGGATTCGTGTCTTTTATGGATTAATTTTTAACTATGAGATATTTAGCATTATTTGGGGTACTCGAATCTAAAGGTTAGAAATAACTAAACAACTTGATTTTTAGTATGTAGGTCCACCTAGGGATGGGATAAACATCACTACGAACTATTGTCTCTAATAATGTGCCACATGGCGCGCTCAGTATGAGGTCCATCAGTAGTGTTGATAATGGACATCAGTATTTGTTGCCTCATGTGCCACTTAGGCTTTAGCCATTGATATTTTGACATATATAGGTTAATCATAGTCGAAAAATTATCAAATAATTTAATTATTATTTTTAAAATTTTTTCTTTAAATTAGCATCGATAACATTTAATTGACGGATGACAAAAAAATAGCAGTCGTTATAACACAAAGTTCATGAGATAATATTTCTCTTATGTAGATGGATAGAAATTTCAATTCTGTTAGATGTCCAAACAACTAAAATTAGAATTCATTGGGAATTCCAAGTAATTTCCACGGTGCAACCAAACACAAGAAATTTCAATTCTTTGAATTCAAATTCTTAGAAATCATAAATCTTGGAATTCTATTTTCAATTCCAAATCTGTGTCTGGTTGCCAAACAGACCCTAAGTTAAAATGGACTTGACTCCCGCCTTATTAGCAATATTATGGTCATTTCATAGGTGCATTAGCAGGCGCTTTATGCATGTCACGTTTTAACGTTAGTCAAATGATAGTTAAACTAGGTCAAGGGGGGTAATTCTAAAGTTTGAGAGAATAAGGGGGTATTACTAAGGGCAAAGGTACCTTTATATAAAACCGTTATCCCGTTATACCATTATTCCGTTATACCATTATTCCGTTATACCAACGTATTTAAACCTTGGTTGCATCATTTTTTTCCATTCCTAACTAAACTGAGGCCGGTTCCACCTGTTCTTGTACCCAAACCAGTATGATAGGACTTAGAGCCGAGAACTGCAAGTTTGAAGCAAGGTTTTAAAGGAGTTCGTTTTAACGGTTTAAGGGAACCGTTAATATGGATTGAAACGGCAGTGTCAAAAATGGACAAAAAGGGAAAAAGGGAATTTAACGGAAAAAGTGGCGCTGAAATTCAAATTTTGAAAATTTCAAAAAGAAAAACAAAATTTAACGGATTTTAAGGCCGTTTTTTTTTTTCACTAATTTTTTCAGAATTTAACGGCCGTTTAAACGATTTTAACGGCTGTTAAATTCAAAGCGTCAAAATGTTTTTAAACAGGAAATGGGCTTGGGGCGGTACCGTTTAAACGGCCGTTTTTAAAACCATGTTTGAAGTCCCCCTTCTTTGAATTTTGACACGTACTCCTTGTTAACTCTTCCTTAACCAACTAAGGGCTTAACATATGTTTGGTTAATGCCTGGGGTTAGAGGAGTTAAATTCTTGTACGTGTCCACATTCTGGGAGGGGGACTTCAAATTCGAAGTCGATGAGGTCTGCTCAAGGTACCCGAATCATCTAGTAGCAGACTCGCAATCAAGTAAAACTTCCCGGACAGCCTCAGTCAGCGAACTGGATGACAACCCACAATACGAGCCACGTGGCACATTATTAGGGGATGATGATCATATGGATGTTTGGCCAATCCCTAGTGGACCTGCAAGTGCAAACCAAAAATCAGCCTGATTAGTAATTTCAGACATTTAGATCCTAGTACCCCAAATAATGGTCATAATGCTCAAAATTTCCCCAGTTAAAACGACTCCAATCCAACGCTTAGAAATCACTTATCAGGTTGATTTTTGGTTTGTAGGTCTACCTAAGGATTAGCCGTACGTCCATACGCCGGTGTCCTCTAAGAATATTCCACGTGGCTTATACTCACGTTTTTTTAACTCATCGCTGCCATCGGGGCCCACTGACCGCATGGATGTTTAGCTCACCCCTTAGTAGACGCTCATACAAAACTCAGCTCGTTTCATGATTTTTTAGCCGTTGGTTTTATTACTAAAGTCTAAAACAATTGTTACATCCAACGGCTATAATTACGCCTTAAAAAGTACTACAATCTAATGGTTAGAGATTACCAATCAGATTGAGGTTTTGTGTTATTTCCACCAAGGGGTGAGCTAAACATCCATGCGGTCCGTGGGCCCAGATAGCAGCCATGATTAACAAAAATCATGCTTCCTCACGCCTAAAAGCGTGAGCTATACCTCTACCTCGGTGCATCTTTTTTTCCGACGTAAAAACCTCTACAATGCCAGGAGGTGAGCTTAGTCAAACAAACCATATGCTGAGCTCGGATCATGAGAATTACAGCTAAGAGAAGGGGTATAACGGTCATTTGACAGGTGGCGTGATTTAACTGCATAAAGCTCTTTTAAAGTCCCTCTCTGTATACTGTCCCCTGCTCCCTCCCTATACGGCAATACACACAAAACCACACACTCTCTCTCTCCTCCTTCCTGCAAATCTCAGAGCAGAAAAAGCAGAGAGAGAGAGAGAGAGGGAGAAAGGATAGGAAGAGATCTCGAGATTTACTTCGAGAAATCTTCGCAGATCGGAGGGATTAAAAGCAAAGGCGGCGAGAATTCAAAGAGAAAGCGAGAGAGATTTAGATTTTAGAGATCTATTGATTTATATTTTATTTATAATATCGAAGGTCGTCCTCGTCATGATCGTGGAAAACTCAGTAATCGAATGGCTCGGAATCCCAGAGAGTACAGAGCAGGGATAATCCATGCCACTACTTAGTCAAATTTTCAGGCCTTCGTAAGTTAAAGAATGGCGGTTTTGGTGGAAACCACTGTGAAATTGTAGAGCGGGTTTTGGGATGCTCAGGCGGTTTTTTCTCTCTGCCAGCCCAGACTTAAAAGGGGGTTGCAGGTAGGACGGCGCGCTTGTGAGGTCATTGGGTTTCAGTTGGGTAGTTTTGAAGCTCTGAGAATTCAGAGAGAGAGAGAGAGAGGAATTCAGAGAGTGGTTTCGGTGGTTTTGAAAGCGGTTTTCTTAACGGGTTTGCAGTGATTTTTGAAGGTTGTTTTGGGTGTTGGGTGGAGATGAAGTTTATGAAGCTGGGATCGAAGCCGGATGCATTTCAAGCTGATGGCAACTGTATCAGGTCAGGGTTCCATCTCGCTCTCTCTGTATTTTTTCTTTCTTAGCTTGTTTGTTGGTTTGTTGTGTTCTTTATTTTTTCGTCCACTTTGTATGATTTTTGTTTTGTTTTTCTTTTGATGCCGAGTTTCAGCTCTCTTCCTCTCTCCCCCCAAATTTTATGGTATGTTTGCTTACGAATTTACTATACCCAGAAAAAAATGGAAAATGGTTTTGTGTCATTTTAGGGCGTGTTTGGATCGCCATTTTTGTGCCAATTTAAGATTTTTTCATGCTAAAAAAATTCTGTTACCGGCACAAAAATGGCGATGCTAACAAGTACTTAGCTTTTTTCCTTTCTATTTTTACTTGTTTTTATAGTTAAAATCTACTACAGAGCAAAAGAAATTCTGGGGTGGTGAAGTACCCGTTGGATTTGGTTTCTGTTTCTTGGGTTCTCTGGGATTGTTAGAGAAATATTTGAATTATTGTGGTGAATCACAGCTAGTTGATGATATGGGTTTTACAAAAAATATGTCAAGATCCAAGAAAATGGTCCCCAGTTTACGTATTGAATTGGAACCGTGCGGATTGAGGAGTTGGTGGTCCATGTATTGAGCTGTCCGGATTTATTAGTTAGTGGGGCTGTGTGTTATTAATGTAATGTAGGGTGGAAAGGGTTTTCTGTCCATCACAGATGTCACACACCATTAACCAAGAACATTAAAGAATAGGAGTTGTAAGATTCCCAATGATGGACCTTGCAGACAATGTAAATGGTGCACATTCTAAGGTGGTAGGACCCACCATTCAGTTTTGCTACCTAAGATCTCCCACGCAAAAACTCATTCCAACTAGATGATCATAAACATTAGATTCATCATGTTGTTCTGGATAGCCCGAACCAACATTAAATCTCTTAGGTGAGATCCATTTAATGGTGGGTCTCAGCACCGCATTTGCTCCATGTGTGTCTTTGTGAGGTTACTAGACTTCTCTTATACTCTGCCCAACAAGTTACCTATGACGTCCAACATTTAGCCGACAAGAGTTAGCTTGGGAGTTGGGTGGACTGGTATACCATTGGATGAAACCTGCGGTGCAAATTTCACTGTTTACTGGGTGATCTTGGAGGGAAAAAGACTGAAAATTGAATGGATGATATAAGAATTTTGAGGCTTCTTTCTTAGTAGCAATTCTAGATTTTACAGTCTCCAGTTGTGGGACACACTGTACTAAATTTGGAGCTAGGTTGTTGTTTAAATTTTGATGAAACTGAGGTAAAGAATCAGTTTCTAGGTTGCTTAAATGTTGGTGATTCTTCAATATATATATGGAGTAACTAAGATATGGTGTGGCTCTTTGGCATTTTGTATGAAACACTAAATAGATCCACTTGACCTCCAGCATGGAGGTGCCTAATTTGAGAATGCCTTGTATGCCCACTGCACATATTTTACAGGGGAGGAAGTGCCTCTTAACTGGCATGCCTATGAAGCTATAGGTCTTTTTTCCATGGGCAATATGGCCTCTTAAGTTGCATTATTCTGGTCAAGCACTCTTGTGTTTGCATATCGATCTATTTTCTCAATAATTAGTGTCTTCTCCTGAGTGTACCTTACCTCCCATGCTTGGTCATTAACTAGTTTGGTGGTGGTAGTTGATATATAATACTTATGCTTATCAAAGCATGGCTAGTGCCTAGAGTTGAAGAAATTATAACCATCTTCTTTTATCTATAAAAAAGAAAAAGAAACTACAACCAGATGAAGTAGAGATTTTAGAGAGAGAGGATATTCTTTCTTGCTTATTATTTAGAAAAAAGATTTTTTCAGACGAGATTCGTTAGAAAAAGATTTTTTCTGACGAGATTCTTTAGAAAAAAAAAATGTTTATAATACGAGTGTAACGGAGATGAGGATGTTGAGATGGATGATTCGAAAAACGAAGAAAGACAATCAGAAATGCGCACATTTGAGGAATTCTAGGAATATTATTAGTAGGAGATAAAATAAGGGAAAGTCGATTGAGAAGGTTTGGGCATACACAAAGAGTACCAATAGCAGTGGTGCCTACTTTGAGAAAACCTTATATTCTCGTTGCGCATAGTTTAGAGGGCAAGAAGTGCCTCTTAAATGTCATGCCCTAGAAATTGATTTCGATAGGTCAATACATTGGGTCAAGCATCCAATCGAGATCCAACAGGGCACAACCATCCGCACCCAAAAGCCAAAGAACTTCCTGAAGAGTTGGTACATGAACTCTGAAGCGCATCACCAATCTGATAAGGTTGAATTTCGAGGCGAGGTAACCAAATTGCCAAGTCCAATTCTCCTAGTTCGGAGCACCAAGAACAACGAACATGATCATCAAGGAATAGGAAATAAAACATAGGGATTTCCTCGATTTGATAACACAAGGATTATAACCTTACAATGACAACTATTTTCAGAATCTCGTTCATTTCTTGAGGCGGGATAAATTTTCTTGGCGGTAGCTCTAGCGGAGAATTAGGGCAGTCAGGTAATTCATCTTCCGCTCTAGATCGAAAACTCTCGTGACAGTCCAATGTAATGTTACAAAAGTGGCAGATAAAATCATTAAGATGCTTAGCTTTGTCTTGTTGTACACGACTGAGGTCAGTCAACGTCGTGTGCTCGTGAACAAAAAAGATTTTTTATAGAAGATGTCCACCATATCGTGACATGTATTGATGCTACTAGCTGAAAGGTCGGATCATGTCTAGGCATGGTCAATTAAAGACTTGGAAGACTCATGAAGTTGGAGGTTGTGTTTGCCTTTGAACTAGCCTAGAGCCTCTAGGAAGCATGAAACATCTTCCATTGCATTCCCCCATCCATTGTATAATGAGAAGGTGGGGGTGACGAACCCACAGGAAAAGGACCGTTATTTAAGTTCAGGGCGGGTGGGGTGGGCGATGTTCATACTATATAGTGTCTTGTTGGGATTGAAGTCCCTCTTTTTAAGGAGCCGAGCTAAGTTGCGATAGTGACATATTCTTGTCTTAAAGCTACGACAAGGCCTTCTTTCTCAGTGATGCCTTCTTTCTCAGTGATGTCTAACAGAACTCGTGGCACACAAAGTGTCGAGGGTGGTGTACTTGTAGACAGAGTCAGAGGTGCCTCTTGGGCCCTTTGTGACTTCATCAACCATGGGTTTGGAAGCTCCTTATTGGTGAGGGAGATTTTGATATAAACCTTTTAACATGTCACATTTTGTGCAAGGAAGAAAATAGCTTGCTCTAGAAAAGGCTTTGTATTAGTAGCTTCTTGCATAGGGTCCTTGTTTTCATTTTGGAAAGGTTCTTCGTCGTTTGGCACGGAGAGTGTCCTTGTTGCGCTATGAAGTCTCAATGTCATCGTTCCTTGTGGAACTCTCGTTCGTCTCATCGTGGTTGTGTAATCTCCTCCCCGGCGAAAGTTTACATTGTGTCGCTAATTTTCTCAGCGGTAGCAATAGCGATAGCAACGAATCAAGGACTAGGTCTGGGATTAGTAGGAGAGTCTGGGTCTAGGATTATCTAGTTTTGTTGAGAGTAGTTCTAGGGAGAAGCTTAAGTTGTCGCTTAAACCGATGGAATGGTTGTTTGACGCCTTCTTTGGAGTAGCACTGGGGGAGAGAAGCAAGATTCTAGGTAGATTGAAGGGTTAAAAAGAGAGACAGAGCAGGGTTTTTGGATTGTTGTTGTAGATTGATGCAGTTATCCCCTTTTATATCTCCAAGTACACGGGTAATTAGCCTATGTCAATGTCATTCTAATTTTTGTACTGCAAAATTTAGCACAACAATCATTGAGCTACCTGATAAGTATACTTTGCGTTGTCAATTCCAAAACAACCTTGGGTATTTATGTAACCGTCATTGATTGACTACCATAGAGATTGAGAAGCGCACATAAGATTCAGAGACCGGCCATAAGGCAATCTTTTATACACAGCAAGGAATAAAAGGATCAAGGACTCGAAGAAACCCTTGGAAAGTCTACTTGGACCGAATCAGAATCCTTACACCCTATTGTATGGAAACACCTTTGAAAGAGCCCCAAGTATGGGAAATACTTATAGGGGTCGACTGGACTAAGGAGATGGGGCAACCGGTCTTGGTAAATCCTCGATTTACGAGCGCGCCTTTCCTCTCCCCATTCACTATAAATATCCTCTCCCTCCATCACTAATCCTTACCAATTCACTTTGCTATCTCTTGAGTTCTTCACCTTCAAGAGATTTGATCTTTGCTCCCTTGCCTCTGTGCTTGCTTCGATGATCTAGCCTTGCTCAACTTGTGGGAGATATGCTTCGGCGCTTGGTGCTCTTCGTGTGAGAGCGATTCAGTGATTGGTCTAGGCGGTAGTTCTGCGCAGTGCCTTTGATTAAACTTCAGCAACATCGAAGCTTCGTTCCTCGTCAATCTTGGTTGTTAGCAAGAGAGTTTTTCTCTCGTGATTGATAAATTATCTATTATACTATTGTGCTGCTCAAGTCAAGTTTGTTCTTGACTGAGCAGGAGTTTCTGTTGCGGTCGTACTCCATTAATATTGATTGTGATCAAGACCGGATTCTTTTCCCTATTCAATATTGCAACTATGATTAAATATTAAATTAAAAAGGTGTTAACCTCAGTGGAGCTGATCGGAGAGTGGACGTAGGTCAATACACCGAACCACTATAAATATTCTTGTTGTGGATTGTTGTCTGAACCTAAAATTGTTAGGAAAATCCTAAGATCCCTTCCCGATAGATTTCATCCCAAAATAACTGCCATAGAAGAAAGCAAAGAAAGAGATATTGTAAAACTAAAAGAATGTGTTATCAAGGGAACTTCACTACCAAGGACATATCAAGGGAACTTCACTACCAACCTTTGTTAGGGGTTCGAGGTCAATGCCCCCATGTGACGTCCCAACGAGAAAATATCTAGGGGGAAAAGCATGTTATGATGTTGTTTCTCAAGGGGGAACCAATCGTTCGAGGCATTGCCTTGAACATGATCTTGTATATGGTTGGTGTTTCGTAGCGATTTTGTCTTTCTTCTAGTGGCTGCCAGTCTTAGTTCATTTCTTCCCTCCCCCATTCCCACTTCTTGACTAGAGTTGCCATGGCATGGTGGCCTACTTGTTGCTTCTTATGCAGGGATTGCCTTCTTAACTTTGTCAGCACTCCTATGGAGGAGGTAGAAGTATTACCTTCCTCACTTTCAAAGAGGGGTTCTGACTGATAAAAAAAAACAGAGGGGTTCTGACCGAGTGACGCCTTGCCCATTTCCATCATCTACAAGACTACAACCATTATGAAGAAGTCTCTTTTGGTGTTGTTTGCTTAGGGATTTAAAAAGTTAGGTACTTAGGCTAGGAAATGCCAAATTTGGGACATTGAATAAACTAGTTCAAACATAGTATCTTGATCACATAAGGGCTATGTAACAAAGACATGGGTGTGTGTTTGTGTTTAACATTGACACGAAGTGTTAGATACACTGACCCCTACAAACTTGATATGTCGATACAACAGTACAAATTATTCCATATGTGGGATATATATGTTTTTAAATACTTTAGTTCGTATTAAGTATACAATGTAGAAAAAAATGTGTTTAGATAAGCTGATATACATTAAATCATATAAACAAATATATCAATAATAACTAAAACTAAATATTTGAAGAAATTAAGATTTCTTTGGTATATAGTGTATCAACATGTGTATGACACGTGAGTACGACATATTGTCCGACACATTAAATACTTTGAACAATGGAGTGTTTTTGTTGCATAATACAAGGGCAATTGCATGATATGAGGGCATTATGCGCGTGGTGCTTGTTTCGAAATAAACTCTTAGTTAAAATTGTCCAATTTTCTTAGAAATATGGCTTTTGAATTTTGATACTTTGGTTGTCTCATGGAGCTCATTTTGTATGTCAAAGATATTTTGTTTTTATTGGTGATAGCAACAGAGATAATTGAATATTCTTTTTGAGACATCAATTTGAAGCAATGGACGTGTCTAAGAAATGCAAAGTTTAAAAATATTGTTTAGATAATTTCATATTGAAGGTGAATTCAGCTGGTAAGAATTGAAATTTCTTGAAGGAAAATAGAATCTTCCTTATTTTACCTTTTTGACTCGATGATTCAAATTATATTTTGGATAGGCAAACCACTATTGTTCTTAAGAGAGTTATCCCTTTTGAAGATGTTTTTTATCCTAATGTGATATGATAATTACTTTTATGTGCACAAACTTTAATTTGGAAAAAGCATTTCTTTACTAAATTAGAAGATTGTGGGTTATAGCTATTGACATTAGGATGCAGATCTTTTCAGATCAAGAAGACGATCGTTCAAGATTTCGATGGATGCTTTCAATCGAGAGAAGGATTTTGACAGAGAAGCATCCTATGATCTGTGGAGCAAAGGTGCTACCGATCAAGAACGGGATCATCCAAATTTCATAGAATGCCGCTCAATCGTGAGAACATGAGAGAGAATGTAGAGAGAAACTAGGGTTTTTAGAGAGAGGATAGAAACCCTAGAGAGAAAAAGTGAGAGAAGGGGTTCTAGAGAGAAAATGAGTAGAGAGAGAAAAAGTGGATTTTAGAGAGAGAAAGTACCTTGTGAGCACTTACCATTGGATCAGCCATCGATGGAGGCATGGTGCATGAGAAGGATCCGCCAAGATTGCTCGTTGATGTTGTGCACACGTGGGTGCACCATGAGGAGAGTGCACTTGAGTTGTTGGTTGTGCATATAGGTGTGTAGTTGCAAGCATGCAACTTGAAGGAACATAGGTTGGTAAGTGCACACATGGGAGGAGGAACAGAGACTTGCTGTAGGGCAACAACCAAGAAGAGAATGCCTGAGATTTGAAGGAAGGTTCGGTGGCTGTGGTAGCTCTCGGTGTTGCATGGAGGAAGGACAGGTGATGAGGCAGCAGTGAAAAGGTGCTGGAGTTGCTGCTTGCCACGCAGTGCAGCGATGAACGAGTGAATGAAGGGGTGAAGGCAAGTGAAGATCTGCTCGGATCGTGGAGATGGAATGGTGCACGGTCTGGTGGTTGTTTGGAGAGGAAGGAGATCGGAAAACTTTGGTGGTTGAGGATCTCACAACTCGTGAAAAGTGACCTCGGTCTCCACCAGATCCATGGTGTAGAACATGGGCAAGTGGAGTGCATGGGAGAAACTTCAACCGGTGGGCGGTGCTTGCTGGTGAAATCACCGGAGAAAAGCACAGTTGTGAGAAGCACAGTGGTGACTGGATGCATACCGCCAGTTGCAAGGAGGACGGCGTGAAGGTGGGGGATTTGATGAGAAAGGACCATGGAGATGTTGCTACGGCTTGGAGATAGAGGCTAGAGAATGTTGGCTGCACCTACCGGAGTTGTAGGTTGCTGGTTTGGGGTGGAGCCCGGAGATGGAGAAGAAGCAGCGTAATGGTGGAGTGCGTAGGCGCACTAGTAGGTGGTGCGACTTGGTAGTGGTTTAGGGAACGAAGCAAGAGGTAAGCTCCCTGGTGATTTGGTGGTGGGACTTGCAGATCGAGGAGAGAAGTTGCAGGCAGTACTATTTTCAGAGAAGATGGCAACTGTGGGTTGCTGAAGTGACGAACCAGTGAGGAAGATGGAGAGAATGAGGAGCCCGAAGAAGAACAACCTGCGTTGCTGGATGGTGAAAAGCACGGCCATATCGTGGAGTGGTTCAGAGTGGAGGAACCATTCGACTTGCTTGTTTACAGGAGTTGCAGGTTTCGGTGAAGCAGGGTAGAAGGTGGTGGTGCACGTTTACAGGCCGTGATGGCCAGCATGGAGAGGCTACTATTTGTAGCAGCAACTGAAGAAGGAGATCGCCGATTGTGGTTTCATAGGTTGCTGGTTTCACCAGCAAAATGATAAAAGGAAGAGGAGCTCACAACCAAGCCGTGGTCTTTTGAGGATGGGATGAAAGTTGAGAGAAAAGTTTAGGGTTTAGAAGTTTAGGGTTCTAAGGGGTCCTAAGGGTTTAGAAATCCATAAAAATCAAAATTTTTAAAATTTTCGTGAAATTTTGGTTTTTGTGAAATTCGAACTTTTCGGTTGAAATTTCGAACTTTTCGAAATTTTCATTACTAATCTCAATTTCAAAATTTCTAAAATTTCACACGAAATTTCGACATTTCGACCGAAAGTTCGGTTTCGGGCCTCACTGAAATGGCATGTGAAACCGAAATTTTAAACCTTGGTTAATTAAGAGATGGAAGGTTAGAGATGGATCGAGGTGAGGATCGGTCTAGGGAGAGGAGAATCTAGACCGTAGGATTCTATGTTAGAGTTAGTTGAAGAGAAGGGTTAGATTGGCCAATGAGATGTGATCGGTCAAGTGGATGTGGGCCGTGGATGAGATCGTGGGTTATTGGAGATCGGCCCAAAATTAGCGAACCATCAGATCTAGAGATATCCAACGGTCCGATGGAAGATCTAATGGTGGAAAAGCTATGGGAGATGGGATAGAGCTAGCGGAGACGAGATCAGAGGTTAGATGATGGAGATCAGAGGGTTATGATGATCGATCTGAGGATTAGAGTGGTCAATTTGAGGATCAGATGGTCGGATATGATGACCTAATGGTTAGATTGATGATCGGATGGTGAGATGTGGGTAGTTAGATCATGGAGAGGGGGATCAGACGGCCGATCTGAAGATCTAACGGTAGGATGAGATGATCTAAGGGTTAGATGTTAGGGTTTAGAGAGATGGAGATGGAGGAGAGAGAATAATACAAAATAAAGAGAAAAGAGTTGGCAGAGGGTTTTGAACCCCGGTCTTCAACATAGTCTTCAATCGGCTTTACCAATAGCGTAAGCCGTCATTATATGCGGCTTTGAATCACTTTGATCTATCTCTTGGTCTTCAGCTTTGCCTCTCTCTCGGTTTTTGGTTTGATTCTATGATCCTCTAACTTGACTCGTACTTGGCCTGGCCATATTTTTTAGTCATACCCTGGCCTGTAAGTCTCGAGAATCGCCCGATCGGGTTTCCTGTGACAGAAAAAAGCGCGCAATGAGACTTAATCAGAACGACTTTATATCTAGACTTCCGGAAATGTGTTTAATGCATGCAAATATACCATTTCGTCCAAAAAAGTGTTTACGCAATGGGAAAGACTATTACATAGAAAAGTGGATAAATAGAAAAATTTTACGTAGGAGAGTGTGATAACGCTAAAAAATAATGGTTTAAAATAAACATTTTTAAGCAAATATCATGAATTGTGGTTGGTGTTCTCTTCCAGCCATTAGGACGTCGGGCGGGATCTTGGTCATGTGGAACTCAGCTGTAATTGATGTTACTGAGGACCTCATCGGAGTTTTTTGTCTCCTTGGCTTGTCGATCTGTTACTGATGTCTTCCGTTGGATTCTCGCTAGTGTATATGGCCCTTCTGATATAAGTTTGAGAACTCAGTTTTGGGATGAATTAGGTGATATTGATGGTTACTGGGAGAACTCAGTTCATGGAGGAGTTCAGTGATATCGTTAGTAGCTTTGGCTTATTGGGTCTTCCACTGAATGGGGGTTTATTCACGTGGACCAGCAAACAACGCCACCCAACGCTTTGCAGATTGAACCGCTTTCTGGTTTCGAGATCTTGGGAAGACACCTCCCCTTATGCTTCAACGAGTGCTCCCGAGACCTACTTCAGACCACGCTTCTATTATGATTGACATGGGTGGCCTTTCCTTTCGTCTAGGTCCAAACCTTTCAAGTTTGAGAATATGTGGCTTCTGGAGCTTGACTTTGTGGAACAAGTCAGAGCTTAGTGGTCTTCCTTTTCCTTTCAGGATAGGCCTGGAGTACCTGGAGTAGTTTTACGCAAAAAGCTGCAAGCCCTTAAAAGGATGCTAGTGCAATGGAACCGGTACGTGGTGGGGCACATCGATGTGAAGCTGAAAGATATCCTTTCTGAGATTTTGACGTCTTGGATAGGAAAGAAGAAGAGGATGAATTCTCAATAGAGGAGATGGGTAAACGGGTAGAGTTGCAGGCTAAATTCCAATCCTTAGCCAAGATGGAGGTGTGTTGGCGTCTAAAATCCAGAGTCAGACGGTTGAAGGAAGGGAATGGCAGTACCAATTTCTTTCACCGTACAGTTAACGCCTGCAGAAGTTCAACCATATTGCGAGGTGGTATTGAAGATCGTACTGTTCCCCACAACAAAGAAAAAGATCTCACAGGCATTTATTGGTGAATTTAATTAGTTTGACATGATAGCTTTTTTCCGTTGCTTGATATCTTTGCATTTTCTTTCTGTTTTATTATATTTTGTTTCCTTATTAATTATAATACTAAATCTTACTTATCAAAATAATGATCCAAGTTTGCCAGTCATAAGTCAACTGGCAGGTGCATTGAGCCTGTCACATGTTGTCCAACCATGGATTGATTTATCATCATAAAATAAAGATACAACTCCTTCACTATTTCCCCTTCTTTTTTATGCATCGTTCTATCTTGAGCCATCTCCTGTTTTGTTGTAAATCTTCTTTTCTGTGATTGTTTTAATCTAGTTATGATGTTTTCCTCTTTGTAGGCTTGACATAATTATCTCTACTTGTGCAGATACATAGCATCTGAGCTTGCAACAGATGTTGTCATAAATGTTGGAGAAGTAAAATTTTATCTACATAAGGTACAGTTTCCACTTTGCAGTCTCTCCTGGAGTAAACTGACTCTTTATGATCCGAAGTGATAATTTTTTTTTGGGTATGTTGCTTCAAGGAACTCGAACCTTCTCTGATCTTCAAAAGTGACCTATGTATCTTTTTCTCCAAGAACAGAAATAAATTCTTGTGTATTTAGGTGTGAGAATATGGTTTTCATATAGCTTCCACATTCTTTTTAATGGACCTAAATAAAAAAGCAAAAAAGATAATCAATGAAAATATGGAAACACTAGTTACTCAAATAACATAGTTTTGAATAAGCATTAGGACCATTTGGATACTCCCCCAAAAGCACTTGGCACTGTTTTTGGATTAGTGTCAACTGCCTTTTGTGTTTCCAATTTTCCATGCATTCTGATGCGGCACACTTTGCTCATCGTGGTTTGCACTACCAAACAAAAAGTGCTCCCAAATTTTCCATGTTTGTTCAGTTTATTGATTGAACAGAAGAATACAAAGGATAATGTCACTAACTGGCTGTACCGGCTGGTTCATATGGAAGCTGACCTATCAGCAAAGCAATCTTAGACCTACCACTTCTGGTAGAGCTGGTTTTCTGCTCTTTTTTTTGATAAGTGGTTGTCCTGCTCTTGTATGCAGTGTATTTCATGAATCTGTAACTGGTACTAAATCACCAAACCGCCATAACTAACTTTTGATGCATGATCTATACATGCAGTTCCCTCTCCTGTCCAAGAGCAGCCGCTTGCAAAAGCTGGTAATGAAAGCCAATGAAGAGAATACAGATGAAGTTCACATGTTTGATTTTCCAGGTGGACCAAAAGCTTTTGAGATCTGTGCCAAGTTCTGCTATGGTATGACTGTTACCCTCAACGCTTACAACGTTGTTGCTGCTCGATGCGCAGCAGAGTACCTTGAGATGACTGAGGATGTTGATCGAGGGAACCTAATTTTCAAAATTGAGGTTTTTCTGAACTCCAGTGTCTTCCGCAGCTGGAAAGATTCCATAATTGTTCTTCAGACCACCAAGTCCCTTCTACCCTGGTCTGAGGATTTGAAGGTGGTTGGAAGATGCATAGATTCCATTGCTTCGAAAACCTCTGTGGATCCCTCGAATATCAACTGGTCATACACCTATAACAGGAAATTAGCAGTAGCAGATCAGATTATTGAGAATGGGATGAAATTCCAACAGAAAATCATGTCAGTTCCCAAGGACTGGTGGGTTGAAGATATATGTGAGCTGGAGATTGACCTTTACAAGCGAGTGGTTACTGCCATCAAATCAAAGGGGAGGATGTCCGGCGACGTGATAGGGGAGGCACTCAAGGCTTATGCTGTCAGATGGTTGCCAGATTCTGTGGAAGCCTTGGTTTCCGATGACTATACATGGCGGAACAGAGCTTTAGTGGAGACAATCATCTCATTGTTGCCATCTGATAAAGGTGTTGGCTGTTCTTGTAGTTTCCTACTGAAGTTATTGAAAGTTGCCATCTTGGTTGGAGCTGGTGATGTACCGAGGGAAGAGCTGGTGAAGAGGATCAGTTTGCAGTTGGATGAAGCTTCTGTAAACGATCTACTGTTTCCGGCACCATCGCCTGACTCAACTGTTTATGATGTTGGACTTGTGCAAAGCATTGTGAATCGGTTTGTGATGCATGATATGCGTAGTCGAGATTTGAACTATGTTGAGAAAAAATTGAAGGGCACAGATGATTTTGTTTTAGGAAGTGGGTCATGGCTGAATGTTGGCAAGCTGATTGATGGGTATCTTGCTGAGATTGCTCGTGACCCAAATCTTCCCCTCTCCAGTTTCATTGACCTCTCGCAATCAATTCCCGAGTCAGCGCGACCAATACATGATGGGCTGTATAAGGCCATTGACATCTTCCTGAAGGTAAGGCGCCCATGCACCACTATATTTACCTTATAAATTGCACAAGTTGAGCTCATAAAGTAGATGAATGCTTATGTGAGGACATCGACACATTCGACAATCATGTGGCCCTCCTATGTGATAATGTGGCAACCATACAGAATGGTTGTGACCTAGTCATTTGGTGGGCTTCATCTAGTGTATTACCCAGGTCACTCAACATAATTAGATAATCTTAACCATCTGTTCTGTTTGTTTTGGTGATTTTGCCAGTGCAATTTAGCCATGTGTACATTGAGATCTTTCTTCTTTGTTCCATTTGAATTTTTCCTTTTCCTTTATGAGGTAGTGTTTCTTCTTAGAAAAATTATTGTTTGTTAAGTTGGTGTCGAGTGTTGATACCACAGACCTGGGTTCAAAACTGTTTCACCCACTAATAACTAACTAATGAAGTGGGATTTGAATAAATCATTGCAGTGTGGATACTGCAAACCTGGGTTCGGAACCACTAATGACTAACTACTGACCTGCTTGCCTACCAAAGTTGTTTTCGATATATTTTTCATATTTACTACGTAGTTAAGGGTTGAAATGTTATTTTATTCAGGAGCACCCAAGCCTGACGAAAGTTGAGAGAAAGAAGATATGTGGGCTGATGGATGTCAAGAAGTTGACGATGGAAGCATGCATGCATGCAGCACAGAATGAGCGGCTCCCACTCCGTGTGGTAGTCCAGGTCCTCTTCTTTGAGCAGGTCAGGGCCGCTGCCGGGGGTCTAAACGCTCCGCATAATATTTCTCTTGGTAGTTCACGTTCCACGACAAACACAGCAGAAGATTGGGAGAGTACAGTCCCTGAGGACTACAAATCACTGAAGAAACAAATGAAAAACATGAATATTGGTGATGAGATGTGTCCGAAAAATGGGGAGAAGAAAAACAAGAAAGGCAGCAAAAGCAGAGGCAGTGGTGTGTTGCTGCCATCTCGGTCAAGGAGGATCTTTGACAAGTTATGGGTTGGGGGTAAGGCGCATAGAGAGAACAAGAGTTCTGAGACATCTGGGAGTTCTCAGAGCCCAACTTCATTGATTCCTGGGGAGACAAAGTCATCTGGTTCCTCTTCAAGACACAGGAGGCATTCCATTTCTTAAAGAAGAATTGTGGGGTGAGTGACCTGACCAAGTGAACAAAAAAAAAGGTTGTACTATCTCAAGTGTAAAAAAGGGGGTGGGTATTTTGTTGAGGCTGATGTACGTCTGCATCTCTTTCTGCTGTTATTCAAATGGGTTTTGCTGCAAAAAAAATGTAATTAATTTCTTTGCTGCCTTTCCTGGGATTTATGTGCTAGTTGATATGTACCATTTATCTTCTTCATAGAAGATTCTTGGTGGCCGTGTATATCGTCCAGGTGGGACCCATCAATTTACGGTTTGCTACTGCTCTCCAATTCGAACCCTGACAAAGGAGAAAATTTCTGATGTGTGTAATTTGAGATGTTGAGCTGTGGAACCAATCAGGGACCCTCATCTCTGCATGGGAGAGTGAGATTCTTTTATTGGGTCCTTTTTTTTAGGGGAAATTTAGATACCCGTTAGCTTCCCTTGCTTTGAAATAGTATCCCTTGCTCTCTCATGTGCTCTAACAGTTTGATGGGGTATCCAAAATTTGCCTTTTTTTAAGCGAGAATTAAAAGCCGTAGTTACAAGCACGTTGGTCGCATCTGACCGTAGAAAAAAATTTCGCCCGATTTAGTCGTGCTTTATGGCTTGGTGGATCAATAAGTCTTCTTTGGTTACTTTCACTATTAAATATATTTTAAATCAGAATGAAAAGATGACAATGCCCTTATCCTTATCCTTGACTGACACTGATACAATTCCTCGTTTACGATGCTTGAAGAATTAATCCCTTTGAAAAACTTTTGACATCTATTTCACCATTATTACTGGTTTAACTAATTCACTGAAACTAAAATGGTGTTGGTTCAATCAGTTTGAGTTCAATACTCAAACTTGAAATAAAATACCGACTTAAAAAAATGGTTCAAGAAATAGATAAGGTATTGAGAGTGAAACGGAGTTTTAAATATGTCTTATAACATAGAAACAGTCAGGGAGATGAAGCTTTGCTTGTAGATTTTAAGGTTTAGTATTCAAACTGAAAACAAAATTGTGAAAATGGTACTGGTTCGATCAAGTTGAACAATTCATTTGACAGAATTTTGTCTGATTTACTATTGTTACAGTGGTTCCTTTTCGTTGTGCATTTTTCCATCTACCCTTAATTATCATCTAATTTTGTTAGTAATTCAACTAAGTTGTGCTCAATACTCAAATTGAAAACGAATAAAGGTTTCATGAAAATGGTACTAGTTCAACTGGTTTAGAAAATAAAATTTGTTCGATTTCCAACATTATTACATGGGTTCTTCTTCGTTGAGATGCATTTTCTCATCATCTTTTCATTATAGTCTAACTGTGTTAGTGCTTCAACTAAGTTGAGCTCAATACTCAAACTGTAAACAGATACATATATCATGAAAATGGTACTGGTTCAACCAGTTTTGTGAAAATGGTACTGATTCAACCGATTTGGGGAAAATGGTTCTGGTTCAACCAGTTTCGTGAATATCATTACTAAAACTTGAGAGACGATTCTTGCTTGACGAAAATGAAGTTGATAACCATCTTCTTCAGCTTCTTCCTTGAAGATTCTTGCTTAACGAAAATTAAAGTAGTACCTATCTTCTTCAGCTTCTTCATTGTTCCATCTTCACTTTCTTCTTTCTTAACTAACCCTTGAAACCAGCGTCGCCTTCTTTATTCACCTTCAATGGCACATAGATAAGTTGCAAAGAACTGTAGAGGATAACCAGGATACTATAAAATAGATGACTGGAAGGAAATCTTTAAACTTGCATCACCTTCATCTTTCTTCACCTTCAATCGAGTATAAATGAGTTGCAAAGAGTTATAAAGGAAAAAAAATGGAGGGAAAGAGCTGTGAAGCAAGAAAATAGAGGAAAAAAGTTGTAGAAGAAGGAAATGAAGGAAAAAAGCTCAAGAGCAAAAAATGGAGGGAAGGAGCTGGACAAAACTGACGTACGGTAATGTATCGTCCGTCAAACCTCAAATCAAATAATACTATCAATTCAAATTGATATTAGCTGGAGGGTAGTATGGGCATTTCAAAAGAAAGGCCTTAATGGGCAAACAATTAAACTAAAGTGTCCATAATTTTGTAGAGGGGACTAAATGGTCGGTATTTTTATAAATATGGATTTAAAAGTAATTTTTTCTTTTTTTAATCAGAAGTTTTTTCTTATTATATCTACTAGGGGGACGTCACATGCGATGCATGTGCACCCAGTGGCGGAGCCAGGATTTTCATCAAGGGTGAACATTGTACTGATTTTGTTTAAGGGTGGGTATTCTACTAGATTTAAAAGGGTATTTTTTGGATTGTTTTTAATTTTCAAAGTTTTAAGGGAAGGCATTGTACTAGGTTTGAAAGGGAATTTAAAAAAAAATTGTTTTTTACTATTTAACTTTTAAAGTTGAGGGTGGGCAAAGGTGGGGATTGTACAAGATTTAAAGGGTATTTTTTAAAAACTGATTTTTTATTTTCTCAAAGTTGAGGGTGGACAGTCTCCACCACTGCATGCACTTTACACGTGGCAGAACCTTAGAGACTACTGACCGTATGGATGTTTGGGTCATCCCAAGGTGGATCTACTTGAAAAAATCAGCTTGATTAGTGATCTCTAAGCATTCAATTGGAGTAATTTTCATGGTTGATTTTTATCCGTCGAATTTTGAGCATTACTATTTAGCACGCGGCTCGAGGTAAATTTTTTTTAACAATGACGAAACGACACCACCTTCCACATCCATGGAGGACCATGTGATCATTACCCTTTTAATAATGGGATAAGTAAGGGTAACTTTTAATCAACGTTTTTTTTTTTTGTAAAATTTTAATTTTGACATCACATAATTGGTGCCATGTGTCACAATCTTAGAGCCACTGACCGTGTAGATGTTTGGTCCATACCTAGTTGAACCTGCATACTAAAATGCCATCTTAATTAGTAACTTCTCTCCGTTGGATTATAATCTTTTTCTTATTTTATTTGTAACCGTTGATCTTGAGCATTATGATCCAAAGGTTAGAAATCACTAATCAGGCCGATTTTTGTTATGTAACTCCATCTAGGGATGGGCCAAACATCCATATGGTTAGTATCCACTAATAGTGTGCCACGTGACTCACACTGTGGGTCCATCATCAACTTTGATTGATGGACACCTTCGTCTAATTTTTTCAAGGGACAGAGTGCAGTTTCACGTGGGATTCAATAAATTCTTTAATAGTGATTTGAAATGTGAAAATGTTAAATGATCAAAGGACATTTATAAATTAAAAATTTTCAAAAACTGAAGAAGCAATGTCTTTTGACACCGAAATGACAGGAAAGCGCATTGTCATCAAAGTTTTAGTTAGATTAAGTCTCTTGGATTTCTCCAGTTGCACTCATTTTATAAAGGGTCGGGATCAGGGACCAAAGTTACAACTTAACTCTTCTCGTGAAGAGATAAGTCATGGATTTAGGGGAATTGGACTATGGAAGCTCACTTTTTAGTAGATGACGAGCCAAGCCAACGAAAATCGAAGTTAGCCGATGAACTATCGTTTGAAAAAAATGGAGACTCTCAAATGCATTATAGAGGGGATCCACCTGTTGCAAAACAAAGCTTTTTCTCGTCTCGTCTCGTCTTCTCTTCCATCCCTGCAACTCTCTTTCTTCTATCCAGATTCAAACCCTTCTATGAAAACAATCTAATTTACCTGTAGACATATTTTAATTAGCATAATACCCCTTCTTATTTACATTGGTAAAAAAAGAATTATGGATGGAAGAATAATCTATAGCCATCTAATCAAGAGGTTATTCGAGCACTGTATATATCATTACAGAGAACACAGTGACCTGAGATTAATCTGTCTATGTATGATGCTCCATTCTCTTCAATTCTCATTCAGCTACTTTGCCTGTTCCACAGGCGAACCCCATAAGTCTCTTTATTTAGCTGAAGCATCTTTGCCCCTACCCATCTAAACTGGGCTAGATCCTCTGGTCGCCTGAAAAACCAACCTATCTTGTTCCTATACATTAGATAAAAAGCCATTGGTGGAAAAGCTGTGAAGTTATAACCAGGCCTTTTCCGCACCCTCTCAACCACCCTTGAAACCAGATAGAGCCCGTTATATCCGGAAAAATTTTAGATGCCGAGGACTTTGGATGCAGTCGATGCAGAGGGGTCTCGTTGACCTACATGGCTCATTTTTTGGGGCCCACTAACCGCATGGATGTGTACCCCACCCCTTGGTGGATATGTGTACAAAATACTAGTCATATTGATTTTATCTAGCCATAGATTTTAGCACTTTTGTAGGATTGATTCTAACCGTTGGATTCAAGCATGTTTTTTGCGTATCTTTTAGACACTTAATCCAACGGCTAAAACATATCAACCAAGCTGATTTTTAGTATGCATATACACCAAGGTGTGGGGTACACATCCATGCGGTTAGTGGGCCCCAACAAATGAGCCATGTAGGGTCGCAAGACCCCTCTGCATCGACTGCATCTAAAGTCCTCCCATTTGTTTCCATTGAAAGTGGGGGGAATTTCTTCGATGAATTTGGAAATAAGTGGGTGATTCTTATTAAAAATCAAAACTGTGTTGCTGTCGAGTCAAGTTCCTGGATATCGTCCATGCTTTGTGCTCCGATTGGGTTCTTCAGACCATAAAGCTTCTTGAGTACTACAATGTATGTGTCCAGGTAAGTACCTCCATATTTGTATAGAACTGTTAGCCTGGGCAGATTGGATAGATTCTAAGCTAATGGAACCTCATCTAGGTCCTTGTTCCCTTTCTTCACCTCATCAAACCAAGCTTCAGCTGGGGTGTTCTTGAAGAGAAAAGACAAGTCTGGTGCGAGTGCATGTACTGTAAACCCATGTTGAGTTAGCAATTTTTTGATGCAGTTCCCGGGTTTGCAATCCACAGTCCTTGAGAGAATCATCAAGCATCCGAAAGGGTGTGATTTGAAGAGGCTCTTCAAGGAAAGTAGTTCTCTTCGAGAGAATGATCTCGTCGGCCGGCGAAATCCATGTCATGAAGACCACCTGAACCGCGCACTTGCTGTCAAACAACTTTTGAGCTATCCCTGCAAATTGCTGTGTCAACCCAGTTGACCAAAATTTCTCAAACTTGGCAGCTTGTTCCTGAAGCACGCAATCCTTTCTTCCTCTGTCATATTGATTGGAGGATTTAGAGGATCTGTGTATTTCATATAGGAAGAAGATTTAACAAGGTATGCCTAGAACGTTTTCAAATTTGGAAGCAAGATTTTTGTTACTCACCGATGTCATTTGGGCCCACTGACTGCATCAATGTTTATCTCACCCCTTGGTGGATATACACACCAAAAATCACCCTGATTAGTAATATCTAACCATTAGATTTTAGTACTTTTTAAGGTGTGCTTATAGCCATTGAATTCAACCATCTTTTTGAGTACTAAAACCAACGAATAAAAATCATCAAACAAACTGATTTTTGGTATGAATGTCTGCTAAGGGGTGGGCTAAACATCCATGCGGTTAGTGGACCCAGATTACAGTTGTAAGTAACAAAAATGCGCTTCCGCATTTGAAAGATCTCAGGTATACCTTGTTACATCATGACGGGCCCGTGGTCCAGACCGGGTCGGGCCAACCCGACCCATCATTTCTTCGAGTCGGGCTCGGGTTTACTCTTAGAAGGTCCGGTCCGGCCCAGCCCGACGAGTTGAGCCCGGACCAACGAAATTAAAAAAAAGCCCGTTTTTGGCCATTTTTTTACCTATTTACCCCCCTAACATGAAAAATTATCCTATAATCCCTTAACCCATGTTTTTACCAAAAGTACCCCCCATTTAAACCTCTAACTGCCATAAATGGGGGTACTTTTGGTCATTTGATTAAAAAAATCTATAAAAGAGCTCCCCCCCCCCTCATTTTTCTCTAAGCTCTCTCTCTCTCTCCTCTCTCTCTCTACACAAACACAAACACAACACTACACACTACACTCTTCAATACATACTTGAGGAATTGGGACTTGGGGGTTGAAAAAGAAGATCAAGCTCACATTCTCTAAACTCCTCTTCCGGCTCTAGGTTAGTTTACATATTTAGTTTATAATTTTTTAAAAATTAGTTTACATTAGTTTAAAATCTATTACATTGTTAGTTTACAATTTATTTTAACAATTAGTTTACATTAATTTAAAAAATTAGTTTAAAATTCATTACATTAACATTGTTAGTTTAAATTTAAAAAAAATAGTTTACATTAGTTTAAATAATTAGTTTACATTAGTTTAAAATCCATTACAATGACATTGTTAGCTTACAATTAGTTTAAAATCCATTACATTATTACATTGTTAGTTTACAATTAGTTTAAAAAATTAATTTACATGAGTTTAAAATCAATTATATTGAAATTGTTAGTTTACAGTTAATTTAAAAAATTAGTTTACATTAGGTTAAAATCCATTACATTATTATTTTAAAATCAATTACATAATTTACATTGTTAGTTTAAATTAGTTTAAAAAATTAGTTTACATTAAAATTCAAAAAATAATAAAAATTCAAATAAAATTTTAATTCATTAACATTCTAAAATATCAAAAAAAATAGATGGATCCTCCCCTAGTCATCATCACATTGATTTAGATTAGGATGATATACCATTCAAAGAACTAAACTTCGAATCCGTAGGGTCTCTTGAGGCTTCGTACTCTAAAAATGTAAACAACGAATTGTATCAATTGTCTGGCTCCATTTTGATGGAGTCGAAGTTATTCTACCAGATGAAAATGTTGCATTAAAAGCGAAATGTAAATATTGTAGAGATCTTTATAGTGCTGCTGGTGCTGGTAGCACTAGCCACATGAAAAGATGATATTCGCTCAAAAGTGCTTATTTTAAGCACTTATCCTGTTAGCGTTATCGCACTCTCCTACGTAAAACTGCTCTAATTATCCACTTTTCTACGTAAGAGTCTATCTCATTGCGTAAAACACACTTTTCTGGACGAAATGGTATATTTGCATGCATTAAACACATTTTCGGAAGTCTAAATATTAAGCCGTTCTGATAAAGTCTCATTACGCGCTTCTTCTGTCGCAGGAAACCCCGATGGGACGATTTTCGAGACTTGTGGGCCCAAATCGATCATGAAAGCCCATTATCAAAGCTTAACAAGCCCACATGCTATAACTAGAAGATATGGGCCAAATATGGGCTGAATAAGAGGACCAAAAAGCCGGCCCAAAGAACGAAGAGAGCAGGAGAGCCAATGACCAAGAGACGGACCAAAGCGTTTAAAGCCACATGAGTCAGCAAGGAATGATAGTCGACTCTACTGGAGAAGCGTGAGGATGGTCACAGTGAAGAACAGGGTTCCAGACCCTCCGCCAGTGCTTTTTTCCATTTTTTTGATACTTTTTCTCTCATCTCTCCTTATTCTCTCTCTCTCTTCATCTCTCGATCCTCGAATCTACTGACCTAACCCCAGAACTCCTGCCTATCAGCTCTATCTCATCTCCCTTAGCTTTCTGACCGTTGGATCTTCCATCGGACCGTTGGATCTTCAATCGGACCGTTGGATCTCTCTAGATCCGTCGATCTACCAATCTGAGTCCCAATCAAGTCACCTTCCATCCGATCGCCATCAGACTGTCTGTCACATCATTCTGTGAGATGATGGACATCATCAACCCATGAGGGCCAATAGCCGGGCCCATCTTCATCGACCCGCTGACCGACCAGTTAGTGGACCCCGCGAATTTCAAAAATAATTTTAATTAAATGGGGGGTCCACTAATTGGGGAGATTCCCCATAGAAAAGTAGGTTTTTACTTAAAAAAAAAAAAAAAAAAAAAAAATTATTTTTTATTTTCAAAAAATACCCTATTTCCATTAATGGAAATAGGGAGCTTTATAAGAGGAAGGAGAAGGGTTCGTTCGAACCCTAATCCCCCTCTTTTCTTCTCCTCTCCTTCCCCGAATCTTCGGCCCACCGTTTCCCTTTCTTCTTCTCCTTCTTTTTCTTCTTTTCATTCTTCATCTTCGTCATCTTCTTCACGTTTTCACCGGAGTTGCAGGCTGCAACTCCGGCCGACAACTCTCCCACGAGCTCTTCTCTCCCCACCTCTTCTCTCCCTTCTATCCCTCTCTAGCACGTCCTCTTCTTGGGGACGTGTTCTCTGTTGGCAGGTGGTGGCAATCTCATCTCCAACAACCCCCCGAAACGTTGCTGCACCAACGGTACCGCCTGCAACCACCGCCTGCAACCTCCGCCTGCAACATCTCCGCCTGCAACATCTCCCCCTTGCTGCTGCCGCCTCCTTCTCACCTTACCGCCCCCATCTCCATATCTCTATCCCACCAGAAAACCCAGCCGCCTGTCTCATCTACTCCTCTAAAAAAATCGTGACCTCTTTCTTCAAAAATAGAAAACGAAAAAGAAAAAAAAGAGGAAGATGAAGAGAGGAGGAGAAGTGGAGTGCGCCCCTCATTGACTCCATTGCTGGATTGAATCTGACTCAGTCTAGCTCGTCCGAACGTTGCAGTCCTTCTTCACCTTCATCGCCTTGCTCCAGCCACCAAGAACAACCATAAACCGTTGTGCATCCAACGGGGCTGTCCTCTAGCCGCCGCACCAGCATCCTTCCAAGCTGTGTTCACGCCCATCTCACAAGGAGCGAGCTCTCCTCTACCCCTTTCACATGCTTCATCCGCAAATTCCCACAGCCTAGTTTGGGCAAGCACCATCACCTTGTTGAATGGCCATCATCATTATCTTCATCTCTTGGTGAGTTTTATGGTAGGATCTTTCATTTTCTCTCTCCTCTTCTTTAGACTCTCTCTATAGTTTCTCTCTCTACCCTTATATGTTTTCTAGGTTAATGCTTACTGCTTTTTAGTTTTAGGATAGCTAAATTTCGTTCAAGATTCCATGTAATGGTTGTCATATTTTGATTATTAATAAAGTGAGTTCGATGAATGAGTTTTATGGATATTAAAGGTTTACTGTGAATATAGTGTCCTCCATTTTTAATTATTAGTGTCCATGTCTCTCAAAAAAATTCCTAAAGAATGTTTTAAAAATCCTCATCACCATTCTCACCCTTCCATCCTTTTATTTTTAACAATTTCTGAGAAAAATCCGTAATTTCATGTCCATTATTGCGCTAATCTGACTAATCCCGAGTGCGGATCGACATCCGACACAAGCCACTGTGCAAAATTGCTCATTCTACAGGTTAAAAGTTTCGGATTAATTAAAAATGTGTTGAAGTTAGGGTCGTTCTCTCAACGACGGAAAAACCCTACTTTCAAAAGACACGGCGAAAGATGTAAATGTAGAATTAACACTGACATTAAAGACCAAATGAACTTAGCAAGATCCTTTACATGATCTTTGAGTACATTTAGTTATAGTCAGTCAACTGCCCGCCTTGAATTAGTTAAATTTATTATTAAAAGTGAGCTACAATTTATGTTAGTTGAAATTAAACACTTTGAAGTAATGATTTAACGGGATTTTGTGCCATAATTTCATGTATATTCAAGTAACACAATTAAAAAAGACATACTAAAACTACTTAAAAATAAAAAAATAAAAAAATTTAATTTTTTTTAAATATTCAAGGTAAAATATGTTTAACTAATGATTTATAGACCTCGAGAATAAGTTTAGGTTATCTATGTATAATTGCACATTTTTTGAATGCATATTAGAATTTAGAAAAATGAATAATATGTTTTGAACAATTAGAGAGTCCTCAGACAGGATGTGTTATTTATGATACTATATATCATAGTATTTCTTCATATAAAATTTAAAATAAAATATTTTCAATATCTTTAGATAATGCTAATAATAATGATATTGTGGCAACTTTATTTAAGGAAACCATCCTAATAACTTTTAATGTCAACTTATTGCACGTACGACGTTCTTGCCACGTATTTAATTTAATTGTACATGATGGATTACGATTAAGTACTATATTTAATATATATATATATATTTCTCCCAAAAGAGAATCAAACATTTTAAGGTTTATTAAAAGTCTTTATGACTTAGACCTAGAAAATACTTCTAGATGTCCATCATAGATGGAATGCTACGTATAATATGTTAAATGTGGCTATAGATTATCAAACGACAATAGATCTCTTCTTTTATGACAAATTTATTAAATTTTCTCCTAATAAAACTGACTGGTATAATGCTATAGTAATTAGGGAGTTTTTAAAAATATTTTATACTTCAACTTAATTTTTTCTCTATAGTTTATCAACCTACATCTTGTACAGTTGTACATCAATTGTTAAATATAATTTTAATTTTTCAAAGCATCAGTATGACCCTTACCATGCTCAAATAATAGAAAAAATAAGAGCAAAATTTGACAAATATTGAAAAGAAATACCATTAGTTTTTCATTAGCGACTGTAATTGATCTAATGTATAAATTAATAATTTTAGAAGTTATCTATGAAGAAATGGAATGTACAAGAGAATCTTTTGACAATTTGAAATTTACTCTAAAATAACTTTTTGAAGAATATAAGATTTAATTAGAAAATTCTGTAGGTGGACATAGTGAAGCTTCTTCTAGTTCGTCCCATGCAAGTGGTCCAGTATGTGCATTTGTTAGGGATTTGAAGAATACATCATCTCATGGCATTGTATTAGAATTGCAGCGCTACCTTGATCAAGCCATCATTGAACATGAGGAAGGGGTTGAATTTGATATATTGGCATAGTGGAAGGGACATTTGATTTTCAGTTATGGCCCATGATCTACTAACAATTCCTGCTTCTATTGTTGCTTCAGGGTCGACATTTAGCACAGGTGGACGAATACTGAATTATCACAGGACTTGCTTGGTGCCAAACATGGTTGAAGCTGTAGTATGTCTGAAGGCAACGGCAGAGCCAGTAAGGGGCCAGGGGGTACGTGCCCTCCTTCAATTTTCAAAGTGAACCCTCTCATCCACCTTGTATTTTACCTTTTTGAATTATTTATATTCATAGGGGTATTTTAGTCTTTACATACTTTTTAAAAACACCTTCAAAAGTCAAAACTGTGTTAAAAATTTGCTGTATTTACTGAAAAATAAATGAGCAACTATAAATGTCACATGGAAGACTCCTAGAGATCCATGACCCTAGAGATGTTTTAATTATCCTTAGATGGCCCTACAAACAAAAAATCAACTGGTTTGGTGGTTTCTAACTATTGGATTTGAATCTTTTTCATTGGTTGAATTTTCAAACGTGGATTCAAGAATTAATTTGGGTACTGAGATTCGACACCTAAAATACACTAATCAAACTGATGTTTGGTATGTAGGTCCACCTAGCGATGTTCCAAACATCATAATGATCATAAATCTCTAAGAGTGTGCCACGTGGCCTTTTTAGGTGCGGCTTGACACCTATATAAAAGTACCAAACATCAAATTTTCTCCCCCTTAACCGTAGCTTCCAGGAGCAGAACTTTGATGATGGAAGTCCATCATCAATGTTGAAGCCATGCCACAATGTGAGCCATGTGGAACACTATTAGAGGTCACTTACCGTATGGATGTTTGTCCCATCCCTAGGTAGATGTATGTAACAACAATCAGCTTGATTAGTGATTTCTAGCTATACTGGAGTACCCCAAATAATTCTCAAAATCCACTGTTGAAAACAAACCAAGAAAAAAACTTTAATCCAATAGATAGAAATTATTAATCTATATTTTGGTATGTAGGTTAACTTATGGATGGACCAAACATCATATAGTCAGTGATCTCTAAGTGCGTGCCATGTGTAAGGTACATGTACACGTGTCATCCCCTAGGTTTACTAGATTGTGCTCCCCCTTGAGCAAACTCTTGGCTTCACTGCTGTGTGAAGAATTGGTACCTTGCCGAAGAAAGATTTAAAGATGTAAACTCCCTACATCGAAGTACCAGATGTAATTAATATGATGGAAGAGTTGAACGTGGACGCAAGTGATGAATGATGTAATTTGTATCAATTGTAAATTTTTTTTTCCGATTGAGTAGAGTGAACAGGATAGACAAGTGAGTGGGTGCCAACATAGTTGGGATGTACTCATCTTGTTGTGATGCAATTCCTCACCCCTAAACTTGTTTTTATGTATGTACACATTTCAAATTTTATGTAATGATCATTTTGCACATATTATTTATTTAATTTTTTCAGGATTAAAATGTGCGTTTAGTTTGTTCTAATTTTTTTTAATAAAAAAATATAATTTGGCCCAGCCTAGCTCCTGGCAACGAACCCGGCCCCGATCGGGCACATCAAGCCCAATGAGCTCGGCCCAAACCCGGCTAGACGAGCCAAATTGCCAGGTTGACATATATGTCTACATGTAAATTAGATTGTTTCCATGGAATGGTTTGAATCTGGATAGAAGAAAAAGAGTTGCAGAGATGGAAGAGAAGACGAGACGAGAAGAAGCTTTGTTTTGCGACACGTGGATCCCTCTTTAATGCATTTCATAATCTTTCCTTCTTTTTTTTTCAAATGACGGTTCATCGGCTAACTTGGGCTTTCATCAGTTTGGCTCGTCATCTATTGAAAAGTGACCTTTCGTAATAGAAGTCCAATTCCCCTAAATTCACGGCTCATCACTTCGGGTAAAAAGTTAAGTTGTAGCTCTGGTCCCCGATCCCGCCCCGCCCCTTTATAAATATGTTATTTCTTGATTGTCCCGTATTTTGCATTCTTACATGTCTTAGTAAAATATCAACTATATGTTGAAAGATGAATGCTAAAAAATAGCCCCTTGATGGAGTTGTACAGATATGACCCCCGCAAAAGGGGTATATTATCATTACTATCTAGGAAGAGTAGTAAATTGATATTCATGCTCTTCTTTTCGCGTGTGGCCATGCAAGGGCATTTGATAACACGGGAATAGTACATGGTATTTTAGTAATTGTGCAATTCATTTAAATTTACCAAAAATGCCCTTTTATTTTTATCTGAAGTGATAATCCATTAATCCTAAATGAATGGGTGTGGATAAAGGTGGCAATTTGGCCCGAGCCGGGCCGATGAGGCTCAAGCTATTTGGGGCGGGCCTTATTCGAAAACTCAAACTCAGGCCGAGCCTGTGGCCAGGTTCATAATCGGGCTGACGGGCTTGCTAACGGATTTGGTAGCGGGCTGGATTGCGGGTTTTTGTCTTCCTTAGGTAATAAATAGAAAATTTTGAATTTTATTTTGCTGTCTTACCAACAGTTAACCTCTTTTGAGTTCCTCCAAACCTTTCCTCCATTCTCCTCCCTCCCTCCCTGCCATATACTTTCTGATCTTATCATTTCTGAGATCCTGATAGACACAAAATTAATGGCTGCAAACGCAATAAGCTGACTTTTAGCGGTGAATCCACAATGCCAAACGCAGCCTAAAGACCCACTTTACTAAATTCCACCGACGAGTAATAAGCAAGGAAAGTAAGATCTACGGACCAAAAATAACAATGGCTCAGGCTCCGGTTACTGCCCTAAAATGACAGGCTCCCGTTACAGGACACAGTATGAGCCATGTGGCACACTCTTAGAGGACTCTGAATGTATGGATGTTTGGCTGATTCCTAAGTGGACCTACAAACCAAAAATCAGCCTGATTAGTGATTTATAGGCGTTGGATTGGACTTATTTTCATGGGTTGATGTCAACTGTGAGAATTTGAGCAGTATTTGAGGTACAAAGACCCAAGGACTAGAAATCACTAGTCAGGCTGATTTTTTGTTTGTAGGTCCACCTAGCGATTGGCCAAATATCCATTCGGTCAGAGTCCTCTAAGAGTGTGCCACGAGGTTCATATTGTGTCCTGTAACTGGAGCCTGTCATTATAGGGCTGTCACTTGAGCCCGGCCCAATAACAAAAAGTAGGATCTTATGAAGTTTCGAATGAGTAAAACTTCGGTCACAGTGCGGTCACAGTGTGCCGTGTCCAAAGCCGCTCACAGCCCACAATATGAACTGCCATGTGGCATGCTCTTAGTGGACGCTGACCGTATGTATGTTTGGCCAATCACTAGGTGGACCTACAAACCAAAATTAAACCTGATCAGTGATTTCTAAGCATTGGATTGAAGTTATTTTCATGGGTTGATTTTAATCGTAGGAATTTGAGTATTATTGAGCGTTATTTGGCGTGCAAAGATCCAAAGGTTGCAAATCACTAATTAGGCTGATTTTTGGTTTGCAGGTCCAATGAGGGACTGGCCAAACATCCATACGGCCAGCACCCACTAAGAGTTTGCCACGTGGCTCGTAGGCTGTGACCGAAGTTTACTCGTGAAACAATACAAGACTTGGTACTCCAAAATCCAAGTAACTATGATAAGTACCCGTGTAGAGTTGTGTTCCAGGTAGGGAAAGAGCTTATAAATGCGAGGACTGATGAATTGACGTGACCATGTGGTACTCTTTTGGGCCCACTGACCCATGAATGAGCAACAATCAGCTTGATGGAGTAAAACTTCCATCACACGAAATTGTAAATCACACAAAACACAGCCAATGAGTTCTCGGCAGGCACGTACACAAGTGCTTTTGCAACGTACCCATGTGCTTTGCTTTTTAGGTGTACGTGCCGAGAACTCATTGGCTGTGTTTTGTGTGATTTGCAATCCCGTTGTGATGGAAGTTTTACTCAGCTTGATGGGTGATCTCTAGAGTCTAGCCATTCAATCTGAGTACCCCAAAAAAATCTTAGAAATCACCCCATGAAAAAAGTGTCAAATCCAACGATCAGGATAATCTTAGATGTGTAGGCTCATCAAAAGGCGGGCCTAGTATCGGGCCGGGCCGTTCAGTCCATACTTACGAGCTTGACGGCCCAGCCCACGGCCCGGTTCGAGACCAGCCCATGAAATACTATTTCGGGCCGGACGCGTGCCAAAATGTAATTGTCAGTGTGCCACCTGGCTCATACTTTGGTCAGTCATCAACGTTCCTGCGACGCTCTATAAAACATCTTTTCCCGTTTGCATAAGCCCTCCCAAATTGGGGCAGAAGGTACAAAAGTGGGAAGAATGAGTGTTGTTGCTTGCAATTGCATTGCTGTGCTCCTTCCCTTCCCATTCTACTATTGGCTATGGACAGATCCAGAGACATGGGTGCGGTTGTGTGGGAAAGGGCGAGACCCATCGACGGTGATGGCTCGCGTGTCTTGTCTCTTGAAGCTCGTTCAGTTCCTCTCTCTCTTCTCCGTCTCTACTCTCTCTTGGCCTCCTCCTCTCTACTTTTGGCCTCTCTTCGTCTTCGGCCAGTTCCTCAACTTCAGGTCAGCTCTCTCTCATTTTATCTACTCTTCAAACTCGAAATGCAGTTAGGGTTTGATTCGAATCATAAATTGTTATAGGGTTTGTTTGTATGCTCTGTTAAAAACGCCTTTTTCGCGACAAACAAAGGTAGATTTATTGTTGTGATTAGATTGTCGAGTAAAACTTTGATGACAACGGACTGTCATCAAAGCCGATGACAGCCCACAATATGAGGCACGTGGCATACTCTTAGAGGACTCTAACCGTAGGGATGTTTTGCTAATCCCTAGGTGGACCTACAAACCAAAAATCAACATGATTAGTTATTTCTAGGCGTTGGATTGGAGTTATTTTCATTGACCGTGGGAGTTTGAGCATTACTGACCATTATTTGGGGTACAAAGATCCAAAGGTTTGAAACCACTAATCAGGCTGATTTTTGGTTTGCAGGTCGATATATGGTTGGGATTAGATTGTCTCCTCCGTCATCTTAAATAATGAGTGGACCCACCTAAGAACATTTTCTAGGTCCCAAATCAGCATCATCGGATGATATTTAACCATCTGATCTGTAGACTATTTTTATTTTTTATTTTTTCAAAACCAAGTGGTTGAGATCATATTGATTTTTGGTCCTGTCGATCTCTGATTTACACAATGGAACACACGTGAAAATGAATCCATTAGAAAGTTCTGTCGATATCTTCCAACGATATAAATCAATAACTATTTTTATCTAACTATAAAATTGAAATTTATTTAGTTTAAAATTCCTGTAGTACCTTTAAAACTAGATTTTTATGACTAACAATGAGATACAAAAGAATAATATAATTGTTTTAAGTTACACATTTACCATTGAAAAAATTCTCCATTATTTTAAATGCAATTTTATTACTTAAGATCACTCGTGTGGCGTGCCGCTCCTCTAGTTACTTTTAATAGAAAGAACAGACCAAATAAGAAATATGCCTTTGCTTTCTGCCAAAAACTGTTCTCATGGGAAACTTTTTTTTTTCAATGCATCCTTAGGAGTGTCTATAATTGTGTTAAATGCATATAGAGGGATTCACAATTCTTTTTTTGGTATTGTGTATTTGAAAAGCAGATATGTATTGGATGAGTCATCTTAGTTTTAATCTTGCTTAGGAGTGATCATAGTTGCACAATATTATACTTAAATTCCTAGGCACTTTTGAGTCATAAAAATAGTTCATTTTCTACAACGTGGAGTGGCAACAATTTGGTTTCCACATAGTATTTGATGCAGGTTTCATGCATGTTCATATTGTAGCCATTTCAGCTAAATTTCTCATTTGAATGTGTTCACTTGCGAAGGTGAAATGTTTCTCTATCTTGCTTTTCTGCTTTTCCGGGCGAATTCGATTTTGCCCTAATAGGTGTTGTACCGAAGGTTTAAAATTTCATTTCGAAGTAATATCTCGGTCAAGTGCAAAACCGAGACAAACTCCGAAACGAAACGAAACATTGAAAAAATGGTGAAAAACGAAATTTTCGAAACATTCCCGAATCATTACGAAACATTACGAAATATTTCGAAACATTTCGAAATAGTTCCAAAATCATAAAATCATATTTTTTATTATATTTTAATTTTTGGATTGTTTCGGATTGTCTCGGCGAAACAAACCGAAACATCACGAAACGAAACATACGAAACATTTCGGTTTTCTTACGAAACGAAACAAAACATACGAAACATTACGAAACATTTTGAAATTTTGAACCAGGTTATACCTAGTTGTAAATAACGAACATTTCGGAACCAAACTAGTTTATGTTGTACCTCTCCATACACCTTTGATCTATCTAGTTTATTGGATGTGGCATGAACTGACTTGTCATCTAACAAATTTCTGGTAATAGTCAAGTTCATGAGACTGCGTGTAAGTCGATAATGACAAGCAACCTAACGTTGTCATTGTTATTGGAATTTTGGATACTTCCATTCTCTGTTTTCATTGGTTTGTTGTCAAGTGAATACTTGAGCATGTACTTGAGGGCATTTCCTTACTTGTCATTTCTTAAGGTTAACTTTTCAGTATATCAATCTTCATCACCACAATATCATAAACCGATCCTTCATGCCTGATATCATGACGTCGTAGATTTCTCAAAGCAAACTCAAACTACTATTAACTTGAATTGGGAAACTAAGCAGGAAGAAACACTTTCAGCCCATTGATGGATTTTCATGCCTACACAGAACAAACCTTTTCATAAGCTTTAGTGTGAACTGAAAGCTTTCTTGATATTGAGTTGGCAAAACTTTCAACTTTTATGGCACGTACAAAGTGGAAACTTCTGATTTTTTCCGTTTGACTCCAAGAGCATAAGTCACATCAACTATGTACTCTATCTTTGTGACTAAATGCTTAGGCTCTTTTCACAATACCATTGGTCACCACTTAAAGTTGATGATCCTCTTACAATTGCTTAATTTCTTTCCTTTAGGATGATTGATTAGCTTCCATGAAATATGACTTGTTATGTTGGCTTATTATATAGAGGTACCATAGAGACGATACGTCATTTGATAGAGGTTTGGGTAAGAAGCTCGAGCTCTTTGGCATACAGGTGGTGCACACTTGTTAAGAAGTTTGAGCTCTTTTACAATTCTTGTTTCTCATGTAGAAAAGTACAGACCTTGAACTGAGATTCAATGGCAATTAAGAGAAATGTGTTTGAGGAAGGATGATGATGTGTATAGGTTGTTGATCATGAATCCATTAGTAGGTGCGAGTAGGAGATTGAAGGGGGCCAAGAAGAAGAAATGGTCTAATGGTCCAATAGGTACCACACTAATGCAGCCATCGAATGGTTTCTTCTCTTGCATATGACATCAAGAAAATACTCGCCGAACTTCATTACGACCTCAACCTCTATCAAACCACAACACATGTCTGGAGATGTATGACCAAAAATTGGGATATTATGTGGAGGAAAAGGAGAAGTAGAACTACTTGGGTTAAAAAAAGTGGTGGATTGGCGGGATAGAGATGGGCGTTGATCTGTTGATTTGTAAAAATTGAGGATAATATTTCCATTAGGTTTTTTAACGATGTTATGGATGTCAGATTTGTTTTGGTAGAGGTGTATGAAAATTTTCTAGTTCCCATGATTCATCTAATTTGATGTCTTCCCAACGGATTAAGGTAGGGGTGATGACATCATTTTTATAGTTGGTAAGGAATAGAGTAGGTAATCCCTTTACTTGGCCACTATAAGCAATGTTGGGAGCTATTGAATGCATAACTTTGTAATAAATGCGGTAAACAATTGCAATATTTTTAGAGAGGGGGTTCATTTTAAAACCTTTGGTATGAACTCCGAAGGAAAGGGTGTCAGAAGCAGTAACGTCTGTTAACCCAACGGAGATGTTTAGAAAACAATTGAAGAAGACGGGGCCATGTGCTAGGCTAGCATTGACGCTACCATAAATTGAGTCATCAAATTCATCATGTCGTTTGTCACGGATATAGACTAGACAGAGGTATTGAGGCCTAGTCGTGTAAGTGGTTTAATGACGACTTGGATGAGTCCGAAATGGACGTATCTGTATTCAGATTTGTATTGTTCAAGAGTTGATCGAGGGATTATACAAATATCGGAATAATTACTTTGAATATTTTGAGAAAATTCGACAGTTTTGATGATATAATTGGAAGTTGTCTCAAAAGATCCTTGGCAATAAATTTTATTTATGGGGACGGAAGGAAGATTCTAATTTTTTATGGATTGTTCGATACGATCATAGGAGATTTCGGAACAATTTTTTATGAAAATAGTATCAATTTTGTCGTTAGAGATAATAGGAGCAATATCTGAGGAAGAGACTGATTTATCTTTTCTTTTCTTTAGAAGTTTTTTTCAGTTTTTCCATTTTAACAACCTTGTGTTTAGAATTAGTGGCATGTCAACAATTTACTGTTTTAAAATTTCCTTAACAAAGAAAACGGGAGAAAACATATGCGACAAGGAGGCCTCGAACCTAAGTCTAAAACTTGGGTGAAAAGATAGAATTTCTAAAAGAAAATCTTTGATAAAAAATGATAAACAGAGCAAAATATCAAATATTATTCAAATAATCTTTAACCAAAATATTTGAACTCCTGTTCTCTTTGGGAGGCGTTCTCCTCAGTTTCTCATGCACATGACATGATAATCCTGGGTGTGAAGGCCAAGAACAATTCACAAGGTATGTCGGAATGACAAGTCCTGATTGTTAATCAAAACATTTTTTGGAAAGAACATAGATACATATATATAGAAAGCAAAATCAATTCATGCATAGAAATATAAAGAGGGAGCTTACAAGCAGTAGTGGCTCTGATACCAAAAGGAGCAGGATCGGCTACACACTTGAAGCGATTCAGACTTTGAGATAAATTTGGCAATACATTGATTCTTTAATGAAATTACAGGCAGGTTACAAGCTTGAAAAAGCTTTGAAATATAAAATAAACATGAAATTATAAGAGAGATAGGAGAATTGAGAGAAGAGATAGCTCAAAACTAAAACTTGCTTCATTACAGGACTTTGATATTCTTTTATAGCATCTTTGGACTTCAAAGTTTTCGAATCCGGAAGATTTTGTGGAATCCGGAAGGCTTTAAAAAATGGTCAAATCACCAAAATCAATGCCTTTTGGTTGATTTTTGAATACGATTTGTTGGCAACAGTGTTGTGGCGATTTATGGATGTAAGGATACGTAGAATTTTCAGTTTGGAGAAGCCAATTTCGTTGTCTTTTGGGTGTGAGTGATCATAGCACTTTGGGTTTGATGAAGAATGGCTTCGTAAAATTTTGAAGAGAGATTTGGGTGTTTGGGGACGAAATGGAGGTTTTTGGGAAATATTTTATTGGCAATTTGAGCAGGGGAAAGAGCGTTAAAGAGTGGGGGATTCGGATGACAGAGAATATGATCTCCGCGTGGGGAATATTGGAATTTTGAAGTGGTTGGTAGAGAAGAAGACTTTGGTGGAAGTAACAGGGTTAGAGCCTTGCCTTTGGAAGATTAAGATTGAGAGATGGCTCCTCTCATTTTTGCATGTTTTGGAGAAATTCTTTGGTTAAAAAATCAGGTAAAGAATTTAGAGAGCCTTTAATGTAGGTAATATCGAAATTGAATATAGAGAGTAAAGCTTGCCAGTGGGCAAATAATTGTTTAGAAGCTAAATTTTTGACATCTTTTTGAAGAATTTCTTTGGCAGGTTGGCAATCGACACGGATAAGAAATTTTGGGTCTTGTCTGTTAAAATATCAGGAAAGTTATCAGCAAATTGAATAACACGGTTTATGGGTGAAATAGTTTGATTTTCAATTTTATAACTTACAAATTGGATTGAAGTTTGGAAGAGTTTGATTTTGCGTTGAGAAAGAACTAATCCATTTTTAGAATAATATCGTGGAATATGTGAAGGTGTTCCCAATGTTGATCAGTGTTATGGATACTGTTTGTTATGGAATTTTGGATACTTCCATTCTCTGTTTGTACTTGAGAGCATTCAAATCGTATCAAAAGCCGTGCCATCGAAAGAAGACTCTGCCCGACAAAATTCACAAAAGACAAATAGTGCTCTCTACAGTACTAAACAGTATCCACACCGACAAATAGTGCTCTAATAATTTTGCCACATCAAATCAATCCGCCGAAAGCCACCGAGTACTCTTACTTCTACGACACGTCAAATGATTCTCTAACGACCATCTACCTTCTCGCACATTCCGGATTCTAAAACTTTGAAGTCTGAAGATGCTATAAAAGACGATCAAAGTCCTGTAATGAAGCAAGTTTTAGTTTTGAGCTATTTCTTCTCTCAATTCTCCTATCTCCCTTGTAATTTCCTGTTTCTTTTATATTTCAAAACTTTTTCAAATTTGTAACCTGCCTGTAATTTCATCAAAGAATCAATGTATTGCCAAGTTTATCTCAAAGTCTGAATTGCTTCAAGTATGTAGCCGATCCTGCTCCTTTTGGTATCAGAGCCACTACTGCTTGTAAGCTCCCTCTTTATATTTCTATGCATGAATTGATTTTGCTTTCTATATATATGTATCTATGTTCTTTCTAAAAAATGTTTTGATTAACAATCAGGACTTGTCATTCCGACATACCTTGTGAATTGTTCTTGGCCTTCACACCCAGGATTATCATGTCATGTGCATGAGAAACTGAGGAGAACGCCTCCCCAAAGAGAACAGGAGTTCAAATATTTTGGTTAAAGATTATTTGAATAATATTTGATATTTTGCTCTGTTTATCATTTTTTATCAAAGATTTTCTTTTAGAAATTCTATCTTTTCACCCAAGTTTTAGACTTAGGTTCGAGGTCTCCTTGTCGCATATGTTTTCTCCCGTTTTCTTTGTTAAGGAAATTTTAAAACAGTAAATTGTTGACATGCCACTAATTCTAAACACAAGGTTGTTAAAATGGAAAAACTGAAAAAGCTTCTAAAGAAAAGAAAAGATAAATCAGTCTCTTCCTCAAATATTGCTCCTATTATTTCTAACGACAAAATTGATACTATTTTCATAAAAAATTGTTCCGAAATCTCCTATGATCGTATCGAACAATCCATAAAAAATTAGAATCTTCCTTCCGTCCCCATAAATAAAATTTATCACAAAGGATCTTTTGAGACAACTTCCAATTATATCATCAAAACTGTCAAATTTTCTCAAAATATTCAAAGTAATTGTTCCGATATTTGTATAATCCCTCGATCAACTCTTAAACAATACAAATCTGAATACAGATACGTCCATTTCGGACTCATCGAAGTCGCCATTAAACCACTTACACGACTAGGCCTCAATACCTCCTATCTAGTCTATATCCGTGACAAACGACATGATGAGTTTGATGACTCAATTTATTGTGGCGTCAATGCTAGCCTAGCAAATGGCCTCGTCTTCTTCAATTGTTTTCCAAACATCTCCGTTGGGTTAACAGACGTTACTGCTTCTGACACCCTTTCCTTCGGAGTTCATAGCAAATGTTTTAAAATGAATCCCCTTTCTGAAAATATTGCAATTGTTTACAGCATTTATTACAAAGTTACGCATTCAATAGCTCCCGACATTGTTTATAGTGGCCAAGTAAAGTGATTAACTACTCTTTTCCTTATCAACTATAAAAATGATGTCATTACCCCTACCTTAATCCGTTGGGAAGACATCAAATTAGACGAATCATGGGAACTAGAAAATTTTCATACACCTCTACCAAAACAAATCTCTGACATCCATAACATTGTTAAAAAACCTAATAGAAATATTATCCTCAATTTTCGCAAATCAACAGAGCAACGCCCATCTCTATCCTGCCAATCCACCACTTCTTTTAACTCAAGTAGTTCTACTTCTCATCCTTTTCCTCCACATAATATTCCCAAACATGATTTTAATTCACCACCTGCAGGTGTTGCCTATCTTACCTACCCATCCGATGACACTCAAACAGCCCCTACCCATCTTCACAATTTTGAACCTACTGAAAATGATTTTAATATTAATGTCATATCTGTTTTTCAAATTGACAGTCAATTATTAAAAACTAACTTACAAACTCATCCATTGAAAGATTGGTTTTTTCAAACAATCCCTTCCTCTCAACGATCTCACCTTAAAAAACTATGGTTTGCCGATATGCTTTCCACTGAACAAAATATATTTTTCTTCGATTGGTTAAAAGACACTTCTCACGACCATCTAGAAATTTTAGTAATAAAATAAAAATACCATACTTGGGAAACATCCAAAGGTGAAAAATTTGACCAACCCTTCCTTCTTTTTACGTCTATCAAATACTCTGAAATTATCGCTACTCCCTTAAAAAAGGAATCCCAATTTAACGAAGACTTTCCTGTCAAACAACAAGAACTTTCCCATCTCATAGAACAAAATAACCACACAAACCTATATTTAAAAGCCATGAGCAATCGTCTCAATTCCGCTTTACCAACCTCCCTTACTCCTACAACAAGTTCTTCTACAATTACTGTTCCACAATCCAAACCAAGTTTTCTTCCCCAAAATCCGATCTATCAAACTCTTCTTCCCATGCCGCAACCCTCCGAATTTTTAACTGAATTAACTAAACGACTTCAATCATCAAACGACAAAGACAAAGGAAAACTTCCTTCAATTAACGTTCTTCAAACTGTGTCAGAACCTGACCAAATTCCTGACCACCATGCTATAGATCAACCTCTTCCTGAGAATCTGGACACAGATCAACCTCAAACTCCAGCTTCACCCCCCTCAGATACTTCCGCCTACCCCGAACTCAACAAAATTTTCCATCCCCAACATTTTAAGAATTCACGCCGATTTAACAACTCAACCACAAAAAACTATTATACTCGCCCCACTCCTGTTGATCTTCAACTAGAAGAATCTTCTCAGATACAAAAACACTTTTTCCAAGGAAACGTCATCTATAAATGGAATATCGACGGCTATTCCGATTATCTTATTTTCCAAACCTATAACCAAATGCTCGTCTACGTCAATGCATGTTACATCCATCACAATCAAGAAACTAATATCACTATCGCCATCACCGTTGGTTTCACCGGGCAGCTTCATGGATGGTGGCATGAATATTTCTCTGAAGCTCAAAGAGAAGAAATTCTTACTGCAATCAAACGTGAAGCTAATGGTCACCCAAAATTAACTGCTGATGGGCACCAACAATCCGATTCTTTACCAACTCTCATAGTCAATATAATTCACCATTTCTTAGGCAAAATTGACGATCTCTATGAACGCAATAAAGACCAACTCCTGAACCTCAAATGTTCCACTTTATCTGATTATCGCTGGTATAAAGATGTCTTCCTCTCAAAAATTTTTAAAATTCCCGAATGTAACGCCTCGTTTTGGAAAAAAAATTCATTTCTGATCTTCCCCCACTATTTGCTGAAAATGTCAAAGACAGCTTACACGACCAACACGATGGCACTCTAAACTACAATCGTTACTCTTACGGTGAGCTCACTCACACTATTCAAAAAACGGGATTCAAAATTTGTAATGACCTCAAACCCCAAAAACAAATCAAACAACAACGATCCAGTAAACAACAAGAATTAGGTGATTTCTGTTGGGATTTTGGTATTATTACCATTACCCCACCTTCTCACCGCAAGCCCAAGCCCAAGCCCTAGCCCTCCACCCCTCCAACTTCTACTCGCACTCATGCCTCCTCAACCCTACCCAAACCTACATATTATAAACAACCATCCACTAAAACTTCGCAAAAAACATCCAGCAAATGCTATAAATGCGGGAAACCCGGTCATTTTGCCAACAAATGTTTTTCAAAAACTCCTTCCAAAAAGATTTATCAAATCAACCAACCTGATTCTGACAACAATAACTACACCTATTCTTCCCCTGAACCCAGAAATTGCTGTAACACTTGTCACATCAATCACGAATATGTCAATGACACAAACGACGAACCACTATCCGTCAATGTCCTCACCACAAATGAAGAACTCATACTGGATATGATTGACAAAATCCCCGACTTAACCTTAGAAAATAATACTTACGACAACTGATCCAAAACAACGCCTCCACTTCCTCCACCCCACCTCCGGCCAGCAAACCTTCTTTACATCACATCCCCTCTCCATTTTCCATGAAAGACGTTTATGAACGCCTCAACCACACTAAACATTCCCCCACACAAGAACCTTCCCTTACCAACCTTCGACAAGAAATCAACCAATAGTCCAACAATTAAAAACCACCATTGACCATTTACAGCTTTCTCAAACTCCTACTACCAATGCAACTCTCTGTTACTCAATATTTATCCCAAAAATGGTACACAAAAATCTTCCTCAAAATTAAACAATTTTCACAAGAATTTCTCACTCTCATCAACAGCGGTGCCGATATAAATTGTATCCGCGAAGGACTAATCCCTACCAAATTTCTAGAAGCCACCAGTACAACAATCACAACCGCCAACAGCAATACCTGTCGGGTCAATTTCAAAATTCCCCTCGCCCATATTTGTAAACATGAACAATACATTGTTGTCTCCTTCCTCATTGTCAAAAATCTTCAACAAGAAGTCATCCTTGGTACTCCATTCTTATTACAAATAACACCATTTTCAGTCACCAATACCGGTCTCCAAACCTCAATTAATAAACAAAAAATTCTTTTCGAATTCACAAGACCCCCTCACCCTAGCAAAATCAATCAAATCATTAATCTTATTTCTCATAAAGAAAATCAAATCATTTACCTCCAGCAAGATATCCGCTTTCACAACATTCAAACCAAAATCCAAAAATCCTTCTTTACACAACAAATCACCAACTTCGAAAATAAACTCCACAAAACCTGCTGTACCGAGCTACCCTTCCGGATTCCAAAAATTCTTCAAAAATGCGAAATTGTCACAACACTGCTGCCAACAAATCGCCGGACTTCATTTTTGACATTTTTTTGAAAAATTTCTTTGGTAGATTGGCAATCGACACGGATAAGAAATTTTTGATTTAAAACTTCATTTTGAAATTTTTGGACACATAAGACAATAGCAAAAACTTCTTTTTTGACAGTGGAGTATTTAGCTTGAGTGGGAGTCCAGCAATCAGAAGTGAAGCGGACTATTTTTTCAGTTTTATCGGGGTAGGTTTGTAGAAGGATTCCGCCATAGCCAAAATCGGACGCGTCAGTTTGGATAATTTTGTAGTAAAGAGGATTTGCAATATTTAAACAGAGGATTACTTTTACAGTTTGTTTAATGATGCGAACAACATCAATGTGCGCTTGTGTCCATGGTAATTTGTGATTTTTCCGGAGACGGTTTTGGAGTAATTGGCGTTCTTGGACGAGATTTTTGAGAAAATGAGAAACGTAGTTTAAACAACCTAAAAAGCGTTGGAGTTGGGTTTTGTCTGTTAAAATATCAGGAAATTTATCAGCAAATTGAATAACACGGTTTATGGGTGTAATAGTTTGATTTTCAATTTTATAACCTAGGAATTGGATTGAAGTTTGGAAGAGTTTGATTTTGCGTTGAGAAAGAACTAATCCATTTTTTAGAATAATATTGTGGAATATGTGAAGGTGTTTCTAGCGTTGATCAGTGTTGGAAGAGAAAACGAGGATGTCAGTGTAGACAATAATAAAGTTTTTAAAAGGGTGAAAAATGTCGGTCATTATGTGTTGGAATTCGGAGGGTGCATTTTTGAGACCAAAAGGCATAGCATTCCATTCGAAATGTCCGCGGGGAACGGTAAAAGCGGTTTTGTAACGGTCCTTTTTATTGATTTGGATTTGCCAAAATCGAGATTTGAGGTCAAATTTGGAGAAGATTTGAGCCTCAGAAAGGCGAGAGATGATGTCTTGTTTGTTGGGGACAGGAAAGTGGATTGCTTGAAGAACTTCGTTTAGAGGCTTATAGTTAATAACTAATCGTGGAATACCTCGTTCTAGTTCGGCCGAGTTTTTGACATAAAAAGCGGTACAACTCTAAGGAGATTTTGAAGGACGGATTAATTGTTTTTGGAGGAGATCTGTTATTTCTTGATCACATAAGTCAAGAAATCGAGAATTCATTTGTATCGCGTGGGCTTTTGTTGGAATGTTTGTTTCGGAAAAGTCTTGAATGTAGGGAAGAGAGATGATATGCTGTTTGCGATGCTGGAAGGCCGAGGGTAGCTCAGAACAACAGGTTTTGTGGAGTTTATTTTCAAAGTTGGTAATTTGTTGTGCGAAGAAGGGTTTTTGGATTTTGGTTTGAATGTTGTGAAAGCGGATATCTTGCTGGAGGTAAATGATTTGATTTTCTTTATGAGAAATAAGATTAATGATTTGATTGATTTTGCTAGGGTGAGGGGGTCTTGTGAATTCGAAAAGAATTTTTTGTTTATTAATTGAGGTTTGGAGACCGGTATTGGTGACTGAAAATGGTGTTATTTGTAATAAGAATGGAGTACCAAGGATGACTTCTTGTTGAAGATTTTTGACAATGAGGAAGGAGACAACAATGTATTGTTCATGTTTACAAATATGGGCGAGGGGAATTTTGAAATTGACCCGACAGGTATTGCTGTTGGCGGTTGTGATTGTTGTACTGGTGGCTTCTAGAAATTTGGTAGGGATTAGTCCTTCGCGGATACAATTTATATCGGCACCGCTGTTGATGAGAGTGAGAAATTCTTGTGAAAATTGTTTAATTTTGAGGAAGATTTTTGTGTACCATTTTTGGGATAAATATTGAGTAATAGAGGCGGTGACGAAGTCATCAAGAGTTGCATTGGTAGTAGGAGTTTGAGAAAGCTGTAAATGGTCAATGGTGGTTTTTAATTGTTGGACTATTGGTTGATTTCTTGTCGAAGGTTGGTAAGGGAAGGTTCTTGTGTGGGGGAATGTTTAGTGTGGTTGAGGCGTTCATAAACGTCTTTCATGGAAAATGGAGAGGGGATGTGATGTAAAGAAGGCTTGCTGGCCGGAGGTGGGGTGGAGGAAGTGGAGGCGTTGTTTTGGATCAGTTGTCGTAAGTATTAGTTTTTTAAGGTTAAGTCGGGGATTTTGTCAATCATATCCAGTATGAGTTCTTCATTTGTGGTGAGGACATTGACGGATAGTGGTTCGTCGTTTGTGTCATTGACATATTCGTGATTGATGTGACAAGTGTTACAGCAATTTCTTGGTTCAGGGGAAGAGTGGGTGTAGTTATTGTTGTCAGAATCAGGTTGGTCGATTTGATGAATCTTTTTGGAAGGAGTTTTTGAAAAACATTTGTTGGCAAAATGACCGGGTTTCCCGCATTTATAGCATTTGCTGGATGTTTTTTGCGAAGTTTTTGTGGATGGTGGTTTATAATATGTAGGTTTGGGTAGGGTTGAGGAGGCACGAGTGCGAGTAGAAGTTGGAGGGGTGGAGGGCTTGGGCTTGCGGCGAGAAGGTGGGGTAATGGTAGCAATACCAAAATTCCAACAGAAATCACCTAATTCTTGTTGTTTACTGGATCGTTGTTGTTTGATTTGTTTTTGGAGTTTGAGGTCATTATAAATTTTGAATCCCGTTTTTTGAATCCCGTTTTTAGCATCTTCGGCATAAAATTTGTTTTGGAATTTTGGATACTTCCATCCTCCGTTTTCATTGGTTTGTTGTCAAGTGAATACTTGAGCATGTACATGAGGGCATTTCCTTACTTGTCATTTCTTAAGGTCAACTTTTCAGTATATCAATCTTCATCACCACAATATCATAAACTGATCCTTCATGCTTGGTCAAATGATTCTCCAACGACACGTCTACCTTCAAAAACTAAAACTTGCTTCATTACAGGACTTTGGTCTTCTTTTATAGCATCTTCGGACTTCAAAGTTTTGGAATCCGGAAGGTGTGAGAAGGTAGACGGTCATTGGAGAATCATTTGACATGTCGTAGAAGTAAGAGTAACGAAATTGAATCACGTTTTTAGCATCTTCGGCATAAAATTTGTTTTGGAATTTTGGATACTTCCTTTCTCTGTTTTCATTGGTTTGTTGTCAAGTGAATACTTGAGCATGTACTTGAGGGCATTTCCTTACTTGTCATTTCTTAAGGTCTCTTCATCACCACAATATCATAAACTGATCCTTCATGCTTGATATCATGACGTCGTCACTGTAGATTTCTCAAAGCAAACTCAAACTACTATTAACTTGAATTGGGAAACCAAGTAGGAAGAAACACTTTCAGCCCATCGATGGATTTTCATGCCTACAAAGAACAAACCTTGTCATAAGCTTTAGTGTGAACTGAAAGCTTTCATGATATTGAGTTGGCAGAACTTTCAACTTTTATGGCATGTACAATGTGGAAACTTCTGATTTTTTCCATTTGACTTCAAGAGCAGAAGTCACATCAACTATGTACTCTATCTTTGTGACTAAATGCTTAGGCTCTTTTCACAATACCATTGGTCACCACTTAAAGTTGATGATCCTCTTACAATTGCTTAATTTCTTTCCTTCAGGATGATTGATTAGCTTCCATGAAATATGACTTGTTATGTTGGCTTATTATATAGAGGTACCATAGAGACGATACGTCATTTGATAGAGGTTTGGGTAAGAAGCTCGAGCTCTTTGGCATACAGGTGGTGCACACTTGTTAAGAAGTTTGAGCTCTTTTACAATTCTTGTTTCTCATGTAGAAAAGTACAGACCTTGAACTGAGATTCAATGGCAATTAAGAGAAATGTGTTTGAGGAAGGATGATGATGTGTATAGGTTGTTGATCATGAATCCATTAGTAGGTGCGAGTAGGAGAGCGAAGGGGGCCAAGAAGAAGAAATGGTCTAATGGTCCAATAGGTACCACACTAATGCAGCCATCGAATGGTTTCTTCTCTTGCATAGGACGTCAGGAAAATACTCGCCAAACTTCATTACGACCTCAACCTCTATCAAACCACAACACATGTCTGGAGATGTATGACCAAAAATTGTGACCCGAAATTTTTAGCTGTAGTCTAGTGTTGGTCATCTCGACCTCTCTAGCAATGGCTTGCTTGTTTCGGTTTCTGCCTTTAATAAAGTTTATACTTCAAAAAAAAATTGTGCCTAGAATTGGAGTACAAGACCCTGAAAAAAGAGGAAAAGAGTTGGGGGCATATGCCCGAAGTGCATCCAATAAAGGGTGCAAAAATGACACTTTGGATGTCCAACTAGTGCTCTTACATGGAGAAGAAAAAAGTTCATGAAAATCGGTCAGAGTGCATATAAATACTATCATGTAATACGGCCTACGATAGGGGTACACCCATTGGAGAATGGGGTAGCTTTGCTTTTCGCTCACCAAGGAAGAAGGGGATGTTGCTCCCAACTGATCGCTTCTGCCAATTTTGTCTAATGCAGGTTTACAAGCACCTTCTTTTTCCGTGATGTATACTAATTGTTGTTTTCCTCTAGAAGATTGTGATGGAAGGAAGCATTTAATGGCACACTTTTCACTAGATGATTGTTCTTAAACGACCTATTGGGTTAGGGTGTGGTTCTCACATGGTTGAATATGATGCTCTATGTAATAATGGAACCATTCCCCAGCTACTCTTGTCTCTAGTTCCTTGTTTTCCGGTGTGATCCAAAAATGGCATTTTGAGTGCAAAGAAGGGGGATTAGGGGATCAAGAATATCAAAGTGATGAATCAGGCCCTTTTGGGAAAATGGTTATGGAGGTTTGGGGTGGAAATTGACAGTTTATGGAGGAGAGTCATAGTGGGCAAGTATGGGGAGATCCTTTTTGGGTAGGAAACTAGGGAGGCCCGTTCTTCGTATGGATGTAGCGTATGGAAAGGCATTTTAAAGGTATCCGCAGATTTCTCTAGAGGCATAAGGTTTGCAGCAGGGACGGGGAACAAAATCAGATTTTGGGAGGATAAATGGTGTAGGGACATAGCATTCAAAGATTAGTTTCCATCTCTTTATGCTCTTTCAGCGAGGAAGATGTGGTCTATCCAAGAGTGTCTATATAGAGGGGGAGACAATGGATTGGAATTTTGGTTTTAGGAGAAATCTCAATGACTGGAGATTAAGCTTCTTTCGAGATTGTTATCCCATTTACATGACATACATCTTAGGACATCGACTCAAGATAAGCGACTGTGGAAATGGTCAAAGGATGGCACGTTCTTAGTTCGGTCTTTTTATGAAGGTCTTGATGATTCCAAAGAAGTTCAATTTCCAGCACCTATGGTATGGAAGACCAAAGTATTGACCAAGATTACGTTTTTTATATGGTTAGCGACGCTGGAAAAGATATTGACAGTGGATAACTTAATCTCTAGAAAGATTGTTATCATTAATTATTGTGTGACGTTGAAGAAGAATGGGGAATCTGTTAATCATCTTTTACTGCATATTGCTAGGGAGGTGTGGGATTCATTTTTCACAGAGTTGGGATGTGCTAGGTGATGCCGACTTCTATCAAGGATCTTTTATACAGTTGGCAATCTCTTGCTCTCTCTCCCAGAGGGAAGATTCTATGGAGGATGCTACCTTTTGCAATTATCTGTGGTCTCTGGAGGGAAAGGAATCAGAGAGCATACGAAGGTAAGTCTCAAGATATGCAACACATTATCCTTAGCATTAAGGGTATGATGTTTCTATAGTCAAAGGTTTTCCGGGAATGTAGAGGAATTTTTTTTGAAGAATTTGTTTCTCGATGGGATATGCTGTGCTCCAGGGACGAATGATGCTAGTTTATGTTGTAATTTAGGTTGATATCAGTATAGAAAAGATTAGAGAGAAGAAGAGAAATATTAATGGAGGCGGAAGAAGGTGAAGGTAGAAAAGAAGAAGAGGTTGTGGGAAGAGTAGAGAATGAATAGTAAATTCATTCTCTCTCACACACTATATATAGAGAAATAATTCGCTGGTCCCGGGTTCCTTCAAACTTTGAAGGAACCCCTGCCAAAATGTCAGACACGTACTTCGAGGCCTAAACCCAACCCACGTTAACCCCTTGGTTAGTTGGTTAAGGGTGGTTGACAAAGGGTACGTGTCAAACATTTTGGGGGGGGGGGGGACATTCAAAGTTTGAAGGACCCTGGGACCAGTGAATTTTTTCTCCTATATATCCTATATATATATATATATATATATATGATGTGTATAAACCCTACAAGCACTATTCACGTGATCAATGGGCTTTTGCATTGAAATCCTTTTGGACTGTTGATGGGCTAGTAGGCCTGGAAGTGTTGTCTTGGTTGGTCAGTCGGTAGACTTGGAGGTATTGTCCTGGCTTGTGGGCCAATGTTTAAGTCCTTTCAGACAGTTTTGTAGGCCTTAAGGCCCGAGAGCATGATTTTGGCCTTAATGGCCTAGTGTTGAAGTCCTTGAGACTATTGAAAGATCAATAGGTCCAGAAACCTAATTTTGGCCATGGTGGCCTTTGGTCGAAGTCTTTTTGGACAGTTTGAAGGGCTAACAGGCCCGAGAACAAGTTGGTGGTCTGTATGGCCATTGTTTGAAGTCCATTCGAACTATTTAAGGGTCAATAGGTCCAGAAACACAACTTTGACTTGGCCGGTAATTGTTTAAGAGGCCAACATGCCTAAAGGAAATATTTTGCCATTCAGCCTTGGTTTAAAGTCCTTTTTGGACTGTTAAGGATTGAAGTGATCAGCCCTTTTTGGGACAGAGTTCTAAGAGAACTTTGGACGAAGAGATCTTGTTTCTCTTAGTTCAAGTAGTGCCTTCCACCCCCTGGACCTTCTGAGGTGATTTACCTCTTTTGTGAAGCAGAGAAAAGTTCCAAAAACAGGTAAGAAGGGTGAAATTCTTAAGATCATCTCTCTTTTTCATCCTCCCTCTCTCTCTTTCTCTCCTTCACAAAAGAGGTAAATCACTTCAGAAGGTCCAGGTGGTGGAAGGCACCACTTGAACTTAGAGAAACAAGCTCTCAATCCGAAGTTAGCTTAGAACTCTGTCCCAAAAGGGGCTTAAAAAAGGACTGAGCCCTTCAATCCTTAATAGCCCAAAAAGGACTTTAAACCAAGGCCGAATGACCAAAATATTTCCTGTTGGCCTCTTAAACAATGACATGCCAGGTCAAACTTGTGTTTTTTGACTTGTTGGCCCTTATACAGTCCGAATGGACTTGAAACAATGGCCATACAGACCACCAACTTGCTCTCCGGCCTGTTGGCCCTTCAAACTGTCCAAAAAGGACTTCAACCAAAGGCCCCCATGGCCAAAATTAGGTTTCTGGACCGACCGGTCCTTCAACAGGCCCAAGGACTTCAACACTAGGCCAGAATCCTGCTCTCAAGCCTACAAAATAGTTTGAAAGGACTTAAACATTGGCCCACAGTCTAGGACATTACCACCAGGTCTACCGGCCCATCAACAGTCTAAAAGGACTTCAATATAAAGGCCCATCGGCCAGGACAACACTTCCAGGCTTGCTGGCCCATCAACAAGCCAAAAAACTTCAATGGAAAGGCCCATTGGCTAGGACAACACTTCTAGGCCTGTTGGCCCATCAACAGTTCAGTAGGACTTCAATTCAAAGGCCCACAGGCCAAGACTATGTCTACAGGCTTATTGGCCCATAAAACAATCCCCAAGGACGCAATCATGGGCCTGCTGGCCCAACACACAGTCCAATTGGACTTTTAAACAAAGAATACTCAAACCAAAACCTTGTTCTTGGGCCTTTTGGCCCATAAAATGGTCCCCGAGGACTTAAAGATCATGCCATAACCATGTTAACAAGCCTAATGGCCCACATTGTAGTCCAAATGGATTCCGACAAGGCCCACAGGCATAAACTATGTTCATAGGTCTAATGGCTCACATGCTAGTCCAAATGGACGTCAACAAGGCCCACATGCCTGAACCATGTTCACTGGTCTAGTGACTAACATTCTAGTCCAAATGGACTCCAACAAGGCCCATAGGCTTGAACCATGTTCACATGCCTAATGGTCCACATTCTAGTCCAAATAGACGCCAAGGCCCACAGGTCTGAACCATGTTCATAGGTCTAATGACCCACATTCTAGTCCAAATGGATTCCGACAAGGCCCACAGTTTTGAACCATGTTTATAGGTATAATGGACCACATTGTAGTCCAAATGGGCTCCAACAAGGCCCACAGACCTGACTACGTTCACCTGCCTAATAGCCCACATTCTAGTACAAATGGACTCCAACAAGGCCATAGGCCCAAACCATGTTGACAGGCCTAATGGCCCACATTCTAGTCCACCTGTATAACAAATCAAGTACAAGCTATTTAAAAATTGAGAAAACCTAAGTAGGAATCAAAATGTATTCTTTATATAAATAAGGGATGTAATTAAGGGTGTCCATCACCTTGAATGGATCATCACTACATCAACTAAGAGCCCACGTGACCCATGGGAGAAACCTGTGGCGCACGGGCATTTCAAATACAGACGCAACATTCTCGTGTGTACATGTTTTTGGCATGCCCGATGGGACCATTTTCCTTTTCATCTCCTAAGTATCAAATTCTCATCAAGACACCTTGCTTTCTCAACACAGGTATATACAGGTAGTCATAATTTGCAATGGTTCTAATCATTACCATTAACTTCAACAAGGTTCGTAAACTCACTGGGGACGACACATTTAAGTCTCCAAAAAAGCTGAGAACCACCACCAAGGCGGTCGTGGAACTATCAACCTTCCCCGTCTTAGAGCCAAAGTTGGGAACCAAGCCCAAGCTCAAGGTTCCAACCAAGAACTCCACGCCCTCGACTTCTCCGATCACTGCGACCTCCACGGTCGCTGCAGCACCACGTGCCACTCCTTTCCCTAAGGTGGACCTGATACCAACTAAGGGAAGCATAGCCTCTGAAGCTACTCTTAAAACTGTTTTCCCCAGCTAAAAGCCCGAAGAAGTCAGCATATGTTGTCACTACAATGGGTACGACATTACTCCGACACTACCTAGTGTGCTAAAGATGGTGTCCAACAAGGCTTTGGCAACCGCAATGTAGCTGCGAGCCTTGGCACTCTCTGAAATTGCGGGAACCCTTAAAGTTGTCCAAGTCATGATTGATACCAAGTGAACATCCCCTGCCATCTCCTCAAAGAAGAAAGAGTCAACTCCGCCCTCAGTCATTCAAAGACTGCGAAGAAGACTCAGAACTGGTCAGCCGAGACCCTCCAAGCTAAAGAAGGATTTGGTTGACCTCCTAATATTGTCTATCTCCAAGAGTGCGGATGCAATATTTGGGACTACAATCTATGATTCAGCTCCTAAGAGCACATCATGAATCGGACCATTTCCGCCTAAGCCTTCGAAGGTGCCATCCACTTCGGGTTAGCCCCAACCTACTAGGAGCATCTATCAATTCACTTGTCGCTTAGACGGCCGAACAATCTTGCAAGGCCAATAACGACATGGAACCAAAGAAATGGGCATTCTTCACTGGCTATGTCTTCTCAAAGAACAGCCAGATGCCTACCTCAGATGAAAAAGTTTCGTAAGAAACTCTAGTCCTATCTGGGTCCATCACTTGATCAAAGGCCAAGCAGCTCGAACAAAAGGGCAAGGTCATTGCGATCGGCCAATCCATGAATCCAGTAAGAAGGATTCACCATACTTGAAGACGATATCGAATCCTCTCTTCGGGGATCGTACAATGAATGTCGACACCATTGGAATTAGTGATGTCTCCCACGTTATCAGTCTAATCTCTTGTTTTTTCGACCAACACAATGCCAGTACTGGTTACTGGTACAGAAATGATGGCCTCCATCGAAGAGCGTCTCAACAAGATGCAGAGGTGGATCACTGAAAAGGATGCTAAGATAGTGGCTCTTGGCGCTTAGCTAGCCACGCAAGCCAACATGAACGCTCAGGCACACGCTGATGCGGCCCACATTCCCCAAGGGCAACTGCATCAACACCTGCAATGACGTAAGTAGACATCAAGATACCAAGCATGGAGAGAATACAACGTTATCACGCCTACAACACCCTTCGTGTACTCGGATTTAGAAATCCACATCTACCCGAGTACGACCAAGTACTATCCCTACTTGGTTACTAGAAGCCGATCTTCTAGAAGTTCAATGGTACTGGAGTTGCGTGAGAACACTTGGCTCACTTCTACTTAGCTTGTAGAGAAGTCAACAGATCAGATACCTTGTCATTAAGGCAATTTGTCCAGCCTCTGTCTGGCTTGCTTTCAGTTGGTATTCTCAACTACCTGCCAATTCGATCACAACATGGGACGAAATGCAGCTGAGATTCCTTGCCCAATTTGCAAATGCTACAAAGAAGGTGAGCATCATGGAACTCACCAACACTAAGCGAAGGCCTTCAGAAAAGGCCACTGATTTCATCAATAAATGGTGAAATCTAACTCTTCATCGCACGGAGAAACTTTTCGAGCAATTGTTTGTAGAAATTTGTGCCAACAACCTCAACCCGTATGTGGCCATGCTGGTAAGCGCAGTCGATCCACACTCTTTCGATGCCTTGATCTTAAGGCCAACATTGTCGAGACTTAGATGGCACGTCTCGCCCCAATACTAATTCTTCCTGTCCGAAAACATCTGAAAATGCGGATGGACGAGAAGCAATGCTTGTGACTACTAGCTCCAAAAGAGGGTCAAATCAGAACGAGGGTACCGACAAAGGAAAAGGGAAGGATAGATACAAATCTACATCTCTTAAAGAGAAGATGGAGAAAAATTATTCATTCCCCGATATCGAGGTCGAGTGCATACTCATAGATCTACTAAGAGTAGATCTCCTCACTTTGCCAGAACCTAAACGACTTGAAGAAGTCGATAAAATTGACGACCCGAAATACTGTCTGTTTCACTGAATGATCAACCATCCTACCAAGAATTGTTCTGTCTTGAAGGATAAAATCCAAGCTCTGTTGGACAGAGATTTAATTGAACTGTCCGAATCTACCGTTAACGAACTCGCAGTAACAGCAAATACGATCACTTTCGGAGATCTACCACTGAAACTGTTCACTGCAAGACTACCTTGCATACCAACTGTCACTGTCAGTGCTCCTTCAAACGCAATCGCCATTGAAATGAAGGTTGACAATGAAAACAAATTGTTTGGGTATACCTAGACAATCATTATATGAACTTATGATGGACTCAAATTTTTATCTCTATTGTGATTCGTCAAACACCGAAGATGAATTAAGAGGAGATAAATGGTAGACCTTTATCAGCCAAAAGACTAAGAGGCTGGCAAACAAGGTCACGCAATAGGCTAGGCGCTCACCAGGGATTTGAATCTGTTAACATCAGTAGCTTAGCACCGCTGTCACCAAGTAAAAGAGGAAGAACCGCAAGAAGTTCGTTGAGGGAAAAGAACAAGCGAAGGATGAAGAACAACATGTCCAACCGCCTTGCGTTCCTGTGACACTTTAAGAGCTCCTCCCCAAGAAACTCAAAGAAGACTTGGATGGTTTGTTAACTCAGACGATCGATGAATACTATTCTAATTATATAGTCAAAGATCCTATCTACGATACAGACTCTAACGACTTTTGGGACGATTATTCTTTGGATATTGTCCCTTGTGGCATGACATCATATGTCAAGGAACCAACTCAATCCAATTCAGACAATGATGAAGAATTGGAGCATGAATTGGTCGAAGGATCCGCTCCTAAGGTTAATTAGATAAATCTTAAGTTCGGACGAATGCTCCCAGCTCGTTTACCACCACCCAGTCCAGAACAGATCGCGGAGTAGGTCCCCATCACATGCTTAGGGATCACCAGTAGAAATCCCAGTGCTGGTCAGAAGTCACTCGGTACCACTAGTGGAAACTCCGGTGCCAATCAGAAATCGCGCAATACCGTCGCCCTCAAATGCACCGGTGCCCAAATATGACGTGCTGGCACATTTTCGGAAGATTCCAGCCCTACTCTGTTTATGATGCTTGGCAAATGTCTCAAGAACAACCCGAAGCTTTAGTCAAAGCATTGAACAATCTAGAGGAGTTTCAAATTGAAATCATCCATGTCAAAATCGAGACGACTCTTCACAAAGAATGTGTGTGTTCGACAACAAAGACCTACAATTGGGCCACCAAGTCCACAACAAGCCTTTGTGAGTAACCAGTGTTATCGAAAACACTGAAATATCCTGCATACTCCTTTATTGCGTATCTGCGATAAACCTGTCCCCCTTGGCAAGCTACGGGGTTATTGGGGATGTCCATGAAGCAGTTGACTACATCCATGCTGATGATTCAAGGGTTCAACTAGTCTAGACAACAGGTCATCGACACCATCATCCTCGCCATTGAAATAGGGGAATTATACACTGAAACCATCTTTCATGTTATTGATGTCTAGACGTCTTACAATGTGTTGCTGGGTAGACCATGGATGCATGCAAACAGAGTCGTCCTGTCGACACTCCTCCAATGTTTCAAGTTCTCCGTCGAAGGAGATCAAAGAGAAGTTATTACTGATTCTAAGCCATTTAGCAACGAAAAAGCACAACAGTTGGGCCACCAAGACTAGAAAATACCATGTACTGTAGAGAGAGAGGAGAAGCTGGAAGAGAAAGGTTATGTGTGTAACCCTATACACACCCTAATAAGTCTTATTTATATTAATTAGTGTGGGCCCTTACATAAGTGAGAAATAAAGACAGAGTCAAAGACATAAGACAATAGATAATAACAGAGACATCCTTCAACACTCCCCCTCAAGTTGGTACATAGATATCAATCATGCCCAACTTGCTCAAGCATTCATTAAGCTGATGCAACACCTTTCATGAGAATGTCTACTAGTTGATCAAATGTGGGAACAATGGGTGTACAGATTACCCCTGATGTCACATTTTCACGAATAAAATGACGGTCCACCTCAACGTGTTTGGTCTGTCATGTTGAACTGGATTGTGGGCAATACTTATCGCAGCCTTCTTATCGCAATACAATGACATGGACCCTTCTACAGGGAAACTGAGTTCTCCAAGTAACATCTTAAGCCACAACAACTCAGACACCGTGGCCCATGGATCGGAACTCAGCTTCTACACTTGAACGTGCAACAACCTGTTGTTTTTTACCTCGCCATGTAGCCAAGTTACCTCCCACAAATGTACAATACCTTGATGTAGATCGCTTATCATCTTGGGCTCTTGCCCAATCAGCATTTGTAAAACCCTCCACACGCATGTGGCCCTGATAACTGAATAGCAAGCCACGACCTGGGGATGACTTCAAGTACCTCAATATCCTGTACGCAACTTCCAGATGTGTAGTACGAGGAGAATGCATGTACTGACTAACTACACATTGCATATGCAATGTCAAGACACGTACGAGCCAAGCCAAGTATATAGGTCTCTCTACCAATCGTTGGAAGCTACTCACATCCTCTAAAAACTCCCTGACTGACCATCAAGTCAATGATTTGCCTCAATGGGTGTGTCGACAGGCCGAGCCCCTAGCATATCAATATCCTGCAACAGATCCAACACATATTTCCTTTCGGAGATGAAGATTCCTTTGTTAGATCTCATAACTTCTATCCCCAGAAAGTACTTAAAGGTACCCAGATCCTTGATTTCAAATTCCAAAGCCAAGAACTCCTTCAACCGGGTAATTTCTCTAACACAATTGCCCTTGACAATGATATCATCGACATAAACAATCAGAACCGTCACATCCTCCATGTCGCATCTGTTGAACAAAGTATGATCAGCTTGGCTCTGACTATACCTCATTTGCTTGACTACTCTACTAAAGCACTCGAACCACACTCTTGGTGATTGCTTCAAGCCATACAAAGTTTTCTGAAGCTTGTATACTTTCCGTTCATCCCTAGAAAGTTGGAGGCCGGGAAGGGGCAACATATACACTTCTTCCTTCAGATCCCCATGAAGGAAAGTATTCTTGACTTCGAGCTGAAATAGTGGCTAAGATTGGTTCGCTAGCAAGGGAAAGGATGACCCTGATGGAATCAAGGTTTAAAATTTCGTTTCGGAGGAATGTCTCGGTCAAGTGAAAAACCGAGACAAACTCCGTAACGAAACGTAACATTCACGAAACATTGAAAAAACGAAAATTTCGAAACATTACGAAACATTTCCGAAACATTACGAAATATTACGAAACATTACAAAACATTCCGAAACATTACGAAATATTATTCAAAATCATTAAATTATATTTTTATTTATTTTTATTTTTTTGGATTGTATCGGATTGTCTCGGTTTGTCTCGGCGAAACAAACTGAAACATTACGAAACGAAACGGAACATACGAAACATTGAAGGTTTCGTTTCGTTTTCCTTACGAAACGAAACGAAACATACGAAACATTACGAAATTTTAAACCGTGGATGGAATTGAGCTTAGCTACAGGAGCAAATGTCTCCTTGTAGTCTATACCATTAATCTGAGAGTAACCTTTCGCCACCAACCTTGCTTTGTGCTGATCCACTAAGCCATCGGGCTTGCATTTCACAGTGTAAACCTATTTGCATCCAACAGGTTTCTTACCTCTTGGTCAGTCTACCAACTCCCAAGTGCTATTTTTTTAACGCATCCATCTCTTCATACATTACATTCCACCTAGGATGCTTCAGAGCTTCTATAACAGATGAAGGAGGCGCAACAGAGGACAATGAGGTAACAAAGGATTTGTATGACAGAGATAGATTAGTTGGCCCTGGAGTTCAATGGTAATCAGTTTCCCTGTCAGGCGACGCCTTGAGTACACTTACAACTCCCCCTGCTTGCTAGTACCCCTATCAATAGTGTCAACCATGGTTGGACTAGGACCACTGTCATGAGCATCCATAGCTAATGGCAGAGAAACATGATCAGATGAGACATGCCTTTCCTCACTACTATGCTCCCCCTGAGGAAAGGCAGTAGTAGTATCGGGAAAATAAGAGTCCGGCTCCAAAAAGGTGACATCCATGGCGATGAACCGCTTACGGGAGGGGGATGGAAACATTTATAGCCTTTATGGGTCGAGTAACAAAAAAACACACTTCAAGGCTTTCAGATCTAGCTTGGTGCGATGCGGACCAAGGTTGTGAACATAACACACGCAGCCGAAGGGAAAGGTAGTCTCTTTGGGGGAACTAGGAAAGGAGGACTTGCAGGACGCAGCAAGTGATATGGAGTATGAAACTGGAGAGATCGAGACGGCGTATGGTTTATTAAGTGGGTAGCAAGGAGAACTGCATCAGACCAATATGTTTTAGGAACATCGTGCCACATGAGAAGTTCACGAGCCACTTCCAACAAGTGGCTATTTTTTCGCTCGGCAACTCCATTCTGTTGTGGAGTAAAAGCACATGAGAAGTACACGAGCCACTTCCAGCAACAAGTGTTTATTTTTTCACTCGGCAACTCCATTTTGTTGTGGAGTAAATTTTGATGTTCAATGCCATGTTCAGCCAAATACGACTATAGACCCCCCTACAAGTACTCTCCCCCTTAATCAGATCGAAGAGTCTTTATGCATTTCCCAAACTGAGTAAGAACCATTTTGTGAAATTGTTGGAAGATAGAGTAAACTTCATCTTCTGATTTCATAACAAATATCCATGTGCAGCGAGAAAAATCATCCACAAAAGAAACAAAATATCGATAGCCAAAGAAAGAAGTAACGGGTGATGGACCCCAAACATTAGTATGACCAATGTCAAAAACAGATAAACTTTTATTACCACGAGGGGGAAAAGTTGTGCGACAATGTTTGGACAACGCACAAACCTCACTGAAGATTCGAAATAGACATCGACTGAAACAACCCAAGAAATAACGAGCATAAATAAGGAAAGGAAACATGACCTAAACGAGCATGCCAAGTCATAATATGCTCTTTATTGACACTATTGCTAATACTACTAGACTGAAGGGCTGCAGAGACTATAGGAGTCGCATCCAGGAGATAGAGACCACCCACTTCACGTCCAGTGCCAATCGTCCTCCTCGTGGCGAAGTCCCGAAACACAGTGAGAAGGAAAGAAAGTTGCACAACAGTTAGGATTCTTCGTAAGAGAACTGACAGTGATAGACAACAAATTAGTGACAAATTTGGAAACATGAAGTACAGAGGGTAAAGATAGGCCAGAAGAGACCACCTTTCCCCGAAACAGAGGAAAAGGTGTCATCGGCAATGCGGATTTTATCCACACCAGAACACGGAATATGAGGAAAAGGAAGATGACATACCAGTAATATGCTCTGAAGCCCCAAAATCAATGATCGAGGGTGTACGAGTAGTGGAAATGGAAGCATAGACAAGGTTGGCAGAGCTGATGATACCTGACTCTGCGAATGTAGAAGTGGCAGTGGGACCATCCTATTGGGCCATAAAACCCCGCAAGTTCTCGATCTCATCTCTAGAGAAGGGCGCTGGGGAAGAAGGCTGAGAAGTAGCAGTATATGAGGGCGGAGACCCCGACGCAGAATGCAGTAGTGGGAGTCCCACTGTGGTGGTTGTCCACTAATGTGCCAGCACTTACCCTTGTTGTGGCCTTTACGTCTACATCCCTCACAAACATGTAAACTCCAACACTTACCCCTGGTGCGGCCTTTCTTGCCACAATGAACAGAAGTAGGTGGAGAACCCCCTCTGGTGTCACTGGTGGAGGCAATTTTCATGGCTAGGACGGGGCATGACATCTCTGCGACTATCATCACTCTGAACATATGCATATACCTGATTGAGGGATATCGATGCTTCTTTACTAAGCAATTGGACACGGGCTAACTCAAAACAGCATTCAAGCCGACAAGAAACTCATATATTGCGTACCATCCTCCGAGCACTTAGGTGTAAAGAACTGATAATAATCAAGTTCTTCTCTCACATATCACGGAGCTTATCAAAATAACTGGCCAAAGACAAATCCCTTTGACGGAGAGTGGCAATACTCTAGCGCAACTGATACACACGGGCAAGGTTTAAAATTTCGTTTCGGATGAATGTCTCGGTCAAGTGAAAAACCGAGACAAACTCCGAAACGAAACGAAATATTCACGAAACATTAAAAAAACTAAAATTTCGAAACATTTCCGAAACATTTCCGAAACATTGCGAAACATTGCGAAACATTACGAAACATTCTGTTGCTGCAAATAAATCTGGGCTGCTGCATCAGAGATCTCCTTAGCTGTGGAAAGGAACATGAATCCTCTACTAATGTGGGACTCCATAGAGTTAAGTAGCCACAACATAATTGTCAGATTACCTGTATTTTTTTTTTGATAAGGTAAAGATTTTATTCTCTGTAGTCAAGGCAAGGAGCGTTTAGTAAGGCACGTGCCTTATGCTTAAGGCGCGCGCCTCAAACCAGGCTCCAGGCGCATCAAGCGCGCGCCTCACTAAAATAGATGTTTTTTTGTAAAGTTTTTGTTCTTTGGCCTATTATATGAAACATCGGTATGATAGGAGAGATACAATTGAACCTATCTCATTGAAAGACATTGATGGAAGCAATGAATGACTACTTGGGGAGATGGAAACAGAAGGTGGTGTAGCAGAAGATGAATTGGTGTTTGAGGATGATAGCTTGACATGGAGTGTTGTTGCGAGAGCTGTTGGAGTTGGTGAATCAACATCAAATACTAGATCACAATCAAGGTCAAGAGTAAGAGCAAGGGCTTAAAGGGAGCCGGAAAAGGAAGAGGCCAATTCGGAGGAGATAGAAGAAGAATATATTGAGGCTAACACATCCGATGATGATGGGATGAAGTTAATGATTATATTTTAAATGATGACGATGTTAACTAAAACTAATTGTGGGCAATTTGAAATTTTGAACATTTGCTATCTTTTATGTTTATAACTTTTTGATTACTTGTTTTGTATTTAGATAATGACAATGTTAACTAGAATTGCTTTTGGGTTACTTGAGATTTTCGACATTTGCTATCTTTTATGTTTTATGGCCTAACGATTACTTATTTATTATTTTATGATGTTATTTTTTTTTATTTTTTTATATTTTTTATATTTATTATAATTTTTAATATTGTGCCTCACTTCAATCAGGCGCGTGCCTCGCCTTGCGCCTCAGGCGCTAGAGGTCCTAGCGCCTTAAGTGCACCTTGCGCCTTTAACTACCTTGATTTTATTAAAGAAGGAGAAAAGATACAAAGGAGGACGAGGAGACCTAGGGAAGCAAAACACAAACCGACTAGCTGCCCCTGCACAAGATAGACTCCCATCTAAAGACCATGTCCTCAAAGGCCAGACCTCTACATTCCTTAAACAACTTGGACCAAAGGAAGAGGTAGGCCTTGATCACTTGTCTCCCATTGTTCAAACGTAGGATCGGTCTCGGCAGGTGCCTGTAATCACCTAGTCATATACCCTAGTTTCCCACGGCCACCAATAAACATTTTTGTAGCCCGAGACCACTCCAAGTAATTTTTTCCAGCCAACTTGGTAGTTGTAATTTGCCAACTAAGATTCTCAAATGACATTGGGGTTGAAACGGTAGTTTCGGGAGGCCCGGAGGACACATCTGATGCCCAGACTCGTTCAAAATCGACATTACCGCTCCAAATAATCAAACAACAGTAACAAGAAGAGCAACAAACCACAAATAAACAAGAATAACAACTCAGAAACCGACCTGAAGGCACATGGAGCCATTGGTAGAAGCGGTGAAGGAGAAAACAAGCCCCCTGGTGCAAACGACAACTTCTAGAAGGCCACGGAGCAAGGGAAACACCATGCAGCACTCAAATAGCATCCAAATATGATTAAATTGCATGTAGAAGGCATATCCCAAGCATACATGAAGGAGCGTAGTGTGTTGACAGCACACCCTTTACAATAAAAGTCCCCGGCGATAAGTGGTGGGTGGAATAATAGACCCACAAGTCTCAAAAGTGCACGGATCCAAGAAAACCTCCTATGGATCTGTAGAGGGAATATGGAGGGACCAAAACGAAGCAAAAATCCCTAGAAAAAATCTCTGGATAGCTGCACAATCACGATCGAAGCAAATCTGAGTTTTATTTTTTATTTTTTTCTGAATGTTAACAAAAACCATCGAACCCTAGGGTTCAAAAAATCCCCCAAAATTCACCAAAAACTAGAAAAATCTTGATGCAGGACATTTAACCAATACTCCCCAAAAGCCGCGACTGTTGGTAGCGTGAGATTAAATTCCTTTATTGTTAAACAACCATTTACCCCAAAAGATCAACCTGTTAGGGAAAGGCGAAACAACTACGTACACCAACGGGTCGTCGGGCCAACACAACACGTGTGCGGGAACAAATCATCCGCTAACACTCCCCCTCAGCGGGAATACACTCCGCTGGAGTTGAACCCGCGACCTCCCAAGCCTTAAGGTTCTGATACCATGTTAAACAACCATTTACCCCAAAAGATTGACCTGTTAGGGAAAGGCGAAACAACTATGTACCAACGGGTCGTCGGGCCAACACAACACGTGCGCGGGAATAGATCATCCGCTAAGACTTGTCTCATAGGATCTATCTAGGTTCTCGGTCGACACGACCCCTCGTAGGCCTATATCACACAGGCCACCCCACCCCAAGTGTGCCCCATTTACGCAGGCTACCCCACTTGAGCCCGGTGTGAAAATGCCCCTGCATTAATCACCCCTGGTGAGGAGACTCGAACACGAGACCTCCCACTCTGATAGCACATTGATGTAGGACATTTAACCAATACTCCCCAAAAGCCGTGACTGTTGGTAGCGTGAGATTAAATTCCTTTATCTCATAGGATCTATTTAGGTTCTCGATCGACATGACCCCTCTTGGGCCCATATCACACATGCCACCCCACCCCAAGTGTGCCCCATTTACGCAGGTTGCCCCACTTGAGCCCGGTGTGAAAATGCCCCTGCATTAAATCTACAACAAGCCTTTGTATGTAACTGGTGTTATCGGAAACACCGAAATATCCCGCATCCTCCTTGATTGTGGATCTGTGGTAAAATTGTTCCCCTTGGCAACCTACTGGTTTTTGGAGATGTCCATGAAATAGTTGACCCCATCCATGTTGATGATTCAAGGGTTCAACTAGTCTAGACAACATGCCATCAATACCATCATCCTCACCATTGAAATCGGGGAATTATACACTGAAGCCCTCTTTCATGTCACCGATGCCCATATGTCTTACAATGCGTTGCTGGTAGACCTTGGATGCATGCAAAAAGAGTTGTCCCGTCGAAACTCCACCAATGTTTCAAGTTCTCCGTCGAAGGAGATCAAAGAAAAGTTATTGCTGATTCAGAGCCATTCAACAACGAAAAAGCACACTTTACAAATGCAAAGTTCTATCTCCCTACATCAAAATCGACAAACAAAGCTAAGAGTAGTATCAAGCCTACCCGTGCTCTAGAATCTGTCTCGTCTCACTTGACAAACGATGAAGAAAGTGATTCATCAGACAACAGAGGTGATTCATAGCAAAACGAGACCCTCAAATCTCACGTTAAAGTGATCACCAAGGCCTTCTTTTAGGCCCAAATTGCTTCATCCACTAACATGACAAAGGCCAAGAAGTAGAATCAAACCCTTGCAAAAATTGCTCTCACCAAGTGATCCAAGGGAAAGATTCATGAGTCAATGGCAAAATTAACTACCAGTTACATATGCCCACTCCCAAAGTTCGAAGAAACTATCCCACATTCTAATCTCATCATCACTGTGTCCACTAATGAGTTAAAAAAAGGGGAACGATCAAATTGCATTGTTCGTTAGACTACCGTGCCCCTGGGACCTTCCAAACGACTTCCAAGTCCAATTGGAAGGAAACGAGAGGTCTCTTTAAAAAATGCCTTCATCGCGACCATCAGTCTTCAATAGGCTCACTTGGCCTCAAGAGCCACATGGTCAAACTAAAAAATTCTACTCTATCAAACCAAGAGAGACTGTTCCTAAAAAGGGACTAGTGCAAACTATCTGCAAATGGGCTGAGCATAAGGAATTAAGGCAAATCACCTTGTGTCCTAATGTCAAATCATCATTTGCGGTCAACATGGTCTCAATTTCAGATGAAGACTCACCGCGGTCCTTCTACTCGATCGATGACATGAGAACCCTTGTTCCTCCCCAAACATTTGAAGAACAAAACTGGGGGCAAAGCTCCGACAAGTTATCAGAGCAACTTATTGCAGAAGCACAACATGCCACAATCCAAATTGGGGGGGGGGGGGGGGGGGGGGGTTGTGTGGGGTGGAGGTCTCAATTAACCTCAGAATTGAATCCAACCCTAAGCCCATCTTCATCAGTGCTATGCTCGCACAAGAAGAATTACAAGCATACACTAAATCACTACGAAGTACAAGCTTAAACTACTCAAATTGCATCTCTGTATACTCCTAAGTACGAGTATAAACTACGCATCTTTGTATACTCCTAAGCAAAGTTTAAAAGGGGCCGTTATAATGGTATAACGGACTAGGGGCATTATCGTTTTTTCCATTACAATGGCCATTATATCAAATTTTAACACACAGGGGCAAAAATGGAAAATAATGGCAAAAACGACGCAAAAATTGAAAAATAAAAATTATAACGGAAATAACATGAGTTTTTTTCACAATTATTTTCATAAAATAACGGTTGTATTTCTGTTATAACAGTTATTTTTTGAGCGTTAAAACGGTTCATAACGTAACAGAGTAGGTCCGAATCCGTTATAACGACCGTTATTTTCAGAGCGTTAAAACGGTTCATAACATAACGGGGTAGGTCCGAATTTGTTATAATGGTCGTTATTTTCGTTATAACAACCGTTATTTTCGTTATAACGGCCTTTTTTAAAACCATGCTCGTAAGTACGAGTATAAACTGCACATCATTATACACTCTCGACCTGCACGAGTATAAATTGCGCATCATTCTACACTCTAGGCCACAAACGTGGCAAATCCAAGGGTTTAAGAGAACTTTTCAAACAAGGAATCCATTCCATATAACTTTTCCCAAGGCAAAAGCCTTAATCAACTCAATATTTGGACCGTCTAGATGTTGGATCCAACGATCCTGAATTTTATAATGGGTTAAACTCCCAGAAAAAGAGGTTTCGAGCCCCGTACAAATCAATCACATGATTAGCACGAAGGCCTAGGGGACATTGTTGACAGGGAAAATTTTCCCTTTACTAAAAAAAATCCTTAGAATAACAGGGGCCACATGATATTAAAACGACACAAAAGTGCCACCTTTTATATTATTATAGGCTATTCGACCATTTACATAGTATTCGAGGGATCGAATTAACAAAGCAACCCTTACGCGAGAGTAAAGTGGCATTTTTACGTAATGCCTTAATTGTGATGGCATTAAATGCCAATCATTGGGCACATGCCCACTTTTATTATTTTAATGGGTCAAAAGACCCTAAAACACCTCTCATGAATGTGGTTCAAGTAAAAGGCTTGTGCCTTCTTTAAAATGGCATTGATTGCCAATTATTGGGCACATGCCCACTTTTTTCTTTAAAAAGGTTAAAGACCTTTAAATACCCCTCTCATGAGGTGAAGTTACCACAATATCCCCCGTTGCAAGGGGTACTTAAGTAAAAGGCTTATGTCTTCTTTAAAATGATATTGAATGTCAATCATTGGGCACATGCCCACCTTTGTCTTTAAAAAAGCACAAGGATCTTTAATCCCTCTCACTCATGGGGTGAAGTTACAACAATACCCTTTTCAAGGGATATTAAAGTAGAAGGCCCATGCCTTCTTTAGAAAGGCATTAAATGCCAATCATTGGGCCCATGCCCATTTTAACTTTAATGGGTCAAAAGCCCCAAACACCAAACGCCCCTCATTCATGACATAACAAGGGCTATTAAAGGCATACGCCTTCTTTAAAAAGACATTAAACGTCAATCATTGGGCATATGCCCACTTTTAATATTTTAATAGGTCAAAAGACCCCAAAACGCCCCTCACGTATGGGGTAAAAATAAAGGCTTATGCATTCTTTAAAATGACATTAAATGTCAATCATTGGGTACATGTTTGCTTTTTTCTTTAAAAAAGGTCAAGGATATTTAATATCCCTCACTCGTGGGATGAAGATACCACAATAGTCATTGTAAGGGGTATTAAAGTAAAAGGCATTAAATGTCAATCATTGGGCACATGCTAATTTTTAATTGTTATGGGTCAAAAGACCCCAAACACCCTTCACACATGACATGACAAGGGGTATTAAAGTAGAGGCACATGCCTTCTTTAAAAAGACATAAAATTCCAATCATTGGGCACATGCCCATTTTTAACTAAGTTGGGTGAAAGATCTCAAATACCCCTCATGAATGACATGGCAAGGGGTATTAAAGTAAAATAGTAGATTTCTTTAAAAAATGCATTAACTGCCAATCATTGGGTACATGCCTACATTTAATACTTTAATTGGTCAAAAAATATCAAACATCCCTCTCGCATAAAATGCTAAGGTGCATTTAAGTAAAAAGCTTTTGCCTTTCTTTAAAAGGTGGCATTAATGCCAATCATTAGGGCGTCAACCCTTAATGCTTTAGAATGATCAAAAGACCTTTTAACCTCCTGCGCAAGGGGCATACAGCTGAATTTGAGGAATTAGGGTTAGGGTTAGGTTTGGAGAAGAGAGAGTAGAGAGTAGAGAAGAGAGAAAGGATGTCTATTGTGCTTAGGTCACAATGACTCCATAATCTTATTTATATGAAAGGGAATAAGAAAAGTCAAGTATACCCCTCACATCAAGGGGTATTTACATAGTAACCCAATACGTATAAAATACACATCTGATAACACTCCCCCTCAAGTTGGTGCATAGATATCTCGCATGCCCAACTAGCATAAACATCTGTAAAGCTGCCAATTGGGAACTCCTTTAGTGATGACATCCGCTACTTGCTCATCGGTCTTCACAAATGGAGTGCAAACTTCTCCAGATACGATCTTTTCCCTTATGAAGTGACAATCCACTTCAATGTGCTTGGCCCGATCATGATGTATCGGGTTATGAGCAATACTGATTGCAGCTTTGTTATCGCAATATAAGCTCACTGACCCCGTGACTAGAAAACCAAGCTCAGCAACCAACATCTTCAACTAGAGCATCTTGCATAAGCCATGGGCCATTGCCTTGAATTCTGCCTCTGCACTGGATCTGGCAACAACAGGTTGCTTCTTGCTCCTCCAAGTGACTAAATTGCCCCCAACAAATGTGCAATAGCCTGAAGTAGATCGCCTATCATCCTTGGCACCTGCCCAGTCTGCATCAGTATATGACTCAATTTTCATGTGGTCATTCTTCTGGAAAAGAAAGCCTCTGCCAGGGGCAGACTTGAGATATCTCAGAATCCTGTGTGCTCTCCCTAGGAGAATGCATGTACTGACTGATAACGTTGACTGCATAGGCAATGTCTGGTCGAGTCAAGGAGAGATAGATCAACCTCCCAACCAGTCTCTAAAAACCCCCATATCAGATGAAGACGTACTACTCGAGTCGGCCAACTGGTGGTTCTACTCTATGGGAGTCTCAACTAGCTTAGCTCCCAGCTTGCTAGAGTCCTGTAATAGGTCTAGGTCGTACTTCCGTTGTGAGATGAAGGAACCCTTGACTGGATCTTGCAACCTCTATGCCGAGAAAGTACTTGAGAAGCCCTAGATCCTTAGTCTCAAATTCTCTTGCCAGATGGTTCTTTAGCTTGGTCATCTCTTCTGCATCATTCTCTGTCAGAATGATGGCATCCACATAAACGATGAGGGCAGTAGTGCTCTTCCTTAGATGCTTCACAAATAGGGTGTGATCGGCTTGGCTTTGAGTATACCCTAGCTTCTTTACTGCTAGAGTGAACCTCTCAAACCAAGCTCGGGGAGACTGCTTAAGCCGATAGAGGGTTTTTCTCAATCGACACACCTTGCTGTCATCCCCTGGGGGGCTCAATCCCGGTAGAGGTACCATATAGACTTCTTCATATAGATCACCATAAAGGAAAGCATTTTTTACATCCAGCTGATGCAAAGGCCATGCTTGGTTTGAGGCTAAAGACAACAACACCCTGATGGAGTTCATCTGTGCCACAGGTGCAAAGGTCTCCACGTAGTCAATCCCGTAGGTCTGAGTATGAGTATACCCCTTGGCTACCAATCTAGCCTTGTACTTCTCAACTGACCCATCTGCCTGATACTTTACTGTGAATACCCATCTGGACCCAACTGGCTTCTTGCCTCTTGGCAAATCAACAAGCTCCCATGTCTTATTTTTGTCCAAGGCACGCATCTCCTCGACCATAGCAGTTTTCCATCTGGGATGTGCCAATCCTTCTGCCACAGAAGTGGGAGTAGGAATAGTATCCACAGAAGTTATGAACACCTTGTAGGAAGGAGATAAGGCATCGTAGGAGACAAAGTTGCTCGAGGGATGTTGAGTACAACTACGAGTGCCCTTCCGTAAAGCAATGGGAAAATCAAGAGTACACATATCAATGGAAGAAGAAATGACAGGAACAAAGATAGAAGATATGTTACCTGGATCCGAGGATGGAACCATTGGTACTGGATTAGCAATGGCATTCCCTCTTCTGCGAAAGATCTGAAGCTCTCCCTGTGCTCGAGGAGCACTATTAGACACCATAATAGGCTGAGCAGGTTGCTCGACAACCAACGGGAATGGAGGAGTCATAGATATAATGGGAAGATGACAAAGATCAGACCTCTCTTCACTACGTCTCTCCCCCCTGAAGAGAGGTAGGGGAGAAAAAGAATGTCTTCTCGCAAAAGGTGACATCCATGGAAACATACTTCTTGCCTGTCGAGGGATGATAACACTTGTACCCCTTGTGAGAAGAAGAGTAACCAAGGAAGACACACTTAAGAGCTTTAGGATCCAACTTGTTACGATGTGGATCTAGAATGTGAACAAAGTAGACACACCCAAAAATGCGAGGTGTGATAGGGGAATAAAGATGAGCCAGGAGCAAGAACCTGGATCGGAGACTGGAAGTTGAGAGCACGTGAAGGCATCCGGTTAGTCAAGTAAGCAGCGGTCAAAACAACATCGGACCAATAGGAGTTTGGGACATGGGCACCGATCAAAAGAGATCGAGCGACCTCTGTCAGATGACGTATTTTGCTTTCAGTCACACCAGTCTGCTGAGGGGTGTAGCTGCAGGAATTCTGGTGGCTAATCCCATGATAAAAAAAGTACTGCTGGAGCCCTCCAAACATGTACTCTCCACCTTGGTCAGATCGAACGACCTTGATGGAGGCGTCATACTGTGTGTAGATCATCTTATGAAAACCCTTGAAGATGGAATGGACTTCATCTTTGGTTTTCATGAAATACACCCAGGTACACCATGTGGACTTCATCTTTTAACTCTTTAATAATCCCATTCGATGGGGATTAGAAAGGTCTTTTAACTTTTTTCACATTCCTTGAGCAAGAGTTTTAAATGAACTCTACTTCTACAAAAGGGTTTTTACCCTGCGTCCTATGGTTGAAAGTTTCAGTTAAGGGTGAAACCAAATATCATGGGATTTTAGAAATCCAAAAGTTTCGGGCCAGTTTTGGTCCTGAACAACCGAAACTATCGCACTTCTCCTTCAACCAAGTTTTGGACCGAAAACACTGAAACTACCGAAGAGAGCCAAAGGGTCTAAATGAAGGAAAATTGTCCTCTTGGAGGGTGTTTTCTCCAAAAAATACAAGGAAAATCCTCTTTGCTTTGGCCCATTAACTAGAGTTGTCCCAATGTGGGACAAATGTTAAAGACAGGGGAGAGTTGAACTCTCCACCCTCAGATTAAAGGCAACTGCCTTATCTGATTTCTGCCACTGGGCACATGAGGTAACCACCTCAAAATAGTTATAAAAGTAGCAAGAATTAACTCCTCACCTTCAACTTATTGGTAAAAAACCTCAGCAACTTTCAGTGAAAGACTTCTCATTTTCATGGGAGAAAAGTTCCAAAAAACATGTAAGAAGGGACATGTACGCACGGGAATGTTGCATCCGTAAGTAATGTACCCACGTGTCACAGGTTTCACCTACGTGCCGTGTGGACTCATAGTTGATGTTGTGATGACCCATTCAAGGTGATGGACATCCTTAATTACATCCTTTGTTTATACAAAGGACCACCTTTTGATTCTTACTTAGATTATCTCGAGGTTCAAATAGCCTTCACTTCACTACAAAGGGCTCTAAATGTATTATTATTCTATTTTGATGCATGGATAATGCCTTCCTTAAGGCAGGTTACCTCTTTTAGGGTTCCGATGCCAGTAATGAATGTCCTAACATGAATGCCAAGCAAGAATGGACCTTGTAAACCCATGTATGTATATGAAGTCTATCATGACACTACATGGGAGGGGCCCTTTGGGCCCGTGGAGATTTACACAAGTCTGTTGACTCTGGTTAGGAGGTTCTTATGGATCATGAAATCCATTATTAAATCATGTAGGGAGGATCTTCCCTTAGACTTTTATGGACCAACAGGCATATGGATATAACCATGGCCTGTGTGCCTTTTGTTTAGAGTCATTTTTGACTGTTAATAGGCCACATGCCTATGGATGTAACCATGGCATTGGGGCCTTTTGTCTTAAGTCCTTTTGGACTGTTGATGGACCAACAGGCCTATGGTTGTAACCATGGCCAGTGGGCTTCTTGTTTAAGTCCTTTGGACTGTTGATGGGCCAACAGACCTGTGGCTGTGGCTTCTTGTTTAAGTCCTTTCAGACTTTTGGTGGGCCGACAGGCCTATGGATATAGCCATGGCTTGTGGGCTTCTTGTTTAAGTCCTTTTGGATTGTTGATGGGCCAGCAGGCCTGTGGCTATGGCCTATGGGCTTCTTGTTAAGTCCTTTTGGACTATTGGTGGGCCAATAGGCCTATGGATATAACCATGGCCTGTGGACTTCTCGTTTCAAGTCTTTTGGACTGTTGATGGGCCAACAAGACTGTAAACATAGTTTTAGATCTGAGTACATTGCAAGTTGAAGTCTTTTTAGACTTTTTGATTTTCGAAGATCTAGAGACATGGTTTGGATCTTGTAGTGGTAGTGGAAGTCCAAATGGACTCTGGTTAAGATTGGCTTGAAAACATGGTTAAGGACCTGTGGTAGGTTTAGAGGTCGATTTGGACTGCTTGAGGAACAGCAGGTCCAAAAATATGATTTGGGCCCTATGGCCATGATATTGAAGTCCTTAAAATTGGTTTAGGATCAATAGGTCCCGAAACTCAATTTGGACCTTATGATCAAAGTATTAGATTCCAGATGGACTGGCTAAGGACCAGCAGGTGTCTTGGATCTTGTGGTCGAGATATTTGAGGTCCATATGGACTGGTTACGAAGTCAGTAGACCTATTAATGGGATTTTTGGCCATTCGGCCATAATTTAAAGTCTTTTAAGAGACTGCTTTGCCATTTGAAAGGATTTTCCCTCATCATTTAACCCCTGAGGTGATTTACCTATTCTGTAAAGGAGAGGGAAAGGGAAAGAGGGAAAGGGAGAGAAGAAAAGAAGGAGAATCGAAGGAAAAGAGATCTTAGGGAATTCTCCCATTTTTTACCTGTGGATTTTCAACACGAATGAGAAATTTCTCTCTAAGCCTTCAATTTTTAGAAGAATCTTCTTTTCTGATTCAAAGGTGAGGACTTTGTCTTCAGAGTTTACTTTTTATAGAATTTTTTGAGGTAGTTACCTCTTGGCCAGGTGGCAAGAATCCAAGAGGGCCATTGCCCGATAGAGGATTTAGTTCCTCTTTTGTTCCCATAGTTATCCCACATTTGGACCATGGTAGTCCGTGAGCCAAGCCCTCTACGGGCAGTTATGAAAATGGAGGATTATTCCTTGTTTTTCTTGGGAGAAAACTCCCTCAAGGAGAACATGGTCCTTTATTTAGAGTTTTTAGCTCTTTTGTAGGGGTTAGTGGCCTGGACGTGGGGTGAACCCTTCTATAGAAGTAGAGTTCCTATAGAACTCTTGCTTAAGGAAAAGAAGAAGAAAGTCAAAAGACTTTTCTTATTCTCATCGGATGGGGTTATTAAAGAAGAATGGCCTTACTAGTCAGGTATTTTAACCATTTTGCAAGGCTAAATGTGATGTTTCTAAGGATTTTAAAGCCATACACGTCCTTTTAGAAGAGAAATAGAATTATCCAAGGTCAAAAGACTATATACCTCTTGCGTGAGCGTCCTTACCCCTTGTGCAGGAGGTTAAAGGTCTTTTGACCGTTTAAAAGCACTAAAGGGTTGACGCCCTAATGATTGGCATTAATGCCACCTTTTAAAGAAAAACAAAAGTCTTTTATTTAAATGTCCCTTAGCATTTCATGCATGAGGGATGTTTGGGGTCTTTTGACCTATTAAAGTACTATAGTGGGCATGTGCCTAATGATTGGCATTTAATGCCTTTTTAAAGAAGGCAAATGCATTTTATTTGAATTACCCTTGCCATGTCATACGTGAGGGGTATTGAGGATCTTTTGACCTATTAAAGTTAAAAATGGGCATGTGTCCAATGATTGACATTTAATGACTTTTTAAAGAAGACATATTTGCCTTTACTTTAATATCCCTTGCCATGTCATGCATGAGGGGTGTTTGGGGTCTTTTGACCCATTAAAGTTTTAAAATGGGCATGTGTTCAATGATTGGCGTTTAATGTTTTTTTAAAGAAGGCATAGGCCTTTTACTTTAATACCTCTTGCGATGGGGTATTGTGGTAACTTCACCCCATGAGTAAGGGTATTAAAGGTCCTTGACCTTATTTAAAGAAAAAGTTGGACATGTCTCTAATGATTGGCATTCATTGCCATTTTAAAGAATGCTTAAGCCTTTTATTTTTACCCTATGAGTGGGGTGTTTCGTGGTATTTTGACCCACTAAAATATTATAAGTGGGCATGTGCCAATGATCGGCATTTAATGCCTTTTAGAAAAAAGCACATGCCTTTTACTTTAATACCCCTTGCAAGGGGGTATTGTGGTAACTTCACCCCATGAGTGAGGGGTATTAAAGGTCCTTGACTTTTTTTAAAGACAAAGGTGGGCATGTGCCCAATGATTGACATTTAATGTTTTTTTTAAAGAAGGCATAAGCCTTTTACTTAAGTACCCCTTGCAAGGGGGTTATTGTGGTAACTTCACCTCATTGGCGAGTAGTATTAAACGTCTTAAACCTTTGAAAAAGGTAGGAATGCGCCCAATAATTGGCATTTAATGCCATTTTAAAGAAGACATAAGACTTTTACTTAAAACTCCATGTGTGGGGTGTTTTGGAGTCTTTTGACCCGTTAAAATAATAAAAGTGGGCATGTGCCCAATGATTGACATTTAATGCCATCACAATTAAGATATTATGTATTAATGATACTTTACACGTGAGGGTTATTTTATTAATTTGACCCCTCTCGTGAGGGGTATTCTATGGAAATGGCCGGACAACCTATAATAATAAAATAAAATAAGGGGGCACTTTTGTATCGTTTTAACATAAGCAGCCCCTTTTGGCTGTGATCTTACTGAAATGCCATTGGCATTACTCATGTGGCCCTTGGAATTCTAGGGATTGTTTTTGGTAAATGGAATTTTTCCCTGTCAACGTATGTTAAGTGATCGAAAATTTGGGAGATCCTTGTGCAAGATTGAACGCAGCAAGGGAACTTGGTTTGAATGGTAGCCCAGATCATGACCTATCCTAATTCCCCCAACTCTTCTATGGAGCTGTGCCTAAATCTTGTCTTCACCACATACTATAAGAAATCCTTATTGACCGTAGTAGAGAACATGGCACGCATGGTTTGAAGGGAATGAACAATGGCATAGTGGAGCCATCCTTTCTCTCAAATCCATCCAATCATTACCTCAGTTTTGTTTTGAATGGAAAAAAGAAGCAAAGAAGTACACGTTGCAGGAAAGGTCCTAGGTGCACTGACTGACAAAAATCTGGATTTTGTAGTTCTAACCAATGATAACATTCCAAAGGGATCTTGATGCGGGAGCATTCCATTTCGATAGTCCGCCATTACACCGAATCCGTGCCCGATCAAGAAAGTAGCCCATATTACTATTTATAGTAAATCCCAAAATTACTATTTATAGTAAATTATGATTTTTCTATTTTAGATAGAGTTCTGAGTTATAATAGAATTAGGATTTTGAGAGATTTTATTTTCAATTAGTTGACTTGTATTAAGAGTTTCTTATTTCAATTATATTAGAATTAGGAAAGTCAGATTAAATGGTTCTATAAATAGGGTTGTAAGCTTTGATTTTAGGGAATGACTTGATTAATGAATTTTCATATTGATTTTCTCTTTGAGGAACTCTCTCGTGATGTGAAATCGCTCTATCTTGATGCGAAGCCAAACTAATTCAGTGCGAAGCTGAAGACCCTTTCTCAAATCGTAAGGTGGTTCTTTCGTCCTGCGTCAAATTTGGTATCAGAGCAAGTTCAAAATTCCTGAAAGATGTCTTAGATTGGTTCACGATCGTTGGCAACTGCGTTAGCCAAACTAAACGATGTGATAACTCGTTTGGAGAGCCAATGGAATGCCAATAACGACCAGATAAATCGTATTGAGAGCAAACTGGAGGTGAGGATCTCCGCTGGAGTTTCAATCCGGTGTCTCCGCCATATTGGAAAGTCACCGCCACCACCACCGACGTTTCCACCTCTCTCTGTTATTGCAGATTCCGACGTTTCGATTCCGACAACGGTGGAGACAATGTCGGAAGTTCTTAAAGAAGATCAATCAGAACGAGAAGCTCGATTAGGGGACATTGCAACTCTAGAAAAGAAAGAGCCAACCTTGCTACCTCTCATGTCCAAATCACAGGATCTAAGACACTTTTTGTTGACAACCTATCCTTCTCTGTTGACCGAGCTGACTTGGAGGAATCCTTTAAAGATGTTGGTGAAGTTGTAGATGAGATTCAGAGTACACTGGGAGAGTATATTGGATCTGGTGAAGAGGTTTCAAGGATGTATATTCCAAACGATTATGATATTGTTGCTGCTAAGGGGATCGCTTACATCGATTTCAATGATGGTGAGAGTTTCTCCAAGGATGTAAATTGGGGATTATTCCTTGACGGTTGAAGAGGAAGATCTTACAACTGCGACGATGAAAATAAGAAGAAAGAGGAGGAAGCTATAGCGCATCCTCATCATGCAACCCCGGTGCCTCTCACCGTGAAATCGTGGGATGATGATGATGATTGCTACGCAACCATAGCACTACCTCCATCTGTTTGGGGTTCGTCGAAACAACAGCCATATAAGAAGCTCAACGGCTCCGGAGACTCATCATTCGACGAACGAAAATCTCGTCCTAGGGGTCATTCAATCCATGATAGGTCGTTCGAGTCAAAGTATCTCCCACACACAAAATCGCGCCTTCAACAAAAGAAGAAAAAAATAAAAAGAGAAAAGAAGAAGACGACGAAGGAAGAGACGAAGAAGGGTCGTCGTCGCCTTTGCTGTAGGATGACGCTACCACCACCGCTGCAATCGCCTTTATCATTGCCGTCGTTGCCAGGCAGCTTCACCGCTGTCTCCATTGCCGCTACAACCCAAGAGATGGGATTCAGGGTTCTCAACCCAAAACCCTCTTTCCTTCTCAACGAAGGATACGAATGGAAATTAGGGTTTCTGAACCCAAGCCTTTTTTTTCTAACTATCAGGCTCAACTTTTTTATCTCATTGGGGGCTTATATCCCAGCCCAAACCCACAAATACAACCCATGAAAATAAGCGGGCCCATAACCAACAAGCCCAACCTTTTATACCTAGCTTTTTTTACACAAGTCCATCCCACTTTGGGTCTATTAATTGGTCCATCAGCCCATCTTTTCCTAGTCAGTCCATTTAACTTGGGCCAAACAGTCTCTTATTATAACCCAAGCCCAAGTTCAGGTCGATACATATCCAAGCCCATTTAATGACCATAAACCCATGACCCAATCCACCTCCCCTTAACATCTTCAAAAGTCCTGCACTTTGAAGAATTTCACTTTGGGATTTTTGAGCATGGCATCAAGGTATATTGTGGTGATGTTGCAAAATGTTGATCAGGAAGAGAGTCCACGCGTCACATCCAAGTCCGACGATTGAAAGTACTACGCCAAGTGGATTGTACGTAGAATTCGAGGTCGAATTCTTTTCAACCAAGAGAGTTTGATGCGGGAGCATTCCATTTCGATAGTCCGCCACTACACCGTTTCCGTGCCCGATCAAGCAAGTGACCCGTATTACTATTTATAGTAAATCCCAAAATTACTATTTATAGTAAATTATGATTTTTCTATTTTAGATAGAGTTTTGAGTTATATTTTGAGAGATTTTGTTTCCAATTAGTTATTTTCAATTAGTTGACTTGTATTAAGAGTTTCTTATTTCAATTATATTAGAATTAGGAAAGTCAGATTAGATGGTTCTATAATAGGGTTGTAAGCTTTGATTTTAGGGAATGACTTGAGTAATGAATTTTCATATTGATTTTCTCTTTGAGGAACTCTCTCGTGGTGTGAAATCGCTCTAATCTTGATGCGAAGCTAAACTAATTCGGTGCGAAGCCGAAGACCCTTTCTCAAATCGTAGGGCAGTTCTCCCGTCCTGCGTCAGATCTGCTATGGTGGAGTGCATACTAGACTCTTATGATAATGGATTCCATTGTTTACATGTTTGCTATTCAAGTTATTTCTGGTGATTGTGTTGCATTTATCAGCAATTCGTGTGTCAAAATACTATACTAAAACAATCAAATTTGCAGGGTATATCAGTTGCTTGGTGAATCAGGTACTTACTATGGCGTTCGCTTTGGCAAGAATATTCCCTGGGTGACAGAATTCCCTTTCGGGTACATAAGGGATCCGCAGTATGTAGGAAGCATAATGAGTCTTCTTGCATGTATATGTTGGGTCCCTTTCCAATATATACTTCTTTGGGTACTTGGCTATGTGTTCATGATGTGGATAGAGTCGAAGGAAGATCCAACTACACGTGCTAAACCACTCTCCTGACGCTTACAAAATACCATTGTTCTTAGAGTAGTTGCTGTTCCTTCTACATTACATTTGGGGAAATTCATTCTTGCAGCAAGCTTCCCTCATTGATTATTTATACTGTAGCAAGGTTTCATCGATTATTGTGATAATCGTGTCTCAAGATGAGATTAGACTTTCATCTCCTTAGGATGGCATCTTTTAATGAGATTAGCACATTTTTGTCGCATTGCCAAGTACTCTGGGATCAAAAATCTAGTTAGTGACATCTGGTTCAGTCTTAGAAATGAGTTTCAGCATTGTCTGAGATAAGCTAATTTTGCAGCAGACCAATTTCCAATTTGCGAATTTAGGTCACAGTTTACCATGGTGATCATCCTCAACAAAAATGAGCTTATTCCGACATTTCTAGCCCTTTGGAAAATGGGTCACAAGTTGAAAATTGTACAGTCCATCATTTAAGTGCATTTTTTATAGGGTTGGAAGTTTCAAAATGAGTTGACTTTTTTGTGAATATGATCTCCATGGTGAGATCTCAAAAAATCACCTATTAACTCGTCTCCATGTGGGCCCCACAAGGGCGTGTCATTTTAAGTGTCAGACGAACAGGACCTTATATAAAGGGTTAGGATAATATAACATTTTTAGGTGTCAGAATAACCGAGACCTTATATATAGGGTTAGGATAAAATGACATGCTTTTTGACTAGTAAAATGACTTGGTTGTGGGTCCCATGTGCAGATGAGTCAAGGGTTGGTTTTGGTGGAGATAATCTATTCAAGATGAGCCTAAGTTTGATGTCCCACTTCCCAAAATGCCACGTGGAATACTCTTTAGGGCCCACTGACCTTATGGATGTTTGGTCCACCTCTTGATGGATTTATACGTCAAAAATCATTTTAATTGGTGATTTTTAGCTGTTAGATTTAGAGTATTAATAGTGTGATTTCTTGCCCTTGGATTTTAGCTACTGGAAATCATGGATCAAGATGAATTCTGGTATGTAGGTCTACGTCATGGTGGACCAAACATCTAGAAGGTCAGTTGTCTCTAAAGTGGGCTCCACGTTGCAATTGTAAATGTGGATGGTTCAGATCATGGTTTTAAAAACGGCCGTTTAAACGGTAATGCCCCAAGCCTGTTTCCATTAAAACTGTTTTAACGCGTTTTATCGTTTTTGAATAAAATGGCTGTTTTTTTTGTTTCAACGGCCACTAAAATCGTTTAAACAGCCGTTTAATTCTGAAAAAAATGGCTGTTTATTTTGTTAAAATTCGTGTAACCTAATGTTAAATTCTGTTTTTTTTTAAAAAATTTCAAATTTCAGCGCCATTTTTTCCGTTAAATTCTGTTTTTTTCATTTTTTCCCCTGGCCGTTTAAATGGTAACGCCCGCAGTCCGTTTAACCGTTAAAACAGCCTCCTTTAAACCTTGGTTCGGACTATTTCAACTTGTAATCTACTTTTCATAGAGCTAGAAATGTTGAAATGGGCTGATTTTTTGTTGGGTTGATATCCACGTCGAGAAAAATATCTTCACAAAAATATCAGTCCTCAACACATTTGCATGTATGCCCTATGACCCTTCGTCATTTTATTTGTCACAAAGCATTTGTCATTTTATCCTAACCCATATGAAGGAGATCAGGAGTCACCATTTGTCATTCCACTCCCTCACATTCTGTAGGAAACTGCAAAATTGTGTCAATGGATATCCCCTGGGTTTTCACTAGGTTGAATGTGAGAAAGCACCATAGTAGCGACTCGGATTATGGTTTAAGTTAGTTTAACTGCTGATACTGAATGCAAAAGAGTAGCTCATAAGTCTTAATTTGGCTTTAATCTGTTTGATGTGTTTCGACTTTGCAAACCTAGTTGACAAAACTGAGTTGAATTGTGTCAGATCTTTCTTTTTGATAAGTTGTGTAAGATCTTGAATTGTTATATTTTGGGTCTTTCATGCATCTACGATCTGAACCTTACACTCTATATACTAATTTGTACCCAAAGAAATGGACATGGCATTTTTGTAACAGCTCTTTACAACAGGAAGAAAATTATATATGCCTGAATATACACAATTGAACGAAAAAATAATGTTAACGACCTCCCCCTCCCTCTAGGCAAGAGCTAGGGAGACTTCGAAAATCTGGGCTGCATTTTTCACAGCTTCGACGTCGATGTCTACTAACTTTCCTGTTTTAGATGAGACAATTACACATCTCTTCTCTTCTGGATTGGGAACAAATGCTCTCCCTTTAACTTCAGAAGAGAATAATGCAACACTGCAAAAACATCACAAGCATAAATCAGAAATAGAATTCCAAGTTCTATGAATATACTAGATGACGATCCATGAACACGCTCATACGAGGCATGTTGTGATGGTCATTGATGTAAGTGACTGGTGTTGATTATTGTTAACACCATAACTCAATGACTGGAAAGTTTATTTGGAACGAATCCTACACCGTCTGGTTGGGAATAAGATAGCGTTCGATCATTTATATAGATTTGTTGTATTAGTGTGACAGTGATCCAACTTCCTCTTAATTTAGTGGTCTGTGTTTGAGCAAATTACAGAGCCTTGTTTTATAAAGCTTTACCTGGGTTTATCGCGTGCATTTGCAAGTTGTATAGCTGCCGTATTTGTGGCTATTACTCCAATTGAATCATTGATAAGAGCTGCCAACTGTTGGGAATATACGCATAAAATGAATGCAAGGTCAGTGTTCGAAATGCTGATTACTTTCTTAGATGCGACGTATATTTGATTTTCATCAAACACATGTTTTGAAGGATGTTCGAGGTGCAATTATGTTTCGTCTGCTATGTTCACAGCAAATTTCAGATGAAAGAAGACGACAAACCTGTCCAGGAGTGGTGATGAACACAATACTGGCATCTTCTCCTACTACTTCCTGTACATCTTCCCTTTCCTTCTCATGTGGAATGACAAATACAGGCCTAACACCCCTGTTTCCAAGATACCAAAACAAGCAGGTCATTTTCCTTGCCCAAAAGATAAATTGAAATTTTATGAGTCTCTTTCTATTTCTGTTGAATATATTTAGGATGAAATGTGATCTAAGTAACTTGTTCCCTGAATGCAAAATTCCTACCTTACTGCCTTTGCTATTTCAGCCCATACTTGGATGGGTAGCAAGCTATCAGTATCCCCCTTGGATTGCATTGAAGCCTGTGAATCGGACTGTATACCGTGAATAACGATATATTTCCCTTTCTCTGCACCTGAATTCTTGTATTTTGTTTCCACGACCTCCTTCAGCTTCCTCGAGATTGACACTTTCAGTGGTGGTACAATCTGCCTCGGTACATTGCGGGCTGGTCTCCCCAACCAATCGAGCATCTGATGATACCTACGTACATCGGACGAACCCATATCGATCTATTTCAGATACAAAACTGCCAAAAAATAGATTCAGAAACAACACCATAAGCTTTTTTTCCAACTCACATGTTATATCCACCCTCGGACAGATTTAACCAGTCTGGTGTAAATGTTTCGGATAACATTAGTCCTGCTCCCGCTGCATTTACATTTGGGTAAATGTAGCTAACTCGATCCCGGGCTGTTGTCATAAACAAGAACGCCGCATGTCCAAATCCGGCCAGTTTGGTCGATAAGACCATGTCATAGTACCTAGCCTGTCAATAAGCGAAAGGCCACCCACATTAAACTTATCCCAGTGAAATAAGCCCTGTGAATGCACACAAACACAAGCACAACACATCTCTCATTAGGACTGTGCCAGTATTAACCCGATCGAATGATGTAACCATCCTATCAATGGCATTCTTTTGGACATCAGACGATTGTCGCATATGGTTCAAGGGTCTTATAGATCTGATGGTTGCGGTGACTGTTCGCAAGGAATGTCTAGGGTTATGCATTTTAAATGCCCTGTTCACAGTCTACTAGGAGACTACCAAAGTTCAGTCTCAAATCTAAAGAGTATAGAAACAAATTCAACATGGAAACAAGCAAGAAAACCAAAATCTCCACAATAATTCCACACCTACCAACCTTAAGAACTCCGATCATGTCGGTATATTCTGCTGGGTCGGGGAAATCTTCTTCCAGATCATACGCATCTGCCCACCTCACATTCTTATTTAACTCATATGTCTGCTTCCCTCTCGCCGACGCCAACACATCAATTTGAACACCAGGGTACCTGTCCTTGATCAATTGAATTACAGGGAAAAACAGCAAATTTTCATAAACGCCACCCGATACCATACAACAACACCGTCGGACATCCCCTCTGATCTTCAATCCTAATGAAGCAACTTCAACAGTGTACCCAGATGGGAACTTGAGGAACCCATATGGGTTGTTGGGATTATCGGGCGGTCTCGGGTCTTCTTCTTGCTTCCCATCGGAGAATAATGAGCCATTTTCCATTTCAGGGTCATCACCGTAGTCGAACGGGTCGAGCCATGGGTTCTTTTTCTTGGCATTTGCTGCAACAGTTGGTCTTCTACAACATAGTGGTTTGTCTAGTGTGTATAAGGAGAGGGATAGGGAGAGGTTGGTGAATTGGGTTGAGGGAATTGAAGGTGAGGATGTGAGAAAAGGTGAGATGGGTTTGTGTAGCAGAGAAGTTGTAGCCATGGAGGGAGTTTTGGGGTCTGTTTTGTTTTTTTGATTTTCTGGTTGGGGGAGTTGCTGGGAAAAGTAGACGTTGGATTTTAAATGTGTGGAAGAGGGTAGGATAAGTACTTTCTCTCATTCCTGCCTCATGTTTTTAACACAAAGACCAAGATACCCCTATTTTGGTCTGCTAAATCCTTATAAAGGGATACTATCTAGTGTGAATCGTACACCATTTACTAAATTGTAATGATGGTTTCTAGCCACCAGCTGAATCACATGATATTGATCCGGACCGTCTAATTGACGGGTCTTCTCTTTGATGGAGTGTAGTAAATAATCACACATTCAATGATCATTTGCTTGATTTTGGAGGTCATGAGTCCTATGTAGGGGTATCAATTTGTACCCGTTTAACCAGAACTGGTCCAGTTCCGGTTCCACATTTTTTTGGAACCGACCAAACAAGAACCAGAACCAAAGCGATTACAACAGTTTTAGTTCTGGGTAATTTGATATTGGAACCAAACCGATTAATGTTAAATATAGTGTTTAAATTGTCATCTTATCAAAGATTGGAACCCATATACCAGGAACCGCAACAGGCAGAACCAAACAACTGGTTCCGGTTCCGGATTCATCATTTTGAGAACCGGAACTGATAAGAACTCATAATATTGGTTCCGGTTTTAGGTACATTAGGAACCACCGACCGTTGACCCACCTAGGCCTTAGTCCTATGGGCATTGATCTAACAAAGAGTTTGTCCAAGTGGACATCAAAAGTATGATAACCAGCCCTACAAAATGCCATGTGGCACACTCTTCAGGTCCACTGACCTATGGTTGTTTAGCTCACACTTGGTGGACATACATACCAAAAATCAGCCCGATTGGTGATTTCCATCCATTGGATTAGAGCATTTTTCATTGGTGATTTCTAGCTGTTAGATTCAAGCACTTTCTTAGGTAATTGAATCCAACGGATAGAAATCAACAATTCTGGGTCAGTGCGTCCAAGAGACTGCCATGTGGCATTTTTGAAGAGGGTGGATATCAAACTTTGATGATGTCCATCTGAACATCAAAGTTTTACTTAAGTTGGCCTAGTGAGCTTCAGGGCTAGGCTTGGGCTGCAGCTTTGGACTTGTGGGCTGAGCCCATCCTTGAATATTCGAAAATTAACGATTTAAATAGTGCTTGAGACCCTCGAGGGGATTCAAGCATTGAGCTTATCGCAGGTGTTTCTTGGGTGATATCGACTCCATCGGCCATCCAGCGGATCCTCCCGTCGACTTCCAACATTGCCTCAGGGTGTTCAAAAGCTGGTGGTAGAGGCGGCTGCAAAAGGGCCCATTGACGATCTCGCAAAGAGTTCATCCATTTTGAGGTGGCATTCGTCTGCCATCTGTTCGGACATTTAGTTTCTCCCACGCTTCGAATAAAATTGTCATCAGTGTTGATATGTGATGGTTGATCTAATGATATGTGACACTGGCACCTGATTATCCAATCAGACGTCTCTTGGAGGGTGCAACGTATATTGGCTAAATGAGCCCAACCTGACCTTGGGTTATATATATATATATATATATAGCTGGGATAGAATGACTCATGGATGTGGGGCCCACATGCAGATGAGTTAATGACTAATTTTTGGTGATGATATTCTTCTCAACATGGATATCAACCACACAAAAAATCAGCCTGTTCCAACATTTGCAGCCTTGTGAAAAGTGGATTGCAAATTGAAAAATTTTGGACCATCCATTTTCACCGTTAAATTTAGGTCCATATTTGATAGGGTTGAAAGTTTTAAAAAGTACCGATTTTTAGTGAGGATGATCTATTTGGTGAGGAGATCATCCTCACCAAAAATCAGCTCTAAACTCATCTGCATGTCACCCTCTGATTATGCTAAGGCTACCAATATTAATTGCTCTTAATGAAGTGTGAGCCCCACCTCACCAACCAATCACTTATTTGGTGCCACCTCCTACTAGTTATTAGGGCTGCAACTTGGGCGGGCTCAACCCGAGTCCGACGAGCTCAACCCGATGTTGGGGCTCGGGTTGGGTTGGCTTCTTCAGCACTTGGACTCGGGCTCAGGCTTAGTTGATGAGAGCCCGATTAAAATCGTGTTGGGCTCGGGCTGAGGCTTTGAGAAACCCAACCCAACCCGAGCCTGACACAGACACATGATACTTATATCTTCATATATACTAGTGTTATTGACCCGTGCTTAAGCACGGGCGAAGAATTAAGAAAATAAAATATATTAATAAAAATGTAAAATAAATATACGTATGAGAAATAAACTTTGAGTTCATGTATTCAAAATAAACTCTACATCAGTTTTTCTCTCACAAGTCACAACAACTTGATTTTAGGGGAAGTAGAAGGATATGTGATGATGATATAAAATACGTTGAGAAAAACTTTTAATAAGAAAAATAAAACTAAAATCAACAAATACAAATGCAAGTATATATCGTATTTTACGAAGACTTGTAAATAAAAATAAAACTAAAGAATTTCATTGTTATCGATAATGGCAACATCATATAAAAACTTATTGGAGTAAATATTTATTCATGTTGCCACAATTGATATTATTAAAATTAAGGAAAAAGATAAAATTTTATAATAATAATATTTAAAAATGATATAATAATCCAAAGTCACATACATTGGATGATGTTCTTAATTGTCCAATCATACGCTTTGTTTTAAGAACAACTATACATAATCAATTTCGAATAACACCAACGGATTGTTAAGATCACTTTATTTGGTGTAAAATTTGATTAATACCCATTTAAGAAGTTCATTCTTAAGAAATGATTACCATAACTTCTTAAAATAGTCCACTTCCCATCGAATTGTTAAGATAATTTGATCAATGTGAAAGATAAAAATCATAAAAAAAATATTGGTTTAGTGTTTAATAATTTGTGTTTGAAAAAAACTTAACCAACCAAATCTCCAAATAAGAAAAATCCTAATAACCCAAAATATCTAGAATAGAAACACACGAAGATCATCATCAGCATCGGAAATAAGATCACTTACATGTTATAATAAAAAATGGTGGGTCTTGTAAAAATATTATTTCCCCTCTTATCAGAGTCAAAGGAGAGCGTCACTAAGGCAAATATATATAAGAAAGTTCATAAATAGTACACTTTATAATATTTTTGTCAAATCCACCACCGTATGCCAATTAGGAACTTCTATTTATCTTTCCAACTTCTTCAACACCTTAAAAAAGGTGTGCCATAAAGCCACCATTATATGAGTTCACTAAATCCTTACTTTTGATTTTTCTTTAGGTTGGGATTGTTGGGATCCCCATTTTTAATTAAGTTGTTATGATGTCCATAAACTTCAACTCATAATCTGTGATCTTATATGAGCTTTGATAATTTTTAAGAAAGTAACAAAAGAAATAAAGGGAAACTTAGATCCACAAATTAATAAATTGCAATAGGATTCAATTCATTGGCACTTGGTGACCACAAATTTTAGGCACCGAGAAGGTTCAACCACAAATTTTCTGAAAAACTTGGAAAAGAGCTGTTCAATACACAGAAGGGCCATCTCCCATACTTGTATCTGATCCTTGTTTCTGGCTGTAATTTTGGAGGTGGTCCAAACTTCCTTCTTAATGCTCTTTATATAATTGTGTCAACTGGGTCAAATGGCATGACATGCTAACCCAACACGAATTGCAGAGCATGCTAAGCCTCAAATATACGAAAATAATAAGAGTCTAACTAAAGGAGTTTGGAGGTGACCAAAGTGTTCAAAATATAATGAATACAATCTATCAACAAAAATATGAGAAAAATCTGATCCTACCTTTTTTTTTATCTCAGCATCTGAACTTTTTGAGAAAATTTTTGTTTCTGCACTTTTTGGACAAAGCAACAAAATTTTCTTTTACCACAATTACTTAAACCATAAGCTGAGGATGATTCGATTTGCAATTACTTAAACCAATCCACAAAATTTACTGACAATCAACAATATCAAATTTCTCAAGACTTGAAGGATTAAATTTCAGACATATTGAATCTGAATTCACAATGGCACAAGTTAGAAAACTTTTCTTGCATACCTTCCACTGTGAGAAAGTTAAAAGCAATCAAGGTCTTATGGACCGTACATATTCCAGAGCAACAACAGGTCCCATATGCTTATACTCCATCTATAACATTTTAAAAGGTCAGAATCCCTTCAATGCCAAGGGAAAAAGAATAAGCTGATGATATGTTTTAATATTTCTAAATAGATGAAATTGTTGCTTAAGGAAACCCGGGCTCCGAGTCCTAAAACCTAGGAATAATGCATCAGTTAACAGCCAAACACAACGTCCCTAGCCAATATGAGAAATTGATTGATAACAAAAAACAAAAAAAAAAAAAAAAACAGAAGAGTATGTAGTGAATGGGAACTTACCAGATAGCAGAGGACAATGTTGGCACTCCTACCCCGGCCAGCCTTACAGTGGACATAAGTAGTTTTCCCACATGATGCATTCTCTGTGTAAGAAAAAAATTTACATTTCAAGATTAGAAAACGTAAATGAGAGGTCATTTTTAATCTTTACAACTGAAATAACTGATAGAAAATCTTAGAAGAGATACATTACAGCAACACAAACTATTAGATCCGAATCCTAACATGCAACATGTCTTGTTGTGATAAAAACAGAATCTCGTTTACAAACAAATAAAATAAAGATGTACCTAAATTCAATTTGAGAACCAAAATTACAGAACCACCAAAAGCATTAATTTTTTTCCAATAAAATCCTAAAAAATAAATTAGTAACCTAACCAAAATTACAAAATCAATAAAAGCATTGAATTTTTTTTTTATCAATCAAATCCAGTGATAATAACGTCAACTCAAAGAAGCAACACCCCATGACTCAGAATCTTGATTCCATATAGTTTCCAATCCATGGCAATGCACAATGTTAAAATCAAGAGAACAATAAAAGATGGAGTGATGGCATGGACATGGAAGATCCCCGAAAATAAATTAAGAAAAGACATAAAAATAGATTAAAAAAACATGTAGTAAAATAGAAAAAGAAAAATGAGAACTCTTTGAAATGAATAGAAGAAAGAGGATAGGGAAAAACTAAAAAGAACCTGAAAAGATCAAAGAAATCCAACCTTACTAAGTTGGTAAGGTTTGCCACAACCTGGTTCGAACCCCGCCTTCACCCACTGACCACTAACCATTAACCCACTTACCTACTCATAAAATAAAGAAATTTTTAGATTTTTTTTTAGAAGGAAGCAAGAGATTGAGAAGAACCTTGGAAAAACATACTATTTTAGAACAATAGAAGAAAGTAAGTCACTCACTTTAGATTTGGCTGGGATTGAATTGAAGAAATAATTTTTTTCGTGTGTACACATATTCTCAATCTTTAAGCTATAACTTCATAAATATGAGGTATTTTGGTTTCTTAATGTGTGTTACATTTTTGTGTCAAGAATAATTGGATGTAGATCACGCCTCTCTATTGTGGCCATACAGAATTGTTTTGTGGTGAAAAGTACTTACCATGCTGTATCCCTCTTGATATTAGATTTTAAGGAAAACATTTAATCATCAGTTCATCTAGCTTTATTATAACAATTAAAAGTTATTGAAATTCATATGCTTGTTTGATAATACAGAGGCTAAACCTGCATGGATACTATCAAATACTCCACCAGGATATTCTTATAATTTGAAGAATATTTGATGTTAATATAAAATCTATCAAAACTTGTAAAAAAATTAAGAAGACATAAATCTATGTAAGAGAAGGAAATTGTACAATAATTGAATTAAATTTTACCTGTGGCCGCAAGGAGAGGTACTCATTGGAAGCAAATCTCCAAACAATCTGCAAAAATGAAAAAGACCCACTTAAAGAAGAGAACCCGATTTTGTTTTGATGGAATCAGAAGTAAAAAATCAAGAACATGGTGACGTAGATGAGCTCCTTACTGCGCAAGAGAGCTCTTCCCTTAATTGATCCATGCAAGGCAGAGATGAACCCGAAGAAGAAACAGCGGACACCTGTGCAGGTAAAACGTCTTTACCTTCTTCTTCTCTCTCTTCTTTCTTCAATGGGGTTGAGTTTCGATTCCAAGTAAAAAATCAAGAACATGGTGACACAGATGAGCTCCTTACTATGCAAGAGAGCTCTTCCCTCAATTGATCCATGCAAGGCAGAGATGAACCCGAAGAAGAAACAGTGGACACCTATGCAGGTAAAACGTCTTTACCTTCTTCTTCTCTCTCTTCTTTCTTCAACGGGGCTGAGTTTTGATTCCATCGTCTTTGTGTCATTCTCTGCTGATTAATTATACCATAAACCCTTTTTTTTACAATAATTCATTTTCCAACAAACCATTAAAAATCAAGATTCTCCGTCGAGAAAGAAGAACAATATATACCTTCTCCAAGAGTCTCCTCATCATCAAGGTTAAGAACAACAGTGGGGATCGACGTAGGGTTACAATTTCTTTTCTTTTCTGCGACTCTACTCTACCATCATCTCTCTTACAAAGATCTTTGTCCACCGCCCACCGCCCGACATTGTTCACTCGTTTGTGGTCCTTCGTCCTTCGTCCTTCGTCCTAGTTGTTGCCGCATCTGTTGTCACCGTCGGCTGTCTGTCGTATCTCTGTTAAGGTATTTTCTCCCGTTCTTTTCTCTTTTCTTTGGGGCTGCAACTTGGGCAAGCTCAAGGAATGTCCATTGTGATCATGCAATTGTGAGTACTCAAGGAATTGGGATGTGGTTGTGACTTGTGACCATTTGATTATAATATGCATGTTATATGTGGCAAAGGTCCTCCTTGCTTTGATACGTTGTGCAAGCCCACCTGAGATTCCCAAACCAATTGAGATCAAACGAATCCCATCCCTCGCAGCATCAACAAGTTAATATCAATCGGAATGAATCTTAAGGACAATGAAAGCTTCTGGCTTCATCTTTTTCCTGATTTTTTTTCCTTGAAAAACCTACCCAACTCGACCAACCCGACTAACTGACCAACCCGACCGGGCTGGACTCGGGCTGGAATTCTCAGGCCCGACTTCGGGTTGGGTTCGGGCTCGGGCTAAGAGCCTTAAAGGTCAGGTTGGGCTCGGGTTGACCTCGACCCAACCCACCCGAGTTGCAGCCCTACTAGTTCTCCATATTAGTTAGCCATTTCAAAATAAAGTGAAAAAGCATGAAAAAGGCTCTCCAGCAATGTTCCCAACTGCTTAGCCATATTTGGAGATTAGCTAAAAGCACTCCTCTCATCTTCAAATATGGAGATCTATTTCCTTAGCTATATCTCCCAAGCCATGAGACCTTTACCATTGCACCCTTTTAGTATAAAAACATTAAAACAAAAGTTTCTTGCAAGTTCCATGTGGCACACTCTTGGAGACCACTGACTATATAGATGTGTGGCCCATCCTAAGTGATGAGAATCATCCGATTGATATTTTTAGCCGTTGGATTTGATCTTTTCATGGATTGATTTTTAGCTCTCAAGATCATTATTAGGGATATTGAAATCTAACGGCTAGAAATCACCAATCAGTCTAATTTTTTATCTGAGTCCACCAAAGGGTTAGCTAAACATCCATACGATCAATTTTCTCCAAGCGTGTGCCATGTGTCTTAAGTTCCCTTGATAGTGATACAAGAGGACCTAGAGGGGGGTGAGTAGGTCTATTAATTAATGTGCTTGAATGGAGCAATCAATCAAAGACAGTAAATGTAAAGAGACAACAATCCACAACACAAGAATATATAGTGGTTTGGTGTATCAACACACCCACGTCCACTCTTAGAATAGATCCACTGAGCTTGTCACCTTTTTAACTCAATATTTAAGCAACTTTACAATATTGAATAGGGTAAAGATCCCGGTCTCGATCGCAATCGATATGGACGGAGTAAGGTCGTAACCAAACTCTTACTCAGTGAAGATTCACTTGACTTGAGCAGCACAACAGTATGAAATGTGATTTATCAATCAAGGAAAAACTCTCTTCTACCAAACAAGTTACCTCTCAACCGAGATTGACAAGGAACAGAGCTTCGATGTTGTTGAAGCTAAACCAAGCCTGCAGATCGAAACCGCATCGCGTACCAATCACTAAGTTGATCCGGAGCTGAAGAGTACAGATCATCAAAGTCGATCTCCCACACAAGACTAGCAAGCTAGACCACCGAAGCAAGTACACCACAAGGATAGCAGGGGAGCAAATGAGCAAGAACAAAAGATTTACATCTTAGAACAATTCTCTTGGTAAATAGAAACTCAAGAGAAGGCTAAATGAATTGGTAAGTAATGAAGGTAGGTGGAAGGGCTATTTATAGAAGGAGGGGTAGGGAAATGTGCGCACGCTATTGGAGGGTATACTGGACCGGTCAACCGGTCATACCACCGATCATCCGGTCTGACAGAAACTCTCAACCTTTCATGATATGTTGGGGTGCTTCCAAATGTGTCAGAGTGGACTTCCTGTGGATTTCCCAAGTCCAACATTCCTCAGTCTCCGCTCCCGCCATTCAAATCACTACGACATGCTTTTCCAGGTCCAAGATCGAGAGCTAATAGCGGTAACATAAATACCCAAGGTTGTTATGGAATTGACAACACAAGGTATACTTATCAGTGTCCACGTCCCTTGAATGCCTCTCTTGAATTTTACTAACAATTTTAGGATATTTTAGTCATTTTACTAGATTTCTTGGCTATTTGGGAGAAGCTGATGGAGATAACACCTTTTTGTTAAAGCTCTCATCGGTGCAAAAAAAAAAGGCTAATTGTTAGCCGAACATAAAAATAGATATGGATAAACTATTGGAGATGCTCTTAGGGGTGGCAATTTTGCACATGGCCTGGGCTAGCCCGCCAAACCTCCGTGCCGGACTTGGGCTTGAGATTTGAGCCCGTAGACCGGCCAAGCACCCTCGCTCCTTAAATTTTGATTTTTGAAATCTCCTCCCCAAAAATTTTGATTTTTGAAGTCTCCCCCTCCCCCAAAATTTGATTTTTGAAGTCCACCCCTTAAAAAAATTTAATCTTAATGTTTTTCTCTCCTCACACACTTAATTTTAAATGGACAACAATGGGTTTTTATTCTTTTTATTTTCTTAACTTATTTGGAACCAGGCCGCAGGCTCATCCCAGTCTACCCTTTAGGCCAACAGGTCGAGCCCGGGCTTTACTTTTTCCACCAGGCCCAACCCGATGGGCCAAATTGCCACCCTTACTCCTACTCCTATTGATGTATTTGTAAGAAGGATGAGTTACACTTACACCTCACCAACCCATTAGTTATTAGAAAGGGTTGGGTAGTTGTTTCCTTAACTCTCTCTCTGGTTTGCAAGTCCACTTAGGGATCTTTCAAACATTTGTATGGTCATAGATCTCTAAGAGTGTTCCACATGGCATTTTATAGATGCGGCCTGTAAATGTAGTTAAATATTTATCAAAGGACTGTATTGAAAATATAATTAATGGCATGAAAATGAATGAGTACATGACATTGAATGATTTTTTTTGTTGGTAGAGAGAGGCATTTATTGGGTCGCTCTACGGGCACCCACGTCTTTCGGCTGGGCACCCCACTTGAACCCAAATGCCCCTCCTTCAGCCGGGCACCCACCCATCTCTTCTCTCTCCCTTCCTCTCTCTCTCTCTACTGTAACTCCTTTCCCCTCTCTCTCTACTGTAACTCCCTCCCCCCTCTCTCTCTCTACCCTCTCTCTCACTCTCCCCTCTCTCTCTCTCTCTCTCTCTACCCTCTCTCTCACTCTACCCTCTCACTCTCCCCCCCTCTCTCTCACTCTACCCTCTCACTCTCCCCTCTCTCTCTCTCTCTCTCTCTCTCTCTCTCTACCCTCTCTCTCACTCTACCCTCTCACTCTCCCCCCCCCCTCTCTCTCTCTCTCTCTCTCTCTCTCTACCCACACTAAAAAAAAATCAGAGAAGAAGAAGGAAGAAGAGGAGGAGGAGGACGCCATCGCCGTAGGTACGTCTCTCTCTCTCTCTCTCTCTCTCTCTTGCCGGAGGTGGTGGTGTTGGAGTGGTGGTTTGGAGCACCCCATACTCCCACAATTTTTTTTTTTTTGCCTTCACGGCCTGGAACTACCGTGGCCACCATGGCAGCCACAGCCTAGAACTACCATGGCACCCACGCCCAAGCCAGCCGTGGTCACCATGGCACCCACGGCCAGGAGCCCAAGTCAGAATTTTTTTTTGGATTTTAATGTGGGTGAGAGAGAGATAGAGAGGGTAGAGTGAGAGAGAGAGAGGGAGAGTGAGAGGGTAGAGTGAGAGAGAGGGTAGAGAGAGAGAGGGGGAGGGAGTTACAGTAGAGAGAGAGAGAGGGGGGGAGGGAGTTACAGTAGAGAGAGAGAGAGGAAGGGAGAGAGAAGGGATGGGTGGGTGCCCGGCTGAAGGAGTGGCATTTGGGTCCAAGTGGGGTGCCCAACCGAAAGACGTGGGTGCCCGTAGAGTGACCCTTATTGAAAATAGGTGCCTATGTTTATTTGATAGGCAACTAAAGCGGAAGGCATGCCCCGACCCCAATTTTGGCTTTATAATAGTAATAGATAATACAATATAAAAACAATAATGAGAGGCTAGTAGATTTTGATAAGGCCACCGATATTAATTACTTTTAATGGAAATTTTTTGAAACAAAACTACATTTAAGGCTATTTTTCAAAACAAACCGAATTTTTGTAAACTTGTCAAAGCAAACTTAAGACGCCAAACCGTTTGGTGTGTGGCTCCAAAACTTCTAAATGGCCGAATTACCCTCCTAAATGGAGATGCCTAACGGTTCAACATCTAGAATTACCAAACGCCATACGCTTTGGCATCTGAACATTTGAAATGCCTAACTGTTAGGCGTTTTGTAATTCCAGACGTCGAACCATTTCGTGTTTGGTTGTTTTAGATGCCAAAAAAAATACCGCCATCTCCTTCTCCTTTTTTCCAACGACGGGTGAAAAAAAGGCCAAAAGTCAAACTATTTGGCGTCTGTTAATGTTAGAAGCCAAAACGTTTGGCAACAGATACTAACATACACCAAACAGTATGGCATTTGATATTAAGAGACGCCGAATCGTCAGCGTCATTTTGAGGACAATTCGGCCATTTAAAATGTTCGGAGCTATACACCAAACGGTTTGGCGTCCTAGGTTTGTTTTGACAATTTTAAAAAAGTTCGATTTATTTTAGAAAGAACGTTAAATGTAGGTTTGTTTCAAAAAAATTCGGTACTTTTAATGAAGTGTGAACCCCACCTCACCAACCAATCATTTATTTGGAGCCAGTTCCTGCTCCTAGATGTCTTTGAAAGAAGGATGAGTTACACCTCTCCCTCTCTCTCTCTCTCTCTCTCTCAACCCTTGTCCCTAACTGATTGGCGTGGGACCTACTTATTTAATGAGACATTTATTTATTTACTTGGGGCTTCCGGATCAAAGTTAGAAACATTTGGGATCACAGGAGCGAGCCTGTGTTTGATGGCCCGGGACAATTCAAAGTTTGATGGCCCCCTCTAAAATGCCATGTGGAGAACTCTTTAGGGTCTACTTACCTTGTGGATATTTGGTCCACCTCTTGATGAATCTACCGATTAAAAATCAGTATAATTAGTGATTTATAACAGTTGGATTTAGCATTTTATTAACATGGTTTTTGACCCTTGGTTTTTAGTTGCTAAAATATAACTAATATAAATCACCGATCAAGCTGATCTTTGGTATGTAGGTCCTCTGAGAGGTGGTCCAAACATCCATAAGGTCGGTGGGCCCTAAACTAAGCTCCAATTTGCATTTTTGGGAGGGGGACACAATATGAGCCACGTGACATATACTCAGAGTACACTGACTGTATGGATGTTTGGCCAGTCCTTTGGTAGACCTACAAACAAAAAATCAGCCTGATTAGTGATTTAAAACCTTTGGATCTTTGTACCCAAATAATGGTCAATAATGCTCAAATTTCAACGGTTAAGATCAACCCATGAAAATGACTTTAATCCAACGCTTAGAAATCACTGATCAGGTTAATTTTTTGTTTGTACATTCACCGAGGGATTGGCCAAACATCCATACGGTCAGTATCCTCTTAGAATGTGCCACACGTGGCTCATATTGGCTACAGTCAGCGAAGTTTTACTCCTCTCATTATCTACTGTACACTTTAAATGTACAACGACAGACCCTATAACTACCCAAAGAAAATCCGTTAGGATTCTGTAGAAAGAAACAGACATGACCACCACCACCACCACCACCACCACTTCTCTTCTTCTTTTCTTTTTTCTCTCTCTCGCCTTATTTCCTCTCACATCTCTCGCTGGATCATCCTCTCAATGCAAAGCATGGCTCGTCCAGTCTATTCCCACCGACATGCCCCACCTCCCTCGCGTCCCCGGCGTTCTCTCCACCGGTAATAACTAACTAAATAACTAACCCACTAAGACCGTTTAAAACAACTATTTTTTTGTCATTCTGTGTTTTTTTTTGTCGTTGACTAACCAAATTAAATAACGTAAAATCTTCACCGGAATCTGACGAACATTAGCCGATGTATTCCGGTGGTTGGCCGGAAACTCTACTCGGAGACTGGACATAATTACACAGAACTGGCAGCTCTTATCCCAACCCGATAATCCTCAGTCGGGTGACTATGGCTACTCTAAAGCCGACATGGAGAGATTTGGAGCCAACAATGGTTTCGAAGTCTATAAGTCGATCGAAAATGCTGCCGATCGCAATGTTAATATCAGGTATATCTCTCAGTTTTATTGTTCAATTTTCTTGTTAGGGTTTAGGGTTTAGGGTTTTACTGTGGTTCAGGACTCTATTCATTTGTATTTTGTTGCCTTCTGGTTGAATTATCAAATTAATAAGAATGACACCGCTTATCCTTCCAATTACACGGCTAAAATCACCATTCTGTCTTCATTGTGGATTTGTATTTTTATAGGATTTTACAGCACACTGGGTTCTATCCTGACTACAACAAAGAATCATCCAGTCTTGCTTCGGGAAGGCCAAATGTGAAGAATGTAACCTTGCTGCTTAGTGACTGGTGGGGATCCGGCTTCATTCATGCAAAAGTTTGGATATCAGATCGTAAAGACATCTATGTTGGATCTGCCAACAATGACTGGAAATCTCTCACTCAGGTATTCATAATAGTGCTTTAGAAAGCTTACAATTCTCTGATGAAAGAATGCGTGATCTCCCATTTTTATTTTTTATTTATGCTTCTGTGCATGTGTTTAATTAAAAGTGAGATATATTGGGATACATTTACCCACCAACAGAGTAAACAACAGTTATCAGTCAAATGCTCCAAGTGTCTCAAATGAGGAATTTACTTAACAAACTAAGCAATCATAATCCTGTACAAGTAGAAGATGGAAAAAATGGTTGTAAATATAAACGCTTGTAATTTGCTTTTATTTTTTAATTTTTTTATTTTTTTATTGCAGGTCGGGGTCTGCCTAACCCCATTTTACTTGCCCAAACAGAAGAATGTGTGGCAACCAATTTATGAAGCTGATTCATCAGAAAAGAATGTTATCCTTTCTCGACCAACAGTTTTCTTATTAATATTGTGTGTTGATGAAAATGACACTTATAAAAGAATATGTAAAAAGAAAAATGAAAACTAATTCCTTGACAGTACATTCGGAAGTATCGAAGTACATGTTGACTCTTGTATTGGTGTCCATAAGTGTTGGCTTGTGTGTCTAATATATTTTGGGAGAGTCGGAAATATCATATACTTTGGCTCATAGACAATAGATAATCTAGGATGGAAACCTGTGCAAATAAGAACCATTATGGTGTGCACCTGAGGCACACTGTGTGCTCAAGGATCATGGAGACCCATTGCACATCTGGTGATGCCACCATTCATGAGGCGCTGACAATTCAGATGTGCGACAGGGATTCATGTGGCTCTAGAGTACACAGTGTGCCTCGTAATTCTCCCAAAATTAATATGCTGTTTCATTTTTCCTGTATCTTTCGATCTATGTGACAAGGACATGGACATGTGTGTTGGTGTCCAGCATGGCTACAGAATGTCAGACACGCTGATCCTGCAAACCCAATATGTCAACACGCCTGTACAGTTCATTCATTATGCTGAAAGATATATCTTTAAATACTTTAATCCATACTAAGTATGCAATATAGGAAGAATGTATTTAGATTAAGTTGATATAAATTAAAATCACATAACCCATATACAAATAATAGCTGAAAAGAAAAAAATTGAATATATTGAGATTTGTTTGAAAAGATGAGTCGGCATGTGTTCAACACGTGAATAAGGCAAGTTGCCTGTCACGGCAAATTCTTAGAAAACGGGGTATCCTTGTTACATAATTTTGGATTGTAATGTTTGGAATAATTTCTTTGCACTTTCTCAAGACATTTATTCACTTTAACTTCCACAAAATCAGTAAAATAGGAGACTAACATACCATCTGAATATTTACTGAATGGCATCCTCCCTTGCTGATTATAACCAAAATTGGGGCCTCAGCATCACAACTCTATTTGGTTCCAGGGCTGTTAGATGGTTGTTGAGAATTGTGGGTTCGATTTTTGGAAGCTAAGTTAGACGCAGGCACATAATCGGATGATGGCCTTCTTGGCACAGCTTGCATGTTCTTACCCTTTTTAGTGTTTGCCTTGGCTACAAGATGGGCGCCACACACCAAAGAGAGAGTAGAGCTGTTTGCTTTTCAATAAATATAGTTTCTAGAGAGTGTGTGTTCCTTGAAGGGAAACAAATTGAGATTATTCTCTGAATCATTGGCTTTCCTTGAAATGCCCCTTTCACAATTATGAGCAGTCTTGTAAAATTGTCCATGATTAGAATTGGAAACACATAAGTAGTAGACCTAAAGCATTCATGGTGAGATCACCACTTGGGGTGTTTGGTCGTGGCTTGTGAAATATCGATACGGTCGTAATACAAGCTTGATGGTCCAGAAGCTATTTTAATTAGACTAACAAAAAAAACTTCCAAAAGGATGGGATAACATTTTTCAGGTTTCCCATTTAACTTCTTTGGAATTGTTTCTCTTCATTTTGGAGTAGAATTCTCCATCTATAACTGTTTAAATACAGTTTTTTTCATCCCCACCTATATTGTGGGTCAATGAGATGAGGAGTCAAGCTGCATAGATGGTGTAAGGGCATAAAGTTACTACTCAATCTAGCCATAAATGTGTTATCCTGCCCTCGTGTCGACCCGCTATTCAAAATATTGATAGCATCTTTGTCCTGGGTATCTACTTGAGGATGATGAAGGGATGATCCTGACTTCCATTGGAAAGTAATCAGGTGATAAGCGAACCAAACTTTTTTGATTTACCTACAGAAAATGCTCAGTGACCCGACCTCTACAATTATCCGATATTGTTCATTCCTATCGTTCTTGGAGATTACAAAACCAATCTCTACTTGACGATGGCACATACCCTAAACGACTATACGAGAGGAAGGATGACTGCAAATAAAAATAGTCCCTTCTATCCCAAGTATGGATTATGGAGTCCCTGTTGGACCTCCTATATATACTCTACTTGTTTGACTTGAGCGTCAAAGCTTTTTGTTCCAAGTTCTAATGCAAGTGCCTAAGCAGCCCATTGTTTGAAGTTAGGAGGATTCAGTATATTTAGAGTTGAGGTGTGAGTTGAAGATCCAACCATTGCCTGGATTTTACGCCTCAGATGGTGTCACCACCATAAAGGGGACTAGCTTCCAAGATGAAGGAGGTGTTGGGAGCGATCATCTCCCCGTTTCAAGGTGCTTTTGTGAAGGGAAGACAGATTCTTGATGGGATTCTGATAGCTAATCGGTGTATTGACTCCAAAATCAGTGCTGGTTGGCATCGTGAGCAAGATAGATATGGAAACATATTATGACCACGTGTGTTGGGACTTTCTCATGTATCTGCTCGGTAGGATGGGTTTTGGCCTCAAGTGGAGGGGATGGATCAAGGAGTGCATCTCCTCTGCGACGTTCTCAATCCTAGTGAATGGGTCTCCTGCAGGGTTCTTAAAAAGCTCGAGGTGTTTGACACAAGGCGATCCTCTATCTCCTTTTTTGTTTGTGGTAGTGGTAGTGGTTGGAGCATTAGGGAGGATGACGGAGAGAGCAATGGAATGTGGTTTTATTGAAGGTTTTCAGTCTAACAGTAATGGTCCTATGATATCCCATCTCCAATTTGCCGGACACGATCTTCTTCTCTAAGGCATCCCATAGCCAACTCAGACATCTAAGATGTATTCTGATATGTTTTGAAGCAATCTCGGGCATCATGTTTAATCTTTCTAAGAGTGAGGTTTTTGGGGTGGGTGAAGTGCCCAATTTAAGGGGTTTGGCCATGTGCTTGGGTTGAAAGGTAGGTCTGTTGCCCATATCCTACCTTGGGCTCCCTTTGGGTGCCATGTATATGGATAAAAAGACTTGGGATCCTTTGGTAGAAAGATTTGGGAGAAGATTTGCGGCTTGGAAGAATAGATTCCTAATGAAAGGTGGAAAGGTAACTCTTATCAAGAGTACCCTTTTTGGATTATCCATCTACTACCTATCTTTGTTCTCCATTCCTGCCAATGTGGCTTAAGGTTTGGAAAGCTTATGAGAGATTTTCTATGGCAGGGAAAATATGAAATCCATAAGTTTCATTTGGTGGAGTGGGAGAGAGTGTGCAAGTCCAAAAAAGAGGGAGGATTGGGGTTCAGACACCTTAGAGATATGAATGGGGCGTCGTTAGGAAAGTGGTTGTGGAGGTTTATCGAGGAAGAGCATAGTTTGTGGAGAATAGTGATTGGTAGAAAGTTTGGGGTCTCTCAGAGTATATGGGATAGTGATCCAGTGTTATCTTCATATGGAATTAGCTTGTGGAAAGAAATATTGAAGATTCAAATGAGTTTCGATAAGTGAATCCAATTGTTGGGAGGGGTGATAAGATCTGCTTCTGGGAAGACCCTTGGTGTGGGGAGGATTCTCTTCAGGATGCATTCCCGACACTATATCACATTTCCATCCTAAAAAGGGCCAATGTTCAAGATTGTGTTGATAGAAGGGAAGCTCGAGTATTGTGGAACTTTGGGTTCAGAAGGAATATCAACGATTGGGAGATGGACAGTCTTGCTTCTTTTATGACCCAGGTTGGGGAGGTCCCTTTGGGGACACTGGAGGCAGATAGGAGGGTGTGGAGATAGGACCCTAAAGGAACCTTCACTGTTAGATCGTTTTTCTCTTAGTTCGGTTCGAGCGGTCAAAGGTGTTTCCCAGCTTCTCTAGTTTGGGGGGTCCCTATTCCTTTCTAAGTGAGATTCGTTGTGTGGACAACGGTGTTAAACGAGATATTGATATTGGATCACTTGAACAATAGGGGAATGATGATTCTGAACAGATGCTGCTTGTGCAAGTCTGAGGCCGAATCTGTGGATCATTTGCTTATCCATTTTCCTTTCACTCTTGAAGTGTGGCAGGTCTTCTTCTTCATTGTTCGCATTTCTTTCGTGGTTTCTAAATAGGTGATGGGCATTATCCGGGGTAGTTCGCTTGAATTTTTCAAGGGGAAGGGAAGAATTCTTTGGCGATTTCTCCCGTTCGCCGTAATGTGGGCTGTATGGAAGGAGAGAAATTCCCGCATACTTGAAGGGAGGAAGAGGACGTGTCTACGGTGGTGCTGAATGTCAAAGCCTTGTTATATTTTTGGACATTCTCAAAATCTGAGTTTAGAGGGTGTTTTTGAATCTTTTGTGTTTAGATGGGATGCACTATTAGAAGATTTCTTATTTCCTTAAGTTGGTTTTGTCCCTTTTGGTGTATGTATGTTCTATTGGGGTACCCAAATTAGGATCCCACCATAGACTTGTACCTTGTCTATATTTTGGCTCGTTCACTATGTGTCCAAATTGTGTACTCTTGGTTTCTTTTGAAATCTAATCGAATAAGCTTTCAATTAGTTGTAAAATTAAGGCATTCAAACCCTTTTAACCCACAACAATAAGGCTGCTAGTACAGTGACGAGATTAGGCTGTGTCATTCTCCTCTTTTCTTGTATCTTGCATAAGCCTTTGTATTATAAAGCGTGAGATTCAATGCTCCTCAGGAGCACCATAATATGCTGCTCCCCTCTTGTTTCTGTTGCTGCATCAGAAATGCTATCTGTACTTTAGATTCAATTTTGTTGTACCGGAATAGTATTTTCTATTAGCAAATAGTGCATCTGAATACTTTGTCGTGCCACAGTTGATGCTTCTTTATTGTTTAATTGTCTTGGCTATGTTTACTTGTCACTGTCAGTTGAACCATGAAGTGGTTAAGGGTTTCACCAATTTTCAAATGTTTCTAGGTGAAAGAAGTTGGAATATATCTTGTTGGTTGTCCGAGCATAGCAAAGAAGGTGGAGGTCTACTATGACAACCTATGGAAACTTGCATCTATTAATTCTTCAGCTTATACAAAAACAGTTTGGGATCAACAGTGGCAGATTAATAGAAAAGTTCCTTGTTGGTCACATTTTCTTAATTTTGAAGAGAGATGCAGGTATGACAGAGGAAGTTGATTATCAGCATATACTAGACACCAAGTTTAGTTTGATTTGTTGTTGCTTCACAATTGCTATGAAATTATGAATGTTTATAGGCTATCGTTAAATGTCTTGGTCATTATGCTTTTTTTTAATACATAACTGTGAAATTTTGTATTAATATAGTAAAATTATAAAAATGGGGAAGGGATTTTTTTTCCTTTTAATGAGAGAGTATTATACTAAATTAAAATATATGGAGATATACATGTAATGGGAAAAGCATTCCGGAAGGATAAAACAAAAAAGTACATAAAGATATACAAAGGCCTGGCTGGTGGCTAACCCTCCATGAATAGTGAACTCGCAGTTGAAAGAAATAGTCCTCCATCTTCATCCCCTAGAACTCTTTCACAATGATTGCCCATTACATCATGAGCCACCCTATGAACTTGTACACATCTTTAAAATTTCTTCTCTTTCACTCTTTCCAAATACCCTGATGAAGAGAATTAGGAAGAATCATCAAAGGATCTTCCCAAGACAACTGAATAGCTTGCTAGACCAAGAAAAGAAAACATCTTCCATATCTCTTGACTCTTGGAAACACTCAATGTCGGACAACTATATGAAGAAGTTCCAAACCTCCTTGACAAACTTATAATAAATGAATAGATGATTAACATTTTTTTCTTACTTCTTACACAAATGCATCTATTTGGGATCATCATCCTACGATGGATAAGATGATCAAGTGTCAAATTTTGTCTAAAGCAACCATCCATATAAATACCTCCATTCTACGGGGAACTGCTTTCCCCATATTCTTACAACTAAATATTTATCGCAGTAAAAACACACAAACGCTTCATATTTGTTGGAATGTGAGCCTCTTCTAGACAATTTAGAAGGATGACACACTCCTCAATCTCCCTGCTCTTTAGGTTCCTTGCAAGGTAGTAAATTTGATGTTGAGGTATATTTCAACCTCCCGGGAAAGGAAAGTTTTCGGGTAAATTTGCGCCAGTGTGGAAAAAATGCATTTTTTTGGGGAAATGATGGAAATATTGGGGAAATTTTTGTTGAAACTTTAGGAAATCATAAAACAACCATGAAAACACACTCATAAGCCAATAAACTATAATAAACAACCATATACAGTGTGAAAATGAATGTTCATAGCGATCTAGTACATGCTAAAGTAGGCATTTGAAAGTCTGATAGTTTAACACAACTGAAATTACACATGAAAATGATTATAATCACTAAATCATGTCACATTAAGTATGTTAGTCAAATTAAAAGGGTGCATGACATATCAAAAATGAGGTCACAGCTAGCTACTACATAGAAAGTGTGTACCACGTAGCATTTGAAGGCAGTGTGGGGCCAAACTTTGTATGAGGCCCGTTCCAATACAAGCCTAGCTCATTTATATAGTTTTTTGAGAAACTAGCTCATATGTATAGTTGCTACATTGGTTAATAGCTGAATAGTTGCTATATTGGGCAATATTGTATGGTTGGACCTTCTTTTACAGTCAAATGTATCAATTGGCAATATCTACAACAAGCTATTAACATATTTAAGGTCCATAGGCCACCCCATTGGATTGTCATCAAGGTTCTTATGATGTGAATCTCAAGAACCATCTAGCGATGTGGATTTATAAAATGCTAACATCTTCAATGCCCATTTATAAATGTCTCAATTCCCAACCACATATATTCTTAAGTATTAATCAAGGGACATTTATGTAGACTGGATTAGATATTGCTGATCCAAAAGATATAGACTAGGCCTTTACCAATAAAAAGGAAAAAGAAAGAAAATAAGATATTGACTTAGTACATATGGTAGTACTTAAAAAATTTGATGTCCAACCGTGGACATCAAACGTTGATGTGTCCCCTAAAGTGTCACGTGGCACACTCTTTCAGACCCACTGACCCCATGAATGTTTAGCACACCCCATTGTAGACCTACATGCCAAAAATCATCCTAATTGGTGATTTCTAGCCCTTCGATTTGGGTACCCCAAAAAATGATCAAATCTGGTTCTTTTTTTTAATGCAAAATACCACTTGCTATTTAAAAATTTTGAAGAAAAAACACGATTCATTGAAATTTTGTCGAAATGAAGTGATTTTGTGTAGTTTTGCAAAATGGCATGTTAGTTGATTTCCATTTCGGTTTCCCTTTCTTGGGAAAGGGAAATGTTTTGCTAAATATACGAAATTTAATACTTTGGTTCCTCGTAAAGATCAGGCACCAAACCACCACTTCATTTCTTCAATTACAATAAGGTTTACCTTTAACCCCTTAATAGGGACCAATCTATAAAGCTGCAAGCACACCTTACAGAGCTTACCAACTCTTCACTGGTCATCCTCCCAAAATCTATTCTTTTCCACCTCGAAACTAGTACTTTGACAAATTCTTCTTGATTCTTCATAAGCCACTTCAAACACCCACACCTTCAGAAGTTGTAACCTCCGACAATTTCAATTCCTACTTTGCACAATATACTTATGGCCAATGATCCATATCCGAAGATCATTATCTTCCTTACCAAATCTTGCCAATCATTTTCCTAGAAGTGTGTTATTCATCTAATACCTTCTCAAATCTAACCCCCCATACTTATTTTCCCGGCACAACAATTTCTAATTTACAAGAGGGAATCTTGTTATTTGCTCTTCTATACCTTTCCACAACTCTTTGAAACCTTTAATCTTTTGGTAACCGAGGTGGGCATCTTAAAAAGAGACTTGCTAGCGTATACTGGAAGGCTAGCGTACTTCTAATCAAATTAATTCTTACGCTAAAAGAAAGATGACTCTCAACAAGTCAATTACATTTCCATTTTGTTTATTACCATATCACAAATACTCTTTGAATGGAAATAACCCCAAAAGGAAGCCCTAGATAGCATAAAACCTCCCAAGTAAATCAACCCATGCATCTTCACAATCATCAAAGGTTCAATCTCCATCATCACCAATTTCTATAAGGAGACTTTTTCTCAGTCAAATCGAAGTTTAGCCACCACTCAAAACACCAAAGAATTTCATGTAAGTTGGCCACTTCATCTCTAGAAGCACATACCAAGAATAGATAATGAAGTCATCAACATGCATGCTTAAAATTCATTTCCTCGATATTTTGCCAAATCTCATTCTTTCCTTATCACATAATTTAAGAACTTACACTTCAAATGATTATAAGCCTTCTTCAAATCAATCTTACAAACCACTCCCATGCCTCCCTCTCGGAATTTTTAGACTACATACTCACTTGTAATCAAGACACCATTGGTTCACTTTAATGAAAGCACCTTGGTAAGCCCCAACCACCTTATCAATCACCTCCTTCAAGTGACAAAAGAGGAGCTTAATAACTATCTTGTATACACGGCACACAAGGCTAATAGTGCGGAATTTTTTCAACTCCTCCGCTTCTTTTAGGAATAAGAGTAGTAAAAGTTGCATTAGAGCCTTTGTCCCCTTTCATGGAACTCAGCTAAATACTTTCATAAGGTCGACTTGAATTATATTCCAACATAGCTTGTAGGATGCCATTGTGAATTTAACCAGACAAAGCTTTGTCTCATAAAAGCTTTAATTACCTGCATGCACTTCATCCTCTTCAAAGCCACACCTTCTTCTCCTTCCAAGTGTTCAAGTGAATTCAAAGAGTATAGGTTTTCGTAGAACTTAGAGCTTTCCTTCTGAATAACGGATTTCTCTTTGCGTTAGCACAAAAATGGGAAAAAAAACATAGAATTTTTATATCCACTTGAAGCCTTTTGAAAAAAAAAACAAAAGTTGATAAGTAATCAATGTATATATTAATGAAAAAAAACTACACTGCTTGGCCGCAAGCGCTTGACTTGCCCTGAAACCATACCTGATATGCAGACCTCCTGCATCTCTCAGTTGAATGACTTCTTCCCATTTCACCAGGGAGAATTTCCTCTGTGGCCCTGACTTCCCACCTAGAGTAATTTCCTTGTCATCTTCTTTCATTCTTCTGGAAAAGGAGCCTTAAATACAAAAAAGAAAAAGTTATTGAAAGAAAGCGCATTAGCTTAGATACAAGAATGCATTGACTAGAGTTAATGCCTAAAGAAAGGCCTCAAAATTATACACCAACTACAAACAGGGAACATCAAAAAAAATATTTAAGTTGGATCGATTCGATTTGTACAAAATTGCACAAATCAGCTCGAAATCAGATCTTTTCAGCATGAATCCCCATGCAAGGTCTAGGGATTGTTTTAGGGACCATTTTTATCGAAAATTTAATCTCTAAGTGTTCAAATGGTCTCTAGGTCACTTACCATCCTAAGGTGTGAGTTGGTGAAGCTTTCTCAAGGTCTTCAATCTTCACAACCGGCTTCATAGGACAATTGACACTACAAGGATTCGATGTGACTGACCTAATAAGCCTATGACCTATGTCAACGGAATTTGCCAAATACATACAAGGACATGAAACATGGACTTTACAGGAAGCAGGTGTTATAAGGAAGCCATAGGGTTTGGAATGCCTGGGAAGCGTCCATAATATATAATATTATTGTCACATGTCTAAAATGTATAATTAGTTAGTTAATAAATTTATTTGAATTTTATAATGTTATTTTTGTGGTAGAATGCATTATCTTAATAACTTTTAAGTTCTTCACAACATTAGAGAATCATTGAGCTTTGTTTCCGAAATTTCATGTCAAATGCTTCTTATTTAACTGAATCAAGAGTGCGTCCCAAATAAGTTCAGGGTTTCTATCAACTTAGAACCGCAAGTCTGAAGAGCCCCCAAGTTAGAAGCACGGAAGTGCGGCTCTAGAGCGGAAGAACCACCCTACATAGGAGTTTCTTGCAACTAAGGTTAGAAATAATAATGCGTAGGGGTAATTTATTAAAATATATACTAATTTATTGAACAATAGGATACGATATGACATTTATCCATATTCCATTTTACGTGATGTGTATCATTATTTAGGGTTACTGACATGTGCCTTCTGAGAATTATATTTAATACCTTGATGGAGATAGGATGTCAGTTTGCAAGAGAGAAATTTGGGGAAAAAAAATTCTGATGTACCATTCATGTCAGTTGGGTGAAAATCTGTCCTCTTGTTTTTCATGGTAGATTTATTTATGGAACTAAACTATCAGTACAGTTGTTTATCTTTCCATCATTACAATATTGAGTTGGATGGATAAATTTAATGGGGACTTTCATCTATGTGCCCCTTACTGAAATATTATTTCTCTACCAAATTAAATTAAGTCCAATGATAGAAATGCTGCAAGCATAAATACAGTGAACTGTATAGTTCATATCTTCTCACAAGGTATTTGACACACATATCCAATGGATATGCAAACATTATTATGGTGGGTTTGAGGGCCTCATCCCCTAATTTATTATGGAGGTGCTGCGATCTTGAGGTCATGGGTTCAATCCCAGCTCACCCACCAAGCAAAGCAGAAGGAAAACTCTTTATGCAGCTTATATATTCAGTTAACGTTATGAAATTCATTTTTTGACAGATCACCTCTTCCTAGTTACGTTGAGGTTCCCCATGTAGCAGGCTATCCAATACTCTCAGACCCTTATATGTTTCAAATGCCAATTGAGACTCCCAGTTACAATAATTCAAGTTCGCAGCAGCACTCCAGCTATCTCTCTTTTGCTCCTCCCGAGGTAACTTACCGATTCTTAAAGCCTTTGTTTGCTAACATGCTTCGTTCACTGGATAAACTTGTTAAAATTTGATAGATCAAATTATTAAGACCATCAACTGACTTAGGAGACCTCATTGGTGGGATCCTTCAAATGTTAGATCCCACCTCCATGGTTGTGTACCATGTGTTCCATTTGCAATTTGTAGACTGCCTTTCAGTTCTATGTTATGTGTACCTCAGATGTTCTCCAACATGTGTGTGCTAGTACAATTTTATGCCCCAATATGTTCTGATGTAAGTTATTTTCATTTTTTTAAATATATTTTCTGCAGCTGTCATTTGGCAAGTTCCAGGCAGATGAACAGGCATGGGTGGATACAATTAAATCTGTGGGGCCCTGGGAAACTGTTAGAATTAGTACCATGAACTGGCTGGGTCAATCTCAAGACATGAAGCAAACAGTGTATTGGTCTTCCATTTCATCTGCAATATCAGAGGTAACTTGATTTCCTTATCTGGTTAAAACTTATCTCTGTTGTTCACTTTTAGTATCAGCATAAGGTTGATTAACCCAAATGTGCATGTGGAGCATCAAGCCATCAACCGTCCATTTCAGGTTTATTTAATAGTCCATGTGGGACCCATGGTTGCATCACCAGGCATCTAGCCGTGAACATGATGAACTGAAATGAACAATGAATGATCATGTGTATATTCAGACCATTGGTCTTGGGTTGATTCTATAATTTCTTTTACATATTGGAGCATGGGCAAAACATTTTTGTGCCGGAATCACCAACTCAGCAATGAACGGTACTTTTTCTTTGGCTCGTTTATAACTACACATATTTTGAACTCAAGATTAAGTCAAAATTGACATGGGGTTGTCCTGAATGTGATTTCTATACTCCAATCTCCATCTGAATAACTGAAGAAGGATTCCATAGTCTCATAAACCATCCCCCCTCATGGATATGTTACAACTCATGCTAATCTAGTTATCTTATCCACCTGATGTGTGGACATTTTTAGAACCATTAACCATGCCCAGTTCAAGTTTTAGCTCTGGATCAGTCTAGATTGGAAGTTAAGATCGTTCGTAGGGCAGTATCATGGATGCAGCGTACTGGTTGAATTATCTACCATGATGCAAGAGGGCGGCACATTTATGGTAACGGGTGAAGGCACCAGCCAACCTCTATGGTGTTTATTAGAGAATATGCATTTTGGACTCAGCTTTATTGCATGTTACAAATTGCATTGTACTTCCATTTGTTGGGAAGTTATCACACATCTTTTATGTATCAATCTGAATTTGCATGTCCTAACAGATTATCTAATAATAGGTTGTCTTCTCCAAGCATGCAATAGTCAAGATACTAGTGGCATCAGTTTTTATGAACAACGCTGACCAGTATCTGAAGTCCCTCCTCTACTCCAATGTCCTCTGTGCATCTTCAAAGTACAAAAAATGTGCTGGTAAAATTGAGATCAAGTACTACAAGGTTCCAGGGTTCAACATAACTGGAGCAGCCTTGCTCAACGGGATGAGTACAGGGAATATTTATCCTGGTAACTCCAGGTTCAACCAAGGAAAGTACGCAGTTAGCGATGAGCGGGCCCACATCGGAACCAGCAACCTCATATGGGATCACTTCTACACAACATCAGGTGTAAGCTTTGGGACGTACAATCCTGCCATTGTCTCGCAGCTTCAAGAAATCTTTGATGCAGATTGGAATTCACCTTACGTTGTTCCGGTTGAACCTTTAGAAGGAATTCAGATTTATTCAAGCAGATAAATACTTGGGGCATCCATCTGGGCCTTGCTTGGAAGGTGTTTTGGGTTGAATAGGTTTGAAGGTGGAAGATTGAATTGAGCTTGAATGAACTGATTCCACTTGAAGAACTGTTAAGAAAAATAAATTTGAGAACAATGTGCTTTGAAGAGCAAAATAAAGGCAATTTTACTTGCTTCATATATTGAGATTCCATGATTATATTGTAATGGTATTAAATGGATTTTGTTGAGATTCATTGCAGTATCTCCAATGAGACGAGGGGAATCTTCTTTAGGGACATGGTCTTTAGGTTTGATCACATTTTGGTATAACTTTCTTCAGCTTCTCTTCTTTCTTTGTGTACCCTGTGATCTTCTCGATCTCCTTTTATTAATATATTTTGGACCTATCAAAAACAAAAAAATTAGCCACTCACTAATAGCCTATCCCTCCACCAACCCGAAAAGTAATTGCCAAGACCTGCATCATGAAGTGGACAGGTTATATGGTTTTTAATCCGATTTTGCGCAATGGTATTAGAATTTTTATTATTCATTCTCTCAAAAGAGATTTTTTTTTCTGGCATCATTAGACTCGCTACAGGCTGAAATGCTTCCTCCACAATACCCCGTTTGCAACTACCCTTTTGAAAATCTTAGACTCTCAAACGGCTTTCTTTCTTGGCAAGTGAATATAATGAGTTACCTCTAATGTTAGAAAAAAAATCTAAAAAGCCCGAAGTACTACAGGGGGGAAATAGAAAAAGAAAATGTATATAGAGCAATGATCATCTCAAGGTGATTGGAAATTATTTTTGGTGTTGGTGGGGGAATAGGCTAATAACTAATAAGAGAATGGCCTTTGTACTGGAAAAGAAAAGAAAAGAAAAAAAAACCATCTTTTTGGCTAGTACTTTGGGGAAATTATATATAAGTCTGCATTTAAGCCCATGTGTAAAAGCACAGATAACTTAGTTGAAATGTTAGCCCAATGAGGCCCTTTTTTTTTTTGCTTTATCGTCCAAATTTTTGTTGAATACTAATAATACGTTCCACCCTTTGAAGGAAAGCTTTGATTTGAATTGAGACTTGACGCACAATGCCGTGAGTACTTGCACCAGTCTTATCTCCTCTCTAATCACATTTTTCAATCATTTTCATGGTTTAAAATCTTGTTTCGGAGGAATGTCTCCGTCAAGTGAAAAACTGTGACAAACTCTGAAACGAAATGAAACATTCCCTAGATGTTAAAAAATGGCGAAAGAGGCGAAACATTCTCAAAATCATGCATAAATAAGCTTAAAACTGATTTTTTTTTTTTTTTTCTGATTGTATCGTAATGTCTTGGTTTATCTTGGTGAAAAAAACCGACATTACGACAATCCGAAACGAACCGAAAAAACTAAATTTATGTATGTTTTGTTTCAGTTCTCTTAAAATCCGAAATGTTTCGTGCGAAACATTCTGAGATTTCAAACCATGCCCATTTTCGTTTCCCTTCATTTCTTCGAGCTAACAACCTCTAGATATCTCCATCTCTCCTTCTACTCAGTCCTCATTTCTCTCTATTTCTGTATATTATAGAGGAACTGACTTTATTTATCATTTTCTCCTTCCATTGTAGAAGGTCTATGAACAAGAAGTTCTAATCTCTTACTCTACTTCACAAGGCATGTTGGAAGCTCTATTTCACTCTTATTCAGGGCCGTCTCAATACAAGTTGAGGCCTAAGGAAAAAACTCTATATAAGGCCTTTTATTGATAATATATTAATATATATGACATTAATTAAATAATTAAACTCTATAAAATTGGAAATCTTTACTATTCTTGATGATAAAAAAACTACATAAAAAACTTAGATGTAGAGGACTTCCGTTCCAGTCGATGCAGAGGACTCTCGTGGCCCTACAGAGATAATTTTTTTTGGGCCCAATGACTATGTGGATGTTCAACCCATCTATTGGTGGATAAACACACTAAAAATTAGCTTGATTGATGATTTCTAGCTATTATTTACTACCCATAAAACTTTATTGAATCCAACGGCTAGAATCATCTAAAAAGTACTAAAAACTATGGCTAGAGATAATCAATCAAGTTGATTTTTGGTTTGTATATCCAATAAGGGGTGGGCTAAAAGTCCATGTGGTTAGTTAGTGGGGACCTGGGCTGGGTGCCTTCTCTTGCCAAGGGGCCTTATGCGATCGCCTTAATGGCCTTAGTGTAGAGCCGGCCTTGCTCTTATTTCCCCCTATATTCATAGCTCCATTTTGAACTTGTATTTTCTGAGATACAATAACTTCTCTTTTATGTGGGGAAATCTATTATTTTCATGGCGAGTGCTTGATTTGGGGCCATCAAACTCACTTGGCTTAAACAGTACCATTTTCATTAAGTCAATCATTTTGTTACCATTTTGAGTAGGTTGATCTGGTCCCATCGAAGTCTATTTAATTTGGTTTAACCAGTACCATTTTCATTAAACCAATCGTTTTGTTACTGTTATAAAAAAAATGTATACCTAGTGAATATAATTTGGATTAAGCAACAGAAATATATTTCTTCTCTTACATAAACCGTAAATCCTTAGCAGTAGTGCAATGAACATACGCATCATATAAAGAAGCAACTAACCCATTCAATACGTAGTTTCTGCACATGTTGTCCTTATTTTGAAATTTGTACCATCAAACAGGTCGGGTTTCTCATAATACTTTGAGGAATTGATATTGCTTAATCCGAACTAAAGCACAAGTAGGAATTCAGATAATATATAACATAAAACATTTTTCACCTTAAGATTGTTATAAAAAAAATATGTATACCTAATGAATATAATTCGGATTAACAGAAATATATATCCTCTCACAAATGTATTGTAGTAAGAGATATGACATGCAATGGCAGAAATCTGTAGAACAACAAAAGAAACAACATATCGGTGAGGTATTTGGCAAAGTAGCAATAGATCGAGGTCAGTGCTCAGTACAATGTCCTTAAGGTGAAAAACGTCGTCGTATAGATGTTGTTAGCCTCTCATAGCGTACTCCTAAGATTCCATGATCTTCTCTTCTGTACCACTATACGAAGAGATAAACTCACTATATTGTACTCCAGGAAAATGCAGCAGATAAGAGAGTTATAAAGATAGATGATATTGTCAAACAGTAAAGGGAGACTCTAGATAAATTAATACATAAGGAGTTCTCTCCAACGAGCGCATCCTATTCGTGGGACACGTTTCCCATGAAATAGGTGGTGGGAAGTTACACAACGGTAGCATTCCAAGGAATGAGTCAAAGATGACTAAAAACATTTGCCTTAAAGGATAAGATTGAATAGCCACATCTCGCATCCCGCAACCCGAGCTCGGCCCAGCGGGCGTGTGCACACGTCTGTGTGTAGTTTGTGGAAGAGCATAGCTATGCCCAATGGACACAAAATTGGGAGGCCCAATGGCTCCACCTTTTAGGGCCAACGCTCCTTATATTCTCATGGAGTCTCACTCTCCCAAACAATGTGAGACTAAAAATAAGCACAACTTTGGTCTAGAAGTATAAAACAAAAATTTGATTTTCCCTCCAAACTATTCAACCGTAAAGTTTGAATTTCGTAGTTTAAAAGCAAAAAGGTAAAAAGCACAACTACGATAGGTTCTAAGATCAAACCTCCTAGACAAAAAAAAAAAAAAAAGCAAAAAAAGGAAAAAAGCACATTGGCAATAGGCACTAGGATCAAACCACCTAGCCTCCTACAAAATACACTTTTACATATAAACATTTTTTATTCATAAATCCAACAATTATCATTTCGAGTAGCTTGATTTAACCCCATATCGAACTCACTTCGTTAAACCAATACCATTTTTGTTAAACCAGTCTTTTTGTTACCATTTTGAGTAGCTTGATTTGGGCCCGTCGAACTCACTCAGTTTAATCAATACCATGTTCATTAAGCCAATCATTTTTTTACCATTCTGAATAGTTTGATTTGGAACCATCAAACTCTATTTGGTTTAACCAGTACCATTTTCTTGAAGCTAGTCATTTTGTTACCATTTCAAGTAGCTTGATATGGGCACATCGAGCTCAACTTGGTTTAACCAGTACCATTTTCACTAAGACGGTCGTTTTAATTTCATTTTGGGTAGCTAAATTTGGTTGAATCATTACCAATTTCAGTAAAATGGTTGAATCAACACCAGTTTCAGTAAACTAGTTAAGTTAGTATCAATTTCTATAAACTAGTTGAATCTTTTTTCATGGAGCGACTACTAGGAAGACTTTCAACGAAGATAAAAAAACCTGAAGTCAAAAGCAAAACATGTCGCTTATAATGGAGTGTAATAGAAAATAGAAGGAGGGCTTCCAATAGAGATGAATACAAGCAAAAATAGATATAGAAGATGAAGAAAAACATAGAACTTCCAGATTTCAAAATTTAGTAAAAATAAAGCTTCTACGCAAGGTCTTTTCGAAATAAGAGAATTTTTCGGGTCTATGTATACATCATGAAACTTTCATCGAGCCTGTCCTGATCATCTGAAATATTTCAATCGAAACCGTGAGCTTGAGAAAGCTCAGTAAGAAACCATAAACACCACGATTCTAATAATTCTTCCATTAATTTCTAATGAAGCCCATGTTGAAATTTTTTTAAATCCAATGGCTGGAGATCGCCTATCACGCTGTTAGCGGGATGAAAAATCACCCATTAAACGAATTTTTGGCGTGTGTAGGTTCATCAAGTGGTAGGATAAACCAAGGTTTAAAAGGGGCCGTTATAATGGTACAACGACTGGGGGTGTTACCGTTTTTTCCATTATAACTGATTGTAAAGCACGGGAAAAAAACGGAAATAACGAAAATTAACGGGAAAAGAAGGATCTAAAATTCAAAATTTAAAATTTGAATTTCAGTTAAATTTATAACGGAAATAATGGGTGTTTTTCAAAAATAAATAAAAGCGTCTGTTATGTTGTGAACGTTAAAACGGCATGTAAGGTAACGGGGAGGTCCGTTTCCGTTATAACGGCCATTATTTTAGTTATAATGGCCGTTTTTTAAACCATGGCCTAAAAAGTATAATTGATGTGATGAACACGTGGAATAGGTGTTAGCGCCAATACCTCATATTTCCTCATCATAGAAATGATATATTCACTTAGGGCCGTCCATTAATACTCAGGAACAAAATTTTCCGTGCACTCAAAGAGAGCCGTGCTCCATAGTGTGACACGACGTGGACTTCGGCCTGGGATCCATCCAAGACTGCACCTAGGTAGAACGGCCACCAAAACTGCTCTATAAATAGGGGTGTTAATGGGCTGCGCTTAGATCAGCTCGAGCCTAGCCCAAGATACATATAGATTGGCCCATTACTCCTCTAATATTTCAGGCCCAATACTAGTCCATTACTACATATAATGGGCCGGGTTAAGATAATTTTGTATACTTTAATCCCGCCCCATTATTTAGCGGGTCTTAAAATCATACCCAGACTCATCTGGCCTATACAGCCCAAGCCTGAGACCATTAGGTGAGGCCTAAAGCTCATAGGGCCAGACGGGCCCATTAACCGAAAAGGAAAATCCGATGCTCCTTCACTGTACCGCCATGGATACATGTGGCATACTGCATCATTGTTTCGGACCCTTCAAATTGGATCAAATGGTTATAATTATTCTTCAGCAAAGATATCACCTAGTGGGGCACCTCAATTTTGGTCTGCCACGCTTTGCATCCATGCCATCTGTAACTTAGATATTGCGTGGTTCACATGTTTTAAATAAAGGGTCGTGATGTAACAAGGTATACCTGAGATCTTTCCAAATGCGGAAGCGGCATTTTTGGTAGTAACTGATGCCATCCGGGCCCACTGACCGCATGGATGTTTAGCCCACCCCTTAGTAGACATTCATACCAAAAAGCAGATTGTTTTTTTATTTTTAGCCGTTGGTTGTAGTTCTATAAAAAATGCTTGCAGTCAACGGCTATGAAATCCTTAAAAAGTGCTAAAATCTAATGGTTATAGATTACTAATCAGAGTGATTTTTGGTCTGTACATCCACCAAGGGGTGGGATAAACATCCATGCGGTCAGTGGGCCAGATGTCAATGGTGAGTAACAAAAATTGTGCTTTGCCATTTGAAAAAGTTTCAGGCATATCTTGTTATATCTTTTTCCTTAGATAAATAGTCCCACATCGACTAGTTATGGAATAAAAAAGTGCTATATGAAAGTGCGAGCCAATAGAGAGGTTGTCTCTTCGGAGACATCCGATAAAATTGGAACGATACAGAGAAGATTAGCATGGCCCCTGCGCAAGGATGACACGCACAAATCGAGAAATGGTCCAAATTTTTTTTCATTTATTTTTAATATGCCCATCTCTCACCCTGATGCGACGATGCTTCCTTTCTATCAAGATGTAATGGTGGAAGAGATATGGATCGAGATCTGAATGATTTTAGATCACAGTGTTTTAATGGGCGGCATTATGTGATGAAGGAAGGAAAGGAAAAACGCGAATTAAACCAGATGCGATGGCTTATGATACACTATATAATGGTTTCTGCGGAACGGAGAAATGGAAATGGCGGAAGTGCTTCTATAGACAATGGAGTGCTTCGAGAATTGTGTGAAAGAAGTAGGGTTTCTGAAGGTTTGCAGTCTGTGAGAGATATGAGTTTCTGAGATGTTCAAATAGGGGGTTTTGTAAAGAGGGGAAGATGGAAAGAAGCATTGAAGCTTCAGGCAGAGATTGTTGGGAGAGGGTTCGCACCAAATTTGAAGATTTTAAGAGCGCATTATATTGAGGAGGGAAAGGAAACAACGAGGAAAAAGCAATTTGGTTTGTAGTTAGGATAGGACGCTTATATCTTCCTTATTCCAACCTCAGGTGGCACAAGCTACCATGCTCTCTCTCCATCAGATCCTACTCCCACAATGGAAAAAAAATTTGGCTGCTCCATATTCCCTACAGGGCTAAGTTCTTCATTTGGCGACTTCTTGCAACATGCTCCCCACCCGGGCAGATATTCATGCGCGCCTCCATCACGTAGTTCGAAGTCTCTGGATCGGCCACCTCCGATCCCGATCCAGATCGGTCTGATCCGGTGTGATCCCGAGACAACCTTTAAAAAAATTACAAAAAATTTTAAAAAAAAATGCAAAACAATATTGAAAAATCATTAAAATAAAAAAAATCAGAAAGAATAGAAAAAAATAAAAAGAAATGCAACTTGATCCATTTTAGCCTCTTGGAGTGAAAAAAAAAAAAAAAAGGGAACGCATATGTGCACACCCCATTTCCTATCCCAGTGGACTCCTAGTCGGGGCACACTCCAAAAAGAGAGATCTCTCTCTAAACCTTGGCTGACCGGTGCTGGTCATTGACCACAAAATGAGCGACGTGGCATATTTTTAGAGGACACTAACTGTATGGATGTTTGGCCAATCCCTAGGTGGACCTAAAAATGAAAAATCAGCTTGATTAGTGATTTCAAACCTTTCGATCTTGTACCCCAAATAATGGTTGATAATACTCAAATTTCGACTGTTAAATCAACCCATGAAAATGGCTCCATTCAACACTTGGAAATCACTAATCAAGTTGAATTTTGGTTTATTGTAGGTCCACCTAGAGATTGGCCAAACATCTATACGGTCAATGTCCTCTAATAATGGGCCATGTGGCTCATTTTGTGGGCGGTCAGTGTGGTCATTGGTCAGCCAAGTTTTAGAGAGATCTCTCTTTTTGGGGTGTACCCCGACTAGGAGTCCACAAGGATAGGAAATGGGGTGTGCAAATATGAGCTCCCAAAAAAAAATCATAAGAATTAAAAAACAAATGTGAAAAAATCAATAAAAAATTATAAAAAATACGAAAATTTTCATAAAAGAAATAAAAAATTCAACTGCCTTACCATCCCTCAACACCAAGTGTCACATGCCACTTTCATATAATTAATCAGTTAACTTAATACATCTAAAAATAAGGAAAATGATTAACAATTAACAAATCAAAATATTCATTTGCACAGACAATGATTTAAATCCATAAGAATCATAAGATGCAAACTTCATAATATGTTTAAATCTAGAATGATGCAAAGTTGGGTGACCTGTAGAGTGTGAGGTTCCAAAGCTTCAATGAAAATGAAAATGGAAGAGAAAGCGTCTCACATCATCATTGCTCGATTAAACATGATCCAAACACATCATTTGTTGCCCATCCCATTGTATGTCAACATTTCCCATAATTCGTTTCCTGTTAAAAAATTACGTAGTGTTAAAAGTATCATGGTAATCAGATCATATAAGGAACAAGAGGGGGATATTTTTTTCACTAAGAATAAATAGTAAAAAATAAATAAAATAACTTACGATGGACTATTGTTCATAATAATTAACTATGAGGATGTTGGCCCATAGGAAAGAAGAATGTCCCATACTGGTTAGATGCAGTATTGTTGAGCTCCGCGGTATCATTACTACCTCCAGATTGTCCATATAATATCCACTGTAACTACAGTCAGATTGTGATTGACAATAATCATAGCCATGTGGCTGTTGACCATAACCATATGTATAAACAGGATGTTGATATTGAAGAGGTTGACCATAACCATATGGATAACATGGTTGAGGTTGAGGCTACCCATAATCATAAGTACCACATCCATATCCAAGTTGACCACCATAGTCTCCAAAATTTATCCCACGTACACGCTCATCTAAGTCAGTGAGTCTTGCATCATACTCACCCCCTACTAGTATCAATGTGGTATCTCTGTGTCACATCATCGTCGCTTGGATATCTAGGTAATGAAGCTAATCTTCTACGTTGGCCTTGTAGTCCTCAACCACCATGATCAGTGTCTTGGGTTACGATTACATTTTCACCTGGGTTTGTGTCGCCTAAACGACCTTCCCCAACACTTTCACTGCCTTCGACTCCACCACCATCGCCCCCATTTTCGTCATCTCCCCCAGCTCTTCCATCACTACCACTGCCACCACCACCATCATCTCCGAACCACGACTTCGACTCTGTGTCGGATAATTCTCACAACTAGGAACACTTTCATCCAACCATGATAAGTCATCTCTATTGAACGTAAGAGGTTTCTTTTCTCGTAACCACTCATCAAGAATGTCGTCAGCTTTAAAAATATAATCCAAATTAATTAGATTATAATAATCTTCATCATCTCTTTTATCCACTAAATTACAAACGCGAAGCCTCATATTGTAATGGACGTATACCAAATTGTCCAACATTTTCATTGATAATCTATTTCGCGATTTTGAATAGATGAGGGAGAAGGTGCTCCAATTTCTTTCGCAGCCTGACAAAGAAAATGTTTGACTTACACCTTAACCACAATCTTCTGTAAGGCAGGTATAGTCTCACCATAATTATACCACCACTCAACTGTAATAAAGAAAAAAGATATTAAATTTGGTATAGTGTAAGGTAATTATTCATCTAATAAAGTATACATTAACATACTTGGTAGACTAAAATTTGCTCTTTTCTGAACAAGTGGATCCCCAAATTCTCGTCTTCCCTCTTCATAAATTCTTATTTGTAACCAGTATAAAAAATTAACAACTAGTTAATAATTCGTAACCAGCATCAATTACTAATTAATTATACAATATTTTTACCTGATCAATTGCTTCTCCTGCTAGATCCATATCTGATTATAGCCTTTTGATAACGTTCTTCAAGCTCGTCTTTATATCTTGGTGATGATTAAATTTATTACTACACCGAAATTTTGGATTTAAGAAGTATGCTATAAAATAAAAAGTAATTGGCAATAACTAAAAAATATTAATAATATTAAAAATACATATTGTCAATGCAGTATTATAATTTACCTGTTGCATGGAGATCTTGATGAAGTTGTGTCTTCCATCTTCTGTCAATGATGTCGAAGTAATGCTGATGATAGCGGACCTGATCTTGAATTAACTCTTTGGCTCTTCTCATTGGTTCAAATATAATAGGTAGAATAGGCTTCTTATCTTGGTCCACAATCTTTAGAACCTTCACAAAAGTCTCATAATTTTACACACATCTTCAGCGGCAGTCCAAAAATCATCAGTTAGAATCATCTTGGAGACATCCCTAGTAAGTTCATTCATTTTTCTATCCTTGCTATAAGTCTGTCTAGCTAGCTCTTTTTATTCATTTGATGTAAACATTCTCCTCAAATGAAGCTGATAGCGGATAAAACTTTCCAAGGAAATGAATTCTGTAACAAATCTGGTGATACCGGGACGTAACAAGTCCATGCCTTCAATGAAATTCTTCATCAAGTTCACTAATTTTGTGCTGTTATGTATAAAAGAAGTAATTTTTTGAGCATCTCTGATGGTATCACTGATTTTGCTTAATTTTCCAATATCCTCCAGTATCAGGTCAATGCAGTGTACTGCACAAGGACTCCAGTACAAATGAGGTATCCGTTTCATTAACTCTATCCCTGCACGCTTAAATGAAACTTCGTTATCCGTCACAATCTGGACAACATTCTCTTCTCCCACTTCATCAACCATCTTATCCATTAACTCGAGAATGTAACTCGTTGTCTTATTTTTTCCAGATGTGTTTATTGATTTTAGAAAAATCATATCTTTATCACAGTAAACCAAGAAATTTATCATGGACTTCATAGTCCTCGAAGTCCAACCATCACACATGAGTGTGCATCCAAATTTTGGCCATTTCTTCTTTATTCCACCAATATAATCATCTAGCTTGGCCACCTCCTCATTCAGATATTTATTTGCAAGTTGATATGGGATAGGTCCTTTTACGGGCTCGCCTCTCCGATAATGTCAATCATTGTTTGATAATATGGCCCCTTTGCTGCATTGAAAGGAATTGAGTAAAACATAAAAAAACTTTGAAATTGATTTCCCAACTTTATGCATAACTTGTTTCCCACCCCATGATCCCTTCAACTTTTTTTGTGTTCCTCCTGCAGCTTTGTATAGGAATGGGTCAATTCATCTAGGAGCTTTTACTGCAGTATCAACCTCTTTATCTGGTCTCGGTGGTCGAGAAGAAGAAACATGTACACTGGCACTATGACACATCATCTCCCTAATATCAATACCATCACGTACATTTGCACTGTGATGCATCCCCCTACCCATGTATATGCCACCAGATGAACTTGCCCCCCAGATACAGAGTGCCTTCTTTAAGCTTATTCCTCTGCTTCTCATCTACTTTCACGCATAGCATATCTCAAATCTCTTTGTTCATCTCTTTCCCAATGTGCAAGATGATCTTCTTCTTCTTCAGAAGTGCTGATATTTTGTTCATCAACATCTTCTCTTACAATACTACTTTCCAACTGATTCAATCTTTCTCTTACTTTTTCTCTTTTTCTTTGTTCTTTAACCCTTGTCTCTTTGCTTGACTTTAAATGCCTAAATATCAGCAATCTCACTTCTTTAGAAACTTTAGGGCAAGATGTTACATCTCCCGGTTGTGCAGCAAGATGTTTTAATCTTGTAACTCCTCCAAACATTATCTTTTCACAATATTTGTATTTCACATTCTTCTTATTACCTCCAATTGTTGTACAATGTTGCCAACCAATATCTTGTTCTCTTCCCTCGACACTTTTTGCAATTCACTTCTGTATATTAACCAACCAACACATGTATTATTTAATAGCTGCATAATTTGACACAATTCTAATTATTTCAAATGCTACCTTAAACCTTAAACCCTAAGGTAAAACTAAAAAAAATGAAGAAAAACAATAATCATACCCACAATCTATACATTAGCCCTAATGAACATAGAGATTTGAAAAAAAATAAAAAATAAAAAAAGAATGTTTAATTTTCATCATAAATTTACCATTTTTCATCATAAATTAATGTAAAACAAGAGAAGATCATGAAGATGGCAATGAGAGAGCTAAGCATGATCCATGTAATTTTTACCCCAAGAAAATAAAATAAAATATTTTTTCTAAAAAATAAAACAAAAAAAAAAAAATTTCATCATAAATTTATGTAAAACTAGAGAAGATCATGAAGACGGCAATGAGAGAGCTAAGCATGATCCATGTAATTTTTATCCCAAGAAAATAATATAAAATATTTTTTTCAAAAGAAAATAATAAAAAATAAAAAAATATTTTTCATCATAAATTTATCATTTTTCATCATAAATTTATGTAAAACTAGAGGAGGTCATGAATACGGAAATGAGAGAGCTAAGCATGTTCCATGTAATTTTTACCACAAGAAAATAATATAAAAATATTTTTTTTCTAAAAAAAATATATATAAAAAAATATTTTCATCATAAATTTATGTAAAACTAGAAAAGATCATGAAGACGGCAATGAGAGAGCTAAGCATGTTCCATGTAATTTTTAAATAACATAAAAAAAAAATTTTAGAAAAAAAAAATATTTTTCACCATAAATTTACCATTTTTCATAATAAATTTACATAAAACTAGAGAAGATCATGAAAGATTGCAAAATAATATATTTTAGGGGGAGATCTACTTATTAATTGACAAATCTCCTCGAATTTGGCCGGACTTGTTGGATTTTCCCCGAAACTCGCCGGATCTTAGAGTTTTGGAATATGAAACTTTAGATCTCTACAAATCTAAGAGTTTTTTTACAAGATCTAGTGGATCTAGACATGTTTTAGAGGAGAAATGAGTTTAGGAGAAAATAGGAGAGGAAATTGAAGAATAAATGAGAGAAAAACAGAAAAAATGGGCTTTTATACTAATTTTTCCCGCTTGTTCAACTCGGGCGAGTTGGACCGTCCAACTCGTTTGGATCCAACCGAGTCATATCGCTAACTCGAGCGATCCGGTGTGAACCGAACCAGACAGTGGATCACCATCTCGGTAAGCACCGAAATCGATCCGGATCGCCCGATCTAGATCAGGATCACCCGAGACTTCGAATTATGCTCCATCATGTTGATCCTATGTACCCCCAATGTCAAGAGCAACCTGAGTCTAGCATCAATGCTTTATTTAAATGTCCAACTAATGCAAAAAATCTAGTTTGCTTCTTCGTTATTACTTCGGTGTGCCCAACAATCTGAGGAAGAATTGGAAACATGGCTTATTCATATCTTGAATATATCAACCCAAGCCAACTCAGAGGATGCCTACCTAAGAGACTATGTTTGTATTATCTTGTGGCGATGATATTCGCTCAAAAGTGCTTATTTTAAGTCATTATCCTTATAGCGATGTCGCATTCTCCTACGTAAAACTTGTCTTTTCGTCAACTTTTCCATATAAGAGTTTCTTCCATTGCGTAGAACGCATTCTTTAGACAAATATCGACTATTTGCATGAAATATACGTATTTTGGATAGTCCAGTATCAAACCGTTTTAGTTGAATCTCATTACGCGCTTTTTCACTTGCAGGAGACCCTATTGGGCGATTCTCGACGACTAGCGGGCCCACGATCAACTACAGAAGACTTCCATCAAAGCTTAAAGAGCCAACAGGCTAGGATAAAAAGATAGAAGACATGTACGGGCAAAGCTAGAGGATCGTAGAGCCGGAACAAGGACTAAGAGAGAGAAGAATAACTGGAGACCAAGAGAAGGACTTAGGTGTTAAATGCCACACCAATTGACATCAAAGGATAAGTTTGACTTATTGGTGGAGCGGACGAGAGAGAATAAAGAAGACCAGGGTTCAAGACCCTCCAATGCTTTTATTTTTGAATTTTTCTCACCTCTCTCCGATTTCTCTCTTTATCTATCTATCTTGACCCATGACCTAGGCCCATGACCCATGCCCATACCCATGACCCATGCTCATGCTCATTTGCAACAACAAGAGAGAATTGGTCTCACTTGACCGATTCTTCTTTCCCCCATATCTCTCTATCCTAATCACTCTCTCTTTCTCATCTAACTAGCCCATTCTCAATCGTTGGATCTAGAGAGATCCAATGGTCATCATTTTTACAACAAGCAAAAAGAAAAAAAAAGTCTATAATAGATCTACGATCTCTCCTTCTTGGGTGGGTTCCCTCCCCCTTCTCTTCCTCTCTTTCTTCTTTCTTTCTCTTCTTCTTCACCCTTCTTCTCTGGCGAGTAACTCCGGCGAACTCACCATTAACGCCTCCACCTCGAGGAGCAAAGCATCAAATAGCAATGTCTCATTGCTGTCCATTCCATCCGCCACAATCAAAGGCTACAATCCTCAATCCTATTGAGGTCGATCCAATCGGAGTTGTACCATCTACCTCTTCAATGGTAAGCTTCTCTTTAATTCATCTCTCTAACCTTCCTACCTTCTTTCTCTCTCTTCTTTTCCTCTTTACCTTTACATGCTTTCTAGGATAATATTTTAATGACTTTCTAGATTAATTTGGTTTAATGTTATTTCCGTTATAAAGCATTTGAACAAGCATTGTAAGCGTTTGTTTTTAGTTTAATGAACAAGTTTTAAATTCAAGTTTAAGTTCTTTTCATTTATTGTGTTTTTCATTCTCGTTTCTCTTATGTTTTTTTCATTCTAATAGTTTTAACAACAATCTCAAGCATATTTTAAATCAACCGCCACCATTCTCACCCTTCCATTTATTTCGAGCATTTTCTGATTATTCTTGTTTCTTATTATGCTAACTAATCCAGAGTGTGGACTATATCCGACACGAGCCACTGTGCAAGTCTACTTATTTGCAGATTAAGTGAACCAATTCGGAGAAATTACAAATATTGTTGAGATCTAGGGTTTTCGTAACCAACGACGCGAAAAAACCCTAATTTCAGGCGACTATGGTATCTACGGAATGAAGCCGTCCATACAAAGCAACAACACAATCCCTTAGATATTCTCAGTACGATAACGTCGTATCTTATTTTGGGGGAGGTCAAACAGCCCAAATGTCCTACTCAAGCTTCTTGGAAACCTCATGTGGCGGGATATCTGAAAGTGAATTGTGAGGCCTCTTGGCATTCCAAATCGGGACTTGCAGGTTTTGGTTTCATCCTTCATGATTCTTGTTTATTTGCAGGAATAACCAAATCTCATGCCCAATCTGTCGAAGAAGCTGAGGTGCTGTGTTTTACAGGTTGAACTTTTTTGTGTTGCGGCTCTAGTGGTGGAACTGGATGCTCGTACAGTGGTGACTAGTCTTAATGATAATTCCTTGGCGCTATCTTTCTGTTCTATAGCCCAGCTGCAGATATTTTGAACTTCAAATTCTCTTTCTCATCTCTCTGTTTTAAATATACTCCTAGATCTGCGAATTTTGTAGCACATACTATTGCTCCAAGGCATCTTCTTTTTTATTTCCTTGTTACCCCATTGGCTTAACTCTGTACTTATCAGTGAGGGGCATCAGGTCTCCTTGTAATTCATTTATGTGGCTTTATAATATTTGCTTTCAGAAAACAAATAAGCAACTTAAGGTTGTTAGAAACATTTCTCTTGTAAACATGCCTACAAGAATGGAGTTTGGTTAAACTTTGCTCTGTATCATTGAGTTGTCCTCTTTTGTTGCTGCTATTCTTGTGTCTCTTTTGTTTAATGCCATTTACTGGTACATAACGTTCGGGGTCTCTTTATGCTGTTCAGGTAAGGACATGATGTCATTTCCTGATCTTTTCTCAAGTACCCGAGTGATGTAGATGAGAATTTGTTGGCAACCTGTAGTAGGTTCAGTAGGACTTGCATGGATTGGGGTTCATTTTTCTCGTTTCTTTGCTTTTTGTTAAGAAAAATTCAGACCTTTTTCCATTTTTATTTTTATTTTTTGCTTATTTCATGACAGAAACGGCTTTGAGCTTTTTGTTTTTCCCGATTGCCTTCCAACTCAGCCAAAAAGATAAGATTATAAGAACCAGAAAAAATAAAGATAAGAACAAGGGGTACCATGCATCAACGGTAAATGCAATAAAAAGAATTATATAATTGTAGAAGATATCTTGAGTTCTCTTCTTCCTTATTTCTTTTTTCGTCTCTCTAAAACTCCGGAGTTCTTTTCTTGATTTAAGCCTTCTTCATATCAAAACAAAAGTATTTTAGATGAAAACCCAGAGCATTTGACCTATTCTTTGATTTCTTTAGGCAACAAAAATTTGACGTCCAGTCCCGTAGTATATGGATCACCGGAGTGTCGCCTATCTCAAATGACAAACATACCGGAGTTTCGTGACCGGTTGATCATCACAAACGTCTAATTTGGGAGTTAGGGTTTCAGCCAAAATCCTCCACATATTGTGGTTCAAGGTTGAAGAAAGGGGCCTTTTCATCATTTTCAAACAAAGATTGTTAGTCAAATGAGGTCAAATGACAGCAAACCGGGTCATAGGGGGGTAAGTCAATTTTTTCAAATGGGGGGGGGGGGGGGGGGGGGGGTGTTGGTATGTCAAATTTCAGAGATAACATGGGGGGTATCTCAAAAATTCCCAAGAAATAAAAAGAGTAGGGCTGCAACTCGAGCGGGTTGGGTCGGGTTTGGAGTCAACCCGAGCCCAACCCGGTCTGCAAGGTAGTGAACCTGAGCCCAAGCCCAACCCAAGCTTAGGCCTAGATTTCTCAACCCAAGCCCAACCTGATCAGGTTGGTCTGGTTTATAAATTATTCAATTTTTTTTATTTCATTGATGCATACCGTAAGCTCGGGTTTCAATCACTTACTGAAAGATCATTCAAAGAGAAAATCAGAGTCAGACCCTCAAGAGATAAAAAAAAAAAGAAAATAGAGAGAAAAAATAGGGAGAAGAGCAACAATCGCAGAAATTGTCGTCGGCGGTGACAATGGATATGACAGTATGAAGGTTGATGGATAGCGAAGTGTGAACGGCATCCGGTGTCTAGCGGTGGAACCCCTTAGAGTTGGAGAGGAGGGGAGATGATGGGTAGAGTAGATGAGATCATCGTCACCCTAATAGCTAATATATATAAATAGGATTTACTTATGTGCATTAACATATAAATATGTGTGTGTGTCGGGTTCGGGTTGGGTTGGGTTTCAAAAAGCCTCAGCCCGAGCCAACCCGATTTTAGTTGGGTTCTAAACATGTGAACCCAAGCCCGAGCCCGAGTGCTGTAGAGGCCAACCCAACCCAAATAAAAGAGAAGAAGAAGAAGCCAAAAACCCTAGAAAAGAAAGGAATAATTGAATAAGTCAATGAGAGTGAAAACTAAAAAAGAAATAAGGTAATTTAGAATCAAAGAAATCATAACAACTAAACCAAACCAAAAGGAAATATATTTTTTGGGTTGAAAATTTGAAATCCATGTTTGGGTACACCCATAATTTTAGGAGATAAAACTCAATGGTGAAATTGAAATCTTTGTTGTCATTTTAATCATTAAAAAATTTATTGATATATATAATACATATCTATATAACAAAACAGGGAAGTTGTGTCCCCTTCTTGTAGGCTTCATATATCCAACGGCCCATATCAACCATTACATAAAATAAAATTTAGACGGTTAGATAAATTTAACAGGTGTTGTAATTCAATCCAATTTCTTATTGATGACAATATACATATATAGCTTGTAGGAGCGTTACAGTATCTCTACAGCCTCTGTAACCGATGCCGGATAAGCGGCGGTCATCCACCCATCTCCCATCCGTTACTGTTACAGCACTCCCCCTTGGATGTCTACTGCTTTATGAAAATTGCCTCGTTAAAACCTTGTCAGAAAAACCCTTTGGGAGAAAAACCTAATCGAAGGAAAAAGAGTACAATGTACCAACGGATTATGGTGGTTGTGATTAATGCATTTAAGACTGCCTCATTAAAATATTGCAAGGAAAACCCCATGGGATAAAACCCGATCGAAAGAAAAAGAGTACAGTATGCAAAAGATCATTGATAATAATAACTCTCCTTATAAGGATGCTCCCCCTGATGTAGACTGGCATGGAAAGTTTGTGGAGCTGATGCATACCGATGCAGTATACCAATTTCTTGAATGTAAACGTAGGAAGCGCCTTGGTGAATAGATCTGCGATATTGTTGTTGAAACGCATCTTTAATTTGCGTGATACAAGATTCAGTTCCAACGAGATCCAGATCGTCTATATACAAAACTTTGTCGCTTCGAGGGACTTGCTTCACATAGTTTGAGTCATAGGATCTTTATATAGATATCTGTCTAACATTCCATATAAATATATTGTAACTATGTCCATGAGACGCATGTCGAGTCCTTCTGAGACTGCCACTTATTAAAATTAAAATGTAATTGCATTTATTATAGGGGAATGCATTTCTTTGTAATTGATAACGAGTCTCTGCGATAAATTTTATGCTACGAGTCATGCCTTATATTTGATGATCTCGTCTTTTTTCATTTCATTTTTATATGAACATCTCACTTATTCTCCTACAAGTTTTTACAGCTTCGGGTGTTAGGACTACAGGTCCCTTTGCAGCTTCGAGTATTAGGACTACAGGTCCTTTTACAACTTCGGGTGTTAGCAGTGAATCTAGTCCTATCTAGATTGCCTCTTTTCACTCTGGCCAATTATTTCTACGTCGGTATTCTTCGACGGTATGTGGTTTAGGATCCTCATCATTCTTTATGATGTTAAAAGCTACTGACAAATACATTATCGACAATAATTTTATCATGATCTTACTTAGCTCCTGTACAGACATAATTTATTGAGATCTCATCATTTACAGGTACCTGTGCCTCTTCGAGGGTTATCTGTTTAGAGATGGTGGATAAAATTATTATATTTTATTTCTCTTATTCTGTAGATGTGGCATTTTCAAGAGTGTTGATTTTTGCAACTTGTTTGGGTTTGTTCTTGTGTTCCCAATGTCTTGAGTCACAACTTTTTTTTTCCACAACGGGTCGACCATGCTTCAAGCATGCCGTTGATGATTCATTCTTTGTGACTATATTGATGCATTCAGAGGTCTACATTTCTAGTAATTTCACGCCGTTCGACCAAGGCTTTCCTCCCCCTAACGACAGGAAAATTGATTCGTTAAAAGAGTAATCCGCAAAATGTGCGATAAAAGGCATCACCAGTCAAGTGCTTAAGATAGACAGTGAGTCGAATTCAACTTAAATGTCTAATCGATTTTACGGGCTGAAGATAATATAAAACTTTAATTCAAATAAAGTGCTAACAAACTAAAGTACTAATAAGTAAGAAGAAATCAAAAACAAATAAAATAATAAGTTCAAGATAAGAATATGCTAAAATGTTTGTTAACGAGCATACTCCTCTAAGCTATATTAGGGTGCCCCTCGATCAAGTCTTTTTGTCCGCCGACATCTGTATCTTCAAAAAAATCTGAAGCATCCATGTGAGTAATATCCGCCTTCAGGGTGGAGTGGTCAGCGTAATTCGTTTCAACTTTCTTCCCATTTTTCTTGATCGAGGCTTGGTATAGTTCGACTAAATGTCTGGGAGTATGACAGGTACGAGACCAATGTCCTTTCATGCCACATCTATGACAAATGTCCTCATACTCGTGAGGGCGTTTGTTCTGCAGGTCTTTTGTCTTTACATCTTTTGTTTCAGTAGTCTTCTTGTAATCAAAGTAATAATAATGGTTGTAACCATTGTGATCACCACGATCCCAAAAACTTCCGCGTCCCCGTCCTTGCCCGCGACCACGTCCACGACCACAGAATGACATGATATTAGCTTCGGGTAAAGGTTTAGAACCGGTTGGACGTGATCCATGGTTCTTCAACAAAAGTTCATTGTTTTGTTCGGCAACAAGTAAGCACGAGATCAATTCTGAGTACCTTTTGAATCTACGTTCTCGATACTGTTATTGTAAGAGCATGTTCGAGGCACGAAATGTGGAGTAAGTTTTCTCCACACAATTTCAGCTGTGATTTCAAAACACTCGCAGAATATAACTCTAAAATTAATCTAAAACATAAAATTAATCATAATTAATTTTATAGATTATGACTTAAGTGGGACATATATATAATTGCATGTCAAGGTGGATCTCTGCATCAAGGGTCCATGATAGATAGTTATTCCCGTAATGTCAAGGGAGACGAAATCGAATTTTGTGAGGGTTGACATGCTTATAATCTAAACCATAAAATTAATAATGATTAATGACAACAATTATATATTTGTCCCACTTAAGTCATAATCCATTTGGATTATAGGGAAAAAAATGCATTCAATCTTGCATTTATGCAAGAAAACATTACTTACCAAACTGAAATTAGAAGCACAAGAAAATGTTTGGATATCAATGCAGGATCACAAATAAATAAAATTTCAAGCATGATTACTATTATTTGTCCATGACCACTAAAGGTTTTTATATAATGGACAGCTATAGGAGATCTCATGTGCAAAAATCAATATGACCATTTGATCACAGTCGTCAGTTGTATTATTTTAGACGGTAATTAACTCATAAGGAAGTTCCAAATTACGCATGCAGTCAAGGACTTTAGAATTTAGCCCTCTCTAAGAACATATAAGCCCTCTAAAAATTACCACATGGTTTTAGTCGTCAGATGTAAAATTTGTACAGTTGGAAATAAGGTCTACAATCAGGAAAGTCCATGCACCAGGAAATTATACGTGTGGTGTAAATGGACCAGACTTGGCCTAGCTTTTGGTAAAATTTAACTTGGCTCTACAATTCAAATTCAGGCCTGAAACTTCTCATGGGCCAGTCCTTTTGCATCCCATGTGTATTGTTACTGATCAATGTGGTTTCCCAGGTTCAGATCAACTAGTTGATCGGGCACACGTACTGTGTGAGGGCCAGGCTGCATCAAACCAAATAAATCTATGATATATCATATATTTTCCTCAACAACTCGTATACTTGCATTCATTAATTCAAAATGGATTATAGGAGGAAAAAAAATTATGCAATAGAATACAAAAACTCAGTCATTTATAATAATATCCATAGCTTAAAGAACATTAACACTGGTTACTTTCTTCCATCTCCTCGACAATTAAAAAAAATACTAAATTCTCAGATTTGAATAACTACTTCCAAATTCTCTGGTGATGTGCCGATTCTCAAATACATTTAAAATTTATAGAATAAGATAGGCATGGCAGCAAGTTGCATAATGCTAAAGCAACAGAAACATACTCATTTCGAGAAAAAAAATAAAATAAAATTAAGTAACCACGAGGATAGCTTCTAAGAAAAAAATAGTACTAAGTAAAAATTAGCAAGACCATGAAAATGCTATATTGGACAAGTGCACCCAATTCTTTAAACAATTGACCTAAAGTATATTTATTTTTCAGATCTAATACTACTCATATTGTCTAAAAACATGGAGATTGCACAATTAGGCCCTGTTAGATTGCATGGAATATTTTCTCGAGAAAATACATATGGGATATGCCTTAAATGGCTGATTGATTGCAACTGAGAACACATATTTCAATCATGTGAGAAAATAAAGGTGTATTTTCAGGTGGAAATGAATTCTCACCTATCTAGGTGGGAAATGATTCCGAGCTCGGTAGGGAAAATTATCCAGATTTAAATGGCTTGTTAAAGAAAATTATACATATTTATAATGGCTATCTAACAATGGACAGTTGTGTTTTCCCAAGTAAAATGCAATTTTCCCACTTGGTAATCAAACACAGCCTTACTGTCTTAAGCACATAAACTAAAAAAAATGTTCAAAATATACTTATTAAAGGTATAATAGCAACTAGTAACATCCCAACAGCCACACCATAACCATCATAACATGGACCCTGATTATAAGCAATTCCACTCCTAACTAGATGCCACACCATATAACATTTGCAGGCCTTAAACGCAATAACATGCACTGAGCAGGTAGTGTATATAATATTACTAACTAAATCAAAGAAATTTTTATAGTAGTTGAGTCATTGTTCTTCATATCTGTCATGAAAAGAGAATGTACTTTTCCTCTTCCTTGTTGCATTGTCAACATCATGCACTGACCAGTTATTTAGCATATACACGGACATCATGTTCTCTGTACACTAGCACATAAATAGCATGTTTATCTTAACCAGCAACCGAATCACATCAATTGAAAAATGGATTAATACAATAGTATTCAGGGGAAGTCTAAAGTCTAAATCAGTAGTCTGTAAATAGGATCTACTAATGGCATAACTCTACAAATGGGTTCATGCAAAGGGTTGGGATCATATTCAGGGGAAAGAATTGAATGATCTCAACTTATTTGTTTCATAATCCACCATTAAATAAATAAATAGGAAGAATAGTATTTGTATGGAATGCAACGTGTAAATTTGACAGATGTGCTTATCTGTAGGCACTATTAACATGAATTAGAGGTGATATTTTGTGGCATGTTGCAATAGCACTGTAGCACCTTTTAGCACTATTAACATGGTTGAAACACTTCCAGTTTAGAGCTATATAACTTCTCAATCTAATGGACACGGAGTTGAAAAGAAAAAAAAAATAGTAGAATGACTTATGAACACAGAGTTGTCATACATACACACAATATATGGTAGAGTGCTAAGTAGGTCGTGTGAAGATCAATTGTACTTTTGACATTAGGAATGTAAAAATAAAATGATTTCGAGAATTAGGTAGATCATTGAATTACTGATTTCCATTTTCTTTTTGAGAAGGTCTGTATGCAGATTAAGTAAATTGCAACTTATACAAGAAAGAAGTAAACAAAAGACTCATTTCAATGATATTTACAACAATGGGATAGGTCTCTTATAGAAAATCTCATAATTTAAAGTGATAGTGTTTCTTCTCTATAATAACTTGCTTTTATTTGTATTAATTACTAGTTAATATTTAATTATTTGTATTTAATATTAATGCCTATTTATTGTTGGTTTAGAGCCATGTGTGTTGGGTGGGCTTCCGGAGCTATTTTATTGACCTTTTAAGCCTTTTATTGTTAATTTGGAACGCAGTGGATACCTATAGGCCTTTAGTATATTTTTAGCCCATTAGCAGACCTAAATTAGAGTTTTTATCCATCCTTTATAAGCCTAAGTGAAAGTGACGAAAATCACTTTTCACAAATCCTAAACCTAAATTCTATTATCTCTTCTCCCATTCACTCTTTGAAGCCAAGGGTTTGGGAAAACCCTCCGGTTGTGGATGAATCTCTACCATTACTCGGATTAGCTAACACAGGCAAGTGAATCACCATTAGCTACTTTTTGTTTGTTTGTTGTTTGTTTGTTTTGATTATTAAATATTTATTTTCGTGATTAGAAACCATGCTTAGGTTTTATTTACCTTTAATATGATCTCTTGATTTTTCTCTTGTGTCATGTTATCGATTGATTGTAATATGCTTCTCTTATGCGATATATTGTTCGTTAGATCAATTCAATGTATTCTTCTTCATAGTATATTATATTCATGATGATCTCTTACTATCTTGATAAGATTAGAAGCATGTGTTAGGGTTTTGCAACCATTCTAACATTTATCCTTGAAAAATATAGTTTTCTCCTTTGTATTGAGCTTCCAGATGATTTGAAATAAATATATTTAATTCTAATATTTTTCATTGAAAATAGTATTCATCTGGGTTCCAAAGCTTTTGGAATCATATTTTTCTGAAGTCGGTAGAATTATTGGCGAATTTTTGAAGTTGTTGATTTCCATAGGAATTCTAGGTTTGCGAGCTCGGGTCGACCGCACAAATAGGGGATCAACCGGACATACCAGAATTGAGGTTTTGCATCTCTGTGCGGTCGACTGCACATTTAAGGGGTCGACCGGTCAGGTAACCCAAACCTGGATAATTTGCTGACCTTATCCTGACACTCTAAGGGGTCGACCGACAAATCTGGGGGTCGACCGCCCCTGGTCAGCAAGGCCATGTACCGCTTGTAGAGATCTATATCGGTTGTGTTCATTATGATTGTTGTGCATACTCACTTTAATTTGTGTGTAAACATTATATATCCCTTCCCATCATATTTCTTAATGTATTGTGATCTATGATGCTTAGGATTGAATATGATTATTAGTTAGATTGGCCGTAAATTATATGGATTAGTAATATACATGACTCTTTGGTTGTAATTGCATTGTTTATCATGGAAGGTATGATATATGAATTAGGTTAAGCACACCTATATTCTAAGGTTTATTTGAGTTGTTGGTTGTGTACGAGCACCTCGGATAGGTCATCGGGTGGTTGTGTTCGACCCTAAACTTTAAGCAAGCAGGGAACAAGAAGAAGCCCTTGGGTGCAAGGCCCTGAATCGTCATTGATCAAGTGACTATCTGTGCATTGGATTTATTGGACAGACCATTGGAGACGTCAGATTAATTAACAATAATACATTAGTAGTGCATCATGAATTAAAATGAGTATGTTTCCTCATATAGTATGCATGACTAGTTGACTACTGAATGAGACGAATGTATGAACACTTACAGGTTATGACTATAGAATGTTCATAGACATTGCTACAACTGTGACCGATCCTATTGACTGTTGATTGACGTTGTGCACACACAAGAATATGTCATGTGCACGTAGTTAATGAGTGTCTAGCTTGCGAGTCTGATGGACTCGCCCTTATATACGATATCTTTTTGCAGGATGTGATTGATAGATCTGGTGAGGACCTAGATCGGCCTAGTAGCATTAGCTAGGAGTTGGGGTTTGGTAGTTTAGTCATTATTGCAATGGCCTCATGGGAGGTTCACGAGTTGTTTTATTGGATTGTTTTGGGTTATTGTTTATAACCGGTTTTATTATTCCACCTTTGATTTAGTTGGACCCATTATATTTATATTTCAGATAACATTTAGTTGAGTTGACTTTTATATTGATTTGACATTTATGAGATTATTCTTGATTCTCGCGATGAATTGGGATTAGTTCCCAAATTGCGCATTGGGATTCGTGCACAGATAGAGATATTCTGGTGTACGAGTTGCGGGGCGTGACATTCTCAACTATCAAACATTGGATAACACCCAAATTGGATAACACCCAAAGGCACATGCAATTGTGGTTAAAGCACTATATCATTTCTCTATAACATCTGAGTCAAACTTCAAAGGTGAACCCATTTGCTGCCTTACCCTTTAAAATCCCCAAAATGCAAAATCCATCAACAAACAGAGAGGAAACCACAATATGAGATCGGTGATTTGGAACCCACTTCAAACTCATTCGTTTAACACCAAAACCATTTTATAAAATTGCTAATCGGAATTTTAAAAAAACCCCACTAAATGGGTGAAGATCAAAATCATTTTTATTATTATTATTATTAGATCAACTGAATGGATCACCAAAGCATAAAAAATTAATGTCTAACAAGCATTGTTTCGAACACCTGATGTGCAGTGTTCAATATTACAGATATGTAATCTACGAACATGTCATCTAACAAGCATACTTGTTGAACGTTGAATCTCAAACAAACAAACAAAAAATTAGATTAATACATGTTGTTGATTGGTGTTGATCACTTGATTCACACTAATCCAATTGTTGGTGGAAAACAAGAGCTCGTGCTGATAACGTGTTGTAATTCAATCTAATTTCTTATTGATGACAATATACATATATATAGCTTGTGGGAGCGTTACAGCATCTCTACGGCCTCTGTAACTGATGCCGGATAAATGTCGGATAAGGGGCGGTCATCCACCCAGCTCCCATCCGTTACTTTTACAACAACGGGGAAATTGTCTCCCCACTTATACCCCTCTTATCGGCTTCACAAAGGATGGCCGAGATCTTATCCCCCAAATGGACTATGGTTCTCAAACACTCACACCCGGTTTTGGAAAAATGCTTTGTAGGGGAGTGCCGGGCATGGGCCACCCACTATACATCTATATAACAAAACATAAAAGTCACTTATCCCCCTCTTATCGGCTTCACAAAGGATGGCCGAGATCTTATCACTCCAAATGGATGGTGGATCTAAGCCACTCACACCCGATTTTGGCAAACGCTTTGTCGGAGAGTGCCGTGGGCACGGTCCACCTACTAGTTATATACATTTATAGATCGGGCCCATATCGGATCAGAACATAGTTGATCCGATCCGATAAGTGATCGAATCAACATTCTGTGATCTGGTACTAATCCGATAGGAAAAAATAAAGTTCTGGACCCAATTTTTACAAATCGGAACGAACTGGATTTCCGGATCAATCTGATCCATTGACAGCCCTACAAATTAGTATCCATATGTATTTATTTGAAGGGAGACCGTTGAGATTGTTCGGGTATTGGACAATCTTAAGCCCGGGTTGACCTGGAACCCAATCCCAATCCGCCAGAGTTGCTGCCCTAATGAACATTCCCAAAGTGCAGCTAGTCCTGTTTCCAAAAATGTACCAGCTGTGATTTGGGAAACGTTTCTCCCTCGAGTAAAACTTTGATGATAGGCCCTGTCATCGAGGCCAATGACAGCACTCAATATGAGCCACGTCGCACACTCTTAGAGGACTATGATGGAATGGACATTTGGCCAATCCCTAGTTGGACCTACAAACCAAAAATCAGCTTGATTAGTGATTTCAAACCTTTGGATCTTTGTACCTAAAATAACATGGTCAATAATGCTCAAATTCCCACAACTAAAGTCAGCCCATGAAAATAATTATCCAACGCCTAGAATTCACTAATCGGGCTGATTTTTAGTTTAGAGGTCCACCTAGGGATTGGCCAAACATCCATACGGTCAGATCCTCTACGAATGTGCCATGTGGATCATATTGCATGTTGTCATTGGCCTCGATGATAGGCCTTGTCATCAAAAACTCCCCTCCCTCCATCAACGGTTCCTTCCGAGTAAAACTTTGATGACAGGCCCTGTCATCCACGTGGCATACTCTTAGAGGACTCTGACCGTATGGATGTTTTTCCAATCCCTATATGGACCTACAAACAAAAAATCAGCTTGATTTGTGATTTCAAACCTTTGGATCTTTGTACCTCAAATAATGGTCAATAATGCTCAAATTTCCCACGGTTAAAAGTCAACCCATGAAAACAATTCCAATCCAACGCTGATTTTTGGTTTGTAGGTCCACCTAATGATTGGCCAAATATCCATACGTTCAGAATCCTCAAGAGTGTTCCACGTGGCTCGTATTGTGCCCTGTCATCAAAGTTTTATTCCCTCGCTCATTCAACGGTTCCTTCCTACCGGGGTTTGCTCTGCCCAGCCATTCTCCTGTCCAAATGGTCCTGCACTACTCTTGAAAATCCGTTTGGTAACTCAGAAGGCAAATTACAGTCAGAAACACTGACCCTTGTCGTCCCTTGGACTTTCAGTTAAAGCTTCCGTTCTTTGGATTCTCAAGGAAACAGAGATGAACACCATCACCAACGCTGCTTCCATCGCCACCGCCTCCACTTCTCTTCTTCTTCTATTATTTTTTCTCTCTCTCGCCCTATTTCCTCTCACATCTCTCGCTGGACCATCCTCTCAATGCAAAGCATGGCTCGTTCAGTCTATCCCCACCGACATGCCACACCTTCCTCGCGTCTCCGGCGTTCTCTCCACCGGTAATACCTAACTAAATAACTAACCCAATCATAAGACAAGTTAAAATACTTTTGTTTTCATATATTTCGTCTTTCACTTTTCATTTTTTTTTCTCGTTGACTAACCAAATTAAATAAGATAAATTCTTTGCCGGAATCTGACGAACATTAGCTGATGTATTCCGGTGGTTGGCTGGAAACTCTACTCGGAGACTGGACATAATTGCACAGTACTGGCAGCTCTTATCCCAACCCGATGATCCTCGGTCAGGTGACTATGGCTACTCCAAAGTCGACATGGAGAAATTTGGAGCCGAAGATGGTTTCGAAGTCTATAAGTCCATCGAAAATGCTGCCGACCGGAAGGTTAATATTAGGTATATCTCTCAGTTTTATTGTTAAATTTTCTTGTTAAGTTTGTATCCAATTTCGCGGTTTTAGGTTTAGGGGCTGGCAATCTCATATTCTCATGTTGTCTACAATTGAGAGAGTTGAAGCACAAGAAACAAAATCTAGTTGGGTTCATACTTCAAATCTAGTCATTCTTATCGATGTTACCCAAACGGGATAAATTTTAAAGCGGTGTTATAGGAAAACTAATGATAGAGACTGAAAAACCATCTAGTGAACGCAAATTACAGTATACTTTATTATTGTGATTGAGAAGAATCTGCAATAGAAAATTTGCATTCGATTGTTAGACACAAGTTTCAATCTATGATAAGGCCGTGCGATTTAGGATTTGGGATGAACTGGCAGTTCAATTTTTATAAACTGGTTTTGGTTAAGAACCCGAATGTGTTTGAATTTGGAACCTGGGCATTTTGAAACAGGTTCAAGTGGGTTTTAAGATTTAACAACATTTGTCATTTTAAATGTCTTCTTGTTGGTTTCAACTCTGCCACTTGATCCATTTATAATTTTGTTGCAAATTAGTTTGACAAAATACAATGTAGTTGAGCGAACACACGCATAATTGACTGTTGCCTAATTACTTGTAAATGCCACAATGCCAATCAAAACCTCATTCATAATTCCTATTGTGGTTCCTCTTTGAAAAAAACATAACAAATAAATAACTAGAAATTGATAACTACAGGTCTTATTGTTTTTTGGGTGTTTTACTACGGTCCAGGAAGCTATTCATCTGTATTTTGTTGCCTTCTGTTTTGAATATCAAATTCATAAGAATGACACCACTTTTATTTTCTTGATTGCTGGGTTTTTATTTTCTTGAAGGATAGTACCCTTCCAGTTACATGGCTATAATCACCATTCTGTCTTCATTGTGGATTTGTATTTGTTATAGGATTTTACAGCACACTGGGGTCTATCCTGATTACTCCAAAGAATCATCCAGCCTTGCTTTGGGAAGGCCAAATGTGAAGAATGTAACCTTACTGCTTAGTGACTGGTGGGGATCCGGCATCGTCCATGCAAAAGTTTGGATATCAGATCGTAAAGACATCTATATTGGATCTGCCAACAATGACTGGAAATCCCTCACTCAGGTATTTATTTTTGTGCAATAGAAAGCTCATAATCCTCTGATGAAAGAATGCATGATCTCCTGTTTTCTTATTTATGCTTCTGTACGTGTGTTTAATTAAAAGTGAGATATATTGAGATAGATTTCCTGGAACCTCTTATTGAGAATCAGCCAGCTAGAGAAGGAAAATAGACATAGAATAGGGAAGTACAGCATTTAGAACTGGAAAGGGAAGACTTGAACTTGCTGACCATAAAGATGAATCTGTATGTCAGTTAGTCAGATCGAGGAAAGCTTGGCTCCCCTAGCCATGGTGTGTGCTCTAGATAGGATCAAGCAGAAATGTACTGATTTGAGTAGTTGCTGCTTCTGCTCCCCCCAGCCACCAAAGAAGATCAAACTTATAAAAGGTGTCAAAAATTGGATGATGGACCTTAAAAGGGATATAAAATAGTGTCTTTTATAAATAAATTGATAGAAGAGGGAAAATGGAATTTAGACATAGAATCTACGCTGATGTGGGATGAAATAACTAGTTGTATTATAAGCATGAAAAAAGGAGTTCTCGAAGAATTGAAAGGGAAAAGTCACTTACAAAAAAAAAAAAAAAAAAAAAACTTGGTGATAGAGTAGGGAAGTTTAGAAAGCTACGAAAGAGAAAGGTCATGTTATAAAACTAATATCGACATGCTGAAAAAAAAGCAAAGCGAGGAACTAGGAGATTAAAGAAAGATGGAGGACTTACTTCTAGAATTTATGAGATGAGGGCTACATAGGGAACTTAGGGACTTGGAGATTAAAGAAAGATGGAGGAGTGACTTAGAATTTTATCAAATGAGGGCTACTTAGGGAACTTAAGGACTAGGAGATTAAAGAAAGATGGAGGAGTTACTTATAGAATTTATCAGATGAGAGCTACATAGGGAACTTAAACTGAGAACTAGAAGGGGATGCTAGTTAAGCTATTCTTAGAGAAACCAGAGGGCATATAAAGTATAAACTCTCAGAGGATTAGGTTTAAAAAAGTGAAAGAACCTTTGGCTAAGATGGAGATAGAAAAGGATGTACGCCTTGAGGAATCCATACAGTTGATGTCATTTCAAATGTGGTTTTCTTTTCACACTTATAGAGATTTGGAAATATATGAGAGAATTTGGATTATGGTGGTTAATTAAGTTGTTCAATAAGATTTGGAGAATAAGGAAATATCAGATGAGTAGAGGAGAAGTATTATGGTTCTTATTCACAACAATAAGGGAGATGTACAAATTTGTATTAATTATCATGGGATAAAACCTATGAGCCATGCTATGAAATTATGGGAGAATGTCATAGATAAAAAAATAAGACAAGGAACAACAATATCAAACCACTAATTTGGTTTCATGCTAGGGAGGTCAACGATCAAGGCTATCGTCGTACTTGGACAATTAATTGAAAGGTTTCGAGAAAAGAAAAAAAATCTACATATGATTTTTGTTGACTTAGAAAAAGCATGTGATAGAATTCCTAGAGATTTAATTTGGTGGGTATTAGGAGAAAAGGAGTCCCGAGTAATAATATTGACATTATTGAGGACATGTATGATGGAGCAGCAACTAGTGTGATAACATTTGATGGTGCGACAAGTGAGTTTTCAGTTACAATGTGTTTGTACCATGGATCAACCTTAAGTCCGTACCTCTTTATACTAGCATGGATGGATTAAATGCTTACATTCAAGGGAGGTCCCTTGATGTATGTTATTTGCAGATGATGTAGTATTGATTGATGAAACTAGAGAGAGAGTAAATGTAAAATTAAAACTATGGAGGGATACTTTAGAAACTAAGGGTTTTAAGATAAGTAGGACAAAAATCAAATATATGCACTGCAACTTTAGGAAAGGCACTCATATGGATTAGACATTAGTTATGATTGATGGGCAAAAAATACACAAAAGTGACCAATTTTGTTATCTAGGTTTGATCGTTTACAAAGATGGATAGATCGGTGAGGATGTTAGTGTTGGGTGGCTAACGTGGAGATGTGCTTCTGGAGTATTATGTGATCGACGTATACATATCAAACTAAAGGGAAATTTCTACAAGACAAATAAGACTAACTATGCTTTATAGAGTTGAATGTTGGGCAATCAAGAAAAAAACATGTTTATCGAAATGCGTGGCAGAGATGAGGGTATTTAGATGGATAAGTGGAAAAATTAGGAAAGACAAAATCAGAAATAAGAAAATTAGAGAATAACTAGGAATGGCCCCAATGGGAGATTAAATAAGAGAAATTGAGATGGTTTGGGCATGTACAACAAAAACCAACAATGGAACCATTGAGAAGGAGTAGTTTTGTGCAAGTTGAAGGTCATAAAAGGGAGAGAGGAAGGCCGAAAATGACATGTAGTAAAAAAAGATTTGAAGGCATCTGCTTTGACAAAAGACATAGCTGCTCTAAACAGAGTCAAATGGTGAAATAGGATTCATGTTGCCGACCCCAAACATTTGGGATAAGGCATAGATGATGATGATCTTTGATGTTAGCCTTCGGGGTAATGTCTAGCAAAACATGCATGGAAGTAAGAGGGAAAGCAATGTAAAATAAAACCTCAATTTAATGTGAAGAGAACTTATTGACTATGGTTGATTAGGATCACAATAATCAAATATGAAGCATTACACCTCACACGAGCATAGTATCACGAGCAATTGCATGGCTTTAAATAGATGTGGTAGACAACATCCCTTAGTAACTCCCAATTGAACTCAACTTATGACTGTTAAATAAAACAACTTTCCAAAATCTAATATCTTCTAAAACTCCTATTTACTCTTGAAATAAATGATTTTCCGAAAACTAATGCAAACCTCTATTGCTTAGCAAAACTCCTTTAACTTGGTCCTAAAGAAAATTTAGCTAACCAAATTAGAATCCCACCATAGAATTGTATTCCGTCTATATTTTGGCTCGCTCAATTCATGTCCAAATTGTGTAATCTTGGTTACATTGGAAAGCTCATCCTCCTCATTTTCTTATATCTTGCATAAGCTTTTGTATTATGAAGTGTGTGATTCGATGCTCCTCAGGTGCACCATATTATGCTGCTCCCATCTTGTTTCCGTTGCTGCATCGGAAAGTAATCATATACGTATTTCTATACGTATCTCTACGTATTTCATGTATTAGGGGTAGTTCTGTAAATACTCCCCTTGAGGGGTATACTTGTCTTTTGTAATTCTCTTTTTACATGAATAAGATTTATGGGTCATTGTGACCTAATCACATGACATCCTTCTCCTTCTTCTCTCTCTTCTCTCTTTTCTCTCTTTGATCCTAAACCTAACCCTAGCCCTAATATACCACTTCAATTGTCTGTACTTTAGATTCGATTTTGTTGTCCTGGAACACTAGTTTTTATTAACAAAATAGTACATCTGAATACTTTGTTGTGCCACAGTTAATGCTTCTTTATTGTTTAATTGTCCGGGCTATGTTTACTTGTCAGTTGAACCGTGAAGTGGTTAAGGGTTTCACCGATTTTTCAAATGTTTCTAGGTGAAAGAAGTTGGAATATATCTTGTTGGTTGTCCGAGCATTGCAAAGAAGGTGGAGGTCTACTATGACAACCTATGGAAACTTGCATCTATTAATTCTTCAGATTACACAAAAACAGTTTGGGATCAGCAATGGCAGATTAATAGAAAAGTTCCTTGTTGGTCACATTTTCTAAATTTTGAAGAGAGATGCAGGTATGGCAGGGGAAGTTGATTATCAGCATATACTGGACACCAAGTTTAGTTTGATTTGTTGTTGCTTCACAAATGCTATGAAATTTTTTTTTTTTGATCGGTGTATGCTATGAAATTATGCATGTTTATATGCTGTTGTTAAATGTCTTGGTATTGCATTATGCTTTTTTTTTAATAAATAACTGTGAAATTTTGTATTAATATGATAAAATTTAAAAATGGGGAAGGGATTTTTTTTCTTTCAATGAGAGATTATTACACTAAATTAAATATATAGCGATATACATGTAACGGGAAAAGCATTCCCGAAGCATAAAACAGAAAAGTAAATAAAGATATACATAGGCCCGGCTGGTGGCTAAACCTCCATGAATAGCGAACTCCCAGTTGGAAGAAATAGTCCTCCATCTTCCCAAGACAACCAAACAGCTTGCTAGACCAAGAAAAGAAAATATCTTCAATATCCCTCGACTCTTGGGAACACTTAATGTCAAACAACTATACTAAGAAGTTCCGAACCTCCTTGACAAACTTACAATAAATGAATAGATGATTAACATTTTCTTCTTACTTCTTACACATAATGCATCTATTTGGGATCATCAACCTACGATGAATAAGATGATCAAGTGTCAAATTTTGTCTAACGCAACCGTTCAAATAAATACCTCCATTCTACGGGGAACTGGCTTTCCCCATATTCACAACTAAAGATTAATCCCCGGAAAAACACACAAACACTTCATAAAAGGAGTGAACAGAGAATTCTCCTTTCGGGTCTCCTCTTGATGCAGGACGCACGTGACGGCCTAAGATCTAGAGCTGAGATTAACAAGGAATCATTAAGAACAATAAGAACATAAATCTTCATGCTAATCACACGCGCACATTCAGATTCAAACAACTAAATTCATTATGTTCAAGGCTTTCACGCACAATCCACAATATTAGACCCGTTGCTTTAACGGGCGCGGATCTAATGGAAGGTGGAACTTCCAACAAGCTTAGGGTCAACCAATATAATCCAAATAGATTTTCACAGAGCCTATTCAAGGATTTGAAAGATGGTTGAAGGTTCAATCCATCAAAAGAAACCAGAAAGTTCAAATGAGATCAAAGGTGGCTGATTAGATGACTTAAAGAAGCGAAGGGAATCAATTTCCAGCAGCTTTTACATTGCCCACTACAAAATCAGACTTGAACCAGTCCCATATAGGTTCGGTTGGTGTCTAAGGGTTAGGTTTAGGGATGTAACACTAGGGATAAAGGATTAAAATATGGATGACCAATCAGCAGTATAGGGCTTATGGGTGGCTGAGATTTTATTCCTAGGGGTACATGTAGATGTTGGTGGAAGCAAGATGAAGGGGCAGTAGTGACTATCGGCTGTGGTATTTGGGGCATAGGGGCTGATGGGTGCAAGAATAAGGACTGTGGTCAGTACCATGAACAGTACCGTGAATAGTACCGTGAACAATAACGTCAATAGTGAAAGAGCAAAAAAAAAAAATTCAAGAAGAGGGATAAAAGAAGAATATTCAACTAAAGATCAAAGAAATACCTGAAGAACTTGTGGGAATCTCTCCCTTGGCCTCACGCCAAACCCTCAAGGGGAAATAATGCATAAGAGCATCTTCATCCTCTTCATTCATTCATCAATCTTCATTAACCCCTGAATGAGGGTTCTTACAAAGTACTTAAGGAAGAAAAGAAAACCCTAATCTAATCTCTACCTTGGATCAAATCAAGGGTTGAGATTTACAAGAGTTTTAAGTGAAATACCAAAAACAACGTAACAACTAATAAGAAATTACAAATCTGCCATCTATTGTAAGAGATGTCCCACTTATTTAAAGCCAATATTGATGACCTTTAAAGGGAATGGGCCTAGGCCCAAGTCCTGATTTGTTGTCCGCATCACCTCTCCAACATGAGAATCTTCCCTATTTGTTGCAATGTGAGCCTCTTCTTGCAAATTGCAATTAAGAAAGATGACACACTCCTCAATCTCTCTGCTCTTTAGGTTCCTTGCAAGGTAGTAACTTTGATGTCTTGCAACTGTGCAACATAGCGTAGCAAAAATGCAGTTTTTGGGGAAGTGATGGAAATATTGGGGAATATTTTGTTGAAACTCTATGAAATGATAAAACAAGCATGAAAAGACACTCATAAACCAATATACTATAAAAAAAAAAAAACAACCATATATTGTGTGGAAATGAATGTTCATAGCAATATAGGACATACTAAAGTAGGAATTTGAAAGCCTGAACTTTAAGACAACTGAAATTACACATGCAAATGATTATAATTACTAAATCATGTCACATTAAGTATGTTATGTCAAATTAACAAAGTGGACAACACATCACAAATGAGGTCACAACTACATTGAAAGTGTGTACCACGTGGCATTTTAAGGGGGGGTCGGACCAAACGCTGTATGAGGCCCGTCCCAATACAAGCATAGCTCATGTATATAGTTTTTTGAGAAACTAGCTCATATTTGTATAGTTGCTACTTTGGTTAATGGTTCAATAGTTGCTATATTGGGCAATGTTGTAGGGTTGGACCTTCTATTATTGTCAATAATATCAATTGAATGATCTCTAGGGTTTTGGGAAAGAGAAAGATCTAAAGATGTAGGTTTTCCTTAAGTGTGATAGGTATTATTAGTTATTGGCTTTCCTAAATCAATTAGGAATGTGTTTAAGTGTTTCTAAATGAAGTTTTATCGATTCAAAAACTTGTTCAATGATTTTACAAGGTGGGGTCAACTTTAGTTTAATTCGAATTTGAATTCTTATCTATATGGGTACGGTTTAGGCTATTGTCCATTAGAGTTGCTACGTGGCAACTCAAGGTGTATTACTTAAGTGTGGCCCTATTATATATAATACTAATAGTCTATAATGGGGTATATGTACTTCTATTAGGGAGTACTCCCAGCACACAAAAAGAGGAATACACTAAAGAAAGGGTGTATACAAGAGTTATTAAGTTTTGGTACTTGTATGTTAAGGTTAATGTCACTAAACGCCCATGGTATGGTAACTAGGGTTTGTAGGTGTCTTTAATGAGTTAACTAGGGTTAGTTTGAGTCTCATCAATGTACTATTGTTGTCCACATATCCACATCCAACATTACTTATGGTTTCCACTTTGGTTATTGTAAATGGCCTAAACACAACAAGAGTGATGTCTAAAGAAGTACATGATCATGGACGGTGCCTCGTGCAATTTATCTATCAGATGGCACCTGCACATCAAACGACATCTATCAAACAACACTCGCACGTCAAACGGCACCTATGTGACGACACCGCACGTCAAACAACGCCTTGCGTAATTATCTATAAGACGGCATCACATGTCAGATGCCGCCACATGCAATTTATCTATTAGATGACACTGCACGTTAGACGACGCCTATCAGACGACACTCGTATGTCAGACGATGCCTATCAGATGGCACTTGCACGTCAAACGGTGCCTATAAGACAATACCGCATGTCAAACGATGCCTCGCGTAATTTATTTATAAGACGGCACCGCACTTTAGACGCCGCAGCATGCAATTTATCTATCAGACAACACCGCACATCAGACGACGCTTATGAGATGACACCTCGCATAATATATCTATGACATGGCACTGCACGCCAGACACTGCCGCATGCAATTTATCTATTAGACAGCACCACACATCAAACGACGCCTACCAGACAACACTCGCACGTCAGACGACGCCTATCAGATGACACTCGCACGTCATATGACACCTATCAGATGACACCACACATCAGACGATGCCTTGCATAATTTATCTATGATACGGCACGTGCATGTCAGATGGCACTCGCACGTAAAAAATGTCCGTACTCTAAAATTTGATTAGGTAGAGTTGTCCTAAGTTCATCAGAATGCAAGTGATTCTAGGGTTAATTACCTCTTTAGGGTTAAGTTCAGAAATTTATCTAAGTGTCAGACCTAATAACCTAGCAATTTATCAAAGTAAGAAATTTTAAATTGACAAGTGTGTCCTGATAGTGAATATTACCCTAATACCCTAGAACAAAAGTTCAGGGTATTACATGTATAATGCCTCGAACAGTACCATGCCAATGCTCGCCTATAAGCTATTGTTGAAAGCGAACTCTGACAAGGGCCTCCTATAGACTTCTCCAAAATCGCGTACAATGCCTCGAACTCTGACAATGATCTCTCCTACTGCTGCCAAAATCAAGTCCACATGCGTGAAGCATGTTCTCTAAGATCTGAATGGTCCTCTCTGACTGGCCATTAGTCTATGGATGGAGCGCGGTGTTGAATTGTAGCTCTATGCCTAGGGCCTCCTGTAGACTTCTCCAAAATCGTGAGGTGTAATGCAAGTCACAATCTGATATGATGGAGAGTTAAACTACATGTAATTTGACAATCTCTCGGACATAAAGTTTGGTGAGTGATGTAAGAAGATTGGTGGTTCGAACTGCTAAGAAATGGGCAAATTCTGTCAGTCTATCCACAATAACCCAAGTTGAATTTTGTCCTCGTGGTGTCCTCGGTAGTCCCAGGACGAAGTCCATAGTGATGTGCTCACACTTCCTCTCGGCTACTGGTAACGACTGTAATAATCCTATCGGTCTCTGGTGCTCTGCCTTGACTTGTTGACAAGGCATTTTGACACGAATATAGCGATGCCCTTCATTCCTCTCCAGTAAAACTGTCATCTCAAATCCAAGTACATCTTCGTACTACCTGGATGTATCATCAATCTTGACTTGTGTGCCTCAGAAAGAATATCCTCTCTCAAAATTGCATCATTTGGTACATAGAGTCTCCCCTAATATCTCACACTCCCATTTGGTTGATTGGTCCATCCCTCTAGTCTGGTGTTGCTGCTCTGCTCACAAGGATTCCAACTCCTGGTCCTGCCCTGTGCCTCAATGATCCTTTGAATCAACGTCGGTTTGGCAACAAGGTTATACAAAATGACTCGAGACTCTTGTCGTTCCACACAAAGTCAAATTCACTTACCGTATCTAACATCTTCCACTCTTGTAGAGTCAAACTCATCAATGAACTCCGAGGTATGTATCACTCTTGTTAGTGCAAACTTTTCTCAGTTCATGTATCTATAAACAGTAAAACACTAAAATTGAGAATACATAAGAATAGATGCAATGTAACTATTAAATGAGAAAGACCAATAAAAGAAGAATACCCGAATAGCATTAATCTCCAACAGATGTATCAAAAGTAGAATAGGAATAGTAACTTATCAGTTTAGATAGGCCAAGGCACGCGTTTAACACGTTGTCCTAAGAGATTTCGCCACTGTATTTCTTGAATGTTGATGTCAGATGATCAACGACTTGTCCCCAGGATTCCACAACTCGATCCTGGGCTTCTGCTAAGACATTTGCCTTTCCCAGATGGTTTAATGGTAAAATCATAATCTCAAGAATTTCATCATGCCTGAGGTTCAAGTCCTTCTAGGTAAAAATGTACTTGAGACTCTTGTGGTCTGCATATATCTCGAATCTCTCCCCGTACAAGTAATGTTTCCAAATATTCAAGGCGAAAAACAATGGTAGCTAACTCCAAATCATGCGTGGGGTAGTTCTATTCGTGGGGATTCAACTGTCCGGAAGCATAAGGTACAACCCTCCCCTGCTACATAAGTACGCATCCAAGTCCTTGGAGTGACACATCACTATAAATGACGCACGTCGTTGGCTAGTATAATGAGAATTAGCGCTGGAGTATTGAATATAGTGAGTTCAATATATATTGTTGGAGACTTTTGCTTCAACCAATTTGGATAGATCTCTAGTAGTCATCCACTAGGAAATTATCCAAGTGGATAATCGAAGAATCCATGTTAGCTTATGTGTCATGTGAGATCAAATATATGGAGAATATGGTAGCAAATATTGATAGTTATTGTAATTTATCATACAATATGACTTGTTTCTGAATTTATTAAGTTGATAATTGAAGTGCAACTCATTTCATCTGGTATATTGCGCATGGTTGTAAGTCTTAGACAATCTCGAGTTTGATCGCGTGAGTCAACTCGAGATCGTCCAGGACTGGGACATGATCCACATGTGAATTGGAACTCACAGTGGATCATCCTTGACTCGGTATGACTCAGACTGACTTGTTCGTATCACTCGGGTCAACTCTGGCTAGTCAAACCAGTCATTACTAATCAGAAGAAGAATAAGAAGATGACGATGACCTAGCATTTGTTCTCTCCAACTCTCTAGGTTACTTATTACTTAGAGAGCTGGAGATCGTGATAATAAATAACGATAGTTATCGTACAATACGTCTAGAAGAATACTTTGCATTTGTTCTCTCCAACTCTCTAGGTAACTTCTTATTTGTAGAGCTGGAAATCGTGATATTAAATAGCGATAGTTATCATATTTTATCGTACAATACATCTCATTTTTCTGAAGGGTATGATACAATACATAAGGGGTCATCATCGCCGTTCTCTCCAACACTCTAGGTAAGTTCTTATTGGAGAGTTGGTAATGCAGGGGCATTTTCACACCGGGCTCGAGTGGGGCAGCCTGCGTAAAATGGGGCACACTCAGGGTGAGGTGGCATATGTGATATGGGCCCACGAGGGGTCGTGTCGATCGAGAACCTAGATAGATCCTATGAGATAAAGGAATTTAATCTCACGCTACCAACAGTCGCGGCTTTTGGGGAGTATTGGTTAAATGTCCTGCATCAAAGTGGTATCAGAGCGGGAGACTCGTGTTCGAGTCTCCTTACCGGGGGTGATTAATGCAGGGGAATTTTCACACCGGGCTCGAGTGGGGCAGCCTGCGTAAAATGGGGCACTCTCGGGGTGGGGTGGCCTGTGTGATATGGGCCCACGAGGGGTTGTGTCGATCGAGAACCTAGATAGATCCTATGGGATAAAGGAATTTAATCTCACGCTACCAACAGTCGCGGCTTTTGGGGAGTATTGGTTAAATGTCCTGCATCAGTTGGAGATCATGATATTAAATAGGGGACGGGATATTGGCACCCGCGTTTTCGCTCAGTAAACCCAAAAATCACCCTCCCTCCTTTTTCACTCATCACACCCATAAAAAAAAATAAAAAAAAAAAAACCCAAAAAAAACTGAAAAAAAACAGAAAAGAAAGAAGAAGAAGAAGAAGAAAAGGAGGAGGAGGACACCGCCGTTACCACCGTCGCAGGTACGTCTCTCTCTCTCTCTCTCTCCCTCTCTCTCTCTTTCTCTCTCTCCCTCTCCCTCTCGATTCTGGGCCCTGCCAAGTGTGGCATTCAACACTCGGCCTCGGGGGCTGCTATGGGCTGCCAAGTGTGGCAATCCACACTCGACCTTGGGGGCTACCGAGGCAGCCCAGAATTGAGAGAGAGAGAGAGAGAGACGTACCTGAGGCGGTGGTAGCGGCGGCGTCCTCCTCCTCCTCCTCTTCTTCTTCTTCTTCTTCTTCTCTGTTTTTCTTCTTGTCTGTGTTTTTGGTGGATGGGTGTGATGAGTGATGGGTTTACTGAGCGAAAACGCGGGTGCCAATATCCCGTCCCTTAAATAGTGATAGTTATCATACTTTATCTTACAATACGCCGCTTTTTTTTTAAGGGTATGATACAATAAATAGGGGGTCATTGTCACCATCATATATGCCTTATCCCAACTATTTAAGGTTTAGAGGTTGAATCCTATTTCAGCATATAACTCTATCTAGAGCTATATCTTCGAATTCCCTAGAAAGAGTTAGAAACTTAGTTGCATGAAACGGAAGCGGGTGTGGGAGCGCGAGCGAGGAAGTGGGTGTATAAGAAAGCCCTAGGGTTTGGAATGCCTAGGAAGCATCCATAATATATATATTATTTGTCACATGTCCAAATAATTTGATAATTAATTGATTAATAAATTTTATTTGAAGCATATAATGTTGTTTTTGTAGTAGAATATATTATCTTATAACTTCTTTAGTTCTTCACAACATAGGAGAATCATTGAGCTTTGTTTCCGAAATTTAATGTCAAATGCTTCTTATTTAGCGAATCAAAAGTCCGTCCCAAACAAGTTTGGGTTTCCATCAACTTAGAAGAACTCTCAAGTTAGAAGCACGGACACACAGTTCTAGGGTGGGGAAGATGCCTGATTGAGTTAGTTTCTCTCTTAGGATGATGCAGATCAATGGACCAAACCCTGTTTCCCCGCTGCTCGTTCTGGTTCGGATCCCCTATCCGACAGTCGTTAACTCTACTTGAAGAGAGTGGCCTTTTCCTTTTTGAAAGCGGATAAAAAAAGAATGGAGAGCTCACCCTTCGTTCAGAGTGGGAGCACCTCCCTAAATAGGAGTTTCTTGCAACTAAGGTTAGAGATAACAATGCATAGGGGTAACTTATTAAAATATATACTAATTTATCGTACAATACAAATATGATATGACATTTATCCATATTCCATACATAACGTGATGCGTATCGTTATTTGGGGTCACTGATATGTGCCTTACGAGAATGATATTTGATACCTTGATGGAGATAGGATGTCGCTTTGCAAGAGAGAAATTTGAAAAAAAAAACTTCTTTATGTACCGTTCATGTCAGTTGGGTGAAAATTTGTCCTCATATTTTTCATGCTAGATGTATTTATGGAACTAAACCATCAGTACAGCTGTTTCTCCTTCCATCGTTACAATATTTAGTTGGATGGATAAATTTAATGGGGACTTTCATCTATGTGCCCCTTCCTGAAATATTTGTTCTCTACTTAAATTAAGTCCAACAATAGAAATACTGCAATCATAAATACAGTGAACTGTATAGTTCATTTTTCTCACAACGTTTTGAAACGCATATCCAATGGATATGTAAACCTTATTACGGTGGGGTTGAGGGCCTCATCCCCTTATTTATTGTGGAGGTGCTGCATTCTTGAGGTCATGGGTTCAATCTCAGCTCACCCACCAAGCGAAGCAGAAGGAGAACTCTTTATGCAGCTAATATATTCAGTTAACAGCATGAAATTCATTTTTTGACAGATCACCTCTTCCTAGTTACATTGAGGTTCCCCATGTAGCAGGCTATCCAATACTCTCAGACCCTTATATGTTTCAAATGCCAATTGAGACTCCCAGTTACAATAATTCAACTTTGCAGCAGCACTCCAGTTATCTCTCTTTTGCTCCTCCAGAGGTAACTTACCCATTCTTTAAGCTTTTGTTTGCTGACATGCTTAATTCACTGGATAAGCTTATTAAAATTTGATAGATCAAATTGTTAAGATCATTAATTGACCTAGGTGACCTCAGAGGTGGGATCCTTCAAATGTTAGATCCCACCTCCACGATTGTATGCTATGTGCTCCACTTGCACTTTGTAGACTGCCTTTCTGGTCTATGTTATGGGTACCCCAGATGTTCTCCAACATGTGTGGTAGTACAATTTTATGCCTCAACTGTTCTTATGTAAGTTATTTTCATTTTTTAAAATATATTTTCTGCAGCTGTCATTTGGCAAGTTCCAGGCAGATGAACAGGCATGGGTGGATACAATTAAATCTGTGGGGCCTGGGGAAACTGTTAGAATTAGTACCATGGACTGGCTGGGTCAATCACAATACACGAAGCAAACAGTGTATTGGTCTTCCCTTTCTTCTGCAATATCAGAGGTAACTTGATCTCCTTATCTCATTAAAACTTATCTCTGCTGTTCATTTTTAGTATCAGTATAAGGTTATGTTTTTTTTGGTAAACTTATCAGCATAAGGTAGATTAACCCAAATATGTATATGGAGCATCAAGCCATCAACTATCCATTTCATTTATTTCGTGGTCCATGCGGGGACCCATGGTTGCCTCGTTGGGCATCTAGCCATGAACTCGATGAACTGAAATGAACAATGAATGATCCATGTGTATATTAGGACCATTGGCCTTGGGATGATTCTGTAAATTCTTTTACATATTGGAGCATGGGCAAAACATTTTTGTACTGGAATCACCAACTCAGCAATGAACAGTACTTTTTCTTTGGCTCTTTTACACTATACTTCAAAACTGACATGGGGTTGTCCTGAATGTGATTTCTATACTCCAATCTCCTCTACAAACAAACTTTCCCATTTGAATAACTGAAGAAGGATTCTAGTCTCATAAACCATCCCGCCTCATGGATATGTTACAACTCATGCCAATCTAATTATCTTTTCTATTTGCCCCATGGGATTAGTCGGGTGCTCTAAGATGCCTGGATACCCATGGTATCAAAAAAATATGTATGGACATTTTTAGAACCATTAACCATGCTCAGGCCATATCTTCAGATGTATCCTCTGTGGTTGTAAATTGAAAGGATAGTTGCCTACCAAAAGAAAAAAGAAAAAAAAAAGGTCAGTTTAAGTTTTAGCTCTGGATCAGTCTAGATTGGAAGTTACAATCATTTGTAGGGCAGCAACCTATCATGGATGCAGCGTACTGGTTGAATTATCTACAATGATGCAAAGGGGGGTCACATTTATGGTAATGGGTGAAGGCACCAGCCAACCTCTATAGTGCTTACTAGAGAAAATGCATTTTGTACTCAGTTTTATTGCATGCTACAACTTGCAACCACTTTGAATGTCCTAACAGATTATCTAATAATAGGTTGTCTTCTCCAAGCATGCAACGGTCAAGATACTAGTGGCGTACTGGGCACATTATATCAACAACACTGACCAGTATCTCAAGTCCCGTCCTCTACTCCAATGTCCTCTGTGCATCCTCAAAGTACAACAAATGTGCTGGTAAAATTGAGATCAAGTACTACAAGGTGCCAGGGTTCAACATGACTGGAGCAGCCTTACTCAACGGAACGAGTACAGGGAATATTTATCCAGGTTACTCCAGGGTCAACCATGGAAAGTACGCAGTTAGCGATGTGCGGGCCCACATTGGAACCAGCAACCTCATATGGGATTACTTCTACTCAACATCAGGTGTAAGCTTTGGAACGTACAATCCTGCCATTGTCTCGCAGCTTCAAGAAATCTTTGATGCAGATTGGAATTCACCTTATGCTGTTCCAGTTGAACCGTTAGAAGGAGCTCAGGTTTATTCAAGCAGGTAACTACTTGGGGAATTCATCCGGGCAAAGAGACTGCTTGGAAGGTGTTTTGGGTTGAATAGGTTTGAAGGTGGAAGATTGAATTGAGCATGAATGAACTGATTGCACACGCATAAAATTGTTAATCTTTTTAACTTAAAATGCATTTTTCCATTTGAAGAACTGTTAAGAAAAATAAATTTGATAACAATGTGCTTTGAAGAGCAAATATAAAAGCAATTTTACTTGGTTTATATGTTGAGATCTCCATAATTATATTGTAATGGTATTAAATGACTTTTGTTGAGCGTTTTAACACACACACACGGGCTTACAAAAAAATGCCGTTTAACAGAAACAACGGGGAAAAACGGAAAAAATGGCGCTGAAATTCAAAATTTTGAATTTCAAATTTTCAAAAACAAAAAAATGGAATTTAACACAAATAAACATTGCAATCTTGACCATTGAATTAGATGATTAGGATCATTTTGCTTGTGTACCCCCTCAAAGCACTGCAGATCGTGATCACCTATTGTCAGTTGTTCGTTGTTGGGAAATGAAGGGGTCCCTCCTAAGTAGAGTTTACATCTATTCTACTTATTAAAGCACGAAGGGGTTTCTTGTGTTTACAACGGAACCCCCGTTATTCTAAAAAATGTCCATTCTTTGCTTCATTTGTATTCTTTAAACGGAAAATTTCTAAAAAGAAAACAAATTTTAATCTATTTACAAAAAAGAATACAACTTTTCGCAAATCCCAAAAAAGAAAACGAGTTTCATTACGTGGCACATGTTTATCAAAAAACGCTCTTTAAAAGGACGTTTGTCAGTAAAAAACGCCATTTTAAAGGGCGTTTTTCAGTAATAGACGCCTTTTTAAAAAACGTCTGTCAGACCTCTTACAACTGACAGACGTTATTTTAAAGGGCGTTTTTTGATAAACAGGGAACCCCAATTTTTACGCCCATTTTGGCGTACCCAGAAGATGAATCAATGGCTGATTTTTGGTGAGGATGATCTCTACGATGAGGAGATCATCCTCACAAAAATTCAGATCATTCTGATATTCGTAGACTGGTTTAGAAGTTGAGGAATTATGGGACGTTTTTTAAAAAACCATTTGGAATAAACGCCCTTTAAAAGGGCGTTTGTCAGATGTGTCAGCCATCAGTCATTCGTTAGTCAGTCGGCGACTGATTCGACTGACAGCAGACGAAACGCCCTTTGAAAGAGCGTTTCGTTTTCTTTTTTGGGATTTGCGAAAAGTTGTATTCTTTTTTGTAAATAGATTAAAGTTTGTTTTCTTTTCTGCAATTTTCCGTTCTTTAAATTATGGAACAGGGTCTGCGGACCAACTTTTTTGCACTAATACTCTCGGGTCAGCACTTACAACCACCATTGGAATATCAAATACCATGCCCGAGAGCATTAGTGAAGTTATAAGTGCAAAAAAATGGTCAAGTTGGTTCGCGGAACCCTTCTTAAAAGGGGTGCTTTTGTCTTTTGAAGTCATAGAGACCTACCTCGCCGTAAGCTCATTAAATGAAGTCTCCCCAAAAAAATCTTTTTAAGGCATGATCAGAACAGGGAACAGAGTCACTTGAGCGAGGGGAGAAGGTTGGATACGAAAGTAGGAGATGGGATATCTATCCCGGGTTAAGTGGGATCAGGTCGGCCAAATGGCTTACTGAGAACTACTGGTATACGAATCTGAATTGGCCCGACACAAGAAAAGGAGTTCTAGAAAACCTTCCTCGCTCTCAATCAAATAGGACAATGGAAAACAAAACGTACCTTTACGACGAACCATAGTGTGATTCATGTGGAATACTCTTAGAGGACACTGATCATATCAATGTTTGGTCCATCCCTAGGTAGACATACGTACCAAAAATCAGCTTGATTAGTGATTTCTAACTTGTATTTGAATACCCCAAATAATTCTCGAAATCCATGGTAAAAAAAAATCATGAAAACGACTCTAATCCAATGGATGGAAATTACTAATCAGGCTGAATTTTGGTACGTTGATCCAATTAGGGATGGGCCAAAGATCCATATGGTCAGTGGTCTCTAAGAGTGTGCCACTTGTCTCATATTGTGGTTCCTCATCATCATTGATAAGGAACAACATTATCAAAGTTCTACTCCGATGTCTACCTCCCTGTACTCAGCTCATTAATGAGCTCCCTTCCATAAATTTCGATATTACATCTATATGACCTCCTAATTTTTTCCAATGCCATTCAATGATTTTAAACCTTTGGATCTTTGTACTCAAAATCTACAGTTAAAAATCAACCTATGAAAACGACTCTAATAAAATGCTTAGAAATCACTTATTAGGTTGATTTTTTTGTTTGTAGCTCCACCTAGGGATGGGCCAAACATTCATACGGTCAGTGATTTCTAAGAGTATGCCATGTGTGTCACACCCCTAAGCTTCGGCTCGGGTGTTGGCTACGCGAGACGGAAGGACAACACCCACGATGTTCACGCAACGAGGATGGGAGCGACGGCTACGCGAGCACGGACAAATGGCTTGGAACGTGCAACACTATCGTAGGCAGCGATAGGGACGTGCACGGGCAGTTAGCCCGGACGTCAACACAAGTGTGTGGAAGACTTGTGGGGAAGTACACCGGCATGTGGCTGGGTACTTGGCACATGCGACGGATCGACGTGTGCTAGCATATAGGTGTATGTGGCATGGCAAATACGCGGACGGGCGTATGTGGCATGAACAAGTGCTTGTGGAATTACAATAGTGCGAACGGGCGTATGTGGCATGGACAAGTGCATGTGGCATGACAATAGCGCGGATGGGTGTATGTGGCATGAACAAGCGCGTGTGGCATGACAATAGCGCGGATGGGTGTATGTGGCATGGACAAGCGCGTGTGGCATGACAATTGAGCGGACAGGCGTATGTGACATGGACAAGCGCATGTGGCGAACAAAGCTAGACTGGAAAAGACTTGGGGGCGCGTGGCATCCAATGGTGCTTTGGAGCAGTTGTAGCTTGGTTCAGGGTGAGGTGGCGACCTCAGAGACTGACACCTAGGCAGGTGGTTATAAAGTAGTTACCAATCCACCCACTAAGCAGAAGTGGGATGGTGGGCTAGGTAGTTACGCCATGTGGCGGATGCATGGAGCTGACACCCAGGCAGAGGTTATGGTAGTTATCAGCCCATACACAAGGTGGGGTGATGGGCTAGGGTAGTTATACCATGTGTCATTGTGTGGGGGTGACACCCAAGGATGGTAGTGGATAGTTATTAGCCCATACACAAAGTGGAGTGATGGGCTAGGGTAGTTATATCATGTGCCATTGTGTGGGGGTGACACCCAGGGGATGGTAGTGGGTAGTTACTGGAAGTTACTAACCCATTGTACAGGATTGTAACAAGTGTCCCATGATGGCGCTGAGGTAGTTATTGGGCTGGCCTATATAAGACCAGCCACCCATGTGGTGAGAGTAAGACATGAGTTGTGAGTTCTGTATTTCCTAAGTGTAAATGAATAAAAGAGAAAAGGCTGTGGCCTTTGGAAAACTGTGTGAGCTTTGTGTTGCAATTGTGTAAGCCTCTTCTCCCCCTTCTCCCTTCTTGTGTAGGCTGAGACTAAGTCAGGTGGACTTAGTGCCAGCACGGGTATTCGGTGGGGAAAAGAGTTCGGCTCAGATTTGACCCCGTGACAACGTGTAAGGTACACGGGCATCACATGTGCATGGTGTCCCAAATAGGTAGGACATGAAACGGAGTGGGTCAAACCTAGCTGATTGGATTCCGTACTTTATGTTTAGATCCTAAAGGTAGTATCTGAATTTTAAATGGTTCGGATATGAACCCAAGTAATCCTACCCAAGTTGACTTTGGATCCTAAAAATAGGACCGACCAGGTTTGGATTTGGATTCAATTATAGTGTTTTCTATATATACACTAAAATAAGGTATTTTGTAGTGGATCCAACTCTATATCCATACATGGGTCAGATTTGGATCTTCATATATGAACCTTGGATCGGATTCAGACCATTCATTATGGATGGAAGTCACCTCCAGATCTGGGTTAAAAATGTCAAACCATATTGTAGGTACCGTATTTTCCAACGAATGATATGATGACACGTGTATTGGTTACACACGTGCGGTATCAGAACAATGACACGTGGTGTCATCCTTCGTACGTAAGTAAATGCGCCGAAGATATCATCAGAGGCCATAAACATTCCATCGCTGTCACACAACTTCCATTAATGGAAGTGCCACGTATCAGGTTGGAATGATCAGAAGAGAACATCTTGAAGTAAAGTTACTAACATAACGCATTAACGCTTCAGCCTTTAATATGTCGGGAAGCATTTAATCATGCCCAATATATTAATAAATGACCCACTTGATGGGAATGACAATTATCTCACCCCGACAAGATCCAGCGGTCCACATGATTTGATTGTTGTTTTTAACGGGGGAGATGTTCAATACATTCCGACAAGATCAGATAGCCTACTTGACGGGATTAAACTTCATCTCAACCCGACAAGATCAGATAGCCTACTTGACGGGATTAACTTTCATCTCATCCCAACAAGATCATACAGCTAGTTTGAAGGGAGCAATGTTCCTCTCATCCCTACAAGATCAGCATCTTACTTGGCGGGATTATATTTCTATCAATCCCGAGAACTATACAGGATTCTGCAAATGAGATAAGTATTCTAAATACGGTTAGTTTCTTAAACCAATGAGAATTAGTCATGTGGCAGTTAGTTGAACTGTTATAGCTGCAACGTCCCTTTATTCAAATATCTGACACGAAGAGTGCCACCTCAATTATCTCAGATATAACCGAATGAGGGAAGTTAGGATCTAATAAGAAGATTCTATTTCATAACAGAATCTTCTGAGATCATAACTGATTGATAACGACTCAACACGTGGAAGGTGAGTCACGCCAGTTCTAAGGGTATAAATACAGGACCTTCAGGATTGAGAAAATGATCTTGCTCTCCAGATCAAATAGCCTAAACTCTGAAATATTTTACTATTTTCATGAACCCTGTTAAAAATCCTAAACTGACTTGAGCGTCGAAGTATTGTCAACGGTACAACCACATCTCATCTGGAGATCATCCTATCCTTCGCGGAGGAGAAAGTAGTTTTCATCCTGAAGCACCGGAGTCATCCAATCATCATCAAGATATGAATCGTCTGACCTCGAAGATTGTGTGGGTTGGATCAGATATTTTTTCCCCACACATCTTGATCAATATTGACCTAGATTCAATCGGATATGACCTATTTCATGCCCTACATATACGTCCCTTATTATGGAAAGCAAAAAGGTAAATTTTATTGACACTCCAAAGTTTTCCAAGGGCACCCATTTTATAAGGACGCCCAACACATTTGAAAACAATCAGTGGGTACCCCCATTTCTTAAAGGCAACCTACCCATCCAAAAACAAACCTTAGGGTTTCTTCCTCCAAATCGTACTCCTACTCCATCTTCTCCTTCGTTGACATCGGCAACATTGTCCGACGACATTACAACGTCCGGTGAAACCATCCAGCGATACTAAGCTGGCAACACCGTCCAACAATACTATGCCGTCCGACCGCCATTCGGTGACAATAATGTGAAGAAATTTTACCGAGCCACTCGCTTTTGATGCACTAGAAAAATGAAACGCTCTAATAGCGTCCCGCATAGAAAGCGTCTTAGGGAAGCCCAAGAGAATTTGTCAACAAGAGAGACAAATTTATGACATCTTGCGGTCCAAAACTCAGTCAGCAGCGTACCCCGGTAGATCTAGTACCCAACAGATCTACGAAAAATGAGAGGGAAAGAAAGAAAATATGAAAAATTAGAACTATGTAGGCCTCTAAGCCTTTTTTGAGGTATAAGTGTCATAAACTTCTTGAGGCCTGTGAGCCTTTTTTGAGGCATAAGTATCATAGATCTGTTATTTTTTAGGCATGTGCCATAGACTTATTGAGGCATGTGAACTTTTTTATTGTTCAACTTATTGGATCATAATCTTTTTTGTTAAATGTTCTATGTATATTGATAAATCAAGTAAGAGATTCCAAACAAAAAGAATAACAGATTCATTAAATTTTTCTTAGTATCGGTTGGATACAACTGAAATTTACAAACTTATGTTAGTCAGATCTAACCAAAGTTGTACCAGCAATTTCGGTTGGATATCAGCGTTAGAGAGTGTCGATTGTATATAACTGATACAGTTTCTCTGTCCCCCTTCTACAGCCTGAGTTTTTCTTAGTATCGGTTTAACCCAACCGAAACTATTACCAGTAATTTCGGTTGGATATCACCGTCAGAGAGTGTCGGTTGTATGTAACTGATACAATTTCTCTGCCCCGCTTCTAGAGTTTTAAGTTTTTCTTAGTGTTGGTTGGATCCAATTGACAAATGGGAAGAAACTTCAGTTGGATCCAATTGAAATTGATGAAGCAATGTCAGTGTCGAGTAACCGATACGAAGAGTTTCATGCGCTTATGCAGTATGCAAAAAAAAATAAGGAAGAGACACCGACAATGGCAAAATTAGCTATATTACCAGTGAAGAAGATGTTTTGTGGAAGGTTCTCTTCCACTTGAGTTAAATTTTTAATGCTTTCCATCGATTTAGGTGAACTTTTCACTTTTTTTTTTTTAGGTTTTCTACCCTTTCAACCATTTTTTTCAAATTAACTATCAAATGTGATCTTTGTCGATTTTCGATGATTCTCCGGCGATTCTGAGATCGACGGTAATGATATTCGCTCAAAAGTGCTTATTTTAAGCAATTATCCTTTTAGCGTTATTGCATTCTCTTACGTAAAATACTCTATTTACCTATTTTTCTACGTAAGAGTCTCTTGTGTTGCGTAAAACACACTTTTCTGGACGAAATAGTATATTTGCATGCATTAAACACATTTTCGGAAGTCTAAATATTAAGCCGTTCTGATAAAGTCTCATTACGCGCTTCTTCTGTCGCAGGAAACCCCGATGGGACGATTCTCGAGACTTGTGGGCCCAAATCAATCATGAAAGCCCATTATCAAAGCTTAAAGAGCCCACATGCTATGACTAGAAGATATGGGCCAATTATGGGCTGAATAAGAGAACCAAAAAGCCGGCCCAAAGAACGAAGAGAGTAGGAGAGCCAATGACAAAGAGACGGACCAAAGCGTTTAAAGCCACATGAGTCAGCAAAGAATGATAGTCGACTCTACTAGAGAAGCGTGAGGATGGTCACAGTGAAGACCAGGGTTCCAGACCCTTCGCTAGTGCTTTTCTCTCTATTTTCTGATACTTTTTCTCTCATCTCTCCTTATTCTCTATCTCTCTTCATCTCTCGGTCCTCGAATCTACTGACCTAACCCCAGAACTCCTGGCCATCGGCTCTATCTCATCTCCCTTAGCTTTCTGACCGTTGGATCTTCAATCGGACCGTTGGATCTCTCTAGATTCGTCGATCTACCAATCTGAGTCCCAATCAAATCATCATCCATCCGATCGCCATCAGACTGTCTGTCACATCATCTTGTGAGACGATGGACATCATCAATCCATGTGAGCCAGTAGCCGGGCCCATCATCATCGACCCGCTGTTCGACCAGTTAGTGGACCCCGTGAATTTCAAAATAATTTTAATTAAATTTAAAAAATGGGAGGTCCACTAAATGGGGAGATTCCCCATAGAAAAGTAATGTTTTACTTAAAAAAAATATATATATATTTCATATTTTTTTATTTTCAAAAAATACCCTATTTCCATTAATGGAAATAGGGAGCTTTAAAAGGAGAAGGAGAGGGGTTCGTTCGAACCCTAATTCCCCTCCAATCTCTTCCTCTCCTTCCCCCAAAACTCCCCCGACGTTTTCGGCGCTTTCTCCTCCTTCTTCTTCTTCTTCTTCTCCTCCACTCCTTCCTCTCCGGCGAGCCACCACCGGACTGGTACGCCGGCTCCACCATCTTCTTCTTCTTCTTCTTCTCATTTTTTTATTTTTATTTTCGTTTTCCTGTTTTGTACCGGAGTTGTAGCCTGCAACTCCGGCCGGCAGCGCCCCCCTAACCAGTCCAGTCCTCCTTCTTCTTCTTCTTCCCCTTCTGCTCTCTTCTTCTGCTCCTTCTTCCTCCTCTCGCCTGCGCTCCCTGCTGCTGTGTGCAGCACGTCTTCCATCACCCCTTCACCGCCTGAACCAGTCCGTCAACCACCGCCTGCCTCCACCCTTTTCAATCCGCGTGCTCCACCCATGACGCCCATCTCCAACGCCTGCCTCCGCCGTTCCTTGCTGGACAGGTAACCTCCTTTTCTTCCTTCTGCTTGCTCCCTCCACAGGTAAGGAGTTCATCTCCCAAACGGTTTGAAGAAACCGTGGAAACCCATGGTCTGAATTTTGACCGATTTCTCCCCTGGCTGGTTGCTCCTCTCTTGCCGGCCTTGCTTCACCGGCCATCTCCATCCTCACCACGGTCTCCACCTTATTACCCCTCACCAACGGGCTGCTGCCCATCACCTTGGCCGTGCTCTCTCTCTGCCTCTTCTCTTTCAAGAGAAAAACAGAAAAAGAAAACAAAAAAAAAGAAAGAGAAGATAAGAAGACGAAGAGGATACCACCGCCTCAACCTTGCCACCCATCACCTTGACCTATAACCATGCACTTCGTCTAAAAGCTGGTCCACTTTGCTGCCTCTGTGCACCACACAGGGTAGCACCCTCCTCTCTTCCACGTGGGTACCCTCAACTCCACGTGGCTAGCTCTCCGTTTCTCTTCAGGGCTTGAACTCCTTCACCACAAGCAAGCAGGGGAGTTACTCCATGGTGTTGCCACTCACGTGGCAGATCATCCTCTAATCAATGCATGGTAGTGCCTAACCCGTGTGCACCAAGTTCACATCACCACCACCGTCCACTGCCTTGCCATATCCAGCCACCAAGATCTCCATTTCTCCTATTGATCCCAATTGCTTAACATCGGTAAGTTCAAAGGTTAAATTCTCTTTCTCTCTCTACCCTTATTTTCTCTCTCTAACTATTTCTACCACTTTCTCTCTCTACCTTCTCTCTCTATTTTCTTTAGTTTATTTGCTTTAGTTTTATTTATTGCTTATTTTTATTCAGGTATTGTAAGTTGAATTATAATTGAATGAAGTTTGATTTTGAAGGTTATGTTTCTCTTGAGTTTTCTTTAATTCATGCTTCATATGATTAAAATCTTACCAAAATTCATGTTTTAAAACCGATCGCCATCTCTCTCATCTATCCACCATTCTAAGCAGTTTCCATCATTATTGTTCTTTTATTGCCCTAACCCCGAGTGCGGACGATATCCGACGCGAATCCCTATACAAATCTGTCAATTTTGCAGGATAATCGGATAAAAATTACAAATTGTGTTGAAGTTAGGGTTTCCGATTCGACGACACGGAAGAATCCTTCGTTCAGGTAACATTATCGGCCTTCAGGTGTAAGGATAGGGTGAAAGAGGAGATGAACATTGGCAGGATGAGCAAGATAAGTGGGTGCTCTCATAACAAGTATTAGTAAGGGGTAGTAAGGGTCCACTGTTATAAATAATCTATGTATTCTCATTCATCAGTGTACACATATATAGCTCCTTGCTGGAGCGTTACAACATCAATGAATATACTATAACCGACCTCGGATAAGCAGCGGTTAGCCACCTATCAAAGCTGTTACTATTACAACACTCCCCCTTGGATGTCTGTCGCGTTATAAAAACTGCATCGTTAAAACCTTATCAGAAAACCCTGTGAGATAAAACCTGATCGAAGGAAAAAGAGTACAGCGTGCTAGCGGATTATGGTAATTGTGATAGATGCGTTTAAGACTACCTCATTAAAATCTTGTTAGAAAATCCCAGTGGGATAAAACCTGATTAAAGGAAAAAAGAGTACAGTACGCAAAAAGTCCTTGAGAATAATAGCTCCCATTATGAGAATGCTCCCCCTGATGTGGATCGGTATGAGCAAACGAACATGTCAACAAGAAAGTTCGTAGAGTCGACGCGTACCGATGCAGTATACCAATTTCTCAAACATTGAAGTAGGTAACGCCTTGGGGAATAGATCTGCAAGATTGTCATTTGATTGTAGCTGTTGGACGTCAATACTGTGGAGCCAAGAATTGCTTCTGTCTTCTTGAGGATGAAATGGATCTGTCTTGGTGTCTAGTGATCGAATAACAATTGGAGAACTCAATGTATAAGCTTTATCCATATCGAAGCGCTTTGGGACTTTTTTAATATATGTTAATTGATGGACAAGAATCTTACTTAGGAGATGTTCGATTTGCAGGCCAAAACAAAATTTTATTTTCCCAAGATCTTTCATATAGAATTATTTCTTAAGGTATACAAAGATTTCTGTGAGCTCTTCAAGAGTCTCAACAAGATTTAAGTCATTTATATACACACGATAATGACATATTCGATTTATACTTTCTTAATGAAAGATGCACGGGCATATGTGATTTGTAAATATAGTATTCTTTTATTAGATATTCGTTGAGGCGATAATACTACTACATGCATCCGAATTGCTTTAATCCATACATGAATCAACATAGTTTGATTGCATACATGCATGCTACATGGCATCATGCTATTTGCTTCATGCAGTTTGAGTCATTCTAAGACCTTCATATAGATATTTGCTAATATATTATAACCATTCCATAAGATATATTTCAAGTCCTTCTGAGACTATCAGACTAATTAAGAACTAAATTATAATCGTATCCATAGCATTGAAATACGTTTTCTTCATAATCGATATTAGGTCTCTTCTAGAAACCTTGTTGAGTTGTACCTTATATATATTTGACGATCTCACATTTTTCATTACATTTTCGTATGAACATCCACTAGTATTCTACATGTTTTACAGCTTCAGGTGTTAGGACTATAGGTCTGAATACTTTGCGTGTTGCTAGCGATTCTAGCTCTATATTGATCATTTGTGACTTACACACTTAATGGCTTCAGGAGTTTAGGACTACAGGTCTGTTTTACATCTTCGGATATTAGGACTACAAGTCTTTTTATAACTTCGGGTGTTAAGACTACAAGTCATTTTACAACTTCGGGTGTTAGGACTACAGGTCCCTTTACAGCTTCGGGTGTTACTTGCAAATCTAGCCTTATCTAGATCGCTTCTTCAATTTTAGTCAATCACTTCTACGTCGACATTCTTCGACAGTATGTGGTTCAGGATCACCAATTCATGCTCACGATAGAGTCGTGCTGACAAATTCATCAGCGTACACATTTATAGCTCCTTGTTGGAGCGTTACAACATCAATGAATATACTGTAACCAACCTCGGATAAGCGGCGGTCAGCCTCCTATTAAAGCCGTTACTATTACAACATCCAGGAAAAATGTGTGGGTGCCTTAGAAAAATATTGGGGTGTTCGTGGGTGCAAAATGTCTCTGAGTCCTTAGATGGGACCCATCTATCTGTAGGTCCTACTCCTATTCCAACCTTTATTAATGTGGGTCCTACTCTTATGTACCGTTAGGTAATCCAGAGACCATATTTACAAATCTCGAGGACAAGCAAATTGAAATGTGACCATTACCATTTCACAAAAAAAACATGAATGTGATTGATCGGATGGTTAGGATCACTCTGGACAGTAATCACAAAAAGCGTACAGTTTCCATGGTGGAGATCATCTATGAGATGTTTTAGAGAAGAACCACTGCGAAATCCGACTCTTCTTCGCTACTAGTAGAACAAAAGCCAACTTAAAACTGTGCGCCTGAGAGAGGAGAGGAGAAGAGAAGAGGACTCGAGGAAAGATGCAGAGCTTCAAAGCTTTATTAACAGTGAGACGTTCTCTTAATAGACTTGGCTCTCTCTCTCATCACAGAAGCTTCTCTGCTCAACCAAACTACGCCAAAAACGACGATCTCCAAAACCAGGTCTGTTTCTGATAAAACCCCATATCTCTGTCTCTCTCTTTGTATGTGTATAAAAAAAACCCCATCTCCCTGTGTCTGTTTTTCAGGTCTTAGTAGAAGGAAAAGCTAATGCAAGAGCTGCGATTCTCAACAGACCCTCTGCTCTCAATGCCCTCACTACTTCAATGGTGTTCTTTTTACTCCATTTTTACCTTTTTCTCAATGGGTTTTCAATAATTTTGATGTTTTGATAATACCCATATAGGAATTTATAATTCCTGTTGGTTTTTTTTAGGCTGCACGATTGAAGAAACTATATGAATCGTGGGAAGAAAATTCCGATATTGGGTTCGTTATGATGAAGGTATGTCTTCATCCTTGTTTTCTGTTGATAATTCCTGCGAATGGGTCGTTTCTGTTTTTCTCGAATTGTGGTTATTTTGGATTCTAAGCTATCATTCTTAATCTTTGAAGGGCAGCGGCAGGGCTTTCTGTGCTGGTGGAGATATCGTTACCCTCTATCGATTAATCAATGAAGGTGTGACAACTCTTCTTTCTTTACTTTTTTTTTTTTTAATATGATGTCAATATTTGAGAATAAAACATTACTACAATGAAATCAATAACTGTGCAATGCGTGCACGCCTTTCTTTATAAATGCAATGAGCGTATATAAAGTGTATAAAGTTTGTAATTATATAATGAACCTGAAAAATTGCTAAATATCCTTTACAATGTGTGAATCCAATCTAATGTTCCTAGTGGAGGTATCAGATGGGCAAATTATCCTGGATTTAGAATGTGGTTTTTGGGGAAGCTTATGTGAGTAGAAGGTGGGAACTCATAATGAGGGAAAATATGAACATGTTCCATTAACAGTGATCGTTGGCTCCTGGGTTTTGCGTCTGAAAGTGCTTAGGTTACTCAATTTGTGATTTGAAATGGCTTTTGTTTCATTTGTCCCTTTTTATTTTGTCATTCAACAGTAGGAAAGAAGTTCATGGGGCTGTGAGCATCTCAAACCCTACCCTAAACTCTCTTCCCTTCCCCAAGATAGGGTTAAAACATAAGAAACCATCTCCAACCCGACCCTGAAGTTCACCCTATTTTAAGGTAACCTCAAATCCTACCCTAAAGTTAGGGTAGGATTTAGGTGAGATTTTAAAAACTTGTTCCCCCTTCTCTCTCTTTTCTATTATGATGCAAGATGATGAGAGCTAGCCTATGTGAGGTGCAAATATCAGAAATAAATTACCACAAGTAATAAGAAAATATAAAACTACTCTAACAATTACCACAAATATGTTGATATGCTAGCAAATAATTAACTGAGTTGTTTTAAAGGCTAGATCTCACAACCAAGCAGTGAAAAACTCTCAATTATTGATTGAGCGGCCCGATGGAAGTAAGGACTTCCACTAGTTAGGGTTCAATCAACACTTGTAGGTTCACTTTAATTTCCTTTTCCAAGAGATTATAAGTTATTTGAAGTTCGGGAAAGTTTCTGGCAAGTTTTTAAGCTTTCTGACAAGTATCAGATTTTAGCCGGGTTTCGAGAGAAAAGGGAAAACCATGGAAAATTAGGGTTTGAGAAGATGTTAGGGGTTTCTATGGTTACCGCAGGGATCTAGGAGTATTTGGGGGTTGTGGTGAGGGTTTTGGGAGGGTTTAGAGTGCCATAGGGAGAACTGGTGAGGAGGATTACTATTCACGTTACTATTCATGCAACACTATTCATGTGGCACTATTCACGTGACACTATTCATAGTTGTGATCAATGGTTAGGGTTTCGAGATAAAAGAGATATGGTTTAGTTTTCTAGGTCAAATTTTATCTAAAGAAAAGAGAAAAAAAGAAAACAAAGATGGAGAAAGATAAGAGAATAAGAGAGAAAAGATAGAGATAGAGAGAATATCTTTCGGGTTCGTACCGAGTAGCTTGGATTCGCACCAAAGAAAAAGAGAACAATCTACAAGAGATTTCTCAATAGCAAAAGTTAATATCATTCATCATCAATCAAAGATTACAACTAAAAGAGTTTATATAATAACTCAAAACTCCCTAATCTAATCTCAACCATCCATTTAATCTAATGGCTATAAAAAAGTACAGCAAGTTAAAGTAACTAATCAAAATTACAATGAGCCCCCTAACTGTGGGCTAATTGCAAAAACACCTAAAACTCTAAAAAACATCAAAATAAGTCTAGAAAACTAATAAAATCTCTCCACAAGCTCCATACACAGCCTATATGCATCTTTCCAATGTGGAGTCTTCTACTTCCATAAATTAATGATAACTAAAACGGGGGCCCACATAGTCATCAAAATACAAAGACATGGGTATGGGCCCAGTTTTCCTCCTCCGCTGGTATAATCTAGGTAAAGACGTGATGTCCGCATCAACTCTCCCCGTCTGAAAAGATTTCGTCACTGGCGAAATAAAGTTGCGATAACGCTCCAAGATGTCGGGGTCGAGCTGCTGCAAATTTGTCTCTGTCATCCACGAACTATCTGATGTCGGCTTGTTTTTCCATTTGACAAGGTATTTCTGAAAACCTCCTTGCTTGGTGGAAATTACTTGCTCGTCCAAGATATCCTCAATCTTTTCCCTTCTCTTAGGTAAATGTGGTGGTGAAGGCAAAGGCTGAGGAGACTGATCGGGCGAATATACTGGGTGAGGTGTAAGGCTAGCGGCTGAAGCTGTTAGGTCTTGGGCAAGAACAAGATCCTCCACATTAAAGGTTGAGCTGATACCCATATCAGGTGGTAGATCCAGAACATACGCATTAGAACCCACTTGTTTCAATATCTTGAAAGGTCCTGCACTGCAAGCTTGTAATTTCTTCACGGCTCCCGATGGGAATCGCTCAGGCCTCATCCAAACCATAACGTAATCACCTACTAGAAATTCCTTATACCTGCGGTGTGAGTCAGCAGATATTTTATATTTTTTCATTATTCGCAGTACTTCTTTTCCTGATCTCAACATGCAAATCATGAATGTGGTGTGCAAATGCATCAGCGGACTCAAATGGTCTCTGTGTGACTGACATGGCGATGAGATCTATAGGCTTCTTAGGTTTATACCCATTGACGATTTCAAATGGACTCATGCCAGTTGTTCTATTGACTGAACTGTTGTATGCAAACTCGGCTATAGACAATATGGAATCGCCCTACTTGACGTGATCACCCACTAGACATCTCAACATGTTACCTAAGCTCTGATTTGTCACCTCGGTCTGACCATCCGTTTGAGGGTGCTAAGCAGATGAAAATTGAAGCTTGGTTCCCATCGTGTACTAAAGTGTCTTCCAAATTAGCTCATAAACTTCACATCACGATTAGACACTATGGTTTTCGGTAACCCATGCAATCGAACTACTTATTCGAAGAAAATCTTCGCTATTCTAGAGGCATCTGATGTTTTCGAACACGGGAGGAAGTGGGCCATTTTAGAGAAACGGTCCACTACAACAAAGATGGAATCATGCTGCCTAATAGTCTTTGGCAGTCCAAGCACTAAATCCATGCTGATGTCTTGCCACGGAGAATGTGGCACGGCAACGGAGTATACAATCTAGTATTTTGCTTTCGATGCTTTGCAAGTTGACATACACGACATTGCCCTATAATTTTGGCGACGTCTCGCTTGAGACTCGGCTAGTAAAATCGATCCTCAACGAGGGCAATGGTTTTATCACGGCCAAAGTGGTCGGTTACTCCACCAGCGTGAAGCTCCCAAACTAGAAAGTCTCGTAGGGACGTTCGGGGCATGCAGGGTTTATCACCCTTACTGATGAATCCGTTTTGTAGGGCAAACCCTTTGTCATTCCTCAACTGATCGTTCAGAAGAGAAGCATGCAACTCCCCAAAGTTTGGGCAGGTAGGATAGTCATCCTTCAACTGCTCAAATCTAGTCACTTCTACACTCATAGAGTGCAAGACCGCTATCCTACAACTCAAGGCATCGACTGGTTTGTTCTCGACTCCAACTCTGTGATTTAGCACGAAAGTGTACTCCTGAAGAAATTCCACCCACTTCGCGTATCTTGGGTTTAACTTCTTTTGGGAGCTAAGATATCTCAGTGCCTCATGGTCAGAGAACAAGACAAATTCTAGCGGCAATAGGTTATGTCTCCAATGCTGTAAAACCTGGACTACCATGTAAAATTCCTTGTCATAAGTAGAGTACTTTTGTTTGGCATCATTTAATTTCTCACTAAAATAAGCAATGAGATGCCCTTTTTGACTCAGAACTCCACCTATACTGACTCCAGATGCATCACAAGCAACCTCAAAGACTTTGGAAAAGTCCAGTAGGCGCATAACTGGGGCTTCAACCATTCTGGTCTTGATTGTCTCGAATGCCTTTGTAGCTGACTTGGTCCATACAAATTCCCATTTTTTTATGCAATCCGTGATAGGGGCCATGATGGAACTAAACCCACAAATGAACCTTCGATAGAAAGTAGCTAATCCGTGAAAACTACGGACGTTGTGGATGTTCTTCGGTTCGGGCCAACTTACAATAGCCTTGACCTTTTCGGGGTCTGCGGATATTACTTCAGCAGAGATAATGAATCTTAATAAGATAACTTGATGGGACATGAATGTACACTTCTTAAGATTCGCGAACAGGTTTTCTTTTCTTAGGACCTGACAAACCTGTTTCAAGTGATTCAGATGCTGCTCTTTGAAGGTACTGTAAATCAAGATATCATCGAAGTACACAACCATGAACTTACCCATGAAAGGCCTCAACACTTGTCATAACCCCATAAAAGTACTCGGGGCATTGGTCAATCCAAAGGACATGGTTGACCACTCATATAAACCATCATTTGTCTTGAAGGCGGTTTTCCACTCATCTCCCGGGCGGATGCGAATTTGATGGTAACCACTCTTAAGGTCTATCTTTGAAAAGATCGTGGCACCGGCCATCATGTCCAACATATCGTCAAGCCTCGGAATAGGGAACCGATACTTAACCATAAGTTTATTGATGGCTCTACTGTCTACATACATTCTCCAAGATCGGTCTTTCTTGGGAGTGAGGAGCGCTGGCACGGTACAAGGGCTCATGCTCTCTCGAATAAACCCCTTTCTAAGAAGCTCATCCACTTGCTTCTTCAACTCAGCATGCTCTATGGGATTCATTTGGTAGTGCGGGAGGTTAGGTAGAGTTGCTCCGGGGACTAAATCGATAGCGTGCTAAATGTCCCTCATCAGATGAAGCTCATCTGGTAAATCGTTAGGAAAAAATCCTGGAACTCCCTATACACTGGTACCACATCTGGGGGTATCTCAACAGTCGACTCAGGAAATGACTCTTTGGTTAGTAGGGCATAAATGATAGACTCATCAGTGGTCTCTCTCTCAAACTCTTTCGCACTGATGAAATGGAGAGATTTGGATTTTGGTACTTTGCTAATCTTGCCCTTCTGCATTTTATCTTTCCTTTCTGTGGTGTCCTTCGGTGGTAGAGGGTTCAACTTAATCCTCTTGCCTTCATAGATAAAGGAACACGTGTTCGATCTGCCGAACAATGTCACATCACTGTTATATAACCAAGGCCCACCCAGAATGATATGTCCAACATCCATGGGTACCACATCACACCACAATGTGTCCTTATAAGAAGAGAACTGGATAGGTACTTGACACCTCTGAGAAACGGGGATGGATGACGTGTCAACCCATGCAACTCGATATGGCTGTGGGTGGACGAAAAGCGTCAAGCCGAGACGGGTCACTATGTTAGAGGACACAACATTGGTGCAACTTCCACTGTCGACGATGATCTTGCAACTCTTCTCGCCACACTTGGCATAGGTATGAAAGATGGAGTTACGTCGCCAATCGTCAGTTTCCTTGATCTGGGCCAAGGCACACCGAACAACTGCAAGCCGTGAGGTATTAGCCTCCTCACTGTCCCCGTCACTAGGACTAGGCTCAGGATCATGGGTTTCTTCTTCAAAATCTTCCTGCTCGTCTTCTTCAATGCCCTCAATATACAGAGCCTTGGTGGGTTCTTTGGTAGGACAATGGATTGCAAAGTGTCCAAAACCTTGACACTTGTAGTAGCGATTTGGTCCATTTCCTCTTGAAGTTCCACCGATAACTCCCTTTCCTTTGTTTTCCCCATAACTGGAAGGAGTGCTAGCATTGGCTATAAAAGGTTGACTTCCCACATTAGGTTTAGCTCCCATGTAAGGAGGTTTGGCAATCGAGTTGTGGGAGTCAAAGCGCCTCTCAAATTGCGGTTTCAGATACCGCTCAAAATCTTGAGCTACCTGATAGGCATGCTCTAAGGTACGGATATCATGGGGGATGAGCTCTCTCTGAAGCTTAGATCGGAGACTCATACGAAACCTAGATAGCATCATAAGAGGGTCTTCTCTGATGTTACATCACATCATACATTCATCAAACTTGGCGATGTAATCGGCAACAGACATAGACCCCTAGCAAAGGGATTGCCAGTGATCTAAGAGTCTCTCGCGATAGCTCAGAGGCAAGTACTTCTCCTTGAGCATTTCCTTCATCTCGCCCCACTAAGAAATGGGATCCTCACCACGCCTTTCAACCCTACGCTCGACGTTGGTCCAATAGAGCTTGGCTTGGCCTACCAATTTCATCTTGACAAACTGCACCGTACGACCTTCAGACATCTCATACCACTCAAAGTAGTGGTCCATGTCAGATATCCAATCGAGGAAAACTTTTGGGTCTAGACGACCATCGAAACTAGGGGCATCTATCTTGACCGTCCTCATGATGCGATCATCGGGATCATAGGGGTCCTAATATTGAGTAGGGGGTTGTTGATCACGACCTCGACCTAAGTCTTGGCCATGAACTCGGCCTCTCCCTTGATTGCGGGATGCTTCCTCGTCTGCTTCCTCAGGTTTATGATGAAGAGAAGCTTCTATGTTATTTAGACGAGCATGAGTAGCCTGCTCAAGACTTGCTAGGCATTTAGTTCGAGCCTCAAGAGCTCGGACGATCTGTTCAGTGTTCATGTCGGGCTGATAACTCTTACCATTACACGTGGGCATACGCAACACTGACTCTATGGGCTGCTAACACTATATGCAATGCGAATGAGATGTTATGAACTAAGCCTAATATGCAGACTCTATTCCTATATGCAAAAAGAAAATAGAACCCTAAGCTAAACCTAAGCTCTGATACCAAATTTGATGCTGGATGATGAGAATTAGCCTATATGAGGTGCAAAGATCAGAAATAAATTACCACAAGTAATAAGAAAATATAACACTACTCTAATAATTACTACAAATATGTAGATATGCTAGCAAATAATTAACTGAGTTGTTTCAAAGGCTAGATCTCACAACCAAGCAGTGAAAAACCATCAATTATTGATTGAGCGGCCCGATGGAAGTAAGGACTTTCACTAGCTAGGGTTCAACCAACACTTGTAGGTTCACTTTAATTTCTTTTTCCAAGAGATTATAAGTTATTTGAAGTTCAGGAAAGTTTCTAGGCAAGTTTCGAGGCTTTCCGACAAGTATCAGATTTTAGCTGGGTTTCGAGAGAAAAAGGAAAACTATGGAAAATTAGGGTTTGAGAAGAGATTAGGCTTTCTATGGTTACTGCAGGGATCTAGGAGTATATGGGGGTTGTGGTGAGGGTTTTGGGAGGGTTTAGAGTGCTATAGGGAGAACTGGTGGAGGAGGGTTACTATTCACGTTACTATTCACGCGGCACTATTCACGCAGTACTATTCATGTGACACTATTCATAGTTGTGATCAATGGTTAGGGTTTCGAGATAAAAGAGATATAGTTGGGTTTTCTAGGTCAAATTTGATCCAAAGGAAAGGGAAAAAAAAGAAAACAAAGATGGAGAAAGATGAGAGAATAAGAGAGAAGTGATAGAGATAGAGAGAATACCTTTCGGATTCGCACCGAGGCTCTTGGATACGCACCAAGGAAGAAGTGAACAATCCACAAGAGATTTCTCAATAGCAAAAGTCAATATCATTCATCATCAATCAAAGATTACAATTAAAAGAGTTTATATAATAATTCAAAACTCCCTAATCTAATCTCAGCCATCCATTTAATCTAATGGCTATAAAAAGCACAGCAACTTAAAGTAACTAACCAAAATTTCAATGAGCCCCCTAACTGTAGGCTAATTGCAAAGACACCTAAAACTCTAAAACACATCAAAATAAGCCTAGAAAACTAATAAAAACTCTCCACAAGCTCCATAAGCAGTCCACATGCATCTTTCTAATATGGAGTCTTCATGATGCACATGCACGTGGGGCCTTCCGCTCCTATAAATCAAGGAGAACTAAAACGAGGGCCCTGGGCCCAGTTTTCCTCCTCCGCTGGTATACTCTAGGTAAGGACGTGATGTCCTCATCATATTAATTCCATCTAATGTCATCTTCTTCTTTTCACTTAATGCCACCTATGTCCATCTCTTATAATTTTTGTCATTTTCCCTCTTTTCTATTGGTTTTTATATTTAGGGAAAGGTAGAGTTTAGGGTGGACCATTGGAGAGCTTTTAAAGTTTTAGGTAAGGGAGAGTCTTTTCTACCATACTTTAAGTGTTTAGGGTAAGGGTAGGGTTGGACCCGCTATAAACAGTTAAAGTAGGGTAAAATCTCTCCCTTACCTAAAACTTAAAAAGCTCTCCAATGCTCCACCCTAAACTCTACCCTTCTTTAAACATAAAAAAAAGAGGTGAAAGGGCGACATAGGTGGCATTATGTGAAAAAGGAAGAACATTGGGTAGAATTAATAGAAAAGTAGGAGAAAGGGAGAATACAATTTTAAAATCTTACCCTAAATCCTATCCTAACAGTAGGGTAGGATTTGAGGTTACACTAAAATAGGGTGGTCTTTAGGGTAGGGTTGGAGATGGTTTTTTAAGTTTTCCATCTTATTTTAGGGAAGGGAAGGTAGTTTAGGGTAGGGTTGGAGATGCTCTAATACAAGTTACTTGTTATTAGTGCATGGTTTGGAGAAGTATTATTCAAACATCTTAAATTCTTGTCGCCAGTGTTGGTTAAGGTGCTCTCTTAGGCGACTGCGTATTATATTAAGGTGCCCACCTAGGTGACAAAGCACATGCCTAGACAAAGAAGGTACTCATACGCTCATGCCTGAACCGGCAATTCCAGATTTTAATTGATATATATATAGATAATAAGGTATTTCTTGGGGAATGGTAAGTTTTGGTATTCTTTTCTTAATCATTATAGAAAAACTTAAAAAGAAAAAAAAAGCACTTGAACTCTTTGGGTGTGGGGGAGAATGTTTAGTTGACAAAGTAACATGCAAGTAATATTTCAGTTTTTCAAAATCCCAAAATTTGGGTTGGCTTAGTCATTATGCACTTATCTTGGCACCTAGGCGCCTAGGGAGAACTCCAACATTTAGTTGTAGGACACTCCTATGTGGGGTGACGCTCCCGCTCCTAACCATGCTTCCACACTTCCGACTTGAGAGCGCTTTGGACTTGCGGTTTTAAGTTGGCAGAAACCCTAACTTGTTTGAGACAAACTCTTGGTTCGCTAACAACAAGCGTTTGACAGAAAATTTCGGAAACAAAGCTCAATGATTCTCTCATGTTGTGAAGAACTTAAGAAGTAATGAAGACGATGCATTATACCACAAGCACAACATTGTAAACTTTAAGTAGAATTTATTAATCACTAATTCATCATATTAATTGGACTTGTGACAAGTATTATATGTATATAGAGTCAGATATGTTGACAAATAAAAATGACAAATGGTTGTGGGGCCCACATTGAGATGAGATAAGGGATGATTTTTGGTGAGGATATTCTCCTTAGCATGGATATCAACCTCCCCAAAAATGAGCCCATTCCGACATTTCTAGTCTCATTTGAAAAGTTTCAGAAAGAGCTGATTTTTTGTGAGGGTGATCTCTATGGTGAGTCATCATCCTCACTAAAAATCAGCCTGTAACTAATCTCTATGTGGGCCCCATGACCGTGTGTGTGTGTGTATATATATATTCAAGATCATTTCGTTCCATTTTTAGTCAAATAGTGAAGGATATTCATTCCGTATTTGTTGTTTAGGTCGATCAGAAGGTGCAGAAATAGCTAGAACTGAATGCAGAAAGTATATATATCTATATATATATATATATATATAGATATATACATGGACGCTTCTTAGAAGTTCTAAACCCCTAGGGCTTCCTTAAAACACTTGCTTCCACACTCACTTCCACTTCGTGCAATTAAGTTCCAACACCTGGCCTCGCCTAAGCATTTTGAAAACATTGTTTCTCACTTCATGTTTAACATTTTTTGACAAGACTTGACTTCGCATTGGAAACCAGTGACATATTTTGGGTTGTCAATTTCATTGAGATTCTTGCCTTCTAGGTTTGTGGTTTCATTCTTTGTGTTTTTTGCTTTTGTGTTTATTGATTGAATGATTTTGTTGCTAAACAACCTTTCAAACTGTATGCAGGGAAAGTGGAAGAGTGTAAGGAATTTTTTGGGACATTATATAAGTTTATATATCTTCTAGGAACATATTTGAAGCCACATGTGAGTATTCAACATATCTCAAGCATCCAAATTTGATATTCTAGAGCTTAAGGTGCTTCATCTATGATCCATAATATTTGCTTGGTGACATGGTCATATATCAAGAATCATTCTTATCTTCCTCTTTAAAGTTCCTTAGGAAATGACCATGTTGAAATAAATTTCTTATGTTTTTATTGAATCTGAATCCATCTATACTTCAGACATGATCATTGTCTGCCAAAAACCTGGGAGGATGTATAGTCATTATAAACCTACTAATGAGTTGCAGGACCTAAGTTGACAAGCTTGCTGCTTGAATTTACTGTTTACTCAACTAAACTATGTCTCAACTCAAGTATAACGAAATTGGTCTCATTTGACTGATATAAGATTTAAAGAAGTTGAAACGAAATGGAGTAGGGGGATCTTGCTGTGGTTCTCATAAACTCAGGGTCTGTTGAGCATGATTAAGAGAAGTTTATACAGTAGTTTTATGAAGTCTATGGGAGAAGTGGCACGGGCAGTTCCTCGCTATCACCTTCTCATGAATTCTTTGAATAATAAACAAGAATTTTAAGAAACACCATTTTTTTTTCTTTTTGAAAGAGTGAGAATTTTAAGAGGAAGTAGAAACAAAGATACAAAGTAGAACTCAAAAGAGTATTAAAATAATTTTACAACTATCATGCCATACACAGGGTGCCATAGTCAACTTCTTGGTATCGGTGTTGACGTGGATAGAAGTAGGAATGCAAGGAGAGTTTTAGTCTACATATAGGGAGAAGGGTGTCTAGTAGAACAAATCCTTAGAGTTCATAAATGCAATCAAATCAAAAGAGGAAAAGGAAAAAAAAGAGAATGGTGGAATAGGAGTACTAAATGTTTCTTAGTAAAGTTAGATCCAAAGAAGAGAAGCAACTAAACATAGATACATAATATTGACAATTGTTCAGGTCAATGAATAAATTATTATGCATCCCAAATGCCCAGAAGTGCACGTTTCTCTCTTAAACAACCACTAAAATTAAGCTTCCAAGCCTATGAGTAGGAGAAATAAAAATGTTACGGTCATGCTGAGGGATTTGACATACAACCTAAGGAATAAACACTAAGGCATGAAGGTCCATGGTGGGTTGCTTTATCACATTAAAGCAAAACGATTTTGAAAATAAGATCCTAATACTATAAATTTTTCCCATGTATATGAGTAATAGACAAGTGACACATGAATTTTGTGAATACCATATTAGAGTGTATTAAAATAAAATTCTGCATAGATTGCATGAGAAATATTATTTTGATTGTTTATTTATTTGTATTATATAATTAAATATGTTGCTATTTAACACGTAATATTCAAAATATATTGACACTCCCTATGCACACTTGTCCTCAAGAGGACTTCTTTGGTGCCACGTCACTCCTGGCTTGTAGGGGAGAAAGTTCATTTGTCATTAATGTTGTGTTTGTATCTTTTATCTCTTTATTTTTTTAAAATGACTCAACCTCTTGCTTTTCAAGCTCTATTGTCAGCCTTTATTTTTCTCCCTGTATTTTTATTCTAATAGAGCCTCAATAAGCATTATCTAATATTATTGAGTTTGTTTAAACTTGATTTTCATACTGCATTGTGATAATAACTCTAATATGACGCTATTGAATTATTATCTACTCATATTGTACTTATGATGCTCATTTGTCTGAAATCCTTCTTGTCAAATGAATAATAAATGCTTCATTTTTCAAATGAAATTTGAATTTTGTGACATTGTAATTTATCATTGATTAGGCTGGGGCGTTAACCATTGTCTATGTAATGGCTTCTGTATAGGTGGCTATCTTGGATGGTATAACCATGGGGGGTGGGGCTGGAGTGTCACTCCCGGGCACATTCCGAGTGGCAACTGATAAAACTGTACGTGACTGTTGGTGTATGTGACTGAATACAATTCTGTTTACCAAACTCTGTACTGTCCTTTTTCTTCTGTATTTGTGAAAATATTCTAGATGGATTTATTGTTACAACAATAACAATATAGTTTTTAGTTTGAGATGAATAATATTACTGTGCCATGTGTCATAGATTAGGTTCAATTTTTGAATCTTGGCACATGAAATATTCTAGATGTTCCTGTCCAAGTTCCAAAATGGAATGAAATTGTGAGCTGATTGGGTTATTGGGCTCTGTTTGGAGAGAGGAAAATCCTTCTCTCGTTTCTTCTCTTTCTATTTTTCTTGTTGGGAGGTTTGGAAGAAAGAAATACGAGGATCTTCAAAACAAGATAAAGTTGACGAAAACATTGTTTGATGGCGTTAAATTGAAAATACCCACGGTATCAGGCATTCTATTAATAGGCCTATCCAACTGATTTGACAAATTCTGATATCATTGATTGGTTTGGTTGGATATGCAGAAATCTTTCTAGTTATTTACAGTTTATCCTTAAGATCACAGTTTATCCTTGAGAGAAGGAAGCTTGTATCTAATTCAACTTTCATGTTTTAGAATTTTTGCTCGTAAATGCGGTAGTCTGTAGGCACTTTCTTGAAATATTTGGGTTTGAAATTATTTGAAGAGTTTCTTCCATAGGACTAATAGGAGGAAGTTTTTCCTTTGATCTTCATACGTACCTCTTCCCCTTCGCAGAGGTTATATAGATAGAGAAGTATTTTGATGTTATTTGTATCAAATTATCAATGACCTGGCTAATAGAAAGTCAACTTCTTCCATTCACAGTCACAAAAATCTCCAATTTTTCCAAAAAATCGTCAAAATCTCCAATTTTTTCAAAAAATCGTCAAAAATCTCCGATTTTTCGAATTCATGAATCAATCGCCGATTTTGCCAATTAATCGGCTAAGACCCATTTTTTCCCCTTCTGATTTCGATTTTGCCAATTTCTGAATTTTGATTATGAATGATGAATCATGCTTATGACTCATGACTTATTATTATTTAATTATAGATTTGCTTTTCATCATATAAACATGTTTTGTTAAAAACAACATTTCTAACTTGAAATATGCCATGATATATATTTTTATAATTTTGTCGATTTTCCCCAATTTTTACTGAAGCTTCCCGACTTGACCCCTTGCCGATTTATTGCCGAATCCTGACTTTGTGACTATGCTTCCACTAGAGGACTGTAGAGACACTAGCAGAAACCTTCAAAAAAATTTGAATCTTTGTGTCTAATTGAACTGCAAAAACACTACCTTAATCACATCGTGGTTATTCATTCAAACAGTGGTATCATTCCCATCGTTGCTACTGTTCACATGTTGGGCTTAGATGAGGATTTTAACACATCTCATTCACCTCTTCACAGTATTACATCACCAGAGAGAGCAACCTTTTATCTTGGCTTGGCATTGTATTTAATCTCTTGGCATTCACTCACTGTGTTATCTAATATATTTTTCTTATTATGGAGACCAATTACAGGTTTTTTCTACTCCAGAAACACAAATCGGTTTCCATCCTGATGCTGGGGCTTCCTATTACCTTTCTCAACTACCTGGCTATTTAGGTAAATCCTAGTCAGCATACAAGTTACTGCAGTTTCCTATTCATGGTTACTTGTTTGGTCTGTAAGTACTTCAATATTTTCTAAGCAAGTTTATTATTGGCTCGTGTACTTTGGAGATATGATCCGAGGTGATGGTCACTTGCTTAACATTGTCAGGCAGTTATAGTCTTGTACTCTGATCGGTTTTAGGTAAATGTGCCTGGATGAGTATAATTTTAAGTTAGCATATAGGGAATCAGGTTTTGACTGCTGAAGACCTTGTAGCGAAGCTATTTTGAAATGATCATGCTTTCTGTTAGTCTTATTTCTCCTTTTTCCTGTTGGACTACTTCGAAGTAATCCTCAATCAGGGTTTCTCCTTTTCTTTCTGTTTTCCTCAATTTGTCAGAAGTAGAAGAAATAGACATTGCTAAGCATTATATGCTTTGTAAATTGTGAACTTGATGTGAAGTATCTCAAAAAAGTCCCCTTATGAATTCCCCAAACCATTTTCTACTTGCCCGTCTGTAATTGCTATCTAACGATATGTTTCCAACATACGTACATCATGCCCTTCACTTTATATGTCCACAAAGAAAACATTAAAGGATTCAATATCTTCCTTCGTATGTCTGCGTTTTTTTATTCACCTGTGCTAGCAGTGCGGACTCATACACGCTTCATGCTGAATGGTGCCACATTTGTATAATAAAGTCTAATAGAGTTCCAGAGGCTTGGTGCATTCTTTTGGTATATGTATCTCTAGGTCCTAATGATTAATGATTCATGTTTCATGTGTCCGGTCATTGGTTTACAAATGTGGCCATTGTTTACTGTCGTATAGGGGAATACTTGGCTCTAACAGGAGAAAAACTCAATGGAGTAGAAATGATTGCTTGTGGTCTTGCTACACACTATTCACTCAATGCAGTTTGTTCTCTTTGTCCCTTTTCTCTTTTGTAAATTTGTTTGTATTTCAGTAGCTGTTTATTATCAGCTATGTAATAACTACCTTTCCCGAACAGAGACTTGCTTGGATTGAAGAACGACTTGGTAAATTGATTACTGATGATCCTTCTGTCATTGAGAGTTCTCTTGAGCAATATGGTGACCTTGTCTACCCAGATAAGAAGAGTGTCCTTCATAGGTATTTTTCTCCTAATTATTGCTTAGTGCTGTCACCTTTTTAGGGACTCCTCTTTATTGACTTTATGATTTTTGAACTCTGTGGTTGATATATGAGTACTTGTCAATAAGCCCTTTACACGGGTATCATTTTGATACCTCTTGCTACTGATACAATACGCACCATATCGATGTGCATCAATTGATATTTAAAACCCTGATTGTGTCTATCATAGGTTGGTTTACATGGAAGGGTCATGATTTTCACCAAGTTCATACCACAGCTATGTGAAATAATTCAGAAGACTAGTTTTCCAAGATTATAATAAGATCCAAAGAAGCGTGCAACCCACTAAATGTGCTTCACTTACAAGTCCTTGAGTAATCTGAGAAGTGCTTAAAATTTTAGAAAATTGTAACTTGATCGGATGAGCAATAAAAGAGCCAATATCTATTCGAGGTTTGACAGGAATGCTGCATTTGTTACAACTGTATAGTTCCTTTTCACCCAATTTATGTGTGTTGGAATGTTCTTTTATTTTTCAGAGCTTACAATAATATATTCAATTTTCAAAAGTAATGCAGAAACCAAATAACAAAGTGAAAGGTTTCACTACAAACTGCGATAATCCTTCTTCTTTATACAAGTATGCACATGGAAAGCTTCCAACTGCTCAAAAATTTGAGCGGGACAATTATTTCTCAAACCGAGAGGCCATAAGCTTAATGTGATTGGCAATTACAAATGAATGTCTTTGGTATGATTGGATATCAATAGCAGAAAGGCTTCAAGCCAAATATTGGCTAGTCTGAGACCACCTCAATCCAGTTCTCCTAAACTTGATTTTTAAATTAGTTATATTGGCAACTGTGGTAGGGCCCGCATCAGTGGCGTCATTAGAGACTTTGGTTCCATCCCTAAAGTTTTCACTTGTCCTGTTGGGACAAAAAGTTCTAGTGAACCAGTTGCTAGGGCTTTCTGGGAATGAACACCACTAAAAGCTTAGTGTTTGGAAAATTACAAGAAAGGACTGAATATCTTTTTTATCAATTATTTACATGTAGAAAGTTTGTTCTATATTGTCCCCCTCAAGGACTAATGGTTGGAATGTGGTGCTTGCATCTTTTGTGTGCACTTCTGTTCTTGGATATCTTAACATCTTATCTTGCAATGCCAGTGATCAACTTCTTGTCATTTCTTTAATAGATGGAAAAGTACTTATTGTGCTTTGGTTGTGATTCTATTTTGTTACATTCTCATGTGTGTTTTTCTTTCTTTTCTTCATTATCCTTTATTCAGGATTGAGACAATCGATAAATGTTTTGGCCAGGAGACGATTGAGGAAATTATTGATGCTTTGGTAAGCATGAAATGATGTCTACAAGCTGTATTTGGTAAAAATGGAACTTTATGAAGTGAAAGAGAAGATTGAAAAATTAACTAAGTTACGGAATGGGAACAGAATTCCCAATTACCTAAGAAGCCTTTGCAATCCTTTCATTGCTTGAGAATCCAAACAGACAAACTCCTGTTGTTCACTCAAATTATTTGCATAAGAACATACTTATTTTCTTTTTATGGCATTTCACTAAAGTTTTTGCGAAAGAAAAACAAAAAAATCAACTGCTTATAAAAAATTTTCTTAGTCAATGAAAACTCTAGAGAAGTTTTGGAGACTGAGTTATCTTTTTAATATTAGAAACATGGAGTCATAACTTATTCTCGATCTCTGAGGCAACTCGCTTAGATTTTAAATTCTTTGTCATGTTTTCGGACCATGTTCTCGAAATATTTCCTATTTCTCCACCCACCCACACCCACACCCACACCTGCACCTAAAGTCCAACCTGCTTTTTAACAATCTTATTTGCTCAGGAGAAGGAGGCAGCTGGCTCTTATGATGAATGGTGTACTTCAGCACTCAAGAAACTCAAAGAAGCCTCGCCGTTGAGCCTGAAGGTTTCCTTAAGATCTGTGAGTTACTAGTCTCACACATCGCTCTTGTGTTTTCTGTCATAGCTTGCACAGCTTGACTTCATGTTGTGTGCTGGATTTAGATACGAGAAGGTAGATTCCAGTCTCTTGACCAATGCTTGGCTCGTGAGTATCGAATGTCCCTGAATGGGATCTCCAAACAGATTTCTAATGACTTCTGTGAGGTATGGGCTGTTATGCATCATTCATATAGAGAACATCTTTTGTGATCCCTTCTTACATTGCTACTTGTTTCCTGGACTTATTTAGGGTGTTCGAGCACGATTAGTGGACAAGGACTACGCTCCAAAGGTATGTCAACTCTCAACTGTTTATGTTTAATTATGAGATCTGGCTAATAATGGGTTTTTGGTTCAAATTATGCAGTGGGATCCGCCATGTTTGGAACAAGTATCCAAAGACATGGTGGACTGCTACTTCTTGCCACTTAGCGAATTCGAGCCTGAACTGGAGCTACCCACAGCATTGCGAGAACCTTTTATTTAATGCAGATCTTGCAGCATACCTTGTTCTCTATATGGTGGTTGTGGTTTGGGTTGAGGGTAGGGGTACTCCATATTAATAATTATTGCTTCTGTTAGAATTTTTTTTGGCCAATTCTGTTATAGATATTTATAGGTTGCCTATAATGGTCATTATTTTGTAGAGGGCTTGATTTTGGTCTGAAATGCTCTACGGGCAAAGAGCTCTAAATCAAGGTTTAAAAGAGGGCGTTATAACGGACTGGGGTGTTACTGTTTTGTCTGTTAAAATGTCTGTTAAAATGAATTGTAATGGACGTGCAAAAATGGAAAAACAAGGGGAAATAACCAAAAGAAACGGAAAAAAATTGCACTGATTCAAATTTTCAAAAGCCGTTTTTTTTTTTTTTTTTCACAAAATATTTTAAGCATCAAAACGGTTCATAACGTAACGGGCCTTGGGCGTTACCGTCCTCACCATATAGATCACCCCTACATAAAAGCACATTCTGAAATTTCTAACCCCATCAAATGTGGTTTTCAAGTTAACGATAAAAATAGGCGATCCATAATTCTTCAACTTGTAAACCGGCCTATGAATATTGGAATGATTTGAATTTTATTTGAGGATGATCCCCTCACCATAGAGACCATACTCGCCAAAAATCATACCATTCCAAAACTTCCTATTTATATATTGGGCCGCACTAAGTTTTTGTTGTCAAAAATGTTGTAAGAAATTGTTATCCCCCAATGGGTCAGGATTGGGGGACAACAATTTCATACAACATTTTTTCAACAATTTTGGCGAACCCACATAGGAGATGAATCAATAGCTGATTTTTGGTGAGGATGATCTCTTTATCATATAGATCACCTCGATCCTGATATATATATATATATATATATATATATATATATATATATATATATATATATATATATATATATACTAGTGGGTGCCCCGTGCCATCGGCACTCCTCCACAAAGAATTAGCCAAAATCAGGTGAGTGGTGAAGATCCACCGTCCATTTGGGGTAGGATTAGATCTCGGCCCTTCTTTGTTGATGCTTATAAGAGGAGGTATAAGTAGGGAGACAACCAATGTATTTTGTTATATAGAATAGTAAATGGCCCATGCCCACGGCACTCTCTGACAAAAGCGTTTGCAAAAACTGGGTAACTTCGGCACTCAAATGGTATAACGGACTGTGGCTTTACTGTTTTTTCCATTATAACGGCTGTTATAACAGATTGTAACGCACAGATGGAGAAATGGGAAAATAATAAAAAATAACGATGTTGAAATTTAAATTTTGAATAAGTTGAGGTCAAATGAGGAGGATTGAGTGGCTGAAATCTAACCATCCACTTTAGATCGATAGATTTGATCTCAACCACTCTTTATCTAGCCGTCTACATTAGATGGATGGATAAGATAAGAGAATACAACTGAGTTGTCTTGATATATGCGTGGGTGGCCCATGCTCGCGGCACTTTCCAACAAAGTGTTTGTCAAAATCGTGTGAGAGTTAATCTCAGCCATCGATATGAAGCATAGTGGATCTCAGCCACTCATTATTGAAGCCATATAAGATAAGAGGGGTATAAGAAAACTATTAAATTTCCATTAAATTCTACTTTTTCTTTTCGTTAAAAATCATTAAACTCTATTAAAATCATTTTTTTCTATTTTGCCCCTGGCCGTTTCAATTTGTTTTAATGGTAACACCTCTCTCGAGGCATAAAAAGTGGGGCTCCTGAGCTTGACCCTTGGGCTATATGTAAATCCAACCCATTTCATTCCTTATATGTAGATAAATAGTAGGTGACCCGTGCCCACGGCACTCATCGACAAAGTGTTTGTCAAAATTGGGTGTGAGTGGATGAGATCCACCGTCCATTTGGTGTGATAAGATCTCGGCCATCCTTTATGAAGCCGGATAAGAGGGGGAGACAACCGTCCTGTTTTGTTATATACTAGTGGGTGGCCCGTGCCCACGGCATTCCCTGACAAAGCATTTGCCAAAATCGGGTGTGAGTGGTGTAGATCCACCGTCCATTGGGGGGATAAGATCTGGGCCATCCTCTATGAAGCTGGATAAGAGGGGTAGAAAACTTCCCTTTGTTATATAGATATATATTGTTTTATTTTTTTCTTATTTTATCCTTGATGTTTTCCTCTTTTTCCCAAAATATCCCTCAGCCCCTACTTTCAATACACTTCTATCCTAAAACATCTCTCCCTCTCCTTCATCTATCATCAATTTCTTAAATGCCCCTTCTAAAATTTCTTTCCAAACGCTCTCGATCTCTTTCTCTCTTTCTAATTTTATCTTTGATAATTTTTTTCTATTTTCCCCAAAATATCTCTTAGCCCCTACTTTCAATACACTTTTATCCTAAAACGCCTCTCCCTCTCCTTCATCCAAGATTTAAAGGGGACCGTTATAATGGTATAACGGACTGGGGGCGTTACTGTTTTTTCCGTTATAATGGAAAACGTTAATAACGGAAAATAAAGAAAAATAATGGGAAAAAGCGGATTTTAAAATCTTTTTTTATTTTTGTTGTAAATAACGGGCGTTATTTATGTTATAACGAAAATAACGGTTATAACGGTCATTATTTTAAAAATAACGGCCAGCTTTCTTTTTCTAAAATGCAATAATAAAAATTTATAAGTTCCTGTCATCATTGGGGCAATATGAGCCATGTGACACACTATTAGAGGACTCTAACCGTATGGATGTTTGGCTAATCCTTAGGTGGACCCACAAACCAAAAATCAGCCCGATTAGTGATTTCTAGGTGTTGGACTGAAATTATTTTCATGGGTTGATTTTAACCGTTGGAAATTTGACATTATTGATCAATATTTGAGGTACCAAGATCAAGTGGTTTAAAATCACTAATCAAGTTGATTTTTTGGTTTGTCCTCTAAGTTTCCCACGTGGCTTATTTTGTACCATGGCAGGTGGGGAAAAAAACGCAACCTTAAAATTTTAAAAGAAAAAGATGTAACAAGGTAGGCCGGAAACTGTTTCATTTGCGGAAGCAGCATTTTTTGTAGTCACCACTGTCATCTGGGCCCACTGAGCGCATGGATGTTTATCGCACCCCTTGGTGGATATACAGACCAAAAATCACCCTGATTGGTAATCTATAACCATTAGATTTTAACACTTTTTAGCACTTTTTAAGGCATTCTTATAGCCGTTGAATGCAACCATTTTTTGAGTACTAAAACCAACGGCTAAAAACCATTAAACAAGCTGATTTTTGGTATGAATGTCTATTAAGGTGTCGGCTAAACATCCATGCCGTCAGTTGGCCCAAATGGCAGCAGTGACTACCAAAATTGCCGCTTCCGCAAATGAAAAGATTTCAGGTATACCTTGTTACATCACGACCCAATTTTAAATCCCATGGAAGCCTTTTGAAATGACAATTGAGCATCAATTCTCAGTGAAAAGCCTAAAGCCTACCCTAAAACGAGCAAGACTTTGCCTGTAGCTACCTGACCACCCACAATATAAGCTACATGGCAATTTATTACAGGACACTGACTGTATAGATGTTTGTCCAATTCGTAAGTGGAACTACAAACCAAAAATCAGCCTGATTAGTGATTACAAACCGTTGGATCTTTATATGGAGATAATGGTAAATAATGCTCAAATTCCTACAGTTAAAATCAACCAACGAAAATGACTTCAACTAACAGCATAGAAATCACTGATCAGGTTTATTTTGGGTTTGTAGGTCCACCTAGGGATTGGCCAAACATCTATACGGTCAGTGTCCTCTAATAAATTTCCACGTGGCTTATATTGTGGGTGGTCAGGCAAGTCTTTCTCCCCTAAAACAATCAACTCATTTTGAAGAAGCATACAGTAACCTACCTGAAAAAAAAAGCTTACACTACCCTACGGACAAAAAATCAGATTGATTTGTGATTTCAAAGCTTTGGATCTTTGTACCTCAAATAATGGTCAATAATGCTCAAATTTCCCACGGTTAAAATTAACCCATGAAAACAATTCCAATCCAATGCCTAGAAATTACTAATCGGGTTGATTTTTGGTTTGTAGGTCCACCTAATGATTGGCCAAACATCCATACGGTCAGAGTCCTCTAAGAGTGTTCCAACGTGGCTCATATTGTGCTCTGCATCGGCCTTGATGACAGGCCCTGTCATCAAAGTTTTATTCACTGGATAGCCTACACTAGCTGCCTACAATAGCCTACCCCAATTAAATCAACTCCCTCTGCAAAATGTCAAATCCCACAGTCCACCCATTTTTTGCTATAAATTATAATATCGAAAATCATGGAAAATATCGGAATAAAACGGAAAATATCGAAAATAACGAGAAATATCTGGCCATTATAATCAAGGTTTAAACATAAATATAATGACGTTTCTTTCGTTATAACGGCCGTTATATAACGAAAATATGTTATTTTTTTGTATAACGTAACGAGTTATGTCCGAATCCGTTATAACGGCTATTATTTTCGTTATAACGGCGTTATTTTAAACCATGCCTTCATCTATCAATTTCTTAAATGCCCATTCTAAAATTCATCTCCCAACATCTCTCCATCTCCTTCATTTGTTTCTTAAATTCTTCATTTATTTCTCGATTTCAGAACTACTCAAAGCCCTGCCTAAAAATCTAAGTCACATTTTCTCATTCCAAGATCTTTGAAAAAAAAAACGCATTTCCCCATTCCAACTCTTTTTCTTAACCTATTCCCAAAAACTCTACACACTTAATCTATGCATTTAAAAGAATACAAATATTTTAGATTTTATAAAAACTTATGTTAAATACGAAGTATGTTCATTGGATTCCTCAGTCCAACTCTAACTATCCAAGTGTAACGCATATATATATATACATACTAGTGGGTGGTCCCGTGCCCACGGCACTGCCCTACAAAGTATTTGCCAAAATAGGGTGTGAGTGGTTGAGATCCACCTTCCAGTTCACACTAGTACAGATTACTCATCGTATCGATATTTGGCCGTATCGATATGAGTATTCAAATCCAAAGGTTTGAGATCACTAAATATGCTTATATAGGTCAACCTAGGAATGAGACAAACATCCGTGTGGTCAGTGGTCCCTAAGAGTGTGTTCCGTGGCATATAATATTGTCCGGGATGTGGGCGTGCTGGACCATCTTGAACTGTGCAGGGCGTATTCCAACCCAAGTTTGTCTTTTCTTTAGAATAGAGACATTTAACGAGAGAAGGTTTTTACTTTTAAAGTAGAGAGGCTTTTTAATTGTGTCACATGTGTGGCACTACCGGTTGTTGCTTTATAATAGTATAGATAGATAGATAGGGTCGGGCTCCAGGGACTGGCTCCCGTTACGGGACACAACATGAGCCACGTGGCAAACTCTTAGAGGACTCTGACCGTATGGATGTGTGGCCAATCTCTAGGTGGACCTACAAACCAAAAATCAGCTTGATTAGTGATTTCAAACCTTTGGATCTTTGTACCTCAACTTCTGCTCAAATTCCCACAGTTGGGATCAACCCATGAAAATAAGTCCAATCCAACGCCTATAAATCACTAATTTTCTGATTTTTGATTTGTAGGTCCACCCAGGGATTGGCCAAACATCCATACGGTCAGAGTCCTCTAAGAGTGTGCCACTTGGCTCATATCACGTGTCCTGTACCAGGAACCGGTAAAAAAAGGATGGTCCCTGGAGTCCGACCCATATAGCTCCCGTGGCCGGACTTGTCGGGTGTGGATTCCGAGAATCCATGGCTGTTTGCTCTAGCAAAAAGTGAATGCCAGCTCAGTGCTATCACAACTGTTGGATTCTCGGAATCCACGTCCGACAAGGCCTGTCTCGTGAGCTTGTCATAAAAGGCCGGTCATAAGAGCCTGACCCATCCACAAATTAGAGAGCTGTACAGATTCGAGTTATTTGCAGATCAGGGTTATCTCTAATCCACAAATATATGGTACAATACTAGCACACTCTCCCCCTCAAATAGGAGCCCATAAGGAGTAAACCTTCGATGACATCTTCAGTCAACGACGCCTCTGGCTGCAGCCAATATGAGCCACATGGCACATTCTTAAGATGACGCTAACCGTACTTGGCCAATCACTAGGTGGACCTACAAACCAAAAATAAACCTGATTGGTGAATTATCAGCGCGCTGGATTGAATTTATTTTCCTGGGTTGATTTTAACCCTAGGAATTTGAGCATTATCTGGGTACAAAAGATCCAAAGGTTTTAAATCACTAATAAGGCTGATTTTTGGTTTGTAAGTCCACCTAGTGATTGGCCAAACATCCATACGATCAGTGTCCTCATTAAAATGTGCCACGTGGCTCATATTGGCCGCAGTCAGTGGCGTTGCTGACTGCAGTGTCATCCAAGGTTTACTGGCCCATGAGCATCAATTTGCCAATCAGAAAGTGGTGAAGTGTGCAAGTCATGGTATAAGTTTGATTCAATTACTACTATAATAATTATAGTTGTAAGCATGGTTCAATAAAATAGACGTTATAAAGAAAATAACGGCCGTTATAACGGATTCGGACCTCCCCTGTTACGCTACCTAATGTTATATGTACCTGATTGTACCGATAAAAAGGGAAAAAGAAAAAAGGAAAAAGAGAAAGAAAAAGAGGTGCACCTGATTGTTTCATAATAAGGAGGGGAAGGTACATAATTCTTTTCTTTTGGGGGCGAAAAGTATCTAATTCTTTAACCAAGACAAGATAAGCGTAAGATTTAAATCTTGATGGGTGTTTTGATCATCAAGTGCTTCGCAGGTGCCCATCCACTTGTGTGGAGGAAAGAAAGAATTGAACGGCAAGTATAATCCCTTTTTTTCATGTTCTCTTCCCTTTTATGAAGGCAAGAGACGCATTGCTTCTCGAAAATTAAAAGAGAGGCACCTAATTCTTTCACAATGAGCTGAAGATACCTAATTCTTTCTTTTTCTTTTTTGCGGGAGATATGTAAAGCACGTTCTTCACTCAATCATCAAGTACATTGCACGTAATGCTCCACTTGTGTAAAGAGAGAAAGAAAGCATTGAACAACAATTATAACCTCTCCTTTTATGTTTATTCTCCTCCCTTTTATTAAAGCAAGAGTGCCATCTGCTTAAAAAAAAGAAAAGAAGGGCCCCTAATTGTTAGGTAACGAGGGGAAAGTACATAAGTAAAAGGGGCCGTTATAGCGGTATAACGGACTCAGGGGCAAAATGACCAGAAATAACAGAAAATATGGCGCTGAAATTCAAATTTTCAAAAATGAAAAAAAAACCCTGAAAATAATGAAAATAAGCGACATTTTTTTCACAATTTTTCTCAGAAAATAACGGGCATTATTTTTTGAGCATTTTAACTGTACGTAACGTAACGGGGGGAGTCCGAATCCGTTATAAAGGCCGTTTTTAAAACCATGAACTAATTCTTTCTTTTTTCTTTTTTTTTTTCTGGGTAAAAGTCATCTAATTCTTTAACGAAGACAAAATACGCAATATATTTAAATCTCACTTTCAAGTTTGTATTTTATTTGGAAAGAAGTATTGGAGGGGGCCCCAGAAAGTGTTCCTTGTATATGGCTGTTTCACCGGCATATGGACCCACCTTTCTTTACACACCATGAACAGGTGGATAAATTTTTTGAAGCGGCAATCATGCGCCCAATGATCGTGCCCCACAGGCTAGGAATTGATTTGTTATTGTCTTCTTAATAACGCAAGGTAGAAAATTTTAATGTCCAGATGGACATCAAATTTGATATGTACCCCTCCAAAAATGTGATGTGGCATCTCTGGGCCCACTGTCTCCATGAATGGTTTGCCCACCCAATCGTAGGGCTGTCAATGTATCAGATATCGATCTTATAACATTGGGTATGGCCCTAGCTAAGAATCATGATCCGATCCGATCTTACTAAGAAAGTATACAAATTACAAAAAATAAAAAAAATAAAAATAAAAAAATAAAGTACACAAAATATTATTTTTATAATATTTATGAATGTATGTTGATAAAATCTTCTACCAAATTTGACTTAAAGAATTTACCTTTTCCGATCGAATCGGGTCTAGATCTGAATTTCTGAACCAATAAGATATTGGATGGATCCAAACCTGATCCATTGACAGCACTACCCATTCGTGAACGAGAATATTGAAAATCAACCTGATTGGTGATTTCTAACCGTTGGATTTAGAGTAGCTTAAAAACAAAAGAGTTTGAATCCACTATTTTGAAATCACCCATGAAAATTGTATCATTCCTCATTCTGGTAGTAAAAAATATAGATAGGGTGGTTAGGATCACGGTTCAAAGGAGGCTGTTTTAACGGTTAAACGGACTGGGGGTGTTACCGTTTAAACCGTTAAAACGGATTGAAACGGCCAGGGGCAAAAATAGAAAAAAATGGAAAAAAAAACCGGAATTAAACGGTTTTTAACGATTTTAACTGATTTTAACGGGAAAAATGGCGCTGAAATTCAAATTTTATAATTTGAAAATTAAAACAAACGGAATTTAACAGAAATTAAAGGGATTTTAATGGAATTAAACGGATTTAACGGCTGTTTTCTTCAAAAAAAAATTTCAGAATTAAACAGCTGTTTAAACGATTTCAACGGCTGTTAAACACAAAAAAACAGCCATTTTATTCAAAACCGATAATACGTGTTTAAACGGTTTTAACGGAAACGGGCTTGGGTCATTACCGTTTAAACCGCCGTTAAAACCGTTTAAACGGCCGTTTTTAAAACCATGGTTAGGATAATTACTTGAACATAAAGAAGAAGAACAAGGACCCACCTGCTTTTCAATACATAGTGCCTAGGAGATAAACGAGTGGCCCTACCTTATACACACCAAAAATCGATCAGCTAGTTCGACTGGTTCAAAAATCCGCTAGTTTAAAAATGGTTCCTTTCAGATTTTGAAGGTATTTTTGTCCAAAAATAAAACACGAATATTTCTTTTGAATTGCGGGAAGGAAGGTATCTAATTCAAGAAGCAGGAGGGAGATGATGCCAGAACAAGTATGAGCATTTGAATCTTTCACTTTCATTTACTACTCTTTCCCTTTTTATTATCAGTTTATCGACGCAAGTTATTGTGCAGTTTGTTTATTGGATTTTCCAAAAGAAAGAAAGCAAGCAAGCAGACGAGAACATGTCTGAGATAGGATTTGATTTCTACCCCCTAGTGATTGAGCGAGCAAGGAAGGAGGCCTTAAAATGCTTTGCAGAACCGTATATTGGAGTTATTTCTATCCTGGGACTTCAAGATGTAGATGAAGATTTTGGTACTCTTCGTGGATTAGGGAGATGAAGGACTGCGAAACATATAGCGAAGGCAGCAATGGATTCTCACCTCTTCAACATCGCCATTTGGGTTTCGATTCCCGAAAGTGATTATTGGAGCGTGAGGAAGGTCCAATTGATAATCGCTAAGAGCCTGAAAATTGACTGCGGCGACTATGAAGATGAAGAGGAGGTGTGGGACGAGAAGGGTGTGGCTATTAGAATCTTTGATTCCTTGGAGAAGCAGAGGTTCTTGCTGGTATTTGAGGATCCTCCACCATCGTTCATCAAATTAGCATCATTGGGAGTACCACCTCCCAATATCAGGAACGCGAGCAAGGTTTTGATCGTGGCTCTATCATCGGAAGATGCCCAGAAGGCGATGCTGCCTGACGAGAACATCAAGTTCGATATATATGACCATCAAGATTTTGTTGACTTGGTCAAGGAAGAGTGCATGGACGTGGCTGATTCTCTGAGATTCTCCAATGGCCACCTTACTCAAGGCTCTATCCTAGTTTTTCTGAAATGTTTCTTGCTGTTTGGTAGGAAGGGAGGTTCCGGTGATTACATAAAGTACTATTGGTTGGGTGAGGGATGTATTAGCGATGGAAACAACGAGCCCTTGGGTATCATTGCGCTGTGGAAGATAGTGGAACATTTGTTAACAGAGTTCCAACGGCGGGGCCTCATAAAGACAGATGATAAGGGTAATTATAAGGTAGTAGGGGTTGATAGACCTGTATTCCTCAAGCTTTTACTAGATTCTACTAGAATGTACATGAAAGAAGAAGATAATGAGCTGGTAGAGCTTCCAAAGCTGGAAAACACCGACGACATAGACTGGATCTCATTTCCGAATAGTCGTGGCATAGAAAGACTGGGCCATACATCTCCGAGATGCCCTAAAGCCTCGATATTTGTGCTTCATGGTTGTGACCGACTGCAAGAGGAGATACCAGATGACTTCTTTACTCATATGCAAGGCCTCCGAGTCCTGGACCTGTCGGGCTGTACAACTCTCTCATCATTGCCCACCTCCCTCTCTCTCAACCACAACCTCAGGGTACTCAACTTAGCAAATTATAAGAAATTGATCATTTTCCCCCCTCCCATACAAACTCTAGACAGCCTGCTACTACTCGATCTTTCGGGTACTTCCCTTGGAGATCAAATACCCTCCTCCGCCTTTGAGCGCTTGTGTCAACTTCGGCTCCTCAATCTTTCTAACAATCCCCACCTCTCCTCACTCCCATCATCCTCATTTTCCAATTTGTGCAACCTCCAGCACCTTGATCTCTCCAATGCTACTTCCTTGATATCCCTTCCATCCTCCCTCTCTCACTGCACCACCCTAAAGACTCTCATTCTCAAAGATTGCTCTAGTTTGAAGGCTATGGTTTCTCACTTGCAACTCGAGTCACTCAATTTATCATTGTAAAGCCCTAGAAGATATATCAGATGGTTCGTTTGGCCTCAGCTTGCCAAACCTCCGATTTCTCAACCTTTCCAGAACCACCCAACTCGTTCATCTTTCATTAAGAGATCATCCAAGCTTGGAGGAACTAGATTTGGAAGGAGTTACAAGCCTTGAGGTACTTGATCTTTCGGGTACCAAAATCAAACGCTTCCCTCACGAAATCTGCTCTGAGGGTACTGCCTTGAAGTGTTTGTATCTGCTAGGCACAAAGAACCTTCGCCAGGTTGATTGGGTTAAAATGGAGCAACCGCCCAAAGAGCTTCTTAAATGGAATGAGTGTAGCAGCAATGAGCAGAACCAGCAAGAGCGGCACAAAGAAGGACACCGCATTCGTAGAGCTTTCATATCCTAAGAAGCATTAAAATGTTTGATGGAAATGAAGGTTCAATTAGGGCTTTCTTCAAAAGCTTTTCACAATTCCATGTCAGCATCTCTCCTTGCTCTGAAGAGGGAAGGGAGGGCAAAGATGTTGTTTTCAAAAGGGAACAATTTCCCTACAGAGATATTTATAATAATGAGTCGTGGTTGTTCTCCTCTCATTCCTCCACCGTTCCCCCACCCAACATTTTGCTCATTTTATGAGTACCAACAGAGAAAGAAGGTTTCTGGAGATCAATGGTGGGAAGATTAGTTTCCCTAAGGGTCTCAAGGGGGTTCTTCGGCGCACTCAATTTTTATCTCTATGCAACAACAATTCTGTTGTACATTTGGCAGAATTTAATGAAGATGACATGGACGGCGTGGAAGCATGTTGGATCGAGAGATGCCATGGAATGAAGTTTGTTTTTTATGGAGATTTGTTTTCTTTAAAGAACCTTTGGCTCTCTAATCTTGCAAAATTAGCGACCGTGTGCAAGGTGGCATTCGGAGTGAATAGCTTTGGAAACCTAAAAGACATGCGATTGGAGTATTGTCCAAAGCTCGTGAAGGTATTCTCTTCGGGTCCTCTAAGTTGCATAACTTTAAAAAACCTAGAAATTCTGGAAATAAGATTCTGTGTTAGATTGGAGGAGGTGTTTGAAGAGGGTACGATTGTGAGTGTAAAAGGAGAAGGAGGTTGTCTTCCAAAGTTGCAGACCTTGTGTCTTTGGGAGCTCTCCTCACTAAAGAGAATTTTTGAAAGCCCCTACTTGTACTTGATTGAAAAAGGTTAATGTGGGAGGGTGTCCGATGCTGCAAAAGCTCCCTCTTCATTTTACTGATGCTGTTTGCCAAGAACATGATCCAAAAGTAGAGATCAAAGGTGAGTCGGAGTGGTGGCACAACCTGCAATGGAAAGAAGACGAGAAGGAGTGCATCAAGAGCCACACCAATTTTACTCTCGGAGGAGAAACCAAACGCCATAATAAGGTATTTTTGAATAAATATTTATTTTATTGTGCCCTTTTTCTTTACTTCTTTCATTGTAGCTTGTTTGGGAGAAAATCTTTTACAGAAATAACTTGCATCCAGTCTTTTTTTTCCTTCTTTTTCTTCTGTGCGTGTGTGGTGAGAACTTTTTTGAAGCGGCGATCATGCGCCAAATGATCGTGCACCACATTCACCCATTGATTAGGCTTTGTTTTTAAAAAGTAACCGTGGGTGAATGTGGTCATTGCGCGCATGATCCCCGCTTCAAAATTTTGTGTGTGGTGGGTATTTTAACCAAGGTTTAAAAGGGACGGTTATAACAGTATAACGGTCTGAGGGCGTTACCGTTTTTTTCTGTTACAACGGCCCTTATAACGAAAAAAAATGCTCAGGGGCAAAAACGGAAAAAGGGTAAAAAATAAAAAATACCTGAAATAACGGAAAAAAAGGGCGCTGAAATTTAAATTTTGAAATTTGAATTTCAAAATTTCAGAAACAGAAAAAACAGCCATTTTTTTTCCCAAAATTTTCCAGATAATAACGGTCATTATTTTCGTTATATCGGAAAAATAATGGCCATAACAGCCGTTATTTTCTGGGCGTTTTAACAGTACATAACGTAACTAGTAGGTCCGAATCCGTTATAACGGCCGTTATTTTCGTTATAACGGCCGATTTTTAAACCTTGATTTTAACAACTAATATGTAATTAAGAATTGATGATAAATAAATAAACAACAATATATTCTTTTGTTTGGCTACCACTTAAACTTTAAAGTTACTTTGAATAATCTTGCCCTAAGAAATAGGCAAAATACTTGTTTAACCGTAGTTCCTATTTAATTATGAGTAGTGATCCAATAAAGGGCGCCTTATCAAAGTGTCCATATGGAGCCCTCGTGTCTTTTTCTCATTGGGCAAAATGTACCTTGTACTCCATGTAAGCTATTTAGCTTTAATAATAGCAAGTGCCAACACATTTTTCCTACTATGTGCCTTTTCACCTGACATGTACATCGAATCATAGTTAGCAATTCGGTATACAGCAAAGATTCAAAACGGTAAATGTTCGACTTAAATTCGGTTTCCGGATACAAAATCCGGTAAAAATTTCGGTCATTGTTGAAATGTTATATTCATTTAGCCTTAAAAAGCCTGAATTTAATCAATTTTTTCACTTTATGCGGCCATTTAACCGTTTTTATTTTTAAAAAAAATACAAAATTCGTGTATTAAACAATTTAAACGGGAATAATACGTGTTTTATTCGTATTATCTTAAAATTTGTATTTTTTTCTGATTTTTTATTTTATAAGAAAGTATTAAACGCTTCTTCAAAAAAATATAAAAAATCGGGTATTAAACGCGTATAATACGCGAATTTACTAACTAGGCATCAGATAACCTGTTTCAAAAAGAAAATAAATTTCAAAACTCGGTGAAGGCGGGTTTTGGAGATGCCCTAATGCCTTGCAACACCAGCCGACCTAATTTGAGTAGCATATTATCTTCGTCCCACTGCTGTTCACAACATCTACAATAACTTGACTGGGGTTGGGGTCTGTGAGGAGATGATGATATCAAGGTTTAAAGGAGGCCGTTTTAACGGTTAAACGGACTGGGGGCGTTACTGTTTAAACTGTTTAAACGGCAGTTAAAACGGATTGAAATGGTCAGGGGCAAAAATGGAAAAAAAACAGAATTAAACGGATTTTAACGGAAAAAGTGGTGCTGAAATTCAAATTTTGAAATTTGAAAATTAAAAAAAAAACGGAATTTAACGGAATTAAACAATTTTAACGGCCGTTTTTTTTACAAAATTTTTTGAAATTAAACGGCCGTTTAAACGATTTTAACGGCTGTTTTTTTCAAAACCGATAAAACGGGTTTAAACGGTTTAAACGGAAACGGGCTTGGGGCGTTACCGTTTAAACGGCCGTTTTTAAAACCATGGATGATATATCTCCATGGCGTGCCTGATGATAGGGACAACCATTAGATTGTTCCCATTGTTGTGAACCTTGTTGATAGATTTAGAAATCAGCCAAGTAAAGTTAGGCTAGTTGGGCTCTAAATATCAAGTCCAAACCCCAGTTATAGTAAAAACCATTAGGTTGATGACCTAATTTCTCCAAAATTTTATTTAGTTTGTATTTGTATTTTATTTATTTTAACCATCCCAATCTGAAAACTAGAACATTAACCCAAGTCTAGCCCGTATCTTTGAACACAAGACTATTATTTTCTAATTTTGGCTTATTGGATTATAACTAATCTCTTGCCCACTAAAAATCCTTAACCATAAGTTGGGATCAAAACCAATAAGAGCTGACTTGCATTCGTGATTCATATAACACGTCTTATTTTGTGCTTTTTTATTTGCTTAAACTAAAAACAAAAACATCTACGATCCAAATTATAAGATTTTCTAAGCTATTTTTACTTGCAACCTTTCCTACCATTTTTAACAGAAAAAAGCCAAAACCAGAATAGGTGGTCCAATAGTTATTATATTAATAAGTTGTGTATGATGAATTACCAAATAAAGAAGTTGAAATGGTATGTTATCTTAATGACAAATCCCATTTTCATTAGATGGGCCTTGCTCTATTTGATGCTTGTTTTTTAATAATACTTAGTATATGATCTTTCTCACCCTTTGAATCATTGAAAGTGGTTCATTAATGCAGCAAACCAACTGGAATAAGATTTTTCTCTAAATATTTCGTTTGATTTTAAATGTCTTTGATTGTATTTGAAGTGGTTAATTAGAACTGAATTATTGTATTTGATTCATAATTATTTCTTCTTCATTTGTGTTGTAATTGATATACTTTGTTATTTATGTTAAAAGCTTTGAATACTCAAGCATGTCGTTGATTCGTGTTTTACTTTCTATATCTTTTTTGGTTGAATGGTTGGTAATTTGTAGGTTTGAAAAAATGTCTGAACCATATAATAATCCTGCTCCTAGTGTTGCATCCGCACCTTCTCCTGGTACCCCTGGTATTGTTGGACCTAGTGATGAACCAATTAGTACAGATATTATTCCTAGAGAGACAGAAAGTTATATGGATCTGTCATCCTAAGAACTTAAAGGTAGAAATCTAAAGTGTGGTTAGAATTTGAAGAAAAGAAGATGAGGGATGATAGTATAAAAGCCATTTGTATACATTGTAAGAAGGCATTTGATGGATCTAGTAAAAAAGAAACTACTCACTTGGCAGATCATACAAAAACTTGTGTGAGGAAGACACATAGAGATGTTGGTTAGCAACTTCTAACTGTTAAAAAGTCTGTTAGTGAGCATACTAAGTTAAGGAGTTAGAAGTATGATCCAGAAGGAACTCGGATGAATTTTGCTCTGATGAATGCCAAACATGATTATCCGTTCAATATGATTGAGCATCGGTATTTTCAAGTGTTCATGAAGGGTGTTAACCCCGTGTATAGGTTTTATTCAAGAAATACAATCCGTGCTGATGCAAAAGAATATATGTCATGTGTTGGATTTTAATGCAAGGTTCTAATATGGGGTAGTTCTTCAAAGAATATATGGAGCCTATTAAGTTAAATAATGTCCGTGTAGGTAACAAGCCTTTGTACATTGTTCCACCTATGTATTAGTTTCTAAATATTCTTATGTTATTCTTGTGATGTGGGTTTGGGTTCACATGGGTTTGTTTATTACTTCACAAAAGTCCATTTTAATGGATCATGCAGGTCTTAAGAGATGTGGGAATAGTTGTAGGCTTCATTATATTGGCTAAATTACTTGAGACACGATATCAAGAGAGGGAACATATGGTCATCATCAGGCTTCACGGGCTCTTGGGGTCCTGAGCAGGTTTGTTCTTGTTCTCTCAATTTCATTAGTTTTTATTTCGTTAGTTTTTTTGTAGGCATGTTGATCCTAAACCATTTTTTGTAGGCATGTTGATCCTAATAGCAAGTAAGCTTCCGGCGAACAACCAATGAAATAAAAAACTATTGGAATACCAATTTTTGAAAGAAGGTTCGAAGTCACTCAACGTCGATTTCGACTCATAAATACTGATCAAATCGGTCTAAAGGGAAGAAAAAGAAGCTTGGGACTCGACCATCCGTTGAGGCGCCGCAACCACCACAAGAGATTGAATCACATGTGATGCAGACCAAGGCATTAAAGTGCACCAAGGTGTCCCTCACTCTACAACCACATAATGTCAAGTTTGCGAATGATAATGCAGTGGCATTGTAGTCCTATGACGGGTTATCATTGTTCACTCCCATGAATGATAATTCATTCAATTTTATGATGGATCTCAACGTGAGGGAGCACTGCCTATCTGAACTAATCATTGCCGAATTTTCAGCTTTGCGATTTCGATTGGATATAACAAGGACGTGTTGCATCTTCTGATTGGATATATGTACAATGTGAATGTATTGTGGATTTCGAATATTACTTATAAAAAAAATTATGTGGATTTTTTTATTCGTAATTCTAATATTCAGAATATCGAATTAATCATTTGGAATTTCTGATATCGGAGTTCGGATTAAGCATTCGGAATGTCAGAGTTCAGATTAATCATTCGGATATCGGATAGGATTTTGGATGTTATTTGAATCCAATTTGCATATCGGTCGAATCGGATGTTTCCGGATATCCGATAAGCAAATTTGATTTTAGAATATCCATCGGATTTGAATTCGGATGTTACTTAATATTTTCGAATCCCTATATACCCATATCCGGTTTGGGTATCTGTTGACAGGCCTAATCTATTATCTATACTAAAGCTCGGCACGGCTGAGGTTGCGCTCTGCCAATCTTTTTTCCAATGTAACGTTTTTTCCAAAAATACCCCTACTTCCAAATATACCACTCCTCCTCGAACCATTTCCAAAACAAGTCTCTTCCATTTCCAAAAACGTCTCTTACTCTCCCCTAAACGTCGTCTTTCCCTCTCCCAACACGTCTCCATGTTCCTTAAACTCACACTGAAATGGCAGAAAACCCTAAGAATTCTAATTGTTCGATCCTCCATCCCCAAAACTCAATTGAAAAACCATGGGATCTGTATCTACTACATTGATCTAATCTCTATCCTCCACTTGAACCCTAATCAATGGCGGGCACCATCTCAGTGCTTTTTTCTCCTCGACATCAAAGGTTGAGTTTTGGTTTGGCGCAAAACCTAATCAATGGCGGCCATCATCTCAGCACTTTTTTCTACTCGACATCAAAGGTCGAGTCTATGTGGCACGATTATTGAGGCGAACTCTCAGCAGTACAGGTAGAGCGGTTCTTCACAAAGCTAATCGAGAATGAGGTGAGATTCTATTCGCTGATTTCTTTCTTTCTTTTTTGCTTCTTTTTTGGCTGATTTATAGAGTTGTGGCGTCTGGGGAGGAAATTTCATTTTATTTGTCAAGTTTTTTTTCTCTTGAGTTTTGCAAGGAAAAGATAGCCAAAGATAGGGAAACAGATACAAAGAAACATGAAGAGTAGGGTACAACCCGACACTTCCCCAAATTTATTTAATAAGGATATCTAATCTGACAAATCAGTGGCATGAGTATTATTTCAAGTTCCGTTAAACCCAGTATCTTTTCTATATAATCATAGCACTGCTTAACTTGATATAACTATTAGTGTTTGTAAAATCCTTAATCTAAGACTCTTAAATGAGTGCTAACTGTATTTCTTTGATGACAAAAGCACAAAAATATTGGAAGTTCAGAAACTAAGAAACCTAACACAAATTATATGGTGAAAGCATATCCTAAGAAAGCTCAATAATTTTGTTTATCAAGTCTAAAGCAAGTTAACTCTTTTTATCAACTCTAAAGCAAGCATATTGAAGCATCTGGGTATCTAAGCTTACCAATCTCACCAAAACTAATCCATAGGTATTGTTCCTCAGGTTTCAATGTGTTAATTTTGTCAATGAACCATCACTCTGAAATTTTTTAGCATCGAAGACATGATTAAAAAGTTGTGCTTCCGGCATCCAACCAAAAGACACTTATGTTTTGGAAGAATCTAAAGCCAATAACATTCTGTTCAATTGGCAAGCTAGAATTTCATTGAATGAAGAGTTTAGCCACGGAAACACTTTCTATTAAGTCAGGTCTGAGAAGTGTGACATCATTTTCTGATCATCTGATGTGCTTCATCTTTTCCTACTTTTGTGTGCTCTCTCTCATTTTTTTCTTAGTCATTTTTTAATATTTTTGTTTGTTTACTTATTGCATACAGGTTGTGTTTTTCCTACATAGATTATGCGTTTAATTTTTATTTTTATGTTTTCGGTGGTTTATGCGCTCAATTAATTCTATGCTTTGCATCTTTATTTTTCAGTTTATGATTACAATTGTAAAGCTTCCATATTAATGTAAGGCTTTGTGTCGAACTCGAATTTTTTTATATCTTGAACCAACTATTATTCTTTTGTAGGAAACAAATTTTGGTACCTACCAACTTTCTCATGTTTGTGGACGGGTTTTTTTCGTTGTGAAATTGATCTCAACATTAGTCTAATTGTTTCCTCCTCTCCTTTATTCAAGTGAATGGGGGTTGTCACTCTCGAAATCACGATTCAACACTCTTGAACAACGATTGTACATAATTTAACTGGTAACCACACGTACTGGTTTCAAAACGAGATTTGTTTATAGGATTCAGATTCCAACTACGCATGCTAATTTTATTTTACATGTTCATGTTGATCTATATAAAAGAAAGGTTTTGTCACTTGCAGTAACAATTCTTTATGTGAGCTTCCTTCTGATAGTTGGAATAAGGGCCTCTTTCAAAAACCAAATATGGGGCCAACCATGGTCAGTCTATATCTAGTTGTTCTCGTGGTTTTAAGTCTCCGCCGAAACTGAGTTGACTTGCCCGAGACAAATAATATCCTTTTTTGAGTTTACGTTGTCTGGTCAAGTCAGTCCTAAGGCCCAAATCAACTCTATCTCGGCACCGAACATTACAATTGCTGAGACTTAATTTTAAAATCATCGTCCTCATGAGCTGTGTTTGGTAACTGTTTGGTGCCCACATTTGGGCCTGCATTTTTTATTTTGCCCTTGAAACATGACTAGAGTTGGTTTTTTGAAAAGAAGTTGCAACATTGTTCTTTATCACTGAACTTCGAAGACTGAGAACATGAGATTTCCAAATGAATCCTAAAAGATATAAATAGCATACCTCCATCTGAATGGTAACCTACAACCCCATAAGAAAAAAAAAGAAGAAATAAGCAGCCTTGGGAATATCATTAAACATCTAATATCAATTGTTGGTGGTACTTAAATTCCGAAACCATAAGCCATGGAAGCAAACCATTTCAGATATGTCTTATGTGTAGAGCGAGAGTAGATTTCTACTTTTCTTAATTATGAAATATTCTAGATATTGCCGTTTCCATTTGCTTTATATATATGAATTTTCTTTGGTTCTGAAAATTCTAACTTTGATGTTCATTTCTCTGTATAAGATGGAAGGAATGGTACATTTGTTATTGGTAACGACCACTTTCCAGCCTCTCTTGGATCTTCCTGGCATTGTGTGGAGTCATACAAAACATATGATGATAATGTGCTCATCAAATCCGCGGACATCGGTCATGTAATACCATCTAACACTGTTGTTTTTTTCATAGTTTTAAAGGCGTTTGTTCCCTGCTAATTTTAGTTCATAGGGTTGTAACAGATAATTATGTGGTTAAAGAAGAGGACGATAATGCTCTGGATGGGAGGAATACAAGCATGGCCCTACCCCTCTTTCACAATGCTTCTGATTACAATATTTTTTTTTACTTTTTGTAATTAAAAAAACATAAATAGTACCACTAAATTTGGAGTATTATGATAATAGTAATTCATAAGTTTAACATCATGTACCATTGAATATGTTTTATTTTCTTTTAAGAGCTCCATTATAATGTACTTCGTATAATTAATCATTTTTCCAAATAACGAAGAGGCAAGGCACTCCTTATTTCCAAAGAATATTCAGTTTTCTTTTACTTATTTTTTGTTTTAATGAAGAACAATTGTTTGATCGTGTTGTTATTTGCTTCTTCCATTGCTATACACACTTGAATGTAAAGTTTTCGTGTCTCTTTACTAACGTATGTTCATTGCCTAAGCCTATACCCTCATTTCCAAACTGACGGTTCAAGAGTTTTTTTTTTCACAAATATTGTTCTTTTCTATAGTTTCTTTTTTCCTTTTTACGAATATTTTTTATTACGTTTTTTTCATCAAATTGTGATCGTGTCACTTCCATTTTATTGGATTTTTGGTGATATTTCTTTATTTGATTTAATTTAAGGTTTTTATTGAGTTATGAAGTGATTCAGGTTTTATTTCCCACAATTTTTCATTTTTTTTTGTTTTTTGTTGTTTGTTTATAAGTAAAGATCCCTACTTGAACATGGATGCTATACAATGTCCCCATCTGAACACGGGGAGGTTTTTGTTCTAGACGATAGTGGCGAGATAAGCTAGGATCTCTCTCCATGTCTCCCTCCATGATTTCTTATTACTTGAGATGCAAAAAGATCTGCCATTTACTGTCTTCTTTGGGTAGTTTGATATTTCTGTCTATTTTTAAAATGCGTATTTTTGAGGTGTTTCTTTTTACCCTTTTCGGTGTTTTAAAATGGGTTGTGGAATTTTCAAATTAAGATCTTCCATTTATTATCTTCATTTGGTAAGTATTTTGATTTATTTTTAAGCTATTTGGAGGTTTTTCTTTGTACTCTTTTTAGTCTTTTAAAATGGATTGTGGAAATTTTTGTATTTTTTTCTCTTATTCTGTTAATTTATTTTTGTGACCATTATAGACGATTTGATTTTTGTGCCTTTTCCTGTTTAATATTACATGTATGTTTTAGTTTCTCGATTTTCCTTTACATTGTTGATGGTTATAAGATCTCTGACTCTCATAAAACCGAACTCTCTCTAAATGTTCTCATTAAAAATCTCTCTAATTAATTAAGTTATCTCTTTTTTCTCCTTCCCTCACTCATTTGTTTACATGATAAGTATCTATAAAATCTCTCTGAGGTTACCTAAAATTTCTTCAACGAAACTGTACTTAAAATGAATCTCATTAAAATCATCCATCTGCTTCTTTTAACTCTCTTATGTTAAAACTTCGCTACCCAAAATACTTATGGACAATACAAAAGTAGGAGAAGGGTAGTAACGGCTAAACTCACTCGATCCCCATAATGTCAATCCAATTATTGATTGGGTGATCCACATTAATGGGCATGCGCCTAGATTAGCATACATGATAACTAATCCCATGTGATCCATACTCGAGTTATGGTAGTCTACTTAGGCCAAACACACTACCGCTTGGCTGATCATGTGCTATTCCCTCCAGTCCGTTGTCTTTTTGTTAAATGGCGTAGGGAGATGGGTGGATTCGTTTGTTTAAAGTTTTATGATATCGAACCTCTTATTTCTTTTCCCTATTGCAGGTACTTGAATTTTCTTTTTATTTTGCTTGCACATCAGAGGATATCAACAATATGGCCGATGCAATGATGATGAAACAAGCACTCAACACAGTCATGTTTCCTATCATGGATGAATTGATTGAAGCGATGTGTAAAATGGAAAAAGAGAATGAGCATATGCCTATGCTTTCTCGGACACATACAAGAGCCATTTTGCTTGCTTTCTTGTAAAAATAAATTATATCACTTCATCACTGAAGGCAATCACTTTAGACTTTCATATTGTATGAAGAAAACCTGCAGTGGCCACAAACAAGATCTTTTAAAACTTTATATTGTCTCCATTATTGCAAATATGTAAATTCAATGCATCAAGAATTAGAAAGGCAGCCTAAGAATTAGGATAAGGAATGCAAAAGTGAAATACAATTGGGATATGACATCTTTGTTGTCAATTGTTAAACCACAACTTTATTTTCATCTTTTGAAATAAATCGTAAATATAGATATTTGAGAGTTCTTTCCGTGCTTTGCATGAAAATTACAACTTGATTTCAACATTTTGGGTCCCAAGGGCTATGAAAACCATAGAAAAGTTTAGATGACATGTAGGTCCGGTGCAAGAAAGAACTTCACTGTATTTCTCTTTAATGTATATATCATACTCTCCTAAGTGTATTTTGTGCTATTTTTTTAAAATTAAATTTACAAGATTTATTAAAAAGATATTCTTTTATTTTAATATTTAAGATAGCCCGTGCTTTAGCACGGGCATAAAACACTAGTCTATATACTAAAGCTCGGCCCTGCTGAGGTGGCGCTCTCTCCATCTTTTTTTCACAAATTTTTCCAAAAACACCCTCACCAGTACATAATAAAGCTCTGATGATGTGCACTCCCTCCATAAAATAACACTACACAAAACATCTCCTTTACCACTTTTAATTTGCTTTCAAAATGGTTTATTCCATAAACGTCTTTTCCCTTTCCAAAAATATCAATCTCAAAACAGCTCCTCTAATTAAGTCTCAATACGATCTCTCCCTCTCCCCAAAAAGGCCCTACTCAGAAATGTTTAGCCTATACTATCCTGAAACAAAAAAATTAAACTCCCTAAACTCTTTGAATTCCTAAAATCTTTGGAAGCATCAAACTCTCTCCTACGTCTAGGAGCTCCTCGTGTAAATAGGAAGCACTACATGTTTTATAGTCTAATAATAACTTATGTGAATTCCTTTTAAATCTCCTCTTAATGGCTAATATGAATTCATTTTAAACCTCCTACTCCCGTGATTTCATGCATGAGGAAGCTCTACCCATTTTTAAAGCTGCCCATTAATTATTTCTTTAAATCTATTATATATAAGAGATTCAACTTGGAATTGTTTCCTTTAATAATTGCCTACAACCTCTAAAACGTCTCTCCTTCCAACACGTCTCTCCCCTAACTCTCCTTCTCCCTCTCCATCTCCCAATGCCAACAAGTCTCTCACTCTCCTCCGTTATTACAGATATACTTGCACAGGGTGTAGCTTAAAGAAAAAGGTTAAAACATTGATGGTTTTCTGGTAATTTTAACCAAATAAACCCCCAAAACCCTCTATTTATGTCTTAAAATTTGATTATCTGCTGTCCACGGGTATACTCTTCTCCTTCTCTAATTTTGTTTCTTCTTTTTTTTCTCTCTCAGTCTTGCTCCATTACTTCTGCTTATTCTATTTAGTTGTTTGGATATCTATATTCACAATTGTTTCGAAATTGTACTGTTTTTTATGTCAAAAATTTGTTGGACCTTGATGGGTCCTATATTGGCTACGGATACTAAAAAGTTCTCCAACAATCTCATCATAGTAATCTTCTTTTTTTTTCCCAGAAATAGACTTAGATTGAATCACATTTACTGAAGGGATGGAAGTTCGCCAGGTATGTTAGTCATTTTGATTACGCCTTCTACAAATTAATTATTTATTTTCGTTGTGTTCAATTAATTTCTGTTTTTATCCATTAGAATATTCTTATATTAAAGGTAAGGAGAACCATTAGTTGAGCTTAGCCCCAGCATACGATATCATACTGTGAGACGAGAATTTGAGCCGTTGTTGACTTCGACCTTTGGCCATGATTTCATGATGGCCTTGATGACAATGACACGTTGAATAGAAATAGAAAGCTTCCTCCACCCTTGGGAGGAGATTGTTTAGGCCAAAGTACCGAAGGAACAAAGTTTGGGGAAAGAGAGAGAAGTCAAACAAAAGTATGGATTCGAGCATTTTTCATAAGTTGGTGAAAAATCATTCATACATTGGTTTTTCATGAATGATTTTTCATAAAGTGGATTAGCCTAAATGATGATCTCTAGCTTTTGGATTCTAGCATTTTTCATAACTTGGTTTTTAGTTGTTCAATTCAAGTTGTTTTTAGGTACTCGCGCGGATCAAGTGGTCATAAATTACCAATCAGAATTATATTTACTGTGTAAGTTCATCAAGAGGTGGGGCAATCATTAACACATTTGTCGTCCCAAAAGGATGTGCCATGTGGCAGATTTTCAATTCTCCAATGGCTGCGACTAGAGCCAACTGCCACAAATTTTTTTGGGACCCTCTATTTTAATCCATTTACCATGGATCTATATATAATTATAATCATAATAAATGTTGACCTATAAATTTTTTTCCAGATTTTCTACTTATAAAAATAAACAAAACCCCTACTATTAATGTGTAGGATGTATTGCTTAGAAAAAAAAAAAAATTGAAATGTGTACAATGTGTTGATATGTACTGTTTATAAATGCCATGTTACACAGTTTTCACTGAGCCTTTAGGTGTTTGCTCACTCTACGTGGTTCTAATACTTCTACGCACCAAACTTTTGCTTCATTGATGATTTCTAGTTATTTGACTATAGCACTTTTTAAATTGTGATTTTAGTCATGGAATTCAATTATATTTTATTATTATATCCAACGGAGATATCGTTCATGTGGTCGGTCACCTGGAAAAATGTGTACGTGGTAATTATTAGAGGGGCACACATCGACACATTGAGCCAGTTGAATATCATTTTTTTTTTTGGAAAAAGTTATAGTTGGGTTGTTTGGATCTCAAGATATTAAGCCTTGAGATTGTTTGTTTCCCTAAGATCTTTTGTTTGTTTGTTTGTAATTTGTTTTTTTCTTTTTTGACAATTTTTAAAAAAAAATTTCTTGATGTTGAATGAAAAAATGAACTTTTTCCGCAGGGCCAAAGATCATCGTCGAACATGGCGGAGACCTCAAAAAGACGATCCTTCCACGGTTTTCCGAACGAAATGATTGAAGATGAATTCTTCGGCGGTTCACAAGTTGGTCATCGATTACTATCGCATGCACCTTGCGATAGTTTTTTTAATATTTGTTTGTAAGATTTTTAAGTAAATATGTTTAGAGTGAGGCAATGTTAAATTTTGTATTTTATGTAGTTTAAAAAAAATAGTTATAAACTCATGAAACCCTATTATTGTAGTTAGAATTGTCAAATATTTTATAAGCTAGGATTATTTTTTAAGTTAGAATTACTGTAATTAGTATCAGGCTTTCGTTAACAAAAGTATTTAATGACAATTATTTTTTATTTTTTATTTAAAATAATTTTTTGAAATAATTTATTTCGTTTAAATATTTTTTCTATTTGAGCTACAATTACTGTTAAAGTTATTTTGGTATTTTTTAAAAAAATATGAAATTTTTGTTTATTGATTATTAAAGTAGTATTAAAATTTTTATGAATTTTTAGTTATCGACTTATAAAATTAATATTACTAAAATTCCATTTATTTTGAACAAAAGTTATTTTCTTATTAATTTTGTAGTTATTAGTTTTTAGAGTTACTAATTTTTTATATTTTAAAGTTATTTGTTTTTTAATTTTTTTAGTTGTGGGTAATCCTATCATAATAAGTTTTTTAAACTATAACTTCAAATTTATAGATTTAAAAATTATAAACAATTTTTGAAATTTTATTAATATTTTTGGAGATTTGTTTCACTAAATAGGTTTAGCATAATGCATTGTTAAATTTGTAGACATTTTCTAATATTTCTTTAATAATGAACTTATAAAATACTATAAATTTTTAATTATAAATTTATAAAATACTATGATTATAATTAGAAGATTTTTTTTAAATGAGCCAACTCTGTTTTTCTGAATTTTTAGATCGAGTATTTTATTTATTTTATAAAAAAATATAGTTATGAATTTATATAACTTTGAAATAAATTAATTAGTATTTAACAAAATTATTGATAGCACGTGACAGCACAAGTCTAATGTCATGTGTTGTCAATTATGATTTTTTTTCTTTTAAGAGTAATTGATATATATATATATATATATATATATATATTAGGGTTAGGATCAGGGGACAACATTTTCATACAACAATTTTGGCGTACCCACATGGAGATGAATCAATAGCTGATTTTTGTCGAGGATGATCTCCTCACTATATAGATCACTACTATAAAAAAATCAGCCCATTCTGAAATTTTTAACCCTATCAAATGTGGTTTTCAAGTTAACGATAAAAATGGACGGTCCATAATTCTTCAACTTGTAAACTGGTTTAGGAATATCGGAATGATTTGAATTTTTGTGAGGATGATCTCCTCACCATAGAGACCATCCTCACCAAAAATCATCTCATTCCAAAACTTCTAATTTATATATTGGACCGCAGCAAGTTTTTGTTGTAAAAAATGTTGTATGAAAATGTTGTCCCCCAATCCTGACCATATATGTATATATTCTTATAATGAACAATTTTTTTCTACAAATGATATCAACACTCTAATGAAAATCTAAAACATAGATATCAAATTATCAAGATGTGGCCCACCAAGGATAGATGATGATGATGATGACATCATCAAATATGTTGAGAAGAATTTAAATAAAACAAAAAATTTTAATCAACTAATACAAATGAAGAATATATCGTATTCTCCATAAAAGCTATATATAAAATAAAACTAAAAAATTATATTATCATCAATATATGAAAACTTAAAGCATCGATAGTTTATCACAACATCTTAATCAATTAGTTTGTTGGACAAGTATGTACAAAAGTTATTGTCAGATATTTAAGATCTCAATCCAATATATGTGACTTTCGCATTAATTTGTCGTTTATATAGAAGTGGTATTTTAGAGAGTGAAGAGAATATTATCAGCACGGATCTTAGAAAAACTTTTGATTACCTATTTTGCCCCTATGAAAAATGAAAAAGATATTCTACCTATTAACTTTATTAAATTTTAGAAACTTATTAAAATTGGGTTCTCTTATATGCACTCTCCAATGTCTCTCTCCTATGTGCACAATAACTCTCCTCGTGAAATTTCTCTCATTTCTTATCGCCGTTTCTAATATTACCAAATATGTGTCATAATAATTTATCAATTTTAACCATCTATCTCTTGTGGCTGTTACAATATTGTCCGTGTGCAACGCACGTCTACACCAACTAGTTACTAAAAACAAAGCATTGGTCCAATTAAGAATCTTGGAAAGATCAGATAAAGCTAGGAGCCAACCGATGTTACCCCACAAGTAGGACCCTTAACTCATCTCAATGTGACCCCACAAGTAGGCTTGTCAATTTGTACCCAATTAACCGATACCCAATAAATAGAATGGAATGGGGAAAGGGAATTCATGTTATCGACCCAAATATTTGCTATAAAGTAATATGAGATTGGAACATGGTCAATTAGAACATATCTTACCAGATCGCGTCTCCAAGGTTCAGAGCCGATCCATTGGACACAATACTGTAACACACACAGATCATATCACCTTGTTGATCCGATCCATTGACAACCCCAGTACACCCTTACGTCGAAAGATAATCTCATCAAGTCGCCGTAAGTAACTCGTAACCATCCATCTACTATTTTCTCCCAATCTATTTCATCATAACTTTTGTTATCCAAAAGAATGTAGTTGATCAAATGGCAATAAACATTTGATGCATTGATTAATTTTTTGACCTAAGGGACCTTAAGTTGAACCATGGTTTAAAAAAGTAATTAGAACGTTGTTATAATGGTAATGCTATTGTTATAATAATATTATAACACTGATCTAAATGGTAATGCCACTGTTATAACAGTAACAACAGGCCATTGTAATGTTCAGAATGGTAACCCCAACTAACCATTATGCTTTTATAATGTCATTTTAAACCTTGAGCTGAAGCAGTTGAACAATGGATCCTGCATGTCTGCCGCCTTTTTGTGCATGTGTTCGTTGGATCAGGGAACCGTGATATCATTCATAATGTGAGACATGTCTAGATATTGTGCTTGGACATCCATTAGGTCTGAGTGCTTAGACACAAAACGGTCCAAAATATTATACCTTTCTCATTTCACCCTCATCTTTTTAATTTCAAACCGGTAAAAGTTTACCATACCTTATAGTCAATATGAGTTGCATGAACATCATCTCAACTTTTCTCATTTTCCTCTTTCATCACAAATTATTCATATCAACTGAATCTCATTGCACCACATAAACCAATTGAGCTTTCTCTTACCTACTATTCCTCAAAAACATCGTTGCACCAAATCAATATATTTCCACCTCAATTAAGCCGTTAGAGTTCTTCAGAACCCATTCCGCCAAAGTCAAGACATCAAATCCGGTGGTTGTGCATTTCTTCACATCCCAGATTGGGCCTGCATATCTATATATATGCATCCATTGAACTTTCTCATCAATAAACTGCAAAAGTAGAGATTTTCAAATTCAGAATCAAATCACCATTACTCAGTAGCCTACTTTGAATCAAGAAATTCACATGGAAATTGCGAGATCAGAAAGAGGGAAACAAGGAAACAAAAAGCCAAACGGTCCTGGCTTTTAGTATCCATAGGCCGAAGTTGCCCAATCAACTTTGCACCAGATTCGGAGGAAGTTTTAATGACACAACTTTTACAAGTCATTGGGTTTCAGTGCGTAATCTGTTGAGTCGTTCAAGCGACTGAACTCGTCATCATCACATTCTCAAACTTTCAACAGCAATGTAAATATAAGATCAATCCCCAAGTACCTGCAGTGCACATACAGACTGGTTGACGACCACCATAGCATGAATCCTACCTAGCGATCTCCTACTTCAAAAATCAACTCAATCTGACATATAGACTCGACTTTCCGGGACATTTGTCATCCGTTGTTTCCTTTCATTCTTTTATTTTAAGGATCATTCAATAAGGTAAAGTTTTTCCCTAGGAGATCTATTTGGGTGGGATTGATGGAATGGTAGGTCCCAACCCCGTCTATAGATGTGTAGTGCAAGTAGGTTGGAGAGAGGTAAGACCTATGAAAGTTCTAGTTTAATATGTATACATTTGTGCCGGTATAGGTGAATCTATTTGGCAAATCAACTCAATTTCAATGCCAGGCCAACCACATTTTCAGACTGAATTTTTACTCCATCCAGAAAACACAATCAAACTGGCATGTTTCAAGAATAGGGCTGCAGTGATAGCACCGCCTTGATTGCCTCCCGTGTTGACCATATCAGCTACCCCTGATTTCATGGACTCCCAATAGCTTTCTTCCATAGGCATCCTCTAAAACTTCTCCCTAGTGATCTCAGAAGCGAAAAAAATTTCATTCGCTAGGTCATCACTGGGTGTAAAGACTCCTGAATGATTAAAGGTTTCTCAACATCAAATGCTGGCTGGACAAGAACTCAACCGAACTCTTCAGAAAAGTTATAGCATATTTACAGGATTCAACTTTAACTATATCAAATTATCTTTATGTTTCTACACATGGAGCCCACAACCACAGTTTTAATGTTGGTCAATTAGCATACTGGATAAACAATTTGAAGATGTTGAATGAAAGCTAAAAAGACTAAGAATGAAAAATACCTGCAATAGAGGGCCGAAGGGAAACTATACAGGCTCCAGTTAACGTTGCCAGATCAACTATCTGCAGATGAAAGTTTAAAGAGATGTTACCAACAACCTAACATTGGTACAGTCCAAAAGAACAGCAAGCATGGGAGAAGAAATCAGAAAAGGGTAAAGCTTAAGCACATAATGCATATAACAGGCACTTTAATTTGGTATCCCCAAATTGCTAAAATTAGGTATGAATTAGCTGGCAAACTACAAGTAATACCATTAAGTACTCCAATATGCATGTATATAGTTACCACAAAACATGTTTTCCTTCACAAATCCTCACATTACTTGTTTCTCACTTCTCGCATTACATTTCCCATAGGAAGATAATAACCATTATAAATGTTGTGATTTGTAAAACAAGGCATGTCCTGCTGTCATCTCTCGGCCTAGCTGCCTTGGCAATGTGTATAATACAACGTAAATAACAACCATATCTGTAATAATTTAGGCTGAACCCAGTGCAATATGATCAAACACTCAAGTGCGAGCTCTCTATTAAAAGGAATAGTAATTTGTTCAAATTTATCTTGCTTGATATTGAAGGAAGGAACCATATGAAGAAGGAAATACACAAAGAAAGAAAAACAAGTACATTGGCTGAGAAAAAGAATATGTGAGAAATGAAGCCCCAATGTATAAGGAATTTCTAATACTCTAACCACCACGGCCTAAGAACTCAATGCAACTCAACCAGCTCTAAGATCTTGTTAACTCAGATACAACTCAACCAAGCCTTTGAAAGTATACATTATTTGAGAACATTGTCAACTTAGCCTAGTGCAACTCAGCCCAGAAACCAAAGAAAAGCAATTCTTTGTCATTCTTCCATTTTTGGTTTCTTCAATGGTTATGACCTTCCTTTATAACGTGAATGAAAGTCTTTTATAAGAAGCGAACTAGGGAAACACTTATCCTATACACAAGGACCTATGATGCTTGGATACAGACACAGATACGGGAAGCGAGGATATGACTCGACATTTTCCAAAATCAGGGACACGGATACAGATACGAGTATCCTATTTGTAGTTCAATTTTTCTTTTTCTAATTTTTAAAATTTTTATAGACAATACATGGGGATACATGTCAGTACCATGTCCGGTGTCCCTATCCGTGTCGACACGACACAACACTAGTATGAGGCGCTAGTACATGTATCCTAGTATCATAAACAAGGACTACCTATGCACACCAAGTCTGGCCAATGATAGGCTTGGTTATTGGAACTATGTAAGAGTATGTTAATACAAACTATCCAAACATTTAGATAAATCTACTATATGATAGGGTTGGCAATGGATCGGATCAAACCCAAGATCCGATCCGATCCGAAAAAAATCAGGTCTGGAACTTTATTTTTTCGTATCGGATTGGTACCGGATCATAGATTGTCGATCCGATCTCTTATCGGATCGATCCTGGACCTACCTTGTTCCGATCTAATATGGACCCGATATCTATACTATATATAATATATATTTAATTACTTAAAAGTATTTAAAAATATATATTATTTAATTATATGCCCAATGGGATTATAAATGTATAATATTATATACATATGAGATCGGATCGACCCGAAACTGATCTAAACCATATCGGACTGACTAACGAATGACTGATGGCTGACACGTCTGACAAACGCCCTTTTAAAGGGCGTTTATTCCTGAGAAATTTTAAAAAACGTCCCATAATTCCTCAACTTCTAAACCAATCTACGAATATCGGAATGATCTGAATTTTTGTGAGGATGATCTCCTCACCGTAGAGATCATCCTCACCAAAAATCAGCCATTGATTCATCTTCTGGGTACGCCAAAATGGGCGTAAAAATTGGGGTATCAAAAAACGCCCTTTAAAATAACGTCTGTCAGTTGTCAGAGGTCTGACATACGTTTTTTAAAAAGGCGTCTATTACTGAAAAACGCCTTTTAAAATGGTGTTTTTTACTGACAAACGCCCTTTTAAAGGGCGTTTTTTGATAAACATGTGCCACGTAATGAAAAGGGCGTTTCGTTTTCTTTTTTGGGATTTGCGAAAAGTTGTATTCTTTTTTGTAAATAGATTAAAGTTTATTTTCTTTTTAGAAATTTTCCGTTATTTAATTATATGCCCAATGGGATTATAAATGTATATATATTATATACATATGAGATCGGATCAGACCCGAAACTGATCTAAACATATCGGATCAGTTCTGAAACTGAATTTTATTGATCCGATCGAGTACGGATCGGGTCCGGATTGATTGGATTTCTTATTGGATTGGTACCAAATCAGTACCAATCCGACTCGAACCCGATCCATTGCCAGCCCTACTATATGATCAACTCTACTAGCTAGCCTTTGAATACCAATTGGAAGTCTTTCCCTCCAAGGGAAGAAAAAAAATTGCCTCTGATTCTAACATAGCTTCCAAGAAAGGATGAAAAAGGAGATCCACAAACCTCCCAACAAATTATAGATCTCCACCTTATTATCTTTCACCCCCATAGGCCAGGTAAAAAAACAAATTCCAAATTGATTCTCAAGAAGGAAACTAATTCCCACTAGGCCGAGGATTACCTATGGAGCAAACATAAAATTTAGTTCTGATGCTACATTGCATCAACTCCTTCCACTTTGACTTCACAATCTATTTATTGCCTCCTTCAAGAATGGGACCTAGAAAAATCCACTCTCATTATCCCATGAAAGTCTCTCAAAGTACAACACTTGATTGATTCAAACTTGATGCCTTTGTACATTGCCAAGGATCATCATCATTGTTATCAGAGACTTGTCCCAACAATTTGGGGATGCGCTATACTTCTCTCGTTGAGGATTCAATATATTTTTCTTGAAAGATGCAATCTATTGTAGCATGTAAATTGCATCATTTTCACAGATTTGTAGGACAATTTTCATTTGTAACTCACATATTTTCCCTATTATTTTAAATAAAGTAAATTATATTTGTTGCACATTATTGAAGATCGCAATCTTGCAAAGTAATTGCATGATATCTCATGCTCATTTAAATAGATTATCTGTGTCCAGATTTTAGTAATTTAACTAGAGTGATAGTTTCAAATTTCTTTAAAATTTATCTTTACCTATCCTTTAATTTTTTTTAAAAGGTGGCCCTAAATTTTTAGACTTTGAACGGTAGCCATGCTAGACACGATGATAGATCTACACATTCACTGGTACCAGATGTTTTGGTAACACTACATACGACACAACCATTCTTTATATCAAATGAGAACCAGCTTTACACACGGTTTAATAACAATTACAAACATCGTTCTCATGAATTTTTTAGCAAATGCAATTCTTCGGAGATTCTAACCTTTTTTTTCTTTTCACTTGGAGTTTTATCAAGAATAAAACAGGAAATATATGCCACAAATTAGAAAATATATATGCTTTATTTTTTCAATTGTAAACAAAAACTCATAAAATATTTTGATCTTTTCACCTCATTCTTTGCAATAGAATTGGCCAAAAATCAATTTCTTGTATGATCTCTAGTTTTGAACAATGACCTTTCAACCAAAAACAACCCAAAGAGATTACAAGTTTATCGTGGTTGAAGGTCTCAGAAAAATATTGCAAAATTCTTGGTAATATCATAGAAATATATGACAGACCAAGATCAAAGTGTTGTGGACTTTTTGGAACACTCAAAAGAAAGTTTTTGGTTCTTTCTCCCGAGTTGTCACATCGGAAGGCTTCTAGGCCAAAAGAACCCTCAACGGTGTTTGTTCAAAAATAACTTTGGCTCCCTCTCTAATTCTTTTTACTTCATTTTTTGTGGGATTGAGAGTTTGATTGTGAGCATTATAACATATTACATCATCCACGATAGTCATAAAATGAGGGGTTTTCTTTCTTATTTGTAGTTTGAATCCATTTCCCAATGACAATCCACGGTTGCTACTAAAATGGGCTAGAAGTCTTCTAGATCTCTTAAGTAAAATAATCAAAAGAAGGGCCAACAAGCTTCTTATCCTCTTTCAGATTCTCTACTAGATGGAACCTAGAAGACCCACCTATGGTAGGCCTATAGCCTTGCTCATACATGAATCCTCCCAAATTGGTTAACATTGATGTTGCCACTGTTGCATAAAGGTTTGGGTTAGAAGATTAGAAGAAGAATGCTGATGCATTCATGTTGACACAACTTATATTGGGAATTGACACTGTAAAACATTTAGATCTCAATGTATTCATATAACAAAGAAGTACAACTGTTCTCAAATGGTTAAGTCCAACTCCAACAAAAAATTGGACAGAGTTTTGACTTAGGCAAATGAAGAAATAATCCATCCTTTAAAAATGACCCCAAGTTCTATTTATAGAATTCCTTGGGGGTAGAGGGCATGCACATGTCACATGCTTTCCCTCTCTATACATGTATAAAAACATAAAATTACATCAAAATAAAAATAAATTGCCACAACTAAAGACATATTGTTGTGTAGTCATCAATTTTACACAATGGTATCCCATTAGAATTCTCATATTCTACACGCATCTCGAGGAAATTGACAATCTTGATTTTTGGATAATTGGGACACTTTCTGTCTGATTTGGCCCCATACGATTGTGTAGCTCATTGGCTTACACAACCGTATGTAATTACTTTTCCAGATCGGGTCCATGTGGACCATTGATTCAAAGAATCTATGATATCTACCGACTATGGTCGATCTTACAGATCTAACCCTATACGGTTGTGTAGCTCATTAGCCTACACAACAGTATGCAATTACTTTTTCTGATTGGATCGATCTTGGCCGTTAAATCACATTTTCTTAGATATCTCAAAATCAACGGTTGATCTTCTATATATAACCCTATACGGTTGTGTAGGACTACACCATTGATTCAAAGAATCTATGATATCTACCGACTATGATCGATCTTACAGATCTAACCCTATACGGTTGTGTAGCTCATTAGCCTTCACAACAGTATGCAATTACTTTTTCTGATTGGATCGATCTTGGCCGTTAAATCACACTTTCTTAGATATCTCAAAATCAACGGTTGATCTTCTATATATAACCTTATACGGTTGTGTAGGACTACACAACCGTATGCAATTACTTTTTCTGATCGGATTGATCTTGGCCATCAAATCATACTTTCTCAGATATCTCACAATCAACGGTTGATATTCCAGATTTAACCTTTTACAGTTGTGTAGCTCCTTGTCTTACACAACCGTATGTAATTATTTTTTCTGATCAGATCGATCTAGACTGTCAAATCACACTTTCTCAAAAATCTCAAAATCTACTCCATCATTTTAAAATGTAACCTCATATGGTTGTAGGGTTTTGAATTCCCCACAATCATATCAAATTAGTTTTCTTGATCTGATCCTTGATCAAATTGATTTGGGCCTTTTAAATCTTGATCGTATTATCTCTTGATTTGCTCCACCTTTGAAAAAAGTAAACACATATGGTTATAGGGTTTTTAATTCTACACAACCGTATCCAATTAGTTTTCTTGATCTGATCATTGATCAGATAGATCTAGGCCCTTGAAATCTTGATTGTCCGATATCTCTTGATCTGCTCCACCTCTGAAAAAGTAAAGACATACGATTGTATGGTTTTTAATTCCACACAACCATATCTAATTGATTTTCTTGATCTGATCCTTGATTAGATCAATCTGGGCTATTCATTTTTAACCATATGATCCTCTTCTGATTGTTGTAACTGCCCCAATACTTGTCTGATGTCTTGGAAAATTATTTTAATTGGTTAACAAACCCCAAATAACAATGAAACAAAGTTTGATATCATTTGGAGCTCTCTTTGATATACTTCCTTTGTAAAATTGTCATTTTCCCTTTTGAAGTTACTATGATATCTCTCTTTCTGAAAAGCATCTGACCAATCACCGGGTACATGTTAGTGAAATATTTCAAGGAACGTACTCCAGAAATTTCATCCATTTTAGAGTTCATGGGTATGTACTTCCTTTGTAAACCTACCACCTTTCTTTGCCTTGATTTCATACTTTCACTGATATCTCGAGACCCATGCCTTGAAACCACTTCTGACACCATACCATAGTGTATTTGACAAAACTAACTAACCTCAACCAAGATACCATCTCCATTGACACATACAATCCCATCATATTTCGAGAGATCCAATGAATGAGCAATTTCTTTTGTGTGAAGTTGATATTGAGCTTCTAAAAGATCAAATGAAATTAAAGAATTAGAGGCAAACCTAAATGGTCCTAGTGACAAAAATTGATACAGACCGAGAAGCAAAATAAAGGATGGGTTTGGACTTTGGAGGAAGACCTACCTTGCACTATATATTGAATATCAACAGCTTCTAGTAGTGGCTTAACTTCATTTTGGAAAACCTTGGAGGCAGAATTTTTTTTTTTGACAAAGACATAAAATGTTTGTAGTGGCCATTAATGTAACGGACATGACGATAATGTTAAGTGTCCGGTGGAGACATGTGTTCTATAACATGGTGTAGTACCCGTCATTAGGTCGGATTGGATGAGAACTGGTTATTAGCACATAGTGCGGTTACCTGTCCAAAGGACTTCCTCAGCATTGAAGATTCCATTTTATATGATGAATTTTGGGTTGGGATCCATTTGATGCTGCAAACCAAGAATGAAGCTATGGAGTAGGAAGAACAGTCTTTTAGAGTCATGGCTACGTCAGGGAAGCTACATCATCCAGTAAGAATTGAACCTAAATTGGCACCCTTTCTTCTCCACCATCCCCCATTCCTCATCTCCAAACTCACTCGAGTCGTAAATCCTTAAAAAAAATAAAGAGAGTTTATAAACTCACAATTAACAAAAGCTAAATCCAATTATCAAATAAATTCTCACAATTGAAAAAATCAAAATAAATGAAAGAATTTTTTTTAGTGGGTACCCAGGATTTCCCCAGAACATGAGAAATGATTCTCTGCTCTCTCTACTGTTGTTCCCAATTGCTCATCTCCACTGAAACCAAGATCACTGGAGTTTGATTTTTCAATAAAAAAACAAAAAGATGGATATTAAGTGGATAGTTTTTAAATCCAAAATTTGATGAAAAATTAGTTTTTCTTTAATAGGTATCCATGTTCTTGAGTTACGCAACTGTACCTCACTTTTCTTGAACTATATTGTGATGTGCTGAATGTGACATAAGAAAGAGTATTGAAGAGGGAATGATCTCTGGCTTTAAAGCAAAGAAATTTTTAAAATTTGTTGTTTTTTGTTTCTTTTCCACTTGAGTAAGGGAGAAACAAATGAAGGCTATTTTTTTTACCCTTTTTCTGAGTAGAAGGAAAGGTAGGTGTGAAGTTGCTGCAACCATCACTCTAGAACCTTTTAATCTCAATGGGACAGTTGTGATCGGACTGCCAAATCATGTCTCGTTCTTGATTATTGTTTGAGTTAGGGGAAAATCAGTGGCAAATCCTAGAACCTCCTTGTCCAACGTTAAGCACCGATCTTTGTTGTCCATCCAACGAAGTCTTCCGTCAGTGGAGAGCGTCGCACCTTTTAGGGTTCCGTTAACTCCGTCACTCTAAAATATTGTTAGGTTAATTTTCTCCCTTTATATGGTGAGACGTAAATGGGAGACAGAGATATGTGGAGTATTTTATTGTGAAACATATTAGATGGGATAGGGGAGAGACGAGATAGAGAAGTCGATTAAGGAAATAAACTCAAAGGGTGCACATGAGATGTTTTTGGTAAATGATAGGTTTAAAGAAGACGCTTTGGTAAAGGGAAGGTTGTAAGTAGACGTTTTGGTCTGGATTTTGTAAAAGGTGTTTTTGGGAAAAATAGTGTAAAAAAGATGGAGGAAGCGCCACCTCAACATGGTCGAGTTTTAGTATAGATAATAGATAGATGTCCCTCACCAGCGAACAAAATCTATCGACTGGTGGGCCACCTCTTAGATGGGCCATTATCCCAAATTAGAACAATTTGCAGTCGTCGATGTATTGACTAGTTTGTGTGAGTGTCCAAAAGTGCATAGCCATCATACTGTACGCATGTCGACCTGTCTTGCATTTTAGAGATCTTATCTGTGTTAAGTGCAAGATTTGTTTTCCTATTTTTTTTTGCTAAAAAACAAATAAGATTTAGGGGGCATTTGGTAAAGATTTTTTTTCAGCAGTCTGAAAAGCTGATTTTCAGTGGTTTTTGCAGCTTCAGACTGTTTGATAAAAAAAATTCAGTGCTTATTTTCTGAAATTTGCAAGGTTACTTTTTTCGTTTCAGTGGAAAGTCACTTAACATGGCAAGTGAAAGAATCTTCAAATATTCGAAGATTCTGTCATTAAAATGCCTATATTACCCCTATTAACATTTCATAATAGCTATTTTACCCTCTTTTTAATCAAAACCCATTCGACTTCCTCATTCATCTCCTCTCAAACCTTAGGTTTCATCTCTTTCTCTAGGATCACCATCTTCATCCACCACCACCGTGCGCCACCATCGTCGTTCGCCACCACCGTGCGCCACTTCCATGTAAGCTTCTCACCTATCTCTTCTCTCTTTCGAACTCTTTTCAGTCTCTTGAGCTCTTATCTCTCACTATCTCGGGTTTTTTTTTATTTTTTGGTTGTGATGATGATTTTTGGGTTTTTAATTTGCTTTAGGTGGAGATGTGAATGTATTTTTCTTCTTTTACTTACCAGAGTAATGGTCTCTTTGTATAATCTCTCTTTGCTTACTTGGGAAGATTCATGTTATCTCTTTGCATATCTCTAGTTTTATGGGAGAATGGGTTTCTTTTCTTATTTTTTTCTTACATTTTCCTTGATATCATAAGTAGATTTTCACTTTTATATATCTTTTCACTCGTTCTTCTTCTTTGTTGATGAGAATATTGGGTTAGGTGATGATGATGATTAAAGCCTTTTGGTTTCTATTGAAATTTTTTGATCTCACCGGGGGTAGGGGCAAACTTTGATCTAGCCCTCTCCTTTAGGGCACACTAAGGGCGTGTTTGGTAGGCATCAGCGGTAGGAAAATAAAATATTTTCTCGCGGGCAATGCCCTTTTAAAGTGGTGTATGGCGCACAATTTTAATGGGCGAATATTTTTCTGGGCTACGAATTCACCCGCTTTTGCGGCTAAATATTTTCTCAACCCCCACCCTGTGCAAATTTTTTCTCGCGATTTTACTCTTCTCGAGCAAATAAAATTTGGCCGGTGGAAAAAGGGTTTTGATCATCGAAGGGTTTCTTTTTGGAACCCTAGCAAAGCTTCCTCTTCTCATCTGCCTCTTCTCTTCGGTGGTTCCCGTTGCCGCTGCGATCTCCAAGCTCTCAAACAACCGGTACGTCTTCTCTATCTTTCTCCCTTCCCACTCCTCAATTTTTTTTCTTTGGTCAGACTCTAGGGATTCCCATTTGTTACCCTCATTTCTAAAAACCCATCTTGGCGTACCCACATAGAAGATGAATCAATGGCTGATTTTTGGTGAGGATGATCTCCTCACCATATAGATTACCCCTACAAAAAATCAGCCCATTCTGAGATTTCTAACATAGTCAAATGTGGTTTTCAAGTTCCCAGTAAAAATTTGGTGTTCATAGTTCATCAACGTCTAAACCAGCCTATGAACATTAGAATGATTTGAATTTTAGTGCGGATGATCTCTTCACCATAGGGATCACCCCTACAAAAAATCAGCCCATTCTGAGATTTCGAACCACATCAAATGTGGTTTTCAAGTTACTGGTAACAATCTACTGTTCTAAACATTTAAACCAGCAGTCTATGAATATCAGAACGATTTGAATTTTTGTGAGGAGGATCTCCTGACCATAGAGATCACCCCTGCAAAAAATCAGCCCATTCTGAGATTTCAAATCCCGTCAAATGTGGTTTTTAGGTTACCCGGTAAGAATCTACTGTTCTCAATGTCTAAACCAGTCTATGAATATCAGAATGATTTGAATTTTTGTGAAGATGATCTCCTCACCATAAAGATCACCCCTGCAAAAAATCAGCCCATTCTAAGATTTTGAATCCTGTCAAATGTAGTTTTCAAGTTACCCAGTAACAATTTACTGTTCTCAATGTCTAAACCAGTCTCTGAATATCATAATGATTTGAATTTTTGTGAGGATGATCTCCTCATCATAGAGATCATCCCTACAAAAAATCAGCCCATGATGGAGAAGTTCAAAAAATTGCTACTACGATGGGATAAGTTCAAAAAATTTGCCATTGCCAACCAAATACTATTTAATGAGGGAGTTGGTGAATTTTCCATCGACTGCCAAACGCCGTATCAACTTTAGCCAGACGAATATTTAACCAGATAAATGTTTGCCTGACTGAATATTTGCCTTGGAATTCTTTTTCTCGGCTACCAAACACGCCCTAAGGGATTTTGATCCCACGGAGGAGGACATGTAAAATCACCCAATGAAAATGACTTCAATCGAACGCTTAGAAATCACTAATCAGGTTGATTTTTTTGGTTTGTAGGTCCACTTAGGGATTGGTCAAACATCCATATGGTCAGTGTCCCCTAAAAATGTGCCACGTGGCTCGTAGTGACTGACGGTCACTGACCACCGCTCATGCAATTTTTACACTTCGTCCTCAGGTTTAGACCGTTGGATGGTCTTCGAGATTCAGTTATAATCCCAAGGATCATCAGTGGTCTGCAGGACGAGGGCCACTTGGGTCGATGCATTGGACCATTAGTAACAGTACGCCGCTAACACAGCGAATTTGAAACCGTGGGTTTAAATGTGTTTGAAAAAAATTGAAATCCGGATTTTTTCAAACTTCATTTAAAAAAGACTTGTTTTAAACGGGGCTTGCTACAATGCCACGGTTGCTACCTATGAACTGAACAAGCCCAAGCTCTCTGATTTCTCTCTAGTTTTCTCGAGTCTCCCTTGCACCTCGTCCAAGAAGAAACCACCGTGCGTTCCAGTGTCTACGAGGTTCAGCGGTACGCCAATACGTCTCCTTCTCTGTCTGAGCTTCTATATTTTCGTTTGAAGAGCATTGGCTAGGGTTTCGATGCGGTTTTCAGTTTCTAGATTGATTGTGAACATGGCTTTCAATTGCATTGAGAACATGGTTTTAAGTTTCTTGGTTGATTTATGTTTCTATCTTTCTGCACCTGGTTTCGATCGATTACGCAATTTCGTACTGACAACCTGTTCAGAGTAAATCTAGCTAGCTTAGCGTTTAGTGGGTGGATAGTCAAGTCGATCAAAGATGCCGTGCTTATTGTCTGTGAATTTCAGGGTGTATTAAGTTTCTGTTTTGTTAGGCGAAATCTGATGCGTTTTTCCTACTTTTTATTGGGAAAGCTGGAATTGATCCAAAACTCTCAGATGACCAACAATTTAAAGGTTGTTTGGTAAGTTGGTAACCCAAAAAATGGTCTTTCTGGCGTTTGTTTGGTAATTGCGTGGGGCCCAGATTTTTGGGCTGGGCCCCATGTTTTCAAATTTTGCACCCTGAAAAGTAGTTGCAACGTTGAACTGGTTCTTCCAGGTAGGACCCGTACAGACATGAGATTTGCAAACAGGCTCGAGTCAAGGGCTGATGTTTGGTGATGTTCTTGTGGCTTTAAGAACTTAAATTTGGGCAAATCGATGTTCAGGAAGTTCATATGAGATCACACCAAGGTCATAATCAGCAATTGCTATGCCCTTCTCAATTGCATTGAGAACATGGCTCTTGGTTATCTTAATAGGTGTTCATGAGAAGTTGAGAACATTACTTGGCCACAATCTTCTCTTCTTCTTCTCCTTGTTTTACTATCTTCTGCTTGCCTTTCTTGTAATCAGTTTTCTTAGAAACTGATGATTCCTACTGTTGATTTTGATAACTTCCCCTTGATGGAATTTGAGTTTGACATGCTACGATTTATGATTATTATTATTATTTTTTAAAATTTCCTGGTAATATCTGCGTGGTAATAACTTTGCAGTTTTTCATTAAAAATGGCATCTATGTATAACTAATATATTTAACTCTAACTTGTATACCATCTATAATTCTTCATGATTGGAGATAGTTTACCATATATATATTCGCTTTAGATTATAGGAACCTTCTATCCTCAGTGTTGCTCCCACTTTGGGATCTTGCTTTTGCTTGCGCTTCCCAACATAGGGCAATACAAAACTTGTTTGTCTAACAGACGCTTGGCCGCTCATGCACTTGATTTCTTTGCCTCACCAACTTCCACTTCGTGCGATTAAGATCTAAATATATATTTTACACGTGTACACAATGTTATGTACTTATGACATATGCATATAGTTGTTGTCATGCTGACATTGATTTATATATGAAGATGTTTTTTTTTTTTTGGGTATGTAAATATTGTTATTACATTCATTTGTACTTTTGTTATAACATGTATATTTCTCTCATGCATGCATATAATTGTATGTAATTCATAGAAAAAGAATGAAATGGTCTTCAGGGATGCTTTTAAGGTGGATGCTGACTCTTCTAATGCCGTTAGATGGGGGAGAGACAACTGGGTTGGCCCATAGTGCTTGTCCCATATCATTGCCATATTACGGAATTGGCTTGTGGGTGGACTGCAATTGAACATCTTTGTTCATCATAGGAATAGTCTGATGCCTAAACTAAATTTCTTTTCTCTACATCACTTGAATTTTTTTTTTTGGAAATGACTTGATGTGGAGTAATTTTCTGAAATACTTGATAGGAGATAGCATATCACATGAACTTAGGCTTCGGAACGGGAATACATTTTTATATATGGTTAGACTACGAATATAATTGGGTAGATCGATTAATGATGTTGAATGTGGAGGATGACTATCATCTAGGGAATTAAGATGAATGGAGGTTAATCAATTAAGATGGGGTTCTTGAATTTGGATAGAAGCTGGCTCAGATTTGAGGTCATGGACAGAGCTTGGACTCAGGTTGATATGACATAGATTGGGTAAGCTTGGACAATGCCTCGATCTCAGATCCAAAGGTTGGTCTTCCGATAGAAGTATCCTATTCTTGGATAGGTCACAGATTAACCCTGTCTGCAGCATAGCATTTGTAGATTGGTCTGTTTTGCAGTAGGGCTCTTGCTGATTGATTTTGTGCAAGGACAGTGGTTGTTTAGGGTGGAGCCCTGCGGATGCGAGCTATTCTTAAGGGCTTCATATTTGAGTTCGCCTACAATGCAAGTGCCGCAGATTGATATTGGTGATGATGGTTGCTAACTTTTTTTTTTTGATAAGTTGTAGAATATCGTTAAAAAGGGACGAATCCCTATAAAAGAAAACAAAGGGAGGCAGATCCCCCACTCTATACAGATTAGGAGGGATCCCCTATAACCTCGTTCCATCTAAATACAAAAGCTTCAAAAAAAATCCCGGAAAACTCGGGATTAAAGGAGGTCCATAAATCCATCAGCCCTTTAATATGCAAAATCACTTCCGGGATGGTTGCTTCTTTCCCCTCAAAGATCCTAGAGTTCATCTCCTTCCAAACTTCCCACATCAAAGCAAAAAGTAGGATTTTCTAGATGAGCCTCCCTTTCCCTGAAAAGATATTCTCCGAGGTACTTAGTATCATCTCCCCCACACACTCAGGAGCCACGAAGCTAACACCAAAGAGAGAGAAGAACACCCGCCACATCTCAAAAGTAAATCTACAGTGAATCAAAACGTGATGCACTGATTCAGCGGCTGACTTGCAAAGGGCGCACATGTTTGGCAAGATCATCCCCTTCCTGATCAAATGGTCTATCATTTGGATTTTGTCTAAGCATGCAGTCCAAACGAAGAACTTCACTTTAGAGGGTACCAGAGCCTTCCAAATATGGGAGCTAGGAGGAAATTCTTGTCCTAAAGTAGAACAATGCTCGTAAAAGGACTTGACAGAAAATGTGCCTCATGGATCCCATTTCCAAATTCTCATATCTTCCATCGAAGATAATGTTGGTTTATCACCAACCAATTGAAGGAAAGAGGCTAGGCTCTCCATCTCCCAATCATGGTGGTTGCTCACTTGTTCCATGATTGAAGCAGAGGATTGGCTTGTGTCATAGTACGGATTTTGACTACTTTAGTAGAGGCTGGCCGCCTGGTACTATCAAAGGTAGAATAGCACCAAGACCACCCAAAGTGTATTTATACTTTAAATGAACAATGATATCATAATGCCAATATTGTATTCTAATGCAATACCTATAGTTGGCATCAATGTTTTTAAACGCTAAAGCGTGACGCGAGGCGCTTCACTAACTAAAGCCTTGAGACATAAGACGTAAGCCTCACACACTCATTTTTTAAGTAGATAATTATTTAAATCTATAAATAAATGTTAGCAAAGATTTAACAAACAAAGGATATTTCCAAGTTCCAACCACTCTAACAAAAAAGCACAACACCAATCAAAGACTCAATCCTCTACTAAAGTAAATACATTTTCATCAATTATATGAACAACATCCTCTTCTTGATAGTCCAAGTTGAAATTTTGCTCTCGTCATCAATCAATTGTAGATCAATCGATGGCGGGTCCTTTTTGAATATAAAACTAAGGGTTTTTTATTTTTATTTTTATGTTGGATACCTTCGACACCTATTTTTTTAATATATTGACATTCTTTTTTTTATTTTTTTTTAAAGTTAAAACTTAAATCATCATGCCAAAAAAACAACACATCTGAGGTGTAAGCCTAGTCCAAGAAGCGTTGACGAGGCATACGCCTCATTGAGAGGCGTAGCGAGGCGTAAGCCTCGTCAATGCCTCTTGGAGTGAGGCGTACGACTCAGATGTGTAAATGCCTTTTGATTGAACCTCAAGGTGTACGCCTCGAGGCATATGCCTCACACGCCTTTAAAAACATTGGTTGGCATTGAGGTGAGATTGAAATAAAATATAACACTGGGTAGCAAAAAAGTTTTTTGTTTTATTAATTTCTTGATGGGCGGGCAATGAAAGGCCTTTCTTATTTAAGTAGGGCTGTAACTTGGGTAAGTTGGGGTCAACCTGACCTTCAAAACATATAGCCCAAGCTTGAGCCCAACCCGACGTCGAGCCTGGGATTCTCAACCCGAACCCAACTCGATTGGGTTGGTTGGGTTGTTAACATGTCCTAATGTCGTAGACTACGTGACCTCAAGTAAAAAGTAGTCCATATGGTCAATCATAACCATCCATTTCCTAGGTCCTCAAAAGTCCATATATTACCTAAACATTAGTAGAGGTGATATGATTATGATTATATAATCAGATCAAATTTTGGTACAGGGGAGGTTCTCCTAGCAGTGCCCCAAGTAGAGAATATCATGGTTTGTAGGCTCAACCGAGATGACTGAGTTTACACTTAACAAGTTCAATTCCATTCACAAAGGCTCACTCCATTTGTGCTAGACTCTGACTCGATCGAGTTGTATCAGTCTCTACCAGCTCATTAAGCTTTGTAGCATTCTCTACTAATTCGCTAAGATCCGAAACATTCTTTAAACCTTTGAAAGATTGGTTCAAACTACAGTTTCAACTCTCTCAAGTCCTCCAAAATTGGTAATACCTACAAATGGACATGGATATTCATTAGTGAGATTTACAAAAAATTCATAGTAAAGAAACACATGATTAACTTGATGAGCCATAAACAAAATTTCACCAAGAAGAACCTTAAGACAACATTACAGAAGTTTCTTTCCCTTAATAAAGAAAGGGGAAAGAGAAGAGAGAAGCTTACCTAGCAAGACGGCGGTGGCAAAGATGGTAGCGACAAGGAGAGGGAAAACCCTTACCCTAAGCTCACTGTGAGAGAAAAATAAGAGGGGGAGAGGACAGATCGACAACGTGTGGTATATATAGTAGCTAAGGCTTTTAAAATGAATTTCTACTCACTGCCCACCAAGTTGATTAGTCTAATGTCTGAGAGAATAAACACCTTTCTTGGGAATAAGAGTGATAAAGGAACTATTGGAGCACCAATTAAGGTAACTAAATTCTCCTCCCCAATGTCCTAACAACTCTTAAAAAATGTTAGCAAAAAATCTTTTGGACATGGTGCCCTATCTCCAGTTAAATCTCGAATAGCTTTTAAGATTTCCTCCTCAACAAAGGCCTCTTTAGTCAATCACTTTGAGCTTTACTAGTGCAATCAAGTTCGGGCCCATCTAGGGAAGGCCTCACATACCCTAGTTCTGTGTAAAGGTTCAAGTAAAACCCCACTGCTATCTTTGATCTTCTCTTCATCATCAATAAGGATATCATCCACCATAAGCCGGGAAATAATATTGTTTCTCCTTCTAGCATTTGCAATACAATGGAAGAACTTGCTGTTTCCATCCTCTTTTTTAAGCCATTAGACTCTAGACTTCTGCCACCAACTAATTACCTCAAACCTTTAGGGATCTCGTTTTTAGCTTCCGCTCTCCTCCCTTCTTCAGGATATAGCTCTAGATTCCTCTATTTTGTTAAAAACAACGATATTTGAAGAAGCAGATCCTTAAGATTTTGCTATTTATTACATTAGAAGGTCAGATCCTTATATTTTGCATGTTACTTGTGCTAAAATGAGGTTTATTGCAATGTATATCACTTTTTTGTACAATGGTAAAAATGTGCAAATTTTTTAATGTCATTTGTAGTCCTTCGACATGTTCTATTCAAAACTAACCTCCTTATTATAGCTTTTGTTGGTTTGTTTAGGCACATATTGCTCATTATCTCGAGACTATTGCTGTGGTTGAAGTCGATTCAGGCCATGCCCGCTATGAAGAAGGTTGGTCAAGATACTTGCTGTTTGCAATGGAACATCTTTGTTCATCATGTGAATAGTCTAATGCGTAAATTAAATTCCTTCTCTCTAGACGACTTGAAATGTTTTGGAAATGACTTTATGCAGAAGATTTTTCTAAAATGCTTGATAGGAGGTAGCTTATCACATGAAGTACTTTGCTTTGAAATGGGAATACATGTTTGTATTTGATTAGACTATGAATATAATTGGGTGGATTGACTGATGATAATGAATGTGGAGGATGATATTAACTTTGTTTTCAACGTTTGTAAGGGGTTAGGACTTGGGAGAACTTGGTAAATTTCTTAGTTTTGTGGGAAAACTCAAATTTAGATGATCCACAAGAACACAATTGATTTCTTAGGAGAATTGTAGGTATGATTTGAATAAACAAGAACTGTTATAGGTTGTATTATGAGATTCAAAATCCTTTTTCCCAAAATGAAATGTGTAGCGTCAAATTTTTTCTCTTTTCTAGAATTGCTTATCATTTTTTTTTCAGAACTTATGTAGCGTCAAAGTGCTCTTCTATTTAAACCAAGAGAATCCCTCCCTCACTCCTCATGTATCCTTGTTGCTTACGACTTTTCGAAGGGCGGGATGCTATTAGTCAAGTATGTTATGTTCGAAGCTTAAAACTGAAGTAAAATAGGTTTTGCAATGGGAAGAGGAAGGAGAAGAATAGAGAGAGAGAGAGAGAGAGAGAGAGAGAGAGAGAGGAACTCGAACTGGTGTCTTGAAGTTACACTAGGTTGCCTTCACAATTATTATAGGGTGGCGTTATTTGCACACACCTTTTTTTAAGTGACACCCACCTCTTGGTGTGGATGGTGTGGAGTGGTGTGTGCAAATAAGCTACAAAAAAAAAAAAAAAAAACACACCAAGAGAGAAGAAGAAGAAGAAGAAGAAGAGGGGGACTGCCACCAGGTACATCTCTCTCTCTCTCTCTCTCCTCTTCTTCTTCTCCAGCGGCCTCCTCTTCCTCTTCCTCTTCTTCTTCTTCACTCTCTCTCTCCCTCTCTCCTTAAAAAAAAAAAATTTCGCTCGTATCGGTAACACAGGGTGGCCATAGCTTTGGCCATATCGGTAGGTAGCTGCTGACATGACCAAAGCCATGTCAATAGTTGCCTACCGATATGGCCAAAGCCATGTCCACCCTGTGTTACCGATATGGGCGAATTTTTTTTTTTAAGAGAGAGAGAGAGAGAAGTTCCTCTTCGTTCGCTTTTATTAAAACTCCCCCTCAAGTTGGAGCATATAATAAGAAGAAGTAGTAGTAGTTTTGGAGCATATATTATCAAATTAGGGTTTTGAGATGGAATGAGGAAGGAGAAGAATAGAGAGAGAGAGAGAAGAGCGTTCGTTTTTATTAAAACTCTCCCTCAAGTTGGAGCATATAAGGAGAAGAAGAAGAAGAAGTAGTAGTTCCTCTTCATTCGTTTTTATTAAAATTCCCATCAAGTTAGAGCATATATTATCAAATTAGGGTTTTGAGATGGGATGAGGAAGGAGAAGAATAGAGAGAGAGAAGAGCGTTCGTTTTTATTGAAACTCCCCCTCAAGTTGGAGCATATATTATCATATATACTTGACTCATGGAAGGGCGGGATGCTATTAGTTAAGTATGTTATGTTTGAAGCTTAAAGACTGTGAAGTAAATTAGGGTTTTGAGATGGGATGAGGAAGGAGAAGAATAGAGAGAGAGAGAGAAGAGGAAGTCAAACTAGTGTCTTGAACTTACGCTAGTTTGTCTTCACAATTATTATATATTCTAACGCTGTAATAAAGGTAAAAGTACAGAAATACCCCTGTGTTACATTAAACCCCTCCTCAAGTTGGAGCATATATTATCATATATACCTAGCATGGAACATGAGATCACTCCTTGTGCGACTCAATTCCTTGGTAAATATATCAACTATCTGATGTTCTAACATTATATACGAAGTACAAATGTCACCATTTTCAATTTCTCTCTGATGAAGTGGCAATCGACTTTAATGTGGTCGGTTCTCTCTTGAAAAACAGATTAGAAGCAATATGGACAGTCACTTGATTATCACAAAATAAAGGAATAGGGAGATTAACTGCAAATCCTATCTACCGAAGAAGATTCCTTAACCATGTCAATTCACAATTATTGTGAGCCATAGCCCGATACTTAGCTTCTGCACTCGACTGAGCCACCACACTCTATTTCTTCCTCCACCACGACACAAGGTTCTCACCAAGGAGTGTACAATATCTAGTGGTAGATCTCTTATCAGATGATTCAACACAATCAACATCTACATAGCCATCAACACGTACATGACCGCGTTTGATATAACAGACCACGGCCATGAGCACCCTTGAGATATCTTAGAACATGACTTACAGCCTCCCAATGTGTGATTCAAAGTTCTTGCAAAATTGACTTATCACACTAGAGAAAAAAGAAATATCAAGTATACTAATGTTGAGGTAATTAAGCTTGTTGACCAGTCTCTGATACTTTCCAAGATTATTAAACAATTCTCCCTGATCAATAATAAGCTTCACATTAGGATCCGTTGGACTGTCTACTAGTTTAGTTCCCAGTAAACTAGTTTCCTCAAATAAATCTAGAAAACACTTTCATTGAGACAAATTAATTTCAGCCTTTGATTGTGCAACTTCAATACCCAGAAAGTACTTGAACTATCCAAGGTCCTTGGTGTGAAAATGCACATGAAGAAATTGTTTCAAATTCCCTATACCCTTGACGTCACTACCTGTAATCACGATGTCATTGACATAGACAATCAAAACGATCTTCCCAACCTTAGAACTTCGACAGAATACAAAGTGGTTTGATTGACATCATCTCAAATCAAACTGAAGTACAACTTCACTGAACTTGCCAAATCAAGCTCGGGGTGATTGTTTCGACCAATATATAGCTTTTCATAATCTACACACCTTGGAAGACTCTCCATGAGCAACAAATCCTGGTAGCAACAAACCCTGGACGACTGTAACACTAATATATATCCCCAAAAGACACATTTGATAGAACAAGGATTAAGTTTATTCCAGCTGGACCTAAACGATGAACAAAGCACACAACCAAAAACATGAGGGGGAAGAGAGAACAAGGAAGTATCTGGAAACAAAACTGAAAATTGATCCTTAGTAATTGAGAATTGATGAAGGCATTTGGTTAATGAGATAACAAGCTGTGAGTACATCACTTCAAAACATTTTGGGTACTTTCATATGGAAAAGCAAGGAATGGGCAACTTTTAATGCATGCCAATGTTTCCTTTTAGCCATTACATTCTGTTGAGGTGTACCAGCACGAGAGGCCTGCTGTGACGTATTAGGAGAGCCAAAATAATCCTAAAATAGTGTAGAAATATATTCTTTGGTATTATCAGAACGAAGAACATGGATAGAAATGAGTTTGCACTTCCATATATAACAATTTAAGAATAAAAAATAACTCAAATTTATCTTTCATTAAGTAATTTCATTTTTTTTTAGATTGAAGGGTATCCCCACACCTTTTTAGGTGGGACTAATCCTTACGGTCGTGCGCATCGACCCCACAGAAGTTTCCCTATGAGCAACTGGGTAAAAGCAGGGAGCCAGGTAGTTTCGAACACAAGATCAAAGGGCAATCCCATATCGCAATTTTACCATGGCGCCAGCACCATGACATTCAAGAGTAGTCATCCACAGATTAACAAAGTACTTAAAACCATTGTAAAAAGGTATCTTGGTTTGGCCTCAAACGTTATAATGAAAAACTGAAAAAGGACTAGACACAACTATCAAGTCTGGATGGAAAAGAGACGCGGCGATGCTTACTAAGTTGACACGATTACAATCCAAAGACGGTAATTGACTCAAAATAGGAACTAAAATCTTCAAGCTATGTGGCAACAGATGACCTAGGCAACAATACCACTAGTGAAGAGAAAGCGTGGTTTGAAGACCAGAATTTTGAGTACTACCACCACCATCAATATAGTAAAGACACTTGGGGTCTAAGGTACCAAAATCAATAACCCATGGAAAACTAGTAGAGGCAACACAAGATATAACTGACTAAACCAAGGTGGCAGTAGAGCTGGAGGCTATGTTACCCATATAAGCCAAGGACACGACCCCGAAACGGCATGGATACATCATTTACACTAAAAATCGAAGTATCTGATATGGATACGACACCCATTTTGAGCTGTAGGAAGCAATGGACTGTTGGACTTTCATCAACTTGGCATATTCCTCCTAGGAAATAGAAATAGTAGCATACATAGCAGGCAATGGAGGGGCTGTATAGTCTGGAGTATTAGTCTCAACACTTACAACATAAGCTTGATTGGCCACTGCCGGTTTCCCATGAAGATATCAGTACGCATCAGAGATGTGACCATCATGACCACAATGGGTACACTTACGAGTGCTACGTCTGCTACTATGACCTCCTCCTGAGTCTACCAGCTCTACGACTTTTACCACCCATTTGACAACCATGACTGGTAGATGTGCCTCTCCCTAAGACATGAAAATTACTTGAAGCTGCAAATGCAGAATTATCAGTTGCTGTGACATCGGTGGTAAAGAGGGAAACCCGTTGAAGGCGAGAGTAAACTTCTGTCATCGATGATAGCTCTTTGTTACTAAGAGTTCCAGCTCTCATAGGTTCAAATTCAGCCTTGAGGCCAGAAAGAAACTTTGTAACTCGATACTCCTCTAGTTGTCTTTATTGGATCTCCGGGTCAGTAGTAATAGTCAGTTATACATTCAACTCATCAATCCCCTCATGTAGGCCTAATATTCACCTAGACTTTTATCGTTTTGCTGCAAAGTACTTTTTTTAAACAATTGATACTCTCGTGTGAACTTCTTCTCACTAGAGTAATATCCTCAACTATCTTAGATATTTCTTTCGCTGTGTCCAAAAACATCACACATACACTATTTGTGGATACATACTGTTTAACTACCAAGTCACAATTTAGAGCATTTTCTCGAGTCCAATCATTATAATTACTGGTCTCCCTTGGAGGCTGTTTTGTAATCAAATAACTAGCTGTGAGGAGAACTTCTATTGATTTAGACCAAGGTATATAATTACTCCCATGGAATTTAATAAAAGTCATCTAAGACATAAGTATCTCAAAATAAGACAACAGACAAGGTTTTGATTCAAATGACCAGCCACTAGTCACATGCACCTATCCTCAATCCAAAAAGCCTGCGATTCTCCTGGATACTTGCGATATACTTTAGAGAGTTGGGATAGAAATTTGAACACGTGCAATTTTCTTTAGAGACCCCAGGAGAGAAATCTCAAAATGTGTGATTTGCTTTGGAAAGCTTAAGAGAGAAACTAATACTTCCGATTTACTCACGTTGGACCTCAATTAATGTATCATACCAGTATCAGTATGACACGATGACCTCGAGAAACGTGCCACGACAATCTGGGGAAACGTTTCACGATCACTTATAGAAACATGCCATTTGCCTTGGAGACAAAATACACCATGTTGCAACAACTTCTTATTTGCGGTATGCACATACGCACATGGAGGCCAAGGTTATCCCTTCAAATTTGCATAAATGACCTCCTGCACATTCGCACTGTATGGGTGGTAGGAACCACCACAATGAGGAAAGAAAAAAAATGGAAAATCCTAGGGTTTCATATTCAGACCCTAGGTTATTATTTCTCACCATAAAGATGGAAAGGCAAATAAAAGAGAAAAAAATAACAAGAAGAAAAGAGAAAATCCTAATTAATGGATCATATGCTCTGATATCATATAAAGTAAATTCAGGTTTTGAGATGGAAAGAGAAAGGAGAAGAATAAAGGAGAGAAGAGGAAGTCGAACTAGTGTCTTGAACTTACACTAGTCGACCCTCACAATTATTATAAATACTAATGCTGTAATAAAGGTAAACGTACAGAAATACCCTTGTGCTACATTAACAAAGACAAAGATTGGGAATCTTCCTTTATGAGGTCTTAAAACTGCTCTCTTTCTAGTAGGTACTCTTTTAGACATTTGGTTTAGGTGGCAGAATTTCTTATTTTAACTTTGCAAGTTGCCGGGGGCGGTTGGTTTTTTCATTTCCTTTCACGTTTGGTGGTTCTTCTACTCCAAATAGAAAGCAAGTCATGTTGTAGCATTTTATTGAAGCTTTCCTCTTGCTCCTGCACATCAATGATTTCATTGCTAATTGTTAGGAAACTAAGGTTTGCAGAAGAGAAAGAGAATTGGGGAGTAAAAAGAGAATTGTATGGAGCCAAGTTATCTCTATCTCCATACGTCCCCTAATATATATAAAATACAACAATAAGGAAAAATTACTGAAATACCACTTATAGCGTAAGGACATCTCGGCCTTCGGCCCAATAGAGAACTACGTTCCCCTCGGGGGCTCTGGCTCCCGAACCCCCAGTGTTCATCAATATACATTTATTACATTAACACTAATAATATAGGAATCTGTTGTATACAGTCTGGCATCAGTAGTTCTGGTAATTGTACTCTTGGAGTATATGTCATAAGAAAGGCTTCTATTGCGTTTTAATTTTGTTTAATGTGCAAGCTCATACACAGCACACATGCAAAGCCCTGATCCATTTACGAGTTCTTTGACGTGCTTCTTTGTAGTCCTATTGCATCAAGAAAGTGCTGCAATTTATTTAATGATAGATACCTGTTTTAGTATTAAGTCTTTTGTTGAATGCATTATTATTGTTTGTATTCTTTTCTCTTGGTCAAAAGGAAAAGAAAAAATAATTGCTATTGGAAAGCTTTGGTTACGGGCTTTACATTATCAAGGTACTGTCGTGTGCATATCATGTGTGACTGGTTTTCCTTTCTTAGCATCTCTCTTTTCTTTTGAATCAGAATTCTGAGCACATCAACACCGGGCCCATATTCAACAAATTGCTGAAGGAAATTGGAAGTCCTGTTGAGTTTCAACTTCCAGACTGGTTGAAGAAACGGAAGCCTATGCCTTACACATTTATAAGGCGCAGTATCCATTTGAACCATAATTTTGAAGTTTTATGGTTCCAATGTAATTTTTTTGTTGAAAATGATCTTGTGAAGCACAAAAATGGTGTTCCATAACAGTCTTTACAATGAATATACTTTTGACGCTCAGTTTGTTTTAGATGATGAAACTTTTTCTAACCTTATCCCTTAGGCATTGTTCCTCCATGATCAAAGCTGTATGTTTTTAATCCTTCGTTCTTGCATTCTATGGATTATGTCAAATTACATACTCCATCTATGCTATATTTCTTCCACAAATTAACTTTTGTTGATATTGACTCATTGAAGATATGTATCTTACTAAAAAGATTAAAAGGCGTCTTGAGGATGATGGCATATTCTGTTCCTGCAGTTCGTCTATGGGTTCTAGTGTGTGTGGTAGAGATTGCCACTGTGGGTAAGGATTGTCTTGGTCCATCAGGGATGCTCAATTTAATATGATTTGAAGATTTTTTGTGTCATGGTAGCTAGAAATGGAACGTGATATGACTTTTTGTATATCCACCCTGGAGGCATCGTATAAGAATTTCCCCTCATCTTTTAGATGTTAAATTTGATCATAAGGTTCTGTACTAGCCACAGAAATTTACGTGCAATATTGAAATGTCTTCCTTGTATAGGATGCTACTGTCTAGCTGCTCATCAAGTTGTAGATGTGGGAGTTCTTGTCTCAACAAACCATTTCAGCAACGACCTGTGAAGAAGATGAAGTTAGTGAAGGTATGAATTCATGTAGATGATTCCAATCTCATTCTTTACCTCATGGATCAGGAGGCAGAGAAATTTAATGACATGACTTGATCTAGCTACTGAATAAAAGGTATGACATGTTATAATTATTGTTGGAGTGTGTTGTTTGGCTGTGTGGCCAGCACCCCGCCTCTATTAGACCCGTGGACCCTTTGATAAACATTGTTACACCTCCCTCTAACAGCTTAAGCACTTAAGAGTAAAGTGTTAGTCAACATGGTATCAGAGTAGGAGGTTCCAGTAGGTCGCGGGCTCGAGTATCGGCAAAGTGCTGAGGGGGCTTGTTATTGAATTGTGTTGTTTGGCTGTGTGGCCAGCACTCCGCCTCTGTTAGACCTGTGGACCCTTTGATATACATTGTTACGCCTCCTTTAGAGTGAGATGGTTGTTGAACAATAATCTGTGCACAAGATGATACTTTGGATTGTCTGAATATTACTTGTGCAGTTGTGCAAGAATCTTCAGGAACAGAAAGAACTTATTCCCATGTGAGGCTGCCAGAGAAAAAGGGCCAGCATAGGACTGCTAATTTTTTCACATCTGGAGGGAAGCAAATCCAGCCACGATCTTGTGGCGTTTTTTGTAATGATGAGAGAAAGTGTATTTTTTCCATCTAATTTTCCCATTGCTTTTTTCACAATTATAGGAGAAAAGATGCTAGAGATAGTAAATAGTTACATAGGTATATATATCAATTTTGCCACATGGGAAGGGGAAAAAAGAAAAATTGCACTTGCAGGATCTAATGTTGAGGCTAAAATTGCTCCTTGGCACTGGAATCTGCAGAAATTACTTCGATTACATTCTTATCTCTAGGAGTCATTTTCATTGTGGTTATTTCAGTGTCATTACATGGCCAAAACTCTGGTCTTTCAGTTTCATACAATACATGTGTAAATAGATTATCACTGTGAATGTGTGAGGTGTGTGAGGGGTGTTTCTCAATACCTCAATCAACGTCCTTTTGGCCTTCTCCTCTCCTTTTTAGAGCCTTCAACCTGCTTGTTTCCTTCTCACTGGAAGGCATGTCCCTAGATAGAATTGAATGAGGAACGAGATTCGTGCAACAGATCCCTTATAGTTGAGATCATAGCTTTAAAACTCGACGAGTTGACTTGAAATGCTGCCGAGTTGACTCAATTTGATGATATTTTGTGTAGATCTGGGTAATAACTCGATTTGTAGTTACTTGCTGGGTGACTCAAAAAATTGGCCGTGTCAACTTGGCTTGACTTGAGTTCTATTGACTTGCCATGTCGACTTGTGAGTCATCAAGTTAACTCAGCCAATGAGCTTCTGAGTTGAGTTTTAGAGTTTTAAACACTGGTTGGGATAAGGCTTATGATGATGATGATGATGATGATGATGATGATTACTGTGAACACGAGAGGGGATGTTCAAAAGATATTAACACAGTTTATGTCCAGTCCTTTGATCGTTTCTTACCTTTTACTGCTTACACACGAACTGCTGATCCACCAGCTCTTGTCATCAAACTGGTTAATAAGCCACTAAATCAAATCAAGTTTCACCTAAATTGTTTAAGTAGAACTTTTGGCTTGTCATTATGTTTATGTCTCTGCATATTTCTACCACCTGTATAAAACTAGTGATTCTTGAACTTTTAAAATATCATTACGAGCCTGAAAAGAAATAACTAGCTGTTTCCTCTTTCCTTCGACATTAATGCCAACGGAGACCAAAGTTTAAAAAGGCTAGTTCGGGAACTGAGGCGTTTTGTCTCAAAAAGGCGAGGCGTAGCCTCGAGGCGGTACTGAGGCGTAAGCCTCAGTGTTTTTAAAAATTCTAAAAAAAATATAATTAATTCTATAAAATGAGAAAAAACATATCATGTGAACAAAATAACTTAAATAAACATAAAAGTAATTGAGAATATAACTTTTACCTTACGAGAGACGTTGTTGGTATGCCTGAATGCTGATATCAAATCTTAAAAAATAACAAAAACAAACCCTAAACTTGTATGCTAGATCTTTCCTACAACTACCACTACTCCCATGCTTATTAGAAAGTCCGCTCATTTTCTTCCATCATATTATTAAAAAAACAACAAAAAACAAACCATTAAAGAAGGAAAAATAATTAAATTTTACATGTAGTTATGAAAAAATAAGGCAAAAATTCAAAATATGGTCACATACCTCAAAAATCTCCGAAGATTTGCTTTCTTGCTTGAGTTTGGTGAGGTTGCTCACAAGAAAACCGTGGGAAGTAACGGATTGTGATTCCGACAAGATTTGAGCTCTCTAGGAGGATTTCTCTAAAATAGGAAAAATTAAGGTTCAAAGAGTTGATTTAAGATTTCACCCAAAAAAATGAGTTCTTGATACTCAAATATGGACCTTTTAGGTCGTTTTTTTTTTTTTTTTTGTATAAAAGAGTATTAGAGGGGGTATTTTGGAGAAAAAAGCAGCAAAAAGTCAAAAAAATGGAAAAAAATAAGGCCACGGTTTAGGTAATTACCGCCTAAACTGAGGCTTAAGCCTCAGTTACGCCTCGAGGCTTAAACCTCCAGGCGTACGTCTCAGTTAACTGAGGCTTAAGCCTCAGATAGGTACCTCGAGGCTTAAGCCTCAAGGCTCTATCTGAGCACCTCGCCTCGAGGCTTACGCCTCTAACGCCTTTTTCAACTATGGCGGAGACTAGCTTTAGTACTAGAAACATTGATAAAGAGTGCTGGAATTTTGGATTAAGTACATCCAGTGAAACATGCAACAGCACGCTACTCATTACAACTATCTAAAATTGAATGCTCAAAAAATATATATTTTTCTTACTTTCTGTTGAAAGATCATGGACTTGCCTTTTGAAAGGTGAATCTGGTTAACATTCAAGTCACTGTTTTCTTCAGAAGTGCACTCATCCATGTCAATTGATCTCATAGTAGTCTATCTGGATGATGTTATAGGACCTGTTCGATATGACTAGATGATATGGTTTTGATGATTGCTGCAGGAGATGGGAAACTTAGTGTTCTTTTTCCTTAATTTTCTACCATGCTAATGCGTCCTGCATATTTTGTTGGATATCACGTGTTTTATGTAGATGTTTGTTATAGCATATATATTCACTTACAATGATAAATTAAATCAAGATATTGCTTGTAGACAGAGAAATGTGGATCCGGGTTAATAACAGATGAAGATATCAAGCAAGGAGAGTTTGTAATAGAGTATGTGGGAGAAGGTGACAATTGTCAATTGTTACAAGTTCTCGCATTAAAGTTTGTAATATATGGTGTCTTAGTTGTTGTGAAATATTTCTGACAAAAGCTGTTTCTTTACTTCAACTCAGTTATTGATGACAAAACGTGTGAGGAAAGGCTTTGGAAAATGAAACACCGTGGAGAAACCAATTTCTATTTGTGTGAAATTAATCGAGATATGGTGATTGATGCCACATACAAGGGAAACAAGTCAAGATATATAAATCATAGTTGTCGGCCTAACACCGAGATGCAGAAATGGTTCTCTACTTTTCCTTATTGCTGATTTGTAAGTCCATATTTGTTATTGTATTAACCTTACGTGAATTTCTCATTTTAGGAGAATTGATGGCGAAACCAGAATTGGCATATTTGCAACTCGTGACATAAAAAGGGGCGAGCATCTGACATATGATTATCAGTATGGGCACTTAAATAACACTTATTATGCATGCATTCACGGATGCAGCTTGCAATATTCTTGTATGCATGCATGCTTATATTTTAAGCATGCAAGGTTTCATCGAGTTTTCTGTTGAATGATTTCATGCCTCCTATCACTCATGGATGAGGTACTGAAAACATACATATTTTGATAATTAGTCTAACGAAATCAGCAGGTTTGTTCAATTTGGTGCAGATCAGGATTGCTACTGTGGTGCTTTAGGATGCAGGCAGAAGTTGGGGGCTAAACCTAGTAAGCCAAAGTTGTCTTCTTCAGATGCTGCATTGAAACTGGTTGCATGCGAGGTGGCGGCATCTTCTCCTAAAGTAAAAGCAATTCTCTCTGGAAGACATGTATGTGTAAATGGCTGGTTGAGCTGAGATTTTATTTTTCTATATTTTTTTTTATGTACTGCATTTTCTTTTTACCGTTTCAACGATTGATTGTCCTAGATCACTGGATTCACTATATGAAATTGCGGATGCTTTGAGGTTCTTTTTTTTTTTTTGTTTCTTAACTGATAAGTAACGAAGTCCTCTACATCAATGGCTTCCTGAGGTGTATGAGATAAGATTAGGGACTGAAAAATTCCCTGCTATGATCATTTTGCCAGCCTCCCAGGGCCTTCATCATCCCTTGAAGCCCAGCAAATGTTATTTGAGGAGTCATCCTCCACCAAAGAGCCAAGTGATCATTGAAAATCTTCCAACCTTGAGGAAAAACCTTAGATGGTGCTTCTTTGGGGTTGCTACATGGATGGTTTGCATTGCTATGAAAGATCAGATAGAATGTACACACGCAAAAAAAGCATATGACATTTGTGCTCAAACACTTACGGATTAAATATCCATATATGTATGGAAGTATTTGTGTACACACACATGTATATAAATCATTTAGGCATGTATTTAGTGTATATGTACATGTTGTACACACGAATAAATTCAAACCATCATCATGTTCCATTTAAATCAAAACTAGCATAATTGCTCAAATGTTTTCTAAATGTTAAAAGGTTAAGCATCTTTGAAGAAATGATTGTAATATTAAAATAAATCCCAGCTAGATATTCTTGTATGAAACATGAGTATTTTATTTGTGCTTTGGATTATTTTAGCAGTGTTACTATATCTCTATATTTTTCGTCATGCTTTGCAAATATGCAAAATCTCATGGTCATTCATATTAGTCAGCTAATTGGAGAAGGTTGTATATCATATGAGAACTTTATTTCATTGCATTAACATTGAAGTAAGAACTCCACGAACTTTATTGTAGCAGTTTTACTACGGTTTGCTCTGCTGCGATCTGTTAGATGCTGAACAGAGCTAATATTTTATGGTTTACAATTTAAAAACGAAGAATACTTCCATGTACAGTTCAGTCACAACATTATCCCCCCATTGCCCACTGAACTTTGCATGAAGACATATCAAAAGGAATCTATAAAACTTTTTGCCTGAAATTACTTGGAGTTATTAGATCAGTGTCAATGAAATGGAATAAATTGACACTGATGTAGGAATAATTTCAGGCAAAACGTTGTATTAGTTCCTTCATATTTCTTCATGCAAAGTTAAGTGGACTTGGGAGGATGCTGTTGTGACCGAACTGTGCACGGAAGTAAATTTTTTTGAGAACCATAAAAATATTGGCTCCATTCAGCATCTAATAATCATCACTGCAGTCTCAAACATTGACCATTTGATTTGGGCAACACATAATCGGTTACTTTGTTAACTTTATAGCATTAAATTACATTCATGAAGTTGCGTCCAGTTTTGCTTGTGTAGAGTTTTCTGTATGTATTATGTTCTGTCAAATTTTGTGTGAAAGCTGAACTAACTTGAGCAATTGTTGTTGGAAAGGCTTACTCAAATGGAGGTCTGCACATAGGTGAGCGGAGTTCCTCTCATATAGTAGTGATTACTTATATTAGATGATGCCTTCTCCATTAAGAAACAAAGGTTTCAAGTGGTACAAGTGGGCTTTGTTTGAAACTCTGGTTTCATTTGTGCACTACCCATTTACACTGGCTTTTCACAACTTAGGAAGCTCGCGTTGTGCCCCTAATGAAAGAGAAGCATGTTTCCGTAATTGTGTCGGAGAAGTTATTCGAATAATGCGTCCCTTTGATAAGAGGTATGCCTGGAATCTCTACGTCTTTTGCTCCTTGGAATTTTCTTATCTTGTTATAAAGAAGTTATCCCGCATTAATGTTGATCTTGTTCTAGTATTATTTTGGAGAATAAAATTCAGGGAGCTTGAATTATATGCTTATATAGTGAAGCATTTTGCATGGCCAAATGGCTTAGCTGCGTACTAAATATATCTTTAGTAGATTGTACAATGCTTCCGTACAGCCTTTATACGGGCCATGAAGCATCTCTCAGAAGCTATGGAGATGTTTCTGTAAACATGCCAGTGGACTGGCCTGGGGCTGGTTTATTTGCAATGCTGGGCCCTTGTTTTTATTGGTCGTGGTTTGTACAAATAGAATTTTCAGTGTTCATACCCACTAATTGTAAGCAATGTTGTCGGAATTGAATCGGATAAAAAATCATAAGGAGTGGGATTCAATTCGTTGGAACGTAAGATTCTTCTTTATGAGTTAAGAAAATATGAAAAAATTTCTGAAAAAATTAAAAAAAAGTGTATAGTATGCTTAACTAATCCATAATACATCATTTACTGACAAGGTTTGTAGAAACACTTTCAAATAAGGACAACAATTTACCTAACAACGCTTGATATACTCTAAACTTGCAGACATGCAAACAAAAAAATCTTTTCACAAAGATCAAAATCAAAAGCATGTATCATCAATTTATTACAATTAAACAAGTTTCATCTCTTATCGACATTCCAAATCTCAATTGCTTGTATAGACATACATTTTTGGTCATCTAGGCTAAGTATTGCTTCATGCGAAACAAATCTACCAGGGATGGGACTACAATAAGTTCATTGCATGAAGTGCTTGGTGTAGAATATATATATTTTTATCCGTAACAAAGATAATTGTAATAAGTGTGGCAAAATTTACAAAATTGGGGACTGGATGTTCTGATACAAAAAGAAAGCATGATCAAGACATTCCTGAACTAAACAAAAGAGATTACATCCGGCTATACCCCATTAATTAAGTTTATGGTAATACCTTGAAAAGGAGCGAAGATGGAGAAAGTAACTATAGAAGATCTGCCTAAGCTATAAAATACTTGAACAAATATCTTGTCCCTAGCCCTAAGCCCTTAGAAGTCCTAAGGGCTTCATTAACTTCTTTTTAATCTTTAAGGGCCCTTTTAGATTAAAATATTAAATAGGAATAAAAATAAGTCAAAAGAATAACAAATGACTGTGTATATGAAAGTCATAGCAAGAACACATGTTATAAATTTGTTTAATTAGTAAAAACACCCACTGATTTTTCTTTCTTTGTTTTTTTTGGGTGTTGTGTTTAAGGTTTAGAAAAACCAGAAGTCATTGTTTTTATTTTTATTTTTATTTTACGAGTCATTGTAAATATTCTGTGTATTTTACATAGCAAATCTTAGGATTTTTATCTAAAGAGATTCAAATTGTTTGGGCTAAGATTTGATTTGAACCATAGGTAATAACATTGATTGTAAGTGTTTGATGAATAAAGTATTTATCCAAAGGGGGAAGAGTAACTTTTATTAAGAGCACTTTTTCCAGCCTGCCCATCCACTTCATGTCCTTATTTTCTATCCCGGTCGCTGTGGCTCATAGGTTGGAAAAGATTATGAGAGATTTCCTGTGGGCAGGAAAACATAACACTCATAAGTTGCCCAAAGAAGGGGGTTAGGTTTCAGGCACTTCAAAGATATGAATGTGGCACCCCTTGCTAAATGGCTTTGGAGATTTGGTGAAGAGGAGGATAGTGTGTGGCACACAGTGGTTGGTAGCAAGTATGGTGTCACGAAGTATGGGTGGGAGAGTCGTCCCATCCAATCTCCTTACAGAGTCAGTATGTGGAGAGGGATTGCTAGATCTCATGACACATCTGCAGAGGGAGTCATCATCAAGGTGGGCAAAGGAGATAAGAGTCCGATTTTGGGAAGGCAATGAATCGGACTCTAACAATGAGGTTGCCCACACATTATTTTTTTTTTTTCTTTTTTTCTTTTTTTCTTTTTTCTTTTTTTCTTTTATCTTTTATGGGCTTATATATATACAAACACTTAGTGCTCCTACGGAAGTTGGACACAAAATCATATGTTACACGCACTTCCTAAAATAAAGTTATTAAATGCCCCAACAATGTTGCTTTTATTTACTTCGGCTCATAGTATTGACGTTAGCCAACTTTTGTTGTGAATTTTGTCGGTTTAAGACTTGGTGAAGTTTAAATGTTCTATTTTGGCGAATTTTACTATCCAGTATGGGAACTTTAAAATATATGGAAGTGCTTAAAAAATAAAAAACACTTTTATCTCCATTTTTTTTTCCACATTTCCTTTATTTTGAGAGGTTCCTTGGTGAAAGCAACCTTGGGCTGCTGTTTTTTAAGTTGTTATTTAATACAAGTTTTCTTTGTAAATTTCATACGTTTAAGAGAATTAGTATAACAAATGTGTAAATGCATCAGATAACCAAACTTCTCTAAGGCCCTGCTTGGTTCGCTGCACTTGCTTGCAGCTGTTTTTGGGCTGCACTTCCTTGCATCTATTTTGTTAAGGACTCTGCAATGGCATGTCAACCACTTGCACGGCAGTTCATTGCACACCTCGAACCAATCACTGTCAATCCCAAAATTGTGGCAAGTGAGTGCATTGCACTCAATTTGCTGTGAACCAAGCAGGGCCTAAGTTGACGAATTTTACAAACTTCTCCATGCAGAATTAAAGTTCCTTGAATTAGTTCCGAATTTTAACTGAGTGAAATTTAGGGTGAAGTTGAAGTTTAGTACACTGCTTCAGTGCCTTACAAGTTTATGTTCATAACCTGACAACCCTATATAAGAACGAATAACTGACAACTGGTAGGTATGCACTCTAACCCTAGTTACTCCCATTATATTCAAATTTGTAACCCTAAGCAACCAATTATCATCTCTCATCCCTGATATGATGTATCATTGGAAAAAGTAATTATATTTATGGAGTTTGCATACTAAGTTCAAGAATTACGTGTTTGTGTGTGACTTCATGAGAATATTGGCCATTTCGAGCATAGATGCCATTGCAACCAGATGATTTCTCTTGCAATCTCTGCAAGGGACCTGTACTCCAATTCTGCACTAGAGCAAGCAACAATTGCCTGCTTATTGCTCTTCCAAGAGATGAGAGAATCAAGAAAACTCGAACCTGCAGTCTAATGTTGATATGTAACATCATTGTCCCAATATGCATCACAGTAAGCACAGAACTTGAGTATGGAAAGTAGCAACTTTGTTTGAGACGGATTCTTGATTCGCTAAACAACAAGTATCTGACATGAAATTTCAGAAACTAAATTCAATGATTATCTTATGTTGTGAAAAACTTAAGAAGTTACGAAGATCATGTATTTTACCACAAAAATTATATTATATTATATATATATGTATGTATGTATGTATGTATATTCTTTCCAAACCCTAGGGCTTCCTTAAAACGCCAGCTTCCTATCTCCCACTCCGCATCTACTCCTGCACATGCTCCCACTTTGTGCAACTAAGATATTACAATGATATTGAATATGAATTTGGATTCGTGAAGTTCTAGTGGCATGGTGTTCCGAAGCGTATTATGTTCTATATTCTCATTAATTGTATCCACTGATATATATATGTGTGCAAATTTCAAATATTTCCAGGTATTTTGGGATTATAAAACGGTTCGACAACAATTCCAGAAAACACACAGTAAGAGATTTTTTGTTTGGTCAACGTAAAGGTTATTGAGAAATCACGAGCATATATAATCCACTCCACTTGTACTTTGTGGCAGATAATGTACGAGGATGGGGGTGTTGAAATTCTTGACATGTCAAAAGAAGATTGGGAGTTTTGTACCTTGTGATGAAATCATGAGTAAGTTAGATGTTTTATTTATTTGCTTTTGCTTCTCATTTCTGGCACCTAGTTACCCAATCTTCTCTCTATCCTATAACATTTTTTTTTTAATCTTTTGGGTAAACTTTCTCTCTATCCTATTCATTGAAACCTTTTGTGAACGTTCTATAGATGCAACCTAAAGTTTGAAGCTCACAACTATCTTAGTGTTTCAATGTGCTTTATTATAGTTCATGGCTTTAATCTAGAGACATTGTTTTATTATTATCCCTGCTCTGTATCTTGGATATGTATTTTTATGTTATTAAACGGCTAATTCTTATAACTGTTATCATATCTGATAATTTCGATGTAAAAGCTATATATGATGTAAAAGCAAATTCGACTTTAAAATGTTAAGAGATGCTTATGTTTTTCCAATAGCTGCTTCACAAAATTTAAGGGAGTTCTGAATAAAACCATTTCAGATGGCCAATCAAAGTAAACGTGTTCCTCTCGTACAGAAACAAAAATTTTCTCTCTCTCTCTCCGCATTCTTCCTCTCCCCTCTTTTCCTCCTATTCCTTGTAATTCACGTTTATAGGCATGGTTTGATTTTTCAATTGTGATCCACTTTTCTATCTCTATCCTAAAGATTGCTCAATATGAATGGCTTGATTCTGTGTTTGTGCCAAGTGTAATGGACGTTATAAAAAAAATAGCTGATTGAGTTATATTTTGGCATTGCTTGTCCTGTGTTATTTCTGTATCAGAGCAAGTTCTGATCCTTTGGGGAAGACATGGAAATTTTTCATGCCTACGAGAAAAATGGAAAAGAAATGAGCAAATCTATGGATAATTTTAGCCGACAGTCTCAAATATCGCCGAGATTTTTTGGAAGCTTGAACTCTATGAACGGAAGCTGAAGCTATGCATAAAGACATAGCTTGGACTATGTGATGCAGTAAATTATTCAGCTAATTATTCCAGGTGGTGGAGGTGCAAATAAATCTATTTTCAAGGGCCACTAAAAGTTTTAAAGGTTAAACATTAATCAGCGGCCCTAATGGAAGTGGAGGACCAGGTTGCAGTTATCCATTGAAATTCCTAAAATTGAGGATGCTTCCTGTAAAATGGTAGAGCTTAAGCACGAGCACGCTGCCCCCACCAACCATAGTTGTGGGTCAAAGGGAAGTTGCGCTCCTTGACAATGATTGGATGCATCGCTATGAAGATCAAAGAGACAAGTATGGTCCACATCGTGCTGCCAAGAAGGTATAACTCACAACTGTCAAGCAGCAGGACCTTTGGTGGAGTTGATTTCACTGAGCATGATTGTGGGTCGTTATACAAGAAGTTCAACAACAGGAGAAATCAAATTTGAGTAGTCAAATTCTTCATACCAAGGGGGATTGATGTGAGAGCATCTTATCGGGATATTGTGCTTCAAGACCTAGCCGAATTTAAATTGGTCGAGGCATTAGAGTTTTTAGAACAAGAAGCGCGCGCTAAAAAGCCATGCCATGATTTAAAGTCTCAGATGATCCCGAGTTTGATCTACTCGGAATCATCTGGGACTGGGACAGGATCCACGTATGACTCAGAAGTCATAGCGGACCATCCATAAATCTGTCTGACTCATTTGATTTGCCTGAGAAACCAGGCACCTCGAAAAAAAAAACCCTATGCCCCATTTCAGAAACCCCAGACTGCTATTTAATCATATTCCTTGAGCTTTTTTAATAGTTGAGTCCTGCATCAAGGTGTCTGCCAATTTTATTTTTGGTTCAAATTTGGTACCTTTACCAAAATTAGGGAAGGTTACTGACGATGCAGAAGAGTTGAAATACAAAATCCAGAGGATACATGGAAGCAGTGGAAAATAAAAAACAGTGGAGACCGGCATTGGAGGCATAATGCTTTCAAGAAAGGTAATTCGTTTCTTGTCTACTTCCGCAGAAAGATTTCCACTGGCACCTATAACAAACTAAAGAACATTAGACTAACTCGTGTTATAAATTAGTGACAATGCCTAACTTATTGAATGTACTTGTGAGTTTACACACTTCTGTTGTGGCCAACATGCTGGACCTCTACGAGTTTCATGGCGATGGCAATTATTGTAGAATCTCCATCGTGCAAATCCAGACAGGTGTTGGTTTAGAAGATTGAAAGGAGGTCACACGTGATTGGCTGGGGCTAAAAGATCAGGTTCTGATGGTTCATAGTTCATACTGGTCATTACAAAGTGCTTAAACGAAGACGTGGGAAGTACGAAACTCGGGGAAACAATCAGCCTTGTGGTGGTTTGTTTTAGCCTGCACTTTGGAAATTTCTGAGGATTGTTTGCTTCTAAATTGGGTGTAACTGTTATTTGAAACTATTTCAAACATTTTACTATTGTCTAATGATGGGGATTAAAAGGAAAACTGACTGACATCTGAGGTCAAGCATCCTAGATTATGGGCATAAGAGCTTAATAGTTTTGGTTTTTCAGCTCTAATGGTGAATGTTTTTGAGAAGGAAGGTTAAGGAATTGAATTCTTTCCTCTAAGAACCCTGACCTGTTAATATCCTCTCTTGCTCTCCAATTTTCTCATACATTGCTCTGCTGTTTTCTTTTGTCAACTGCTGCAACATTTTAAATCAAAAGTTTTAAGCCAAACTTATGCTTGTGGATCTTGGCACAGTCCATGGAAATTAAAAATAAAAATTTATCTTAACTGTTGTAGGATTTGGTAGTAACTTCATGTGGTGTATCTTCTCATTCTTTGTCAAGCAAATTTATCATACATAGCATTTTGCTGATGCCTATCCTCATTTTATTTATGTTTGAAGGATGTAATGTTACCTAAGGTTGGAGTACAGCAGCCAGTGATTGTACAATGTACTTTATGGTATGGGTAGATTTCTTTGGTCTCTATTCTTTGTAATTGTATCTAGTCTGAAGAGAAAATTTTGAGAGAAATATGACTTAATTGTATGGTATTTTTTGTTTTGCAGTTATCAATTCACTGATTTCCTGCCGCGGACTGGTTTATTAGAACGGTTACGCTGATCTCTTGTTGACTGGTCCATGAAAATGGCTATGCTGATCTCTTACCAAAATTGTATCTTTTATTGGTTCTTCAAATGTACAAAAACATGTATTACTTAATTTTGCCCTTGCAGCTCGTCATGTCACAAGATTTATTTCTTCATGTCAGTTGACAGGCATGTTACTGTATTTTATGTTTTAATTCAATTTTTTTTGATAGTCTGGTATATTTGATTTGTTTTTTATTTTTGAAAGGAATGGGATTGAAGCATCCACTTGTGGTGTCCACCACGGTGCAGAGTGTAGACTGAAACTCAACTTAACAGTCCTGCTATAATTAGAAATGTGGAACAATGCCGACTAAAAAATGTATATTTGATGAGGTTTTGTTTAAAAACAAATTTCAAATTAAATTATACAAATTAAATGTTAACTTATGTAAAAGAGAAATCTTCAATCCAAAGTCAAAATTTTGAAAATAAAAACTGAATTTTATTTGAGATGTTTTAAGGAAATTGTCTCCGTCATCAAAGGAGATGACAGGGTTGTAGATCTTGGAACCACGTGAATTTTGCATGGACAGACCACCTCGACCTCAACCCACACGTACCCAGGTAACTGTTTTGGCAAAAAGCACTGGAGTACACCTTAGGTATGTGTGGTGAGGCTGAGGTGGTCAGAGCCCTTACAAAATCAATGTTCCGAGATCTGCAACCATGTCATCTCCTTTGATGACAGGGCCCAATCATCTAAGTTTTACTCCCGTTGTGGAGGTCTGTATCACTTTGGAATATTCTCCTTGCTAATCATGTTGGTCCCATGTCCAAGTGGTTCAGAACATTGCGATATCAGTTTTCAACATGTCAGTGCTTAGTGTAGTTCTATATATTTGCTAACGTAGATTCGTCGCATCTTTTTTATGTGGATATTTATACATATTAGATGTCATTTCACCTTATCTTATTTATATGTTTATCATCATGATAAGTTGAGAGATTAGACTATATTTAGATCTCACATTTGTTTAAGTTTCAAGATAGATTATCACTTTCGCAGTTATTATTGTATAAAATGCTAATAGATGTGTTGTGGGTTGAGAGAGTATCGTTATTAGATATGAGTCGTTTGTTTCACTTGTCTTTGATTCATGTGTTGGATCCAGGGCGAGTGGTGATCATGACTCGTTTCCTGGTAGCGGGAGCCGGGGCATGATGAAATTTTTCTGGAAGGGAAGGACCTCCTGGAAGGAGCAAACTACAAAATGGAAGGGAAGAATTCCAAAGGTTGAAAGAGAAGGCTGACACTGTCAAAATCTACTTGGAGCTAGCTAGAACCACTGTGAGCTAAAAGGAAGGGAGGAGAAAAAGAGGTCACGGTCCTTGCCTGAAGCGGCTCGGCATGCTGGCCTGCCCTGAAAGGTAGTGATGACTGATGGGTGTGCATAGCTCCCAAGTCACGATTGAGAAAATTACTGCAATGAGGAATTGGGTGAGCTTGGCAAGTGTATAAGGGCTGCAGCTTTGGTGGACGTGGGAGGAGAACACAGGTGACGTTAGTGCGTTAGCGAGGGTTTTGAACCCAGGTCTGTCCACTGCTCAGCAACGCTATGAGGGTTACGCAAGCTGTCAGTGGTTAGTCGTTCGCGTCCAGATACAAAGGTAATCGGCAAGGAACACTGGCTCGTGATGCAAACCTATTATAAGGATATTGGTTATACTGCAGCATCCGGGAAATTGTATGCTTACTCTTCATGGAAAACAGTTCATATTATTGTTGCAATTCAACAGTGTGGCCAAGATCAGCTTGTGACAATATCAAATCAGACTGATGTCTCTGTGTTTTATCCATGCACTAAATAAATTAACATTTTTTTTAAAATAACAAAAAACATTACTTCATCTGGGGTTTGCTCGCCTCGTATCGGCGGCCATCAAGTAAGAACGCAATGGAATTGAACTCTCCTGATTGTTGGTCACAGTAAGCAGTCATGAGCTTCCGCAGCTGGGTACTGCGCTTGATCCTGAAAAACACCTCATTTCCATCCTACAGTCCAACAATAACAACAGAACAGAAAAAAGGTGAGAACCAGCAAAACTTGGGTTGCCACACGATGTTCACCTAGGCACCTGTTAATTTTTTTTTTTTTTTCCGTAGCTAACCTATTAGTTCTTAAATGTCCCGAGATCTTGTCTACAAAATAAAAAAAATAGTTTATTAAATGTCCCTTCACTGTACTCATCAATTATTAAAGCAAATATTACGAATTATTGAAAAAATAGCTCTATTTAACTACTTAACTACTTCCCATGCCATTAATTATGTTTTCAATATAACCTATCTATAATCAGTAAATTACTTACCATGTCATTTTATCCATATTTTTGAAACAACGACCCTTTTTAACCACCTAATTACTTAACATGCCATAATTTTTGTATTTCCAAAATAGTTCCTTAATAACTTAATTACTTTCTATGCGCACGGACAACTTTAGAATTTTTATTTTCTAATTGTGTCTTGAGTTGCCATAATACAGATTCACCCCTCTAAACTAATCTCTTCCAAACTGCCTTTGGGTTGAAACTTCCTTATTTTGGCACTTCTTCCAAAAGGCCCATACAGTCATTTAGGTGCAGCGCACGTGCAGCCCACTAGTCACATTAATTGAATAGTGATGCTGAACATTTTACTTGATAGTCTGCAGCTACACCGGATCACAATTAATTTTATTTTTATTGCTTTATAGGTTTACTATTTGTTTTTCATGAGTGTTGGGTGTCTTAAGCAAATAGCCATAAATAATGGTCTCATTGTAATTTTGCTTAGTTGTTTAAGTTGCAGTATTTTTTTAGACCATCGGATCTTGTTAGCTTATTTGGAAGGTCAAGATTAGATTAAGGTTTCTTTTTTTGTAAGCAAGATAGTATAGATATTAAGAAAGATTACAAGCCCCATTATTAGTTTCCAATTTTAAATCAAGTCTTTGGTTTTTTATTTTATTTATTGGTAATGAATGTATGCATCACTATTTTAAAAAGAGAACTCGAGGCTTCACCCAACCCATCAGGAAAAATTTTAGATGCAGAGGACTTTGGATGCAGAGGTCTCTCGTGGCCCCACATAGCTCAATTTTTTGGGCCTACTAACCACATGGATGTTTAACCCACCCCTTGGTTGATATACATACCAAAAATCAGTCTGATTGATAATTTCTAGCCGTTGGATTAAGTACCCAAAAAATATGCAAAAAAAATGCTTGAATCAACGGCTGAAATTAATCTTAAAAAAGTGCTAAAATCTATGCTACAGAAAACCGATCAGACTGATTTTTGGTATGTCTATCCACTAAGGGGTGGACTAAATATTCATGCAGTTAGTAGGCCCAAAAAATGAGCTATGTGGGGCCACAGGAGCCCTCTGCATCTAAATTTTTTCCACTCATCATGAGGCTTCACCCAACCCAGTACGATGCTTCACTTACCCATTAGTAGAAGGGTCGCTCTATGGGCACCCACCTCTTTAAACCGGGCACCACAAAATAAACTAACTTTTGAAGACCAAATTGTCCTTTCACATCCCTTTATAGTTTTGTTTAGGCACCCACACTCATTACCTCCATTCGCGCAAAAAAACGACAAAGCTACTCTCTCTCTCTCTCTCTCTCTCTCTCTCTCTCTCTCTCTCTCTCTCTCTCTCTCTCTCTCTCTCTCTCTCTCTCTCTCTCTCTCTCTCTCTCTCTCTCTCTCTCTCTCTCATTTTCTCTCCCTATTCTTGGTGGTGGTGGTGGTGATGGTGATGGTGGAGTTAGTGGTGGTGATCAATGGTGGAGTTGGTGATGGTAGTGGTGGTGTTGGTGTTGGTGGAGTTGGTGGTGGTGGTAGAGTTGAGGGTAGAGTGGTGGTAGAGTTGATGATAGTGGTGGTGGTAGAGTGGTAGTGAGTGGTGGTTTGGAGCACCCCATACTCCCACAAATGGATGGACAATATGCGGCAAGCCCGCAAATTTTTTTTTTTTTTTTTGCCTCCACGGCTCTGAACTATCGTGGCCACCTGACACCCACGGCCAAGCCAGCTGTGGCCACCAGGTCACCCACGGCCAGGAGCCCCAGTCAAATTTTTTTTTTGGATTTTAATGTGGGTGCCCAGCCGAAAGAGGTGGGCGCCCGTAGTGCGACCCTTAGTAGAAACATCTCTCTATATTAAATTTCAAAACAACCCCTTTTAATTACTTAATTACTTCCCATGCCATTCTCTCCATATCTCCAAAACTGCACACTCTTACAAGCACTTGAATCAAAGAAAAAAGTGGAGGCTATACTATAGAGCATCAAGCTTCACTAACCTACTATATACACACCAAATTTTCCAAAAACAATAGCCCCTTACATTACTTTTCTTCTTCTTTTTTTTCCCAAAAAAGTGGAGGCTTTACTACTTCAGAGCATCAAGCTTCAAACTTAATCTTACTTGATCATGATGTGCATTGCGTGTGCCCCATTATAGTAACCATGGTTTAAAAAATGGTTGTTATACTAGATTCGGACCTCCCGTTACGTTATGTACCGTTAAAACGCCCCAAAAAATAACGACCATTATTTTCTTGAAAAAAAATGTGAATAAAAGGCCGTTATTTTCCTTTTTTGTTTTCTCGTTTTTTATCGCTTTTGAATTTCAAATTTCAAAATTTGAATTTCAGCGCCATTTTTCTGTTTTTTCAGTTATTTTCTGTATTTGCCCCTGAGCGTTACAATTCGTTATAATGGCCGTTATAACGGAAAAAAAACGGTAACACCCCCAGTCCATTATACCATTATAACGGCCCCTTTTAAACCTTGATAATAACTACTTTGAGTTTAAAAGGGTACTTGAAACACAATCTTACTTGATCATCATATGCATCGCATGTACCCTTCACTAGTACTATTTTAAAGAGAGAACTTGAGGCTTCACACCTTAATCACACAAGGATGCACTTACCCACTATTGAAAAAATAACAAAATTTCCAAAACAGCCCCTCACATCGTGTTTCAAAAGGTAACTTAATTTTTTAAAACAAATTTGATTTGCTACTCATTTGTTACAAATCTTTCAATCCCAACCTATCACTAACAAGTCTTTAAAAAGACATTATAGCATGCATCTAAGGTGTGCCAATCCTTGGGCATATTGAGAATATCGAGTAAAACTTTGATGACAGGGTTGCAGATCTCGGACAGTTGATTTTGTACCGATGGGCCACCTCGGCCTCACCGCACACGTACCCAGGTAAGTGTGTTGGCAAAAAAGTACTCGAGTACACCCCAGGTATGTGTGCGGTGAGGCCAAGGTGGTCAGCCCGTACAAAATCCACGTGCCGAAATCTGCAACCCTGTTATCTCCTTTGATGATAGGGCCCCGTCATCAAAGTTTTATCCAAGAATATCCCCTTAGTCATCAATCTATATCTCTGTATAATATGTTCTTTTAACTGATAAAATACATGCATGAGTTGTAGTCCAAAGAAAAAAGTGCACACTTGAGACATTTAAAGCAAAAACATGGCTTCCCCACACGAGCTTCACTTACCACTATTAAACGCTCTTTATGTTAAATGGGACTTTTACCCTCGTCTATGCCTAAAGAGAAAACTTGGTTTGCCAAAATTCAAAAACAACTCCTTAAATTAACTATTCTAAGGCCATGTTTGGCACAAGAAGCAGAAGCACTTGTACTTCCAGTAGAAGTTAATAGGTCGAATATTTCATTACCTAATTTTATGATGTAGCACAAAGCTAGGTAAGATGTTTGTTAGTTAAGTCCAATTAAGTGCTAATTAACTAAAGACACTGACCTAATGAGTATGGAGCACCTTGAACTGTCTTCGAACACTTACAAAGCTTCCAAAACTTGTTGAAAATGAATTGAACTATGGCAAACGAGGCTTGAAGCAAGTTGGAACTCGATGTGCATTTCCTTTGACATCGAGTTTTCTATTATTTAGTCTTTTCTTTGATTTTTCCAATCTTTAGCAAGTCCTTGATGTTGATTGTAATGAGCTTGAAGTACTTTGTATGATCTTTCTTGAGTTAGATAAGATGATTTACCAGTGAAGCTTGATCCAATATAGATTTGTTTTTCATGTCTTGTTTCTCTTAGATATTACATGACTTAATAAACAAAGACATACTAGTCATGGAATTGATACAATAATAAAATATGACTTTATACCAATTAATTTACAACGTAGGGTACACCATCTACAATGACATTTCATTAAGAGGTCTTGGATGTGTATTCATGCAGCAGGACAAGGTTGTGGCATACACTTCCGGATAGTTGAAAATTCATAAGCAAAACTACCTGACTCACGACCTCGAGCTCGAGCTATTATGTTTGCGTTGAAGATTTGGAGGCACTATTTGTACAGAGAGAAGTTTGAGATATACTCTGATCATAAGAGCTTGACGTGCATCTTCACTCAAAGACTTGAACCTGAGATAGAGGAGATAGATGGAGTTCCTCAAAGACTATAAATTCACCCTACATTACCACACTAGGAAGGTGAAGTAGAGGGAAACCTGGGCTAGGGTGGGCGGTACAAGACCGGATCTGTGCGAGTCCGATTCAAATTCAAATCTACACGAGTTAGCTGGGCTTCACGGGTTTGGAACCCGGGGATTTGTCTTAGAATTGCAGCAGGCGTCTGGAAAATATTTAATGGAGTGGTGGTGACTGAGGAGAAGCTTCAAAGTAGGACCATTCAGCTGGCCTCACGGTGCCCATTATGCTCGATTAATCCAAAAATGCTAAATCACATTCTTTTCAAGTGTGATCAGTCCCTTAGCGTTTGGAACAAGGTGGTGTCACTCTTTACTTGCTACTCAGCTTTCACGTGCACTTCTTGGAGTCAAGCCTTCGATTTCTATGTAGGGGGTAGCCCTCCAGTAGCAGATCTTTGGAGTGTAGCGTGTATTGTGACCACGAATGCGATCTGGCCCGCTAGAAACGAGTTGATCTTTGAGGGTAATAAAAGGGATACTTACGTACTTGCTAGAAGGATCAAATATGACATTGAGTATACGGCCTCCAAATAAAAAAAGGGATGAAGAATATTGTAGAGAACCTGATCATTTTGAGGAATCTTGGGTTGGGACCGCGGCCGGGTAAAGCTCCACAGATTAAAGAATGTCATTGGAGACCACCGGATAGGGGCATTATCAAGCTGAATTGTGATGGGGCATCAAAGGGGAATCCTGGAGTGGCGGGACTGGGTGTAATATTCAGGGATTCAACCAATACCGTCAGGGGTGCTTGTTGAACATTTGGAAGTGGCTACGAGTTTCATGGCAGAATGTCGGGCAATTTGTCATGGCATCCAACGTGCCTCGGAAGAAGGATATGGAATAGACTTTGGGTTGAATCGGACTCAGAAGTGGCTATTAAAGCTTTTACTAATGGGAAAAGTGTCATGGGGTGGAGTAGTGGTAGGCTGAGAGGAGCTTATGGTGTGGTGTGTAGAGGGGTATCATGAATGGACTTAAATTTGAAGAACGGGTAATGTTTAAAGTGGGTAGGGGGAACAAGGTTCTATTTTGGGAGGACATATGGTATTCGGAGACCAACCTCAAGTCCAAGTTTTTCATGATCTTTTTCTTAACTTGGATAAAAAGTCTGCTTCAGTTAGTGAGATTCAGGTTGCTATTGATGGTCAAATGATGTGGGAAGTGAGATTCAGGTTGCTATTGATGGTCAAATGATGTGGGAGGTAGGCTTTTGTCGATAGCTCTACGATTGAGAGGTGCCATGGGTGGATGCTCTCATGAACAAGGCAGGGGATACTTCTTTGCTTAGCTCGAGGAACAACTCTAGATGGTGGACTTTTGACAGCAAAGGTAAATTTTTCGTTCATTCATTTTATGGTGCATTCGATTGGGGGGGGGGGGGGACAAAGGAGTTTCTAACGGCTAGAGTATGGGGTTGTAGAGCTCTAGCATGATTTCTAATATGGTGCGCAATTCGAGGTAGACTACAAACTATGAATTGCTTGTGGAGGAGAGGTGTAAGAGTTTTGGATCACTGTCCACTTTGCTTGCGAAGTAGGGAATCAATTGATCATTTGTTCGTACATTTTAGATTCACATGGCTCATTTGGACAGGGTTACTTTGGAGTTTTGGGCTACTTATAAATCGATTAAGGAGTTATTTTCTGCTTGACGAGGGAAAGAGTTTGAAAAACTTGGGAGGAGAATGTGGACTTTGACACCTTTAGCGGGGTCATATGGGGATTGTGGGGGGAGAGGCATAATAGGGTGTTTGAGAGCAAATGTCTTTAGTTGGAGATCAAGTCATTGGTTTATTTTTGAGTTAAGTTATAAGGAAGGGAAAGGTTTATCCTTTTGAGATCTTTATACTTGTGACAAAAAGCATTAGTCAACTAATCATAACCCTATACAGATAATATACCTTGAAAGAAGATACAACTCTAAATAGAGTAAAATGGGAAATAGGATTCATGTTATCATCCCCAAATATTTGGGATAAAATGCAGATGATGATGACATAGAATACAGATTAGATGATGATCAGAATGGAATAAGGGCAATCTAGAACCAATCTGATATCTTACTAGATCACGTCTCCAAGGTTCAAAGCTGCTCCATCGGACACAATACGCTGAGCCACACAGATCATTGCACCACAAAATCCAATTGAGCTTTCTCTCGCCTCTGATTCCTTAGAAACATGGTTGCACCAAATCAGTTTATTTCCACATGAACTAAGCTGTCCGAGTTCTTCAGAACCCATTCCACCAGAGTCGAGACACCAAATCCTGTGGCCGTGTGTTTCTTCTCATCCCAGACAGGACCTGCCATGTCTATATGCATCCATTGGACTTTTTTCTCATCAACAAACTGCAAAAGAAGAGATTTTCAAATTCAGAATCAAATCACCAATACTCCGTAGCCTATTTTAAATCAAGAAGTTCATGTGGGCCTTGGGAGACCAATAAGAGGGAAAGCAAGGAAATGAAAAGGCATACGATCCTTGCTTTTAGTCTCCATGGACCCAAGTTGCCCTACCAACTTTGCACCAGATTCAGAAGTAAGGTTTAATGACGTACAACTTGTCCAAGTCCAATGGGGTTTCAGTGGGTAATCTGCTAAGAGTCATTCAAGTGACTCACGACTCAACATCACATTCTCAAACTTTAAACAACAATGTAAATACAATCCATAGAGAAATCCCAGGTCACATCCAACCTCAATCTCCAATGCATACTGGTTGACAACCACCATAGCATGGATCCCACCTAGTGATCCTCTAGCTCAGAAATCAACTCCATCTGATCTATAGACTTGTCTTTCTGGGACAATTGCTATCTGCCTTATCTCTTCTTTTACGGATCATTCAATCAGGTTATGTTTTTCCCTAGGAGATCTCTTAAGGGGATTCATGGAATGGTAGGCCTGAAACCCTTCCTTCTTCATGCGAGTCATGTGTATGGTGCTGGTAGGTTGGTCACAGTTCAGACACGAAAGCCCTGACCTAAGTTTTTTGAAATTAAGTTAAATTGTTGGAATATGTATACTGTATGTGAACTAAATGTATGGTGCAGGAAGGTTGGACAGAGATCATACATGCAAAAGTCCTAGCTGAATATTACATTTGTGTGGGCATAGGTGAATCTATTTGGCAAATCAACTAAGTTTCAATGCCACGCTTACCACATTCTCAGACTGATTTTTACTCGCTGTCCAGAAAAAGAAAGAAAGATCAATCAAAACCGACCTGTTTCAAGAATAGGGCCGCAGTGATAGCACCACCTTGACGGCCTCCCGTGTTGACCATATCAGCTATCCCTGATTTCATGGACTCCCAATAGCTTTCCTCCAAAGGCATCCTCCAAAACTTCTCCCCGGTGATCTCTGAAGCCAACAAAACCTCATACTCTAGGTCATCACTGGGTGTGAAAACTCCTATGTGATTAAAGGTTTCCCAACATCAAATGCTAGCTGGATAAGGACTCAACCTAACTTTTCAGAAAAGTTATAGCATATTTACAGGACACAACTTCAACTATATTAAATGATCTTGATAGTTCTAACACTGAAGTCCACAACTACGGTGTTTAAATAGCTTACTGGATAAACAATGTGAAGATGTCAAATGAAACGTAAAAAGGACTAAGGAAAAATACCTGCAATAGAGGGCCCAAGGGCAACTTTACAGGCCCCAGTTAACGTTGCCAGATCAATTATCTGCAGATGAAAGTTAAAGAGATATTAGCAAGAGTCTAACCTTGCTACAGTCCAAAAGAACATCAAACAAGGGGGAAGGAAATCAGAAAAGAGTAAAGCTTGAGCACATAAATTGTCCAATCCAGAAAGATGGATCCATGCATAATGCACACACGTTAATTTGGTAAATACAAATTGCTAAAATGATGTAATAATTAGCTGCCAAACTACAGGTAAGACCTAAAGAGTATTCAAATATGCAAAGACAAGCTTAACATGATAAGACATATATATAGTTACCAGAAATAACATAAATAACAGCCATAAATATGTGTATAATACAACATATTTATGTTGGATGCCTCGGCAACTATGTGTATAATATAAATAACAGCCATATCTGTTATAATTTAGGCTGAACCCAGTGCAATATGAACAACCATTCAAGTGCAAGCTCTCTATTAAAAGAAAAACAGTAATTTTTAAAATTAGCTTGCTTGATATTGAAAGGAAGGAATCATATGAAGAAGGAAATACACAAAGAAGAAAGACAAGTATGTTGGCCCAAAAGTGAGATGAACAATGAATCCCTAATGTCTAAGGACTCTCTAAGACTCTAACCACCATGGCCTAAGAACTCAGCGCCAACTCAACCAGCTTGAAAACCAAAGACCCCATTGACTCAGATACAACTCAACAAATCTCTGAAAATATTATTTGAGAAAGCTGTCAACTTAGCCAAGTGCAACTCAGCCTAGAAACCAAGGAAAGGCTATTCATTGTTGTTCTTCCATTTTCGGTTTATTCTAAGAAGTAAATTTTGATTTCAAGGTTTATTTCGACCAGCGGAAATAGTTCCTGGAAATATTTTGACCAGTGTGGAAATAATACATTTTTCGTGGAAATGATGGAAATATTGTAGAATATTTGAGGAAAGTTTAGGAACTATTTGCGGAGAGTCGGTTAATCACTTCCTTTTGCACTGTGATGTGGTGAGAGGTATATGGTCGTTCTTCTTGGTGGAATTTAGGATGTCTTGGGTAATGATGAGGTCTGTGTCTAATCTGGTCACCAATTGGCATTCCTATGCTTTTTCCTCGAGAGGAAGAGTGTTGTGAAGGATGCTCCCGTTTGCGCTTTGTTGGGGCACATGGAAGGAGAGGAATCACAGTGTTCGAAGGAAGAGGCAATAGCTTGTTTAGTTTTCAATATCAAAGGTTTGATGTACTTGTGGTCCAAAGCTTCTGTTGAGTGCAAGGGCCTCTTCTTTGAGGATATTGTTTTCCATTGGGATGTCATTTGTTCTAGAGATGCCGGTTAGGTGGTTTTATTTCCTTTCTGTTGTTTCGTCTTTGTTGGCTTGTCCTTTGTAGGTCATCTTGACCTATAAGGCTGCCGTTGGATGCTCTTTTGGTGCTTTTGCCTTTAAATGCATTCTATACCTATCAAAAAATTATGAAAAAAAAGTCATAAATCAATGTAATAACAAAACCTAATTCCCTTACATCAATGTCCTAATATTATGTATAATTTTAGAAAACCTATCTACTATTACGGCTGCAACTTGGGTAGGTCCAACCCGAGCCCCCTGGGCTTGAGCTAGCCTATTTGAAGTTCGGGTTGGGCCTAAGCTTTTGAGCCCGACTAAAAATCGGATTGGGCTCAAGTTGTGGCTTCGGGCTGCCCAACACCCGAGACCGACCTCCCTTATACTTTACATATATTTTATGTATATAACATCAAATCAATTTAAAAAATGTTGATAACACCCTTACCTTTTTCAAACCGAAATTAAAGAGACCTGCAAAAGTTTCTCGCAAGACACATTTGTTTATTTAAAAACACCTTACCTTTTTCAAACCAAAATTAAGAGACTTTTGCAAAAGTTTCTTACAAAACACAATTATTTATTTAAAAAGTTAAAAGTTGTAGTCACTTATTGAAAGTTGTACCGACTTTGAGGTAAAAAAATAAAAAAGAAAGTGTTACTATCATCGAAGGTGGGATGTCCTTGCTAAGTTGCCCAAGGATCAAACCGTTGATAGTTCTTGGCTTTTACATCACTACATCTCAAAGAACACTCAACAGATAAAGATTATATGGATATGAAATGATGATAATATCATTTTTTCAAAACAACACTTCTCCTGTCTCCCCCATCTCTCTCTCTCTCTCTCTCTCTCTCTCTCTCTCTCTCTCTCTCTCCTGTCTCCCTCTCTATCACATCTTTCTCTACTCTCAACTTTCTCATTCCCAACACTGCAAGTATTGTTGAAGAATCCAAGCCACGTTTCGATCATCAGTTTTGGGCATGCAAACCAATCCCTAGATATCTCCTTTGGAGATTTCAACCACCGTTTACCTTGTCGGAAAGTCGTCGTACTTCAGCAATTGACTAGTAAGCTCGCCCTCGTTCCTCAACCCAAGCTCCCCCTCCTTGGTAGGATTCATCGGGTTGGGCTCGGGCTGAACATGTCAAGGCCGACATCAAGTTGGGCTCGGGCTCGGACTAGATGGTCTGAAGGTCGGGTTGGGCAAGTCCCATAAGTTAATAGTAGATAAGACTGTTGTAATCTTGGATCGTAACCAGGATAAGAGATTAGGGTTAGAGATGGAAGAGAGGAGAGGTGAAGAGAATAGGGGAAAGAGGAGAAATCGTGTAGAGCTTAGAATAGCCTACACGATTTCACCCAATATATATATTAAGTGAAGTTTTACAATATTACAAGGGCCCCCTGTAGAATATAAGATATTACAAGTAGGTCCCTGACAACACTCCCCCTCAAGCTGGTGCGAAGATATCTATCATGCCCAGCTTGGATAACAGGTGCTCTAAGATCCCTTTAGTTACACCTTTAGTTAACACATCTGCAACTTGATCAGCAGTATGGACATACGGTGTGCAAATAAGTCCTTGACCAAGCTTCTCTTTGATGAAGTGACGGTCTACCTCAATGTGCTTTGTCCTGTCGTGTTGAACTGGATTATGAGCAATGCTGATGGCTGCTTTATTGTCACAATACAGCTGCATAGACCCTTTGACAGGATATCCGAGCTCACTGAGCATAGTCTTCAACCATAGAAGCTCACATACACCATGAGCCATAGAACGGTACTCTGCTTCGGCACTGGAGCGAGCGACAACTGGTTGCTTTTTGCTGCGCCAAGACACTAGATTACCCCCCACATACGTACAGTACCCTGATGTGGAACGTCTGTCAGTGACTGAACCTGCCCAGTCAGCGTCTGTATAAGCTTCAACTCGCAGGTGTCCATTCTTACTAAACAGGATACCCTTCCCTGGAGCCCCCTTAAGATAGCGTAACACTCGGTGTGCTGCTTCAAGATGTGGAGAGCGAGGGGCATGCATGAACTGACTGATGACACTGACTGCATATGCAATATCTGGTCGTGTCAGCGAAAGGTAGATGAGACGCCCAACAAGTCTCTGGAACTGGCCTGTATTAGCAATGGGATCCCCATCAACAAGATTCAGCCGATGTTGCTGCTCTATAGGCGTATCGGCTGGTTTAACTCCCAAGTTTCCTGACTCTCGAAGGAGATCAAGTACATACTTTCTTTGTGAGATGAACACACCCTGCTTTGACCTAGCAACCTCAATGCCTAGAAAGTATCTCAAGGTTCCCAGATCCTTGATTTCGAACTCAGTACCGAGGTATTTTTTCAATTTACAAACCTCATCTGGGTCATCTCCTGTGACCACGATATCATCCACATACACAATAAGAGCAGTAAGACGACCTTGACTTCTCTTAATGAAAAGAGTGTGGTCCGCCTGACTCTGCGAGTAGCCAATCTTCTTGACTGCGGAACTGAACCTCTCGAACCAAGCCCTTGGTGACTGTTTAAGCCCATACAAGGCTTTCTTCAGTCTGCACACAAGTTCCTTACTCCCAGTCGGACTGAACCCCGGAGGACCTGTCATGTAGACCTCTTCCTTTAGATCACCATGGAGGAAGGCATTCTTGACATCCAACTGGTGGAGGGGCCAAGAAAAATTTGCCGCTAGAGATAACAGAACTCGAACTGAGTTCATCTTGGCCATAGGAGCAAACGTCTCTTGGTAGTCAATCCCATAAGTCTGTGTGTACCCTTTTGCAACGAGACGGGCCTTGTACCTGTCGATGCTTCCATCTGCTTTGTATTTCACTGTATATACCCACTTGCACCCCACGGGTTTCTTTCCTCTAGGCAATGGAACCAAATCCCAAGTACCATTCTTTTCTAGAGCTGCCATCTCCTCTAGCATGGCTGCTTTCCACTGAGGCTGGCTAAGGGCATCTGAGACACCGGATGGCAGAGCGACACTGGATAGGGAAGTAGCAAATGCCCTGTAGGATGGTGAGAGCTGCTGATAGGAAACAAAGTGAGAGATAGGGTGCTTGGTAACACAGTTCCGAACACCCTTCCGATGAGCAATAGGTACATCAATGTCTATGGGAAGGATAGTAGAAGGAGCAACAGACATATCATCATGAGGATCACTGAGGACACGATTACCTGGATCGAGTTGGATTTCCTGGCAGTGAGCTTGGATGGTGGACTGTTTCTCTTTTTGACGTCGTCTGGCATATGTCTTCAGCTGCGGATCCTGTGGCACAGTGTCAGTAGGAGATAAGGACAAGGGTACAGGAGACTCATCAGGCAAATCAAGGGGTACTGGTTGAGGAATCTCCCCCTGTGGAGGTATCGGACTCTCGTCAATACTCCCAAGCTCCCCCTGAAGAGAAGTCCGATCAACTGAGAAGAAGGGAAGACTCTCAAAAAATGTAACATCTAGAGAAACAAACCGACGACGGGTAGAGGGATGGAAACACCGATATCCCTTCTGAGTGGACGAATAGCCAAGGAACACACATCGAACGGCTTTCGGATCTAACTTGTCCTTCCTGTGATGGGCGTGAACATAGCAAACACAACCAAAGACCTTAGGTGGAATGGAGAACACAGGACAGGAAGGAAACAGGAGTGAAAGGGGAGACTTCGACCCCAAGACACGAGAAGGCATCCGATTTATCAAGTAGGATGCCGTCAACACAGCGTCAGCCCAATAACCCTTGGGTACCCGAGTACCAAGAAGAAGTGCCCTAGCAACCTCCAGGACATGGCGATGCTTTCGCTCAGCGGTCCCATTCTGTTGAGGTGTATCGGCACATGAAGTCTGATGAAGAATTCCATGCTCTTCAAAGTAGGAGGCAAGGCCACTGTACATGTATTCCCCCCCATTGTCAGTGCGTAGGACTTTTAGGGTGGTGCCCAATTGATTGCACACCATTTTATGGAAGGTCTGAAAGATAGTATGCACCTCATTTTTTGATTTCATAAGGTAGATCCAAGTGTAACGACTATAGTCATCCACAAAAACCACAAAGTAGCGAAAACCAAAGATAGAAGTGGTGGGATTGGGTCCCCAAACATCAGAGTGCACAAGCTGTAAAGGAAACGAACTTTTTTTATTACTGGTCGGAAAAGACACCCGACATTGTTTTGCAAGTACACAAGTTTCACAGTTGAACTCAAAAAATGGAATAGACGCAAACTGAGGTAACAGACTCTTCATGACTGAAAGCGGTAAATGACCTAGCCTGTTATGCTATCGCATTAACAGGTCTTTATTAACGCTAGAACTACTGACATTGGCACTAGACTGATGTGCAACAGAATATGAAGTCGGCTGGCTATCGAGCAGGTACAATCCACCATCCTCACGACCACTGCCAATCATCCGCCTCGTCTCCAAGTCCTGAAAAACACAGTGAGTAGGAAAAAAGGTAACACTGCAGTTTAGGCTCTTAGTAAGATGGCTAACAGAAAGCAGGTTAGTGGTGAATTTAGGAACATGAAGTACAGAGGATAAAGACAAAGTAGGTGTGGCAGAGATAGTGCCTTTCCCTGAGATAGAGGAGAAGGTGTCATCGGCCACGCGGACCTTGTCCTTACCTGAGCAGATATTATAGGTGAGAAAAGGGATGGCATACCAGTCATATGATCGGAGGCACCAGAGTCAATGATCCAGGAAGGACCAATGGGTGCCGTAGACACATGGTGGGCTGAATGGGATGTACCTGTCTGAGCAAAGGATGATGTAGGTGGAGAAGGGCCATCAAGCTGAGTAAGTAATTGTCGAAGCCTGTCAATGTCCATGCTAGAGAAGGTGTTGGACTGCCCAGAGGAAGGGGTCACATCAGAGGAATCTTGGCTGGTGGCATGAGCGGCTGAGGTTCCATGTTTGCTACCAGAGGGCTTCTTTGAGGAGCCTTGCTTCCCCCTAGAGAACTGTGCAGGACGACCATGAAGACTCCAGCAGGTCTCCCGAGTGTGGCGACGCTTGCCACAGTGATCACATCTGAGTCGATCACGATCATCAAGATCCCCATCCTTCTTGGATGTGGGTTTGCTCAATTTCTGAGTGGCCAAGGCAGACTTCTCAGATAAAGGAACATCAGCATCTGTCTTAGAGCTCATGGCTCTCCTCCTGCTGTCCTCGCTCTGGATGTAGGAGTAGACCTGTGCAATGGTCGACGGCGGTGGATCTCTGCCCAAGATGTTGGCTCGAACCTGCTCATAGCTCTGGTTCAAGCCGCCAAGAAACTCGAATATGCGTCCGCGTACAATCATCTTTCGGAACTCCGTAGCATCCTTGGTACATGCAGGGGTGTAGGTCTGGTAGTGATCTACCTCTTCCCACTTGCTGCGTAACGCAGCGTAGTATGATCCCAAAGGAAGATCGCCTTGCTTCAGATGTGCTATCTCCTGCTGAAGTTCATACATCCTAGCAAAATTTCCATCTTGGGAGTAGGTCTGAGATGCCGTGTCCCATATATCCTTGGCAGTCGGGAGAAAGAGGAAGCCTGTGCTGATCGATGGATGCATGGAATGAAGCAGCCATGACATGACCATCGAGTTTTCCGCTTCCCACTTCTCAAACGTGGCATCGGAGGAATCAGGTGCAGTGATGCGTCCAGTGATATAGCCGGCTTTGCCTCGTCCGGTGATGTACATCTTGGCAGATTGAGACCATGCGAGGTAGTTGGTCCCGTCGAGTTTCACCGTAGTGATCTGTAGGCCCGGGCTGTGATCACCATGACTTCCCAGACTGGGTGGGGCAACAATGATCTCTGACTTGGCAGAAGATGACTCCTCAGATGTACTCATGGTAGTAGATAAGACTTTTCTGATAAGAAATCACCCAAACTGCTGCTGTGGAGGTGCAAATCACCTATGTTGCTCGGCAACGAGGATTCAGACCTTTTTCGGAACAACTCCTTTATAGATTTTCTATTGGAGAAAAAACCACTCGCGGGAAACTTGTGAATGGTTCCGATGACCTAAAAAGGTTCCTGGATAGGTGCGGTAGCACTAGGGAGAGGTTCCGGGCTCCTCTGAGACCTGCGGCTATGTCCAGAGGGTCTTCTCTGACCTTTTGGAAGGGGCGGTTAGGCTTGGTGGCTCTTTTCCAGCCTTCTGGAGTGGGCGGCTATGCCTGATAGCTCTTCTCCAGGCTTCTGGAGTGGGCGGCTAGGGTTTCAGACTCTTCTAAAGCCTGCGGCTATCCATGGGAGATGATCTCCTTCTTTGGAAAGCCCTTCGCATCGAATTTCGCAATCCCTAGGGTTCTTCAGACCTCTAGGATTGAGCCATGGTTACATAACCATGCTCTGATACCATGTTGTAATCTTGGATCGTAACCAGGATAAGAGATTAGGGTTAGAGATGGAAGAGAGGAGAGGTGAAGAGAATAGGGGAAAGAGGAGAAATCGTGTAGAGCTTAGAATAGCCTACACGATTTCACCCAATATATATATTAAGTGAAGTTTTACAATATTACAAGGGCCCCCTGTAGAATATAAGATATTACAAGTAGGTCCCTGACAACAAAGACTTGCCTAATTTTGCTAATGTTTAAATATTTTTATGAAGAAAATAAAAAATAATTTTTGGGAATTTTTTTTTCCTCCCAACCAAGTTGTAGATCGGGCTAAATTATTCAACATATAATTAATTCATCCATAACAATAGATGTTTGGGATGAACCAACGAAATTGGGGGGGGGGGGGAGGGTGGTTTCCCCAAGTTTTGAATTTTCGCCCTAAACGATCTTCAATTAATGCACAAATCCGATGTAAATGCATCATGAATCTATAAATTTGATGCATTCACACCTAATCCATTTATTTGTAGCAAGAAACAACAAAATATGTCAGTTAATAACAACTTTCATACTTGCATTTCGAATTTGAAAAAATCCCTATAAGAACTTCGATTCGTCCTCACAATCAATCCATGAGGTTTTTAACCAAGAAATCTACAATGGACTGGTCATATTTGATGAAGAATGGATGGGGAGGGATTAATTGGATCAAATATGAAATTTGGGGTGCTTTTGAGCTCAAATGGTATGCTTCCTACCTTTAGTCGAAATGTTTCCATACATGTCGAAACATTTTAACCGAGATAATACATTTTGATACTATTTGTTGGTAGAAATTTACTGTTTACTCGAAATATTTTGACATACATCGAAATATTTTGCCAAATTTAACATTTTTTTCATGTACCTAATATTTCATGTCAGTAATCCAGAAAATTGGCAAAATATTTCGAGAATTTCTTTTTTTTCCTTAGTTTATTGGTTATGACTTTGCTTTCATAATGTGAACGGAATTCTTTTAAAAGAAGAAAACTAGGGAAACACATATCCTATAGACAAGAATTGCCAATGTACACCAAGTTTGAATAGGCTTGGTCATTGGAACTCTGTAAGGGTAAACTTATACGAAATATCCAAACATTTAGATAAATCTACTACATGATATGATACCCGGATACCTGTCTATGCCCAAAGTTCTAGTATCCACAGGATACGACACGAATACGGGTAGGATATGGCTAAGATACATGAAAGATACTTCGGGTATTTATTTATAAAAAAAGACAAAAAATAGTACATTAATATTAACATTAGCTTAAAGCAATAGTGCAGCTATATTAATTTTATAAATGATATAAAATAGAACATTTATAGCACTTATTTGATTGTCATATACCTTTTTATTAGGTGTTTACAGACTCAAGAGTGTGTATCTATGTGTGTACACTTTATAACATCATATATGGAAGTTGTTATATTAAAGTTTGAATATTAAGAATTTTGGTTTTATTTTGTGAGTGAATTTTGAGTTTGTAATCGAAATGTCTTTTAATGCTGATTTTATAACCGAAATGTCTTTTAATGCGCTAGCCATTTCTTGAATGTTAAGTAAAAAACGCATGTGCATGTATTCCATATTTGTAACCGAATTTCTTTTATTACATTAGCCATTTTTGACCGTTACGTCAAAAACGCATGCGACTTTATTCCATATTTATTGAATCCTTAATGGAGATGAGGTGAATCTCTCTCTATAAAAGGACGCCCCTCCTCTCTGTTTTAGACACAAACATGTATCCTGATTTTAGTAATGTCTTCAAACTTCTTTGCAATTTATCTTTACATGTCCTTTAATTTTTAGAAAAGTGTGTCCCTAAATTTTTGGACTTCCAAATGTTGCGATGCTAGAGACAACGACACATCTGCACATGCACAGGTCCAGATGCTCTGATAACACTGCATAAGACAACTATTTCTTATATCAAATGAGAACCAGCTTTACACATGGTTTAATCACAGTCACAAACCTCCTTCTCGGGATTTTTTTTTTAAGCACATGAAGTTTCTTCGGAGATTCTAAACTGTTTTCTTTTCATTTGGAGTTTATCAAGAACATCCTGGGAAATTAACAGAAAATATATGCTGCAAATTAGAAAATGTAAACACTTTATTTGTTCAGTTGTAGACAAAAAAGAAACTCAGTACATCATGTGATTCTTTGCAAGAGAGAATGGTAACAATCAATTTCTAATGAGATCTCTAGTTTTGTGCAAGGAATTTTCAACAAAAAACCATCCAAAGAGATTACATGTTTGTGTCGTTTTTAAAGGTCGCAGAAAAATATTGCAAGATTCTTGGTAATATCAGAGAAATATGTGATAGACCAAGATCCAAGAGATTCAGGTTTGCCCCTAAATAACAATGTAAAATCATGATTTTGTATTTGGACAATACCTTCTCAACACCTTGGTTGCAAGCATATACCAAAGCATCTGCAAGTGTAAGTCTGCCTTCAGCATCAGTATTATTAACCTGCAACAGAGACCCAAAAACCATACTTAACGCAATTTCTGAATATTTATTTAGAACTTTAAAAAGTAATCAAGTTCTTAGAGAGGTTAGAGGAAATACATAGTACAGGGATGTTCCCCCGTCAATAATAATATGTTCAACAACATTGCAAAGAATGCAAGTTTAGGTAGAGAGCACTTGTCTACCAAAATGGAAGGCAGCTATTAATATTGATCAGTCAAAACTTGCAAACTTTGTCATTTTTTTAAAAGTAATGTGTGTGTATGTTAGAAGGAAGAATGTACTACTGTCCCAAGAAATAGAAAGCAAAATGCTAACTTGGGAGCCAACACATTAGCAAAAACTAATAAGGCCTTAAAATGGGTTAATGCCAAATTGTGTACAATATCCACAAAACATTGCTAGATAACTACTTGAGACTTGAGAGCAGAGGCCCAATGTGCAAGCTTTGATCTTCTTAAGAACCGTTTCTATCCTTCAGCCCCTCCAAAAACAAGCCATGTATTAAATCAACCAAACTTTTGGGAAGAACCAATTGAGCTCCAAATGTCGCCGACATCTTATTTCACATTGAACCCGATAAGCTCCAATGTTGCGAGGCATCAATGGTCAGCAAGCTGACAGTTCCACATCTCAAAGTGAACCTATACAAATGTCTGTAGTGCCGATTTACAACCCTCACAAGTTCATATTTTAACTTTGACCACTTATAGTAGTTACTTACAGTAATTATAAGTTCATATTTTAACTTATAGTAGTTAAAATAGAATTTCAATTAACCATTTTGTAAGGGCTTCACCGCCTAAGTGGGATTCGGCATTTCCCTTAGAAAGACTATAAGTCAAGAGGGCAGCTGTAATACCTCGAACTTTCAGTTAGGGTATTATGGTAATTTGACCCTCAGATGATAATTTTGGCAATTTGAACTTACTTTCATCCTTAGATATCCTATATTAGGTTGTGTGAAGTTTGGTAGGATTTGGACAACTTTGAAAAACTTGCTATTTTTAAAACATACTTTTAGGGCTAATTTCTTGCTAAAAATAATGAACAATAACTCAAAGGGGACTTTTCTTGACACTAGATAATATACTTGATCTAATAAGATAATAAAGATATTTTGACCTCGGGCCCCCGAAAAATTTCTAGAACCTTTGTTACGATCAAGGAAGTAAGCTTGGTTTTTTTTTTTTTTTTTGTATAAATTGAGAGAATGGTCAAACGGATATTCCATTGTTGCTTAAGACATGATTTTATATACAAAGCTCTCTTTGTATGGTTGCACAAAAAGTTTCCTTTGGCAAGTGATAAATTTTATTGAGAGAATATGTGTTAGAAGAGTTTTGTAATGTAATGGATGTGTAAGGGTATTACCATCTTTTTGACATTTTTCAATAATATAATATATTGCGAGGAGTCAACTAGGACATTAAGCTAGTTCAAATTCTTCTCTTCTTCTCTCAACTCTCCTTTTTGATAGAAAACTAATTTATCGAATAATATTAAGTATTCTCTAAAATAACCCTAAGAAGGCTTATATAGAAGATTACAATAATGAGAAATAGAAAGAGAACACTTAATAAATTATAAAGAGACTAATTCTAAACATCTAACCTAATTAACACTTTTTGAATGAGTATAAGAAACTTTCCCAATGAGTATAAGACGCTTTCGTAATCAAAAACACTTTTCGATGGGAATAAAACACTTTCTTAATGGGTGTTAAACACTTTTCCATTCGGTGTTGTATATTTTCCTTATTACTCTCCCTCAAACTAACGGGATCATGGAGCACCGTGAGTTTGACAAAATTTATAGATACTAAAGTAGGGATTACCAAAGAAGAATGTCGCCGAAGAATTGATTGTAATCATACGCTCGATTGTCCGATGTGTCGATACTGATAATAAAAAGGAAGAAAGCGAAAAATTATTTTAGTTTGGAGTTCAAAATAGGCCCCTTTTGGGTTGAGAGGAAGTAGGTTTGCCTCTCTTTTTCGCCTCTTTTTGCCTCGTGGGTCTCTTCTTTACCCCATGGGCTTAGGCATAGATGAGTACACAAGCCGTTTCTTCTTTCTCTAATTTCTTTCACCTTTCACTTCAGTTGTCAATAAAAACGTAGAAAGCAGACTAGAAAACTTCACCAAACTATATTAAATAAGATATTTTTGGAAAAATAATTTTGTCTGCTTTCCAACGAATCTGGAATCGGGCAAATCAGACGCCAAGTTGAAGAGATGTTGCAAAAAACACTACAACCCTGTTGCGCTATGACGAAAATCCGAGATGATGTAGTTGATCTGAACAGAGATAATTGTACATGGTTTTCCGCAACGATGATAGATTAAAAATAAAGAGAATAACAAACGAAAAGAGAGCATAACTTAAAAAAGGATATTAAAAAGAAAAATATATAACTTTTGGTATCCGACGGAAGACGATAATGCCGCCCGCCAAAAAAGCCGCAGAACCGGGAGCTTGTTCTCAGAAGAACAAAGGCTCTAATAACATGATAGAAAACAGATTTATTGAATAATATTAGGTATTCTCCAAAATAACCCTAAGGAGGCTTATATAGATAATTACAGTAATGAGAAATAGAAAGAGAACAATTGAGAAAATTATAAGTAGACTAATTCTAAACAATCTAACCTAATTAACACTTTCTGAATGAGTATAAGACACTTCAATGGGTAAAAAACACTTTCCTAATCTAAACCACTTTCTTAATGGGTGTAAAACACTTTTCCATTGGGTGTTGTACACTTTCCTTGTGTTGTTGGAGTGTGTTGTTTGGCTGTGTGGCTAGCACCCTGCCTCTGTTGGACCCGTGGACCCTTTGATATACATTGTTACGCTTCTCTTTAACAACTTAAGCTTTTAGAGTAAAGTGGTTGCCAACGTGGTATCAAAGCAAGAGGTCCCAGTAGGTCGCAGGTTCGAGTCCTCAGCAAAGTGCTAAAGGGGGTGTTGTTGGAGTGTGTTGTTTGGCTGTGTGGCCAGCACTCCGCCTTTGTTGGACCCATAAACCCTTTGATATACATTGTTACGCAACACTTTCTTTCTTTCTACTCAAAGCTCTAACCTAACTTACTTGGTATCATAGCAAGGTTTTGATACCTTGAGGAAACCCTAATCCTCGCATCTTCTCCAAGTTCTTTCTTGTCCGTTCTTTCTTAGGAATCAAGTTTGGTGTTGATGGTGCTCCTGCGATCGTTACTAGTACCCGTAAATAGTACTGAGAGGATTCGGCAAGCCCCAAAAGATGTTTTTAGTGCTGTCTACAGCTCCTGCAATACTCATTGGTGTCTATTGATGATATCTAGCCCTTGAAGAGTCCTTTAAGTAGTCTCGGTGCTGTGTTTTGGTGTTGTCAGATGTGTATTGGTGTTGTTTGCAACCCCTAAAGTGGAATTAGAGTGGTGCTTGCTACTGTGGGTGCTACCATGTGTTTGTTTTAATAGTGGTGACGTGTGGTGCTACTTTGGGTGCTGCTAGCCTAGTCACAAAATTCTCCGGTTTTTTGAAAAAATACCCGATTTTCCGAATCCACGAATCAATCGTCGATTAATCAGGCAAAATCTCTGATTAATCAAAAAACACGACGATTAATTAGAGACCCATTTTTTCCCCTTGATTTCAATTTTGCCATTTTTGGAATTATGAATGATAAATCATGCTTCTGAGTTATGACTTATTATTATGGAATTATAGATGTGTTTTTCATCATATAAATGTGTTTTGTTAAAAAAAACATTTCTAACTTGAAATATGCCATGATATATTTTTACATGATTTTTTATTTTTGCTGATTTTTACCGAATTTTCCTGACTTGACCCCTTGCCAATTTATTGTCGAATCACGACTTTGTGACTATGGCTGCCAAGTGTTCGTTTTTATAGCTGTGTGAAGTTGTAAGTTTTGGTGGTATTCTGATGGAGCGCAAGACTATGATGATGTCGGGTGACTTCTTTAATATTCGGACGACTTACATTAATCTTAATGAAAGTAACTATGTTCCTTGGGCTAAATCCGTGAAGCTTTTTGTTATGTCCAAAGGAAGAGCAAAGTATTTGATTGAAAATAGGCCAAAATCTAATGCCAATAATTACTCGAAATTGGTGCAAGAAAATGCTCAAATCATTACATGGTTAGGGAACAATATGGATCTCAAGATTAGTGTTAATTTGATGTTCTTGAGTACTGCCAAAGAGATATGTGATACAGGACAAATGTGATGGCCTCAAACTAAATGCTGAGATTAACAGAAAATTATTTAAAATAATAAATTTTCATGCTAATCACATGCAAATAATCAGACTCAAGCAAATAAATTTATTAAAATTCAAGGCCTTCGCACAATCCCACAATATTAGACCCGTTGCTTTAACAACGAGGATCTAATGGAAGGTGGAACTTCCAACAAGCTTAGGGAATCAGTTAAGGGATGAAACAAATCTGAAATGACTTCATTTTCCAAGAGATTATAAGTTATTTGAAGTTAAGGAAGTTTTCTAGCAAGTTTCGGGGCTTTTTGACAAGTATTAGATTTAGCCGAGTTTTGGGAGAAAAAGGAAATCCATGGAAAATTAGCGTTTGAGAAGAGGTTAGAGATTTCAATGGTTACCGCAGGGATCTGGGAGTGTTTGGGGTTTATGGTGAGGGTTTTGGGAGGGTTTAAAGTGACGTATGGAGAATTGGTGGAGGAGGGTTACTATTCGCGGTACTATTCACGCGATACTATTCATGGTTGTGATAAATGGTTAGGGCTTCGAGATAAAAGAGATATGGGTGAGTTTTCTAGGTCAAACTTGATCAAAAGGAAAATGAAGATGGAGAAAGAGAAGAGAATAAGAGAGGAGATAGAGATAGAAGAAGTTACCTTCGAATTCGCACCGAGTAGCTTGGATTCTCACCAAGGAAGAAGAGAGCACTCCACAAGAGAATTCTCAATAGCAAAATTCAATTTATTTCATCATTAATTAAAAATTACAACAAAACAAGTTTATATAATAAGTAAAAAAATCCTAACCTAATCTTAGCCATCCATATAATTTAATGGCTATAAGAAAAACAACTAACCAAAATAACAATGAGCCTCCTAAGTTTGAACTAATTGCAAAGACACCCAAAACTCTAAAAAACATCAAAATAAGCCTAGAAAACAAATAAAAACTCTTCAAAAACTCCATACGCAGCCCACATGCATCCTTCCAATGTGGAGTTTTCATGATGCACATACATGTGGGGTCTTTAAAATCTTTTTCCTTGTCATCCACTAGTAGAATCCATGTGATGCTTTGATGTCCGCATCAATATGGGAATAGGTTGAAAAGATGTACTCTAGCTATAATAACACAACTAGAACATATCGATTGGTTGAAGGATACTTTAATTTGCAGCAAGGTGATAAGACACTTACCGACTACTATTCACCTTTGCAGAATATCCGGAATGAGTTGAATGTGTACTTACCTCTTACCTTCGATTTAGAACAATAGCACAAGCAACGTGAAAATGGTTGCATGATTTTTTCTGGACTTAAGACAATATGAGCTAGTTAGGGCTCAAATTTTAGGAAGCAGGGAGCTTCCTAGTTTGACCAAAGTGTTTGCTCGTCTTCAACAAACCTCGTTGTCTGATTCTGGTGGGTCTTTTACTAACAAATCAACCTTGGTTATTTATGGTTGTACTGGTCATGGAGGTAAACGTAGTGGTGGACGAGGTGGTAGTAGTCATGATGGTGGTAAAGGAGGCTATGATTCAATGGGAAGTTGTGGATAGGGTTGTGCTGGATCTCATAAGTGTACTTACTATGGTATGCAAGGTCATACTATGGATTATTGCTGAGACCTCCAATGAAACCAACATTGGGCTAATCATGTTTCTTATAGTGATAGTGGAAATTCTACTCCGAGTTCAATACTCGTTGCTACACCTCAATAACCAGCTACCACAACTGATTGGTGACTATCTTGCAAGAGTATTTCAAACTTAGTCAACCACAATAGTCTAGTGCTTCCTCATCTAATACTGCCCACTCTTACGCATTCAGGTATTGCAATGTCTTGCTTCCCAGGTGTTTGGGTCTTCTTCTCCTTGGGCCATTGATTTTGGAGCCTCAAATCACATGACCGAACTCCAGGTGTGCTCTCCTCCATCCAGTATACTTCTTCACAGTGTGTAACATTAGCTGATGGCATTACATCTTAAGTGTCTGGTCTAGGTTCTGCTTCTTCTAGTCCATTTCTTTTCATCTTTAGTTTTTTATGTTCATAAGTTTCCTTAATCTCATGTCTGTTAGTAGACTCCCCAAATCTTTGAATTGTTTTGTTACATTGTATTCTTCCTTTTTGTGTTTCAAGAGCACAAGATGAAAAAGAAGATTAGTGGGGAGCGTGAGTCTGGTGGTGTATACTATCTTGATGGTGGTGGAGAGACAATTATGTTTCAGACGACCTTGCTTACACCGCATTAGTGTCATTGTCGACCTGGACTTCTACCCTTACGTTCATTGCAATTGATGATTCTGTTCTTGAGTAATGTGTCTAAATTAAATTGTGAGTCGTATCAATTAAAGAAACACCATTGTGTTTCATTTCCATCTAGGATTATTCCTCGTGTGTCAAGTCCTTTTCTTTAGTTCATTCAGATGTTTGGAGTCCCATTAGGATTACCTCTCGAAATTACTACATTTGTTGATGATTATTCAAGAACGACGTGGTTATATTTGATGAAAGACCGTTCAGAACTTTTTCTATATTTCAATTATTTCATGCTAAAATCAAAATTCAATTTGGTTTGCTTGTTCATGTATTTTGATCTGATAATGCAAAAGAATATGATTCATTGTCGTTTTGTTCTTATCTTGAATCTCATGGTATTTTCCATCAAACTTCATGTACCCATACACCTCAACAGAATAGGGTAGCCGAAAGGAACAATAGACATTTGCTTGAAGTTACCAGGGTTCTTTTATTTTGAGATAAAAGTACCTAAAATCTTTTGGAGTGATGCTGTTCTTACATCATGTTATCTCATCAATAGTACGCCAATGTCAGTTCTTCAAGGTCAGTCTCCACATTCCATTCTATTTTCGGACAATTCATTATTTGCCTTGCGTCCACGAGTTTTTGAGTATGTCTCTTTTGTTCAACGCTTGGGTCTTGGATTTGATAAACTTGATCCCCGTGCTATTAAAATTCATCTTTTGGGATATTCTTGTACCCAAAAAGGATATTAATGTTATGACCCTGTATTTCATAAAAACCTTGTTATCCAAATGTTACTTTCTTTGAACATATTCCATTCTTTTCTAATAAGTTTCCTTTGGTTGAGTTTGAGTTTCCAGCTCTTCTGCTTCCAATTGAGGTTAGTGGTTTTTCTTCGTCAGATATGCAGGTTTAAATGGCTCCACCACTTTGCACGTGTGTACGCCATAAGCATCTTACCTCCAATCAAGTACAGGCTCTAGACTCTTGTCCTCTACTGTTGGCTTTGCCGTCGACAGATCCTCCATCATCTTCCTCGTCTTCAGATCTCCCTATTGTTTTACACAAAGGTACACATTTTGTATCCAACACCATCTTCCCAAGGTTGTGTCTTTTGCTCACTTGTCTCAATCTTATCGTGCATTTTTTGCGTTTATTTCTTCTATATCTATTCCCAACAGTGTTCAGGAAACCCTTTTTGTTTGGTTGACGAATGCAATGTGATTGAGATAAATGCTCCACTCAAATGGTACGTGGGAACTTGTCTCGCTACCTTTGGGAAAGCAGGTAGTTGGTTGTAGGTGGATCTACACCATGAAGTTTATCCCTGATGGACCTGTTGAACGGTTAAAAGTCTATCTTGTTGCCAAAGGCTACTCTACGGTGAGACTTTCTCGCCCATTGCTAAGATTGCTTTAGTTCGCGTTATGATCTCTTAAGCTGCTGATCTGGGTTGGCCATTGTTTCAGATATATGTGAAAAATGCCTTCTTGCATGGTACCTTGCAAGAGGTGTATATGGGCCCCTCTAGGATTTGTTGCTCAAGAAGAATTTGAAAGTGTCTACCGCTTGAAAAAGGCAACTTATGGGCTGAAGCAATCTCCACGAGCCTGGTTTGCTCACTTTAGTGAAGTTGTATTCAATTTAGGGTGGCATCAGTGCCAATCTACCACTCTGTTTTTACACGAAAGAATGAAAAAGGAACCATCATGTTGGTGGTATATGTGGATGATATTGTGATGACGAGATAATAGAGAAGGAATTCAGCATTTAAAATAGTTCTTACAGTAGAATTTTCATACAAAAGACCTTGGAAAGCCTTGGTACTTCTTTAGTATTGAAATTGTGATATCGAATTGTAAGACTAGTTTATCTCAGAGGAAGTTTGTTTTGGACCTTTTTGTTGAAACATGTTTATCAAGAACAAAACCAGTAATACTCCTATCGATCCTAATACCAAGCTTGTGATCAATCAAGGGACTTGTTTGATGATCCGGAAAGATATCGGAGGTTAGTTGGTAAATTGAATTGTCTGACTATCACTAGACCAAATATTTCATTTGCCGTTAGCGTGGTGAGCCAGTTTATGCAGTCACCATGAGTTCCACATTGGGATGCAATTGTTCAGGTGGCGAGGTATTTGAAGGGAGCTCATGGCCGTGGATTATTATATAGGTCTAATGGACATCTCTGTGTAGTTAATTATACAGATGCAGATTGGGTTGGTTCTTCTTCCGATAAAAGGTCTACTACAGGTTATTGCACTTTCCTAAGCGACAATCTAGTGACTTGGAAATAAGAAAACAATCTATGGTTGCCCATTCGAGTGATGAAGCTGAATATAAAGCAATGGCTCATACCACTTGCGAGTTATCATGGTTGAAACACCTCCTTCAAGAATTGGATGTTGATATGGATTCTTCGATGAAGTTTCATTGTGATAATCAAGCACCTATCCGTATAGCTTCTAACCTAGTATTTCATGAACGAACAAAACATATTGAGGTAGATTATCACTTTATTAGGGACAAGGTTGTGTGTGGCGATATTTCTACTCTGTATGTCGATATTTCTACTTTGTACGTGAGGTCTGAAGATCAATTAGCGGATTTGTTCACTAAAGCCCTTTTCAAGAGTCGTATGAATTACATTTGTTCAAGCTGGAGTTACACAATGTTTACTCTCCAGCTTGAGGAGTGTTAAAAGCATTTTTTGTAATGTGCTGGATGTGTAAGGGTATTATTCTTTTTTAGAGTTTTCAATAATATATTATATTGTGGGGAGTCGACTAGGACATTAAGCTAGTTTGACTTCTCTTCTCTCAACTTTTCTTTCTTTTCTCAAAGCTCTAACCTAACTTACAAAATGTATATATGTATACATATCAATATATAACTCTTTAGGAATAGAATTTCCTATGATAGGCAGCCTATACTTTAAAACAACAGATAAATTACAACACCTATGTCAGAAAAAATATAATTCAATGTGACAGCATAAAGTCTCCCGTAAGTATAAGCCCAAAATTCCCACCAATACAAAAACCAGAAGAACTACCTCAATCGTCTTTCCATTGGAAGCTGTGACAATGTCCCCAGGTCTCATGCCAGTACCACTTATCATGTTCTCACAAGCTGCAACAATGAAATGGACCTGGAAACACAAACCTAGCTATGTTCAAAAGAACATCCATCATCATTTTTTATCACTAGAAAACAAACCCTACAGATCCATGGGCTATTGGTTCCCACCGAATGAACAACAAAGAACAACTTGCCTCTACTCCAGGAGGTTTGATCTGACCAATGGCTTTTGCTGCTCCTAGAACTGCTGCAGAGCCTCCCATATCATATTTCATGAGCTCAATTAAACAGCCCGGTCCTGTCTTGATGTTATAGCCACCACTAGTAACATAGATGATGAAATTAACATTCAACAACCCATATAAAAGTAAGCCATCACATGTAAGGGCTAACAACAAGCGGAAATAGTCACTTCCGTCACCCTTTTCTCTGATAAAGTATCACTCCCATAACCGTGCAACAAACCAACAAATAAGAAAGAAGAATAGTTGCATTAGGACAGGAAGAAACACGTTCCTTGTACATGCCTAACACATGGCACACATGTATGGGAGACAATGAGGAAAGGACCCACCAATCAGTAGATGCCACTTAATCAGATGATCCTAAAAGTTCAATCTATCGAATTCTTTAAGACATTCAGAAAGAAATTAAAGAACAGCCCATGAAAAAAAAAATACATAGATTGGATGGTTGCAAACAAACTTGCAACCATCAATTGGGTCAATGTTTGACCAACGAAATCTCCCATATAGGACCCACTTGTGTGCCACATGCATGTACATAGAAAGATGCCATCTTCTTGTCTTTCCCTTTCAATGCAATAATTCCTCAATATTAACCTCTTTTTCTCTTTTTATTCAATTAAGTGTAAACGGAATAACATATTTGTGAAAGAAACACGTTTAATAAAGTAAAATATACCTGTCAAATGTTAATCCTTTCCCAACCAACCCCAACTTGGTTATGACAAGTCCACCGGGAGGTTTATAGCATAAATGGATGAAATGTGGGGGATTCACAGAAGCAGCAGCAACACCCAAATAAGAACCCATTTTCAATTCTTTGCATTGTTCCGCGTCCAATATTGTTGCAGTAAGAACATCACTGTACATGGAAGCAATTTTTGAAGCCTCTTCTGCTAGTACACCTGAGAGATAAGAGTCGAACAAATCCAACAATCAGAAATCTTGCTCGCTTTTGTTCCAAACACCAATAGATACGACAAAAAAAACAGAGTAATTTAGGAATATGTTCCATCAGTAAAGCTGACCCGCCATTGAATGGACTCGATCAAGGATTAAAAGGGGCTGTTATATTGGTATAACGGTCTGGGGACGTTACCGTTTTTTCCGCTATAACGAATTGTAATGCAGAGGGGCAAAAACGAAAAAAAAATGGTGCTAAAATTCAAATTTTGAATTTCACATTTTCAATAAAATTTCTAACGGAAAATAACAGAAATAACGGACTTTTTTAGCACAATTTTTTTCTTAAAATAATGGCTGTTATTTTCTGAGAGTTATAACGAGGGGCAGGTCTGAATCCGTTATAACGGCCATTTTTTTAAACCATGGTCTGGATTGATGAGTTCCTGGCCTAAATGCAGAATATATGGTGATAGGCTGCCTTCTATGTGATGCTTAGGTGCATTGTAAATATGTAAAAGAGGAAAATTGATAAGAGAAACGGGAAAGAGAACTCTTACGAACCAGGGGTGAGCACATTAGCCGGTGCATTAACAAGCTCTTTTGCAAAAATAACCCCAGAGCAAACATTACCCGCATATTTGAGCTTATTCTCTAGTTCAGGTCCAGCCCCAAGACCAAGAATATCCACCGAATTAAGCAACGGCTTCTTTGACTCTGACTTAAACCTATTATCCTCGTAAACCCCCAACACAGTTCCTGGACCAATTAAACCATCCCAATAAGTTCAAGACCAAGATTTCAACAAATACATAACAAGAATCTCAACCTCGACAATTCATCAAACAGATACCAGATGCTATCGCCGAAGCAGTATTAAGCTTCAAATCCGCAGAAAACTCCTCAGAAGAAGCAAGTGCAATAGCAACATTACTTGCTTGGGCAGCCTTTGCTGCAGCTGCAACAGCCTCACCAAGGCCCCGGTAAGCAGTTGTAGCACAGGACATTGTGAATTGCCCGAGTCCAATCAAGCCGATCCTTTTTGAGCCCAGACCCGTAAGCCTGAGCACCATGGACTGCCCAGTTTTCCCAGTGAAGTCCTCCTCCAAGGCGGCTTCGGCCAATTGACCACCCAATTGAGTGTCTAGCTTTCTCAAGATCGAGTTCTCGAACTTCGAGTTCTCGTCCTTGGCCATGTCTGTCTCTGTAACACCAACTGCGAGTATGTCTCCTTTCCATTTCACCAAATCGATCTCTTTCGCAGAAAAAGCAATCTTTCGGGAATTTCCACAAACAGGTATCAGGCAGTTCACAGACCAAGACAAATACTATTCTATAAGGAAGAAACAGATGATTTAATTTGCAGAGAGTCTTAAGGCCTGTTTGGCCAACCTCTTTTTGCACCAAAAAAGAAAAGATATTTTTTAAGATAATCTTTTTTGGGTGTGTGTATTACTGTATTAGGGCTGCAACTCGGGCGGATTGGGGGTTAACCCTAGCCCAACCCAACCCTTAGGGCTATGAACCCTAGCCCAACCTAACCCAAGTTCGAGCATAGATTTTCCAGCCCCAGCCCAACCGATTGTGTTGGTCACTTTCTTAATTTTTTTTATTGGTTGGAAAGGTTATTAAATTTGTTTCAAATTAAAATTGTGTATTGGTCAATACAATGACCGTTATGGTAGCAATTAAATAACAACTTCATTTCTACATCCTTTAAATAAGACCACATTAACAAAATATAATTACATTTATATTCGTCATCTTTGCAGGTTTATTTATACAAGAATTACAAGTTCAAAATTCTCCATATAATATCGTTCCTATAAGGGTCTGTTTGGTACGTGAGAAAAAGAGTTCCGACGGCGAATATTTAGCCAGGCGAATATTATCTTGGCAAAATATTTGCTCATATCAAACATTTAACAATGTTTGGTACGTGTATGAGCTAGCTCACTTCAGCTTACTTCATTTTCTTTCAATTTGAGTGGGTCCCACATATCAAAGTAAGTCAAAAATAGGTTGGGCGAGTGCGGGAACCACATATTATGTCAAAGGATAAAAAAAAAATTATTTTTATCTTTTTTATATATTAAAAAATTAATTTTTATTGAAAATAGTAATTTTTCGACGAGAAAATAAAATTTTCTCACCAAGGCATAATCAGGGTGAAAATATTTTCACAGGGGGGGGGGGGGGTGTGTTCAAATGTTTTCTCGCCGTGGAGGGCAAATATGTGGGCCCAGCTAAATATTATCCGCCGAGGGCGAGTGGCTGCCAAATGCAGCCGGGTGAATATTAACGCGGCTAAATATTTTATTTGCCCGCCGCGGTACGTTACCAAACAGGCCCTAAATGCCAAATAATTAGCTTCAATTACAGATAGTAACACAATTATGAATGGTAACACAAGTTTACAGCAAAACGAGAGCTACACATTAGTGAAACTCGCGGCTTTAGTTAAGACTAAAAATACCTCAATTATCACCAGCATAACAATGAGCTTGTCAACAACTCACCTTCTCATACAGAATTGAAGTCAAGCCAATGGTGTTGTGATGCACCTCTTGCAATGGGTCACCTCCATAGATTTGTTTCAAGCATGTCTTTGATAATATGTGTGTGTGTGTGTGTGTGTGTCGAGCTCGGGTTCAGTTGGACTAGGGTTGAAGCTTCAACCCTAGTCCAACCTTATTTGATCGAGTTGTCAAAAACTTGGCCCAAGCCCAACCCGAGTACTAAACGGGCCAACCCAATCCTAACGTCGAGCCCGCCCAAGTTGCAGCCCTTGTGTGTAAATGTCGTATCACGTGACCTAAACCAAAATAAACAGAATAAAGAATAAAATTATAAATAAGAAAAACAAAAGAAAATCGATATCTTCAAGCAGGGGATTGGGACCTCCTAGACCACTTCAAGGGTGATCAGTTTTCTAAGACAGCTAAATTCTTCTTCCTTGTTCAAATGGCTCATCGATATTTGTAGACCAAAAATAAACCTTAAACCAACCTTACTTGCTAATAAGAAGCTAGAATACGAACCCAAGCCTAAAGGAAATCAAACTCTAAACAACCTTACGAACTAAACCAAATAGGTCTCCTAGGTACCAAATATAGATAATATCAATCTTAATTAAATAATAAAAATATGGGAATTTTTGACATACCCCCCCATGTTATCTTTAAAATTTGACATACCCCCCCACAATTTGAAAAAGCTTACATACCCCCCTATGACTCGGTCCACAGTCATTTGACCAGTGTTGACCCGAGTTGACCACCAAATTTTGTATTAAAGGACAAAAGTGCCCTTGTCTTCAACTTTAGAACAAGGGTTTGGGTTTAGACCAAAACCCAAACCCCAAATCAAACATGAAAAGAGGAGATTAAAAATAAAAATTAAAACCCATGTTGGTAAACTTGATATTTTTTTTTATTTTTTGATGAATTAAGCAAATATTGAGAAGAAAAAACCTCCAAAAAATAGATAAAACTCATGAAGGAATATTTTAAAATTGAGAAAACCCATCTTTCCAAAATCCACATCTCAAAAGTTTAAAATATCAATTGCTCTGTCTTGTTTTTCATTTATGCTAATGAAAATTTTAAAACTAAAATTTTATGTTGTTTGTTTGTTTATTTATTATTACCTTGGGTTTTAAATTATTGCCGGAGTGGTGGCCGGCTAGCCATGAGACTCCGGTTGGTTGGTCTCTGGTGATGGACGGCCAACCCTTTGGAATCTCTTGGCTGGCCGTCCACCACAACCGTTTGATTTGGGGTTTGGGTGCCCAAAACCCTTGTTCCAAGGTTGAAGACAAGGGCATTTTTGTCATTTAATAAAACATTTGGTAGTCAACTCGGGTCAACACTGGTCAAATGATAGTGGACCGAGTCATAGGGGGGTATGTCAGCTTTTTCAAATTGTGGGGGGGGGGGGGTATGTCAAATTTTAAAGATAACATGGGGGGGTAGTCAAAAATTCCCTAAAAATATTTCGACCGCCTCCTTAAATAACCCTTTCCCAAGTGGTGTCTTCCATGCCCAGTCGAGCCCATTCATTATACATACATATTACATTTAAAATAGAAAACCCTAAACTTTCATCTCTACCCATTCTTTTTCTCTCCTCTTAGGGTTAGTGTTTCCCTCACCCTTACATTGTTGCCCGTCACCATTGCAGCCGCCACCGTATGTCTTCTTTCCTCCCCGTCTTTCTCTTTTCATCCCTCGATCTTCTCTCCCCTCTCCATCTCTCTTCTTTCCATGTCTCTCCTCTCCATCTCTCCTATCTCTCTTTCTCTCTCTTCTCTACATCTCCTTCCTCTCCATTTCTCTCACCCCTCTTTCTCCCACCAACCAACCCGATCAGGTTGACTCTCAGACCCAACCCGCCCAAGTTGCAGCCCTAATAATTGGTGGGATTACACCCTAAGCTACAATATCCATGGTTGGATTTAAGCCTTTAGAGATGGGTGGTGCCATTAGGCAATTATTCACACTCACAATTAGAGATGGGTCGATGTCACTCTTAACACAGTAGAGGCTTTCTGCAATTTGGATAGCGCTCCTCTTAGGTCTTCACATTGAGAAAACATTCGTTGGCCCCGGGGGACTTCAAACTCTGATGTCCCCCTCCCAAAATGTCTGACAAGTACCCCTTTTTTACCACTAACCAAGGGCTTAACCAGGGTTGAGTTAAGGGATTGGGGTACTTGTCAGACATTTTGGGTGGGGAGACTTCAAAGTTTGAAGTCCCCTGGGGCCAGCGAAAATTTTCTCTCAGATTTGGAGGGGCCTAACCGAGTCCATAAAGCGAGAGTAAATTACGGCCACGTTATATTGCTAACGGTCTTCTCCATCCATTGATATCATGGTACAACATCCCCCATTAGGGCTGTCAACGGATATTTTTCGAATTGGATATAACCATATCCGAATTCGAAAAAAAAAATCCAATTTTCCAATTTGATTCGATATCCGACAGATATTTCCGAATTAATATTTGAATTTGAATCCAACTAACATATCAAGTATCCAATTCGTCTGATAAGTATTCAGATATACATATAATAAATTATTATATTTATATATATATATATATATATATATATATATTAAATATAATTATTATTTAAAATAAATAATTATATTTATTTTAGTAATTATATTTAGGGAATTTTTGACATATCCCCCTCCGCCCACAATTTGAAAAAGCTTACATACCCTTATGATCATCGGCGACCAACCCATTGGAGTCTCTTGGTCGGTTGACAACCACTCAATGAACAATTTTAATTCTAAAATCTTATTTTTATCTTTTCTTAAATTATTGGGTTTATAAATTGCTCACTGAAGTAGTGGTCGTCCAAGCATGAGACTCCGGTAGGTTGAAGCCCATCTCTGGCAACCAACATACTGGAGTTTTGTGACCAGCCAACCTCCACTCTGGCAAACTTTTAATTCTAAAATATTATGTTTTTTCTAAAACATTGGATTTTTTAATTGTCACTGGAGTGGTGATCGACCAACCATGAGACTCCAGTGGTGGATTGGTCACCGATGATGGGTAACTAACCCATTGGAATCTCTTGGCTGGCCATCCACCACCGCCGTTTGATCTGGGGCCCAAACCCTTGTTCCATGGTTGAAGACAATGGCATTTTTGTACTTTAATAAAAAATATTGGGTAGACAATGATCAAATGACAGAGTACCAAGTCATAACAGGTTTGTCAGCTTATTTCAAATTGGGGAGGGGAGATATCAAATTCGAAAGATAACGGGTATGTTCAAAAATTTCTTATATTTATACACATGGTACACTCTTAGAGATCACTGACCGTATCGATGTTTGGCCCGTCCTTAGGTGGGCCTAAATACAAAATATCAGCTTGATTAATGATTTTTAAGGATTTGATGTGAGTGGTTTTCATTGATTGATTTTTAACCGCAGATTTTGAGCATTATTTGGAGTACTCAGATCCAAGGGTTGGAAATCACTAATCAGCCTGATCTTGGGTACATATGTCCACATAGGGAAGTACAAACATCCATACAGGCAATGATCTCTAAGAGTGCGCCACGTGGCTTATACTATGGTCCCTTATGGAGGTCGGATGTACCCCAACACAAGGTTTAAAGGGGACCGTTATAATGGTATAACGGATTGGGGGCATTACCGTTTTTTCCGTTGTAACGAAGAAAAACACTGAGGGGCAAAAACAGAAAAAAATGGGAAAATAATGGATAATAATAGAAATAACGGGAAATAACGGGAAAAATAGAAATAACATAAAAAATGGAGCTGAAATTCAAATTTTAAATTTGTAAAATTTGAATTTCAAAATTTCAAAAATGAAAAATAATAGAAAAAAACGGAAATATAATGGAAAAAACGAAAATAACGGCCGTTTTTTTTCACAAAAATTTCCAGAAAATAACGGTCATTATTTTCGTTATAACGGAAAATAACGGCCGTTATTTTCGTTATAACGACCGTTATTTTCTGGGAGTTTTAACTGTCCATAACATAACGGGGTAGGTCCGAATCCGTTATAACGGCCGTTGTTTTTGTTATGACAGCCGTTTTTTAAACCTTGCCCCAACACACCCGAGTGTACCCCAACTCTGGTTTTGGCTTTAAAAGTTTTTGCTTTAAAGTTTAAAGTAGTCGAGGCATAGGCATTTAATTGTCACGTGTGGGTGGCAATCCCGGTTGTTGCTTTATAATAGTTTAGATAATATATTAGATCGGATATTATAGAATCAAATATATTGATATCCAAATTCATAATCGAAAAAGGAAAAAGGTGTTCGAATATAAAAAATAATCCAAAACTTTTGGATATATAATATACGATTATTCGAATCCGAATTTTCGACTGTCCATTGACACCCCTATCCTCCATCAAGTGGATTGATGCCAAGGCCATAGTCTAATTATTTGGAGTTTTATTGAATTTTTGGAACTGTTCGGCTTTGTAATCAAAGTGTTTGGTCCCAATCGATCTTAGCTACCCATGAATCTATTTTAGGATCTGATCATGTTGATCAAGGAATCGGGACCCCCCTAGACTACTACTTCCTATGGAGTAAAATTTCTGTCACAAGATGTTGCGACCGAAGCCGATCACAACCCATAATAAGAGCCATGTGGCATTCTATTAGAGGGCACTGACCATATGGATGTTTGGCCAGTCCCTCGGTGGACCTGCAAACCAAAAATCAGCCTGATTAGTGATTTACAACGTCTTGTGACAGAAGTTTTACTCCTTCCTAAGCCAAAGCCAAATTCTCCTTCCTTATTGAAATGACCTTTACATCTATTATCTATACTAAAGCTCGACCCTGTTGAGGTGACGCTTTCTACAACTTTTTAACCTATTCCAAAATAACCTACACCATTTTTTAAACATTTTCAAATACCTCTTTGCACTTTTATAATTATTATTAAAAGATAAGGGTATAATAGACTTTTTCCAAGTAAAATGTTACATCTTCAAACTAAAACGTTTCCTTCTAAACATCTCCCTATATACTAATTAAAATTTGTTTCCTAATACATCTCTCTAAAATTTCTTCAATTAAAATCATTAACACGCAATAAAATTCAACGTTCTATCTTCTCTCCTCATAATTTTCTCTCTATATTTATCCCTAAAATCCATCTATTCCCTAAAACCGTTATACCTCTCTATCTCCATTTTAAAGGTAAGTTCATATAAATAACTCAATTCCTTCTAATTTAATATTCTCTATTCCCTAAAACCGTTACACCCCTCTATCTCCATTTTAAAGGTAAGTTTATATAAATAGTTCAACTCTTTCTAATTTAATATCTTCTAAGGGCGTTTTCACTTTTATACAACTCTTTCTTTATTTTATAAAATCTCTCGAGCTCTAAAAAAAATCGTTAAATATTTTTTATTTCTAAATAAAACTCTATCTCTCCCAATACGACTCTCCTCTCCCTCTCCGTCTCTCGCTCTTCAAAATTTTAGATCATAGAGCAGTAGGTAAAGCGAGATCTCTTTTTCTCTAAGGTGCATGTTAGATTTCTTCTATAATTAAATTTACAAGGTGGCTGCTAGAAATTTATTTATTGGATATTTCTCTTTTTATGTTGTGAAAATTTTTATATTTACGTATTTATTTTTTATTATTATTTTCCTTTATATTGTTGACTGTTATAAGATCTTTCTCTTTATATTAAGGTCGAATAGATAAGATATTATGGAATTAAGCCTGTATGACAGTGATTTGGAATCCCTTGCGAATAGTCCGACCAATAGCATAAGGTGAAGTGGGCATACACGGAAGCAATGAGAAGAGATATGAAATGACTCATGCACACATTGATCTATTCGTTTGTGTTGCTGAAGAAATTAAAAGCATAACCAAACTTTTAAGCTTACAATATTGACATCCTATTTTTTAAAAATTTTAATATTGGGCATGCATGTTATATTGGACATTTTTAATACATGTACTAAAAGAAAGCCTTTATTTTTTTATTGTTATTATCTTCTAGTAGTATCTACATAGTAATACTAATTTATATCTAATAATATCTCTCAAAACCATTACATAACGTTATAAATTATATTTGATAAAGGGATACAGGTGCAAACAAAAAATAACGCAAGAAATAGGGCGAGAAATAGCCTTAAAAGTTTTACGGTAATATTGAATTTCTTTTATTTGTTGTTATTTTTTATCACTTTTTGTGTTTTTATTTATTTTCAAGTTTTCTCTATTTTTAATTTTTGTAAATTTTTCTTTTGATTTTTTTAGTTTTATTTGTTTTCTCTTCTTCATATTACGTATTGTGTTTTGTAATTATTCATTTTTTATTTGTTTATTTAGTTTTTCTTTTTATTTGTAATAATAATTTTATTTTATTTGTTGTAATTTTTTATTTTTGTAATTTAGTTATTTAAATTTTTTTGTATTTTTTATTTTGCTGATTTTTTTTTTGTTTTTTCATTATATTTAAATAATTTTTCATTTTCTCTATTTTTATTGGATAACAATTGAGGATCATTAGTTTTCATATTTTATTTTTTCTTAATATTCCCTTTAACCAAGGGATTTAATTGATTTGAATTTCCATATTTAACGTGGAATAGATTTTTATATTTAACTTATTTCCTTCAATATCTCTCTAATCGAGGGATTGTACTTATTATTTACCATAATCCCACCGTCAATGAGATTGTGTGATCTAATCTATTTATATTCATGTTTATCGATGAAAGATATTTACAATATTTTTTTACTTTTAGAATCTTAATATCTTTTGCATATATAAAGATTTTCTCTCCATAAATAATATGTTTGTTATACAAATAAAATAGTTTTATTTTTTTTTTCAACATATGTTCGTCGAATTATCTCTTAAAGAGTTGATTATTCTTAACATTTAAAATAATTATCCATTCTGGAGTCCATTCTAAGAGTTATAGTCCTTAAAAATGATTATCTTTGGTTGTAAGAATATTGAATCTCTCCGATTAACTTTATCAATCGATTTGTAAATATTATTTTAAATAGAAAAATTTGAAATATATCATAATTCTTCAACTCAACTAAACACTCAACAATTCTAGAAGAGCAAAAATTAATTTTTGTTGTGTTATCATTTTTTGTGGTGCCATTTATCATTTTTGATATATACATTGATATAAAAGGTTTTCCTTAAGGAATTGTTTTGGGAGAATCACAAAGATTATTATAAAAAATTTGAAAACCTAAAAAAAATTTCAAAATAATATGTATTTCTAGAAGTTTATCTAATGTTCACGATGTTTTTGAAGTAAATTGACAAATTATCTTGACACCTAAAAGTCTCATAGTAGAGATATGTTCGATTAAAAAAAAAAATTTAAACATAAGAAGAATTCTTTAGGGACTATAAAATTTAAGTTTCGATAATTGTTCTACAAGATTTTTAACAAGTAGAATGTCAGTTTGAAAACTATGGTAACCCGAGGAACAGTTTTAGAAACTTTATAATTAAATTTTAATAAAAATATGATCTATATAATATTTTATTATTATTTAATTATTAAAATTAAAATTATTTTATTTTAAAAAAATTTAAGTTCAAAATCAAACAATATAGTCTAGAATTTAAAAATGTTTGATCAATTAACATTTGGCTTAAAAAAAATCTAGGAATAAAATTTTTAATATATTATCATAGAAAGTTCAAATCATGTTTCTTTAACGAATCAACTTTGACTATATGTAATTCGGTTTGTTTTTGTGTTTTTATTTTTATATTTATGTATCTTCTCAAAAGTAATATTATCTAATGTAATTAATTTCATGTCTGATAAACACGATGAATATTAATTTTTTTCATTGTATATGTATATATAATTATACATGAAATAAAAATTATAAAAATTTATTTTCTTATAATTTTTTTAAATTGTGCCCGTGCTAAGCACGGGCTATTGATTCCTATTAAATATTTATAGATCCAATCAAAATAAACCCTAAACCAACCCTACTTGCTAATTAGAATTCAATTTAAAATAGGAAACAGTGCCATTATGGCTAGCCAAATAGACCTTTAATCAAAATTTATAGATCTTAAAAAGAATAAAAAAAAATTTGAACTTTTTGTAACACCTATTATAAATCTTCTATATTAGTGAAAGCTTCTCGAGTTTTCATTCTTTAGCTCTTGCCCCTTTGACTATTTTTTACCATCGTTGACCAAGTCAAAAGACACCTATATATAGAAGATTTTTTTTTGGTTCTATTGGTCTTTTCAACGACGGCTTTAATGTTTCTGACTCGGTCCATGATGGTCAAAAAAAGTCAAGGTGGCAAGACCAAAAAACTAAAAACTCAAGAGGGTTTTACTAATATAGAAGATTATGTTACAAAAAAGAACTAGAGAGAGAGAGAGAGGTTGAAGGAGGGAGACCTTAGGAACGTCGATGGTCGCAGGCTTGGTGAGGCCAAGAGTGTGTGCCATGTGCACCCGTCTATGAGAACTGAGGAGCGTAGTTTAGCGAGAGTCAAAGAGGTGGGATCAACCAAGGAGAGAAGAAGAGACCACTGCAGCAAGAAAACAAGCACGGCTATCCTGTGTGGGAAGTTCTACTTATTTGATATGGTGGGGGCAAGGAGCATCTGACATCATCAGCCTTAGCATCTCCCTATTGATTAAAGTAACGTCGTTCTTCCTTTCCTTTCTTTCTACGTATACTTTGTTCTTCCTTAACAAATATTCCCTCGTGAATATAATCCTGCACTTGGAAGACAAGTATTTTTTTTTCTACTTTATATAATCATGGACGACCCCGCCTATGTATTAAACGAACAAAATTTATCTACTGGTGGGGCCACCACTTAAATGGGACCATAATCCCAAATTGGAACAAAAGAAGGTTAGCCCTTTTGAATAAGTCTTATATATATATATATATATATATATATTTTCACAACATTTTCTACAACAATTTTGGTGTACCCACATGGAAGATAATCAATAGCTGATTTTTGGTGAGGATGATCTCCTCACCATATAGATCACTCCTACCAAAAATCAGCCCATTCTGAAATTTCTAACCCCATCAAGTGTAGTCTTCACGTTAACGGTAAAAATAGACGGTCCATAATTCTTCAACTTCTAAATCAGTCTACAAATGTCAGAATGATTTGAACTTTTGTGAGGATGATCTCCTCACCATAGAGACCATTCTCGCCAAAAATCATCCAATTCCAAAACTTATAATTTATATATTGGCTCACGCCAACCCGACAGAGCATTTGCCAAAATCGGGTGTAACTGACTGAGATACACCATCCAGTTGGGGGATAAGATTTCAGCCCTTCTTTATTGAAGCCTATAAGAGGGGAGACAACACTGAGCTCCCTATATATATACTGCACTACCCAACAAAGCATTTGCCAAAATCGGGTGTAACTGGCTGAGCTACACCATCCAGTTGGGGGATAAGATTTCGGCCCTTCTTTATTGAAGCCTATAAGAGAGGAGACAACTGAGCTCCTTTGTTATATACTAGTGGGTGACCCATGCCCACGACCCGACAAAGCATTTTTCAAAATCGGGTGTGAGTGGCTGAGATCCAATGTGTAGTTGGGGGATAAGATATCGACCCTTCTTTGTTGAAGCCTATAAGGGGGGAGACAACCGAGCTCCCTTATTACACAAACAGAGCTTTATTTCTAAAATTATGGTGTACCTAAATGTGGATTTCAAAATTTAAACCCAAAACATATCTTTCCTTTTGGTTTCTAGGATTGGTAATTAAGATTTCATTGATTCTAAAATATCTTATTTCCTTTTCAGTTTTTACTCTCATTCGGCCATTCCTTTTTTTGTTTTAGGGTTATTGGCTCCTTCTTCTTTTTCACTCTCTCTGTTTCTTTTGTTTTGGAGTTTGGAGGACAGTAGCCCACAACGGTAATCACTAATCGATACATTTTTCTCTTGTTTAATTTTATTGTTTTACTTTTATTTATTTATCTTACAAAAGTTTTAATGTCATAATAGTTACCGTCATGACATTTATCAGATGGTTATGATCATCTAATCATGCTAATATTGGACTAAGATACTCCACCATGAGGCCCACCCATTGGACAATCAGATTGATATGAAATGTGCACTCATGTGAACACCGCTGCCAAGATGACTTGTGTTTTGGAGATAATGCATTTTACGCAAAAAAAAAAAAAAACATTAATTAAGCACTTCAAATGCATATAAAAAACTCAAAATTTTGTTTTAGGTCCATGTGCACCTTGTTTAAAAAAAATTATTATCTCCAAAATATAAGGCAGAATCGTGTTTAAAAAAAAATCACATTTTTTCTCTCTTTCTCTCACCATCCATATGTACGCGAGTTGTTTCTTCAAGTCACAAAGGAACTAGTCACTTGAAGAAACATTTGGGGAGATGTACAAGGAGAAAAACAAAAGATGTACATCAACATATGATATCAGCAACAACAAAAAGAGATGGAACTCTTCAATCAAGAACTTTAAGTTTGATCAATTACGGAGTAGTTTGACCTTTCATAGATGATCATTAAGCATGAATATCAATTTTTCATGGTTGATCATGAGTATTTTTTAATATTCTTGAACAATCTTTAGCCAATTTTTAATCATGTTACGTGAAACACAATCAAGGCTGATGTCATGGTTATTTACAAAAAAGAGAAGGAAAAGTTAAAAAAAAATTGTTGGATAAACTTTATTATCGAGTAAGTTTTACAATTGATACGTGGTCATCTAGTAATAATAATTCATATTTATGTTCTACTACTAATTTCATTGACGATGAATGGACATTGCAAAAGAGAATCTTGAATTTTGTAGTGGTAAAAACTTCTCTTACAACATAATTTTTTTTTTAAAGTTATTATGAATTTCTTACTTGTTTGGAACTTAGATAAGAAGTTGTTCACCATTATTGTGGACAATTGTACCACCAACGATGCACTAGTTATGAGGATGGAGGATTTTCTTGGTCAAGATGGATTGCTTGTGTCAGGTGGGGAGTTATTTCATGTATGTTGTACTGCCCACATTCTTAACCTCGTTGTCCAATATGGTTTATTGGTGATAGAGGGTGTGATCTTCAAGATTTGATAAAGTGTCAAATATGTTAGACTAATGCCTAAAAGGAAACAAAAATTTTAAGTTGCAATAAATCAAGTAAAAATTACTAACAAGAAAAAAAAATGTATCTTGACATTTCAACAATATGAAACTCTAATTTTCTTATGCTTGATGTTGCATTGGAATACAAAGAAGCATTTTTCATTTAGAACAACATGCATGAAAATGATTTCAAGACAACACCGTTTAAAGAAGAGTAGGAAAAGGGTAAGCGTGATTTGTAACTATTTGAAGATCATTTATGATACTATGAATTCTTTCTCAGATAATTTTAAATTTGTAAATATGAATCTTTAAATTTTTTATATTAAGTATCTAACTATATATATATTTGTGAAATTCATTTAAGCTTGATTGAATGGTGTTAGAGTGATGACATATATGTTGCGATGATAGCAAAGACCATGTAGAGAAGTTCACAAAGTATTGGAGTGTTTGTAGCTTGGTTTTGGCAATGGCCTGTGATTCAAGTTGAAGCTTATGGACTAATACTACAACCTCATATATGGTATTAATGATGCTACGTTACAATTCATGAAAATACAAAAAGAGATAATTGATCTTCATTCTGAATATGCAGCTCACTCGACGTCAAATTTGGTTAATAGCCAAACTTCAACTTTGAATGCAATCAAAACCTACAATAGTCTTTCTTCATGTGAACACATCAATTCCAATGTTAACAAGTATAAAATGTTAGAGAAGTGGTACCTTCATGAGGGTTATGGTATCTTGATGCACAAATTAGAACTAGAGCATTATTTGGAAGAACCCACATTCCTTAAAAAACTAAGAATTAATGATATTGAATTACTAGAAGATAAATAGTCCCAAGTATCATATATTGTCATGATTGGCTCGTGATATTCTTATAATTCCAACATCAATTATTACATCAGCATCGACGTTTGACACTGGTGGTTGGGTACTTGATCAGTATCGTAGTTCCATGCTTCCAAATACTCTAAAGGCTCTTGTATGTTCACAGAATTGGCTACTACCTAGACCACAAGGTAAAAAAAAATTACAAGTCAAGTTTTATTATTTGCCTTTGTGTATTTTTTTCCCTTCTAATTATATTTTATAACTTAATTTGTTTATTAGTTGCTACACCAATCTCCACCTCTGTTAGTGGGCATGAGAACTCTGACGTGGAAATGAATTTATAATTTTACCATGTTAAGTAAGGAAAATATTTTTATTATTATTATGACTTCAAAAACCTTGATCCATATTTTAATTATTTATTATTATTATATTTGCATGTCATCTAACCGATAAGTAAGGATGTCAATGGATTGGGTTCGAGTCGAATTGGTGTTAATCTGGTATTGATCTGATAAGAAATCTAATCGATCCGAACCCTATCTATTGATAGCCCTACCCATAAAAAAATCATAAAAATTCTACAACCTTCAATAATCCATCAAGGTCTTTGAAGTAACAACCAATCCAATTAGTTTAAGTTTGATAAATATCATTAATTATCACTTCACTGCGTTCCTTCCAACTTACAAAAAATTAAACTAGCAAAAGAAAACAAATGATAGAAAGATAATCCCAAATCTTAACCATGCCACCATCAAAATCATCTTAAAAGCAATAGTTGCCAATGTACAATCGCCATATATCCATCTAACAACTTACAATCCAACACAAAAATAAAGAATATACTATTACAATTAACATCCTATTTCAAAAAAAAAGTAACATTAATAAGAATTTATGTTTAATATAAAAATATTTTTCTTACCTAACATGGTGAATTATGAATTTTTTTCTACATCAGAGTTCTCATGCCAACTAGTGGAGGTGAAGGTTAGTATAATAACTAATAAACAAATCAAGTTATAAAATATAATTAAAAGGAAAAAAAAATACACAAAGGCAAATAATAAAATTTGACTTGTAAAAATTATTTATTTATTGTGGACTAGGTAGTAGCCAATCATGTGTGAACATACAATAGCCTCCAGAGTATCTAGAATGAAACTACGATACTGATCAACACCCTACCACACTAGTGTTAAACGTCGTTTGTGATGCAATAGTTGATATTGGAATTGTAAGAACATCACTAGCCATTCTGGACAGTATAGGATACTTGGGACTATTTAATTTATCTTTCACCAATTCAATATCATTAACTCTTAGTTTTCTAAGGAACCAGTCTAGTTCTAGTTATAATTTGTGCATCAAGATACCACAACCCTCATGAAGGTACCACCTCTCAAACTTTTTCTACTTATTAACTTTGGAATTGATGCATTCACATGAATAAAGACTATTTAAGGTTCCAACTGCATTCAAAGTTGAAGCTTGGCTACTAACAAAATTTAACGTCGAATGAGCTGCATATTTAGAGTGAAGATCAATTATACATGTTTGCATTTTCATGAGTTGTAACATAGCATTATTAATACCATATATGAGGTTGTAGTATTACTCCACAAACTTCAACTTGAATCATAGATCAATGATAACAAACATTGCCATAACCAAACTACATATACTTCAATACTTTTTAAACTTTTCTTTCATGTTATCTACCATAGTCTTAACAAATACGTCATCACTTCGACATCATTCAATCAAACTTAAATGAATTTCATATACCTCAGAAAAATATATGCCTACAGTTGGATACTTGCTATTTGAGTAAAAAATAAAATAAAAATAAATATTTTTACAGAAAAATATATATGAATACATAAAAGAGTATAAAAAGCATTAAAAATTTTAAAGATGCATATTTGCAAATTTAAAATTATCTAAGAAAGAATTTGTAGCATCATAAAAGATCTTCAAACAGTTACAAATCACACTCGTCTTTTATCACTCCTTCTTAGACAGTGTTGTCTTAAAATCATTTTCACGCTATTGTAAACGAAAAAATATTTTTTTATATTCCAATGCAACATCAAGCATAAAATAAGTTTCATCTTGTTGAAACGTTAAAAACACTTTTTCTTGCCTGTAATTTTTACTTGATCCATTGCAACTTACTTTTTTTCCTTTTAGGTGTTAGTCTAACATATCTGACGCTTTCTCGAATCTTAAAGTTTAATTATATCCTCTATCATCAATAAACCATCTTGGACAATGAAGTTAAGAATGTGGGTAGTACGTTGTACATGAAATAACTTCCCACCTGACACAAGCAATCCATCTCGACCAAGAAAATCATTCATCCTCATAACCAATGCATCGTTAGTGGTACAATTGGTCAGAGTAATGATGGACAACTTCTTATCTAAGTTCCAATCAAGCAAGCAATTTATGATCAAAAATTCTTATGTTATATGAGAAGTTTCCACAGTACCACTAAAAAATTCAAGATTGTCTTCTGCGATGTCCATTCATCATCAATGAAATGAGCAGTTAAACTTAAATATGAATCGTTATTACTAAATGAGTACATATCAGTTATAAGACTTACTCGACAAGAAAGTTTATCTAATAACTTATCCAACTTTTCCTTCTCTTCTTTGTAAATAGCCATGACATCAGCCTTGATTGTATTTTGTGTAACAAGATTAAAAATTGGCTGAAGATTATTCAAGAATATTCAAAAATACTCTTGATGAACCATGAAAAATGGGTACTCATGCTCGATGATCATCCATGCAAGGTCAAATCTACTCCATACTTGATCAAACTTAAAGTCCCTGATTGAAATAATCATATCTTTTTGGTTTTTTGTTGCTGATATCATCTGTTGATGCAAATCCTTTTTTTCCTCCTTGCACATCTCCAATGTTTCTTCAAGTGACTAGTTCCTTTGTCATTTAGGCTGCGTTTATTTTTTTTTTCACACGTATTTTTGGACGTGCGCACTTTGAATTTGCGCACATTCAAAAACACGCGCGAAAATCAGTTATGTACATTTGTTTGTATAAATGATGGTGGATGTTGCATCTGATTCAGTGTATAGCGTTGCATTGTATAAAATTATAAATACATGTTTCCAGACTGCCACACGTACTCGAATATTTTTATACGGTTTAGATATACATATAATATATTATATATTTTATTAATATATTAATAATTATATTATTATAATAAATTCTATTCTTATTATAATATAGGGTAATTTATTATTACCCCATTGAGTTTTAAAAGTAAATCGTGTTGCCCCCTTTACTTTGCAAGTGTCGTACTACCCCTTTGACCGCAACCCACCATCGTTGATTCATACTAAACACACAAGTCCGCTAATAGTAATGTCAAGAAGACTATTTTTGCCCTCATTTTTGTTAAACACTTGCAGCTTTCAATGTTGCTTTAGCTCCGGAAAGAAATTCTATCTGGTTTTGCATCCGGCGGTGAGAGCCCATTTGGAGGTAATGGGTTGAATCTCTTTGCATGTACCCAGGATTTGAAGACAGATGCAAGGGCCCAAAGGATAATGGGGCTTGAAAAATGCTAGATCGAAAATATCTGTTGCAAACAAGATTCACAAAAGGGAAATACATCCTAATCGCCAATAAACATCTCCATCCCTTTATGCCTTTGAAAACATAAAGTCATTTGTTTGATATACTTTAATGATCAAACGAAAAGACATTTGTTTGATCTCCGGCATCCAAACTAGCTTGAAAGACATTTGGGTTTATCTTAAATGTACAGAAATAGATTGAAATCTGTCTTGGATTCGATGGTAGAGATTTACACACAAAACCCATGTTGTTTGCACTGTTGATCTTTCCTCGATTCACAATTTCTGAGATTTCTACGATGACTCACTGTTGACCTTTCCTCGATTCACAATTTCTGAGATTTCCACGGTGACTCGCCATTTTAACGAAGGGGAAGTACTAGGTAGTGACTCAAAGACTAGCGACTCAAGAGGTGTTCACTATCACCTGGATAGTGACTCAAAGACATTGATTTGATCTGGCAAATTTTACAACAAAGAAACTTACATTTTCCTCGGAATCTAATAACAAAGATGAGGGCAAAATAGTCTACTTAACATTACCATTAACGAATACTGTGTTTAGTGTGAATCAACGACGGTGGCATGCTGTCAAAGGGGGTAGTGCGGCGCAAAGTTAAGGGAGGTAACACGATTTACTTTTAAAACTCATGGGGGTAATACTAAATTACCCTATAATATATTATATAATAATATAATAATATTATTATAATAATAATAATATATTATTATATAATATTAATAGTATATTATCATATAATTATAATATTATTATCTTATTATTATTATATTATATAATATAATATTACAATATATTATATATATTATTTTATTTAATATATAATATATACAATATAGTAAAAATCCTTATTTTAATATAGTGTGATGCACCATAAGTATGCCTTATGGTACAACAACACGTGTTGCAACATGCAATTTCATTCATGTTCCAATTCTCAGGGGGGTGAGAGTTGTAATACGCGCCTTAGCGCACATTGAGGGCCCTGATGCACATTGTGAGTCCTGCACATTGGTTAATGCAACAAACTTCTAACAATGCTTGCAAAAAAGCCACAACTTCTCCTTCCACAGTTATGTTCTTATCAAAATCCATCCACACCTAAGACCTCAATTTTTGTTTTCCATTAGAAGATGGATATGATGTGTTCACACTATCAATTGTATTAGTACCACCCACATCAACCATAGTAGTAGGCGTAGACATCACATAAAAAGTTATAACAATTCTTACGAATTCAAATCACATTACTTCTACAATTAAAAGGTATTTTAAGAATATAATAAAAATACAATAACAAAACTAAAAATTAATGTAATGAATTATCCACAAAATGGGTCTAAAATCAAAGTTATTTAAGTGATACAACACAATCAGCTATTTAACATCATTTTTTATACTGTTTGAGAAAAGTTTTAGACATCAATTGTGTGGTGGGTTTGTACGACCTGCATGAAACCTAAATTGTAGTTTTGTTTTATATTTGTTGATGACCTATCTAAATTATAGATATGAATTTTCTCGTTAAAATGCAGCTTTAGTCACAACTTCAAGTTTTGATGATCATTGAGGCCATATCTGGACTTCAATTTAGTAATAGTACTCCCTTGATCACCAAATCATGCATACTGTTAGTGTATCAACATATAATCATTCAGGGAGGTAAATGAGAGGAGTGTGAAACAAGAAAAATCATATTGAAACTGTGTACATCACGAGTCATGACATCCAAAACTAATATCTACTTCATTAGCCTAACATAAATTATGCTATTCCAAAAGCTACATAAATCAAAAAGAAAAACGATGAAGTGCAATCAACTTGCATACACATGGATTGTGAGAGAAGAAAAATTGTGATGATTTTTTTAAACACGGTTATGCCTCATGTTTTGGAGATAAGGCCTTTTTATTGAACACAATAAACATGGACCTAAAACAAAGTTTTTTTTTTATTCATTTGAAGTGCTTAATGGTTTTTTGCATAAAATGCCTTATCTCGTCATCTTGGCAGCCCTATATATCGGTATTCACAAGTGCACATCTCATATCAATCTGATTGACCAGTGGGTGGGCCTTATGGTGGAGTATCTTAGTTTAGAATTAGCGTGATTAGATGATCATAACCATTTGTTAAATAGAATTTTACTTAGGCTTTGTATGGTTGACCTGACCATAACCATCTAATAAATGTCATTTTAGAATCAATGAAATCCTAACTACCAAACCTAGAAACAAGGAAAGATATGTTTTGAGTTTAAATTTTGAAATCCACGTCTAGGTACATAATTTTAGGAGATAAAGCTTACCAGTGAAATCAAAATCTTAGTTGTCATTCAAATTAGTAAAAAAGATTCTATATATATCGGGTCAGTATCGAATCAGAACAGGGTTGATGTGGCATTGATCTGATAGGAAAAAACCAGGTTCCATGCCGAATTTTATTGAATTGGATCTCTAGTCGATCCGATCCATTGATAGCCTTACCGTTAGATTTGTTGGCTATAAAATTCTATTCAAATACTCACTATAAAGATGTTCAATTTTGTGATGATCCATTTTTATGTTTATTTTCTTCCAAAGTATGCATGTACAGGTGATCTTTTTTATTCGTATACAAATTATAACAGGTTTAATCTAAGAAATTGTAGTTATATAGACATGTTGAAATTGTAGTCTCTCTCTCTCTCTCTCTCTCTCTCTCTCTCTCTCTCTCTCTCATCATTCAATTTTTCAAGTGTAAGTCTTCTAACTGCTACCATGTTGGTTTTACTGCTCTCCATGATAGTTCAATTGAAATGGTTCATAGTTGGTGGGATTTTAATGAGCTGATTCCATGGTAGCTAACTTAATTCTTGTTGCCTGAACTTTGAAGGAGCAATAGGTGGGGATTCCTCGCACTTCTGGCTTAAATGTGAACATATCTATGGGTAGATGAGGATGATGTTTCAATATAATATAAAACTTAGAGGTTAAGAAGTCCTAAATAATGGGTTTTATGAATATCGTTTTCCCCTTCTTCACTTAATTTGGAACATGTTTTGGTTAGTCAGTGAGGCATTAGACATCCTGCATTTAGAATGTGTTGTGAAATGAGTAAAGAAATTACATCTTGCTCAAGTTTCAATTTATTTTGGCTCAAACACAAGAACGTGATATGTGGAACATGTTTTGGTTAGTCGGTGAGGCATTTACCCTTTCATTTTCTTTTTCCTTCTTCTTTTCATTCCTTCGATTTACATGGTTGGCTGAAAGCATTTTTGTCGACAAATTTATTAAAATTTATTTCATTTGATTTCTGCATTTTCTACACAGGTCACAGGTATATAATATTTAAAAACAAAATAGGTATTTAAAAATAAAAAACTTTTAGTGGCAACCACCCTTGGCCGTCCCTATATGACCCTTTTAGCGACGGCCAGACCTTGACCGCCGCTAAAAGTGTCATATAGCGACGATCAATGGCTAATTGCCGCTGGCATTTATCCTCTGGCCTTCTGTGAATATGGTATTAACCATGACTTTTTGGTCATTGGAGAGGCACTTTTAGCAGCGGCCAATTCTTGGGTTGACCGTCACTAAAACCTTTAGCGACGGTCAGTGCCGGCCGTCGTTAAAATCTTTACTAGCGATTTTTTAAACCTATAGCGATGGCCACTGCCGCAGCTAAAAGTCTTATTTTTTGTAGTGCCTTTTGCTTTTTCAGTTTTGAATTTGGGAGCGGATGAGTAGAAACAAAAGGGAGATGATTAGAATAAAATAAAATAAAAATTAAAAATGTAGAGGATATAGTTGTCTTTTTTATTTTAATATTAAGTGGGAAGATTTGGGAAATTGATGGGGCAATGAAAACTTGCCTAGAGATGCACCTAATGGAAGTTATGTTGGAAATGTCGTGGATTGAAGTTTTCCACACCTCTTCTATGAAAAACTGGGTAGTGATGCTTCTTTGATAATGTTCTTACCCTTGTCATATTTTTTGGTTGTTGATTGGAATTAATCACCCATCTTGATGAGAAAATAGTTTGGGAAGATGATATAGAATCATTTTGAGCTACATCAATCTTTTCTTCAATAGTGTGCTTGTATACAATGAGAAAAATGACGACACCACTTTTGAAGAGTATGTCATCTGCAACACAGATTACAGTGAGAAGAGGAAGGAGGGAACCAATTCAACTTCTACATAACCTGATCTTTATGGATTCATGGAAAAGGAATTTCTCACCATTGGTGACATAAGGTTGACATCGAACTCTTTATCGAACTTCTCAGCCGCATTGAGTCTGTGTTAGAGCCCTTTATTCTTGCAGCAGCGCTGCGTTGAGTCCCACCATTACATCACTAATATCATAGCCATTTTAGTTCTTGATTTTCTCTCCATTTTTGTGCCATTTTCGAGCTTATTTTTTGGGGCTAGATGGCTCACATCAAAGTGGTATTAGAGCTACTGTTGCACCTTCGGTTGGGAGGTTGCGTCAAAGGCAGAGGTGCAACAATGGCTCCAATACTACTTTGATGTCGAGCCAAAATAGCCCAAAAAATAAGCTCATAAATGATGGGAGAAATTTAAGAACTAAAATGGTGATGTAGTGGCATGACTCCGCACCGACCAAATTAACTCAGCAGTAGTCAAAAATACAGGTGGCTCTCCGCAGACACAAACGCAGCTGAAAGGATTGACAAGATAGGGATAAACCAGAGTTGTTTCCTAACTAAAAATATTTTCACACTCATCAAACACCTAAAAATACTTATTTTCCTTAGAAAATCATTTTCTGCCTTTTTTTTTTCCAGTGAACCATAGAGAGCCTAAAAGTCGTACTGATAATTCTAAAAATGCTTAGTGATAAGACACCCAATTCCGAATATAATCAAACCACGGCCATTGCTGACATCTCACTAGATAGTGTAACAAATATTTTATAGACAGTAGAAGAATATGGCAGTAGAGCAGAGCAAAATGTCTGTTGTAAATATAGAAATCATATTAATTAAAGTAAAACCTCAAGTACATGGAATAATGTAGTAACAAAAATGCGTTTTGATCCATGCTCAGAAAAGATCCCCTTGGATTATCACTGTAACATCTCTAATCCTTTGGCAGTTTGTTTCATCTCATTTCCTACTCAAATTTTCTCTAGAGCTGATCATTGGGTCGTGCTGTTTGCAGGCGGGGCCTTAAGAGCCACCAATCTACAACAAAAACAACCAAACCAAAAATTGTTTCAAAGGAGTCCAATAATCTTTAACCGCTTTTTCGGTTGACCATGACTACTAACTGAATTTGATTTCAGAAATCTTTTTGGAGTGCACATCATCGTCATCGTCAATATTGTCCTCTATGTCAGACCCACTAATTGTAGTGGCCAAATGAACCACTGGTTGAGAAGCAGCCATGGCAGATTCAGCAGCTGCCACAGCCTCTGGAGTATGAAGATCAGTAACACCCAGAACCAAATCCTGCAAAGTAGATGCACTCCCTTATTAGTTTATGAACCCATCCGCTTTCAATAAGTCCAAGAAATAAAAACAAACTCATTTACCATTTCGATATATTCAGTCTCTGTCCCGGTGAGCACTTCAATATCATAGTCCTTGCAATTCTCCTACATTTAAATAATCAATGCACCTCATCAGAAGTCAACAGAGAAAAAGAGCTAGAATTGTACTGGAGATTCCTTTCATATTAAGAGATTAGTGTTTATACCTTTGACTCATGCTGCAGCCTTTTGTTAGCTTCGGCCATAACCCCCAAAAAATCCTTCACTTTTCCCAGAACTGAGGTAAATTCAAGCAGTTGTGGAAGATCAGAAAAACACCAATTTATTTAAGGATTGGTAGCATTGAGGAAAATATAACTAGATATACCAACGCTATAGCACTTAATGATGGGCCCATTCCAAGCCAGTTTTTCCACTATCTGTTAATTCTAGCACATGCCCTAGTACACATGCAAGGGGATGAGACCACCACTGATGAGTCAGAAGATCTCCAATGCCAAAAAACCATGCATGCTTTTAAATGCAAAAATAAAAAAAGAATGAAATATAATAAGATATGAGATAAATATCTAAGGCCCTATTTCCTAACAGAGTAAGAACTTCTGAAAACATTGTTCACTATAGCCAGGCCCACAAAGACTGAATCGACAGAGTCCCACCAAATAGGGCTATGGTATTAGAGTCTCTATCCTTGGAGCGTATCTATCCATTGGTGATTTCTTAGAAGAGGGAATGTCCAAGCTGTGGGAAAATTTAATGGAATATGTGGATTGATCATCTGACTTTCTAAGCTTTACTCCTCATCTGGGTCTAATCTGGGTTCCAGATTCCCAGCATTTTCAATTTTCTTAAAATTAAATAGGATAGTGGTGTTAGTTCTACTATGGAGAAAGAGGTGTTTGTCACGTTTTCTTGATAGTTCTAATGTTAGAAAGGCTGAACATGTTTTTTTATTGTTCGAAAGGGTGGTTCCATAGAACATGAAATTGATGCACCTTAATTGCCAAACTCCGAATTACTCACCCACTGCAATCATATCCTAACTTTGGGCTGATATTCTTTGTAGATTGACCGATTGAGGTATATGAGATTTTAGTGTGAATAGATAGATTTTACATTTCATTAATATATGCATGTGTTTTATATTTATGGATGTTGAGTTGGTTATGGGTGTTGCTTATATGGATTGGAAGTTCATTACAAAATATAGGATAAGCGCAACTTACATATGCATTTTATATCCGAATTTTTGAACAAATTTTATATAGTCAAACCCGAATTATGCTCGAAGTATTCCAGTTCAATTTGGTTCCGGTTCGGGTCTCAATGTACCCAGAGCCAAAACTTATTATGCTCAGGTACGATGGTTCTGGTTCCTAAACAAGAGGATCCAAAACCAGAACCGATAAATATCCGATTCTCCCATCGAGTATCGGTTATCCATGTGTTATATAAAAAAAGTGGAAAAATAAATAATGAAATCATTTTCATACTAAATTTTGAAAAAGATTGACATCTTTATAATAGTATATATGTCAATTCCGGGTCCTATCAGTTCGGTTCCAATTCGGTCCGGATACTAGAGCATCAAGAACTGGGACTTATTACATACTTTGTTTCAGGTCTTTTTGGGTTTGGTTCTAAAATAGCCAGTCCCGGAACCGGGATAATCGGGACTAGTTCCTATCGGATATTGGTTGATCAGATACAAATTGACACCCCTACCAGTGTGTAACCGATGAAAACCTTACAATTTTCCCTTCTTATATAAAAAAAATACAAGAAAGAGAAAGTTTTGCTTACTCAAAACCCTGGCCACAAAAACTCTTCTCCCTAAACACCATGCAGACCTTATTCATCGGAAACTGCAACCCTCTTCTCAAAACTTTAATGTTTGTTTAAGAGAGAGAGAGAGAGAGAGAGAAGAGGACTGCAACAACAAGCAAAGATCTTTTAGACTTGGAGCAAAAGAAATCCACATATCCTATTTAGGTCTCCTTCGTTTATCTGTTTCATCTTTCATTGTTAGTAACTTCTCGTTCTATATCTCGTAAAATATTTCAAAGTTGAATTGTAGACCCCCTTGAATTGAAGATTTTGCAGATCCACACTCCTTGTTTACGAGGACTCATCGACACAAATGCTAGAACCTCCCACTAGAGATGGAAAGATTGTAACAATGTTTGTTCCTACTAGCCAAGATAATAATAATTTTCTTCTGGATTACCTTTTACTTTAGTTTTTCACTGTGTTTTTGGTTCACAAATGAACTAAAAACACATTGGTTTGTGTTTTGCAAGGAGCTAGCTTTAGTTTTCTGTAGTTTCTCTTTCTTAAACATAGAAACAGATGCAGATTTCACTCGTAACGTCAGTTCCTAATATGTCAAAGACACATTTACTTCTCCAAACCACCTTAGAGGTTTGAAACCCATCTCGACATGGGAAAGCAACTTGAACGGGATCTCAAGGACATAAATCAAGGAGTCCACCATTATCTACGCACAATGGTATAGGACTCAAGCCAAGCTGCCATCATACTAGCATGAGTTCTCATCCTCTCTAATAGCAAGTATGAGGATCTTATCTCATTAAACATCAAGTGTCTATAATTACAATTATTCCACGATAATTATATTTTATAATTACTGCAGATGAAATCCAGATGACTAAGTTAAGACTAATTTAAGTACATTATAGAGTGCAGAGGCCTCTTCTTCAAAGATTACATTTTCCGATGGGATCTCATATGTTCAAGAGAAGGTTATTAGGAAGGTTTTTGTGTCATTTGTATTCTGTGTCTTGTTGCTCTAGTCCTTTGCAGGTCTTCTCGACCTCTTTTAGGCAGTTGTTTGTATTCTCTAGGCTTTTTCCTTCTTCATAAACTCTTTATTTATAATAAAAAAAAAAAAAAGCATGCATGCATGCATTTACATGAATAAATAAATAAATACAATAAGATATGAGTGAATATCTGTAGCCATATTTTCTAACATATAGTCAAGAACTTCTAAAAGCATTGTTCACTATAGCTAGGCCCGCAAGGACTGAACTAACAGACTCCTGCCAAATAGGGCTACGGTATTTGGGTTCTTCTGAGCAACCCCAAACCAGAACTTTTCAATACAATACAACATGAAAATAAGATCCATGTTGGTTATGGCTGATACACCCAAATACTTTTAAAATGAAAAATATTATAAAATTCAGAGATATATTTAAGAACATTAATTATATAGTGAGTCCTGAGTCCTAACCATCTTCCAATGTAGTTCTACTATCAAATAATGAAGAATCTCAAATCATACAAGAATACACAAGAAAGGCTAAAAGAAGAGAGCTAACATAATTGAACGAAGATACCTAACTTCCAATAACTTCATAAATATTCCTACATTCAAAAGAAAGTGTGTGTAGACTTCAACCCATTACTCTAAACAAAAAGGAAATTCAAATGTTATCTTTTGAACAATCAAAATATAGTATTAAGGGAAGTTTGAATCGCCATTATTGCACCAAAAAAGAGATTTTTTAAAGCCTTTACACTCAAAAAAGGGTGCTCATCAGTCTCTAACTGTCTAAGCCTCTAAATCAGTAGAGTTGGATTATAAAATTAAAACAAACTAAAAGCCAGTAAAAACTCAATGTAAAAGGTAATCCAGAAGCATACTAAAATTACCCTGGCTAGTAGGAACTGACGATGTTACGAGCTTTCCATCTCTAGTGCGAGGTTTTAGGGTTTGTCTCAATGAGTCATTCTTGCAAACAAGAAGTGTGGAATCTACAAAATCTCCAATTCAAGTGGGTCTTAACAATTTAGCTTCGAAATATTTCACAAGATATAGAACTAAAAGAAATAACAAGTTACTAGCAAGGAAAGACGAAACAGAGAAATGAAAGTGACCTAAAGAGGACGAAGTAGATTTCTTTTGCTCCAAGTCTAAAAGATCTTTGCTTGTTGTTGCAGGCCCCATATCTCTCTATTGTTGTTGCAACAGCCTGATAAATCAAAAAACAAATCTTAAAGAACTCAACAAGATGAAAAACATACCAGCACCCAAATTCACTCCCGAACAAAAATACCCTTCTATCATGGTTCGAAGTATCGGGCGATCCTGAGTTGGATTGGGCGATCCAGATCGGGATCGGAGCAATCCGAGACAAAGATCCAAGGTATGTCTCGGATCACAGTGGATCGCCCGATCCAGCGAGTTGGATCGGTTGGATCGCCAGATCCCGACGAGTTGACCGGTCCAACTCGCCGAGTTGAACCAGTGATAGTAAAAACACTTCAAAACCCTATTTTTTTTGTTTTTTTCCACATTTTCTTCTCGTTTCCTCTCCGATTTCCTCCTCTAACTCATCTGAGAACCTAAAACTAGAATAAAAAAGCCAGATCTACCCTCGAAACTTGTAGATCCATGAAGATCAAAGCTTGAAGTTAAATAACTTTGAGTTGGGGAGAAAATTCGGCAAGATCCAGCAAGTTCCGGCGAGATCCGGTGAGTTGCTTTGAATCTTGCAAACCTTCTTTGAGATTAAGTTCAGGTTTAATGAAAATGGCTAAGTTTTTCATTTTTTCTTATTTTTTTTGTAATTTTTATGATTTTTTCACATGTTTTTTTTTTCATCCCAAGAGGCTGAAATGTTTTGGTTTTCTTATATTTATGATTTTATAATTTTATGTTTTTTTATGATTTTTCCACATTTTTCTACATTTTTTTTAAATTTTTCTGCCAATTTTTGGATTTTTTTGGATTTTTTTTTGTCTCGTCTTGGATCACGGCGGATTGGACCGATTCCGAGACTTTGAACCTTGCCTTCTATAGATACTTGTTCTAGTTTTCTTACAGAATCAAAGAAGGATATAAAGAACAGAGAAAACTACAAAGTAAAATCATTTTATTTAACTTGGTTGGTCTTGGACCTCATGGCTTGATTTCTTTGGGTTGTTTATCTTGTCTACCTAATTTCACTTAACAAGAAGTGGTGAAGCACCAATCTACAAACCCAAATTTGGGTAAGATAGCAAAACAGGAGACAGAATAAAAAAAATAAACCCAATATTTTCAAAAAACGGTAACTAGTTCAAACTTCAACCCATGACAAACATGAAAGAAATTTATTTCTTTGATTTCGTGCTTCATATTTAATACTTCAGACTGCATGGTGAGCTTTGGGCAGAAAAACGCACCCAAAATATCAGAAGAGATCAACGCCAGATGGAATAAAAAGCTTCTCTGACAATATTAAACACAGTAACAGAAGCTAAGCTGATGAAAATGAAAATGTTATCAATAAGAACAATAAAGTGAGAGAGATGAATCAGGATTTTGCTGCCAAATCAATTGCTAACAAAAAATATATCTGAAATTTAGGCCTATTTTATCCAAGTCGAACCCTCTACAAAAATCATGTTTTCTCTTCTCTCTTCTGTAAACCCAAGTGAGAAATAAATTTCTCGCACAAATGGGAGACGAACTGAACTAGGTCTGCGATTAGGGTGTCGAACACGCAGAGAAACCAGTACAAATAAAAAACCAGGTTGCAAAGCTTACCTCAGAGGAACCACAACGAACCAGTCTAGGTCTTCAATTCTCCCCCTTCTCCTCAGACGAACCACAACGAGGTAGCCTAGGTCATCGATCCTCCTCTTCTACAGTGGTCGAACGACGGGAAAACAATGCACAGTCGAAGATGTGAGGAAGAAGGAAAGGGGAGTAGAGGAACAAAAAGGACTAAAAGAAACTTTCTTTTTTCGACATTTTTGACATGCCTCCCTATGTTATCTTTGAAATTTGACATGCCCCCACAATTTGGAAAAACTGACATACCCACCGTGACCCGGTCTACAATAATTTGATGAAAAGACAAAAATACCCTTATCTTTAAGATTAACGAAACCGTAAGTTTGGTCCAAAACCCAAACTCCAAATCAAATGACTGTGGTGGATGGCCGGCCACGAGATTTCAATAGGTTGGCCGTCCATCACTGGCGACAAACCCACCAAAGTCTCCATACCCGGCCAAACACTACTTCGACGAACAATCAAATATCATTATATGAATGAAAAGTTAATCAAACACTGGCAGCTAACGGCAATGCCAAACACAACCTAAATATTGTATCAAATATCATTGAATGAATAAAAAAGGACTGTTTGAGAAGCACTTTTTTCCAGCTAACCGCAATGCCAAACGCAACCTAATATTTAAGTGACTTTAGGTTGCTTTTGATGCAAGACCCTAGCTTTATAATGCTAGTTGATCCACATGTTCACACAACTCAAGTAGTAATCCCGGCAGAACTTTCTTTGTTGTAGATGCAAACAACAAGAAGTCGACATAAGAATTGGGGAAAATAAGTTGCACTTCCAACATGAACGATTTAGATATGTTCCTACTTTCAGAACAGCTACAAACCATTTCCATATAAGATGGGTTCAAAACCTTTTGGAAAGTTTTGGGCCGTTCCAAATTTTCCTAAAAAAATATTATTTGTAGATTTAAAAATCCTTGTCCCTACAAATTACTCCTGAGTTGAGCATGAGATGAAAACAAAATCAAATGGAATAGAAGAACAAATATTAGAATAGACAAGCAAAAATTGTAGATCAAAATGGAAAACCAAAATGAAAATGGACTGCACAATGTGTACAATTAAGTTACCTATGTCGTCTCCAAACCCCATGCTTCTTTTTTTTTTTTTATTGAGATTGTTAGCAATGACATGTCACGTAAACATGCCAAACCATGGTTTAAAATAACGTCGTTTTAACAGTTTTAATGTCCGTTAAAAACGGTAACACTCCAAACCCATTACGTTAAGAACCGTTTTGATGTTTAGAAAATATATAGAGGCCGTTAAAACGAGAGAAAAAATGGCCATTATTTTCTGAAAAAAATTGTGGAAAAAAAAGCCGTTATTTTCATTATATTCAGTTAAATTCCATTATTTTTCCGTATTTTCCGTTACTGAAATTTGAAATTTTGAATTTAAAATTTCAGCGCCATTTTTCAGTTTTTTTCCATTAAATTTCTTTTTTTTCCATTTTTGCCGCTGTCCGTTACAATTTGTTTTAACAGTAACGCCCCCAGTCCGTTATACTGTTAAAACGGCCTCTCTGAAACCTTGTGCCAAACTAGTCATTGGACTTGCCAACCCCTCAGTTTAGAGAAGTGGAAATGTCAACTGTTTAGAGAGAACTTCCCTAAAATCTCTAAGGGCGTGTTTGGAATGTACAACCCCACAAAGTCTTGCATTTGGAAGGTCGGGAGAACTCTTGCCCTGAATTTCTGCGACTTGTTTCTCCGGTGTTTCGAACGTCATGAGAAATCTTTAATAATTATTGCATACACTACACATGTATTGGGGACGATGCAAATCATGGCCACAACTTGCCACGTGACTCAATCACGTGTCTCGCTCGTTTCCAAGCAAATCAAATGTAGATCAGTTTGGCTCCATTTGACAATAGAAAGAGAAAAGAGGTAAGATTTTTATTAACGCTAATAAGCTTTTAATTTAGATCTTCTTACTATTTTTTTATTTAGATTTCTACGTGGGCCAAAACCTATGTCAAAATTTAAAATCTTAGAATGATGTTCCTGATGACCGTCAACATTATGAGCCACGTGGCATATTTTTAGATGACGCTGACAGTATGGATGTTTGGTCAATCTCTATATGGGCTTACAAACAAAAAATCAGCCTGATTAGTGATTTCAAACCTTTGGATCCTTGTGCCCAATGGTCAATAATGCTCAAAGTCCCATGGTTAAAATCAACCGATGAAAATGACTCCAATCCAACGCTTAGAAATTACTGTGCCACGTGGCTCATATTGTGGGTGGTCATTTGAGTGGTGAGCGAAGTTTTACTATTAGGTTAGACATCTACTATGAATTTTTTTTTGAATGGTGGATTTTTGAAGCAGTGGGCAATCACATCATGCCATAAACCTAGAAATGCTTTTGAAGAATCTAGAAATGCTTTTGAAGAGCGGATTGTGGCATGATGTGATTGGCCACTGCTTGGCTGCTTAAAAAATCAACAGCTTCAAAAAAAAAAATTCTCATCTACTATAGCCCATCTTAGAGCTGTCAGGTACATTTTTTTTTTCCAAAATGCCCCTTTAAGCATGCAATGCATCTTGGTAAAACATTGGGCCCAAACTTTTCATTTTAGTGGGTCTAAATGAATCATTCCCAAGCCTATCTACTCTTAACTTAGTAGGGCTGCAATTCGGGCGGGTTGGGTCGGGTTGGAGGTCAACCCTAGTCCAACCCAACCTTAAAGGTTATGAACCTTAACCCCCCCAACCCAACCCAATCGGGTTAGTCGGGTTAGTCGGGGTTGATCGATTTCTTAAATTTTTCTATTTGTTGGAAAGATTGCTAAAATTTTTTCATATTAAATAATTTATTGGTCAATAAAATTAACCGTTATGCTAACCATTAAATAATAGCTTCATTTAATTTCCAACACCTTATGAAAGAAAATATGGTATTTTCATAAGGAAAATGTTTATTAACTCAAATGCATGATAAAATTTACTAAAGAAATAACAAAAAACCATCATAAAAAAAATACAAATCAAAAAATGCCAAAATGTAGTTTCAAAGACATTTTGTAATCTCATACAATGGTTGTAGTTTTCTAAGCATAAATATCCCTAGGTTGCTGCATTTGTCAAAATGAAGTATAGATGTTTGTATGTATACTAATACATATATGTAGTTTATATGTCGGGCTCAGGTTCGGTCGAGCCTCAACCCTAGCCCAACCCCATTTGATCGGGTTGAATTGGGTTGGGCAGAGCCTCAACCCTAACCCAACCCAATTTGATCGGGTTACCAAAAATCCAGCCTGAACCCAACCCAAGTTCTGAAATGGCTAACCCAACCCAACCCTAATGTCTGGTTCAACCCGTCAGGCTCGGATTGAGCCCACCCAAGTTGCAGCCCTATAACTTAGTAAAGCTCATAAAAAGATAAACTCGGTTCAATCCATTAGGTGAATCCAACCCATAGGAATCCTTTAGTCCATATAGTCAAAACCAACCAAATAGGTTAGATCATTACACCTAAATCCAACCCATATTCTTTAGGCCCAAAATCATTGGCCCATACCCAAGGCCCAATCCACCAGACCAGACCAAGTTAACCCAAACCCTTGACAATCCAGTTGACTATTGACTTGAATTGTTGACCTATTGACTGTTGATCAATTTGACCGACCCGACCCAATTTTAATTTCTTTAATTTCGAGCAGAAATTAGTCAGTCAAGAAGAATGGAGTTGTTAAAGATCGTCTCTTTTGTTTACCATCAACAAGAAGAGCCCTATGAAATTACGTCTTTCCAAGCCTCCACGTGTGATGATGATTCTCCATAAAAGTCAATCGAACTGAAGAGAAAAGTCAATGCATTATTAATGCCAAAAGAATATAATTTTTCGGAGTTGACAAAACACGTCCAACTTGTGTTGATTGCCCGATTTTGTTTGAAGACCAATACGTTTTCAATTTCAACTTGGACGATGCCTAAATTGGCCCATTGGTGTTATGCAGGGCCGTCTCGATGCAAATTGAGGCCTAAGGCGGAAATTCCGTATAAGGCCTTTTTTATATTCAATATATTAATATATATGATATTAATTAAAAAAAATTTAACTCTCTATATAGTAGAAAATCTTATTTAACAACTATTCATGATAATCAAAAGCTACGAAAAAAATGTAGATGCAGAATACTCCCGTAATCTCGTTGTAGTCCATGCAGACTCTTGCGGCCCTACATAGATCATTTTTTGGGCCTAATGACTGCGTGGATGTTCAGCCCACCAATTGGTGGATACTAGAAATCAGGTTGATTGATGATTTCTAGCGATTGAATTTACTACCCAAGAAACATGTTTGAATCCAGTGGCTAGAATCAATCCTAAAAAGTACTAAAATCCATGGGTAGAGAACCAATCAGGTTGATTTTTGGTTTGTATATCCAACAAGGGTTGGGCTAAACATCCATGTGGTTAGTGGGCTGTGAGCTTTCTCTCACCTGGGGCCTAAGGTTCAAAGAGCTTCATTTTCATTTGCGATGTTTCGTGTATCCAAACAGGCCATTGAAAATTGGCTTTTTGTGGTATTTTGATGATTTGTAAGATGTTTATCTTAATCAAACGGACCCAACTCGGTCAATGCCATTGACTGACCAACAAATGATTCCTTCACCAATAACCGTTGATTGTTAAATAACGGGTTGATCTTAAATTGAAAATACTAGATTCTGATAGATCGGTGACAACTACCTAATTAAAACTATTCTTTTTCCTTTGATTGGTTAAAAAAATTATCCTTTTCCTCTTAAGGAGATTTTTCTTTTTTTAAGCAAAAGGTTAGTGACCAACTAATGGGTTATAGCTAAGATTCTTCTGGAAATAGAATATTTTTTTTTTAGGAAGAAAAAAATTATTGAAAACATTTTCTTACAGAGGACGCTTACCTTCTACATGGTCCAGGGGTCTATGGACGTTGTCACGGTGCACAGTGGTGTCGTTTTGTCACTGACTTAAATTGTATTTTAAATTTTATTTATTTAATTATTAAAGTAAGTTTTGCATTTGACCAATCAAAAAATGACAGCACCATGTATCATGACAAGGCCATGGACCCCAGACCATATGATTACTCATTTATTTATTAGTCAATTTCTTATGGATTTTGGTGCTAAGTACCTACTACCAGATTGGTCATGAAACAGCAATAACTCCACGATAAATTCTCTCGATATTTCGTGATGTAAGTTTAGACCAAGGTTTAAAAGTGGCCGTTATTACGGTATAACGGACTGGGGCGTTACCGTTTTTTCCGTAATAAAGGCCCTTATTACAAATTTTAACGTTCAGATGGTGCTGAAAAAAAGGGGAAATAACGGGAAAATAATGACCTTTTTTTCACAAAAATTTCCAGAAAATAATGGTCGTTATATTCGTTATAATGGAAAATACAACGGCCGTTATGTTTGTTATAATGGCCGTTTTTTAAAACCATGGTTTAAGGCATGAAATGGGGCAGATCTGAATCGGACTGTTAGTATGACCAGGATCCAGATCCACTTGGATCCATAACACATAATCTGAATCCAAAACATGATTCTTAAAATCCAAACTGACCCTAACATAAATTGGATCTAAGACAGATGGCTAGGGGTGTCAACGGGTCGGTTCCTAAGATATCCAGAACCAGAATCAATATTGTCAGTTCTTATCGGTTTCGGTTCTCAAAAGTGATGGATACGGAACTGGAACCGATTATTTTGTTCCTGTTGGTTCCAGTTCCGTTTCCGGGTATATCAGTTCCAATCTTAATAATATGGCACTTTTAACACTCTGTTTATGTATCGGTTCCGGTTCTTATCGGTTGTTCCAAGATCAAACTACCCACAATCAGAACCATTATCCTTGGTTCGGTTCTGATTCCAAAGATCGAATTCAGGACCTAAAACTGGATCTAGTCGATCCAACTTTTCAAATGTAGGGATAAGCTAGACCCTGATCCAACTCAAGCATTTTACTTCGAGTGATTTCTAGTTGTTGGATTCTAACATTTATCAAGATTACTCAAAACCTATGGCTAGAAATCACCAATAGTGCTGACTATTGGTGTGTAGGTCTAGTAAGGGGTGAAAGAAACATACATTAGCCCATTGTGGTATTTTGTTATCGGTTCCGTTTTCATTGGAGAATTATCATATTTCTTCGAGCTACTAGCCCATTGAGAAGAGTTCCATAAGCATGAGGGCATTTCAGGCCATTCAAAGATCAATGACATATCTCCAAAGACTACATATCTCTCTAGTTTCGACATATCAAAGATCAACGATTCAAGCATGTGTGCCCACGACGGATTCAAATTTTTGAATCTCGAAGCCTAGTCTATACGTGTAATTCTAGTCTCATTGATCCGGGTAAGTGAAATAATTTTATTTATTGATAGTGTTAATTAGTTATTAGTGTGATTACTATTGCATTAGTTAATTAGTATACTTGTATAATTTTTAAAACTAGTGTATGTGTATTAATTAGTATTAATTTTTTTAAACCTAATTATTTTTGTTAATAATATAACTACTAGTGTTATTGACCCATGCTTTAGCACGGGCGAAGAAAAAAGGAAAAATTATTAATAAAAATTTAAATAAATATAACTTTGATAAATAATAATAGTACTTACAATGAATAAAATACCATTTCTATATAGATGATATACTAATGTAAAAGTCACATACATTGAACGATGGTCATAGTCAATATAAGATATTGGGCCGTTATAATGAAAATAACGTTAATGATCCTATTCGTTAACAAAATTACTAACTAAAATAACATGTTTTAATATACCCACAACTAAATGAAATACTGCAGACAATAAAAAATAAAAAAAGAACTGAAAACACTTTAGTAATTAGTTTAGAGAAAAATTATTCTTCCTAAAAATTGAGTTATGGTGGCCCGACAACATATTATTAGCCCTGCATAGACGGGCTCGTCCATTGAATGATGGCTTCCACCTTATATAGTAGGGTTGGTCCTTCTTGAACACAGTAAAAAAATATGTTGCCTTTACAATTTGGAGTGATGATTCTTGTATTATATGCATATAATACGTTTCAAGCCCAGTAAAAGAATAATGTTACCTAATATTTTGAAAAGCTCGGTCATACACTATGCTTTTTCATTAATCATAATATTTGCATAGTATACATGAAATTACTAACAACGGGTTTTCTCTACCTAAATCTTATAAAGAGAGGATTGAAGAGTTGCAGGGCTGACGTGTCTTTGACACCAATAAGACCGAAGAACTTCTTCCAAAGTAAAAAAATCAAGAAAATGAAAAGAAACAAAAGAGGGGTATTTTGGACATATTTGGGGTTTAGCGTGAGGCATGCAAGAAGGACCTTCATCCGTTATATAGTAGAGTAGATGTTCTCATGTTATCCTATGACTTTTGTATTCGGCAAATATACGAATTGCAATTTTAATTTTTTTTTTGGACACAATTCATGTAAAGTTCGGTAGTATAATACGTTTGTGTATAAACTTTGAAAAGTCCAATTCAGTGCAATTTTAAAAAAAATTAAAAAAATTGTGTATAATAATTCAGGAAGCAAATGATTAGTTGCCACGTGGAATGGTCTTGCATCACTTTTTACCCTTAAACCTAGCTCAAATACGAAATGATATATATTACTAAATATGAAACTCTTAAATAGAAATTTCACAAATGAAAACTCTTTCAATAATTCTCTCCTAATTTGATCTTTAAACCCATGGTATCAAGTTTCTTATTATTTTCTTATTTGAGTTTGGTTTTTTATTTGCCTATATTTAAGTTTCCTTTATAATAACAGTGAATATTTCACCGATGACCCAATAGTTAATCTGGTTGTGTGTGAAAATATGTGTCCACTGAGCCTAACCAATTTTTAAATTGGGAAGTCTATAATATCCCTAAATATTACATTGATGACCAATGAAAACAACTCCAATCAATGCTTATAAATCACTAATCAGGCTAACGTTTGGTCTATACATCCACCTAGTATTGGGCCAAACCAAGGTTTAAAGGAGGCCATTTAAACAGTTAAACGGATTGGGGGCGTTACTGTTTAAACGGCTGTTAAAACGGATTGAAACGATTAGGGGCAAAAATGAAAAAAAAAATGGGAAAAAATGGAATTAAACGATTTTAATGGATTTTAACTGAAAAAAACGGAAAAAGTGGCACTGAAATTCAAATTTTGAAATTTGAAAATTAAAAAAAAATAGAATTTAACGGATTTTAACATAAATTAAACGGATTTTAACGGAATTAAACGGTTTTAACGACCATTTTTTTCACAAAATTTTTCAAAATTAAATGGCTGTTTAAATGATTTTAACGGCCGTCTAAACGATTTTAACAGCCGTTAAAACAAAAAAACGGCCGTTTTTTTCAAAACTGATAAAACATGTTTAAACGGTTTTAACGGAAACGGGCTTGGGGCGTTACCGTTTAAACGGCCGTTAAAATTGTTTAAACGGCTGTTTTTAAAACCATGGGCCAAACATCCACATGTTAAAAGATTGTTAATTTGTTCGATTATCCGTAGGGTAGCACAACTTTTTCAATATTGTCATATTATTTTTCGGATTATTATTAATCTCTTTTTTTGGCACGTGTGGTACCTTGTTGAATATTTGTCACTGTGGAGATGTGAACCGTTAAAAAGTACATCTGGCACACCATTTCGGGGCCCACTGATCCATGAATGATTTGTCCACCACATGATGGACCAACACACCAACAATTAGACTGATTAGTGTTGTCTAGCCATTGGATTTTTAACATTTTTAATGAGGCGATTAATAGTTGTTAGATTTGAAAAAAATCTTGATAGTGAAATCCAATGGCTAACAATCACCAATTAGATTGAATTTTTTGGTGAGTGGATCCATGAAGGAGTGGAACATCATTCATGGATCAGTGGGCAAAAAGAGTGTGCCGACTGTTTGTTGGATTCGACTCTCTAGGTGTTCGATGAAATGCCAATCGATATTTGGTTTCTTAGGCATGTATAGATCTCTATCCCCTCATTCTCTTCTCTACTTCTCCTTTAAATATGCTTTGGAGAGATTTGACTTAATAAATTCATAATTAAAAAGAAATTATCAATCTTAAGAATAAAAAAAAAAGGAAAAAAAAACTATCTATTGGACAGAATTAGTGGAGATTGGGTTTTCTCGAATAACAATCGGTGGTTCCAGTTTGTTGAACCCACCGCAAATAAACAGAAACGACAACATTTGCAACATTACGCTCCCCTCTGAAATCAGGCGGCCGACCAACGTTGGAAGCTGTTGATCTATTCTTCCTCTTCATACTCTGCATTGCCCGTCGTCAACTTAAATCTGCACATTGGGCAAGAATCCCTCAACCCCAACCACGGTAACAGTTCATTGTGCTGCTGATGCACAATCCTTACTCGAAGAGGGAACCTTCCTGATTGAACTCTATCAATTTTTCCGAAAAAGCTATTTCTATTTGACTGGTGAAATGCTGAAACGAACTATAGATCCGTGTTTAGTGAGGAAAGAGATCTTTTGATGCTTTAAAATAAATCCAATTTGAGAGTCCTCGAAGATGGGGAAACGTGAAACGCTAAGAGGTTTTAAATGCTAAACCGAAGCAAGTAAACAACTCTCTTTTAATTTGTAACTGACACATATCGGTTTAAAATGAAGAAATGAATGACAGAAATGTCATTTTGAGAACAAAGAAACGTACATGAGAGGAAGGGATATAGGCTGATGTGGCACTCTTGAGGATGAGGGATATTTTAGGGAAAATATAAAAAATCAGGGAGGAAGCCACGTGGCATGCTTTTGCATGCTTCCACTATAGTATAGATAGATAGATAAGAGATTTTTTATTTATGGTATGAGAGGTATTATATATTATAAGAGGTTTTCTATTTAAGAAAGAGAAAGACATATTGAGAATTGAAAGAAGGTGGAGGATTTTATTTATGGTAAATAGGGAGAGATTTATTAAAATAAGAAAAGAATATGTTTTTATTGCTAAGGAAATTAAGAATTAATGAGGAATTTAAGGAGAGATTTATTAAAATAAGAAAGAGAACACGTTTTTATTGGTAGGAAAATTAAGAATTGATGAGGGATTTAAGGAGAGGTATAATCGTGGGAATGAGTACATAGAGGAGAGATAAAGTTGAGTGTAGGGATCTTTTTGGAAAAAGTGTTGAAAAAATATGGAGGGTATTTTTGAAAAAACCTTTGGAAAAAAGATGGAGAGAGCGCCACCTCAGCAGTGCCGAGCTTTAGTGTAGATAATAGATGAGTAAAATAGTTACTATTATAAATTAGAGTTAGCATTATGTTTTCCTATTAGTTTCTTAAACCTTAAAGTCATATTATGCAATTACTCATTTTACCAAAAACTCTGTAACTAAATGGACTCTTTGATTAATTGTTTTTGTATAATGGAACAACAGACAGACAGACTTTGCATCTGACAAACTGGACCTCTCTGTGTACCTCAAAAAATCTAGGTGGTCTTGGTTTTCGTAATTTTTGTGGGATGAACTTAGTCATGTTATCTAAAAATGTCTAGAAACTCCCCATCACCCCATATTCCCCGGTGATCATGAAATCCAAACATTTTCCCTCAAGATCCTTACTCCATAACCAAGAGATACTTTGTGGTACAAAAGTATATTGACCGCCATAAAGATACTTTTAGGGCCCGTTACATTTGGATGATTGCCTCAGGTTCTAGGGTTTTTATTTGGACAGATCCTTGGTTAAAATCCTTATCTAGTTTCCAAATCCGTTGCTCTAGACCTCTAGATATTGGAGTTCAATTTGTGATAGACTTATTAACTCCCAAGGGAGAGTAGAACCATGAGCTCCTTAGAAACCTTTTTCCTCCAAATCTTATTTCTCGTATTACTCAGACCCATATTAATTGGCGTTTGGTTCAGGATCGATGTTTTGTCTATGTACTGATAAATTCAAGTGCAAGTCTTCTCTGTCATCCCAACCTTTTCCCATCATCCATTTGGTCCATTAAAATTCCTTTTTCGTAGGCACTTTCTTTATTTGAAGATTTTTTTTTAGATCTTCTTCATACAAAAGTCAAACTCAATTCTAGAATACCAGAAGTTGGCCATATTTGTCCTTGATGGCAAGCTACCCTTGAAGATGCCATTCATGTGTAATTCTAGTGTCCGACTTCTATTAGGATTTGGTTTGCTTCTAGTCTTCTCTTCAAATAGAACATCTCTCAAAGGAGCAAATCATCAACTGGATTTGATTATTTTTCTGGTGACAAAAAGAAGGATGACTCGGCTCAATTTTAGATTGCCTATACTGGTGCTCTAATGTGGCACTTGTGGCTTGCGTGCAATGAATCCATTCATTCATCAAACAATAGCCATCATCTTACCATCCTCTCATCCATATCTCAATACCTGCTTCTCATACCTTCTCCCTCTTCTGGACCTCAGATGGACCAAAGAGCTAGCAACCCCTCCTGTTGGTCTTTCTAAACTAAACATTGATGCTACTTGGAATAAGGAATTTTTGCAAGCTGGTTTAGGGTACGTTGTTCGCAACCACTCTCTTCAATTTTTTTAGTAGGTGGTATCCCCTCAAGAGAATTCTTACCTGAGGTGGCTAAGGCCCAGGCTATCTTAAAGGGCATCTAAGCTGCTCTTCATGCTCACCTTGACCATCTTATAGTCGAATCAATTGCAAAGAGTTGGTGGAGATCTTACAGCAAGGATCGATTGAGGGGGGTGGTTTGCTTCGTGTGTGTGTGCAGACACTCTTCATCTTCGCCTGGTTTTACTTCTATCTCTTTTTATTTTTTGGACGTATATATCTAATATTAATTGCTCATACAATTGTCCGATGTGCTAAATATTTTGTGTGCCATAGAATGGTCCGCCTCTCCTCCTAACTGGCTGTCTGTGGCCTTAGAGGCAGAAGAGATGCAATTCCACTCCAAGGCTTGACTATGTATCTTTTTGTGGTTGTTTTATCAGATTGGCTTACAAAAAAAAATTAGAAATAATATTTGATCAGAAATTAGTATTGTTATTGTTAATTTTTAATTAGTATTAATATTTTTAAATCTAATTTTGTTAGTAAATAGTTATTATTAGAAATAGAATTAGTGTTTTTATTTTACTATTATTTAAACCTAATCAATAAAGTAATATTTATAGAAATTAGAATTAGAATTGTTGGTATACTAAAATAGTCTTGTTAGTGTTTAATTAAATGTATTTTTACGCGTAGTTATTTTTGTTAGTAAAATGACTATTAGTAAAATAGTTATTAATGTACTAAAGTAGTATTATTAATATTAGAATTGTTATTTTGTTAGAATTCACCGTTGACAAAGTAGTATTGTTAGTGTATTAAAGTAGTATGGTTAGAATTTAGAATTAATGAAATCACAAACATTGAACTTAAAATCTAGAATTAAATAACTTACAAATAAAAAAATTATGGATCCTAGATTTGACATTGAATTAAATGAGTAAGAAGATCAATTCCCTACACCTTCTTACCCAGTGGGCCTTGGGCCCACTCATGGCACCTATAATGAATTTGTAGAATAGCTTAATATTGAAAAAAAAAAATACAACTTCTAAAAAAATGTGAAACTAGTGCACAAATATGAGTCCACTATGATAAAGTAGAAATTCAAAATCCAAAGTAAATCCACCAGGACGGTGTTTTAATACTTAAAGCAAAAGGCCATTATTGTAACTTTTATAATTTCAGGTGGCACTAGCCATCTTTTTAGGTACACCGCACAATGTACAACTAATAGAAAGATAGACCTAAAACAAACCAAATTAAATATGAGCTCCATGGAGAACTTATCAGATTTTAGTTTTAACTAAATTGTCGTTATGCAAGAGACATTTAAATCTATTATCTATGTATCTATACTAAAACAGAAGCATGCAAAAGAATTCATCTTCCCTCCACGTGGCTCTTTCTCTGCTTTTTTTATTTTTTCCACAAATAACCTTGAAAATTTGTTAAATTCTAAATGAAATTCCTTGGCTACAAACACATCTCTCTTTCTCCCAATGCTTCAACACGTATGTCTCTTAACACGTCTCTACAAGCCTTTCCAATTCCATCTAAAATGTGTTTTCTCATTAAAATCTAATTAATTACTCACTCATCTATCTCTTCAATGCTCTTGTCTCTTAACACGTCTCTACAAGCCTTTTGTAATTCCATCCAAAATGTCTTTCCTCGTTAAAATCTAATTATTTACTCACTCCTAAAATCTCAATGTTGCCCTGAAATCGCTCTAACTCCTATGCATTCAAAACCAGTAAAGGACGATTTTAGTAAAGACGTATTTTTAACAAGAAAAAACCTCTATCCCCCCCTCTCTCTCTCTCTCTCTCTCTCTCTCTCTCTCTCTCTCTCTCTCTCTCTCTTCTTGTTTGCTTGCTAGAGATTGCATGTCTATTAGACAAATCCAGTGAGAAAATGACTTCTGTAAGAGAAACACCATTTCGACTCTCTTAGGCTTGATCCGACCTCAATGAGTTCATGGTCTCTCTCTCTCTCTCTCTCTCTCTCTCTCTATATATATATATATATATATATATATATATATATTTAATATATTGGTGAAGTATAAATATGATCTCGCAGGGCCTTTCGTTAAGCTGAACAAGAGAGATGCAGCTCATCAATCTCAACAAAGGAGCTTCCAAAAGTTGCATTTCTGATCTCTCTCTCTCTCTCTCTCTCTCTCTCTCGATCTCTCGCGAAGAGATCTTTAAGTTTTATTTAGATTTATTGGTTTATGTGCTATATGGCCAAGGTCTCTTTCATCCCTATGCTCTATACTTTTATAAGCGTTTATTTCTTGCCTATTTTTGTTAGGTTTGTTCCTCTATGCATTTCAATATCACAAACTATAATCTACCTTATCTTGGAACTAAGATCACCTAATAACTTTGCTTCTTTGGCGCATGATAGCATGCATCAGGGTCACGTTATTAGATGACGGCACTGTTGATGCATAACTTACTTTCACATTCCCAGTAAGTCCCTACTAATATATTCTGCACAAAACCAACATCTCATAACTTCACTGTTACTTGAAAAAACAAGGTTTCACACATGGCATGGCTAACAACAAAACCCTAGAAATGAAAGTGACCCCTTACGCATGAGAAAAACTCGGAGTGTATCGCTAGAAATCCAGTCCCCTGTTTATCATAACTTGCTTTCACATTCCCACTATACAATGGTCTTTGAGATTTGCATTATTTGATTCCCAAGTACCATCAACATTCTGCACCTAGAATCTGAGAGTTATAAATGGGGCATGACCATCTACGAGCATAAATATCAGGACTTCAGGACATGTGGGGTGCGTGCAGTGAATGGAATCCACCATCCTAGGGAGCACTATAAGTATAAGATCTCCCCCGTCAAAAATAACAAAAAGAAATCAGAAAAATAGTCTACAAATCAGGCGGTTGTCATTGCTTGGTCAAGTAGAAATATCTTTTAATTTAGTTGGGAACCATCAAATGATGGGTGTGCTTCTATATATTTGCTATATAATATGTATCCCCAGACTCAAAGGAACCAACTGCAATTTGGATGAATTTGACGATGATGATGATGATGTTGACAATGATAGTGATGGAAATAATATTAGTGAAAGTATTTCATCTTAGTTGGTAACACAAAGTATTCATCATATTAGTGAAAGTGTTTCATCAACTACAACCCAATTGAGCCAAATTTTAAATTACAAGCCTTTGATAATCACGTTTGTGGTAGTTTGCACTATGATTTGTTAAGGTCCATCCAAGTTTTTAAATGGTCCATTGTAATGTTGTAATGGGCTCTTTAACATTGTCGTTATATTCGTATAATGGGTCATATCTGAGACAAAATTTTGTTTCAAAATAACTTCGATCATGGTAAAATATTAATATTTATTTATTCAAAACAACGGCTGTTATAACTTTAAGCCCGTATTTTGGATTTCGACATTATTTTCAAATAACATAACGGGGTTCAGGCATTACAATTTTCACAAACCTGAGACCTACTGGAGCATACAATCATTTGTCTTGCACATGCAACACCCTCACCTGCATGATACCACGTGTATCTAAAGAAACTTGGAGTTGAAGATCATACCGACCGATTTTCCCTCTTTCTTTAGCAGGTTTTATTTTTTAATATGGAATTTATATATAAGTTTTTGTTTTTGTTTTTGAAAACAAAATAGATGACCCTATGACAACCCTACTGAGCACTAAAGATCGCTAACCTTTGGATCTAAAACTTAAATTTGTATATAAGTTTTTATATATATAACTTAGGGCTGGAATAGAATGACTCATGCTATTCTTACTAATAGAATGACTAATGGACATGGAGCCCACATGCAGATGATTAAATGGCTAATTTTTTGTGATGATATTCTTCTCAACATGGATATCAACCACGCAAAAAATCAGCCCATTCCAACTTTTGCAGCCTTGTGAAAAGTGGATTGCAAATTAAAAAAATTTAGACCATCCATATTCACCGTTAAATTTAGATCTATATTTGATAGGGTTAGAAGTTTTTAAAATTACTAATTTTTTGTGAGGATGATCTCCATCCTCACCAAAAATCGACTCTTAACTCATCTTCATGTGGGCCCCATGGCCATTAGTAATCTATTATTAAGAATAGCATGAGTCATTTTATCCCAGTCCTATAACTTATATTTTCACGTGGTTTTCATACAATTTACTTTTAGAAAATAAAATACATGTGTTTAATTCATATTAATTCAATCAATAATTTATGCGCTCTTAAAAAATGTTGTATTTTCAGCAATTAAATAGTTTTTAATAATATTTTAGCACAATTATAGATACAAATTATCAATGACTTTCAATATATTTTTTATATATAAATTTTAAATTTATTTTTGACGCGGTTTTAAAATATTTTTTTTTACAAAATAGAATACTCGTGCTTTGCATGGGCGCAAACACTAGTTTATATTAGGGTAATTTAGTACTACCCCCATGTTATACAAAACTAATTCGTAAGACCCCCCTACACTTTGAAACTCAAGTAATACTCCCTTACCAAATCAGAGCGGTGTTAATTAACCGGACAGGATACGTGGCCGTTATTTTTAAGAGATAAATGTCTAAATTACCCTTTAATAGGCAAAACCCACCCACCCAACGAATATTAATGTTGTCATAAGACAACGATGAAGGTCCTTCCATGTTGACGGCACAACAAGCATGCCAGTAGCCTTTCGGTTCCAAGTTCCAACCCATGAACAAGACCCGTTGGTTCAACTGCAATCCAGTATCTTCGCACCTGCTCTCTCACACTCACCATAGAGATCACTTATGTCTTACCAGTGAGTTCAACACTCCCCTATTTGTTCCCTCAAATCTTGCTTGCAGAAAGAAATCCATGTTGTTCGAGTTGTTCCATATGATTAAATCTGAGACAGATTCAAGTGCGATTGAAATCGGATTATCTTGCTTGATTGACATGTCAATGCCGAGGCGTATCAGATTACAGATGGTACAACTCAAGTGGTTCAAATCTTGGGAAAACTACTTTGTCTATCAGATTCAGTTGTTCCCATCACCGAAAAGGTCTTGAAGCTATTGAAGATGTTGTTGACCTGTACCGAAGGCCGGACATCAATATGTGAGAATCCGATTTGTATTCCGGTGATCACACAGAAAATGTGGAAGGTTTCAAAATCGTCTATGGATCACAATAATTTTGTGGAGCGTGTGCCATCTTTTCCATGATTAGAAGGCGCAGGAGGCGGTGACGAAGGACAATGGATTGACAAAGAGCTTGTTGTTAATACAGAGCAATATGCTCACCATCAGTTCGACAGATGTCTGTCAATCTACTTAAGATCTTCCGTATTAACTCAAAATCATGTCTTACAAGTTACGATACCAAAACCACACATATAATACCCTTATGACTACTCTCTCAAATCACTAATGTTTCTTTCAATTTGTAAATCAAAGAAATTTTTTTGACAAAATACACAAAATTTATTCAATTTTATCTCTTTTGATCTTTCTTTCAATTGGGTTCTTGAATTTTTCTATTTGACGGATTGGGTTCTTTTGATCTTTCTTCCCTGAATGGGGTTTCTCGATTATATCACAAATTCATGTTTTTATGTTTTGATTTTCTTATCCAGCAAATAGGTTTCTGCAACTTACAAGAAAGACTTGGTATCAGGTTCTTTCCACCGAGTTTTTGAGTTGGGAACTCGGAAGCTTTAACTTAGTTCAAAATAAAAAAAACGAAAAGACATGACTGTAATTTACTTTTCTTCCTTGAAAATATTAAATTCTTGGGAGACCGCGGTTTGATTTGACTATGCGCACGTCATGGTCGGTAGACCGCCGTACTCACATGGAACAATGTCGGTCGACCATTTTAGAGGCTTTTTCTTCAGGAGAATCACATTGGTTGATTTTCGCTTAAAAGTGCATATTTTCCACTGTTATCTTCTAAGCGTTATCACACTCTCCTACGTAAAACTGCTCTAATTATTCACTTTTCTACGTAAGAGTTTATTTCATTGCGTAGAACACACTTTTCTGGACGAAATGGTATATTTGCATGCATTAAACGCATTTTTGGAAGTCTAGGTATAAAGACGTTATGATCAAGTCTCATTACATGCTTTTCTCTTACAGAAAACTCGATCGGGCTATTCTCGAGACTTGCGGGCCCCACGATCAACCACAGAAGCCTAATATCAAAGCTTGAAGAGCCACAGGCTATGACTAGAAGATATGGGCTGAATAAGAGGACCAAAAAGCTGACCCAAAGAACGAAGAGAGCAGGAGAGCCAATGACCAAGAGACGGACTAAAGCGTTTAAAGCCACATGAGTCAGCAAGGAATGATGGTCTACTCTACTGGAGAAGTGTGAGGATGGTCACAGTGAAGACCAGGGTTCCAGACCCTCTGCCAATACTTTTATCTCTATTTTCTGATATTTTCTCTCTCCTCCCCCTAATTTTCGATCTCATCTCTCCTTATTCTATCTCTCTTCATCTCTCGATCCTCGGATCTACTGACCTAACCCCAGAACTCCTGCCCGTTGGCTCTGGCCCATCTCCTTAAGCTATCGGACCGTTGGATCTTCCATCGGATCGTTGGATCGTCCATCAAACCGTCGGATCTCTCTAAATCCGTCGGTCTGCCAATCTGGATCCTGATCAAGTCATCTTCAGTTTGACCATCAGATTGTCTGTCACATCATCTTGTGAGATGATGGACACCATCAATCCAAAAGTGCATAAATATCTGAAAAGTGAAAAACATGGATTAAAGAAGAAATTTGTAAACTTAGATCCTTAATCTAACATGGAATCTAGGATCCATATTCGATTGAATGTTAAAGATTGCACACACAAATCTAACATGAATACAACTCAAGACATCATATTTGGATCCAGCTAGGATCCACTCATGTATATATAAACCCAAAATATCCATCCCTTTTAGAAACCAGATTTAAGGATCCATATTTACTAATACCGTTGTGAGTATACTTTGTCAATTTTATTATTTTTTGGATTATCCAAAAGATTACACAATTTACTAAATGGTTCAGATGTTGATTCATGGGATCTTTCAAGTGATACCAATTCATTGGATAGTCCCAATTGTTAAGTATGTTCAAACAATATGATATAGATAATCAACTTGGTATTGTTAATAATAATGTTGTAATGATCTAAATAACATTACGTACATGTGATAAATGTAAAAGTTTGGGTTGGTGATCATTAAGATAAAAAAAATTGTTGATATTAATGGCCTAGCTAGGTTTATTTTTGAGAAGATTGGATTATAACCCTCTAATTTTTTAAGCCAATGAACATGAGCCATGGGCGTTTATAGGTGCCACTAGAAAAACCTTACCTTCATAGCCCCTTTCAAATAATTATTAATTATTAATCTAATTGATCATAAACCTTTTTTGTCATTGTCTCCTTCAGATATATTCATAAAAGATACCCAATAGACATCACACCAAAAATTGGGTGGTGAGATGCGAGATATAGAAATGTCCCTACAACATCCATGTTGTTTTTACATAGTCCTTAATTATTTTTTCAAAACTATTATGCATGATTATTCATAAAAGAAAACTTGTAATCAGATATTAAGATAATAGTCCAATAATGTATGTCGACACATTGGCTTTAATTTGTGGTCTTTAATGAATTGAAAATAATATTATTATTTCTTATACTTCTATTTATTTTACAGTACTATTAATATTTTTAATTTTCTTATTTTTTTGCCCATGCTAAAATATGGGCATAATAACTAGTAGATAATTAAAAAAGAATATCCATTCTCTATGGCTAAGTAAGAAGACTCTAAAGAATGGATTATAAAAGTATTTACCACTCAATTTTTAAAAACTTTATTAGTATAGTTAGAAGTGACATAATAAAATTATATAAAAAAGAAAGATAAGTCTAAATAAATTTATTTAAAAATATTTAAGTAAAATTAGAATAATTTTGAACTTATTGACATCAAGCAAAGGACTAGATTATCTTTTAGTAACATCACATTTTTTACAGACTTCGAATTGAGACTTTGAAAGAAAATTATAGTTTTCAATTTGCTAAAAACCCCTCATATGAGATAAATATAGATTCAGCTATAGTCAACTGTCTCAAAAATTGAAACATATAAAATAAATTTTTTCAATTACTCTAAATAATGTTAATGCTAATGATGTAATAGATAACTACCTTAGACAATCATTATCACAAAAGGCTTATTTGGTAACGCACCGCGGTGAAAAAATAAAATATTTGCGCGCTCTAATATTCGCCCGGGCGCGTTTGGCAGCACTTGCCCTCGACGAATATTTAGTCAAGCTCAAAAATTTGCCCGCCGCAGTGGAAAAACATTTGATCACCTCCCCCCCTATGAAAACATTTTCACGCCAATTAAGCCTTGGTGGGAAAATTTTATTTTCTCGTGAGAAAATCACTATTTTCAATAAAAATGAATATTTTAATATATAAAAATATAAAAATGAGTTTTTTTATCCATTGACATAATATGTGGTTTCCACACTCACCTAACCCATTTTTGACTTACTTTGATATGTGGGACCCACTCAAATTGAAAGAAAATAAAGTAAGCTGAAGTAAGCTAGCTTATACACGTACCAAACGTTGTTAAATATTGATATGAACAAATATTTAGCCAAGATAATATTCGCCATCGAAACTCTTTTTCTGACGTACTAAAGAGGCCCTAAGGTCATGTTTGATAGGCCTCCGCGGCGGGAAAAAAAATATTTGTGCGCCCCTAATATTCGCCCAACCATGTTTGGCACGCATTTGCCCGCTCTGAATGCCCACGAATTTGTCCACTGCGATGGAAAAACTTTTGATCACTCTCCCCCCCTCCTGAGTAATATTTTCACTCCAAATAAGCCTTGGTGAGAAAATTTTATTTTCTCACGGAAAATCGTTATTTTCAATAAAAATGAGTTTTTTAGATCCTGTAATCTAATATGGGTCCCACACTTGTCTAACCCATATTTGACTTACTTTAAGATGTGGGACCCACACAAATTGAAAGAAAATGAAGCTAGCTAATACACGTACCAAACATTGTTAAATATTGATATGCACAAACATTTAGCCAATATAATATTCATCTGGCTAAATATTTGTCATTGGAACTCTTTTTCTCACTTACAAAACATGCTCTAAATGTAAGTAGTCAATTATTACATATTGATGTTGTTGTCATATATTTAATTTAATTGTACAAGATAGATTATAAATAATTAAATATTTTATATAGAACTTATTAGAGAAATTTAATAGTATATAAATAATTCTCAAAATAGATATCAAGAATCCTATAAATTATGTCAAACTACATGTTAAATATAAAAAATTACTTATAGATGTTAAACAAAAGTAGAATTCAACATATTTAATATTAGACACAAGAATTCCTTATTAATTAATAATTAATTAAGATATTTTAAGAAAATAATCTAATAAAATAATATTGAATTTTAACAACAATAATTATAGACTTTTAGAAGTTTTTATGAATTAATATTTTCTGGAATTTACAATCCAACATCATGTTTAGTATTATATCACTTAATTAATGTTAGTTTAATTTTTTTAAAATATCGAATGGATCCTAAGTTTACTCAAATTGGTTATGAAAGAGAATTTAAGTTGAAAAAAAATACTAAGAATATATGTTTATAGTCTTTGGATTAGCTTCTATTATAGACCCTAGATGTAAGTTACACATGATTAGAGATTTTAATAGAATGTTGTTATCAAAATATGTATGATTATTAAAATAAAATTAATGTAAAAAATCTTGAAGAAATTAAAAAACACTAAAAAAACTTTCTTGAAGAATATCAAATTAGATTTGTTGATAATGTAATAAATAGTGAAGTTGGATCTAATTCGTTGCAAGTGTGCCATGGATCATGGAGAATATTTAAGAGATGTCTGAATTATCCTGAGTTGTGGTTTATCAGAATTACAATGTTATCGTGATCAATCGAATGTTGAACAAAATAACAAAGATTTTAATATTTTGGCCTAATAGAAGGGACAAGAAAGTAGGTTTCTTGTTATTTTTGTCAAGGCCAGCGATTTTTTAACGATTTTAGTATCTACAGTTGCTTTAGAATTAGCATTCAATACAAGTGATTATGTACTTAACGAATACTGTAGTTAATTTACATCGAAAATGGTAGAGTACTATATGTGTCTTAAAGACTAGTACAACATTGAAAGTGGAGATCAAGATAAGCTTCCGAAGAAGTTCTTGAAGAGATGAAAAGGTAACACTATAAATGATATTCTTTTTTATATAAAATATTTAAATGTGAACATGTTAGTCTTATTTTTATTTTGGAGTAAAGTTGTGTGCACATGAGAGATAGGTGAGTGAGTACTAACCTAGTTGGAATGTACTTAAACCGTGATGTAGTTCCCCACCCTTAAATAATTTGTTATTTGTAAACTGTAATTTTCAAATTCTCAATGGCTAAGATAGTTTGTTATGTAAAGTGCATTGTAAGAATTTTCTTTGAAATTTGATCAAGTGAGCCTGACCCATTAATCTGACCTAACCCGTCAACCAGGTCGGGCTTTAGATTTTTTACCACGCTTGGCCCCGCTTCCAACTTGTTTTACTCCCATACTTAGAAAGTATCGATTAACAAAAAGATAGATAAACATATATTAAAAGACTAAAAGTGCTCTTTTTTTGTGTGTAAGCAAAGACTAAAATACTCTTGTGCACCATTTAAATAAGGGTTGGGCTCTGTTGACAGATCAAAAATGACAGGGACACAATATAAGCTACGTGGCATACTGTTACAGGACTCTGACCGTATGGATGTTTGTCCTATCCCATGGTGGACCTGCAAACCAAAAATCTGCCTGATTAGTCACTTATAGAGTAAAACTTCTGTCACAACAAAGTTGCAAATCACACAATCACAGCCAATGAGTTCTCGGCACGTACACCTCAAAGCAAAAAAAACAAATGGGTAGGTTGCAAAAGCACTTGTGTACGTGCCGAGAACTCATTGGCTTGTGATTGTGTGATTTACAATTTGTTGTGATTGTGTGGTTTGTAGGTCCACCATGGGATAGGACAAAAAATCGTGCGGTCAGAGTCCTGTAACAGCTGTGCCACCTGGCTTATATTTTGTCCATGTCATTTTAGATCTGTCAACAGAGCCCCGACCCTTTAATTAAAGGGTCGGGGCTCTGTTGACAGCCATAAAATGACAGGATTCTGTACAGGACACAATTATATGCCACTTGGCACACTCTTAAGAGGACTCCGACCGTATGGATGTTTATCGAATCCCTAGGTGGACCTACAAACCAAAATTCAACCTGATTAGTGATTTTTAGACGTTGGATCTTTGTACCTCAAATACTGCTATAATGCCCACAGTTGAGATCAACCCATGAAAATAAGTCCAATCCATCGTCTAGAAATCACTAATCAGGCTGAATTATGGGTTGTAGGTCCACCTAGGGGTTGGCCAAACATCCATACGGTCAGAGTCCTCCAAGAATGTGCCACGTGGCATATATTGTGTCCTGTACAGAATCCTATCATATTAGGGCGGTCAACGGAGCTTGACCCTTAAATAAATAGTGACAAAAAACAAGCTCTTTCCTTATAGGGTTAGGCACCAGTTACTGCCCTACAATGATAGGCTCCGGTTATAGGACACAATATGAGCCAAGTGGCACATTCTTAGAGGACTCTGACCGTATGGATGTTTGGCCAATCCCTAGGTGGATCTACAAACCAAAAATTAGCTTGGTTAGTGATTTCTAGGCATTGGATCTTTGTACCTCAAATACTGCTCAAATTCTCACAGTTGAGATCAACCCATGAAAATAAGTCCAATCCAACGCCTATAAACCAGTAATCATGTTGATTTTTGGTTTGTGGGTCCACTTAGGGATATTGGCCAAACATCCATACGGTCAGAGTCCTCTAAGATTTTACTACGTGGCTCATATTGTGTCTTGTAACCGGAGCCTGTCATTTTAGGGCGGTAACTGGAGCCTGACCCTTCCTTACAAGTAGTAAAAAAAAATGCATTTTTAGAAGACATGGGTCACACCAATTCAAGGAAATTTCCTTTCAGCCAAACAAACCCCAAGTCAAGTAAGAGGTTTGTCTTTATCATAAGCACTAATCAAAGAAAATGATCAAATGATAATTACTAAACGTAATCCAAGACTATGAAGGTATCAATTTCTCATCCGAGAAATCAACGAGATTCTCTCGGTATATGTGCCTTCAACCTACTCCAGAGAATCCGAGGAGAAGGAGAAAGCGGCGTGGCTTCTCTCTCGTTCTAATGCGTGTTTAAAAGGAGTAACGGCTAGCTCTCCACTTAGGGGTAGGTTTTGGAAATACAAATAAGGGGAAGGGTATTTTCGAAATATAATGTATAAAATCACAATAAATCATATTCCCTTTGGTACGCGATGTAACAAGCGTAAGCTAGCACCCTTTTTGTTACTCACCCCTGCCATCTGGGACCCACTGACCGTATTGATGTTTAGCCCACCCCCGGATAGACTTTTGTACAAAAAAATAGTTTGTTTGATGATTTTTAGCCGTTGATTTTAGTAATCAAAGAAATGCTTGAATTCAACGGCTATAATCATGTATTAAAAAGTATTAAAATCGGATGGCTAAAGATTATCAATCATGGTGATTTTTTGTGTGTATATCCATCTCAAAGGGTGGGCTAAAAATCCATGCAGTCAGTGGACCCATATGGCAGCGTTGAATAACAGAAATGATGCTAACTTACGCTTTTGGATTATGGCACACCTTGTTCTATGTATCGTGACTCTTTCCTTTTGTTAATTAAAGAGAAAATATTCCTGAGTGAGTGGCTCTGACTCTGAGTTCCGAGTCTTCTGACACGTTAAAGAGTCCTCGCTACTTTGACTGGATATAGCCGGTCGTTTACTTGTTCAGATCGTTTTCCGCCGGTCACCTCATATAAATATCCCTCCATCCTCACTCTCTCACTCTCATTCGCTCTTTATTTCTTCTCTCTCTCTCTCCCTCTCCCTCTCGGGAGAAATCCCTTGATCATCGATCTGCGATTCCTTGCGGTGGATCGATTGGCTCAAATTTGTTTTTCATGATTAGGTTAGATCGGAGGGATTTTACGCTGTTTTTCAGCGATTTCAGCTCTTTTTTCCGATTTTTTAGGGTAGTGTCAAGTGTGAGAGGATTTGCAGAGAAATGACAGCTTCTCCTTAGCGAAGACTGTAAAAAGTCAGTCTCAGATGGATATTTTTGAGGTACAGAGCTTCGGTTTTGGCAATGCAGCGTGTAATCTCATGATTTCTAGTTTTCCGAAGCTCATTTAAAGGTTTTTTAGGGTTTCGGAGCCGTTGAATAAGCTCTATGTTCGTTTGAGGATGATGAATCTGGTGGTTTTTCTGTAATCTCTTGTGTTCATAGAGGGGTTTTGGTGGATTTGTGCTTCTAAGCGGTTGAATTAACTTTAGGTCTGTTAAAAGTGGAGAAATTTGGGGATTTTCGGAGTGAGAAGCTGAGATCTGAGGAGAATCGAGGAGTTCTCTCCATGTCTGGAGCTCCTACAGTGAGATCGATGAATGTAGCGGACTCAGAGGTTCGTCCGGTCCTTGGTCCTGCTGGAAACAAGGCGAGATCGTTAGTTACTCGGAAACCTGCTTCAAAGCCTTTGAGGTCAAAGACGGAGAAAACGCCAGAGGTCGTGGCAACGGAGGAGAAGAAAGCTCCATCATCGCCTCCTGTAGCTGCTTCACCTCCTCCGCTGAGTGTTCCTTCCATTTTACGGAGGCAGGAGCAGCTGTTGCACTCTAATTTGTCGCTAAACGCTTCTTGTTCGTCAGATGCTTCTTCTGATTCGTTGCAGAGTCGAGCATCTACTGGAAGGATTACTCGATCAAGTAGTACAAGAAGCCGGAGGAAGCAATGTGTGTCGAGATCAGAAAAGGTTGTCTCTGATAGTGTCTCCGAATCTCCACCTCATACTTTACAGCTGAAAAAGAGATGTGCTTGGGTGACGTCAAATACTGGTGCGTTCTTGTTTCTCTGTCCTTAGAATAATTAGTTACACTTTTGCAAAGTCCAAATTATATCTTGTTTCCTGCTATAATTTCTCCTTTTGCGCTGTCAATTCGGAGACATTCAATAACACTGGAAACAACACAAAGAAGATGATCATGGAACTTGGACAAGGATGAAACATACAAATCAAGAAATAGCTGCAGTTTTTATAAGCTATTTGTTCGTGAAGACTATAAATTAGTTACATCTAGCTATATCTAATATTGTCAAGCCCATCATTTTCTTTATGAAAGCCCAATAATCTTTGGAGTTATGCAAACGGCTGAAATAATTCTCAGGGCTTCCATCCAAAATTCTCCCATGGGTGGTTTCTTGTTAGAGGTTATGATTGCATTCACCATCTATGGCCATGTGGATTTCAGAGATCTTCCTTTTCTTTGTGAATGTGTGCTTTCACATTATAGAAATACCACTTGGGGTCAGACTCTGAAATATGGAATTGAATTTAGCTGATTTGGTAAGTTCAGTTTAGTCGTCCATGCCCGAAACTAGCATGGATTTTGTAGTGTCACTATACTAATTTGCCATTGTTGCTAGCTGAGTGAGGTAGGTAGATCAAAGAAAACCTTTGGTGAAAGTTGTCCTTTGTTTCAATGTGGATGCTTTTGCTTAAATGAACCAGTGCACAAATTATTTTTGAACCATAAAAAAGGCTCTTGAATGAATGTTGTCTATCAAGAGGCTGTGGCATTTATGGGCAGTGGTCCATCTGAGGGGTATTTTAGCATGTTGAAGGTTCAGATCGATGAAAAGTGTGCCACGTAGCACACGATGAAGTTGAATTTAATTTACGTGTAAAATTTAGGACACTAAAAGGTATATGCCTCCTGGTAGGTTGATTTGAAATCCTGAACCCAAGACTACACCATGCCACCCTAACAGTCTGACTCGGTCAGAATCACAGAAGTTAGAGAACATATAAAGTCATATATACTGGGTTATATTAGGATGGAGTTGGCATAATTGTAATGTTGGATTTTAACAGGTACTGGTAATATTGCTTTATGGGAGGTTTTGTATAGGGGCAAAAATACAATAAGTAGATACATCAGAAGTGTTATTTAGACAACCAAAATCCAGACAATACAGAGCAGCCTGTGATTAAGATTGAACAAAAGAGATAGAATGCGTAATCAGACGCCTCTATTGACTACTCTCAAATTGGCTTTACTCTCAAATTTTAAGTGCTTCAAATCCGAAGAGCACCTTGAGCTGAATTTTAGACCTCCTAACTGCTCCATTACTTCAACCCACCTCAACCACTGCACTCTCAATGAGCCAGTTCTAAGCTTAGCTTGAACAATAAATTTTCAGATATTTTCCTGTGATTTGGTCAAAACATCAGGTCACTTCGTAACTGTGGGTGCACCTACTTTATCTATTATTGTAAGCATATGTTCCAAATGCATGTTAGCTCCTCAAGGCCACTATGGTTTTTAAACTATATCTTGGTCGCTAAGAAAATTCAATTAGCTCAAGAATTTAGTTTGGTCCCTTGATCAAATCTCTAGGTCTATGTTGTCCATTTGCATCCATCTGTGTCATGGGAAGGCACTGTTTACGCTAAATTGGGTGAATCGTGTAACCCAATTTCCCTATTATCCTATCAACTGAAAGAAACAGCTGTCAATTTTTCTCCTCAGAGAAATCCGGTGAATAGATGCGCTTTTTGATATAATGGAACGTTGGCGTACTCTAGGCCACTCTGTGGGTTTTAAACTATATCTTGGTTACTAAGACCTTTTAGTTAAATCAGGAATTCAATTTGGGTTTTTGATCAAATTAAGACACGAGATCCATGTTTTCCATTTTGCATCTGTGAGTCATGGGAAGCCACTGTCTACGTTAAATTGGGTAAGTGCAAAACCCAAATATCCTTGTTATCCCATCAATGAAAAAGTAGTTGTCAGTTTTGCTTCTTAGACAAATTTGGTGAATAGATGCACTTTTTGATATGATGGGTGACTATTGAAATGTCAACCGGTTTCTATTTACTCCTTTTGGTCATCTTGGTTAAAGTAAGGAGCATGAGCTTTATGTTATGTCCAAGGTTTAAAAAGGCTAGTTCGGGTATTGGGGCGGTTTGCCTCCAAAAGGCGAGGCGTAACCTCAAAGCGGTGTTGAGGCGTAAGCCTCATTTTCGAAAAAAAGTTGCTTGAAAAAATCTAAAAAAATATAATCATTTATAGAAAAATAAGAAACAACATACGATGTGAAAAAATAACTTAAGCATAAAAATTACTAAGGCTATAGTTTTTACCTTAGGAGTGACATTGTTGGGCACTCGGGCTGAAAGCCTGATGTTGATATCAAATCTTAAAAAACATAAATCACATAATTAAATTATCAGATTTAAATAGTTAATAAGGTAAGTCCACTAACAAAGTAACTAACAAGATAGAGCTAGAAAATAAGGGGTTATGGTTTCGGGTTTTAACGTGTAAAAGTGAGGCTATAGCCTCATGTGCGCCTCAAGGCTATAGCCTCAATAGACTGAGGTTTAAGCCTCATAAATGACCACTAAGGGTATAGCCTCAAGGCGTAGCCTCAAAAAGCCTTTTTAAACCATGGTTATTTTCTTGGTCAAACAATTTAAAATATGCATCTTAAACAGGGGGACATGCGCATCACATCAAAGACAAACACAAGGTATGTCTTAATAGACATGGTTAACTTGTAAAGCCCTACACGCCAAGCCCTCACAGTTATATGATAGTCTACAATGATATATTGTTGTTCAAATATTATATTGTAAGTAGAGAAGCACATAGAGATCTAAGGAAATGCATTGAAATTATGCATGTATAACTAAAATACCCAATGACAATTAAAGAAATAATGTTAGTTTTTTTCTTTAATAGCCGTGTCAAGTTGTCTGACACGGTTACTAAAAAACCAACTTAGAGGGGTTTGGAAGTGTGATTCTTTTTCACATTTGTAATACTAATATAGATTAAATGTATGAAAGAAACATGAAATTACAGAGAAATATGATTATTACTGAATTATAATTCCAAAATATGCAATTCAAAAGGCATTTGATCTTGATTTTAACACCAACATTTTTTACTTGAATAGGGGTGATTGTTTTTCACCTAGGTACCTCCTCCCAAAAGCAATGGAATGTGGAAAAAACGAGGGATGAATGTATTTTTAAACATTTTCATCGGTTTTAAATATTGACAGAAGTCGCCAAAAATTCAGCTGATGTTAATACTATGTCGGGAAGTGTGATCCATGTGTAGCTCAAGTTCTCTCATCAATCTGTGGCATCCATGTGTCAGGCCATTCCTTGGATGGTCTAGCCACCAATGTTTTATATCTTGACCAAAGGTTTAGGATTGTCTGACCAGTGTGTTTTTTGGCTATGACCCAACACCTAGACATCCCATGTAGATGTGAACATGAGCAACATGCATGGATCATGTTCCTAAAGATGGTGAGGGGTCTTCTGGAAAAATGTCAGGTTCTTCTCATCTTCTTCTTCTGCTGCTTCTTTATTTATTTATTTTGGTTGGTTGGTGGGAAAATATGTTCTTTGTTATTATTTAGTTGCCTCATTGACTATCATTATGGGCACACCCAAAGCCTCATTTCTTTAACAATATTGTCCTATTTTTCATTTAGTTTATGTTGCTTCATTTCCATATCTTAGTAAATAAAACCATGGTTTGACTGTATTTTCTTGCAGTTATATCCTCTAAACAAATCAAACTAAAATTTTATATGCCTATTGGTTTTTATTTGTTCTGAACAGATCCATTGTATGCTGATTTCCATGATGAAGAATGGGGAGTTCCAGTCCATGATGATACGTACGACATCACAACCTTCTTTGCATTTTCTTTTATTCCAGAGAGCTTTTGAATCCCAAGATAAAACTTCAATCTAACAGGGTTCTTAGGGTGTCTGATATTCTTGACGACATGCAGGAAACTGTTTGAGTTGCTTGTCCTGTCGGGTGCTTTGGCAGAACTTACATGGCCCACCATTCTGAACAAAAGACATTTATTTAGGTAATGATCCTAAAGCCTCATGATTGTAACCATCAGGCATCAGTTCAGCGGAGTTTTTCCTGGACTGTTTGCCATTCATCTGTTAACCATCCAAAAAGTGTGATAGATGTAATGGTGACCCATCATTCCATGGATTTGATTTTCTACTTAGCACATCTAGGGGGACCCAGTGAGTGGTGGGCGTTGCTCCCACTCCATTGTATTCTATCCTGACACATGTATGTACACAGGGAAGTCTTTGCGGATTTTGACCCAATCGCTGTATCAAAATTGAATGAGAAGAAGCTCACAGCACCAGGAAGCACAGCCAGCTCCCTACTATCGGAGCTAAAACTGCGCGCCGTCATTGAGAATGCACGTCAAATATCCAAGGTGGATTCGTCTTTTATTTTTTCAATTATTATGCTTTGAATCCATAAATGCAGCAGTAATGTATCATTGTTTGTGTTCGATCATAAACAATTTATTTTAAGAAGAATACTTAGATTAGGACAGACTGATGATGGTATATTACCATTCAACCTTCTTGTGCTTTAGCTGTGTTATAATGATTTTAAGCAGTTGATCTTCTCGCCCTAGAATCAACCTTATTGGATTATTGGAAGCATCTGATCTATAGAAATTTTTGGGACTGTTCGCAACATTTTCTCTTTTTGTGGCCAACCAATAGAATGCCAGAGATTGAATGTATAGGACCATCCAATCGACTTGATTCTTGGCCTACAAGATCTCCTCGGTAGAAAGCCGTTGAACGACCTGCCTCCTGTACTACCATCCATATGCTCTAACCCAACTCATCGTCATCATATGCAGTGCCTTGTCCCAATTATTTGGGTCAGCAACATGAATCCTGTTATACCATTTAATTCTATCTAGAGCGACTTTTGTTTCAAAAGTGGCGTATTTTACACGGTTATTGTTATGGTTGCTGCAACTAACCTCATTGGTGATTTGTGGGAGCAGGTTATAGATGAGTTCGGATCATTCGACAAGTATATCTGGAGCTTTGTGAACCACAAGCCAATTGTCAACAGATTCCGGTACCCCCGCCAGGTTTCTGTGAAGACTCCGAAAGCAGATGTAATAAGCAAAGACCTTGTGAGAAGGGGGTTCCGGAGCGTGAGTCCGACTGTCATCTATTCATTCATGCAGGTGGCTGGAATAACAAACGACCATCTCATCAATTGCTTCAGATTCCAAGAATGTGCAGCCACGGGAGCAGAAAGCGAAGAAGATGGTGGAAAGGCTAAAGTCGAAGAGAAGAAGGCGGAGGACATGATGGACTTGGGATTAGCAATAGCTATGGATGAGTTGAGTGTCTCCTCAGAATGATCAAATCATCCATCACAGAGGAGGAAGAACACGACGGAGTGGTGGAGCTTCAGGTTTATTTATCCATGTACACCATTAACTGGCTACTCTTTCAGGAGGTGGTGGGGGGTGACAGAATGTGGCTTTGTATATAAAATATTATGAATTCTTATGCATCTTGTTTTGTAGATTATATAAAGAGAATTCTGTTGCCCGTGACTGCGTTGGTGGTTGGTATGTTGCAGAGAGGGAGAGAAAAAGAGAGAGAGAGAGAGCCTGGAAGAGTCCTTGAGATGGTTGTACACTTTTTTCTGTACAGTGAAAAGGTTACCCAACCACATTTCATTTTACTTATTTTTGTTTTGGTCGGGCTTTTTCCCGTCTTCAGGAGACATGAAAAACTGATGTCCTTGGACTTGTCACCATCAGATTCATGACCTTATAGCAATGAGAAGGGACCAGTTGTTACCCATTTTCTCCCTCCAAAAGTGCTGAAACAGCTGGTCCTTGCTCCTCATCATTCAATCTTCTTTAAATGGGGAATGAGCGCCGGTGATGGACTGATGGACACAAGCTTTTTCTGGTCCCTTTTGAGGATAAAGATGAGAATTGGTTCTCTACTATTGGTTGGTCATGTCGCTGTCTGATTCAAATTGGATCGTTTAATGAGGGTTGATGTGATGTGGGGTAAGCGAGTGGGACTGACGGAAGGTCTAGTACCAATCCTTCAAATTTCTGGCCCTGCATAAGAATTCAAGCATTTAAGATCAGGAACTCATATTGGAAGCAGTTCTGTACGTTATCTTTCCTCTCTACCCATTAGAATACTTGTGTAACAAAGATAAGTTTGTCTTCTGTATCTTAAATAAGCTATAATGATGCTTTAGAGCAATGAAGGATAGAAATTTACACAAACCGACAGCAAGTTCATTCAAGTGAACCATGTGAAGGATTTCAATGACATGTTAGGAACATGATCAATCTCAGATGCATTTGTTATTTATATCGCCCATAACCTGATCTGATCTGTTTCGATTGACATCGGGTCTGGACCTAGGAATCATGATCTGATAGCCATCGAATTGGTTCAGGATCTACCTTGATTTGATATTACTAATGAAATATGTATATACCAAGAAATATTTATATAACAATTCAAGATCTACCTTGATTTGATATTACTAATGAAATATGTATATACCAAGAAATATTTATATAACAAAACAGGGAAGTTGTCTCCCCTCTTATACCCCATCTTATCTATTTAGACAAAGAAGGGCTGAGATCTTATCCCCGAAATAGATGGTGGATCTCAGCCATTCACACCCAATTTTGACAAATGCTTTGTTGGAGAGTGCCGTGGGCACTGGCCACCCACTATCTATATAACAAGTGACAGTGGTTGTCTTATACCCCTCTTATCTTATATGACTTCAATAATGCGTGGCTGAGATCCACTATGCTTCATATCGATGGCTGAGATTAACTCCCACCTGATTTTGACAAACACTTCGTCCGAAAGTAACCCACGCATATAACAAGACAACTCAGTTGTATTCTTTTATCTTATCCATCCATCTAATGTGGACGGTTAGATAAAGAGTGGTTGAGATCAAATCCATTGGTCTAATGCGGATGGTTAGATTTCAGCTACTCAATCCGCCTCATTAGACCTCAATTTATTCAAAATTTGAATTTCAACACCGTTATTTTTTGTTATTTTACTATTTCGCCCTCTGTGCGTTACAATCCGTTATAACAGCCGTTGTAGTGGAAAAAACGGTCACGCCCCAGTCCGTTATACCGTTTGAGTGCCGAAGGCACCCAATTTTTACAAACGCTTTTGTCGAGAGTGCCGTGGGCATGGCCATTTACTATTCTATATAACAAAACACATCGGTTGTCTCCCTACTTATACCTCCTCTAATCCTCCCCCAAATGGACGGTGGATCTCCGCCACTCACCTGATTTTGGCAAATTCTTTGTCGAGGAGTGCTGATGGCACGGGGCACCCACTAGTTTATATAACAAAACAGGACGGTTGTCTCCCCCTCTTATCCGGTTTCATAAAGGATGGCCGGGATCTTATCACACCAAATGGACGGTGGATCTCAGCTACTCACACCCAATTTTGACAAACGCTTTGTCGATGAGTGCCGTGGGCACAAGTCACCTACTATTTACCTACATATAAGGAATGAAATGGGTTAGATTTACATATAGCCCAATGGTCAGGCTCAGGAGCCCCACTTTTATGCCTTGAGAGGGGTGTTACCGTTGAAACGGCAGTTAAAACAAATTGAAAAGGCCAGGGGCAAAAATAGAAAAAATGGATTTTAACGGAAAAAAGTGGTGCAGAAATTCAAATTTAAAATTTAAAAAAAAATAGAATTTAACAGAAATTTAATGATTTTCTTATACCCCTCTTATCTTATATGGCTTCAATAATGAGTGGCTGAGATCCACTATGCTTCATATCGATGGCTGAGATTAACTCCCACCTGATTTTGACAAACACTTTGTCGGAAAGTGCCGCGGACACAGGCCACCCATGCATATATCAAGACAACTCAGTTGTATTCTCTTATCTTATCCATCCATCTAGTGTGGACGGTTAGATAAAGAGTGGTTGAGATCAAATCCATCGATCTAATGTGGACGGTAGATTTCAACCACTCAATCCGCCTCATTTGACCTCAATTTATTCAAAATTTAAATTTCGACACCGTTAATTTTTGTTATTTCTATTATTTTCCCATTTCTCCCTCTGTGCATTACAATCCGTTATAACAGCCGTTATAATGGAAAAAACGGTAACGCCCCAATCCTTTATACCGTTTGAGTGCCGAAGGCACCCAATTTTGCAAACGCTTTTGTCGGAGAGTGCCGTGGGCATGGGCCATTCACTATTCTATATAACAAAACACATTGGTTGTCTCCCTACTTATACCTCCTCTTATAAGCATCAACAAAGAAGGGCCGAGATCTAATCCTCCCCCAAATGGACGGTGGATCTCCGCCACTCACCTGATTTTGGCAAATTCTTTGTCGAGGAATGCCGATGGCACGGGGCACCCACTAGTCTATATAACAAAACACAGCGGTTGTCTCCCCCTCTTATAGGCTTCATGTATCCAAGGGCCCATATCAACCCTTACATAAAATAAAATTTAGACGGTTAGATTAATTTAACAGGGAAATTGTCCCCCCCACTTATACCCCTCTTATCGGCTTCACAAAGGATGGCAGAGATCTTATCCCCCAAATGGACTATGGATCTCAACCACTCACACCCGATTTTGGGAAATGCTTTGTGGGGGAGTGCCCAGGGCACGGGCCACCCACTATACATTTATATAACAAAACAGAAAAGTCACTTATCCCCTCTCTTATCGGCTTCACAAAGGATGGCCGAGATCTTATCACACCCCAAATGGATTGTGGATCTAAGCCACTCACACCTGATTTTGGCAAACACTTTGTCGGAGAGTCCCGTGGGCACGGACCACCTACTAGTCTATATAACAAGTGACACCGGTTGTCTCCCCACTTATACCCCCTCTTATAGGCTTCAATAAAGAAGGGCCGAGATCTTATCCCCCAACTGGACGGTGGATCTTAGACATTCATACCCGATTTTGGCAAATGCTTTGTCGGGGAGTGCCGTGGGCACGGGCCACCCTCTAGTATATAATATGATATAGAGATAATGTTTTCTTTATACATTATTAATGAATATATGTTGATAAAATCTTCTACTATTTGTTATTTGAATTAAGAATTTGTATTTTTAGTTCTTAAAATCAATTTTAAAAACTTTATTGATCAGATCGACTCTATGTTAGATCACCCGATCTTATAAGTTACAATTGTTTATTGGATTGGGTCTGGATCTGAATTTGTGATTCGATAAACTATTGGATTGGGTCTGGACCTACTCCAATCCGAACCTGATCCAGTGACAACTATTGTTATCTCTAATGGTACCATAAAACCGAATGCCCAATAAAATAATAACAATTCATTAAGATAAAAAAAAAATGTAGCAGTAAAATATTCAATTTTCAACTATATAGAATCTATAAATAAAATAACAAGTAGATCACTTATCGATTATAAGAAATAAGGATCAAGGCATGAGCTTGACTAAAAGAGAGAAAGATTTTAAGATAGGAGACAATTCAAAAAAGAGAGAAAAAGTTTTTTCAGATAAAAGTTGTCCAAAAAGATAGTTCATTAGATCCCAAACCCCATTCGGCTGCAGCCCGCGTCCATATCCAACCCATCTTGACTCGGCGTGGCGTAGTGTGTGTGGTATCCTACATTCTCTACTACCTTAGCTTTGTCAAGGTTCATTCTAAGTGACATACATATAACATTCTAACACTTATTATGTATCCAATGTGAGACTATATTTTTTAAAAGGTAATGTAGGTGTTTTACTTTGGGCAAAAGAGAGCATTTCATTCTTGTTAAAAATTAAAAAAATGAAATTTTTAAGTTTTCCCTCCAAAATTTTTAATTCAAGTTTTAAAAAGTTTGAGAAACCATTTTATTAAGATTACTAAGCGATCAAGGTTCAAAACCTCTAAAGTCGAAAAAACTCAAACTTTTATAATAATAATCTCCCACATGAATGAAAATTTAAATTAGATCTGATGTACTATAGAAAAATTATTCATGGCGTGTCATTTGACTTGAAGTCTTTGTTTAGGTAGGTCCGTCGAGTGTACTAACTGTCTAGTAAACTTTTGCATTGAATTGTCCAACTTTATAGTATAGATCAAGCAGGGCCGTCTTAATACAAGTTGAGGCATAAGGTGAAAATCCTAACTAAGGCCTATTTTATTTAAAATATTAATATAAATTAAATTAATCAAATTTTAGTCACTTTTCTCTCAAATCTTAATAACTAACAATTGCCCGTACTGATGGCACTCCCTGACAAAGCGACCCCAAATAAATTCAAATCCCAAAATAAACTTGTGTCTAAATGAGAAAGAACTTATCAAATAATTTTCAAATTATATATTCAAGAACACCCTCCAAAACTATAGGCGTGGACTCCTTTCAAATTAGTAGGGTTTCTTTAGCGTGGGCGGTGGAGGGTTTCATATGTATTATTTTTACCGGATGAGGGTTTCCTTCTTCATAGTGAGAGAAAGAATAAGAGAAAGAATGGTTGTAGGTGAGAGTATAGTTAACAAATTGTGAAGCGGCAAAAATTCGTACACTGAAAAATGCGAGTTCAAAAAGTTGTGTTCAAAAAAATCAGTCAAAAAAATGAGAACGTCAAAAGATAGATAAGAGAGGACTTTGGGTTTGATACTTTTTTAGTTCAAAACTACGCGCTAAAAAAAAGTATACATATATCATATGTGCATATGCCCACAATGCATGTAGATTGGATGGTAATATAAGTATAATAGAATCAAAACTACTCTATGATATTTCTAAGTAAAATAAGCAACACTAATAATTTCTAAAACTATTACTAATTTATCAAGGTTTCCAAATGTGTAGGAATCTTTAATCTCTTCAAAAAAAGAAAATTTTAATATAAAATTCTGTGACATATATTATAAATTAAAAATATTTTTAAAAGAAGAATGAGTTTTATTCATGAGATTTTTTGAAAAATTTAAAATTATGGGTTTTTTTGGATTATTGAATATTTCGTGTTTTTTGCGATGTTTTGAAAATATCGTGTTTTTAAACATTTTTTCAAAAGATTAGGTGTTTTTTTTTTCAAAAAGTTGGGTTTTAAACAGATATTTGCTAACTATGGGTGAGAGAGAAAGAGAGAGAAAGCTACAAGCATGGACTCTTCTTTCAAATTAATAGAGTTTTCTTGTGCATGGGTGGTGGAAGGTTTACTTATGTGTTTTTTTACCTTCATGGACTGTGGAGGGTGTCCTTATGTGTTTTGTTACCTTCTTCATGGGCAATGGAGGGTTTCCTTATATATTTTTTTTACCTTCTTCATGGGCAGTGAGGGTTTTCTTATTCGTAGAATGTTTCCTTCTTCATAGTGATTGGTAGAATCTTTCAGCCTTTGGATTTAGTGGTAGTGAGTCAATCTCAGTTGCCACTTATGTTAGAAAACATAAAGGTTGTGTTCTGTTATATGGATATAAGAATAAAACACATCAGCTAAAGGCCTTTAAATCCCATGTTTCTAGACTTCCCTCTTTAAAGTTTCAATAAAACATACAAAAAATACGTCATCCAGAGGCCCTCTAGTAGAGTGCATCTGCAATGTATGTGATGTTTAAAGAAAAATTGTATTTATTAAAATGGTAAATGTATTTCTTTTTTTAGTAAGGGTAAATAGGCAATTTTAACTTTTTTACTTTTTTGTACCTCATTATTAAGCATAAAAATCTATTTTATAAGATTTTTAAATTAATATAAATATTAATATTATTTTTTAATAAAAATTATTAGTATTGGATACCATTGAAAATATCTCGGTGAGAGGTTTCTAATAGATCTTTTCTCATTGCAATTTGGAAGTTATTAGTTTTAAAGATTTTCAAAGAAAAAAATTACTATCCTAAAAAGTGTTGTTCATTTATTAGAGAGAGAGAGAGAGAGAAAGAGAGAGAGAGAAGAAGAAGAAGAAGAATATGAAGCTCTCCACATTTTTCTTTTCTAAACAATTTAAACAATTCTTATAAAATTAAAAGACAATTTTACTCATATATATGTAGCCAACCAAATTACGCTAATGCTTTTAGTGACTTTTATAGAACTTTTGAGAGGGTGAAAGTGGGGGCAAAAACAAAAATTATTTCAACTCAAGGCATACTTTAAGAATTGAAAGAAAAATAACTAAAAAGTAGAAACTTAAGATTTGGGGGCTGGGCCTTTGGCTGATGTGCTTTTTTATATTATTGAAAAAAAAGGGGAGGGGGGGGCTCAATTGACGCGGGGCCTTAGGCGGTTGTCTAATGGTTGAGCCTGCCTTAATGTCAAGACAATGGAATACCACATAATTCTTATGAAATGTGTTTTAATTCTTATAATTGAGCTCTTTTCGATTATGAAAATTACCAGCATTTATAAGTACTCTAAAGAATCAATAAAAAAAAAATTATAAGAAGTGGCCCCACTTCCACATTTTTATATGTGCTTCTATTAAGTGTATCGTGTATAACCATTAAGAATGTGTAATTTAACCTACCGTATTGATACATGTGGTACTACTGCACCATAAGAATGCATTTGAAGTAATGCTTCCGAGTTAGTACCCCTATAAATCACTTTAACAATTTATTTTCCTATCGAACCTAGATCTTGAGATCTCCAGTCTCATAAATTGAGTTCCCGTTGTTGGTGATTTAATTATTTCCAAGCTTAAGCTCCATCTCCCTAGATGCACTTCGGACTAACTCTCTAACTAGTCCTGTCGTTGAAGGATCTGCTAAGTTCTCTTTTAACTTTATATACTCAATAGAATTGATTTTTTCTCTCAACAATTGTCTCATAGTGTTATAGCTTTGACGTATATCTTTAGACTTCTATATGAATTATTTTGGGCCCTTAATATAGTCATTTGGCTATCACAATGAATAGATAAAATACCTTCTTAGACCACAATGATATGTCTGTTAGAAAGTGCTTAACCATCTTCTTTCCTTACAACTTTATCTCAAGTTATAGTGGATTGAGTTATGCAGGTTTATTTGGTGAATTTTTAAGATATTACACCTCCTACAAGTGTAAATACATATACCCACAATGGATTTAGATTCATTAGAATGTGATATCCAGTTTGCGTTAACATACCCATTATTACAGTTGGAAACTTCTTATAGGACGATATCTTAATTGAAACATCATAATTCTTTTGTCTAGGTTACTAGTATATCTACTTATCTGCCTACTACGCATAATATTTGGCCTAGTACAATTCATGATGCACATGAGACTGTCTATCATTCTAGAATACTCTAGTTGCAATAATACCCACATGTTTCTTTAAAATACAATTCAGACTAAAAGGTGTACAAGTCGATTCACAATTAAATCGATTAAACTTCTTAAGTACTTTCTCTATATAGTGTGATTGGGTTAAGATTATCTGATCTCATTTTTATAATTTCAATACCTAAGATAACATCATCTTTACCCATACTTTCATGTCAATATTCTTTATTAAGAACTTTTTAGTGTTTTTTATCTTTTTGTACTAATGCTAATGATCAACATATAAACAGATTATGCCTCTTGAGTTATAGTGGAACTTACTATAAATACGTTTATCTGTTTCATTTATTATATATTCAATTGAAGTTAACACTTTATCAAATTTCTCATACCATTGTTTAGGAGCATGTTTGAAACCATATATAAGTTTTTTGAGTCTACACACCTTTTATCTAGGCCTGAATTACAAGCCTTTAGGTTATCCATATATGCTTGTTCTTCTAATTTGCCATTTAATAAGGCAATTTAACATCTATATGATGTATTGTAGGTTTAGATTAAGCTATAGCTATCAATACTCTAATTGAGGTTATCTTAGTCATAGAAGAATAAGTGTCAAAGTAGTCAATACCCTCTTTTTGTTAATTATCTTTGGCGACCAACCATTAAACTTATCAATTAATCTATCAACTTTTAATTTTTTTTTAAATATCCATTTGCAACTTAATGATTTATATCCTAAAAGTAGATCAACCAATAATCCTAAGTGTTGTCACTCATTATAAATTCAATTTAATTATTGATTATTTTTTCTCTACAACGAAGCATCAACTGAAACCCTCATTAAAGGTTTAGATCATCTTTTACCAAATAAGTAAGAAAGTCAGGTCTAATTGGTGTAAGTCCTAGCTCATTAATTTGCTTCTTCTAAGTTTTAACTCTTCATCCTTTAAAGAGTCCATCTATACTTTTAAAAATAATTTTTAAAGATTTTCTATCTCTTCAGACTTTTCTTTTTAAAAAATTTCAAATAATTTAGCATCAATAAACTCAATAATAAAGTTTATTTCTATTAAATTATTCTCAACCCAAATTAATAAAAATGTGTAGACATTGATATTCTAAGCATAACTTATAAAATGTAATCTATAATTTTTGGACTTAACTAAGTTGGTTCTTTTATAGCAAGAATGGACGCATTAGCCGAACACCATACATTTAAGTAATTATAGGATGGTTTCCTATTCCGTAATAATTTATAAGGTCTTTTATCTATCTTTAAATGTAATTTTTATTTAAGATATAACATGCAGATAGAAATGCTCCACATGTTCAGAGATATCCCTAAAGTTATTATTATAGAGTTAACCATGTCTTTTAATTTCTAATTTTTTCACTCAACATTTTCATTAAACTGAGAATATAAGGTGTTGTGATATGATTTTAGTTAGAAATCTATATATAATTTTATTTAATGTATAATTTCATTAATTATTCATTTTCTTAACAAAATTTAGTTAGAAATCTTAAACAATATTCTCTATCTTTATCAAATCTTAAAATTTTAATTATTTTTCTAATTGGTTTTTATATTATTTTTTATTCAATTGATTCATCTTTATTTTTTATAAAATTGTGAACAACCATCAATTAAACGTTATAAAATATTTGTTTTCTCCTCTAATTACATAGTCTTTTATATCATATAAATCACTATGAATTAATTTTATTATCTCAATACTCTTCTCTTGCTTTTAAGAGATTTCTTAAAATATTTAGAATATTCTACATAGATTTTACTTTTATGTTCTAGAGGTTTAGTAGTATTAGGAATGCGACTTAAATGTATTAATTTTTTTAATATATAAAACTATATTAATTTGTCTTAGTCTACTATGTCAATCATTCAAAGAGTCAATAACATAAGCAGAAGTAGAAACTTTATTCATATGAACAACAATTATATTTCATTTTAAATAAACCTTCATATAGATAACTATTCTATTTGAAAGCGCCTCATTTGGTTAAAATAAATTTGACATACTCAAAACTAATTTAAAACTCTTCTTGCTCATAAGCGATCTTGACACTAAGTTTTTTTTAATGGTACATGCAACACCCATTTTAAGGTGAAGATATTTCTTGATGTGAATTTAAGATGCATCATGCATTTACCTGCCACTTTAGAAGTTAACAAGTTCTCCATGTAATGCTTACTATTTCCTATGGGTTCATAAAAGGAATTTATAAAATACACATTTGTCTCCATATATGAGTTTCATAGCCTCTGTGTCTACCCACTAGATCTGTTATATTGGTCACAAAGTTTACCTCTGAGATCATATATAGTAGATAAGTTTAGATTTTCATATACAATTGCCTGAGCTTGGATCTATTTCCTTTCTTATCCTAAGATGTTCAGAGGTTTGTATGGGTGTTCCTTGTTCATCGGCGCCCATTAGGTATATGTTTTTTATCCTTAGAAACTTTTTTAGGGTATTACAGGCTTTTTTCTTGCCTCTTTCACTTCTTGCTTCTTCGTTATGGCAAATCCACCTCCCTCGGGCACTCCCTCAGTCTCAGTTGTTAGCACATAATCCTCCTCTAAAGGCACTGGAGGACCTATGATGCAACAAGTGATGTATAAGAACCTTGGGTTCCAGATTATATCCGTTAAACTCAATGAGACTAACTATCTGGAGTGGGCTAGAGCAGCATGGTTATTTATTGGAGGCCGTGGGAAGATGGGGCATTGCACGGAGTGAACCAAAGAGCCTAAGGAAGATGATTCTATATTTGATCAATGAGAAATTGAGAACCTCTCATTCAATCTTGACTGGTCAACTCCATAGAGTCTCACATTAGTCGTGACTTCCTTTTCATGAGTATAGCCTGGGATGTGTCGCCAAGAAGACCTACTCACAACTGCAGAACACTGGTAGAGCATACCAATTGAAGCAAAGCATCTTTTGCCTTCGTCAGGGCGACAAGTTTGTGAGGGATTTCAAATAGCTTCAATCATTGAAAATCTTTCTCCATATTGGAAAGTACAAAATAGTAAAAAACACAAACAAAGGAAAATAAAATTAGAGGACCTTATAGTCCATCTTCATATAGTAGAGGACAACTACAGCTCAAGGAGAATACATCTAAGTTAAAAAAAAAGAGGTTAACTTAGTTGAAGGAAAGCGTGAGAAGAACTAGAAATTCAAGCCAATAACAAAAAAATTATTGATAAAAATAAAGAGTCCAAGCCCAACTTCAAAAAACCTCAAGAAAAACTATTTCGTATGCGGTAAACCAATGTTCATAGCCATGTTCTGTATGGACAGGAGCAGCAACATAGAGATGAATGGAAGCATCCTAGAGCCATTAGAAGGCATTAAGGGAGGTCTGGAATCAAGTTGGGGAAGTTTAATACCCAACTAAAAGTCCTATAGGACTAATTAACATCACGGCGGCACCTAGAGGGTGAAAAAACCCTTACAAAACCTTAAATCAACGATCGATGGGTTCGAATGAGGTATCCTCATGTAGGTATGGTTTTATGGGACCAAACCGATGGAACAAAGCCAAGAAAAAAGTTTGAGAAGGGCTCAAAAAACTAGCTGGTTTAAAAAAATAATATTCAAGAATATTAACCAAAAAACTATCTAGAAGACCTCTAAAAAATCTTCAAAAATTACCAAAAAAGAAGAAAAAAAGCTCTACCTACAGGAGGAATTTCAGGTTGAGAGAAGAAACTTGTCCGTACGGCTGAGTTTCACATTATTCTTATGATTACCAAGTTGAGTATCAAAATTCTTAGATTTAACAATAACAGAATTTATAGATTTAGCTAATAAGTTTTTGCAAGAGATCGAAGATTTGATCAATTGAATCTCTAAAGATTTTTTGTTCTTCAAATAATTTTGGAATTCATTTTTCAAAAACTTATTTTTAATACGTAGAGATTTCTTCTCTTCTTCCCACTGTCTCATTTTATTAATGAGTTCAATATTGGCCACTTCTAGAGAAACATTTATACAATCCATTTTCTCCATTTATAAGGATAAGACTTTATTTTCTTTAACCAATTTCAGACTTTCTAAATACAATTTCTGATAAACTATATTTAAACAGTCATATTCATAATTAGAGTTATTTAAGCTCATGTCTGTGACAATCTTGGTATTCATCTTTAAAAGATATGACAAGATGAGTAGAATCTTATTCAGGTGATTAAACCTTATTTGGAGTAACCCGCTCTGATACCAATTAAAATAACTGGTCCGTTCTTTTTTACGTAAGAATACCTAGAAGGGGGGGTGTTAGGTATTTAAAAATTAATTAACCTAAAGAGTTTTGCTGGTCTTGGTAAGGGTAATAAAATTGCACGCCTTAGTTGATTGATAAAATGATTATCACAACAGGCTCAAATGAAATATTCCTCCATGGTATATTATTTTTTTGTCGTTTGATTTAATCAATACAATTAGCGGAACAACAATCAAACATCTACAAGATAAAGAGTCTTTACGTGGAAACCTTAGCCAAGGAAAACTACGGTTCACGTCCAGATGGAAAGTAACTGGAAAGTTAAACGAAACAAAAGTTACCTACGCAACATCGTTGCAAATGCAGCTTCCAACCTTAGCCAAGGCCTATTGCCGATGCGTTCATGTTCTCTGAATCAATGCTATGAATCCACGCGCGCCTCCCAGCTAATAAGCTTTGTCCGCTTGTTCAGTTTGGTACTCCCCAAACCTACTTTCGATCGGCCACTCCGATCTTAATTCTAAACTTTTCCAGTCTTTGCTGAATGTGAAGGACTCAGTACACCCTGAACCCTAAGTCGCTCAAATAGTGTTGAGACGCACTAGTACTCTCAGGCTTTTAGATTATGTTTTTATATATGTGGAAGACCTAAATTGAGTAAATGATCAAGCTTTTGGCTTTGATCAATAAGAGAAAAAGCTTACAAGATATTAATGAGAACTAAAGGCTTTTTGCTATTCGAATTGATACTCTTGATAAATAAAACTTTTTTCTCTATATTCTAATGTGCATTTAATAACTCTAGAGAGGGGTTATATTTATAGAATTCGTAGCCCTGAGTCTATTAATAAGTGTGGGAAGTGGAAACTTGTATTTCGGATCTGGAAAGACTTAATCCGCGTGAAGTCCAATTGATTGTACTTTGGGTCCAAATGATTGGTTTTGTACGAATGGATTTTTCCTTTGTAAATCCAATCGATTATACCAAGGGTCCAATCAATCGAACTCATAAAAGTTTATGTCCTGTAGAGTCCAATCTATTTCATAGAGGTCTCCAATCGATTGAGTTTCAAATAAGTTATGTCTCGTAGAGTCCAATCGATTTCGCAGATCTCCAATCGATTGGGCTTGTCCAATCGATTGACTTAAAAAGTCCAATTGATCAAACTTTCCCAGAAGTCAATAATCTTGACTTAGATTCGGATATGTCAATTGACTAGGTTTGACCATTATATTTTATTCATTTTAAACTTATTCCTATGGTCACTAAGTCATTTATCTTCTTAAGCGAGTGTACACGATCTATAATCGACAAATTGGCAGTTACTCAAATGACTTCTATCGTCAACCGTCTGATTCTTGCTGTGATAGAAGTTTTACTCCTCAGGTAAGATTTACTCTTTAGGTCGGGCTCCAATTACCGCCCTAAAATGACAGGCTCCGATTACAGGAAATAATATGAGCCACGTGGCATACTCTTATAGGACTTTGACCGTATGGATGTTTGGCCAATCCCTAGGTGGACCTACAAACCAAAAATAAGCCTCATTAGTGATTTTTAGATGTTGAATCTTTGTACATCAAATACTGCTCAAATTCCCACAGTTGAGATCAACCCATGAAAATAAGTCCAGTCCAACGCGTATAAATCACTAAATAGGCTGATTTTTGGTCTGTAGGTCGACTTAGGGATTGGTCAAACATCCATACGGTCAGAGTCCTCTAAGAGTCTCTAAGAGTGTGCCACGTGTCTCATATTGTGCCCTATAACCAGAACCTGTCATTTTAGCGTGGTAACTGGAGCCCGACCCTTTACTCTTTATATGGTATCTTAAGTATCCAAGTCAATGATTAGCATCTATGGGGTATCTTAAGTATCTAGTCAATGAACAGCATTGGACGGTACGGATTAATGCTTTGGGTCCCATGTGTTAGAAAATCTAGATCGTTAAGTTGGGTTTTAGGCTCTCTCTGGGTTTTGGGGTTTGTTTCTTCTCTCGCTCTGTAGCTTCAGTCTTGAGCAAACCAGCAGAAATTCCAGCTTTGAGCAGAAGTAGAGCGGCCGTTACTGTTAGGGTTTGTTGCTCACTTCTTCATTCTCTTTCTGTTCTTCTCTGTATGAATTTGTTCTGCTTCGATCTCTCTTCACTTCCACTAGTTCGATGAATTTCAATCAATTTTGATTACTCGGAGAAAACCCTAATCACCAAACCTCAGCAAAACCTAATTGTACGGGTTGAATTTAAAAATAAATAAATTTAGGGGCAGTTTGAATCGTCATTTTGTTTGCGAATGAGAAAATGATTTTTTTTTTCGTGACAAATATATTTTTCCAGTGTATAAATGACGATCCGAACTGCCCCTTGTATTTAGTTCTAGGGCATATTTGGATAGCCTTGTTGTGCAAAAAAGAAAAGATATTTTTCAGAGTTATTTGTGCAAAAAATATCTTTTTCGGGGGCTAAAAAATGGCGATCCAACAGGCCCTTTATTATTGTAGAATTTTAGAAAATGAGTTGCAAAGAAACCTGCGAGTTGACGGAATTATGTTATTTGTGTTTTGATCTATGTTGTATGTATTCTTGTAAATGGGCGAAGTACCTGTGTCTGACACGATACAGACGCTTCTAAATTCTGTTTTGTTTTTCTTTCCTTACTTGCTATACACTGATTACCATATCTCATAGCTTATAAGTTCTACCTTTTAGAAATGGAGTTTTCAACGCAACAAATATAACATTACATCTATGTACTCTTTTCTAATAAGTATATGATATGAATCATAAGATATTCTACACATTATCCGCTATTATCCTCATTATTATATAAAACAATTACTTTGTTTCATATTAATCAAAGTATGCTGCCGAGTCCATGAATCCTATTTTTCAAGTTTCATCGAATTGGACACTTTGCAACTATCAGACTGTGACACCCGTGCCTGTATTAATTCAACATAGACTTTGATAGCGATAGAAAGAAACTTTGGTTTTAGTTTTTATTTATTTTCTACTTTGAGTTTCCAATTTGTAACCGTTAGATAATTGTTCTTTTTTCCTTCTTTCCATTTTTAATGAACAACTATAGTAATTAGTATACGCTTTGATAGCTATGTAACGAGGACACTCCATTTTTGGAAAATTTCCCTTGTCTAATACTGTGTTGTTCTCTTTTCTTAGACACACTTTGACACTTTTTCAAAAGAAATCTTAATTTATTCAACTATTTTGTTTTCCGATATTGTTTTATGATTTATATGTTCATTATTTGATTTTAATGTATATTACTCTTAACTAAAGACGATTCTTCTATGTTATATGCTTTACATAACTAAATATAGATCTCAGTATATAGAAAATGTACAGACATGTCGGCATATTGGGTTTGTCGGGGTTGTCTTTGACACACTGTATTCAGGCCTGGTACAAAGAGACACTTTGTATTTGGGTCGGGGTTGTCTTTGACACTTTGTATTTGGGTTTGTCGGGGTTGTCTTTGACACATGTCTCTCTGTCTTAAACATAGAGACATGAGTCCTGTCTCTATGTTACAGAGGGTTGAAAATGTTTTGAGTTCATACTTGATAGAAGCATGTTGTATTTATTCTGATAGAAATTGAATAGTTTTCATTCTTTTCCATGGTGTGGGTTTGATTGGTAATTTCATAACTGATGTATTTACCAGTTTAACTGAGTGGGGGCCCAAAAGATATGACCGTAGTTCTCCGTGGAGGAGAAACTTTAAATAATGGCTTCCAGAGCAATTTTCAGAAGGAAGAGTTTCCTCTTCGATTATCTGAACATGCCCACTCGCTCGATTCGATGTTTTTCAAGCTTTCAGCATGGGGTATCAGCTCAGTATCTGGATTCACGGGCGACTTGGGTTGCAGGACATCCTCTGCCAGATGTTGATTGTAGAAAGGAGGGGGATGTCATTTCAGTAGCTAAAGAGGAATTATTAAGCTTTCCATCAGTAGGATTCCTTAAGCCTAATTCTTGTGATATTTCGATATCGGGTTGGGGGAATGGAAGGTCAGAGTTTTTTTCTGCGCCTATGGGAATCAGGTGGATGTCGCAATCTGTACGTAATGCTTCCACCGCCACAGAGAGACAACCTGAATTGGGCACTGGAGATGAGGGAAAAGAAGAACAGGTTGCTAAACAAATAAAGGAGGCGTCCCCAGAGGAATGTGATCAGGCAGTTGAAGGTTTGAGTACAGTGAAAGCAAAAGCAAAAGCTAAACAGTTGCAAGAATCTCAAAAGAGTGCTAAGTCTACTATACAGAGAATATGGGCTATGCTTCTGGGTATTGGCCCGGCTTTGAGAGCCGTTGCATCTATGAGCAGGTTAATTCTCTTTTGTTTTTCATTGGGAATTAAACTAACTCTGAGTTGTTTGTATTATTTATTTGATTTTTTTGCTCCTTCTTCTAGGGAGGATTGGGCCAAGAAGTTACGTCATTGGAAGGATGAATTTGTGTCAACTCTGCAACATTATTGGCTGGGTACAAAACTACTCTGGGTTGATGTTAGGATCAGCTCGAGATTACTGTTAAAACTTGCAAGCGGAAAGAATCTCTCTAGGAGGGAGAGACAACAACTAACGCGCACCACAGCCGATATTTTCAGGCTAGTTCCTTTTGCAGTTTTTATCATAGTTCCGTTCATGGAGTTCTTGCTGCCGGTATTCCTAAAATTATTCCCCAACATGTTGCCATCTACTTTCCAGGACAAAATGAAAGAACAGGTATTGATTGTCTTCATTATCTGGCTGCTGCTTTGCATTCCATCTCTAACCTTTTTAACCTCAAGTAGCCATATATGTATACATGTATTATGTGTGTATGTATTTCCTTAGGCTCTTGTACAGTTCCTCTCTCAAGCTGAACATTGGTTTCACTTCTGATACTCCACCTGTAGGAAGCATTGAAAAGGAGGCTTACTGCAAGAATAGAGTATGCAAAGTTTCTGCAGGACACAGTCAAAGAAATGGCGAAGGAAGTTCAAAACTCACGAAGTGGAGAAACTAAGAAGACAGCAGAAGATCTGGATGAATTTTTGAACAAGGTGCAGTGTTGCTGTGTTGTTACACCAGTCCCTCTTCTTCTCTGTGGGATTTATTTTTCTATTTGATATTCATTGTTGAATCATACAATTAAGTTTGCACTGGTATGATCAAATAGGTTAGGACTGGTGCTCGAGTTTCAAATGAGGAGATTTTAGGATTTGCGAAGTTGTTCAACGATGAGCTTACTCTGGACAATATCAGCAGGTTGGTATTATTCTGATCACTTCACTGTCCTTGCAAATTTAATTTGCACTTGATGCCTTTATGCTTATTCAGTGTTTCTTATCATTTCATTGAGGCAATTGCTTGTGTTTGTTTTAATACTCTGTTGCTTACAGGCCTCGGTTAGTAAATATGTGCAAATATATGGGAATCAGTCCTTATGGAACAGATGCGTATTTACGTTACATGCTTCGAAAAAGACTTCAATGGTAAGATATATTGTGTGCTTTTGATATTCTAATTTGGGAACTAGTATTCTACTTTTGAGTGGTAGCAATGTAAAATCCACTCACCCACCCACACACACACACAAAAGCGTTGGTTTTAACAAAAAAAGGGTTAGGCCTCACATGCATATGTTGGTGGTGGAAATTTTAGGACAGAACACCTTATAAGTTTAATTAACTTTTTTTAATTTTTGGTTTTCCTCTTAACCTAAGGTTAAATAAGTTATTCCATGTTAAATAGCATCAACAATAACATCTTTTTGCCCATATGAATTACTTTAAATGTTTTTCCATAAATTTTCCTTTATTTTCCTTTTTATTGAATATATCATATTATTTATTTATTATTTTAAGTATTCATTTAAAAATCACGCCTTGAGGCTTACACCTCACACTTTAGGCCATTGGAGTGCCTCGCCCCATGCCTCTGCATTTAAAAAACATTGACTATTATTACTTTCCTACCAATACTACTAGTTGTAGTGGTGATATTAAATGATAGTAATTATTATTATTATTTTTTATAATTGTGAATTTCTTTATCAACAAAAGCATGTACAACACATGAGGAATACTCAGTCGAATATTATGGTTCTACTAGTTCTTCATTCTAGTCTTTGCATGCTTAGTTTCTTGTTGCAGATTATCTAGTTTCAAATGGATTAGCTATTAGCTGCAAATAATTGCTCTTATTATCTCAGGATATTTTAGGGCCTGTTTGGAGACCCAAAAAAAAATGGGGGCAGCCATGGTCAGTCCAGGTTTGGTCCTTCTGGCCTGTATTTGGTGACCTTGTGAGGCCACTTTTACAGATTTTTCCCTTAGAACAGGACCAGAATTGGTTTTTAAAAAGTGGTTGCAGCATTGAACAGGTTTAGGACTACTAGGCCCTGAAGACATTGGATTTCCAAACAGGCCCTATGAAGGGTTAGGTTCTGCCTCCTGGGGACTAACGCACCAATAGTCCCATGTTGCGGTGATGGTTGAGAGCATGGATCCCATTCACTCCATGTTTCCTCCTTTTTGCCCTAAGAAATTGGGCTGCTTGTGAATCGAGAAAAGGGGATTCCCTCAATCATGGTAGTGTTGACACTTATCTGAAACTTTCTCGACCCTCTACCCCTTATCCAACATGCACTCAATGTTTGTTATAGTGAAATCGTCTTCATTCTAAGCTTGAAAGTTGAGTTTATAATGCAGGCAAAATTGGCTTAACTACGTGTTAGATTAGTTATCCAACCGATTGCTTACTACTTTAGGTGAAGGACAGTGACAAATGAGTTTGAATGGTGTCTACGTGAACTAAATACATGAGGAGAAAATGGCGAGTACAAATGAAACTTCTTAAAAGAGCGATGACTAGTAAACTGAAGAAGAGAAATCATAATCTAGGATAGTGAAGTTGAACATTGATTTGACAGTACATGAGACATGGACACGAGCTTGAACATGAGAGCGACAAAGAGAAATCATTCTGAAATCTGAATTACTTAAACGCGTAGGAGATACCACTCAATAACACAAGGCTACGTTATCTACCTTTCTGACAATGAGAATAGGTATTGAAACATTTAGACATGATTCCTTATGGTAGTGGAGTGTTCAACATTAGCAGCAGTGGACAGGACTATTCTTCCACAATCAAACTCAATATTGCAGTAAACATGTACAAGAGCTGCTTTTCCAAAAAAAATAGTATTTTGAGACAAAAAGAGAGAGCAACAACAAGCCCTAAATAAACCTTTTAGGGTTACTAGAGAGCAAAGCCAAAACAAGCAGTAGAAGTTTCTTCTACGAAAACAAACTTTTTTTTCAATTCAAAATCACTAACACAGACTCAATAACACTGTTCATGTCACTTTTCATTCCCCTTGATATGAACTCTCTAAAATACTAAAAAAATTAGACTCTTAAGGATCTTATTCATATTAAAAACCCCAAGAATGTCTAAATCACCTATAATAATAATATAATACAACCAGCACTTCCTAAATTAATCCAACTCAATTTAGGAAACGAATAGAACATGATAACCACTAAATACTAACCTAGTAACCTACTAACTTTTGGACACTTGCTAATTTCAGATCACGGCTAAATTAAGTATTCAAAATGAAAAGAGTAGAAACAAAAGTGTTGGATTCCTAATTCAATGTCTTGTTCCGTCGCAACCGAGATTATACATTAGTTATGTATCATCTCATACCAAAAGACTGATTTAAGTATTTTAAACCTTATTTTTACAGTACACATGTCTTTTATAACACAAAAGATAAGCTATATATTATTTTAGCTTTCTTAAGCTTTAAAAATCATTTAATGTATAATCTATTTTAATGTCTTTGCATATCGAGATTTTCCGAATGTCTTGTTCCATCTCAGTCAATACGTTTCTTTCCGTCAACTTATCGGGATGCTAAATGAGACCAAGATTTTAAACCTTGGTTCTTTATGTGCCTTATGGGACCCACTTGTCTTCTTTTACGAGGGAATAGATATAGTGCAACTGTGGTGTACACAAACTGGGTGCACATGCACCCTACTGTACCAGCTCTTGTGTCACAAGTTTGGACAACTCATATGTGACAACTAATGAGTTGTATGAGTAGGATGGGTAAGTAGAAGTTTTGGTTTAGTTAGGGTTTGATTCTAGGGTTTTAAAGAGAGAAGAAAGAGAGAGGAGAGGGAAGAGAAAAAATGGAAAGGGAGAGCATGTGTGTGTCACATGACTCCAATCTTCTTACTTATACTAGAGAACTTTTTACATGGACAAGTATACCCTTACAACATAAAGGGTATTACAATACTACCCTGACAATACTTACCCTTAGTGAAGAGTTTCCTTCGATCTTTGCTATCTCTAATAGGAAAGGAGAATCTGTCCGGGCTATTTCGTCTTATGATAATGGCGTCCTTTCTTGGGATTTGGGTCTTAGAAGAAGACTCAACAATTGGGTGGTGGACTCGGTGGCTGCCTTAATGAATCGGCTTGATGGAGTTAAGCTTTCGGACAGTGTGGATGACAGCAGATGGTGGATTGAGGACCCCAAGGGTTTGTTTTTAGTGAAATCTCTTTATCAAGTTCTCAAGGATCGTTCGTCGAGTGCATTCCCGGCCAACCGTATATGGAAGTTTCTGATCCCTTCCAAAGTCTCTTTCTTTGTCTGGTGCGCTATGATGGCTAAGATTCTTTCAGTGGAAAATCTGAAAAAGAGGGGCCTTCATATCCCTAATAGATGCATTCTCTATTGTCAAGACGAGGAAACAAGTGACCATCTTCTAATCCATTGTATCGTGACAAGGAGGATATGGGAGAGTTTCTTTTGCCTTTTCGGGATGTCTTGGGTGCTGCCTAAGTCGGTTTACAATCTGTTTACCGGATGGGATTCCATAGCCTTTTCAGCCAATGGTCGTATTCTTTGGTCCCTCATTCCTTTTGCGATTTGCTGGGAGGTTTGGAAAGAGAGAAATCTTCGGATTTTCGAAGATAAAGGAGTAAAGGTGGATAAGATCATCCTGAAGATCAAAGCTACGATTTATTATTGGGGTGCTGTCATTCCCAATCTCCTGAGGTTCAAGTTTGAAGATTATGTATTTCGATGGGATCTTTTGATTTCGTAAGTGTAGTTTTGCCGTGTTGCGGTGCTTTGGTGTCTTTGCTGCCGGGTCTCGTAGCTGTTGTATAGTTTTTGGGGGCCCTCTCAGCCCCGTTTTAATATAAATCTTTTACCAATAAAAAAAAAATACTTACCCTCAAGTCGATGCGTAGATATCTATCATGCCCATCTTGCTGAGACACCTGTAAAGTTGATAACTAAGAACTCCCTTAGTGAATACATCCGCTACTTGCTCTTCAATCTTCATAAGAGTACAAACTTCCCCAGTAACAATCTTTTCTCGTATGAAGTGTCTGTTTACTTCAATGTTCTTTGCTCGATCATGCTGAATTGGATTATGAGCAAAACTTATTGCTGCCTTGTTATCACAATACAGGCTCACTGAGCCAGTAACAGGGAATCCTAGTTCAACTACTAAGATCTTCAACCACAACATCTTGCACAAGCCATGAGTCATAGCTTAAAACTTAGCCTCTGCACTAGATTGAGCAACCACAAGTTGCTTCATGCTTCTCCCTGTCACAAGATTGCCCCCAACAAATGTGCAATACCCTGATGTGGATCTTTTTTCATCATTGGCACCTGTCCAGTCTGCATCAGTGTATGACCCTACTCTCATGTGACCATTTTTCTTGAAGAGAAGTCCCTTACTTGGGGAGGATTTGAGATACCTCAAAATCCTGTGTGTTGCCTCCAAGTGAATGTTTCTAGGTGAGTGCAGATATTGGTTGATCACACTGACCACGTGCAATATCCGGCCTGATCAATTAGAGATATTTCAACCTCTTGATTAGTTTATAAAAGCTCTCAACGTCTTTCAGTAACTCACCACTTTTCTCACCTAACTTGTGATTCTGTTCTATAGGGGTTGTCCACAGGTCTGGCCCATAATTTTTCAGTGTCCTTTAGCAAATCAATGACATACTTCCTTGGAGAGATGAAGATCCCCTCATTTGACCTTGCGACTTCTATGCCCAAAAAGTACTTTAGGAGTCCCAGATCTTTTGTCTCAAACTCATCAGCTAGATATTGTTTTAGTTTTGCAACTTCTTCAACATCATTGCCTGTCACAATGATATCATCCAAATAGACAATGAGAGCAGTGGTGCTCTTCACATGATGCCTGACAAACAGGTTATGATTAGCCTGGCTTTGGGTGTAACTCAAATTCTTCACTGCCTGGGTAAACTCTTCAAACCATGCTTTGGGAGATTGCTTTAGCCCATGCAGGGACTTCTTCAGTTTGCACACTCTTCTATCACCTCCTGCTGGTATGAATCCTAAAGGAGGTACCATGTACAATTCTTCTTTTAAATCCCCATGAAGAAATGCATTCTTCACATCAAGCTGATGTAAATGCCACGATTGGTTAGCATCAATAGATATGAGGACCCTTATGGAGTTCATTTTAGCAACATGGGCAAATGTCTCCACGTAGTCAATGCCATATGTTTGTGATTATCCTTTGGCTACCAATCTTGCCTTGTACTTCTCTACTGACCCATCTACCTTGTACTTTACACTTTCACAGTGTACACCCATATGCATCCCACTGATTTCTTTCCTCTAGGTAAGTCAACCAGTTCCCAGGTATTGTTCTTTTAAGTCTTTCATTTCTTCAACCGTTGCATCCTTCCACTTAGGATGCTTCAACCCTTCTGCTAGAGGAAGGTATAAGAATGGTGGACAACGAAGCAAATGACCTGTAAAAGGGAGACAAGGCCTCATACGAAACAAAGTTACTGAGAGGGTGTTGAGTAAAGCTCCCCGTACCCTTTCTAAATGCAATATTGAGATCAAAAGCAATGACATCAGTCGTAGAGTCAGTAACAGAAACAAATGGCACAATAGGCTCAGAGGGTAAGGTATTACCTGGATCCAAGGATGATACAACTAGGCATGGATCAGCTGTGGTCGTCCGTTTTCTGCTATGAACTTTAAGCTCCCCCTGAGCACCAACACTATTGTCAGACCTTGTAGTAGGTCGGTCAGTCATCTCGACTAGGAGAGTGGGTGTTGTAGGAATAACAGGGAGAGGGACAATGGAAGAGGAAGACCTCTCTTCACTACTCTCCCCCTAAAGAGAGGTGGGGGGAAAGAAAGGTGTCTCCTCTCTAAAGGTGACATCAATGGAGACAAATTTCTTCCTAGACAAGGGATGACAACACTTGTACATTTTGTGTGAGGAAGAAAAATATCCAATGAAGATGCACTTGAGAGCCTTGGGATCCAAATTGGTACGGTTTGGACCCAGAATATGGATAGAGTATACACAACCAAATATGCTAGGAGGGACTATAAATAAAGAGCAATTTGGTGTAAGCAATTGATAAGGGGTCTTAAATTGTAGGGCACGTGAAGGCATGCGATTAATGAGATGCAGTAATATGAATATCATCAGACCAATAAGATTTATGAAACATTACTACCAAGGAGAAGGGGACGAGATACCTCAAGAAGATGACACATTTTCCTTTCAACTACACTATTTTGTTGAGGTATGTAATTGCAGGAATTTTGATGACAAATCCCATGCTCAACCAAATAATGTTGTGGACCTCCATACATATATTCACCACCTTGGTCAGATCGAAGGATTTTGATTTGGGCACCAAATTGAGTTTGAATCATCTTAGGAAATCTTTTAAAGATGGAATACACCTTATCTTTGGTCTTCATAAGATAGACCCATGTACATCTCGTGTGATCATCAACAAAGGTAACAAAATAGTGAAAAACAAAAATAGAAGTAACATGAGCAAGTCCCCATAAATTAGAATACACAATATCAAAAGAGAATAAAATCTGATTACTCCTTGAAGGATTAGATGAACGACAATGTTTGGCAAGCTCACAAGTCTCACAGTGAAGTTCAGACATAGAAACAGAAGTAAACAAAGCAGGAAATAAGAGTTTCAGGTACTGAGAAACATGTCCAAGGCGTGCATGCCAACACAAAATAGACTCTAGACTGAGTCTACCACTACTAAGAGACTCCAGTGCTGTGGGCTCAATAGGTTGTCCATCTAAGAGGTATAGACCATCAACTTTACATCCAGTACCCCAATCGTCCTCCTCCTATCCAAGTCCTGAAAGACACACGAAGAAGGAAAGAATGTAATACTACAATTCAATCGTGTGGCAAGGGAATTAACAAATAAGAGATTGGAAGTAAACTTGGGAGCATGTAAAATAGAAGATAGGGAGAGGTGGGAAGAGAGATAGACATTCTCCTTCCCAGACACAAAGGAGAAAGTACCATTAAGAATTTTAACCTTATCATGACCAGAACAAATAGAGTACGAAGAAAGTAATGAAGACATACCAGTCATGTGCTTTGAGGCACCTGATTCAGTGATCCAGGTGGGATTGGATGAAGGAGTAGACACATGATGAGTAGTGCTTATGGTACCTGATTGAGTGAAGGAAGAGGTAGAAGTAGCAGAAGGTCCCTCTAACTAAGCAAGAAATCGTTAAATGGTTTCAATCTCGGCCTGCTAAAAATGTTGGGGAGCAGAAACTGAGACAAGAGCAGACCGATCAGTAACTGAAGACGGTGCCATTGCACTCAGCCTACTCTCTCCGCTCTGCACATACGAGTACACCTGACCGAGCGAAGGTAGGGAATCATCAAAGTTTTTCAGTTAGTATACTTTATTCATAGATATGAGCCAGTATAGGGCAATATGCACTGATGCACTTAATATACAGGGGAATTTAGAATTCCCCCGATGTTTCGTATTCCCAAGTTCAAAAACTGATATGTATATACCAATATGTGTCAATACTTTAAATTGTGACATGATGAGCTTGGCATCTATCTTGAAGGAATTATAAAAGATGTTTGTGCCATCGACTTTGAAGCCAATTAGAAGCTGATTGTGGAACGTAAAAAAAAACTCAAAAGAAGTAGTAGACTAGTAGCCACATCTTAGACGAAGCCGGATAAAGGGAAGGTAAAGCCCAACTTTGATGGGAGTGCTAGTATTGTAAGTTCCGGTCCACCAGTGTGGGGTCATCTTTTATGATTATGAAAGAAGCAGTGTTTAGGATTCCAATGAAGTGGAGGAGAGAGAATTATTAGGATTACATTTTTTCGGTCATTTTGCTGGTCCCTTTAATTGTGAGTGAGATTCAATAAACTCTTTTGCTTGGGTTTCCAGGAAATGGAAAGGCCCTTGGAGATTAGAAAATATTCTTGATCATATTAGAGACATTAGTAGAGATTTCAACATTTTGTTCATCTGTTCTCGTAGGAGTGCCAATGAGGTTTTCGACTTATTAACATTTTTCTGGACAGTTGATGTATATAAGAGCCCTCTGGCTTTCCTTTCCCTTTCTCAGTAAAATTTATATCATTACCAATAAAAAAAGTTGTGATGACGTATTTAGTGTTTACTTCCTTCTTGTTATTATTGTTATATTTCTAAAATACCACGTCAATTGGATTGTGCGTAATTCGTTATGAAGTGTAAATTTATTTGGTTTGGTTAGGATAAAGAATGATGATAAGATGATTCAAGCGGAGGGTGTGGAGTCCCTTTCAGAAGCTGAACTTCGTCAAGATTGTAGAGATCGGGGCTTACTTGGATTACTTTCAGTTGAGGAAATGCGCCAACAGGTCTTTTGCTCAACTCGAACATTTAATTCTACAGATCGTTTCTTTTTTCTTTTGACCAATCAATCATTTTGTGAAAAAAGAGCATCTACTTTGCAGGGTTAACTCTGAATGATTTTCTCAATTATATTGCTAACTACCTTGAAAGTTAATTGTAGATGCAGTGAAACTTACACTTTTTTCTAATGTTTGCATTTCAAACCTTTAATACTTTTTGCATACATTGATTTTCTTGTTCAATATGTGATATTTTAGAAATGGTATTCTATTGGGCTTGTTTCTCTAGCTGGTTAATTGATACTTGTCATGATGGCTGCTATCCAAGCATAATTTCAATAGATATTAGAAGATGAAAATGATGGCATAAAATTGATTTGCTAGTTATCAAGACTCCAAATTCAAATCCATGTATTCTGATGCCTCCTTTCTTTCATGTCGCCGACTATTAGTGCAGAATTTCAATTCTCGTCCCTCCTTAGTCCTTACATCTATTAATATCTTGGTTTTCTATATGTCATGATTTATCTTGATAAATGTTGCATAGCTTAATGATTTCTCATATGCCCCTTGGCAGTTTATTGATGCACCTTTTGGATAAGTCCTGGAAATTGGAACACTTCTCAACTTTAAGTTCGCCATACAATACAATCTAGAGTCTAGACGACTAGCTGGGATTGTTTCCTTCCCCAATATTTCTTATCATTTTTTCTAATACTCTTAAGGTGAACAATTGAAAATCTGAAATGCTTAAGGAAATTCACCTTTGTTTTATATCATTGATTTTTGTTGCTTTAATTCAAGAGGTTGGAGCACCTAGGAAGCGCTTAAGAAGCTAATTGAGTCCTGTAGTTGTCTTGTGCAATGGAATTATCTGCTTTCTTCATGGTTGAGTTTGTCTGTAAGCTTGCTTTCCAGTCTCATAGTTGACGGGTTTTCTTGCAATGGTGATGGGTGGGATTTTGTCCACCTGCGGATAAAGATGGGAAGGGCAGATTCTATTTTTAGGATTTTGTGCTGGTTGAATAGAAGCTACATTGCAGGAAGGAACATCTTGTAAGCAAATTTTGGTAGAAAGGGGAGGGAAGTTTAAGGAGAGAAGTAATTCTTAATGGCAGGAAGAGGGGATGGTTTGTGTGGTTCATTGTTCCTTCAAGCGAATGCTTTTGCAGAGAGTCATTGCTGATGTTGTTACTCTTAGCTTCGGATTCTCTAAGTTGGGTCAAAGGTGATGAGGGAGAGAGATAAGGATCCCTTGGTAGAACACAGACTTGCTCTTGCCAGAGGAGCTATAAAGATGCTGCAGCTAGGACCCAGCGGCTGGAAGGAGAATTTAGTAGGATTGTCTCTATTTAGAAGGTATGGTGTTGGTTAGGGTGGACCTTGAAGGAGCAGAGTAGCAGACTAAAGGACTGTTTTCCTGTAGAGACTTCTTGTTGTTATTGGCTGGAAAAGGCTCAATAGTCAAAAGCGCTGAAATGAAGACCAAAGCAATCAAATTGGCCACCAACTTGCAAATTGAATGGATCAAGCTCAATTTTGGTGCTAGTAAGAGCAGCAACTCCCATACACTGGGGGCAGATGGAACTCGTAAGGGTTATGAATGTGCTATTTTGAAAATCTTTTCCACTCTAGCCGTCTAGCAGGTGTGATCAATTCTAATGAAGATGGGTTATGTACTATCCCGAGGTTGGAAGGCCTCAATATCTTCAAAAGTTTCTCTTTTGGGGCCCTTGGTAGTTAAAGGTGAGTTTTTGTTGTCTTTTTTGGGGCATCGAGAAAGAGTGATTTGCTAATTTAATTGCCCACGACTTCTATTTGTGTAGAGAGTCAAGTATCATTTTTTCCCAACACTCTTAGGGATACTAAGTTACTAACAACCTCACTGACTTTCTTGCTATAGAAGCAATACACCCTACGACATAGGGCTGCAACTCAGGCGGGTCGGGTCGGGTCGGGTTGGAGGTCAACCCTAGCCCAACCCAACCCAACCCAAGGTCGGGCCTAGATTTTTCAACCCTAACCCAACCTTATCGGGCTAGTCGGGTTGGTCAATTTCTTAATTATTTTTATTGGTTGAAAAGATTGTTAAATTTCTTTTCATTTTAAAATAATTTATTGGTCAATACAATAACCATTATGCTAACCATTAAATAATAGCTTCAGTTCCAACACCTCATGAAAGAAAACATGATATTTTCATAATAAGGGAAAAGTTCATTAACTCAAATGCATGGTAAAAGTTACTAAAGAAATAACCAAAAACAATTGTCAAAGAAAACACGATATTTTCAATGTCAACCGATCACATAAAATGCCAAAATGTAGGTTCAAGAACATTTCGTAATCTCACACAAGGGTTGTAGTTTGTTAAGGATAAACATCCATGGGTTGTTGTATTTGCCAAAATGTAGTGTGGATGTTTGTCGGTATACTAATACAGATATGTAATTTGTATGTCGGGCTCGGGTTGGGCCAAGCTTTTACCCTAGCCCAACCCAATTTGATCGGGTTACAAAAAATACGGCCTGAGCCCAACCCAAGTTCTGAAAGGGCTAACCCAACCCAACCCTAATGTCGGGTTCAACCCATCGGGCTCGGGTTGAGCCCGCCCAAGTTGTAGCCCTACTACAGCATAGGGAACTTTATTTCTCGAGCTTTGTGTATCTAGGGTTTAAGCATACCAACAACAAAGGAGGAAAACAAGGAAAAGAGAAATGAAGTAGAGAAGAGGAGAGAAGAATAAGAGAAGTCCTATGAGAAAGAGGGGAGAGAAAGTGCACTTCATTAAGACTACACGATCTTTCCAAAATTCCTTATATTCATTTTGGTTTGACACAAATTACAAATATGCCCTCCCAGGAGCCAATAATAAGAAAAGACAATAAGTAGGAAATGACATAAATTCCCTTACACGCATGTCATACTAAATAAATACACCAACACTCCCCCTAAAACTGGAGCATAGATGTCATTCATGCCTAGCTTGAAACAAGCTAATTTTGAAATGATACATATGGCATAGAAATCTTCATTATTTGACACTTCTTCCGAATGAAATGGCAGTCAACTTCTATTGCTTTGTTTGTTCATGGAATACAAGATTACTAGCTATGCGAATAGCAGTCTAATTATCACAATAGAGTTTGACATGCTCTTTGAATGGCATTCGTTCGTTCACGGAACAAGCTCTTTAACCACATGAGCTCACAAGTGATGTGAGTCATAGCGCGATACTCCGATTCAGGATTGGATCTGGCAACAGGACTCTGTTTTTTTACTTTTCCATGTTACCAGATTTCCACACACAAACGTACAATACCCTATAGTAGACTTCCTATTTGAAGGAGATTCATCCTAGTTTGCATCTTTGTAGCCCTCAACATTCAGGTGACCATTGTTCTTGTATAGAATACCATGTCCAGGAACTACTTGTAGATATTTGAGAATTCTGACTACGGCTTCCATGTGTGGAACTGTAGGGGAATGCATGAACTGACTGATGATGCTGAAGGCATATGATATGTCAAGATGTTTGATTGTCAAGTAAATATGCTTCTCAACCAATCTATGATACCTTCCAGGATCACCTAAGGACTCTCCCTGATTAGCAGTCAACTTATGATTTGGATCCATGGGAGTGTCAACTAGCTTAGCTCCTAATAGCCCTATCTCTGTCAGAAGATCTATAACATATTTCCTTGCTACAAGTTGATACCAATTTTGGATCTCACAACCTCAGTGCCCAAGAAATAGCCAACATGATCCAAATCCTTGGTGTGGAAATACTTCCGAAGATGACTTTTGAGAACCTCAATGCCCTTTATATCACTGCCCATGACATCAACGTCGTCCACATAGACTACGAGAATAACAATACCACTTACCCCTCGTTTGAAGAATAAAGATGCTTGCTTGTCTCCTATTCATCTCATGTGCAACTACAACTTGGCTAAACATATCAAATTAGGCTCTGGGCGATTGTTTAAGTCCATAAATGGACATCTTCAACTTGCACACCTTACCTGGCTCCCCCTAGCAACAAAACCAGGAGGTTGCTCCATATACACCTAAGACAGGTTACTATGTAAAAATACCTTTTTTACATTTAACTGAAACAATGGCCATGACCTATGATACCTGGATACCTGTGCATGGCCATCGTATCCGTGTCAACACGACACGACACCGAACACAACATCGGACACGACACCGACACATATCCTTCATAAAAAGTTGAAAAAATTAGAAAAAAAAATATTGAACTACAAAATAGGATACTTGTATCTCCATCTGTGTCCCTGATTTTGGAAAATGTCGGGTTGTATCCCCGCTTCCCATATCTGTGTCCGTATACATATTCGTATCTGGGCATCATAGGCCATGATATACTAGTTACCGGGGATATGATCACACGAACAGAATTTAACTTAGCCATATGGGAAAAAGTCTCAGAATAGTCTATGCCATAAGTCTACCTCTTGGCTACCAACCGGGCTTTCAGGCGTTCAACTGAACCATCAGGGTTTTGTTTCACTGTGTAGACCCAACAATAACCCACAACACGCTTCCCCACAGGTAAAATGTTTAGGTCCCATGTATCATTCAACTGAAGGGATGCCATCTCATCGTCCATAGCTTTCTTCCATCTGGGGTGAGATAAGGCTTCATTGTGCGAAATTGGAAGATGAAGAGAGTACAAGGAAAAAGTAAAATGTTGGAAACTAGAAGATAGATGATCAAATGTCAAGAAATTTGAAATGGGATGTTCAGTACATATGCATTTTACCTTTCAGAAAAGCATTGGGAAGGTCATTATCAGTCTCCTGGGGAGCAATTGAATCTTAAGATGGCAGGGTTGATAAGGAAGGAACAAAAGCAACGGGATCTTGAAACGACAAGGTTGATGATGGAGGATCTTGAGGAGATGGTTTGATACTTCCCTTTTGAAGTATTTGAGTATACACCTACAATGGGTTAGTGGGAGGAGATGGAACAATTAGAGGAACAATGTGAGAGCACACAATCAAAAGCAAGATCTTGAAACCAACTTCCTGCAGCAAAGTAAAATGGAGTAGCCTCGAAGAAGGTAACATCGGCATACATTTATTCTTCAATGCATAACTATAACAAGGATACACTTTTCTGTCCTAGAATAGTGTAGAAAAACATTTTATGGTTTGGGCATCAAGTTTATTATTCCCTCTTCCAACTTTGTGAGCAAAGCATACATACCCAAATATCCTAGGAGGTAAGGAAAAACAATCATCTTCCAAAATAAGGTGTAGTAGGAAGATTTCACATTCGAAACAGAGGATGTTATTCTATTAATGAGGTAACATGCAGTAAGAAACGTATCTCCCCAAAAATGTTTAGGCACATTAATTTGGATCAGCAAAGCTCGAGCTACTTCAAGGACATGTTTATTTTTTCTTTTTTGCTACCCCATTTTGTTATGGAGTGTACTACTATATGTATGCTGTAAATGCTAAGACTATCAAGAAAATTTTCAAATAGAAAACTATACTTGGTAGCATTATCAAAACGCAAAACACAAATATGGGCATTAAATTGAGAAACAACTTCAACATTAAAAGATTTAAACACAAAATATTTCTATAAAATCTTTCACTAAGTAAATCCAAGTCATACGTGAGAAGTCATCCACAAAAGTAACGAAATACCGAAACCAAATAAACTAGGGACCTAACAGGGGCCCCCATACATCAGAATGAACCAACTCAAAAGGACTCGACTGATGGCCCTCGGTACTTGGTTTAAAAGTAACAAGATCATGTTTACTTAATTCACGTACCTCGTAATATAGAATAATACCACCTTGTTGAATTGAGAAAATCTCTTAAAACAACTGATACGTAGGGGATATATTCTTCTTGGACGAGTACATGTCTCCGAGAGCTTCCCAAATCTCCTTGGTAGTGCAAAAATATCACATTGGAACTCATCGTAGGTTCCATACTGTTTCACAACCAGGTCATTATCTGTGCATTTTCTTGCACCCACTCGCCATAATTGCTCTAATCTATTGTCAGCTTTTGAGCAGTCAAGTACTTAAGTTTCCCTTTGGTAGTAAGAAAGACATGCAGTGACTTCGGCCATTGTAAATATTTCTCCCATTTAATTTTATAGAGGTCATCTGAGCTCCAAAAATCAGAAGTATTTGACATACCGATTTTTAGGGTTTTATCCTCCATGATTATGAAAAAAAAAAAACCAGAATAAATCACTTACAAATGATTTCGACAACTTTCTAGTAGCTTTCGGCACCTAAGTAGACGGACATGGGGTCAACTGATCCATTCTTGTCACGTAGATCAAAAACTACAAATGCAATACTCAACAGATCACCACAACTACAGCCAGAGTAGCCTACGATTTGCCCTGCGATCTGTACTGTTCATTGGGCATTGTTCATCAGGTACTATTCATTGGACATTGATCATCTGTATTGTTCATTGTCATGGTTTATTGGGTACTGCCATTGGTACTATTCAACTGAAGGATGAACTCTAGACAAACCCTAGAAAATTGCGAACATCAATGCTACTCGGATACCATGTAGATTATCTAGGGTTTTAGTATACCAACAACAAAGGAGGAAAATAAAGGAAGGAAAAGAGAAGCGAAGCAAAGCAAAGGAGAGAATGAAGAAGAAGAGATGACAAATGAGAAAGAGGGGAGAGAAAGTGCACGTCATTAGGAGCATAGTCACAAAAAATCTTCAATTTTTCAAATTCACGAATCAATCACCGATTAATCGGCTAAGACCCGTTTTTTCCCCTTCAGATTTCGATTTTGCCGATTTTTAAATTTTGATTATGAATGATGAATCATGCATGAGTTTTGACTTTATGGAATTATAGATGTGCTTTTCATCATACAAATGTGCTTTTTGTTAAAAACAACATTTTTAACTTGAAAGTTGCCATGATAGATTATGTGTCCCTCTTCTTCGTTAGTTTTTTTTGTTTTTTTGTTTTTGTGTAACTTATGGCCGTGTGTAGATTTGATTTGTGTGTACGTATGAAAATGGTGTGTGCAAATAATACCACCCTATATTTGTTATAATTTTGTTGATTTTTCCTGATTTTTACCGAATTTATCCGAATTTTCCCGACTTGACCCCTTGCTGATTGATTGCCGAATCCTGACTCTGTGACTATTAGGAGTGTACAATATTGCTTATATTCACTTTGACTTGACACAAATTACAAGTATACACAAATTACAAGTATGCCCTCCCTGGAGCCAATGATAAGAAAAGACAAAATAAATCACGTCTATTCTAAATAAATACACGAACAGTGGTTATTCAACTTATTTCTCTCCATCAATAAATTTGTTAATCATTAAAAGAATGAGAAATATTAATATAGACAATATTCATTGTGAAGTTTAAATTTTCAATTATCAAAACGAAAAATGAGGCACTTTAGTGTATGATTTCATTCGTTTAAATTATAATTTCTCTTTGCAGCTTCGTGATTGGTTGGATTTGTCTCTCAACCACTCTGTACCATCTTCTCTTCTGATTCTTTCCAGGTAATAAAAGTTCGAATACTTCATATGTGCTTCAAAATTTTGGTCCACATCTAACTTTCTTTTTTTCTGGTATGATTCCATCTGCAGAGCCTTCACTGTGTCTGGAAAGCTGAGGCCGGAGGAGGCTGTTATGAATACAATGTCCTCTCTGCCAGATGAGGTTGTGGATACTGTTGGTGTGACGGCTTTGCCATCTGAAGATTCTCTTTCAGAGAAGAGGAGGAGATTGGAGTTCCTAGAAATGCAAGAAGAATTTATCAAGGTGTGAGATAACATTTATGGCCTAGTTGCTCTAGCCAAATTTATGGGTTTTGTTCAAACCTCAGAATGTGGAATTCTGAATACACCTCTAGTATTTTAATTCATGAATTCACATTACTAATAGGCTGACTGTTCATGCCTTTTCTTGTAAACTGCTTTTCATTGGTTGGGAGTCATCGAAATTAAACCTTGTTGGCTGTTGCATATATTATCTTATGATTATGCCTCTTTCGATTCACACAGTACATTCTTTATAATTTCCAGAAGCATTTTGATAAGAACTGTTTATTTAGTCTCTGATTAGACGAGAATTTTATAAGATCATGATAAATCTACTGCATCTTTCCACCATACCATTCCTCAGGCTCTTCCATGTGAGCTTCCCAGCATTTATATTATCTTATGACTATGTCTTCCCTTTTCTTTCTTGTTTTTTTTTATAAGTATATGCCTTCCCTTTGATTAGAGTGTCATATGTTATCTAAGTTCAATACGTTAACTGGATCTCTTAAACTTTACTCGAGCTGATAACAAAATTCAAAGTCTTGCTAGATATCTTATTCCTTTACTAAAACAAAGCTTTTTTTTTTTTTCCTGTTTTTCTGGAAATGTGCAAAAGTATTGCAATATGTTCAAAATTCAAATACATGTTAGATATTCGTTATAGGGTTTGCAAATTCTAGAAGTTCGCGTATCATTTTTTTCCATGATATGGTGATTTTAGGTAATAGTTGTGCATTGGATTCGAGCAGCTTCGTTTTGTGTATGCAATTTGAAGTGTACAAGAAGAATCGCGATTTTACTTATCAAGAAAAAAGCAGAAGCAATTTCAGTCATTTGACCCTTTTGCATGGATGCATTTTTACTAGTTTTTAGATTATACTTTATAGTTTTTTTTATTACATTATATGCTAAATAGTTGTTCTAAATTCATTGATTATAGGAGGAGGAGGAGGACGAAGAAGAGGAGCAAGCTAGGATGAAAGAATCTGGGATTAGTCAGGAGGATGTGGCTTTGGAAGAGATGACGATTCCTACGGCAAGAGAATCACAAGAGCAGGCAAAAACAAAAACATTGGAGAAACAAGAGCAGCTCTGTGAGCTCAGCCGTGCATTGGCTGTTCTAGCTTCTGCATCTGTGAGGATTGGTCTTTTGTAAATTTTCACCTCTTTTGAAGCTTCTGGCAAATGTTCATATGTTTGAGGTGATGATATCTGCTGTGAATCTCACATTGCTTTTGTTGCTAATTCTTGCAGTCAGTGAGTAGGGAGCGTGAAGAGTTTTTGAGGCTTGTCAATAAGGAGGTATATAAAGAGCACAGTTATCACTAATTTGTTATCTCTGACGTGGGAACTGTTTGACTCTCTCTCCAGTTACAATGGATTTATTCTCTTTCATTTGCTTTGTCGAAGATGACCTTTTTTGTGCATGTTTTTTTTCATACACACAGAGTCACTATACTTGTATAGTTCATACTTCCATATTCCTGTCTTCCCTTTCTGTTTTTATTTGTGTGCAGTCTAACATCTTTTTCTATAGAGGTGATATAAAACAGGCCTGCTAACTTATCAAAAGAAAAATAAAAGAATAAATAAAACAGGCCTGCTAGATTGTAAAGATAGTCCTTTACAGTCTGCCAACAAAATAGTTGTCCTTATTTATGGCATCCATGCTCCTTGCTTCATAGGGATTAGGACACAACATCCAGTGACTCCCACCTGGGAGATCCCCTACACCAAAAATACAAGGATTGTCCTGAAAGAATGTCATGGATCAGATGGTTAGGATCATTTTGATTAGGTAAAAAAAACTCTACAGTCCTATCCACAACAGCCATCCAACATACCATTCAAAGATAGATCCTTCAGCAGCATATAGAGAATAAGAAAGTAAGGTACCTGGCTGATAGACCATAAAGATAGACGGTCTCTACCAAGTACTGAGAAAAAGTATGTGGTGCATATGAAAGTGTTTTAGGACTACCCACTTACCTTTCATCTGCATAGGTGACTATATATTACTATATTATTTTCTTCTAGAAAGGCGATTGTAATACACTTTGAACGGTTTTGGTTTAACAGTTTTTGAGACGGGTCTATGGGGTCCACATGAACTCCTAACCCCGTCAAATGTGGAGTTCAAATTCACGGTGAAATAAATGGTCTAGATTTTTTCAACTTGTACAACTTTGATAGTGCTATAAATGTCAGAATGACCTAACGTTAGTCAGGATGGTCTCCATAGTGAGGAGATCAGCCTTAACATAATCAGCCCTTAAATCCCCTTCATGGAGATGAGTCAAGGGCTGATTGTTCGTGAGGTTCTCCTCGGCATAGAGATCATCGTCACAAAAAATTAGCCCATACCAACATTTCTAGCTCTATGAAAAGTGCATTACAAGTTGAAATAATCTGAACCGTCTATTTCTTCATAAACTTAAGTCCACATATGACTTATTTAGAAGTTTTTGAGTGGGCTGATTGTTTCTGAGGTTGATCTGCATGGTGAGAATATCAGACCTTTCTAAAACATCTAACCCTTTCAAATGGATGGTCCAGAAATTTTCAACTTGTATTCCACTTTTCATAAGGTTAGAAATGTTGGATGGGTGTCCTCACCGTGAAGATCATCCTTACCAAAAAAATCAGCCCTTAACTCATCTCTGTATGGGCCCCACGATCACGTTGTTAAACTACCATTTACCCCGAAAGATTGACCTGTTGGGGAAAGGCGAAATAACTATGTATACCAACGGGTCGTCGAGCCAACACAACACGTGCGTGGAAACACACCCTCTGTTAACACACCCCCTCAGCGGGAATTCATTCTGCTGGAGACTTGAACCCGTGACCTCCCATGCCTTAAGACTCTGATACCATGTTAAACAACCATTTACCCCAAAAGATCAACCTGTTGGGGATAGGCGAAATAACTATGTATACCAACGGGTCGTCGGGCCAACACAACACGTGCGCGGAAACACACCCTCCGTTAACACGCGTCATTTTGTGTCAAAAAAGCGTGTGTGTCCTTTTTTATTTTTTGTTTCTGTGTTCTCCTCTGTTTCCTTGTGAAAAATACCATATGTACTTTTTTATACCCTGCTGTAGATTATATGTTTGAATGTGTTAATGTTGTTTGCAGATAGGATTGTATAATAGCATGGTAGAGAAAGAGGGTACAGAAGGTGAAGAAGAGGCTAAGAAAGCATACAGAGCTGCCAGGGAGGACCATGACCGTGCTTCTGAAATGGCTGTAGGTGAGAAGGTTTCTTCGGCACTCATAGACAGGGTAAGGAAATGACTTAACCTCCATTTTCTATCCTTTACGTATTTGCAATCACTTGGCTGTTTGCCTTCTGGATTGTGATACATTCTGTGTGCACTTGAAATGGTAAAATTTTATTTTGCACTGTTTTTTTTAATACTTCAGGTTGATGCTATGCTCCAAAAGCTTGAAAAGGAAATCGATGATGTGGATGCAAAAATTGGTGACCGATGGCGACTTCTTGACAGGTAAATAATTGTCTGTAGAACATGTTTTTCGATTTTATTGCTATTCCATTATTCTGCAAATAAGATTATGTTATAAATTGTTAGAGGGAAATTTAGTTATGGAGGATTAGGTTATTATTATATCAATTAATAACTGATATAGTAAACTTTTACCCATTAAATAGGTGATATGCCATCAATACGGACCGTTTAATAGTGGGCCACCTCTTGGATGGGCCATGGTACCCGAAACACCAATCTAATGATTCTCATAATCTAATCTATGAACTTTGAGTTTGACCATTGCTCACAATGTTAGCGGCTGCCAAAATCAAGCAGCTGATATGATGGTCCGAGTCATTAATTAAGATGGATAAGATTACTTTGAGGAAACAAACAAGGATTTTTGGTTAAAAGAGAGGAGAAACATCAACTTTTCCACAGGATGGTGATGAAAGAGGAAGAATCACGTGAAAAAAAATTGAAAGAGGTGAGGAAGTTTGGATGCGACAAATAAAGTAGAAGCTTCTACCCCTACATGGTGGAGCTATTGAAGAATAGCAAATAGTAGCTCCATTGAAAGGCCACTAATAGAAGGATGGCTTGACTGGAAAAAGTGTTAGAAAAAGAACAGCTGTTTGAGGTGATCTTCGATATGAGGGGAAATAAACTCAAGCCTAGACAGTTTTACTAGGTCCTCTTTTACAAGGATGTGGAAGTTGATTAAATTAGGTATCATGAATATGTTCGGGGAATTTCATTCTAGAGGTCACCTTTGTAACAGGAAATATCCTACCTTCATCACATTGATTCCTCAAAAGCGGCGATGAACATATATTTTAGAACAATTACCTTTACCATTAGCCTTCACAAAATCATCACCAAGATATTATCTTAGAGAACGTAGACCGTTTCGGGGTTGTCTTATATCGTTACTGCAAGATGAATTCATGAAAGCAAGACAAATTTTCAATTGCATCTCAATTGCAAAAGGATGTTCCAATTATTGTGCAAGAAATGAGTAGGGGTGTTAGCAGGCTGGCCTTGGGCCAGCTGAGGGTTTGCCCGAGCCCAAAAAAATGAACTAACACCTTGGATTAAGCTACCAAATTGAGCCCATCATGGGCCATTGCAGACCCCAAGCTTGGTTCCTGATAGATTGGCAACGCCCAAAGATTCAGGTAGCAACTTTCTTAATAAGACAATGTTTCTCACATGCATTTTATGAAACCAATGAGATGCGGTTCTTCAAAATGTTCTGAAAGTAGTATGTAACACCTAACAACAGAGGATTTTTTATTGAGAGACTGTTGTTGACAAGATACCCCCTTATTTTTTTCTCTCTCCCTTGGTATTTCCTCTTCCTTTATTATAGTTCATCATTTTTCAGGAAAAGGAATAACCAAAGCTCAATAAATTAATCTTTCATATTTGTTTAGTTCATCATCCAACTTAGTCATCCAACCTCTTATGCATCCTGAGTGTGTGAGCCCCTGTTTCATTTTGCAAGTTGTTGAACTTTTCTTTCTTCCATTTTGTAGCATTGACAACCTTAGAGTTCGAGTGTAAAACCTTCCCACTCTGCAACTTCTGTTTCACTGGTTTAACAAAAGCTTAACTAACCCCTCGGATTCTGGCCACATATTTTGAATCTGAAAAGGAAATGGACTTCTTTCCAAAAGAATATAGACATGGGAAGACACAGATTTAGGAAGTCCTTGAGACACCCCAAAATAATGAGCTTTCTAATCTGTAGTGGAGGGAATATTAGTTGAACAACTAAAAAACTGTGTTTTCATCATTGTTAGATCATGTAAAGGATGCATTCTTTAATGGAATGTCGACAAGTTTATTTCTCCCCACAGTATTTGAGAACCTCTTCATACTAGTCATCTAACCCTTTTACGTTTCAAAAGAAAAAGGGAAACTGTATGGACTGAAGGCACATATACCAGTTGGATGGCTAATTGCTGACTGTGGCTCCCTTCCCTTACGAAATTAAAGGTTGCCCCACAAGAATGACCAGTCAATCTGACTGTTTGGAATTTGGACTGAAGTTACACATACCAGTTGGATGGCTAATTGTCGTTTGTAGCATCAGTAAATAGTATGAGACTCTCACCAAGTCTTAATCCATTTGTCATTTGTATGAAGTGACAAATCCTATGCGAATGGGCATTGTTCAGTTGGGTTCTCGAACCGGGTAGAATTGGAGATGTTTGCTCCTCTGGCGACCCAGGGAAGGCAGGTATTATTGGAGTAGCTTCTTGGGATGACAAGTTTATTACTCTCAAGGTGTTCTCGGACACAGTCAGCATCAAAGAGTCAAATGAAGCTGACCTGCTTGTTTTATTAGAAGGTTTGAAGATTTTTGAAGAAAACATTGAGGGGCCAATCACTGTTGAAGGCAACTTGGCTAATATCTTAGCATGGGTGGAAAGAAATGTAGTGAGTCCTTGGCAGCTTGCCAACTTCATCGATTATGGATATAGTGGACTGGCTGGACATATTGTATAGCCATACACTTAGGAGCGTAATGAAAAACCGGACCTCTTGTGCCTTCTTCTATATTGGGGAAGAACTCCCCTAATATTCCTTCTTTTTCTTATTAACAAGGTTTCTATTATTACAAATCAAAGAAAATGTGGGCATTGAGTATTTGTCCTTCAAATTTTGACGAGTATCTCTCCTATTTTGTAATGAAATATCATTCTTTATTTCATAAAAATGCAATGGGTCCAGCTTTTCAAGGTCATTGGAATTTTTGTATTCCATGAGAAAGCAGCATTTTAATTGCATCAGTGATTTAGATCCTGCGAATAAAGTTATGTTATGAAATAGTGGGGTGCCAATTTTGTTTTTTGTAATCACTAAGGAATTCTGTGCAAAACAGACATTTAGATTTTTGTCCGTGAAACTTTGACGAGTGCCACATATTTGTTGTAGCATGTTAAAAATTATCCTCAATCCACTTAATTATTATGTTGTTCAAGCAAAAATAATTTTGGTATTTCACGAGAAATTACATCAGAATTACAGTAATGCTTTTAGCACTATGAACAAAATTGGTTGGAATATTATTGTTTTTTGTTTTTTTGAAAAGTATATACTTAATTGAAGGCCAAAAACCAAACATACAAACTCCAAGGCTAAAGAGGTTGAGATGACCCTACAGAAAGCCGATAAGGACAAAGAAAGAAGCTAAAACAAAAACAAAGGCTCAGGGGAGCAACCAACTATCTATTGTCCTTGGAGCATAAAAAGTCCAAACGAAAAACGAATCTTCGAAGTATAAGCCTTTGCATTCCTAAAACACCTTGGACTATAAAAACAACATCCTCTTTATGTTAAGGATGAGTGAGGCTGAATCTTCACTCTTACCTTCAAAGGCCCCACACTATCGCGAAAGGAAGCAAGCTCCAAAGAATGCGTTCTCTAGACCAATAAGCTTTGAGACATCAGCTGAGAACAAGAGCCATGCGAGAACCCAGCATCACCCAACTCATTCCAAACTTGTAGTTGTAGAAGAATGAAGTCCAAACCTCCCTAGCCACATCACGATGTAACAGAAGATGATTAACAGTTTCCCCGTTATGCCCTTACATCCAACAATAGTCTAAAATGATAAAACCTTTGGAGCGCAAATGGTCCACTGTAAAATCTTATCCCGAGAGGCCTCCCAAGTGAAAAAGGAGACGGAACTTTAGAGCTCCCAAATTAGTTGGACTATCATTTAGGAAAATTGGGGGTTCTACATGCAACATACCTAGCATAGCCATTTCAACATGATACGATACCGATACGATATTGATACTGGAACCGGATACTGCATGGATGCTTTACATTACAATTTTCTTACTTTCTGTTTCGCCATAGTTTATTCTCTTACCTTTCAAACTACTTCTTTATTTGTTTTGTCATGTTAATATATATGTAGTATGCTTTATCAAATCTTTGCAATATTAGGAGTATGAAGTATCATTACTTTTAGAACGATGTAAAAAACCAAAAATTAAATCATAATATCATTTATTGGGTAGGATATTGCATCTGTATCCTTGTTGTCCTGTATTTTAGGAAACGAAGATTCATATCCCCGTTTCACTTACCAGTATCCGTATCATATCGGGGCAACTTAGAAGAACATAGTCGTTTATGTCCATTATTTATCATAAAGATAGATGCTAATGCCTCAGGACACACGGTCACATGCAAGGATTGTGACCCACGATTCCATAAGTCCCAAGTAGAAAGTTTCCTGGGTTAAAATTCAACTTCTTGTGTGCATTATTAAGCATATTTAGCGTAATGAGTGAATATTGAGTCTTTAGTATCGCAGATGTAATAACCTACTATAAATTTCATATCAGGAGATATCTCCCATGCAGGGATTGTGACCCAGCATTCAATGGGTCCCACCTAGATCTCTCAAGTTAAAATTCAACCTGATTGGATGATCACAACCAACCAATTAATTTTTTCATTTTACAATCATCGGATGGTGTTGATTTTGACCTAGTTGATCTTGGTCCAAGGAGCACATGATCCACGTGTCCTGATACTCCGCTATAAATCGTAATTAACAGCAATTTATACTCGAATAGATTTATCCTAACATAGCGAGTTGGTTGCTGTCAATAACTATCTCGATTTTTAGACTATTTATGACATTCATTTAATGGGAAAATTTTCAGTTGTAGATTTTGACATAATCTTTATGCCAGGGATTATGATGGGAAAGTGACTCCTGAGGAGGTAGCAGCTGCAGCTATGTACCTCAAGGACACCTTAGGCAAGGAGGGTGTCCAAGAACTTATAAGCAACCTTTCCAAAGACACAGGTTAGTAACTTAATTTATACTTTCTCCTATTAACCCATGCTTGTTTTCTTCACATGTTGACTTCAAATCTGTGTTAACCTATTAACCCAATAGGAGGGACTCAATTAAAGATCTCCTTAGCCATGCCTAATTGGATGTTCTTAAGCATCATCTATTGCTTTCTCCTGGACAGTTAGAAAAGCATGATAAACGGTCCAGAAAAAGCTCTAGATCATATATTTAGGAGCATCCAATCTGGTTGATTGTGTTACCAGTTCTCCTAGGCAGGACCCATGAAAAGGTGGGTCCCGGACTACTGCTTTGGAAACATGTGTACACGCAGGTAGGGTGGATGGTCTCTTCCTATTCTTCCTTGTTCATGCAAATATTGTTAGCACATAAACCTTTGTCTTCTGATTCATTCTTTTTGTTTTCCTTGTTGAAGTCAATTTATCTTAGCCTGCGTAGTATAACTGCTAGTTTTGTTAATTTCATTGCAACAGAAGGCAAGATTCTTGTTGAAGATATCATCAAATTGGGCGGTCGAGCGGAAGATGACAGTACAGCCGAAGCTGGACGTATGTAGGGGGTAAAATATCTGGTTTTGTATTTCTGTTTTTGTACTTAATATTGTAGTGAGAGGCTAGTGTTTACTTGTTACCTTGGCACTTCAGAATTGTGTCAAAGCCATACACACGGGTCATGCTTTTTCGTACCCCAGGCAACATGTTCTCAAGTCCTACAGATAAAAAATAAAAACCATTTGATTCTTTGTACTAGTAAAGAGGGTGCATTTGTTACTACTGTAAAAATTAATGAGAAAAAAAATCATATATATGTATACTCATTATAATATTGGACCGGGGGGGGGGGGGCTTTTTCTATGGAAAAAACCTATTTTAGAGATGTACACAATTACTGGTGAGAATGGATTACTTTGCCGCACTGCTAAATGGTTTGCAATGCGGCTCGGCCCAGGAAAACGCTGGCAACAGCAGAAAGGGGGTCCATGTAGTTGTGACTTAGGAAGTATCGATACTATGGAGGAACAGATACTTTGAATCAATCAATGGGGTTAATTCTTAGACCAAATATCCTAGAGTAGTTCCGTCACTTGTACGAGGAGATCAGCATTGAGCTTCCTCCTCAAGATACCCCTACCCACATCCCATACACTTGGTCCACCTTGAAATTAACCGGTCCGTTCTCTTTAATCCAATATACCTAGAAAAAGAGAGGGGGGGGGGGGGGGGGGGGTTGATTAGGTATTTAAAAATTAATTATACCTACACAGTTTTACTGGTCTATGGTAGGGGAACAAAATTGCATGCCTTAGTTGTTTGATAAAAGATTATCACAACCGACTCAAATCGAATATACTTCCGTGGTATATTTTTTTTTCGTTGTTTGGTCTAATCAAGATAGATAGCGGAATACAAACAAACAATCACACAAGACAATAGATTTTTACGTGAAAACCTTAGCCAAGGAAAAACTACAGGACCACGTCTAGACGGAAAGTATACTAACTAAAAGGTTAAATGAAACAAAGGTTACATACGTAGCACCGTTGCAAATACAGCTTCCAACCTTAGTCAAGGCCTACTGCTGATGCGTCCACGTCTTCTAAATCAACGCTACGAATCCACGCGCGCCCTTCCAGCCAAGAAGCCTTGTCCGCTTGTTCAGTTTGGTACACCCCAAACCTACCGTCGATCAGCTGCTCCAATCTTAATTCTCAACATTCTCGCCTTTGCCGAAGGCGAAGGATTCAGTACACCCTGAACCCTAAGTTGCTTAAAGGTGTTGAGTCACACTGGTACACTCAGGCTATTAGGTCGAATATATAAGTGATGGACCTAAGCTGGGGAATGGATCAAGCACTTGGCTTTAATCAAGAAAAGGAACAAGTTCATAAGATGTGAATGAGAAACAAGCTTATTGCTCTTCGAATGGACACTCTAATAAATAAACATTTTCTTCTCTTTCTTGAAGTATTGAGTCACTATATGTCTCTGTGTGTCTTTAGAAAAAGTATAGAAGGGTTGTATTTAAAGAATTCGTGACCCTAAGTCGTGTAGAACATGGGATAGTGGAACAAAGAATTTCGGATCTGAGAAAGACTGAGATCGTGTTAAGTCCAATCGATTGGGTATAAGTGCCCAATCGATTGGCCTTAATAAAGTTTCTGTTCCGTAAGCTTCAATCGATTACATAGAGATCTCTAATTGATTGGCCTCAAATAAGTTTCTGTTCCGAAGGCTCCAATCGATTTCACAGAGGTCTCCAATTGATTGGGCTATGACCATGTTCTGTTTCACAGACTCCAATCGATTTCACAGTCTCCAATCGATTTGGCTCTGATCATGTTCTGCCTCATAATCTCCAATCAATTTCACAGTCTCCAATCGATTGGGCATATATTACGTTCTGCCTCATAGCTTCCAATCGATTTCACAGAGTCCTCCAATCGATTGGGCTATGTCCAATCAATTGGGTATAAGTCCAATCGATCGGACTCTCCAATTTCTTTGACTCAGACTCGGGTTTGTCCAATGACTAGGTTTGACCATTATATTTTATTTATTTTAAACATATTCCTATGGCCACTTAGTCACTTACCTTCCTAATCGAGCGTACACGATCTATAACCGACAAATGGGCAGTTACTCAGATGACTCCTGTCGTCAACCGTCTGATTCTTGCTGTCTTTGTTTTCTAATTTTCCCATAGTCGGCGAAGTATGCGTACCACGACATCTTCACACTACACTGGTGTTCGTAGGAATGGTTACAAGAATGCTTTTATGTCAAACGGAATATTTGCCAAATTGAATATGGAAATCTTCTTTACACACTTCAATCGGTGGGCCATCTCTTGGAAGGGCGTATCACAAGAAATAGATCAGCATTCCCAGTCGTTGAACCAGTGCACGGCCGGTAAACACCGGTTTCATTGGTTCAACTGGCTAGACAAGAAGATGACCCTGACGGTTTTTTCTAGTTTTCAGAAAAAAAAAAATTGTAAGCCATGCTAGCCTGGACTGTTTCTGTCACCAATTCACTGGTTTTCTGGTTCAACCAGCTGGTCCGATTGGGGTTTCGAAAACACTGAATCAGACTGTTAGCTGAGTTGACGCATCTGATTGATTGATGCAACTTCCTTCAGTGGAGGGCCTCGAAGTAAAATCAGGTGAAATGCTGGAGGAAAAAAAAGTGGCTAAAATAGCACCATTGCCATTTTTTTGGTCGTTTTGCAGGTGGTGCAAAATACGAGACAAACATGGATGCTGCATGGAATCCGAAAAGCAGTTGAGCAGCAACTGCATTATGTAGTCCATCCAGATTCAGACGGACCCGAACACTTTTCTGCTATGTAGCTGTTCCAGCCTTTAGTTCTGAGTTACGGGACTGAGATGGGGCTATGTTCCTCAGATTAAAATGCATGGCTGAAGTCTGGCAGCTCGGGCCTTCGTGGGGATTATTTTGATTCAGGTATTTCCAAACAAGAAAATGGACTCATGGAGGAACCTTGAGTTGCCAGATTTTGAGCCATGCCACAGCTGATTATGCTGCAGGGTTGTTTGGATGTGGGTTTGACCTGCTAGCTTGGAATACACGGATTCTGTACCATTTTTTGTTGCCATCCATCTTGGTGTATCCATCCCTAACTGAGTTGGTTCAGTTGAGATTCTTGATTTGAGTTCCAATGGCAATTAGGAATACTGATTGGACGATGTGCCATATCCATCTTCTCATGGATTGGCCGGTGAGCTGCCAAACTTGAGGTAGAAATTTGCTCACCCATGTGTTGACGAGGGATCGCAATATGAGCCATGTGGCACACTCTTAGAGTCCACTAACCGTATGGATGTTTGGCCCATCCCTAGGTGGACCTACATACAAAAAATCAGTCTGATTAGTGATTTCAAACCTTTGGATCTTTGTAATCCAAATAATGCTCAAATTCCACGGTTAAAAATGAACTCATGAAAACGGGTCCAATCCAATGCTTAGAAATCACTAATCAGGCTGATTTTTGGTCTGTGGGTCCAACAAGGGTTGGATCAAACATCCATACGGTTATCGGTCTCCAAGAGTGTCTCATACTGTGGTCCGCCATCCGTCCTACTCCCAAACTTTGGTAATTTCAGTATTAGGTGGACTGATATTTGGAAGATCCGGGATCCAGGGGTTCGCACCAGATATCGACAAGAAAAAATCGATATGATACAGCAGTTCCTCAAAGTGCCACATGGCACTCTTTCGGGACCAATGAATTTTTGCCACTCCTTCGTGGACCGTACACCAAAATTCAGCGTGAGTAGCTAGTACTAGTCATTGGATTTGAGTAGTTTTCATCATGGGCTTCATGAACAGGCCTATGGGTTGGTTTCAAGCCCATGATAGAAAAGTGCTCAAATCCAACAGGTAGAAAACACCAATCACGCTGAGTTTTGGTGTGCATGTCCACCAAGGTATGGGCCAACATTCATAGCTTCAGTGGGCCCGAAAGAATGGCATGTAGCACTTTTAGGGACTACGTATCAGTGAACGGCTCGATATTGACAGTCCCCCATTCTCAATTTGCCAACAGATGCGATCATGGATTGCGTCTCTTTAAGCTGCTTTTGCAAATCCACGTAGCAAATTCTTTGGGGCCCACTGAAAGTTGGCACGCAAAAATGAAGCCCATAGGGAATTGGGATTACGTAGAATAATTTTGACACCGATTTTGACATGGATCTGTAGGTCCCACATGGAGATGAGTCAAGAGCTGATTTTTGGCAAAAGCTCATTGCTAGAAACGTCGGAATGAGCTCATTTTTTTTTTGAGGATGATGATCTCCATGCTCACTAAAAATCAGCCCTTATATGCATATGGGCCCCACAAAGGCGTGTCAAAATAACTTGACCCAAGTACAGAGTCCATTTACAAGTGTTAGCATTTTTCCTGGCCATGATGATCATCATCACCAAAATTCAATTCATTTTACCCATATAAAGTATTGACCTAAGTTAATGGTTTGATTTGATGGTCTCCACAGTATGGACAACGCAGAGTGCGGTTAGATTGGCCAACATGATCTCTATGTGATCCACCACCAGGTGTAAGAATTGGATGTAAGAAAGGGTGCAGAAGAGCAACATATATGATAGAAATATTCTTACACATAATTTTTTGACACGGATTTTTACACGGCCTTGTGGGACCAACTGTTTAGAATTGTTCAACTTGTAATCCACTGTTTACAGGGTTAGAATGTCAAAATTGGTTGATTTTTGTCAAGGATGATTTCTACGATGAGGGGATAATCCTCACCAAAAATCAGCCCTTGATTCATCTTCACGCAGGCTCCACAAATCGAGTAAAAATCCATGTGTATGTATAAAGCCAAAACCGGGGTTGGCAATGACGCAGGCTTCAGATACTCAGGGCAGAACTTTGATGATGGAGGTTCATCATCAACGTTGATAATGGATGACTGTGTGGGACACATGGCACTCTACATACCAAAAATCAGCCTGATTAGTGATTTATAACCTTTGGATCTGAGTACCCTGAAAAAAATACTCTGACATTCATGGTTAACAATAAACCATGGAAAAGTCTCTACTCCAAGGGATATAAATGAGTAATCAGGTTGAATTTTGGAATGTAAGTCCATCTAGGGATGAGGCAAACATCCATACGGTCAATGGTCTATAAGAGTGTGCCACGTGGCTCATACTTTGGTTGTATCAGCTGTTTATGGATCCTATTGTTTTATAATGTACCAAAAGTATCTACACCATGATACAAACATAGACCGGGCGAAATTTAATATAATCATCATCCTTCTTTGCATCTTGGAAAAAAAGTTGCAGCCAATGGAAAATCTCATCCCTAGATAACAAGGTTGGGCGGAGAGAGAGAGAATATAGAACCAAACCAATATCATAGAAAACTGACTGGACAATGGAAGATGGCATTAACACTATCCTCCTACGAATACCCCCCGCATTTTTGGCAAGTGGGAGAGATATTTAGAATGCGAGTGTGCAGTTTATCAGCCATCGATAGTTGATCAACAAAGAATTTTTTTTTTTTTGAAACCGTATGTATCCGGGCCTCTTAGAGCACTAGACTAGTCCCTCAGGGCACGATAATCAACCCTTCCAGTGTTCTGGGAGAGTTAATGTGGACTGAGCCATTTACAATACCAAAAAAGCGGCCTTCCCCGGCGGTTTTAAACCGCTGGCAAAGCCTTAGCCGGTGTTTATAAAAAATCACATAATACGTTGGCGTAGCTACTGTCAGCATAGAGAAAAGACAAATGCCGCCGGTGAAAGACTAACATTGGCAGTTTAAAACCGTCGTAGAAATATTAACTCAGACGGTGTTAAACAGCCGGTTTTAGTTTTTCCCCGGTGGTAAGAAAACCGCTGGCATTGGTCTTTTCTCTACTTTTCCATGAGGGTGACCTTACGGAGAGTTGAACTCAGAATCTCATACCTTTTGGAGTGGAGTCCTGGCAACCCGTACTCAACCTGGGATTATCAACAAAGAATCGCGACACAAACATTTTCGCCCGATAAGGAATAGGAAACTTCCAAATTATTTTGCATTTATCTTGATGATGAAGCAGAAAAACAGGAGGGGTCTTGCTACAGGACATGGTATGAATCGAACGATACGCAGATTTGAAAGAAGGATCAGGCTCCGACTCCGAGGACCCCCTTTTCAAACCCCTATCGGTGTCCACGCCAACGGCAGTGAATTTCACGAATCTAACGGTGGTTGTCAGCGCCGCAAAAAGTGATGCCAGCTCGGCGCTGACAACCACCATTCTTGAAGTCCACGGCCGAGCACATGAACACTGAGAGGGGTCTGAAAAAAGGGGTCCCCTGAGCCCGACCCAAGAAAGAAAAGGCTCCTTGAGGATGAAGTAACCAAAAAATGGGATCGTGATGAAGATGAGCCCCCAAGGGCGTATTCAAAAGACACGTGGCTATGCTGGGGGAATAGATCGAATAAGGGATCGGTTGCACATGCCAGGGCTAGGAATAAGATCCTGAACTTTGGACTGATGACAATCCAGGGGTGGGGGCCAATAATTTGCCCTCCAGGCTGGTCCTTGACCCATGGGTCATTCCAAATAGAGAGAGAATTCTCCACTCCAACCAAAAGGGCGGTATTTGCCTCTTCAAAGCTTCAAAAACCAAGACCCACTTTTGGTTTAGGACAACAAAGAGACTCCCATTTAATAAGACGAATGGGATGATCCTCTTCTTTTCACCACTCCACAAGAATTGGTTTATCAGACTGCCATTTTGTGACAGTAAGAGCGGGTAAATCTGAAAGAGGACATAAGATAGACCGGAATGGATAAAGCCATGGATTTGATAAGAGTGGTTCTGCTAGCTAATTGGGCAAGGTTCTTTGCTCACCAACCAGAGATAATAAAAGCAATTTTTTCAAGGGAGTCCCTAGATATTTTTCAGATAACTAAAGATTTCGAATGCGAACAATATGGGCTAGAGCCATCTTTTGTTGCCGATGCAAGTTGGGGGTAAAGTTGATCCCCGATTTCTCAAAATTTATCAACTGTCTCGAGGCTTTGCAAAATGTCCAAATTCTCACTCACAAGACGGGCTTGGACTAGGTTAGCTCGACGTAAGATGATACAATCATCAGTAAAGAGGAGGTGGGACAGAGAAGGATATGTGCGAACAATTTTAAGACCTTGGAATTCGTGCATAGCGTTTTCTTTAGTGGGCATGTGAGAAAGGACATTCATACATAAGATAAACAAAAAAGGAGATAAAGGATCCCCTTGTCAGAGGCCATGAGATGAATGGAAAAAACCATAAAGAGATCCATTTTAAGAGAACGTAGAAGGTAGCGGAGATGAAATACATTTTTCTATCAATCTGATCCACACGTCATAGGATCCCATAGCCGCCCTAAGTATTTAGAAGAAAGTCTCGTTCTACTCCATCATAGGCCTTGGACATGTACAACTTTATAGCCATAAGACCATGTTGCCCATTCTTCTTATTTTTTGATGGTATTGAAAGCTTCTTGGGCAAGAATCACATTGTCAGATATTAGACGGCCAGGGATAAATGCAGCTTGGTTAGGGAGAATCATACGATCCAATAGACCCTGTAGCTATTAAAAAGGATTTTTGCGATGATTTTATAACTGACATTACATAAACTAATGGGACATAAGTGATGGATATCAACCTCACAAAAACTCAACCCATTCCAACATTTATTGCTTTACACGAAGTGGATTGCAAGTTGAATTTTTTTTGGATCGTCTCTATTTAAACTGTTAAATTTAGGCCCATATTTGATAGGTTTAGTAGTTTTAAAAGTTTTTGATTTTTTGTGATGATGATCTCCATGGTGAGGATATCATCCTAAAAAAATCAGCCCTTGACTCATCTACATGTGGACCACGTGCAAATGAGTTATTTATATGTAGCGCTGGGATAAAGTTACTAATGCTTTTTAACTTATCAAATGACATACGGTTGTGGGGACCACTTGTAGATGAGTTAAGGAATGATTTTTGGTGAGGATATCCTCATCAGGGAGATCATCCTCACAAAAAATTAGCAATTTCTAAAATCTCTAACCTTATCAAATATGGACCTAAACTTAACGGTGAAAAATGGACGGTCCAAATTTTTTTAACTTTCATTCCACTTTTTATAAGCCTACAAATGTTTGAATGGGCAAATTTTTGTTTGGTTGATATCCATGTTGAGAAGAATATAATCACTAAAAATCAACCCTCAACTCATATGCATGTCAACATGTGGGCCCAATGTCTATGACTCATTTTATGTAGGGGTGTAAATTTGACCAGTGGCCCATGACCTAGCTCAACCCGGATTTTTTGGCCCAAAGCCTGACCTATTAGGTCCTTGGGTCGAACTGAACCTATCCCTTGAAGCTTGACTCTGCCCGAGGCCCAACCCAAAACCAACCTGAACCAACTCGGCCCAAAATGGCCCAACCATCCCTAAAATTGGCCCTATCTGGCATGATTTGACCTCGACTCAGTCCCGACCTGCGCCCAAAGATCTGTTGGGCCAATCGTTGTAAATTTTGTTTACATTTTTTTTTTTTTTTTTAAATTGGGACTAGGCTCAACCTAGTAGTGGCATTTGGCCCGTCAGGCTAGGCCTGGGCTGGGCTGAGGTGACTCTAGTGAGAGTCAGGTTGGACCTGTTTAAAAATTGAAGCTTGAGCCCAGCCCGCGGCCCGATCCTAGGTCTAGCCTCGAGTTGGGCCGTAGGTCGGGTCTTGTACCTCGGACCTGGTTGACGGGGCAGGCCACGAGTTGGGTTGGTGGGTTGGGCTGAAGGATTGGGCTTAATTTAAAAGGCAAAAAAAAACATGTTAATATTAAGAGAGAAAACGTGGGAAACTTTAAAATTTGAAATTAAGTTAGGGGGAACTTTAAAAATCAAATTTTAAGGAAGGGGGAATTAAAAATTTTCAAATTTTTGGGGAAGAGGGGGGCTTAACTGGCCTAGTCTGGCCACACGGCCCTACCCAACCCACGAAACTAACTTTACGGGCTGGGACAAGCCGCGGGCTCAACTATCAGGCCTAGGTTAATAGGTTGGACTGGGTTGGGATTACCAACGATCAGGCCAGGCCTGAAAAAAGGGGCAAAATCGGGCCAAGCTGCTTGCCAAATGTCTATACCTCAATCTAAGTATCATCACTGAAATTGTCAAATCCATCATTGTAACTAAAATCACCACTACATATATACATAGCTCTCAAGTTTATAGACTGGAGTTCGTCTTGAGACCGATTTCACCATTGGTTAAACATCGATAATGTCTATAGATTTACTAAGGATCCAAAGCTCATCCGATACAGTTGTCCACCTGCACCTACGTGTAAAGCCCATCATCCGATCATATATCTCTAGTGTCTGGTGATCCCACAATTAAAATAATGATTATCTTATTAAATGCTCATGCTATTTAAAATTCCAAAACAGTTCCTATGTGTGGGTATATATAGATACATAATTGGTAATTAAAATACACCAATTTTAATATGCAAGTTAAAATGTTAGACTTACAAATATTTAAGATAATGAAGCAAAAAAGAAGAATATTTACTTTTCGTCCAATACAATTCAATAATTCAGTTTTGATTCCATGGAGGTCTAAATACAAGGTACGGAGAAGAAGGAAAACCACTTACCGTTAAGTGCTCAAATTTTTCTTCATTTGTTGAGTTGCTAGTCTTATTCTTTACAACTTTGATATTTTCGATCTTTGCCTCCGAACTCTCTCCTTTGGTTGCTTCTCCTTTAAAGTTGTACACAGACGCCATGAAAGAGTTTAAGAGAAACTAGTTTAAGTTTGAGAAATTAAGAGATTTCAAATAAGAGAAACCATAATCGATTAATCAAATTAAAATCGTTTATAAAACAAGATTTTTGGTAAAGTTTTAGACTCTAAGAAAATCCTAACTCAATTCGATTAAATGACGATCGATCCTAGTTTGGTTAAGTCTGTTAAAATTTGATTAATTCGAATTTGGTTAATTCGGCTAAGATTCGACTAATCGGAATTTGATAAAAAAGAATTCAACAAAATCCTATCTTGATGGTAACCCTATAACTAGCTCTCTTAGACATTTCGAGTGCCCTAATTAGACTCCTACTGTAACCCTACTCGATGATAATTATTCTTAATATATAATTCAATATTATTAAAATTCAATCGGCTACCTTGACAGTGAATGTTTTGCCTTTGAAAGCTTAGGATTTAATTCATATTTCAATGACAACCCTAAGTACGCAAATAATCATGCAATTAATTATTTAATCGAAAAAGCATTCTCCTACAAGAATTACCTTAGAACATTAATCATCCACACCTTGCTATCACTATTACAGACCTTTCTATTTCATTCAAAATTTTATTTTATTTGATGAATTCCATCCCATTTTATTATTTTTCATTGTTTTAACATTATGAGTCTAAAAGATCCATTCAGAATCAATCCTTATGAAAAAAGAATCGATAAAGACTGATCAAGACTCGATCAAGATCGATAATGATCCAATCCAGATTCGATCAAGAACCATAAAGAACCTTTCTTTTTATAAAAAGAACGAATATTACACAAGAAAGATTCAATCTTGGAAAACGTATAATAAGGAATCACATTAAGAACGTGGATAGGGTATACCAGAAGATCCGATTTTATGGAGACAATATATATATATATATATATATATATATGCCCGTGCCCACGACACTCCCTGACAAAGCATTTGCCAAAATCGGGTGTGGATGGTGGAGATCCACCGTCCATTGGGGGATAAGATCTGGGCCCTCCTTTATGAAGCCGGATAAGAGGGGGAGACAACTTCCCTGTTTTTTTATATAAATATACCTAAACACAAATCTATGCATATGAGCCCTAGCTAATATCATCATTATTCTCATGTATTTAAAAAGATACCTATGTACATATATTAACCAGTTGCATAAATAAAAAGTGTATACATGTATATATGCTACTACCTATACTTATACGCTATACATGTATACATATACTCATATATGATGCTATAAGGTTTTACTTGTTTTCTTCTTTTGCAAACACCTGAAAATATTTTATCCTCCTTTAGGTATATATGTCAAATACACATCTAGATATAGATATAGGTCTAATATTATTATAATAATTATATGAATCTTTTTTATTTATATAATTTTAAATAAAATTATACTAATACAAATACCTATACGCGCGAGGATGAGAAAGGAGATATTCTAATTGTTTGTGCGGGTGTTGTGGAATCACAGTCGGTTTGTTTAACGAAAGGTTGATGTTGCATGCATGTTGGACGATGCGAAGCGCGAAGGGTGTTGATGAACTAAGCTTTGTTCGTGCTAAGTAGAAACGATATACAGGCTGGCTGCAACAAGGGAGATGCTACACAGATGACATTGAGATACCTAGCAAGATCTTGGCCAGTGATGCTGAGCGTGAGACGCACGACTGAGATGAGCTAATGTACGGATTTTATGATCGAAGAACATTCTCACCAAAAATCAACCCTTAACTCATTTGTGTGTGGGCCCGACCATTAGTCATTATATTAGAGTTGGGATAAGTTGACTAATGCTTTTGTAACTAATATAATAACCGTAGAGCCCACGCATAGATAAGTTAAGGGCTGATTTTTGGTGACGAGATCATCCACGCAAAAAATCAACACTTTCTGAAACTTCTAACACTATCAAATATGGAGCCGAAGTTCACAATAAAAATGGATGGTTCAAAATATTTCAACTTGTAATCCAATTTTCATAAGACTGGAAATGTCAGGATTGGCTGGTTATTTGTGAAATTGATATACATGCTTACAACATCCTCACCAAAAATTAACCCTTAAATCATGTGTAGGGCCCAACAACCATTAGTCATTATATTAGTCACAAAAGCATTAATCAACTAATCCCAGTCTTTTATATATATATATGGGCTGGGATAGAATGACTAATGGAATTCTTACTAATGAACGTGGGGCTCACATGCGAATGAGTTAAGGGATGATTTTTGGTGAGGGTAATCTGCTCATCATGGAGATCACCCTCAACAAAAATCAGTAATTTTTAAAACTTCTAACTCTACCAAATACGGACCTAAATTTAACGGTGAAAATGGATGGTCCAAAATTTTTCAATTTGCAATCTATTTTTCACAAGGCTACAAATGTTGGAATGGGCTGATTTTTTGTGTGGTTGATATTCACATTGAGAAGAATATTATCACCAAAAATCGTCCCTTAACTCATCCGCATGTGGGCCCCGCGTCCATTAGTAAGAATTCTATTAGTCATTCTATCCCTATATATATATATATATATATATATATTAGCCCGATATTTTGTAGAAGTTGAATGAAAAAAAGAGCAGGAAAAAGAATGGAAGAAAAACTCCCCTATTGTACATGCGAAGAAATGATCAAAAAGGTTGCATTAGCAAGTGAATCCCTTATTTTTTGGGAAATTGAGCATTAGGAACAGGATCATCCGCGTGTCAATTCGGAAAGAGCCCTGTGGAGGGGAGATTACAAAAAGTTGAGGGTTAAACTCTGTAACATGTTGGAGAAGCTGAAATTGCTTTACAGTGACACATGTTCATTGGGTACTGGTCCACATGGAAATGAGTGAGGGTCTCTATGATCTACTTACCATAGAGATCATCCTCAGATACGAAAACAAGAAGGATAAAAAAAGAAAGAAAGAAAAAAGCCAGCTCGTTATTTTGAAACTTATCAAATGTAGATTTAAAGTTAAAGGTGAAAATGGACAGGCCAAAACCTTCAACTTGTAATCCACTGTTCATAAGGCTAGATGTGTTGGAATGAGCTGATTTTTTGTGAGGTTGATATCAATGCTGAAGAGAATATCCTCACCAAAACTCAGCCTTTCTCTCCTCCATGTGGGTCCTACAGCCATTTGTCATTTTTTTATCTAAAAGAATTGGTCAATGTATCAAAACCACACACACACACATACATATAAGGCTGGGATAGAATGACTCAAGCAATTCTTACTACTAATAGAATGACTAATGGACGTGGGGCCCACATGCAGATGAGTTAATGGCTAATTTTTGGTGATGATATTCTTCTCAACATGGATATCAACCACACAAAAAATCAGCCTGTTCCAACATTTGCAGCCTTGTGAAAAGTGGATTGCAAATTGAAAAATTTTGGACCATCCATTTTCACCGTTAAATTTAGGTCCATATTTGATGGGGTTTGAAGTTTTAAAAATTACTGATTTTTTGTGAGGATGATATCTATGTTGAGAATAATATCATCACCAAAAATCAGCTCTTAACTCATCTGCATGTGGGCTCCACGTCCATTAGGTGTGGTTTTCAAGTTAATGGCAAAAATAGACGGTCCATAATTCTTCAACTTCGAAACCAGTTTACGAATGTCAGAATGATTTGAATTTTGTGAGGATGATCCCTTCACCATAAAGACCATAAAAAATGTTGTCAAAATTGTTGTACCCCGATCCTGACCATATATATATATATATACACGGTCAGGATCCGGGGACAACTATTTCATACAACGTTTTTGGCGAAGATGAAATCCTCACTTTGGTGATCATCCTCACAAAAAATCAGCCCATTTTGAAGCTAATAACCCTATCAAATGTGGACTTAAAACTTAGTAAACTATATAGTTCATATTTTTCAACTGAACCCATTTTTCATATGGCTAAAAATGTCGGAATGAGCTGATATAGGCTGGAATAAAGTTACTTGTGCCTTTTGACATACAAAATGACACATGGTCCTTGTGCCCCATGCATATTAGTTAAGGGTTGATTTTTGGTGATCATCCTCACTAAAAATCAATACTTTCTAAGACTTCTAACTGTATCAAATGTGGTGTAAAATTGACGGCTCAGATATTTCAACTTGGAATCCACTTTTCATAAGGCTAGAAATGTCGGACTGGGATGCTTTTTTTTCACGTTGATATCCATATTGAGAAGAATATCATCACCAACCCTTATCTACATGTGGGTCTCATGACCATCTGTCATTTTATATATATATAAAGGATCAAGGGACAACATTTCCATACAACATTTTTGACAACAAAAACTTGGTGCGGCCAATATATATATAAAAGTTTTGGATTCGGGTGATTTTTGACGAGGATGGTCACTATGGTGAGGAGATCATCCTCACAAAAATTCAAATCATTCTGAAATTCGTAGACCGGTTTACAAGTTGAAGAATTATGGACCGTTTATTTTTATCGTTAACTTGAAAACCACATTTGATTGGGTTAAAAATTTCAGAATGTGCTGATTTTTTGTAGGGTTGATCTATACGGTGAGGAGATCATCCTCACCAAAAATCAGCTATTGATTCATCTTCCACGTGGGTGCACCAAATTTGTTGTCAAAAATGTTGTCCCCTGATTACACGCCAAAAATAACACACCTAAACGACAACCTTGTGGGGGTCCACATAGAGATGAGTTAAGGGTTGATTTTGGTGAGGATGATCTCCCATGGCAAAAAAAATCAACTCATTCTAACATTTCTAGCCCCATGAAAAATGGTTACAAGTTGAAAAATTCTGGACCATCTATTTTCTGTTAACCTATTAAGTACACATTTAATAGGGTTAGAAGTGTCAGAATGACTGATCTTTCGTGAATATGATCACCAAAAATCAGCCCTTAACCCCACAAGAGAACGTCATTTTAGGCATGTCAGATTCCCCGAGGGAAATCAGCCAGCTCATTGCTGCAAACCCAAAGAGATTTGTGGTTCAGACCCATGCAGCACCTGGAAATAGATGTCAGATCCATCATCATAGTCAAACCCTACTAAACCCATCAAACATCCAAATTACACTAGCATTTAACATTCATCACCTTACAAAAATGCATCCTACACTAACCAGACTGTAATCTGAATTATAGATCTGGTTTTTGTCCTTCAATGTTCAGAATGGCATTTATCTTGAAGTAACTTAAATAACAACTATAAGTAGCTGCATCAGGTTTTATTATTTGGACCTGTTTCTTCTGAAATGATGATACTAGGTCGGAAGCCCACAAATCCTATATCGCCATGCTGCCATTAGCCTGATTCAACAAGCTAAGAGAATGTACAAGACCGGATATACAGAACTGTTTACAAAGACTAGACCTAAAACGAAATAAGACACCAAATAAAGACTCAAAAAATTTCATCAAACCTGTAAAGTAATTAGTTTAGAATCAGACAGCTGCATGATTTTTGTTGAACGAAGCCCGACGGATAATGTTCCGACTTTTGGCCCCACCATCTGCTTCAGTAGGGCTTGATTTCGATCCCAATGCTCAGAAGAGTTCGAGCTGATTCCAGCGCCTTCTCACCTCCGAGTTCTAATGCCTTCTCCCCTGTCAATTCTCCATCCGAGTCCATTGACCATTGAGTTGAAGGTTTTCGATTTGCTAAAGCTTCAGATTTTTTTAATTGCGCACTATTCATGGCAGCCGCAGCAGCAATAAGAAGAGCGGCACTTGGTGGACCATGGCGCTTCTTGGGTACAGGCATGTCATGATCGTGTTTCCCCTCATACGTTATTATGATGGCTGTTGTGTCATCTATAGCCCTCTCGACATGCTTACGGACGGGGCACCCAGCAGATGTGCATTTGTAGTAACTCCTGAAAATTTACCCACGAAAACGATCACGATGAATGGATAATATGTAGGCAGGATTACAAGAGATTAAAGCATCAACGTTTGAGTCACAATATGGACTTTGCAAAGCTAGCTCAGGTATTTCAGATGCATAAATACTTGCAATGAATTTTTCATGAAGGAAATATGGCATTCCCTTCAGTTAGACCACAACGACAGTCCATCAATGGCATAGACCAACCATTAGCTTCTAACTTTAGTGACTTTAATCTTGACCAGATAGCTACACTAAAAAAACAATCAATCTGATCCTTTCCCTGGTGTTGTTTGGAAGAATTAGCTGCTAGGCCCAGGAAGGATTCCATATTGGTTTTTTTTTTTTTTTTTTTGTGTTTGTGGGGGGGGGGGGGGAGGCTGTAATTATGGGTAAACAAGTATAAAGCTGTTGGGTTTAAAATGTGTAAGGATTGCAATATACCATTTGCTTAGGGTTTTGTTAAAGGGTTTATGTGACTGGTTATGACAGTAATATGGGGCTGCAGATTTTGGGTTCGACTTTGGAAAGGATTAAGGTTAGGGTTTGGGGTTGGGGTGTGTGTGTGTGTGTGTGTGGAGTGGGTGGCGTGTTTATAAGTAGATTGGGTAGGGCTGTGGGATGATGGAAGGATAAAAGTTTATAATCCTGGACGAAGTTGTGGGATTAAGTTTTATCAAGGACAGTTGAAATAGGCTGTACAGAAGGTAGTAGGTCTGAGAATTTTGGGCAGAAACAAAGAAAAATAAAGAAGCTTAACAGTTAGCACTGTGGTAAAAAATAAGATAGCTAGAAACTGAGTCGTACAGCCTAGGAGTCTCACCACCAGCTGAGGTTCTTTGATTGGAGTCTCACCAATCCACACAAAGGAGTCACACCTCTGTGAACTAGCAGCAGCAATGGCAGAAAAAAAAAACTTCTTTCAATGCATAAACTGAGAGCTTACATGTATTTATAACAGGGGTATGGCCGTATGGGACCACCCAACATTCTAATTTAAAATTAAAAACTACTAATAAATTAGAACTTCTAATTCCTAGTAACAACTACTCAAGTAGCTACAACTCCAATTAGAAACTCAAATAAATTCTGGAAACTTGCTGGCGAAGAATTGGGACCCACTTAGGACTGTATGACCAGCATGGAAACTCATGAGCTGTACCAACATGGCCAAAACCCAGAATTATTGGGTTGGGATGAAGTGAGCTTTGGAGGGTTTCTTTCGGCTGTAACCCTAAGGCCTGCAGACCTATCTTCATCAATTCCCCCCGGCTTTGAAAACTCAACCCCAATGAGTTGAAGGCTTGGTTATTGTTCACACAAATCCAAGTTGAGCCTTTGGAAGTCATCACTAGTAATTCATGGAGCATTGAATATTGGATGATTCTTCCACTTCACAAGTAGAGTTGGTCTTCAAGAACATCCTTGATCTGATCTTGAGGCTTCAGCACAGAGGTGGCAGAACATGTTAAAACCAGGAAAGCCATCTAAATTCGCACAGAAGTTTGACACAGAATCTGAATAGCATGCTCCTTGGTATTAGCATCCTCATGATGTCCAAAATAGGGTATCAAATCTTCAACATTGAAAATTTTCAATGTTGGCTGATGTTCATACCAAGAGGAAGTTCCAGAACATAGTCTCACCAATGTGTTTTAATATGCAATCCTGCATTCAGTGAGTGATATTTCTAATAAACAACTTGAGGAAATCATTCCTTCTTGACATGCATCATCACTCTCTCCTTGAAACTGTACGAACTGACGGTGAATGTCAACATTCTCATTATATTATTTGTTGCTCATCACAATGTTTCGTCAAACATCATCATGAATAGTCCTAATGTGTTGGGCAAAGCTAGGGGAGTCAGTTTGTACCCGATTAACTGATAGCCGATAGGAACTGGTCTCGATTATCTCGGTTCCGGGACTAGCTATTTCAGAACCAAACCCAAAAAGATCTGAAACCTATAGGGATCCAGAACCGAAGTATGTAATAGGTTCTGGTTCTTGATACACAAGTATCCAGACCGAACTGGAACTGACCCGATATGAACCGGAACCGACATGTATAGTAGTGTTAAGGATGTCAAACTTCATCGAAAATTAGTATGAAAATTATTTTCTTTATATAATTTTCACATTTTTTTATAAAACTGGACCCGATACCTGATGGCAGTACCGGATATTAATTGATTTCAGTTCTAGACCCACTTGTTTAGGAACCAGAACCGATAGGAACTGAAACTGTCATACCCGAGCATAATAGGTTCCAGTTCTCACCTTGATACCCGAACCAGAACCGACCCATTTACACCCCTAGGCAAAGTTGTCGTCTTCACTAGCACAGGTTGTTTCAAGCAACAGAATTAGATCAATTGGTTGCCTTGGCTTAAGTCCATATGCAATATCAACGCGAGATCTAGTAATATGATTCACCGAATTATTGTAGGATAAGACAGCTTGAGGAAGCTAGCTCCCAGGTAGTGATTCTTTCATCCACAAGACACCACATGAGGTTACCAAGACTCCGATTCGCTATTTCAGTTTGCCCATATGTCTGGTGATGTTAGGCACTAGAAAACATCAACTTAGTACCCATCTTCGCTGATAAAGTCTTCTAGCAGTAATTGACAAATTTCATATCGTGATGGGAGACTATAGATTTAGGAATACCTTGTTGACGCACTACCTCTTTGAAGAAAAGTTGTGCTACATGTGAGGTTCAGAGGTCTTTCTGCAAGGTATAAAATGCGTCATTTTTTTATAATCAGTCCACCACAACAAAGATTGATATAGCACATCTTTGTGTTTTCAGTAAGCGTAGTACAAAATCCATGCTCATGTAGTTGATATATCGAAAAATTCTGATTTGGACCATGTTGCACCTTCGCTTGGATCTTTCCGAAGTCATCATCTTGGACGTATTCCACTTTGAGAGCTTAAAACCTATGCCCGAAACGACAACATAGACAAAAGATGTACTTTCTGGCTTATTGCATCAACCGCCTTATTTTCAGCACCCAATCGATGTTTGAGATTGAAAGTAAATTCTTGAAGGTACGAACACCACTTAGCATGCTGAGCATTTAACTTCTTTTGAGAATTTTGGTACCATAGGGCCTCATGGTCAGGATATAGGATGAACTCCTAGTGTACTAGATAATGCCGTCAATGTTTGAGGGCTTAAAAGATGGCATAAAATTCAACTTTCTACGTCATGTAACGCTTTTGGGCATAATTAAGCTTCTCAGTGAAGTAGCTACTAGGTGACCCTCTTGGCCTAACATTGCTCCAATGCCAACATGCGATGCATCATATTCAATCTCAAAGACTTTATCATATTCAACATCATATGCATCATAGCCACTTGACAATAGCTCGCACTTTCTCTAGATCAGCTTCTACTCCCCTTGAAAATACTACAAAACCTAGAAATACAACTTGTGGACTTATGAAAGTACACTTCTTCAAGTTGATATAGAGTTTTTCCTATCGTAAAACCCTCATCACTTACCTAAGATGTTCTTTATGATCATGGTGAGTTCTATTGTAAATAAGGATATCATCAAAATGACTACAAATCGGCACACAATACCTAAATCATGGTCCTCATAAAAGTGCTCGAGGCATTGGTGAGGCTGGAGGACATAACTGGCCACTCGTATAAACCATCATTCGTTTTGAATGCAGTCTTCTATTCATCTCTAGGCTGGATACAAATTCGATGATATCTACTTCGTAGACCAATCTTTGAAAAGAGAGTCGAGCTAGCCATCATGTCTAGCATGTCATTGACTCGGGGAATTGGAAAGTGGGATTTAATAGTGATCTTGTTAATTGCACAACTATCAATGCACATCCAGCAACTCCCATCTTTCTTAGGCGTGAGAAGTACTGGAACGGCACACGTACTAAGGCTCTCTCATATGAAGCCTTTGGAGAGTTACTTTTCCACCTGTTGACGTAATTCTGCATGTTCTGTGGGATTCATACAGTAGGCAGGAAGATTTAACAAGGCGGCTCCTAGCACTAAGTCGATGACATGTTTGATAGTCCACATCGAAGGCAACTTGTTCAACAACTCTTCAGGCAATAAATTATAAAAGTCCTCAAGAATCTCTCTCACCTCTTTCGGCGAACCTAAAGTAGTTTCGTCCAATTCATCTTTGGATTTTGCAACCAAAAGCATAAATAATGCCTGGGTATCTACTTTCATCCAGAATTGCCGCATGGTCAATACTTCAAGGAACTTATTTTCCGATTTTTTCTTCAAATCTCAATCTCAGTTGGATTCAACTTGATATGCCTCCCATTTATCATAAAGGTATAGGTGTTGCCTCTACCATTATGATGCACACTATGATTGTAGAGCCACAATCTACCAAGCAAAATAAGACTAAATTCATCGGAAGTATATTACACCATACTGAATCTAAATAATTTCCTAGAGTAAAGTTGACGAGACATCTAGATGTTACTAGGATGGAACAATCGTTTACTCAGGCCACTTTTTATAGTTGAGGATGTCGTTTAGCTTTCAACTTGAGTTTGTCAACTAACTATTGAGAGGCAACATTCATGCCACTTCCACCGTCAATGATCACATTACATATCCTTCCTTGGCAATCAACCCAAGTTTGGAAGATATTTGTTTGACGTCAGTCTTCCTTTTCACATTTCGGAATTACTAAAAGCCTCTTGATAACGAGGCTTTCCCCAGAGAGCATCATACTCTTCCTCTCCTACCTCCTTTCCGAGTCAAATTCATCCCCATTGACGCTTTGGAGAGCCCATCCTCCATTAAATTGATCCATTTGGAAGGAGATGTGATGGCAAAGTGCCCCACACCACCATATCTATAACATATATTATTACTACCTTCTCACCTTGTGGTATTCGGAATTGGTCTCGCCTTTCTTGTGTTGGCTTGCAAACTGTTGATCCTTTGATTGTTGCTCCACATAGCATGATTGATCTTTGGATGGTTTGGCACGTTATAGTCAACATTAGAAGAGGAACATCGCATGGTCATCCCACAAGGTTGTAAGACAAATCGTCTAAGGCCATGAGACTTTAATCGCAATCTATGATACCCGGACCCTTCACTTTACCTCACCGTGCCCGTGTTGACACGACACAGCATGGGTATGGGTATAGGATCTGTGTTGGATCCACCAAATACGTGTCCAATTTTCCAAGCTAATTTTTCTACGTCGGGTACATACCCATGTGTGGCAAGAGTAGACAGACAAAAGGAAAAAAGTGAAGAATAACCACACAAGTATAAGTTACAACCCTAAACTAAAAATAAAACTAGTCCATACTACTCGTATGATTAACTATTGAATTGTACAACTACAATTATAGTTGAAATTAAATATTAAAGTAACATCAAAGTAGAATAATAAAAATGTTATAATACTAAAAATATTATAAAATTAACTAATCTAGTTGTGTCCAAGTACCCCCAAAATTTGGAGGTTGAGCAAATGTGACACTTGGACACATACCCGTATCTGACACCCGTACCCAGACCCAAATAACATATATCGTGACTCTAATTTAAGAGCCAATTGATATGCTTCATCCACAATTAATATTTGGCAAGTCAATAGTTCTCGCCGGATTTCATTCTTAAGTCCAGCCATATATCAAGCAATAGCTTGGCAATCAATTTTCGTGACCCCACTTTGAATGGTGAGATCATGGAACTTATCCATGTATCATCAATAGACATGTTGCCTTACAGAAGAAAGAAAAGTTCCTCAAAGACGGCCTCTTCGTAATCTCTCAGTAGGTATTTTTCCTTAAGCCTCAATCTCATCTCCTCTCGAATATTAATTGGGAGTAGACCAAGTCGGTGGAGCCTTTCTTCCTCATTATAGCACCAAATTCGGGCTTGACTCTTTTAATTTTATCTTAACAAGTCTAACATTATGGTCGTCGAACATTGTATACCAGTCAAAGTACTCTTCTATAGAAATAAGCCAATCATGGGAAGCATGTGCATCTAACTTGCTGTAAAATTAGAGTATTTCAACACATACCCTTTTTGACATGTCCTCCCAATGATCATCATGATTGTCTCTGATCGTTTCAAATATTTGTGGTAAGTCAAGTACGATCCTTGCACATTGAAGTGAGGGACTAGTGGTGGAGACCAAACTCCAAAAAGATTATTCCATGCTGCATTCGTGGAAGCTTTCTATTTATTTTCCTTGTTTATACAATGTTAAAACCTCCTTCTTGGCCATTTTCATCGGAATGCTCCTTTTAAAGTCTGTTCATCATCTCTTCTTCTCCACGTTCATCTTGGGGTGGTTTTCCCAATCTTTCGCTCCATAAAATTCCAACCCTTTGGGATTGTAGTTGGAGGTGCTGCTTCATGCTAAGTAGCAACTCATCTGTTGGGATTGAGTTTGACTCCATAGGATCGACCACGTTTAGTCAACATGGTTCAACACAAGTTTAGCTCTGATACCAAAAACTGATGTAGGACAGCCCAGAACAATTGATAACAGGGCTGTAATGGATAAACAAGTATAAGGTTGTTGGTTTTAAAACATATAACAGGGATTGCAAAATATGGTTTGGCTAGTTGTTACAGAGTTTATGAGACTGGTTAAGACATAATATGGACTAAATATTTTGGGTTCGACTTTGGAAAGGGTTAGGGTTAGGGTTTGGTGTTGAAAGTAAGTTGGATAGGACTGTAGGATGATCGACAAATAAATGTTTATAATGCTGGACGAAGTTGGGGGATTAGTTTTTATCAGGGACTGTTGAAATAGGCTGTAACAGAAGGTAGTAGGTCTGAGAGTTTTGAGCAGAACCAGGGAAAACTTCAGAGGCTAACCATGGGGCAAAGAATAAGATTCCATGAGCTATAGACTGAGTCGCACAGCCTAGGAGTCTCCTCTGATGTAGTCTCTCACCACCAGCTGAGGTCTTCTATGATTGGAGTCTCACCAATTGACAGAAAAGAGTCACACCTCTGTAAACTAGCAGTAGCAAGTAAACTTTTTCATTCAACGCATAAACTAAGGGAGCTTACATGTACCTATAGGGGTATGGGACAACCCAACATTCTAATTTAAAAATGAAAAACTACTAATAAATTATAACTTCTAAATCCTAGTAACAACTAAGCAAGCAACTACTCCAATTAGAAACTCCAAAAACAGAAACCTATATCTAACAAAATTCTAACTTCTGAAAATTTGTTGACTTCTGGAAATTTGTTGACCAGGAAATGGGACCCACTTAGAACTGTATGGCCAGCACAGAAACTCTCTAAATGAGATGATCGAACAGGTCCAAAACCCAGAATTATTGGACTGGGTCAAAGTGGGCTTTAGAGGGTTTCCTTCGGCCTGTGGGACTGTCTTCAAGAGAAAAATGTAGACTTATGGGGGTAGAGAGAACTTGCTACCAAAATAGTGAAGGCACATGGAATTGCCATCAATCTCAATGTGTTTAGTACAGTAACGAATATAGGGTTGCTAGTGCTTTCAATAGCACTTCTATAATCGCAGTATAGTAATGTGAACCCATGTCTGAAAGTAGCCACCTAAGCCAGTCCGCTCTGACGTTTATTTTTTGATAAGTAATTTTTTTTATAAGTAATGGATGATTCATTAAAAGAGGGAGCCCCCAAAAGCTACAAAGAGATCTTGAGGCGAGAATCCTGAAAACCAAACAAGAACACCCTACTCAAAGGCTAACCCTTCAAAAGCTCCTCCCATCTGAACACAAAGTCGTCAAAGAAGCATCCCCTGAAGTCAGGCGAAATAGATGACCAAAAGAACATGTAGGCTTTTATCCTTAGAATGATTTTGGGAATGTTCTCTTCTATCCCCTCGAAAATACGCTTGTTCCTCTATTTCCAAATGGCCCACATGACCGCGAAGGGAAGGAGCTGCCATAACAGCCTGGCTCTACCTGAGAACACACTCGTAGGAATTGCATGGATGAAAGATTCCACACTACCAGGCATGACGAAATCTACACCAAAGATGGAGAACCAAACTTGCCAAATCGCAGATGAAACAGGGCAGTGGAGCATCAAGTGGTCCACAGTCTCACCATCACATTTGCACATGGCACATCTATTGGGGATCATCATACCTCTAATGTTCAGGTGATCCACTGTCAAGATTTTGTCCAGAGTTGTCGTCCAAATGAAGAAAATCACCTTCGTTGGGATGGGAGCACCGCACACCGTAGAACCAGGAAATGATCTCTGACCTGTTTGCTAAGGTGATGGAAAAATGAGCTGACTGTGAGCACTCCCTTGCTATCCCACCTCCATCACCTCTGATCCGCCTCTTCTGTTACTAGGGGGAGTCCCCAATCCTCGCCAAGAGGTTGCCCAGGCTATCAACTTTCCAATCATTCGTATTCCTCCTGAAACCCAGATTCCACGAAGCTAGTCCTTCCCTTACCACCACGCACTCATGAATCTTTGCTTCTTAGAGCTCGGAGATAAGGTAAAGAGATGGAAAAGCTTCTTTTAAAGTATCTTTGCCACACCATATATGTCCTTCCAGAAGCGAGTCATGTCCCCTTTCCCAACTTTGTAGAAGATCCCCTCATTGAAGCGACCCTGGATCTTCATAATGCCCCTCCAAAGGCTGCACCCATAAGGCTGCGATCTTGGATTCCTGGTTCCTCCTTCCATGGCCTCCCCGTACTTACCATCAATAACCAATCTCCATAGGCTGTCTTCTTCTACGCCAAATCTCCATAACCATTTCCCCAAAAGGGCAATATTCATCTCTCTCATCATGTGAAGGCCCGAACCCCCTTCCATCTTTGGCGAACAGATTTTGGCCCATTCTACAAAGTGAAACTTGTGATTGTCACTCTTACCCTACCACAAAAAGTTTCTCATAATCTTCTCTATGTCCTTTGACACACTCGCTGGAATGGGAAACAGAGACATGTGGTAAATAGGCATACTGGATACGGTGCTTTTGATGAGAGTAAGCTTTCCTCCTTTCGAAAGGTATCGTTTCTTCCACCCTGCAAGCCTCTTTCCAACCCTCTCCACCACGGGATCCCAAATGTACTTAGCCTTGTGTTTCGCACCCAACAGAAGACCAAGGTAGGTTGGCAGGCTACCGACCTTGCATCCCAAACATCTAGCCATGTTGCTCAACACGGGCAGTTCTCCAACCTTGAACACCTCACTCTTAACCAGGTTAATGCACAAACCTGATACTGCCTCAAAACATCTCAAAACACTCCGGATGCACCTCAACTGGCGAAGAGAGGCCTGACAAAAGATAATCGTATCGTCAGTAAACTGCGAGTGGGTGATCTCCGAGCCGCACCTACTTGGCCTGAAACCTTCAAGCAAATCTCCTTCTGCTGCTCTTCTAATCATTCTACTCAGAGCCTCAACCACAACAATAAACAGAAAAGGAGACAAGGGATCTCCCTGTCTCAAACCCCTAGAACTGCTGAAATAACCTGCCGGGGCTCCGTTCACCAAGACGGAGAAAGAGACCGTCGCCAGTCCGCTCTGACGTTGTCAATGGCACAACCCTACCTCAGAACTGGATTGAGCAACCACATCTAGCTTCTTGTTTTTCCAGGATATAAGTGAATCACCTGGAAAAACATTGAAGTGGGTGGTGAATATCCAATCAAATGGCATTTCCAGCCCAAACTATATCAGAGCATGCTGGCAACTGAAACTGAATGAAGGAAGAAATAAAGCACGAGAGTTCCTCTTAAGAGTATCAAAAAATCCGTAGATCTGACTGGGAATGGTGTGTGGACACAAACTAGTTGAATTTAAGAGTTGTTGCAGTAGGATTAGGGTTAGGTTTGTGGAAGAGAAGAGAGAGGAGAAAGGATGTCTATTGTGCTTAGGTCACAATGACTCCATAATTCTTATTAATATGAAAAGGGAATACGAAAAGACAAGTATACCCCTCACATCAAGGGGTATTTACATAGCAATCCAAATAGTATAAATACGCATCTATGTATAGAATACGCATCTGATAACAAAACTAACTGAAATGGATGAAAAACCGCAACATAACAGAGTAACCATGTCTCAAGTATGAGTTTGTTCGAGAGCCAATTTCTCTTCTATGGCTTGTCGCCATTGGGAAAAGTGGAGGTTTCACGATAGCTCTTTGGATTCTGAAATAGTGGGTTGCAGCAAGAACAGACTTGTACTGTCAAGAAAACAATAAGCAAATTCGGATCTAAAAGTAGGTTTACCTCAGGATATTCATGAGAATCAACATCGAAGGTAGCAAGGTCGGGCAGATTCTGGTGGCTTCCAGATCATGCTATCAAGGTCTCCTCACGTAAATGTGAATAATAGGTTCTTTAGCAATAGGATGCAAAACAAAAGAATCATAAAATGATGAAGATGGTTGAGGATCTACTATAGGATCAGGGGGAAAAGGACAAGGAGAAGGCTGATCTTGTGAAATCCTGTAATTAAAACCTTAGTTGCGTGAAGAGGGTGTGGAAGCAAAGTCTGGATTCGAAAGTCAGGGCAGAAAACTGTTGTTTATCATTGTGTACTGGGAGCACCTAGAAAGTTTCTATTTTATATTGTATAGAGCTTAAAAAAATGAGTATTATATACTCAATTTTACTATTACAATTTTAGGGGGTGTTTGAATAGCCATTTTTCAAAAAACCAATTATTTAAAGGGGAATTTGAATAGCCATTTTTCAAAAATATTTTATTTAAAAATGACTTTTTAAAAATATATTTTTGAAAATGCGTTTTTCTAAAAAGGTCATTTGGATCATATCATTAATGCAAAATGTCTTTATCTTCTCTTAGTGGGCCCCATCCCTATAATTGATGAGAGCAAGGAAATAAATTTCACGAAATTATCGAAATATTTCGCGAAGATTTCTATTTTCTAGGTTACCGACAGGAAATAATACTTACGTCGAAATAATGTTAAATTTCCCGAAATATTTCCATTCATGTTGAAATATTTCACATGAACAGTAAATTTCGATCAATTGACAGTGTAAATATGTATTATTTCAGTCGAAATGTATGGAAACATTGGAAACATTTCAATCGTAGGTAGGAAACATCTCATTTGAGTTCAAAACCGCTATAAATCTCATATTTGATCCATTTAACCTCTTTCCGTACATTTTGTTTATACAAAAGATCAATCCATTGTAGATTTTTTGGTTCGTGGATTGATCGTGAGGAAGAATCAAATCCCGTTTGGGAGTTTTTTCAAATTCAAAATATACATAAGGATAAAAATTTTTGCTACAAATAAATAAGTTAGGTGTAAATTCATTAAATTTATGAATCTATGATGCATTTACACTAGATTTGTGCACGGATTGAAGATCGTTTAGGGTGAAAATTTGGAATATGGTGCACCTGATTGGAATTTGGTACACCTGATTAAGTATGTAAACATCCATGATTGTGCATAAATTGATTATATGTGGCATAACTTAGCCCGTTCTACAAGTTGGTTTGGTTAAAAAAATTCAAAAAAAATTAACCCTAAATTTTTTTTTTCAAATAAAAAATTAAATAAATGTTATAAGTTAATAGTAAATAAGTTTTCTAAAATTACATATAATGTTAAGAAATTATCGTAAGTGAATACGGATTTGTTAATATATTACTTTATGACTTTTTTATAATTAGCAATTAAATAATAGTTCTATAATAAAATTAAACCTTGACTAATTAAAGATACTTGCCGTGACATATTATAGACCATTATGGTCATTCATTTCCACACTACATATGATTGTATATTATGGTTTGAAATCTTATAAGTGTGTTTTTATGCTTGTTTCATCATTTCTCAAACATTTCCACAATGTTTCCATCATTTCCGCATTATTTCCATCATTTCCACGAAAAATGTATTATTTCCACACTGGATATTTCCATTTTTAGACTGGTCGAAATAAACCTCAAAATCGAAATTTATTTCCTTGGATGAGAGTAATAGATGGTGAGGGGTTGGAGTAGGGTTTTTTTGTTTATTATGTTCATTGAGCTAGCAAATTTAAGAAGTCTTTTTTTACTTGAAAAACAGCTTTCAGCTATTTTTTATAAAAATACTTTTTGGCTTAAAAAATATATTTTTATGGAATAAACACTTTAAAAAACTGTCATCCAAACAATCTCTTATTTTGGAAAAGTCTTTTGTGGAAAAAAAGACGTTTCCAAGACTAAAAATGGCGATCCAAACACCCCCTTACTCTTTTAATTAATGGGACTACTAAATAAAGTTTTACCATAAATAAAAAATAATAATGGGAATGATACAAATTCATGGCTTCAAAGATTGATTAGAAAATATAATGTTAGTGATAACTAGGACCAAGAGTTTCTGAAGTCATGGAGCAGGAGCAGAGTGTGGGAGCAAGATTCTAAAGCAGGAACAGCACCCTCAGTGAAAATATGAAACATAGCACCCTGAGATTCTTGCAATTGAGATTAAAAATATAGGATTCCTTGAGCATGACATGGTTATAATCCATAGTTTATGAACATAATAACGACTCTTAACCTTTTTTTTGTTTCCCATACCCAAGAAAAAAACTGAGAACTGATCGAGGAGCAAGTTTGCCCAGTGTAGTGCAATCTTAAGGAGTTTAATAAAGCAAGTAAAACCAAACACAGATTAGATAATCAAGGAGGCTGGAAAACAACCATTCATAAGATGAGACTATCCAGTGAAGGAATGCAATTAATCAGATAAATGGATGTATGCAGAGCTTCTATACGAAACTGATGAGCTAGGGGCAAGAGTTTTTGAGGTCTTGGAGCTGGAGTGGACTGGGAGAAAGATTCTGAACTGGGAATGGCAACATGCAACCTAAGTAGAATTTTTCCGCAACTAAGATTGGAAGTAGAGGATTAAGAAAAGATACAGAACATGTTCTTCTCAGAGCATAACATGGTTTGAAGCCAAAAGCTTACAATCATCAACACGACAATAACCTTTTTGTTGTTTCCCATATCCAAGAGAAAGCTGAGAATAGATCGAGGAGCAAGTTTGCCCAGTCTGGTGCAATCTTAGGATGTTTTAATAAAGCAAGTACAACCAAACACACAGATTAAAAAATCAAGGGAACTGGAAAACACAACCGTTCAAAAGGTGCAATTGTAACAGGGTAGCAATCAAGGAATGCAATTAATCAGATAAATGGCTGTATAGAGGCTTCTACCCGAAACTTATGACAAGAGGCAGAAATTAGGAGAGTAATTTTGCTAGTGATTTTGCTTAGTGGCCACACTTTTCTGGGTTGAACTGTGCATGGACAAGGTTGCTGAAGAAGAGTGCTGTGAGCCTGTGAGATGCAAGTAAATCCGGAAACGATGGCATGTATTCCCCATCAGACTCAGACAAGAAAATAGTTTTCTCTTGAAAAATTGTGTGAATACCATAGCAACAAAAGAAAGCGATTAACCGTTTTCCCGTTGTGCTTACATACAGAACAGAAATCAACAAGGATAATCCTCATCAATTTCAAGTGATCCACCTTCAAAATTTTATCCCGAGAGGCTATCCACAAAAAGAAGGCAATCTTGGAAAGAATTTTGGAACCTCAGATAAAAGAAGTCGGATACAAGTCGCTCAAAGGCCTCATAAAAAGAGCGGAACGAGAACTGCGTATCTCTAGACCATCTCCACAGACACTTGTCCTGAGCTGAGACTAAGATATGATAACCCTACAGGTGAGATAGTAAATCAAAAACTGACTCTATCTCCCAATCGTTAATGTTAGCGGATGGTATGTTCCCGCGCATGTGTTGTACGTGTTAGCCCGACGACCTGTTGGTATACATAGTTGTCTCGCCTTTCCCCAACAGGTCGATCTTTTGGGGTAAATGGTTGATTAACATGGTATCAGAGCCTTATGGCCTGAGAGGTCAAGGGTTCAAGTCTCCAGTGGGGGGCATGTTAGCGGATGGTATGTTCCCGCGCATGTGTTGTACGTGTTAGCCTGACGACCCTTTGGTATACATAGTTGTCTCGCCTTTCCCCAACAGGTCGATCTTTTGGGGTAAATGGTTGTTTAACAGTTAAGACCTCTCCTGAATCCAAAGCACCAAACTGCATCATCATCCACTCTCATAGAACACTCCAAAACATAGCAATTCTTCTTATATGAGATAGCGAAAAGACCCGGAAAATCCTCCTCCTTGAGAGAAACTTCTCCACACCATCTGTCCTCCCAAAATTTAACCATGTCCCCCAACCCCACCTTGTACCAAATGCCATTGGAAAAATCCCCAAAAAATCTTCATGATACCCCTCCAAACACTACAGCCATATGTCGATAGAACTGCTTTATCGCCCCACGTGAAGCCTGAAATCCCATATTTTCCCTCTATAGGCTAGTAATCTCCACTCCAAACCTCCACCACCATTTGCCCAACAACACCTCATTCATAACAATGATGTTCTTGATACCTAAGCCCCCTTGGGACTTAGTCCTGCATAAGTCTTCCAATCAACTAAATGAAACTTATGCACCTCAATCTTGTCATTCCACAAAAACTCCCTCATAAACTTCTCCAAGATGTGCGCCACACTCCTAGGATAGAAAAGACTGATAAGTAGTAGATGGAGAAGCTAGAGAGGGTACTCTTGATTAGCAACAGCTTCCCCCTTTAGAGAGATACCTAGAATTCCGAGATTCAAGCCTGTTCTCGAATCTCTTTAGAACAAGATCCCAAAAAGCCTTACATCTGTAACTAGCCCCTAAGGGAAGACCCAGACACATAGATGGTAAATGGTCAAGACAGCAACCCAGAATACCTACCAAGTCAGCAATGTTCTCCACTACTCCCACTCTAAAGACCTTGCGCTTGAGAAAGTTGACTCATAAGCCTAACACCACTTCAAAACAACAGAGAAGACCTCTCAGGAATCTGAAATAGCTAACTGGAGACCCACTAACTAAAATGGAAAAGGATGCTGAAGAAATACATTTCCATATCCACCTCTTCCACTTCTCGCCAAAACGCATCCTACCAAGCAAATAATCCAGGAACCTCTAGTTAACATGGTCATATACCTTCTCCATGTCAATTTTATACCCCACCCCTAGCCCTAGAATCAATACACATTAGCTAAAAGAACTCCATCCAAGATTTGCTTCCCGCTAACAAAAGCTCCTTGAGCCAGCGAGATATTTTCCACCCCTTGTTTCTTAGGAATCAAAGCAATAAAGGTACTGTTGTAAGTGTAATCCAGGTAACCATCCTTTTGAAATCAAGCACTACCTTCATAAAATTTGAACCAACTACATATCAACACTCCTTAAAGAAAGCCAAAGACAAACCGCTCAGTCCTATGGCTTTGTCTCCTGCAAACTCCGAAATGGAACTCAAGATCTCTTCCTCCACAAAAGGTCTCTCCAACCAAGCACAATCCTCGGAACATATACGGTCAAAATGAAGGCCATCCAACAATGGTTTGAAAGAAGCTAGTTCTGAATACAACTTTGAATAATAGTCAACCACTCCCTTCCTAATACTGTTCTCGTCCTCCAGAATATTACCATGGACCTCAAGGCAAGCTATAAAATTGCACCTTCTATGAGCATTTGTCATCCTATGGAAGAATCTAGTGTTGTTGTCTCCCTCCTTCAACCACCTGACTCTAGATTTTGTTTCTAGCAAATTTCTTCCATCATCACTAGATGTTGATAATCTACTTTAACATTTGCTCTCCTACTTCGATCCGCGACTGAAAAAAGATGATCTTCTTCCATTTTGTCTATTAAGGAGATTTCCTCAAGCACAAAAGCCTTCCTCCAATCTACCCCAGCAAAATCCTCCCAATTCCATTGCTCAATCTTATATTTAAGCACTTTAAGCTTTCGCCTAAACACTTCCCTTGCTCTTCCTACAAACGAAAAGGAATTCCACCACATCTCCACCTTCTCCTTGAATTTCGAATACTGCAACCACATTTTTTTTTCATACATATAAGTTTTATTGAGGGCCAGCACCAAGACAGACAACCAAGCCTAAGCTAAAGAGGTCGAGATGACCTACAATAGGCTAAGGCTAAGCAAGCACCCAACTAACTACCATCCCTAGTACATAAAAGATCCCAACAGAAGAAAAAGTCTTCGAAGAACAAACCCCTACATTCCGGAAACACCTTAGACCATAAGAGCATCAGCCCCTTGATATTGAGAATAAAGGCGTTCGAGTCTGCTTGTTTGCCTTCGAAGACTCTGATTTCTCTCCTTCCATTGGCCTCATATAATTGCAAGAGGAAGCATCCCCCATAAAACACTGCCTTAGACAAAAAAGCATGGGATTTCCAGTAGAGAAAGAGGGTCATAAGAGAGGCCGACATAACCCAACTCATCCCGAACTTCGAGAGAAATAAGGATAAGACCCCCCTAGCCACATCACATTATGCTTACACATCCAACAATAATCAACAATGATGAACCCTCTAGACATCAAACGATTCATTGTTAAAATCTTGTCTAATGAAGCCTCCCAAGCAAAGAAAGCCACTTTAGTAGGAATCTTGGATCTCCAAATCAAAGACACCAGAAAAGGCGACCCATTTGAACTTTGAATCGCCTCCTAGAAAGAACGGCCCGCCTTTAGTCCAAATCCAAGCCCTCCTATCCTGAACCGAAGGCCGGTGGTGGATATCCTGCAACCTGAATATCAATCTAGATAAAGGTTCAATTTCTTAATCATTAAGATTACTCCTGAAGCCCAAGTTCCACCCGTCTTCCTCCCCTTCATTCTTAAAACAATCCTGAATAGACCAATTTTTCCGCTCAGATATAAAGTATAGCTCCAGATAGTCCACAAGAAAGGGATTGTCTCCACACCAAGTATCCTCCCATAATCTAATCCTGCTTCCAAACCCAACCTCGAATCGAGCCCCTCTAACAAATTCCTCAGTAATCTTTAAAATCCATCTCCGCACACTACACTCGTACGGGCTCTTAACCACATAGCTCTCCCAGCCGAAGGGAGAAGCTCCATATTTGCCTGTAGTGACCTTTCTCCAAAAACTAGTAAGCTCCACCCTGAACCTCCATAACCATTTGCCCAATAGGGCTAGATTCATAGCTTTTAGATACTTAATACCCAATCCCCCCTTGTCCTTGGCCTTGCAGACCCTATTCCACCCCACCAAATGAATCTTATGTTCCTCCATACTCCCATTCCACAAGAACCTCATAAACAACACACTCCTCGAAATCAGGAACATGGACATATAATATTTGGGCAAACTCGAGAGAGAACTTTTAATCAACGCCAATTTGCCCCCTTTCGAAAGATATCTAGACTTCTACAAAGCAAGTCTCTTCCCGAAGCGTTCAACCACCGGCTCCCAAAGGCTCTTGGACCTGTAAGTTGCCCCTAGAGGAACACCCAAGTGGGTAAATGGAAATCTATCGACACGGCATGCTTGCCAATTCTGAAATATTCTCTACCTCACCCACACCATATAATTTACTCTTGGATAGGTTCACCCGAAGCCCTGATACGGCTTCAAAGCAAGAAAGAAGGTCTCTGAGAAATCTTAACTGGGAAACATCCGGACTAAGGAAAATAAGTGTCATCAGCGAACTGAAGGTGAGAAATGGTAGTAACCCCGGTAGCGACTACAAACCCCTCTAGTTCTCCTAGATTCAGAGCTTTAGAAATCATTCTTCGTAAAGCCTCCACCACCACAATAAACAAGAGATGAGATAACGGGTTACCTTGTCTCAACCCCCAGCAACTCTTAAAATAACCGTTTGGGGAACCGTTGACTAAAATAGAGAATGAAAATGAGGAAATGCATTTCCATGTCCACTTTCTCCATTTATTCCCAAAACCCATTCTACCAAATATGTAATCTAAAAATCCCCAATTGACATGGTCGTAGGCCTTCTCCATGTCAACCTTACAAACGATCACAGGCTTCCCTGGCTTGATTCTAGAATCAATCTTTCATTAGCAATGAGGACCCCATCAAGAATTTGTCGCCCACTCATAAAAGCTCCTTGAGTAGGCGAGATCACCGAAGATCACGCAATCATCCATGTCTTCAATTTTCATCTCCTGAAGCATCACTACATTGACTCTCTGCATTCTAATCACACTCTTCACAATAACTCTTCACTCCTTAATCCCTGGACCTCTAACATTCCAAGACAAGATTTTTAACTTCATTGATCACCACTCACCTTTCTCCCTCTCCTACGAGCACCATCCACTGAAGCATATTCAGCGTTAAATTGGCAAACCAATCTCTGAAGTTCCTGAGACAATCTACCAGGCTTGTTATTCAAAGGACTCTTACATGACACCTTGTTCTGAACCCTCTTTCAAGGGAAGGCAAAAACATCCTCAATGGCCATTTGCTTTCATCTAGAAATAAGAGAAACATGACCTGCAGACCCCATAAAACTCCCCTCGATGACTTGCTATTTTGAAGAAGAGGCGCCATCTAGTACAACAAGATCCAAAGGCCCTTTGCTGCCCTTCAAGGCCTTGTGGACTAGTAAAGATTTCAGAAGCTTAAAAGCTTCCTCTTCATGCCGCTAGAAATAGAAAGGTTCGCGACTTCGCCAGCGAGAAACAAATCCGACCGAAGGAGATGAAAAGAAAGCAATGGAGGGGAAGAAAGTAGCAAAGGAACATGGATCTTCTCCCTCGACAACATCAGAGAAGAAGACGAAAGAGGGAAGGAACAAGACAATCGCCCTTACGGGCCTTACCTTTACAAAGAAGTCTCAGAGTTCCTCCGTCACCAATCCCCACCGGCGAGCTCGGCCGCGCCTCCATTGGGTGGAAAGAAGCTCCTCCCTAAGAAAACTACGAGTACCCATCTTGAAGACCCGAACCATGAGAAAAGGGCAACTCAGATCTAAGGATAACAAAGGATTTGTTATCCATATCCGACCTCCTAACACCTGAAAACCGATCTGAGGTCCTTATGCCCGAGAACCAACCCGAAGACCTGTGTCCCTAAATTCAACCTTAAAATCCTTGACTTGAGGCATGACCTAGGTCTAACTTGATATGGGTCAACGGATGTCTCAAGGCGTAACCCCTATCACCCAATCTCCCTCCAGATCACCATGCAACTTATCGCCACATGTCCTCATCTCCGTTCCCTATTCCCACCTACCACGCAGGTGCCAACCACATGAGGATGCGTGGTTGCTCGAGAGACCTCCCATGCGTGCGACATGTGCGACCCACCTCACTGGTCCTTTGAATGTCCTCGGATAACACAACTCGTCGTCCTCTACGTACGGAGAAGATGCCTCCCATGCTGCCATGTGCCTCTCACGCTAAGAGGCTACAAATGACTTCGTTCCCCCTTGCGCTATGTCGACAACCCGGTCTTCCCCAATCACAACGTCATCCCCAACCTCAAGCACCACTGGAGATGGAAGATAAACGCCTGCAAAGCTATATTGAAACTCTTAGATCGAACGCCCAACTGCCTCCCTGATGGGCTCAGCCAACCGTGACGAAGGAGCCACCAAATACGACAGCTGCCCTGGCTCATGCTACTTACTGGTTAGCACCACTACATTGTCTTCCTCCTACAATGTCCAGACACAGGGAGAAGGAACACCTTCTATCAAAAACAACGGCGACTCTAAGAATCTCCAACGCTTTACCCACCACCTTCATCTTCAAGACCCTCAGATCTGAGCAAGACCGCAAGGCACAATCCACCTCCACCAGACCCCCAGCCAACCTACCTATGCAATTAAACACACCCTTCGTCTATAGATGAAAGGGAAGGCCCCAAACATTAATCCAAACTGGTGACGAACTTCTGAGAGAGGAATAACATTAACAGAGGGCCACCACCGTCTAAGGCTCACCAAACACGAATCAACTCTCAAAAAGGCAAACTTGCTTAAGAATGAGTGGGTTGCCTAGCTATCCGCTATGCAGAAACGTTGTTGCTCGCCTCACGGGATAAGTGTAAGAGGACTAGAGAGCCCTATTATCTAAGCAATGGCCACCTAAATATCCACCCACGACAAACTCTCCTCCAGGGTCTCGCAAATCAATGCCCAGCTCCACTGGCCAAAAGCCCCAAGAAGTGAGCCTGAATAACTCGAGCAAATAATTTGGGACCCTCCCTCAGTAATGATATCCCCAAAAACTTTGGGAGCAGCTATTGACAGCTAAATAGGAGAAGGCAACGAGACACATGGCTTCCCACCCAACCTAGGACACTAAGAAGCCTCAAGAAACTCGACTACTGATACCCATCCTCGCCTCATCAGACCCTCCAAAAAACAGAGCGTATTGTTGCGCCCGCTAGGTGTGAACTCCTTAAAACACAAGTACTTACCCTGAGTATTAGATTTCCCTTCTACAATGAAGGTCCTCCCCTGAGAGACCACTCTTCTCCAAAAATGTCTAGAAAATATGATAACATCTCGGAGGGTCTTCGACTACCAAACAAGGATTTCTTCCAAGAAAGAGACCTTCTCTCTCCACCTCCTTCAGCAATACAAAAAAAAAAACAGTTGGAACTTTTACAGACCTCGACCTGAGTGAACCTCTTTGCTTCCACACACACCACAGTCCTCTTACCAAGATAGACGACGGTAAACTCCATTATCTATTGTCTCAAGTCTACAGCAGAATTATAGGACAACATAACATCCCTTTCCAAACCTTCCTTTGGTAGTCATCATTATAAAATTTAGATTTAGTTATTTTAGATCAATGGTTCAAATTAATTTCTTAGTCCTTAAGTTAGTTTTTAGGAGTTTATTTTCTTATAAATAGTTATTAAAAGAGCATTGTAAAGAAGACTTTTGATATTTTGGATGGAGATTCGAAGATGTCTTAGGGTGCTCGTGATGTTGAGATAGCTAAAAGTTTGGAGATTCTAGAAGACCTTGATGTTGAAGTAGTCTGATTGGAATACTCTTATCTTCATCATACTTTAAGCATTCTACAAGTATTGAAGATTTGGGGTTACCACCAATCTTCAATGAATATTGAAATTAAGAAGATTCCATCATTATAATAGATTGGGAGTCGTTGCTAATTTTTTACAAGATAATTGAAGAAAATGAAAGTGAATCTATCTTCAATGGAGAACCTATTTACGATAAGGAGATGAGAAGATAGATGAGAAGCAATGTATTTCGGTGTTTTACATGACTTCTTCTTATTTTATTAAACATTACTCAGGGTGACAATAATACCACTATGACTGAGAGAAAATGCAATTAAGTGCAATAATAACTAAATGACTAATCTTCCTTTCAATACTCCCCCTCATGGTGGTGCATAAATGTCAAATATGCCCAGCTTGCCTAAAAACTCATGTAATTGGTTACTAGGTATGAGTTCTTCGAATGTGGAGTCCGGGGGAAGGTATAGGTTCTGGACATAGTTTTCCTAATTAATCTTTTGACCCTCGAATCCAACCCTTTTACTATCCAAGGCACAATATGGATCCTCATATTAAACTTGCTTGTCTTCCCTCCCCTACCTTCTGCTCCCCAACCCCTTTTCCCCCAACCTATCACCATATTTCAACATTACATACTAGATTTATAACCTCCATTGGAATCTTCGTCTTTAGAGTGCTTTCCTCTTCTAAAGTCAAGCTTAAGCTTTCTCCGCTTTCCTCTTCTACAATCAAGCCTAAGTTACCCCCTCATTTCTTCTCAATGACCATAACAACACCCTAGTCACCTCGCAACCCTCATTAAACAACCCCCAGTATTTGCTAAAGCCCATTTTTGTCCCAATGACCCATTTAGAAACCAAAATTTCTGACATCATTGGCTTTATCTTTTGCTCCTCAAAGCCACTTTTTCTCTATAGTTCCATCTAGTCTTCCCATCTATCAACCTTCTACTTAACAGAGGGTAGCATCATGAGGGGATTATAATCTTGACTCAATCCTTGTCTGGCAATGGAAATTAATATCCCTAATAAAATAGATTAACAAAATCTAAAGTAAAGAATCCAAGGTTTGAGAGTCATATACATGGTCTTCCAGCATCATCAAAGCTTTCCTCGAGGTCGAATATTCATCATCGCCTTCACCTGCCACCACCTGTTTCACAAAGACTCATGCCTTCACGGCCCTGTTCCACTAAAACGTTCTCCCTATCACACAAATTGACAGTCGGAACAACTCGTAGACCTATCTCAAGTTCATTCTTTCCTACATGCTTTTGCAATTGGGCACAAGTGTCAACCTAACATTTGGACGGAGTTTTTGAACTCAAATATTACATTCATTGAAATGGTCCCTACTTTATTTCAAAAGGAAAATTCCTCCTAATCCTCACTCTTTAGAGAAGTTTGAAAATAATAGAAGAAAGCAGTGCTTTTCTTATGCTCAGTTAAGGATCTCCATGAGAATGTCAAATTTCAATCCTAGTCCAAACAGTGGATAAGACTAACGAACTGAAGAACTATGTTAGATAGATGAGGAAGAAGGTTCATCTAATGGGCCAACATCGGAAACTAACACATAAAAATGTTAATTCCCCAAGTGTATTGACCTTGTTACTTCTGTCTTCTACTAGGTTGCTTTGAGATGCTATTTTACTAAAATTGGAAAGGTTTGATCGTGTTGATTCCACAGACTTGGGCTCAAACCTTATGTTCACCCACTAAACTGCTCCTTACCAAAAATTCTATCTTCTTGTTTTCAGTGATCCTATTGTTAATCACATGGAACCTAATCACATTATTTTGCTTCTTGAGTTTACATTGCCCTGAGGAAAGGCAATAGTCTTGTACATATCACCCTAGTAAGCATGTTGTTTCTTATTATCCTTCGTCTCCTTCATACATGAGATCTGTCTTTGCTGCATATTTTATAAAGGACAATTCAAATTTGGTCGAAACCTAGGCTCGTCTATACTGAAATAAAGCAACAGTAGAGGAAAAGGGAGCTCATGGGGAAAGCAATGTTTGAGAACTTGTCCCAACATATAAAGGAAACAAACTCGCTGTTGATAGGTAACTCTAAAGAAAGAGGACAGTTAACCATTGAGATGTACAATGATTGGTGGTGAAAGGGTTCACTCTAACTTATAGAATAGATTATTCATGTGTTCTCATGTTGTAAAGTTAAATTCCATGTACATTAAGCAACACACCCAATCTTCAGGAAATCACTTTTTTTATAATAAAAGGGAGAAGGGGAAAACCTCAATTCACAAAGACCTTTAAAATCCCAAGCTAAGATAAAAACAGCCCCATTAGCCTGCTAAAGCTATATACAACATCAGTCACTGGAATTGGTACCATGAATTATGGCTTCCAAGTTCGAAGTGAAAAAACTACACCCGAGGCCTTTGGACCCTTTATGAATGGAGGACACGGATGAAATAAGAAACTTCTAATTTATCAACCACCAATCCATTGAGTCACTCAAGAATCACTTTTTGGGATGAAGAAGAATTACTCTAAAAAACCTGAAAATCTATATCCCAGAATAAAAGCATATATCAAATATATATTCTTCCAAAAGCAATGAACGCTAAAAATTGTTACACAATCTCAACCATCTATATCTCTTAATCATTCTATATCTCTTAATCATTGCTCTCCAACTAAACTTAAGAGGAAATACTATTCTACCCTACTTAAAACCAAACTCTACTTAAAAACAACCACAAACAAACTTAAGCCCTCTTTGATTTCCAACTTAACAAAATATACACAAATCAAAACTATTAATCCCACGAACAATGTTGCACCGTGTGCGCATTTTGGCCATAACTCACTCAATTCTTGTCCAAATTGCACAACCTCGGTTAAGCTTTCTATCAATGCCAAAATTAAGGCATTCAAACACTTTGACATAAAATATCAGACCAAAAAATAACTGATGACATTAGACTGGAGCGTCTTTACTAGGGGAAGGTATTTTGTATCAGAAAACAGTCACTTGAGTGTGTCAGCCTCTTCAGTCGAAGATTGAGTACCTTCTATGGGTAAATAGTCCACTTCTAGGTACTACATGTTCGACAAAATCCTGTGACCTGGAAAAGTAAGAAACAGAATGTGGTGACCATATCAATAGTAGAAGCAAAAAACAGAGGAATGCTCATACAACTTATGAGTGGATTAAAGAACCATTATGATTGAGATTAGCATTCCAATTGAAGTCCGTATGATACATTGTAAAAAAGCAGGTCCTACCCATCATCATCATTATAAGCCTTATCCCAACTAAATGGGTTCAACTACACAAATTCTATTCCTTAATTCAATTCTGTCTAAAAGCTATTTCTTCAGTTAAGGCAAGTTTCTTAAAATCTCTTCCCAAAACCCAATCCACATCCTTCTTGGCTTTCCCCTCTCCCTTTAGATCCTTAAACTTGCACACTCCTCCTCACTGGTGCAGTCATTGGTCTCTGTGAACATCTCAACCATGGTTATGGCAGATGCAAGCTTAGCTATACAACATTTGGGGCAAAATGGACAGATCGATATGTATGTTCCAAATTGAAGGAGGTGCTGAAGAGTTGTTTATTTTATGTGATTTAAGTTGAAAGTAGATTAGTCATTTTCTTGTTATCTCCTTCTTGATCATTAGAATTACCAATCATTGGCCATTGATTTGATTGGACATCCAGCTACACTTCCAATAATAACTATTCTGGGAGAGTATCAGATTTTAAATCTCTCTCTTCTTTGCAGCAAACACTTCTGGTGCAAGTAAAAATAATCATCAGTAAAAAAAATGCATCTTAGGGGTGAGGACTATTGCCTATGGCATACTGGCATCAGACTAAGAGAAGACAGATCCACCTACAAAAATTGAACAGTCGCCCTTTGTCAGACAAGATTACTTAAGAATGAGAAACATGTAATGCAACCATCATATTATCCATATAGATTACCAACTCATTGTAATTATGCATTATGAGGCAATACTAGCTTTATAGCACTTATGAATAGCATCTCAGGCATGATATAGAGATAGAAAACTATAACAAATCCATAAAAGTAGTACACACCTGGGGTTAGGATTTCCCTTCACCATTTTCTGCCCATACTTGCGCCACCTGTAGCCATCACCTGAGATTCCAACATCACAAGCCGCTTGCACAACAATTTTAGGCTCTTTAACTGTTTTAAATAGAGGGGCAGAATGTGCCACACTGATGTCCTTCATCCTGCTTATTAACCAAAATAAAAGAGAAAGTTAAACACAACACAACATATAAGAAATTTTTTTTTGAGTCAACCAACTTTCCTGAACTGTTTACCTTCGTTTTGGATCTGGTTCATCACCATGCTCCTCCTCAACCTTAATGCCAGTATCCCAATCACACTCACTTAAGTTATGTAGTTGCTGTTCAGGTATAGCATGTCTAGGTTCTCTCCTATTTGAAGATAGATCTGAATCATTAAGTTTTCTAACTGGACGATCTATGGTTCCGCTCCCTCCATCTAATCCAACAGATGATACAGTTCCAGCAGATGATACAAACCCACTCGCTTTAGTGCATCTAATCTTTCGAGGTGGGTCATGATTGTGCCGACCTTTATAAATAATCTCGATAACATGACCAGAGTGATCACAACGTTCAACCTTCTTCTTAGCATGACAATTGATGTATGTACATCTGTAATAGCTTCGAGAACTCTCAGTACTCTTCACCTGCTTCTGACCATACTTCCGCCAGTTGTACCCATCAGTGGAGGGTGTCTTCACAATAACATGAGCAGGATTAGTTTTCCTGTCAGAAGAAATCTGCTGGTTGACTTCTGGCGTACAGACATTATCATCTTGAGGTACTGGTGGCAATCTTTGTTGTAGCGGAGTTGGACTTATTGCTGATAACATTGATTGGGTATGAGAAACAGGCGATAACTCCAGTGAGGAAGATGGATACCCAGCTGGAAGCTGCATCTGTGCCTGAGCTTGAGCTGTTACACTTGCCAAGGCTTCTTGATGGGACATCTCGAATTGCCCCTAAAAAGGGAAAAAATTATGAACCACTCTTGATACATTAGGAACAAGTGGCTGGCCTATCAAAATACTGGATACAATATTTAGATTTATGCAAAATTACATATTAATGAGGTAAGAAAATTCTAGATTCTAGATTTCTCTGTCTGCAGATTGTAGCTTTGCGATTTACAGTCGGTTGTAGACATAATAATTAAATTATACCACAAAGCCCGTGACCTTATTACCTCTCTGTGACTCTGAAGCACTAATATGGATAATTCAGAAGCTCTTAGTTCATTTTCTACATGATTGGACCCCAATTCACTACAACAGTCAATGAGCGATTTATAACAAGTCACTGAAGACTCAAAATGTATAGGACTGTGTAAGTAGCACTCAGATTTGAAACATAAATAACCAGACAAGGGATCAACTTAGGAGAAATAAACCCAAGAACCAGTCAAACCACTTTCATAACTATCCCAATCTTGACCACGCAACCACTTTGAAAGTGAAAACACCCAAACCAATCCATGAATCAGACTAAATGAACAAATGGAAGCTCCTCATCAATTCTCCAGTGAACATACTTTCCATTTACTACAACAATCTACAAGATATTGATAACAAATCTTCTGAAACACAGCTTAAACCAATACTTGCAATCAAGCACCCAAATAACCAAAAGAGCCAAGAGAGATAGTGCTTTTCCAAAACTCTCAAAATGAAATATGTTCTAAATATCACGGTTCCTTACTTTGACAGTGCAAATATCTAAATTCCATTTAGACAATTTTTCAAACCTATTGCAGATACCAAGTAGAAGTAAAAAAGTTGTATCCATTTTTCATAATATTATGCATCGATCATAAATATTCTGGTCAATCCTCAGAAAAAAATATGCGCAATTAGAGTCAATACGAGGTCCACGAGATAGGGTGTAGACATTATGTCCACTCCATTAGATTGTACATCCTTGAGATATACACCAGGTAAGTGAAAAACTTGAATTGACATGCATCTTCAGGCTTTACAATCCTGGATTTGACCTTAAGGTCCACAGCATGTCTACTCTTAACATTTTTCAACTGACAAAAAAAAAAAAAAAAGAGGAATTGGAACAATGTTTGTAAACTTGGATAACTGAGTCGGTTAAATTAATCCCCATTAATAAAATCAATCATACTAGGATTGTATGCATGCGATTAGATTATCTAGACTGGACCAGTAAAAAGTGTTTAGGTTAAAAGCATCTACTTAATTTTTAAATAACTTACTCACCCCCCTCTAGGTTTACATCTTCTAGATACCGTGAAAGCATCTACCATGAAAATATGGTAACAAACCAATTTTCGTACTGCAATTAAATTTTTGGCACGAGACGATATATTCTCTTATGTATCGTCTCAGTACCTTACCTAAACAAGACGTCTCGACTGAGACAGAATGAGACGAAATGAGATTTTCACCCATGATTGGAGCTATTCCTAGGTTTCCTCGAATATGTTCATTTTTATTTTGTATTTCTTAGTTTTTCCACTCATCCATCTCAATATCCTCATCTCTCCTACGCTCATCCATGAACACGTTTATTAAATGCCCAACATTCAGCTCCATAAGGCATAGCTCGTCTCACAGCTATCTTGTGGAATTTTCCTTTTAGCTTGATAAGTACTCGTCAATCACACAATACTCTAGAAGCACATATCCACTTCAACCATACAGCACTAATTCTATGGGTCACATCCTCGCGTTTTTTTCTATGGGTCACATCCTCGCCTTTTTTTTTTTGATAAGTGTAAAATATTTTAAAAGGGCAAAAGCCAAAAAGAAACACAGGCGCAGCTAAAGAAGTTGAGGTGACCTACACTAGCCTAACACCTAGCAAGGAAAAAAAAACCTAGGGACCCAAAACTAAGATCCATCCCTCACTCCATCCTTGTAAATAATTGAACCTAAATAATGAAATTTGTAGCTTTAGGGTATTCTTGTCCATCTATCATGACTAATGGCTCATCCCTACCAGTATCTATACTAAAATTACACTGGATGTATTCAGTGTTGGTCTTACTTATCTTAAAGCCCTTAGTTTCTAAAGTCTTCTTCCATAGTTCTAATTTTGTATTTACACCCTCCTTAGTCTCATCAATCAATACTACATCTACAAACAGCATACACCAAGGGACCTCTCCTTGAATATGCTTAGTTAATCCATCAATAACTAGTGAAAAGAGGTATGAACTTACGGCCGATCTCTAGTGCAAATCTATTTAACCGAAAACTCGTTTGTCTCACCATCGATTGTCCCGACTTTAGTTACTACCCCCGCATACATATCTTTAATAATGTCTATATTATCACTCTGCAAGGTGATTAAGAGCGCAAGGCGCTAGGATCCCTGGTGCTTGAGGCGCAAGGCGAGACATGCGCCTAACTGAAGCGAGGCGCAATATTAAAAATTATAATAAGAAATATAAGAAATATAAAAAAATTAAGAAAATAATATCATAAAATAACAAAACAGGTAATCATTAGGCCATAAAACATAAAAGATAGCAAATGTCAAAAATCTCAAGTAACCCAAAAGCAATACTAGTTAACATGGTCATTATCTAAATACAAAATAAGTCATCAAAATTCATAAAATGATTGGGGAAAATTTACAAACAAAAAGTCACAATTCATAAAAAATAATAAGTAACAACAAAAACAGATGAATTAATCTAATAAACTAATAAAAAGAAATAACTGATGAACTACTACTAGCAATTATAAACTACAATTATAAACTAATATTGCATGGAAGTATGGTTATTTAAATCACAGAAAAAAGAGAATAAGAAGAATAAGAGTAAGAAGAAAATCACAACCGAAGAAGGAGAATAAGAAGAAATCAGAATAGAAGAAGAAAATCAGAGTAAAAGAAGAAGAAAATCAAAATAGAAGAAAAAAAAATCAGAATTTGATAATAAAAAAAAAACTTGTATTTTCATGAGGCGGCGCCTGATGCGCATGTAGCCTGGTTAAGGCGTGCGCCTTACTAAACGCACCTCGCCTTCTAAGGCGCTTTAGGTGCGCCTTGCACCTTAGGCGTGCGCTTTGACTACAGAGTCACTCTGGACTCATTTTTTTCCTAATACCCACCAAATTAACTCTCTAGGAACCCTATCATATGTTTTTTTCTAAATCAATAAACATCATGTGTAGAATCTTCCTCCTTTCTCAAAACTTTTCCATTAACGGTCTAAGTACAAAAATAGCCTCAATCGTTGACCTTGTTGGCATGAAACCAGACTGATTTTCTGAAATTGTTGTTTCTTGTCATAAACATTTCTCTATTATCCTCTCTCATAATTTCATAGTGTGAGTCATACGTTTTATCCCACGATAATTAGTGCAAGTTTGTACAGACGTATACATGATCCTCCCATATCAAACCCATTTGAAAACACAAAGCCTAGTTCAGAAATCAAAATGATCAGTTTTCATAAGCTTTTAGTCTGTGTAACAAGGACGCGAACACTTGTGTCGGGGTCTCACACTAGTACTAATACAAAGTGTCATATACATTGACCCCCACAAAACCAATACGTCGAAATGTATGTACAATTTATTCCATATGTTGAGAGATGTCTTCTTAATATTTTAGTTTACATTAAGTACGAGTCAAGATCAACTCATGTGAAGAGATTAGACATGATTTTCACACCGACTATCAACGTCACGTAACCCTCCTCCCTTATTCGGGCTTGGGACAAGCAATGCAGTGTAAAAGAACACTACATACGTTGATGAGGCATAGATGATCATGAATTTTATGGTAAGTATACAATATATAAAGAATTTATTTACATAAACTGATATATATATATAGGGAAACTGCTCATGTCCATTTCAATGTGGAAAGAATGGCCTGCCAAATGAAACTTGAATTTTTCAATTTCGCTTTTGACATCAAGGATTTCTTTATATATATATATATATATATATATATATATAGAGAGAGAGAGAGAGAGAGAGAGATAGGGTCAAGATTGGGGTACAACAATTTTGACAACAAAAAATTGGCGCAGGCACGCCAATGTATAAATTAGAAGTTTTGGAATGAGATGATTTTTGGCGAGGGTGATCTCTATGGTGAGAAGATCATCCTCACAAAAATTCAAATCATTATGATATTCATGAACCGGTTTACAAGTAGAAGAATTATGGACCGTCTATTTTTATCGTTAACTTGAAAACCACATCTGATGGGGTTAGAACTTTCAGAATGTGCTGATATTTTTTATAGGAGTGATCTATATGGTGAGGAGATCATCTTCACCAAAAATCAGCTATTGTTTCATCTTCCATGTGGGTACACCAAAATTGTTGTCAAAAATGTTGTATGATATATATATATATATATTAAAATTGGAATGCTCGCAAGCATATAGATTCCACTTGATAACCGGTACCACCGAGTCACTTGTTTCTATTTTTATTTTTTTAAACGTAAACCCTCTTCTCTCTCTCTCTCTCTCTCTCTCTACATATATATATATCAAATGGATTTGTTTTCATCATCTAAACTGAGAAACACATTCAGATCTCGAAAAACAATAATCCGGATGAGTAGATTTAAAAAAAAGGGTGGCGTATAATGATCGAAAGAGAAACCAAATCAGATGGAGATCTTTTTAGGGTTTATTTGGTTGTGTGCTTTAGGCGTACCAGATTGTTGAAGTGGAAAGAGTAAGAACAATTATAAGGGGAGGTTTAAACCGCCATTAGCACATGTAAACACACACACACACACACACACAGAAGTGGTTGCAAGTTGGGGCGGCGTTAATTTTGGAGGTAGCAGTGGTTGCAGATTGGAGCCAGCGGTGATGTTGGTGGCAACCGCGGGAGGAAAGACAGAGGGAGAAAAGAGGAAGGAATTAGAAATAAGAAAAAAAAAAAAGAAAAAAATAATCGTGAGGATCAGTTGCAAGTAATCCTTTTTGTCTCACACAGGAGTTGCACCTGTGCAACTCCATTAAGGGGCTGCTTGCTAGCATTCCTCATATTAAATTTATATAAACAATGTATAAATAATAGCTAAAAAAATTATCCGAATAAATTAAGGTTTTGGCCAGTATTCGCTAGTTGGGGCCGACCGGTGATGGATGCACATATTCATGTGGCTCGCCCCATCTGGCTTTATTTGACCCCTCGCCTTCCGTGACTTCCGGGATGCAGTGTTTGAAAGAGTGCGTAGGCATGCGCCCAACACTTATTAAGTATGAACACTTTGAGCATGACACCATATCATACACAGCAAATTCTTAGAAAATGGAGTGCCCTTGTTAAATAGCTTTTAGTCCATTTTAGCCATCAGAATTTTCCATTTGCAAAAAAATCTACAACTAATTATATCATATCTACAGAAACTTGAAGTTCAATAGCTCACTAAAGCGGAGGAAACAGAACACATAAAGAACCAAGAGAATGAAAGCAGAAACCTAAACCAAATAAACTACTTTCAAAAACTTTATAGTAAAATATAAATCCAAAACCAAGAAATCTTTCTTAACCATGATATGCACATTCAAATCGACAAGAGACTGTAATTCTGTAGTAAGACATAATCATGCAGAGAAATTCAAAACACAGATAACTATAATCTCGTATAAGAAAAGTCATTCCAAATTAGAACAAGAGTTATATCTCCAAATTCTCCAAAAAGGAACATAAAAATCACAACCTTGAATCCAGCGGGCTCGAGGGCCACCGAAGGAGTACCCATTGGAATCGTCGGCTTCACATCCAATCCTACTGATAAGACCGCCGACGAATTGGCCACTGGAGAAGCCATGGCACCAGCGAGTAGCTGAGAGAAAGAGGGGCAATCGGAATCATGATGGTTCTCTGATGATGGAATCGACGAAGGTACCGTTAGGGTTTCTGATTGAGAACTTTGGCCTCTGAACACAGCTTCGGCCGAAGAACGATCGGGTACAGTCATAGAAGGGAGAGAGTTCTGTAGCTTAGAGAGAGGCTTCTCTTCTTCTTTCTCATCTTCCTCTGTTTCTTCTCTTTCTATCTCTTCTTCTTTCGGAGCTCTCAAGCTCTGGTTTTCCGCCATGAAAGCTCTCTGCAATTTGCAGAGATAAAAACGGGTTTCGGACAGTTTTAATGTCCGAAACGGGTCTCGTGCATGGAAACCGAATTATGTTTTCTTGTCCCGGCTTCGGGAGAAGATGAAGAGAGAGGGTTTTTATTAAGAGACTGAGAGAGAGCTTCTTTGACTGATATTGACCAGGTGGTTTAGCTGTAACTGACGCCGCTATTTTCCCCGTCACTTTGGAGACGTGGATCACCGCTTATTTAGATGACGTCTTCCCTAACGGCGTTTTCTGCCGTTTGTTACTACTTTTGACTCCAAAATAGTAACCAATTGTTTTCAAGGTTTTTCTAAGTAGAATTGAAAGAAAAAATCAGAAGGGAAAAATGTTTAACTTTTTCTTTTTTTTTTTTACTGGAAGAAGTAAAATACCCACTAGAAAAATCATTTCCCAAAACAAAATTTAATGTTTGATAATATTTACAAGTTTACTTTGCTTTTTCTATAACCTTTTTTGTCTTTTTCTTTTTATATTTTTTAAGATATGATACAAAATAATGGAAAATAAAATAAATATTTAAATTTATTTAGGTTATAATTTGCATGAATTTCAACTCAAATTGATTATAACAATAAAGAATAGTGGCGTCTAGAGATGGGTTTTCGCCAGATGATTCTACATTAATCTTTTCTGGCAATTTGAATATAATTCGGTTATCAAATTTTTCCAAGTTGTTTTTGCCATATTTGTATGTCTACATTTATAACACTAGCTGTAAAAAGAGGGTATTTTCTTGGGAGTTGCTAAAATAAAGATTTGCCTAGAAATTGATGGCCAAGAGATTTGTTCAGGCACGCCGCTTAAATTAGGGTTTGCTTTTAGACTTAACCATGCGATGCACATGATGCTTAAGTAATAGAATTACGCTTATAATAATTGCAAATTTATTGAAACAATAGTGGGTAACTTATTAAAACAAGTATATTACTCTTTTGTACCTTATTATTAAGCATAAAAAAATATTTTTATAATGATATTATAGGAGAAATTTAAATTATTGTCAATATCAACTTCATATTTGTACAAAATTAATCATTAATGGATATCATTGGAAAGATCTTAAAGATAGATTTCAAATGAATTCATTTTTATTACAAAGGAATTGAAAGTTATGAGTTTCTGAAAATTTTCAAATAAAAAATTTTATTTAAAAATGTACATTCAATTCTAAGGAAAAAAAAGAAGAAGATAGGGAGCACTCCATTGTTATCTCTTCTCTAAATCAACCTTAAAAATTAAAAGATAAATTTAACATTTAAATATAGTATGTAACCAACTAAAATTATGTAGTTATGCATATTAGTGTCTTAAAACTTTAGGGCCATAAGTGGGAACAAAACTTTCAGCTTCAAATAATCGTCGATGGTTGCTTTGCTTTATATATACTAGTAGGTTGCACTTGTGTTGCACGTGAGTGATTGTAAGGGCCTTCTGGAAGAAGTAGCAAAATAAGAAGGTTTCAACCCAAAGGGCGATTGAAGCCAAGTGTCATGCTATATATTGATTATATTTATATAGCCGTTGAGGTTGTTTGTTGGAATGGTTGGTTATTTGATTTGGGTCACTTCTATATTTTGTGACAAAAATGTATTCTATCAATTTCCATAACTTATTTCTTCATAGGGGAACCAAACGTATTGAGAACTAGTCACATTATTCGTCATTATTTTTACTATAGGGTTATTTTACAACCAAATCTTTGGTGTGCATAAGAATCTGTTATGTACTATCTGCGAAATTGACATATATTTGTTGATGACTATAAAATGAGTCGATAAACAGTTCATTTGTGATGATCGACTCCTTTTATAGTTGTTTGATAGTTCATGTGGTAATTTCTTATGACGAAGAAGAGCCCTAATAACTTTTTTATTTTTATAATCTTGCATGAAAACTCGTAGCTAGGTGGTAACTTTTTACAAACTGTGGCCGGTAACTATTTCATTGATGTCAGTAACCTTTTACGCATAATGCATGAAGATTCTTAGGCACACCGAAGAAGTATCCTTATTTTATTACTGTATTTTCGAGTTTATTATAACTTGGTGACTTCTTCATGAAGACCTATATATTTGTTCACTTTCAATTTCTTCGTAACTCTCCTTACTATTACTTTGTAAGTTTGGGAATGAATGAGATATTGGACAAAAAGCAAGTGACCCATTTATATATAATTGTGACATATCTTTGTAAGAGCATCTCCAACAGGTATCCATCGCGGTTCGCCAAGCCAAATTTTGGCGAGAAACCACTAAATACCTTCTCTAGTAGCTTCGCTAACCCCTTCGCTATTTTGAGGGGTTAGCTAAATGCACTCCCCACCTTGCCAATGTTGGCGAAGTTATAGATTCACCATATCGCTCCGTCATTTGACTAGTTACGATTTTACCCCTATCTTTTCCAAACCCTTATCTTTCCCATTTTACCTATTCCTGGATCACTGCCTCTGATGTTTGACACCTGAGAAGACGAAGAGCTTCTAGGTTTTACACTACTTGTGAACAAAGCTTCTTGTTCTCCTCTATTACGAATAGGAAATCGAAGACTTTTCTCTCATCTGCAACGTGAAATCCTTTCTATGATGTTTGACGCCGGAGAAGACGAAGAGCTTCTGGGTATCAACTACTTAGGAACAGAGCTTCTTCTTCTCATCTAAGAATGGGAAATCGAAGACTCTTTTCTCTTCTGCAATGTGAAATCCATCCTCGAGTGATTATTTTTCTTTTTCTTCTATTGGGCTTTTACTTTTGTCCATTTTCTTTTTCTTGATAGGATTTTGAAGCATTTGTGAACAGCTGTGGGAGAGGAAAATAAAGCCTGAAAGGAAATCAGAACATATATATGGAGTAAATCTTACCTGACACCCACAATACATGCCACGTGGCAATTTATTAGAGGACATTGACCGTATAGTTGTTTGGTCAATCCCTAGGTGGACCTATAAACCCAGAATCGAACTAATCAGTAAGCGTTAGTTGAAGTCATTTTCATGGGTGATTTTAACCGAAGGAATTTGAGCATTATTTACCATTATTTGGGTGCAAAGATCCAAGGGTTTGATATCACTAATCAGGCTGATTTTTGGTTTTTAGGCCCACTTAGCAGGATTGGACAAACATCCATACGGTCAGCGTCCTCTAAGAGTGTACCACGTGGCTCATATTATGGGTGCTCAAGGCTTTCTTGACAATCGGTAGTCAGCTGAGTTTTACTCATAGAAGAAAAAGAGATACTGTCACAGCACGTGAAGATAATGATGGACTCTGAAGGGTGGGTATTTAGGTCATTTTAGTAGGCATTTTAGCTATTTTGAACAGGCTGGTGGAATTGACACCTTTTGGTCAAAGCTGTCATTGGTAAATGAGGCTGATTGTTAGCCAAATGCCCAAATAGCTATGATTTGAAATCTACTTTAAGCAACATATTAATATTTTGGTAAAATAAATATTTTAGAATTTTGAGAGTTTCTTTCCCATTCTCTAGTTGTTTAAAGTTATAATTCCCAGTTATTAGAGCATCTCCAACAGGTCGTCATTTTGGTTCGCCAAGCCAAAATTGACGACAAAACCCTCCTCTAGCAAAATCGCTAACCTCCTCGCCAATTTGAGGGGTTAGCTAAAACCTTTCTCTCGTGCGCCAATATTGGCGAAATTCTTGCTTCCCCATATCCTCTTGCCATTTAGCAAGTTACCGTTTTACCCCTATCTTCTCCAAATTTCTTCGTTGGATTTTTCTCTCTTTTCTTTGCAAACCAAACAAAAGAAATAGAAACTTCAATCTATTAATTAATTGAAAGAGAGAAATCTTTTTTTCTTGATCTTGTTTGTTTCGACTCGGGTTCTATTAATTTTGAAGGAGACACAGGAAGAGATCCTTCGAAGCCTTGTTGATTTCAGGTTCATCTCTTTGCTACTTCTCTGCTCTCGCATTTCTCCTTTTTTGGTTTTGATTTCAAAAACTAGTTGGGTTTCGAATCCCTGATTTTTTCTCTTTCAACATTCGATTTATGGTGGCTGTCAGTTGAATTAGACGAGGGAAACCTTTGCCTCGGGTGTCTGTGCTTCGCCCTTGGTTTCTCTTGTAATTTCGGTGAAGATCTCTGGTTCATCTATTCTGGGTCCAAATTCGAAGGTATCATCATGAGGCCGGAGGAGGAGATTATGCTTAATTTGAGCAACCCAGGTCAATGATTCAAGTTCAATTGATTCTACATCGATGCAGTCCATGGAGAAGAAGGTCTTTCTCTGTTTTCAATCTCTCACGACTGCAGTATGAGTTTTGGATAAAAAAAAAAGCTTGAAATTGATCAATGGGTATTTTAGTCATTTATTAGATTTTTCAGCTATTTGAAGAACTTGATGGAGTTCGTACCTTTTTTACAAAGCTCTCATCTCTAAAAGAGGCTTATTGTTAGCCAAATACCTAAATGACGATGCATAGCTGTTGGAGATGCCCTTAGTAAATCATCTACTTTCTTACTCATTTATAAACTAGGGGATTACCCGTGCCAACGGCACTCCCCAACAATGCGTCTGCAAAATAATTTGGGTGCCAGCGACACTCATCCATTGATTGTGAAGGTTATTAAACAATCCATTTCAATTGTTTGATTATGATCCCCCACAATGAATTGGCCTAAAAGTGCTACAATCCAATGGCTAGGAAACACACCTCTGAAATTCTTAATACCTAAGATACATGACATATTAGGAGACTCAATTAAGGTAGGATACTAAGCCTTAAGTGAGTGCAATAACAGAGCGTGGATACCTAGCATATGTATTGTAGGAAGGAAGACAGACTGTTAAGAGACCTTTTAGGAATGAACTTAATGTTACCACATGTTGCTCTTCGGATAGAAATCGTTAGATTGGTGGGGCCCAGTTGGTCCCAACATCTGGATTGGATAGGCCCACGATTGGAAACTAAGGCCCCAATAACGCACCAAAACGTCATTCACGGATAGATTCCCAGCAATTGACTCGAATAGCAACATAATAAATAAAATTTCAAAAGGGAATAGGAATTTCTAAAATATGAAAGAGAGCATGTATATTTTCAAAACAAATATAAAAAAAAGGGATTCTACTCCATATTAGTGTACAGATAAGTTCATTCTCGTACCGTCTCCCTTGTTTTCTCCAACAATTAGAAATCACAATACAGCCTTTATGCATCTTGGGCGAATTATTCCAAATGTACGTGATGGAGATTCAACACATGGCAAATAAACTATGATGGAGATTCAGCCAGTGATATACAACGCTGATATACATATTGCATATCAACACAACGGCGAATTGTTTTAGTGAGCCGTCAACGTTTAAAATGTCGACATTAAAAACAACCTAGAAGTATTTTCAATCTAACGGCTAAATACCAACCCAGGGCTGACCGTATGGATGTCTGGCTCATTCCTCCTCTTGAAAGTTTTGAACTCCTCTTTAATCTTTTCAACAGAATAAAAGTGAGTGCATAAGCTGTTGGATCGAGTCTTTTCTAGACAAAGCTAGTATAATCAATCCGGTTGGTGATTTCTTTGACTCTTTTCAACGCGGTAGAGACCACTGAAGGATTGAAGGCGTAGAAATCACCGAAGGATTGAAGGAGAAAACCTGCCTCGAGCGACGAAAGATTGTTGAATTCCATATCAAGCATGAAGATGCCTTCTTATTGAGGGAAAGAAAGGTGTCACAAGGGCAATAGGCAGAGACGTGAGAGTACAAGACCCCCTTCTTCTTCGTGGAGGGAGAGAGAGAAGAGAGAAGAGAGAATGGTTGTAGGTGAGAGAGAAAGAAGCTGCATACATATGGAAGGTTTCTATTTTTTTTTTCTCGGCCAGTTCCATCTTCGTGAAGGGTTTCTTTTTTTGTGAGTGTATTCAAGATTTGGGCGGGAGAAAAAGACAACCATTGGATGCCAAAGTAGTGTGGGTTGATCTCAGCCACTACTTATATAACAAAACATAAAGGTTTTGTTTTGTTATATAGATTTGTATAGATTTTTTTTATCTTTAGTTGAATGACACCATTAAAGTTGATTTACAAATATGAAATATAAACTAGCAACTGTCTATGAGATAATGACACAACAAAATTTTGAAGTAAATAGGGCACAATTATTCTTGGTGGCTCAGGGCACATTTTATGGGCTTGCAAAATTAAGCCAACTCTTACATTATGAGATGTTTAATTAAGCAAGAAATATGAGAAAACCCCAGTTGTGTGGGTTTCAAAACTTATTAAGTTGTCCAACCTATTTGTATTACTGAAAAAATATGAAAATTAAATTAAGGAAATATTCATTTATGGTATTTGATTATCATCGCTAAATATAAGAGAGACGGTGAATAAACATCCAAATTTAAATAACGTGCCATGAGCCCATAACATTTTAATCCAATAAATCTCAAATACTGTTCATTTCTGGGAATTATACTAGAAAGCTTATATTCCTTGTAATTTGTATTGAACCCTCATTAATAATACAATTACTCTTAAATGCGAACCCTAAATTCGAGTCGCGTGTCTAAATAAAATTCTTTACCCATCAATATCTAACGCAAAACTCTCTTATTTGAGTGATTTCCAAGGAAAAACCACTCATTTTTCTATAAGAAATCTATTAGTATTGTAAATGCAGACCTACAAATGTAGTAACAAAGTACTTGAAATATTTAAGAACCCCATTTCTGTCAAAGGGCTAGCAAATTGTAATACCCTGAACCTTTGGTCAAGGGTATTAGTGTAAATCATCATTATGAAGGTAACTCAGTCAATTCAATAATGTTGACAATTCATTTTTTCTGTTACACTGCATGGTTGGCATTTAACGAAACTTGCAGAACTTAGACGAGAACTTTTATATCATGTCACGTAGGAAATTATCAAACACTTGACATGCACAAATGACCAATTGCATGCCTACACTGGTACACACATGAATGTTAGATCACCCTGGAAAACCACTTATGAACTCGATATATTAGTAGCATAATGAACTCTAAGACATGGGACCCACAAATGACCTTAATACACTTATATTAACTACATTTTAATAATCCATAATTGGTAGACCACAGTGAGCAATTGAACACTCGTGTAGACAATTCAGACATTAAGTACTCACTTACAATAATTTGGATATTTGAGGACAATTTTGTAAAATGAACGATAATGCACTATCTAAGGCTTAATTGGTACATTAAGGATATAAATAAGATGATAGGCTATGAACCTAAGGAGTAACTACAACAAATACGCCTCTCATGTACCATAGTTAATATACATTAACCTTACCTTGCCTAAATGGCACATTTGCAATTATTAATAATATGGGACACTTAGTTTAATTAAAATACTTTATATGTTGGACACATATGATACATGGGACAAAAGGATAAAGACAAATCTTAACTAGTAAAATAATTCACCTTGTGGTGGGCGTGTACACCCCCATGGGCAGCACGTCCATGCATTCTTCCTTATGGTAACACCTAACAACTTGAGAAAGAAAAAAAATGGAAATATCATTTTAAAATTCTAAACAAAAGAAAAATGAATAATTACATACAAATAAAATCAGAAATATGGAGGTTCCTTCCATAAAATAACACATTTTCTGGGTTTGGGAAGTGTGCCTTCCATGGGCAACACGTCCACACTTTTACAATTAGTGGGAGGACCTTCTAAATCCCCTAATGGATACTAGTGACTCAACTAGGCAACAATTACAAACAGAAGTTTTATAAGAATGAATAAAATAAAAAAAATAATAAAATAAAAGGAGCAATTCCTTGGGATTTCCCTAATAGTGAAAGATCCCATGAGGGTAAGATAATATACAGACCATCAACTTTAGGAAACTTTAAGGTCCATTCACCTTTCTTACCCCATCTTTGCAAAACCATTGGATTGGTGGGGTCATTTGGTCACAACATCTAGAATAATGGACTTACCTTAGAATCTTAGAATCACACCTAGCATACCACGTCCTTACCTTGGGGGAGTTCTCATATCTTCTCTCTTGCTGCCACCTAGATTATACCACTAAGAATTTTCCAACATTAGAAAGCTTGCAATAGTAAGAAAGTTGTTATTGGAACACGTTTAGGCAACATGCGTGGACTCACTCAATAAGGTAAAATAACTCAACACCTTCCACTTTCCAACACTTCCAAACCTTTGGATTTCATGCATAGAAACATTGTGAACTTTTCCATCTTTGACCTATGGGGTCAATGCCTATATGGTAACTTGTCTAGGGTAAAAGCCGCACTTAGGGAAACCGTTTTCCTCAACCCTACTAATAATATTGAGGGATCAAATCTCTAAGGAGGGATAATAAAATTCTGGAAATCGTGAGGGCACCACCATTACACAAAATTCTAAGAACATGGAGCTTTCTAGAGGGGGAGACGTTCTCTATCAAGGAGTATTCGAGACGACCGTCACCACACGGAGGACAACCGTGCGATCGCACCAAGAACTAGAGGAACAAGAATTGTTGGAAGCATAGAAGGCCTCTACCATTTGACATCTCCAACTTGACAATCGATCGATAAGATAAAGTAGGTACTCCTACGAGTTGATGTGATTGTCTATTTCTTTACCTCCCTATCATGCTCATTGTTTTAGAAATCGTTAAAGGAATACATGCTAGAAATTCTTGACATTATCATGTTGTACTAAAAATGGGTTCATATATGTATGTTGCTTCTCTAGTAGCCATGTGAACATGACTTGATATTCTGACCTTCTTGCTTTATTTGATCATGAACTCGAATTGTGATTGATATGTGGGTATACCGTTATTGTAACGAAATGATTAAATTGTTGTTACCATGTGAACTTGATCGCTCAAAGTTATGAATGAGATTTGATCGGATGGAGCCAATAATGATTACAACTCGTGGTAGTCTCCCAAGAGAGACTTTGGGGCTAAAATGCTCTATTAATATCTCCATGAGGGATAATCACAACCCAAACCCACATGCTCCACCGATGTGCTTACATTACGGTAGGAAGATGTTTCGAATATTCATTTTTGAACTGGAATTATTTTGCATAGCATGCTAGCATACGTTAGAAGTGTTTTGGATATGGCAAAATAAGTAGGGCTCGGTGCCCTTGGGTGGAAAACCCTAATCCCTTGCAGAAGAGCTCTCGGCCGAGCTACTCCCGGCGTGGGAAGGAGAAGGAGACCCAGATATGGGTTGCGCTTATTTTTGCATGCATTGTATTTTGCATACTGGGATGATTAGGAATAACCATAATTGTGATTGAATGCCTAATTTATGTTTACTTGAAATACAATTTTATGATGATGACATGATTTGATAATAAAGTGATAGATTATGACCTTAGCTTGAATGGAGTACGGTGGATTTTTTATTGAGCGTTAGCTCACGGTGTAAGCCGACCCCTTTAGGTTTTGTAGATGATGATGTGGGCGCGGACATGGGCACGTTGGAGAATGTCATTGATATGGAGGTGGCGGTGGAGACACTAGATGGCGTTGAAGGAATTATGGGTTGATCTTAGACATTGTTGGACTACAGTTATAGGGTTATATTTATGCATTGAAACTAATGATATTGATGTAATAAGTTAGTCGTGGGGATGGTCACTTTGAATTGATTGGGTGTTGATTCATTCGTGATGATACGCCGTTAACGCTTATTTAGAACTTGGAACCTTTTTGAACTTGGTATGAGCTAATTGATGTTCGATATTCTTAGAATGTTATTATTATATGCTTTGTAAGTTCCGGTAGAAATTTCAGGAAGATTTAATGAGAAATGATACATAAAATATCGGCCCAAAGCGATAAAATCGCAAAAACTTAAAGTGGACAGATTCTGTATTGCTGACTTGCAGCGCCTTTTCCGTTAGGAAGATGGTAGAACTGGACCTCGAGAAAATAGATTAATCTAAGCTTGTTCTGTCAGATTTCCGAACGTATAAAGTTTGTTATGAGATTCAATACGTACTGTCCTAGGAGGCCAAAACACTATACCTATCTCAAATCTGTCTAGACCAGTGTTCCGACTCGCAGCACCTATTCGGACCACTAAACAGTAGAATCTAACTTTAGACTGAACTGAAACAATGACGCTCCTTCTATTAGATTTCCAGAAATATAAAGTGTGTCTGGTGATTCAAACTGTGCTGTCTTCGGCGGCCAAATCATTGAACCTATGTCAAACCAGCCTGGTTTTATTTTCAGAACTAAGACACCTTTTTCACATAGTAATTTGTAGAATCTGACCTTGGACAAAATAGGAAAGTCGGAGCTTATTGAATTAGCTTTCTGACGATGTAAAGTATGTCAATAGATTCAATCAGGACTGATCTACATGGTTAGTTTACTGTGCATAGGTCTGGTTCAACTGAGTCACTAGACTTGGAAAAAATCCACTAATACCCCAATCTTACCAAATTGGGATGTACCGTGTGATCCATTAATATTTGAACTCATGTATTTAGACCCATGATTAATAGGGTAATTTGATAGACTACTTTTATTGAAATTATATTTAATGCTTCCGCTTAGTTGATAACGTGTGTTATAGTTAATGCCTTAATGGGCTTAAAGGGTAAATATAGTTGACTGGTTCACTCATTAGATTGGATTGACTTTAAGGACAATCTTATTCTCATGTCAGGGTTCGAGTATGGGTCGACCATGGATAATTAGGTTGGATCCGGGTGCCTGATTCAGGGCATGACACAAATACTAATATAGAATCATCGACGTAGTCACCCTACTTTGGTAGAACCCCATATTTAGATGTTATTATTCTTTGTGGTACCAACCTATTCTAAGCATGCATTTAATTAATTAGCTCTTTAGAATCAATTAAAACCCCAAACTAGCAAGCAATAACTTTCCAACATACAATTAGTATTTAATGCAAACCCCAATTTAAGTCACGTATCTAAAAAAATCTTTTAGCAATCAATGTCTAAGATTTATTCAAGCAATTTCCAAGAAAAGATCCTCCTTGTATCGTTAACATTATAAATGTTGACCTACAAATATAGCAAAAATAACTTGGAAAAACTTCAGAACCCCATTTTAATCAAAGTACCATCAAACACTACTGCAGAACCATCAATGTAGTCATGCTATTCTGAACATTATTTTTTTTTTTTATTGTATTGAACTATATTAAGCACGTAATATATCAACTTGTTACAATCAATTTGTGTTAAAAACCAGACAAATAATAACCCCAAAACATATAACTCATACTATCTGTTACTATTTTTAAACCAAAACTTTAATTGACACACGACATTCACCTAGGCACCTATTGGTTGCCTATAAAAAAAAACAAAACGTAGGTACTTAAATGCCTTTCTACGAAGAAAAAAACAAAAAAGGTCATTAATTGCCCCCTTCACTATATATTAAATCAAATATTTTGGTTTCAAAAAGCTTACTAGTCATTGAAAAAAAAAACCTGTTTAAATACTTAATTACTTTCCTTGCCATCATTTTTATTTTTAATACAACCCCTTGATACCTAGTTAATTACTTATTGTGTCATTATTTTCATATTTCCAAAACAACTCCTAAATAACAACTTAATTACTTTCTATGCCATTTCTTCAATGTTTTAGAAAAAAAATCCTTGTTAACTACATATATATTTCAAATGTACAACTTCAGAATTTTGATTTTCTAATTGTGTCTTGAGTTGCCACAATTTATAGGTTTGCCCCCTCCAAACTAATCTTCCAAACTACCTTTTGGGTTGAAACTTTCTTATTTTGGCACTTCTTCCAGAAGGTCCTTACAATCACTCACATGCAACACAAGTGTTGCCTATTAGTATAAATAAAGCAAAGCAACCATCGACGGTTATTTGAAGCCGAATGTAATACCTTGAGAAATCAAGACCATTGGATTGGATTCCTTTAAAACTAGATTCTCGAGATTTAAACCCTTACAAGATAAAAGTAGTAAATTTAATAAAATTTTAATTTAAATAAAGATTTATTCAACGATAAGGTATACAGTTATTAATAATAATTATTGTAAATAAAATTTGTTTGACCGTATAAAGAAAACTTTGGAAAGATATATAAGTAATAAATAAATAAAACCTAATCAAGACTTTTGAAATTTTTTGTAACCTTACTAGACCATTGAGTATTTCTAATTGTGTGAAGACCCAACCGAGCATCCATAGGTGGTCTGACCCGCAATCCCTAGATCAACCAAGATACTCAAGATTGGGATGTGAGAAATAAAAGGTAAATATGAGTTAAACCACATATGTGGATGAAAGTTTGTCTTTTGATCTACTAGATACCTAAAAGTGGAGTTGAATAGGTATTCTTAAAATTGTCGATTAATACTAACACCCTAATTCAATCACTAGCTAGAAAGTTTGATATCGTATAGATTCGCTACTGATTTATGATATTGATTATCACAACCGATTAGATCAAGCATATTTATGTGATATATTGTTTCTTAGTCTTTTGCTATAATCTAAACAAAGTGCAGAATAGTAAATAAATCACTACACACGATTTTATAGTGAAAACCTTAACAAAGAAAAAACCATGGGATCATGTCCAGACAGTGAAATATCACTAATAAAAAAGTTGAGTTATAGAAGTTACATATGCAGCACCGTTTACATACATCATACACCCATCGGCCAACTGCTATTGCATCCACATCCACTAGCTCCACGCGTCGAGTCCACGAGTGCCCTTCCAATCAAGATCCCTTTGTCGTTGTTCAGTTTGGTACACCTCAAACTGACTCTTCGACCGGTACACCCCGATCTTATTCTCACTTGCTGGTCCAGCCCTGAAAGCGAAGGATTCGGTACACCTTGACTCTTCAACATCGATTGAGTCACAGGTTGTACTCTCTGGCTTACTAGGTCAGATACTAAGGATAACCTATGCAAAGGTTTTGATCATAGTTGTCAGTACCTATCATCGCATTTAACTCGCTTTTGTTTTTAAACTTTGCATGCATCAGCTTTCAATTTTCGTTTGAGTCAGTGATAGGGGGAGTGGATAGTTTAGTGTGTTAAAATAAATTATTTTGGATAGGTAGAACTCACATCTTTTGGAGGTGAACCTTATAAGAAAAATGTTTGATTTGTGTGTGTCTAATCAATTGGGATGTTTGGCCAATCGATCGGAGGTGTCCAATCGATTAGTCGGAGAGACCAACCAATCGGACTGACACATTCTAAAAATATCAAATGACGATTATTTCTATTAAAAGCATTTCGCGCGATTTTTTGTCTTCTTTATCCAACTTAGTTTTTTCTCTGATCTTCTTGTCTCAAATCTTATTTTTATCTTTCTAAACCTCAAATTCTTCAATCAAGGGACCTTCTAATTTTTTCCCTCTAGAGAGATCATTGCTCAACTTTTGTGTGTGCATCCTATTCTATGGGTTCATACTCTCCCACAACATGAGCTGCTACCAGAATACAAGTTTCTGAACTTGGTTGCGTTCTTCACCAGTCATACATGTCCTCATGTCAGGAGGATTACCTTGGAGTGTCTACAATTTCTTTATCTGAAGTCTCTCACATCCCATTCAATCTTCTTGCATTTCTTTTTTGATAAATTCTAAGTAATTTGCAAACCATGACTTCACATTTTCCTTGTGCCATTATTATTTTGAGGTTGCTTATAATGGCGGGTGTTTTGATTGAAGACCACGAGGTGACATAGACTCATATGCTTTCACTTGATTGGACTTACCTAATTGAGGACGTTTTCACTTTAAGTTCTTGATTTTTTATATATGATCTACCAAGCTAGATTGATTTTCTTAAGAACACATGGTTTACTTTTGTTCTTAGTGATTTAAAACCCATATGGTTTGATTTACTCATTGTGATTGAGTATTGTTGTTTCAAGAAGAACGAATCATTACAGTTCAGGGATAGACTTGATTATAAAAGGAAATTGGGACTAGACTGATTCAAAGCAAGTTTAAGGATGGACCGAGACTTGGGGACACATTCGGGGATGCATCGAGATATGTTGATCATGTGATCTTTTTCTTACAAAGGCATTTGTGAACTCGTACGTGTTGAGGAAATAAGATGTGGATGCATCAAGCTGCTTGAGTGGTTCAAGTGTATGCTATGGAAATGATATTGCGTGGCTAACTTCATGTTCTCTAGTAACATTGCATATTGATATGTTTCATATTTGAACATTGTCCCATGATTTTTTTGAATAAATGTTTCCACGTAAAAAATCGTGTGTTAATATTCGCTCAAAAATACTTATTTTAAGCCACTATCCTTTTAGTGGTGTCACATTCTCCTAATTAAAACTTTTTTTTTCGTCGACTTTTCAACGTAAGAGTTTCTTCCATTGCGTAGAACATATTCTTTAGACGAAAATTGACTATTCGTATGAAATATACACATTTCTAATAGTCTAATATAAGTCGTTTTAATTAAATCTCATTACGCACTTGTGTTATCACAAGGACACCATTTGGATAATTTTGATATATGGCAGGGCCCACAATTGACCTCCAGAGCCTATGACCAAAGCTAAAGACAATAAACTATTGGTCGAATGCGGACAGAGTCAGAGGATCCAAGACCTAGAGAGATGACTAAGAGAGTATGAGAGTCAAGCCACGAGAAAAGAGACTAAGGAAATTAAAGCCTAAACAACTAACACAAGATGAAGGCTTGTTCGTTGGTGAAGCTTGCAAAAGACCAAGTCAGAGACCAGGGTTCAAGATCCTTTGCCAGCATTTTTCTCTCATTTATCTATATTTTCTCTCTCCCCTCTCTAAACCCTATCGCATTTTAATCTCAACCATCCGATCCTCTCTCCCATCACCATCATTCTATCCTACGGCCCACCTTGGCCAATCATCACTACCCATCTCTCACCAGCATCTTCACCATCCGATCATCCCCGCTCATCCATCCGATCAACCACTAAATTCCCATCATCATACCCATTCACTATGTGACCGCCACACGATCTACAAGATAAACGGTTATCCAATAGAATGTGATTTTAGCATGCATGGGTATTGTGTACATCAAGGGCCTACCAAAATGGATGGTCGAGATCACAAATATATTAGAAATGTTATTTTTCAAAACATAAAGATTTTCTCTTGGATTTAAAAAGATTTGGAAATATATAATTGGTTTTGATTTTAAAAGAAATTTTCTTTTTATAAAAAGAATGTTTACTTTTGCATAAGAGAGTTGACATGTCGTTTTGGAAACTCACAAGCTTGAGACATGTTCAAAATATTTCATTTATAAGAAAAGTCCAAAACTTTGAAGAAAAATGAAATTTTTTACAAAAAGAAATTTTGTCTCTAAAGAAGCTTTCCAAAATACAATAAAATGCGATCTTAAAATTGCAAAGATAGTTTTTGTAATAAAAACATTTCTAAAAAGATGGATGGGTATTAACCCACAAATGTCACTTTCTCCTTATAAAAGGCCAGTCATGGCTTATTCCCCTTAGGTTCCCCTTTAATTCACATCTCTTTCTTACCTTCTCTCCTAACACAAAACAAAAAAAAGGTAAAATAAAAAAAAAAAATTCGGCATCTCTGCCTTCCCTTCTCCATCGAACAGCTCCATCATCTTCTTCTCAACACAGGTCCAAGAACCATGGTTTGCTCTCATCTTCTCCTTCTCTTTCTCTTTCTCTCTCTAATCTCTTCTTTTATTGCTTTCTAGTTAAGTTTTTATTTGTTTTATTTCTTTAAGTATTTTTAATTCAAACATTGTAAGTTACAATTTTTTTTAATAAATGAAGTTTATTTTGGCATTTTATTTTCTGTTATTGCATATTTATTTTCTTTTATTAATGTTGTAGGTAATTATCATCTTATAAAAATGTTTTAAAAATCATTTTCCACCATTCTCATCTCTCCACCATTTTCACCATTTTCTTGCTTGCTTTCTTTAATGTTACTTCTTTAACCCGAGTGTGGATTCGACATCTAACTTATCCTATTCGATCAAGAAATAAATTTTTACAGGATTAAAGAACCAAAAAAATAATGTTGATTTAAGGGCTATCCGTGCCAACGATCGGAAAAACCTTGTTTCATGTGTTGTGGTTGATTGATTAATTTTTGGCACTTTACTCTTATTAGATTAAACTAAACAAATCTATGTGGATATATCCTTGATATATTTTAACTGAGTCAGTTCGGTTGATAAATGTGCAATTAAAATCAATCATATATAGGACTGTAAGCATGTGATTAGAATTTTCAAGATTAGCCTAGTAAAATGTTTTTAGGTTAAAGCATCTAGATTAATTTTTTTAAATTACCTATTCATCCCCTTTAAGTTTGTATCTACTAGATACTGATTTTTCACACCGGATCCTATTAGAACTTCGTAGTTAAGCGTGTTTGGGCGAAACTAGTACTAGGATGGTTGACAACTTTACACTACTATAATAGTTAGGAAGATACACAATTTATGAACACCTACATGTAATTAGAAAGAACGTTGACAACTAATTATGTCTTGAAGAACATGTCATAAAATACATACTCTGAATTAGCATCAATACGTGCCTCGATGATTACATCATCACATTAGCACGCAAGAGACTAAATGTAGATGCTTTAATATGCATATGCTTACATGGATACCACATGAGAAATTTAAAGCCATGTAGAATACCTATAAAGAGGGTAACGATGCATAGTTAACACTTAGGTGACATAAGAGATATAGGATTGGAGGTCGAGAAATAAGTCTGCAGGACATGATTTTGATGTTGTAAGGAGCCGTGAAGGAGCTTTACTGACTTCACCTTTCATTGACATGGTCGGGATATCATCAGTTGAGGATAAGAGAAGAAGATATTCAGAAGACGACGTTTCGGACACGATTAGGGCACTTTGAGTACTAGTGATGCCGTTTGGGTTGACAAATGCTCCAATTGCATTTATGGATCTAATGCATCGAATATTCTGGAAATATATTGATTAGTTTGTTATTGTCTTTATTGATGATATTTTGATTTATTCTAAAACTCAGAAGGATCATGAAGATCATCTGAGAATCACTCTTTAAACTTTGAGAGAGCACAAGCTATATGCTAAATTCAGTAAGTGTGAGTTCTGGTTGAGTGAGGTGAAATTTTTGGGCTACGTGGTGACAAGAGAAGGAATATTAGTAGATCCTACAAAGATCGAAGCAGTGTTGAATTGGCAGAAATCGACGTAGTAATGGAGATTCAGAGTTTCTTAGGAATGGCAGGGTATTGTCGTCAATTTATACATGTATTCTCCAATATAGCTTCAGCATTGACAAAGCTAACTCAGAAAGGAATAAAGTTTGAATGGAATGATGCTTGTGAATCAGCTTTTCAAGAGCTAAAAACACGATTAACCACAGCTCCCATAATATCAGTACCTGCACCGGGAAAGGAATATGTGATTTATACAGATGCATCTCGAATAGGTTTGGGATGTGTGTTGATGTAGAATGGTTGGGTGATTGCTTATGCTTCATGACAATTGAAGATTCACGAGAAGAATTATCCGATGCATGATCTGGAATTACCCGCGATTGTATTTACTTTGAAGATATGGAGACACTAACTGTATGGTGAGAAATTTGAACTTTACTCTGATCATAAGAGTCTTAAATATTTATTCTCTAGAAAGAATTAAATATGCGGCAACGAAGATGGATTGAGTATTTGAAAGACTATGATTTTATACTCCACTATCATCCAGGTAAGGCTAATGTAGTAGCAGATGCACTTAGCCGGAAGAAAGAAGATGTACTACCTTACGCAATGATTCAAGAATGGAAAATTCTGACTGCAGTCACCTCTTATGTTTTTAAAGCTGCAAAAGAAGACTGTGAGCAGAAGAGTTATTTGTGTCAGATGGTGATTCAATCAGAAATGACACAGATAATTATTGATTCACAAAATGTGGCAATCGATAATCTTGAATGCAAGGAAAAAGCTATAGACCCAGGAAATTCAGATTGGACATTACACTCGATGGTGGTATTCGATTTAAGAACAGACTGTGGATCCCAAGAGATGACCATTTGAGAAGATATATACTGGATGAAGCACATAGGTCTCGATATACGATACACCCAGGAGGTAACAAGATGTATCGGGATCTTTGGCAACATTTTTGGTGGTCAGGAATGAAGAAGCATATTGCTCAGTATGTAAAAAGATGTATGACATGTCAGCAAGTTAAAGTTGAGAATGAAAGACCACCCGGTACTCTTCAACTACTTCAGATTCCTCAATGAAAGTGGGATGAGATAACAATGGATTTTGTTCGATTTAAAAATAGACTGTGGATCCCAAGAGATGACCATTTGAGAAGATATATACTGGATGAAACACATAGGTCTCGATATACTATACACCCAGAGGTAACAGGATGTATCGGGATCTTCGACAATATTTTTGGTGGTCAGGAATGAAGAAGCATATTGCTCAATATGTAAAAAGATGTATGATATGTCAGCAAGTTAAAGTTGAGTATAAAAGACCACCCGGTACTCTTCAACTATTTCAGATTCCTCAATGAGAGTGGGATGAGATAACAATGGATTTTGTGTCCAGTTTACCAAAGACAGCTAATGGTATGGACTCTATTTGGGTGATTGTCGATAGACTAACCAAATCTGCTCATTTTCTACCAATTAAGACCACTTATTCTACGGATAAGTTGAGCAGAATATACATCTCAGAGATAATAAATTATATGGAGTCCCTATGTCCATTATATTGGACAGAGATGCGAAGTTCACTTCTATTTTTTGAAAAAGTTTTCAGAATGCATTTGGATCACATCTCAAATACAGTACAACATTCCACCCACAAATAGATGGACAATCAGAAAGGGTAATTTGAATTTTAGAAGATATGCTTCGAGCTTGCGTGCTAGACTTTGGCGGGAATTGGAAGTCACACATTCATTTAGTTGAGTTTGCTTATAATAACAATTACCAGTTCAGTATTGGTATGGCACCGTTTGAAGCTTTATACGGTAGACCTTGCCAATCACAAATGTGTTGGACAGAAGTTGGAGATGCAATAATGATTGGTCCAAAAATAATTGAGGAAATCACAGAAAAGACGAGACTAATCTGAGAAAGATTAAAGACAGAGAGCAGACAAAAGAGTTATGCAGACCGTCGTCGACGTCCACTTGAGCTTGAAGTTGGTGATTACGTTTTTCTGAGAGTTTCTCCAAGAAAAGGAATATCCAGATTTGGACTGAACGGTAAACTGAAACCAAGGTTTGTTGGGCCATTTCCGATCATTGATAAAGTGGGTGTAGTGGCCTACAAATTAGAATTACCAGCACAGTTGGAACAAATTCATAACGTGTTTCATGTGTCAATGCTTTGGAAGTATGAACCAGATCCTTCTCCCATCATCAACTGGCAATCTCTACAGTTAGATGAAAATATTGCCTATCATGAAGGACCAATTCAAATTCTTGATCGACGAGAAAAGAAACTTTGGTCCAAAATCATTCCACTAGTTAAGGTATTATGGAGACATCATAACGTAGAAGAAGCCACTTGGGAAAAAGAATCAGACATGCGAGAATATTATCTTATCTAGAGTTTTTCACTTAAGTGCCAGGTATGTTTTAATTTTGAGGACAAAATTTTTATAAGTTGAGGTGAATGTAATGATCCGAGATAATAAAGGTTGGTCTCTCAGGTCAAAGACCGTTGACTTGATTAAGATTCTAGTCAAAGTTGTCAAAATACAAAAGATAATGTGTTGGTCACAAAATTGAAAATTTTATAAAGAGTTTTGATGAGAAAACGGATTTCACCATTAGACTCAAAAGCATCAAGAAACATAGTTTAGACTGTAAGCATGTTAAAATCTGAGTTTTCTATAAAAAGTTACAAAATTTTGAAAAATACACAAGAAATGAGTCAAAAAGTTGAGATTTTACTCAGAAAACTTTTATAAAAATCTAACCATATGGATAAATAGAGCACTGAAAAACAAGAACATGGACTGTTAGTTCACCGAAATCAGACGTCGATAGGGTCTTAATCAAATGGTTGAAAAATAAAATAGTTATAAATTATAATTAATAACTTAAAATATATATATATATATATATATATATATATAGAATATTGATAAGATTGTACATACGATACACCATAGTACAACCGACAATTCACTTTCCAAACAGTGGACTTGGTGATTTAGGGCTTGTTTGGTACGTGAGAAAAAGAGTTCCGACGACGAATATTTAGCCAGGCGAATATTATCTTGGCAAAATATTTGCTCAGAGCAATATTTAACAATGTTTGGTACGTGTATGAGCTAGCTCACTTCAGCTTACTTCATTTTCTTTCAATTTGAGTGGGTCCCACATATCAAAGTAAGTCAAAAATAGGCTGGGCGAGTGCGGGAACCACATATTATGTCAAAGAAAAAAAAATTTATTTTTATCTTTTTTATATATTAAAAAATTTATTTTTATTGAAAATAGTGATTTTCCGGCGAGAAAATAAAATTTTCTCACCAAGGCATAATCGGCGTGAAAATATTTTCATAGGGGGGGGGGTGATCAAATGTTTTCCCGCCGCGGAGGGCAAATATGAGGGCCTGGCTAAATATTTGCCGAGGGCGAGTGGCTGCCAAACGCAGCCGGGCGAATATTTGCTCGGCCAAATATGTTATTTGCCCGCTGCGGAGCGTTACCAAACAGGCCCTTATATGTTAAAATTGATAAAAATTCAAATGAATTAAAAGAAAATTTTTAACAAAACTCTCATAAAAAAAATTTAAATAAAGGAGAAAGAACAAGAAAAAAAGCAAAAGAGATAAGGAAAACACATATTCAGTAGGTAGGTGGTTTGGACTTAAATTCTCTTTTATTTCTTATTTATTTTACTATGATGCTTGAATTTATTACTGTTAAAAGAATAGAATTTGAACCATTATACTCTTATTAAGAAAATTTTCTACTAAGTTTTTTTGATAAATATCCACATGTTTGAATTGAAATTCGAATTTTTATTGTGGATAATTGTATGTTTTAGTTGCTATTTCTTTTAAAATTTGTTATCATTATCAATTTGTTGAAAAATAATTTACACAATTTCGAATTAATTGGTTGTAGAACCGAAGATTAGAGGAGAATCTTAAACATTTTTTTATTATTTTCAAACCCTCTTTTACATGAATCGATTTGTAGCTCTATAGAATTTAAAATTTCAAATCTAAACCAAGGTTTAAAGGAGGCCATTTTAACGGTTAAACGGACTAGGAGTGTTACCGTTTAAACAATTAAAACGGATTAAGGGGCAAAAATGGAAAAAAAACAAAAAAAATGGAATTTAATAGGTTTTAATGAAAAAAATGAAAAAAATGGTGTTGAAATTCAAATTTTAAATTTGAAAATAAAAAAAAAATGGAATTTAACGAAAATTTAATGGAATTAAATGGATTTAACAGCCATTTTTTTCACAATTTTTCTTCAAAATTTAACGGTTGTTTAAACGGTTTTAACGGAAACGGGCTTGGGGCGTTACCATTTAAACGGCCGTTAAAACCATTTAAACGGCCATTTTTAAAACCATGATCTAAACCATTGTTTTAGACTCCTCATATACTAAAGAGAAATGTACTAGAAAACCATGAAGATTCGAGAGGTATTGATGGCTTAAAAAGCATGGTTTCCGGATTGTTATAGTCCGGGTTTATCCACGTTTTAGGTTCAAATTTGATGGGCAAAACATCCATTGATCTTAATAAAAATAGCGATAGAAGTTAGAGGAGTGTTGGTGGGAATTTTAGGTGAAATTTGGACATTGCCAATATTGGATCCCATGTTTGCTGGTCCATACGTTAATGGGGGTTGTCTTCTCAACCTCTATTAATGGAAAATAGAGAAGAAGAATAAAAAAATAAAAAATAGAAATGGGCCTTCGACTAAAGCCCATTAACTTCCAATAATATAGAAAGCCCATTAGGGCCATTGGAACAAAATATAACAATAAAAAAATGAGAAAAAATAAAAAAATGAACATTTTCGATTTTTAAATAACGTTTTTTTATTGGTAGGAAAATATTTTCCATTAACACTCTAAATTTTAAAATCGCGATATCTCGAGTTATACAACTCGGAATCAAGCAATTCTTGAGTCGATTTCACACAATTTTTTGAATAGAATCTAAATCTAAAATAAAATAATAAAAATAAAATTATAAAATAATCTTATTAAATAATTAATGATTAATTATTATAGGTAATAAACTAATTAGAAGAGATTTTGGTCATTTTGTTTATAAGGACAAAATAGTCCTTTATATATTAAATTTTTTATTATATATATGTTATTTTATAATAGTAGTCTGTCGATTTTTTCAACCTTATTCGTTTTGATGAATTCTCGGGTTTTGTTCATCTCACTGACGAATTTTCAAGAGGGAAATTTCTAAAATTAAAAGTTTTGGGGGAAAATATTTTTATCGAAAGAATTATCTTTTATTTCATTTAATGAAAAAAAGAGTGATTGTACGTGAGTTTATTCGGATTATAGCTGATATGGGATGGATGATCCCAGTGATTGGTATATAGTGCTTGAATCCCCCACTAAAGGCGGTGGAGTGGTTAGACCGGCCTAGACCTAGAGTCGATTAGGAGACAAACCATGTGTATGTGTGGATCTGGGTGGTTGGCCTGGATATGTCACATGAGCTTCAATGCGAACATTCCGTATTGAGGGATGTTGTCCCATATTTAGTCGGATACATATACGATGTGACTGTCACATGAGCTACAATGCGAAATAAATCCATACTGAGGGAGGTTGTCCCCTATTCAGATGGATACATATACGATGTGACGGGGGTAATTTAGTACACATACATGTATGTAATAGTTTATTTTTTTGAAAAGAAAGATAATTATTTTAATTAAAAATCTTTAAGTATTATTTATATTATATGATATATCACGAGATGATCTGAGAAAGAATCTGTTGAACTCCTGTAAAAGTAGTTCGATGCTATTTTCCGAAGGCGATGAATTGTTCTAAGATATGAATAATGATTTTTGTCTCTTAGGTGGTGTGGGCTATCTTTGGACTTAAATCATTATTCAAATCTAAAAAGTTCAAGTTCTCTTTTCTTGATTATCATCTTTGTAGTGGTATGTCTTGGAGTCTAGATCTGAAAGAGATTTACATGGTATGCCTCGATGAGGCAATAGACGCGAGAGGTACAGTTTGTCTGTCCCTAGATAGTTTAAGGATCTTGAAATGTCTGTAGATGTCGAACGATTGATCATCGTTGTGTGTTTGACCTGTGTATTCAGTGTCGTGGTCAAATGCCCTCTCTTGAGCCTAAATTCACGGGCTTGTAGTGTGCTCCTCACGCACAGCGCCAACTCTCCGTCCGACCGCAAATCATGATATCAGCAATGGGGTTCCACACTGGTTAAGTATTGGAACAAGAGATATTTGCTAGACTAGGGCTGATACTAGTCGTGACATCTTCACTCTAAGATGAATAGACTACCCGACTTGTGTGTTATTAGTTGATGATGGATGGGATGTAGGCATATATGAATACTGTTTAAATTTTTAGTTCTATTAGTAAATTTTAAATTCTATCAATTATTGTCAGTTGAAATTATTTAGTTGATTTCTATTTCGATCGATAAATGAAATTTGTAAAATTGCATTTTTATTTCCACTACTTGTAAATAATTATGTATATATAGTTTTTCACTTTATTATCCTGCTGGCCAACCTTAGTGGTTGCTTATAGTTTATTTACTATTTTTAGCTTCTGGGTAGCCATCAGTTGAGGATGCAATGCAGTTCGTTGGAGACGAAGCTGTCTACTACTTTTGTTGATCTATCTAAAGTGAGGGAGAGAGTAAGATAATTAAATCTTGAGACAGTTGTATGTTTGTATATGCTGTTCAATGCTTTCTCGTTTCATCATATATAATTTTATTTTATTTCAGTTGTACTTTTATCAGTCAGTTTATATATATATATATATATATATATATATATATATATATATATATATATATATATATATACTTTTTATATTTATGTCAAATAACATGTTCATATTATGGAACAATATTATAAGAGCGACTATAATAAAGAAGATAACAGATGTTTCCGCACATAACTCTGATATATAGTTTGATAAAATTAATAAATGAATTGACCTAGAAATTTAGATATAATCATCGTGCCTCGAGATACGACTCATGATCTGTCGTTATCTTGGATCGAGTTTTGGAGCGCGACAGTCTCCTAGACTACATTTCTCCCTTCACCAGACATATGTCACTTGCCTTATCCTCCAAGACCTACAACTACATTTGAGTCACATGGTATACTCTTAGAGATCGTTGATCGTATGGATGTTTTGTCCTAGCCTTATACGGACCTACAAACCAAAAGTTGATAAGTATACTCTTTGTATTGTCGATTCCAGTACAACCTTGGGTATTTATGTAACCTCCATTGGTCGATTGCCATGGACTTTGGAAAGCGCATCTCAAGATTCCAAGAATGGCTATGAGGAGATCCTTGATACATATCGAGGATTAAAGAATCAAGGACTTGAAGAAACTCTTTGGAAGTCCACTTGGCCAAAAACATAACCCACACAACCTATCGTATGAAAACCCCACTGAAAGAGCCCAAAGTGTGGAAAATACTTATAGGGGGTGACCGGGCTTAAAAGAAGGGGCTACCGGAAGCAAATAGACCCTCGGTCAACTAGTCTGGTAGGACACGGCGCCTATTCAGTCTGGACGACCGATCTCACTGAGACTTCAATTTGCGAGCGCGCTTCTCCTCCCCATTCCACTATAAATACCCCTCCCCCTTACCTTCTTACTTACCAATTTACTTTGCTATCGCTTTAGTTCTTCACATCCAAGTGATTTGATCTTTGCTACCTTGCCTTCGTGCTTGCTTCGGTGTTCTTACTTAGGTGTTCTAGCCTTGCTCGACTTGTGGGAGATATGCTTCGGTGCTTAGTACTCTTCATGTGAGAGCGATTCGGTAATTGGTCCAGGTGGCGGTTCTGCGCAATGCCTTTGATTAAGATTCAACAACATCGAAGCTCCGTTCCTCGTCAATCTTGGTTGAGAAGTACCTTGGTTGTTAGCAAAAGAGTTTTCATAAAAAAACTCTCATGATTGTCAAATCATCTTTTATACTTTCGTGTTGCTCAAGTCAAGTAAGATCCTAACTGAGTGGGAGTTCGGTTGCGACCATACTCCACTAATATCGATTGCGATCGAAACATGGTCCTTTACCCTATTCAATATTGTAATTGTGTATAAATATTAATTAAAAATGTGCTAAGATCAGTGGAACTATTTGGAGAGTAGACGTAGGTACTGATACACCTAACACTTGTGCATACGTTTAATCACCTAAGTGAGATCTTTTCCTTGATATGGCTATGAGAGAAGAGGACAACTCAAGACAAAGCTCCAAGTCCGGATAGATTCACTATGGCATTTTTCAAGTTTGCTGGGAGATTATAAAACCAGACCTAGTGAGAGTGTTCGAGGACCTCCACTCAAATAAAAACCTGGATTTTGGGTGCAACCAAACATTTATTGTGCTAATCCCCAAAACTAGAGGCGTAGAGCCATCTCAGATTTTACGCCCATCAGTCTAGTAGGGATCATTTGCAAAATTGTGGCCAAGGTCCTAGCCTCCCGATTTGAGGAGGTAAGAAGTGAGGTTATCTCAGGTGAACAAGGAGCTTTTGTAAGGGGCATACAAATATTGGATGAGGTGCTTATAGCCAATGAGTGCATTGACTCGAGGCGTCGCCTTGGTATACTTGGCGTTGTGTGCAAGATTGATCTGGAAAAGGCATACGATCATGTAAATTGGGATTTTCTGGACTACATGTTGGGAATAATTGGAGAGAGTGAATGAGGAAGTGTGTCAGATCCCCACGTTTCTCAGTGTTAATCAATGGCTCCCCCTGTGTATATTTTAAGGGGGCTCAAGGCCTAAGACAAGGTGATCCATTGCCTCCCTTTCTATTCATCATAGTAGCAGAAGTTCAGGGGGAGAATGATTTCGATAGGGGTTTCACGATGAGAGTTGTCATGTTTTAGGGCAGGACTAAGAGGCGTGGAGATTTCTCACCTCCAGTTTGCAGATGACATGCTAGTTTTCTCCTCAGGGTCAAGGAGGCATATGGATTTTCTTAAGAGTCTTATTTGCTGTTTTGAAGCATGTTCAAGTCTGAAATCAATTTTAGAAAAAGCAAGATCATGAATGTTGGGGAGGTTGGAGATTTCCAGGAGCTAGCTAGGATTTTAGACTGTTCCTCTGAGTCTCTGCCATCATCTTATCTTGGCCTGCCTCTAGGTGCCCCATACAGAGCAAAGGCAATTTGGGACCTGGTGGTTGAGTAAGTTTGTAGGCTTGGCAGGATGGAAAGGAAAGATGGTTCTAATTAAAAGAACAATGTCCAGCATTCTTGTTTACTTTCTATCTCTCTTTACTATCCCAGCAAGTGTTGAGAAAGTCCTTGAGTGACTTATGAGAAATTTCTTATGGAACGATAAAGAAGAGGCCTTTCGGTATCATCTGGTGAAGTGGAGGCAAATCTGTCTACCAAAGAAAGAAGGGGGCCTGGGCATTAGAAGGATTGGTTGTATGAACGCCGCTCTTCTAGCCAAATGGATATGGAGATTTGGGAAGGAGAGAAAATCTTTGGTGCAGAATCGTTGCTGACAAGTTTGGAGAAGAGCCAGGGGATTGGGTATCAAAAGGCTCCACATTGTCCTATGGGTGTGGAGTTTGGAAAGGGATCCTTAAGATTAAGGATAACATCTTAGAGGGTTGTAGACCGGTGTTAGGTGATGGGTCTAGGATTAGATTCTAGGAGGACACTTGGTGTGATGACACCTACCTTAAGGAGATTTACCAACGATTGCATTCTTTGTCACAACGGAAAGGGTAGTTCATTGTTTCTTTTTGGAATGAGCATAGCCAAGATGAACCCTAGGACTTGGATCTCAGGAGAAATCTCTTTGTTTGGGAAAGAGAACAACTAGCAAGTCTAATGGACCTTTTACAGCTATACACAGTCACCACTGAGGAGGAAGATCAGCTTTCTTGGATCCACTCTAAAATCGGGAAGCTTCTTTGTGAGCTCCTATTACGATCTTTTGTCCCGATCCCATTCTTCTCTGTTGTACCATTGCGCCAACATTTGGAAAGCCAAAGTGTCATCGAAAATCAAATTCTTTGCCTGGACCTCATCCTTAAACAAAATTCTCAGCATAGAAAATTTGATTGCCAAGAAGTGGATTCTGGTAAATTTTGTGTTATGTGCAACTCAAATGGAGAGAATACTGATCATCTTATGTTGCATTATGAGTTTGCTAGACATATTTTGGTATACTTTCTAAACATAGTGGGGCTCTCGTGGGTCATGCCAGAGTTTGTTGGGGATGTGTTGGGAGGATGGCCCAAGGTTGCTCTATCTACCAGAAGGAAGTTAATATGGAGGATGGTGCCGTTTGTAGTTATTTGGGAGTTTGGTGGGAGAGGAACATGATGGTATTTAGGGGGGAGGAGAATACAGTTCAAGATACCATTTTTAGTATAAAAGCTTTCCTCTTTAGCTGGGGGAGCATACGCACTCAGATCTAAGATGCACCTTCTTTAGTGATTTTGTTTTCGGGTTTGAGTATGTATTGACTAGATAGTAGCTAGTGAGACTTGTTGTTTTGCTTTTTTTGTTTTTCTCTTTGTACTTCGAGATCTACTCGATGTCTGCTTTTAATGCATTTTGGATTTATAAAAAAAAAGAGGGCAACTCTGTTTCTTGACCACCCTTGTTTGATGGATCAAACTATGCTTACTAGAAGGCTAGGATGAGCATCTTCTTAAAACCCTTGATCGGAGAGTTTGGGAGACCATTGAAGTGGGTTGGAATTGGCCCATGGAAACTGTCATTGTTGGTGAAGTCACCACTGTAAATTTAAAAAATAAATCTGTTTGGACTGTTTTGGATAGAGATACATATAATGTCAACAATAGGGCTCTAAATGCCATTTATTACTCTTTATCTCCTGATGAATTTAAAAGAATAATTACTTGTAAAACTGCTAAACAAGTCTAGGAATATCTTAGAAACTATACACGTAGGAACCAATGCTGTAAAAATCTTAAAACTATAAATGCTCAGTACACAGTTTGAATTAATTAGAATGGATGACGATGAAACCTTTACTTATTTTTGCACCAAACTTAGTGACATTGTTAACTCCATGTGGGGCCTAAGAGAAGAAATCCCTGAACCAATAATTGTTACAAAAATTTTAAGATCTCCTCTCAATAGATTTCATCCCAAATTAACAATAATAGAAGAAAGTAAGGATTATAAAACTAGAAGAACTGATAGGATCTATCCAAACCTTCGAACTAAAGCTACAACTTATAAAAAGAAAAGGAATTACACTAAAAACTTCTAGTAAAGACATTGACTTAGAAGAATCCACTGACTTAGATGAAGAAGTAGCTTAGGGGCCATTTGGCAAACACAAAATAAGTCACTTTTTTTGCTTTTAAAATAAAAAAAGATAAAAAGTTTGTTTGGGTACCATTAACGAAGTTGATTTTTTTAAGTCAAAAACTTGATTTTTGTCCAAGCAAATTTTTTTTTGCTTTTGATTCTTATGGAAGTTGAAGCAAAAAAAATTGGTGGGTCGCACGCGTTATAAACTTAAGTGAATGTTTAAAAATATCAATCATCAATGAAAGTAACGAAATAACGAGAGCCACCAAGGGAGGAAACCTGGGCTGGTCCCCACACATCAGTGTGAACCAGTTCTAGCCGTTCCAACTTTGGAGTTCTTCCAGCCTTTGAGAAACTGACATTTCTTTGCTTTCCATAGATGTAATCTTCACAAAAATTCAGATCTATAGACTTAAGCCCAGGTAACTTTCCTTTAGAAAGTAACACCTTCTTCCCCTTCTCGCTCATATACCCGAGCCTGCGATGCCACGTGCTCGTGTCCACCTCTGATGATGCAATTGCAATGGCACTGTTAGAACCAGAAGTCACATAAAGTGTGCCTTCTATCTTTTCACAAATCACTGGTGAAAGTTGCCATGTATCCCAAATTCGCAAGCTGGCCAATCGATATCAGATTTTTTTTAGACTAGGCACATGCCTAACATCTTTCAACTTCAGCACTGTTTTGTTTGACAGATTTATCTGTACATCACCCTTTCCAACAAGATTGCAGGGTTCATCATCGCCTAAATAGACTTTTCCACAGTCACCCTGCACATAGTTATGAAGAGTATCCCTATGCGAAGTAACATGAAAGGATGCACCAGAATCTACTACCCAAGATTCATACCGATTATCACAGGATAAAATTAACGCATCATAAACATTTTCATCAGAAATATTTACCAAATCTTTACTTCCTTGATGGTCGGTCTCTGACTGCTTCTTTAGAGCTCTACAATCTCTTTTTATGTGCCCCTTTTTGCTACAATTCCAACAACCGCTATCTCCCTTCACAAAAGGGGTTCTGGATTTGCTGGTTCTTGATTTTGATCGACTGTTGCTTTTGCCTCCTCTACTCGTCTTCTTTCATCTTTCTTCAACACTCAGAGCATTCCCTGATGTTTCTCTCAAAGAACCCGAGGATCGTCTGCGATCTTCCTCACTTAGGATTACGCTTGCGACATCATCGTACTTTAGCGTTCCTATTCCCGAAGAGTTGCTCACTACCATTACCAGACTATCCCAACTGTCTGGTAACCCTGATAAAATTAGAAGAGCCCTGACTTCATCTTCAAAGTTGATGCCAACGGATTCCAACTGGGCTGTAATCGTGTTGAATTTGTTAAGATGTGTAAGCACACTGCCATCATCAGCCATCTTCATGTTGAACAATCTCTTCATTAGAAAAATCTTATTTGAGGCAGAGGGTTTTTCATACATCTTCGAAAGAGCGTCCATCAAACCTTGTGTCGTTTTCTCCTTCGAGATATTAAAGGCTACAGATGCAGCAAGACTAAGCTGCACTGTACCTAGAGCTTTTTTTGTCGAGTAGCTCCCACTCATCATCGGTCATCTTCTTTGGCTTTTTTGATTTTTTCCCAAAAGGAAGAAACATGTCCTTCTGATAGAGGTAGTCCTCCATCTGCATATTCCAGAATTCGAAGTTCGCACCATTGAACTTCTCAATCCTCACATTTCCTTCTTCTGCCATCGATCTTCTCTAGCCCAAGGCTCCGATACCAGTTGTTGGGAAGAAAGAATAATAAACGAACAATAAAACAAAGATGCAAACAAACCACAACACAAATTTACGTGGTTCCCTCTAGATTGAGTTACGTCCATGGATCCACACCAATTCCACTATTCTCTAGGGCAAAAAAGAATACACACAGTACAAGATTAGAATACTCACCTGTCACCAACAGGGGTATATATAACCCCAAGAAGAAATTAGGGTTTTCGTATATCTAAGTGAGAATTATGGAAATGCCCCCAGAAAAAAGTCCTCTCGCGGAATTGTGCCTTCATGTACAGTGCTTCAAGCATCATCGGTCTCTACATAACACAACACATGGGTGACCCGTACCAGAAATCCTGACATGATTCTGAAAGCCTAATTAATTTCTATATTCTAGTCCAATGAATTCAGTTCTAACCTAGTGGACTCAATCCTTCAATTCTTTTATGAATCTAATTTAAGGTTTTAGCTAAGATTAATTATTTTCTAATGCAGAAGTATATTAATTCTTTAATTTAATTGTGATATTATATTCAATTATGAATTTCTTTAGTCTAAAGTTGGTATATCTTATGTTTCGTGTGTTCATAATTAATTCCAATGTGATAGGTAATGTGACAACGCATTTAATTAGGTCTTTTCAATTTATGTAATTTAGGCCTATCTATGATGAATCGGATATACAAATCTATGCCAATTAAATCAACGGTCATCATCTATCATAAAAGATTTTAGTGAAATTATCCTCCGATTTTGTAATCAATCTAGTCCATCATTTTTCTATATCGTTTCCTTTTTAAGTCAAAAATTTGTCGGTCTAGGTCAATTTATGGCTGATTTCTACATGTGTCAATTTAAGGTATTAAATCTGAACTTTTACAACACGTTTAACTTTATAAAAAATTTAATTCTAACATGCTATTAAGAATAAAACCACCCAAATAATCAAATAAAACGATAATCATTCAAGAAAATTAATCAAATGGTTACATCTTCGAAATGACCTAAATGTCACTCTTTTAATGAAAAGTAAAATAAACTAAAGTTCATAAATCGAAAGAATGATGTCTAAACATCCTCCGAGTCATCTTCTCGAGACACGAATCCCTCATCCCTTGCCTCGACCTCGAACTCATCCTCCCAAGCTTCTTCCTCCTCGGTTGCTTCTTCCTCTACAAAGTCTAGGTACCGACAAATGTTGTGAGTTAAAGCCCAATAAAAAACTACAGTATACCACTTATACAAGATATAAATTTGACATTTTCATACATCTCACGCTAACATCACATTCATACACATATGAGATATCATATGGTAACAAACATGACATAAACAAACAAAAAGGATAAAAAACACATATGCCTTAATTACTCTACAACCCACTTGCTGGGTCTCCTTCTCTTTCCCACACCAGGAGCAGCTCGTAATCTACCTTCTGCAAGGGGTACATTTGGTGCTTTTCATTTGGTACATATGATGAATCGGATATACAAATCTATGCCAATTAAATCAACGGTCATCATCTATCATAAAAGATTTTAGTGAAATTATCCTCCGATTTTGTAATCAATCTAGTCCATCATTTTTCTATATCGTTTCCTTTTTAAGTCAAAAATTTGTCGGTCTAGGTCAATTTATGGCTGATTTCTACATGTGTCAATTTAAGGTATTAAATCTGAACTTTTACAACACGTTTAACTTTATAAAAAATTTAATTCTAACATGCTATTAAGAATAAAACCACCCAAATAATCAAATAAAACGATAATCATTCAAGAAAATTAATCAAATGGTTACATCTTCGAAATGACCTAAATGTCACTCTTTTAATGAAAAGTAAAATAAACTAAAGTTCATAAATCGAAAGAATGATGTCTAAACATCCTCCGAGTCATCTTCTCGAGACACGAATCCCTCATCCCTTGCCTCGACCTCGAACTCATCCTCCCAAGCTTCTTCCTCCTCGGTTGCTTCTTCCTCTACAAAGTCTAGGTACCGACAAATGTTGTGAGTTAAAGCCCAATAAAAAACTACAGTATACCACTTATACAAGATATAAATTTGACATTTTCATACATCTCACGCTAACATCACATTCATACACATATGAGATATCATATGGTAACAAACATGACATAAACAAACAAAAAGGATAAAAAACACATATGCCTTAATTACTCTACAACCCACTTGCTGGGTCTCCTTCTCTTTCCCACACCAGGAGCAGCTCGTAATCTACCTTCTGCAAGGGGTACATTAGGTGCTTTTCACCCAAAGCTCCAAGGCTTTCTTGCTTAAAATAAATTGTACTTTAATTGAACTAAAATGATGTACTTTTCCACCATATCTGAATGGGAGGAAACTATTTGAAAGTAGGGTTTTTCCGCGTCGTTGGTTACGGAAACCCTAATTCCAACAAGATTTGTAATTTGATCCAAATTTTAATCCTGTAAAATATGAGCTTTTGTATAGGGATTCGTGTCGGATGTCGATCCGCACTCGGGATTAGTCGGATTAGCGCGAATAAGAACAAAAATTGACGGACCATCACAAGAAATAATAAATAAAAACAAACTTCATCATTCAATGATCAAAATGTTTATTACAATGCTTGAATCGAAAATAACATAAAATAAGATAAACTAAAAAGTAATTTTAAGGAAGAAAATTCTAGAGAGAGTTAGAGAGAGAAAATGAAGTGGAGGGAGATCTCTAGAGAGAGAAAAAGAGATTTAGAGAGAAATATGTAGAGAGAGAAACCTATCTAGAGAGAGAATAGAGGATTCACCTTGGACTTACCCGGATCGGCCCGAAGAGTTCGGCCATGTTGGCATTGAAGTTTGACCATGAATGGCCAAAGTAGTGAAGAAGATGCCCATGAAGAAGTTGCTGGTTTGACCAATAATGGAGGAAGGAGATGCCGTCCAAGAGAAGAGTATGGTGAACTATGGATGGCTCAGCGAGGCAGGGGGTAGACCATCTACAACAAGTTGCAGACGGTGGTGGTGGCTGAAGGAGGCGGAGCAAACCGCCCTAAGGAGAGCACCTCCGGCTTCCTCTTCCTCCTCCTTTTCTTCTCCTCTTCTTTTTCTATATTTTTTTTCTTTTTGTTTTTGTTAAGAGAAAGTGGATGGACGGTGGATAGGAGAGGGGAGAGTTGCAGAGACGGATGCGTGGTGGCTGTTGGAAGAACAGCCACCGTGGAGATCTGGAGAAGGTGGTGGAGCAGTGGCTATGGGTGGAGAAGATGGTGACGCTTGAGCGTGGATGCACACATGGTGGAGAGAACCGCTGGTGTGCAACGGCTTGGCAGCAAGTTTTTCTTGTTGGTTCGACCAGTAAACCAGCAAGAAAGATGGCTAGAAGGGAGAGAAGGCATTAGAGAGAGGGTTTGATGGCTGTGGTGGAGGCGCTGGCTGCGCCAGCGTCAATGGAGGTCGCTTGAGCGTGGATGAAGTGCTGGGTGGTAGAGGAGGAGCAAGGGCGTTCGGTGGTTGTAAACGGAGGTGGCAGCGCAGGGGATGGGGCAGCAGGCAGTGCTGTTTTCTGGCAGTAAGCAGTAGCAGCTAGCGGCCGGAGTTGCAGGCCTGCAACTTCGGTGGGAGAAGACCAAGAAGAAGAAGAAGGCGGTGAGAATGGAGGCAGCAGGTTATCTTCCGATGGTGATGGTGTTGCAGGCAGCCAGCCGTGGTGGAGACGCCTGAAACAGCAAGCGAGGAAGAAGAAGAAGAAGAAGAAAAACGGCCGGAGTTGCAAACCTGCAACTCCGGCGAAGGATGGGGAAGAGAACGAAGAAGAAAGGAGGAAAAAGAGGAGAAGGAAGTGGCGGGGAAGAAGGGAAAGGATAGGGGGAAAGAGAGGAGGAGAGGGGAGAGGGATTAGGGTTCAAACGAACCCTTCTCCTTCCCCTTTTAAAGCTCCCTATTTCCTTTAATGGAAATAGGGATTTTTTGAAAATAAAAAATAAGAAAAACAAATATATATATATATATATATATTTTAAGTAAAACGCTACTTTTCTTTGGGGAATTTCCCCATTTAGTGGACCCCCCATTTTTTAAAATTTAATTAAAATTATTTTGAAATTCTCGGGGTCCACTAACTGGTCGGACAGCGGGTCGATGATGATGGGCCCGGCTACTGGCCCACATGGATTGATGATGTCCATCGTCTCACAAGATGATGTGATAGACAATCCGATGGCGATCGGATGGATGGTGACTTGATTGGGACCCAGATTGGTAGATCGACGGATCTAGAGAGATCCAACGGTCCGGTGGAAGATCCAACGGTCCGATTGAAGATCCAACGGTCAGAAAGCTAAGGGAGATGAGACAGAGCCAATGGGCAGGAGTTCTGGGGTTAGGTCAGTAGATTCGTGGACCGAGAGATGAAGAGAGAGAGAATAAGGAGAGATGAGAGAGAAAATATCAGAAAATGGAGATAAAAGTATTGGCAGAGGGTCTGGAACCCTGGTCTTCACTGTGACTATCCTCACGCTTCTCTAGTAGAGTAGACTATCATTCTTTGCTGACTCATGTGGCTTTAAACGCTTTGATCCGTCTCTTGGTCATTGGCTCTTCTACTCTCTTCGTTCTTTGGGCCAGCTTTTTGGTCATCTTATTCAGCCCATATTTGGCCCATATCTTCTAGTCATAGCATGTGGGCTCTTTAAGCTTTGATAATGGGCTTTCCTGATTGATGTGGGCTCGCAAGTCTCGAGAATTGTCCCATCGGGGTTTTCTGCGACAGAAGAAGCGCGTAATGAGACTTTATCAGAATGACTCAATGTCTAGACTTCCAAAAATGTGTTTAATGCATGCAAATATACCATTTCGTCCAGAAAAGTGTATTCTACGCAACAAAAGAGACTCTTACGTAGAAAAGTAGATAAATAGAGCATTTTAACGTAGGAGAGTGTGAAAACGCTTAGAAGATAACAGTGGAAAATACGCACTTTTAAGCGAATATCACAACCCCCAACCAGCATATTGCCAATCCTTGGCAATTAGTGCAAACTAAATGAGCTTAAAAGGGCTCTGTACATGCTGCACACTTTTTCATATTAGCTCCGAGAAAACACCGTTTGTCAAATCATTGAATGGATGCAAAAACAGTTACATGCTAGCGAAGAGTTGGAAAGTTTTGGCAAGACTACAGACTGATAATCATAACCCAGAATAGTCAGACTCTGCGTGTGTGTGTGCTCAACATTCTCATCATCCGACAGTAAAGATTTCCAGATCACCTCTAAGTTTTTATGCATCGACCTCAAATCTCACATGTTTAGCACTTAGAATAGAATCACACAAGAAGGGTTTTCTTCTTTTCTCTCAATTTATACGTGAGGAGATGTGTTGATATATGAAAGCAAAGATCTCACATATGTATTTTTTAATGGAAGGACATCTTCAACAGAAGAAGATCTCATGATTGGAATACCACTTCACTCGGGAACGTCAGATCAAACTCCATAGCTTCTCCTTCTCCAATCTCCACATTTTATGATCGTGCTACCCTAGAATCAAGTAGGACTTTTCTGGGTTATAATGAGGCTTAGGTCCGGTGTAAAAAAATAAAAGGATACAGGATTTCAAAGATCTTGAGAGGATATCTCTATTTTCTTGTATTTTTCCTGCGGCGTAACACCATTATCTGGTTCTTTTTCCTTTTTTTCGTATTTTTCTCTTTTTCATGATATTTCTGAGACTGCTCAATTTCTTTTCAACTCTTTTTCATACTTTCTTTCCATATTTTATTTTCAGCTTGAACCACTTTCTTTTTCTTTTGATTTTTCTTCTTTACTTTTCTTTTCACGGTACACCCACATCAGTTATTCTTTATCCTTATCAAAAGTAGGGTAGCTAGTAACACTTCGTAGCTGAACTGGGTTTTTGGTTAATGGGCTTAGCAAGAAAAGGCTTTTATAGAAAGGTTCAAAGGGTTTCTAGTGAAGTATAATTCAGGTGAGTAAAAAGGCTGAATGGTTCAGAAAAAATGACCTAAATCATTTTCTAGGGTTTGCACTATCATGTATACTGTCTTGACTGGATACAGAAAAGGTTCTGTCGTAGTAATCCAATGTTGATGTCGTTCCGAGTTTTATGATTGAAGCAAAGGATAATGAGATCTCTCAACGAATATTGCAGGCATGAAGAATAGTGAGTCATCTTGTGACTCAGAATTATTTTATAACCCTCTGAATTGATTAAAGGCTCGAAAGCTCACTGGGTTAGGTCTCCACAATTATTCTCACAGGATCTCCAGAATTTCTAAACTTAGGATGACTCTGATATTGATAGTGTACAATTCTGCCGAATATGAGTTTTTCTGAGTTTTCAAACCTGCTGTAGTCACGCTTGACTTGACTCAAAGCTAACCTTAAACAAAAATTGACATCCTCAATACTGACTTAACGGAGGTTTTCAGCTAATCAAAGTCAGGGTATTTGACACATTTTTGAAATTCTAGAAAACTTTTGGAGAACATTGGAAATCACCCCAAAAACAAATTTTTATTTTTATTTTTTTTTATTTTATCAAAATGAAGACATGAGTTTTGGTAAATACCCACCCCCAACCAAAATATAGCACCGTCCTCGGTGCTCATGACTGGGACATAAAATGATGAAAAATCAGTGATGATGATGCAAAGGTTCAGGGAGGATGTTATCAAGTCGGCAGAAACTCGACAGTGTGTGATACCTGATGCTCGGAAGAATGAATGTACCTGCATTTCCAAAGATATAATGATTATAACAAATGCATGAGACTCATGTACTCTAGGAATACCGGAATTGCCTTTCCGAAAGCGCTAAGTTTTACGTCTTCAGCCAGACATGACGGGGGTATATCAAGTACCCCCAACCAGGTTGAAACTTAAGGAGACTAAGTGAATCTGCAGTCTTCCAAACACCTAAGGTGGAGCAAAAACTACTATCCTATCCCTCGTCGAGGTATACCTGTGTAGAACAGGTCTTTCTCAGTGTAGACTGAGAGAAGGGCATTGAGCTCTCTGAGCAGCCCGGCAAAAGCACAGAGTTGATCTGGGAGGGATCGAAGCTTCTCAGTAAAGATTGAGAGGAGAGTAGGAGTGGGTTCTCTGACCGTGGTTAGCAGAGCCGCAAACTCATTGAGTTTTGCGGGAATGTATCTGAATGGAGCAGACTCCGGTAGATCAATAATACCAAAAATGTTGGACTCCGAGATGAAGTCAGACTCACAGTGTGCATGACACTTAGATAATTTATCTTCGGGAGAGTCCTGAATTAGACTCTCTACGGCACACGGGTCAACGATAATATTGACGTAGGGTGACGGGTGAAAACTGTTGACCTCTTTCTCGATGTTTCCTAATGTGATAAGGATGTTCCAATCCCTGCACTCAATCTGTTCCTCCTCTGTGGGGACCGATAGGTTTAGGATAGCGGGAGTCCCATGTTCTAGACACGGCTCAGCGGTGGGAATGTCTGCATCGAGGGCAGAGAAAGAATTATCAGAGATAGAGATGGAACTGGGTTTCTCTGGGCTCGGTCTAGAAGTTGGTGCTGTTAAGGGCACCAAAGATTGAGACTCGGGTTCATCACTATGATTGCACAATCCAAGGGAGATAGGGAGGAATGGTAGATCCAGGACAGTTGAGATCCTACGATCGAGACACAGCTCAGTGTCATGGAGATCGACATCAGGATCAGTAGAGGTAGAGTGAGAAATAGGTTGTTCTGAGGTAGGTTCAAGATTTGGTGCTGTTAAAGGCACCGCATAAGGATACACTGGTTCCTCAATAATCGGGCTTGATCTAGGGGTGGTAACAACTTCTATTTCATCCTGGCAATTCTGGTACTTGGTCCAATTGTGCGACTCCTCATTATAGACAGTGGCCTTATCACTCTCATCATGATAGGCTATAAGTGGGCTAGTGAAGTTGACTTTCTCTCTTTCATTTTCTAATTGAACTAGACGTTGCTCCAAGCTCTCCATAGATTGCTGTTGTTGGTGCTCTAGACTTTGGAAATACTGTTGTTGCTGGGCAATGTACTGAGAGAGAAGATCCTCTAGATCGGGTTTCGTAGCCAACAAAGGTGGTTCAGCCAAGGGGAGCTGAGGTGCCAACTCTTGATTGTAGTCCGACTTGGTATGAAAGTTGTAAGGCAGAGTGGAGTCTAGGACTAGTTGCTGACTCTAGAAATCCTGAGGGGCCCATTGTTGATCAGAATAATCATTTTGTGGATAGGACGGGTACTGGGATTGCGAGTATTGCCAGTCATACTCTCCATTGGGTTGATGGAACCCGGAATGATAATTATCCTACGGTAGTTGCTGCGACAGTGGGCGCAGCAACTACCGGAATGAAAATTCAGTCATACTGTTCCCAACCAAAGTTATGGTGACTCCTATTGTCCGGATAATAAGTGTTGTCATAGGAGGTCTGCATTGGAGATGGAAAGGTACAAACATCTTGCTGGATAAGAGGGTAATATCCTACAGACTGGGAATGGTGCACAAGTTGCTGGACCACGGCACGAAGGGCAGCGACTGAATTTTTAAGCTCTTGGAGTATAGAATGGTACTCTGGATCTCGGTGATTATCATACCCTGTAGAAGCGTGCGAGACTGGAGTATCATGATGATACGCAGAATTGTCATACCATTGTTGAGAGTGATCACCTCGATTCTCACAGAAACTGTAGTATGTCTCATACAGAGGCCGTTCATCTGCCATCAGAGGAGATAAAAGGATGCGGTGGACTAACTCTCAGATCAAGTCAGTCAAAGGTTAGGATAGGTCCAACCAGGCTTCTACTTGAAAAAGCAAGCCCAGGATTTGGCAAAAAGTTGCCAAAAGGAGACACTGGAGTAGTGATCCGAAATGATGCACACCAAGCACATATAATCCTATTCTAAACAATCAGGATATATTTTTGGCATTATCTTGTTAGTTTTGGGGCTAGAGTAGATTATGACAGTGGGCGGACCACTGATTTATCTTTTAACCGCCGGACTAACTATTTTGCACTCAGAGGTTCTCACCACCAGGCTACCCTCTTCAGAGCGAATCCTTTAGTACTATCTCTAGTTAACAACAAGGCAATCCAAAGCCTAGACAGACGTGCGGCACAATGGCTGACTTAAGTACGTCCCAAACTAACCGGATTGGTCAAGTGGATAAGAAGAGTGTTCCCTCGGGTTAAGCTAGGGTTGATGCGTGTTCCTAGTCCACACGCAACTAACCGCCGAATAGTTCAAGATGCCACTTCGAGCTCAGTGTACTTGAGTAGCAGGGACTTATGGGTGTGTTAGACAACAGGGACCCGCGCTCGTGGTCTTATTTCGATTGGATGTTAAGCGGGTTCGCTTTGTGTGGATTTTTCCTCGAACACCGGGCTAATTGGCTCTACTTCTTGATTCTTTTTAATTAAATGGAGCCTTGGGATCAAATCAGATGGAATGATGAGGTGGGTGATGAAATCCCACCAGTTTCAATTTGGAGCTGGGTCTGCTCTCTTAGAGTTGATTGATTAACGGCCACGCCAAGCAAGTTGAAGAATATGGATGCGAAAGCAAATAGACAAGCGGCAATGATTCACCCAATAACACCGTATCGCACTCAAGGCGAGGATAGGGACTTACCTCCCGTGGGCCACGCCACGGGGTCTCCTCCGTGGGTTAGGGAGGGGTATCTTAATGGGCTTGAGCCCGACTCCACCTCTTTGAGCTTTCGCTCTCTACCCACACTGGATCGTGTTCCTGCAGAAAAGTTAGATCGGATGGTCTAGGTATTCGGGATTCTATTTGGAAGATCCTTGCCTTTTTAGGGTTCACAGAACAAGCATTGGATTTAAGCAAGTTTTTGAATTAGTTTCTAAATTCGAGATGGGTTAAAATTTAGGAATTCCCAGATTGAAAAATACCTAGATTGGAAAGTTTCCCGAACTGTGGAGATCTTCCAAGAAAGATTTGATTGCGAGATCCCTTACAATTTTGGGAAATTTCCCAAAATTGAAATTCTGCTAGATTTTGGGTGTTTCCTTGTGCAGACTTTTCCAAATTCGGAAAATTTCTAAAGATAGAAATTCATCTAAAAAGGAAACTTCTAAGAGGGGAAACCCTAATTAAGCAAAGTTTCAAGATTTTAGAATCTTTCCAAAAATCGCAAATCCTTGATTGGTGATTTCTAAAAGTCTACAGAATATAAAACCCTAATTTTTTTGAATTTTGAATTTTTATTTTTTTGGTATTTTCCACTTAATCTAGGGTTTCTAAAAAACCCTAGAACAAGATCTAGCAGTTATATGGAAAGCAGTAAAATTCCTAAATTATTACAAATTGCACTCGGTCTTCCGAGGCATTAAAAATAGTAATTTAAAAGACTGCTAAAAATCACTAAACATCAAAAAATAAAAAGTTTCTCGAAAAGGTCGGGTTGTCCAAATTGAGTAGCTTTTCGCTTCAGCAACTTTCCAATTCCGTCTTTACGTCCTTTTTCGCACTCCCGTACACCCGAGCGGCAACGACGCCATTTGAAAGTAGGGTTTTTCTGCGTCGTTGGTTACGAAAACCCTAATTCTAATAAGATTTGTAATTTGATCCAAATTTTAATCCTATAAAATATGAGCTTTTGTATAGGGATTCGTGTCGGATGTCGATCCGCACTCGGGATTAGTCGGATTAGCGCGAATAAGAACAAAAATTGACGGACCATCACAAGAAATAATAGATAAAAACAAACTTCATCATTCAGTGATCAAAATGTTTATTACAATGCTTGAATCGAAAATAACATAAAATAAGATAAACTAAAAAGTAATTTTAAGGAAGAAAATTCTAGAGAGAGTTAGAGAGAGAAAATGAAGTGGAGAGAGAAAGTTAGGGAGAGATCTCTAAAGAGAGAAAAAGAGATCTAGAGAGAAATATGTAAAGAGAGAATAGAGGATTCACCTTGGACTTACCCGGATCGGCCCGAAGAGTTCGGCCATGTTGGCATTGAAGTTTGACCATGAATGGCCAAAGTGGTGAAGAAGATGCCCATGAAGAAGTTGCTGGTTTGGCCAATAATGGAGGAAGGAGATGCCGTCCAAGAGAAGAGTATGGTGAACTATGGATGGCTCAGCGAGGCAGGGGGTAGACCATCTACAACAAGTTGCAGACGGTGGTGGTGGCTGAAGGAGGCGGAGCAAACCGCCCTAAGGAGAGCACCTCCGGCTTCCTCTTCCTCCTCCTTTTCTTCTCCTCTTCTTTTTCTATATTTTTTTTTCTTTTTGTTTTTGTTAAGAGAAAGTGGATGGATGGTGGATAGGAGAGGGGAGAGTTGCAGAGACGGATGCGTGGTGGCTGTTGGAAGACAGCCACCGTGGAGATCTGGAGAAGGTGGTGGAGCAATGGCTATGGGTGGAGAAGATGGTGACGCTTGAGCGTGGATGCACACGTGGTGGAGAGAACCGCTGGTGTGCAACGGCTTGGCAGCAAGTTTTTCTTGCTGGTTCGACCAGTAAACCAGCAAGAAGGATGGCTAGAAGGGAGAGAAGGCGGTAGAGAGAGGGTTTGATGGCTGTGGTGGAGGCGCTGGTTGCGCCAGCGTCAATGGAGGTCGCTTGAGCGTGGATGAAGTGCTGGGCGGTAGAGGAGGAGTAGGGGCGTTCGGTGGTTGTAAACGGAGGTGGCAGCCTAGGGGATGGGGCAGCAGGCGGTGCTGTTTTCTGGCAGTAAGCAGCAGCAGCTAGCGGCCAGAGTTGCAGGCCTGCAACTCCGGTGGGAGAAGACCAAGAAGAAGAAGAAGGCGGTGAGAATGGAGGCAGCAGGTTATCTTCCGATGGTGATGGTGTTGCAGGCAGCCAGCCGTGGTGGAGACGCCTGAAACGGCAAGCGAGGAAGAAGAAGAAGAAGAAGAAGAAGAAGAAGAAGAAAAACGGCCAGAGTTGCAAACCTACAACTCCGGCGAAGGATGGGGAAGGAGACGAAGAAAAAAGGAGGAAGAAGAGGAGAAGGAATTGGCGGGGAAGAAGGGAAAGGATAGAGGGAAGGAGAGGAGGAGAGGGGAGAGGGATTAGGGTTCAAACGAACCCTTCTCCTTCCCCTTTTAAAGCTCCCTATTTCCTTTAATGGAAATAGGGATTTTTTGAAAATAAAAAATAAGAATATATATATATTTTTTTTTTTTAAGTAAAACACTACTTTTCTTTGGGGAATTTCCCCATTTAGTGGACCCCCCATTTTTTAAAATTTAATTAAAATTATTTTGAAACTCTCGGGGTCCACTAACTGGTCGGACTGCGGGTCGATGATGATGGGCCCGGCTACTGGCTCACATGGATTGATGATGTCCATCGTCTCACAAGATAATGTGACAGACAATCCGATGGCGATCGGATAGATGGTGACTTGATTGGGACCCAGATTGGTAGATCGACGGATCTAGAGAGATCCAACGGTCCGGTGGAAGATCCAACGGTCCGATTGAAGATCCAACGGTCAGAAAGCTAAGGGAGATGAGACAGAGCCAATGGACAGGAGTTCTGGGGTTAGGTCAGTAGATTCGAGGACCGAGAGATGAAGAGAGAGAGAATAAGGAGAGATGAGAGAAAATATCAGAAAATGGAGATAAAAGTATTGGCAGAGGGTCTGGAACCGTGGTCTTCACTGTGACCATCCTCACGCTTCTCCAGTAGAGTAGACTATCATTCTTTGCTGACTCATGTGGCTTTAAACGCTTTGGTCCGTCTCTTGGTCATTGGCTCTCCTACTCTCTTCGTTCTTTGGGCCGGCTTTTTGGTCATCTTATTCAGCCCATATTTGGCCCATATCTTCTAGTCATAGCATGTGAGCTCTTTAAGCTTTGATAATGGGCTTTCCTGATCGATGTGGGCTCGCAAGTCTCGAGAATTGTCCCATCGGGGTTTCCTGCGACAGAAGAAGCGCGTAATGAGACTTTATCAGAACGACTCAATGTCTAGACTTCCGAAAATGTGTTTAATGCATGCAAATATACCATTTCGTCCAGAAAAGTGTGTTCTATGCAACAAAAGAGACTCTTACGTAGAAAAGTAGATAAATAGAGCATTTTAACATAGGAGAGTGTGAAAACGCTTAGAAGATAACAGTGGAAAATACGCACTTTTAAGCGAATATCACTATTCTTTGCAAAATCTTTTCTCATGCTTCAATAACCCTCATTCAATATCTCAAAATTTAATCTATAAGTCTCATATCATCAACATATAATAGACAGCAACACATGTATCATTAATTAAATCGACAACCTTTTGGCATATGGATTAAACATGAAATTTTACAAATATAGAATCTTAAGAATTAAAACTAAATCTAATATGAAATCAAGGATTCAAACAGCATAGAAGCATGATATGATAAATTTAACTTGTTTTGTAAGTGTACCTACCTTTATTTCTTTCTTTAATGGAGATTGAGAAGATAAAAATTTTGGAAATTGTCAGATGAAGCTCTCCCTGGAGTATGTTACTCCTCTTGGTATCCCCTTTAACTTTCCCTTCTTGTTCGAGGGCCTTCGGTTAAAGTTCTTAAAGCTTCTCTCTTATTGAATGAAGTTCTCTCTCTCTCTCTCTCTCTCTCTCTAATGGAGTTTTCTCTTTTCTTCTCTCTTTCTCCCCCTCACTCTGGTTTATGTGTTTAAAGAATGAAACTCTAATATATGGTTGAATAGGTTTAGTGTTGAGAGGTGGCGTCCACATGGGAGGAATTTTTTCTTGAAAGTGGCTCAAGAGTTGAGCAACTTAATGCTCAAAAAGGGGAGCATGTTTTTCCCTTTAGGGTTGCCTAAGGTGAGGTGGCAGCCCCTCCACATTTTGGAAATTTGATAAATCCTAGATCAAAGTGAATTGAAGGGTTAGATTTGATTAGTTGCTGATTTGATTTACAAATAAAAATTCAAAATTTGAAAAAGGTTTAAATTCAATTCTTCCATCTTCAAGGTAACCCATGTGAAGTTGTTGAGATGAGGGAATCCCTCAATGTTTGCACAAATCTCTCTCCATTATCTAGTTCCCTTAAATTAGGAAATCTCTAACTAATCTCAAGTGGCCCCCACAATAGTCAAAATATCCCACGTTAATTAATTAATTAATGCTCTCACAAGGACCCAACGTGCTGCCATAAATTGGGAGTCCCTCCCATTATTCTTTCTCATAAATGGGTCCCACAAGGTGTCAACGTGTTGCCCGCTTTGGGTCCCCACATTTTTCTCTCAAATGGTCACACTCTCTCCCTTTGAAAGCTAAAAGGTGGTACAACCTAAGGAATTCTAGGTGTTCGACTCTTGGTCACCAAAACTATCATAAGGGCCCACAGCTCTCGCACTCAAACACCGAGTTCATGGTTTGAGGGCAGATTCGGCCCCAATCAGTGCTCCCAAGTTTCACAAATTGCATCTCACAGTTGTTAGACCGTGTTCCCTAGTTTATGGGCTGCAAACTCCAGCAACGTCTGCAACATTCAGTTATAAATAAAAAATAAAAAAGGGAGCGCATGAGAGAATGAGATAGAGATGAAGGGAGAGGGAGAGGGAGAGAGAGAATGAGATAGAGATGGAGAGAGAGAGAGAGAGAGAGAGAGAGAGAGAGAGAGAGAATGATGGAGGGAGAGATGGAGAAATAGAGAGGGAGAGAGAAGAAGAGATAAAGATCGATGGAGAGATTTTGGGTCTTCACCGACAAATAGAGAGAAAATAGAGAAAGAGAGAAATATTCAAAAGGAGGGAGAGAAAGAAACATAGATACAGAGAGTTATGGAGAGAGATGAGATTGAGAGGGTGAGCAAGCTCTTACCGGAATGCAACGGTGTGATTATGGCAATGACTTGACGGCAACAATAGTGAGGACGACGACAATGGCGGGATGGCTAGATGTCAGAGTTGTTTTGGTTTGTGGTGGGAAAGAGGAGAAATGGTGTGAAGGAGAATGAGAAGGTAGGGTTAAAGAGGCTTTTTTTTTTTTAAATGTGCTGGGGTGGAATTTCGTATGGTTCCTGGTTTCCAACCATTTGATGGGCTCTAGATCTATAAAATGCATTTTTCGAAGACCATCAAATAGCCAACAACTTAGGGATAAGGTTACACAGGTGTTCCCAAGATTTCATCAAATTCTATCAAAATAAAAATTGATATGTCAATATCAGGAAAAACATTTTTAAGGAAGTTCAAATCTGGCTTTGGACAAATTGACTCAGCTCGAGCAAAAGCTGATTAAAAAGTGATTTATTCTCTACCACTTCAGCATGCATACAAACTGTGGATATTTTATAACGAATGGTCAAGATCATTAGTCATTATATAATAAGTAAGATTCCATGAGTTATATATATACACACACACACACAAACACGCACGCTCTAAGACTATCTGGACAATAAGAACTTTTCGAATTGAGCGCTCTCGCTCCCTCGCTCCCACACCATGCTCTCGCTCTCGCACCACGTTCTGGTGACTTAGGTTTGAGTACACTAGAGGCTACACTCTACAACATTATATTAATAATTTAAATACTTATTGATTATGCATTCTGTTAGAAATTACGTCGTTTTGCTCGAATTATCTTAATTCGACTAATTACTCTCCAAAGTCAAAAAATGTTAAAACAGATTCAAATGTTCACTATGGTTCCTACCACTCACGTAGTTCTTTAATTTATAATTAATATTAGTGAGTTAGGGTGTTCGTAAGGTTCACAAGTGTTTAGGGTTCATTATGTAGTTCATTTGCGACTCCCTGCTTGGTATCCAATAAATATTTGTAGGATGCAAATATTTACCTCCACAAATATTTGCTTTGTAAATGTTTACAGCTTCAAATATTTTATGTTGCTTGGTATTAACCTGTAAAATCAGTTGCAAATACTTTCCACCGCTTGGGTGGAGGGTGCAATGCAAATATTTTCTGAGTATTTGATGAATCCAAAATATGAGATGGAGATCACCTACGAACAATGTCAATTAATTGAATGATCACAACCAATCAAACAACATAACAAATGGATGAGAATCATGAGATGGTCCAGGCAAGTTGATTTTGGGCGGGAACCCAATGATCGGTTGGTCCGAGTAGAACTTTGCTGACTGTCCACAATTTGAGTACGGGGAATACTTTAGATGGACACTGACCGTATTGATGTTTGGCTAATCCCTAAGTAGACCTACAAACTAAAAATTAGTCTGATTAGTGATTTCAAACCTTTGGATCTTTGTACCCCAAATAATACCAAATCAACCAATGAAAATGACTCCAATTCAACTTTTAGAAATCACTAATCATGTTATTTTTTTTTGGTCTAGATGTCTATGTAGGAGTATAACTTTGTTGACCCTCCACAATGATTGCCCCTATAACCGCCCACAATATGAGCCACGTGGCACATTTGTGGAGGGACGTGGCACATTTGTGGAGGATGCTGAATGTATGGATGTTTGGCCAATCCTTAAGTGGATCAACAAATCAAAAATCAACCTGATTAACGGATTTCATGGATTGATTTTAACCGTTGAATTTGAGCATCTAAGTGTTGGATTGGAGTCATTTTCATGGATTGATTTTAATCGTTGAATTTAAGCATTACTGACCATTATTTGCCATTATTTGGGTACTAGTATCCAAAGATGGGTCGGGCTCGAGGGACACCCATTTTTTACCCATTTTGGCGTACCCACATAGAAGATGAATCAATGGCTGATTTTTGGTGAAGATGATCTCTATGGTGAGGAGATTATCCTGACAAAAATTCAAATCATTCCGATATTCATAGACTGGTTTAGAAGCTGAAGAATTATGGACCGTCGATTCTTACCATGTAACTTGAAAACCAGCATTTGATGGGGTTAGAAATTCAGAATGGGCTGATTTTTTGTTGGGGTGATCTATATGGTGAGAAGATCATCCACACCAAAAATCAGCCATTGATTCATCTTCTATGTGGGTACGCTAAAATGGGTGTCAAAAATGGGGGTTCCCCGAGCCCGACCCTCCGAAGATTTGAAATAACTAATGAGGCTGATTTTTGGTTTGTAGGCCCATCTAGGGATTGACCAAACTATGGTTTAAAAAACGGCCGTTATAACAGATTCGGACCTACACCGTTACGTTATGAACCATTAAAACGTTTTAAAAATAACATACGTTATTTTCCATTATTTTTCTATTTTAACAAAAATAACGACCGTTATTTTATGAATTTTTTGTGTGAAAAAATGTCTGTTATTTTGTTATTTTTTGTTAATTTCCGTTATTTTCTGTTATTTTTTTTGTTTTTAAAAATTAAAATTGAAATTTCTAAATTTGAATTTTAGCGCCATTTATTCTATTATTCATGTTATTTTCTCATTATTTTTCATTTTTACCCCTGAGCGTTATAATTCGTTATAACGGAAAAGCGGTAACGCCCCCTGTCCGTTATGCCATTATAACATCTCCCTTTAAAACTTGGACCAAACATCCATACAATCAGCGTCTTCTAAATGTATACCACCTGGAACATATTGTGGGCAGTCATCACGGGCAGTGGGTGAATTTTACTCTTCATTTAGGGGCCAAATATTATATATATATATATATATATATATATATATATATATATATATATATATATATATATATATTTTAAGGAAGTTCAAGCCAAAAAGTGAATGTTTGCGGCCATTTTTTGCTGCAAACATTAACAGCTCAAATCATAAAAAATGAACTCACGAAAAATATTACCTACGTAAATAATTGTGGGGGTGCAACCAAGCACCTAGAAATGCAAAAAACATGATGCAAATGTTTGCAAACAAATATTTGCGGCGGCGATACCAAGCAGAGCCTTATTCTCCAATTTCCCAAAAATTAGAAATGTGTGAATTCAATGTTGCACTTGTGGGTCCCACTATATATTCATGGAAACCCTAAAATGGGGCTTTAAAAATATGGATAGTAAAGTTGGTGAGATTATTGGATATACATAGTCTATTAAAGTGTACAATCGTGCTGAAAGTGTCAATTCGTTATCCCGAAGTCAAATGAGTGTATTTTGAAAGAGTTTAATTCAACTATGACTCTCGTGGGTTCCACCACCAAAAATTCTTTTATATTTTTTTAATTATGTTAAGCACATTATCAAATATTCAAAAAGTGATCATACTCTAAAATTTGAAAATGTAGATATATCCTAAGTTCATTTGAATGTCAAATGATTATAGGGTTGTACAGATTTAACAATCTAGCAATTAATCAAAGTAAATACATTAAAGTGACACGTGTATTCTTACAGAAAAAATATTTACCCAATATAGAAATTGTTTTCATGGGTTGATTTTTAACCTTTGAGTTTGAGCATTATTTGGGGGTACAAAGATCCAAAGGTTTGAATCACTCCTATGGCTGAGTTTTGGTATGTATGTCCATTTAGGGATGGGCCTCGAGACAAAAAAAAAACTAGATAAATTCTTGGATGACGGACCATAGTATAAGCCACGTGGCACTATATCATAGACCATAAGCCATGTGGCACTTTATCATAGACCACGGACCGTATCTATGTTTTTCCCATCCTTAGGTGGACCTACGATTAGTTCTCTCTAACCTTTGGATCTGAGTACTCCCATATAAATATGACGGTTGACAATTAACCCATGAAAAGATTCAAATCAACGGTTATAAAACACTAATCATACTGATTTTTTGGTCGGTAAGTCCAGCTAAGGACGTACCAACATTCGTACGGTCAGTGGTCTCTGGAATAGTGCCACGTGGCTCATAATGTGGTCTATCATCAACGTTGACGATGAACCTCGATCCGTTGTCAAAGAATTGCTTTTGTTTTTTTTCCTGCATGATTTTAAAAAAAAATTAACTTTCAGACACGTGTCGTCTTTGTGAACATTTGCATACTAGTTTTTTCCTATTGTTCTCCGTCTTCAGGGTTGACGAAGGACGTCCCTCAGCAAAGTTGTACTTGTTCAGTGAAGCCAGTGACCAAAACTGGATTCCAGTCCAAAGACTCCAAACATCCATGGTTCATGGATAAAACTTTGATGACCGGGCCCTGTCATCAAGTAAGATGACAGGGCAGGAGATCTCGGCACGTGTATTTTGTACGGCGGACCACCTCGGCCTCACCACATACGTACCCAGGTGAGTACTTGAGTGCTTTTTCCCAAAACTCACCTGTGTACGTGTGCGGTGAGACGGAGGTTATCCGTCCGTACAAAATACACTTGCCGAGTTCTCCTGCCCTGTCATCGAAGTTTTTTTCCATGGGTTCAGTGGGCCCAAGGTCGGTCTAGTATGGACAAATTTAGTAAGCAACCAATTCCATACTTTTAAGTATGCAAACATTGTATCCATCATTGAAGGCTCATTGAAAAACGTGTTTTTAATTTATAAATTTTTTTGAAAAACATTGAAATAACACAGTTTTCAAGAGACATCCAACCGTTCTGACAATGTTTACATACTTTTAAGTATGTAAATGGTTGCATACTAAATTTGTCCCCCCCCCCCCCCCAAAAGAGTGCCACCTGGAATTTTGGGAGGGGATTTGAAATAGGGTGACAGCAAACTCGGGCTCCGCCATTTGAAGGGTCCCACCAGGAAGGTCTTGGAGAATGGAGAGTCGGAGACCACAGCTTCCTCGCTGTGTATATCGAGACATCTGAACTCTGAAGTTGATGATCATCCAACCGTGTCTTTTGGACAAGAAGATGGTCTTGGCTGGGTTCCCTTTTAGTGGGATCCACCCCTCGTCTCGTTAACGTGGATGACAAGGCCGGGAGGACCGGCACGCCATCCTCCCGCCCCGATCTGAGTAGTCTCCTGACTCTCCTCTTTAGGTCTTCTCTCTCGGATTAAACCTTCCATCAGTCTTTCCCAACCAGAGAGAAAGAACTTTTTGGATTTTGTGATCTCTCTTTCGTCTTTACAGAAATGACGACTTTCAGAGTGAGACTCTCTCTCTCTCTCTCTCTCTTTAATGTCATTTACACCTCATCTTGTATTTTAGGGTTTACTTTGCTATCTCCCAGATCAAACCTTTCCATTTTTTTTTCTGGTTCTGAGCAAATTCGAACTTCTCAGTTCTTTTCCAGTTCCACAAAATATGGTTACTCACAGTTTATGTTTTAACGAAGATTTCTATGTTTGTTTCTGAGATGTAGTTTCAGCAGTTCCAGGTGGTCCTCCCTTCCGAAACAAACGAGCACCCAAATATTTACAGGACGAAACTCTGGGCCATGAACGAGGTTTGCGCCAAATCGAAGTTCTGGTAAGGAATTTAAATACTCGTGTATTTTTTTCGAAGTTTGGTTATGGGTTTTGTGGTTATATCATGGTTTGTTTGGGTATTTTTTGATCTGTACGTGGATATTTCTTGAGGAAGCTCAAGAAAGTCGAGAGGAGCAATGGTCAAGTGCTCGCTATCAATGAGGTCAGTATTTGTCCACCATTTTTTAATTTCTCGTTTTAATTGGTGCTGGAATTTTGATAGTTCAACTAGATCTCGATCATGAATTGGATTTTATAATGCTTGGTGTTACTATGTCTCGATGTCTATTGATTTACTTGCGACAATGCGAATCTTTGGTAAATGAAAAAAATTTGTTCTAAGAACTCTCATTTTTAAAAATTTGATGTTTGAGATTAGATTGTTCTCTCTTTTGGTTTGCCACTCTCAGTCGGCTCGTCGAAGCGTGGTTTTTTACAATTGTAATTAGAATTTCCAATACAGAGATAACGGCTTGGGTCATACCCTGTTATGTTACAGACTAGTAGGTGCCCCGTGCCCATGGCACTCCCTGACAAAGCATTTGCCAAAATTGGGTGTGAGTGGTGGAGATCCACCGTCCATTTGGGGGATAAGATCTTGGCCATCCTTTATGAAGCCGGATAAGAGGGGGAGACAACTTCCCTGTTTTGTTATATAGATACAGGTCAATTAACTGTTGTATTTTTTTTCAAATTCATTTTTCAGCTAAATGGTAAAAAACAGTTCAAAATAATGGCTGTTATTTTTAAGTATGGCCATTGTTTCCATCATAAAGAGTACTGTCTGTAATCTGTATCCACATACAAGTGGTGTATATTCTTATCAATCAGGTCCATCCGATTGATGGGTCCCATGTAATAGATTTCCTAGGACAAAACTCGCTCACTGATAATCCTAACAATCAGAACGTTATACAAGATAATTTGGTTTGATAAAATTTTGCAAAAATCTATTGGGTAGGGTATAATCCAAAATCAGGTCCATTGGAGAAATCTGAAATCCGACTGTTTGATACCTGGACCTATTTCCTTGCCGTTGATCATATGTTCTCGGAAAATTTTTTGACAAGTCAAAATCTGGATGAGTGGCCTTCTAAAAATGTCATGTAGTACATTTTTTTGGGCACACTGACTGCATGGATGTTTAGCCCACTGTTGGTGGATATACACCAAAAATCATCCTGATTGATTATCTTTAGCCTTTAGATTTTAGCACGTTTTAAGGAGTGATTCTAGCTGTTGGATTCAAGCTTTTTTGGGGTATGAAATCCAGCAGCTAGAAATCATCAATCAAGCTGATTTTTGGTATGTAGAACCACCAAGGGGTGGGCTGAACATCTATGTGGTGGACCAAAAAGTGTGCTACGTGGCATTTTTCAGAGGGCACCTCTTCGAGATTTTGATTCTATGAATCAAATTATTTTCATATGTTCTTGTACCTCTAGATTGAATTGTAAAGATACCCTACTGAGCCTCTAATGGGTCTTTTGGAGACATACCCCATTAAGATGTGGCCGAATGATCGAGCAGTCTGGATTAGGCCATGCTACAGTATGAAGGCAGGGGTCATCGTCTACACTGCTCCTGAAGAGCACCATATATAATCCATCAAAAGATAGATAAATAAACAAAAAAAAAAAAACACAAAAAAAGGCTGAAAAGATGTTCTACTCAACTATAAAGATTTCCATTCAAAAGCAACCATAATTTTATAAGTTCAACAGGTCCACTTTACAAGCTATATAAACTCAGGTATGGATTCACCAAGTCCTCCCAAAAGCAGCAAAATGGGTGTCAACACCAAATCAACAACAGATAGGTAAGGTGTTACTGCCATGTACTACATATATTTCCTCTTCATATGAAACCAAGTTATCGTAAAGGCTGAGTGTGTTGTTATGGTGTTGTAGGTATGCAGTGGTTACAGGTGCAAACAAGGGTATCGGGCTCGAAATCGTTCGACAGCTGGCGTTTGAAGGTGTAACGGTCGTGTCAACAGCTAGAGATGAGAAGAGAGGGATTGATGCGTCGTCGTCCCTGATCAACTCAGGGTTGACGAATGTAGTTTTCCACCAGCTTGATGTTCGAGATGAGGCTAGTGTTGAGTCGTTAGCCAGATTTGTTCAAACTCAGTTTGGAAGACTGGATATCTTGGTAAAATGCTCTATTGTTTTCTTTCTTTATGTTTTTGAAAAGCATGATATTTTTTGATAAGCCATAAACATGATTTTGTTGATAATTATGGCCATGCATGTATGTATGTGTGCACATCCATTGTACAGATGTAGATGGGTGGGAATTTAGCATTACTCCTCTGTACTTTAAATTAGGGTCACTCCCTTGACTGTCAGTCAACGTTATTGACTAACACCCAAATGCAATGAGTGTATCAATCCCTCCTTATAGTTGATCTATTTCATATGAAAAACTTAAGTCCAAGTGATTGAAACTAGATACCTTAAAAAAAATAAGAACCTAGAAAATGCAGAAAATTAAAAAGGCAATAATCTCAAATAACAGATCATGAGACTGAAATTTCATAAAAATCGGCATTCCGAGTCAACGGCGTAGATGGGTTGTTGATACACTCGTTATATTTGTGTGTTACGCAAAAACGTTGAATGACAGTCGAGGGGTATGGAGTGATTTTGCTAATTGAATTGATTTTCCCCAGGTGGTGCTAAAATGCCGATGAGTTTGTGTACATTCATACATACCTGTAGATGTGTGCAATATGGATGGATGGATTGATTGTACAGTGGCAGACAGTTGCTTTGTCTATTGGTAATCGTGGATCCAAATCTTCCAGCAAAGAAGAATAGTTGAGCTATAATGACCTAATCCATACTCAGCACTATCTCATCAAAGGCATCGAACTTTCAATGTACCAGACAGTATTTCATGTATCTATTTATGCATGTATTGTTTGTATGTATGTTGCATGTTACATTGTAATTTGTAGGTCACAAACATACCTTTTTCTTCCTAGATATGTCTACGGGATGTTAATGAGTTCATTGATCATCTTGTATAGGTAAACAATGCTGGAGCATCTGGAGTCATAGTTGATGAAGAAGGTCTGAAGGCCATGAACATTGATCCTGTATCTTGGGTAAGTTGGTAACATGTAAACCATGATTTTATACAACCGCAAGCGGTATAAACATGATTAAGCTATTGTAATTGACGCAGCTTTCTGGCAAGGCCACAAACTTGGTGCAAGGAGTGATTCGACAAAATTATGAGAAGGCAGAGGAATGCATCGACACGAACTACTACGGCTGCAAAAGGGTGACAGAAGCTCTTTTGCCTCTTCTACAGCACTCTACATCAGGAGCAAGGATTGTAAATGTGTCTTCTCTTAGATCAGAGCTCAAGGTAGCTAGCTTAGAATGCAAACTGAACATTGTGTGCATAGAAATGTCACAATAATATTTGTCTTCATATGCAGAGGATTCCCAGTGAACAGACGAGAAATGAATTGGGGGACCTAGGCATCCTCACAGAAGAGAAAGTGGACAGGTTACTCCAAAGATTCCTACATGATTTTAAGCAAGGGAAGCTTGAAGACAACGGATGGTCCCTAAAGCTGCCTGCTTATAGCATCTCCAAAGCCACGCTTAACGCCTACACTAGAGTTCTTGCCAAGAGGTACCCAGACATGTACATAAACTGTGTCCATCCTGGCTACGTCAATACCGATATAAATTGGCATACAGGGACAATGACTGTCGAAGAGGGAGCTAGAGGTCCTGTTATGTTGGCTTTGCTACCTAATGGGGGGCCCTCAGGGCACTATTTTGATCAGACAGAAATGGCGGAGTTTTGACTAGCTTTCTAGAATAGCAACTACTTAATGTTCTATTTTATTTAGGCATGGTGTACGCTTGAAATAACATCATCTGCTTTGTGATTCGGGTGCTTAACACCTTGAATCACAACTGAACCTTCTTACCCCTTCAACTGTAATTCGTAAAGCTTTTTGGAGCTGTCTTTTAAAATTTTTTAGCATGTTTTCTTTTAAAAATGGTGTACGATCACACCATCGACAGGGTTACTATGACTTGGTGTTCCTCCCTTAGAAATTCCTCACCTCGCGGTGGAAACCTTAGGAGTTGGTGTTCAGGTTCAAGGTGGTGTTACTATGGTCCCTGAGAGCCAGATGATCGCATGACTAGTGATTTATAAGTGTTGCATCTTTGTACCTCAAATACTGCTCAAATTCCCACAGTTGAGATCAGCCCATGAAAATAAGTCCAATCCAAAGCCTATAAATCACTAATCATGCAGATTTTTGGTTTGTAGGTCCACCATGGGATAGGACAAACATCCACGGTCAGAGTCCTGTAACAGTGTGCCATGTGGCTTATATTGTGTCCTTGTCATTTTATCTATCATTTTAGATCTGTCAACGGAGCCCGACCCCTATTTCAAACTATCTATACTATTATAAAGCAACAACCGGTAGTGCCACCCACCCATGTGACACAATCAAAGGCCTCTCTACTTCCAAAGGTAAAACCCTCATTAAATGCCTCTGTTCTAAGGGCAAAATCTGGGTTGGAGTACACCCAGCACAGTTAAGGATATCCAGCACGTCCACATCGGGACGATAGTATAAGCCACATCACATAGTCTTAGGTACCACTGACCGCATGGATGTTTGTCCATCCCTAGGCGGACCTATATAAGCCTTTTTAGTGATTTCAAACCTTAGATCTGAATACTCATATAATACTCAAAATCTATGATTAAAAATCAACCTGTGAAAACGACTCCAATCAAATTCTTAAAAATTATTAATAGGCTATTTTTTGCATGTAGGTCCATCTAGGGATGGGCCAAATATCGATACGGTGAGTGATCTCTACGAGGGTGCTACGTGTAAGGTGCTGTCACATGTAAGGTGCACGTGCATCGTATGTGGCGTTCCCTAATAAAATTGGATGACATTTTTTTCCCATTCAAAATTTGAATTATATTCCATTTTTCTCCTGTTTTTGTCATGTGCCATACAATCCGTTATAATGGAAAAAATGGTAACACTCCCAATCCGTTTTACCGTTATAACGGCCCCTTTCTTGCACATATTTTTGTCCCGTTATCATGGCGTGGCATTTTCTTAAAAATATTTTTAAATTTTGAAATTTGAGATTTTTGAAAACAATGCTGCCAAGGTATATGTCATACAGTGACGCGGCATCTCGATAATATGCCAAGTATCTTGTGTATCTACTTGCGGACATCCCAAGAAAAATCAAGATGTTTTTTTTTGTTTCCACAGCACCAAGGCATCAGATTCCATCGAGATTCTTTTAGCCCACCTTTTTAAATGGAAGAGTTTTCGCGTACTAATCCTCACTCCCTCTCCTCTTCAACGTCACTTCACATGTGGCAAGAGGGGGCAACAAGCAACTAGCTGGATCAGCTGGAGCAACCTCACCTCGCTTCACGTGGTAAGTTACTCAACACCAGCGTTTCAATACACGAATCGGACGTCCCGTAACGGCCGTTCTACGGGGGAGGTCCGAATCCATTATAAAGGCTGTTATTTTCGTTATAACGGCCGTTATTTTTAAGATTAAATTTGTAACATTATATGACATCATGCTCTGCTCAACCACAAACAATCTCACTGATCCGCTTTAAAAACACTGCCCGAGCATCCTAGTGTCTAGGTCCAAGTTCATCCGCCCCCTCCTTAATTCTGTGAAGCCAAGGTTCTTACACGTGGCAATTGAAGGATGTGCTATACATGATATGATATGGGTGTGACGCGAACAAGATGCTGTCCACATGGCCAATCATGATGGTTGTTGATGAGATGGACATAAGGATAGTATCCACATCAGCATCCCATTTGACAGAGCATGAAGTCAGCCGTGACAGCCAAAAAGCTACCTTCACCTTCCTTGCAGGGCCGGCTCTACCTTAAGGCTAAGGCCCCTTGGAGAGAGAAGGCTCCCAACCTAGGTCCCACTAACCACATGGATTTTTAGCCCACCCCTTGTTGGCTATACAAACCAAAAATCAACCTCTGTAGTCATAGATTTTAGTAATTTTTAGGACATGATTCTAGCCGTTGGATTTAAGAGTATTTTTTGGATAGTAAATCTAATGGCTAAAAATCATCAATCAAGCTGATTTTGTGTGTTTATCCACCAATAGGTGGGCTGAACATCCATGCAGTTATTGGGCTAAAAAATTGATCTATGTAGGCCCATGTGGATAGTTCCTTTGTCTACATCATGCTTGTGCTTTTTCCACTATGTATTGCAATTATTGAGTATTACTTTATAAGATAAAAAAAAGTCCATGAAAAACTGTCCCTACTTTGGATTAAAAAATTTCTTATGGTCAAACATACGCCGGCCCTATTTTAAAGAAATATTATTTGGGGGACCCAATAGACTTCAGTCCTTGTCAAGACTCTGAGATATGGTTTTCACACGTGTCAGCTGAGGTGGAAAAAAGGTCTACTGGTTGGACCACCTCAACCCCTTTCCACATGTCAAGTTTTAGACTTTTAGGGCATCGACTCGTCAACATTTAGTAAAACGAGAAAGGTTTTTTTTTTTCACTTTTTTTATAATTTAAAAAATTTAAGGGCGGGAAGTCGTAACGGTAATACATAGTAGGGCACGGGTATGATGTGGATAATAGTGTTGTCCACGTACCAATCCAGGCTTTGCCACATCTTTGTCCCATATGGCAAGAAAATCCAGTCTTAAAACAGGTATAAGTCTGTGGTGACACTTGGCTCCCATTCACCTTACAATATCAACTTTTTAAATGATCAAATATCTTATTTATTTTATAACGCCTCGAGGGGTTGGTGAGATGGCCAAGACTCACCAAGACCACGCCTCAGGAAGTCGAGGTCGTATCTCATCTTTGGGGCCACCCCCATGATCTAGTCTGCAAAAGTATGCAAACATTGTGAGTACTCTTAGATGTCCCTTGAAAAATGTGTTATTTCATTATTTTTTAAAAACTATTTTATAAATAACGTATTTTTCAATGAGCATTCCATGGTGGATACAATGTTTGCATACTTTTAAGCCAACAAACGTATGCAGACTAGATAGGTCATGTGGGACAGGGGACTGCACGTGCCCCAAGGGACTAGTTGGGTGCTCTTATGGGCTCGGAAACCCTGGTACAAAAAAATATATCTTAATTATAATAGAAGATCGCAATCTGAGGTAGGTGTACCACTCCCATTAAAGCTATCGAGAAATGGGACACCATGTCATGTCATACAAATATCTATATAATAAGGGAGCTCAGTTGTCTCCCCTTCTTATTGGCTTCAATAAAGAAGGATCTCAGCCGCTTACTCCCAATTTTAATTTTGACAAACGCTTTGTCAGGGAGTGCCGTGGGCACGGGCCACCCACTAGTAATAAACAATAGAGTCATTTCAATGGTTTATTTTTAACCGTGGATTTTGAGAATTATTTGAGGTACTCAGATTCGAAGGTTATAAATCACTAATCAAGCTGTGTTTTGGTATGTAGGTCTATGCAGGGACAAGACAAACATCCATTTGATCAATAGGCTCTAAGAGTGTGCCGTGGCTCACACTTTCGTCCACCATCAACGTTGGACCTCCGTCATCTAAGTTTTGCCTTTGCTAAAAGTGCATTCCTTAACCAAATTTTAGTCATTTCTATAGTTTAACTTTTTTCAATGAAGGTGAATGTCTTGTGAAGCCTGTGTACCGAGTAAAACTTGCCTGACCGCCCTTGGTCTGGTAGCTACCTAACGATAGGTGCAGTTCTCGGCACATGGATTTCGTAGGGCGCAAAAAGCGTGGAGCTACCAGACCAAGGGTGACCAGGTAAGTTTTGGGCGTGCCCCAAGGCCCCCATCCCAGATTTTTGCTTTAAACTAGTACAGAATCTATAGATTTTCAAAGTAGAGGGGCCCCGGCCCCTTCCTCATGACTCCGCTGCTGGCCACGACTCACGAGAGCCCTCTGCATGTGACTGCATCAAAAAAAAAATTCCGCATTGACCACTGGATTCAAGAGATCCTGGGTCTACGAGGCAACAACTGCATTGAATAAAATGGTTGTTTCCTCGTGAACGTTGGATCTCTTGAATCCAACGGGGTCAATAGCCTCAACCGTACAAATTTTTGTCCGGTTAGTCCACTCGGCCAGATTTTGACTTATCAAAACAACCTTCCTCACGTAAAACTAGATCGAAATGTAAAGATTCCTACTCAGGCTTGGCTTTAACTAATGGGTCTTTCAGAGACTCAGCCCCCATCAAGAGGTGGGCCCAGTCTCCCAGTGATCAAGCAGTCCAGTCGTTAAGACAGTATGAAAGCAGGGAGCACCATCTACACTGCTTCTGAAGAGCACCATATATAATCCATCAAAAGAGAAAATACATAAAAAAAAAAAAAAAGTCTGAAAAACTGTTCTACCACTACCCAGTACCCACCCATAAATAAATAAATATAAAGATTTCAATTCAAAACAACAAACAGGCCCCACTTAAAGAAGCTATATGAACGCAGCTATGGAGTCATCAAGGCATCCTAAAAGCAGCAAAATGGGTGTGAACACCAAGCCAGCAACAGATAGGTAAGGCTGTGTTTCATATATTTCCTCCTGATCTTGAAAGGTTGAGTCATGACTATCAGTTTACAAGCTATGGTGTTGTAGGTATGCAGTGGTTACTGGTGCAAACAAGGGTATCGGCCTCGAGATCGTTCGACAGCTCGTGCGCGAAGGTGTGACGTCTGTCGTGTTAACAGCTAGAGATGAGAAGAGAGGGATCGATGCGGTATCATCGCTGATCAATTCAGGGTTGACGAATGTAGTTTTCCACCAGCTTGATGTTCGAGATCAGGCTAGTGTTGACTCGTTAGCCAAATTTGTTCAAACCCAGTTTGGGAGACTTGATATCTTGGTAAAATTATCTACTTTTTTTTTCTTTCTACAAGCCATTAACATGATTTTGTTGATAATTATGGTCATGCATCATGTATGTATGTATGTATGTATGCACATCTATAGTACATAGGTAGATAGGTGGGAATTTTATATAGCAGATAGGCATGGTTTTTTAATAAGCCATAAACATATTTTTGTTGATAATTATGGTCGTATATGTATGTATGCGTATGTATGCACATCTATAGTACATATGTAGATATGTGGGAATTTTAGAGTAAAACTTTGCTTACTGCCGTTGGTCAGCAAAATTACTTACTGACGACGGTATGAGTGACGACGGTATGAGTCACATGGCATATTAATCTTTAAGATTTCTGACCTTATGGATGTTTGGCACAACCCTAGATGGACATACAGATAAAAAATTATCCCGATTGGTGATTTCTACGTGTTGGATTGGTGTCATTTTCGTGGATTGATCAGTTTTAACCGTGAGATTTGAGCATTATTGACCTATATTTGGGGTAGAAAGATCCAAAGATTTGAAATCACTAATCAACCTAATTTTTTGGCCTATAGGTCCACCTAAGGATTGGCCAAACACCCACAAGGTCATAGTCCTCTAAGAGTGTCTACATGGCTCATATTGTGGGCGATGAGCAACTTTGCTGACCGGTGTAGGTTTACCACCTACCTCCCATAGAACTATATGTATGTATGTATGTATTGACGGATGGATGGGTTCACCGATCTGGATGCGGGTCCATGTAGATGCACATGAACAAGTTCACTGGTCATCTTGTATAGGTAAATAATGCGGGAGTATCTGGAGCTGTCGTCGATCAAGAAGGTTTAAAGGCCTTAAACATCGATCCCGTGTCGTGGGTACGTAAGTAGGCAACATGTAAACCATGATTTTATAGGACCACAACAAGTATAAACAAGATGATTAAGCTATTGCAATGGTTGCAGCTTTCCGGCAAGGCAACCAACATGGTGCAAGGAGTGATTCATCAAAATTACGACAATGCGGTGGATTGCCTCGACACGAACTACTACGGCTGCAAAAGGGTGGTAGAAGCTCTTTTGCCTCTTCTACAGCTATCTACAGCAGGAGCAAGGATTGTAAATGTGTCTTCTCTTAGATCAGAGCTCAAGGTACGCATAATGTTACGCGCTTAAGCAATCCTAAGTATTACATAGAAATTTCACATTCATATTGGTCTTCGAATTCAGAGGATTCCGAATGAACGGACTCGAAACGAACTGGGGGACCTAGACACACTCACGGAAGAGAAAGTCGACGGGGTAGTCCAGAGATTCCTACATGATTTGAAGCAAGGAGAGCTTGAAGCCAACGGATGGACCCTAATGCTGCCCTCTTATAGCATCTCCAAGGCTACGCTTAATGCGTACACTAGAGTTCTTGCCAAGAGGTACCCTGAAATGTACGTAAATTGCGTCCATCCTGGCTACGTCGATACCGATATAAATTGGCATACAGGGACCATGACTGTCGAAGAGGGAGCTAGAGGTCCTGTCATGTTGGCTTTGCTACCTAATGGAGGGCCTTCGGGATGTTATTTTGATCAGACAGATATGGCAGAGTTTTAACTAGGGCTTTTAAGAATCGCAACTAGTTGTTGTGAACTACTTTGTTTAATAGTGGCTTATATGCTTAATTTAGCCGTCATTAGATGGGTGATTGGGGTGCTTAACACCTTCCTTGAATCGTAACTGTGCCTCATCCTTTGAATTTTAATTAGTAAAGCTTTCCGAGTATCGGTATTATTAAAATTTAAAGTGTTTTCATTCAAAATAGTGATTACTACATCGTCAAAGATGATGGAGCTAAGATTTTGTTCAAGGGGTACAATCAATTGATTAGAACCCTTAAAATATGAGCCATGTGGCATATTCTTAGTGATTTCTGACTACATGGATGTTTGACCCAACCCAATGTGGCATATTCTTAGAGATTTCTGACTATATGGATGTTTGGCCCAACCCTAGACGGACATATTAGGAATCTGAGTTCTGGTGTTACATTTCTCTTTTTGTGGTTGATGTTTATTGGTCTTGTCTATAATTCTAGGCTCTTCAGTCGCCTTCCCTAACCTCTGAAGGCCCCTTTTAATAAAATTTATACTTATCAGAAAGGGAAAAAAAATATTACAAGGTAGAGGTATAGCGGTCCACTGACTGGACCGCAAGGATGTTTAGCCCACCTCTCGGTGGATATATACATATCCCAAAAATCACCTAGGTAATCTCTGGCCAATAGATTTTAGTACATTTTAAGGCATGATTCTTGCCGTTGAAATCAATAAATTTTTTGGGTACTAAAATCATCAAACATGTTATTTGGTATGAATGTCTACCAAAGGATGGCCTAAAAATCCATTCAGTCAGTTGGCCATATGGCAGCTTTGTTACATCACGACCCTTCCAAAAATATCCTTTTAATCGATAGCTAAAGGGAAAATGATCACCCTTTCTCAAAATCTTTCTTGCGACCTTTCTTCTCAAGGTCTTAGATGCCTGCCGCCGCCTGCCCCACTTTGACAATCGCTTGCCACCTTGCCCCCTTTGAACAAAATCCTGGCTCGCCACTTCTAACAGGAGCCTGCCGCTCCCACTTGACATGTGAGACAATAATTGTGCAAGGCATACATGAATGAGTGATGCTACAATATCTATTGATCTATTACTATTATAAAGGGAGAAGTTGGGGCGCGCCCACACACCCAGACAAAAGTTAAAAAATAAAACAAAAACTCTTCGGGATCACATAATTACTTCCCATGCCATTTCAGAAGTCAGCCAAAGGCAAAACCTTCCCTCATTAAATGTTCCTTTACTGTTCATGTTGTCTAGCACGCCTGAGGGACAATGGTATAAGACACATGGCACACTCTTAGAGACTACTGAACTTGTGGATGTTTTTGTTCCATACCAAATATCAGTTTGATTAGTGATTTCAAACCTTTGGATCTGAGTACCCCAAATAATTCTTGAAATCTATGGTTAAAAATCAACCCATGAAAACGACTCCAGTCAAACCAATAGATCCACCTAGGGATGGGCCAAACATTGATATAGTTAATGATCTCTATGAGTGTGTCATGTGTAAGGTGCACGTGCATTCCCCAAGTACTATTATAAAGCGAGAACTGGTGTTGACAGTCCATAGGGCTTCAATTAAATGCCTCACTTTAAAGCCAAAACGTGGGTCGGGGTACGATCACACAGGGGTTGTCTAGCTCGACTACATCCCTCGTCAATGACATTGGGCTGGGGACCATAGTATAAGTCATGTGGCCTACTCTTGGAGACAATTGACCATATGGATGTTTGTCCCATCCCTAGGTGGACCTATATATCAAATATCAGCATGATTAGTGATTTCAAACCTTTCCATCTGAGTACCCCAAATAATGCTTGAAATCTACAGGTCCCCACCAGTATGTATGGAAAGTTTATCCTATAATTTTTTTTTCCTGTGGTTCTTTTGTGAAAATAAAAAAGAGTGCCACGTGGCACTCCTTTTTAAGCCTCATTGGGCCATGAATAATTGGCCCAACCAATGAACTTATAAACCAAAAATCAGCCCGATTTGTGTTCTCTAGTCCCTTGATCTTGGAACCCCAAAAATTACTCAAATCCAACAGTCAAAAATCACCCATGAAAAATGCTCGAATTGATTTTCTAAAGATTACCAATCATGCTGATTTTTGGTTTATAAGTCCATCATGGGTGGAAAACGCAATGAACAATTCTTTTGAGTTATGGACGGTAGGGATAGAGGGTTGCCCCACTGATTAGATGATTCAGATTGCTGGAAATTTGATCATATACCGTAAGGAATATTAATGGATGGATAAAATGCAGAGAAAATATTTAATGTCTCTAATCTGAAGTCTCCACCTCCCAACAATGCCATATGGAGATCATTCTAGGGCCTATTGACCTTATGGATTTTTGGTCCGTCTCTTTGTGGACCTACAAACCAAATACTAGCTTGATTGATGATTTCTAACAGTTATATATTAGCATCTAAAAACAGTGCCCAAATCCAACAGTTAATTTTTTTTTATATTAAAATGCTAAATCCAACGGCTACAAATGATTGATTAAACTGATTTTTTATGTGTAGATCCCTTAAGAAGTGAACCAAACATCGAAAAGGTCAGTGGGCTCTAAAGCGTTCTCCACTTGGCATTTTGATAGGGGGACTTCAAACTTTGAAGTCGCTATTGAACATGAAACACGGAGTCCACATATCAGAAAATTTAGACGGGCAAACGTAAGGATGCAAGGAAATAGGCACACAATTCTCGTTTTCGAGTTGCGGAAAGAGAAGAAAAGGAGCTGTTCTGGGTTATCTCTCTCAGAGGGGTTTGTTTCATGGACATCGATCCCTCACATAAACAAGGTTAGTTGTTTCACTCCATTACTGTTCTTTGAATCTATGCAAGTTTGACGAACATTTGAAGATTACCCACTTTTTATTTCTGTAATTTCTGCTCCCAATTTCCCAGTTTTTGAAGTTTTTCAGTGTATTTTCTTATTGGGTATCAGTAAAAAAACGGATTATTTCCTGGTTTTAGTTAGTGGGTTGTTTGTTTTGTGTTGTTTGGTTGATTAGAAGTGAAGAAAATTTGGAAAATTTCATCCACATTTAATTGGGTACAGTGTGGTAGAAACCCCGGAAAATTTTGGGATAGAATTTGTGTTCGATGCTGTAATGTTATTGGAATTATTGGGAGTTTTGTGATTTAAAGGGGATGGGGATTCTGCGGTGAATACACAATAGACTTCATTCCCTGCAAAGACAAGGTTTTCACTTTTCAGCTGTGCAGCTGAGGTGGTAGGACCAAAGGGTCCACCTGTTGGACGACCTTACCCACTCCCATGTGGCAAGTTTTTGTCCAATTGTTCCCTACCACATGGTAAAAAGAGGATTTTTTTTGACCTTTTTCTATATAAAAATTCAAGGCTTCCAATTCATAGCAAAAAATAGGAAGATTTCTTTCACTTTTTTATGTATGAAAATTCAAGGGCTGCCATTCATAGCAGGAAAAGTGCAATGCATGGTAGGGTATGGTTGTGACGTGGACAAGGGTTGTCCACGTGGCCTATAGGACTGTCATCTATCAGATGTACAGTCTGCATTTGCCACTTCAGCTGTTAATGTGGAAAGAGAAAAGCCCGTCGTAACAGGGTTTAAAGTATGCAGTAACAACCTTGCAAATCTTTTCGCTTAAAGTCGATTTTTTTCTTCTTTCAGAAGTTAACTTTCAACTGGATAGCTTAATGGGATGCTACCATTGGTGATTTTGTATGAATTTTGGCTTTGAGATATAGAAGCTAAAACCGAAGGTTTAAATGGGCCATTATAACTGTATAACGGTCCCTTAACGTTACGTTATTGATTTTTTTTTCTTTTTCTTTCAGAAGTTTAAATTCAACTGGGTAGTTTAATGGGATGTTCTTATTGGTGATATTGTATGAATTTTGGCTTTGAGGTATAGAAGCAAAAAAACCAAGATTTTAAATGGTCCATTATAACGGTATAACGGTCCCTTAACATTACCATTATAACGGGGTCACATCAGTCGCATCTAAGTAAAAAAAGGGTCAGAATTTTATTATTCATTACATTTGAAAAAACCTCGATAACAGTAAAAACAGTTTTTTCTTCAAAATAACGGCTGTTATAAAAGATGACCTTTTTTCGGTCTTGGGCGTTATAACGGGAAACACATAATGGGGTTGGGGTGTTTCCGTTATAACGGCCGTTATTTTCATTATAACTGCCATTTCTTAAACCATGGCTATAACAATGAGCAGAGACTTCAGTGCTTCTTATATGTACCTGGTAAGAGCCTGTATAGACCAGCTAAACTTAGGTAAATTATGAAGCAATCAAGAGACCAGTTCCTTTTTCTATCAAAGCTATCCATTTTCTTGTGATTCTTAGAATTTCCATCTATCTTTTTGTTTTACTAAAAAATAAATCATGCAAATGGTTTTTGTCTTCGTTGGAGCCTTTTGATCCTGTAATGTTCTTCTCGTGATTCATATTGATTAGAGTGGGAAAAAGCCATAGCTGATCTTCACACTTACACCTCATCTTTTGTTTATGTTGTTCTTTTTTGCCTTCTCAGAGAAGCATTAACAACTTGAGCAAATCTTTCTTAGCCCTTAAGTCACTAGTCCATCTCAAACATTCACCAAAATTATTCTTCCACACTTGGGAGTTATAGTCTTGCTACATTTACCACAGGCTTACAATTTGCACAGGGTTGGACTTGCCTTCTTTATAAATATTGTAATATGGACCTTCAAGCAGACAGCTACCTGAAGGGGTTCCCTTCTATAGTAGTGATACTGATTAAGGGATCTGGCTTAGTCTTCTCTAGTTAAAATAGGTTCTGATCTATGATGCCCGGATATAAATACGGATACGGATACGGATACGGACACTGATACGGGAAGCGGGGGTACGACTCGACATTTTTCAAAATCAGGGACATGGATATGGATACGAGTATCCTATCCATTTCCTAAAATTTGTGGCATAGGTACTTCTACATATGATGTTATAAAGTGTACACACATAAATACACTATCTTGAGTGTGTAAACATGTAATAAAAAAGTATATGATAATCAAATAAGTGCTATAAATGGTTTATTTTATATTACTTATAAAATTAATATAGTTGGACTATTGATTTAAACTAATGTTAATATTAATGTACTATTTTTTGTGTTTTTTTTATAAATAAATACATGAAGTATCCTGCTCGTATCCTACCCGTATCCGTACCCGTATCCGTGTCGTATCCTGGGGATACTGGTACTCTGGGCATATACTGGTATCTGGGTATCACAGGTTCTGATCTACAGGAAATATACCAAATAATGCAGCTCGAGGGGACGATGTAGCCCTCACACTAAATATTTGGCTACTTCTTTATAGTTTCTGCACTCTTGATCCATCTTTGCAAGATTTTTGTTAGGCAGTTGTTGGTTAGGTATCCAGTTACCTTTTTTAGCAATGGGAACATTTCCGATGATCAAGTTGCTATATTTCTTTTTGTAATCAAATGACCTTTTTTTTTTGCTCATTCTATATGGATGAATGCTTAATGTCATAAACATTTTGGATTTCTAGAGGATTTGTTATTTTCAAGCTCATATGCTGATCTTTTCCCCCGGTAATCATTTGTTAGTGATTTATTGGTTTTGACTGGTATTATGGACTATCTTTGGTTCATTTTAGGGACAACCCCAGAAGATGAGTCATCAGGACGTCCTGTTTCTTTGTGTAGCCAGCTATCCAAACTTGGTACCTTGACATGGGAAACATACAGAAGGAAGCCAATCTCATATTGGGTTCTACTATTTCTAAGCAGTGGAGCAATGCTCGTGGCTTTTCCTGCGTCCAGCCTCCTATCTCGTCTCTATTATGCCGATGGGGGCAACAGCAAGTGGATCATCTCGTGGGTGGCAGCTGCAGGGTGGCCTCTAACTGCTCTCGTCTTAGTTCCTATGTACTTCATTCGTAAAATCCAGCCCACCCCTCTTACCATCAAACTCACTCTTTCTTATATAGCATTGGGCTTTTTAAGTGCTGCCGATAACTTACTGTTTGCATGGGCTTATGCCTACCTCCCGGCATCAACTGCTTCTCTTCTGGCATCTTCCTCCCTTGTGTTTTCCGCACTGTTTGGGTATTTTATTGTGAAAAACAAATTGAATAGCTCCACCATAAATGCCATTGTGATCATCACTGCTGCCATGGCCATTATTGCCTTGGATTCAGAATCAGACAGATTCAGCAGCGTCAGTAACAGCCAATATATCATGGGGTTTATATGGGACATTTTGGGATCAGCTCTCCATGGACTCATCTTTGCTCTTTCAGAGCTAGTTTTTGTGAAGCTATTAGGGAGAAGATCTTTTCATGTTGTGTTAGAGCAGCAGGTTATGGTTTCTTTGTTTGCATTTGCGTTTACAACAATTGGGGTTGTTGTGAATAGGGACTTCCAGGGAATGAAGTCTGAAGCTAAAAGTTTCAAGCATGGAGAAGCCTCATACTACATGGTTCTCATCTGGGCTGCCATTACTTTTCAGCTGGGAGTTTTGGGAGGCACGGCTGTGCTTTATTTGTCTTCGACTGTGCTGGCTGGTGTTCTTAATGCAGTAAGGGTACCTCTCACGAGCATTGCAGCTGTTGTTTTGTTTAATGACCCCATGAGTGGTTTCAAGATTCTCTCGTTGATCATTACTTTCTGGGGATTTGGGTCATACATTTTCGGTCATTCCTCTATGGGTAACGCAACTACCTAATGATCAGTTCAGAAGTCACTGTATGATCTCTATCATGTGTAGTGTCATATATGTAATCGATAGGGGCAGCTCATTTTTTTTCTTTTTGTCAATTTATTGTTATGCCATTCTTCTACAAGAATGCACAAGCACATGCCCACATAGACACTTACATTTAATGAATATGATACATTCAAGTTGTTTTTTATTATCATATTAGATTGGCTTTTATCTATATTTGGTAGGAGAGAGATTAGGTTTAGTAAGTGTTGTTGGAGTTTGATTTCTGGTAGAATTGGGTTTCTTTATTTAAAGTGAGTTACTAATTAGGAAGTCTCTTAGGTTCATAGGTTTAGGGTTAATTTTGAGAGTCTGTATATATGACTTGTAATGAATAATTTAGAATAATGAAGAGTTTGACTTTGGCTTCGTCTAGAAGGTTCTGATGCCCTCGAAGATATCGTTCTTTCTTCTTTTTTTCCTTTTTTATTTTCTTTATTTTGAACCAAGGCTTGTGATATGATAGTGTCTCATATCATTCTGTTACCAGAGTGGTTCATCACAAGTTTTTGGTGGTTAGTGACTTAGTTGCAGGAAACCTCTACATAGGGTTACACTCCTGCTCTAGAACTGCGCTTTTACGCTTCTAACGTGGAAGTTCTTCGAACTCGCGGATGACAGTGAACTTGTCTGAGACGTACTCTTGATTCGCAAAACAATAATTATTTTTCAAGAAATTTCATAAACAAAGCCCAACAACTCTCTTTTGTTGTTAAAGAACCTTAGAAGTTATGAAGATGTTGTATTCTACTTAGAATAACATTATAACCTTCAAATAGAATTTCTCGCTCTCACTCCTATACCTGCTTCCATTTCAGGCTAAAGCTACTATTGAAAGGGAAGAACTTATGTCGTAGGATGTCAATTAATCCAACAGTGGTTTTTCTTAATTTTTTTTCTTTTCTGGTTTTTTGGAGTTCAAGATGAGCCCATGAGTTTCATTAAGATGAAGCTGTTAGCATGCACTTTCTGATAAGAGCAATACAGTCTTTTTGTTGTTGCCATGTTCAACTGCATTCAATATATTTGTGTAATTCTTGCGTTTTTATGAAACATGAATTAATATACTTGCCTGGTTGAGTTGTTCTTCTTTCTCCTTGGCTTTTGCTTCTCCTTCATGTTTCTCATCTTTGCTAAATGATTTTTTTGATGGATGGATAATCCTTCCTTTGTTCTTTACTTCTAAATTACATAAATTTATGCAGCTTTTATTTAGAGAACTTTGTTTCTCCTTTTCCTCTACTTGGTCTGTTGATTATTTTGATTAGATTTACAGTGATTCTTGACTATTCAAACATTTTAATCTCTCTATCATTGCTCTATAACCAAAATATGAGTAGAACTTCCATGACCGTTGGGTTGGAGTCGTTTCCATGGTTGATTTTTAAACATGGAATTAGAGTATTATTTGGGGTACAAAGATCCAAAGGTTTGAAATCACTAATCAGGCTGATTTTTGGTATGTAGGTCCACCTTGGGATGGGATAGTCATTGGTGTCTAAGAGTCTGCCACGTGTCTCATACAGTGGTCCGTCATCAAAGTTAGGATGATTTTTGGTATGTAGGTCTACCTAGGGATGGGCCAAACATCCATATGGTCATTGGTCTCTAAGAGTCTGTCATGTGTCTCATTCAGTGGTCTGTCATCAAAGTTCTGTGATTAACAATGTCACAAGAAAGGTTAAGTGAATTAGCCATATTAGCTATTGAAAATGATATTTTAGCTAAACTTGAATACAAATATTTAATTATTAATTTTGCATCACAAAAGCGAGAAGAATAGATTTTAGATAAAGATTTTGTATTATATAGAATTAAAATTTTAGTTAAATATTATTTATAATAATATGTTAAATACAAAGAGTGCTCTATTTAGAGCTTTCACCTTAGGCCTCAACTTGCATCAAGACGCCCTGGATACTCATAATATGAATTTGTCTCTATTGGCTAAAGATAGGATGGCGTATCCTACAGAATAGCAAGCAGAGAAGGAAGAAAGAGCCGTAAACGAAGAGATCATATGTGAACCACTCTCCCAATCAATCCAACAGAAAAGTAATTACAACGTCCACGAGAAAGAAGGGGCCAAAAGACAAGCTGAAACTGCTCCAGTCTCGGGGTCAGGCTTCGTCGTGTGAGATAACCAGGTCACTTTATCCAAAATCACTTCAGGCTCACTTGATGAGATCTATTTATTTTCCAAACAATTAGTTTTTGAAACTCAAGCACATACTAAAGATTTATGATTTTGGAAGGTACTTTGAAAACCAGAGAGGCTATAAAACTAATGCATGTTCAACTATTGAAGATGGTAAATCTATTGATATATGGCAAGATCTCTAGATACTATGAATTTCTAGATTCAAAATATCATCTAATAAGCCCCGATTTGCAATTGTTACCCAGTGGATCTCTTGAATCCAATGGTCAATGGCCTCAACCGCACATATTTTTGTCCAGTTATCTGTGGGGTCGCATTTTCCTACAAAAAATTTTAATTTTTGAAATTTGAGCTTTATGAAAATAATGTTGTCAGGTTATATGTTATATGGCGAGGCACGGTTGAGCAAAGGATAAAACTTCACTGACTGCGGGCTGTCAGAGAAGTCACTACCACAAAGTGAGCGACAAAACGGGATGAAATGAAACTCAAAATGAGTTAGAAATCCACATGGAAAGTTAATACCAGTGTTTCAAAACCCAGATCAGACGTCCCCTAACGGATGGACATGAAAAGGCTTAAGATGATGATGATGACGACAAGGAGGACGATGAGATGGTTTTCTTCAATAACGTTGACCATTGACGCCCATTAATGGTCTCCGGAAGGACATCCCAGTATTTTTTGAATGACTATAATAACCTTGGGTGAGACGCAAATATTTTAAAAACATTGGGTGCCATGCAAATTGCATCAATAAAGTAAGGGGTTCATGCAAAAAATCCTTTTTTTTTTTTTGAGGATTGTCAGCTCAGAACCTTTCTTCATTGACTTAGAGGTCACTAACCATACGGATGTTGGACCCATCGCTAGGTGGAGCTACATACCAAATATCAGCCAGTGATTTCAAACCATTGGATCTTTGTACCCCAAATAATGCTCAAATTCTACGGATAAAATCAACCCCGAAAAATGACTCTAATCCAATGCTTAAAAAATTAACAATCAGACTAATTTTTGGTCTGTAGGTCCACCTAAAGTTTGGCCAAACATCCATAAGGTCAGTGGTCTCTAAGAGTGTGCCACGGAGCTCATACTACGGTCCGTCTTCAACATCGATGAGGCCCCTATCATCACTCAAGTGCAATCAGATCTTAACAATCAAATTCGCAGTTCCAAAGTAAATCAAGAAAGGTTTTGAGCTGACAATCCTCAAAAAAAGAAAGGAATTTTGGCATGTCCCCCTTTATTGATGCAATTTGCATCGCACCCAATGTTTTTAAAATATATGCTTCTCACCCAAGGTCATTATAGTCATTTAAAAAATATTGGGATGTCCATCCGGAGACCATTAATGGTCGTCTATGGTCAACGACATTGACCATGGTCAAAGGGTGTGAAGCAAATATTCTAAAAGCATTGGTTGAGATGCAAATTGCATCAATAAAGTAAGGGGGTAAGGCAAAAAAGCCGTTCACTTTTTAGCTAAACGGCAAAAACAGTTCAGAAATAATGGCCATTATTTTCATCATAATGGGTGTTAATATCGTTAATTAAATACTATATAACGTAACAGGGTTGGAGCATTACCGTTATAACTAACAGCGTTATGACCTTGTTTTTAAACCATGGTCCAACAATAGAATTTTAAAAGGCACAAGTACTGGTCAAGCGAGAAACCTTTACCCTTATATAATACTTAAAGTTTCTCGAAATTAATCATTTGTTAACGTTACTAACTTTTAATCTGGACCGCTTGATTTGTGGGCTTCATCATGTAAGTAGATTTTCTAGACCAAAACCCACTCAGACTGTTAACCCTAACAATCAGAACGATGGACAATACAATCTATTTTGATAAAATTCTGCAAAAAATTATTGGGCTGGGTATGACCCTATATCAGTTCCATCCAAGAAAGCTGACCGTTTGATGCATGGACTTCTTTTTCTGTGTTTATGTGGACTTATTTCCTTGCCAACCTTACGTTCTCGAACAAAAAAGTGCTTTTTTGCTTTACGCCCTTTATTGATGCAATTTGCAAGTCACATTGCGTCTCACCGACGGTCTCCGGATGGACATCCCAATATTTTTTAAATGACTATAATGACTTTGGGTGAGACGCAAATAGTTTAAAAATATTGGGTGTAATGCAAATTGCATCAATAAAGTAAAGGGGTAAAGCAAAAAATTCTTTTTTTTTTTAGGTTTTTTTTTTTGAGGGTTGTGAGCTCAAAACCTTTATTCATTTACTTTTGGCCCAACCGAATGTGGACATACAGACCAAAAATTAATCTGATTAGTTAAAGTTTAAGTATTGGATTAGAGTCGTTTTCGTGGGTTAATTTATCCCTAGAATTTGAGCATTATTTGGGACAGAAAGATCCAATGGTTTGAAATCACTAATCAGGCTGATATTTGGTATGTAGCTCCACCTAGTAATGGGCCCAACATCCATTCGGTTAGTGACCTCTAAGAGTGTCATGTGGCACGTATTATGGTCCCTCGTCATCTTTGACGAGGGACACTAGCGTGGTTAACCTGTGAAGGTGAGTTCCTTCTATAGTTCACAATCCTAAAAAAAAAGGTACGTTTTGGGCTCATAATCTTCAAAAAAAAAAAAAATCAGAAAAAAAAAAAGGAATTTTTGCTTTATTGATGCAATTTGCATCGCACCCAATGTTGTTAACATATTTGCGTCTCACCCAAGATCATTATAGTCATTTAAAAAATATTGGGATGTCCATCCAGAGACCGTCTATGGTCAACGTCGTTGACCATGGTCAATGGGTGAGACACAAATATTTTGAAAACATTGGGTGACTTGCAAATTGCATCAATAAGGTAAGGGGGTATAGCAAAAGAGCCCAAAAAAAAATTATGAATCAAAATCTCGATGAGCGACCCTCTAAAAATTAAACATAACACAAATTTTAGGGCCCATTGACAGCATAGATGTTCGGTCCACCCTTTGTGGGATCTACACACCAAAAAATCACCCTGATTGATATTAGCACTTTTTAAGGAGTAATTCATGTTGGATTCGAGTAATTTTTATTTTATTTTTTTGAGTACTAAAACGAATGGCTAGAAATCATCAATCGAGCTGATTTTTAGATGGTGCATCTTCTTGACCTGGGCTCTTTATGGTAAAGTTTCAAAAAAAATATGACATCTTTAGCACAACTATATACTTTTGTTACGGATCTGGTTCGGTCTAGGTACTAGCATTCTAAGAATGCATGCCCAAACCCAAATCTATTATATACTTCAATTCTGGGTCTTTTGGGGTGCACATTTGAAATTACTACTCATGGAACTGGGACATTTAGGGTCGATTAGTATTTGTTGGTTCTCAACTTGTAGCTGCGTTTTCACTCCCACGCATTCCTCCTATTTTTTTTTCCTCTAATTAATCTTTCATGAATAAAAAAATAAAAATAAATAAAAAGATATATTTTAATTTCATTATCTTTCCCCAAAAACTTCTCCACATTTCTCTCTTTAAAATCTCTTCCAACAACTCACGTTTTTCTCCCTTAAAATTTCAATACCATTAATGTAATTATAAAGACTTTTAGAAATAGGTACACTTAATATAATTTAATATTTTTTCTAAAGACTTAAATTTTTTAGAAATAATAATATTTAATTAATGTAATTAAATCCCTAAAAAATATATAAACTGGTTAATGAGAAAATGTTTATGTTCAACTCATGGTTTTAAAAACGGCCGTTTAAACGGTAACGCCCCAAGCCCGTTTCCGTTTAAACCGTTTAAACCCGTTTTATCGGTTTTGAAAAAAATGGCCATTTTTTTGTTTTAACGGCCGTTAAAATCGTTTAAACAGCCGTTTAATTTCGAAAAATTTTGTAAAAAAAAAGGCCGTTAAAACCGTTTAATTCCGTTAAAATCCGTTTAATTTCTGTTAAAATCCGTTAAATTCCGTTTTTTTTTTTAATTTTCAAATTTCAAAATTTGAATTTCAGCGCCACTTTTTCCGTTTTTTTCCTTTAAAATCCATTTTTTCTCATTTTTTTTCCATTTTTGCCCCTGACCTTTTCAATCCGTTTAAACGGTAATGCCCCCAGTCCGTTTAACTGTTAAAACGGCCTCCTTTAAACCTTGGTTCAACTAACCGTTTGTTCTAGAATAGGATTTGTAAGAATATTCTAAGGGTTTTGGTATGAATTATGTTTTGATTATTGTTTCTTTTGCGAGTCCCAAATGATTATTTATTCTAATTTTTTACTAATTTTGGGATTCACATTTTCCCGTTAACATAGGACCTTGGTGTTTAGCCTATCCCTTGGTGGACCTACAGACGAAAAATCAACGTGATTGGTGATTTCCAACCGTTGTATTTGAGTCTTTTTCATGAGTTGGCGGGGCAACGAAAATTCCCTGCATGAAATTGGTCGGTTCCAAGTAACTCTTGGACCACACCTTGTCGTCTAGCTGAGATGGTTAGTGTGTACCCTCCTCTTGTGGGAGGTCGTGGGTTCAATCCCACGATGTGACTGGTCTAGCGGTCCAAGCCTCAACCGCATTGCCTACCAAAAAAAAAACAAGTCAACTCTTGGACCCAATATGACTTTGCACATGTTTACATGGATCCATTCCTCAAGATTAGGATTACAAATGAAGCCTGCCCGGTGGGCATTAAGGCCTGGCCTGTTGGGCCGGGTCTGCGCTATGAAATTATCCCTTGGGCTGAGCTGGGCCTAATTTTCAAGGCCTGATTGCTTACTGGGTAGGGCCTGGGCCTAGCTTGGATGGCCCAACTTTCACTCATATTATAATTTATATTTGTATATTATATTACTTTTTGGTAAGAGTATTAAAAAAAATAACCATGTTGCTTGGATGGTTCTAGCCACTTGTAACATGACATGTCACCCAGATTCAAGTCTCTTTACACTCTCTACCCATCTTTTTATTAAAAAAATATATGCAAAGCTGATTTAGGCCGGGCTTAGGCTTGTCAAGGGCCTGGTCCGACTAGTCTATACTGCTGAAATGGGCTTGGGCTATTCTATCCAACCTTGAGCCGGACCTGAGATGATGATTCAGAGGCTCGATTTGGGCCCGGCCTTTTTTGGGCCTCAGTTATTTTCATTTTTCCCATTAGTATGAGCAAATTTTTGTAAGTCAGCCATGGCTCCGGGCAGCCTTGAGAATGGGGCGCTCAGGGCATCCCCTTTTCCCAATACGTACCCTTAAAACTGCCTTAACCCAACTTAAACTCAACCATGGGTTGAGACAGTTCTCAATTTTTCCCTCTTTGAAGGATATCAAACATAAACAGGAAGTTGAGGCTTAACACATTCTTACCCACATCTGGTGATTAACAATTAACAAATTCTAGAATTGTACAAACCCGCATTCCAAATCCTTGCCGTGTTTCTGGCCGATGGCCATCCTGTCTCTGACACCGAGGGTGCACCCAACTTCTCTAGCGTCGCATGGACTGCATTAACAATGGCATCTAATAAGTTACTATTAGAGTATAGTAAGGTGCACGAGATGCACCGTATCTTTACTAAAGTTGATAAGTATCAATTAGGATTAGATTTGATCTGATTAGGAAAGAAATCCTAATTAAATTTAATCTAATCTTGATCAGATCAAATCTAATCTTAATCAGATCAAATCTAATTTTAATTGATTTTATTGGCCCAAAAATAATTGATCACCCCTTTCGCATCTGATAATGCTCTAGAGTAGGGCCCCCTTTGTTGAAAGGTTCTGATTGATTAGTTGGCGAGTTAGTTGTATGACATCCGGTCCATTGATGATGATAATGAACCTTCAGGCCTGCCCATCACATCAGGATTCAAGACTCCCCAGGCAAAACATAATATGTCCAGGTCAGGTCTGCTGATAATGGGCCTTAAAATTTGGCCTAGCCCAAACTATGCACATAAAGCTACAGTTAATTTTTTTATAAGACCTGGGCCCTTGACCAAGTCGGGCTGAACTGGTTGAAAAAATGTCCAAAAATGCCATTTGGCACGCTCTTTCAGGTCCACTGATCCCATGAATATTTGGCCCAACCCTTGGTAGACCGGCACATAGAAAATCAGCCTGATTGGTGATTTCTAATCATTTGATTCAAGCATTTTTCATCACGGGCTTGAGATGGGTGGGTTCCAAGCCCATGGTGAAAAATGGAATGGATATTCACACACCCTATTTTCTGTCCGGACGGACTCCTGGTCGGGGCACAAGCCAAAAAGAGAGAATTCTCTAGAACGAGTAAAACTTGGCTGACTGACTACAGTCCACAATATGAGCCACGTGGCACATTTTTAGAGGACACTGACCGTGTGGATGTTTAGCCAATCCCTAGGTGGACCTACCAACAAAAAATCAGCCTTATTAGTGATTTCAAATCTTTCGATCTTGTACCCCAAATAATGGTCGATGGTGCTCAAATTCCCAGAGTTAAAATCAACCAATGAAAATGGTCCAATCCAACGCTTAGAAATCACTAATAAGGTTGACTTTTGAATTGTAGGTCCACCTAGAGATTGGCCAAACATCCATACCGTTAGTGTCTTCTAAAAATGTGCCAGTGGCTCATATTGTGGGGCCAGTCAGCCAAGTTTTAGAGAGAGAGTTATGCTTTTGGGGTGTGCCCCGACTTAAAAGAGTCCGCCCTGATAAGAAATGGATGTGTTAATATGCGCTCCCTAAAAAAATTGCTCAAATCTGATGTCCAGAAACTCATCAACCAGTCTGATTTTTTCATGTATAGGTCCACTAAGGAGTTGGCCAAACATTCCGAGGGATCTGTGGGCACAAAAAGGTGTCAGGGAAAATTTTTTGTAGGCTGGTGGATCAAACCTTGGACCTCCAAGAGAAGATAATTTTTTTGCGGAGCTCATCGTGAGAGGGGCATGCTCATCAGCTCAAAGAAGGGATGTTATTGCAGGGTACATTAGTGCTGATAGGGAGAATTTTTTGCTCCTGGCATCCGGGTTGCAATTAAAATGCGACCTATCACACTCTTAGGTGATGGTGAGAGAGGGTGAGGCTCCAGAATAGGGTAGTAGTAGTCAGTCCCAGAGCCAAGATTTTGTTCAAGGGTGGGGAAGGCGACAAGCGACGGCCGGCAATATTAGTAAGTGCTAGTGACATCTTTAATTGATGGAATACCCCCTACATAGATATGGAGCATTTCAGTCATTTTGATCATAAAGCCTATCAACATTTTTAATTATTGTCCAACCCTGAGAGTAAATCATTGACGATGGACATCTGTCAGTAACGTTGATGGCTGCCATAGTATAAGTTTCGTGCTGACTCTTAGAGATCAATAACCATATAGATCTTTAGCCTATACCTAGGGGACCTACAGACCAAAACTCGGCCTGATTAGTATTTCCAACTGTTGGATTGGAGTCTTTTTCATTGATTTATTTTAACCATGGGATTATAGCATTATTTGAGATTTATTCCAACTTTGGAAGCTAGTTTTTTCCTCCTAAGTAGCATACGTAGAAATTGATTCCAACGATTCCATCAGTCAATTCTTTTGGATGGTTGTTTAAAGTAGGAATCTACCTATGATGGTACACATGGTTATACTACTCATCAATGCCTCTACACTTGACACATGTAACTTGTCAATTCCTTTTGGAGTTCACTTTTCATCATTATTGCCATTGTCCAAAATTGGTAACCAGTGCCTCCTTACTTGACAAGTAGCCCTGACAATGTCAATCAACTGATAATCGTAGTCCATTTCAAAGTTAGATCCCAAGTTTTTTAAGTCACCCTCCTAAAATGCCAAATGGAGTACTATTTAAGGCCACCGACCTTATGGATGTTTGGTCCACTTCTTGATGGGTCTACACAAAAAAAAAAAAAAAACGAAAGAAAAGTTTAACTGGTGATTTATATCTATTTTTGAAGTCCCCTCTCAAAATGCCACACAAACTACTCTTTAGGGGCCATTAACCTTATTGATGTTTAGTCCAGCTATTGATGGATGTACACATCAAAAATCAATTTAATTGGTGATTTATATTCGTTGGATTTAACATTTTAATAGTGCAATTTTTTGTCGTTGGATTTGAGCATTTTTTTTTTCTATATGCTAAAATATAATTGTTACAAATTGTTATGTAGATCCACCAAGAATAGTAGGCCCTACTGTGAGCTCCACGTGCCATTTTGGGGATGGGAGACTTCAAATTTTGAAGTCCCCAATGGGCAGCAAATGTTTTCTCTCAAAGTTGAAGGGGTTTAGTAACCCACTCTCGAAGTGCATTGGAGGTGGTGGGAGTTCTTAATTAACAAGTTCGGGTATTGACCAATCTTTAAACGATCTCTAGTTTTTATAATTTATGTTTAAATGAGATATCCATCATTGAAAAGTACTTTAAAAAATCTTTTAAATTATTTTTTTTATCAATTTGGATTTAAAAATATGATTTTATCAATAATCGATCAAAACTCTAGATGAGAATAGATGTACCAAAGTTCATACATTATGACATATCTTTGATAATACTATTCAAGTGTATCCATCCAACTCATCACTTCTATTATTTTCTATTTTACTCATATATTTTTTGTTTATTCTTTACGTAACTCTCTTATAGTTATTTAATTTTCTAGATTACCAAAATTTTTTTAATAAATTAAATTTTTTTTAAGAAATTTATGTAAAATATATTTTTTTTATACTTTTTATTTTCAAATGACCAAACTAACATAATCTTTAATTCTAAACTACCTGACATCTTATATTTCACCTATAAATACTTCCCATCCCAAGGGAGAAATGCATCATTTCAAATTCTCTCCTTAAGTCTAGAGAAATTATTATCAAATATTTTTATAACTATCCAAAACCTCTTAAAAATCTTAAGAAAAAATCATGTAAAGATTTTCATTGTTTTAAAAGATTAAGTGAAAACGAAGAACTACTTAAAAGTATGATATATTGGTAGTTAAATTTCTTTATTCTTTTTTACTCTTTTATATTATTTTTTATTTTATTTATCTAGTTTTAGTTTGTTTTATATCTTATTGCTTATGTATATTATATTACTATTTCAATTTTTTAATGTTAATTTTTTTCTCTCTGATATATATAGAGATCCCAAAATGCATGTAATAGTAAGATAATCTATTTATATTCTTTTTAATATTTATTTTATGTTACACTCTCTTTAACATTTACATTCTTTTTAATTTTTTTTACGTTAATATTTTTTTTTAAAACATATATAAAGTTCTCATAATGCATGTAATAATAGAGTGATATTTTTACATTCTATTTAATCTTTCGTTATGTCAATTTATTCTTGTTAGTATATGTGGAGATCTCGTAATATATGTATAATAAGGTGATCCTATAATTTTCTTTTTTGTTCGTATACATATAAATTTATTTTACACATCTTTCTTCTACTTTTATCGGTAACTTTAAAGAATGATTAAAGGTATAAAAGTAGATAACTATTTAAATACAGATAGATTAGAGTGCCTAACATCTTTCTTAATATACAAATGACCAACTTACTTAATGATATCTCAAAACGGTCAATAGATCAAATTGAGTCTTGAATTTGTATGTTGTTTATTTTCAAAAAGTTATATAATCTAATTTAAATACAGTGACAATTACAATGTTAAAAAGGGTTAATGGTGACTCCGTTAACTTTGGCATTTTGCCTTCGGTCAAGTGTTATTTCATACCAATAACATAAAATTGACCTAAATTAGAGTTTATGCATATTCAATCCAAATTTTGCTAATGTACGCATTGTCATACACAAAAAAGATTGAAAAAAAATAAATAAATAAAAAGAAGACACCCCAAAGATAAATGAAAACAGGAATGTTTAGAATAAACGAGAAGGCAAAACGATTGTCATCCATTGACAATGTAGTTGCGGACACATTTTTAATAATGGTGGTTACAAGTAAATCTTGTCCATCATACTAAATAAGTATAAAATTTATAAAAGAAATTTTAATATAAGTAACATTTTTTAGTAAAAGATGTCACATATTGTGTGTTCTTTTGGCATTTATTTTTATGATTTGCTTATAATTACGGGTTTTTCCTGATTTTGTTAGCTCGCTCTTTTACATTACAAGCATATATATACAATGATACACAGAACATGTACAATGGTGGGAAACAAAGTAAATAAAAAGAAGACACTACCTACAACCAGGTAACTCTATCTCTCTAGAAATACCACAGAAACACTTAGTTGATACTTAACCTCTATTACTATTTAGATTATAAACCACTAAGATTGAGAATCACTAACAAGCATATACAGTGATGCACAGAAAAAATCATGAAAAAATAGAAAAAAAAAAGAAGTTACTACCCGAGTGAACGAAAAAGGAGACACTAAATGATGGAGATAATGGATGAAGACTATCATTTCTTGGGTATATATGCAATATTTGTGGTTGCGTATTCGACAAAGGGCCGAATCGGAACCATGGTTGCAATAAGTAAATCTTGTATAATTTCACCTAATCTACCACTATTAAATTAAAGTGGAAATGACTACAAAAGACAACTTCATCAAAAAAGATAACTTGTTATATCAACAATTTTCACATTTATTTTCTTTTAGCAAGTTAAAGACAGACACGAATATTATGTAACAAAGACACAGACATGTGTGTCGGTGTCCGACACATATATAATGTTAGAATTGATCATTGTAATGTTTATATTGAACTATGTAAGCGCTTCCATATTGATGTTTAGTCGTTTAACCCAAATTCATCCCCATTGGGACCCTCTAGTTGAATAAAATCCATCTTTAACTGAAATTTTTTTTCTTCTTATGGACAATATATTCTATGTTATAATTGGGAGTGGTCTCCCAAGAGAACACTTTTAACTACTATTATGGGGTACCTGTCCTATAAAGAAGGAACCTTGTAGCAAAAGTGTTGTTGTGGATACACCATAGGCTATGAATTTTATCAAAGGAGAGGTATACTAGTGATTCGAACTCATCTCTTTGGACAATATGCAAAAAATAGAAGTTAGGACGGCAGATTTTCTTACATATGGTAGATGAGTTCCCACTCCAAAGAGCTCCATGTGTTTTGCCAATTTATCCTCTTCACATTTCCTATGTAAAAAAATTAAAAAAAAATAAAAATAAAAATCAGGGCTGACATTGATAGGTGAAAAGCGTAATACATGTTGGGCAAGCTAAGAGTGTGATGTGGAAGTGGGCACCATTCACATGGTTTAAATGGTAAGACTACTACCTAGTCAATGTGTGTTGTAGGCTTAGGAATATAAATTGCACATTTTTGTTATCTTTGCTCATCTCTATACTTATAACATAAACTAGTAGTGACATCTGATATTTTTCGTCAGCTTCTTCTAAACTATCCCCAGATTTTTATTACATATTTCCATACTCCTAAGGGCTTCTTAGAGTTTCAACCTTCTAATATTTTTTTTTGTGAATAGACTAATTTTATTAAGAAACACTAGAATTACTCGCATGAACACACACAATCTGAATATTATCCCAATGAAAATTTGGAAAGATTGAGGCGGGTTTGCTTCCCAAATATCCATATTTTTGTGGCTTTAGTCAATTTCGGCCACATAATCATTACCGAAATTGTTTCTCCATACCAATGTAGCACTTGATGATGGTAAAAAAAAATCTCGACTCTGTTTAATATCTTCGATAATGCCTCTAATGTGGTATGGCACTTCGATTTACCTTTTAATATCTTATCTATACCAAGTATTAAATATTAAATATATACAAAAAATTCCAACATAACCCCTTGAATGATGAAAATTTACAAAATAACCCCCAACCTTTATAGTAAGTTATGTAGCTTAAAACACGTTCTTCACTTGATCATCAAGTGCATCAGACTTGCCCCTCTACTTATATGTAGATAGAGAAAGAAAGCACTGAACAACAACTATAATCTTATATTTGTTACATTTTTGTTCTCTTCCCTTTTATTAAGGCAAGAAATGCATCTGATTGTCAAAAATTAAAAGAAAGGCAACTAATTCTTCCATGATGAGCCGAAGGTACATAATTCATTTTTTTTTTTTAAATGTATCTTAATTTTTTCTTTCTATTTTGGATAAAATTTATATAGAATTCTTTAACCAAGACAAGATAAGCATACAATTTAAATAGTTCCTCATTTTATTGAAAATTGTATCATTCCTCATTTTTTTTATTGCCTATAAAATAGATAGGACAGTTAGGATCATTATTTGATCATGAAAATTTAAAAAAAAGATTAGGACCCACCCGCCTTTCAATGCACAATGCCCAACAGATAAGGCGTTCTCGGTTAAAATCTTGACTATAAGGAAACATTTTTTGAACCAGCCACGTTTTGATCGAACCACTCGATCAGTGTCTTTACCTAACACATTTTTATGGGCCCACTGATTACATAGATAGTTAGTTCACCCCTTGGTGGATATACACACCAAAAATCAGCTTGAAGGATAATTTCTAGTCATTGGATATAGTACCCAAAAAACATGCTTGAATCCGGCAGATAGAATCACTCCAAAAAAGTGTGAAAATATAATGGTGTATATATATGAAGAATATTTTTGGTGTGTATATCGACGTAGGGGTGGGCTAAACATCCATGCGATACACCAATGGCTACCTTACCGTTATAACGGTATAACGGACACACGGAACCCAGAAGGTCTGCTTTATTGGATCAAGGTTTTTATCATGACTCTATCAATGGATGGGGAACCACTGGAACAAGATCTTCTTGACTTTGCGTGAAGGAAGAGTGCATGGACGTGACTGATTCTCTGAGATACACCAGTGGCTACCTTACTAAGGCTCCATTCTACTAGAATGTACTTGAGAGAATAGTATGATGAGTTGGAAGAGCTTTGGAGTTGGATGTTTGGCTCATCACTAATTGGACTTAGATACAAAAATTCAACCTAATTTGTAATTTATATCCGTTAGATTAGAGTATTTTCCATGGTTTATTTTTAACCGTGGATTTCGAGCACTATTTGAGGCACTCAGGTCCAAAGGCTAGAAATCACTAATCAGACTGATTTTTGGTATGTAAGTGTACCTAGGGATGGGACAAACATCCATACGGTTAATAGTTTCTAAGAGTGTGTCACGTGCCTCTTGCTATCGTCCATCATCAACATTGACGATGGATCGACCTCCTATGTGATAATGTCTTTTTTGTATGTGTGTGTAATCAAATATGATAACATTGATAGCAACATATAAAGGTCTGTGAGAAGTGTGCCCCAACCCCAGTTTTGGCTTTAAAGTAGTAATAAATATATTTGATTAGCTAAAAAGTTGTTATTGTGAGACGAAAGAGAGCATGCACTGTCACTTCGTACCTATTAACTGTGGATTTCGAGCACTATTTGAGGCACTCAGGTCCAAAGGTTAGAAATCACTGATTTTTGGTATGTAGGTGTACCTAGGGATGGGACAAACATCCATACGGTCAGTAGTCTTTAAGAGTGTGCCACATGGCTCCCACTATCGTCCATCATCAACATTGATGATGGACCTCCTATGTGATAAAGTCCTTTTTGTGTGTGTGTGTGTGATCAAATGTGATAACCTTGATAGCATCATTTAAAGATTTGTAAAAGTGTGCCCCAACCCCAGTTTTGGGTATAAAGTAGTAATAGATATATTTGATTAGCTAAAAAGTTGTTATTGTCAGATGAAAGAGAGCTTGCACTATCACCACAAACTCGTACACCCAATGATCGCATGCCACATATACCCATATTACCTTTAAAATTTTTTTTTTTAAAATCAAATCCTAAACCCTAGGTAGACGTGGCGCACGATCATTGGGCGCATGATCGTGGCTTCAAAAATTCTCTATTAAGACTGGGTTTTCTTACCACATGGAATGATGATGTGGCAAAAGCCAATATATATGGATTGGTATGTGGACAACACTTATCAACATCGCACCGACACCCTATTTTCTATCACTACTAATGGGTGGCCCTTGCCTATGGCACTCCCCGACAAAGCATTTGCCAAAATCGGGTGTGAGTTGCTGAGATCCACTGTCTATTTGGGGGGATAAGATCTTGGCCCCTTTTTTGTTGAAGCTTATAAAAGGGGGTATAAGTGGGGAGAAAACCACTGTCACTTGTTATATAGATTACTCTTTTCCCTTGTAAATGATAGTCCTTAAAAATTTTCAATCAAAAAAACAAATGTTGGAGACCAATTGCACTAAACACATGTATAAGAAAATTAAAACGAATAGCATGATGAATTAATGCGGAAGATCAAGCTCTCTAGATCGTTCTCATACACAACAAACATGCTCAAAAAATCAAACAACTACTTACCTGAACCCATGAAGAAGAACCAACGATTTGATGAAGTGAGATCACAAATCTGTAAACACATCCGATCGTCGGAGTTGTTGAAGAATGGAGAGAGGAGTAGAGGACGTCTTCACCTTTTCTAAAACCCTAGATCACAATGGGGCTCTTCCTAGGGCTGAAAAGTGTGGGACGTTCCTCTCATAAAATAACATATATATGAATCTCTATTCCCCCCATATAGGGACTGCACTTTTAGTAGTATTATCTACAACCTTTACATTTCTGAACACACTGAACTTGCACAACACTACCACTTTCCAATTTTGGTGTTTGGTTGCTTGTCTTGTACCCAAGTCAAGTTAATTCAACCCCAAGTTTTATTCACCGTGGATTAAGTGTGGGCCATACAAAAAAATTACAACGTGCAGATGGGTAGAGGTAGTCCAACAGATAGACCCCTTTCCCACCTCAACTGCCACGTATGAAAACCTTCTTGACTCTTGACAAGGATTGAAGTATATTGTGTACCTCAAATAATACTACTCTATTTGTAATGTTGGTTTTAAAAAAGAGGGCAGCCTATGTTTGATCCATAAGAAATTTTCTAATGCAAAATAGGAGGCACTTGGCGGCTGAGTTGACAGGCATAAATTTTGCCACCTTAGTGAAACTAAGTTTTTCTAGTCGTTGGACAGAAACCCTTAGATCAACACAATTTTTAATGATCCTGTTCATTCACATCTTAAAATCTGCAAAATACAAACTTAAGCATAGTGGATAGTGTCGGATGTCAATCTGCACTCGGGATTAGCCGGGTTAACGCTAATGAGAACATTGAATAACGAAAACTTGCCAGAAATGATGGGATGAAAGTGGTGATAATGTCAAAATTAAAACATTCATTCATTTTTTTTTCTTCAGAGATTCTTAAGCTTATTAACTAATCAAAATAAATCGAGAGAATGAAACGCCATAAATGAGAGAGAATACTCTAAGCAACTAATTAGAGAGTGGACAAACATGAAACCAATGAACAAAAAAATTAATAAACTATTGACTTTTATTGAATAAAAAATTCTTACAATGATTGAAATCTTGAACTAATTAAACAAGCTACCCATTTAACAAAAAAATATAATAAAAGATAGTCTAGAAAACAAGATAAAACTAGAGAGAGAAAAATGATGAGAGAGAGAGAGAGAGAAACAAGAGGAGAGAGATCATGTCCTTACCAAGATGGATTGGCCCAGAGTTGATGAGATTGGCCAAGTGATGGGGAGTGGGTAGCATTTCCTGCCTCGGAGATGAGGGTTTGCAAACGGTATCGAGGAAGAGACAAGAGGTCGTGGAGAAGTCAAGTTGCCGTGGCGGAGAACAACCGGTGAAGATGTTGGCCAGCCGAAAAGTGCAGGTGGTGATTCAAACGGTATTGCAAGCTATTTTGCAAATGATTTTGCAAGCTGCCCAGATCATGGAGAGGTACACAGATTTGGATAGCATCCACGATTCAAAGAAAATCGTGAGAAGAAGGGTTGCAAGCCCGTGTTTGCAAGCGATAACAAAGAAGATGGTAGGCCGTGATGTACCCACGGCTAAAGGGACTGTGAAGAGGGATAAAACTGGATGAGGAACAGGTGCAGCAACTAAAAGTTGCAGGTGGTGATTCGGTGGAGGGCACCAATGAAGAGACACCAGTCATCCTCTCTATCTTGTTCTTTTCTTTTCTTTTTGGTCGGAGTTGGAGGCTGTTCTTGGAAGGATCTAAGTTGCTGCCCAAGGGAGAGGTAGCAACGAGATGAAAATCGTGGGAGAGGGTAGAAACTGTGGTACAAGGATGCAAGAATGTTCTTGATTGTTTTTGGTGTTGCAGGTTGCACACCAGCAACTCTAATGAAAAGGGGAGAGCACAAGGATGGGTAGCAACGTAAGAGAGGATGAGAGAATGAGTTGGTTGCTAGTCTTGTTGCAGGCAGCAACAGTGGAAGAGAATGAATGGCTGGAGGCGTCACCTGCTATGAAGGTAGAGGTGGACATCCAAGAAAGGTACAACATCAAGGTGGAGGCATTTCCTTTACACCACTGTTTTTTTTTTAAGGGAATGGGAACAACTAGCATTTCAGAAGAAGAGATGGGGGCGTGAATGGGTTGGTAGTGAGGATGGCTTGGTGAGAGTTGGAGAGGGATTAGAATAGAAAGAGAGGGAAAAAGTCTTCCCCTCCTTTACTTTTTTTTTTATAGGGTTTCCTTCTCTTTAGGGTTTGGGGGTGTGCATGCGTGTGGGAGAGAGAGGGTGTGGACCCCATCTTCAATTACAATTTTAGCAACTCCTTTGCTCCTCTTGGGCAACCATTGGATATTTCTTTTTATCCACTTTGCATATCTCTTTCTCTTGTTTCTTTCTAGCTAAGCACTTGGGTCCCACCAAATCTTCATGCCTAATGACTCATATTGTAAGTCCTATGATGATTCAAAATCGAGCCATCATGTTTGGTCCGTCGCCCGGTACTCGTGTTATATAATGGATCAATATGCATGTTGGCCCATTTTTGCAAATCACACCCATCCATTAACTAGAGATCAACCCTCATTCTTAGTAATCGGACCTTTGATTTCTTAACCAAATGGTCCACTTCCTTGATAGCACCGTGTTCTTCATTTGTACAAACACCCAGCCATGTGAAAATCATTGTGGGCCTTTAGAAATCATTACCCATCATCTTGAATCACTATATACATATCGTCGATCATATTTGCCTTAACTTCTTCATGCTCTGGCTAACTGTAGACTTGGTCAACATTTGACCCATGGTCCACTGACTTGACCGATGCTTCCCAGATATTGGAAAATTTCCTAATTGGATCCCTAGAACTTATGTGCAACATCAACTCGACTATCTGTACGTTGACCCCTTTATGTCATATTTATCTTTGTTAACGGGTCAGTGGGCCTTAGTTCCCTGCTGGCTCTGGCTTGGCCTGCTTGGCCCATATCCTCTTGTTCCCTGCTGGCTCTTTAGGTTTAGATATTATGCTTCTGTGGTTGATCGTCGCGAGAATTGTCCACTCGGGTTCCTGCAATGATGAAAAGTGTGTTATGAGACTCAATCAAAACGACTTTATATGTACGTCAAATAAATGCGTATAAATGCATGCGAATACACCATTTTGACTATAAAAGTGTGTTCTACGCAATGGAAGAAACTCTTACGTAGAAATATTGATAAAAATGACAGTTTTACGTAGGAGAGTGCGATAACGCTAAAATGATAATTGTTTAAAATAAACACTTTTGAGCGAATATCAGCATACCCCATCACCGAGTAAAACTTGCCTGACCACGGCGGTCAAGGAAGCCCTGCCACCTATAATATGGTACAATCTTAAAGGACGCTGACCGTATGGATGTTTGGCCAATACAAACCAAAAATCAACTTGATTAGTGATTTCAAACATTTGGATCTTTCTACCCAAATAATGGTAAATAATTTTCAAATTCATATAGTTAAAATCAACCCATGAAAATGACTTTAATTAACGCTTAGAAATCACTGATCAGGTTGATTTTGGATTTATAAGTCCAAATAAGGATTGGTCAAACATCTATATGGTCAGTGTCCTCTAATAAATTGCCACGTGGCTTATATTGTGGATGGTCAGGTAGCTATCTGACCAGCAATGGTCAGGTAAGATTTACTCCCCCATCACCAGGCAAAAAGAGGCATATTTCTTTGGGACGGGATATTGGCACCTGCGTTTTGCTCAAAAAATCGACTTAACAAAAAAATGTCATCTTTTTTCACTCATAACCCTGACCCAAAAAACAAAACCCTAAAAAAAAATGAAAGAGAAGGAGGAGGAGGCCGCCGGCCGTTGCCACCGTAGGTATGCCCCCCTCTCTCTCTTGCTCTCCCCTCTTTCTCTCTCTCTCTCTCTCTTCCAAAAAATAAAACCCTAAAAAAATAAGAAGGAGGAGGAGGATGCCGGCCGTCGCCACCACAGGTACGCCCCCCCTCTCTCTCTCTCTCTCGCACGATTTTGGGCTGCCTCGGCAGCCCCCAAGGCCGAGTGTGGAATGCCACACTCGGCAACCCTCCACACTCAGCCTTGGAGGCTGCCGAGGCAACCCAGAATTGCGAGAGAGAGAGAGAGAGATGTTGCGGCGGTGGTGGTGGCAGCGTCAGCCTCCTCCTCCTCCTCTTCTTCTTCTTCTTCTTGTTCTTCTTCTTCTTCTTCTCCTCTCTATTGCGGCGGTGGTGGTGGTGGCGGTAGCGTCGTCCTCGTCCTCGTCATCTTCTTCTTCTTCTTCTTCTTCTCCTCCTTGCTGTGGCGGTGGTGGCGTCATCGTCATCGTCCTCCTCCTCCTCCTGTGCCTGCAATTTTTTATTTTTTATCTTTTGTTTTGGTTGGGGTGTCAAGAGTGATTTGGGTGTAAAGAGCTAAGGGGGATTTTTATATGGGTTTGGTGAGCAAGTGGGTTTTCTGAGCGAAAACGCAGGTGCCACTATCTCGTCTCTATTTCTTTTGACTTTTATTATTTTATACAGTAAAATAAAATTTTACTTTAATTTGTAAAATTTACACCTCATAAATTGGGTTTCACAGACGGGCCGTGGGCCAGAAACCCAATTGTGTAAGCCAGAAATAGATGGGCCAGTAAGTAAGCCATCAAAAATGTAAAAACCGAACCAGAAACAAGGGTTGGACTCCAAGGATCTCATTTTTGACCCCGACTTTGGCGTACCCACAGAGAAGATGAATCAATGGATGATTTTTGATGAGGATGATCTCTATGATGAGGAGACGATCCTCACAAAAATTCAAATCATTGTGATATTCATAGACTGGTTTAGAAGTTGAAGAATTATGAACCATATAGATTTTTACCGTGATACTTGAAAACCACATTTGACGGGGTTAGAAATTTCAGAATGGGCTGATTTTTTGTAGGGGTGATCAATATGGTGAGGAGATCATCCTCACCAAAAATCAGCCATTGATTCATCTTCTATGTGGGTACGCCAAAGTGGGGGTAAAAACAGAAACAAAACACCAAATCATCCTCTCATGTCCTGGATTGGACCCTCGTCCGCCTCCAAAGGGAGCAATCAGCCAAGGAGGGGGAGAGCCATACCAAGATAAAACGGAGGGAAAGGACCTGTCATTGAGGCCAATGACAGGGCACAATATGAGCCATGTGGCACACTCTTAGAGGACTGACCATATGTTTGTTTGGCCAATTCCTATGTGGACTTACAAACCAAAAATCAGTCCGATTAGTGATTTCTAAACGTTGGATTGGAATTATTTTCATTGGTTGATTTCAACAGTGGGAGTTTGAGCATTATTGACCATTATTTGAGGCACAAAGATCCAAAGGTTTGAAATCACTAATCAAGCTGATTTTTGGTTTATAGGTCCACCTAGGGATTGGAAAAACATCCATACAGTCAGAGTTCTCTAAGAGTGTGGCACGTGGCTCATATTCACTCTTTCAGTGGCTCATATTCACTCTTTCATCGGCCTGGATGACAAGGCTCTGTCATCAAAGTTTTACTCCAAATTTATCAATAGAGGGTTGCCCCCACTGATTAGATGATTCAGATTGAGAAAACCTTCCCTCACACTTGCTTGTGAGCAAAGCCGATCACGCATCACAATATGAGCCACAGGGCACACTCTTAGAGGACGATGACCGTATGGATGTTTGACTAGTCCCTCCGTGGACATGTAAACCAAAAATTAGCTTGATTAGTAATTTATAGGCGTTGGATTGGAGTCATTTGCATGGGTTGCTTTTAACCGTAGAATTAAGAGCATTATTGACCATTAGTTGGGGTACTAGATCCAAAGGTCTGACATAACTAATCAGGCTGATTTTTGGTTTTCAGGTCCAACGAGAGACTGGCCAAACATCCATACGGTTATCGTCCTCTACGAGTGTGCCACGTGGCTCATATTGTGGTGTGTGATCGGCTTTGCTCACACACAGGTGTGAGCGAAGGTTTACTCATTCAGATTGGGGGAAAAATGACCGCATTTACCGATGAGCATCCTTCCAGTCGAGAGTCGGGAGTCGGAGTCGGGAGTCGGGACAGGCAAAACCACGGATGCATGGTTTGAGTGTTATCGTTTTCGAGTTGCGGAAAGAGAAGAAAAGGAGCTGTTCTAGGTTGTCTCTCTCCAAGGGGTTTGTTTCATGGACATCGATCCCTCACATAAACAAGGTTCGTTGTTTCACTCCATCACTGTTCTTTGAATTTATGCAATTTTGATGACCGTTTGAAGATTACCCACTTTTTATTTTTGTAATTTCTGCTCCCAATTTCCAATTTTCTTATTGGGTTTCAGTAAAAAAACAGATTAATTACTGGTTTTAGTTGGTGGGTTGTTTGATTTGTGTTGTTTGGTTGATTAGAAGTGAAGAAAATTTGAAAAAGTTCATCCATTTCTAATTGAAAATTTGGGAATAGAATTTGTGTTTGATGCTTGTAATGTTATTGGAACCATTGGGAATTCTGTGATTGAAAGGAATGAGGATTCTGTGTTGACACAACAGACTTCATTCCCTGCAAAGACAAGGTTTTCACTTGTGCATCTAAGTTTGCAGGACCAAAGGGTCCACCACCTGCTTTCGCGTGGCAAGTTTTTGTCCCAATTGTTCCCTGCCACATGGTAAAAAGATGAAAGTTTTTTTTTTTTCACTTTTTTTCTATATAGAAGTTCAAGGCTTGTCATTCATAGCAAAAAATAGGAAGGTTTCTTTCACTTTTCTCTATATGAAAATTCAAGGGCTGTTATATGTACAGTCTGCATCTGCCACTTCAGCTGTTCATGTGGAAAGAAAACCCCCGTCTTAACAGGGTTTGAACTCTGCAGAGACAACCTTGCAAATCTTTTTGCTTAAAGTTGATTGTTTTTTCTTCTTTCAGAAGTTTAAATTTCAACTGTATAGTTTAATGGGATGGTACGATTGGTGATTTTGTATGAATTTTGGCTTTGAGATATAGAACCTAAAACCAAGGGTTTAAATGGTCCAATATAGCGGGTATAACAGTCCCTTAATGTTACCGTTGTAACGGGTCACTTCTGAGCAATTTTTTTTTTTTTTTAAAAACCTCGATAATGGTAAAAAAAATTGGTTTTTTTCTTCTTCAAAATAACGCTTTTATAACGGATATCCTTTTTTCGGTCTTGGGCGTTAGAACAGGAGAAAACATAACAGGGTTGGGGTGTTACCGTTATAACGGCTGTTATTTTCATTATAACAGCCATTTTTTAAACCATGGCTAAAACAAATAGTAGAGACTTTGGTGCTTCTTATATGTATCTGGAAAGAGCTTGTATAGACCAGCTAAATTTAGGAGGTATTAAAGACTTAAATTATGAATAAAAGAAGAAACCAGTTCCTTTTTCTATCAAAGCTACCCATTTGCTTGAGATTCTTTGTATTTTCATTTATATTTTGTTTTATTGTAACATAAATCATGCAAATGGTTTTGGTCTTTGTTGGAGCCTTTTGATCCTGTAATGCTATTCTCGTGATTCAGATTGATTACAGTGGGAAAAATCCATGGCTGATCTTCTTCCTTCCCAAGCGATGATTGCTTGGGTCACGCTTACACCCCATCTTGTGTTTATGTTGTTCATTTTGCTTTCTCAATCCTTCTGTCTGCCAAGAGGGAACTACATAAAATTTTCCCTGAGAAGCATAAACAACTTGAGCAAATCTTTCTTAGCACTTATGCCGTTGGTCCATCTCAAACATTCACCAAAATTATTCTTCCACACTCGGGAGTTACAGTCTTGCTACAATTGCCACAACCTTACAATTTGCACAGGGTTGGAGTTGCCTTCTCTATAAATATTGTAATATGGAACTTCAACGAGACAGCTCCGTAAAGGGGTTCCCTTCTATAGTGATACCGATTAAGGGCTCTGGCTTAGTCTTCTCAGGTTGAAATGGGTTCTGATCTACAGGAAATATACCAAATAATGCAGCTCGAGGGGGAGATGTAGCCCTCACACCAAGTATTTGGCTACTTCTTTATAGCTTCTTCATTCTTGATCCATCTTTGCAAGATTTTTGTTAATCAGTTGTTGGTTAGGTATCCAGTTACCTTTTTATAGCAATGGGAACATTTCTATGATCAAGTTGCTAGTTTTATTACTCATATTTCTTTTTGTAATCAAATGATCTTTTGTTTTTTTGCTCATTTAATTTATATGGATGAATGCTTAATGTTCTAAACATTTTGGATTTCTAGAGGATTTGTTATTTTGGAGTTCTTATGTTGGCCTTTTCCCCCAGTAATCATTTGTTAGTGATTTATTGGTTTTGACTGGTATTATGGACCATCTTTGGTTCATTTTAGGGGCAACCCCAGAAGGTGAGTCATCAGAACGTCCTGCTTCTTTGTGTAGCCAGCTTTCCAAACTTGGTACCTTGACATGGGAAACATACAGAAGGAAGCCAATCTCATTGGGTTCTAATAGTTCTAAGCAGTGGAGCAATGCTCGTGGCTTTTCCTGCGTCCAGCCTCCTATCTCGTCTCTATTATGCCGATGGGGGCAACAGCAAGTGGATCATCTCGTGGGTGGCAGCTGCAGGATGGCCTCTAACTGCTCTCGTCTTAGTTCCTATGTACTTCATTCGTAAAATCCAGCTCACCCCTCTTACCATCAAACTCACTCTTTCTTATATAGCATTGGGCTTTTTAAGTGCTGCCGATAACCTACTGTTTGCATGAGCTTATGCCTACCCCGGCATCAACTGCTTCTCTTCTGGCATCTTCCTCCCTTGTGTTTTCCGCACTGTTTGGGTATTTTATTGTGAAAAACAAATTGAATAACTCCACTGTAAATGCCATTGTGATCATCACTGCTGCCATGGCTCTCATCGCCTTGGATTCAAAATCAGACAGATTCAGCAGTGTCAGTAACAGACAATATACCATGGGGTTTATATGGGACATTTTGGGATCAGCTCTCAATGGACTCATCTTTGCTCTTTCCGAGCTAGTTTTTGTGAAGCTATTAGGGAGAAGATCTTTCCATGTTGTGTTGGAGCAGCAGGTTACGGTTTCTTTATTTGCGTTTGTGTTTACAACAATTGGGGTTGTTGTGAATAGGGACTTCCAGGGAATGAAGTCTGAAGCTAAACGTTTCAAGCATGGAGAAGCCTCATACTACATGGTTCTCATATGGGCTGCCATTACTTTTCAGCTGGGAGTTTTGGGAGGCACAGCTGTGCTTTATTTGTCTTCAACTGTGCTGGCTGGTGTTCTTAATGCAGTAACGGTACCTCTCACGAGCATTGCAGCTGTTGTTTTGTTTAATGACCCCATGAGTGGTTTCAAGATCCTCTCGTTGATCATTACTTTCTGGGGATTTGGGTCATACATTTTCGGTCATTCCTCTATGAGTAAAGCAACCACCTAATGATCAGTTCAAAAGTCATTGTACGATCTCTATCATGTTTAGTGTGATATATGCAATCAATAGGGGTAGCTCATTTTTTTCCTTTTGTTAATTTATTGCTATGCCATTCTTCTACAAGAATGCACAAGCACATGCCCACATCCATTGGAATTGTGCTTCCCATAGACACTTATATTTTATGAATATGATACAATCAAGTTGTTCTTTATTATCATATTAGATTTGCTTTTATCTGTATTTGGTAGGAGAGAGATTAGGTTAAGTGTTGTTAGAGTTTGATTTCCAGTAGAATTGGGTTTCTTTATTTAAAGTGAGTTACTAATTAGGAAGTCTCTTAGTTTCATAGATTTAGGGTTAATTTTGAGAGTCTGTATATTTGACTTGTAATGAACAATTTAGAATAATGAAGAGTTTGACTTTGGCTTGGTCTAGAAGGTTCCGATCCCCTCGAAGAGATCGTTCTTTCTTCCTTTTTTCTTTTCTACTTTTTATTTTTTCTTTTCTTTATTTTGAATCAAGGCTTCTGATATCATAGGGTCATATATCATTCTGTTACCAGAGTGGTTCGATCACAAGTTTTTGGTGGTTAGTGACTTAGTTGCAAGAAACCCCTAAATAGGGTTACACTCCTGATCTAAAATTGTGCTTTTCCGCTTCTAACGTGGGAGTTCTTGTGTACGCAGCACTTGTATGGAGGTGCATGCATAAAGGTTTTGAACCCTTTTCTTATCTGAATCATAAGGACAGGACAGGACCCTACCCTATTCTCGAACCCTCTGCCGAGCTCTACCCTGCTCGCATTTCCTTTTGAAGGAGGCCAAAGAAATGTCTCCACCTGCTGTAGACTCACGGATGACAGTGAACTTGTCCTAGATGGACTCTTGATTCACTAAACAATAAGTATGTTACAAGAAATTTTATAAACAAAGCTCAACAATTCTCTTTTGTTGTAAAGAACTTTAGAAGTTATGAATATGTTGTATTCTACTACAAGAACAACATTATAAACTTCAAATAGAATTTATCAATCACTAATTTATCATATTATTTGGATCAATAACAAATAATATGCATATTTATATATTTTAAAATAGTATATTAATCACACACACATACACATGTATATATGTACGTATTTTGTACTAGGCATTTCCCAGGTGTTCCAAACACTAAAACTTCCTTAAAACACCGGCTTTCTCGCTCTCACTCCCATACCTACTTCCTCTTCATGCAACTAAGGCCAATGATGAAGGCGAGGTAAATAAATTTAGCGAGAAGGTCGATCATCATTAAATAATCATAGCTTACGTTTTTAAATAGTTGAAGAAGATTAAAAAAACATAGATCTAAAAATTCGGGAAACATGTCTACTTCCAAAGTGTCCAGACAAAATCCATTTTATCTTAGAAGCATTTCATTATGAGGTAATCATGTCTTTCTGTTACAAGGTCTCTAAGATTTCTGTTCTTGAAGATGGTAAGTCTGAGAAGTTGATAGAAGAGACTTTTGATGATATAAATGATAAATAAATGTGTATCATAGGGAAGATGTAAAATCTGCTACTTTGATAGACTCAAGTTCTTATGATCATATTGGCACAAGAGAATGTGCTCATCAGTCGAAACAAAGAATGTTCAAGAAAAATAAGGTGGATGGACAAAGCGTGAAATTGACAGTGTTTTCAATCATATATTGTTGATGTGGATTTTGTTTTTATAACTTATTTCGTTGAAGTTCCTTGGCAAATTCAACATGGTGGGGTTTATTATGAAGAACAAGTTTTCAGTGTTGCAAAAAGGAACTTTGTTGATTACAAGGATAAACAGCTGAGTTGGTCAGGCTGTGGGGGGTTGTATCCACAGACCTGGGATCGAGTCTTTGGGGTAGTTCCCAAAGACCTGAGTTTGGTCCGGTTCTTACCTTAAGGGGGAGTTAGGGGTTAGGGGGAATAATAAATGTTTACCTATCAAAAAAAAAAAGGCTAGCCACTTCCATTGTAGTCGTAGGAAACTTCAAACTTGAGAACTTCAGGGCAGGGTTGATTCCAAGGAGGGTGGAACGATGTCCACATTTTTTTTTATTATCTTATTAGATTTGGTTTGCTAATACTCGGTAGTAGAGATGTTGGGTTTAAGTGTTGTTAGAGGTTGATTTCCATTAGGAAATCTCTTAAATTGATAGGTTTAGGGCTATGTAACAAGGACACTTCACTTTTAGGGATTTTGCCGTGTCGGACACCTTGACACTTGGACACGTGTGTCGACACTTCCCGACACACATTTAGACACTTATGGCTGTGTCACCCCTTATTTTAATAATTTTTAATATAAAATTGATTCCTAAAGGCGGGTTGGTTTGTTCCATCCTCCATACAATAATAAACTAATATATATTTTCTGCTTTATTTTCTATTTTTGTTATTTTATTAATAATTTTAAGCATTCATATGTATTAATAAATTCTAATTAATATATGTACGAACGTGTCCACGTATCGTATTTTTTAGGTTGCCGTGTCGGACACCGACACCCGTGTCAGTGTCCTTGTTACATAGGTTTAGGGTTTATTTTGAGAGTCTATACATATGAATTGTTACGAACGAATTTAACATAGTGAAGAGTTTGGTTTTGACTTAAGAGATTGGTCACCCTCGAAGTGATCTAGGAGGTCCCAATACCATCTGTTGGAAAACAACTCTATTAGCTTCAGATACTAAATTACATGACTTGAGTCCCTTTACATAGGAAGGGACTAAAAAGAAATAACAAACCTGTCCGTTGTGGAGTTGAAGGTCCTAACCCTATACTAACACTAATACTAAAACTTTCATATACTTCAATACTCCTTCTCATGGGGATAATTCCCATGAGATTACCAAAAGAACTCCATGACATCCTCTCGTAAAAGCTCCAGCAACACAACCTCGGCACCAAATCTACAATAGCAAAGCCCAAGCAGTAACACCACATAGCAACAAACCTGCAATAGCAAAGACCAAGCAGTAAAACCTTCACACGGCCACAATATCAAACACCTTGTGGGCAGTAACAAGAATCATCATGAGTGTCCCATTGTTTTTTATGGTGATTTACTGATATTTGGTGCTCCGTGGACTATTTAAAGGTGTTTATGTTGCTGGAAGTTTCTGTTGTTCTAATATGTTGCAACCCTAGGATTTTGGAGTGATGGACCCTTGGGGTTTGTGTTTTAGTGCTGATGCACCCGTGTTTTTGGTCGCTAGGGTTGCTGCACCCCCAGGTTTTGGTGTTTAGGTGCTGCCACCCTTGAAGAGGTTTTTCTTTCTTCCCTATATCTTTTCTATGTTTTATTATTTTTTTCTTTATTTTGAATATTGCATACATACATGCATAGAATGAATGTAAAAAAAAAAAAAATGCATGTAAGCATGCATCTGCCTATTTGAATACACATTTCTTTAGGTATAGATATTTACATGCTAGCTTCTCACAAAAGCATTTTTTTATTTTAAAAGATTTAGAAGTACAGATTTTTGTAGAATGTATGTAGTAGTACTACATCTCTTCAAGCCTCGCATGAGAGGCAAAGGCTTCAATCGAGACGACGGAGGAGGTACTCGACTTCAACAAGCTTCGTCAGAGGCATCACCCATTCTGCATACAGGCGAGAAACTATGGATGGATCAACCTTGTACTTTGGCTTGCTCCCCTTGTCGTCGAGGCTCACTTCTTGCCCAAACACCTTGGCCTTCTTCTCAACCCTTCTCTTCACCATCTCTTCAACTTTCTCGAATGTCAACATTTTCATCAGAGCATCCCTGTCCTGGAAGAATCAAAATAATTATCAGCACAATAAAGGGCCAAACCATCAGCATTGTCATCTTAGAAATGAAATTATTATACCTTAGCAAGGATGGCAGGCCCATAGTCTTGTGGGGCATCTCTGAATTTGACCTCTGCTACATATTTTCCATAATGGATCCTTCTTGAGAGGGCCTGCAAGACACCATTTACTAATTCATAGTTAGTATGGGTACATTCATATAATCCTCAGGACTCATAAAATATACCCCTTCTATTCTTACCTGCAAACACTCGAGATCACGTACTGCAGTCAATCCATAGTTGCCATCATCACCCTTGGCAGTGAACAATGGAAGCAGTTCTTTGAAATACATATCCCATATGGTCTTGTTTATGTTAATGGAGGCAGCTGCAGGATGCAACACCTGTGATGGGGTTTGATTGCACACGAAAATAAGTTCATTTCAGACTCAGGGATGTGAGAAAGGGGGGAACTGAGTTTGAGCAAGAACAAACCTGTGGGTATTTGTGAGTAGGAAACAGCGGCAGTGGTAAATCATCTGGGAAGAAAGGATTCTCCTCTGGGTTTTCGTATCTACCGATCTGTAAAATACCAGATGAGATGTATACAATATTACTAAGAGGATACCCAATAGATCTATTATTTACTCTTGGTCCCAAAGTGTTATTAGCTCCTCATTTGGCATTGTATTCACTTGGTTACTTTCTAGGCACAAAACACAGATACAGGTATGGATATGTATACAGGGAGCTGGTATAGGATTGCTTGTTTTTCCCCGAAATCCATGACAAAGGTATGCAGATCTAGGCATTATATTTGTAGTACTCTGTACAGCATTGCTAGATTAAACAAAATTGCCTACATTTAAGGAGTGTGCTTGCTGTTAAGATTCTTCATGATTCGTATTTTATATTTTCTGATTACAGAAGAAGTAAGAACATTGTTAGAAGTTCAGAATATAATGAACCGAATAGAAGAAGGTGCCATTAAACTACTGTATCGTACAAGTATCGGTGACAATCCCCATTAACAGTTTATTATACTGTCTTGATCAGAGTTTTAAATTTCGGTGAAATTCTCGAAATTTCGGTTTCAGGGTAGACCGAAATGAAAATCTCAAAAATTTCTGTCCGTTCTTCAGTTCTTCAATATTAATTGAAGGAGAGATAATCGAGGCCTTCTTTCTATTATTAAAGGCAAAAGTTAAGATTCCCTTATCTTATGGGAGATCATAGAGAGAGAAAGAGATAAGATTTCCTCTCTATAAACAAAGGATAATAAATCACCATTTATAATTTTTCAAAACTTTATCCGAAATTTCGGTTTCGACCTGGACCAAAACACAGGTTGAAATTGAAATTTAAATCCTGTTGATCCATTTACAGCTTTCCTTCTTACCTGAATTGAACTCAAACCAACCAAAGGTTCAAACTTCAAACCCAACTCTCTAAGAAACTTACATTCAAGGGGATGTAAAAAGAAAATTCAAACAGAAAAATCATAAAAAAATGACAGTTTTCACCTAAAAATACCAACCCCATGTGAGATTATAAACAGAACAAGAGAAATTGAACCCTAATTCAATCTTTTTATATATATAATATATAATAAAGAACAGATCTACTTGTCCATTTCAAGAACAAACCCACTTGAGAAAACCATTAAAGAATTCTATAGAAAAAGACAGCCTCGAAAGGCTCGAACAACCTCTTTACAGTGCAGAGAGAATTTGGAATTTCGACAGCATAAGAATCAGATACAAAGGACAAGGTTACAAATAAAAAATTTGAAACATCTGAGAAAACAACAAACGTTGACGATCCCGAGAAGCAAAAACATAAAAGAAGAGAAGAAAAGATCTCACCTTGGCCTGAAGAGCCTCTGTTTCCTTCACAGTGTACTCGAGCAGAGATCCGCAGAAACCAGGAGATAACAAAGAAGATTCGTCGTAAGCCGGAGAATTAAACGGGAATTTGGCTCTCTCAATGAGACTAAATACGATCGTATCTTCCTGTCGAATCAGAGACTCTCTAATGGATTCGAGACTCAATCCATTTGTTGAATCAGAGGTCCCATTCTCCATAAATCTGGAATGAGAGCTCAAAATAATCAAAACCCATCAAAATAAATGGAGATCAATCTGTAGATCGTAAAATATAGCAAAATTCGCCATTAAAGTTGCAGAAAAAGACCTTGAGGTCACGTCTGTAGAAGCAGCGGCCATGAAAACAGAAGTAGAGGTGACGAAGATGAAAGAGATGAGAAGCCTTTGGTGCACTTTATAATACAAGCATCGTCTCTTGGTGCGCACTTTATGAGAAAAAAACAAATCGGTGCGTAAGTCACGCGGCTTTAGTCGTCGTCGTGAGTCAGTTTTCGTCTCCCCGATTCGGCGGAGACAGTAGAAAATGGGAACGGGTTTGCTGCTCAGACAGACGAGATAAGAAACTTCCACAGGCGGCCCAATAGGTGGGCCTCTGCCACGTGGCAGAAGAGGCATGATTCTATTCAAAAATCCCGCAGCATCAGGATCTTTGAAGCAGCAATCATGCGCCAATGATCACACGCCACATACGCAATGGTTACTTTTTAAAACTATAGTCCCTATGTGGCAGGCGATCATTGGTCGTACAATCCCTGCTTCAAAAAATGATCTTGTAAGCAGAAAAAAATGTAAAGCAAACATCCCTTTTGCCACGTGGCAGAGACAATAAGGCTGAAACATTCCACAGGGTGAGAGGCTGAGGTGGTGAAGCAAGTCGACCCTTTGGGCTTACCACCTCAATAGGGTTGTCAATTTTTACCCGTTTAACCGAATCAGAACTGGAACTGAACCGAAATAATGGTTTTGGTTTTGGGTAGTTTGATATGGACCTGAAACTGATAGGAACCGGAACCGGAACCGAATCTATAGGAACCAAAATCAGTATATTAGTGTTGAAATTAATGTTATCAAGATTGGAACCAACATACCCGGAACAAGAACCGGAACAAAATAACCGGTGAACGAACTGGAACTGTTGAATATTGATTCCAGTTCGGGGTACTTTAGGAACTGAACCGGAACCAACCTGTTGACACCACTACACCTCAGCTGCTACATCCCAGAACGCCCCGTCTGTGGAGACACCTTTTCTGGTCTTTCGAAGTAGAAAACATTTTCTCCTATACAATTGTGTACTGGTTTCTACTTTCTTGTGGTTGTGGTTGTGGTGCACATGTTCTACATTCCCTACCGTAGGTGGTCACGAGTAAAGCTTTGATGACAGGGTTGCAGATCTCGGCACGGGATTTTGTATGGCCTGACCACCTCAGCCTCATCGCACACGTACCCAAGTAAGTGTTTTGGCAAGAAGCACTCGAGTACACACTAGGTCCATGTGGTGAGGCCGAGGTGGTCAGCCCGTACAGAATCCACGTGCCGAGATTGCAACCCTGTCATCTCCTTTAATGCCAGGCCCGGTCATCAAAGTTTTACTCGGTGGTCCCACCTCGGTGGTCTGACAGGAGTAAAACTTCCATCACAATGGGATTGCAAATCACACAAAACACAGCCAATGAGTTCTCGGCACGTACACCTAAAAAGCAAAAGCACATGGGTACGTTGCAAAAGCACTTGTGTACGTGTCGAGAACTCTTTGGCTGTGTTTTGTGTGATTTGCAATTTCGTGTGATGGAAGTTTTACTCGTCTGACAGTCGGCATATTTGTATTCTTTTGGAAAGTATGTCAGAAAACAAACATACGCGGCTTGGATCGAAGTCTCGGCAATTGCCGTTCTGGATCAGATGATCGGGATCCGTGCCCTACAATCCCGAGATTTTGAACCATGCATACACTGGATTGGTAGGAATACCTCGTAGGTGGGGCCATATGCATTCGACGGTCAGGATTTGACATCAAGTAGAGAAACTGTTCAATATTATATTAGTTACACGGTCCCCTTACCCACGTCTTAAGAAAAGATTGGGGTTTCCTTAACGCGGACGGAGAGGTAAATAGACACGGCTAAGCAATGGAATAAGATACGCTGGTGGGGGTAGGGGTAGATTCTTTTAGACCAGACCGAGGTCCACAACATTTTGGTAAGTTCGCTTAATAAGCAAGTTTTTCATCTTTTTTATTTTAGACTTTTTTGCTTTACCCCCTTACTTTATTGATGCAATTTGCATCTCACCAAATGTTTTCAAAATATTTGTGTCTCCCCCTTTGACCATGGTCAACGTCGTTGACCATAGACGGTCTCCGGATGGACATCCCAATATTTTTTTAAATGACTATAATGACTTTGGGTGAGATGCAAATATTTAAAAACAATGGGTGCGAAAATTGCATCAATAAAGTAAGGGGGACAAACAAAAACTCCTTTTTTTAGATTTTATTTTTTTGAGGATTGTGAGCTCTAAACTTTTCTTCAATTACTTTTGGCCCAACCGAAGGTGACCAAAAATTAATTTGATTGTTAAATTTTAAGGGTTGGATTAGAGTCGTTTTCGTAGGTTGATTTTATTCGTAGAATTTGAGCATTATTTGGGGCACAAAGATCCAATGGTTTGAAATCACTAATCAGGCTAATATTTGGTATGTAGCTCCACCTAGTGATGGGCCCAACATCCATATGGTTAGTGACCTTTAAGAGTGTGCCATGTGGCACATATTGTGGTCCCTCGTCATCATTGACGAGGGACACTTGAATGCTTAACAACCTGTGAAGGTGAGTTCCTTTTATAGTTCACAATCCTCAAAAAAAAAAAAAAGGTTTTGAGCTCACAATCATCAAAAATAAATAAATAAACAAAGGATTTTTTTGCTTGTGCCCCTTATTTTATTGATGCAATTTGCATCACACCCAATGTTGTTAACATATTTGCGTCTCACCCAAGGTCATTATAGTCATTTAAAAAATATTGGAATGTCCATCCGGAGACCGTCGTCAATGGCGTTGACCATGGTCAAAGGGTGAGACACAAATATTTTGAAAACATTGGGTGACTTGCAAATTGCATCAATAAAGCAAGGGGGTAAAGCAAAAAAAGCCCTTTTATTTTTTATTTTTTGTTATATTTTGTGTGATTTGCTTTTGCTCTTCGAAACATAGTAATCTTATTTGTTATTTGACAAACTACTACTCCTAACCCTTAACATTAGAAAATGGGTTTGGTTATTTTGACACGTCTAACTGACACGCCTTTGTGGGGCTCTAGAGAGATGAGTTAAGGGATCATCCACACCATGGAGATCATCCTAAAATAAAAAAAATAGTTCGTTCCAACATTTTTATCCTATGAAAAATGAGTTACAAGTTAAAAATTCTGAAGCTGTCATTTCACCGTTAACTTTAAGTGCAATTTTGATAGGGTTATAACTTCCGGAATGGCCTGACCTCATTATAAATGTGATATCCATGACCAAAAATCATCCCTTGACCCATCTCCATGTGGGCTCTAGAATGACATGTCATTTTAGACATGTTTGAATAACGGGATCCATAGAAAACATATGCTAGTTACCTTTCTAATATGCCAATTTTTAGTGTCAAGTTTTAATGGAAAATGTGCTGAACGCTAGGACTTCAACTTGGATGGGCTCAACCCGAGCCGCCCGACAGGTTGAACTCGACCTTAAGGTTGAGTTAGGTTAGCCCTTTCAGAACTTGGGTCAGGCTCAATTGGGTCGAATTTTTGGTAACCTAATCAAATTAGGTGGGGCTAGGGTTCAGGCTCGGCCCAACCCGAACCCGACATACAAACTACATATATGTATTAGTATACCGACAAATATCCACAGTATATTTTGGCAAATGTAGCAACCCTTTGATGTTTGTCCTAGACAAACTATAACCCTTGTGTGAGATTACAAAATGCCCTTAAAATTATATATTGGCATTTTATGTGATCGGTTGATATTGAAAATATCTTGTTTTCTTTGATAATTGTATTTTGTTATTTCTCTAGTAACTTAATTTTATCATGCATTTGAGTTACTGAACTTTTCCCAGATTATGAAAATATCATTTTTTTTTTCTTTCATGAGGTGTTGGAAATGAAGCTATTATTTAATAGTTAGCATAACGGTTATTGTATTGACAGTAAATTATTTTAATGTAAATAAAATTTAGCAATCTTTCCAACCAATAAAAAAATTGACCAACCCGATAGGGTTGGGCTAGGGTTGGAAAATCTAGACCCAACCTTGGGTTGGGTTAAGGTTCACAGCCTTTAGGGTTGGATTGGACTAGGGCCCGATTCAACCCGCCCGAATTGCAACCCTATTAAAGACCTGCCATATTTTATTTCAGAAATTTTAAAAAAATACGAAATTTAATCAATTTAAAAAAATACTTCTTTTTATTCCTATTTTTTTAAATACATTGTGTTGCGCGGAGCTCTGAAGCGTGAGCCCTTTGAAAGGGCACACAAATCTAATTCGCACCCTTTCAAAGGGCGCCAAATATAAGTGCTGAAACATTTTCTATGCCCTTTCGGCTCAAAAACATTTGGTATGTAGGTCTACCTAGGGATGAACCAAACATCCATACGGTCAGTGTTCTCTAAGAATGTGCCACGTGGGTCATAATTGCTATGTATGTTTGTCAATTTCAAGCGTCCTAGTCATATCATCAGAATCCAACTGATAAGATGAACCTAATTCCTAACCACACTTCACATTTTTGAATGACACAATCTTCAAATGAATTCACTATTTTGGATGGTTAGGATCATTTATCATATGTAGTTTTTATATTTTGTTGGGCTCAGGGGACACCCTTTTTCTGACCCCTCTCGAGAGTCCTATGCTCGGCCGTGGATTCCGAGAATCCAACAGTGGTTGATAGCATTGAGTTGGCATTCACTTTTTACTAGAGCTCAACCACCGTTAGATTCGTGAAATCTACGGCCGAGCACACAACTCTCGAGAGGGGTAAAAAAAGGGGTTCCTCAGAGCACACGATTCTGATCCTCTAACCGTTTGATGAGACCCCAAACTGACGGTTAAGCCTCTAAAATAGACAAGTATATCAATCAAATCAAATAACTTTGTATTAAGTTGCTACACTTGAGCTTTCTAATTAGACCATTTCCCACTAACATCTTTTTTTTGGAGTTATAGATGGATTCAAATGAAAGCTTAGATCTCATATGCTTCTACAACAGAGTAATGGAAGATAAGGAAAGGTGTCGAGAATACAATTTGGTGTAGAACAACTGGATATGGGTGGAATTGGAAGGAGTTCAGTGAGCAGGTCTACCAAGTGATAAACGAATACCAAACTATAGAGCATGTAATAGCCTTCGGTTACCATCTATAGAGCTCCTTGGTGCACCATAAACAATGTATCTACCAGATCATTGTTTACTAGAACTATGAAGTCAATAGAGCCCGACAGGAAGCTTTGAAGTTTTCTTCTTCCTCTCCATCTTTTTCTTTTTTGGGAAGCTTATGGAGTGGTCCATAAGATGGGAATGGTAATGAGAATGAGTGGTCTGGAAAACACTTTGCAGAGAAAATATAATTTTCATTTTATTATTTCTCAAGTATAACGCTATGTAACCATTGTGTTTTGTATATATTAATTTAAACGAATGCGTTTTGTATATTCTTATCCATGAATGTTGTGATATTCTTGTCATATATGTGTAATAACAACGAAACATGGAAGACCAAACAATGACAAGTAAGAATAAACAGATAACAAGCGAGGTCTCACTGAAAACATGGAATAAATAACATATGACAATGAAGAGAAAAAAATTGATAAGAAGGTTACACTGATGACAAGGATTAACAAATGATGACAAGGTAGATCAACCTGATGACAAGGAACACCAAAATGACGACAAGGAAAACAAATGATGACAAGGGAGTACAACCAAATGACAAAGGAAGCTGTTACATCCTTCTTATTGTATCTTTGGTTTTTCATCTTGTCCATCTTCGTCAAACAAAGATCGTAAGAGTGGAATGGAAGATAACGAAGGATGTCTAGAATATAATTTGGTGTAGAACGACTAGGAATTATAGGTGGAATAGAAGTACAATGAGCAGGTTTATTAGGAGATACACGAATATATCCCAAATGGGATGTACCGTATAACAGCCAAATCATCAGTTACCAGACTATCGAGCTCCACAAACAATACAAGCAGATCATCGGTTACCATGAATAGTCCTTTAACAAGGACATTAAAGATGGAAGTGATACACGACCATGATGATCACAAGAAGGCTAAAAGATGAAAGGGATCGATGACATAGAAGTAAATTGGAGATGAACCGTCCAAAGTTGTACCGTGAAAATACAGTTATAAGTGGAAATAAAGTTGTAAAATAGATGTGAATGCGAAAGAGAAAAAATATCATCTGTACATTTGAATGTAACCAATTAATTAACATATATGAGAAATTATTGTAATGTATACTCTTCACGAAGAATGATGTGATATTCTTGCCATCTATGTAACCGATTTGTAAGCAAATTTTAATAAAGAAATCTAGATGTGTCATGTTCCTAAAAAGGGAAGGGGAACTGATGACGAGGAAGAACAAACAGAAGAAAGGGAAGGGGAATCGATGAAAGGGAAAAACAAATGAACGACAAATAACAAACCATAGATGGCAAGGAAGGACAAACCGATGACAATAACGAGAAAATGATGTCAAGGAATACGAAACAAATGACAATGAAGAACAAACATAAGAAAAGGAAGGGGAACCAATGACATGGAAGAACAAATTGACGACAAGAAACACCAAATAGAGTAAAGGGACGGAGAACCGATGACAGCAAAGAAGAAATAGATGACACAAAACATAAAATAGATGACAAGTAAGATCAAACCGATAACGTGGGAGACAATCTACAGAGTATATGACAATCGTAATCATTATGGTTTAATCAGTGGATGTGTAGATGTGATTGTTAACAAAGGATGAAGGCACATCCAAACCGTTGATGCTACCGTATACAATCTGACGATAGTCTCCAATTGCGGATGTACATCAATCAAATCAAACATCCTTCCCCATAAGTAAATCAAATCTGGTCATCTCTCTTCATTTTTCTTCTACGAAGATTTTCCTTCAAAAAAATTCTACGTTTTTAAATTTTTTTCATATGTAATTCACTTCTTCTTTTGAAATTCAATAGAATTCGATTGGAAGCATTTAAGTTTTCTTCTTCTTCCACTCCATCGTCTTCTTTTGCTTCCTTATGGACGATAAAGAAAGATGTCGTGAATACATTGTGAAGCAGACACTAAGAATGGGTGGAATGGAAAATAATTGGGTGACGAAGTCTGCAACGCTATTACGATAGCATATTGGACATAAACCATCATTTAACTCAGCTGTAAGCTGGAAGTGATACACACCCATGTGCATCACAAGAAGGCTAACAGATGGCAAGGAGTTTGAGAAATAAAGTTGTACATCAGTTGTGAATGGGAGAGAGCTGGGGTATGAAATCTACAATGTTGTAACGACAACAAATTGGAAATAAATCGTACTTTAACTCGGTTGGAAGCTAGAAGTGATACGAGGCCACATGGCAATAGAGTCGTGCAACATGGACATAGAAATTGTACAATACCTGTAAATGCAAATGGGTGGCATGAAAAAGACTTGTACAATTTATATGTAAAAGATGTGTAACATGTTAACTTATAGAAATTAAACATCATGTATATTCTTCATGAATGGTGTGATATTCCTATCATGTGTAACGATCTAACCATCTAGATGCATCAGTGTCCTCAAAATAGACAAGAATGACTAAAAGATTAGAATGAAACTTAATACAGTGAATTACTAAATGAAGACAAGGTAGATCAATACAATGACAAGGAAAAGAATACCATTGACGATTTAATTAGCGCATACCAATGTCAGGAAAGTTCTAAACAATGACAAGTAAACTTAATCAGATGACAATGACAACAAAATCGATGCCAAGGAACAAGGCAATGAGAAAGAATTGTTGAATGATGATAAGGGAAGAACATATGATGACAATGAGGATTAAGGCGATGATAATGAATGAAAACACGATGACATATGACAAGGCAAGACTAAATGATGATAACGGTGAACAACCTGATGAGATGGAAGGCATAAAAATGACAAGAAAGAACAAAACAATGATACTCATGATCAACACGATGATAAGGTAGGGAAAATCGGTGACAAAGAAAATTTTTCAAAGGGTGAGAATTTGGGTGGGAATCATAGGGATGATATTGTTTCGACGGAGTAAACCTTTGATGAGGGGTTGTCATTGAAGACCATGAATACCAATAAGTTCTCTCCACGTACACAATCTATTATTAAATACGTAGAAATATATATTTGTCTTATATAGGGGTAGTTCTGTAAATACCTCTTGTGAGGGGTATACTTATCTTTTTTCTGTAACTTGTTTTACATAAATAAGATTTATGGAGTCATTGTGAATTAAGCACAATAGACATCCTTTTTCTCTCTTCTCTACTCTCTATTCTATCTTCTCCAAACCTAACCCTAACCCTAACCCTAATTCTTCAGATTCAACTTGGTATTAGAGCCATCTGCCGTCGAGGCTTGCTAGAGCATTCTTGAAGATGAACCAGGAGCAATCTGACGCCTGCTGACGTCATCTAACTATACGGCTAACATTATCAACCATATGGACACGAAAATGAATGTCAGTTAAAACTTCTCCACTTGGTAGAGATTTTTTTTTTCTGTTTTTTTGTTATTTTTTTGATCTATTTTGGGTATTTTTTTTGCCATTATTCTCGAAATTTTCAAACAAACCAGTTTGTGAACCAGCTCGATTTTCTGTCCCTAGTATCAACTTTTTAGAGGGGTGTATGGCTTCGATCTAGTCCCCCCTATCTAATCGACATGTGGATACCTTATTTGCAGCAGCTCAATTTTCTATCCTTATATCAACTTTTTAGAGGGGTTTATGGCTTCGATCTAGTCCCCCCTATCTAATCGACATGTGGATACCTTATTTGCAAGGTTCCATTAAGATTTGAAACCTGTGGGAAGTTTTCTTCCCCAAGTAGTTGCCACCGGTGGCTATTTTGCCCCAATGACCATCAGTTTGGTCCAATAGCTCTCCAATCGACTCTAAACACTTTTATTTAGTATTTTTCTGGTTCTAGGATGCTTTCTTGCATCTCTATACCCATTCTCCATTTATACTAGCTACTTATACCCCATTTTGAGGTTCGTATGGGTGTGTATTGAGTCACATTCTCTATCTAGTTACTCTCTTTGATTACTTTAGGATTTTTTGTCCTATATACCCTACTTAGATGTTCTTATGGTCTGTGGTGTGGCTCTTTAGCCGTGTTCTGGCCCTCGAGTGATTATTTGTGACTCTCCAGTGCTCTTATATAGTTGTTATTGGCTGTAGTTCTTCATGGCAGATCCTCCACCTCCTGTGGTTACTCCACCTTCCCTGGTTTCTCCTTCAGAGTCAAGTGGGCACAGACACTCCCTCCATTGGTATTGGAGGTCAGATGGTGCATCACTTGGCTTATGAGAACCCCGGTTTACATATTACCTCCGTGAAGTTAGATGGCAAGAATTACTTACGCTGGGCTCAAGCAACACGGTTGTTTATTGACAGCAGTGGGAAGCTTGGTCCCATTACGGGGGAAATAGTTGAGCCTCCCAAGACTGATCTATCTTATCGACAGTGGCAGACAGATGATTTTACTATCATGTGATGGCTCCTCAACTCTATGGAGCCTGATATTAGCAATAGTTTCTTATTTATGCGTACAATGCAAGAGGTCTGAGAGATCACTGAAAAGACTTACTCACAGCAGCAGAACACTAGACGAGCATTTCAGCTGCGATAGACTATCTCCCACATCCGGCAGGGGGAGAAGTCCTTCTCTCAGTACTATACTGCTCTTCGTACCTTGTGGTAGGAGCTTGATCATTATTACTCTTATCAGCCTCTTAATCCCACAGAGATTGCTCCCTTTCACCGACATATAGAGAAGAGCATGATCTTTGATTTCTTACTAGACTCAATCCTTCTTATGAACTTGCTCGTGTTTAGATCTTGAGTAATAGGGTGGATCTTTCCTCTCTCAGTGAGGTGTACGCCAATCTTCAGAATAAGGAAAGTAGACGGATCTCTATTCAAAGTGAGCATCTCCCCCCAGAGCAATCAACGCTAGCTACTTCTCTTGCTTATCAGCCTCAGCAGTCACAATAGCCTCAGAGAGGCCCATTTTATCAGACTCTTGTCTCAGCTCCATCCTATTCTCCTAATAGACCTTCTTCTGGGAAGTCTTGACTAAAGAAAGGCTCAAGTGTGACTTTTGCGGCAAGTTAGGGCTTGTGCGTACAAAATGTTGGTAGCTACATGGGTGCCCTAACGAGTCAGCCTCCTCTAGTGCTCATACAACCAGTGTGGATTCTTATGCTCCTTCTCTAGGATAGTCTCTGGCGAGTCCTCTTCCTACAGTTCCTCCTAGTGGTTTTTCAGCCATATAGTATGTAGGCCTTCAACGATTGCTTCAACAACTTGATGGTCCTTCTGCCACATCATCCACCTCCTTGCCCAATCAGGTAACACTAGACTTGCTCATCATGTGTCTCTCTCATCATCCAGCCCCACTTGGATCATTGATTTAGGGGCTTCGGAACACATGACTTTATTTTCCACTTATTCCATCTGTTATGGCCGTGATAAGGTGAAGACAGCTAATGGCACCTTATCTTCTGTGTCTGCGAAAGGGAATATCCTTCCTTCTCCCCAATTGCTTCTTTCATCTGTTTTGCATGTTCTCAGATTTACTTCTAACCTACTTTCTGTTAGTGCTTTGACTAAAACCCTAAACTATAGTGTCATTTTTCTCCTACCTCTTGTGTCTTTCAAGACTTAGAAACGATGATGACGATTGGCATTGGACATGAAGCTAATGCCTCTACATTCTGGATGGACACTTTCCTGAGCCCACAGTACTACAGTCTTCTGCTAGTAGTAGTATTAGTAGTAGGATAGATATTTTGAACTGGCATGCCCGTCTGGGGCATGTCTTTTTTCAGTATTTGAAACTTTTATTTTCTAGTTTGTTTACTTTTGTTTCTTTTTCTGCTTTACACTGTGAGACCTATGAGCTCTCCAAGCATTGTAGATCGAATTATCCCTCTAAAGGTAATAGAATTTCTACTTGTTTTGACATTGTGCATTCTGATGTATAGGTCCTTCCCCAACTATTTCTGTCTTTGGCTTCCGCTATTTTATTTCCTTTGTTGATGATCATGCTAGGTGTACATGGGTTTATCTCATAAAAACCAAAGATGAAGCTCATTCCATCTTTCAAGGTTTTCATAAGATGATCCAAACCCAGTATGGTATCTCCATCAAGTTGTTCGTACTGACCAGGGTGAAGAATATATGTTTGGGGGTCTTTAACACTACCTTCTTGACCATGGGATTTGTCATCAAAATTCTTGCAGCTACACCCCTCAATAGAATAGTGTAGCTGAGAGAAAAATACGACACTTGATTAAGGTAGCTAGATCTCTTTTGATTGGCTCTTATGTCCCCGAGATCTATTGGTCAGATACTGTGTTGACGGCGGCCTACTTAACTAACAGAATGCCCATCTCGTGTCCTCAATTTTAAATCTCTTATTCAAGTTCTTTCTCCTGCTTCTCCTCTTTTTTTTGTTCCTCCTCGCATCTTTGGGTGTGTATGCTATATACATATTATTGGTCCTCATCATACCAAACTAGATCCCAAAGCGCTCAAGTGTCTTTTTCTCGGTTACTCTTCTAACAAGTGTTACCACCCTTTTTCTGGGAAGAAGATTATTTGCATAGATGTTACCTTCCGTGAGGAGTTGTCTTTCTTCTCCCTCACCTCTCTTCAGTGGGAGAGTAGTAATGAAGAGAGGTGTATTGTTCCTCTTCCTGCTATATCTCTATCTCATCCTCTAGAGTTTGAGAGGTCTCCTAGAGCTCAGAAGGAGCTCAAAGTCTATAGCAAAAGGGCAAAAGTCACAGCTGATCCAGAACCAGTTGTTTCTTCCTTTGATCCAGGTAATCCTCCATCTATTCCTGTTATTCGCTTGTCTACTGATGATTCTGATCTTCCTATTGCTGTTAGAAAATGTACCAGAAGTTGTACTCAACATCTATTGAGCAACTTTGTTTCCTACGATGCCTTGTCACCTTTATGAAAAGCCTTTATCACATCAGTTTTCACCATTTATACTCCCCTTTCCGTGGTAGAAGGGTTAGCACACCCTAGTTGGAAAGCTGCTATGGTAGAAGAAATGAAGGCACTGGATAAGAACAAAACATGAGAGCTTGTTGACTTGCCAAGAGGTAAGAAGCCGATCAGATGCAGATGGGTGTTCACAGTGAAATACAAGGCCGATGGGTCAGTAGAGAAGTACAAGGCCAGACTGGTAGCCAAATGGTACACTCAGACCTACGGGATTAACTATGTGGAGACCTTTGCACCTGTGGCAAAGATGGACTCTATTAGGATTTTATTGTCTGGAGCAGCAAACATAGCATGGCCTTTGCATCAGCTGGATGTGAATAATTAATTCCTTCATGGTGATCTGTGTGAAGATGACTATATGGTACCTCCTCCAGGGGATAGCAGCAAGGTATGTCGATTGAGGAAAGCCCTCTATGGGCTTAAGCAATCTCCCAGAGCTTTGTTTGAGAGGTTCACTCTAGTAGTGAAGAAGCTGGGATATATACTCAAAGTCAAGCCGATTACACCCTATTTGTGAAGCACCTAGGGAAGAGCACTACGGCCCTCGTCGTCTATGTTGACGACATCATTATAACAGAAAATGATGCAGAGGGGGTGATTAAACTAAAGAATCATCTAGCAACGGAGTTTGAGACCAAAGATCTGCAGCTTCTCCAGTACTTTCTCGGCATAGAGGTTGCAGGATCCAGCCAATTGATTTTCATTTCACAAAGGAATTATGTCCTAGATCTATTGAAGGACTCAGGCAAGCTGGGAGCTAAGCTAGTAGAGACCCCTATAGAATAGAACCACCAACTAGCCGACTCGAGTAGTACTCCATTACAGGACGTGGGGATCTTTTAGATACTGGTTAGGAGATTGATTTATCTCTCCTTAACCCACCCAGATATTGCCTACGCAGTCAATGTTATCAGTCAGTATATGCATTCTCCTAGGGAGATTCACTTAGAGGTGACACACAAGATATTGAGATATATCAAGTCTGCCCCTGGCCATGGCTTCCTCTTTCAAAAGAATAGTCACAAGAGAGTAGAGTCATACAGTGATGCAGATTGGGCTGGCGCCAAGGATGACAGAAAATCTACATCAGGCTATTGTACCTTTGTGGGAGGCAATCTGGTACCTAGAAGAGCAAGAAGCAACCAGAAGTTGCAGATCCAGTGCAGAGGTAGAATTTAGGGCAATGGCCCATGACTTGTGTGAGATACTCTGGCTGAAGATGTTGGTGGCTGAACTTGGCTTTCCAGTCTTGGGATCCATGAGCTTGTGTGACAACAAGACGGCTATCAGTATTACTCACAATCCGGTGCAGCATGATCGGGCCAAGCACATTGAAGTAGATCGCCACTTCATTCGGGAGAAGATCATATCTGGGAAAGTTTGTACCCCCTTTGTGAAAACAAATGTGCAAGTAGCAGATGTCTTCACCAAAGGAGTTCCCAGTTGGTAATTTAATAGATGTTTATGCAAGTTGGACATGAAAGATATCAATGCGCCAACTTGACGGGGAGTGTTACCAGATGCGTAGAAATACGACTTTGTCTTGTATAAGGGTAGTTCTGTAAATATCTCTTATGAGGGTTATACTTGTCTTTTTTCTGTAACCTCTTTTACATAAATAAGATTTATGGAGTCATTGTGAATTAAGTACAATAGACATCATTTTTCTCTCTTCTCCAAACCTAACTCTAACCCTAATTTTTTAAATTCAACTTGGTATCGAAACCATCCGCCGTTGAGGCTTGCCGGAGCATTCTTGAAAATGAACCAGAAGCAATCTGACGCCTGCTGACATCATCTATCTATACGGCTAACATTATCAGCCATATGGACATGAAAATGGAGGTCAGTTGAAACTTCTCCACTTGGTAGAGATTTTTTTTCTGGTTTTTGTTATTTTTTTGGTATTTTTTGTACGAATTTCAATAAAGTTATTGACATTCTACTTATAAACAATGATTTTATTAATTATTTGATAAAATTCCGATTAGAAAATGGTTTTGGTCATTTTGACACGTCTAAATGACACCTTTGTGGGGTTGCTTGGAGATGAGTTAAAGAATCATCCACACCATGCTAAATAAAAAAGGCTCAGGCTCCAATAACCCCTTTTTTGTGATTCGTCTCGGGAGTTGTGTCCTTCGCAGTGGATTTCATGTATCCAACGTGGTTGAGGCTGGCAAAAAGTAAAACAATGAATGCCAGCTCAGAGCTATCAACCATAGTTGGATTCTCGAGCACACGACTCTGCTCCCGAAAGAGGTCATAAAAAGGGGGTCCCCTGAGCCCGACCCAATAAAAATAGTTTATTCCAACATTTTTAAACCTATGAAAATGAGTTACAAGTTGAAAAATTATGAATTGTCATTTCACCGTTATTTTTAAATGCAATTTTGATAGGGCTATATGACCAAAAATCATCCCTTAACCCATCTCCATGTGGGATCCACAATGACATGTCATTAGACATGTCATTTTAGGCATGTTTAAATAATGGGATCCATAGAAAATATATGCTAGTTACCTTTTTAATATGCCAAATTTTTATTCTCAAGTTTTAAAAGAAAAATGTTGTTAAACACTCGCCATATTTTTTTAGGGAACTAAAAATAATACTATATTTAATCGATTTAAAAAAATTTGTATTTTTACTTTTTAAAATAAATTGCGCCCTTTGAAAGGGAGCGCGTACGTACGGAATTCCGAGGTGTGATCCCTTTGAAGGGCACACAAATCTAATCCATGTCCCTTCAAAGGGCACCCAAAAAGAGCGCTGAAATGTTTGCTACGCTATTTCGGCTCTTTTTTTATTTTTTTATTCCAGAAAACGATGCACAAAGTGTGTCGTTTTCTATGGTTAAAAATAAACCATGAAAATACTCTAATCAAATGGCTAGAAATTACTAATCAAGATGAATTTTGGTATGTAGGTCTATTAAGGGATAAACCAAACATCCATAAGGTCAGTGTTCTCTAAGAATGTGTGACGTGGCTCATAACCGCTATGCAAGTCTGTCAATTTGAAGCCTCCTAGGCACACCTTCAGAATCTAAGTGATAAGATGATCCTAACCACAATTCACATATTTGAATATCACAATCTTCAAATGAACTCACTTTTCTGGATGGTTAGGATCATTTATCACATGTAGTTTTTATATTGGGTCGGGTTCAAGGGACCCCCTTTTTCTGACCCCTCGGGGAGTCGTATGCTTGGCCGTGGATTCTGAGAATCCAACTGTGGTTGATAGCACTGAGCTGGCATTCACTTTTTACAAGAGCTCAACCACCATTGGATTTGTGAAATCCACGATAGAGCACACGACTCTCAAAAAGGGGTCAGAAAAAAGGGTCCTCGGAGCCTGAGCATTTTTATATTACCTCCAATCGTAGACGATCACTGCTGCTCAATTGATGGGCCATGTCATTTTCAAACATGGTTCATCAAGTGATCAGACAGATATACGGCCATGCTATGATGTATAAGAATCTTGTTTGTACAAGCGTTACACCTGATTAATTTGTAACAAATATAGAAAGATTCAGAGTTAGATGAATCACCTTGTAAAGTAGAATCCTCTGGCTCGTCTCTAGTTGTTGACGGATGAAGTAATTGAGGAAATGAATTTGCACGACGCTTGCTCATATTATCCCAAAAGGGAAAAAGAAAATTGGGTTTCCGATCAAAACTAAGGAAACAGGCAAAATGAAAATAATCTCTCCCCTCCTCCTCTTCTTCTTCTTCTTCTTCTTCTTCCTCTCTGTCAATGACTCCACGTGCTGTTGAGCATTTGTAGCGGGTTGGTTTCTGGTTGTTATTTTCCCAAACTTCCCAAAAGCTAAGTCAGAGTTTGACTTTTTCATTGGCCGTTGGCTGCCGTTGCCTCTTAACGAAAAATCTAGTATGCAAATGGTAATGAATTCAGAAAGCGACGTGTAACAATCATTTGCATACTAGATTTTTCCGCTGTGAGTGAATCTAGTATGCAAATCGTTACACACTTTAGAATACGCAAATGTGGGCAGAAGGTGACACGTAACAATTAAACCCCCTTCTAAACCGCAACCTCTCTTCTTAACCAAGGTTAACAGGGATTGATTGTTACATACTACAAGTATGCAACCATTTGCATGTTCTAAAAGTATGCAACCATTTGCATTCTAGATTGGGAGCACATATTCGCATACCCCATTTCCTATCAGGGCACACCCCAAAAAGAGATCTCTCTAAAACTTGGCTGACCAGCAACGGTCACTGACCACCCACAATATGAGCCATGAGGCACATGTTTTGAGGACACTGACCAAATGGATGTTTGGCCAATCCCTAGATGGACTTATAGACCAAAAATCAACCTGATTAGTGATTTCTAAGCATTGGATTGAAGCCATTTTCATGAGTTTATTTTAACTGTGGGAATTTGAGCATTATCGACCATTATTTTGGGTACAAGATCGAAAGGTTTGAAAAACCATTGATTTGCACATAATGAGGTGGGTCCAAATCCGTTATAGCGGCCTGTTTTTAAACCATGGATGGCGCTTCAAAAAAATACATGAGAAGAAAATACAAGGTAAAAAATAGAAAAGACATCTATTGAAGTATTGAGAAAAGATTTGAAGATACACTTTGGCAGAACGATCATGGTCTAGGGTCCATGGGCGTTGTCATGGTGCATGTTAATCTCATTTTTTTCATTGGTAAAAAATACTGGACGTACTTTAATAATTAGTTAACTAAAATTTAAAACTGATTTCCACGTACAATTTTGACCAATGAAAAAATGACACCACTATGCACCATGACAACGTCCATGGACTCATAAATAAAATGATGGATCCTGACATATTAACTAATCCCATAGATTTTTTGGTAGACTTATGTGGGTTTAATTGGTTAGAAATATTAGTCAACAAATTCGGATTCTTGTAAAGAGATTTGACATGATTTTACACTAATTGTCCACCCACTTTATAGGTGAGACATTAAAGAGCTGAAAAATGCTAGCAGAAAGTCAAGAATGAGACTATTAAGGAAGTGTGAAAAGATTTGAACACTTATGCCTTGACAAAAGATATTGCACCAAATAAAGTCAAAAAGACAAGATTGATATTGCTGACCTTAAGGATGATGTCTGAAAATATTGGTCAACAGAAGAAAAGAGAAAAAAAAATGTATATATATATATATATTGGCCACCGAGTTGTTTGAAAATTAACGATTTGAGATTTTCCCTAGGTTATGTTTGGTTCAAGGAAATTTCGGATTCCGGGTTCTTAATTTTTTTTTCTAGGTCATGATTTTTCTTGGAAAAGTTGTAACCTATAAAAAAAAATTCTGCGTTTGGCAATGACAATTAAAAACCCAAATTTTTTTCAGAAAAAAATTGATTATAGCTCGGTGATGCAGTTGAAGAGAAGTTCGAGCAAATTATGCCATATGTCTAAGGAGAGGGAATGGTTTATCTCCTACGAATGTGCCTATAAGGTACTCTGTTGTATCCTGTGGCCACACATTCTTCCGTGGCATCAAAAGAGAGGGATAAACAAAAAAGATGTTACCTGGTTGGAAAGAGATAGTGAGGAAGGAATTATCATGGTCAATGTAATTAAATCTGACCTGGCCCAGCCTTTCGATCACAAAATCGGGTTGGGTTAATCTTGACCCAATAATCTTTGAAAAAATTATTCACATTCTTGTAATCCACTCGACCCGGCCAATTGAACCGGTGACCTGGGGTGGTCCAGCAAGGAGTGGGCAAAACATTCATGGGTATGTGGGCCCCAAAGAGTTGCCATGTGGCTGGCTGACCCGACAGTTGAACCGGTGACCCAGTAAACCGGTCCCTTGACTAATCCAAGTATGAAACCATTACTCATGGTATCGGGGCCTTCAGGTAAAATAAAGTTGTGGTGCAACTTCGAAAAATCATTGGACCAACTATAATTCGGTCTATTGGTTTTCCTATTTTATTTTCCAAAAGTCTTTTCTTATTCCGATGGATTTTTTTTCCTAAAACAAACCAAACAAGCATTTCGAAAATTAGCAAGAAAACATAGTTTTCAGAATTCATATTTTCCGCAAACCAAATCCAACAGAACAACAATCTTTCCATGTTACAATAGGAATCAAAATATAATGATTTGAACGCAACTGAGAGCATGCAACCAGTGGCGGAGCCAGGATTTTGGTCAATCGACAATGTCAATAACAACTGATGACATTTTTAATTAACAGAATTACCCCTTGTAGAAATGGGCAATTAAAGCCCATCAACTTTTTAATGGAGACAATTGTCTTCTGTGACGACGGACATGGATCATCAATGTCGATGAACGACCATAGTATGGGCCACATGGCACACTCTTAGAGACCACTCACTGTGGATGTTTGGCCCATCCTTAGGTGACCCACAAACCAAATCCCAGCCTAAATACGCATCGAAAAAAGAAAAAAAAAACAGCCTTATTAGTGACTTCTAACTGTTGAATTTGATTCTTTTCATGGGAATATTTTTAACCATTGGATTCAAACATAATTTGGAGTACTTAGATACAGAGGTTAGAAAACACTAATGATGCTCATTTTTTATATACTAGTGGGTGCCCCGTGCCGTCGTCACTCCTCAACAAAAAATTTGCCAAAATCAATTGAGTGGCGGAGATCCACCGTCCATTTGGGGGAGGATTAGATCTTGAGCCTTCTTTGTTGAAGCTTATAAGAGGAGGTATAAGTAGGGAGACAACCAATGTGTTTTGTTATATAGAGTAGTAAATGGTCCATGCCCACGGTACTCTCCGACAAAAGTGTTTGCAAAAATTGGGTGCCTTCGCCACTCAAACGGTATCACGGTCTGGAGCGTTACCATATTTTCCATTATAATGGCTGTTATAACGGATTGTAACGCAAAGAGGGAGAAATGGGAAAATAACAAAAAATAACGGTGTTGAAATTTAAATTTTGAATAAATTGAGGTCAAATGAGGCGGATTGAGTGGCTTAAACCTAACTGTCCACATTAGATCGATGGATTTGATCTCAACCACTCTTTATCTAACCGTCCGCATTAAATGGATGGATAAGATAAGAGAATACAACTGAGTTGTCTTGATATATGCGTAATGCATGGGTGGCCCGTGCCCGCGGCACTTTCCGACAAAGTGTTTGTCAAAATCGGGTGGGAGTTAACCTCAGCCATTAAAATCCGTTAAAATCCATTTTTGCCCCTGGCCGTTTCAGTCCGTTTTAGCGGTAACACCCCTCTCGAAGCATAAAAAGTGGGCTCCTAAGCCTGACCCTCAGGCTATATGTAAATCCAACCCATTTCATTCCTTATATGTATGTAAATAGTAGGTGACCCGTGCCCATGGCACTTATCGACAAAGTGTTTGTCAAAATTGGGTGTGAGTGGCTGAGATCCACTGTCCATTTGGTGTGATAAGATCTCGGCCATCCTTTATGAAGTCAGATAAGAGGGGGAGACAACCATCCTGTTTTGTTATATAGACTAGTAAATGGCCTGTGCCCACGGCACTCTCTGACAAAAGCATTTGCAAAAATTGGGTGCCGTTGGCACTTAACGGACTGGGGGCGTTACCGTTTCTTCCGTTATAACGACTGTTAATGGATTATAATGCACAGGGGCAAAAATGGGAAAAAATAACGGAGCTAAAATTCAAAATTTGAATTTCAAAATTCACTAAATTTCGAATCTGTTGCACGCGGGGGAAATGAGTGGGAGTGACTGAATAAATGAGAGGGATTGAGTGGTTGAAATCTAACCGTCCACATTAGATGGATGGATTTGATCTCAACCACTCTTTATCTTATGAACCAGGATAAGATAAGAGATAAGACAACTTCCCTGTTTTGTTATATAGACTAGTGGGTGCCCCGTGCCATCGGCACTCCTCGACAAAGAATTTGCCAAAATCAGGTGAGTGGCAGAGATCCACCGTCCATTTGGGGGAGGATTAGAGGAGGTATAAGTAGGGAGACAACCAATGTATTTTGTTATATAGAATAGTAAATGGCCCATGCCCACGGCACTCTCCAACAAAAGCGTTTGTAAAAATTGGGTGCCTTCGGCACTCAAACGGTATAACGGACTGGGGCGTTATTTTTTCCATTACAACGGCTGTTATAATGGATTGTAACGCACAGAGGGAGAAATAGTAAAATAACAGAAATAACAAAAAATAACGGTGTTGAAATTCAAATTTTGAATAAATTGAGGTCAAATGAGGCGGATTGAGTGGTTGAAATCTTACCGTCCACATTAGATTGATGGATTTGATCTCAACCACTCTTTATCTAACCGTCCACATTAGATCGATGGATAAGATAAGAGAATGCAACTGAGTTGTTTTGTTATATGCTGTCTTGTTATATGCGTGGGTGGCCCGTGCCCGCTGCACTTTCCGTCAAAGTGTTTGTCAAAATCGAGTGGGCGTTAATCTCAGCCATCGATATGAAGCGTAGTGGATCTCAGCCACTCATTATTGAAGCCATATAAGATAAAAGGGTATAGGACAACCACTGTCACTTGTTATATAGATAGTGGGTGGCCCGTGCCCACGGCACTCTCCAACAAAGCGTCTGTCAAAATTGGGTGTGAATGGCTGAGATCCACCATCTATTTGGGGGATAAGATCTCCGCCCTTCTTTGTCTAAATAGATAAGAGGGGGTATAAGTGGGGAGACAACTTCCCTGTTTTGTAATATAGATAGGCCCACCTAGGGATGGGCCAAACATTGAAGTTGAGGGTGGGCCAACGTATGAATGTTGCACTGGAATACTGGCTCAAACTGTAGTCTGTAGACCACCTCGGCATGTGCAAAAATTCAAAGTTGAGCCCTAGCTTCGCTACTTCATGCAACAAAACTTGCAAGAATAGCTTCTCGAAGAGTATGGAAAATGAGACAAATTTCAAGATCCTCAGCTAGTTTCCATTTTCCATTGTCTTGAAATTTGTCTCATTTTCCATTCTCTTCCAGAAGCTATTCTTGCAAGTTTTGTTGCATGCAGTGAGTGTTGCACTGGCTCAAACTGTAGACCACCTAGGCATGTGCAAAAACTCAAAGTCGAGCCCCTAGCTCCGCCACTGCATGCATCAAAACTTGCAAGAATAGCTCCTGGACGAGAAAATGGAAAATGAGACAAATTTCAAGATCATCATCTAGCTTCACATTAGATTCATATGGTTTAACTGCTTCCAGGTTGTGTACCCACTGCAAACCTTGACGATGACTCGGTGATGTACAACTGTGTGTACATATTGGAGTCAATAACTCTCAGGCTGATTACCCATTTAATTGAAAGAGGAATAACAATCAACCTGAAGTTACTCACATTTCGTTAAATGTATGCCACAACCATGCACTCAAGAAAAGAAGAAACAGAACACCAATCTCCTCTTCATATTATAGAAAACGATATAAAGACATGTCGTAAACCCAACTTGAGTCCATTCATAAAGCAAAATCCAAGTGGTTTCAGTTCCTCCATGAAGGGGTAATCAACTCCTTTCCTTTTCCCCTTGTACAAACCTGAAAACAAGTCTGACAACGCACTACCAGATCATCATCTTCATAGACTGCATCGCACCCACACAGTGGACAAAACTCCCTGATAGTAAAAAAGAGTTGTTTTTTTTTTATATAATCTATAGCCATAGTTATAGCCACATATATAACTGGGTATAATTTAGTTTTTGGGGCCAATGTCCTTGAGTGTGCAGATCTGCTCTTCTCCCATCGCAGACATGACAGTCACTACAAGGTCTTTTCCTTCAGCAAACCCATCTTTAATCTACACGCGCCAAAATAAATAACAAGTGTAAAGATCAACACAACCTCCACAAGTCCATTGCTACTTCACGCAGTCTCAACGAAGGCATATATGAATTAGAACTACAACAAACCTGGCTGAGCAGATTGTCATCGGTGGGAAGCCTCAGATCATCCTTAGTGTTCCCGTTTTCAGTTAAAAGGCTCACCTGCAAGTAACGCCAACCTCGGTTAGTTTAGCTAATAAGAACTAGTGAACGTGAAATACAACAAAGCAACTTCCAAACTTGCAATAACTTACAAAACCATCTTCAGATATGTCAATCAGCTGATAGTCAGTACGATTAACATGGGGAACCTGCAAAGAAGATATAATAAATAGGCAATTAGCAGGCCAATCAACTTCTATAGCACTACTGGCAGAGTAAGGTTGGGGTTCCATAATTATTGGGTCGAGCCAGAAAGAGAACCCTGTAGAAAGAAAGAAAAAAAGGAAATGGGAAGAGCTGTACATCACAGTTGTGGGAAGAAGGCACAATATCTTCAAGCTTCTTGGCGGTGAATATATCAATCCCCACAAAATGACACTTGGCATGACCATGCTTGCCTGTTTTGGAGGTGGAAACCTCAACAACCTGTTTGCAAAAACATCAGCAAGAGGGTCAGGTTATAAACTGTTGTGGGTTGGTCAAACTTCAACATAACAAACACAATGATTTTTTTTTTTTTTTATCATATAAAGGATGAAGCTGAAAATGATTTTAAAGCCTACAAGCACCAGGACACACCACAATAAGCATCGCAGAGAGTGCAGCACACTTCTTCAACACGCACGATATGAGTGACTTTCTCTATTAGGTAAAAGGTGAAGGTTACCTGCTGGTGCAGGCCACTCTCATGCTTTTCGGTGCAATGCCAAAGTGGGCTGCACGCTTTGCACTGCTTCCTAGCACAGCTCAAAAATCAAGCGCTGTTTGTGAAGCTGAATGAAAAGCATTGAAGGTTACCTGCTGGCGCAGGTCACTCATGCTTTTCAGTGCAATGCCAAAGTGGGCAGCACACTTTGCACTGCTTCCTAGCACAGCTCAAATTTCAAGCGCTGTTTGTGAAGCTGAATGAAAAGCATAGGACGTTTAAGAAACAGGAGCTGAATGAGATCAGTCCTAAGGATGCTTATGTCGATAACCCTAAGGGTTCGTTTGTGAACGAGAAATAGAAGCACTTCTACTTCTAGTAGAAGTAACTAGAAGTAGAAGTTGCCTACCATTCAGTGGAAGTGTGTTTGGAAGGAGAAAAAGTAACTTATTTGATATGGAAGGACGAAGTGCCATTTATAATTGGTATTAAAGGCTTAAAAGGATATTTTTGTCATTAAAAATGGCTGAAGTAGTCATTTATAATTGAAGCAAGTTTCACTTAATTTTTTAATCCACACATGCTTAAATTGAAGCAAAGCAAGACGTTATAAGTCAAAAAACCAAAAAATTTAGCTTCTGTTTGTAGTCAATTTTTAACTACTAGAAGTTACAAAAAAAAATACAGCATCCAAACTATATTTTTGACTTTTTACTTAAATAAGTAAAAGAGTTACTTTTTTCTGTGTTGCCAAACTCCCCCTAAATAGAGTAAGAAGGGCTTTTTCAGATAAGCCAAAGAAACAAAATTTGTAGACAGCTGCGAAAAATTTACTTGATGTGAACAATTCAATAATGGAAAATCCTTTGATTAACCAATTTAACCTTTCGCTCATTTCCCATAACAAAAAGTGGTATCTATATAGACCTTCAGAACATAGCAAAAACTCTTTCCTGACTTTGTATTTATTTTGCCTGAAACGCATTCACTTATCAAAAAAATCCCTCCAAAGCATCTAGACCCTCCATAGCCTACTCTTTTCCCTAAATTACTTATTAAAGAAGTGGAAGGCTATGTAACAAGGACAACATTTTTAGGGTTTTTGCTGTGTTGAACATGACTCAACACAGATACGTGTGTGACGTGTGTCGACACATCCTGGCACGTGGAACAGTATCAGCCTTTTATTTTAATGATATTTATTAAAAAATGATTTATAAAAGATGATTTATAAAAATGATTTGTTAAGTTGTAAAACACAGCTAAAGTAGACAAAGTAGAGTATGGAGGATTGAACACTCCAACCCTCGTTTAGAAATCATTTATTTCATAAAAAATTAATAAAATAAGGGTGATACTGTCGTATGTGTCAGGATGTGCCGACGTGTCCGGCACAACAAAAACCCTAAAACTGCCGTGTCCAAATCAGAATTTTTTTAAGATAAAAATAAAGTAATATATGAAAAGTGGAAGAAAACAATTACTATATGCCATGGAACTATCCAATAACATAATAAATATAAGTAAATTTACAATAAGGATCTAGAAATGTTTCCTTTTACCTTTCATATATTTTTTCCTTATTTTAATTAGTCTTTATTTAAATATAACTAAAAATACATGTGTACGGACTGCATGTTAGACTTCTTAAAGGTGCTGTGTCAGACACCAACACATATGTCCGTACCTTTTTACATAGCTAAAATATTAACTAATAATACATGTGTACGGACATATCTGCATGTTAGACTTCTTAAAGGTGCTGTGTCAGACTCCTCATATCAGTGTCAGACACCAACACAATGTCCGTGCCATTTTACATAGCTAAAACATGAGTACGAACATGTATGCATTTTGAATTTCCTAGAGGTCTCGTGTCAAACACCTCATGTTTGCGTCGGATATGTTTTGGTCTCATTGTTCATAGCTAAGGAATGATTTAATTCGCCAAAATGTGGGTGACTAAAATCTAATTTTTTACTCACCAACTAAAGATTTACTAGAACATAAAAAATGCCTGAAATTCGACCGAATTAAATCAAATTATTCGGTAAAACTAAAATTAAAAAATTGAGCATTTTTCACAATTTTTGGGAATAAATAAAAACTTATAAAATACACAAACTATAATCAATTTGACTAAATTTTAGCTGGTCTAGCATCTGAATGAGATCACAAGCATACATTGCTCCTCCCCTTTTTTTAGTGTATTTTATAAGTTTTTATAAGATTGTCTTATGAGGAAACCTAAGGTGCTGGTCACAAATACACACCTTGTGTAATTGTGAAGCCAAATTTTGCCATGCGACACGATTTTTGGGCCCACAAACCCCATTAATGTTTTGCCTACCTCTTGGTAAAGCTTAATCGAAAAAACTTGATTCTTAGTTGCATAAAGCAAAAGCGGGAACGATGAAGCGGGTGTTTTAAGGAAGCCCTAGCGTTTGGAATGCCTAAGAAACGTCCATACAGTACATATATATTCTACAGAGAATTAAATTCTTTTAAAAGGATATACATATACATATTAATTGACAAAGGTTCAAATAATATGATAAATTAGTGATTAGGAAATTCTATTTGAAGTGTATAATGTTATTTTTGTGGTCGAGCATCATAACTTTTTAAGTTCTTCAAAACGTAAGAGAATCATTAAGTCTTGCTTCCAAAATTTCCTGTCAAATACTTGTTTAACGAAGCAAAAGTCCGCCTCAAAGAAGTTTGGGTTTCTGTCGACTTAGAACTACGAGTCTGAAGTATTCCCAAGTCAGAAACGTGAAAGCGTGGTTCTAAAGCGGAAGCGTTACCTTACATGGGAGTTTTCTACAACTAAGGCTTGATTAGCAAACCATAGCCGTTGGATTTAAGTTTTTCTTTCATCATAAGCTTCATGAACACAGGCCCATGAGTGAAAACCATGGGGTCTCGGTCCATGATGAAAAATGCTCAAATCCAATAGCTAAAAATCACTGAAAAGGCTGATTGTTTGGGTGTTGGTTCACCATATGGTGGTCCTAAATGTGTTAGAAAGTGTGCCACGTGGGAAGACTTCACACATACGTGAGTCGCGTATTTGTGACCAACACTTTACGTTCCCTCATAATAATTTAATAAGTTATTAAAAACAAAGAAGAATAGTCAAATAATAAAAAATGTATACATAGTCAAACAGGGCCATATAGGTGTGCTTGTCTAACAGTTCTCTTAAAATAAAAATAGGGAATTGATTTTTCCAGTGAACTTTTCGCCTCACATTTTTCACATGTTGACAGAAAAACTCCCTAAAAAGAAAATAAGGACAATTTTGTTAGAGGGGTATTTTCGTCACATGTGGAAAATTTTGACAAGAAGAGGCAAAATGCTCACTGGAAAATCAATTCCCTAAAAATAATCTTTTATTTTAAATATATACATAATTAAATAAAGGATAGAAAGAACTAAGAACTCTAATTTGCTCATATGTTTGCCGTTGCATTGAATTAGCCCATGATTTTGAACAACTGTGTAATCTTGGCTCTTAAGGTCATAGTATTTCAAAAACCAGCATCCATATGTACCGACCACCGTCTATTTGGCATTTGTTACTCCAAATGGGTGCATGTTGTGAGATAATGGGTTGAGTGTGTTTCCATACTTGTTTTATCATTTCTTGACAGTGTGTGTTTCCTATGTTTTCACTGAGATTCCCTAAGCCTCCTTAATTACCATTTTTCCCTGCGAAACTTCCCTATAATTTGCCAAATTAATTCCCATTTTTTACTGACTGAAGTTTACAATTAAGTCGATGTTTCGTACCTTGCCCTCTAGAATTGTATGAGGATATATACATAAACTTTAATTAAGGCCATCTAATTTACTATTGGAGCGTTGAAGGAAATTAAGAGGATTAACGATGCAGAAGCATCATGTCACAGTGGTCCCGAGATACACCGAATCAGTGAAGAGAATCTAAGTCAGTGGACCCCACAAGAGTAGCTTAAGATCTATTCAATTTTAATTAAGAATTTCTTTTTTAGGAAGTTAATTATGATTGTTTAACTTGGTTAGAAATTTGTTAGTTTCTAGAATTAGATTAAGAAGTTTATTAACTTTTACAAGTAGAATTTTAGGAGAATTAGGAAAGTTAGAATTCAGAATTCTATAAATATATGTAATGGGAGAACCCCAAGGATGGAGATTATTTACTTGAATGAAGATTTATTTTCTTTTGGGAGTGATTTCCAATTTTGCTATGTGTGATGCCTAGAACGGAAGAGTGACATAGGAGTGATTCCTTCAATAACCCAGAAGAGTGATACTTCCCGAAGAAGTGATTCCTTCAAACCCGGTGGAGTGGTTTCACCGAGACGCTCTCTTCGGCTTGCTGGTGCAGACAATTGCACGAAGTCAAATTCTTCAATCGAGCAGATTTGTAATCTGTTGTTTAATAGTGAAACTTTCGTGTGGCTCCGTGGTTTTTTCCCGATTTTGAGTTTTCCACGTATATTGTGTGTAGTGGTTGTTTTCTATTGTGTCTTCTATTCTGCCTTGAATTTTGTATCCCAGGTCCTTGGATTGGTTTAAATCCTAACACAAAGTGCATAGTGTGACTCAGGTGTGCCTTATATTTCACCTAAAGAAGTATATTTACTGATAAAAGCTTGTCTGAAAAAAGGAATCCAATTTCCTAAATGGAACCAGAACATTAAAATCCCATAATCTTGAAAAAAAAAAATACACCAAACATAACATAAAAGAATATCCAAAATTCAGATAGAAAATTCATGTAAGGAGACCAAAAATAACCCGAGATTTTGATAGGAAACGTAAAATCAAAATAAATCCAATCAGGCCATAAGAAAATGCAAAATACCCACGAAGAAAAACATCAATCTACATAGTTATTTTGATTTTCCCACCTAATAGAATTTGAAAAAAAAAAAAAAACAAGCATAGCATCAATTACTTGAAGAATTAAAGAAACCATAAAGATCTTTAAACACACACACACACACACACACAAGTAAACCCAGATAGAATTCCAAGGAAAGAAAAAACAAATACACACATTAAAAATAAAGAAAAGCCCATAAAAGATAAAAACAAAGCAAACAAACCCAGATAGGAATGAGCATCAGAGACATAACCCATAAAAATATTACACTAACACATAAACCCAGATCAAATTTCTCAAAAAAAAAAAAAGCAAATACAAAGAGACAGAGGGAGAGACCTTGCAGGGCCTGGCCTTAATGACGATGTATCCGTTCTTACGGATAGTCCCAGCCTGTTGAGGGTAAGTCTTGGACGCCCCTGCGTCCCCTTTCGCCTCAAAGTGATGCTCCTCGTCAGACATTTCTCTCTCTCCGACTCTCTCACTCACTCACTTTCTCAGCTGAAGAAGAAACAGAAGAAGAGGAAGACCTCAAAAAGACAACCTCTATTTACCTGTCCCTGTCTCTAATCTCTATCTATTCTTTTCAATCCCTTTGATCACCTTGATAACCCCACCACTCCTCTCCTCACTCTAGGCTGTCACACTCATCATCTTAACCAACCCTGGTTAAGTTAAGAAAGATTCAATCTTGACCATTGATGGTCTTACCTCAACCTTCCCACTGATGGCTGGGATTTGTTCTAGAGAAGTGTCTATAAGAATATGCCTTACCTTTATTTGATCTTTTGATTCTTTTTCTTTATAGATTGATGGTCAAAAAATCAGATCCTGACAGTCGGGTTCGGGTGACCAACATTTTTGACCAACACCTTGGTGTACCCACATAGAAGATGAATCAATGGCTGATTTTTGGTGAGGATGATCTCCTTACCATATAGATAACCCCAACAAAAAATCAGCCCATTCTGAAATTTCTAACCCCGTTAGATGTGGTTTTCAAGCTACACGGTGAAAATCGACGGTCCATAATTCTTCAACTTCTAAATCAGTCTATGAATGTCAGAATGATTTGAAGTTTTGTGAGGATGATCTCCTCACCATAGGATCGTCCTCACCAAAAATCAGCCATTGATTCATCTTCTATGAGGGTACACCAAGGTGTTGGTCAAAAATGTTGGTCAAAACTGTTGGTCACCGGAACTCGACCCTTCTCCTAATTTTAAGTCCTCCTATTGCACGTGTTGAATGTGGGTTAGAATTTGAGAAGGGTCGTAACGTAACAAGGAGAAAATATCTGCTGGGAAAGCGTAATGTAACAAGGGTCGTAATTATTTTCAAGGGTTGATTTTAACCGTGGGAATTTGAGCAGTAGTGACCATTATTTGAGGTTCAAAGATCCACAAGTTTGAAATCACTAATCAAGCTGATTTTTGGTTTGTAGGTCCACTTAGGGATTGGAAAAACATCCATACGGTCAGAGTCCTCAAAGGGTGTACCACGTGGCTCATATTTTACTCGGATAATAGGGACCCAATGAAGCGTATCATCATTATTCGGGTCGGGTAAGAGTTCTGGCATGACTTTGATACCATTTCTAGCTAGGATCTATTTCAAAACCCAACTCATGGTCCATTTCTCAATGAACCAGGTTCTTGAAAGTAGAAACCTATCTAGGATAACAAGTAAAACTTCTCACAACGCAAAATACGAGCCACGTGGCAGTCTTAGTTGACGCTGACCGTATGGATGTCTGGCCAGTCCCACTGTGCACCTATAAACCAAAAATCAGCCTGATTAGTGATTTATAACCTTTGGATCTTTGCACCCAAATAACCCTCAATAATGCTCAAATTCCTTTGTTAAAATCAACCCATGAAAATAACTTCAATGGAGTGTCGACTGGCCAAACATCCATTCGGTCAGCATCCACTAAGAGTGTGCCATATGGCTCGTATTGTAGGAAAAATATTCGTATGGCTGGGGAGGATCGAGGAAAGAGCTGTTGGGGACCTCAAGGGGGATAAATGAGTCACTTGCCTGTTGTTAGCAGCCACTTTTTGACTGCAAACATTGTTGAGAAAAAGAAGAATAAACCAAAGATGCAAACAACCACAACACAGAGATTTACGGAGTTCCCTCTAGCATTATTAGTCTCTACATAACATAACAGACATAAACCACTTTTTGGCAAAAGTGAATGGGTCTAAGGCAAATATCTGTTGGATGTTGCGCCACCGAGCGCACACACAAATGCTGCAAATATTTGCACGCAAATCTTTTTATCTTTTTGGTAAGCTTAAGATTACTGCTGCATCCCCTTCTAGCAGCAGCTGTTTGAGATCTAATTATTGAGCTATTTCAGCTTCTTTGACTGGTTGTTCTTGCTTTCAAAAAGGCTCCCATATGATTCCTTGCAATTAGACCTGCAAGGAAGCATCTGTATGTGTTAATCTTAACCTAACTTGTGGAATATAGTCCATGTCAAGTCCTTTTCTGCTTTGGAATTTTCGTTTAAATTTTCAAGTAGTGGTGTTCTTGGGTTGGAGAACCTACTCAAGACGTTGTTTTCGACAACTTCATCAAACACTTTCACTGTCCATGTGGTCCAAGAGATAGTGGCGGCCATGACTTCCCATTCATGTCTTATCAAGATTAACGTGTGAAACTGCATCAGAAAAGGAGATGAATATCAAGTGTTTCTTCTTCTCATTAGACTATTGGCCAAAGATCTCGTCGATGTGGAATATGCGCGCATTTGAGTGAAGTTGTTTACACAAGAAAAATTGATCTCGGAGGTTCAGGTGTGCTCCACTGTTGCTATGTGTGCTACTAGTTCGATTTTCCAAAGCAAAGTCAAGTGATGTCTAATGTGGATACATTACATAAGCATTTAATCTCGGCCTTACACGTGTCACGTCACATATCTAAGTGCTTACATATGGGCCATCGTTTAATACCGAGGAACCCAATTAATACAACATTATTTGAATTCCTTTTTTTTTTAAATATTCCAACAAGATTCAATGTCACCTACACTCGTTCGACGTGGTAGGAATCTTGCTGAGTCAGCACAAAGTGCAGTCATATAAAAGAAAAAATTTCTAAATATTGGCTAAGGCTAATGATAGAACAGGTCCGAAAAGAGCCCAACTCCACCAAAGTTGGACTCCCTTAAAATGACACGATGAGGAAGGAGACTTTCTTAAATTGACTACAGAGCAGTCTCCTCACTCAAAACTAATTTCTTCCGTAGATAAAAATCTTCTAGCTCTGGAAAACAGGGAATGAGACTTTCTTGGACACTAATCCAAAGAATCGAAAGTTTTCATTAATGTCCTAGTCCTTTTAACTTTGGATTTCTCTGAAAACCTATAAATACAGATCATTAGCAAAAGTATGATCATTGAATCTTAGTTTATTAAAGCCCCATAAATTATACTTGCAAATCACCTCTTCTCTTCCTCTTATTTTGAGCGTCACAATATTTTTTGCAGCCCCCCCCTCCCCCGACATCTAGTCAAAGTTGATAATCGAATTGTGTTGTCACGGAGAAGGCCTTCAAATCAGTGATTGGAGCAGGTGCCATGGTGCTCCTAAACGCGTGAAAATTAGGGAAGTTGACTAGAGGGAAAGAATACGAAGATGAAGCACTAAATTCAAGTAGAGTAGTATATGTTTTGTGGAATTTTTGACATACACCTCAAGATGTCCAAGGAGTAGAAGAAGTAATGGCATCTTTCTATGATTTTTGAATAATTGCTGAATCTATATATTATGGGTTTTCATCCAAGATGTGGTTTGATTAAGCATTCTGGTTTCTTTGTTTTGGTCCATCCATCATGAAATTGGACCAACTTGGAGGATCTTAACTTCAAATCTAGATTTTGGACCATATGTGCAAGTATGTCTGTGGGTATATTGAAAATATGCATCTCATAAAATCGCTGGAGTGGTAGATGCCCGGCCATGAGACTTTGGTGGGTTGGTCGCCAGTGATGGGCAGCTAACCCATTGAAATCTTGGCTGGCAGTCCACCCATTGGTATCTCTTGGCTGGCAATCTTTGAGTGGTTTTTGTATTCGATCTTGATAAAAGAACCCCCTTCGTTCATTAATAAGTATAATAGATGTTCAATGATTTATTGCAATATCATTTTATTGTGTTTTCGTAGAGAAGGATAAATCTATATAACAAAATAGGGAAGTTGTCTCACCCTCTTACCCGGCTTCATAAAGGATGGCCGAGATCTTATCCCCCAAATGGACGGTGGATCTCAACCACTCACATCCGATTTTGGCAAACACTCTGTCTGAGAGTACCGTAGGCACAGGCCACCCACTAGTTATATAACAAGTGACAGTGGCTGTCTCCCCACTTCTACCCCCTATTATAGGCTTCAATAAATAAGGGTCGAGATCTTATCCCCTAACTGGACGGTAGATCTCAGTCACTCACACCCGATTTTGGCAAATGCTTTGTCGAGGAGTGTCATGGGTACGGGCCACCCACTAGTAATCATACAAGACGAAACATTATTCTTTCCCTAAATAGTAAGCCTGATCCATAAGTAGAAGAAAACAACTTGGTACCAATACATATAAGAAACAAACCAACATAACAAAATTAAACTAGTCGCATAGACTAACCTAGATACGAAATCATAGAATAGGAATATAAATAGATGACCGAATACTTGTAACTGGTCGATTTGTGTGATGTAGCACGCGCATTGGATCACATTAAGAAGCTCTTGCAGTGATACTCGGCCTTTCCTTGCAGGAGGACCTCAACCCTCCATTCCACCAATGTACATAAAAGCATTCGTATTCTTTAACTACCCAAATGACTTGAGACCCCAATTGAGATCCAAATTCGACGATATTTTAAGCCAATTGTTACAGTGATCTTGAAAACCTTAGACGAATGTGTGGTCCCTTGAGTCCACAAATTAATCTTATGCTATTACAAAAATAATGGCCGTTATAACGGATTCGGACATCCTCTGTTACGTTGTAACACAAAATAACAGCCATTATTTTCGTTATGATGGCCTTTATTTTCTGTTATAATGAAAAATAATGACCGTTATTTTTCTGAGAATTTTTTTTGAAAAAAGCCTGTTATTTTACGTTATTTTTCCATTATTTTCTCATTTTCCCTTTTTGCCCTTGAGTGTTACAATTCGTTATAACAGCTGTTATATAACAGAAAAAACGGTAATGCCCCATGTCCTTTATACCGTTATAACGGCTCCTTTTAAACCTTGATTAATACATTTGCTTGGATTTATTAAAAAAATAAAGTAATCTGTGATGGAAAATTTTTTCACACCCTATTCGATTTCTTTCCCAGTACTAGTGTACCCAGAAGGGCCAGAACCAGACCATATATTATATGGAAAAACATTTGCTGTGGCAAATAAATCCTTTTAGGAATATTCCCTTTTCATATCATGTGGGCCCCACCCTGTATATAAAAGTCCCCATATACCAGCCCCAACATTCACCCTACCAAATTTGTTCCCTTCTTATATACATCAGTTCCTATTCCAGTACTGAAGCAGGTAGTCCTAGAACCGGATAATCGGGGTTGGTTCCGCTAATCAGGCATCCATCGAGTGACATCCCCCACGTTGAGATCTAGTAAAATAGGCCAAGTTTGGGCCTGATTTAAAGTCCTGGGACTAAAAGTGAACCCAAAAAAGGATTCTAACTTTGAACCTCTAACAAGTTTTGGGTCTAGCATGACTGCATGATCCTCGATCTGGATTTTGGGTCAAGTTTTTTAGGCATGTGGTGGGCCAACCTAGCTCTTCCCCCCAATCGCTTTCACCATATACCTAACATGAAAATTACATGGAGCAGACAATACTGGTCTACCAATCAATGTGGTACAATGGTTATCTCTTTTTGAACCTTTGGGATCATCAAATCAATTTGATTCTAAGAGCTGATCATAACCGTTGGAACGTTGTACTAATCGGATGGTAGGGAACATTTTCTTTTCTAAATCTTTTTTTAATCTGATTTTTTTTTTAAATGCAGTTTGATAAATTGACTCAAATAACAAGCATGTGAATGTGTCTCCATTCCCACACTTTTGAATGATCAAACAGTGTTGCAGTACAGAAGGATTTGATCAAAAGTTTGCCCTCACTTATCAATGTGGGTGTGGAAAATTTCATTCTTTTTATTGCTAATGGTGTTGGTAGTCAATGTGGGTGTGGAAAATTTTATGAAGGAAGACAAGTCAAGAAGCTCATCTCTTATGTGGAGGGACCATCTTCTTCCCCATCCTCAGGTCTCTAAAAGTCAAAAGACATCCAACATGCAGGAAAAGCAAAGAAATAACACCACCACATTAAAAATATGTCATGAACATGCCCTATACCTAACCTAATTATTTAAAGTTGGACTAGGATTATATTTATGAAAAATGATTTCATCAGATGATTGTAGCCACCTGATCTGTCATTTTCATTTCTCATAGTCAGTAAACTTATTATTAGTGGTTGTAATTGGATGGTTATGATTACCCAATTAGATCTTAATCCACATCAAATCACTGATTATATCTTTTTTCATTTTCTTGTTATAGTGAAGGGGCAATTAACCCATCTTAAGTATGGAAAGTTGGAAACAAAGCAAACAATGAGTTTGGGTATGCTGCTCAGACAGATGAGAGAAGTCTCCAATCAGGTTTTCTTACGTGGCAGCTGAGGTGGCGGTCTCAAAATGATGCACATGTTTCACCACCTCATCTTCACCATGTGTGGCTAGTTTCAGCCCAATATCCCTTTGCCATGTGGCAAGAAAAGTGGATGTTTCTTGCAGGTGCAGAGGAGCATGTTTCTGTTTTTAGATAGGAAAATAAGGTAAGAAAATCTGCATCTTTTGCGACATGGCCGAATCCTATTGGGCTGAACTGAGACAGGATGAGGTACCAATACATGTGGACCTCTTTTGGTTGTCTACTCAGCTGCCACGTGTAAGGAAACCTGGCAGTGGAGACTTTATCTCACCTGTGAAAGCACAAAAGCTTCCTCCAATTGTATAAACTATTGGGGGAAGCTTTTGTGTATTTATGTTACTCTTAAGGACTGAAACATTACAGACTAGATATGATCAGTCTAAGTTGTTCATGAGGATCAGGACACAACCATCAATGGGTCCCAGCAAGAAGATCACTGAGGTAATATGATTGGACAAACCTCTATGGTGCTCAAGATCACCAAGGCACCACCACATATGTACTTCACATATTCCCTCCAAAGACAAACACCATAGCCATTAATGGAAGCTGGCAAACTTACTTCCATGGCGAAAACAGCAAAGAAAAACAAAAACTCAAACACATCTTCTCCTCACTGATGTTCAGAAGTTTGAAAACAAATTTGTTTAGGAGTTCTTTTTGTTCATATCAAGTAAGAGGGAAGAAACAAAATGATGAAGAGAAGTAAATAAAGAATGTAAGTTGGAAGAATAACATGCTCAAGGATAAAATTTGTGTGTATATTGCAGTATGTAAGCTTTGCTGCTTCTAACAATGGGGGAAAAAGTTTAAAAGGAAAAACACCAAAGTTCAAAACAATGACTCAAGAACCACTGTACATTTCCTTCCATGGCAGCATAGAAAGAACTCATGACAGAAAATAAGAGAAAAAAAGAAAAGTAAAGAAACACAACTCTCCATTCTTCTTCTTCTTCTTCTTCTTCACTGATGGGCAACAGGTTCAATGTCTTTTAGGAGCCCAACTATCTGGTGCATACTCGGCCTCTTTGTAGGCAGATCTGCTGTGCATAGATATCCAATCCTCAGGGCCTCCTCCATTTGGGTCTCTGGCCCTGTTCCTCGGATCTTTGGATCAATGGCTCTCGAACCTTGGTTTTTTCTGACTAATCCTCTCACCCAACTCACCAAACTGGATTCATTCTCCTCTGGATAATCATCTCCGACGGGTTTCTTTCCTGTAACAAGCTCAAATAGAACAACCCCAAATCCAAAAACATCGGATTTTGGCGTCGGGGAACCAGTATCTGTCTCAAAAAACTCTGGAGGCACATACCCCAGCGACTCACGAGAGATCTCATCCTCTAGACCATTTCCAAAAATCTTAGCCAATCCAAAATCGGAGAGTCTTGGCTCCAAATTCAAGTCAAAATAAATGCTACTAGCCTTAACATCTCGGTGAATTATCGGTGGAGAGCAACCATGGTGAAGGAAAGCCAGTGCACGGGCCATGCCAAGTGCAATTTTGTGTCTAAATCTCCAAGTTGTTAGTAGCCCTTCAGAACCAACATTTTGAATTCCGTTAGTATGATCTTCTTGCAATGTATCAGTGGTCCAATCCTCTGTTGTTTGGATACCAAGAGGAAGATCATGGAGTAAATTCTGCAAATTTCCATTCTCCATGTAATCATAGATGGCAATCCTCTGATCCCCAGCTAAGCAATATCCCATCAAGGGGACAAGATTGGGGTGTTTGATCCTACCGAGATATTCGAGCTCCCTTGCAGCTTCCTGGTCTGTCATGGTGGATCCATGGACCAAAACTTTCACAGCTATATGGATTCCCCCAGGTAGAAATCCTCTATAAACTGGACCAAATCTCCCTTCTGCCAACAGTGTCCCTCGATCAAAATGCGAAGTTGCTGACAAGAGGTCCACAAAGGTGAAATTCAGCAATGGTTTCTCGAAAATTACTACAGGGACTGAGTTTGCGAGCTTAACATCTGCAACCCAAGTGGTTGAATCCGTTTGGAATGAAAAGGGGCCCGAGATGTTCACTTCTTCTTTGTGTGAAAGTTGCTTAACTGCCCACATTCTGGTTTTCCTCCTGCACCCAAAGGCTAGGAAGAGCAACCCCACCAGAAAACATACAAATGAGAGGGTTATAGCCAGAGCAAGCTTGAGTCCTTTACGTTGTTTGGTGGTCATTCTTTTGACGAGATCCGGATTCGCAGCAATTGGGCAACTTTCTAGTGATCCAATGAATGCAGTCTGGAAGGTTTGGGGGGAAAACTCTGAAGCACAGAGGGTTAAGTTGTTGTAAGAGAAGTTGAATTTCTTCATCTGGTGTAGTTTTTCTAGTAGAGAAAATAGTATCTCTCCAGTTAAATTGTTCAGCGAAAAGTCTAGAACTTGGAGACTGCTGTTACCCAGATAAGGAATTTGGCCAGTGAGATGGTTTTCAGAAAGGTCTAGTGTCCTCAAGCGAACTAACTGTGAGATTTCAGTGGGAATTTTCCCTATGAGACTGGTCCTCGAAAGATTGAGATATTCCAGACTAGTGAGATTTTTGATTTGGGGGAATTCATGTTCAGAAAATCTATTGTCAGCTAGATTAAGGTGTTTCAGATTCTGGGTTTCATTCAAATCATGGAAGAATTCACCGCTGAGTTGATTCGAAGACACATCGAGAAAAACCAAATGAGACCAGTTGAACTTGAAGCTATAATTAAAATGTACCTGAGAGATTTGCCCTTGAAACTGGTTTTGGCTCAGGTCAATAACCTCCAGTGGCTCCTGAAACATACCTATCACAGAACCCTGAAACAAATTCCTGGAAATGTTAAGATGAGTGATGGATTTCAGCCCCAAGAAGTCAGAAGACTGTCCATGAATCTCATTCTCAGCAAAGTTCAAACTCTTAAGCTTTGGAAATGCAACCCCAAAACCATCTGGAACAGTCCCAGTAAGCCGATTCGATGAAAGATCAATTGACTCCAGATTTCCACATTGCAGAATCCCAGATGGGATGCTCCCCCCAAACTCATTTCGATTGAGTTTTAGAATTTGTAGGCTCAAAAGAGAGCTCAAAGATGCAGGAATATCACCAGAGAAATTGTTGAAGGAAAGATCAAGGCTTTCCAGTATACCGAAATTACCGATGTTGTTCGGAAGGAAACCAGAAATTTGGTTATAAGAGAGGTTAAGGGTCTTGAGACTGCTTCCCAAACTCCAGAAATCCGACGACAAACCAGTGATATTGTTATTGCTCAGATCCAGATTTTGAAGCTTGCTAAGCTTTCCAATGGTGGTCTCAGGAATGAAACCTGAGAGACCCAGACTTGAAGCTACTAACTCAATAACATGTTCTTGTTGGGTATCACAGATCACACCTTGCCAAGAACAAACAGGAGCAGAGTTGTAATCGTCTGAAGAGGTTACACTTACACCCATTTTCCTCAAGAAATCAGAGACAAAGAACCCATCTGTATTGGGTTTTTGAGAAACTAAAGGCCTAAAGAACAGTGTGAGAACCAGAATGAAACCAAAGAAACCAAAACCCATTTGGGTGAAAGACATGAAACTCATAAACAAGACAAAAACAACTGAAACAAAACCACCTGTCTTAGATAAATGGGTTTTAGGTCATTGAGAGCAGTAATGTCTGGCTTCTGTAACTCCATTAAATCCAAAACCTTCAAACAAGAGTGGTTTTGAGCTAAAACCAGTCTCCAAAACAAACAGTTTTCCTGCAACTTGGACTAATGTATTACCCATAAAAACCCAATCCAGACTTCAAACTGACCTGTAAGTTGAAACCCACCATCCAGAAAGAAATGGATTTTGAGGACTTTGTGAGAAGTTCTTCCTTTCTGGGGTTTTCAGAGAGAACGTGAGCTCAGCTTGTCTGGCTTTGTAGGTCCATGAAAGCAAACAAAGACAGCTCAACTGAGGCTCTTTTGTCTTCGTTTAGAACATGAGAAGCTCTAGTTTTCCTGTGTTCATTTATATTTTTAAATGAAAACAAGGAGGTTACAGACAAGACAGACAGAGAGACAGAGAGAGAGAGAGAGAGAGATCAAAGGAGGAGGGGAAGGGAGGGCGTTGGGAAGGAAAGATGACAGGGTGGTGTGGTCAGGACTCAGAAACTGGTTTTAATAAAAAAAAATTATATGGAAAGATTGAAAGAAATCTTCCAGGTTGGTGAATTTATCAGAATTGTTAGATGTATTTAATCATCTGTTCTCCAAATGGGAGGTGTTTGATAATTGATTTCCTCCCCAAGATGAACGAAAGTTACAAAACTGCCTATAACTTTTTGTGAAAACAAATAAAAAGATGACCAAAAGATCTATTCAAAAAGTCAAAGAAACTAAAGGTGATTGATTCATGACCTTTTTTTCTTCCAATAAGGTTTTCTGATCATTTTGAGAGTAGATTAAGGGTAGATTAGTCATTTAGGTAAGTAAGTAGTTTAATTTTGTTGATTTTTCATCCTGGGAAGTTTCTGTAACATCACTTCTTGAAGGTGACTAAAATGATAATTGATTTCCAATTTTTAAGAGAGAATTCTTGATGGGGACTACCAAGGTTTAAAGGGGACCGTTATAACGGTATAACGTACTGGGGGCGTTACTGCTTTTTCCGTTATAACGAAAAAAATGCTCAGGGGCAAAAACGGAAGAAAAATGAGAAAATAACGGAAAAAATGGCATTGTAAATTTTGAATTTCAAAATTTCAAAAATGGAAAATAAATGAAAAAATGGAATATAATGGAAAAAAATAAAAATAACGGCCATTTTTTTCACAAAATTTTTCAAAAAACAACTGTCGTTATTTTCGTTATAATGGAAAATAACGGCCGTTTTTTTCTAGGCATTTTAACGGTCCATAATGTAACGGAGTAGGTCCACATCCGTTATAACGGCCGTTTTTTAAACCTTGAGGACTACCTCAATGGAAGTTTCATTGAGCTTGGACTCTACCATCTGGACCAATGAAACGGTGGACCACATCTTAAGTTGACAGTTTTAAAAAAACTGACAAACAATGAAACCAACAAAATAAAGAAATAGAAAGATCAAACAAAGACGCATCAGATTTCCGAGTTAGGATTACAAATTAATAATGGTTTCTTGGCTCTATTAACCTTTTCTCAGTGTACAAGTAACACCCCTTCAAAGAATATATATACATCAGGGAGGTTGCACCTAAGTGATTGTAGGGGTCTCATCAATGTTGATGATAGACCACAGAATGAGCGAGGGGACACTCTTAGAGACCACTGACCCTATTGATGTTTGGCCCATCTCTAGATGGACTTACATACCAAAATTCAGCTTGATTAGTAATTTCAATCCGTTGGATTGGTCTTTTCTATAATTTATTTTTAACCATGGATTTTGAGCATTATTTGGGTACTCTGATCCAAAGATTTGAAATCACAAATCACGCTCATATTTGGTATATGCACCTAGGGATGGGCCAAAATCCAAACTGTCTATGGTCTCTAAGAGTGTATCGTGAGGGACGTGAACAACTTGTGAAAGTGAATGTCTGAAGCCCGCGTCATCGCCAACCTAAGTTTTGACTTTGTAAGAATATAGTATAGATATAACTTTAGTACAATGAAATATCCAAAGTACCCCAATACATATAGTACGAATTTATACAGAAAAATTATGCCTTTCGGCCACACCCTTAGGCCTTGGGCAGAGGGACCTCACTCCCTACACCTTAGTTTAGGGTAAAGTGTTCAGTACACCCCAATATAAATATTGTACAGTTCTGCCATCCCGCCTAACCCTTAGACCTTGGGCAAAGGGACCTTCCCCTACAACCCCCTGGACAGGGAGATGGGCTGTTTTGGGCCATCCCTGCCCCTTAGTTTAGGGTAAAGTGTTCAGTGCACCCCAATACAACTTGTACAATTCTGCCATCCAGCCTTACCCTTAGACCTTGGGCAAAGGGACCTTCCCGCTACCACCCCTGGACAGGGAGAGGGGCTGTTTTGGGCCATCCTGCCCCTTAGTTTATGGTAAAGTGTTCAGTACACCCTAATACAAATTGTACAGCTCCGCCAACCGGCCTAACCCTTAGACCTTGGGCAGAGGGACATTCCCACTGCAACCCCCTGGACAGGGAGAGGGGGCTCTTCTGGGCCATCCGTACCCACCAATTGGACAGTCTTGATTGATGAATTAGTTTCGTGTATGGGATGTAGAATCCAAGGTTTAAAAATCAGCCATTATAACGGATTCGGACCTACCCTATTACGTTACACACCCATTAAAACACCCGGAAAATAACGGCCGTTATTTTCTATTATAATGAAAATAATGATCGTTATTTTCTGGAAATAAAATGTGAAAAAATGACCATTTTTTTTCCATTTTTTCCATTATTGAAAATTTGAAATTCAAAGTTAAGTTCAAAATTCAAAATTTGATTTTTAGTGTCCTTTTTTCCGTTATTCTTCATTTTTTTTCCATTTTTGCCCCCGAGCATTTTTTCGTTAGAACGGAACAAACGGTAACGTTCCCTTTTAAACCTTGGTAGAATCCATATACCTTGGTGGGGCCAGGCCAATGGTCTGTAGACATCTTACTCTGATAATAAAATATATAGGGTAGTTTGAAATACTTGATGGAGAATAATTATGCTTATAGATTAACTAAAGAGAGACATCTGTGCACGCCAAGACCAATCCGACAACCCAAAAAGCGTTAGCCTCTTTCATGATTTGCATTCATTGACGTGGTGGAGTAACCATGAATCAAACCCATATGATTAATTATCAACCCAACTCTACATGTTGATTAATTAATTAATTAATAAAATTATAAACATAAAGGGAATGATCTAGTGTTTCAATTTGATTCTCTCCTTTGATCATTCTTAATCGAACGGTAGCTAGAAGTGAAGCCCATCACTTGGGTTAGGCAAAAACCCAATCCAAGTGTTGTTCTTTGGTGATAAGCCACTGTGATCAAGGGACTTATCTTATTGAGATAGATGACGATCAGATGAATTGTGATTGTGATGTATACGAAAGACTAGCTTTAGGGACCCACATTCGGACGAGGATGTATATGAAAGACTAGCTTTTGGGACCCACATTGGAACGGTCAAACGTACGAGAATTCCTCAGTCAAAATATCCCCACTTTGATGATCATATTCGATCTGTATTCTTTTCTCTGGACCAGTCACTAGATTCCTTTGAAGAATGGAATAAATCCATGTCGAGAATCAAGATCATCTGATCATGTTGACTTTTCACTCAAGGAATCTCTTAGATGGGACCCATTTGATCATGTATCCAGATTTTGTTCTTGAGCTGTGTTGGAGTAGATCTGAGGTCTACAACTGGGTTATAGTACGTCCTTGGATCAACTGCAATGGATTGTAGACTCTTCCATGAACACCGCATCTCGACCAATCGATCGAACTATTTGACCTAAGGACGATAGCACCTGGCTGTGCCTCAGGTCTACCCTAACACTTTTCCTCTGTTCGGGGTGCCCATGTAATATGTGATCGATAGTCCCAGTTCTAATTAACAAAAGTACTACTAGCGCACTCAAGCCACTGGATCAAGGACAATCACAACATTCACTTACAGTGCTTCCTGATCCAACGGCTAACATCCCCGTTAGTAGTTTTATATGATAGTTTCGGATTGATAACATCATTGCTGATTTACTTGGGGAACAACGAGTAAAACTTGTGTCACAAGATGTTGTGATGGAACACGGTCACAGCACTCATTACGAGCCACGTGGCACACTATCAGAGATCTTTGACCGTATGGATGTTTGACCAGTCCCTCGATGGACCTACAAACCAAAAATCAGCCTGATTAATGATTTACAACCTTTGGATTTATGCACCCAAATAACGCTCAATAATGCTCAAATTTCTACCGTTAAAATCAACCCATGAAAATAACTTCAATAGAATCAGTTAGAAATCACTAATCAAGTTGATTTTTTGTGTACCAGTCCATCGAGGGACTACCCAAACATCCATACAGTCATTGTCCTCTAATAGTATACCACGTGGCTCGTATTGAGTGCTGTGACTGTGTTCCGTCACAACATCTTGTGACACAAGTTTTACTCGGGAACAACGGAATGTTGTAAGTGTAACGTACACAATGGGGTCAAAGAAATCAAAACCGTTACATGTTTGTACTTTATGGCCTGTACTTCACAGAGATTTTTTAAACTTTTACGAGTAAAATTTGCCTGACCACCTGTGGTGTGGTGTCTACCAAACCATAGGCAAGGTGCTTGCCGCGTGGCTTACGTACGGTGGCAAGTCGCATCCGCACGAGCCATAAACTCATCCTCTCCTCCTTGGTAAACCTGCTCAGGTTTGAGGGCAAAAGAGTAATTTCCTTTCTTCTCCTAAGAAAATATAAAAAGGTAAAGTAACTCAGTTACCTTTTACAACCTACGGATCTTTGCACCCAAATAATGCTCAAAATTCATACTGTAAAAATCAACCAATGAAAATAACTTCAATCCAACGCTTAGAAATCACTGATCAGGTTTATTTCTGACTTGTAGGTCCACCTACTGATTGGCCGAACATCCATACAGTCAGCATCCACCAAGAGTGTGCCACGTGGCTCATCTTGTGCGTTGTGACCGAAGTTTTACTCCACCTAGGGATTGGCCAAACCAAGGTTTAAAGGAGACTGTTTTAACGGTATAACAGACTGGGGCGTTACCGTTAAAACAGATTGTAGAGGATGGGCAAAAATGAAAAAAAAAAATTTTTTTACGAATTCAATGGAAAAAAATGGTGCTGATTTTTAAAATTAGAAATTTTGAAAAACGAAAAAAATAGAATTTAATGGAAATAATCACCTTTTTTTTACAAAATTTTTTAACAGCCATTAAAACGAAAAAAGGCAGTTAATTTCTAAGCGTCAAAACGGGTTTTAACAGTTTTTAACGTACCAGTTAACAATTCGGTAAAGATTCGAAACGAGAAAAGTTCGAGTTTAATTCAGTTTCGGAATAAAAACATTTGGTCAAAAATTCGGTCATTGTTTAAATTTATATTCGTTTAGCCTTAAAAAGCCTGAATTTTATCTATTTTTTCATTTTATGCAGCCATTTAACATGTTTTTATTTAAAAAACACACAATTAAACATGAATAATACATGTTTTATTTGTATAATCTTTAAATTCGTGATTTTTTTCTGATTTTTTATTTTATACGGTAATATTAAATGTTCCTTCAAAAAAAAAAATCGTGTATTAAACATGTATAATACGCAAATTTACTAGCTAGGGTCAAAGTCATGGCTTTTAAAACAGCCGTTTAAAGGGTAACGCCCCAAGCCCGTTACCATAAAATCGTTAAAATCCGTTTTGACGCTTTGAATTTAATGGCCTTTTTTTTTTTTTTTTTTTTTCATTTTAACCGTCGTTAAAATCATTTTAACAGCAGTTAAATTCTGAAAATTTTTGTAAAAAAAAAAATGGCCATTAAAATCTATTTTTTTATTTTTTGAAATTTTCAATTTCAAATTTCAAAATTTGACTTTCAGCACCATTTTTTCCGTTTTTTCTGTTAAATTCCATTTTTCCCATTTTTTTTCTTTTGTTGGTCCTGGCTGTTACAATCCGTTTTAACGGTAATGCCCCCCAGTGTGTTATACCGTTAAAACGGCCTCCTTTAAACCTTGGTTTTACCCAAAGTTTAAAGAAGGCCGTTTTAACGGTTAAACGGACTAGGGGCGTCACTGTTTAAACTATTTAAACAGCTGTTAAAACGGATTGAAACGGCAAGGGGCAAACAACAGAATTTAACGGGTTTTAAAGGAAAAAAATGAAAAAATGGCGCTGAAATTCAAATTTTGAAATTTGAAAATTAAGAAAAACATGGAATTTAACGAAAATTAAACGGATTTAACGGATATTTTTTTCACAAAAAATTTCAGAATTTAACGGCAGTTTAAACGATTTTAACGGCCGTTAAAACAAAAAATGGCCGTTAAATTCAAATACGTTAAAATGTGTTTAAACGGTTTTAGAGGAAACGGGCTTGGGGCGTTTCCTTTTAAACGCCGTTTTTAAAACCATGGGTCAAACATCTAAAGTCAATTGTCTTATAAGATAATGCCACGTGTCTTGTTGCTTTACTTTTATTTTTTCTCACTTTTTCATTTGCCCTCACCAAACTTGAGTAGGTTAACCAGAGGATGAGTTTGTGGCTCTAACCGATGTGAGTTGCTACCGTACAAAATCCAGGCGGCAAGCAGCTTGTGTGTGGTCTGGTAGGATACCACACCACAGGTTTTACTCAACTTTTACCAACTGTACTTGCCCAATCCTGCAGTAAATAAGGGCGTGTTTGATTGCCAAGTGGAAAAATTACATTTTCCTTGGGAAAACAACTGTCCCTTCTTAGATAGCTATTTTAAATCTGGGTAAATTTCCCCAAGGTTTAAAGGGACCGTTACCGTTTTATCCGTCGTAACGAAAAAAAATGCTCGGGCAAAAATGGAAAAAAAAAAAATGGGAAAATAACTGGAAATAACGGAAATAACAGAAAATAACAGAAAAAATGGCGCTGCAAAATTTCAAAAATGGAAAATAACGGAAAAAATGGAATATAACGGAAAATAACGGCCATTTTTTTTCACAAAATTTTCTAAAATATAACGGTCGTTATTTTCTTTATAACGGAAAAATAACAGCCGTTATTTTCTTTATAACAGCCGTTATTTTCTGGGCGTTTGAACGGTCAATATCATAACGGGGTGGGTCCGAATCCGTTATAACGGCCGTTATTTTCATTATAACAGCCATTTTTTAAACCTTGATTTTCCCCACCGAGCCATTTAAATCTGGAGAATTTTCCCTATTAAGTCCGGAATTCATTTCCCATCCAGATAGGTAAGAATTTATTTCCACCTGAAAATATACCTTTATTTTCTTACACAATTCTGAGTTGCAATCAATTAGTCATTTAAGAAATTTCTCATATGTATTTTCTCGGAAAAAATTTCTTTGCAATCAAACACGCTCAAAGAGAAATTTCGCTGACGGCCACGTACGATATGAGGTACATTTTTAGAGGACACTGACCGTGTGTATGTTTGGGCAATCCTTAGGTGGAACTACAAAGTTACAAACCAAAAATTAGCCTCGCTAGTGATCTGTACGTGGTTAATAATGCTCAAATTCAAAGGTTAAAAATCAACCCATGAAAACGACTCCAATCCAACGCTTACAAGTCTCTAGCCAGACTAATTTTTGGTTTGTATGTCCACCTAAGGATTGGCCAAATATTCATACGGGCACCATCCTCTAAGAGTGTGTCACGTGGCTTATTGTGGGCGGTTAGTGAAGTTTTAATCCAAGAGTCCAAGTACAACTTTACGAACCACCGTCTGCGGTCAGCAAAGTCGCTCAAATTGCCCCGTGGCATATCTTTGGCCCACTGACCCGTGAACATACGGCCCACACCTTGGTCGACTTACACACCAATCGGTGAGATTGGTATCAAGTAATTTCTAGCCATTGAGTCAAGGTTTGAAGTGTCGGCATTGGCTGTCGGATAGGCCACCTCTGATCCCGAGTTGGATCGGTTGAATCGGTCCGATCCGCCGTGATCCGAGACGAGACAAAAAAATCCAAAAATTTGCAGAAAAATTAAAAAAAATGTGAAAAAAGCATAAAAATTATAAAATCATAATAATATAAGGAAAACAAAATGTTTCAGCCTCTTGGGACAAAAAAAAAACGTGTGAAAAAATCATAAAAATTATCAAAAAATAAGAAAAAATTAAATGTTTTGATCAAACCTGAACTTAATCTCATGAATGTTTTAATGATTCAAAGCAACTCGTCGTATCTCGCTGGAACTTGCCGGATTTTCTCCCCAACTCGAAGTTATTAAACTTTGAAGCTTTGATCTTCACGGATCTACGAGTTTTGAGGGTAGATCTGGCATTTTTATACTAGTTTTATGTTTTAAGATGAGTTAAAGAAGGAAATGGGAGAGGAAAACAAGAGAAAATGTGGAAAAAAACGAAAAAAAAAAAAAATCTGATTTTGTAGTGTTTTTACCCTTTTACTGACGAGTTGAATCGGTAACTCGGCTGGATCGGGTATGGATCATTCGATCCAGCGTGATCCAAGACAAACCTTGGATCTTTGTCTCGGGTAGCTCTGATCCGGATCCAACTCGGGATCGCTGGATACTTCGAACCTTGCATTGAGTAGGCCTTCATGATAAGAAATCACCAATCACAATGATTTTTGGTGTGTAGGTCCACAAAAGTGTGGGCCAAACATTCATAGGGCTAGTGGGCCCGAAGTAGTTTACTACAAGGTAATTTTGTGACTTCTGCGTCAAAATTTTGAAATCTAAATCAAAGTGGCGTATCAATCCTTGGTCAAACATGCTCTGCATTTGTAATATCCTAACTTACACAAGGGTAAAGTGGGATAAATTAAAGTAGCAATTACGTGTAGCCCTGGTTGTAATTTAATTAAATCATGACCGGGTACCTAATTTCATTGGCTCAACCTCCAGGGACCGGCCTTTTTGACCGGCTCATGTTACAGGACATAATTTGAGTCACGTGGCACGCGCTTAGAGAACTATGACCGTATGGATGTTTGGCCAATCCCTAGGTATACCTACAAACCAAAAATCAGCCTGATTAGAGATTTCTCGGCGTTTGATTTAACTTATTTTCATGGGTTGATCTCAACTGTGGGAATTTGAGCAGTATTTGACATACAAAGATACAAAGGTTTGAAATCACTAATTAAACTAATTTTTGGTTTGTAGGTCCACCTAGGGATTTTCCAAACATCCATACGGTCATAGTCCTCTAAGAGTGTGCCACGTGGCCTATATTATATCCTGTAACTTGAGCCGGTCAGAAAAGGCCGGTCCCTGGAGCCCGACCCAATTTCATTGACCTTTCTATGTGATTACATGGTCAAGCAATCCAACAACTTAGAGCTCATGACTATTTAATAGGATCAGGGGACCAACAAACGTGAGCCAACAAGTTCACGTTTATTGTCCGTGGATCCCGAGAAACCAACGGTAGTTTTGCTTTTGCACAAGTGGTTTTACTTTTGCAAAAGTGAATGCCATCTCAGCCCTATTAACCACCTTTGGATTCTCGGGATCCACAGCCAACAACAAATCGTGAACTTGTTGGTTCACTTTTGTAGGTCACTATGCCTCTTCCCAGTTTATGTAGAGGACTCTTGTGTCCCTTCCTAGCACAATTTCTGGGCCCACTGACCACATGGATGTTGAGCCCATCCATTAGTGGCTATATACACACTAAAAATCAGTTAGATTGATGATTTCTAGCCGTTGGATTTTATACCCAAAAAACATAAATCCAATGGCAAGAATCAATCCTAAAAAATACTAAAATCTTTGGCTATAGATAACCAATTAAGCTGAATTTTGGTATATATAACCACCAAGGTGTGGGCTAAACATCCATGCAGTTAGTGAGCCCAACATGCGCTATGTAGGGCCACGAAAGTCTGCATTGATCATATCCAAAGTTCTCTCTGCATCTATTTTTTTCCCCATAGTATAGTAGTAGTAGGGCTATGTCGTCACTGACCTTAAATTAAGGGCGTCACGAAAATCTAGGGTAAATTTTTTTTTTCTATTAATGAGCATCACATGATCTTCTATCAGAGGCCCGTGACATGCACATACATTCTCGGCTCCTTTGGTCGGCCACAAATTTCGGTTATTTAATACATGTATTAGGTTTACGGTCGTATTGGGTTAGGCAAAATCTTATAGCTGTTTGACCCTAAAATTTAAAAATGAAAGTAGTACGTCACTATACAGTTGGAGGCCATCGACCATTGGATTCAAGAGTTTCACGGTCCTCCATGAGGCAACTACTGCAAAGACAAAATAGTGGTTGCCTTAGTAGACCGTGGATGAATCCAACGGTCAACGACATTGTTTTTCCTGATAAGTATAAACTTTACTATAAATAAGAAGAACCAAAACAAAGCCAGATGGGTTACCGTCTTAAAAAATAGAAAACGGACAACGAAGATAGAGAAAGACAGCAAAGAGTCCTGTTTCTCCTCTAAACAACAAATTCTTCCACCGAAAAACAAAATCTTCGTAGAACTTAGACCATTCGTTACCACGCAATTTTCATTGTGTGCTTAGTCATCCCTTGGTGCCTTTTAGGTATCTTTCAATATGACTTGCTTATCCCAGGCAAAAAATCTACTTCGGAAGCAGAGTAGTTGTCTTTTTTTGTGGGCTATCAGCCCTCTTTGATCATGAAGATCACTTCCCTCTTTCTTTTGAATCGGCCTCACCACCCTCGTACACAAGTGAGTGTTTTCGTGTGTAGTGGTGAGGCTGAGGTGGTGAGTCCGTACAAATTCCACGTGCCGAGATCTGCTGCCCTGTCATTTCCTTCGATGACAAGGCCCAGTCATCAAAGTTTTATCCGGGCTCAGGGGACCCCCTTTTTTCTTACCCCTCTCGGTGTTCGTGTGCTCCACTGTGGAACAACCCAATGTTGTAACGTACACAATGGGGTCAAAGAAATCAAAACCGTTACATGTTTGTACTTTTTGCTCTGTACTTCAGAGATTTTTAAACTTTTAGCAACTGAACTTGGGAAAAATCTATCATACCGAAATTTTGATGCCGAAGTCCATCAATTTGCCACGTAGTAAACTCTTTCGAGCCCACTGACTCCATGAATATTTGGCCCCCATCTTTGTGGACCCACACTCCAAAAATCAGAGTGATTAGTGATTTCTAGCCATTGAATTTGAGCACTTTTTGATAATGGGCTTGGAACCACTTCATAGGCAAGTTCATAAAGCCCATGATGAAAAGTGCTCAAACCTACGGCTAAAATCACCAATCACGATGATTTTTGGTGTGTAGGTCCACCAAGATGTCGGCCAAATCATGGTTTTAAAAACGGCCGTTTAAACCGTAACGCCCCAAGCCCGTTTCCGTTAAAACTGTTTAAACACGTTTTATCGATTTTGAAAAAAACGGCCGTTTTTTTTTGTTTTAACGGCGGTTAAAATAGTTTAAACAGCCGTTTAATTCTGAAAATTTTGTGAAAAAAAACAGCCGTTTAATTTCCGTTAAATTCAGTTTTTTTTTATAATTTTCAAATTTCAAAATTTGAATTTCAGCACCATTTTTTCCCTTTTTTCCATTAAAACCCGTTAAATCCATTTAATTCCGTTTTCCCCATTTTTTTCCATTTTTACCCCTGGCCGTTTCAATCCGTTTTAACGGTAACGCCCCCAGTCCATTTAACCGTTAAAACGGCCTCCTTTAAACCTTGGGCCAAATATTCATGGAGTCAGTGGGCCCGAAAAAGTCTACCACGTGCCAAATTGAGGGTACTTGCCCAAACCTGCGGGAAATAAGAGAAATTTGGCTGACAGCTACCTATAATATGAGCAACGCGGCACACTTTTAGAGGACACTGACCGTGTGGATGTTTGTCCAATCCTTTGGTGGACCTACAAAGTTACAAACCAAAAATTAGCCTCGCTACTGATCCGTACGTGGTTAATAATGCTCAAATTCCGAGGTTAAAAATCAACCCATGAAAACGACTCCAATCCAACGTTTACAAGTCACTAGCCAGTCTAATTTTTGGTTTGTATGTCCACCTAAGGATTGGCCAAATATTCATAGGTGCAGCATCCTCTAAGAGTGTGTCACGTGGCTCATTGTGGGCGGTATGGTCAGTGAAGTTTAATCCAAGAGTCCAAGTAGGACTTAGTGAACCACCGTCTGCGGTAAGCAAAGTCCATCAAATTGCCGCGTGGCATATCCTTTTGGCCCATTGACCCATGAACGTACGGCCCACACCTTCGTTGACCTACACACCAAAAATCGGTGTGATTGGTTGAGAAAACGCTCACACCTGTGTGTGAGCAAAGCCGATCACACATCACAATATGAGCCACGTAGCATACTCTTAGAGGACGAAGACCGTATGGATGTTTGGCTAGTTCCTGGGTGGACTTGTAAGCCAAAAATTAGCATGATTAATCATTTCTAAGCGTTGGATTGGAGTCATTGGCATGGGTTGATTTTAACCGTAGAATTTGGAGCATTATTGACCATTATTTGGGGTTACTATATCCAAAGGTCTGACGTAACTAATCAGGCTGATTTTTGGTTTGCAGGTCCAACAAGGGACTGGCCAAACATCCATACGGTCATCGTCATCTAAGAGTATGCCACGTGTCTCATATTGTGGTGTGTGACCGGCTTTGCTCACACACAGGTGTGAGTGAAGGTTTACTCATCGGTATTAGGTAATTTCTAGCTATTGAGTAGGTCTATGCCTCTTCCCAGTTTATGTAGAACGAGGACTCTTGTGTCCCTACATAGCACTATTTCTGGGCCCACTGACTACATGGATGTTGAGCCCACCACTCATGAGTGGCTATATACACACTAAAAATCAACTTCATTGATGATTTATAGCCGTTGGATTTTATACTCAAAAACATAAATCCAATGGCAATAACCAATCCTAAAAAATGCTAAAATCTTTGGCTAGAGATAACCAATTAGGCTGAATTTTGGTATATATATCCACCAAGGGGTGGGTTAAACATCCATGCGGTTAGTGATCCCAACAAAATGCGCTATGTAGGTCCACGAGAGTCGTCTTCATCGACCGTATCCAAAGTTCTCTATGCATAATATAGTAGTACTAGGGCTATCTCGTCACTGACCTTAAATTAAGGGCGTCACGAAAATCTAGGGTAATATTTTTATCTATTAACGAGCATCACATGATCTTCTAAGCTGAGAGAGACCCGTGACATGTATTAGGTATACGCCCTTTTGGGTTAGGCAAAATCTTAGAGCTGTTTGACCTAAAAATAGAAAGGAATGAGGGCCCAGCGTCCTTGATCGTAGGGCTCTGGTTTTCACATCTTGGGCCTTGGACTGGATTCATCTTGATTGACTCGAATCTTCATGATGGTTCGGATAAAAGTTATCATGGACCCTACGTGTTCATCTGGAGCAAAGTATCTGCCGGTCATTTCTCGGCCCAAAATTGCACTTGGGCCCCTTTGCAGGTCTTCTGGGCCCCCATGCCCACACCTTGTTTTAAGATGACGATATGGCCATGTAATTGTGTGAGCACAAGTGACTCACGAATCTTGAATATCATAGATGGGAACTCGTCAGGTCCCTATCAGATTGACCAAACGAACGGTCTGCCAAATGACACCAGTATAAGAGTTTGTGGGGAGATTTTTTTTTTATGCATGGAAAATTTGATTCAGTCAATGACTGAACCGCATTTTTTGTGGGCCCACGGAACGAAAGGATGCTTGGCCCACCCCTCGGTGGAGATACAAATCCAAAAGCAGCTTGATTGATGATTTCTAGCCGTTGGATTTAGAGCCCGAAAAACTTGCTTGAATCAAACAGCTAGAATCACTCCTAAGAAAGTGCTAAAATCTAATGTCTAGGGATTACTAATCAGGCTGATATTTTGTGTGTATATCCACAAAGTGGTGGACTGAACATCCATATGGGCAGTGGGCCCAAAAAAAATGCATTACTTAGGGCCACTAATCGAAGCATCAAAATATTTTCCGGGTGGTGGTGCGAAAGAAGAAAATCGAGTGGTGGAACTACCATTAAATGGGTCCCACGGAAAAGATTAATGTAAATAATTGTCCCGATCTAATGATCACAACCATCATATTTGGTTTGACCAACCTAAAGAACACTGTAGACGGTTATGATCCACACAGAAGCAAAGCACTAAATCCGGAGCATTAAAATTGCTGGTTCTTGGTCATGGTCCTGCCCCTATGCGTGTGCACCCACGAATCTTAATTTATAGAGCACATGTGTAGTCTATACGACAAGGACATCTGCCAAAAGAAATTTGCCAAGTGTCATGCGCGTGCACAACTAGGCTAGCCAATAACAGTTAAGGGTGGCAATGGGTGGGTCGGGTTTAAACCAATAAATCCAACGACCTATTTTTACTGGTTCAGTACCCTTTGGCGCCGTACCCGAATATAGCAACTAGGAGTAACCAAACCCGTTCAGGACCGCAACAGTGGCACCCGTTAGGTTTGTAACTCGATGCACCACAACCTGTAGCATCATTGATTGGTATGAAGTGTTTAGGACCATGGTTTTAAAAACAGCCGTTTAAACGGTAACGCCCCAAGCCCGTTTCCGTTAAAATCGTTTAAACACGTTTTATCGGTTTTGAAAAAAACGGCCGTTTTTTTTTTTTGTTTTAACGGCCGTTAAAATCGTTTAAATGGCCGTTAAAATCGTTTAAACAGCCGTTTAATTCTGAAAATTTTGTGAAAAAAAACAGCCGTTAAATCCATTAAATTCTTTTTTTTTTTAATTTTCAAATTTCAAAATTTGAATTTCAGCACCATTTTTTCTGTTAAAATCCGTTTAATTCCGTTAAATTCCATTTTTCCAGTTTTTTTCCATTTTTGCCCCTGGCCGTTTCAATCCGTTTAAATGGTAACGCCCCCAGTCCGTTTAACCGTTAAAACGGCCTCCTTTAAACCTTGTTTAGGACTACTCATCCCTGAAATGGGTCAATTTGGCTAATGACATCTGTCCATGTTGGCTACAAATTGTGAAATAAAGATTCTCGAGATTTGCACCTAAGGCCCTGCTTGGTATTGCCGTAACTATTTATTTGCAAATGTTTGCAGCATGTTTTTTTTGCATTTTTAGGTGCTTGGTTGTACCCCACCATTATTCGCCTGGGTAAATATTTATGGTGGGTCCATATTGTTTTCGGTTTGAGCTACTAATGTTTGCAGCCATTTGGCTGCAAACATTCACTTTTCAGGCTCGAGCTTCCTTGAAATATATATACTTAAAAAAAGGTGGTGAAATTGAAATGTCGGTCTCTCTCTTCGTCCATTGCTTACTGCCTATAATGACCAGCCCCGATGACTGCCCACAATATCAGCCATGTGGCACACTTTTAGAAGACGCTGACCATATGGATGTTTGGCCAATCCCTTGATGGGCCTGCAAGCCAAAACTCAGCTTAATTTGTTATTTCAAATCTTTGGATCCTACTACCCAAATAATGGTCAATAATGTTCAAATTCTGACTGTTAAAATCAACCCGTGAAAATGGCTCCAATCCAACACTTAGAAATCACTAATTAGGTTGATTTTTTTATTTGTATGACCACTTAGGGACTGGCCAAACATTGATAAGGTCAGCATCCTCTACAAATGTGCCACGTGGCTCATATTGTGGGCAGTAATTGTGGAGAGTCAGCGAAGTTTTACTCCAAGATGGACATACATACCAAAAAAATAGGCTTTTTAGTGATTTCTAAGCGTTGTGTATTTGAGTCATTTTCATGGATTGACTTTTAACCATGGAATTTGACATTATTTGGAGTACGAAGATCCAAAGGTTTGAAATCACTAATCAGGCTGATGTTTAGTTTGTAGGTCCACTTAGGGATTGGCCAAACATCCATACGGTCAACATCCTCTAAGAGTATTCCACGTGGATGCTATTGTGAGCAGTCAACAAAGTTATACTGAGTCTGACCCTTGGGCTATAAAAAATCATATCATTTCTCCCATCTTTAAGTTTTAATCAAATATAAATACTTTATTGTATTTTTAATGAAATGAGTTCTTCGCTTTTTTTTTTTTTGTTTTCTTGGTTTGGGTTTTTTCTCTGTTGTTTAAAACTTGATGAAGAGGGTGGGGTTAAAAATTTGAGTCCGTCTAGAGTTACACCCATTTCTTACATCCACTTCTTACACCCGGTGTTGGGGCCCACATGGAGATCGTGTTGGACAATCCAACTGCACAATGAGTTTTTCATACTATGGTTACCCTACATTATGGGTCTGCAAGTGACTTGGCAAAGTTGTTAGAAGGACATGGGCACTATGCGAGGCCCCGTCTTGGAGAGTCACCCCCATGTAGGCGTGTGTAAGAAAGCCCTGAATGTTGAAACACATTAACACCATTCATTGATTTAGGCCGTGCTTGGAATCCAATAAATATTTACAGGATGCAAATATTTACCTCTACAAATATTTGTAGTTATAAAGGTTTACAGTTGCAAACATTTTCTATAGCTAGGTATTAACCTGTATCCATTGCAAATACTTTCCACCGCTTGGGTAGAGGGTGCAATGCAAATATTTTCATAATTCTTGCGTGTTCAATGAATCCAAAATAGGAGAGGGAGATCACCCACATACAAGGTCAATGGAACTACATGATCAACGGAACAAATGGAATCATTAGATAATCAAGGCATGCAAGTTGATTTTGGGCGGGACCCAGTGATAGGTGGTCCGATTTTAATGGATTTTAACGATTTTAACGGAAAAAAGTGGTGTTGAAATTCAAAATTCAAAATTCAAAATAAAAAAAAAAAATAGAATTTAACGGAAATTTAATGGTTTTCTTATACCCCTCTTGTCTTATATGGCTTCAATAATGAGTGGCTGAGATCCACTATGCTTCATATCGATGGCTGACAGTAACTCCCACCCGATTTTAACAAACACTTTGTCAGAAAGTGCCGCGGGCACGGGCCACCCACACATATATCAAGACAACTCAGTTGTATTCTCTTATCTTATCCATCCATCTAATGTGGACGGTTATATAAAGAGTGGTTGAGATCAAATCTATCGATCTAATGTGGACGGTTAGATTTCAGCCACTCAATCCACCTCATTTGACTTCAATTTATTCAAAATTAAAATTTTCAGAATAAGCGTACTCATCAAGTGAAGAGTTGCTGATTGTGGCGCCAACATCTGCTTTCGAAATGTGACAGGCAAATGTTCTGTTGATGGAACCCGAAGAGCGCCAACTAAAGTTCTTATTATGCTTCTTTGGAACATGTGTAGTAGCTAATGTTCTTTTAGAGAGTGAATTGGAGTTGATGACCACGATTTAAGGAGATTGGTGTAGATGTGCGCCATTTTTACTGAGAGAACATTTTGACATTCTCTCGAGGGATTTGGGGAAGAAATCAAGGCCAAATGAGATTGTTGGAAGGAGAGATGTATTTGTTGGAAGGGAGATTTTAGGAGGGAATTTGAAACATTATAGATTGAAGACCACAACCATTGTTGTGGTCTTCAACATCTTTGTCAAAGACCACAACCATTGTTGAACCAGTATGGTTTTGAATATGCATCCTTAACATACATCTAAAAAATAAAGAATTTTTTATTAGTAATAGTTACGAAGTTTTAGTAAAAAAAATTCATAAAGTTTACCTTAGAGTTTGATATGGTATTGGAATTTGGCATGAGCTTGAAAGTAGTAGTGTTGTTTTCAATTATATATGATATATATATATATATATATATGGCAGCTCAAATGGTTGGTGTGTATCCTCCTCTTTCGAGAGGTGGTGGGGTCAAACCCACACAGGTAGATTTCCTCCTTTGAATAGTGAGCCAGGAGTAGAAATCCCCTTTATCGGCTTGACCGGGTCCGTATAGGTTTCACCTGCCAATCCGTGGGGCCCTCCCACGATGGTGACTACAAAAATAAAAAAAAAAAAAAATTATGATATATTTTTCCTGTTTGACATATTTTTATAGTTGTAATTTATTTCTATTTTTAAGTATAGAGGGTTGAAACACAACAGTACATGGCGTGCCAAAAATGACTAATCTCTAACCTGATGTATTAAAAAAGTTTCAGCCAGTATACGAACTTTCCCATTAGAATATTATAGTCATACATATATAGGTCACCCAGAATTTCTTATTATTGGCTATTAGCAGCATTACCCAAACCCGATACGTGAATCGTGTTGAAGCTTGATGGTGCAACATTATGAAACCCATGACTGGAATGTTCAGGTGGACTTATCTGCAACTCTTGTGAACATTTCTGTACAAGTTTTCATCGGTTCGTGGGTATGGCTGCTAACAACAAAACTAAGGCTTGGTCTGTACTACTTGGCAGAGATTGTAGCCTTCTCTAATGTTAAAAAAGTGTATGAAAATTAGCAAGTATACATAGGGTCTGCACAAAATATTGATGAATTGGGGTTGTGGGTTTATTTAGCTGTTTGGATCTTTAGTTTTTTTATATTCAAAAACTTAGTTACTGTAAAACCATATGAAGGAGACCAAATAAGTGTGTTCTATATAGGCTTTTATGGAATGAACAATCCTTTAATTTCCTCAATCAGTACATATTAGGCGTGTTGCATCTGTATGCTACCTATAAAGAGTCTGCTAAGAACCTGAATGAGGATCATGTGGTGGTAGTTTGGAAAATTGGCACTGTAAAGTGGTTCGAGCTTATTCTACTTTTCAATGTATGGAGGAGTGGGATTTTACAATATCGTTTGTTATTTTTATGCTATGTAATTAACATAGACCCGTACATATGTGTTGGAGTGAGCCATTGATACAAAATGTCAAGCACGCTTATCCCCGATACTATGATACGCTCAATTAAGAAAGTGTGAGACATACATTAAAATCACAGAAACAATAGTAAAAAATATTTCAAAAAAATTGAGTTTTGCTTGAAAAGGAGTATGAGCATGTGTTTGACATGTAAGTATGATAAGGTTGATATTGAGCTTGAAATTGGTCCATGAGGCTGAAGCTAAGCTTGATAGGTACAAAATTGATCCTTTGCAGCTATCATTTTTGTCTTTTTTAGATCATTGAGGTTGCTTTGAATGTCATCAAATGCTCTCATGAGATATTAAAGTAAAGATATTAAAGATAACATCAAAAGATTTAAAAGCTTACACATTGTAGGGAGAGTTATCCATGCTATAGCTATATTCTCTAGATTGTAGACTTCTTCATGGAGGGAAACAAAAATGAATATTATAGTGACCTAACAACTATTTCGGATTGAGAACGACACAGAGATAGTCTCTGTTGAGAACGACACAGATATAGTCTCTGGTTGGTTTGGTTAATTGACTGTATCCCATCATGAGGCAACCCCCTGACTAAAAAGGGGTGTTGATGGGCAAATGGACAAACTGACCATGATTCCATACACTTTACCTATGTGTATATAATCTGAAACTCTAACTGAGTACCCAAATATGAATCTTTCGATCTGCAACTCTATTGTTTGGTTTGACTCATTTTGATTGATATTGCACCCAATTTATCTAATAAAATTAGCTAGATCGATGAAGCTGAATAAAAGGTGAATTCCTTCTTGGTGCCCAGCAACATCCCAAAATAATGCTAGTGTGGATCTTTAAACCTGTATCTTAAAAGCTTGGTTTACAGTGATGTTGGGCAAATGGGTCATGTTTATAGTGCTGGCTGGTAATTTTTAATGAAACATAATAAAAAGAGAATGGTGCATTTTCCTAGGATATTGTTAAAGGTTAGTTTATATTTTATATCCATGTGGTCCTACTATTAGAGATCAAAGTGAAACAGGTAAAACATTTTTGAGTCAACCACTAAACATCCCACTCTTTAGGACTTACGCATACAATATTCCTACATTTTCCATGATAATATGCACTAATAGAAGCAGTCTCCTGAATCCCATGACAGATTGTCAAAATTTCAGCTTAGGCATGTTGACGCAAAATTCTACTATGTTTTATAACATCTAATAATAGTTGAATGTTTATTGTATAACCATGATTTCCTTTTTATGGATCCACTTGTCAATATAAATTAGGAACGATGAATTTTCCTTGTTACCAATTGAAAAATATTTCAATTTTAGCCAATCTGGGTTAGTAATAATAGTTAGTGTGATCCGAGCATTATTTTGTGTTACTAAGTCCAACTCCTAGAAACCACAACTAAGGAATTTTTTGGTAAGTGTGGGTACCCTATTTTTCGAGCGATTAAAGCACTGCCACGTGTCACTTAAATGGGCACGTACACTGAGAAGAGGCATATTGGCCTCCATGGTTCACGGACCACCTTGGCCCACAACTCGATAAACATACCTCCTTGTCGGAACGTGTCACAAAGCCGTCCGAGAAGAATATTGTCCTTGTCGGAACACCTGACGAAGCCATCCGACTAGGAGATGGACCTTATCGGAACACCTGACGAAGCCGTCCGACTAGAGGATGGACATTGTCGGAAAACCTGATGAAGTCGTCCGACTAGAGGATGGACATTATCGGAACACCTGACAAAGCCGTCCGACTAGAGGATGGACCTTGTCGGAACACCTGACGAAGCCATCCGACTAGAGGATGGATGTCGAAACACCTGACGAAGCCGTCCGACTAGAGGATGGACCTTGTCGGAACACTTGACAAAGCCGTCCGACCAGAAGATGGGGCTTGTCGGATACCTCTGCACAAATAATCCGACAAGCTACATCCAAAACAAGTGACAAATACTCGTTGATTCAGCTTAGATGGACGAAACATCATTTCACAAAGTACCTAGGGGAAGCATCCCCCTCAAACCAAGAAACACAACAGAAATCCGTTATCAAGAAGTGATGGTTACAGGCTGCTCAACAACTATGCGCTCTTTGTTGAGAGCCCTATAAAAAGAGAGAAGATCTGATGAACAGGGGGATCAAAAAAATAGGCAAGAGAGAGAGAGAGAGACAGGTATCAAGAACCAGACCTATAGTATTTGGATCCATCCTGACTTGAGCGTCGGAGTGTGATTTGCAGGTACCACGGCGACCGGAGAACACGTCAGCAATCACGGAGTAGCAGATCCGGGCAAATCGAGACACCAATCGGCCTATTCCTCTCAGGACCATCAGAAGCGCGACCGACTACGCCGGACAGTTCGTCTACCAACCACCAGTCCGTTTCCTCGGGGATCATGCGGGCAAAGATACCAGATTTTTCCCCCACATCTTCTGGCGCTGTCTGTGAGAACTCCAGTAATCCACGACCACAAGAGGATTCGGAATGGTAAACACACGGCGAACAGAACTGAATGGTAGGGAAGCCGGCCCCGTCAAGAACCTCCGAGATACAATCTCAGAGGGGAAAATGGTACGAGAAGAACAAAATGACCATCAAGAACTAGTTACGAAATTACAAGAAGAAAACAGGAGGTTGAGGAGGCGTCTGGAGAAGCAGCCGGCCTGATAATGATCGGGTGTCCATCAACATGGCATCCAGACACACCGGACTCGGGAGGTCACAGGGGCACAGTCGTAGCAGCCAAGGAACCACATCGGGGGAGTCCAACCTCAGAGCCCATAGAAGCACCCACGAGACAGGCCCGAATAGAAAATTCGCCCTCGAATTCGAAGACAACCCCAAGGCCGAAATTACCGAGGAAAGCACCATCCGAGCAGGAGCGGAGTATTAAGGGCCAACAAGGTGAAGAACCAACCGCCGGAATACTCAAGAAGGTAATGATACAGCCAATAGACAAAACGGCGTCGCACCTGGTGACCCACGAGCAGTTGGCCGGGCTTGTGGCGGGTCTCCTCGGCAAGAAGGAAACACTTGCGGACCGCATGGCGGCAATCGCAACTAGAATTCTGAGGGACTATCCATTCGTCAAGAACGTCCAACAGTACCGAGCACCCTCGTCTTTCTCATATTCGAAGTATCCAACATTCACAGGGGTATCGGACCCTGTGAATCATGTCCTAAGATTCCGAAAGGCCATGACCATGTGGGAGTTCGATGACCGTTTGATGTGTCGGATGTTCCCATCCACACTAAGCGAGGAGGCGCTCATCTAGTTTAACCGACTACCCCCCAAGTCGATACATGACTTCTCAGGTTTGAGCTCATTGTTTATCTCCTAATATTCTTGCAACAGGCTCCATCGCAAGGATGTCGACGTTCTATTCGACGTAAGAAATGACTATAAAGAGACTGTACGGGACTTCACTAAGTGGTTCCAGAACGTCATGATAACGGTAGAGGACTGTGACGATAAACACACCATCACGGCCTATAGAAAAGCTCTGCCAATCGAGTCCGAGCTCTACTGTTCCCTCAGCAAGAATCGCCCGTCGAACCTCGACGCCCTATTTACAAGGGCCGAGAAGTATGCCAGGCTAGAAGATGACATCTTGCGTCATACCAAAAAGGCTGGCACCATCTTAGGGTTGAAAAACCTCCCCTGAAAGAAGAAAAAGAAAAGAAAATAAAGGAAAAGAAGAGTTACCTCAGCAAAGGATTTGCTCAAGCTGTCGTAAGCCTGAGTTTGTTCCGTTATGATCTCATAACGTTGCCGATCTCTCGGCAAGGAGAATATGTTGATCAGCCCCATGGCAACATGGGGTCGAAGAGGGAGTGGCCCTCAGTAATGGGATAGCCGAGAGGGGTGAAGAAGGAAGGGATGGAGAAAGGATGGGCCGATGCCTTCTCCAGAGGCATGGCTTCAGAACCCCGCCCGAAGGGCTCCGGCTCCTCATCCAGGTTGACTCACATGGACGGACTGGACGGAGGCACATCTGCGGTTGTTGGAAGAATGGGGGGAGCCTGCCGAGAAGAACCCTCTCCGAGAGGGATCTGTGCCCCGACCATGGAGGTGAGAGGATCATAAGCCTAGAAGCCCCTCTTCGAGTGGCGACCAATATCATGATGCTTCCTCTTCCGCGGCACTGGGTTCTTCTTCTTCCCGCAATCGTCCATAATGGGGTCGGCGCAGGTCAATGAAATGGCTGGAATGGGAACAGAGTCACTGCCGGCGACTTTGACCTGAGATGTCGGAATCACCGCTACCCTCGCGGCTACCCTACAGTTGTTGCGGGTGCTTAGTCGAACCTCTCCAAACCAGAAACAGTAGTGAGCTGGATAAAAGCAACAAAGTTCAGCACCCTGCCGATGAGCTCGTTGGCATGCGTGCCCGAGGACTTCACGTTCTTTGCAAAAAAAATGATGAAGTGAGTGAAAGCTGGCAAGATAATCTGTACGATAAACGGCAAGGCAAGGGTAAACCTAGACGGCCTACTTGCCCGATTAAAACTCGATCGGACAGGGCCAATCAGAGGACCTTGATTAGCTTGGCCAGTGCCGTCCCATGGTCCAGAGACAACTAGGGCCTTGTCGAGCCATCTCTTATGACAGTCCGGAAGGTCTTCGATCATCCGGAAGGGATCCGACCTAGTCGTCAGACTATAGATATGGTCGGAATATGGAGTGCGCTTCAACGAGTAGGCGCAGTCCATCTCCAACAAACCAATGGTATGTTCCCTAAAGGCACATATGGCGGAATCAATCCTGAAGATTATCCTTCAGGTATTAGGGTGGAATTGGCCAAGGGCTTTGTTGTAGAAAACAAGCAGAGACCTGGCAAGGGCGGACAACGGGAAAGACAACCCCCCTTCCAACTGCTCCTCACAGATACTGATCTCCCCTTCGGGGAGAGGTTCTCCGAGAAAGTGACCCTTCCTAAGACGGAGATGGTGAGAGATGTCATAACGCTTGTACAGGCTCTCACAACCATCGTCCACCTCGACAGGCATGCTGAAGATAAAAAGACGAGAGGAAGAGGCGACATCGCCGGTAAAGACCATGGCTTGGTCCATAAGGGTTGTGGCACGACCAAAGGAGTCTACCTCAGGGACTTCGGAGAAGAAGCCTTCTCCGAGAATGACATTCTCTACTACCTCGGCTTCCTCCAAGGAAAAATCCTCAGAGGAACTGGACATGTAGATCTGGGTAAAATGTAAAAAGAAGAAGGGGAACGTAAAAAAGAAAAAGAAGGGGAAAATGAAAGTCAAACCTTTTTTCGAGACAGTAGTCAATGATGTCCCAGCTGAGGATACTCACACCATGCAATGTCGGTAGGGTCTTTGTTGTAAAAAATATGAAAGAGAAGAGGAAGAGAAGAAATCGTCTTAGTAGGTCAGAGCTCGTAAAAAATGAGAAATGACTGAGCGGAGGGGTATTTATACTAACCCTACCTGGCGTTATCACCAGCACGTCCTGGCGTAAGCAAAGCCCGTAATAAATGTGAAATCATTACACGTCTCCCTCAGACGCTACGTTTCGCATGCTTGGGCAGGTCCGACAGTTGGTTTCTCGAGATAACTGGACCAACGACGTGTCAACTGCCCGAGAAAGGGGGCGATGTGGGTACCCTATTTTTCGAGCAATTAAAACACCAGCCACGTGTCACTTAAATGGGTACGTACACCGAGAAGAGGCATATTGGCCTCCATGGTTCACGGACCACCTCGGCCGACAACTCGATAAACATACCTCCTTGTCAAAACGTGTGACAAAGCCGACTGAGAAGAATATTGCCCTTGTCGGAACACCTGACGAAGCCGTCCGACTAGAGGATGGACTTTGTCGGAACACCTTACGAAGCCATTCGACTAGAAGATGGACATTGTCGGAACACATGACGAAGCCATCCGAATAGAGGATGGACCTTGTCAAAACACCTGACGAAGCCGTCCGACTAGAGGATGGACCTTGTCGAAACACTTGACAAAGCCATCCGACCAGAAGATGGGGCTTGTGGGATACCTCTGCACAAATAATCCGACAAGCTACATCCAGAACGTGTGACAAATACTCGTTGATTCAGCCTAGACGGATGAAACGTCGACTCACAAAATACCTAGGGGAAGCATCCCCCTCAGACCAAGAAACTTCATAGAAAGCCGTTATCAAGAAGTGACGGTTACAGGCTGCTCAACAACTATGCGCTCTTTATTGAGAGCCCTATAAAAAGAGAGAAGATCTGATGAATAGGGGGATCGAAAAAATAGGCAAGAGAGAGAGAGAGAGACAGGTATCAAGAACCAAACCTATAGTATTTGGATCCTTCATGACTTGAGCGTCGGAGTGTGATTTGCAGGTACCACGCGACTGGAGAACACGTCGACAATGACGGAGTAATAGATTCGAGCAAATCGGGACACCAATCGGCCTATTCCTCTCAGGACCATCAGAAGCGTGACCGACTACGCCTAACAGTTCGTCTACCAACCACCAATCCGTTTCCTCAGGGATCGTGCTGGCAAAGATACTGGATTTTTCCCCCACAGTAAGCATGTCCACAAAGAACTTGCTCGAAACATCAGTATGTCAATGATCTATAAAAGGGTAACACTTGGCGTTTGCAGGTGCTATTATGACAACTGTAGTGAATTTCAGTACGTGATGTCCCCATAGGAGCTGGATCTCAGTCTCATACTCAATAGTTTAACTCTTATGTCATGTATCTATGTCCTTAGATCCAAGTTGGATTTGAATTTTAGTGCTTCCTCTTCTTCTTTTTCTCCTACTTCCATGATTTCATCAACAACTTTTAAAGACTTGGAACTGAGTTGGTTACTAACAAATGTTGTGGGGTCGCAAAGTAGAGAGACACGTGGGTTCTATATACATTCAAACCATTTGTTTTTATTTTTTTTAAAGAGGTTGAATTTGAGTTACATACTAAAAAAAAAAAATTCCAAACATTTAGAGTAGCTATGTAGTTTAGCAACGATTAATGTTTTAGGAATTTTTACAAACATGTTGAAGGCATAATGAAGCAAGTATTGTATGAGGAAAATCAATCGTAAGCCAACTAATTATTTGCATGAGACCACAAAAATAGATATATGGAAAGAAGGAATCTATATAACAAAAAGACATTCACCAAGCTTATGTGGACAAAAACAAACCGTGTAAAAAAAACAACCCAATAAATAATCACATAACTAGAATCAAAAATAAAATTAAGAAAACACCTCAAAAACACTTACACACCTAAAAAAATCAAACAAAGAAACCATCACAAAATAAAAATATACAACAATGACTGGCTAATAGATTAAGGACTGACTGAAATAGTAAGAAACAAATATTTGAAGAAGTAAAACAAAATTAATATAATACATGGGCTAGAGCATAGCAGAATGGATAGTGAAAGTTTTCAATACACCTAGTCACCTTGATTACCTTAGAATATGAAGCGAGGGAATCATACATTGATATGTTCACCGCGTATGGTGACAACCCCAAAGAGCTTGAGTAGTAATGGTTTTCAAGAATCGCTCCAACCAACACCTATTTTGATGAATCAACATTTTTAACAAAGTGGTCCTAAAAATTTTATAGAAAATTGAAGGGGAAGAAAGAAGGAAAGAATATACTAATCTAGATTCTAAATCCTTACCCGACCTGGCGAATTGAGTTTGTTTTCTCCAAAATAGCAAAACCTTCAACTTAGTTTTAGGACCCTGAATGCTGGATCTCATCAAACCATCCTCAGAACAGGTCCATATGTCAACTGATTAAGCTCAACCTTCACCGGATCAAAAACGTTGTTGGGACAGCACCATAACCAGAATACCCAACTGGGAAGCTGGGGTAGATCTGCAAGGGATTGGATAGGATGATTTCTTCTCTATTTAGAGAACCCAAGAGGGGGTTTAAGTTATTTGGGTAGTTGGGTTTGATTTCAATGAGATGGGGTTCATGAAGGAGGAGAGGGGCAAAGAGGTTTGATTGTTGAGTGATGTTGAAGCTCGAGATGATTCTCAGCAATGTTCATCTCAGGTAACTTGAAGATTGATACACAACCGAATGGAATTGGGTGACTTGATGATGAGCTTAGGAGAGGATTGACGACGAAGGAGAATGAAAAAAAAATGAAACCGTTTAGAAGAAAGTGCTTGGAAGAGGGTCCAATTGGTTTTGGAGTTGAAAGTTGAAACGTTTAGAGTTTTTAGTCCGTTTAATATATTATTGACGTATCCAGGTCGATAATAGCGTGGAGAGAGGAAAAGTTAGATAGGACTGAAAATGTTCGGATTAAAACATTACTTCCCTTGATAGATAGATAGATAGATAGGGGGACGAGAGTAAAGAGGAGAGAAGGGATTTCGATCATGTTGAGGGTTAATTTTGAGAAATATTGAAAAAATCAGAGATGAAGGTACATAGATGTGTCTTTTAAAGTAGATAATGAGGATAAAATAGGAAAAAAAGTTTTTTCAAGATACCGACATTTAGTATAGATAGATATAGATATAGATATAGATTGGTTAGATGTCATGCATCAAAGAATTGTTAGGACCTCTACCGGACCTCAAGCCGCCATTTCTCCCGAAAAGATATCTTGTAAGTAGAAGGCAAACTTTAGCCTTATATCACGATCGACGTCACACCCGGTGGGGCTCCACTATTCGATCATGTGATCAACCTCGCACCCGCGGGCCCATCCTGAGATTCGATCCCGTGAGTCTTTAACTCTAACGGCGATCGACTTCACACCTACGAACCCCTATCGCGCCATTATTTATTCCCAACAAGAACACTCCATAAAGTCACCACCACTACTACTAGTAGTCGTCGTCGGCTTTCAGAAAATGGGCGATCCACGTCTCCTCGTAATTCTACTCTCCACAGAAGTGAAAAGATGTATAAGTCCCAACGACGATTGGGAATGATTTTGGAAATTGCACAAGTGGAAGTTTAAATGAGAAAACGTGAGGAAAGACTTGGGAGTTTGTAAAATTCTATGTGAATTCTTGATATAGTTTACATTAATGATGATCTCTTTAAATAGAGAGGGATGTGCAAGAGTCCAGATCGTTCAAGGATCCTAAATCAAAGGATCTGTTTAACAAGAAAGTCAAGATCCTAAGTCTAAGGATTTGACTCTATCTTACAGCAAGGTATCGTAACACTCCCCCTCAAGGTGGGATGTGGATATCTAGAACACCCAGCTTGCCGATTAATGAATGAAACTAATGATGGCCCAAAGGTTTGGTGAATAGATCCGCAATTTGATGGGATGTAGGAATGTAAGAAGTTCGTAGGATGCCATTAGATATTTTTTCTCGAACAAAATGGCAATCAATTTCGATGTGCTTGGTTCGTTCGTGAAAATAGGATTTGCCGCAATGTGTCGCTGCTTGATTGTCACAATGAAGGAGAGTGGGTTGTGAGGTGCTGATTCCCAATTCACAAAGCAGAGAATGAAGCCAAGTAATCTCACAAGTTGCAAAAGTCATTGCTCTATATTCGGCTTCTGTCGAAGATCGGGAGACTGTAGTTTGTTTCTTAGTTTTCCAAGAGATGGGGGAAATGCCAAGAAACATGCAATAACCAGTAGTCGACCAGCGTGTATCAGGACAACTAGCCCAATCTGAATCGCAATATGCTCGAAGTTGCAAGCTGTTATGTGCGGATAAAAGGATCCCTTGGCCTGGGGTTTGCTTGAGATAACGAAGAACCCGATATGCAGAATCAAGGTGTGGCTTTCGTGGTTCACTCATGAACTGACTTAGTAAATTCACAGAAAACACAATGTCAGGTCTCGTGATTGTGAGATAAATTAGGCGTCCAACAAGCCGACGATAGATCTTAGAACTGAAAGTAAATCACCCGTAGAAGAGCTAAGCTTAAGATTTTGTTCCATTGGAAAATTGGCTGGTTTGGCTCCAAGTAAACCTGCATCTTGTAGAATGTCAAGAGTATACTTTCGTTGTGAGAGACAAATGCCTTTGGATGAATGTGCAACTTCAATACCGAGAAAATATTTCAAAGAACCCAGATCTTTGATGTGAAAACGATTTTGAAGAAAAGACTTGAGAGCAATAATGGCTTGAGCATTGTTTCCAGTGACGATAATATCGTCCACATAGACAAGGATTGTTGTAAACCCTTGAGACGACTGTTGTGTGAAAAGGGAATAATCAGATTTTTATTGATGAAAACCCGCATCTTGAAGAGACGTTGAAAACTTTTCAAACCATTGCCGAGATGCCTGTTTAAGACCATATATGGATTTTTGGAGGCGACAGACACTTTGCTCCCCCTGTCGAGAGAAACCAGGTGGAATGTGCATGTAAACTTCTTCATGAAGGTCACCATGTAAGAAAGCATTCTACACATCCAGTTGATGCAAGGGCCAGTTGCGTATTGAAGCAATTGCAATGAGACATCAAACTGTGACTAATTTTGCTACTGGTGTAAAAGTTTCATGATAATCCAATCCTTCCTTCTGGTTAAATCCTTTGGCAACGAGATGAACCTTATATCTTTCAATAGATCCATCAGAATGGTATTTGACTTTGTAGACCCATTTACAACCAATAGCTTTTTTGTGTTTCGATAAAGTGGTCAACGTCCATGTCTTGTTGGATTCTAGTGCTCGAAATTCAATTTCCATGGCAGCACACCATTTGGCATTTTTCATTGCCTCTGAAAAAGAGGTAGGTTCAAAAATCGAAGATACGGCTGATACAAAAGACCGGTGAGTGAGAGATAACTGATCATATGATATAAAGTTACTTAGAGGATATCGAGTACCTTTCATTGAACCTGTTGGCAAAGACGACGACGGTGAGCTAGACAACACAGTCGTGGAAAGAGGAAGATTGCATTCGTAAGCCGTGAGATAGGAAGGTGGTTTTCGAGATCTTTTGGAAGGTAATGTTGTAGAAATCGGTACAGTTGAATCAATGGTATGTGGGGAAATGGGAATAGAAGCAATTTGATCAGATGAGTGATTGATGGAAGGGTTGGTGTGAGTTGGTGCTTGATTGCAAATGCTAGATTCGGTGGTGAGTGGAGTAGGGATGGGAGTAGTGTCAGGTACGGATAAGGGAAGTGCCTAGTTGGTAGTATGGGTGTTAATTGAGGAGTTGGAAAAAGGGAAGATATGTTCATGAAAAACAACATCACGACTGGTGAAGATTCGTTCTGTTTGGAGATCGAACACACGAAATCCTTTTTGTCCATAAGGATAACCAATGAAACTGCAAGGTTGTGCACGGGGTGCAAATTTATCTCGATTATGTGCGAGAGTTGAGACATAACATAGACATCCAAAAACCCGAAGATGATTATATGATGATAATTTTTGAAAAATCACTTCATATGGGGTTTTGTTTGATAAAAGAGATGTAGGTAACCGATTGATGATGAAAACAGCCGTTAATAAACATTCTCCCCAAAAAGTGAGGGGAAGTTTGGCTTGGAAACGTAGGGCACATGAAATTTCAAGTAAGTGTCGGTGTTTTCTTTCAACAACCCCGTTTTGTTGCGATGTTGCAACACAACTAGTTTGATGGATAATTCCATGTTGTTGAAAGAATGACTTTAAGGCATGAAATTCAGTCCCGTTATCAGATCGCAAGGTTTTGATTGTTCGATGAAATCGAGTTTGAATGAGAGCGAAAAATTGTTTGAGTAAAAATTTTGCTTCAGATTTAAAACGCATAAGAAAAACCCAAGTGCAAAATGAGAAATCATCAACAATGGTTAAAAAATACCGTGCGCCAATGAAGGATGGTGTGGAATATCCACCCCAAATATCGCAATGTATTAGATCAAATGATGCAGTGGTAGTAATGTGGCTTAAAGAAAAATGTAGCCTTGTTTGTTTGGCTAAAGGACAAATGTTGCAATGATCATGATGTGAAATAGAATCTCTTTATTATTTTGAGATAAAAAATTTAGACGAATCATAGAAAGATGGCCTAAACGCCAATGCCAAACATCAAAGGAAGCGAAATGTGCTTGAGGAAGCTTATTTTCAATAAGTAGTGTTCGAAGGTGATAGAGGCCGCCATGTAGTCTAGCTGTTCCAATCGTCTTCTTTGAGTGTAGGTCCTGAAAGACACAAGAACCAGGAAGAAAATGAGCGGAACAATTATTGGAAGAAGTAAGTTTGCTGACCGAAATAAGATTAAAACCAAATGACGGAACACAAAGAACATTGTATAAATGAATGTTGGGATGGAGATGAACAGTGCCGATATGAGTCACCAGTGCATGAGCACCATTTGGAAGTGCAACCGAGAAAACAGTCGGGTTAGTAATAAAACTATGAAAAAGGGAAGGATTGAAAATCATGTGATTAGTTGCGCCAGTGTCCACGATCCAAGTATGTGTCATTGAAGCATAAGATATATATTTACCTACGACATTCGCATGAGGCTGTGAACTATCTTCTTTGAGCATATTCAATAATTGTTGATACTGATCTAGAGTGAAGGACTGAGTGCTTGGCTGAATAGCACTTGTGTTTCGCTTGTGGTGGTGGTACTGGTTGTATGCTGATGTAATCGATGGCTAGGGGGTAGCCATGGAGAACGAAGCATTTATCCATAGTATGTCCAACCCATCCACAATGTTCACATGTTGGACAAAGACGCCGATTGCCTCGTGGCTTAATAGATTCATAGGACGATGTCCGTCCATTGCGATAACCAGATGATGTTGCAAAAGCAATTGATTCTGACAGACTAGGTGATATTCGCTTAAAAGTGTGTATTTTCCACTGTTATCTTCTAAGCGTTTTCACACTCTCTTACTTTAAAATGCTCTATTTATCTACTTTTCTACGTAAGAGTCTCTTTTGTTGCGTAGAACACACTTTTCTAGACGAAATGGTATATTTGCATGCATTAAACACATTTTCGGAAGTCTAGACATTGAGTCGTTATGATAAAGTCTCATTACGCGCTTCTTCTGTCGCAGAAAACCCCGATGGGACAATTCTCGAGACTTGCGAGCCCACATCGATCAGGAAAGCCCATTATCAAAGCTTAAAGAGCCCACATGCTATGACTAGAAGATATGGGCTGAATAAGATGACCAAAAAGCCGGCCCAAACAACGAAGAGAGTAGGAGAGCCAATGACCAAGAGACGGACCAAAGCGTTTAAAGCCACATGAGTCAGCAAAGAATGATAGTCTACTCTACTGGAGAAGCGTGAGGATGGTCATAGTGAAGACCAGGGTTCCAGACCCTCTGCCAATACTTTTATCTCCATTTTCTGATATTTTCTCTCTCATCTCTCCTTATTCTCTCTCTCTTCATCTCTCGGTCCTCGAATCTACTGACCTAACCCCAGAACTCCTGCCCATTGGCTCTGTCTCATCTCCCTTAGCTTTCTGACCGTTGAATCTTCAATCGGACCGTTGGATCTTCCACCAAACCGTTGGATCTCTCTAGATCCGTCGATCTACCAATCTGGGTCCCAATCAAGTCAAATCCATCCGATCGCCATCAGATTGTCTGTCACATCATCTTGTGAGACGATGGACATCATCAATCCATGTGGGCCAGTAGCTGGGCCCATCATCATCGACCCGCTGTCCGACCAGTTAGTGGACCCCGTGAATTTCAAAATAATTGTAATTAAATTTTAAAAAATGGGGGGTCCACTAAATGGGGAAATTCCCCAAAGAAAAGTAGTGCTTTACTTAAATATATATATATATATATATTTTCTTATTTTTTATTTTCAAAAAATCCCTATTTCCATTAAAGAAAATAGGGAGCTTTAAAAGGGGAAGGAGAAAGGTTCGTTTGAACCCTAATCCATCTCCCCTCTCCTCCTCTCCTTCCCCCTATCCTTTCCCTTCTTCCCCCCCCCCCCCCCCCACTTTCTTCTCATCTTCTTCCTCATTTCTTCTTCGTCTCCTTCCCCATTCTTCGCCGGAGTTGCAGGTTTGCAACTCCGGCCGTTTGTCTCCTCCTTCTTCTCTTCTTGTTCTTCTTCTCCTCCTCCAGCCGCTGCCCAACCCCCTGCTCACCACGCCAAGAATCTTCTTCTTCTTCTTCTTCTTTGCTTCTGCCGGAGTTGCAGGCCTGCAACTCCGGCCGTTCTTCTTTTTACTTCTCCCCCACGGCTTGCCCCCTCGCCTGCCACGCTGAACGACCATAGTTTCTCCTCCACCTGCTAGGACGCCTGCTGCTACTCGTGCAGCACCGTTGTTGCTCCGCCCAACTCCTCCTTCACGTTGCTCCACCGCCGAGCGCCGGCAACACCACCACCCTGCTCCGCCATTCACTACAACTCCCCCTCTCCACCTCTTCCACGATCAGGTAGGTGCCTCCCTTCTCTATTGCAGACCTGTGTTTTTTTCCTTTGCTGGATCTCCATCATCACTCCCACTACCATCTTCTCCACACTCTCAATCCCGACCACCATTGGAGGTGGTCCGCCTTGGTTTACAACGCCCTCACCTTTACCTTTGCCACTGCAAGTTCCACCTGCATCTCGCCGGTGGACCACCGTCCACCATAAAAAATAAAAGAATAAAAAGAAAATAGTAGATAAAGAAGAAAGGAGGGCGTCTTTCACCACCTGTGAGCCACCGCTTGCCGTGCTCTTCACCAAAGTTCAATCCATGCCCGACACTCCTCTTCCATCTATATGGTTGACTCGGGGTCATCTTCCATCGGAGCACACCTTGGAACACCACCATCACATTCACCCTTTCAGCCACTTCTCTTGTTAGTGATCCTCTCATGGCCGAATCACTCCGTGACCATCTTCGTGGTCGACTAAGGTAACTTCTCTCTTTCTTTTTCTCATCTCTCTACCTTTCTCTCTCTAGGATAGGTCTTCCTCTCCCTACTTTTCTCACCTACTTTCATTCTTCTTTCTCTCTCTCTCTCTCTATCTCTACAATCTCCTCTCTACTTTCTCTCTCTAGTTCTCTCTTTCTCTCTTTAGTTTATTCTTTTTTTTTATGCTTTATAATTTAGTTATTTTTACTTGATTGTAAGAGACATGTTCGATTGAATGAAGTTGATTTGAATAATATTATGTTCCATTCTCTGCAAATTTTCCATCATTTTATGTTCATTATTGCGCTAACCCGACTAATCCCAAGTGCGGATCGACATCCAACACAAGCCACTGTACAAAATTGCTCATTCTACAGGTTAAAAATCTCGGATTAATTGCAAATGTGTTGAAATTAGGGTTTCCGTAACGAACGACGTGGAAAAATCCTACTTTCACTAGGAGATTGAGTAATCACAGACCGTTGTTTCTCCTCTTGAAGAATCAGGCATTAAGCTTTATTGACGGATGGGAGTGGATCCATGAGGAGTATTTGTCCTCGAATGGCACTATAAGAGTCGTGAAGACCCATTAAAAAATCTGTGAGATAAATTTTTTGCTGATGTTGTTGTATGGCATGTGCCGCACCACAAGAACATTGAGGAGTGACAATGAGGGATACTAACTCGTCCCAAAGGCTTTTCAACTTGGTGAAATAATCGGCGATCGAAAGGTTGTCTTGTGTGCACAGGGCGATATCACGTCGAAGTTGATAAATACAATGGGTGTTGCTCTGTGCAAATCTTTCTTGGAGTTCTGTCCAGATTTCATGAGCGGTGGAGGCATAGATGACGCTGTCAGAGATATCCTTGGATAAGGAACTAAATATCCAGGATTTTACCATATCGTCGCATCGTTTCCATAGAGAATAATCAGAAGAGGATGCCGAAATAGACATGGATTCATTAATGAAATCGATCTTGTTCTTTGCATTGAGTGCAGTGCTCATTGCACGACTCCATGTGGCGTAGTTGTCACTCAGTCAATGGTTGAGTAACAAGAGTAATACCTGGGTTATCTGAGTGATGAAGGTAGAACGAGCTCTGTGTATTGATTGCAGGTGTTGCATTGGCGGAAGCATTTTCTATGTTTTCAGCCATTGGAAATACAGATGGCTTTTATAGAAGGAAGGTTCTGCTGATAGCTAGATACGTCTGATAAAAAGAGTGATATATTTGTTCTTGCTGATTGACAGAAGAATAGAGGAAAAAAAAAATCAAAGAAATAGTAACGAGATGAGGTTTTGCTCCGATACCATGTAAAATTCTAAGTGAATTCTTGATACAGTTTACATTAATGATGATCTCTTTAAATAGAGAGGGATGTACAAGAGTCCAGATCATTCAAGGATCCTAAATCAAAGGATCTGTTTAACAAGAAAGTCAAGATCCTACAGCAGGAGGATCTGTTTAACAAGAAAGTCAAGATCCTAAGTCTAAGGATTTGACTCTATCTTACAGCAAGGGTATCGTAACAAAGTTGGGACTTGGGACCCATTTTCCAAACATTTATTTCTATGAAATCTCGTTCTCTCGATACTTACAATGAGTAGAACTTTGCTGACCGACCAATATGAGCCACGTGGCATATTCTAAGCGTTGATTTTTCTGGAGGAATTTGAGCATTATTGACCATTATTTGGGGTACAAATATCCAAAGGTTTGAAATCACTAATCAGATTGATTTTTGGTACGTATGCGTCCTCTAATAATATACCACGTGGCATATTGTGGTCCGTCAATTTGTCAAAAAAGAATTGTCTAAAATGTGGGTGTCCGTAGAGGCACCCCTTTGAGAATTTGTGATATACGGCTTAAAGTCCCGTTCCTTTTCCTAGGTTTGGAAATTCCCTCCGAATAGAAATTATGATATTGTGCATCACAGATATTGTTTGTGCCTTCAACTTGGCCCAACTATATCTAGATCATCCGATTGGCCCACCTCTTTGATCAGATTAGATGTAGTACAAAAAAGAAAGAGAACTGTATGGAATGCGACAAGGCAACACAATCTCCGTCGTGCAAAGAATTGCACATAATATATGGGACAAAAAATGCACGTCCGATTATGTTTTTGAAGAGTGATGATCACCATCTACAATGCAAAACATCATTCAATGGGTCCCACTACAACTTTAAAGTCAACAATGTCAAAATGTTGAAGGGTCCAAGAAAGAGTCTATAAGTGAAGGGTCGGGCTCCGTTGACAGATCTAAAATAACAGGAAAATGACAGGGACACAATATAAGCCAGGTGGCACATTGTTTCAGGACTCTGACCGTACGGATGTTTGTCCTATCCCATGATGGACCTACAAACCAAAAATTAGCTTGATTAGTATTTATAAGTGCTGCATCTTTGTACCTCAAATACTGCTCAAATTCCCACAGTTGAGATCAGCCCATGAATGCCACGTGGCTTTTATTGTGTCCCTGTCATTTTAGATCTGTCAACGGAGCCTTGTCCATAAGTGAAATGGTTGTAATGATTCTATAGGTGGTATCCATTATACTTGGGGTTCCAAACATTCCTGCATGAGTGCCCACTTCCACTTTCCTAACACTGAGTGGGGCTTCTATAGGACCGGGTCCTATACAAAGTATGATAGGACCCTCCCTAAATTGGGTCGACAGACCCAAGAATGTTTGACCCACTCCTTGAGTCCTTGGTGGACATACCAAACGCCAGCCTGGTTAATGATTTCTAGCCATCGGATTTGAGCTTTTTTTCTTCATGGGCCTATGTATGAGTTCCAATCCCATGAAGCCCATGATAAAAAAGGCTCAAATCCAACGGCTTGAAATCACCAATGGAGCTGATTTTTGGTGTGGACCATATGCAATCATCAAAGTGACAACGTCTATAATACTGAGAGTGTTTGGATGCATGTTAGGCCTGGCCAGATTTAATCGTGTACAAGGCCCTTTTAACTTCTTATTTTTGCTGCGTATGGGTTAACCAGTTGGGTCCTGCTCAACCTGCTTTTGGAACCTTTAGCACTCTTTTATTGGTTCAACTTCAGCTCCCCCAGAAGACGGCTCCTCAAAAATATAACCCAAGCCAGGATTGAACTGCGCAGTCATCCTATTTCTAGTGTTTGGTTGCGAGGATAACGCTACCTGGATTACTAGGTGCAACTGTAAACTACTTTTTAGAGTATATTTACACCCAAAAACATGCAGCAAACTTTTGGGTGCAACTGCATTCTCCGGAAACAAAGGTTCACAATTAACACCCAAATAATTATTGGAAGAGTTTTATTTCCCAGCCAAACACCCTCTTATGCCCATGACTGTCCATACTTATTGGACGGCTTGGAATGCTGTTGGTGGGTACAGGTCCATAGAGAAGTTTAGGCCTAGGTTCCATCATATATTTCCCATTTTCTTTTAAGATACAGAACCCATTAGAAAGAGAATTGCAAACGATGCATCATTCCATCTCATACCTCATAATTAAGAAAGTTCTCAACTTTTACATGCTTCAAACCCCCCCACAAAAATGGTGGATACAGGTCCCCAAGTTTCTCTCGAAATCGATTATTTCCCAAGGCCCCCGACATCACAGCAATAATTGCAACATAAAAAACGGATATAAAACAGCATGCCAACGCGGCATGCTCACTCTATTGATGTCGCTCTCCACCTTAATCATATCCTTAAAGGCCGGTTTCCAGAGCTGGTCCGATCAATCTTCACCTTCTTCAATTGCACCTTCATGGTTGCAATTTCTTGAAAAGGATTTGGCTCACCCAAGCTATTCTTGGAGCTCCTTACCTTTTTTCTCTTCCCCCCGTCGTATTCTTCGTCCCTGGAAAAAGTTTGAATGAATGGCAAAGATTAGCATAAAGCAAATAAACGAGACAATGTGTCGATCTTAATCAAGTTCCACCAAGTTTATTGAAATTGATAAGTTCCTTTATATGCTGAGAGCTTTGAGCTTCACATCCTTCATACAGTCAGACTCACACGCTCACCTTCGTGAACCCATTCGAATTTTCACTTGATAGATCATGTTTGACAAAGCCTCAATTTTCAAAAAGCAAACAGTTGAGTGCAGTGCAGTATCAATATTCCATAATATTGAAAATCGCTTTAGAAAGTGAGGTCTACTGTCCAAGATGTTAAACTATGAACGAGGCAACTCACCATTCATCTGGCACGTAACCAATGCTGATGCTCGGTGCATTGCTCGATCCTAGGACCTGAGATCGACGTGATTCTATCCCATCCCAACGTGCAACTGCAATTAACAAGCGAGAACCAAAAAAATGTATAAAGAGGCATACCTCCATTTTAACCTGTGCATCCATACCTGATAATAATAATATTACATAGAAATGTATAAAGAGGCATACCTCCATTTTAACCTGTGCATCCATGTCATATACACACATGGGGTTGGGGTCCACCATTTATTGGGTCCAACATGTGAGATCTCCGAGGACAAAAATAACCTAATTGGGTGATCCTACTAATCTATTTGTAAATTTGGACTGTTTGTCATATACTTTTCCGACAGTCCAAGAGAAAGCAAGAGATGGGACAGCTAGAACCACATGAACTTTGGTTTAGGAGATCTCCTTGATTTGACACATGGAATGGTGGATCCCAACACTTCTGCAGGTGCAGGTGCACGTGCACGATGGCTCATATAGGTTGGAATGGAAGGTCAAAGTGCACACTCCAAGTATTCCTTAGGCATAAACTATAGATGAGATGATCGAATAAGAGCAGGGAAAGGCATTGCAGAAAGATACCAGTTATCTCCTCTAAACCTCTTGTAAGCGTACTCATCAAACCCTTCTGAAACAAATCGCTCTTCTTGTCTTGTGAACTATCAGGTTCTCTAGCGTCCCACTGTTTTGCTACCAAGGTCGAGCTAGAGCTCTTTTTTGGTGGTTCATTGGTTGCAAGCATAGCACTGTTCTGACCAATTCTCTCTCTAAAATCTCCCTCTACTATATTCATCACAGAATCGCCATTGGAGTCTCTTACACCCTTAGCAGCCCCACAACCATTTCCTTTCTTTTGACCAGATTTGCCCAGCAGTTTTCGAGAGTGAGTTGAATCAAGGGCAATCATCCTGGTTTCCTCCGATGTCGATGACCCCAGACCTCTTGAGATAGAATCTTCCTCCAAGAAGTTTTCCCGAGTAAAACTCCTGAGCTCTAAATTGCGCCTTTTGCTCCGTTTGTGTTTCTTTTTCTTGCGCAGGCTTAAGGATGCCTTGAACAGTAGGTTTGAACCAAGATGCATGCTTGGAACCCGAAATTTCACAAGCTTCTTCTTTGGCTTCAGCACTTTTTGCTGGTGGTGATCAAGAGCTTCCCTTTGAACACATCCATCCACAGTGCTTGATTCAATTGATATATCTAACAACCCTATTTCCGTCGATCTCATAACATTCTCTTCTACCTTCTGACATGGCTGGTTATTTGGACCCCTCTCATTTGAGATACCTTCATTCTGAATGCATGAACCAGAACTTAATCTAGGAAGTCCGGTCTGCCGATCAAACTTTTAAGTAAAAAGCTACTGAAAAGGAAACAACTAATTACCTGTTCATTTCCAATGCATGATTGTTTTGATAACCTAACTAAGCCAATTTTTTCAGTTTTTAGTTTGCTCTCCCTCTTGCATGGTGCTTCACTCAACACCCTCTCATTTACAACACCTCCAATCTGAATACACAAAGAGGATGACATGTCAAATTACAAAAAATAGTGCAAATGCCCAGGAAAGTGAAAAGAAGAGCCTGAAGCTAAAGGTGGAAACAACATAGTCAATTACCTCATGTGTGTGCTTGTCTGTGACAAGTTTCTCAGGACCAGAGTTTTGGGACCCATTGCAGTAAGGTGCTGTAGCAACTGAGACCCTCAAATCCTTCTTAGAACCTTCATGCACATTTCCGGGATTAATTTTGGCACCAGTAATTGCAACAGTGGGGTGAGAAGTGGAACCACCGCCCTTAACTACCGACAGAGCAGCTGACTGAGGCAACCCTTCTGTGACAAACTGGCCATCAGTGGACTGCAGAACAGAAGGCCCCTTCACCGGATCTTTCAATGAAGGTTCCAATAGACGGTCCTTCAATAGGGCCGAGCCTTCTGCCATAACAGGGGCCTTACCTTTCAGAACAGAAGCTTCCTTCAATAGGGGCTCATTTGATGAACTCCTACCTGATACACCAGAAGAATAATATGAAGTACTTAATCCTCTTGCAATTGGACCATTGTGAACTGCTTTTTTTAGACTCGCGACGGGAACAGAATGTTGTCTGTTTTCCATGGCACTTGGTACCGTGTTTTCTTTGCGAACATCATTTGGTTTCTTTGGAGCAAGGTCCTTCTATTGCGGACATAGAATAGCATGTAGGCCTTCTGTTCCAACACAGTCCTCTCGCAAACTTGGACAACCTGCAAGTTTCCATCAAGAAGGATCAACTAATGAAGAAAGGTATCCCTCAAGCAAATCAATGATGGGGGGCCACATTTGCTAATAGAAATGCAAAGAAGATTAGAGTTGTCTATGGGAGAACGAAGTTATATTTTATACCCGATTGTCATCAAGAGAGTGCCACATTCCACTGGATGTGCGGACAAAGCAGTAATAGTGGCCTGAACGGGTACTCCAACCCGCATGAACCAGAACCCCGTAAAGAGTGTACTTCACATCTCCTTCCTGCAAAATCGTCAAAAAATTAATAAAGAAAATGAATGGACTATCTATGGGCGGTGAGGAAATGTAAGGTACACGTGCAATGACTGTAAAGGCAGTCAACCACATGCAGAGATCAGGATTCACCTCAATAAATTGGCACCACCTGAGAGCTTTCCTAGGCCAAAAACTTGACCCAACTGGATGATCTTAACCATCCAATCCACCATCTCGTTTTTGGACAATTCACATTTATTCCATCCATCAACAAGAATGTAATAGGAACATATACGTTCGGATCAATTTTCGGCCTACAAGATCTCCCAGCTGAGACCTACAAACAGTGAATCCCACAGGCCTGCATGTGTACCATTATGTCCTTGGTTACACATTCCTCTTATGATCTATCTAATGTGTACCCATGGTTTAAAATTTCGTAATGTTCGTACGAAACATTTCGGAATTTAAGAGAACCGAAACAATGTTTTGTAATGTTTTGGTTTGTTTCGCTGAGACAAACCGAGATATTACGATACAATCTGATACAATTAGAGGAAAAAGAAAAAAGAAAAAATATGATTTGTCATGTTTCAGAATATTTCACCTGTTTCGTCATTTTTTCAATATCTCGGGAATGTTTTGTTTCGTTTTGTTTCAGAGTGTGTCTCGGTTTTTCACTTGACCGAGACATTCCTCCGAAATAAGATTTTAAACCATGTGTGTACCTTAGATATCTTGTTAATGTACTGCTGAAGTTCCATTGGAAGATGGCATAGATATAACAAAGAATTTACTTACATTGGAACCGCTGACAAAGGGTTTCAAGTCCAAAGAAGGACCAAACTCAACTCTCTTGTCAATCTTTTGCCCGGAACATGTGAACCAAACCGCTTCAGATGGATGGTGAGGACATAAGGAGCCTTGTGAACAGTGAGCTGTTTGAGGGCCTTAACCTTCTGCTTGCAGCGTTGACACTGGTATTGCCTCTCCCCTCCATCTAATTGCTCCATGGCAGTGAAGTGCGTAAGTGCCTTACGCAGGGAATCCGCCTTGACTATTTCAAGACTTAAATCCAAGAATGGATCAAATTTATTGGAGCAATAGGAACACTGCATGCATTTCACCTAACAAAGCAACAAGAAACTATCCAAGAATGAGAAAGTTAGGAATGGTGGTTGGAGCCTCTGATCTTGAGACTTTTTCATTGAAGGGCCTGAAAAGGATACCTGACTCCTGAGACAACCTCCAAAGATCTTGTGGACCAAGCTTTTCTCATAAGCACTAGGAGATTCACTCGGCACCCCTGAAGGTAAGCAGCATTTGTGCATTGATTCGAGCAAGTTGACCATGTACTCGTGCGCATCCTCCTGTCTGGCTTTGCGGAAACTCCGAGATATGCCTGATCATCTGGTCAAGAAATACAAATTCTGGGCACTGGGGACCCCCAAAAAATGTGATGTATGAAATGTAAAGAACAAGATTCTGTCCAGCTTGAATTCAAGCTTAGTTGGTAATACAGGCCTTCGGGTATTGTATCAGCCCACTCATCATGGAAGGCAACTTAACATGATTACTGTGTGTGTGCAGTGTATCTACTTTTTTCTTTAACCTCCTGTTTAGCCTACCCAAAGAAAAAGCTATTTTCTTTCAATATGTTCCACCATTTATTAAAAGAAACTGATACCAAGGTGACTTAAACTGATATTCCAGAAACTAAATCACCATAAAACAATATCAGGATACACCGCAAGTTCATGACAAGATCTTTGGGTGCTAATATTCTTCCAGTCGATTGTAGAGCACGCCTAACATGATTCTGGATGGAACACATAGCACAAAATCCAGCAGTGTGGCCTTAACAAATCAGTAGAGAAACAAAATTAGAAATAAGTAGTGTAATTGGTAATAAGCTTCCATCAGAATTCATACACCAACCTAACAATAGTTTAATAGGGAAAAAAAATAGAAATGGAATCAAGATGATATCAATATTGTAAATGAAGATAAGAATATCAGTGGCGAAACATTAATCTGCATAAATATCATCATCACTAAGAGTGCCTTATCCCAATGATTTGGGGCCAGCAACGTGAAACATGTCATATCTTCTGTTAAAGCATGTGTTTTCAGATTTTTTTTACTATAATCCACGTCTTTTGCAGCCTTTGTCTCATTTTTTAGGGCCTTCAACCTGCACCAAAGCACACTCCTTATGGGTGTCATCATGGTGTTTGTTGTACACCATGATTACCCAACATTCAACTTCATAAAGCATGGCCAGTCTTATTGTTGTCAAATCGAATTTTCCTTTTAGTTTGATTAGTATGTGTTGGTCACATAGCACTCCAGAAGCAGATCTCTGCTTTATCCACCTGGTGTATGGAAAACGGGAATAGAACCCAAATTTGAATAAGAGACCTAGGGTTTAATCTATGAGAAGCTTTTAATGGTGCACAAGGTTAGGATTATGATGGAAGTGGTATAAGAGATCAACTCCACATATGCTAGCATAAAACAGATAGTGGATTTGTTTCTGTCATTTGTTGAATCTTCTCCAGGGCCCTGACCCCATATTACTCCCAAAAAAGTACCTATGGTTGAAAAGATAAACTCTAGATTATGGGACATTAGGAAAGGTGCTGGTTTTAGAGTAAATAGGGTCTGCAATTGGGGTTGAATTACGATAATCGAGTATGGTTTCATAGAGCTCTAAGGGGTTGTCGATTAGTCAGCTGCCGAGTCTGATTACTAAGGTACAAACTATATGGAACAGAGGTTAAAGATGATGTATTTTCTGAGTGGTTTAACAAAGATTTAAAGTGTTGTTTTTGTGACAGGGAATATTCTAAGTATGGATAAGTTTACGGTGGAACTCTAGGGATTTATAGGAGATTCTGGGGTACACAAATGTGTTGATAGGTGACTTGTTAGAGAGTTATGAAGAGAAAGATGGCTAATTGGATGGGCTGTAATGGAGGGATAATGAGGAGATTACAGTTACTAGTTGTATGGGACTGTTGGTGGTGCAAAACTGCAAATAGAAAATAGAGAAGAAGTACAAGAAGAAGAGGAGAGAGAGAATCGAATTCTTACTGATCTGCAACAGCTAAGAGGAAAGAGTCACATCAACTTTCTAGCTTCTTAGATGGAGTCACACCACCAAAAAAGAGAGGCATCACACCACTCAAGCAGCATTGCTACCAAGGAAAACTCTTGTTCAACTTGAAGTATGAGAGTACCAAGGAAAACTCTTATAGCTACCAAGCTTCTTATATATGTGGCTGAACAACAGCTCGGCTACCTCTATTTGCATTGAACTTTCTAAAATCAATAAATAGTAACTACCTTTAAAGAAATTTAGAAAATTTGACTCATACATTCCTAATTCAAATTACTAACTTCCAAATTCTGGCCTACTAAAATTCAAAAGTTAAAAAATCAAAATATAGAATGTATTACGAATTCAAAATTTACCACTAAATTATAAAAGGAGATAAAGCACCAAGTAAAATGTGGAATCTAGATGGTTTAACTTCATTTGGCTGCAACATGGTTCAAAGTTTCAGCCGAAACTGAAACATTTCAGTTGAGAACGACACGAAAACCTAGATGTTTTGGGAAACCCTGGGTTTTGGGCAAATTTCGGTGGTTTCATCCTGTTTCGGACAAAACTGTGCAAATTCGTAGGTATCCCCCATCAATGTAGTTTTATCCGGAGGCATCTAGGCCAAGAGAAACCCATCAACGGTGATAAAACTATGATTTGATTCAATAAAGAACCCGAGTTCTGCTTGAAGTCCACGGTGTAGGGCCGGATTTACATAAAAAGAGGAAAGAAAGGGGTAAGATCTACAAAAGCAACTAATTAACAACAAAAAATAAAAGTGAGATACATATATAAAAGTAGATTTCTTTTTTCTACAAGTTCTTCCTTTTCTGTGCAAACCCCGCCAAAATCAACTAGAAGCCCATCCTATTCTTTTTGAGCTCACCCGTATTTATAACATTTTATTTTCCTTTTTTTACAAATAAGACATCATACTTATCTAAAATTATAAATGCCCCCTCTTCTCTAAATAATACAATAAAAACCACCCAAATACAATAAAAACCCAATAAAAGGAGAAAAATGCATCGCATACCCCTCCCGACATGGTTGTGCCACATTTCTTCCCCAACACCTCCTAAAGGTGATCAATCCTTCTAGTGGTCAGAAGGTGTATAACAACTCTTCGTGAAGTTGTAACTTCTATTAACATATAGGAATTACTTCACCTCTCATGGGTGTTCAACAACTGGTGGACCTTCCCTCGAAGATATCCCAACACTTTTAAGTTTTAAGTGATTTAACCTCTTGTATTGTAGAAGGAATCATCCACCCATAGGGATCCATTATCGCTAGATGGATATGGAAGATTGCCTGACATTTCAACAGCCAAAAGCAAAGCTGCAAAATAGGATGCATGCATACACATACAAACACAGCCTACGTGAGTTCAAAAAATAGTCTTCTAGAGAATGATCTTGTAAGAGAGACATTAGCTTTCCAAGAAACATATAACATCCTACACAATGTTCAAGCTGAAGGAGAATTTTGACATTATACAGATCCAAATATCAGATGGATGTTTTCTATCTTCGCGCGAGAAAATTATTAACAGTGTCAACTAAACAACACCCAAAAAGGGAGAAAACTCAAACACTCACAAGAAGATTTATGCTTCCCGCTCTGCAAATATGCTGCGAAAGGCTCTGTGTACGTTAGGCATTGCAATACCGAATTGAGAAAACAAGTATTCCCAAGATTTTCCAAACCAGCACCCTGTAAAACATTCAAATTCACCATATATTTAGAACACCCTGAACCCAAACCAAGTAAACTGAAGACAAAATTAAAAAGTTTGCATAAAAGAGCAATTAGAACCAAAATTAATTAAAAATACAAAAAAGGGCCTTTTTATAAGAGAAATGAAGGCAGCTTTGAAGAGCAATTTTTGCGCCAAAAAGACATCTTTAAGAGCTTTTTTTTAGCAAAGAAATCTTTACTGTCCAAGAAAGAAAACAATGAAAACCCAAATCAAATACCAAGAAGAATACAGATGACCCAACAAATTACAGTTAAAAAAAAAAAAACCCAGAGGGGAACATTGATACCCAAATTCAAGTTCAACCAAAATAACCAAAACCCAGTAAAAAAAAAAAAATCAAATTGAAGAACACCCAAGAGACCCACTCACAATTCTCCGAAACGTAATTCCGAAACTGAGCTCCGGGTCCAACCCATGTTCGAAAAGATCTCCGCCGTCCGATTTCTTTCCTGCCGAGGCCGAGAGGCCCGCTTTAGGAACGGGTCTTTGAGAATAACCCGAGCTGGAGTTCGAAGTCTCCAAGTGAAAATCAGCACGGCCACTACTGAAAGCAGAGACAGGTTTTGTTGATGGATGAAACTCGATCTTCTTCTGAAACAGAGATCCATCTCCTCGTTTTTGCATTGCTGAAACAGAGATCAAGCTCTCAGCCATTAGAGCTGTGAAGTTGGGTCAACGAGCAGTTCAGATTTCGCGCAGGAGAGATATATAGAGCGCCGCAGCTGCGTCTCTGCTGCGCGTAAGTTCTCAGTTGAAGCACTAGGCTTTGGCCCTGAAATTGAGACGAGAGATAAACCATTAAACCCTACGTACACCCATTTGTGGAAGTTTTGTTTGTATACGCTTCGCTGGCGGTGGCTCCGGTGCGGACTGTACTCATTGTACCGTTATTTTCTCGGTATATATAGTATACGATTAAGGAAAATAGCATGACCCTGAGGATGATGCTGTAGTGTAGTCGTCCCTAGGTCTAAACCATTGATGGCCTTCGTGTGATGTAAATCTCGAGTACCATCGATGGGAAATATTGAAAACGATAGGGACGACGGCTACTAGGGATGTTGCTAACCGCTTAACACTGCCATTAGAGTAAAACTTCGCTGACCGCCCAAAATATGGTCCACTTGGCTCATTCTTATAGGAGCTGACTGTATGGATGTTGGCCAATCCATAGGTTGACCTACTAACCAAAAATCAACGTGATTAATGATTTCTAAGCGTTGGATTGGAGTCATTTTCATGGGTTGATTTTAACCGTGATAATTTGAGCATTATTCGGGGAACGAAGATGCAAAGGTCTGAAATCACTAATCAGGCCGCCGATTTTTGGTTTGTATGTTCACGTAGGGATGGGCTAAACATCCACTGGGTCAATGTCCTCTAAGAGTATGCCAAGTAGCTCCCTCATATTGATTATTGTCGGGGGTCAGTGCCTGCGCTCACTGTTGACGGTCAGCAAAGTTTTACTCCTGCCGTTAGCAGAGTTGCAAATTTGTACCCAGTATCTAATGCCCGATCGGATACAACATGGCAACGAAAACAACGGCCTTTATAACTGATTTAGACCTCCCCTATTATGTTATGGACCGTCTCAGAAAATAACGGCCGTTATTTTCTCTAATTTTTTCGTTCGTATTTCAGTGTTATTTTTACTGTTGTTTTCCGTTATTTCCGTTATAATGCCCCCAGTCCGTTATACCATTATAACGGTCCCTTTTAAACCATGGGATACAATTCCAAATTTCCAATTGTACCAGTTCTAAGAGATCAGTTATTTTAACGTTCAGATAATAACGGCTGTTATGTTCATTGTAATGGCCTTTTTTTTTTTATGATACCCGGTATAATGGAAATAATAACGCGAAAATGGCGCCGTTTTTCTCTCGTTATTTCCTTTTTTTTCTATTTTTGCCCTATGCGTTACAATACAGAAAATGGAAACACCCCAGTCCGTTATACCATTACAACTGCCTTTTTAAACCTTGGATTAAACCACTTTGGCAAAAAAATGATTGGGTCTAATGCAAATATTTTTCGGATGTTGTGCCACCAAGCACACGCAAATGCCACAAACGTTTGTGCGCAAACATTTGTAGTGCTACCAAGCAAGGCCTAGAATGCAGACTGAATCGGAACCTACACCAATAGGACCCTGAATCGACATATTTAATAGTGTTAAATATGCGAAGGTGTTTTCTAACATTTAGTATGTAAATTATTTTATTTTTTTATTTTTTAAAAAAATTTATAGAACACGTAGCCGGGTACCCGCCAATACCCCGATAGGAGAATCGGATATATTTATCAGCTGTAGTTTCGGATCCACTTGTAAATATGTAGCCGAATATAATATAGTCAAGCCCGTATAATTCCATCCTATAAAATTGCAACTCTCCTTTAACGCACAAGGGATGTGGGTCCCAAAGTCGGAACCAGAACCACATCGGCTGGTCCCAATAGTATATTAGGTCCCTACAAATTTGCATATAAATATGAACATGGAATATGTATGTTAGGTTTACAATAATATATTAAATCCCAAATATATATAATTAGGTCCCGGGGCAAATATTTTTAGTTCCATAAAATGTTGATTCGTTCCTTCCACGGCACCAAGGTTTAAAAATCGGCCGTTATAATGAAAATAACGGCTGTTATAATGGATTCGGACCTACCCCGTCACATTACATACTGTTAAAACGTCCAGAAACTAACGGTCGTTATAATGACCGTTAAAACCCTATAACGGAAAAAATGACTGTTATTTTCTGAAAAAAAATGTGAAAAAAAGTCATTTTTTTCCATTTTTTCCGTTATTTTCCATTTTTGAAATTTTGAATTTCAAATTTCAAAATTTGCCATCTTTTTTCCATTTTTCCGTTATTTTTTTCCCATTTTTTTTCTTCGTTATAACAGAAAAAATGGTGACGCCCCAGACCATTATACCACAATAAGGGTCCCTTTTAAACCTTGCTTTCCACTACTACTTGTACTTTCCTTTATTAAAAAGTTTCCAACCAAATTAAAAAGAGTGTGCCTGCTGTCCAGCTGGACAAGTGCTGTCCAGCTAGGAGGAGAAAATTCCAAGTGTAATAATTTTGGAGAGCAATTGGAAGGACCAGTTCCTTCCTTTTTATTTAGTTAAGGTTCCTTTTTTTCTACAACACTTATTGGTAGGTTTCCTATTTCTAGAGCCGCTTGCATTGGATGTTGAAGGGCTTGATGAATTGGTATGTACTGTCCCACGTCCTTCAGACATTCCATCATGTAGCCATTAAAAATCTTCACAGTACTGACATTTCATGAACTTTTGGCAAAGGTTGTGATCTCTAGTAGATGTTAGTACTTTGCGATGTCTAGAGCAACCCATCTTTTGACAAGAAGAATTATTCCAAGGGCAAGCTTTAGCTAAATGATTTGAGTCTCCACATACAAAACAAGACATAAGCCTTCCTTCAGCACTTGTGTTTGGCCTGGATGTAAAATCTACTTCGCCACTACTATTAGAACTTGAGTCGACAATTCCCTTTGCTTCGCCAATTGATGTGTCTAACCATTGAAATCCATTACATCCACGATATTAGCATCTTAAAAACTTATTGCCAAAGCTATGAGGTTGTTTTGAGACTAGTAGTTTGCGCCATCCGGGACAATGGGCCTTCTTGCAGGGTGATAAAACCCAAGGACAACTCTCCAATTCATGGTCTAAATCTCTATAAGCAAAACAACAAATCTACAAGATGCATATGTCATAACCAAAATAGATTCAAAACAAGTAGGTCAATTCACAAATTCTGAAAAAAAAAAAAAAAAAAAAGTATTGGTTCGATCAACTCAGAACTATGCACAAGGAGTTTGTCAGGTAAGTCAACTCACAAATTTCTGTTATAGGTGGATTGACAATCCACGAAATTTAGAGTTGAAAAAAAAAAAAAAAAAAAAACCTAACTCAGAAAAAAATAAAAAAATTAATCGAACCAATAAAAAAAAAATTTATATGACATTACCCATATTTCAAACTAGACAAAACTAATTAAACAAATTACAGAAATCTTGTAAATGACAAACTAATCAAACAAATTACAGAAATTGATGACATTTCTTTTTTTTTTTTACCTTTTTCATTTTAATATGGTGACAATTTGCTTTTGTTCATCAGGAGTTTGAATTTTGTGTGAAATTTAGGGATTTTGATCTCTATTATGGTTAGGGTAAAGTCATTATAACGATAACACATTAACACTTTTAAGCCGTTAGAAATAACTTCCAAAATCGAAAAAATAATATGAAGACCCAATAGTCGGCTGAGAGTGTCAAATTGTTTTATAAAAATAGTTCTTAGAAATCTGAAAAAAGGAGCAATACCATGTTCGCTCCACAGAAAAGGGAACAATCCGTGTTGCGAAATCATTGTCCAGCACTAGTCACAGCGAGAGAAGAAGAAGAAGACCTTGATTGTTAGGGTTAGGGCATGAATTTGTTGTTGGTGCCCAGAGCCCGACCCTTGTTGCAGAGAGAGGGAGAGAGAGAGAAGAAGAAGAAGAAGAAGAAGAAGACTCTGATTGTTAGGGTAAGGGTTAGGGTTTGTTGCAGAGAGAGAGAGGGGGGGAGAAGAAGAAGGAAGAGTTGCAAAGATTACTTGGGGAAGGAAAGATCGGTTGCAGGAGTTTACGTGCTGCAGTAGTTGAGTTGACATAATTACAAAGACAAATGGTCGGCTCACGTCTTCGGCTCGGCTCAATAAAGAAGGAAATCTCAGTGGCTTACGTTTAATTCCTAGCCGTTAGATTGTGAGTGTGCTAGGGCGTAGAGCCCAACCCAAAAAAATTTAAAACAAGAGAAAGGGAAGGGCCTTTATGCTTCTCAACAAAAACACAAACGAACATAGTCTTCTCTAACTCTAACCTAAAAACACCCCCACACATCCCTTTTCTATTTTCCTCTCCTCTTACTACCTATCTCTATCCATGTCTCTTTTATCTACGCCCTCCATTAATCATGCACAGGCTTGCTCATCTAAGTGCAATTTAAAAAAATTGATCTATGTAATCATGTCACTATCAATCAAAAGTTAAGGCGAGCTTTTAAATTGGTTTTTAAGAAGTATAACTTGTTTCTCAATCATGTAAGGCTTGATCTGATGAGGAAACTTAATGGATTTTTGTCATTTGGCTTCAGAATTTGTAGCGGTAACCTCGGCTTGTTCAGTTTTTCATTTCAGAATGTGTGTCGTCCGATTGAGAGACATGTACATGTTCGTCATCATAAAAGGCTTATGATAATAAAATCAATTGGACGATTGTATCACATTTTCTAAAATAAAAATATCCAATTAGCCAAGGTTTTCACTACAAATTTCAAAGACAAATGATAAAACTTCATAAACTTTCATCATCTATATTCAACCTTATATGAGTGAATTTTTCGTTAGCAAGACCATGCTACAATTATAGACTTTGTCCCTTCATGAAATAGTTATTGCGTTCAAGCGTCTTTTGAACATCTCAGAAGACAATCTAAAGCTCTCTAATGGGTGGCTTGACTAGTTCGAAAAATGTTTCATCTCATTGAAGAACAAACAAGGCAAAGCAGCCTGTTGACATGGCCTTTGTGGAAACATGCTTACCAACTACGCGAAATTGCCCTATCCTCCACATTTGCAATGCAATATGGATGAAATGGGTATTTTCTTTAGAATGAAACAAAATAAAACTCTCGTAATTAAGCATATTTTCAAAAAAAAGATCAACAAAGAAAGGATCACTATCGTTGTGTGTACTAATCGAGAAGACTCACAAAATTTCTCTTCTAGTTATCGTCAAATATGAAAAGCCATGATATGCTGCTCTACAAAAATTTTGCTACTCTTTAAAAAATGACCTCACAAATCAACGGGAGAATCGAATTTTGATTACAGACAATGCCCCAACTCACACTAGTGAATCGTTGAATTGCAACTTTAAGAACATCTTTATAAAGTATCTGTCACCAAACACGACTTACGCATACAACATATAACATAGGTATCATTGCATCTTTGAAACAACATTATCGAAAAAATTATCAAATATTTTGCCAATGAAATCAGATCCGGGTACCACTGCTCAAAACATATGTAAACGCATCAAAATCTTTGTTAGACAATTGCAACGTGGGATGTGGTGACACTTGAAACCATATTTAACGTTGTTGGAAGCACACTCGCATGTATATTAAATTTGAACAGCTTTACTAAAGAATAACCATTGAGACACTTGAAGATGAAAGAAAAATATTGAAAACTAGATTAATGAGGCTCTTGAGGCGATTCCTCAAATCAACCGTATATATATATATATCAATTTCTTCTTGAATTCGGAGAATGAAGATGTCAATGAAGATTGCCTAGTTGATCATGACATTATGAACATGATCAACCAGCAAGATATTCATTATGCGAACAAGTCTAATAAAGACGAATATGATTATAGCTTCTATGAGTGCATTGGAAAGAAACAAAATGTGTCCTTGATGTACTCTTTAACTTTGATATGCAACAAAATGGGGTTGAAAACAACGATAACCTAATAAGAATAACTAAGAATTCAAATATAAAAGTAAATCAACTACTTATACAATGATCTAAGAAATAAAATGACTAAAAGTAAAACCTAAACATGATTTTCTTAACAAGTAATAATCAAGCTCAAATCATCCAGCTTCTATCATTTAGCCTCTGGTTCATCTGATATCTCTATAAAATGTGAGAATAGGCATGGACATAATGTGTTCAGTAGATTTGTTCCATCACCCACACTTTTATTGGGAAGAGCGGTTAAAGAATGATAAAACCATAATGATATCAATAATTAAATAATTAAATTTTCTCAAATAAATCCCATAATCCTAATGAATCAAAATTTAAGTAGAAATACATGGATAATCTAAATATGTTAATTAATTATGAGTGGGCTATATTTTAATTTCACTATAAAAATCCAAAAATGTTTCAAATTTTTCACCATTAAGAGCAGAATGCCTCTATTATTAAGAGCATCCTAGAGATCATGGTTTTGCAATTCATTTGAACCCTAAAAAATAATAACAATGAAATAAATAATAAATGTAAGTTCTAATGCATCTCCAACAATCAATAATCAATAATATTAAAAAATCAATTATGAGTACGAATCAATACATACAATCAAGATTAATTGAGATTCATCAAAAGCTCAATATATATGCTTTTTAATATAATTTAAAAATATATATTTTCTACTTTTAACAAATATATTTAATAATATAATAATTTCAAACATCATTAAAGTAATAAATCAAGAATAAAAATTCTATCTTAATTCGTTATTTGATTAATTATAGTTCTTTTCTTTATCATCTTCACATAAATCCAATTTTAAAATTATTAAATAAATATTAATAACAAAAAATAATCTCTTTGATTGGGTTATGGGTCGTATTTGTATACCAAAAATATCAATTTTGATAAGTTTTTTTGGTGCATCATTTAACAGAAACCAATGTAATAACTTTAAAAGAAATATATAAAGGTTTTTATAGTCCTAATGTGATTTTTAATATACCAAATAAAATCTTTTAGAATTTTGAAAATGAAAAAAATTATTATAGAAAAAAATGGTAGATAATCAATATTGTATAATCTTAAAAAAGCGTACGATCTTATTAAATTATTTTTTTTAAATTTTAAATAATTTAATAAATTAAACATCAATGGTAGAATGACTACAATGTATTAAGTAGCTCAAATTTTTAAGTAGAATTACTAGATTTTAAAAAAAGAGATAAATAATTAAAATATTTAAAAGAGATAAATAATAAATAAAATAATAAAAATTAAACTAATAAAGTGTTAAAGATGAATTTAAAAAAATTAAAAAAATAAATAAATATAATAATCTTGTTAAAAATGAAAAATGATAAAACTATTAATATAATAAAAGAAAAAGAAATGATAAAAAATAATAGATAAATTTATAATCATTAATGACATGGTTTCTTGTTGGTTGTCATTCTTAAGTAAAAATAAAGATAAAAAATAATGTAAAAGGTGGAATGGTTAGCATTAAATATGAAAGTTTTTTTAATAAATAAATAAAAGTTTAAAAAGATTAAAATTAAAAGTTAATTTTAATAAGAGAGTTAATTAAAGTACTATAATTAAGAGAAAGAAAACATGTATGACAACTAAGATATTAAAGTTTTGTTATTAAGAGAATATAATTTATTAAATGATATAGCATATAAGATGTTATATATAAGTTTAAATTTTATCTTTTATCACAACATAAAAAATGGCTTAGATTTTATTTTTTAATAGAATAAAAAATGGGTTTAAATTTTCACGTGAAGTCTTAATTTACTTAAGAAATAATAAAAAATTTTAATTAAATATTAGAGTATTTTTTAATTAAAGAATAAAAAATATCAAGAATTTTTCATTTCTTTATTCATCTAACCATTTATTGTGTACCTTTAAAATGTTCGAACTAAATGATAAAAAATCATCAATAAAAAATTATTAATTTAACGATCTTGAAGACCAATCAAGGTCATTGTGGTTTATTGCTTCTCTAATACTAGACCAAATATCAATGTATAGTGAGCCCCATATAATGTTGAATGTGATACTTTTAAGGTTGGCATCAAACTCCCTTTCGTTTAAATTTTCATTTAGTTAGCATCAAACTCATTTTGTTTAAATTTTTATGGGGACTAATTATATAAATTGATTAGTAGTGTACCAATTATGTAACACTCTAAATATTAATAATTTGATGTGTTAGGATTATTAATACTTATGTAACCATGCTCATCACTTGGATCGTACGATTGATGGTTATATGTAAAAGTTTTTTTATAAAGACCCATTATTTGTACAATCCCCATTGATAAGAATATGCACCAATATTATATATATTAGACTATATAATTTCATGTCATCTAATTAAAATAATTCTCAATCAAAAAACTTTGACATTATGCCACATCTACAACGTATATATATGTGGCATATATGTTAAATTGATCTATCTAAATTAACTCATTGATGTGCCACACGAATCACAAACGATCAGATTCAATGAAAATACACGTGCATATGCATTAATGTCCTCGTTTGCTTAGAATTAATTTTGACTTTCATATAAACATAAAACATAAGAAATTTGACAATACTTCTTTATGTGGTTGTGAGCATAAATAATAATAAGTCTTAGCCTAATCAAATCCTAAAACATTAGTCAATTACATCCAAACCAAAGAAAATATTTTTTAATAAACAACCACTCTTAAATTTTATATAACTTCAAAATCATAAAAATTAAAGGTATTAAATTATTAAGTTGAATTTTCGCGAATAGAATCGACTTGAATAATTTAAAAAAATTTATAAGTGAAACTAAAATAGAATTTTATTCATAATCTCTTATTTTTATAAATGTTTTTAATCATCACATTATTAAATACATGTGTTTAAAATCAAAAGTTTTATTTTAATTTATATTAAAAAGCATATATATCAATTTTTATACATCTCCATCGATTTACCTACATGTATTGAGAAATAATTATTTATTACATATTATATTAGATTATTGATTATTATTGTTGGAGATGCATTATGGGTAATAATTATTATTTATTTTTTAAGATTTAGATATATTGTAGAATCACGACCCCTTGAATGCTCTTTTGAATTTCAAGAGCATACGTAAAAAGCAACGATAACATTTTGCTTTTATTGGTGAAATTCTTAAAATAACCTTAAATTCTTGTAGTATAATTATGGTATGACTTATCTATTAATAAGTCGCATGTTTAGCCCAACCATGTATTATTATATATTTTGACCCATTAGGTTATAAGACTTATTCAATAAGTCTAATTATTTAAGTATTGATATCATTGATGTATACTATATATCATTATATAGTTTTATAATTATTTAATCACTCATCTCAATAAGAAGTATAATTGGTGGAGCAAATCTAATAGACATATTATGCTGATACTTATTCTAATATTTTTGCAGAGATACTAGATGAACTAGTGACTTGGTGAGAGAGGTTAGAGGATCTTAGCATTTTTATTACTTTCTTAAAAATTATATGTAGATTTATTTTCAGTCATTTGATTTCGTAGAACATTGTATAAGATATTGATTTGCTTTCATATTTGAATTTTTAATTATTTTTAATAAATTATTATTTGACATTTAGAATGTAATCAAGATCAAAAACAGGTTTCAAATTTTATTCATAGAATTTAATATTATGAAATTAGTTTATTTGACTTGTGTGTTATGTTCATCATTTTATTTACATTATATTAAATTGTACATCTTATCTAATTTTTGAATATTGGATTCGATTCATACTCTTTTAAGTTAGGTTATGAGTCTCGAGTTTGGGTCTCGTAAATATGGGGCACATGTGTTAAATTGATTGGTCCAAATTACTTCATTGATGTGCCACACGAATCACAAATTATTAGATTCAATGAAAACGCATGTGCATGCACACTGATGCCCCCATTTGTCTAAAATTAATTTATATTGTTATAAGCAACTACTTTATCCATATTAACTTAGTAATATATTTTTGGACTCTCTTATCTGTGTAAGATATAAGAAATTGAGCCTCACTTCTTTATGTGGTTGTGAGCTTAAGTAATACAAAGTCATAACCAAGCCAAGTCTTAAAACATTAGCTTATCACATCCAAAGGAAAGAAAATATTTTTAAGAACAATCACTATTGGATTTCATTTAACCCCAAAATCATGAAAAAATGAAAGTTCTAAAACCTTAAATTGAATTTATGCAAAAAGAGAATTAACTTAAAAAATTAAAAAAAATTTAGAAACAAAGCTAAATTAGAAATTTGTTCACAATCTCTTACTTTTATGGATGCTATTTTTAATTATTATATTATTAACAGAAAATTTCTTAAACTAAAAAATATTTAAATGTATTTACAAAAACGAAAACAACTTTCTGACATTTATAGAAAAGTAATTAAACGCCTTTTAAAATGACATCTCTCCTTGACAAAATTAAGATTGAAAAATGCTGACATTAAAGCTAAAAAAGACTAACAAACGTCCTTTTAAAGGACATCTGTACCTGACAGACTCCTTTTAAAAGGGTGTTTGTCCATAGAAGAGTAAAACTTTTATCACAATACTGAGCCACGTGGCAAAGTCTTAGTAGATGCTAACCGTATGGATTTGTGGCCAATCATTAAGTGGACCTACACTCGAAAAATAAACATGATTAGTGGTTTTATAAGCATTGGATTGAAGTTATTTTCCAGGGTTGATTTCAACTAAGGAATTTGATAATTATTTGAGTATAAAGATCTAAAGGTTGTAAATTACTAATCAAGTTGATTTTTTGTTTATAGGTCCACCAAGGGACTAGCCTAACATCCATACGGTCAGCGTCCACTAAGAGTATGCCACGTTGCTCATATTGTGACAAAAGTTTTACTCTATGGGCAAACGCCATTTAAAAGGGTGTCTGTCAGCCTTTTTTGACGTTAATTTTTGTTAGGGAGAGACGTCCTTTTATAAGGCGTTTAGTTACTTTTTTGTAAATACATTTTATTTTTTTTTTGTTTAAGAAATTTTTGTATTATTAAATGTATATACATAAAACAAAAAAAATTATTTTAATTTATGTTGAAAACATGGTTTTATCGATCTTTATGTATTTCTATTGATTTTTCTGCATGTATTGAGATATAATCATTCATTAGATAGTATCTTAAATTATTTATTATTATTGTTGGAGATGCATTGGAGTTTATAGTAATTAATTCCATTGTTATTATTTGTTAAGACTCAGATGTATCATAGGACCACTTCCCCTTGGATGTTCTCTCAAGTCTCGCGAGCATGTATAGCCTAAAAAGTAATTGTGAAAGATATAAAACATCTATAGATTCTTATGAAATTATGGCATAGCCTGCCCATAAATAAACTACGCATTTAACTTAACTATGCATTCTCACTTATATATTTTAATTCATTGGGGTTATAAGATTTACTTGACTGAGTCTGATTATTTCATTATTGATATCATTGATGCATATTATCCTTGTATGCTCTTATCATTGTTTATCACTTATCCTTATAGAAGTATAGGTGGTGGAACGAATCTACTAAGTGCATTATGCTTATGTCTATTCGAACATTTTTCTAGATACCAGATGGACCAACAATTCAGTGATAAATGTCAAAAAACCTTAACATTTTTATTCTTTTCTTAAGAATCATCTTCAGATTTATTTTTAATAGTTTGATTTCATAGATTATTGTATATGCTGTTGATTTGCTTTCGTATTTGAATTCCTAGTTATTATTAGTAGGTTGTTATTTGTCATTCGGAAAATAATCGAGAACGTGTTTTAAATTTATATTTATCAAATTTATTATTATACATGTGATTGGTTCATTTGACTTGTGTGTTAATTTAGACACATATTCACAATTTTATTTACATTATATTAAATCATACCTCATACTTCAATTTTGGATACTAAATTCGATTAATACACTCTGGGCTAAGTAATAAGTCCCAAGTTTGGGTCGCGGTAGAGTGGTATCATGCATGTGTGCATTTATATAGGTTTGACTATATGTTTCCATTCTGGGTACATTGATACCCGAATTGAAACTGACTAATTGACACCTCTACCATTTAAGTTAAATACAATAGTTCCAAGTAAAGTTTAAAAGTTACGATTATAACTAGTCAAAGAACTGTCAATTTTTTTTTTTTTTTGGTTTTCATTTTTTAGTTGAAAATGGTCAATGATTATTATTTTCAAATTACAATGTTTATAACCATTAAAATTATTTATAATCACAATTTATTTTCTCTCTTTCTCTCTCACAGACACACACACACATAATATTACACATATATCGATACTATATAGTTAACAAGTTTATTAATTTACATGTTACATGTTCACATACAATGCTAATTGCAAACAATAATAAAAAGGATAATATAATTTTTTATTATCAAATGTCCACTTACTTGTGTGACGCTTGGCGTAATAACATCAAATGGATGGCAGAATCATGGATGACTAAATAAGTCATTTAATAAAATTGCCACCCACCTTCAACTTTAAAAATTGATAAAAAAAATTCTTTTTCAAAAAGGAAAAAAGATGTAACGGGGTTAAGGTATAACAATTTTTGTTACTCACTGCTACCCTATGGGCCCACTGACCGCATGGATGTTTAGCCCACCTATACACACCAAAAATCACATGATATGTAATCTCTAGCCATTAGATTCTAGTACTTTTTAAGGTGTAATTCTAGCCAATATTGGATTCAACAACTTTTTTTGGTACTAGATCCAACGGCTAAAAATCATCAAACAAGTTGATTTTTGTATGAAGGGTGGGATAAACATCTATGCGGTTAGTGGGCCCATATGGCAACTGTGAGTAATAAAAATTGATATATCCCCCAAGCTGACTTACCTCCCCATGACCAGATTCACCATCTATGATTTATGACTATCATTGACCCAAATTGACTAACATATTTTTTAAGAACGAAAATGCCCATTTCTTTAACCTTGGAACAAGGGTTTGGGCCAAAACCCTAATCAAATGGTTGTGGTGGACGTCCGGCCACGAGATTCCAGTGGATTGGCTGCCCATCACCAACAACCAACCCACTTGGATTTCATGGGTGACCAACCACCACTCCATTGAGCAATTTTTTTGTTAGAAATGTCGAAATCAATATTTTTGGCGAGGATGATCTTTTTGGTGAGGGGATCATTCTTACTAAAAATCAACCATTGATTTATCTCTATTTGGGCAATGGTGCTAAAGTGATGATATAGATAGATCCATGAGTTCCAGAATTTTTGGATTTTAAAGTGGGAACTCAACAAGCAATGGCAACCAATCCAAGGAAAGTTAGCGAGCTAATAAGCCAAGAAACAAATAAAGGAGTCGAAATCATATATAATTCAGTTTCTTTTAACTAAACACTGCAGAAAAGGGGGCTGAGGATAGGATAAGAGGGCAATATAGTGTGAAATTTGCACATGGGTTTTTTTCATCCTGAAAAAATTGTTAGTCAATTTGGGTCAACGACTATGACTATGAACCGGTTATTTGTGGGGCTATGTCAAATTTCAAAGATGACATGGGGCTGTGTCAAAATTGTTAGAGAGTTCTCTTTCCTTAACTTGTGAATGTGTTCTTATGAGTAGAATCTCTAACCTGCACGTGCCACCACTTAGTTAGTCGATCAAGACCCCTTTGGTTGGTTCTTGCCGGACAAAAGATAGTTTGCATTATGATGGATTCGGACCCACACGTTATGTTATGTACCGTTTTAACAACCAGAAAAGAATGGATGTTATTTTTATTGTAATGACAATTTTGTTTTGAAAATAATGGCCGTTATAACTTAATAACGACCGTTATTTTGCGAAAAATTTGTTAAAAAAAGCATGTTATTTCCACTATTTTTCTGTTATAAATTTTGTTGAAAATTTGAATTTTAACCATGTTTTTTCATTTTTTGTATTATTTTCCCATTTTTTGTGTGAAAAGTACTACAAAGTCCGTAGTGTAGGCACGACTCGACCATTTAAGCCGTAGGAAAATTTTCGGTATTAATTGATATTGCTTTATCAAATGATTGACCAATAAATCTTCTGTGGTTACTTTTACTGTTAAATCTGTTCAAAATTAGAATGAAAAGATGACAATACCCTTATCCTTGACTGACAATGGTTCAATTCCTTGTTTTCGATGCTTGAAGACTTAATCCCTTTGAAATACTTTTAACATCCATTTCATCATTGTTACTGGTTCAACCACTTCACTGAAAATGGTGTTTCAACTGGTTTGAGTTCAATACTTAAACTTGAAATTAAATATCGATTTAACAAAAAGGGTAGAGGAATAGAGAAGGTATTGAGAGTGAAACAGAGCTTCAAACATGCCTTAAAAAATAGAAACGATCAGAGAGATGAAGCTTTGCTTGTAGGTTTTAAGGTTTAGTACTCAGATTGAAAACAAAATATCAACTTCATGAAAATAGTACTGGTTCAGCCAAGTTAAGAGGTTTGTTTGAAAAAAAAAAATCGCTTCGTCATTATTACAGGGGTTCTTCGTTGAAATGTATTTTCCCATCATTTATTTATTATAGTCTAATTGTGTTAGTGGTTTAACTAATTTGAGCTCAATACTCAAACTGAAAAAAGAGATAGACATCATGAAAATGGTAATGGTTCAACTAGTTTGGTGAAAATGGTACTGGTTCAACCAAGTTGAATAGTTCTTTTGAAAAAAAAATTGTTCTTTTCACCATTGTTACAGGGGTTTTTATTCTTCGTTGAGATGTATTGTCTCATCATCTCTTCATTATAGTGTAACTATGTTATTGCTTCAACTAAGTTGATCTCAATACTCAAATTGAAAACAGAGACAGACACCATGAAAAGGCTACTAGTTCAAATAAGTTGAGTGGTTTCTTTGAAATAATTTTTTCGTTTCACCATTGTTACAAAGGTCCATATCTTTGTTGAGATATATTTTTTTATCATCTCTTTACCATTGTCTCAAAGTATTATTAATTCAATCAAGTTGAGTTCAATATTCAAACTAGAAACTATCGACTTTATGAAAATGGTATTGGTTCAACCAAGTTAAGTGATTATTTTTAAAAAATTTGTTCATTTTGCCATTGTTACAGGGGTTCCCCTCTTCGTTGAAATGCATGTTCCCATCATCTCTTCATTATAGTCTAACTGTGTTAATGGTTCAAATAAGTTGAGCTCAATACTCAAATTGAAAACAGAGACATATATTATGAAAATGGTACTTGTTCAACCAGTTTGGTGAAATGGTACTGATTCAACCAGTTTCTTGAATATTTTTACTAAAACTTAAGAGAAAATTCTTGCTTAATGAAAATAAAATTGGTAACCTTCGTCTTCACATTCTTCTTTCTTAATCGAACTTTGAAACTGGAGTTGCCTTCTTTATTCGTCTTCAATGTTGCATAAACAAGCTGCAAAGAGCGGTAAAGAATAATCGAGATGCTACAAAATAAATGACTGGAAGAAAATCTTTCAAATTATCATCACCATCATCTTTCTTCACATTGAATGTAGAATAGACGAGTTGTAGAGAGTTGTAGATGAAAGAAATAGATAGAAAGAACTGTAAATGAATGAAATTGAGGAAAGAACGGTAGAAAAAAAGAAGGAAAGAACTGAATTAAACTTTGTTGTAGTTGACTGACGGTACCGTGCGTCAGTCAAACCTCAAATCAAACAGAGGCGGCTATCAATTCAAATTGACATTAGCTGGAGGATAGTGTGGGCATTTCAAAGAAAATTGGATAGTAACCTTAAAAAAGGCCTTAATGGGTAGACGATTTAACCAGAGTGTCCATATTTTTGTAGAAGAGACTTAATTGTCTGTATTTTTGTAAATATAGACTTAAAATTAATTTTTCCTTTCTTTTTTTCTATTTTTGTCTCTGCGTTATTACGGCCACTTTTAAATCTTGCTTAAAGTAAGCAAACATTGTCACTTTTAAACCTTGCTTAAAAGTATGCAAACATTATCTGCACTATTAGATGTCCATTGAAAAACATGTTATTTCAATGTTTTCAAAAAATATATTTTATAAATTAAAAACACACTTTTCAAGGAGCATTCAACGGTGGATACAATATTTGCATTTCAACGAGCATTCAACCGTTGGGTGGAGACAATATTTGCATACTGGTAAGTCTGGAACAAACGTATGCAAGACTAGATTTCTCCGTTCTCCCCTTTCTTCGAGGAGGTGTCCATAGTTCCTGAGTCCAATTGTTTCAAGACTAGTTGTCCAAAACATGCCACGTGTCATAATGATACATGCTTTTAGAGATTTTTTCAAAATCTCAGCTCTCATTCGTTTTTTATTTTTTTCGTTCTTCACTCGCCCTGTCTCTCCCTCTTGGCTTTGCATTCACCACCCCTTCTCTCCTCTCTCTGCAAAACCATGGAAGTCGAAAAGTAGGAGACAAATTTATCTAATACGAAAGGATTCGTGAAGATCCAAAGAGAAATAACGAAAGATCGAAACAGGAGAGGTATTTCCATTCGAAAATCATAATTGGGGGTTTTCTTTCTCTGAATTGATTTGATTTTGCTGTGTTTTTTATTTTTATTTATCAGAACTAACTGTTGATCATTCATCTCTCATTCTCTATATCTACTTGTATCTCTATTCAAATTTTCTCCTAATTTGATTATGGTTTGATCATAATTTGTAAAGTTCGTGTTAATTTATGTTTTTTCTTGAATACAGAAACACAAATTGAATTCCTGTTTGGATCGCCATTTTTTTTCGACAAAAAATATATTTCTTGTTCAAATAGCTCAAAAAATATCTTTTTTGGCGAAAAAATGGTAATCCAGACAGGCCATAAAACTCAATAACGTGAATTAAAAAAGAAAAAAAATAAACAGATCACAAATTGGAACAATACTTATACGTTATGATGTGTGTTTTGCTGGAGTGACACGAAAACTCGATGGTTAGGATTGTCCTCCTGGGTTGAATTCTGGATTATTAGAAAAATCTCCTAGGTGGGTCGATCCCCATCATTAGATGATGGGATTCGTGCCACTGTGTATGTTGAGGCAAGGAGGAGTGATAAGATGTGCACTTATCGAAGGATCGAATGATCACCATGTCCCGTCCTCCCATCCCGCTGCAAGACAAGCACATTAGTAGTTATTTCATTCATAAAGATTGCAGTGGAATTTGTTGCTAAGAAAGCAGCTACATTAAAGGAATCCAAATGGCATGAACATGATGTTGAGCATGTTGTACAGAAAAGATCATTTTAGGTGATCAAACTGAAGATGGATTTGATTGGTAAGCTCAAACATAATTATAGGAAATTTTCAAATTTGTTTAGAGAGTAAGAGTATTGAAGACCAACTCATGTTGCTTGTAAGAACAAATAATAAACTGGGAATTCATGACATGTTGGGAAGGAAATCAAGTCCATATGCGTTTTACTTGTCACGTTCTAGACTAGTAGGAAGGATAGTTAGTAATTGGTGTACAGAAAAAAAATACGGTATGGGAAAAGTTCGAGTATGATTTAGGATTGTCATTCAAAAATTTGGCCAAAAAATAAAAACTGAAAAACTAAAAAAAAGTTGGCAAAATCATAAATGAATAATTTGGGAATAGTTCGGCTATATAGGATGGCTGGTTTGTACTTTTCTTTTGCTTCATTCTGTTTGCAAATTATTCGCGAGTAGTTTGGTGAATAACCAATATATTGCTTACATAGGAGGCGTGTGAAATTAAAGATACATCCAAGTAATGTGATCCGACATGTTACATAGATAAGGAAAATGTCTTTTTTTTTTATTATAAGAATAGATGAAGAAATTGTCAATCACCTATATGATAAATTTGATAAACCTGTAAGATTAGACCAAATGCTTAAATCCACTTATTATTTCTCTTAATCAAACAAAACCCATGTGCATCTTGAATAACCTTGGTATGGGTTTCCTTGCCCCAAGTTCATGATTGTGCCATTCAAAAATGTATTTGCAAACATTTAAATTCCCTCAGTTTCTGTGAATCTTGTGGAGTTTTAGATAAATACAATCCCAGTCAAGTAACATGTTGGCAGATCTAGGAGTCAGGTGTCATGGTCGTGCCGGCTTGACTGAGTCCCTGACTGTGCGGCAACTTGCAATGCCTTCATCCCGTACCGAGGCCAGGCTATCTCCCATGCCACCATGCATGCTAACCGAGTACTGAAGGCATCAAGGCATACAATATTCTCCTCGGGACTTAACCCGAGCCATTCAAGGCAACAGGTTGTTGCATAGCTCCTGGGTACTAAGTCGTGTACCAGGACTAGTTGCCAACTCATGAACCCACTGGTGCATTGTGTTGCCCCAAGTAGTGCCTTGCATGCGCCACAAAATCCCACATGAGCCAACCAGGAGCACCTAGGGTAGCTCACTTCGTCCACCCGACCAAGGCACTAACACATAGCGTGCTGAACAACAAACATCACTAGTAGCCTCCTAGCCATGGGACTCTCGCATTGTTGCTCCGCCAGATCCAAGCAATGTCCCTTGACGTATCCTAGGCCAAGGGAGACTCAAGACACCCTCTCCAGGATGCTTGAGCCCATCCCCAAGTCACCTTTGGGATACCCTCACAATGGCACCACACTTGCCATGTGGGAGTTGTAGGGTCCCTTAAAGACTACACTAAACCTTGGGTGGCTTTTCCCAAGGGAACATCAAACTTGAGGCCAATCATACTGGCCCCTTGTTTCCATCACCGACCTCCAATCGATGCACTGTCTGCTCCATTAGACTCCTTGTCCCAAGAGCTTTCTTAAAAGGTATAACTTTCCTGGGATAAAGTCACTCCAGGTGGGTCTGGCTCTAGAGTGACCTTTGCTTTGGTTAGGCTTCGTCCCAAACAACTGCAAAATACGAAAAGGAGCAACCTGACTATCCACTCCCCAAGTCGACCCATGCACTCCCTGGCCATGACACATGCCATGCCTGGTTACTTCCTGTACTAAGGCACGTGGCCACGGTCACAGCTGTGACACGCCCTTGATGTCATGATTTTAAGTTGATAGTGCATGGTTACCATATTATCATGTCTGGAGGGAATATTTTGGTAAGCAGATTTGACAGTAAATATCTGAGTAAGAATCTTGTGTTCTGTGATTTACCTTATTTCTTATGCACATGGAAGATCATTAGATCTCCAACTGAATTACTTGTTTCATGGTCTGTACTTTCAACCTAATACTTATGGTTCCTTACTTGCACATGCGAAGATCGGCTGCCATTTCTAGTAATCTTTGTACAGATTAGAGGCTCTAGAGTGAGATGGTGAAGCTGACAATGATAGCACGTGTGACTGATGGCCTTCTATTGGTAGAAGGACTGGATGATGGCCGTGACCTGAGAGATGCCGAATTCTACAAGCAGCAGGCCAAGGCTTTGTTCAAGAACCTGTCAAAAAGCCAGAGTGACCCTTCGAGAATGTCGATTGAAACTGGTCCTTATGTTTTCCAGTATCCTTTCACATGTGCTATTTAATGCTTCCAAACGATCACTTTCTTAATGTTCCCTTTTGCATTTATTGATCTGCGAGACATCTTTGTTGTCATCCTTCCTATATTGGTCTTATTCTGTTCATACGGCTAAAGAGAGCATTTTAAAATGGAAGTCCAGCAGCAATATAAAAAGCATGTTGTCTGTATATAACTTCCGTTCGCACAGTTTCTCACACAAAATGATACTGAAATAATTGAAAGATTGTGCAATTATTTAGTATATTTGTGGAGTTTATTCTTTCAAGTTACCACAGTCGCAGTTACATTGATTTTTCCCTCACATTTATAAAATGTGCAAAGGGTGACAGCTGTAATTTGGAGTTATGCCACTTCTTCTTAGAAAAGATCGTTTAAGCCCTTGGATCACAAAAAAGACCACAAGCTTGATGGAATCTAATGAGTACATAAGTATGTATGGTACTTTTCGTACCTGTCTGCCTCACCCAAGGTTTTAAATTTCGGCCCGAAATTTCGGTTTCATTGAGTACCGAAATATAGCTTTCTAAAGCGAAATCCACCGAAATTTGGAAATTTCGGTTGTGGACCTCATCATAATGGTTACCGAAACCGAAATTTAAAACCTTGGCCTCACCAGAACATAGAGTTGAAATGAGACAACTTATATTTGGTAAAAACAGGTTCGGAATTATGTGGACTAGTTTTATGCCTACATAGCTTGCTATGCTGGATAGATCACTGATTATTTCGTGTTCCCTACTCTTCTTATAGCAGCTTCGTTGGTATTTTTTTACTTTTATTCGGACAAATAATGGTTTTATGTTAGTTTTTCCTAGTTGAGTCGGTACTATTCAAATTTCATTGTTACCTTGATTCAGTGGCACAGCTATATTATTGAAGGTCATGTGTGTTACTTAACAATGTGTGATCGTTCTTATCCAAAGAAACTTGCTTTTCAATACCTAGAAGATCTCAAAAACGAATTTGAAAGAGTCAATGGGAATCAAATTGAAATCGCTGCCAGGCCCTATGCCTTTATTAAATTTGGTATGTCTTCTATGTGTATTTACTTGTAGCTTGATATTCCCTCAATATTGGTTTTCTTGCTCCTTATTATGCTGGATTTGTTGTTTTTTGACTTTTTCTGCTTTTGTCTGAAAGATACATTCATACAGAAGACCAAGAAACTGTACTTAGATAGCAATACACAGCGGAACCTAGCAAAGTTGAATGACGAACTTTATGAAGTCACCAAATAATGACTCGTAATGTGCAAGAAGTTCTTGGTGTCGGTGAAAAATTGGATCGTAAGTCACCTCGATCTTCCTTATTTGCATGGGCTCATTATTTCATGTGATTTGTTCATTCCGTGCAGAATGTTTCTGTTAGTATTATTTCTTTTTTGAAGTAATAAAAAAATCGAACAATTTCAGTTCCTCTCCCACTCTATTTTGAACTCTATGCAACATATTATACTATTATGTGGAAATATTAAAGTGTATGATTATGTCCTTGACGAACTTCGTTTCCTTTCTATTATACCCTGGTCTGAAATAAAATACTCAATTATTTAGTGCCTAGCAGTTCACAGTTGAACTGCAAATCATTGATCGAAAATAAAGGTCATTTGCTCAAATTGTTAAATATAAGAGTCACAAGTTTTGTATGCTGATTCATGACTAAGTTTATGTTAATTGGTGACTTCTTAAGATGGAGTTATGAATTTGATATGACGGTGTGAACATTGAGAATTGATGGCAAATAGGACAAGGTGTATGAGGCTCACTCAAGGCGAAGCGTAAGCAAAAGCTTCAAGGTGTGCCCCACCCAAAAGTCGTAATCCTAGTGAAGGGCACTCCTCCAACTGTGAGGTGTATGCCTCATGTGCTGATGCACACACCTCACTCATATATCTGTTTTAATTATATAATAATTATAATTTTTATAATATCCTACTAGTTTTCTATACCTCAAGGCATATGCGTCATGCTTCTCAAGGTCCTGATGCCTCACCTCACGCCTCTGCCTTTTTAAGCATTGGAACAGGCTATATTCCTAGAGAGTATTCAGTTAACGATTTGGAGCACGTGAAGCCTATGAGATAGCATCTTGTTTATAGTCTTTGGACTATAATAATATGGCATCAATACCAATTTAAGATGTGATTGAGCTACTTTCTCATGTTATTGTCTTTCAGATGGTTTCGTACAGATTTATACTAGACTTCCTGCAGCCCTGCAGAAGAAATAGATTGTACTTTTTTATGCTTTCCGTCCACCTTGGAAGCCTATTTGGTTCCATTGATTCTACCTTTGGAAAATGTTTCGTGGCTTATTGAATTCCTATAAATTTTGAGATCTCTAGTGCCTTAATTTCTTTCTGTCATCGAGTATTTGGTCTACATATACTTCTATCCTGGATCCAATGATAATGGCTCTCTTGGTCTTCGATTTTGTAGAGGTGAGTCAAAAGTCAAGCCGATTGACCTCCGAATCTCGCATCTATGCTGATAAGGCGAGAGATCTAAATCAACAGGTCAGCTTTATATGATGTTACATGTGCTTTAATGTGGAAAGCTTTAGATTTGTTTGAACAAACCTTTTTGGTAACTTTATTATTGGTGATTTGACTTCTCAAAAACAAATTATTGGTGATTTGGCTCAGGGCTGTGGTTTTTTTTTAGTCGTACTAATGTGATATAGAAATTGTTGATTCTTTTGTCAAAGACGGTCTAGATAGCCCCCCCCCATACCTTAGTTATGCTATGTCAATTCTCTGTAATCTGTATAGATAATAGGACTGATTTTAAGTAGTAGTTGGGGAAGTTTATTTTATCAAGTTGTCACTGGTCGGATTTCTACAAACTTTATTAGAAGTAGGAAGAGGTTATTGTTTTTTCAATTCCTAGTGTGTTAGGAATAGAAATAAAGGTCTATATAAAGGTGGGGATTAACAGTGACGCTTGACTAGTGTTTTTGTTTGAGAGTTTTGGTTTAAAAAGGGTTTATTTAGTAGAAGAGATATTTACTGTTTACTCCCGTTGTTCAGTCGTAAAAGTTTTCTATTGATCCATTCTTCACAATTGCAAGTATTCTTTGTTGTTTTTGAAAAGCAACAGCTATTCTATACGTTTTACAGTGATTATTGAGTGTGATTGTGGAAGTACAAGTACTGTGCAAATACTGTCCGACACTTGTAACTTTTGATTAAGATTTGGTCCTGTCCTACATCAATTTTTTGCTATTAGAGCTGAAGTTTGGAAGTCAAGAGCTATTTCAGATATGGAGGGAATTGAATTCGGGATGGTGTTCAAGATATCAGGAAGAATGACTTTATCATGATTGATAATGACATCAATGACAACTCTATTTCCGAAAAGGCGGTGAAGAAATTGATTGAATTGTATTCTTTTGTGAAAACCCTAGTTGGAAGCACAGAGCCATGTACAACCCATAGAACATGATTATGTTTTTTCGTAAGGATGTGTGGAACTTTATACCATTAGGGAAGTTTCTAGTTAATACTTCTATTGTCGAACAAGCAATGAAAGATGCAACAGAAGGCTTTGAGGGCGTAGAGCAAGAATTAGTTGAACAACCTAAATCCGGAGACGTAAATAAGTTGCCTAGCCTAAAAAATGTCGACATCGCTTCAGTGAAGTTAGTAAAGCCATTTGTGATTAAATACAATAAAAAGATGAGCTTGAGACAACAAGAAGTTGCTATGGAGAAATTTGAGGACTATTTTTCAATATTGCCCAAGCAAAGGATTGTGTGTGGAAGTAAGGAATGAGACAAAAGTGAATGAAAGATGGTCCTGATATTCTGAACACCTGTTCCCTGGAAGCAAAGAAATTTGTATAATTGTATGCTTATTGTGGCTATAGAGGTCGGTCAGTTGTATGTAGTGAAAGATGAAACTTCCAGGATTTAATGGCAAATTCTTTGGAACCCATGGGTGTTTGATCTAGGTGCAGTGACGACATGGTGCACCAAGTTGTGTTACACCTTAGTTACGCCTAAGGAAATAAATTTCACGAAATTATCGAAATCTTTCGCGAAAGATTTTCATTTTCTAGGTTACCGACAAGAAAGAATATTTACGTCGAAATAATGTTAAATTTCCCAAAATATTTCCATTCATGTCGAAATATTTCGCGTGAACAGTAAATTTTGATCAATTGACAGTGTAAATATGTATTATTTCGCTTGAAATGTTTCGACATGTATGAAAATATTTCAATCGTAGATAGGAAACATCTCATTTGAGTTCAAAACCATTATAAATCTCATATTTGATCCGTTCAACCCCTTTCCATACATTTTGTTTATACAAAAGATCAATCCATTGTAGATTTTTTGGTTCGTGGATTGATCGTGAGGGAGAATCAAATCCCATTTGGGAGTTTTTTCAAATTCAAAATATACATAAGGATAAAATTTCTTGCTACAAATAAATAGGTTAGGTGTAAATTCATTAAATTTATGAATCTATGATATATTTACACTAGATTTGTGTACGGATTGAAGATCTTTTAGGGTGAAAATTTGGAATTTGGGAAAAACCCCAATTGCATTGGTTTTTACCCTAAACACCCATGATTGTGCATAAATTGATTATATGTTGCATAACTTAGCCCGTTATACAAGTTGGTTGGGTTAAAAAAAATTCAAAAAAAATTAACCCTAATTTTTTTTTTCAAATAAAAAATTAAATAAATGTTATAAGTTAATAGTAAATAGGTTTTCTAAAATTACATATAATGTTAAGAAATCAATGCAAGTGAATAAGGATTTGTTAATATATTACTTTATGACTTTTTTATAATTAGTAATTAAATAATAGTTATATAATTAAATTAAACCTTGACTAATTAAAGATACTTGCCGCGACATATTATAGACCATTATGGTCATTCATTTCCACACTACATATGGTTGTATATTATGGTTTGAAAGCTTATGAGTGTGTTTTTATGCTTGTTTCATTATTTCCTAAACTTTCCACAAACATTTCCACAATATTTCTATCTATCATTTCCGCATTATTTCTATCATTTCCACGAAAAATGTATTATTTCCACACTGGTCGAAATATTTTCACAAAATATTTTCATTTTTAGACTGGTCGAAATAAACCTCGAAACCACGAAAAATGTATTATTTCCACACTGGTCGAAATATTTTCACAAAATATTTTCATTTTTAGACTGGTCGAAATAAACCTCGAAACCGAAATTTATTTCCTTGGTTACGCCATTGAGAATTGTTTTGTCATCATCCTTTATTTAGCTTTAGGGGCTGTTAATTTTAAAAGGTTGTTAGGGAGTTTATTTAGGTGTTTCTTCAAGTTTCTGTTTTCTTCTGTTTAGGGTTTCTCCCCTTTGCTCTTTTAATATAATCATTTTAACTACCAATCAAAAAAATTATTACCAATCAAAAAAATATAATCATTTTAACTTATAAAATTCTTTTTTATTTTAGTCTAAAGTTTAGGAAGTTTTCACACTCCCTGCTTTCTATTATTTCATTGAGTTGTTATTGAAGCAAGATTAGGGAAAAGTTATATTAGCAGTAGGAAGTTGTTATTGTGTTTTGGCAATTCCTAGTATGTTTAGGATTAGAAGTAAAGATCTATTTAAAAGGGGGGATGGACAATGGTGCAAAATTTGTTTTTGTTTGAGAGTTTTGGTTCAATAAAAAATTTATTTAGCAGAAGAAATTTCTATGTTTTGTGCAGCCCTACTTCAAGTTTTCTATTTCTCTTATCTCCACTATGCGAAGTATTCTCTGCTATCTTTCAAGAACGACAACCCTTTTTTTCGTTTTACTTCTATTATTGTGTGATTTTGCAAGAACAAGTACTCCTAGCACAGTTACGACTATCAAGGTTTAAAAGGGGCCGTTATGACAGTACAACGGATTGGGGGTGTTACCGTTCTTTCCGTCATAATGGCAGTTATAATGGATTGTAACGCACAGGACAAAAAAGGGGAAAAAACGGAAAAAAAATTCAAAATTAATTTCAAATTTTCAGTAAAATTTATAATGAAAAATAATGGAAATTAAGGGCGTTTTTTTTAACAAAGTTTTTCATAAAATAAAGGTGGTCCGTTATTTTCAAAAAGATGGCCGTTATAACGAAAATAACGGCCGTATTTTTCTGAAGGTTAAAACGGTATGAAATGCAACGGGGGAGGTCCGTTTCCATTATGACGGCCATTTTTTAAACCATGATGACTATTGGTTCAGTTTTGGGTCTGTCCAACATCATACCTTGTGGTAGCTTTCTTTCGATACATGACCTATAGCATTTGATGTGGTCTGACTTTGTTTTGCCAGATGCTTTCTGAAGAAAAAACCCAAAGCATTGTACATGAGTCCCTATGATCTTGAGGGGATGTACAATCCCATTTACATTCTTTCTCTTCTTACCAAAAGCAGAAGCCATTTCAGAAATGAGTACAGTTTTTTTGTTTTCGCATGGCAGTTGTGGTTCGATATTTCAATTATCAGATCCATCTAAAATCCCTTGAACATCATTTTTGTACCAAAACACACCAATGTTTTTCTTCTTCATTGTGCCTATGTTTTATCTGCATTGAAACCATTTTCTAGTAGCTTCCTCTACTCCAGACACAAATTAGAATACACAGCATTAGCTGAAATGGGCTGCTTTTCTGGTTGGGTGGTTCTGATTGCAGGCTTTGATTCGGAAGTGGGCTCCTGTAGTCGTTGTGATTGGAATTGTCGTCGTCCTCTTTTGGGTCAGAACGAAGATTTGGTGATTCTACCACCACTGCAATTTCAGGTAGTTTCTTGGCAATTTTACATATTCTGTTATTCACAGTGGGTACCGGCATTTCCAGTTTTATTGTCTAGAAGCTTTAAAGTGGGTCCCTCACCCACGGTTACACTTAATCATGTACCCAGATGATGCAAGTTTTTTGTTTGAGCATATCTGGCAAGTAGTCGTGTTCATGGCTGTAACCAGGTGAGACATTTTATAACGAGGGAATTAAACTTCGAAGTACGAAATGGATTTGGGCATTTTAATGGAATTAGTAAAAATAAGAACAAGTAAAACCCAAGTCGATTTCGAGGAGGAAGCTTTGGACGGTGGTGGATGTGCAGCGAGAGGTGGCGATCATGAAGCACCAGACAGCAGGAAGTGGCACTTCTTGGAAAACCACTTCCAACGAACCAAACGGAGTCAGTGTGACACCTGGAGCCAAGATTTTTTTAAGGGGTAAAGGATTAAAATCTGAGGGGTACTAAACTAAAATTATTAGGTACTTTTGGAAATAATTTTTTTTAAAAGAATTTTAAACATGAGAGGGGGACAAGTGCCCCCCTGGCCCCATCTTGGCACTGGCACTGGTGACACCTGGCTCATATTGTTGTCCATCATCAACATTGATGATAAACGTCATCAGCAAAGTTCTAGTCGAAAAATGCTTTTAAGCATTAGGACTTTCTGATGGGAAAGCTTATGACGATTCATTAATGGGAAGCTTAATTATGATGATTCATTAAGCACGACTTATGGAAATTTGTGACTTGGTGGGCCCAATGTATGACGACAATCTGTAAGGAGTTGCATCAGGTTTCCGCGTTGTGGAGGGCGCCCCGATGCTAAAAGGAGTGGGCAATTACGACATCTGGCCTACTAACTCATCAATGGAAAGTTGTACAATATGATGTTGCTTAGTGCATGAGTTGGGGTCTCGAGAGAAATGAATGTGGGGGCACCTCGCAAACACAATAATGTTCTTTTCTAGAAATTTTTGTGAATCATGTGGCAAGTGCCTGCCACTATATCAAGTATACATGTTGGGTTTGCAAATGGGCTCCACTAATTTTTGTGAATCCATGAAACTTATCTTAATCGAAGAGATGGATATAAACATTATTGAATGGAGGAACAAGATTCGTGTAGCTGATCCCATATTGTTGAGAAAAGGCTCATGATGATGATGAATCCAACAGTTAGAATCAATCCTAAAAAGTTATAAATCTATCGCTAGAGATAACTAATCAGGTTGATTTTTGGTTTGTATATCTAAAAAGGGATGGGCTAAACATCCATATGGTTAGTGGGCCCAAAAGAGTGTTACGTAGGTGACCTGATCAACTTGGGGGTCTTCTCTCAACAAGGGGCCTAAGGGACTGCCTTAATGGCCTTAAGAGAAAAGACGGCCCTGATTGCAGCCCATGTGGTACAGTCTTTCAGGCCCACTGAATTGATTCATGAATGATAGTTTCATCCCTTGATGGACTTACACATCCAAAATCAGCTTAATTGGTGATCTCCGGCCGTTCAATCTGAGTGCCCAAAAGAAAAGCTCAAATCCAACAGGTAGTAATCACCTCATGAAAAACGCTTGAATCAAACGGCTAGAGATCATCAATGAGGATGATTTTTGGTCTATAGTCCCACAATGCTGTCTCAGAAAAATCATGTCTGTTGCAGAGGGTTGCTCGCCCTCCCCTTTTCATGACTATGCTCAATCCTTGTTACGTTTTTAACATGGGTTGGGGCAGGCTTAAGCTAAAGGGTCGGGCTCCGTTGACAGCCCTAAAATGACAGGATTCTGTACAGGACACACATATATGCCATATGGCACACTCTTAAGAGGACTCTGACCGTATGGATGTTTGGTCAATCCCTAGGTGGACCTACAAACAAAAATTCAGCCTGATTAGTGATTTCTAGGAGTTGGATCGTTGTACCTCAAATACTGCTATAATTACCACAGTTTGAGATCAATCCATGAAAATAAGTCCAAACCGACGTCTAGAAATCACTAATCAGGCTGAATTTTGGTTTATAGGTCCACGTAGGGGTTGGCCAAACATCCATATGGTCTGGGTCCTCAAGAGCGTGCCACGTGGCATATATTGTGTACTGTACAGAATCCTGTCATTTTAGGGCTGTCAACGGAGCCCGACCCTAAGCTAAAAGGGTACGTCTCGATGAAGGTCGGAGGAAACACTTTCCAACGACCCATTTATTGGCTAGTTATTTCCGGTTTCCCTCACCCAGAATGTTACTAGCTCCATCCCATGTATAGGTGCCAGTTCCACAATGCGCAGCCAGACCAAATTGGTCCGGCTAAGCAGGACCATAGGCGCACCCATGTTTTAACGATTCAGTCTTTGGTGATTGGTCTATGGAATCTCCATATGTGGGACCCGTGGAATGATGCTTCCCAAGCATTAGATTAGACTACGTCGCACGTGTGCTACGCGGGCAGGAGGGATAGCGTGGTATGCCGTCCAAAACTGCCAGCTAATCCGGCTAACAGCGACCCCCCTTTGGCTGTTTTCACTGACTTTGACCCTTCAACGTTCAGAGTCAAACATAGGTTGGATTGGAGCCCGTGTTTGACGGTCCCGGAGGACTTCAAAGTTTGATGGGCTCCTCTAAAATGCCACGTGGATTACTCCTTAGGGCCCACTTACTTATGTATATTTTGTCCACCTCTGATGAAACCACAGATAAAAAATCATGTATTATCAATGTCTGAGGGCCAAAACTGTCCTTGATGTGGACCCTACCTTCATACAACGTCTTTTACTCTTATTTTTTCTATGGTGTTAAGTTAACTATCCATAAAGACCTTTGATCGAGGTAGGGCCCACTTCCATTGCGGGTCGGGTACACACATGTAAATTATTTACTGTGAGACCCATCTGGTACTGGTACTGGGTCTAGTTGAACCGACCACCCAGCAGCAGGTCCGGCTTACTAGTTCTCTTTAACTAATCCATTAATTAATTAGGACCAACACAGTCCGAGTTGACCGCCGTTACCTTAGCATCCGGGATTGTCGGCCGATTGATTAAAGACATTCGGCATCCGATGGCTGACACGTGTTTATGTTGACTGAGCTAATTAAATGTTGACGGGGTTTTTTTTTTTTTTTTTAATTCATGTCGTGTAGACACGTATCCTTGTCATGACTTCCATGAACGTTTGTCGTCCTCTCTTCTCTTTTTTCTGTTTGTCCCTTCTTTCTAGGGTCCATTCGGCACTTGGTGTTCACTATTCAAACAAGGGTCCGTTCGGCACTTAATGGAGATCAAATAATCTCTGATGTCCTACTAGATGACTCGGGAGAAAAATCGTTTTCACATGATCGAGTTGACTCGTCATCCGAACCAACCAGTTGAATCGGTGAACCGATCCCAAAAACGATCTGAATCATGGTTCGAGATCTCGGGATCGGTGGGCTCTGATCCCAACTCGGATCGGTCCGATCCAGAACATGATCTGCTCATCTCACCCGATCTAAAGTAAGTCTTCTTTAGGAAACAGTGATCTCGGGGCGAGACTGATCCATTTCTGGATCGGACAGTGGGCTCTGATTCCAATCCGGATCTCCTGAGACTTTGAAGTTTGAACCATGATATGAATGGACCCCAGAAATTTGAATCCGAAATATATTTCTAAGTGAACCATAGATGCCCCTTTTGGCAATTTTATTGATCGAGTTTTCCTCTGAGTCGCTGAGTTTCTCGCCGCATCGTTGAGTCGACTCGATCTTGTAATCCACACGCTTATCCGCACTCGCTGAATTCATGGCCAACATGAACAAATCTATATTAGGGTTCTTGTATAGATTGGTGCTGTGCAACTTAAACTTCATTACCAAACACCACCTCAGGGATTCTCAGGCCTTACCCTAATTAAAAGTCAACCCTTAACGTATATTTAACGTTGACATTTCAAAATGTGCAAAGAAACACAACTCCTTGTATTCCTTTGCCGTGAAAGAGGATGTCCAAGGCACCTGCTGAGACTCAGCAGGGTCACATTGGACTTAGTCTAATGCTATATATTTAAGTTGACTTAGTCATTGGCAATAGTGACCCGACTGATTCATCAACGGTGGGTCACCACTGTGACATCACACCCTGAAATATGCCAATCGGATGACAGTAACAGCCCTCGTAATATCAAAAAATTTAAAGTCTTAACCAATGCTTTAAAAGACATCGTTATAACATAACAATGGCCTCTTAACGTTACCGTTATGACCATTATAATGGCCGTTACGACAGGTCACATATGGAGTCAAAATATGGTCATCAGAATACTATTTATTATTATTATTAAAAAATGATTTTATTTAATTTTATATCTGCCGTCGTTTATGTTATAAGAGCGATTATAACATTGAGCCCGTTTTTTCGATTTAGGCATTATTTTTCAAAATAATGTTGAAATTTGACCTTTCACGACCAACAAAAATAGAGAGAACATAAAAGATCAATTATACAGATACAATAGATTTACGTGCTTCGGCAACGTGCTTACGTCCATGGGTGAGAAGAGTTCTTACACTATCTCTAAAGAATTATCCAGATTAATAATCAAGTGTTTAGTTCGGCAGGCCATAAACTCGGGCCATGTTTACATTCGTATGCCGCCGCACCACTATATAATTTTTCCAGAGTGTTGAAAAATTCTTCTAAGACTTGAAAGTGTAAAAATAATTAATATTTACTTTTTTGAACATAGAAAAGAGGAAACTTGAGGTGGTGGAGGTGGTTAAGACTTAAAGATTATCATCCACTAATAAAACAAAATAGAATAATCTGCTTCTATCCCTTTAAGTGGAAGATAGTACTTAAGTGATGATTTCATGTAACTTAAGCAAATAAGTTCTTATTTTAATGTACAAACAAAATAGAATAATCTCCTTCTATCCCTTTATGTAGAAGATAACTACTAGTGATGATTTCCTGAAACTTAAGCAAGTAAGTTCTTATCTATGTACAAAATTACAAAAATGCCCAAAGAACAAAGATCTCTTATGTCATCTCACAACATCTAAATATGATTTCCAAATTATGATTTTTTTTCTGCCTTTTTATTGGAATTTTATCAATTTTTTTGCTAAAACTTCATAAAATAAACATACATATTTCCTTATACGCCGAATGTCGCTACTGGAATTTTTTCAAAATTTTCTAAAAAATCAAGAAATAAACATACAGATTCATGTTAGCTAATCAAGTACTCGCACAAAAAGTGTAGACGTCGATATACTAATTGTCGGAAAAGATTTGATCAGTATATAATTACCGTATTGGTTCCTGCTAACGAACACATGGCATGGTGTAGCATCTTAAAAATAAAATAAAAATATTAATATTGACACAGAGAGAAAACAAAGATATCAAATATTATTTAATTAATGTCTTAAAATATTTGAAATTATTTATATAAATTAATAATTAAGTGAATTAGATTAATAATTTAATGATTTGAAGGATTAACTAATGAACCTCTCAGTTTCCGTGTCTTTCTTGATGAACTCCGAAGAAAATTAAAATCACCCCACAAGACTTGCTTTTGCTTAGAGAGCTGACTTTTTGGGAGAACCAGTAAAGACTTGGAAATATATAAATAAAGTTAAAAAATGTCCGGAAGATGAAGACCAAAAGCCAGGCCTGGAAAAAAAAAAGTAAGAAAACATGGAAAGTTGGAGTGTCAAATTTGAAATCAACCCGCTTCAATTCTTCAATTTCACGGCACCAAATCCTACAAACATGAAAACCCATCTCTCAAATCCTTTCCTCTCCAATACCCAGCTCCCAATTTTTTTGATTACTGTCAAATTCAGATTTCCTGTATCCATATCCTCTGTTTTTCAGGGTATTATTGTGTAAAGTTATATGACTTGGTTCTTAGATTTATAGTCCGTTTATCAGAATTTCTCATCTTCTTTTGGTTTTTATCAATCGATTCGGTTTCAGTTTCATCGCCGTTGAATCAACTCTTCTTGATGTAGTTTCCAATTCGATTCCCGCTCTCTTTCTTTGATTTTTTTTTCTTAATTTCCGATCCTCTTTTAATTCCCAGTTTTTTTTTTTTTTTTTTACATTTTTATTCAACTTTCAGGATTTCTCTCTCTTATACTGCTATACAAGCAATTTCTCTCTTATTATCAGTATTTTTGTTTCTCAGACAATCCCATGAATCACATCTCTGTTTTCTCTTCAAAATTCTGTTTTTGAGATCACCATACTCATATTTGATTTAATTTCCTCCAAAATTTCAATTGGATCAGTCAAATTTGTTATACAAAACATGGGAATCCAGAGTGACAGGGTGAGATTCAATGTTGGAGGTAAGATCTTTGAGACAACAGCGACCACTCTCGCCAACGCAGGTCGGAATTCGGTGTTTGGAGCCATGTTTGATGAAAACTGGAACCTGCAATCCAGTGAGACCAAGGAGAACTTCATTGATCGCAACCCGGCGTGCTTCTCCGTCCTTCTTGATCTCCTCCGAACAGGGGAGCTCCACATCCCTGCCAAAATACCTGAAAAGCTACTCTACCGGGAGGCCCTTTACTATGGCCTGGTTGACCATGTCCGAACTGCCAAGCAGGGCCAATTCGATGGAAACAGGCTCAGGTTGGCTGGGTCAATAACGGGTCAAGCCCCAGGTGATGGCACAGCAATCCGGGCTGGCCCGGATGGTGGCTGCTGTGTTGCCCATGGTAGCATGGTGCACGTCTATGACTGGATGCTTGAAGAACATCCACCAATTAATCTTGATTATCAGAGAATTAATGACGTTGGGTGGATTGATTCGGAGAACGTAGTGATCACCGCCTGTGAGAGATTAGGCCGGGGAGACGGCGGGATGGGTCTCTTCAGCTCATCCACTGGTGATCTCAGGTATAAGTTCCAGGTAAGCCATGAGAATCAGCTTAAGAGCTTCACTGCTGGGGCTTTGAGTTTTAGTTCAGATTACAGGATATATGCTAGTTGTAAGGGTAGAAGCAATGAGTATGGAGTTGGAGTTTGGGACCAAGTCACAGGGAAACAGATAGATTTCTTTTATGAGCCATTGGGTTGGTCCCTTGGTGATGCTGACAAGCTTCAATGGCTCCATGGTAGAAACTGTTTGTTAGTTGCAACCTTGTTTCCTAGGAAAGACAACTGTTACATTAGCCTGTTGGATTTTAGACAGAAGAGAATGGTTTGGTCCTGGTCAGACATCGGCGCTCCAATTAACAACGATGAGAAGCGCGTCCGTGATGCAATAGCAATGGAGGAGACTAATTCCATCTGTGTAGTGAACGAGTACGAAGACTTGGGTTTCATGGATTTAAGGAGCAGAGCTGGGAGCCTAAGATGGAGCTCGAGGAGTCGCCTGCTGAAGGGAATTATGCCTGAAGAACCATGTTATCCGAAGCTCGCATTGCATGAAGGTCAGCTCTTTTCGTCTATGAATGATAGCATCTCAGTGTTTTGTGGACCTGATTGGGTGTTGACATCCAGGCTTCGAAGGAGTAATGGGGGTTCAATCTGCGATTTCTCAATCGGAGGCGATCGGCTTTTTGCTCTTCACAGTGAGGAGAATGTGTTCGACATTTGGGAGACTCCTCCTCACCCACTTATATGATTCAGTAATGAGAGTTCTTTTGTTTCCCTATAGGGTATTTTCTCATGGATTGTAGGAAAGGTGCTAGTTCAGATAGAGCTGATTGGTTCAGAAATACCTGATCAAAAGTAATTTAGAGTTGAGTTTGTATAAGGATTGTTCATACTGTTACTGAGAAATGAATGAAAATTGATTGCTTAATGCTGTTATCTCTATTTTTGTTTTTGGGTCTCCTTGCATATGAGTTAAGAGGGGTACATAAGGCTTCCATTTTGGACTGATCAAGGAAGGTTCTAAGATGTTTCTGTTTTGGACAGACCCTCCTTTCCTTTTTCTTTTTCAAAGTTGGGGATACTTGGATCCCCTCTCTATAGATAAGATTCCATAACAGCTTTGCTGCACAAAAGATTATTTCAAGAAAATGCTTTTTCCATGTGAAACTGTAAAGTAGTTAATTTGAATAAAAGTTAGGAGAGAGATTGAGAGGAGGGAGGGGGCTGGTCTGCTAATCTTAGTTTCAGGCAAATTTGCTTTCTCAGTCTGAACATGAGGACATGTAATTTGAATGTTAACTAACTTTTCTGGTGGGCCTAACCCGTTCCCTAACATACCCACATCAATTAAACCAGATTACTCTGTTTACATGAGCAAAAAAGTCCAAGCATACCTTTAGTTGTGGGTTTCTTTCTGTTCACATTCAGGATTGGGAAATGTTAGTATCTACCTTAGGACTACACTGTAGCACCTTGTTCCATGTGTTTAAACCATTAATGATCTTTAAAATTTGTGATGTTTGTCGGGATTCGAACTGCACAAATTTCGAAGAAAATCTATGGCTTGTACATATAGGATGACGTGCTATAGTGTTGTCCTAAGGATGATACTAACACTGCCCTATCAAAATACTAATTCGAATTTCTCAAAAAATTAATTTCAAAATTGTTGATTAATTGAATTTCTGATTCAATTAGGCCACATCTCAGCCGCATATACAAAAAAAAGAGAACTAGTTTGTGACACATTGAGTTGGTGTTGGAACATGAATCCTATCTCTGCCTGTGTAGAGTTTTTTACACTGCATTGCCGGTCCCAAACCTGGATAAAGGAGGGTTCTATCAGGTTGACATCTGGCGTAAAGTTTATGTCGAATCTCTACACATGAATCAGAATTCATACACTTTAGCCTTGTCTATTGATTGACTAAAATATGGATCTCTTCTTCTAGCTTGTTTATGTAAGCTGATACTGAACCGCACCAGCATCAGTGTTTATGGAAGTTGGAATTAAACTTTGTGATTGATGGAGAAACCAACAATCACAACCTAGGGAAAAATGATCACAGAAGAAAACATATGAAAATACATGAATTGTACCAGATTGTTTGTTATATTTCCTAAATCCTAAGGACATGATCTAATTAGTGAAGCACTAATTTCATACTTTTTTTTTTTTCTCTGTAATTATTGAAAATTGATAACTATAACTAGTCTACGTTAGGTTCATTAATGTTGCTACCACAACTCATCAACAGTAACCGATACGTGCACGAAGTTAGGGCTGACGTGGACATCCGTTACCATTCTTGTGCAAGGTTATTACCATTCTCATGAAAGGTTACCATTCTCGTGCAAGGAAGGTTTCTATTCTCAGCCATTATCATTCTTATGGAAGGAAGGATTTTGAATTAGGAGGAACTATAAAGACAATCCATTACCATACGTGGAATGGTGGAGTCATTAGGGTAGTTAATTAGTTGCTTAAATTAGTAAAATTAGAATTATCTTGTAAGCTTTTATAAGGCAATTGTAGGATAAGACTTGGACATCGAAAATTTGAATGAACAAGGTATTTTGGAAGATTTGCCCCTAGATGTGGGAGTTTGCTTAAGTCTCTTGTCTTCTTTTTCTTGGCCATTCATATCAAATGGTATCAGAGCAACCATCATGCCATGTTGGCAGTTGATCATGGCGAAAGGGACTAGATCAAAGAAGCTAAGCACATGGACAGCATGATCAAATACCTGAGAGAAAGCTTAGACAAGTAAGATGCCTCTTTGAAGGAATTATTGCACCTCGTAGTGGCAATGAACCTCAAATACGACTAGCTCACTAGCGGATTGAGTAATGATGATGCGGTGGGTTAACTCATCAAACTTAAGCAAGGGGGCTCTATGCAAGCATATCAAGATCAATTCGAGACTCTCACGGGACAAACCGACGGCTTATCTGAAGACTTCTTTGTGAGTTGTTTCATAAATGGTTTGAAAGATGAGGTGGAGAATGGTGTGATGATGTTCGCACCATCAAAATTAACCCAAGCCATTGGGTTGGCCTGACTTCAAGAAGAAACAATTGAGTATGTGGTTAGAGGAGCTAGAGCAACCTCCAAACCACCCACTCATTACATGCCACCCAACAAACAAATGGCATGTGATACTATTCCACCCATCAAGCTAATCTGCCAAGCAGAAATGGAGGAATGAAGGGAAAAAGAATTGTGTTCCAATTGTGACGAAAGATACATAATGGGCATTGTTGTAAAAAAAGAATTTTTTTCGTCTTGAAAGGGAAGATGAGGATGAAGATGTTGGTCCAACCGAAGGGAATGAAGCCAAAATCGTGAATGTACCCACAGAGGAACCAATAATATCGGTTCATGCGTTGGTAGCTCAACTGCATACCATGCCATGAGGGTTCGAGGCTACATTAAACGCAAACCAATGACTATTCTCATTGACTTAGGAAGTACTCATAACTTCCTAGATTCGACTCTTGCAAAGCGAATTGGATGCACGGTTCATCAAACCACCCCCCTTGTGATGATCGAGCCTTTCATTGTGGTGACATCCAATGAGATTTGGGATCCTGGAGGAAAAGTAGATTTCCTATGCTTTGAATTTGAGGGCAAGTGCAAAAAAAAAAAAGGAACAAAAACAAAAACAAAAATGAGCTATAACACAAGTGGTGAATCATTGGTCCAATTCATATCTAGAGAATGCCACATATGAGACATAGTTTGAATTTCAAGAGAATACATAAATTTAAGCCATGAGGACAAGGCTTATACGAAGCAAGAAGAAATAATATGTGCACGAAGTTAGGGCTGACATGGACAACCGTTACCATTCTCATGAAAGGTTACCATTCCCGTGCAAGGAAGGTTTCTATTCTTAGCCATTACCATTCTTATGAAATGAAGGTTTTTGAATTAGGAGGAACAATAAAGACAATTTATTACCAAGCGTGGAATGGTGGAGTCATTAGCGTAGTTAATTACTTGCTTAAATTAGGAAAGTTAGAATTATCTTGTAAGCCTTTATAAGGCAATTGTAGGATAGGACTTGGAATTCGAAAACTTGAATGCACAATGTATTTTGGAAGGTTCCCCCCTAGACACGGGAGTTTGCTTAAGTCTCTTGTCTTCTTCTTCTTGACCATTCATAGCAGTAACATGACGAATATTTATACAAGTAGATACCCATTCTAGTGAAAATGTTGTTAGTGGCACACAACAAAAAGTAGGTCACACATGCTGTACTAAAATAGTAATTCAACACGGTAGCCTCATTCAGACCAACATACATAAAAGTACAATGTTCCCAGTTTAATAAGCTAATGGTTGTTTCCCATTTCTCTATTCACGTGATTAGGATGTGTTAACTCTAATAACTAGAGGCAAGTAATGGACTTCCAAGAAGGCACTCAAATATTCTTATTGCTACACTAAAAGAATTTCTTTAATATGAGAAAAAAACATGTAATAAAATGGGAGACCTGGAAAATGAAAGGGATGAAAGGAAGGAAAGAAACAAAGAATCAAAAGATACTAGACTCGAAGAAACATGCTCCAAGTCATGCATAATCAGGCATACTTTTTCTAAGGAATGTGATCGGTTGCTATTCTTCAGGGGCAATATCGTTAAGAGAAACATAATTTTGCTTCTCACCGTAAACATGGCACATCATTTATCATCTTCATTAAAAGCCAGTTCCACATGGGCTCCTTCAGATACTTTCGGTAGTGTAGAATACCAAATATGAGAAAAATGGAGCTTGTAAGCCTCATTTTGTACCAATGGGTCTTTTAAAGATAAATCGAGGTTTAGAGTTAAATGAGAGAAACACATTTATCTAGCTTGCCCCAGTTCTCTTGTAGAGATTTATGAGTTGCTTGCACATTGTAACTAGGTATCCTTAGAGAAATATTGTGGGGAATGTGCACATTGATGTCATGGCAGAGGATCTCTATCCTGACCAAAAGATGGAAAAAAGATTTAGCGATTCTCACTCATTCTAACACCATTCATTTGACAAGCCATTAAAGGAAGGAACATTAGATGTAACATGAATGTTCAAATTAGGAGTCGTATGATGGACGATTGTGAATGTACTGATCTACAAATTTCACAGGTAAAATCAAGATTTATTAGATACAGAAGTTGACACATTGAATTTGAGAGACAAAGTCAGGCATTGAGAAGATGCATGAACTAGGTTACCCGTTTTGTTCACAAATGGGTCATGGGCTGTGGGCTGTGGGCCATCGGCTGTGGATATATAATGGGTTATGGGCTATTAAAAGTCTAAAATGACTTTTGATTTTCTCACATTAAAAAATATGTTTATTGTGCACATTCACATTTAATTTTAAAACAATTCGTGCACACATAAAATTAATTAATTTTGTCACATTTCATGCACAATTTATTAGGTTACTTAGATCTCTTTTTCAACTCTATATAAAGAGAGGAAGTATATCAATAAATTAACATCCTCTTTTTTGGGTCTTGTTTTGGTTATGAGTAACCATCTATCGTTCATGTACTCATGTAATCTTCTATTTTGGTTTATAAAAGAACAAACAAAACTCGCATCTCTTTAAGAAAGGAAGAAACCCATATTATTTTCTTGTCGAAGAACTTGGATCAGGTATTTTTTCATCTAGAAATTTTATGTTATTTGTTTTTTATGAAATGTGAAGTTAATCACGAAAGTGAACTAAGAAGGAGAACAATATCTTCAACCGAAAAGAAACATTGAATCGACAAGGAAAAATATAATAGAACGCTTGAACAATAAAATTCATTCACTATAAGAAAATAGGGTTTTAACAGCGTTTGCGACCGCTGCTAAAGGTATAAAAAACAGCCGCTAAAACCTTTAGCGGCTGCCGCCGACCGCCACTAAAAGCTATGTCACAAAAGGTTTTAGCGGCGGCCAACCCACATATCGTCGCCACTAAAAGTCCCTCCAAATCCACGACTCAGGTCGTGGCAAATACCATTTGTAGCAGCAAACAAAAGGTTTTTAGCAACGGCCAGTGACTATCGCTAAATAGAATTTTACCGACGGCCAACATTGAGTGCCACTAAATGTCTCTTTTAGCGGTGGCCACTGACTGTCGCTAAAAGCATTTAATTTTTCTTTTAGTGGTGGCTCCTAACCCTCGATAAAAGTAATTTTTTTTTTACATTTCCAGAAATTTATCTATTACTTGTTAGTACTTGTGACATGTATAATTTTATAACCCGTGACCCTATTTAAATTTATTAATGAAAATGAAATACGAAACAAATATATCATAAAATATTCATTGAACTTAAAAATTATTATAGTCCACGGTTCAAAACCAAAAAGAAAACAAACACAAAAGATCGACTGCATCGGGTCAATCATCAGCTGGTCTCTGCTTAATAAAAAATAGTAAACTAATTAGAATAACAATAATAACAAAAATAAAAAATAAAAATTGTTAAAGTTATAACTTGAAAAAACTAAACCTACAACTGACTACAGTTTCCCAACTGGACCTCAAATTTTGACCCCGTCTCTTCCAATACTTTTGTTTCAACACATTTGAAGTGTTGGAACATGTTTCAGGAGATTCATGCTATCTCGTTAATTTGCCCGATTTGGGCGTCAAGGTACCAAAATGACTTTAGTTATAACTTGGAAAACCTAAACCTACAACTAACTACAGTTTTCACTCGACCTCATTAGAGTATTGGACCATTTCGTTGAATTCAAACACATTTGAGTACTGGATCCAACAGCTAGGTATCACCAATCAGGTGATTTTTAATGTGTATATCCACCAAAAGGTGGCCTCAACATCAATAGGGCAATGTGAGCCCAAACAAATAAGCCATATAGAACCACAAGAGTAAAACTTGATGACGGACCCACAATGTGAGCCACATGGCTCACTATTAGAGGGTACTGACCGTATGGATGTTTGCCAAATAATGCTCAAATACCATGGTTAAAAATCAACCCATAATAATATTTCCAATCCAATGCTTATAAATCATTAATTGGGCTTATTTTTGGTTTGTGGGTCCATCCAAATCATGCGAAAATCATCTATATGTCCATCTAGGTTGTGGACCTACATACCAAAAATCAACTTGATTACTGATTTCATACCTTTGGATCTTTGAAAGCTCCAAATAATGGTCAATAATGCTCAAATTCCATTTCCATGGTTAAAAATCAACCCACGAAATTGACTCCAATCCAACGCTTAGAAATCACTAATTAGGCGAATTTTTTGTCTATATGTCCTCTAGGTACTGGAGCTACAGACCAAACATTAGCTTGATTACTAATTTCAAACCTTTGGATTTTTGTACAAATAATGCAAAAATTCTAAGGTTAAGAATCAACCAATGAAATCGATTCCAATCCAACTACTAAAAATCATTAAAGAAGCTAATTTTTGGTATGAATGTCTACCAAGGGGTTTCCCCAAATAATGGTCAGGCTAACATTCCATGCTTAAAAATCAACCATCGAGGTGTTGACCTTGAAATTAAGTATGTTCTCTTTATTCACAATATCTAGAAGGGGGGTTGATTAGGTATTAAAATTTACTTTAACTTAAACAGTTTTACAAGTCTGGTAGGGTGATGAACTCGCATGTCACAATGAAATAGTTGATTGATAAATGAAAGATTATCTCAATCGACTCGAATCAAATAATTAGAAAAATAAACAATCAAATAATCCACAAGACAAAGAGTTTTTACGTGAAAACTTTAGCCAAGGAAAAATCATGGGACTACGTCTAGACAGAAAGTATCACTAACTGGAAAGTTACGAGTTACAAAAGTTACCTACGCAGCACTGTTACAAATGCAGCTTCTAATCTTAGCCAAGGCCTACTGATAAGTCATCATTTTATGCATTTTTACCCTCATTTTCCTTAGTTAATTATTAGAATTATCCTACATAAATTATCAAACTTACATAAAATATAGGATATTCTCTTTTCACTAATTGTATATTAGATTTCTCTTAATAATAGTCAATTACTTTATATTAATAATCTTATTTCATTAGGTACCCGAGCCTAAAACTAAAGCGAGCATAAGTCAAAGCCCAAAAACTTATGTACAAAAGCCTAAATTTGAGCAAAATTGTGGACTACGTTGATGGGCCAATGCAATGGGCGAATGTAGTGGGCCAAGTTGGTGAACTAAGCATGGACCAAGGTGGTTGAGATTACTACAAAATGAAAGGTCCAGATTACAAAAGGCATGAGGATGGCTTTCCAAAAATAAATTGATGTTTTGATTTTAAAATTTAAAAGTGATGGAATGTTTAAGAAATAAAAGGAAGTTTTAAAAATGATGGTTTTCAAAAGGAAGTTTTAAAATAATAAATTAGTGATTGATTCCATATCGAAAAATAAAAGAATATTTTATTGATTTTTAAAATGAAGTTTCAAAATAATAATTTGGTGAGTGATTCTATTGAGAAAAGAAAAATATATTTTATATAATTATTTTCATCTTTGAAAATATTTTTTCTAAGAAAAGAAAGTCTTAATTCACTAAAGATGGAAATAATGTTACATATCCCAGCCTATAAAAGGACCTTCAATGGACGATGGAAAGGGTTCTTCTCTTGGCTACTTTTCGGCTAGCGATCTCTCTCGGCTACACATATTTTACGGCTATAGTTTTCTCTTGGCATCAGATCTCTTTTCCATTTTAGTATTTTATTTGTTCTTCTTGTAATTTTTTTCATTTTTTTAGTTTAGTTTTGATTATCAAGTGTAATGTTTTCCGGTCATTAGAGAGATTGACAACCTCTATTGATGACCGGTAAAAAGTCATTCTCTAAAATTAAAGTTATAAATGATTTATTTTTGCTAGAATTATATTTGGTTGATCAAGTTGATTCATTATTTCTCACCCCTCTCTGTGGTTCGACCCCGTATTTGCACTATACATAAATCGTTGATTTGGCTTTTGTAGATTTTGGGTTTGATTTGAGAGTAAAATACAATGATCGAGAAAAATACTGTCCGTCACCTATGAAAATAGGTTTTTTTCCGCGTCGTTGGTTACGGAAACCCTAACTTCAACACATTTGTAATATTTATCCGATTATCCTGCAAAATTGATAGATTTGTATAGGGATTCGTGTCGGATGTCGATCCGCACTCGGGATTAGTCGGGTTAGCGCAATAATGACATAAAATGACGGGAAATTTGCAGAGAATAGAACATAATTTTATTCAAATCAACTTCATTAAGTCAAAATTGTCTTTTACAGCAAAAATCTCACAAAATAACTAAACTAGAAAGCATTTTAATAAGAGAGGGATGTAGAGAGAGAAAGGGGTTTTGAGAGAGAGAAACTAGAGAGAGAAAGTAAAAAAAAAATGTTAAAGAGGAGAGAGAGAAAGTGGTAGAAGAAGAGATAAATCTAATCCTAGAGAGAGAAATCAATTTAGAGAGATAAAATGGTAATAGGTTTTAGAGAGAGAAGATAGAGGATTCTACCTAGAGAGAGAAAGTTAGGGGAAGAAAGATGAGGGAAGAGAATGGTGAAGATATAGGTAAGAATTGAGAGATTGTACGAAGAAAGGATTGATAGAACTCACCATAGAAGGATCCACCTACCACGTGGTGTTCCAAGGAGATCCCGTCCAAGGCATGTTGATGGAGATTTTCACTATGGCTTATGAGGAGATGCACCACGTGTCAAAGTGGAGAGAAGAGTGAAACGATCTGGAGATTTCCTGCTCACGTGGTGTTCTCTTGCGGAGGAACTTCGATGGAGAAAAGTGTGGCCAGTGTTTGAAAAGCACGACGGCTCTGTGGAGAAGATCACGGCTTGTGGAGTGAAGTTGCAATCCAGCCAGCAGCCGTTTGGAGTTGCAGGCTGGTTTACACGGTGGTGGTTGCTAGAGTTGCAGGCGTGCAACTCTAGAAAGAGATGGGCGGTGTTGTTGCTAGTTGAGCAACAGATGGAGGCAGCAAGGTGAGACCTTGGCGTTCAACGGTTGTTGATCCGTGAAGGGGGAAGAGAGGAGCTGCTGGTTGCAGTAATGAAGGGTTGGAAGATGGCCGGCCGGAGTTGCAGGTGTGCAACTCCGGTGAGAAAAAAAAATGAGGAGATGAGGACGGACTGGTGTGGGGTGGCGTTCACGATGGGACACGAACCCACAATCTCCCGCTTCGGAGGCGAGATGGATCTTGGGAGAACATTGGTGGAGTTGTGGAGGCAGCGGCAGTAAGCACAGGCGGAGAGAGGCGGTGGTGGAGTGTGCAGGCGGTGTGCAAGCGGAGGAGGCGGAGGCGAACCAGTCCGGCGGTCGTAGTGGTGTTGGTGTTGCTGTTATGCAACACCAGCACGTTGCTGCTACGAAGGTGGGAGGTGCTGGTTGCAGACGAGGAAGAGGGGCAGAAGAAGAGAAGAAAACGATGAAGAAGAAGGGAAGATGGTGGCGGCTGACCGGAGTTGCAGGCTGCAACTCCGGTAAAAAACGGTAATAAAAAAAAAAAAAAAAAACGAAAACTAAAAATACGAGAAGAAGACAGAGGAGAGAAGGAGAAAGAAGAAGAAGAAGAAGAAGAAGAAGAAGAAGAAGAAGAAGAAGAAGAGGAAGAAGAAGAAGGACGGCCGGAGTTGCAAACCTGCAACTCCGGCGAAGTATAGGTGAAGAAGACGAAGAAGAAAAGAGGAAAAAGAGGAGAAAGAAATCGCGGGGAAGAAGGGAAAGGATAGGGGGAAGGAGAGGAGGAGATTGGAGGGGGATTAGGGTTCGAACGAACCCTTCTCCCTCCTCTTATAAAGCTCCCTATTTCCATTAATGGAAATAGGGTATTTTTTAAATAAAAAAAATATTTTTTTTTTTTTAAGTAAAATGCTACTTTTCTATGGGGAATCTCCCCAATTAGTGGACCCCCCATTTAATTAAAATTATTTTTGAAATTCGCGGGGTCCACTAACTGGTCGGACAGCGGGTCGATGCTGATGGGCCCGGCTACTGGCCCACATGGACTGATGATGTCCATCGTCTCACAAGATGATGTGACAGGCATTCTGAAGGCGATCGGATGGATGGTGACTTGATTGGGACCCAGATTGGTAGATCGACGGATCTAGAGAGATCCAACGGTCCGATTGAAGATCCAACGGTCCGATGGAAGATCCAACGGTCAGAAAGCTAAGGGAGATGAGATAGAGCTGATAGGCAGGAGTTCTGGGGTTAGGTCAGTAGATTCGAGGATCGAGAGATGAAGAGAGAGAGAGAATAAGGAGAGATGAGAGAAAAAGTATCAAAAAAAATGGAAAAAAAGCACTGGCGGAGGGTCTGGAACCCTGGTCTTCACTGTGACCATCCTCACGCTTCTCCAGTAGAGTCGACTATCATTCTTTGCTGACTCATGTGGCTTTAAACGCTTTGGTCCGTCTCTTGGTCATTGGCTCTCCTGCTCTCTTCGTTATTTGGGCCGGCTTTTTGGTCCTCTGATTCAGCCCATATTTGGCCCATATCTTCTAGTCATAGCATGTGGGCTCTTTAAGCTTTGATAATGGGCTCTCATGATCGATTTGGGCCCACAAGTCTCGAGAATCGTCCCATCGGGGTTTCCTGCGACAGAAGAAGCGCGTAATGAGACTTTATCAGAACGGCTTAATATCTAGACTTCCGAAAATGTGTTTAATGCATGCAAATATACCATTTCGTCCAGAAAAGTGTGTTCTACGCTATAGAAGAGACTCTTACGTAGAAAAGTAGATAAATAGAATATTTTAACGTGGGAGAATGCAATAACGCTACAGGATAATTGCTTAAAATAAGCACTTTTGAGCGAATATCAACCTACTACCGGTGCGTCCACATTTTCTAGCTTCACGCTACGAGTCCACGTGCGCCTTCCCAATCATAAAGCCTTTGTCGCTTGTTTAGTTTAGTACACTCCAAACCTACCTTCGATCAGTACACCCCGATCTTTATTCTCAACACTCTAGTCTCTACTGAAGGTGAAGGATTCAGTACACTTGAACCCAAGTTGCTCAAATGGTGTTGAGTCACACTAGTACTCTGACTAACTAGGTTAAGGTTCTAAATAGAAAAACCTAAGCAGAGTGAGGCTCCAACTCTAATCTTTGATCTTAAGGAAGAGAAAAACCCCACAAGGTTAACAGTGAAAGCTAATGTTTTTTCTCCTCAAACAAGAACTAGTTTTTATTCATAAATCTAACTTTTTTCTCTCTTATTGAGTAATTTGTTTAGCTCAAGAGTGATCTATTTATAAGAATATGGAACCCTTAGGTCATGTAAGTAGTGGGGTAGAGGGAACATAAAAACCGGATATGAGATTTGACAATTTCTACGAAGTCCAATCAATTGTACTTTTGGTCCAATCGATTGTGTTATACGGATGGATTTTTGTTCGTAATTGCAATCGATTATACACTCAGGGTCCAATCGATTGGGTACTTTGGAAGTTCTGTCCTGGATGGTCCAATTGATTGGTTCTCACAATCCAATCGATCGAACTAGTCAAATCAATTGTACTCTGGAAAGTTTCTGTCTTGTAGAATCCAATCGATTGGTTCTTGATATTCGCTTAAAAGTACTTATTTTAAATCATTATCTTCTAGCGATGTCACATTTTCCTACGTAAAACTTAACTTTTCGTCAAATTTTCTACGTAAGAGTTTCTTTCATAGCGTAAAACATACTTTTCTAGACGAAGTCGTATATTTGTATGCATTAAACACATTTCCGGAAGTCTAGATATGAAGCCATTTTGATTAAGTTTCATTACGCACTTTTTTTCTCGCAAGAAACCCAAGCGGGCAATTCTCAAGACTTGCAGGCCTACGATCAACCATAGAAGCCCACTATCAAAGCTTAAAGAGCCAGCATGCTAGGACAAGAAAATAGAAGCTAAATATAGGCCAAGCTAGATGATGTAGAGCCAGCCTAAAGAATTAAGAGAGTAGAAGAACCAATGACCAAGAAAAGGACCAAAGTATTTAAAGCCACATCAACTAACAAGAAATGATATCCTGCTCTTCTAGTGAAGCTCAACTGAAGATATATTGAATATCAGGGTTCAAGACCCTCCGCAAGCTCTTTTCTCTTTATTTTGTATTATTTTTTCTCTCTTCTCTCCTTTCTCCTAATATCTAACCCTTAGATCATCTCGTCCTACCATTAGATCTTCAGATCGACCATCCGATCCTCATATTGACCACCCCGATCCTTAGATCGATCATCCTAACCCTCCGATCTCCATCATTTAACCTCTGATCTCATTTTCTATAGCTCTATTCCATCTCTTTAAGCTTTTTCACCGTTAGATCATCCATCGGACCATTAGATCATCCATCAGACTGTTTAATCTCTCCAAATATGACAATTTGCCAATATCGGGCTCAACCTAGTGATCACCCCTCAACCCTTATCCATCCTACCCTACACCATCAATCCTGTGTCTCCTTATTTTTCTAACCCTGACTTATGTCTCATTACAACCTATTCAAATCCTACTTGATTTTAGGATATCACGATCATAAAATGTGGAGAGTGGATAAAGAGAAGCTATAGAATTTGATTTAACATTCTCGAGTGAAGTGATATTATCACAAGATCTTCTTCTTTTAAAAATGTCTTTCCTTCAAACAGTATATATGTGAGATATTTATTTTTATCAATATGTCTCCTCATATATAATTTGAGAAAAAAAGAAATGAACCGCTGACGAGTGATTCATTTCTGAGTGTTTTACAAATGAGATTTGAGGTCAAGGCATACAATCTCTAAGGTGATCTGGAAATCTTTATTGCTAGATAATGAGAATGTTGAGCACACACACACGCAGAGTCTGACTATTCTAGGTCCTGATTATTAGTTTGTAGTATTGTCAAAACTCCATGACTATCTACTAGCTTGTAACTATTTTTGCATCCATACTATAATTTAACGAATGGTGTTTTCTCTAAGCTAATATGAAAAAGTGTGCATCATGTGCTTTTAAGCTCATTTATTTTGCACTAATTGCCAAGGATTGGCAATATGCTGGTTGGAGGTTGTGATATTCGCTTAAAAATATTTATTTTAAGCCATTATCTTCTAGCGATGTCATATTCTTCTACGTAAAACTTATTTTTTCGTCAATTTTTTCACGTAAGAGTTTCTTTCATTGCTTAGAACACACTTTTCTGGACGACATGATATATTTGCATGCATTAAACATATTTTCAAAAGTCTAAATATGAAGCTATTTTGATTAAGTCTCATTACGCGCTTGTTCTCTCATGGAAAACCTAATCAGGCGATTCTCAAGACTTGCAGGCCTACGATCAACCACAAAAACCCACTATTAAAGCTTAAAGAGCCAGTAGGCAGGGACTAGAAGATAGAAGCTAAATACAGGCCAAGCTAGAGGATGTAGAGCCAGTCCAAAGAATTAAGAGGGCGAAAGAACCAATGAGCAAGAGAAGGACCAAAACATTTAAAGCCACATCAACTGACAAGAAATTAATGATATAATCCTCTTCTAGTGAAGCTCAAGTGAATATATATTGAATATCAGGGTTCAAAACCCTCCGCCAGCTCTTTTCTCTTTATTTTATATTATTTTCTCTCTCTTATCTCTTAACTCTCTCCTTTCTCTTCAATCTCTCTAAACCCTAACATCTAACCCTTATATCATCTCATCCTACCATTAGATCTTCAGATCGACTATCCGATCTTTATGATTAAGTAATGATCCAAACCAATCATAAATGAGGAATGGTAGAATTTTCATAGGTGTTTTTGAAATATTGGATTCAAGCATTTTTTAAGCTATTCTTAATCCAACGGGTATAAATCACCAATCAGGTTAATTTTTAGTATGTATGTCCATCAATGGGTAGTGCTACCATTAGATCAGGTTTGGATCAGATCGGGGTAGGTCTAAACTTGATCCAATTGCTTATCAGAACAAGGATTAAAATTTCAGTTTTACATGTCATTTGGTGAGTGCCGAAATCGAAATTTCGTGTGAAACTTTAGAAAAGTTCAAAATTTTAAAATTTCAATCGAAATCTCACAAAAAGCCATGATTTTTTTTGAAAAGTTTTGGTTGTCAATCCCAGGAATACTTAGTTCTTCTGTAATATAAATCGCTGAGTTAGGAGTTCATTGAAGAGTGAAGACTGAAGTGTCAAAGGTCAAGTGGACTTCATCAACAAATCAAAGAAGAATTAAAGTTGAAGAAAACCAACCCAAGTGTTCAAGCTCAACTGAAGACAAAGTCATGCTCAAGCATTAAGATATGAATGATCAAAGTACGTTTTCACTCAACGAACGTTCAACTATCAAGAAGCTCGTGTTGCGGTTATTTGCGTAAATCTAAGGGTACACCGTGCGTTTGCCAGTGGATCAAATTCAACCCTAGATGCCTCCTGGTTCTTTTGGTATCGTTTGTAAGCTATCCTAAAGACATAGGATAGTTATTATAATTGTTTGGGTATTTTTCGAAGAAGGTCTGCGAGGACCGGCTGACCGGAGTCTACTAACTCTGACTGGTCGATCGATCAAAAGTGCAGTCGACCGGACGTCTTGGTACCATAAATTATGGTTCTGACCTGAGCGGGTGACCGACCAAAAGGTCCGGTCGACCGAAGTTTGGTTGACTGGCTAAAAAGTACGGTTGACACAACCCATTCTGGATCTATTTTTGACTCGTTCTTTTGTTCGATTATATGCGTACTTGAGTCATTACAACGGCAATTTTATATCCATTTCTCTTGAGAGGGTAGAGCATTATATAATAGAACCTTTACCCTTCATTAGAGTAAGACTAATCAAGCTATCTCTTAACTCCCATGCTTTATTGTGCAAATCTATACATCCTTTGTGAAGGCTCCAGATTGTTTGAGAGAGCTTTACATGAGCAAATCTAGTTCATCTTTTGTGAAGGCTGCTCTAATTGTTTGAAGAGACTACGAAGGATATTGTTTCTTGTAATCATCTTCTTCCAAGAAGGTGATCGTCATTGGCAGAGCTCTATGGCAAATTCTTCTCCGAGGATTTACCATTCTATCGAATTCATCAAAAGGTAAGTATCTAATAGAACAAACCTTTTAGAGTAAATTCAATATTATCAAACCTGAATTGTTTGTGATTGGTGGATAAGTGAGTACTCATCAAATTGAGTTGAGGAATGTGGAATCCTTAAAAAATCTATTTCTCTAAAATACTACGGGCCTAGTGTGACTCTCTAGGTGAATCGAGAAGTGATTATCGTATAGATCGAGTTGAGGATTGTAGATCCGTGAGAAGATGACTTCTCTAAATAGATTATTGGCCTAGGCTGACTCTCTAGGTGAATGAGAAACAATTCTCGTTAGATTGAGACTAAGTGAATCTTAGTTGATTGATTATTTATTTCGATTGAAAATGTTGTAATGCATAATTGAAATAATATAATACTACTCGTGGTGAGTATTGAACAGTGGACGTAGGTGCGGAGTCGTCGAATCACTATAAATCTGAGTCTCGTATGATTGTAATTGTTTGCATATTTTTGTCTCAGATTTTTCCATATCTATATTTTGTGGATGATTCGTATTTTGATTGTTTGATCCTTTTCCGCCTTGTGTGATCATTAATTTTTTAATCCATATAGAATCCGCAGAAAAATTAAAAATTGTCCTATTCACCCCCCTCTAGGACATAACGTGATAATTAAAAGGGAATTATATTTTTTTTAAAAATGGTCATGATGTAACAGGGTATACCTGATGGTGTGAGGTAGCAAGATTTTTGTTACTCACGACTGCCATCTGGGCCCACTAACGGCATGAATGTATAGACATTCATACCAATCAGCTTGTTTGATGATTTTTAGACGTTGGTTCCAGTACTCAAAAATACACTTGAATCCAATGGGTAGAATCATGTCTTAGAAAGTACTAAAATGTAATGGCTAGAGATTACAAATCAGGGTGATTGCAGTCATTCTCAGTGGGCCCAGATGGCAGCAGTAAGTAACAAAATAGTGCTATAGAGGTAATAAGAAAAGGGTCGTGATGTAACAAGGTATACATGAGATCTTTTCAAATGCGGAAGTGGCATTTTTGATAGTCACCGCTGCCATTTAGGCCCACTGACCGCATGGATGTTTAGCCCACCCCTTAGTAGACATTCAAACCAAAAATCAGCTTGTTTGACGATTTTTAGCCATTGGTTTTAGTACTAAAAACAATGGTTGCATTCAACGGCTATAAGAACACCTTAAAAAGTGTTAAAAAGTGCTACAATCTAATGGTTATAGATTAGCAATCAGGGTGATTTTTGATGTGTATATCCACCAAGGGGTGGGATAAACATCCATGCGGTCAGTGGGCCCAGATGACAGTGGTGAGTAACAAAAATAGTGCTTCCGCAGTTGAAAAAGTTTCGACCATTTCACCGAAATGTAAAACCTTTAATCAGATCACAAATTCAGATCCAGACCCGACCCGATAAGCTATCGGTACTATCGGATCGTATTGTGGTGACCTAACATTGAGTCGATCTGGTCAATAAAACTGTTAAATTTGATTTAAAAAAAGAAAAAAAATAAATGTGAATTCTTTATATAAAATATGGTAGAAGATCTTATCAACATGGAGACAGTGGGCCTCAAATAGTGTGCCACATGGCATTTTGGGATGGGTGCATGCATATCAAACTTTGGACATTAATTTTCTGTTTTTTTAAATATAAACTTCTCGATGCAAGTTGAGGCCCAAAACGAAAACTCCGTATAAAGCCAGAAAAAAGACAGAAAAAACAGAAATAACAACGCTGAAAATTCAAAATTTGAAAATTGAATTTCAAAACGAAAAAAAAATATGGAAATAACGGCCCTTTTTTACACAAACTTTCCCAGAAAATAACGATCGTGATTTTCTTTACAAAAGAAAAATAACGGCTGTTATAACGAAAATAACGGCTATTATTTTTAAAGCATTTTAACGGTACATAACGTAACAGGGGAGGTCCAAATCCGTTATAACGGCCGTTATTTAAACCATGTTAAGCTACTTAACTTATTGTAATGCATGGTTGGGGACTGTTTGAGAAATTTCAGCATCCAAGGGGCTATGTTGAAGTTTTTTGTATGTATTAATATTTAGTAGTCGCTATAGATTACTAAAGATACTAGTGTTTCTTAATAAAATTAGTCTATTCACCAAAAACAATTATTAGAAGGTTGAAAGTCTAAAATACCCTTATGATTATAGAAATAAGTAGCATAAATTTAGGGATAATTTTGGAAGAATCTCATAAAAAACCCGGGTCATCACTACTTGTTTGCGTTATAAGTAATAGAGATGGCCAAAGAGTCCGACTAGAGCTACACCCCTTTCTTACATCCAATTCTTACGCCCAGTGATGGGTCCACATGGATATCTTGTTGGACAATCCAACCATACATTGAGTTTTCATTGTCATGATGATCACCATCACCAAAAATTAGTCTATGCCAACATTGCTAACCATATGAAAAATCGATCAAAAGTTATGGTTTAATTGGATGGTCTAGATTTTTTAAATTAAAGTCAATTTTTTCATGAGGTTAAGAATGTTGAAATTGACTGATTTTTTTGTGAGGATCGTCCCCACAGTTGAAAAATTGGCTGGGGTCCTTCAAACTTTGACAGTCCCCTCCCAAACCACCCTTAACCAACTAACCAAGGGGTTAACGTGGGTTGGGTTTAGGCCTTGAAGTACATGTCAGACATTTTGGCAGGGAGACCTTCAAAGTTTGAAGGACCCGGGGACCAGCGAATTTTTTCTCGTCCCCACAGTATGGACAACTCACAGTTTGGTTTGATTGTCTAACATCATCTCCATGTGAGTCCCACCATTGGGTGTAAGAATTGGATGTAAGAACTGGGTGTACCTCTACACGGACTCATTTTCCAAAGCCCCTACTACACAGATTGACTAGGTAGTGGTATTACAATCTAAACCAAGGTTTAAAGGAGGCTGTTTCAATCTGGTTTAACGGACTTGGGGCGTTACCTTTAAAACGGATTGAAACGGCCAGGGGCAAAAATGGAAAAAAATGGAATTAAATGAATTTTAACGAAAAAATGGCACTGAAATTCAAATTTTGAAATTTGAAAATTGAAATTAAAAAAAAATGGAATTTAACAGCCATTTTTTCAAAGCGTCAAAACGCATTTTAACGATTTTAATGGAAATGGGCTTGGGGCGTTAACGTTTAAATGGCCGTTTTTAAAACCTTGATCTAAACCATATACTCTTAGACTTAGTCCAACGTGCATCGCACTTTTCACCTATCAATGACACCCCTTGATTACAATCTAATCATGCTAATCATTTGATTCTCTTTTTATTTTCTTGACCGAGATTTAGTCAAAATTATCTTTAAAAGTGACATTTTTGTCTTTGAAGTGATCCAAAATTCATTGAAATGCCTGGGTTGTTCTAGAAACTGTTGAATTGAAAAGTTTACAAATTGGATGGGATCTGAGTATAAGTGAAAAATGAAAGTTTTGGACCTTTTTTTTTTTTTTTCACAAATTATATCGACGATTGGATACTCGCTGAAATCAATTATTTTATGAGGCAATTAAATATGAAGTTAGAATTATGATTCAAACTTTGTAATTCTAGGTTGGATATGACCTACGGGGTCTGAGACCAAAAAAAAAGTTATTTTTTTATGTGAAAATTATCAAATTAAGGTTTTTAGAAAGAGAAAGGGTCGGGAATCGGTGAGGATGATCTCTATTGTAAGGAGATCATCCTCACAAAAATTCAAATCATTCTGATATTCGTAGACTGGTTTAGAAGTTGAAGAATTATGGACCGTATATTTTTACTGTGTAACTTGAAAACCACATTTGATGGGGTTAGAAATTTCAGAATGGGCTGATTTTTTGTTGGGGTGATCTATATATATATGGTAAGGAGATCATCCTCACCAAACATCAGCCATTGATTCATCTTCTATGTGGGTCCGTCAAAATGGTTGTCAAAAATAGTTGTCAAAAAATGGTTGTCCCCGGATCCCGACCCAGAACATGAATCCTATCACCGCTTGTGTAGTGTTCTGTCAGGTTGACATCTGGTTTATGTCAAATATCTACACATGAATCAGAATTCATACACTTAGCCTTGACTACTAATTGACTAAAATATTGATCTCTTCTTCTAGCTTGTTTATGTAAGTTGATACTGAACCACCAGCATCAGGGTTGATGGAAGTTGGTATGAAACTTTGTGATTGATGGAGGAACCAACAAACTCACCCCCCGGGAAAAATGGTGGAAAAAACACATGAAATACATGAAATGCATCGGATTTCGTACGTAATCTATTCATCAAGAGTAACATAAAGAATATTTATACAAGTAGATACCCATTGTAGCGTAAATGCTGACATCAACACAACAAAAAGTGGGTCACACATGCTGTGCTGAAATGGTAATTTAGCCAACCTGGTAGCATCATTCAGCCCAACATAAACAAAAAATACAAAGTTTTCAGTTTTCAGCTTATAAGCAAATGGTTTTTGCCCATTTCGATCTCCGCTTACGTGATCGGGATGTGTCAACCTCATAGCTACCTAAGATTTCCAGGACATCAAAACGATCCAAAGAATGCTGACAGATAATTGAAAAACTAGAGTGCCACCAAACACAATCATCGTTGTGACTTGATGTTGTGTAGCTCCTGGGTATCATACCAATGAGCTATACACATTCAAGGTCGGAATTCACTGCATCCAAATATAATTGCTTATGCAAAGCCAGGGATGTATCAAACTCTTACCTCCAAACTTGGTGCCAGGTTGTATCTTCAGACAACCTGAATCGGCAATGGAACAACTTTAGGCCAGCTTGCTCTGTTGGTAAAGTTAATGGGTGATGATACCATTGACCTGGTTTCAAAACCCGCCTTCACCGAGTTAGTGATCTCTTTAAAAAATAGGCTTACCCATCCAAAAAAAAAATCGTGGTTATTGTCCAAGACCATAATTCATTTTTTTACCACCAACCCACCCACCTCAAAACACACGCATTTTCTTGCAAACAAGATATGGCGAAAGCAATAGAGAAGAATGGCACAAATAAAAAATAATAAGAAAAAGAAAAGAAAGAACCTTCTTTTATGGCGACTGGTGTCTGCTCTTACGAGTAAAAGGGGCCCATTTAATGAAATTGGTTTGGCTCTTGATGTACTCCTTCTCGTCTTCTTCCCTTTGTAGTTGGTGCCACCACTCTGATTCACCTTTGATCTCTACTTTTGGATTATTTTCTTGGCGGACAACATCAGCAAAATGTAGAGGGAGCTTCTGCAGCATCGGACACCCTCTCACATTAACCTTTTTCAATCCTTCCAAGTACAATTTGGGGCTTTCAAAAATTCGCTTCAGTGATGAGAGCTCCCAAAGACACAAGGTGTGCAACTTTGGAAGACAACCTCCATCTTCTTTACTCCAAATCCAACCCTCGTCAAACACCTCCTCCAATCTAACACATATCTTATTTCGAGCATTTCTAGGTTTTCCAAAGTTAGTACGCCGTACCTCGAACTTTCACTCGAAGAGAATACCTTCACGAGCTTTGGACAATACTCCAATCGTATGTGTTTTAGGTTTTTAAAGTTTTCCGGTCCGTATGACAACTTGCACATGGTTGTTAATTTTGCGAGATTAGAGACCCAAAGGTTCTTTAAAGAAGGCGTGTATCCTGAATCAAAAACAATCTTCATTCCATGGCATCTCTCGATCCAACATGCTTCCACGTTGTAAATGTCACGTCTATTAAAAAAATTTGCCAAATGTACAATGGATTGTTGTTGCATAGAGATAAAAATTTTGTGGCCGGAAGAACCCCCTTGAGATCCTTCGGGAAAATGATCTTCCCACCATTGATATCCAGATACCTTTTTTATTTGTTGGTACTCAAAAAATGAGCAAAATGTTGGGTAGGGGTGGAAGAAAGAGAGGAGAAGAACGATGATGACAACTCATAATTATAAATATCTCTGTAGGGGAAATGTTCCCTTTGGAAAATAACATCTTTGCCCTTCCTTCCTCCTTTAGAGTAAGCAGCGATGGTGACATGGAATACTGAGAAGTGTTTGAAGAAAGCCTCAACTGAATTGTAATTTCTATCAAACATATTGCTACTGCTCAGGGATATGAAAGCTCCTTGGGAGGTTGCTTGATTTTATCCCAATCAACTTGACATAGGTGCTTTGTGCCTAGCAGATACAGACACTTCAAGGCAGTACCCTGAGAGCATATTTCGTGAGGGAAGCGTTTGATTTTGGTACCCGAAAGATCAAGCACCTCAAGGCTTGTGACTCCTTCCAACTCTAATTCCTCCAAGCTTTTTTTTTTGAAAGGTAAAAGGGAGATTTATTAAAGCACTTGGAGGCTGAGGGAGCCTGCCAAGGCAAGAGACGAAGAAACAAGGAAGAAAAAAGCAAACCACAAAAGAAAACAAAACACGAAAGCAAACCCAACACCCGGGTAACAACCCAAACCGATCAAACTCTCCTAATCAGAGATGACCAACTAAACACCACATCTTTAAAATTGAGACCCCTCCCCTCATCATATAGTTTGACCCAAGTGAAAATAAGACCCTTGATCTCCAAAATGAGAGCTTCTAACGAGGAACATCTCCCCTCAAAGACCCTATTATTCCGCTCTCTCCAGATACCCAAAACTATAGCTAGCGGGACAAGGATCCATAACTTTCTCCCAAGGTCCCCAAAAGCTTTGCAGCGCCATGCAAGAAGCAGATCTCTGAATGACATAGGAATAGCCCAACTGAATCCGGACTCTGCACAAAACTTGGACCAAATTGCCCAAGCCACTCTACAATGCAGGAAAAGATGCTCACAAGACTCACCACTCTCGAAACACATGGGGCAATGGTCGATCACTCCAACGCCTCTCTTCCATAGCAAGTCCATGGTCTGGACTCTGCCTCGGACCACACACCAAGCAAATAATCGCACTTTAGAAGGGGCCCTGTTACTCCACACCCCGGCTACTGGGAAGATCTCGGGCTCCCCATCATCTAAAGCCTCATAAAAAGAGCGTACAGAGAATTTGCCTTTGCTGTCATGCTTCCACCATCTGATATCTTCCACTTGACTAAGAACAGGATAATCCCCAACTCTCAGTAGAAGGTTTGCCACACGTGACGTTTCTCCATCATTGAGGTTCCTCCTAAATCTGAAATCCCAGGCTGGTACAGCATCACCTGCAACCTGCATCTCACTAACAATGGCCAATTTCGTTCTGGAGATAGAATAAATATCACAAAAATTAGATTCTAGCTCGGACTCAGAACACCAAATGTCTTTCCAAAATAGCACTTTATTCCCTTTCCCTACCTTAAAGACAACCCCTTCTTCAAATTTTTGCAACCCTCTCATAATCCCCCTCCAAACTCCACACCCGTATGTGCCTCTAGGATGCCTACTGACCCAGCCCGCCACACTCTCACCATATATCCCAGAAATCACTCTATGCCACAAGCTGTCTCTCTCAGAGCTAAAACGCCACAGCCATTTGCCTCTCAACGCTTCGCACATGCTCCTAAGCTTCCTAATACCCAAACCACCTTTTTCTCTAGACTTAGTGATAATCTTCCATCCGACAAGACACAACTTCTGACCTTCCCCATTCCCACTCCACAAAAAGTTTCGCATTATTTTGATAATCCTCTTTTCCACACTAGCAAGCATAGCAAAGAGAGACATGAAGTACAATGGCAAGCTGGAGAGGGTGCTTTTGATTAGCACCAATCTACCCCCTTTGGATAGAAACTTGGCTTTCCATCTGGACAGCCGACTATCTAAACGCTCTATCATAGGGTCCCAAATCGCTTTGCTTCTATAACTGGCCCCCAGAGGTAACCCGAGATATGTGCTGGGAAGGGAGCCAATCTGGCATTGCATGATTGAGGAAGCATCCTCCGCCCCTTCAGCACCACCAATCCCGAACACAACTGATTTTGAAAGATTGACATGAAGACCGGATACAGCCTCGAAACAACAAAGCAAGCCCCTAAGAAAGACCATCTCTGCCCTACCCCCTTGAATGAAAAGAAGAGTATCATCAGCAAATTGAAGATGAGAGACAATCGGCCCACTATCACCCATCCTAAAACCCGCTAGGCCACCAAACTCAATCGCTCTACTCATCATCCTGCCTAAAACCTCAACTGCTAGCACAAAAAGGAAAGGGGATAAAGGATCGCCCTGTCTTACACCCCTAGAACTCTTAAAGAAGCCAGTAGGAGAACCGTTAATGAGGATAGAAAAAGTAGATGAGGATATGCATTTTCTAATCCAACCCCTCTATTTACCCCCGAAACCCATCCTAGCCATAATATAATCCAAAAAATCCCAGTTCACATGATCAAAAGCTTTTTCCATATCCAACTTGTAAACATATCCGGGTCTATGCTCTTTGGTTCTAAAGTGGATGCATTCATTCGCTACAAGAACACTATCCAAAATCTGTCTACCAGGAACGAAAGCACTTTGTTCGGGTGAGACGACCAAGGCAAGAACACTACGGATTCTTAGAGCTAGGACCTTAGCTATGATTTTGTAAACGCTTGCGACGAGGCTGATAGGTCTGTACTCGGAGATATTCTCAGCTCCTTGCTTTTTAGGTATGATCGTTATAAATGTGCAATTTGAACCTTGATCTAAAAAGTTGTATTCCTCAAAATCCTTCACCAAGTTCATGAAATCTGGTCCTACAGTCTCCCAACAAGACTTATAAAAAGCCATCGTGAAACCGTCAGGGCCTGGAGCCTTGTCACCCTCCATAGAATGCAGAGCCCTAACCACCTCCTCCTCAGCAATATGTCTCTCCAACAACTCATTGTGCTCCTCCCCAATCTGTGTGAACTCAAGGCCATCAACCCTAGGTCTATAGGATATACTCTCCCGATACAACTCGGCATAGAAAGCACTAACTCCACTCCTGATTTCTTCCTCATCCTTAAGCTCACGTTCCCCAATCTTTATGGAGTCCAAAGAGTTGACCCTTTTTCTTGCATTCGCCATTCGATGAAAGAATTTGGTATTGTAGTCCCCTTCTTTTAACCATTTTACTCTGGACCTTTGCTTCCAGCGAATCTCTTCCAACCTAAGAATAGATTGAAGCTCCTCTCTAAGGCTACTTCTTCTACCCCTATTCTCTGAGTTGATGATCTCGTCCTCCTCCTCTTTATCCAATGCAAGAATATTTTCCAAGAGCCTGTCCTTCATCCTTTCCATTTTTTCGAGTTCAGTATTACTCCATGATTTGATTTTTGTCTTGAGATAGCTCAGTTTCTTTTTAAACCTCACGCCTGGTCTTCCATCAAACTCCGCTTCCCCCCACCATTCTTTAACTTTCTCGCAAAAACCCATTACTTTTAGCCACATATTGTCGAATTTAAAAGGCCAGGGTCTAGAGGATTCACCCCCCATCTGAAGTAGAATGGGAGAGTGATTCGATGTTGGTCTCGGCAAGATGGATTGCCTAACATCAGGAAATAGATCCTTCCAAGAATCAGAGACCAAGAATCGATCTATCCTACTCATAACCACTCTCTCCTGGTTATTTGTCCATGTAAATCTACCCCTGTGGAATGGGAGGTCAACCAAAGAATGAGTCCCCACAAAATCTCCGAAATCCCTCATGCTTCTTGTCACTCTAGTAACTCTACTACCCCCCTTCTTCTCGTCACTGAATCTGATGACATTGAAGTCCCCACAAACACACCAATGACCCTCCCATAAGCCCCTAGTATCAGACAATTCTTCCCACAACTGCCTCATTTCTCCCCTAGAGTTTGGACCGTAAACCCCCGAGATAATCAAAGAAGATCTAGAGGCTCCAAGACAACAACGGATAGAAACTGAGAAAGCTCCTGTTAGACTGTCCATCACTTCCAAAACAAGATTGTCCCACAATAATAAAATACCACCTGATGAACCGATTGCCGGGAGGTGACACCAACCGCAATCCCTATTGCCCCAAAGATCGAAAGCTAACTGATCGTCAAACTTCTCCATTTTAGTCTCTTGGATGATAACAATGCTACTTTTCCACTTCTGAATGATCTTTTAATGAAAGATGAATGAGCTGGGTGGTTTTAGAAAGGTTAAGAAACTGGAGGTTTGGGAAGATAGTGCCAAAGGAAACACGTGAGATGTCTTCTAAGGATTTACAACCGGATAAATTGAGTGACTTGAGGCTGATGCAGTGGGAGAGGGAAGAAGGTAGGGATACCAAGGAAGTAGCATTGGAGAGATCAAGTTGCTGGAGATTGCACAATTGCTCAAAGGCGGAGTGGGGTATATCTCTAATGGAAGTATCCGAAAGATCGAGTAGTAGCAGGTTGTGTAGAGTTTGTATGGGAGGGGGGAAAATGCTGAATTTGATACAATTTGCTAAGTTGAGTACCCTGAGGTTGTGGTTGAGGGAGAGGGAGGTGGGCAATGATGAGAGAGTTGTACAGCCGGAGAGGTCCAGGACTCGGAGGCCTTGCATATGACTAAAGAAGTCATCTGGTATCTCCTCTTTCAGTTTGTCACAACCGTGAAGCACCAGTATCGAGGCTTTAGGGCATCTCGAAGAAGTATGGTCCAATCTTTCTATGTGACGACTCTTGGCAAAGGAGATCCAGTCGATGTGTTCCAACTCAAGAAGCTCGTGTTCCAACTTCCAACTCAGGAAGCTCTACCTCCTTATCCTCTTCTTCCATGTACACTCTAGTAGAACCTAGCAAAAGCCTGCCTAAATCAGTGTAACCATCATCGAATACTAGTTAATAATTTCCCTTATCAACTGTCTTTATGAGCCCCCGACGTTGGAACTCAGTTAACAAATATTCCCCTATCTTCCACAGTGCAATGATATCCAAATGCTCGTTGTTTCCATCTCCGCCAATAAATCCATCTCCCAACCAAGAGTACTTTATGTAATCACCCGAAACTCCATCCCTACCAAACAGCAAGAAGCATTTCAAAAAAGCTAGGATTTTGGAGCTTTGAGTAAGGTGACCACTAGTGAATCTCAGAGAATCAGCCACGTCCATGCACTCTTCCTTTACCAAGTCAATAAATGGTTCGTTATCCGAATCGAACATCTTGATTGCACTGTCAATTGGCATCACCTTCTGGGCATCTTCCCCTGGACGAGGCACAATCAAAATCTTGCTGCCATTTCTTCGGTTGGGAGGTGGTACTCCCAATGATGCTAATCTGATGGATTTTGGTGGAGGATCCTCAAATACCAGCAAGAACCTCTGCTTCTCTAAGGATTCATAGATTCTCGTAGCCACACCATTCATGTCCCACACATTCTCTTCATCGTAATAGTAGCCGCAGTCAATTTGCAGGCTCTTAGCGATTATCAATTGGGCGGCCATGTTCAAGTTCCAATCATGAACTATTGGGTGAAACAGAACGAAAATGGCATCAATTTGGGGAAGCGAAACCCAAATGACGATGTCGAAGAGATGAGAATCCATTGCTGCCTTTGCTATATGTTTCGCAATCCTGCATCTCCCTAATCCAAGAGGAAGATATGGCATATCAAGTCTTAAAGGTAAAAATCCTCGGCATCATGATATCCCCGAATAGAAATAACTCCAATTGCCGGATCTGCAAAGCATTTTAAGGCCTTTTGTTTTGCATTCTCAAAGATTGGGGGGCAATTTTCAAATCCTCTCTCAAAGTCAAACGTGTTCTCGTCTGCTGCTTCGTTTCTTTCTTTCTTTGGAAGGTCCAAAAAACAGATGACTAGTATCAATAGTTGTCAAAAGAAAGAAGAGAATTTTTGACATACCCCCAATGTTATCTTTAAAATTTGACATACCTCCCCACAATTTGAAAAAGCTGACATACCACCCTATGACTCGGTCCACGGTCATTTGACTAGTGTTGACCCGAGTTGACTACCTAATTTTTTACTAAATGGCAAAAATGCCCTTCTCTTCAACCTTGGACACAAGGGTTTGAGAAAAAACCAAAACCCCACAAACGGCTATGGTGGACGGCTAGTCAAGGGATTCCAATGGGTTGGCCGCCCATCGCTGGCGACCATCCCATTGGAGTCTCATGGCCAGCCAACCACCACTCCAGCAATAATTTAAAACCCAATGTTCAAAAAAATAAAAAACAGCATAAAATTTTCATTAACATTAATAAAAAGCAAGACAAAGCAATTTATATTTTAAACTTTTGAGACGTGGATTTTGGAAAGATGGGTTCTCTCAATTTTAAAATATTTTTTCATGAGTTTTATCTATTTTGTTTGGAGGTTTTTTCTTCTCAATATTCGCTTAATTCATAAAAAAATCGGAAAAAAAATCTCAAGTTTACCTACATGTGTTTTAATCTTTATTTTTAATCTCCTCTTTTCATGTTTGATTTGGGGTTTGAGTTTTGGTCTAAACCCAAACCCTGGTTCTAAAGTTGAAGACAACGGCACTTTCGTCCTTTAATACAAAATTTCTTAGTCAACTCGGGTCAACACTGGTCAAATGACAGTGGATCGAGTCATAGGGGGGTATGTCAAATTTTAAAGATAACATTGGGGGTATGTCAAAGGAAATATAAGAAGGTGGAGAGCATTAATAGAGTGAGTAGTTGTCAAGAATCAATTTCAAAAACACAATCACGGATATGTCAATAAGATCAAATACACCGCATCCATTGGTCAAATCAATTGCGAACATTCACACTATATATACATAATACATATTGAATTACATGGAAACTATGCAAATGACTAGAATTGCTTACGCTTACCATCCATCGATTCATCCTCTCAAAGGCGGCGGTCTCATCATGGTCTTGGTACTCCATTTGGATTTTAAATCTAGGGTTCTCAAACAATGTTGGTACCTCTTGTTAGAAGGCAAGGCAAGGCAAGGCGACAAACAAAAAAAAAACACTCAAGTACCCGCATTTAAATAAGCAGTTCCCGGATAATGAGAAAACGCTTCCCAACCGATTTTCCGTCCAAGATACAGTTAAATCTTAAAAGTGAAAGATTCATGTTTTATTTTTTGGACAAATTCATATATCTCTATGTAGCGCATGCTTATGGGTCCACTGACCACATGGATGTTTAACTTTTGTGTACTATATATCCTACGGCTAGATATTATCAATCAAGCTGATTTTTTTGTATGTATATCCACCAAGGTGGGTGGACTATACATCCTTATCCGGTGAGTGGGCCCAAGCAAATTAATTTGGTAGGCCCACTACTGATCGACTGGTTCAAAAAAAAAATTTGTTATAGTCATGTTTGTCTTCACCCAGAACGTCTTATCTCTTAGTCACTATAAATTTCTAGGCCGGTGGGCCCTAATTCTTCTTTTGATCCTAACCGTCCTATCTATTTTATGGACAATCGGAAATAGGAATGATACAATATTCAGGGGAAATTTTGTAATGTTGGATGTAAGGATTTTTTTTTTTAAGTTACTCTGAATCCAACGGCTAGAAATCACCATTCAGGTTGTTTTTCAGTATATATGTATCTCCACCAGTGGGTAGTGACTGTCAATGCATCAAGTTCGCCCAGATCCGATCAAACCGAGGGTTTGTCTGGACCTGCTCCAATAGCTTATCAGATCACAAATTTTGCCACCGGTATCGGATTGGATTGAGGCAACCTAACACTGAGTTGATCTGGTCAATAAAACTGTTAAATTTGTTTAAAAAAAAATGTGACGTCAAAAAACAAATGGCCGGTAGAAGATTTTATCAACATACATTCATAAATATTGTCGGATTGATGCTTACATAATTGACAGCCCAACCATTGGGTGGGCAAAACAATATTGATGGAGACAGTGGGGCCTCAAAGTGTGTGCCACATGGCATTTTTGGATAGGTGCATGCATAATCAAAATTTATACCTAGCGTTACTGAGAAGAAAAGAACAAGTAACTTACAATCATAATCTCTTTTTTATTCAGAAGATCTGAGCAGTTCACTTTCCCGGTGAATAAAGAAAGGTGGGTCCACAATGCCGAATAAGTATGAAAAAACTGTACTTGATGATCGAGTGAAGAACACTTAATGTACTTATTATAATTAGATACTTTCTACCAAAACAAGAAAAAGAAAAAGAAAAAGAAAGAATTATGTACCTTCAGCTCATCATGAAAGAATTAAGTGCCTCTCTTTTAATTTTCGGAAGCTAGCCGAATGCCTTTCTTGCCTTAATAAAATGGAAGAGATCGATGAACAAGATAAAGGGAGAGATTATATTTGTCGTTCAATGCTTTCTTTGTCTCCCTACACAAATAGAGGGACGCGCATGATGCACTTGATGATAACGTACCTTTGAATATCTTTGAAATAATCTAAAATTCATTAAAATACCTTGGGTGTTCCAGAAACTCTACAAGACTGGTTGAACTGAAAACTTTACAAATTGGATATGATTGAGTATAAGTGAAAAATGAAGGTTTTGGGTTTTTTATTTTCACAAATTATTGATGAATGTATACTCGCTGAAATCAATTTTTTACGAGGCAATTAAATATGAAATTATAATTATCATTCAAACTTTGTAATTCTAGGTTGGATATGACTTAGTGGGTCTGACACCATAAAAGCTATTATTTTATGTGAAGTTTGTCAAATAAAGGTTTTTAGAAAACGAGCAAAGAAAGTTTTGTGCTTGAAATCCAAAAAAATCAATTCAAGATGAAACCAATATGCATTCAAAAGATATCTGGGTTAAAAAAAAACTAATGATTTTGGTCACTTTGAAATTTGTGAATATAATTGTGAAAATTAAGCATTTTGGAAAAACTCAACTTTCGGATGATTAACCCACTCCTTGATGGAGATACATGAAATTCGGTCTGTTCTCTTTATTCCAAGTACCTAGAAGGGGGGGTTGATTAGGTATTAAAATTTTCTTTAACCTAACAAGTTTACTGATCCGATAGAGGTAAACTAAATCGCATGCATGCCACAATCCTAAACAATTGATTGATCAAAATATGATTATCACAATTGACTAAGATCGATTAATATATCTCCGTGATATATTGTCTCTTTGTCGTTTGGGTTAATCTAATCAAATATATGTGGAATTCAAACAATTAATACAATGATAACGCATGCGAGTTTTTATATGGATATCTTAGCCAAGGAAAAACCACGGGACCACGTCCAGACAGAAAGTTTCACTAACTGGAAAGTTTCGAGTTACAGAAATTATCTATACATCACCGTTTCAATACAGCTTCCAACATTAGCTAAGGCCTACTGCCTGCACGTCTACGTCATTTGGCTCCACGCTACGAGTCACACATGTGCCCTCCAATTATGAAGCCCTTGCCGCTTGTTCAGTTTGGTACTTCCCAAACCTATTATCGATCAGTACACCCCGATCTTAATTCTCATCCACCAATCTCTATCGATGGTGAATGATTCAGTATACCCTGAACCCTAACCGTTAACCCCTGAACCCTAACCGTTAACATCTTGATGGTGAATGGTTAACAGTTCACTCCTGTAATGAAAAAATTACAATACATAGATTAGACCAATGAAAGACGTTACCAATCTAAATGCGTTATTCGAACATCCACTTTTTTTACTTAAAAATTTAATTTTTTTAATACTCTTCTTCTAGGCCCTGGCCCTTCCCTGACCTGGCCCTGGCCCTTAAGGGTAGGGCTAGGGCCTAGCCAGTTCAGGCCCTCTAAGGGCTTGGGCCTCACTTTTATAAGTGAAGGTTGGGTTAGGGTAGGGCCTCCCAGCCCTTTGACAGCCCTACACACTAGGTACGTGGTATATTCAAAAAACTAAATTAAGTTGCTTCTTTTTAAATAAAAAATGAGTATTTCCAACATCACCTGCCATTGGACAATTAAAGTGCATGTCCAACTATTATTTAAAGTTCCGGGCTACCTGGGAATCTAACCCCTTTTTTGGAAAACAAAAAGGGGGGAAACCGATTAGCATGGTCTCCCAATTTCTTTAGGTACATGTGTTACAATGTTATTGGTGTTGAACACTACAATTATCCTAAAAAAGATATAGTTTTGGACAATTTCCAAACGATTGAGCCATTCCAAAATTATGAACAGTCCAAAATGAGTATTTTTCCTAGTGTAACTTTATAATATATCATTTATTTTATCAAGATTTAAAAAAAAAAACTAAAAAGTTTCATTTTTAAACCTTAGAAGTTCACCCATGTAATGGAAAAATTATGATCATTCGTAAAAAATCTACATATATTAAACAGAGGAAACACGTTACCAAGCTAAGTACATTATTCAAGTATCCACTTTTTTTACTTCAAATTTTTAGAGTGAACCTGGGGTCTAGCACAGCTGGAAAAATACTGTCTGGCTGCAGTAGGAGAGAGTTTCATGTGTAAAAGTTTTGAAGGGGAATTGGAAGAACCGGTTCATTCCATTCCTTCGTGTAAGTAAAGTCTTTTCTTTTGGGCTTTTTTGCTTTGCCCCCTTTATTGATGCAATTTGCATCTCACCCAATGTTTTCAAAATATTTGCATCTCACCTTTTGACCATACCATAGACGGTCTCACCCTTTGACCATGGTCAACGTCATTGACCATAGACGGACATCCCAATATTTTTTTAAATGACTAATGACCTTGGATGAGACGCAAATATTTTAAAAATATTTGGGTGTGATGCAAATTACATCAATAAAGTAAGGGGGGCAAGCAAAAGATTCTTTTTTTTCGAGGATTTTTTCTTTTTTTGAGGATTGTGAGCACAAAACCATTCTTCATTTACTTTTGGCCCAACCATATGTGGACCTACAGACTAAAAATTAATCTGATTGTTACTTTTTAAGTATTGGATTAGAGTCGTTGGGTTGATTTTATCGGTAGAATTTGAACATTATTTGGGCTACAAAGATCCAAAGGTTTGAAATCACTAATCATGCTGCTATTTGGTATGTAACTCCACCTAGCGATGGGCCCAACATCCATACAGTTGGTGACCTCTAAGAGTGTGCCACATGGCTCATATTTTGATGAGGGACATTAGCGTGCTTAACAACCTGTGAAGGTGAGTTCCTTTTATAGTTCACAATCCTCAAAAAAAGGTTGAGCTCACAATCCTCAAAAAAGAAAAAAAAAAAACCTAAAAATAATATAGATTTTTCACTTGTCCCACTTACTTTATTGATGCAATTTGCATCGCACCCGATGTTTTGAAAATATTTGCATATTACCCAAGGTAATTACAGTCATTTAAAAAATATTGGGATGTCCATCCATAGACCATTTATGGTCAACGATGTTGACCATTGTCAAAGGGTGAGACGCAATTATTTTGAAAACATTGGGTGAGATGCAAATTGCATCAATAAAGTAAGGGGGTAATGCAAAAAAGCCCTTTTTTTTGTTCAACACGTATATGGTAAGTTTTCTATTTCTTTGTATTTCTTCTCCCCTAATTGAAGAAATGAATCTCCTCCTATATCAATTCTTACTTCAGACACCCAGTTGGAAACTTCTCCCTCAACGATCCGATGTACGCACAGGCAAGCTAAATGGTAACGATTTCATTGAATCAAGATGTTGACATTCCTCTTGCATCCACAAAACCAACTACAAATCTCTCCTCACCTACCCATTTTAAGCGTAACTAGCAAAGATCTCGTTCCGAACAACCAAAGCTCTCTGAGGCATTCGATCGAACATGCTTCATTTCACACACATCTTAACAATCGATGTCATTGCAACAACATTAGGACACTCGTCTAACCCATTTCTCTTTGGATTTCCCCCCTCAAAATTTGTCAGATTGATTTCTTTGTATTTACCCAAAAAATAACACAAATAAACTATGTTAATCAATGGATCTGAGATTATTTGAACGATGAAGTGGAACAATAGCAGTCTATATATGCCACTCTCGTCGTTCTCATCATAAACACTTTCGATCTCCATGTTTGGCAATCCGGTGGATGGCAGTGGAATTGGTCAAGGGGGTAGGAGGTGAAGGGTTCAACCCTTTTTGAACAGATCATCTCAGCAGAAGGGAAGTTTCCTTTTTTTTTTCTCCCATCTGATTTACCGGGATTGGATTCGGATAAGAACCCTTAATAAACTTGTTCTCCCAGTTACCCCTTACATACACCACCACGTATCACTCTTTAATGTCGCAGCTGGACCATGGGTAAACAGCTCAGTCGGACTAAAGATTAATCCAAGTTTTTATATTTTTTAGGGAATTTTTGACATACCCCCCCATGCTATCTTTAAAATTTGACTTAGCCCCCCCTACAATTTGAAAAAGCTGACATACCCCCCTATAACTCGGTCCACTGTCATTTGACCAGTGTTGACCCGAGTTGACTTCCAAATTTTGTATTAAATGGCAAAAATGCCCTTGTCTTCAAGCTTGGAACAAGGGTTTGGGCCAAAACCCAAACCCCATATCAAACGGCCGTGGGGATGGCCGGCCAAGAGATTCCAATGAGTTGGCCGCCCATCACCGGTGACCAACCCATTGGAGTTTCATGGCCAGCAATAATTTTAAACCCAAGGTTACAAAAAAAAAAAAAAAAAAGCATACAATTTTAGTTTTAAAATTTTTATTAACAAAAATGAAAAACAAGAAAAAGCAATTTATATTTCAAACTTTTGAGATGTAAATTTTGGAAAGATGGGTTCTTTCAATTTTAAAATTTCGTTCTACAATAAATCCATAAAAAGAAATCTCATTCCTTCATGAGGTTTTTTTTTTTTTTTTTAGAGATTTTTTCTTTTCAATCTTTGTTTAATTCATCAAAAAACTAAAAAGAAATCTCAAGTTTATCAACATGGATTTTAAAATTTATCTTTAATCTCCTCTTTTCATGTTTGATTTGGGGTATCGGTTTTGGCTTAAACCCAAACCCTTGTTCTAAGGTTGAAGACAAGGGCACTTTCGTCCTTTAATACAAAATTAGGTAGTCAACTCGGGTCAACACTGGTCAAATGACAGTGGACCAAGTCATAGGGGGTATGTCAGCTTTTTCAAATTGTGGGGGGGATATTTCAAATTTTAAAGATAACGTGGGGGGGTATGTCAAAAATTCCCTATTTTTTAATACTCTTTTCTAAGCCTTGGCCTACCCTGACCCGACCCTGGCCCTTGAGGGCAGGAATAGGGTCTAGCCAGTTCAGACACTCTAAGGGCTAGGGCCTCACCCTTATAAGCAAGGTAGGCTAGGGTCGGGCTAGGCCCTACCCTGGCTGGGCCCTTTGACAGCCATTCCTTTTCTTATCCAAGGTTAGGAACTTTGCAAATAGAGGTACCTTCTTGGCCTTCACTATAGTTTGGTGGGTCGGCAACATGAGACAGCGCCAGGGTTCAATCTCTACTTATTTTCTTTCAAACAGCATTAAGAACAAGTCAATCATTCAATGAGGCTAGAGTTCAAGGACATCCCAACAAACACGGGTAGAGTGGGGGCCTCTGCGATGTCTCCAAAGTAAAACCACCGCTCTCTAGTGCCTACTGATCATTGTTTGCTGATTAGAACCATTGATTATGATTAGAAAGGTTTAAATCAAGTCAATGGTCAACAGGGTCGTTGTTTGTGTGGGTCCCATTATCTCTTTTTGGCCGGCCTAAGACCATTTGTTGTTTCTGATGATGTAAGAAAGGGTCCAGATGCTAACTCTTGGGTTTGGAGTTTTCCATTGTCCCACCTGAAATCACTATTGGAGAGGTTTTGTTGGATTGTAAATTGGTCGGATTCCATGAAATTAACAAATAAAACAGTTTAGAATGTGTAGGGTGGAGTTATTTTGACACGCCAAATTTGGCAGGCCTGTGTAGGCCCGCTAATTATGGCCCACATAGAGAATAAGATTCAAGGGCTGATTTTTAATGAGGATGCATGACAAAAAGATCAGCCACTTCTAATAGGACTAGAAAAGTAGGAATGCGCTGATTGGCCAAGGCAATCTCGATGGTGAGGAGAACATCATCACCAAAAATCAACCCTCAACTCATATCCATGTTGGCCCTACATAGGTCTATCAACTGTAACTCTACAATTTGGGTATACATGCATGGCCACCTATTTGGTTTTGGATTCTCTTTGTTTTGCTAATAAAAGTTAGGTGGGCCAACTCTTTGATAATAACCCAAAAATTTAATTGATATGTAGCATGATCCATACATTTGATCAAATGAACTACTTAGTGAATCTTAGCCCTTCATATTATTGATGGTACAAAATTTGGCAATCTATGGATGGTAACATCCTGCTAATGCAATCTTGGGCTATGTCCAAGGTTTAAAATTTCGTTTGAGGAATGTCTCGGTCAAGTGAAAAATTGAGACAAACTCCGAAACAAAACGAAATATTCACGGAATACTAAAAAAATGGCGAAACACGAAATTAATTTTTTGAAACAAACCCAAACATTACAAATCATACGAAACAGCTTCGATTCTATTACAAAACGAAACAAAACATTCCGAATTTTAAATCATGGCTTTGTCCATACCAACAGATGGGTCCCACCAGTTGGATGATATGGGTCAATGGACAAGTAAGCCTGAACTGTGGATAAGGATGAGGTCATACCAGCTATTCTTGTGTCGCAATGCACAATAATATCATCCGTCATATTTAAATTGGGCCAAGAAATTAGATAATTGTCATAAATCATCATGATGATAGATGCTTCACTAACATGTTAATTCCCTCCCATTATTTATTATAAATCAGCCGGACAAATTACTCTCTGGTAACTAAATTGCTAGCAAAACCAAATCAATATCCCACAACCAAGAAAAGAAGAAAGATACCAAAGCTTCAACAACCAGCTTCAATGGCGGATCCTCACCTCTTCTTCTTCTCTCTTCATCTTCATATTCCTTTCCAATCCTCAGACAATCGATTCAAGTAAGTATACAACACATACACAAAGAGGAGAGAGATCCATTTCTCTAGCACAAACTTAAATTCCAAACTGTTAAATTTTTTTTGCAGCTTGCACATTGGATTTCAAGAAATTTCCATATGATGCTAGAGGTGAGTGCTTCGGTGCGGGTGCGACGATAGGTTCGAACCCGACTCAAGCTATGAATTCATGTTGTCACTCAGCTCTCCAACCTGTCTTCCAAGCAATGGCGATAAGAGCGAACCTATCTCGATCCATCTTCCTCGACGCGACTCAAGCGCAGGATTGTAGTGCCATGTTCCAAGGTCTCCACAATCTAACCAACATTTCTGACTGTAGAATCCAAGATTTCATTAGTTCTACTTCGAACGCATGCTCGAGAGACGTCAATTCGGTCATCGACGTACTTGGGCTCGAGACATACAATGGCCTTCGATCGAGTTGTCGAGACTTGTCGATGAGTAATTATAGTGATGATGCATGTTATAAATGTGTGGGATCATATAGGAGATCTGTGCAAGCTTTGGAAGAGAATAATGGAGGAGAAAGGGATGGTTCAAATGGGAGGGTGTGTGCAGAAGCTCTTCTTGTTAGTCTTGCAAGCTCTGATGTTGATTCTGTGAATTGGGTTCAAGGCCTTTTTTCTTGTTTATGGGATGAAATCCGTAAGGTTTCCAGAACCTCTTCTCCATTTTTTTTCCTTTATCTCGACCATTTCTTATTGATTTCATCTTGTATGTGATCAGTGCATGCATGGAAATCTTGTGTATATTTTCAATGATTTTCCACTAGGGCGCGTTTGATTCCATAGAAAATTTTCCTGACAAAATCCTCTTTTCCCTCCTAAATGTTTTGCGAGCATATGTGAATATGGTTGTTTGACTGTCATGGAGAAAATATGCATTTTCCACTTGTGTGAGAAAATAAATATGTGTTTTTGCGTGAAATCGAATTCTCACCTTCGTGGAACCGAAGTGAATTCCGGGTTTGGACGGGAAAATCACTTTTTCTTGCAAAAATTTTCCAACCATGAAAAATTGTGCTTTTCCGATAAAAATTGGCAATCAAACACGCCCTTATATACATGTAATTTTCGTTCTACAACATATATTCATCCATTATGAACATGTGTACATACAAGCATGACTATAACGGTAACACCAATTATATATGATGAAAACAATTTTGAAAAAAGAACGGTCGTTACAACGATTTTAACCGTTTAGCTATAAAATGAATTTGGAAAACTTAAGTTTTTGACCGTTATTTGACAGGTTATAACAGCTGTTAGCTATGGCTCTATGCCAAAGACCAAAAACCATGAATTTCTTTTTCTTTTTCTTTTTTTTCTATATCGAAGGGTATCCCCACACCTCATTGGATGCGACGAATCCCTACTGTTGTACATACCGACCTCACAGAAGCTTCCCTTATGTACAACTGGTTTAAACAGGAGCTAGGCAGTTTCGAACTCACGATTAGAGGGAGCAAACCCCTATCGCAGTTTTACCGCTGCGCCGACACCCCATTACATTATTTCCCGTTAGAATGCTTCCATCAGGAAAAAAAACAGGATATTCTGTTATTTTTGAAAAAAAAAAAAAAACAATTTTTACCATTATCGAGGCTATTTTAGAAAATAATAATAAAATACTAATATTTTATTAATATTCTCACTGTTTTTTAACTGCGACGTACATGACTGATGTGACCCGTTATAACAGTCATAACGATAACGTTAAAGGCCTAATATCTCCGGCCGCCATGCGCATTTTATACTTTTACCGGAGATAATTATGGTCATTGAAATTCTCCTTTTTAATTGCTTGCACTGATAAATGTGTTTGTTATATTTCCAGAGTTTCCATGGCCTCACCCAGTAGAAAAAAGAGGTATAAAAACCACAAATAGTTTTTTCTTTTAAAGCAACAACACTTCAGATCTAACAAAATCAAAATAAATATATGAAGGGTCTTTTCTGGGCTCCAAGAAATTCCTTGCTGCCATTCTCGTCGCACTGTCATTGGCTATGCTAGCTCCGATTCTCTACAAGATAACACGAAAACGACTACAGTATGCGAGCGATAAAGAAATTGAAAATTTATCAGGTGAGAATAAGAAAAAAAAAAAAATTTAATTATTTTTCATTAGATGTTTTCTCCAGTACTGAACTAATGAAAAACATTTTTTTTTTTTTTTTGCAGTTATAGTCCTGAAGAATGCACTAGAGGATGACTCCACAAACCCATTTAGCTGCTCTGGTCTATATATTTTCTCTCAAGATGAAATTGCCAGAGCTACTAATTACTTCAATAATTCTAATTTGATTGGAGAAGGGAGTCTAGGTAAGTTAAAATTGTCAAAATTTTCTTTTAGATATTGTTTACCATCTTCACACTAAGGACCTGTTTGGAAACCTAAAATATAGGGCCACCTGAGGTCAGTCCTGGTGATCCTGTCGTTCTAACCTGTGTTTGGTGCATGTGGGGCCAGTTTTTTCAGATTTTTTCCTTAAAACAGAATCAGAGTTTGCTTTTCAAGAATATTGTTGCAACCATGGTTTAAAAAACGACCGTTATAACTGATTCAGACCTCACCCGTTACGTTATATACCGTTTTAAGACCCAGAAAAAATGGCCATTATTTTCGTTATAACAGCCATTATAACAAAAATAACGACCGTTATTTTTTGAATAAAATGTTAAAAAAAAAAACACTCGTTGTTTCCATTATTTTCCATTTGTAAATTTTATTGAAAATTTGAATTTTAAATTTAACCCCCATTATAATGAAAATAACGACCCCTATTTTTTGAATAAAATGTAAAAGAATTACCCATTATTTCCGTTAATTTTTCAATTATAAATTTTATTGAAAATTTGAATTTTAGCGCCGTTTTTTGAAAATAATGATCATTAGAATGAAAATAACAACCGTTATTTTTGAATAAAATCTGAAAAAAAAAAAAAAGCACCTGTTATTTTCCATTCTAAATTTCATTGAAATTTGAATTTTAGCGCCATTTTTTTCCCATTATTTTTCTACTCTTTCCGTTTTTGCCCCCTGTGCATTACAATCCGTAATAATGGGTGTTATAACAGAAAAAAGGGTAACGCCCCCAGTCCGTTATACCATTATAACGGCCCCTTTTAAACCTCGTTTGCAACATCGAACCGGTTCTTCCATCCTGAACTGGGCTAGGCCCTGAAAACACAAGCTTAATTTCCAAGCAATCCCTAACATAAGACAATCTTATTTTTGTTTTTATTATTTTAATTTTAACCTAATTATTTATGTTGTGTAGGGCAAATGTACTTAGGAATAATGCCTAGTGGAATGAAAGTGGCAATTAAAAGGGTTAATGAAGGCAGGAAGCTTCATGGTTTTGTTGCTGAGATAAGTAAAATGGCAAAGATAAGGCATCCAAATTTAGTTAGTATATTAGGATACTGCGACAGAGGAGATCAATGCTTGGTTTACGAGTTATGCGTTAACGGTAATTTAGCAAAGTGGCTTCTCGGTAAGCTCCGCTTAACGCCGCATTGTTCGAGTTTCTGCATTTTCATCATCAATTAACAGTATTAAACCTTGGACGAATGTATTTAACTTAATATGGTAAATATATCTAGCCGGCGACGTAAGGAACCCGGTCTTAACATGGGAGCAAAGGGTACAAATAGCGATCGGCATTGCACGAGGTTTATGGTTCCTGCACAACAACCCCTTGGAGAAGATGGTTCATGGTGATGTGAAGGTAATCATCTCATCATCTAGAACCAGTAATTTCAATTTACATTATAATTTTGACAAAAATTTTATGGATACAATCTGGTATGATTCAGCTCACAAACATATTATTGGATGAGAGACTAGAAGCCAAAGTTTCAGACTTCGTCTTATCGAACCGCAAGTCGAAAGAGATCGATGGATTGGTTACTATAGCAAATGATGTTTTTGATTTTGGGGTTGTGTTGCTTCAACTTTCGACGGGGAGAAAGATCATCGATCTGAGTTCTTCCATGCCGCGGTCTCTAGTCAATGAGGTTTGCACTAATTGCTCTCCGATCTCGCTAAATTTTTTCTAACCAGTGTTAAAAAGATTTGATGTTTAAGGCGTGCAAGTGGTTGCTAAGCCCTTGCAAACTCTTTAAGAAAATGAATGCAAGCATGTACAGCCCAAAAACTGTGGTAAGTGACTGCAATGCAACTCCCCCCACGTGCAAAATGCATCCCAGCGCAGTAAATATGGCGAGCGTCGAGGGATTAGTTCAGTGTGATTGGTTGGGCAGGTTGCAAACCGATGCATTGCGTTCGATTACCCTTAATCCAAGTCCTCTATTAAAATTGATTGCAAGCTTAGTGAGTGCATCACATAAAGTGATGCATCCACTTGCAAACTAATGAACCTGGGCTAATTCTTTTTCTGTCATTGGAAATTTTTGAATAATCTGTTTAATTGCTAATTTTTATTAATGATATAGGCAAGGAATATCGTAACAAAAGGAGGAAATGTCCGTGCGTTGGTCGATCCACACCTAAACGGAGCATACAATACAACTACATTTCAAAGAATTTTATCTGTAGCCGTTCTTTGTACGACTCCGTCCGAACGCGAGCGACCAAACATGGAAGAAATTCTACAGAAGCTCCAAGACTGTCAGGGTTCCACTTGAAACATATGTATGATTCGGTTTGAAAATATGTTGTCTCGTAATCGAAATTAGATTTCGATCGATATAGCATCTATCACGAAGCGTGGTCGGCGTAGGTTTTGTAAATATCTTGTAACTTTCTTTATAAGTAGGATGGGGGTATGCCCAATTGAAATTAATTCATAATTTGCGGAATCAAGATCCCTTAACAACCAATATGTCAGTATACATAAACAATATTATGGCTGTGTTTGATCCAGAACCATGTTTATGCCATTTAAGACAAGAACTAGGCCAGTGATTTAGTTTCTTGTTTGGAGAGTGGGGTTCAAGTAGTTGGGCCGCACTCGATCCGCTTGTGCTCCCATTCTTGCATATCTTGAAAAGAACTACCTCTAGACAGAGTAAACACCCTGTAGGGGTGCTGATGGCAGGGGAGTTTGGGCCAAGGTCAGGACTAGCCCAACCTGGGAGTTTTAAGTCATACGCCAAGCCCAACTAATCTCTTCATGGGTTGAAAAAACTTGCCACTAGCCCATCCAAGTCTACTATGGATGTGGTCCATTATTTAACTTTGGGCTGGGTCTAAGGTTGGAATGGCTCATTATTTATGCGCAGTCTGATCACATCTTGCCAGTTGTAGCCTCAGCACATCCTAAAGCAGGTTGGGCTCAAAAACCCATTAGGATGATGTGGCCCATGTGTACCCTTAGGACAAACTAAATATTCAAAACACATGAAAAGGGAAGGGCCCACTATTCGATGACGTCATGAATATTTGGCTTACTCCAATTGGTTAGACCTGCACATTAAAAAACAGCCTGATTGTTGATTTCTAGCTCTTGGATCTCAGCTTTTCACCATAGGCTTTATTAACAGGCCCTATAGTGGGTTTCAAGTCCATGATGAAAAAAAATACTAAAATCCACAACCTAGAAATGACCAATCAGGCTGAAATTTGGAGTGTGAGTCTACTAAGAGTTGTGCCAAACATTCATGGGGCCATTGGGCCTGAAAAAGTGTGCCATGTAGCAATTTTAGGGGTGGTGTATCAAACTTTGGTCTCTGACTCTAGGGAGCAATTTTTTTTCTTCTGCTCTAGCATTAATAGGGTCTTCATAACTAGAGGTTCTTTTGGATGATCTTAAAAATGCAAAAATAAAAAGAAAAAAAAAGGAAAAAAAAGCTTAATTTCTCTAGCAAAAAAATGAATGAAGCTAACTACTTAAAATCTTCCCAATGTGAGTTAGATTACATTAGATTTTGATTAGAAATGAAAGATCGTGAGAGCACCAAGGATCCCATTTATGGAGTGGACGAACACATCTCTATGCTTAAAAATGATTGGAGTCTAGCCGCCAAGTTTATTTTTGGTGTGCAGAGTAGGACCACCAAAGGATGGGCCAAACATCCATGGCCCAAAAAAGTGTGCTAAGTGGAATGTTAAGAGGAGCACACATGGATACATCAAGCAATTTGCACATAAAACAACTTGGTAACCATAAGAGACCCTATAACTTGATAGTATGAATCTATATATACGTTTTTATTTTCAGGTTATGTATGTAATTATGTTCCTATGAATCTCTCTTTTGTGACCATGAACTTGTTCTGCAATCACTTTCGCTTTTTGGTAAATACATTCATTGATTAGGACACCATGCATATGCTACTTGTCAAACACAATGTGATGCTCAGAATAAAGACGAGAGAATTTGTTGAGCAGGAGCTGTGGTAGTTCTCTAACTAGGAAGCTCCATGAAATTCAAGACTTGTGGCATACATGGACTTACATTTTCGATATAATCAATGGGGTAGATACAACATATTGAGACTCCCATCTCTTGATAATATGCATTTTGCTTCATATTTTAATGTTCTTTTGTGTAGATGATTATGTAGTGTGCTTTTGTAATATTGTATATAATATTTGAATTGAACTTTTATTTGTTATTTGTCATTTGAATTGAACTTTTGTTTATCTATTAGGTTGGGTAAAACGATTCATCAACAGTACTTAAAAAAACATTCTAGAAAACAAAACACTGAGTGGATGATTTTATTTTATTTGTGGCAGTTTTTCCGACAGTTCCAAACTGCCGCATAATGTAGCCCTTGTCGCCATAAAGAAAAGGCCAATGCCAGCGGTTTATTAACCGTCGGTGAAAGACTAACACCGGCTGTAAAATTACCAGGGAAATCCTAATGACGGTGGGTTAAAACTGCCGGAGGAAATAACACCGGCGGTTTAAAATCGTCAGAGTTGTTATATTCGCGACAGTTTTAAACCGTCGGTGTTAGTCTTTCCCTGGTGGTTACAACCGATGTTGGTCTTTTATCAATGCCGAGAGGGCTAGCGCCAGCGTATTATGCGGCAGTTTAAAACCGTCAGTGAAGTCTTTGTCGGACGTGTAGAACCGCCTGGATAGGTCTTTTTTGGATAGTGGCTTTGTCGGAGTGTGCCGTGGGCACTGGCCACCTACTAGTCTATATAACAAAACAAATAAGTTGTCTTATCTCTTACCTTATCCGGCTTCATAAGATAACGAGTGGTTGAGATCAAATCCATCCATCTAATGTGTACAGTTAGATTTCAGCCACTCAATCCCACTCATTTATTCGTTCACTCCCACTCATTTGACCCTTGTGCAACAAATTGAAAATTTAAAATTCAAATTTTGAATTTTAGTTCCATTATTTTTTATTATTTTATGTTATGTCCATTATTTTCTCCATTTTTTCTACTTTTGCCCCTGTACGTTACAATCTGTCATAATAGCCGTTGTAACGGAAAAAACAGTAACACCCCCAATCCGTTATATCGTTTGAGTGTTGAAGGCACCCAATTTTTGCAAACACTTTTGTCGGGGAGTGCCGTGGGCACGGGCCATGTACTAGTCTATATAACAAAACACAGTGATTGTTTCCCCACTTATACCCCTTTTATTGGCTTCAACAAAGAAGGGCCAAGATCTTATTCCCCCAAAGTTAAGGGACGGTGGATCTTAGTCACTCACGCCCGATGAGATGAACTCTATTATGTCCAATGAAACATGAGCATTAGCAGACTTACCACCTGGAGCCAAACCCATAGGATGTAAATGAATTTTGAAGAAGAAATTGAATACAGATGGTTCAATTAACGAATTTAAGGTTAGGCTAGTTGTTAAAGGCTTTAAGCAAAGAAAATGCATTGATTATTTTGACAAATATGCACTGGTTGCACGGATTGCATCTATTAGAGTCTTAACTTCTCTTGCATCTGTCCATTATTTAATTGTTCATCAAATGGATGTAAAAACGGCTTTCCTAAATAGTGATTTAGAAAAGAAAATATATATGGAGCAACCCGATGGGTCTGTAATTCTAAGCTAAGAAAAGAAAGTTTACAAACTAGTTAAATATCTTTATGGCTTGAAGTAAGCTCCTATGCAGTGGCATGAGAAATTCGATAAGACAACATTGTCATATGATTTTAGAGTTAATGATGCTGACAAATGCATTTATTTTAAATTTGATGATAATGTAGGTGGTGTCATTATTTGTGTATATGTTGATGATATGCTTATCTTTAGAACTAACCTTGTTTACGTAGAAGAAAATACAAATTTTTTTTTATCATCTAACTTTGATATAAAAGACCTTGGAGAAGTTGATGTGATTTTAGAAATTAAAATCATAAGAAATGACAATGAAATTATACTGATACAATCTCATTATAGAGGAAAGATCCTTAAGAGGTATGGTCATTTTGATAAAAAAAACTAGCACCTACTCTTATGGATCCTAGTATCAAGTTAATGAAAAACACTGGTCGTGCTAATGCTCAATTAGAGTATGCCAGTGTTATAGAGAGTCTTATGTATGTTATGCATTGCATAAGATCCGACATAGCATATGCAGTGGGTATACTATGTTGATTTACAAGTAATCCAAGTACTGAACACTAGAATGTCGTTTCTAGAGTTTTTAGATACCTAAAATGAACAATGGACTATGGCCTACATTTCCAAGGTTATCCCGCTATATTGGAAAGATATACCAATGCTAGTTGGAATAACATAAAGGCAAAGTCAAAATCCACTACTGGCTGGATCTTTACATTAGGAGGTGTTGCAATATCTTAGGGATCCAAGAAGCAGACTTGTATGTCTGACTCCACTATGTTGTCAGAATTTATTGCCTTAGCGGATGCATGTAAAGAAGTGGACTGGCTTAGAAATTTGTTAGTAGACATACCACTTTGGAAGAAGCCAACTCCAACAGTTATGATAAACTGTAATAGTCAGACAACATTGTACAAAGTCTCAAGCAAGAGGTACAATGGGAAGTCAAGACATATAAGTCTTAAACATCAGTTTATTAGACAAATACTAAAAAGTGGAGTAATTACGGTCGACTTTGTAGAGTCGAATAAAAACTTAGCAAATCCTTTGACGAAAAGTCTTGCTAGAGAGATGATTTCAAAAACATTTAGAGGAATGGGGTTAAGGTCTACAAAATAAGATCAATCACATTTGATGGGAACCCAATCTGTGTCTTGAAAAAGATAGACAAGGTTCAATGGGTACAAACAAGTCAAATAATTATTAGAATGGCACTAGAATTTATTACCTCATTTGAAAAACGTTATCTAGTGTTAGTTTTCTGCAAGATAGATGATGGATACAAATCCTTAATAAGTTCAAAATCATTAAGTGGTAACTCGCAGAATCACTTCAATTAGACTTACCTATATGAGTGAGGAAATCAGGCCGTTTCTTATGAAAATTATATCATTTCTAAAAGCACTCATAAAATTAGGATATTGCGCATGGCCATTAATGTGTAGAATCTTATGAACACTCTACTCTATAGACATAAGTATGTGCAATGGTTCCGGCTCGTCTTCAAGGGTCATTGGTTCAAGATTCATTCACCATGGCACCTTGACAAAGCTTTGAATTATTGGCACTAAGTGAATGTTCGAATCCAAAAGATACCTCTCATCTATGTACTTGTCTCCACGATGATGCTTTGTAATTTCAAATGTAATTGTTTAATTGAATTGTTGTAAAGAACTTCGGAGGCTTGATTCTGAAATGGGTAAGTAGGCAACCACTCATGTGGTGCAGCCACTATTTCCTAATTATAATGTATTATTTTCATATATTAGAAAATGTGGGAATTTGTTGGATATTTTCAATAAAATCGATTTTGTGTTTTTTGGCTTAAGAAGTATAAAACTCACTTTGCAAATTTTAGTCTCACATTGGATAGAAGAAGAAAAGTTATTCTCTTTATAAGGTCGTATGCCCACCTACACTTGTATAACTCACTCACACATGCGCTCGTGCACACGCGTGTGCGAAGTGATAATTGTACGTTTAGGGCCTTTTAGGCGCTTTTAGAGGCGCACTTAGCACTTCTCACGAGCTCATCGTTGATAAAAGCATTGAATCTTTTTATTCTCTGATCAGCTATGATCTAACGGTTACATAGTGATCGGATGTGTCTAAACATAAGATCTAACTATAACCGTTAGATCGTTAGGTGTCTGATCGATGATAGAGTTGTGTTCTTGTGTTCTTTCATGGAAAACATTGTTTTAAGGGGTGATCAACGCCGCTAGATCAGATCGTGATTGTTGGTCAAAAGTAATGACTATTTGGTCAATTGACACATAAATGATTATAAAAAGAGATCCAGACATCTATTTTGAACACCGAAAATTGCAGTGAGTTCGTTATTTCATTCTTAAGCTTTTGACATCATCATATTTGATTTTAGAGTATTCTTGGTTGTTATTGGATCGTACATAATTTGAATCTAATGGTGTTGATTGAGATTTCATTGTATCCTAAAGGTGATTTTTTTCATACCTATTGTGTACTTGTTGTTCTAACCGGAAGGAAATAAATATTGTATAAAAGACATTCATTGATTGATTGAGCCTTGAAGTCTTATAGATTATAGTTTTCTCCTTATATTGTTTTCTCCATCAAGTACAAATTTCCAACACTTATTGCATCATACTCTAAAAATAAATATATGGCACACTCTGTGGCATGGTTCGAAGTATCGGGTGATCCAGATCGGAGCAACCCGAAACAAAGATCCAAAGTTTGTCTAGGATCACACTGGATCGGGTGATCCAACGATCCGAATCGGTTGGATCACCCGATCCGGTGATCCAACCGAGTTGATCGGTTCAACTCGTCAAGTTGAACCAACGGTAAGTGCTCTATAAAACCCAATTTTTTTTTACTTTTTCTCTCGTTTTCCTCCTTTAACCCATCTTGGAACCTGAAAATAGTATAAAAAGCCAGATCTACCTTCGAAACGCATAAATCCGTGAAGATCAAAGCTTGAAGTTCAAATTTCTTCGAGTTGGGGTGAAAATCTAGTGAGTTTTGGCAAGATCTGACGATTGACAGGTATATCTTCTTCTAAATCTTAGTATATTTTTATTTGGCTTCGAATCTTGCAAACAATCTTGAGATTAGGTTCATGTTTGATGAAAATGACAAATTTTTTTATTTTTTCTTATTTGTTTTTGTAAAATACATGTATTTTTAATTTTTTTTTTACTTTTGAAGAACTCTTGTGTATGAAAAAAATGATCTTGAGAATATTACTAACTTTTGTATGATGTATGCAAAAATATTTTGAAAAAATCTTGTATTTTTCTTTTATTTTTTAATATTTTTATTTTTTTTACTAAAGTGTGAAATATTTTGAATAATTTTTAATGTTATTTTTTTTTTTTACTTTTGAAGAGCTATTGTGTATACAAAAAAATGATCTTGAGAGAGAATATTACTAACTTTTGTATTTTGAATTTATTTTTTTCTTTTTAAGAAACCTTGTATTTGTTTGTATTTTCATTTTTTGACTAAAATGTGTAATATTTTGAATAATTTTTTATGTTATTTTTTTTACTTTTGAAGAACTCTTGTATACAAAAAAAAATGATCTTGAAAAAGAATATTACTAACTTTTGTATTTTGAATTTTTTTTTTAAGAAATCTTGTATTTTTCTTCTATTTGTTTGTATTTTTATTTTGTACTAAAACATATAATGTTTTGAATAATTTTTCTTGTTCTTTTTTATTTACTTTTGAAGAGCTCTTGTGTACACAAGAAAAAATGATCATGAGAGAGAATATTACTAACTTTTGTATTTTGAAATTTTTTTTTGAAGAAATCTTGTATTTTTCATCTATTGTTTGTATTTATTTTTATTTTTTTTTACTAAAATGTGAAATATTTTGAATAATGTTTTATTTTATGATTAGTGCATTTACATGAAATGATTAGGACTTTTACATGAAATGATTAGGGCTTTGATATTCTTATTGAATGATTAGGGCTTCCAAAAAATATATTTTATGATTAGGGCTTTTACAAGATATTCTTATTGGATGATTAGGGCTTGATATACTTACTAGATGATATTCTTATTAGATGATTAGGGTTTTTACATGATCCACTAATTTTTACGGTGATGATTGATGGCAATGTGCGTTGATTGGACACTACACAAAGCGACAAAAATTACTCTAAGCATAACTTAAATGAATAATATTTTATATTAGTTGAATATCCTGTTATTAAATTTTTATTATTAAATCTTTTGTTACTTTGAGATTAATGTGGCATTATAACAGGTTTACCTCAAGTGGTCTATAAAAATAAAATTGCAAAATATGACGAGATGACAAAATATTAGTTGGGATCATTGTGTTGCAATTGGGGGCAATAAGAAGATCGTTAAATGTAACTATTGTGATAAGATAATGCATGGGGGGTTACAAGATTGAAACAACATCTTGTTGCGTAACCAGGAGATATAACAGCTTGTCCCAAAACTTCTAGAGAAGATAGATTGTTGATCACAAACTATTTGCGGTCAACCAAACACATGAAGGCTGCTGAGTAAAGAAGAAGATATGAATTATGATAAAGATTAAATAAGTTGGGCAGTAGTAGTGGTGGAAGAGATGAGGCTGAGGAAGAAAATATCGATATTCCTACTGAAGAGGAATTTTAATATCGTCCACATTGGGAAATAAATGAAGATGATTTAAGACGGGCTATACGTGAAAGCAAACAAGAGGTAGATAAACAAGCTCAAAGAAGGCATTTTGTATCTGGGGGGGTAAGTTCATCTGGTCGTGTACGCATGTGTAGGGGGGATTCCTCGTAGTGCAAGTGTACGTGGTGGCACTGATATTAGAGAGGCATTGCGTCGTAGTGTCAGTGTACACGATCCTTCTACTCGATCATGAAGAGCAAATAAGGAGGTTGATACTGCAACCGAAGCTCCTATGGGAATTGACCATTTCTTATATAAATCTACAGGAGGAACACAAAAAAAGTTAAAGGGAGCATGGGGTGGAAAACAAGTCATGCATAAAGTAGGAAAGGTAATTTTAAATTTTTTTATGTTCCACTCAATTTTCTTCAATGTAGCAAAGGGTCCCTACTTTTAAACCATGATCGACACTATTGGTGAAGCGGGACCCGTAAGGAGACCAACCCCATATCTACTAGCAAACAAGTATTTAAAAGAGGAAGTGACGGAGCTAAATTAATATATAAATGGCAAAAAGAAAAAATTGCCACAATTTGAATGCACACTGATGTGCGATGGCTAGACTTCTAAAACTAGATAGTCTATCATAAATTTTATGGTATACTGTGATAAAGATATGATATTTCTCAAGCAGTAGACACATCTGAAAAGAAGAAAACATCGAGTTACATTCTCGAGTTAATGGATAAGATGGTCGATGAGGTGGAGAAAAGAATATTGTCTAGATTGTGACGGACAACGGAGCTTCATTTAAGCGTATAGGGCTAGAGTTGATGAAAAAGAGGTAGCATTTACACTAGAGTCCCTATGTAGCACACTGCATTAACCTAATACTCGAGGATATTAGAAAGACAAAATGGGTCAGTGATACCATCAACGATGGACGAAAAATAACTTCTTTTATATACAACAACACAAAGTTAGTGAACTTGATGAAGACATTCACTGACGATAGAGACTTGTTACATCTGGTATCACTAGATTTGCAACAGAATTCATTTCCCTCAAAAGTCTTATCCGTTATCAGGATTCACTGAGAAAATGTTTATATCAGATGAGTTGAAAGAGCTAGTTAGACAGGTGTACAGCAAAGATAAAAAAAAAGAAGGAACTAGTTAAGGAATGTCTCAAAGTTAATTCTAAATGATGAATTTTGGGGTAACACTAAAGATGTATGCAAAATTATGGAATCTCTTGTGAAGGTTCTAAAGATTGTAGACCAAGACAAAAACCTACTTTAGATGTAATATTTGAAGCGATAAAAAGAGCCAAAGAGGTAATTGTTGTTCAAGTTCGCTATCCTCAGTGCTACTTTGACATCATTGACAGAAGATGGGAGACACAACTTCATCAAGATCTCTATGCAGCAGGTAAGCTATAATATTGCATTGACAATATGTATTTTTAATGTTATTAATGTTTATTAGTTATTGACAATTATTTTTATTTGTAGCGTATTTTTTAAATCCAAAATTTTGGTATGCTGAAGACTTTTTCCATCACTAAGATATAATGACAAGTTTGAAAAAGTCATATAAAAACTAGAACCTGATATGGATAGTGCAGAGAAGCAATTGACCAGGTATAAATATGTTATAATTAGGACTTTTATTGATACTCAATACATATTATTAATTAATTGTGGGTTTTTAATACTGGTTACGGATAAGACTTTATGAAGAAGGAAAATGAGAATTTGACGATCCACTCGCCTAAAAAAAGAGCAAAGTTTAGTCTACCAGATATGTTAATGCTATACTTCATTAGATGAATAATTACCTTAAGGTATATCAAATTTTAATATTTTTTTTCTCTTTTCTAGCTGAGTCGTAGTACGATTATGGTGAGAGTATGTCTATCTTACAAAAGATTGCGATTAAAGTGTTAAGTCAAATATGTTCATCGTCAGGTTGTGAGAGAAATTGGCACACCTTCTCCTTCATCTATTCAAAGCCACGAAATAGAATATTAATGATGAGGTTGGACAATCTGGTATATGTCCACTACAATATGAGGTTTCGGGTTCGTAATCTAATGGATAAAAGAGACGAAGAAGATTATTATAATCTAATTGAATTAGATTATACATTTGAAAATGACGATGTTCTTGATGAGTGGTTACGAGAAAAAGAACTATTTATATTTGATGGAGATGACTTGTCATAGTTAGATGAAGGTGTTCCAGGTCACGAAGATGATCCGACACAGCATCAGAGTCGTGGTTCGAATGATGATGGTGGTGGTGATGGTGATGGTGATGGTAATGGTGATGGTGATGGTGGTGGTGATAGGGGAGTTTGGCTGGAATGGAGGCGATGGTGGTGGAGTCGAGGGGAGTGGAAGTGTTGAGGATGGTCATTTAGGCGACACACACCTAAATAAAAATGTAATCATGACCAATGCACTAATCATGGTGGTTGGGGACTACAAGGCCGGCGTAGTAGAAGACCAACTGCCTTATCTAGATATCCAAGCAACGATGATGGGACACAGAGAGACCACGTTGATACTAGTAGGGGGTGGCCCAAGTGAGTTTGATGCAAGACTCACCGACTTAGATGAGCGAGTACGTGAGATAAATTTTGAGAACTATGGTGGTCAGCTTGGATATGGAGGGGGTAATTATGATTACGACCAATCTCAAGTATCTCAACCTCAACCATTTTATCCATATGGTTATGATCAGCCTCCTCAACATCAACTTCAAGTTTATGAATATGGTTATGATCAGCAACCACATGGCTATGATTATGGCTAATCACAGTCCGACCATTGCTATAGTGGATATTATATTATGGACAATCTGGATGGAGCTATGATACTGCAGAGTCCAACGATATTGCATCCAGCCAGTATGAGACATTCTTCTTTCCTATGGACCACCTTCATGGATAATCGTAAGTTTATTTATTTTTGACTATTTTGACTCTTTATTCTTTTTTTTTTCATAAGCTATATTTGCATTTATTGAAACTTAGTTCTTCATTTATGTTTTCTACTTTTGCAGTTCAATTAGTCTTCTTCAAAGGGGAAATATGCAGATTACTTATGAATGGGTTGGAAGTTACTAGTGATTTGCATGTGCATCGACTTTTGGGGCCTTCTCATTTGGTTCATTTTAGATTTCTGTGGGCTAATAGTTGAAAACCTTTGTTTTTGCAGGTGTAAGACTCCAAGGGAGGTGTTTAATCAACTGGTAAGCGTCACGTAATTGGTAATTATTTGGGGGGCTTAAAATTATTTTAGCTTTTACTAGTTTAGCACTAGGCAACGAGAATTTGTAGATTCTCCCAATTATCCAATAAATGATAAGTTTGATCTTCCAAATTTATTATCTTTTGGATTGTATCTATTTGTTTTAATATTTTGTGTAATAATGTAGAAGCTCGTGTTCTAGTGACTTTATAGGAGTCTATGTAGATTTTTTTTTTTTAATCATGCATCAATGTTTCCAAGATTTTTTTATAAATTTTTATGATTTTTTCACATTTATTTTTAATGATTTTTTACATTTATTTTTTATTTTTATGTTTTTCTTTCATCCCAAGAAGCTAAAATGGTTTTTTTTTCGTTAATTTTTATGTGATTTTTTTACATTTTTAAATATTTTTTTTGTAATTTTTTGGATTTTTTTTTGTCTCGTCTCGGGATCATGACGGATCGGACCTATCTAGCCGATCCAACTCGGGATCGGCGATGGCCGATCCGATGGCCGCAGATCTTGAGACTTCGAACCTTGCTCTGTGGGCTCCAAATCAAGTCATTTTTGTATAACTGAGTCTCACTTGTCAGGTAGACTCCCACGTGCCAAATGTCCGTGTATCAAGGTCCCATGAGTAACATTGGTCCCATTTTTATGGGGTTCATATATCTTGTGGGCACCACATCTAAGTGGGTCCCACATGTCATATGTTCAACCTTTTAGGTGGGCCCCACAGTGCCCCTATGCCACGTGCCGTTATATCAAGGCCCATGTGTCATGTAGGTCCCATATATATAATGAGTCTTACATATCATATGATCAACATATTAAGTGGACTCCACATGTTAGGTCGGCCCGTTGTGAAGTCTCATGTGGTATGTGAGCATGATGTATGTTAGGATGCATATACAACAAATCATCAGCAAAGTTGAAATACCGTTCAACAACACGATTCTTATGATGTGAGAAGTAGTTTTCTAATTAAAAAAAATATAATTCCGAGTACCGCACCCGTCATGGAGTAAACGGTGTCATGTGCTGTTTTCTCAACAAACAAACACGGCCCCTCATTTTTAATTGTAAGGCCGAAATAAATAATTTTTATGTACTAATCATAATTTATTAATTCTTATAATTTTAAATTCATTTAACTTACTTCTTGTTTAACAGGGATTGATAGCTTGGTTGCATTTTTCACTTGCACCAATCTCATAACTTCCTAACCAACTACCAACCGCAATTCTTGATCAATATTATTACTCATTAACAATAAGTATTTAATGTACTTTTGACGATTGAAGAATTCTTTTTTACTTCAAAGTTTTAGCTACTACATAGAAATCCATTATTTTAATGACATTTTACTTTTCGCCGTAATTATGTCACTGTTATCCAATAATTTTTTTTCACCAGCTTATGTGAAGCACCAAAAAATAGAAAGAGTTGTGGATAAATTCAAGGTTTAAAAGGGCCGTTTTAACGGCGGTATAATGGACCTTGGGGTGGGGGTGGGGGTGGGGGGGTGTAACGGATAGGGGCAAAAATAGAAAAAAATAGATTTTAACGGAATTTAATGAAATATATAACGGGAAAAATGGTTCTGAAATTCAAATTTTCAAAAACAATAACAACGGAAAACAATGGCCGTTTTTCTCCAAGAAAATAACCGTCATTAAGACGATTTTAATGGCAGTTAAATTTTGATACGAAAAAAAAAGTGTCAAAACAGTTTTTAATGTAACGGGCTTAGGGCGTTACCATTTTAACGGCCGTTTAAACCTTTAAAATTGTGTTATTTTAAACCATGGATAAATTAACTGATGGTAGATTCATTATTTTTGGGCTGAGGTGGGCCGGGGTTCGAACATTTTGGAAGCGTGCTTCAGTTCTCAAACTTGGAGCGCAGCACCTCTGAGTAAAACTATGATGACAGGGGCATAATATGAGCCACGTGGCGCATTCTTAGAGGACTCTGACCGTATGGATGTTTGGCCAATAACTAGGTGGGCCCACAAACCAAAAATCAGTCCGATTAGTGATATCTAGGCGTTGGATTGGAATTATTTTCATGGATTTATTTTAACCGTGAGAATTTGAACACTATTGACCATTATTTGAGGTGCAAACATCTAAAGGTTTGAAATCACTAATCAAGCTGATTTTTGGTTTGCAGGTCCACCTAGGGATTGAAAAAACATCCATATGGTCAGAGTCCTGTAGGAGTGTGCCACGTGGCTCATAGTGCCCTGTCATCAAAGTTTTACTCGTCCTAAAGCTATCATGTTCGGAAAAAATTTAAAAATAAAAAAATAAAAAAATTGAAAAATTAAAAAAATAAAAAAAGAAAAAAAGAAAAACAAGTTTCTTCTTTACAAATCCCCCAGTCGTGCAACCCACGTGCGATGAGCTTGATTACTTTTTTTTAATACCCACCGGACCCCTTGGATTTGGCCCAACACGCACACGAGCTAAAAAGAAACCATGGAAAGAGAAGTAGACAAAAAGAACTCTTTGTGCACACAGTTCATCACCGACCAAGAAAATTTTATTCATGCCAACCACAAATCCGGTTCCCACTTAAAAAACTTAGAATGTTACCGTCATCCTGAGGATAATGTCCTCCCTAGATTCACACCAATGGATTGAAGGCTATTTCGATTTCATATTATATCACAGTGTCACACCAATAGATTGATAAAATCCCTTTATTTTAGAAGTGCATGGTGCAAATTAAAAATCATTTGGCCACTGGAGGCAGTCCTCCTTATGTCCAAGTCATTGAATGGACTTTGGGATTCACACTAGAGAAATTTTGAGGACAACAGAAAGGGTTCAACCTCTAATTAGGAAATCTTCTTGATGAGTAAGGTTTAAAAGGGGCCCTTATAACGGTATAACAGACTGGGGGCGTTACCCTTTTCCGGTATAGTGGATTGTAACGCGCAGGGGCCAAAAATGGGAAAAATGAAAAAAAGAATAACAGCGCTACAATTTCAAATTTTCAATAAAATTTGCAACGGAAAAAATGAAATATCGGACATTTTTGTAACAAATTGTTTTTTTTTACAAAATAACTGTTGTTATTTTCATTATAAAAAAAATAAGGGTCGTTATAACGAAAATAATGGCCGTCATTTTCTCAGCGTTAAAATGGTAAATAACATAACGGGGTAGTCCGAATGAAGAAAGCCAACCTCTTTTTGGCTTCGGCCAAACACTTTTTCTGGCTGGTCGAGCTATATCCCCCTCATATGGGGTTGGTTGCACGAATTCTGTTTTTCCGTTCAAATCTATCTACGTGCTTTCCAAATATATTCTCAATACCTCAATACACGTTTATTTTGGCCTTTATCGCACCTTGTTGGAGCCTTCGATCAACACGTAGCATCCTTTTCACTGGTGTTGTCATAGATTTTTGTTGTATACGACTAAATTTTGTCGATCAATTATCTTTATTTTATCATTTATTGGGACTACTCTTATAATTTTGCGAATGAGTTTATTTCAAATCTGAATTTTAACAAGCTGAACGGAATTTGGAATTGTATTTGACTAGATCCATATCCTTTGATCTGTATCCGAACAAAGATTCATGTTAAGGGATCCATATCCGATTGGATATAGGTCAATCCAAATTTGTAACAAAATGACGCGAAACCAACCTGAATTCCACTACCCTAGATCGATAATCGTCACGTTTTCTATCCGGATCTTGTTTTAAGGATCCAAACCCACAAAAATGGATTTGAATTAGAGTAGATCTCGGGTCAGATCTGGCCCATTCTCATGCCCTATATTTGATGGGTCCAACCTATAAGATATCTCACGTAAAATGAACCTGATCTGATAATCCTAAATTCCTAATCATTGTTCTAAATCACACTAATCCTGAAAGACAATTTAACGGTTGAGATGCTAGAGAGGACGTCGTCCTGAGGATGGCAGCATTAGTTTCCTAATTTGTATCATTTCTAATCAAAATCAAATCAACCAAAACTCCCATCAACTTGTCCAATCATTTGTGATCAAAACCCAATTACCCCACTTTACCAATTATAATTACCAAAATACCCTCCATGAATAAGTACCTTTCTGTCGTCCTTCCCGGAGCACACGTGCCAAAGCTTGTAAGCAGCGATCTGAGCTTTTGGTGGAGAACGAGGAACAAAATCAGACATCATCATCATATTCATTATCAACACAAAGAATTATAGAGAGAGAAAGGAGAGAGAGAGAGAGAGGAGCTTAGATCCCATTACTAACAACCCTCTGAACAACCTGAAACCTAAGGCCTAAAAAAATTCCACCATGTTTACAACCACATTTCGTTCCTCCCATTGAAAGCGAAGTCTCCAGAAAATATAAAAAAGCCAGAGAAGTGTAAAAAGGAGAAAGTTTAACGGAAACGATTCCTTAAAGCCGCAGCAAAATCCATTTCTCTGGTTCCTGAATCGACACTCCCCAATCCTTCCTTGCTCAGAACCTGATCATGATTCATCCAAATTTCTCCTCTCGATCTCTTATTTGAGCTTCTCATCTTATTCAGTTTGGCCTTAATGTGACCTGAATCCCGAGTTGTCGTTCTAGGGTTTCGAATTGGTGGATCGGTCAGATCTCGAATATGGCGTTGTTTCGGAAATTCTTCTACAGGAAGCCTCCTGATGGACTTCTTGAGATCTCCGAGAGAGTTTACGGTACGTTGTTGTTGCTTTAATTTCTATGAATTTTTGTGGTTTAGCGATAGATTTTACGTTTAACTTTAGATGAGAACGTTTGTACTTCTGCAAAATTTTCAATTTCTTGAACAGTAGTGCGGTTTTGTTTTGTTTTCTCATGTTTACAATGTGGAAACATTATCTCATAATTCGAGTTGATGGTTCTGTATTATAAATTTGTATAAAGAGTAATTTATTGGGTGAATATTCTCTTTAAAAATGACTCTGTCATCCTGAAACCTTCAATAATTAAATATCTCATAATTGTGTTATCCCATCACAAGCTAACACCTAGAACTTTTACATGAAACTTTGCCACATTATGAACAAAGAGAAATCTCGTCAACCCATGGAGTTGGAAAAGTCCCCATTTAAATTTCACTTCCAGCATATATCTAAGGAACTTTAGGAAAATAAATGATATATATGAATTTATATTTCGTTGAGTTGGAGAAAAAGAAGGTTGATTGAAGCTCTACTTTGATGGGTCATGGGTGTGCTTACGACAGTCCAGGTCCGGCAGAATTCGGGGGACTTCTAGGGATGAGTTTGACACTATCCTCATGGTATTCTCTGGCCGGATAGATGTCAAGGACTCAAATGTAGCAGAAGAGTGGGTTCCTCTTAAGGGCTCTTTCATATGCAAAATTTCCGTCATTACTTGTCAAAAAAGGGGGAAAAAAGCAAGAGAAAAAAAGATACGTGAGTATATAACATTATAGTTTGATAGTGCAGGTTTTTATTTTACAACCCTATATTGAAAACTTCCACTTTGATTCATACATGTTCTAGGCTTGGTTTTTTTTGGGTATAAAGCTGGTTATATGGTTTGTGATTTAACAATTTCACTTTGAGAGCGAAAGGGATTGTATCTAGGAATTAACTTGTACACAAAGTATTTTCTATAATCAGATAGCATTTAAAAGAAATAAGTCATTTATATGAGTGGTGTTTGCATTTTGTATCTACATGTAGTGTTCGATTGCTGCTTTTCTACGGATGTTTTGGAAGAAGATGACTATAAGGTCTACATGGGAGGCATAGTAGCTAAACTCCGTGATCATTCCCCTGATGCTTCCTTCATGGTATTCAACTTTCGGGAGGGAGAGAGGCAAAGCCAGATTGCCAGCATATTGTCTGAGTACGATATGACTGTGATGGACTACCCTCGGCACTATGAAGGTTGCCCGTTACTCACAATGGAGATGATCCATCATTTTCTGAGATCGAGTGAAAGCTGGCTTTCACTTGGGAATCAGAACATGCTGTTAATGCACTGTGAACGAGGTGGGTGGCCAGTTTTGGCTTTTATGCTGGCTGGGCTCTTGATTTACAGTAAGCAGTACAGTGGGGAGCAGAAGACATTGGACATGATTTACAAGCAAGCGCCTCGTGAGCTTTTGCAGTTACTGTCACCGCTGAATCCACTGCCTTCGCAGCTGAGGTACCTGCAGTATGTCTCAAGGAGGAATGTCGGCTCAGAATGGCCTCCTTTGGATAGGGCGCTTACATTGGATTGCATTATTCTTAGAATTCTTCCTAACTTTGATGGAGAGGGAGGTTGCCGGCCAATATTTCGGATATATGGACAAGATCCTTTTATTGCTACCGATCAAACTCCCAAAGTTCTGTTCTCGACATCAAAGAAGAGCAAAACTGTTCGGCTTTACAAGCAGGTGACTCAAAATACTATTTCTTTAGTTTATTGTATTTTTTCTTGTTCCGTGTTTGTTAATCCTCTTAACTCTTGCTGGACTAGTAGGGAAACTTCTTTAGTTCACATTTTCGTTCTTTCTCTTTCTTAGATTTGATGCTGTGATTTTGCTTGTTGAATAAGTCTATTATTTATCAAAAGAAAAGATTTGATGCTTTGATTGTGATGTGACATTTAATGCCGAAGTGCTGTTTCATTCCACAAGTTATGAGTCCAAAACTCTAGGGGCCATTTGGTTGGATTTCAAAATGCAAATGATGATATTTATGAATGTGCAACTCTTACATTTTTCGTTTTTGGGAGTCAGTGCATTTGGATGGCATCCCTATTGCACCTTCTAACTTGCACTACCCACGAATTACCCATAGGCACTAAAATGGCATTGAGGGTCAACAGGCTGTCTTTTTTTTTTTGATAATTAAAACAAGCTGTCTTCTTCCTTCCGCCTTATACATGGAACATGCAAGGGGACCAACCATTGAATGGATCTAGTAGATCTTCAAAGTCAAAAGTTGACTTGATTGGATGAATATGATTGTTCATTCCAAAGAAATAAATTTCGATTTTGAGGTTTATTTTTACCAACCCGGAAATGGAAATATTTTGACCAATGTGGAAATAATACATTTTTCGTGGAAATGATGGAAATATTTTGGAAAGTTTAGGAAATGATAAAACAAGAACGAAAACACACTAATAAGCTATTAAACCATAATATAAATCTATATGTAGTGTGAAAATGAATATCAGTCTGTAATATGCCGAGACTGGTATATGATAGTTAGACAATTAAAAACAACAAAAATGACAAATGGAAATGATTATAATATCAAATAATATAAATTACGCTTATAACATCCAAATATGCATGGATTTGATGCATTATGGTTTCCTTGATGTTTTATAATTTTTAAAAAATTTAGTAAACAATTATTATTTAATTACAACTAATTATGAAAAATATATAATTCAAGGTATTAAAAAATCCTAATTCACTTACGTTAATGTCCTAATATTATGTACAATTTTAGAAAACCTATCTACTGTTAATTTATAGCATTTGCCTAATTTTCTGAATTTTTAATAATTTTTATGAAAAGCCAAAATATTAATTTTTTAGGACAAAAATTTAACTCATCCAAGTTGTAGATCGGGCTAAGTTATGCAACATCTAATTAATTCATGTACAACAATGGGTGTTTAGGGTAAAAACCAATGAAATTCAATCTATGCACAAATTTGATGCAAATGCATCTTAGATCCATAGATTTAATGCATTTACACCTAATCTATCTATTTGTAACAAGCAATAAGAAAAATTTCAGTTAATAACAAGAAATGTCATACTTTCATTTTGAATTTGAAGAAACACCAAAATGGGCTTCGATTCGTCCTCACTATCAATCCGCGAAGTTTTAATGAAGAAATTTTCAATGGATTGGTTGTTTTTTGATGAAGAATAAATGGGGATGGCTATTTGTATCAAATATGGGATTTGGGGTGGTTTTGAGCACCAATGGGATATTTCGTACCTTCGGTCGAAATGTTTCGACTGAAATAATACCTATTTACACTCTCAATTGGTCGAAATTTACTATTCATGCAAAATATTTTGACATGAATCGAATATTTCGTGAAACTTAACGTTTTTTTCATGTGTATTTTTTCTGTTGGTAACCCAGAAAATAGAAATATTTTGCGCAGTTTATTTCCTTGGTTCAATCGTAAGATGCCCAGATATGGATATGGATATGACACGAGTACATGAAACAGGATACGAATCTTCATTTCTCGAAATCCAAGACATGGAAATGGGTGTTCCAATATTTTTTTTTTTTGGATAAGTTGTCCCCCTTTTATATGATACATATTTATTGATAAAAAAAAGAGAAATTGGTGGCAGAGAAGTATCTATGCAGTATCCGGTAATTGTATCAGTATCAATACGATACGATACGATACAGGTATGACAGTCATGTTAAAGTATCAGGGTATCATAGGTTCAATCTATATACCTTTTTTCTGGATAGTTCATAGATCTTTGAACTGTCCGAAAGAATATATTACAGTGATGCCTTCCAAAATGATCCTGTTAAAACAGATTAATTCTCAAGTTTGACAGAAAACTTGTCCACTGTCTAATCCTATTGACAAAACTGGTAACCTCTCAAATTCCATAATTCATAATTACAACTAAAGAAACTTCTTGAGTATTGATTTTTAAAGGTAAAATTTCAATGCTTGATGAGCATGTTAATGGTCAAAGTTCTCCTAACACAACTAAAAATAGTTGTGAATGTCCTTTTGCACTTCTTTATCACATTGTTACTTCACTGGTTGAGATCTGTGGCTCGATCATCGTCTACAATGTTATCGTCAATCTTCAAGACTTTGTAAAGCAATACCAATTTCTCATCTCTTCTCTACATAAAAAGGGTATACTGGAACTTGATGAAGAGAACTGGGGTTTTGTCGACTTCAACAAGAGAGGAATGTTAGGAGAGATAGGAGAAGCCTATGTTTACCCGAACTTTCAAAACCGATATTCTCTCAAAACTGATAGAATCTGTTCCACCAACATTTTTGGTTTTGAGAGTTACTTCTGTGGATTTATGGTTGGGTTCATCTCAGAGGATCAATTTGTGGTTCAGGAGATCTCCTAAGTGGGACCCATCAAACTGTGGATTCATGTTTATGCATGACAGAGGCAAGCGAGTTGGTTTTTTCTTGCTCATCCCTCCTCTCCTCTCAGAACTGATAGAATTGGCTCCACTGAGAGTTTTGGTTTTGAGAGGTATTTCTGTAGATCTATGGTTAGGATTATCCCATCGGGTCAATTTGTGGTCCAAGAGATCTCCTAAGTGGGACCCATCAAACTGTGGATTTTGACTGCTCTTCATGCTTTGTACATGTACAATAGATGCAAGCAAGGATTTAAATTTCGACTTCGACTAGGTTTCGTCCTAGGTCGAAACCGAAATTTTGGTAAAATCTTGGATTTTTCTTTTTGCAAGTTAATGGTAAGATTATATAAAATCCCTTATTTATAGGAATAAAATCTAATCTCTTTCTCTCTCTACAATCCCTAATATAAAGAAATGTTAATTTGTGCCTTAATTATTGGAAAAAAATGTATTAATTATCTCCTTTTCTATTTAAATTGAATACTTATCCGAAATTTTAGAATTTATAGTGTTTCAATTTCGGTGGAGCCCGAAACTTAAATTTTGGCAGTTTCGACAAAATTTAAAACCCTGGATGCAAGGGAGTTGGTTTGTTCTAGTTCATCCCCTTTCCCATTTCCCCCTGTTGTGTGTCTTGACTCAAGTGTTCCCCATATAGGAATCCTAAGAAGCAAGGTTGCATATTATGTCACTTTTCTATACATTGATGTACCAGCTAAGCACCTACAAGAAATTCCTGCTACCTGATGGGGACATACAGAGGATATGAAATACCTTTAGGAAGAACCACCTTTGTTACTTTCTGTAATGTAGAAGTGCATTGCATTTTGGCCCGTATCATTTTATGTAACTTCTTAACATGTTTTGCAGGCAGACTGTGAACTAGTTAAAATTGACATCCATTGCCATATTCAAGGTGATGTTGTGCTTGAGTGCATCAGCTTGGATGAAGATCTGGAACGTGAAGAGATGATGTTTCGGGTCATGTTCAACACAGCCTTCATTAGGTCAAATATTTTGATGCTTAACCGTGATGATATTGATATCTTATGGAATGCTAAGGATCGATATCCCAAGGACTTTAGAGCAGAGGTATATATAACTTTTCCTCTTTCTTGAATTGGCTCAGATCTCCAGTGGTGTTTTTCTAATGAGAAGCAAATTCTGTTTTGTTTTTTTGGTGAAGATTCTTCTTTCAGACATGGATGCTGCTGCTTCTCTTATTACGGTGGAGTTGCCTGGCGGCGAGGAGAAGGAAGGCCTTCCTATGGAGGCATTTGCCAAAGTTCAAGAGATCTTTAGCAATGTGGATTGGCTAGATCCAAAGGCAGATGCTGCACTAAATGAGCTTCAGAAAATATCTGCATCAAATATTCTCCAAGAAAAGATGGAGACTGGTTCTCTCCAGAATGCAGAAATGAGTTCTCTGTTGCCAGGTCCTGAACTTCAAGAGACACTGAAGCCGGCATCTGAAAATAACATCAAGAGCTCCACATCCATGGTTATGGAGAAACAGTCCATGCCCTCCCTTAAACCATCTTCACATTCAGATTCGTCCAAAAAGGCGGTTCAACCTCAAGAACTGCAAGTTGCACTTCAAAAACCTGCTAAATCTAAGATCATATCCCAACGAATACCTCAGTCTTCTCTGTCCAATCCGGTTTCTTGTAGTCATTCTCCGCAAGGGTCACCTGTGCCTAAGTCAAGATATCATAGTGCACCTTCAGCTCTTGGCATTACAGCTCTCTTGCAAGATCATGCTTCATATGGAACTGCAGAAGTCACTCATCCAGCTAAGACATCTCCACCTTCCTCCATTCCTTCAACTCCCACTGTTTCATGTTTGCCTAAAACAGTTGGGCCCAACATTATCTCAATTCCGTCACCACCTCCTCCACCTCCCACATTGCCACCTCCTTTGACAGCTTCTACGACAATATCTTCTGCAACTCCCCATCCTCCTCCTCCACCACCACCACCACCACCTCATCAGATGTCAGCTTCAAAACCGGATGGTGGTCATTCATCATCAGTTCCTCCTCCCCCACCAGCACTTGCATCTCTTTTCTCAGGTGGTACTATCAGCAATTCATTGCTGACTCCCCCTCCTCCTACGTTGCCTGTGACTGCTTCGTCAACTCTTCTCCTCCTCCTCCTCCACCTCTGCCTACGAAGAAGCCATCAGTTACAGTTTGTCCTCCTCCCCCACCTCTGCCTACGAAGAAGCCATCAGTTACAGTTTGTCCTCCTCCCCCTCCACCTCCTCCATTATGTTCTAGTCCTTCCCCAGGTCCTACTATTGGAACTTCAGCTCCACCGCCACCGCCTCCACCCAGTTTTGCATCAAAGCATCCTAATGGTCCCGCATCTCAAATATCTCCACACGTTCCACCGGTGCCCCCTCCTCCAGCTCCTTTTGCCAAGGGGGTTTCAAGGGCTGTTGGTGCTTCTCCACAGTCTCTTTCTGCAGGCAGTAATGGAGCTAGTTCTGCTGGACCTCCATTTCCTGCACCACCGTTTAGTGCTCCATTTGGTGCAAAGGGACGGGGCCTTTCACGTACTATAAGTCCAAGAAATCAGCAGTCCACTCAATACAAAAAATCTTCCCTGAAGCCATTGCACTGGTTAAAGTTAACAAGAGCTATGCAGGGAAGCTTATGGGCTGAGACACAAAGATCTGATGAAGCTTCCAGGTACCAGATAATCTTTTAGTATTTTTGTTTTGCTCATTTGTGTTGCTTAGAGTTAATGTTCTATTCTCTGTCATTTATGAGGGATGTATGTTCATTAATACCATTTCATGGGCATTCATATGTCTGTTTCTGTTTTGTCTATGCTAGGGCTCCAGAGTTTGACATGTCAGAACTTGAGAGCCTTTTCTCAGCAGCAGTTCCAAGTTCTGATCGTGGGAGCTCAGGCGAGAAATCAAATCGGCGTGCCTCGCTTGGGCCTAAATCTGAAAAAGTCAACCTGGTAATATAGTCTTTAGTTCTCAAGTGATGCAGTTTTATAATTACTAGTATCCATTCCTGATGCTCAAGGTTGTCAGCAACTGACTGCACCCATGTTAGATTTAGTTTTCTGTGCTGTATGCTACTATGCTATCTTATTGTCTAGTAAGGTATTTTCTGAGAACAAATGCTGGAAATGTTGCCCAATAGCTTCGGTTTGAGAAACTTCTGTGTTCATAGCATCTTAGTGATCTTATACTCAAGCAGTGTTATTTCCTGACACCTATTATGGTAACTGAATACAAGATGAGTTGAACTTTTGAATCACTACGGGGGCGTTTGGCAACACAAAAATAAGTAACTTATTGACTTTTATAAGTCAAAAAGTTAAAAAGTTAGTTTGGATGTGTTTCATATTTTAACTTTCGAAAAGTTAAAAATTAACTTAAAACTGAAGCTAAAATTTTTAGCTTTTAACTTCTAAGAGAAGTTACTTCTCAAAAATTAGAACACCTCCCCGACATTTAAATTTCTATGACTTTTTCAGAGGTAAAAAATCAACTTGTAACTTCTACTACAAGTAGAAGTGCTTTTACTTCTCGTTCCCAAACGCCCCCTACATGAGAGCTGAATTGACAAAATCATGTGAATTGGTAAAATTTACCACCTGAAGATTTCAATAAAATTCTTGAAATACCTACAAACTAAACAAATACCTGTGGGAGAAGTTGTGCTTCCTAGAATCCTGTGCATCAAAATCTTACTATAAACCATCTGTATCAACTATCAACACATTTCTTTTTTCACTGAAATATGGGGCAGCTTTTTCCAAGTGGCTTATATAACATGTTAGAGTTGTGGAAGTTAACACAGCTTCTACTTTCACCTTATTGTCCCCATAGATTTATTGTATCATTCTCATAAACTGAAATTCAAGAAGTAATGTTGTCTTCTCAGGATCATCGACTGTTGGTCAGGCCAACAGTAAAAGAGTGACTTAAAAAACTATATGGTTATTGTCAATGGCTAAACACATAAAAACAAATTATTTACTAATCACCAATGGAAGAACCTCTCCGTATAAATGTAAAATTTTAATTTTCTCTCAAGCTTATGTTTAAAAATTAGAAGGTTAAGTTAATTATTCCTGGGATTCAAGCTATCATTGCTTGTGAGCTGAATTTTCTAGGACCCACTAAGATGATGCCTTGTAATGCTATAATTTCTGGAAAAGATTCTACAAAAGAAGAAAATGCCTTAGATAGTTCATTTTCCAACAGCCTACTTGCCCATCCATTTATCTAGCTAAATGACCTTAATGAATGCTTAGAAGGTGGTAAAGACAACATGCCACATTGATTGATTGTTGTTACTATTCTGAGCCTTATAGTAAGCAAGGTAGATGAATTTTTTGTAGCAAACTAGCAAGATGGATTCTTTAAGTGGACATATAGCTTATTTTGTTGTGGGTAGGACACTTTTGGATGCTCAAATGTGTTCACTATTGCATGCCAGAGTATGAGTAGATGGGTGTATCTAGGGGAGGAATCTTGTGGATTACTTTAAAATATGCATGTTGGTGTATCCTGCTTGTAAAAAGAAACATTCTCCAGTATACATGCTTCCACCAACTGGATATACGCATGTCCCTCTATCTTGAGTTTTATTGTTTTACTCATATTCTTGCCATTCGCAGTGTACAGTGGCAGCCCAGGTCGTATTGGGCTAAAAAACGTAAAAATGGGTTCATCCTACACCATGAAGCCAATACTACACCACATTTATTTTTATCTGATACGGATATTGCGTTAGGCCGCTCAGGTTTACATGGGTTCCAGGGTTGGTTTTAGATGATTTGGCACTAATTTCACATGGGTTGATGACATTGGTAGAGCTTCATTGGAATCCTATGTAACAAAACACTCCATTTTCTAAGCATTTGCCATATCAGAATACCCATTCGTACTCACTTTGTTGGATAAATGCCGATGCACTTTTACAAACAAGCCTTAATTTATTCAAATATTTTGTTTTCACTTTGTTTGGCGTACCCACGTAGAAGATGAATCAATGGCTGATTTTTGGTGAGGATGATCTCTATGGTGAGGAGATCACAAAAATTGAAATCATTATGATATTCGTAGACTGGTTTAGAAGTTGAAGAATTATGGACCGTCGATTTTTACCGTGTAACTTGAAAACCACATTTGACGGGGTTAGAAATTTCAGAATGGGCTGATTTTTTGTTGGGGTGATCTATATGGTGAGGAGATCATCCTCACCAAAATCAGCCATTGATTCATCTTCTATGTCGGTCCGCCAAAATGGTTGTCAAAAATGGTTGTCCCTTGAACCCGGCCCTTTTTAAATATATCTCTCAACATATGGAATAAAATGTATGGATGTGTCGGTGTATCATGTTCTGGGGTCAGTATATCTGACACTTTATGTCAGTGTCAGACACGTAGATACATGTCTCAGTCCTTGTGATATAGTTGGTATCTCATTTATTGATGACCAATGTGATCAAACAATTGCTTAAGGAAAAACAAGCAAATGTTATTGCTACACACTAATTTGACCAAAATATCACCGCGAAGGCCTGAACATACACTATATTTTAAGCTCTTAATTAGTAAATCCACCCTCCAAGTAGGCAGTCCATTACACAACTCCTAGTTTGAGATGGTACTTCTGGAAACTTTCATCACTTAAATATATTCGAAGGTACGAACTTGCTTATTTGATAGTCTTTCATATTCTAGCAGTGCCTCGTGGATGTGCCCTGAGTGGTAGACAAAAACTTTGGATTAATATAATACCATAGGTAATTTACATTGTGATAGACTAACATATTTACAACTTTTTGCCAAATCTCTGTTCATTAGCAGCATTGGAGGGTGATCTTACAAATAGATATGCTCAATATAAAATGTTATAACCATGGGCTTGTATAGGTTGTTGTCATGATCAGACTGTGCTCCATATTGAAAACTTGACACCAAAAGAGTGGTCTGATCTGACTTTCAAGAGGCACACTCCTTCCATTTTCTTTTGGACAATAGAAAGATCATCTATTCACTATATGAGTACAGGCATCTAAAGTGAGGGTCTTTGCATTGCCCAGTCTCACTTTTTCATGAATGCATTTGTTTGTGAATATGTCTACCATGCCTTGGTGATTGAATAATTGTCTTGAGCTGAACACCAAATCTGCATTTGATATCTCATAATCCATGTATTCTGGTTCTTGCAGATTGAACTACGACGGGCATATAATTGTGAAATTATGCTTACAAAGGTTAAGATTCCATTGCCCGATTTGATGGTAAGCTAATAAATTCTGTTTTCAGTTTGCAAGTACATGCTCTTTACAAATTTGAAATCTAAGGTTTATAAGGGAAATTTTTTGATGGTCACAGTTGTAAAAGTGCTATTCTTTAACTTCTATGAATACATTTGAGTTCTTGGATGATGTGGTATTCATCTCCTTGGAGTTCTTTTTCCTAGCACCTACTCTCACTCTCAGTGCTTGGGAGGTTTGTTTATGGATTCTCACAGTTTTTCTGTATTGACCAGTCACATTATTTGGTAGGAAGATAGTTTCTATTTGGTTTCTCCTCTCATTCTTTCCTTTTTATGGATGTTTTACAGAGTTCAGTGCTTGCCTTGGATGATTCAGCTTTAGATGTTGATCAGGTGGATAACCTCATAAAGTTTTGTCCAACAAAAGAGGACATGGAACTACTTAAGGTAAAGAGATATATTAAATTAAAATTACTTCGTACAGTGTGATGGGAGCTTCAATATTGTTCCATCGAGTATTTCATTTCCTTTTGCTCTATAGAATGAAATACTTACTTTAAGCGATTAAAGTGTCCTGTTCCCTTTGAGTTATAATTGTACCTACACTTCCATGTTCAGGGATACAGCGGAGACAAAGAAAACTTAGGAAAATGTGAACAGGTTAGAGAGCTACTTCCTTTTTCCTTTTCATCTATTAATCAGTTTCTTGGTAGGGAGGATACTTTGACTATTTGTAGGGATTGCAACTAATTAGCATTTATAGGTTCTCAGTGGAATGAAGTTTGTGCGCAGTTTCTGATATCTTGTATCACTTGTATCTGTCAATGGTATATACTACTGCAATGATTCCTTGTGCTCTGATCAACCCATTCAATTATATAGGTACCCAGGTCCTAGCTTTTAGTTGGACTTCCATTGCTACCTTGCTCTACCTTCATTCAATGTTGTCAGCATCTAATTGGATGGTAAAATCATGAGAATTAGGATTCAATCATTGGATCGTAAGATTCATAAAGATTTTTTCTTATGAGCGAAAAAATATGAACTTATATCCAACCCATCATATAATGACAAGATTTTGTACTAACTCTTACAAATAATGACAAAATATTTTACCCTGCAATCCCGATATATTATACACTAGATACTGTTCTAAACCTATATTGTAATTCTCGTCAAAATAAATAAGTTTCTATCTCTCATCAACACTCTCAATTCTCAATCTTTCCAATTGTGTGCATGGACATGCATTTCTTGTCATCCGTGTCTGGTGGTGCTTCATGTGGAAAACGCTACCACGGCATTTTCCCTACAAAATTGTATTTCAAGAATTGCTTATTGTAGTATGTTAAGTTTATGCTTCTTACTTGAAACTATAATCAATTTAATACCTTGGAAAGAAGCAAAATTGGGAAAATAGACTAGAGATGATCCCCTCATCTATAGGATACTTGTACAAAAACTCCTTCATTTTTTTACCTCCAACTTTAACCACTTAGGAGTTCTTTGTTAACGGTGGAACTATAGAATACTTGTATGCTAAAAAATAATCCATGATTAATGGTGGAACAACGTTTAAATGATCTTTTGTCTGTGTGGAAATACATAACAAGAAACATGGTTAAATTTGTTTAATTAGTAAAAAACATTGATTTTTTTAAGTGTTTAACGTTTATGAGAAACCAAAAGTACAACTACAAATATAGGAGTCAATGTTTTCACCTGAAAATGTGCTCCATGTTCTTATTCAAATCATAAGATTCGAATTAATTGTGAGATTCAAGTTGTGGATCGTATTCGAATCATAAAATTCACATAGAAATCACAGGATTTTTATTTAAAGGTACTTAGACATAAGATTCAAATTGTTTTGGTCAAAATTTGATTTAAATTGTAGTATTCTTTAATAGCAACGCCTTTGTTAATATTTCAAGTCTTTTCATTTTGGCATTATGTGCTGATTAACATGCACTTTTCATTTATGTCCAGTACTTCTTAGAGTTGATGAAAGTACCACGGGTGGAGTCTAAGCTCAGAGTTTTCTCATTTAAGATGCAGTTTGGTTCCCAGGTCAGAGGATATCATTTTCATTATTCTGTTAGCTAGATATTCCCAATTACATGATATTATTTAATCTGGTCTTTTCTTGTGTCTTTTTCAGGTTTCTGACCTTAGAAAAAATTTGAATATTGTAAATTCTGCTGCAGAAGAGGCAAGTTTTTGTCGTTTACTTTTTTCCTCTTTTATATATTAATTCAGGTGTTCTTATGAAGATTAACATCTCTTAAACCACTGGGACTGATGTGCTTATCAGATCAGGAATTCTGTTAAATTGAAGAGAATTATGCAGACAATTCTTTCTCTGGGAAATGCATTGAACCAGGGAACTGCAAGGGGTGAGTTGAAATTCAATTGGTCTAGTATCTTGGCAATAGGTACCTCATATCATTTGATGTTTGGATATAGATATAGTGTATCAAAATGTTCCTTGTTTTGCGAGCATTGATCCAGCAATGAAATTGGTATTTATTTCAAACTTGCACTATCAAGTTACAATTGCTCTAACATGCTGATTGTCTGACAGTTGTTTTTTTTTTTTAATCTAGAACTGCTAACCATGGTTTCTTTTCAACTAGAAGAGGCAATTCTGAACATAACATTAGTTTGCATTTTCAGTTTCGTTTCCTATGGTTTTTTATTTTATTTTATCTTTTCTGCAATATTCAATTTGAATAATTAAGATGTTGCTTATGGTTTGGTGAAGGCAATGGTTCAATTTTCGTCTTTGTGATGCTAAGTTGGTAATTGTTGGGAAACAAGGGCACGCGATGGAATCGCGTAAATTGGTTCCTGATTATGAATATTTCCATACATAAAGGTTACATGACCATTGGCATCATTCTACTATCTCCAAGTTATGTGCATCAGTCAAAGCATAAAGCCTATTTATTAGCCAAATAGTTGTATAGAGTAGTATTAGAATTTTACAGTACACTTTCATGCTCTTTGTATCATTTTTCGAAAAATTAATGAAAATTCCTGCATTTCTACCTTGCATCTTGTTATCTGTCTGAGAACAGTACTGCACAATAACAATACTTGAAGCTCAGCTCAACCCGACCCCAAAATTTTACATTAGATAAGATATAAAATTGTGTAAAAATATGGTAAGTTTAAAGAATCAATGTATTAACTACAGTTGGCTGTGTCCTTGTGCCTGATATTTAAAGATCAAATCGGTGTGGCACCTTGGCTCATAAAGAACCACGATACCCTTACTGGCACCCTGGTCATAGTTCCCTATGTGATGTTTGTCTTTCGGATGCTTTCTCTGTTACTGTCGGTGATTATAACTCATTGGTAATAGAGAAGTATTACCACTATATCTTCACCTATTTTCTTCACAAACAAAGAGTGGTCTTCTGAAGTTGCAGAAAAAGGGCAAAACAGCTAAAGTCTATATGCTGTCTTTGTCCATCTTACTTCCAGTGCATTTATTTGTCAATTGGTTTTTACAAGAGAACTATTTTGGTCCAGATGCTAGTTTAGTAATTGGTGCAAAATACATTTTATATGTTGTACATAGAAATTGTCTTGCCAAAATCTTCTAAAGTTTCTTTGCACCCAAATTCTGTGCAAAGTTCTAAAGTTCTTGTTATTCCTGTCTAAGTAACAATGATAGGGACATGTGTATGTGTCCAACACAAATAGAGGTCTCTGACATGGAGCCTTCAAGAAGCAGAAGCGCAGGCATCCGTACCCGTGTATATAATATGTATTTTAGTTATATTTAATTCAGAAGTTTCTTAAATAAAAATAAGGAAAAACTATATGAGAGTAAAAGAAAACATTTCCATCACCTTAGAGCAATCCAATACTTAAATAAATATAAGTAGATTAGATGTGGGAAGACTATCAAACAACCATAGTTATGATTAACAACATAATAATGTTTAACATAATGAAGTAGTGTATGGACTATGGACAATTTTACACACCAGCCCTCTTTTTGGAAAATATTCTTTTAAAAAATAAAAATAAAGGGTGGTACTGCTGTACATGGTATGATGTGTTGAGTTGCATATCCATGTTGATACATATTGACATGGCAAAAAACCTTAAATGTGCCATGTCATTGTTACACTCGTTTCGCTTTTTTTTTTTTGATAAGTATTATCTTCTTTAAAAAAAAAGGGCAAAACGATACAAAAGGATTAGCTAAGGGACGGGATATTGGCACCCACGATTTTGCTCAGGTGACCCACTTAACAAAAAAAAAAAATTACAAAAATGTCCCTTGTTTTTCACTCACACCACCCACCCCAAAAAAAAACCCTAAAAAAACAGAACAAAAAAGAAAAAGAAAAGAATAGAGAGAGAGAGAGGCGGACTCTTCTTCTTCTTTGTGTTTTTTTTGGTGTCGGTGTGAATTGTCACTTGGGTGTGAAGAGTTAGGGGTCAATTTTAGGGGGGTTTACTGAGCGAAATCGTGGGTGCCAATATCTCGTCCCTTAGCTAAAGAGATCGAGGTGACCTCCTATAGGCTATCTCAAAGAAAGAAAAACAATACATAATAAAACGAAGGGAGAATCAAGCATCCCTAGCACAAATGACCTCCTTAGCTAAAGGACTTCGTCTGCTTTTTCTCGGTAGTACTATCTCCTTTCATTTATTTATTCGGATCATAAATGTTGAATGGTTGGTACCATCTCTCGTAGCAGTGGATATATCTCTACAATTTGATAATTAGTACCCAACTACATGCTCATATGCTGTTGGACCTAAGATATGCCTTTGTTGGTGCAATACACTCTTAACCAGTGCAACTGATACTTGTAGACTATAATAATGACATATCACATGAGGGTTTTTACTGTCTTGACACAAAGCGATACGAATGCGTGTGCCAACATGTTCTGATACACATCTTGACACGTCTGACAATGTCGCCCTATATTTAATTATTTTTTTATTACAAAAATTGGATTCTAAATGAGAGTTGGTGTGTTCCATCCTCCATACTCTACTCCATTAAGTTGTTAAACACAACTATAGTTGTTTGATAGTCTTCCCACATAAATCTACTTAGATTAAATTATTGGATAGCTCTATAGTGTATGAAAATGTTTTATTTTTAGTTTCCTTATTTTTATTTTTAAAGATGTTAATTTAAATATAATTAAAATATTCTATAATAATGCATGCAATAGATTCGTTAGCATTTCAGGCTTCTCGAAGTTGCCATGTCAGACACCGATACACATGTCCAATTGCCTTTGCATTGCTTCAAACTCTTCAAGGGAAGGCATATTGTGTGCACCACGGCCACGAGCTCGTTCTCTTGCTGCCATCGAGACTCCTCGATATGGAGACAAGAAGAGACCTGCTCTGATACCAATTTGATGCAGAACTAAAATTAAAGGAAAGATGTCTTGATTTAGTTTAAAGGAAAATCAACAAAGACTTGGTTGTTTTTTTTTTTTTTTGGCATTGGCTCTCAATAAAGTTTACACTTTAAAAAAAAAAAAAAATCAATTCTACTCTTCTTACAATGAAGGGATGTCCAATCCAATTTATAAACCACAATTCCTTAGCCTCCAAGACAAACAATAAATAGACAACAACTAGACACAAACTTAAAGAAACTATGCATTTCCAAGACTTCTCCAACCAACTTGACCCTTTCCCATGCAAGACTACCCTTTTCCCATACAACCACCTAATAAATACATTTGACAACTTTCAAACCGTTAAATATATTTAACAAAGAACTAGGTAACCAACTTATTCTGACACTTTCCTAAGCTTTACTACTACTTCCCATGCAACCTTTCTTTTTTCCATGTAACTAACAACAATTTCCCATGCCTATTAACTACACTAATTCTCAACATCATGGATCCAAATGTTGGGTCAATCTAGGGACCCATGACCCATTTCATTCTCAGCTTAACCCATCACAACCTTAGTTGGGTCGGTCCATTATAAGGTGACATAGGACATGAGACTGTTCCGCGATTTTTGGGGGAATGAAGAGGAGGTTACTATTCACGCGCTCTATTCACGCAGCACTATTCATAGTGTTGTGGTATGATTTGGGTTTTCTAGGTCAAAATTGACCCCAAAAAGAAAATAAAGATGGAGAAAGAGAAAGAGAGAGGGTTAGAAAGATACTTTCGACTTCTCACCGAATTAGCTTGATTCACGCCAAGGGAGAGTGATTTCTCAATCAGAAAATATCAGATTTCATTCATAATAAGTCATTTTTCAAAATCAAAGGGTACATCACCTTTTCTAAGACTCTCTACTTGAAATTTCCTAATTCTAATCTAACTGAAATTAGAAACTCCTAATACAAGTCAACTATTGAAATGAATAATAAAATCCTAATAGGAAATAAAATCTCTCAAAATCCTAATTTGATTATAACTCAAACTCTATCTAAAATAGAAAAAAATCAGAATTTACTATAAATAGTAAAAATGGGATTTACTATAAATAGTAAAAATTAGGATTTACTATAAAGAGTAAAAACAGGGTCCACTTGCTTGACCAGGCACTGATTCGGTGTAGCGGTGGACTATCGTGATTGAATGCTCCCGCATCATAAGGACTTTGGGCCTTCACAATGAAGCACACTAACAACATGTCCATTTACATCACATGTCTTGTTCCCTAAGTTATAAATTTTATTGTCCTTGCGTTGTCTTTTTAATAATTTCATAATCCCATTTCTATAGGTTCTGCTATTGGATTTAGGTTGGACAGCCTTCTCAAACTCATTGATACACGTGCTCGGAACAACAAGATGACTCTTATGCATTATCTTTGTAAGGTACATCTTCTAATTTGGCTGGTGCTTATTCTTGCTTTTAGGTTGTCTTATAAATGCAATTTCAAGGACATTGGTCTTTTCCACCGAGGCATGCTTGTCTATGCTATAAACAAATGCAAATTTCATTGCCATTGATGTATTGACTTTAATGTGTATACATGCCTGTATGCATGCATAGTCATATATAAAGTGAATATTTGGGTTGAAAAGATTTCCGAAACTGTCCCTTACAATGTATTATATATTCTAAGCTTTGAAGGGTAATTTAGTCCTTTCATATCTAAGGTGAACATATCAAATTTGTAAATACTACTTACTTCACCTCTGCGCCTTGTATGAACTATAATACTCCTTTAATTTTTTGGTCACTTGCAAATGGACATCCACTTACTACATATGCATGTATGTATACGGAGAGACAGATAACATGCACACACAAACACATATATACACATGCTCATGGACGTATTGACACATACATTGAATTCATTGGTTGCTAAAAAAGGAAATGGAGTAAAAGGACAACACAAAGAATTTAGATTTGTCCTACATCTGTAGTCAAGGATTGAATTATTGATTTCGATATCTGAATTGGTCGGGTCTAATGCCAAAATTAATTGTCAAGCCACGCTTCATTCAGTCTAGTGGTACTCTGTCCAAGTATCTTATTGTAGTTACATTTTTTTGCGTAAAATCTAAAATCAAGCCTACTATACAAGTGAGACTTAATCACATTATTGCCTGCTACCTCCGATCACTTGATTGTGTTTGCTGAGTCGCTTTCTACCACCAATGGGTCTTGGATGTTATCCTTAAAAATCTTCAGAGATTAAGGACTGCCATAATTTCTGCTTCATTTGCATCCAATACCCCAATTTACCTAGAGAAGGTTTTGATGATTTTACTCTCGACATTATATTACACGCTACCTAAAGGCTGGAATTGGATTTCATTTCTCACTACTGTCAAATTTATCCATCCCTCGTTAGGATTCTTCCAGGATGGAGTCACCACGCATGTAAAATTTTATTTGTTACTGATCAAAAAAGTTTCATTAGCACATTTTTTGTGCAGTAGTTGTTCTAATAATGAGTTGCTACAGTCTGAATGCTGTCTGGGATAATTTTAGTCATATCAACTTGTGCAGGAACCACAGTTGTTGATATGGTTTATTTTCCTTCTATTTTCATGTATTGAAGATTTGAGAGTATTTAATGAAAAAGTTTGGAATGCAAACTATAGTTATGTTATTCTGAGTCATCAAATGTTTAAACTTTGGGTCTTTGTAGAGCTTGGAGTTTCCCTAATATTTCTCTCTAAATTTTTTTCATCTGCAATTACTTTTATTTATCGTTTTTCTGCTTGACAAGCTGTAGGTGATTGCTGATAAACTACCAGAACTTCTAGATTTTCAGAAAGACCTTGTCAGCTTGGAAGCTGCATCAAAGGTATTCTTGTTTGATTTAAGTGGGAAATCATTTAAATACAGTTGTGGACTATACAGCTGACATCTGCTGTGTCAAATGATTAATTTCCATACAGATACAATTGAAATACTTGGCAGAGGAGATGCAAGCCATTAGCAAAGGATTAGAGAAAGTTGAACAGGAATTGACCGCCTCCGAAAATGATGGTCCTGTATCACAAACTTTTCGCAAGGTACTTTATGCACATCCGCTGCTTATTTTTTCATACACGTGACTGTTTCTCTGTTGTTTGCCTTCTATTGGTTGAATTTTGATTTTCGGATATGGCAGGCAACCTTTGTGGGATGTAAGATCAGTGTTTTTATATGCCAAGGCGTGAGGCACTTCGCTAGCATAAGCCTCAAGGCATAAGTCATAAGCCTTACAGGCAACACTTTTTAAATAGATACATAATTAAATATACAAATAAATAAGTAGCAAAAAGTCTCAAGAAAAAAGAGAAAATTAGGAAAACTTAAAAATAAGATAAAATTATGATAATTCACGTTTGAAAGTTCAATATCCAAATCCAATATCAAATTAAAACACATCCATAGTTTCATACTTCCAACTTTTCAACTTTCAATCCCACCTTAAGCTATTTCATTCAAAGAACAAAGAATAGGGAATACAAGGGTTTTTTTTTATAAGACAAAAATTCGGGCTTTCTGCTGTGAGCTGTTTTTGTAGAAAAAATTGAACAAAGCGAAGGGTTTGTTTTATAAACAAAAAACAGGGGTTCTGCTCACATCTTACAGCATAACACCCTGTTTTTCTTTTATTTCACAAAAGAAAAGAAAAGAAGCCAATAGAAGGGGAACATGTTGCACTAAAAAAGGAACATGGTTCGGCAGGACAGCTGAGCAGTTTCCAAACAAAGGGGGGGGGGGGGGGACGCCTTAAACTTCGGTCAGTTAAAATTCGGAATATAACTTAGAGAAGTTTGGAGAATTTTTTACAATTTGAGTGAAACGATATTACTCTTGCTTAGGTTGCTCTAAATGGTTGTTTTTATGATATAATTAGTTATAAGTGTTTTATCAGGCTTTTTTTTTTTCTTTTTTTTTTCATATCCTTAAACATATGCGTGTGTTTACCAACGTTTTAGCAAATTTTCTCCAAACTTTTCTAAGTTTACTGTTTAATCGATTAAACGAATTAATTCGGCGATTTTTTGCACTAAAAAAGCTAAACTTGAGAAATTAGCTGAATTGTTTTTTTGATAAGTAAATTAGCCGAATTTTTGCTGTTTACTTTGAATTAAATGAATTAATTCGATGAATTTTTGTAAAATTATTAATACATGTACACTTTAATCCGGTCATTCAAAATTCAGAATTAATTATGCTAATTTCGCCAAATTTTGTCAAATTTTAAAACCATGACCAATGCTTTTTCTTTATTTCACGAAAAAAAAGAATGAGAAAGAAGAAGCTAGAAGAAGCTAGAAGAAGGGAAACATGGTTGCACAGCCGAACAGATAGGATGCACCATGTTTCCCACAAAGAAAAAAAGAAAGAAAGGCTCTGAAATAAAGAAGAAAACAAAGCACCCTGTCCATTAACATATAGGTTTTTCATTTGAGTTTTTTTACTTAAAAATCAAGCACCGTGTCGATTTCTACTTTAGGCTTAAAAAAGGGTCTGAAATAAAGAAAAGATGACATTCAGACCAAAAAAAGGGACTGAAGCATTGTTATTAAAGTGTATGATTCAAATCAAATCTTAACCCAACGATTTGAATCTTATGTCTCAATCCCTTTAGATAAAAATTCTACAATTTTATATGAATCTTATGATTCGAGTATGATTTACAACTTGAAACTTACAATTCTTTCAAATCTTATGATTTAAATAAAAACATGGGGCACATATTTAGGTGAAAGAAATGACTTCTTTGTTTGTACTTTTGACTTTCCTAAATGTACTCATTATAAAATTAGATAATAAGTGGTATTTTTACTATCTAAACAAATTCACAACATGTTTATTGCTATGTCTTTCCACACAAACACAAGATCATTGCAATACAATTATTTTAGGAAACAATTTCATGGTTTTTCCACATGAAACACCATCTAACATGCGATGACAAGAAATGCATGTCCATGCACGCAATTTGAAAGATTGAGAGTTGAGATTGTTAATTAGACATAAAAACTTGTTTATTTTGACGATGAATTGAAGATAAATTTTGATGTTTATTTTTTTTAAAAGATCTATCGTTTGTATAAATGAGTGAAAAATAGTGTCTTTTTTTTAGATTGCCATGTAAAATGTTTTGAGTGTTTGTATAAAACCTTGGTATTATATCACGAGTTATGGAGTAGTTAGGCATCTGTATATTCTTTTTCAAAATTTTATGTTATTTTCATATTTTTATATCTCATAAACAAAAAGTCTTTATGAATCTTACGATCCAATGATTTGGATCTCGATTCGAAATGAATCCTACTCCTTACGATTTTACGATCCAATTTGATTAACAACATTGGATCATTGAAGTAAAGAAGAAGACATGTGAATGTTGAAGACCAAAGAAGAAGAAGAAGAAGAAGAAGAAGAAGAAGAACACATCTAGAGTTGAAGAAGATGCCTGATTTGGTTTGCCAACCCCCCTGTTCTGGTGTGTGTTGGGTTTCTTCTTCAAAGAGGGAAAAAGAAACTTAAGGTGCATTTGTATCTTGTAAGAGACAAATAAACATTAGGGTTATGAAGAGAATTTATATAGTTTCTCTTTAAAAAAAAGAACTTTAGTTTATTAGGCAGTCATACACCATAGGTGTACGCCTCTTAAAAAAGGCGCTAAAAAGGTGTACGCATTCCATGAAGAATACATCTCAAGGTGTACAAGCCCTCAATGTCATTGAAAACACTAGAGGAAGATATCTTAGGCTGTGTTTGGTTCGGCACTTTTCCTGGAAATGAAAACAAAATTCTGAAAAAGTGTCGATTCCTCGTGTTTGGTTCAGGCTGAAAAGTGGGTCCCATGGAAAACCCACTTCCGGGAACCACCATTTTACCGAAAACGACTTCCGCTCCTCGAAAGCGGAAGTCGATTTTCCAATCTCCTTTTAGTCGCTACACACGTCTCTGTTACAAGTTAAGCTTTAATAGAATATCTTACAACTATTTCATCTCTCTCTCTCTCTGAAAACCATTGCTTTAACTGAGATAAATCCTTGTTTTAGGGTTTTGATTATTCAATCAAAGGATCGTAGCTCTGATTTTTTCGGTTTTCTCGATGCAATTTAAAGCAAATCCTCGTAGCTCTTCAATTCATCTTCTGCATTCTAAGAACCTAGTAGAGCAGATCGGCCTCCGAGATTTTGTTATCGATCTAGATTCTCTAAAGAATGTCCAATCGTTTTTATGAAGCCATCAAGATCGACGGTGTCTCCACAAAAGAAAGACTAAACAGAGATCGAAAAGGGTAAAATAAGCACGGATCGAACTCTCAATTGGTTACTATTTGAGGTTCATGATTTAGTTGTATAGATATGATCTAGTGCTTGTTTTCGTTTTCGGTTCTTATTTCTTACATTTTTCCTTGTTTTTGTTGTGTTTTATTTTTTCGTTTACGATTCAACCCATTTATGGTTCTGCTTTGGCAGATCGTGTTTTTTGATTTCTATATCCGATGTTTTGGGGCAATGGAGTTTGTGGATCTGGTTCATCGGTAATGTTTTGTAGATCCGATCCGATTCACCTTTGAGATCTCGCTTCTTCCATTAAATTGTTGCGCCAGGGTGGAATCGAGATCAAGAACAATGAGAAGTGCATTTATGCGCAGGGATTCAGCAAGCTATTAATGTCAACCAAACGACAAGAAAACAAATTCCAACAAGTGGGTTTCCAGGAAGTGAGACTTCTTGGAAAATCCACTTCTTTGGAAATCCACTTCCAATGAACCAAACACAGCCTTAAGTTTGCATGAATGAACTGTCTTCATTTGATCCTATTTTAGCTGACAACCTTTAAGGTTCAATGTGTCTGTTGACATTAAATTGTGAAAGTGAAGTGCACTTCATGAAAAGGACAACACAAGGTATGTATACGTGTATCACCTGATAGGTGATACAACTTCATCCGAGTATGTATCGGACCTTAACCTGTAATATCATTTATGATGACACTATGTATTACCATATTGCCCTTCTGAAAATCCATTATACATCAGGAGATAAATAATCTCAGATGATATTTTTAACTTCTCTTTAATGATAAAATGCCTTCCAAATGATTCAAGTTCCCTTGACATCTCTCTTTCTCCACATGCATGTGGCACATGCTATCTGTTTCATTATTTGCAATTATGAAATCAAAACATACACCTTTATACAGAATTAGATGTAGACATATAGTCATAGATACCCATAAAAATGCATATTTATTGTTGGATACATAAATGCATACATACAAGCCGAAATTTGTTAGAAGTATCTACATAGTGAATCAAATAGAAACCATGGTACCATTAAACAATTTTTTTCCTAAAACACGTTGATTGCTAAGATGCCAGACAGAGAAACAGAGACAGACAATGGCTGCACATATGCCCCTAGAAATCATTTGGTCAGTTGAATTTGGATAAGATTAATTGATTTTTCGTGCTTTTCTTTCTTTGCCCCTTTTAGATTTAGAAAATAAAAGCTAACATGCAGAAAATAGACTTCATAATCTCTTATTCTGTGCTTTAGAGGTGTGCCCAAATCCAAACCCCACCCGATAACTAATCGAGTCTTAAAATGGACCCGAATCCAACCAAATTGAGTCGGATCTATTATGTAATTAGGTATTGGGGATGGTAGTGTACAAATATTTGTATACTAGGATACTTGGATCGAACCTGATTAGTACTTAGGTCCAAAAAGGATGGATCCGAACCTGATGTTGTGTAATCAGGTAGCTATTGACTTTGCTAGTTTGCAGGCATTTCTACCACTTAGAATAACCACAATGAAGGATCTTCTAATACATTGCTCATGCAAGCCTATAAGTGAATTTTTCTGCAGTATTTTTAAAAGCCCATATTCTGAACCGAGAAGCAGATTGCTTATGCTTCTGGAAGTGTAATGGACTGCACATTTCTATGTTCGTCTGTGGAAAGCTAAAGGTTATGACGGCGTTATGTATTTACATTGACTGATGGCACTGGTGAGGAGCATTCTACTTTAGATTAAATGCTATAAGAGAACGAGGGGGAGGTTAATTAAACATTTATTGGTTTAATTATTTGCATATTGAGACATATTTGTATTTTTCCAATGTATTGCTCATCTTGTTCCATCAGCTTAACAAGACGTGGAACGAGAACGAGATTTTTCACATCTTGGAAATGAACGCATTTGATAAATTTATGAGTAGTTCCAATAGGTCAGAGAATAAAGGAGAGTCAATTGAGATGATTTAGTTATGTGCAATGAAGGGGATTATCGCAGGTTTAAGGCTCTAAAAAAGAAGGGTGAAAAGTAAGAGGTCTTGGATCGAGGTAGTGAGAAATGATTTGAAGCCTACATGTTAATGGAGGACACGATTCTAAATAGTATGGAATGGTGGAATAGGATTTGCCTAGTTGACCCCAAATTGTTGGACAAGACTTGGATGCTGATGAAGATGGTTGTTATATTTAATGAAAATTGTGTTCAATGTACTAAACTTCAACTTTGTTCTAAACTTTGCTCAATTAAATTTTTTAGAATTAATTCAAGGAAGTTTATTCGGTATGTAAAAGTTTGGTAAAAAATGCCAACTTAGATAATTTTAGAGATATGACACATTTACATCTGTAATATTCATATAGCTTTAATTTTTTTATCTTGATTGGACCCCTATAAGCTGCTTTTGACTAAAAAACCCTTAATAGAGTGGTCATATTTTCACAAGGAAATGTGGAAAAAATGGAGATAGAAGTGGTTTTAACACTTCATCTGTTTTAAAGTTTTGGTCATGAACAGTAAAATTTGCTGAAATATACAAGTAAACTTCACTTTGCTAGGTCCTAAATGGACAAAATTCTTAAAAACTTTTACAAAAGTTCAGGTAATTTGAATACTATGCTTATGTTATTTTTGTGTTCTATCTTCTTTACCATCAATAAATTCTTATATATATTTGGTCTTTCTAATCATTTATTATTGTTATCATATTATTCAGACTTTGAAGGAGTTTCTTGTTGTTGCTGAAGCTGAAGTGAGGTCTTTGGCTTCGCTATATTCTGGGGTGGTATGTCTTAACTTTTGTCTCCATGGTTAGAACTTAAACTTTTGCAATATGTTTGCAAGATAAATGTCCATTACTTAACAAGCTTATGGAGTTAATCTTTTACAGGGTAGAAATGCAGATGCATTGGCCCTGTATTTTGGAGAAGATCCTGCCCGTTGCCCATTTGAGCAAGGTATTTCCAATTCGCTTAGTCTCAATGAAACAATTGTACTGTGATCAATATTTTTTATTTTTTTGGTAATTAAGACAGTTTATTAAAGGAAAATAGGGAAACTACCATAGTACAAGGGAAACGAAACACAAGATGTGCGGAAGGCCATCAAAATCATACAAGATCAATCAAAATCCCACTAACTAATTACAACCACCAATTATCTCATCCCATTAGAATGAATTGCTCAAATCTCACACCCTTGAGCTCCTTAAGAATGGAGAACCAATGTTAAGAGCGAAGCTTTGACCAAATGATATAGGCACCAGTGCAAAAAGCTTCATATGACCAACTATGAAGAAAGATCAATGACACTCGAACACATTCTAAAAAAACAAGACTCCCTCTAGATTTCGTGGGAAAAGGAGCAATAAAGCAATAGATTATCTCTACACTCTTTACTTGATCTACAAAGGAAGCACATGTTAGGTATGATTTTTGTCTACTAATAAAATAGTTGCCATGAGAATTTCGTCTATCACTGCAGTCCATAGGTTATTTTGGAGGGGATTGGACTACACTACACCAATCTAGTTGGGAACAAGGAAATAAATTTCGCGAAATATTTAATATTTCGCGAAATATTTCCTATATCTAGTTTACCGAAACGAAAGAATACATACACGAAATGTTTCCATACAAGTCGAAATATTTTGCGTAAACAATAAATTTCGATCAATTGACAGTGTAAATAGGTATTGTTTTAGTCGAAATGTTTCGAAATCTATAGAAACATTTCTATTGAAGGTAGGAAACATCTCATTTGAGCTCAAAACCACCATAAATCCCCATATTTGATCCATTTAACCCATTTTCATATATTTATTTTATAAAAAAAATCAATCCATTGTATATTTCTTGGTTCACGGATTGATCGTGAGGATGATTCGAATCCCATTTGGAGTTTTTTTTTAAATTCGAAATGTACCTAAGTATTGATACATTTACACTTGATTGTGCACAGATTGAAGATCATTTAGGGTGAAAATTTGAAATTTAGGGGAAACCCCAATTTCATTGGTTTTTACCCTAAACATCCATGCTTGTGCATAAATTGATTATATGTTGCATTTCTCAGCCCATCTACAAGTTGGTTAGGTTAAAGTTTTTTCCTAAAATTATTTGAACATTCGAAAAATTAAGTAAATGTAATAAGATAATAGTGAATAGGTTTTCTAAAATTATACATAATATTAAGACATTAATGTAAGTGAATAAAGATTCATTAATACCTTGATTTATGACTTTTTTATAATAAATAATTGAATAATAGTTATCTAATTAAATTATACCTTGACTGACTTTCAGATGCTTGGCTCAACATATTAAAGATCGTTATGGTCATTCATTTCTACACTACATATAGTTGTATATCTTGGTTTGATAGCTTATGAGTTTGTTTTATGCTTGTTTTATCATTTCCCAAACTTTCCACAAACATTTCTACAATATTTTATTTCCATATTATTTCCATCATTTCCATGAAAAATGTATTATTTCCACACTGGTCGAAATATTTCCACGAAATATTTCCAATTCCGGGCTGGTCGAAATAAACCTTGAAATCGAAATTTATTTCCTTGGTTGGGAAAGAGGCTGATCAAGATTCCCCAATTCAAAATAGAAGGATCATACCGAATATATACCCTTGGGATCCAAAGTCTCTTATCTACCTTGTTCTCCATAACGAACACTTCAAGGCAAGTGAAAAGATGAGCTAGCTCTTCTAATTCTCAATCATTAATGTTTCTTCTAAGAATCGGATCCAAACTACATTACCATCATCCTCTCAAATCAATCACGAACAAGAGAAGCTTTCTTATCTCAAATAGAATAGAATGAAGAAAAGGAAAGACACAAGGAGCTTTAGCACACTACAAATCCTTCCAAAATCTCAACCTATCCCCCATGCCCACCTTGAGCTGAGTGCCTTCTTTGAAGCCTTCATACATTGAAGATTCCTTTCATGCGTCACATCCATACGGAAATGAAACATTACTATATCCCATCTTTAGCTCCTACTTCCAAACGTGATCTTTGTGACCCTCCTCCAAAGACTCTCTAACTCTTCCTCAAACTTCCTATGCCACTTTCCCAATAAGTTTTTTTTCATTTCTTTAAGGGGTCTATGATCCAAGCCTCTAACTTTCTTCAATTTACAAACTATCTTCTAGTCAACTAAATGGTATTTATAAGAATTCTCCCAACTGTTCCACAACAATTCTCTTTCAACATTTTTCTAATCTTTTGCTAATTGATATATGAATAGAAAAAAGAGTTAAGAAATAAGTAGGGGGTACTAGAAAGTGTGCTCCAAATTAGTGCAACCTTCCCACCTTGAGAGATAGTTCTTTTTCTAAGAAGCTAGTGTTCTTTCAAATCTTTCCACTACTGGATCCTAAATGGGTTTTGATATATAAATAGCACCAATGAGAGGCCAATATCAATATTTAGAAATCATCCTACCTTGCAACCCAAACTTTAGGCTAAGTCCCCAATGTTGCCAACATCACCAACTTCATTAACTTCACTTTTGGAGAGATTAATTTGCAAGTCCAACACGGTTTCAAAGAACCTAAGAATTTTTTTGATAAGGTAAAGCATTTTATTAAGAGAGCAAAAAACAAGATACAAGGGAGGACGAGAAGGCCTCCAAAGAAAGCAAAGCAAACAAAGAGCTAGCTAGTCCTACTCATGATAGAATCCCATCTAAAGACCAAATCCTCAAAGACCAAGCCTTTACATTCCTTAAACAGCTTGGACCAATGGAAAAGGTAGGCCTTGATAGAAATGACAAGATGGAGGGAGGGCATCTCTTTGCCTTGAAAGATCCTTCTATTCCTGTTGTTCCATAAGCCCCACCAAACCGCAAAGGGCAAGAGTCTCCAGAATCTCCGCCCACAAGGATTGAAACATCGGGAAGTCCAACTTCCTATAGTTAGGCTAACCTGAAGCATGGATTACCCAATGGATACCAAAGAAGCCAAAGAACAAACCCCACACTTCCCGAGCTAACCTGCAATGAAGGAGAAGGTGATTGACACTCTCCCGCTTCTTTACACATCACACAATAGTTCACCATCACCCCGTTCCTTTTGATGAGGTTATCCACAGTAAGGATCTTTTTCAAGGAGGCACACCACACAAAAAAAGCCACTTTCGACAGCGCCCTAGAACCCCAAACCTTTACCAATGGGAAGTCGCGTCTCCTAGCCATCTCCGGGAAAGCAGTCTACGCTCTCCAAGAGGTATCCAACATCTCGTAGAAAGTTCGAAGAGTGAAAAAGCCGTTAGACTGGCCGACCCACCATACAGCATCCTCCAACGATCTGTGTGTGGTCACACTATCTAGTTTTTGAAGGAGAGTCACCATAGCGGGAATTTCCCAATCATTAAGATTATGCCTTATCCCCAAGTTCCAAGATATCTTGTCTCCCTCCTCCATAAGGTGCTGAATAGTGTGCTATCCTTGCGATCCGAGATACTATAAAGTTGCGAAAATTCCTCCTTGAAGGACTTATCGCCACACCACACATTACCCCAGAAATGCACCGTCTCCCTTCCCAACCTTGAAATGGATGCCACCACAGAAGGTAGCTGATAACTTCTGGATGCCCTTCCACACTCCGCAAACGTACGGAGTGCGGACCTCTCTACTGAGCCAGCCCATCGGTATAGTCCCGTGTCTTGCTGCAACTACCTTCCTCCATAAACTATCAAACTCCAAGGTGAAGCGCCAGAGCCATTTTCCAAGCAGGGCTTGGTTCATCAACTTGAGATTCTTGACACCTAATCCACCCTCTTTTTTGGGGGAGCACACAAGTCTCCAATCCACCAATGGGTACCCAGAACCATACCGAACCATAGGAAACGATGCATCAGCTTTTCCACCTTTTTGATCACCCCCGACGGCATCAGGAAAAGGGAAAGGTAGTAAGTGGGAAGACTAGAGAGAGTGCTCTTGAGCAAAACTAATCTCCTGCCTTTCGACAGGTACTTAGTCTTCGAAATAGCTAATCTCCTTGCGCATCTCTCAATAACTGGATCCCAGAGGGTTTTAGACTTGTAAGAAACTTCGAGGGGTAAACCTAGGTACATGGCCAGCAGAGCCCCAGTTGGGACTCTAAGAGTAGATGCCAGACCCGACATATCATCAATATCGCCAACAAGGAAGACAGTACTTTTAGCAAAGTTGACCTTAAGCCCTGAAACTGCTTCAAAGCACACTAGGAGACCTTTCAACACCTGACATTGGTCCTTGTTGGCCTCGATGAATATCAGCTTATCGTCAGCGAACTGAAGATGCGAGATCGTGGGTCCTGAGCCTCCAATACAAAAACCATGCAACATCTTCTGGTCCACAGCTTTGCGGATCATTCTGTTAAGAGTCTCTGGCCCTCTGCCACAATAATGAAGAGGAAGGGGGAGAGGGGATCACCTTGCCTCAATCCCCGCGAGCTTCTGAAGAAGCCTGCCGGAGCCCCATTGATCAAGACAGAGAAGGAAGCCGACAAGATGCACCTGTTAACCCAACTTCTCCATTTCTGACCAAAGAACCTAAGAATTCATCTCTAAGTACCTTAGTGGTGAGTGTTATCATATACGTATTCCTACGTATATCTATGTATTTCATGTATTAGGGGTAGTTCTGTAAATACCCCCCTTGAGGGGTATACATTTCCTTTGTATTTCCCTTTTGTTTAAATAAGAATTATGGAGTCATTGTGACTTAATCACATGACATCCTTTCTTCTCTCTTCTTTCTAAACCTAACCTTAACCCTAATTTTTAGATTCAACTTGGTATTAGAGCATTCTAAGGGATCCCTGCAAGGAACTTCACCGGAGATCGACCAGGAGGTAGATGACGTCATCTATACGGCTAACGTCAGCAGCCGTACGAACAGGGTACTCCTTTGATCATAAAACTCTAGGGTTTGGTAGATCTCTATTTTCAGAGTTTTTTGGAGAATTTATTGGTTCGTTTGATTGGTTTTTTGTTCAATCTCCTTAAAAATTGGTAAAAAATCATTTTTTGAACCAGCCATTTTTCAGAGAACTTATCGACCCTTTTCCTTGGGTTTATCTCATCTTTAAGGGTTTTCATAAGATGATCCTAACTCAGTATGGTGCTTCCATCAAGGTCATTCGTTCTGACCAGGGTGGCGAATATATGTATGGGGACTCTAGCAATATTTTTTAGATCATGGGATTTATTACCAAAATTCTTGCAGTTACACCCCTCAACAGAATGGTGTAGCTGAAAGAAAGATGCGTCATTTGACTGAGGTAGCTCGATCTCTTCTGATCGGCTCCAAAGTCTCCAAATCCTATTGGTCAGATGTTGTTTTGATTGCTGCTTATTTGATTAACAGAATGCCCTTTCGTATTCTCAACTTCAAGTCTCCTCTATAGGTTCTTGCTCCTACTGCTTCCTTATTTGCGGTCCCTCGTATCTTTGGGTGTGTATGCTATGTACACATCCTCGGTCCCCATCGTACCAAACTTGATCCCAAAGCGCTTAAATGTGTCTTTCTGGGTTACTCTTACTCCCATAAAGGGTATAAGTGTTACCATCCTTCCGCAGAGAAGAAGTTTGTATCTATGGATGTCACCTTTCGTGATGACTTATCTTTTTTCTCCTCCGCCTCTCTTCAAGGGGAGACTAGTAGTGAAGAGAGGTGTGATGTTCCTCTACCTGCTATATTACTCTCTCATCCTCCCTCTCTTTAGTTCGAGAGGCCTCAGACTACTCCATCTGCTGTTGTGATTGATGGTGCGCTTGGTACTTAGAAGGAGCTCAGAGTCTATCACAGAAAGGAGAAAGCCACAACTGATTCAATGCTAGTTGTACCATCTTCGGATCAAGTTAATCATTCTTCTTCCTCTATACCTATCATTTCTTCTACTGATGCTTCTGATCTTCCTATTGCTTTACGAAAAAGAGTTAGGAGTTGCACTCAGCATCCGTTGAACCACTTTGTCTTGTATGATGCCTTGTCTCCCTCCTATAAAGCCTTTGTCACATCCCTTTCCACTATTCCTAAACCAAGGTGGAAAGCTGCTATGATAGAGGAAATGTGAGCTCTGAACAAGAATGGGACATGGGAGCTTGTTGACTTGCTAAGAGGCAAGAAACCTGTGGGTTGTAGATGGTTGTTCACAATCAAATACCAGGCTGATGGGTCAGTTGAGAAGTACAATGCAAGATTAGTAGCTCAGGGGTGCACTTAGACCTATGGGATTGACTATGTGAAGACCTTTGCGCCAGCGGCAAAGATGAACTCCATCAGGGTGTTGTTGTCATTGGCAGCAAACCAAGCTTGGCCTTTGCATCAGCTGGATGTGTAGAATGCATTTCTTCATGGTGACCCACATGAAGAAGTGTACATGATACTATCCCCTGGATTCACTCCACCAGGGAATAGTAGCAAGATGTGTCGATTGAAGAAAACCCTTTAGGGGCTGAAGCAATCTCCAAGAGCATGGTTCGAAAGATTCACCCTAGCTGTTAAGAAGTTGGGTTACACTCAGAATCAAGCAGATCACACCCTATTTGTGAAGCATCAAGGGAAGAACACCACTGCACTCATTGTTTATGTTGATGACATCATTCTCACAGGGAATGATGCAGAAGAAGTGGCTATGTTGAAGCGTCAGCTAGCAGAGGAGTTTGAAACCAAGGATCTAGGACCTCTCAAGTAATTCATAGGTATCGAAGTTGTAAGATCCAGTCAGGAGATCTTCATCTCTCAAAGGAAGTATGCTTAAGACTTGTTGAAGGACTCAGGCAAGTTGGGTACCAAGCCAGTGGAAACTCCCATAGAGCAGAATCACCATTTAGCAGATGCCAGTGGTGAGCTACTCCAGGATGTAGGGAGCTTTCAGAGATTAGTTGGGAAATTGATCTATCTCTCCTTGACTAGATCTGACATTGCCTATGCAGTGAGTATGATCAGTCAATACATGCACTCACCCAGAGGTGTTCATCTATAGGCAACACTTCGGATCTTGAGGTATCTCAAGTCAGCTCTTGGTAGAGGGCTCCTGTTTGAAAAGAATGGCCACATGCGTATAGAGGCATACACTAATGCAAACTGGGCAGGAGCCAAAGATGATCGACGATCTTCTTCAGGGTATTGCACCTTTGTTGGGGGCAACAATCTGGTCACTTGGAGAAGCAAGAAACAACCCCTTGTTGCCAGATCTAGTGCAGATGTCAAATTCAGGCAATGGCCCATGGCTTGTGTGAGATGCTCTGGTTGAAGGTTTTGGTTGCTGAACTTGGCTTCCCAGTCTCGGGGTTTGTGAGCTTGTATTGTGATAACAAGGCCGCTATCAGCATTGCTCACAATCCTATTCAGCATGATCACCCTAAGCACATTGAGGTGGATCGCCACTTCCTCCGAGAGAAGATTGTCTTTGGGGCAGTGTGTACACCATTTGTGAAGCTGATGAACAAGTTGTAGATGTGTTCACTAAGGAGTTTCCAGTTGGCAACTCCATAAGTATTTGTGCAAGTTGGGCATATCTATGCACCAACTTGAGGGGGAGTGTTATCATATACGTATTCTTACATATATCTACATATTTCATGTATTAGGGGTAGTTCTGTAAATACTCCCCTTGAGGGGTATACTTGTCCTTTATATTTCCCTTTTGTATATATAAGAATTATGGAGTCATTGTGACCTAATCACATGACATCCTTTCTTTCTCCTCTCTCCTGTTTTCTCTCTTCTTCCTAAACCTAACCCTAACCCTAATTCTTAGATTCAACTGTGAGCGAGAAGCTTGCATATTAAAATTGTATCGTCTGTAAATTGAAGATGAAAAATAACTTGACCGCTTAGTCCCATCGAGAAGTGTCTATTTTGTTAGTTAAGTCTACTCCAAACCTCCATCATCCTTTGAGACCTCTTGAATTACTAAAAAATCCTATCGAAGACCCATTGATTAGAGTGGAGAAGGAAGCTGACGACACACAAACCCTTCTCAATTTCCTCCATTTAATGCCAAATCCCATTTTGTGAAGCATATATTCCAAACCCCAGCTTACATGATCATATTTCTCCATGTTGACCTTACAAAGAATTCCCAACTCACCTTCATAAACTCGAGAGTCCAAGCATTCATTAACGATTAAGAGCTCATCAAGAATTTGATGATCCTTAACAAATGCCCCCTAGCAAGGAGATATAATCAAACTCAATACTTCTTTAGCCAACAAGCCGAAGTCTAAGCCAAGTTTTTGTAAACGCTCTCCACCAAACTTATGGGATGAAACTCCTTAAGCTTTGTTTCTCTCCATTCCTGACGAATTAAAGGAATAACATATTGTTGGAACCTATATCAAAGTACACCTCATAAAAGTCGTTCACCATATTCATAAAATCTTCTTTGACAACATTCTAGCATTTCTTGAAAACCGTTAGAGAGAAGCCGTCCAGATTGAGAGCCCAATACTCGCTCAAATTACTATAAATTGAAAGGATTACTTTCTCCTCAAGAGGCCTTTCGCCCAATGATTAAAGACCGCCAAAATGTGCTCAGTGAAATATGTGGATAGAAGGGCTTATTCTAGTTTGGTAAGTGGAAAATCCAGGTTTTCTTGTTGTATTATCTTTTTCAGAGACAGTGGAGTGGTTAGAAAGGCTTATTCCAGTTCGATAAGTTTAAGGATTCCATTTGAAGTGGAGGATGGACCGTTTTCCTAAGGATTTTGGATTCGTGGAAAATTTTTGTCATCCTTATAACAGTCAAAGGGGATTTGCTTAATGTGGTTAGATAGGTGTCAGTAAAAGGACACTGCTGTACTTGGCTAGCCAACTTAATTGGGAGTTGTGGGTTGACCCAATAACTCAATTGGACGCAGTTCATACAAACAACTTTGAGGTCGCCCGGACCCCAGTTTGCTTTCCTTCAAAAGTTATTTGGGAGACATAAATACTACCAAGGGTACTCAACAGAGAAGATTTTCAAATCCCTGGTTTCCAAATCGTATCACACTGCACAAGTGGTTCTGTCATGGCTTATTAACAGAGAATCATATCACAGATTATGAATGTTCTGTATGAGATGAATGTTTGCTGTCATAATTTCATGTGGTACATTTAAAAATAATTTGTATGATTTTGATACCTTAAATGATCACTCAATTATGCTTATATTTATTCTTGTTGTGGTTACATTGTTACATCTTTGATGATTGAACAACTTCATTCTATCAATCTATCTAGAATTTCTTTAGAAAGTCGTCTGGTGCAATGTGTATTTAGTTTTTGAATGTCTACTGCAACACGGCAATCTACTTTTGGGGCCAACTGTCCATCTACATTTTCTTTTGATTGTATCTTCTCTCTTCAATTTTTTTGAATGTCTAATGCAGTTGTTTCCACTCTTCTCAACTTCGTGAGAATGTTCGGGCGGGCTCATGAGGAGAACTGCAAGCAGCTTGAGCTTGAAAAGAAGAAAGCACAGAAGGAAGCAGATAGTGAGAAGATGAAGGTCGGTACTCCAAAAAAAGCGTCCGAACACGTGCTACGGACTTCCATTAAGAGTGGCAACATCAAATGATTCATTCTTGCTGACACCATATTCTATTGATCACACGAGTTATTTCCCCTTCTCAAGGAAAAAATGTTATTCCATCTATCATGGCTAGAACACCCAATATATGAACAGAAAAGAGAAAATGGAATTGACAACGCTAATGCTCTTGTCAATGTTAAGGCGAAAGAATGTATGTTTGATAGGTCAGGAATGAAGGGGATTCAAAGGGTGAAATCTTACGATTAGATGCAAACTATGGAAGCTCAAAACTGTATTAAGAGGTAAGACTTTTGTTTTTTCCTTGTTTCTTTTCAGTTTACTGGGTTACATGTTTTTTATGGTTGTGGGTCTTGAATTTCCTCTTATACCGTACTTTAATCTGGTTCATTATCTTGGAACAGATGGGGAGATGGAGCAATGCTTTTGGTGGCCAACTTTGTAAAATATTCACTTGCAAGAATTATCGTTATTGTAAAAATATCTCTAAATAGTTTTTTATCCTCTTCATTTCACATTTTCTTGTTTGTTATTTTATTTTATTATTCTATTTTCTTCTGTATATTTTTAATTTTTATGGATGTAAAGGTTAATCTTTTTATAGATGCATAAGAGCAATATGTTCCTTTTCTGTTCTTGGTTTACTTTTAGAGCAGTAATCTATTAAAATATCGGTTGTTTTGCTATTAAAATGGGTGATTTATGGTCCTCATGGCCGATATAACAGCGTTTTAACTGCCTTATAACGGACACTTTATGCTTATGTGTGTTATGCATTTTTAGGTTAAAAAATTAATAGAAATCAAAATGTTGATTCTGAAATTAAACTTATGTAAACTATCTTGACTTTTCCCAAAAATAATGGATGTTTTAATGGCTATTATGTTGAAAAACATGTTATGTAACATTATAACACATTTTTTTATAATGTTACCCGAAAATTTCAAGTATTATACTTTTACTAGTGGCCGCAATGCGTTGCACGTGTAAGGGCCTTTTTGGAAGAAGTGGCAAAATAAGAAAGTTTCAACCGAAAGAGTTTGACACGTATTAACATTCTTTTTGAACGAGAGGAGGCACCGTATGAACACAAAAAAAGAAGAGGAAGCATAATCTAAATTAAAAATATAACTAATGGCATGGGAAGTAATTAAGTAGTTAAATAGGGTTCTTTTTCATTAATTGGCAAGTTCTTTTTGAAAATAAAATATTTGTTTTAATAACGAGTGAGTACGGTGGAGGTCTTTTTCTTCTTTGATAGGCAACCAATAGGTGCTTAGGTGAATGTCGTGTGCCAACCTAAGTTATGAAAGAAATGGTACTTAGGTGAATGTGTGCCAACTGTCAACCCAAGTTACGAAGAAAATGGCATAAAAAGTAATTAAGTTATTATTAAAGAATTGTTTTGGAAATATAAAATAATTGTGTGGTAAGTAATAAATTGATTAACAAGAGGTTGTATTGAAAATAAGAATGATGGCATGGAAACGTAAATATTTATCAAGGCATTTAATGAACTAATAGGTGCCTACGGTTTTTTTGATAGACAACTATTAGTGAACGTCGACTGGCAACCCAAGTTTTTACTTTAAATTAGTAACTAGTAGGCTGAACGCATGTGAGTGATGTAGGTGTTTTTTTGGAAGAAATAGCAAAATAAAAAAGTTTCAACCCGAAGGGCATTTTGGAAGATTACTTTGGAGGGGTGAATTAAATTTTGGCAACTTAGGCACAATTAGAAAATCAAAATTCTAAAGTTGTCCATACCTAGCTATTAAAGGTTATTTTTTTGAAATATATAAGTAATAAAATAGAAAATAATTAAGTTGTTATTAAGGGATTATTTTTGAAATATAAAAATAATGGCATGTTAAGTATTGGAAAATTTATTTTGCACCCTAAAAATTATGAAGACATCCCACCAATTAAAGCACCCCATCAAAAATACCCCCCTCCCATCAAAGCACCCCCCTCTCTTCTTTCCAACACCTCTTCCTTCTCCTCTCCAAACTCCAACGACCTCCTCTCCAATTATTCCACCTCCCATTTGAACTATTTATGATTTTTATGGTTGCCTTCGAAGAGTATTTTTGTTAGGCTACTCTCTCTCTCTCTCTCCCTTTTGTCTTCTCTAAGGGTTCTGTTATTGAAATAAATTGCAAATATTGTTACTAAAATCCAAGTTAATGCTCGTATAACAGATTCTATGGAGACATTTTTCAACTGCAAAACCTCATGAAAACAAAAACCCAGTGGGTCAAAGAGATTAACAATGATCTTTTGTAAAAACTGTAGATTTTATGTGCTCTTTTGTTTTAACTCTTCACCCTCTATATATGGGTCGCTCTACGGGCACCCACCTCTTTAAGTCGGGCACCTACAAAATAAATCAATTTTTGAGGACCAAATTGTCTTTTTCCATCCCTTTACAGTTTTGTTTGGGCACCCACACTCATTACCTCCATTCGCGCAAAAAATGACGAAGCTACACTTCCTTTGTCACGCCCCGAATCCGGGCACCCAAATCGAACCCGAATGCCTATGGATCAGCCCGTTTACCGAAGATCCAGGGTGTGATAAAAATAAAAATAAAACAAAATAATCTTAATCCTCAAACTCCATCTCGTCCATGATGTCTTCCCCGTCAATGGTTCATCTTCATCTTTTTTTTATGAAATCTGAAATTTTGTTCGGTATAAACCGTGAGCTTTCGCCCGGTACATTCTACAGGATAGTCACATGTTTATAATTCATTTAATTTAAACACATACATAGATTAGGAGCGCATGGGATACATGATCAAATATATAAAAATATGATGAAGATGATGATGATGCTCCGATTGAATGACCCCAAAAAATTTATTTCACACATTCCATTTTTTTTCACAAGTCCAACCCGTAGGTTCTTCTGCAGGGGTTTGGGGTCTTTCACCCTAGGACACCGAGCCCTTGTTAATTCTTTAGGGTTCCTCTGGGCCGCAGAGCCTATGCGTACTCCCACTTAATTCAAACCTTCGGGCCGCAGATCCTATGCGCACTCTCGACTAAGTCAAACCTTCGGGCTGCAGAACCTATGGGCACTCCCATCTAATACCATACCTCCGGGCCGCAGAGCCTATGCGCACTCCCGTCTAATACTCAACTCAAATGAAAATGTCTCATTATGATGATGAATAATATAATAATTTAGCAAGATAATCAAAAGCACAAGCCACGAAGATCTAAACTTGTAAAATCATATAACCAAAATTTAAAATAAATGAATCACAAACTAGAATAGAATATCCGTACCTATCTAGTTCTAGAACTTAGAACTAGAACCTCTACTACCAAGAACAAAAAGAACTCTAGAGAGTTTAGAGAGCAAGAGAGAGCTCAAGAGAATTGGTGAATTGATATGAGGGCGGGAAGTCTTATTTATAATAGTTTATGGGGAAAATTTTTAAATATGAGCTTTATAGTTTTAACAAGTATATTTAAAACTTTATATTTTGTTTTAAAAAAATTCTTTAAAGAGATGTTATTTTAATTAATTTTCGTAACATTAAAAGGGGTGGTTTTTATAACCCATTAAATGACTTCTTTAAGATGGGTATGGGCTGAAAATTGGCTTAAGGCCTATGGGTATCAAGTAGGCTTTAAATAAGATTATTTTTGGACTTAAAAGATCTCTAAATTGGCCCGAAAGGCCTACTCCAATAAATAAACTCAATCAACATGCAAACAAGAAATAATAACAAAACTTATTACGATTACTCATTAAATTTATAAAAGACAATAAAAATTATTTAAAATATTTTTAATTTAAAGCTCATTTTTAAAATATTATATATTTTTTTATAAAATATCAAAATATGCTAAGAATCTCAAATGCCAAATGGTGACAACATATTGATTAAAAATGCATGTGTGACATTCGTCATTTAAAAATATTATTATTTTTAAAATAATTCCTTATTTAAATTTATGATCTTAGTTAATTAAGTTCGTTATCTAGTACACAATGTCCCTACATTACTACAGTATAGGTATACATGTATGCAAATCTATTTTCGTGTCGTTGAAATAAAATTTCCTACGTATCATGATATAAATGTTCTGATTAAGTTCTCAAATTTATTTCTACGTGACATGATAGAATGTTCAAGATAAAGAATAAAGTTCAAAAAAATCAAGATACCAATTTTTACTATTTTATAGTTAATTTACACTAATACCCCTGAATAAAAGTTCAGGGTATTACATCCCTCCTCTCTCTATTTTTCATTTTCTCTTCTCTTCTTGGTGGTGATGGTAGAGTGGTGGTGGTGGTGGTGTGGTGTTGGAGTGGTGGTTATCGATGGTGGAGTTGGTGATGGTAGTGGTGGTGGAGTTTGTGGTGGTGGTGGTGATGGTGGAGTTGTGGTGGTGTTGATGGCAGTGGTGGTTGTGGAGTTAGTGGTGGTGGTAAAGTGGTGTTGGAGTGGTGGTTTGGAGCACCCCATACTCCCACAAATGGATGGACAATATGCGGCAAGCCTGCAAATTTTTTATTTTTTTTCGCCTCCACGGCCCTGAACTACCGTGGCCACCAGGTCACCCACGGCCAGGAGCCCAAGTCAATTTTTTTATTTTTGGATTTTAATGTGGGTGCCTAGCAAAATGGGGTGCCCAAACAGGGGCCCTCTAATTGGCGTGGGTGCCCATCAAATGTTGGTGCCCAGCCGAAAGAGGTGGCCCTCTATATATCTCCTCCTCAGTCTAAAAAATTCTACCAGTACCGATGTCAATAACGTGAGAAACATGCTACATTGACAACCCTTAAAGAGATCTCCATCAAAACTTGGGGCAAAAACTAGAAAACTCGGATAAACTAAGAACCTAAACTATTAGAAAATCAAACAAAAACCAAAAATTCATGTCAAGAACAGAAAGAAGTTTTCAAAGGTCCGTTCAGTTGGATCAAGTACAATATTGTTGGGTGGCATTAGTTGCACACACCATTTCCATACATACACACTTCTAATCTACACACACAAAAAGACGAAGAAGAGGAACCCACCACCATCGTCCTCTTCTTCTCACCACCACCACCACAACTTCACCTCCACCACCGCCGCCACAACCACTGCACCACCACCCGCAAACTTTACCAACAGAGCAAGCTGGCACGTTTACCGCACCACCATCACCATCTTCTTCTACCGCCACCACTGCCGCACCTCCATCCTCTCTCTCTCTCTCTCTACCATAAAAAAAATTCTTGCGCATGTGGGCAAGCCAGGGTTAAAATGGCGTTGTCTATGTCGACGGGCAATGGCCGACATGCTTTGGCTATGTCAGCCGTGGCCTGGCGACATAGCCAAAGCCATGTCAATCCGGGCTTGCCGACATGTGTGCAAATTTTGTTTAAGAGGAGAGAGAGAGACAGAGGACGGAGGTGCCTTGGTGGTGGTGGCGGTAGAAGAAGAAGGCGGTGGTGGTGGTGCAGTACTTGTGGTGGTGGTGAAGAAGAAGAGGATGGTGGTGGTGGGTCCTCTTTTTTTGTGTGTTTGTGTACGTATGGAAATGGTGTGTGCAACTACTGTCACCCATATTGTTTGATCCAACCGAACACCAATTACTATGTTCGGTTGGTGCAGACCGAACACACTCATTTCTCAATCACTTTATCAGGTTAATTTATAAGTTTGCGTTGACGCGTTTCTACTTTACATTATGTTTTCTCTCTTCAAATCACTTTAGTTCGGTCAGGAATTCATTATCTTGGTGTCCTTGACTAATGGGATCACAAATTTGATTAAATTCTATCATGATGATCATTTCATTCCAGATCGACTAGCTGCTGCTAGAGAATGACTCGCATGATTATTAAAAATGCAACTTTTTTTGAATTTTAGCTCATCAATTTTCCACAATTCTCGAATGCAAGTTGACTAAAAACCACTGTAGAATTAAGGCTGCACATAAAACCTCGTTGCTTATAGAAACTCTACAATGAAGTTAAATGATTGAATTCAATGTTTCAAGCTTTCATGTAAAGCGTGCAAATGAGGTGGGTTTGTGCATGTGGGGCTGTAGATATGATTCATCAATGGAGACAACTGAGAAGTTTGCCAAAGATTGTGCCTGCATGGACATGATAGGAGCACGGATTGGATGTGGATCTGAATGGAACCGAATGCATGGTGTGAAGTCTACAGTGAGATGTGTCTGCCCCCTCCATGATCAGATCAGGAGTATAAATGGGAGGTGGATCTGTTTGGGGGCGTTGTTGTGACATTGTGAGGGAGAAAGGAGAGTGGAGGCGGAAGGTTTGAGCATGTCAGGGAACCTCATCCGATTCAATTGTGGGAGGTCGTCTGCCGTGGCTAATATCAAACCAGAAATCTAGAACAGGGAAGAGGATGGAGTGGGGGTGCTTTCAAGGTTTTCAAAATGAAATGCTCTAATCAGTTATAGCATTTTCGTGAAAAAATATAAAGGAAAAACATGGGACATGGGGGCTTTCATAATTTGTCGGGTGTAAATAAAATTTCTCCAAGTAATTAAGTGTTTAAAAAAGATTGTGTGTGAAAATATGGATAAAATAACACGGTAATTAATTTAGTGATTATGAATGAGATGTATTGAAATAAGAATGATGGCATTGAAGGTAATTAAGTATTTATCAAGGAGCATTTAAGGAACTTTAAGTAGATAGGGGCATTTAATGAACTGAGCACGACGAAGAGACACGCAAACAATTAATGATCTAATAGGTGCCTATGTTTTTACTATTTTGACGGGCAACTCATAAGTGCCTAGTGTCATGTGACAACCCAAGTTTTGGATTTAAAATAATAATTTATATAATGGATGATTATTTCGAGAAAACAAGTGCATCATTAGTGTTATATGAATGTAATGTTAGTCATTGCCAACTGAAACCTCTTATCGGTGGCGGTGCTCCCACTCTGAAACCTTGTCGACCGTGTGGAGCTGATTCTTGTCTGAATCTCTCCCAAAGTTTAGGAACCTTGCTCCTATAATATTACACTCAGCTCCCTCTACTTGGTTGATCGCATTCTCTTCGTAACTAATCATCTATACCTATTAAGGCAATTGCCCAAGTGGGCTGTTTTTATTCTTTTTGTGCTCTTCATGTTTTTTCCTCTCTAATCATGCCTTGAATTGTTACAATCTTAGATTCGCCCCTCTAAACTAATCATCCTAAACAACAATTTGGGATGAAACTTTCCTATTGTGCCGCTTCTTCCAAAAATGCCCTTACAATCATGCATGTGCCTTCCACTAGTATAAATAAGGGTTTTTTTTGGGTAATATCCCTCTCATAAATCTTCTATATTTATTAGTGTAATTACATCCACACGTTTTCTTTCTTCTTGTCCCACCCCTTTGATTGTTGTGAAATTGATAGGATGAGGTGGGTAAGAAGTCCACGGTACCCTCCATGATTATCAGAGGAGTAGAAATGGGATATGTTGGGGGCATTGTTGTGCTTCCACAATTTGTGGGGTGCAAATAAAATTCTCTATGAATAAAATAACAGGGTAACTACTTTAGTGATTATGAATGGACTGTATTGAAAATAGAATGATGGCATTGAAAGTAATTAAGTATTTATCAATGGGCATTTAATGAACTTTAAGTAGAGGGGGGCATTTAAAGAATTGAACACAATGAAGAGACATGTAGGATGATCTCCTCAACATATATTCACCTCAACAAAAAATCATCCCATTCTGAAATTTCTAACCCGTTAAATGTGATTTTCAAGTTACATTGTAAAAATCGACGGTCCATAATTCTTCAACTTCTAAACCAGTCTATGAATATCAGAATGATTGAATTTTTGTGAGGATGATCTTCTCACCATATAGATCATCTTCACCAAAAAAATCAGCCATTGATTCATCTTCTATGATGGTAAACCAAGCTGTTGGTCAAAATTGTTGGTCACCGAACCCGACCCATTTGTTAATGAGTAATAATGTGGATCAAGGACTGTTTGATGGTACATTTATGTTTTCTCGGTTGACACATCTAATAATACACAGTCGTGGGTCCCACATGGAGATGAGTTAAGGGTTGATTTTTTGTGCTATAAATCATCCTCACAAGAAATCAACCCTTTCTGAAACTTCAAACCCTGTTAAATGTGACATGAGTTTAACCGTGAAAATGGATGATCCAGATCCAGAATTTATCAACTTCCATACCACTTTTCAAACTTCAAATCAAGGTTTAAAGGAGCCTGTTTTAACGGTTTAACGGACTGGGGGCGTTACTGTTAAAACGGATTGAAATGACCATGGACAAAAATAGAAAAAAAATAGATTTTAAAGGAAAAAAACAGAAAAAATGGCGCTGAAATTCAAATTTTGAAAAAAAAAACAGAATTTAACGGCCTTTTTTTTTCACAAAAATTTTCAGAATTTAACGGCTGTTAAAACGATTTTTACGGCCGTTAAAACAAAAAAAATGGCCGTAAAATTTAAAGCGTCAAAACGTGTTTAAACGGTTTTAACAGAAACGGGCTTGGGGCGTTACCGTTTAAATGGCCGTTTTGAAAACCATGCTTCAAATATCGAAATGGGCTGATGGTGATAATTTTCACGGTGTGGAAATTATCCTCACAAAAAAATCAACCCTTAACTCATCTCCATGTGGGTTCAACAACCGTGTCTCATTATATGTGTCATCAGTGCAGTCGGGGGGTCGCTCTAAGCTTTGAACGTTTGACACAATCCAAGGTGGACGGTGGACCACAGTATGAACCATGCTGCACAGTCTTAGAGACCACTGACTGTATGGATGTTTGGCCCATCCCTAGGTAGATCTACATACCAGTGATTTCTAACTTTTGGATCTGAGTACCCGAACTAATGCTTGAATCCAATTAAAAAATATTCCCATGAAAAAGGTCCAATCCAACGGTTAGAAAAATAAATCAGGCTGATTTTTTATATGTAGGTCCACCTAGGGATGGGCCAACATCCATATAGTCAGTGGTATACAAGATTGTGCCACATGGAACATACTGTGGTCTGTCATCAACGTTGATGACCGACGTCCATAATATTTGCCACCTTGCCCACCCTTGAACAAAATCTTTGCTCCATCGCAGTGTCAACCTATCTATATAACGCTTTGGACCCTAAGATATTTGTGAATCAGCATTCTCACACTCCAGCTCCATGCTTTGGTCACTTAGATCTAAATCATAGTTATAGTTGCTCCCCGCCTATCCATACAAACTCTATCCGAATGGGATAGAGATAGAGGTTGAACCGTTTTAAAATGATTTTTTTAATCCATAATTATGGCTACTCCAACTATCCAAGCAAACGCTATTAAATTAGGATAGGAATGGAGGATGATTAGAGGTGGACCCCATTTATTTTGTCAATATTTTATGCTGCTTTCTATCCACTGTAACCATTCATCTACCAGTTTGGCCTTGTACTTTTAAAGACAAATCTACCAAAAAGTCCTATATGGTTAACCATTGAAAACGTTTTCTAGAAATGATTCTTTCCCAAAACTTAGAAAAGGATTTCTGTCTTGATCTACTTTTCTAGAGAACTTTTCAAATGTCACCATACATGACATAATTTGATGACATTAGCCAAAAGGGTCTTTGTCATCTGAGAACAATTGAAAATCAGGTCCAATGTAATTGAGCTTCCTTCCAACCACTTCTTTGCCTACCAATTCAAGATTTTAGTGGAATTATTTCCTCCTAAATATCTGCATTAATTGTTTCTACTATTGAGTATGGTTGTGGGGTCTCTTGATCTATAAACATGTATCAATTGTGGATCATAATTTGTATTTGCCCCTCAATCTAAAGTGATTCTAGCCAAGGTGGTTTTGGCCTAGACCCAAAATTCATCAGCAAGCAAGGTTGGGTTATATCGGATCGACAAAGACATGTCAACCCATTGGCGCACACTGGATTGAAAACGTGACCTCCCACAAGGGGTAGTTGCTATACGCTGCAAAGAGTCATTGCGAAAGGTCGACACGAAAACGACATTTTTGTTTTGTTATTTTCGTAAAAGGAAAGGGAATTTTTGACATACCCCTTGTTATATTTGAAATTTGACATACCCCTTACATTTTGAAAAAAACCTGACATACCCCCTTATGACCCCGTCCACAGTATGTTGACTGTTGTTGACCAAAATTGACTAACACTTTTTTTCAAATGACAAAATTACCCCCGTCTTCAACCTTAGGACGTTGGTTTGGGCCAAAAACCCTAACCCCACATATTAGTGAATTAGGCAAAATATTTATGTGCAGAATAACTAAAACCGATCAATTTTCAAAAATTTCATCATGAATACTAGCACAAACTAAAATCAGGGCAGAGTACAAAGATGGGGGGTCATTTGTCGGCTTATCTGATCAACTAAAATTGTGTCCAACTTTGTTCTTTTCTTTTTTTTTTTTTTTTTTTTTTTTCCGAAACGAAAATCAATCCCTCTTCGGAGAGCTCTCCAACCGATAAAACCACCAACCATGATTTCAAGATCAAGCAAGACAATTTGACCCAAATCGTAAAGCATCACCCATGGCCATGTTATGGAGCATGTTTACATGTAAGGGAGCAGATTCTATAGTTGCGTTCTGTCCTTATTCAAATAGGCAAGTGTAGAGATACACACTGAGTCCAGTTAGCACTGTTTTGGAGTTGTGACACACAAGACGTGCCCACTGGCACGTTCCAAGCCAACAGGCAATCTGATCAAACGATAATCGTTCTTATAGATTACACACTCACTACCTTCCTGGGAGTTTTATTTTTGGGGCCAATACCAACAGTTAACGTGATCAGACATAATCAACCATCCAACTGTCACATCCACAACTATTATTCAAAGTTCATACACTACTCCCTCTGCTAAGGCTCCCCATGTCAACGCCTTCACATCAACATCACTGAGATTGAAATAAATGGTTGCACACTAACTCTTGGTATCTGATTCTTGTTTTATAGATATGACCCCATGAAAAATGTTTGAATCCAACGGCGAAGGTTTTCGACCTATACCCACATGTTCTAAGGTTGAAGAAAGATGTTATTTCATCCTTTTATTACTAGAAAAAGCACAAATGGCGCCATTTTCGACTGACGCTATAGACAAGGTATTGGGTTTTTTTTTTCTTCAGAAGAACCGATGCCAATACAAGCGATGCTAAAAGATAGGGAAATGGCATTGGTTATCCAACGACACGTAAAGGCCATCAAGAAGCACATATAGCGTCGGTATTTTGGAAAATAGACACAATAGTTAGAAGATATAGCGTCGATTTTTCGAAAAACTGACACTATCTTTTTTTTTTTTTTTCCAGCCAGGTCTGTTTCTGCCATGTCGCATATATCGACTGACACAAGTACATGTAGTACACAAGATCACATTCAAATGGACATACATTCTCATTCGAATTGATGGACAAACACAATACACACACACACATAGAATAAATCCACCCATAGCAAGTTCCTATTGGATCTCCAATAAATCCACCCATAACAAGTTCCTATAACAAGTTACTCATATCCAATAAATCCACTCATAATAAGTTCCTATAACAAGTTACTCATATCCAATAAATCCACCCATAAGACGCAATTACTCCCTTAGAATAATCAATATGCATGTTATTAGCCAAAAAAGCATAATAAAATGAATTATGGAGGGATTTTACCATGAACTCAAATCCGAACATGAAAAGGTATTAGAATCAAGAACCTGACAAAGACAAACTGCTAAGACTTTATCAAAACAACTAGATATATGTTGATGTGGTCAAACATGAAATGAACTCAATTTTAAAAGTCAACAAGTTCCGTAGAAAACCATTAAGGAGAAAGGATTCTGAGAGGCAGTGGTGCGAGCAGGAGTATGATGGGCTTGGTTTTGTGGAGGTCGTGTCCCTGTGAAGTTACCACAATAGTTGTCGTGATGCTGAAAGGAGGTATTTCGACGATCACCCCATCCCGTGCGTCCTCCACCTCGATTATTGCGGCCTCCACAACTAGTGAAGCGTCCTCCACGTTGAGCAGTGAAGGCTGAAGCATGTCCCGACTAATGTCCAAAAGATTTGATGAATAAATCATGACTTTGTGCTTTTGGTACAATATCTCTAAAAGAAGGTAATGGAGTTTGAGACATCATGGAAGTAGAGAATGGTGAAAAATCAATTACTAGTCCTCATAAGAATTAATGCGCCGTATCGGTTTCATCAACTGCTCGACCATATATGGCAGCAAGTTGATCACACGTGCTCTTGAACTTGCGAGCAAATTCACCAATGATTTTTGAGTCTTTCTTCATTAATTGGAGTTCATCTTTCAGTTGTAGCTCTCGCATCTTTGATTTGTGCTAGAAGGATTCCTCAAGGCTGTTCCATACATCATGGGATGAGGTGAGTCCCAACACCTCACTCATAGCTTCTTCACTTAGCGACGAATAGATCAAGCTTAGTACAAGCTGATCCTCATGTCTCCAGGCTGTATATTTTGGATTCTCTATTGTGTTGTTATCTGTGTCCATTGTTGAAGATGGGGGAACAATGGAACCATCAACATAGCCAATCAACTTCTGGCTAGTAAGAAGGGGGATAAGTTGGCTACGCCAGTGGAAAAATCTTAGATTTGAATCGTAGGGACTGGAGAGTTTAACGTCTGGTGCTCTGATGCCATAAACAGAGTCTAAAGACTCTATGAATACGATCAAATGAAAAATTATTTGGAGAAGAATCCGCCTAAGAGACACTCTGCCAAGAGTAATCATCTTCTTAAGAGAAGATGTTCGCAGAATAACAATAGCTAATAGTTTCTTCAAACACTTAGAGCTTTCACAAAGCATACACAGCTTTGCTCTGGTGAAGCTCTCACAAATTCCAAATCTCTGGACTCAAAGAATGATAATTAAAGAATGTGAGATTAGAGATCTCTTGATTGGATTAATTCTTATGAGAGGAGAGGGCTCTAATTTATAAGCAAGCCTCCTATTAAGAGAACCGAACCAAATATAGCCGTTTGAAGGGCCAAAGTGCGCCTAAAATTGCATAAGAGATTGAGTCAAAATGAGATCTGAAAAGAGGGGGGTCGACCACATGGTTGGTCGGTCGATCGAACCTTTTAGTCGGTCGCCTGCTCAAAATGCTCGATCGGCCGAACCTCTTAGTCCTGCACCGAACAATACTTATATTTTGTATTTGTTCACACACATGATACCTAATTATCAATGAACCATCTATGATAAATCTTGATATGCTAGCAACACGCGGTGTAACCTTAGATGTAAGTAAGTAACCGCAACACGAGATTCTTTATAGTTGAACGTTCGTTAAGTGAGAACGTACTTTGATCATTTAAATCTTCATGCTTGAGCTTGACTTTGTCTTCAATTGAGATTGATCTTGACTTTATCTTTAGTTGATCTTGAACACTTGAGTTGATTTTCTTCAGCTTTACTTCTTCTTTGATTTGTTTGTCGAAGTCCACTTGATCTTTCACACTTCAGTATTCAGCGAATTCATAACACAACGATATATATATTTCTGAAGAACTAAGTGTTATTGGGATTGACAACCGAGACTTTTCATCCTTAACACCTATAACTCTTAGGTAACTTAAATACTCTCAAAACTCTCAAATAAGTTTTAAAATGACCTTAAAGCTAATTTACTTTCACATGTAAATCATATCTCATGTGAAAAACATAGAAGTTATTTGAAATATATATGTGAACCTAATTAATTCAAATAATTATTTAATGTCAAAAGTGCATGTACGTTGAAGGTGCATGAATATAAACCAAGTTCAACGAATTTGTCTCAAAGGTGCATGTATGTTAAATGTTAAATTATCAAAACATTCATAAAAAGAAAGATTTAATTAAAAAATTTTGTTAAGTATTTGTTTCTTTTAATAAAAAATTTCAACACTGAGCTCAATACTAGCTAGCATGGTAGACAAAAATGGAATTCATATTAGCGGGCACGTGACCCTTGAACGATCAATACTAACGTTTTAGCACTACATGCTAGTACCAAAGGGTACTTTGTGAATGGAAGTTAGTATACAACACCGTATGATGTGTGGTTGCCGTCTGATGGACAAGTTGCATAGGTTGCCGTCTAACGTGCGAGGTGCCGTCTGATAGACAAGTTGTTCATGTCACCGTTTAACGTGCGAGGTGCCATCTGATAGACAAGTTGATCGTGTCACCGTCTGACGTATAAGGTGTCGTCTGATGGACAAGCTGCTCGTGTCACCGTTTGACGTGCGAGGTAGACAAGTTGCTCATGTCACAGTCTGACGTGCGGGATGCCATCTGTCTTTTGTTTGGAATATTTACATTTAGCCCCCTGCTCAAGGAAATGGTTACTTAGAGCGATTCCATGAGCAAGTAATGCGGTCTGACAGCCCCCAGTGATGTTGTCAATTACAATACATATTTTATGATTATTTGATGCTGATTTATCAGTTGCACCTTGATTTTTGTGGTTTATGGCTTTAAGACTTTGACTAACAATCTCTGCTTATCTTGGCAGCCGTTGCGGAGGAGACAACATCGCTTGCGCTGTGATAGAACCAGGAGGCATGAGCTTCGAAAGGTTGAATCTAATAAGTTGTTGTCGGCGCCGCTTCCATTGCTTCAGCTTAGTGACTTGTTGAACAATCACCTCTTGATGTCCATTGTCGGCGTACATATGCGCTATTTAAAAAAAATCCCATATAGCATTTGGGACTTGGTACGTACATATAATGAAATGTAATTTCCTCACTTTTTTTTTTGAGGATGAGTAAAGGGAATATGCTAAGTTTAGGCACCACAAATTGACCATCTTTGCTTTTGATTTCTCAAATAATAAAGCACACATATGGCAACATCCGTCGTCAATTAGCGGGGCGTACATGTGATGATTATATTGTTATCTACCATCCAATAGCCCCTAGTCAACGTACATATGCTTACTTTCAATGAATTATAATTGTTGTGATTAGTGTGTCCATGCCGTAGTCCGTTGCCACCTATCGCTGTTGGTTGCCATAGGTATTGGTACTTAATAGGTGAGGCCTGGTGCCATAGTACCGTTGCTATCAAATGCGCTGATCTTCACATATTATATATGTGACGTATACCGGTATGACCTCTAAATAATCACCTGTGTGTGCCGCCCCCATACTGTTTTATTACGCAACATGATGAGTGACACCAAGGATGAGTGAGAAATATATGATGCCATGCGAGTGAGATGGGCACTGCCATATACGATTCATACGGTGGATCGCCATTTAACTAAGATGGCACTTCGCCATAAAAAATGGGTATTCACGGACTCATGCACACTTTTTGTTAAGTCTCCACTTTGCCCTCAGTAATGGCGCCATATAGAGTCGTCATATGCTTATTTTTCCAAAAAAACAAAGAGCCAAAAACCTCTCTTAAAAAACAGCTAGAAGTAAAAAACAGGGGTGGTTTTCCTCTTCGTTGATGAGGAACTTCAGCGGGTGGAGGTCGGTGATAATGGTGAGGTAAGATTTCCTCTTTTCTTTTACTCTTTTGTTTTCCCCATTTTTTTTAGCTGCCAATTGACTGATTGCGCACTCTATTAATTGACAGACATTTTGGGTTATAATGTGATCAACGGTAATCTATTCATCGTCACGCCATTGGCTGAAGCCTTGTTCATTGTCATGGCCGTTGGCTGAAGTCTCGTTCATCGTCTAGCAATCTCATTTTCTTGCTGAACTCGTACCTACGTATAGTTTCCGAAGACGAGCGATGATGAAGGTTGAAGTCATCTCTAGAGAGACCATCAAACCATCCTCTCTGTTGGATTTATTTGAATAAAAAAAAGGAAAAAATGATTTATCTTATGGTCTTATACTATTTATAGTCCTCTTTGAAAAATTAGATGGCTAAGAGGTTTGATCCTTAGACCTCTTGCCATTGTACTTTTTTGTCTCTTTTGCTTTTGTACTAGCTATTTTATTTCAAACCTTTTGAGCTAAAACTTTTGGAGGGAAACCAATTTTTTTGTTCATGCTTTTGGACTATAGTTTATCCACTCTTTTAGTCCCACATTGATTGAGAGAATAAGTCTCCTTGGGTATATAAGTAAGAGAGTTGGCCATAAAGGGTGGAGCCCTTGGGCCTCCCATATTTTGTGCCCATGGGGCACAACTATGCTTTACCATACGCGCGCGCCGGGCTAGGGGTCGTGGGAAGTTATTAAATCCTATCTTTTTACTCAAAGTTTTGACTCATTCTTAGAATGATAACAGTGTGTAACAATGTGCCCCATGTATAGGATCCATCCGTTGGATTACATCATTTATATATTTGGACTTTCCCTTCGCTATTTTACACAACAAAAATTCATCTCTGTTTTACTCTCTTCTTTACTGTGATTTTTTGGAGTTCGATACAGTAAGTTCGTCTCTTCGTACAGTGTTGGTATAGAAAAGAAGATCGTTGAATCTTGGGAGGTATACGCTACAATAGGCTGACAACATATATGCGGCGGTGTTTTTCACCTTAAGGACATCGTGCAGAGCACGGACCTCGATCTACAACAACCATCTTCTACTACTGCTATATCACCGATAAGTTTATTCTTTCTGTTCTACAGATCTCTGCCATTACCATACGTTTTTGTTACAGCATACTTGTGAGTGAATTTTGTTTCATTACTGTTTAATCCGAATTATATTCTCTAGGTATATACAGATTTAATAACACTCTCCAACGCCCCATCATCTTAGAACCTTCAACTTCTCCTTTCTAGATCAGCTTGCTCCTCCAATTTACATGCCTATCATTCTCTTCTACACCATCGACGACGATAGCAAAAACAAATCTGATCACCTGAAGAAATCATTATCAGAGACCTTGACCCGTTACTATCCATTAGCCGGAAGGATCATAGGAGATGTCTCAGTTGACTGTAACGACAAGGGTGTTGACTATTTTGAATCCCGAGTGAATGGTCAACACTCGGAAATTATCGGACGGGCTGATGACGATGTACTTAAACAATTCTTACCATTTGAACTCTCTCTTACTGGGACCGGATCTGGTCCTGGAGTACTCCTAGGCATCCAAGTCAACATTTTTGACTGTGGTGGACTCGTAATTGGTGTGTGTTTTTCACACAAGATAGCAGATGCATCCACTCTGGCCACATTTGTTAACCGGTGGGCTGCTATCGCTCGTGGGGCTAGTGAAGTGGTGGGTCCCCATTTCGAATTGGTGTCTTGCTTCCCACGAAGAGATTTTTCAGGGCTCATGCCAACTCACAATTGGATCAGTAAAGAGAAGATTGTGACGAAGAGGTTCATAATTGATGCCTCCAAGATAGCTGCTCTCAGAGCCAGATTCGCTCATGGTTCATATGTGGAGCACCCAACTCGTGTCGAAGCTGTGACGGCCTTCATCTGGGAGCGTTTCATGGATGTGGCTGAAGCGAAGGAGGAGGAACCTGTAAGGGCATATGCAGCATTACAAGCAGTAAACTTGAGGCCCAGGATGGTTCCACCAGTGCCACAACACACTTTTGGCAATATGTACACTACTACGATCGCATCATGGCCGATGGACAGGAAGAAAGAACGTCGTGACTTGGTGGGTCAACTTAGAGATTCCAAAAGGAAAATCGACAGTGACTACGTGAGAAAACTTCAATATGGTTAAAATCCCTCATAGTGGATGGTAAGAGAGTCTCTAAAGGCGAGTTAGTGATGTTGAACTTCACTAGTTTGTGTAGGTTTCAGTTCTACGAAGCAGACTTTGGCTGGGGAAAGCCCGCATGGGCAAGTGCTACTACTTTGCCTTTCAAGAATGTTGTTACCTTCATGGATACAAGATCGGGTGATGGAATAGAAGTATGGGTGAACCTGTTGGAAGATGAAATGGCTGAATTTGATCGTGTTGAGGAGCTCCATGCATTCCTTGACTCAGAGACAAGCACCACCTTCTAATGGTAATAATATTATGGGACGCAATAAATGTTGGAAATTGTAAATGGGTTTTGACTTTTTGTTTTTCTCAAAAGTGCATGTATACTTGAAGGTGCACGAGTAATAATGTTGATCAAGGACTGTGTGATGGTACATTTATGTATACGAGTCAGGATAGGTTGACACGTATAATAACACACAGTCGTAGGGCCCACATAGAGATGAGTTAAGGGTTGATTTTTTGCTTGTGCTATAGATTTTCATAACCTTTCTGAAACGTACTTCAAGCTCTATTAAATGTGACTTAAGTTTAACGGTGAAAATGGATGATCGAGAATTTCTCAATTTGCATTCCACTATTCAAGCTTCAAATGTCGAAATGGGCTGATGGTGATGATTTTCATGGTGAGGAAATTAGAGACCCGACTAATCCCTCGGGTCTGTGCTGTACCCTGGGACACGCACCGGGCACTTCTAGGATAAATCCCAACAGGGTGGCCTTCAAGGGGGGCAGTCTCTAACTCATGACCTTGGGGAGCATACCCAAGTCGCTACGTTTTGCCACCGAACCACTTTAATCCATAATTATGGCTACTCCAACTATCCACGCAAACGCTATAGAAATAGATAGGAATGGATGATGATTATAGGTGGACTCCATTTGTTTTGTCAATATTTTATGATGCTTTATCCAATGTAACCATTCATCTACCAGTTTGGCCTTGTACTTTTAAAGGCAAATCTACCAAAAAGCCCATTAACCATTTGAAATTTTTTCTAGAAATGATTTTTTTTTCCATAAATGTAAATAAGAGTTTTCTGGATCAAAATATTTTTACTTGCAAATCCTTTTCTAGAAAACTTTTCAAGCGTCATCGAGCATCTCATTCTTGATTGCCTCTAATCACTACATGACATAATTTGATGACATTAGCCAAAGGGTCTTTGTCATCTGAGAACAATTGAAAATCAGGTCCAATGTTATTGAGCTTCCTTCCAAACCACTTCTTTGCCTACCAATTCAAGATTTTAGTGGAATTATTCCCTCCTAAATATCTGCATTAATTGTTTATATTATTGAGTATGGTTGTGGGGTCTCTAGATCTATAAACATGTATCAATTGTGGATCATAGTTTGTATTTGCCCCCCATCTAAAGTGATTCTAGACAATCTGGTTTTGGCCTAGACCCAAAATCCATCAGCAAGCAAGGTTTGGTATATCAGATGGACAAAGACATGTCAACCCATTGGGGCCTTCACTGGATCGAAAACGTGAACTCCCAAAAGGGGTAGTTCCTCTACGCTGCAAAGAGACATTGCAAAAGGTCGATGCGAAAACAGCGTTTTTGCTTTTTGTTTTTTGTTTTTGTTTTTTTTTTTTGTTTTTGGTAATTTTTGACATACCCCCATGTTATCTTTCAAATTTGGCATACCCCCCACAATTTGAAATTTTTGACATACCCCCTCCCCCAATGGAGATGGTCTACTGTACGTTGACTGATGTTGACTCAAATTGACTAATAAACTTTTTTTGGAAAGACAAAATTGCCCCTTTTTAAATTTCCATTTTTTTTTGTCCACGAACTTTATGATCAGTTTATGGATACCAAAAACTTATACTCATATTATGAAGTCACAAACAGCTTTATGCTAAACGATCAATAAAAACATTAAGGGTCTGTTTGGTACACATGCAAACTATTACATGTGCACTGGTTTGTGCGTGCAATGGTTTGCACACCCATACTATTTTCTAGCGTTTGTTTCGCACTAACTTTGCATATGCAAATTTCAAAATTTACGCATTGTTCATATTTACAACCATTTGGTTCGCGCGCATGCTAACTTAGGAAAGCACAAAATATGTGGGCCCCACATATTAAGTACGAAAAAAAAAATTCATAATACGTGGGCCCCACATATTTGAACATAAATTTTAAATTTTCAAAAACGAAAAAAATAGAAAAAATAAAAAATAATGGGCAATAATAGAAAAAACGAACATTTTTTTCACAAAATTTTTTAAAAAATAATGGTCGTTAATTTTTGGTATATTTTTTCAGTGTTTTAACGGTATATAACGTAACGAGGGAGGTCCGAATCCGTTATGGCAAAACTATTATGTACTGTTAAAATGGTCAAAAAATAACGATTGTTATTTTCTATTGTAAGGAAAATAATGACCATTATATTTTAAAAAAATTTGTGAAAAAAAGGGCCATTATTTTTTGTTTATTTTTTTTCCATTTTTCTCGTGTTTTAAAAATTTAAATTTCAACGCCACTTTTTCCATTATATATATATATATATATATATATATATATATATTGGAAAGATAGGGCCTGATTTGAGAAAATATTAGATTTTAATTTGTACCTTAGGCAAATCGTTTACACAAGGAGCCTTGTGTACACGATTGCTCAGGGGGTGAAATGGGTTTTTAATTGTTCAAGAGGGCGAGCATTCATTTGCTCGTGTGCATGTGCAATTTATTGAATGCACGAGTACCAAACATGCATGGGAAACGATTGCATGCATAAACCTATTTGCACGCGTATCAAACGCACCCTAATTGATATAGTTGGAACAACAATCACTTACTAAGAATTTCTAATCTACATTATTGAGATTAAGAAATGGATCCAATCAAGCAGAAAATCAAGAAAGATCGAAAATCTGGAATCCGTTATTCACATTGAACAAGGAAAAGTGGAGTCCCAAAAACAGGTTTACAACATCGAAAATCAAAGCGACAAACTGGATACAAATGGGTTCTAGCTAAAATTTTAATTTGAACTAAGAAATTTAAAAACAAAAGGTCTAGTTTTTCCATAGTATTAAAGAAAGCAATAATATATTCAGAAGATCAGGGATAAAGGATTAAGAACCAATCCCTATAACTACACAGCCACTGAATGATTGAAACCCAATATGAAGAAAGCTCAATTTTAGGTTCTTACTAAATTTTTTAATTTGAAACAAAAAATAATTTTGATTTGGTGGAAAGGTCAAATGATATCGTTAAAACTTAAAAACTCTCTCTTCTTGTTCTTCCATCCTTCGTTGTTTTTAACATATTAGAATTTCTAAAAAAAGAGAACGAAAATAGTTCAAGGAATAAGTGAAATCTATTAATAAATAAATTCTTTTTTTTTTTCCTGAAATGAATGGAGAAAGATAAAGAAATGGATCCTTGAATGCCCAAACAAAGGGAGGGTCCATATGGGAAGGGACGTTCATATAGATTTTTAAAAAAAATATCTAATTTCAAAAATATAAATTTTTTAGGAAGTTGTCGGAGTGGTGGTTGGCCGGCCATGAGACTCTGATAAGTTAGTCACCTGTGATTGGCGACCAACCTTCCGGAGTCTTATGGCCGGGTATCCACCACAGCTGTTTGATTTGGATTAGCGTTTTTACCAAAACTTGTTTTAAGGTTAAAGAAATGGGCAATTTTGTCCTAATTTGAGTCAACATACAGTGGACCATCTCTTAGGAGGTGTCTGTCAGCTTTTTCAAATTAGGGGGGGGGGGGATGTCAAATTTTAAAGATAATATTGGGCGATGTCAAAAATCCCTCTATTTTTTTGTTTGTAAAAGGGAAGAGAATATTTGACATAACCCCCATGTTATCTATGAATTTTGACATAACCGCCATACTTTGAAAAACTAACATACCCGCCACACTTTGAAAAAACTAACATACCCCCTACAACCCGGTCCATAGTACGTTGACTATTGTTGACCAAAATTGACTAACATTTTTTCAAAGGACAAAATTACCCCATTTTCAACCTTAGGATGTGGGTTTGGGTCAAAAACTCTAACCCCACATATAAGTGAATTAGGCAAAATATTTGTGTAGAATAAGAAAAACGGATCAATTTTCATAAATTTCATCATGAATACTTGCACAAACTAAAATTAGGGCAAACTAGAGAGATGAGGGTCATTTGTCGGCATATCTAGTCAACTAAATTGTCTCCGAGTTTGTTCTATTCTTTTTTTTTTTTATCCAAAATGAAAATCAGTCCCACTTCAGAGAGCTCTCCAGCCGATAAAACCACCAACTACAATTTCAAGATCAAGCAAGTCAGTTTGACCCAGATCGTAAAGCATCAGCCTTGGCCATGTTACAGAACACATATACATGTAAGGGAGCATATTCTATAGTTGCGTACTGTCCTTATTCAAATAAGCAAGTGCAGAGATACACACTGACTCCAGTTAGCACTGTTTTGGAGTAGTGACAATAAAATGGTGAATCCGAATGCAATAAAATGACTCTCAAAATGTGCAAAAGATTAACGATAGCCCTATCTCCAGGATTCAACTAAGCATGGACCCTTTTCCAAGTCTTTTCTAGTGCTTGCACGGCACATGAAGAACGAGAACATAATCTCCTTTATCAAACACTCAATAAAAAATTAAAAACCAAAAAAATACGAGGTTTAATTTTTGAAATATCTACTCAAACTCTTCAAATACTAACTCCAAGTGCATTTTCGTTTTAGTACTTTAGTGGTTTTATACAGACCTGTAAAGGCTAGCCAATAAGTCACAAAATACTCTTAAATTAATTCTTAGGAAAATTTATAACGCTTAGATAACTTAAAAGACTTTCAAAACTCTCAAATAAGCTTTAAAATGACTTTAAAGCAAATTCACTTTTTCATTTAAATCTCACATGAAAAACTTAGAAGTCATTTGAAATATACATGAACCCAACTAATTCAAATATGAATCTAATGTCAAAAGTGTAGTTCAGCCTACATCAAAACTCTCCCAAAAACACTTGGCATGTGTGGAGAGGTGACAAGCATGGCCCGGGGACTAGTCGGGTGCTCTAAGAGACCCGTATACCCTCGGATTCGAAAAATAAAAGATAAATAAATAATGAATATTAAAATGTTATGATCATAGTGTCAATGAACTATTAGTTTGTATAAACCATTTTTTGGCCAATCAATATAGTGTTAACCGTTTTTGATAATACAATTGATCACTTATGGAGGTCTCCAAATTGATTCGAAAATCCCAATGAATAGGCTTGTATTGTCACATAACCCTGTTAATCAAGAAGTTTTAGCCAAGGTTTAAAAGGGACCGTTATAACGGTATAATGGACTGGGCTGTTACCATTTTTTCCGTTATAACGGCCAATATATCGAATTGTAACGCACAGGGGCAAAAACGAAAAATAACGAAGAAAACAAAAACAGAAAAAATAGCATTGGAATTCAAATATGAATTTCAAAAATGGAAAATAACAGCCGTCTTTGTCACAAAATTTTCCAGAAAATGACGGCCGTTATAACGAAAAATAACGACCGTTATTTTCTGGACGTTTTAACAGTACATAACTTAATGGGGGAGGTCCGAATCCGTTATAATGGCCGTTATTTTTGTTTTAACGGCCCTTTTTAAAACCATGGTTTTAGCCCCTATTGCCACTTGTCATTGTCTCTCCATCCTTCCTACTTTAACAATGATCGTTCTTGTCTGGGTTAGGAGATCCCCTAGCCCTACTTTTCTAAAAGTAACCCAACTTTCCATACAAAATACCCTAATGTCTTTACACATAAAACCCTCACTTTTTTTTACAGAACTACAAATATACCCTTGAAGTGGGCCACGTGGTGCTCTCTAGGCCTAGTGGACGCAATTTTTCTGTTAAAAAACTAGTGTCGGTGATTTGATTTTACCATCCTACGATTGTGTTATCTCTTACCTTCCAATAGGATTGGCAATGGATCAATAGAAAAATCCGGGTCGGGTCGATCCGGTACCAATCCAATATATATAGAAATAGGTGGTGTGAGCCACGTGGGAGACTGTTAGAGGACTCTTGCCCGTGGATGTTTGTCCAAGTGGACCTACAAACAAAATCAGCCTGATTAGTGATTTATAGGTGTTGGATTGGAGTTATTTTCATGGGTTGATTTTAACCGTGGAAATTTGAGCATCATTGACCATTATTTGAGGTGCAACGATCTAAAGGTTTGATTTCAAACATCCATACGGTCTGAGTCCTCTAGGAGTGAGCCACGTGATGCATACTGTCATCAAAGTTTTATTCTGACGTCACCTGAGCACACTCAAGCCTAGGCATCTAAGCCTCTAAATTCTAAGAATCCAGGGCCAGCTTTACGTGCTCTGTGCACCGTCCATGTCCTATGCCAAAGGCGTTAAGATCACTCCACCAAAAAGGCATGAAATACGACGGATCTGGTCTGTTGTTTTAAAAGCCCCCTTGCAACATCCTAAAGCTCAACCCTAGATGACTCTACGAAATACCCTTTCGGTGGCCTAACACTTGGCCACAAGGAATGTTAGGGCAGACTCCTTCCTCAACAAGGATGAAACTCTTGGCCACAAAGAGTGTCAGGGCACACACCTTCCTTGTTGAAGTCCCGGGATCTGGAGGATGGAACTTGGATCAGTGGGCTCCGATCCGGATCCGGATCCTTCTGGATTGGAACAGGATCGGCCAATCTCAACCGAAACAAAGTGAGACTCCTTTGTAAAACAGTAATCTCAGGTTGAGACAGTGCTTGGTTTGGATCAGATCGGATCGGTGGGCTCTGATCCAGACCGAGATTGGCCGAGACTTTTAACCATGTTCCTCAAAGAGGATAGTATACCTTTGGCCCAAAGAAAACATCAAAATGTGAGGCAAATCATACTGACTCTCATTTTGCACACAGCTACCATCCATTAACCATCCGATGCGACTCATGCACCCTTGGGCCATCCCATGCACTTGCCCGGGCCTCTCTGGTGCTTGAAGCTTTAGGTCACGGTCACTAAGGGATATATTATGAGCGTGACAGGCAACCAAATAAGTCGTGAGGATTCGTATTTCCACATTTCCTACGTCCAAACAGTCTCAAGGTCAAAGCATGTTAAATAGATTATTATAGTTGACCGTTGCCGATCAACTGTCAACAATGTCTCATACAAATGTAGTTAGCTAAGTTCACCGGTTCTCACCTACTCTTCGTCTTTCCCTATCAAGTTTTCTTTTTGAGTCGTGATGTAACAAGGTACACCTCACCCCATTTACTCACTTCTGCCCTCGTGACCCACTGACGGCATGGACCATGGAGTCATGGTTCAAAGTCTCGGCTGATCTTAGGTCTTGATCGGGTGATCTGGATTGGGAGATCACAATTTTACAAAGGATTTTCACATTGTCGACTCAGGCAAGATGGGCCGAGCCTGGTCCGATCCGGATCCGATCCCGCCTCCAATCCCGAGACTTTCATCCTTGTATACAAGGGATACTTGAAACCTTTTTGTTGCTCAACCCTACAAACTAGGCCCTAACCGCGTGGATGTTTAGCCCTGGATATACACACCAAAAATCACCCTAATTAATGATATCTAGCCTTAGATATTTTAGTACTTTTTAAGACGTGATTCTAGCAATTGAATTCAACCATTATTTTTTAGTACTAAAACCCTTCGTTTAAAATATGGCCATTATAACGGATTCGGACCTCCCCCGTTATGTTGTGTACTGTTAAAATGCTAAAAAAAATAACTATTATTTTCTGTTACAACGAAGATAATGACTTATTTTTTGGAAAAAATGGCCTTTTTTCGTTATTTTTCATTTTTTTTTTTTTCGTTTTTGAACATTTGCAAAAAATTAAATTTTAAAATTTGAATTTCAGTGCTAATTTTTTTTTTTTTCCTTTTTTCCGTTAGTTTCTGTTTTTGCCCCTGAGCGTTGAAAAAATGATAACGCTATTAAGCCCAGTACTCTATACCTTTATAACGCAACTTTGAATGGCGTACCTTATAAGCCCCAAAAGCCACTTCTCCGTAGAGACGAGATGAAGGACAGAGCAAGGTTTAAAGAACAGCCGTTGTAACGAAAATAACGGTCGTTTAACGGATTCGGACCTCCCCCATTACGTTACATACCGTTAAAACGCTCAGAAAATAACGGCTGTTATGTTCTGTTATAACGAAAATAATGTTCATTTTCTGATAAAATTGTGAAAAAAATGGCCGTTTAACCATTATTTTCCATTACTTTTTCATTTTTTCCCGTATTATTCTGTTATTTCTGTTTTTCAAAATTTGAATTTCAGCGCCATTTGTTCCATTTTTTCCCATTATTTCTGTTATTTTTCATTTTTGCTCCTAAGCGTTTTTTTAAAAAGGTAACGCCACCAGTCCGTTATACCATTATAATGGTCCCCTTTATACCTTGGGACAGAGTAATTTGCTTTAAAAAAATCAGGGAGGTTTGTCTTTTTCTGATAAGCTAGAGTTGATTCAATGGTCTCGTTATGAGAAGCTAAAGGAAATAGGAAAATAGAGAAAGCTAATAAAGGAAAGTACTTTTCTACATGAGAGAGAAAGTTAAATATTAAAAGTAAAAATGAAAAGAAAAAAAAAAAAAAATTTCAGGGTCATGTAACCTACTATTTAAGTAGCCTGTGGCCTCCCCTCCACATGGCACAAAATGATAGGGGGTTGAGGCATCTCCTCAACCAAATGGGTGAGGCAAGCCGGACTCTTGTGGATCATAATTTGTATTTGCCCCCCCAATCTAAAGTGATTCTAGACAACCTGGTTTTGGCCTAGACCCAAAATCCATCAGCAACCAAGGTTGGGTATATCGGATGGACAAAGACATGTCAACCCATTGGGGCCTTCACTCGATCGAAACGTGAACTCCCACATGGACAAAAACGTTTTTTTTTTTTTTTTTTTTTGGTAAAAGGAAAGAATTTTTTTTGACATACCCCCATATTATCTTTGAAATTTGACATACCCCTTACATTTTGAAAAACTGACATACCCCGCTATGACCTGGTCCACAGTATATTAACTGCTGTTGACCAAAATTGACTAACACTTTTTTTTAAAGAACAAAATTATCCCTTTCTTCGCAACCTTAGGACGTGGGTTTGGGTCAAAAACCCTAACCCCACATATTAGTGAATTAGGCAAAATATTTATGTGCAGAATAACCAAAATGAATCAATTTTCATAAATTTCATCATGAATACTTGCACAAACAAAAATCGGGGCAGAGTACAAAGATAGGGGGTCATTTGTCGGCATATTTGATCAACTAAAATTGTGTCCGACTTTGTTCTATTTTTTTTCCGAAACGAAAATGAATCCCTCTAGATCTATAAACATGTATCAATTGTGGATCATAATTTGTATTTGCCCCCCAATCTAAAGTGATTCTAGACAAGTAGGTTTTGGCCTAGACCCAAAATCCATCGGCAACCAAGGTTTGGTATATCAGATGGACAAAGACATGTCAACCCATTGGGGCATTCACTGGATCGAAACCGTGACCTCCGGTCCACAAGGGGTAGTTCCTCTACGCTGCAAAGATTCATTGCAAAAGGTCGACATGAAAACAAAGTTTTCATTTTATTTTCTTGTTTTGTTTTTTTGGGAATTTTGACGTAACCCCATGTTATCTTTCAAATTTGACATACACCCCACAATTTGAAAATTTTGGCATACCCCCTCCCCCAATAGAGATGGTCTACTGTACGTTGACTGATGTTGACTCAAATTGACTAATAAACTTTTTTTGGAAGGACAACATTGCCCCTTTCTAAATTTCCATTTTTTTTTTGTCCGTGAACTTTATGATCAGTTTATGGATACCAAAAACTTATACTCATATTGTGAACTCACAAACAGCTTTATGCTAAAAGATCAATAAAAACATTAATTGATTCAGTTGGAACAACAATATTACTAAGAATTTCTAATCTACATTATTGAGATTAAGAAATGGATCCGATTAAGCAGAAAATCAAGAAAGATCGAAAATTTGGAATCCGTTATTCACATTGAACAAGGAAAACTGGAGTCCCAAAAACAGGTTTACAACATCGAAAATCAAAGCGACAAACTGGATACAAATGGGTTCTAGCTAAAATTTTAATTTGACCTAAGAAATTTAAAAACTAAAGGTCTAGTTTTTCGATAGTATTAAAGAAAGCAATAATATATGCAGAAGATCAGGGATAAAGGATTAAGAACCAATCCCTATAACTACACAGCCACTGAATGATTGAAACCCAATATGAAGAAAGCTCAATTTTAGGTTCTCCTACTAAATTTTTTAATTTGAAACAAAAAATAATTTTGATTTGGTGGAAAGGTCAAATGATATCGTTAAAACTTAAAAACTCTCTCTGTTCTTGTTCTTCCATCCTAAAAGATGGGTTTTGTTGTTTTTAACATAATAGAATTTCTTAAAAAAGACAATGAAAATAGTTTAAGGAATAAGTGAAATCTATTAATAAATAAATTCTTTCTTTTTTTTCCTGAAATGAATGGAGAAAGATAAAGAAATGGATCCTTGAATGCCCAAACAAAGGGAGGGTCCATATGGGAAGGGACGTTCATATAGATTTTTAGAAAAAATATCTCAAGTCAAAAATCTAATTTTTTTTAAGAAGTCGTCGGAGTGGTGGTTGGCCGGCCACGAGACTCTGATAGGTTAGTCACCTGTGATTGGCGACCAACCTACCGGAGTCTTATGGCCAGGCATCCACCACAGCTGTTTGATTTGGATTAGCATTTTTACCAAAACTTGTTTTAAGGTTAAAGAAAGGGATAATTTTGTCCTTCCAAAAAAAAGTTTATTAGTCAATTTGAGTCAACATACAGTGGACCATCTCTTCGGGGGTGTCTGTCAGCTTTTTCAAATTATTTGGGGTGGGGGTGGAGTGGTTAGGTATGTCAAATTTTAAAGATAATATGGGGGGAAAATCCCTATGTTTTTTTGTTTGTAAAAGGAAAGAGAATATTTGACATAACCCCCATGTTATCTTTGAATTTTGACATACCCCCAACACTTTGAAAAACTAACATACCGGCCACACTTTGAAAAAACTAACATACCCCCCTATGACCCGGTCCACAATATGCTGACTATTGTTGACCAAAATTGACTAACATTTTTTCAAAGGACAAAATTACCCCATTTTCAACCTTAGGATGTGGCCCATGTGGGTTTGGGTCAAAAACCCTAACCCCACATATAAGTGAATTAGGCAAAATATTTTTGTGTAGAATAAGAAAAACGGATCAATTTTCATAAATTTCATCATGAATACTTGCACAAACTAAAATTAGGGCAAACTAGAGAGATGAGGGTCATTTGTCGGCATATCTAGTCAACTAAATTGTCTCCGAGTTTGTTCTATTTTTTTTTTTTTTCCAAAATGAAAATCAGTCTCGCTTCAGAGAGCTCTCCAGCCGATAAAACCACCAACCACGATTTCAAGATTAAGCAAGTCAGTTTGACCCAGATCGTAAAGCATCAGCCTTGGCCATGTTACAAAACACGTTTACATGTAAGGGAGCAGATTCTATAGTTGCGTACTGTCCTTATTCAAATAAGCAAGCGTAGAGATACACACTGACTCCAGTTAGTACTCTTTTGGAGTAGTAACACACAAGATGTGCCCACTGACTCATTCCAGGCTAATAGGCAACCTGATCAAACAATAATTGTCCTTCTAGATTACACGCTTACTACCTTCATGGGAGTTTTATTTTTGGCAATTTAGTAAAAGCCCTTTAAAATTTGAAAGTAATTAATAATACCCCCTTATACTTTCAAATTTTTGGATTACCGACTTAAGTTAAAATGGACTTGAATCACATGCCTTTAGCATTGTACTTGCAATATTATGGTCCATTCATAGGTGCATTAGTAGGCGCATGATTTATGGCACATTCTAACGTTGGTCAAATGGCAGTTAAACTCAGTGACAATAAAATGGTGAATCCGAATCCAATAAAATGTTTCTCAAAATGTGCAAAAGATTAACGATAGCCTTATCGATCTCCAGGATTCAACTAAGCATGGACCCTTTTTCAAGTCTTTTCTAGTGCTTGCACGGCACACGAAGACCGAGAACATAATCTCTTTTATCGAACACTCAATAAAAAATTAAAAACCAAAAAAATACGAGGTTTAATTTTTGAAATATCTACTCAAACTCTTCAAATACTAACTCCAAGTGCATTTTCGTTTTAGTACTTTGGTGGTTTTATACAGACCTATAAAGATTAGCCAATAAGTCACAAAATACTTTTAAATTAATTCTTAAGATAATTTATAATGCTTAGATAACTTAAAAGACTTTCAAAACTCTCAAATAAGCTTTAAAATGACTTTAAAGCAAATTCACTTTTACGTTTAAATCTCACATGAAAAACTTAGAAGTCATTTGAAATATACATGAACCCAACTAATTCAAATATGAATCTAATGTCGAAAGTGTAGTTCAGCCCACATCAAAACTCTCCTAGAACACTCGGCATGTGTGGAGGGGTGACAAGCATGTCCCGGGGACTAGTCGGTTGCTCTAAGAGACCCGTATACCCTCGGATTCAAAAAATAAAAAGATAAATAAATAATGAATATTAAAATGTTATGATCATAGTGTCAATGAACTATAAGTTTATATAAAACATTTTTTGGCCAATCAGTATAGTGTTAACCGTTTTTGATAATACAATTGATCGCTTATGGAGGTCTCCAAATTGATTCGAAAATCTTAATGAATAGGCTTGTATTGTCACATAACCCTGTTAATCAAGAAGTTTTAGCCAAGGTTTAAAAGGGACCGTTATAACGGTATAATGGACTGGGGTGTTACCATTTTTTCCGTTATAACGGTCGATATATCGAATTGTAACGCTCAGGGGCAAAAATGAAAAATAACGAAAATAAAAACAGAAAAAATGGTGCCGGAATTCAAATTTGAATTTCAAAAATGAAAAATAACGTAATGGGGGAGGTCCGAATCCGTTATAATGGCCGTTATTTTTGTTTTAACGGCCCTTTTTTAAACCATGGTTTTAGCCCCTATTGCTCTCCATCCTTCCTACTTTAACAATGATCCTTCTTGTCTTGGTGGTTGTCACACATATAGGTGACGAGCAATAAAAATTGCTCTCCCACTAGCTACTAGAAGGTCTCCTAGCCCTACTTTTCTAAAAGTAACCCCACTTTTCCATACAAAATACCCTAATTAATGTCTTTACACATAAAACCCTCACTTGTTTTACAGAACTACAAATATACCTTTGAAGTGGGCCACGTGGTGCTCTCTAGGCCTAGTGGACGCAATTTTTCTGTTAAAAAACTAGTGTCGGTGACTTGATTTTACCATCCTACGATTGTGTTATCTCTTACCTTCCAATAGGATTGGCAATGGATCAATAGAAAAATCCGGGTCGGGTCGATCCGGTACCAATCCATTATATATAGATATAGGTGGTATGAGCCACGTGGGAGACTGTTAGAGGACTCTGACCGTGGATGTTTGTCCAAGTGGACCTACAAACAAAATCAGCCTGATTAGTGATTTATAGGTGTTGGAATGGAGTTATTTTCATGGGTTGATTTTAACCGTGGAAATTTGAGCATCATTGACCATTATTTGAGGTGCAACGATCTAAAGGTTTGATTTCAAACATCCATACGGTCTGAGTCCTCTAGGAGTGAGCCACGTGGTGCGTACTGTCATCAAAGTTTGATTCTGACGTCAGCTGAGCACACTCAAGCCTAGGCATCTAAGCCACTAAATTCTAAGAACCTAGGGCCAGCTTTAGTGCTCTGTGCACTGTCCATGTCCTATGCCAAAGGAGTTAAGATCACTACACCAAAAAGGCACGAAATACAACGGATCTGGTCTGTTGTTTTAAAATTCCCCCTTACAACATCCTAAAGCTCGACCCTAGATGACTCTACGAAATGCCCCTTCGGTGGCCTAACACTTGGCCCCAAGGAATGTTAGGGCACACTCCTTCCTCAACAAGGATGAAAGTCTTGGCCAGAAAGAGTGTCAGGGCACACACCTTCCTTTGTTGAAGTCCCGGGATCCAGAGGATGGAACTTGGATCAGTGGGCTTCGATCCGTATCCGGATTCTTCTGGATCGGAACAGGATCGGCCCATCTCAACCGAAACAAATTAAGTGAGACTCCTTTGTAAAACAGTGATCTTGGGGTGAGACAGTGCTTGGTTTGGATCGGATCGGATCGGATCGGTGGGCTCTGATCCAGACCGAGATTGGCCGAGACTTTTAACCATGTTCCTCAATGAGGATAGTAAACCTTTGGCCCAAAGAAAACATCAAAATGTGAGGCAAATCATACTGACTCTTATTTTGCACACAGCTACCATCCATTAACCATCCGATTCGACTCAAGCACCCCTGGGCCATCCCATGCATTTGCCCGGTCCTCTCGGGTGCTTGAAGCTTTAGGTCACGGTCACTAAGGGATATGTTATGACCGTGACAGGCAACCAAATAAGTCGTGAGGATTCGTATTTCCACATTTCCTACGTCCAAACTGTCCCAAGGTCAAAGCATGTTAAATAGATTATTATAGTTGACCGTTGCGGATCAACTGTCAACAATGTCTCATACAAATGTAGTTAGCTAAGTTCACCGGTTCTCACCTACTCTTCGTCTTTCCCTATCAGGCTTTCTTTTTGACTCGTGATGTAACAAGGTACACCTCACCCCATTTACTCACTTCTGCCCTCCTGACCCACTGAAGGCAGGGACCATGGAGTCATGGTTCGAAGTCTCGGCTGATCTTCGGTCTTGATCGGGTGATCTGGATTGGGATCGGAGTCCACCAATCCGATTCGAACCAGGCTCTGTCTAGCCTGAGATCACAATTTTACAAAGGATTTTCACATTGTCGACTCAGGCAAGATGGGCCGAGCCTGGTCCGATCAGGATTCGGATCCGATCCTGCCTCCAATCCCGAGACTTTCATCCTTGGATAGAATACCCAAAAGTTGTTGAAACCAACGGCTAAAATCACGCATTCAAAAGTGTTACAATCCAATGGCTAGAGATTACCAATCAGGGTGTCTTTCCACCAAGGATGCGCGGTCAGTAGGTCCAGAGGGAAGTGGTGAGTAACAAAAATGGCACTACCTGACGCCATTTGGTGCGTCAGGTTACATCTTTTCTTTCTTTATTCAACTTTTTTGAGCAAAGTTTTAATGTAGATGAGGTTAAGCATCCTCAACATATACCCTACCAACTAATCGATCTGCACCGTTATTTGTGAGTAACATCTTGAATGAAGTACATCCCCGTTCACCTTATATTATTGACCGTCGAAGTTTTAGCTCTAGATTGGAAGGCTAAGATCTTACAGTTGGGTTTATAGTTGGGCTACGATCCATCGATTAACCGTACAGATCGATAGGATGGTGAACGGTGCAAACCGAAAAAAAATAAAAAATACAAACAAAAGAGGAAGTTTGCATCTTTGTCAAACTTAAGTGAAGTCAAAACACCACCTAATCTTTTTCTCGTGTGTCGTGCAGATTACGTGCCGTCGACGGAACAAAAGTGGGGCCCAATCGAAGAATCCGATATAAATAGTCATCATTGTCTCTAACGGAAATAAACAATCCCGATATCATGGCAAATCCCGAGAGACACATCCCACCTAAACCCCCACCCTCACTCACACTCGATCACTCTCTCTCCAAATTAACCTACGCACCCTTCACCCTGCACCCCTCGCCGAAACCTCTTTATTCTCGATATTTTGCGCCGATAAATACATGAATATTTTCAGACCAATTTCTCACGAGTTATGCTATTATATCTAATCTTGTTTTGCCTGATAAGTTGCACGCCTAAGTATAATTATCTGTTTGGACTTTGGACATTTGTGTCGGTGGCGCATATAACTTTTTGTGTCGTCTACTCAAGACGTAGCCCCACATGCAGAGGAATCAAGTGGTGGGCCTGATGATCAAAGTTGTAAATCAACAGCTAAATTTTAGTCAACGGTCATGACCACATCCTTAATCAGGCACCATTGATCAGTCAGGATCAACAAAGTTTGTGGGGGCCAAGTGCACGTTAGCAGGACACTTTTGAGTAGGCACTTTTTTTTTTGTGGGAATAAAAGGGAGCACCAAAGCGAGGTGAACTTGACATCATAGTGTGCCACGAATAAAATGCTATACGATGGAACAAGCTGAAATTATATAATAATCCTGTAATTATATCTTTAAATGTCTAAAGGAAATACGGTCAAGCAGAGTATCTTCTTTTGTTTTCCAGCTGCCACATGATTGTGTGATCTTTGATCTGATGCTGCTACAACGTCAGGACCCACCCAACCTGCTCTTATTATTAACGGCCCCACAATGGTTGTCGGGTACGTAGGTCTTGCATGGGCTGTCAATGGATCGGGTTGCCTTGAAATCGGATCAAATATGTTCTGATAACATCGGGTGTTGACCTAGAAATCATGATCCGATAAGTTATCGGATTCATTCTAGATCAACCTTGATTTAATCCAATAATAAGCCGATCCAGTATTATTAAAAAAATATACTTATTTTATTAATGATATCTTACATATAATAATATCGGGTATTGCATAAAATAATATCGTACATTTTATTAATGAAATATATTATTTATATTTATACTAATAAAAGCCCGGATATAAGAAAAACTTTTGGTTGATTTAAATACTTGTTTTTTTTCTCTTTTATGACTGTTACGCCATTTTCTACTACCACGAGACTTTCCTTCTCTCATGACTTTTCTTCTTTCCTAGATTTTCCTTCTCAATTTAAAAAAATAGAAACCATACATTTCTTCTCCCACGACATACCTTCTCCTTCTAGAAATAATTTTTTCTTCTTCTCTATAATTTTTTTTTAATGGATCAGTTAGGGTTTTGTACAATCCCTCTCTACGTTCTGATTCACACTGTTATGTTCACTCTCTGCTTGCTATACGTCATTCTCTACGAGGTCTGAACTTCTTTGTTCTTCGGATTCTTATTCAAGCCTCACTCAGGTACTTTCTGATTCATGCAACCATCTTTCGTTCATACTGATTCAAACAATTTCGTTTAACGTTGTTTACACCTTCTATTTAAAGTTTTTTATTGCTTTGGATTTTGTGAGTGAAGAGAATTTTAGAATTTAAATAGAATTTTATGATTTCTTTTGTTACTTTTATAAAAAACAAAGAGGAGGTATGTTCCTTTCATTAGTGATCTCTCGTTCTCAATAATGATCTGATAGCGATCTCCGTGGACATAGTCCATATCAAGTAAACCACGTATATCTTGTATTGTGGTTTGTTTGTTTATCTTTTCTTATTCTATTTTGCACAATCAAGTAAGACTTGCGCTTCCCGACGGATTTTAAAGGGTATCTTTTTAAATTTAAAAAAAAATTAAAAGGATTTTAAAAGTTCAGGGGGGCACGTGTTAGGGTGCGTTCGTTCTTAGCAAAATTGTGATCCAATAAGCTATTGAATTGGTTCTGGATCAACCTTGATCCAATCTATTTTGAACCCGATCCATCTAGGACCAACTACTTGTAGGCTTATTGGATCTAGACTTGATCCAAATCTAATCAGTTGATAAAAGCTAGTCAAAATAATAATGGGAAAAAGTTCTATCAACATATGAACGGTTTCTTATTGGATCAGATCAGAATGATCCAAAAGTGATCTGATAGCTTGTCGTATCACACATCGTAAATACAATACCAATCTAATGGACTCAATACCTCAATCCAATCCTGATGTGATTCAATCGGATTAGGTCATCGAGTCGAATCGACCCATTGACAGCCCTAATCTTGCAATCGTAGACCTGTGCAATCAAAGTTTAAGATCGATTACGATTTGAGCATTGGATCATTGCAAAATTTTCATGGTAAGAATCATAAACAAAGTCTATCTTAAATGAAAAAAGTTCTTGATCAAATAGTTAGGACCACACGATCAAACGATCGGTCAAGCAGCTAAGATTAACAAACACCTATAGTACTTTAGCTTACACTAGAGTTCACCTCTTTTAGTTTACATCTCAAGCTTTCAACCAGAAATTTGGGGCTCCGTTGACAGCCTAAAATGACAGGATTCTGTACATGACACAATATATGCCACGTGGCACACTCTTGGAGGACTCTGACTGTATGGATATTTGTCCAAAAAAAGGGGACCTACAAACCAAAATGCAGCCAAATTAGTGATTTCTAGACGTTGGATTGGACTTATTTTCATGGGTTGATCTCAACTGTGGGAATTCTAGCAGTATTTGAGGATCAAAGATCCAACGTCTAGAAATCACTAATCAGGCGGAATTTGGGTTTGTAGGTCTACCTAGGGATTGGCCAAACATCCATACGGTCCGAGTCCTCTAAGAGTGTGACATGTGGCACATATTTGTGTCCTGTACAGCATCCTGTCATTTTAGGGCTGTCAACGGAACCCGACCCCAGAAATTTTACTTCTCCGTGAATGGTGACTTCTCTCCAAACTTTAACGGCTATAAATTCTGTCATCATATCTCGAATTCTTTTTTAGAGGCTTTTTCGCCAAATTTAGAGGTCCATGACTCACTTGTCATAACAACTACGACAAATTGCAAATTTTTGTCTCTAACTTTAGCTCCCAGACAAAATAGTTAAAAAAAGAACCTCTCTTCCTCTTCTTCTTCTCTATCCCCTATATTTAGCGTTCCGATCTGCATGTGAGTCTCATGACTTTTGCGTGCCTCGGAAACAGGAGTCTCAGAGATCCTTTGATGCAAAGTGAAGGGAATAAACAACCAAAGTGTTATCCTTAAAAGCAAAATCATCACCCAACCCCACCAAATTTATCTTTTTTTTCTGATAAATTTAGAGTAAAAAGTAGCTTGAGAGCCTTGCAACACAAACCTCTCCTCACTCATTGTTTTCTAAGAAATCCCAATTTTTTCTTTCACCAACCGTTCTATCTTCAGCTAAAAGCTTCTCTTGTAACTGCTTTCTCAGTGTTCTCATTCTCATTACAGTAGAGAGAGAGAGACTGAGAACTAGAGAGAGAGAGAGAGTGAGAGAAATTAAAAGGAGAAGGATGCAGGCAGCTAGAAGAAGAACTACAGCAAAAAATGGTGTAGTTACAGGTTCAGTTTGGGAGAGTAGAATGAAGATCGATGAAGTGAAAGGTGGGATCAAAGTCTTTAAAGGCGAAGAGAACTCCGAAGAAGGCGGCGGCGGAGGCGTTGGCGTCGGCACTGACGGCGGTGGTGGCGGTGGTGGTGGTGGTGGTGTCTTTGGGGTGTACAGAAGGTTAAAACGAAATCAGAGCAGTGGAGTGAGTGAAAAGAGGAAGACAAGGAAATCTGAAGCTGTCGAGGGAATTGAGAAAAGCCCAATTCAGATGAGGAAGACAAAATCTGATTCACACAGGTTTCGTGAAGAATCTCATAAGGATCTTAGTGTATCGGTTGATGGAATTGAGAAGAACCCAATTCAGATAAGGAAAAGTAGATCTGATTCTCATAATTGCAAGGAATTTGGTGTCTGCAATGAGAAGATCATTTCGAAGAGTTTGAGCAATGTGGGTCAGACCAGATCTAGAAAACCAGTGGTAGATGATGATGGTGTTGATGGTGATGAAGAAGATGGAGATGAAGAAGATGAGGAGATGGAGGAGGACATAGAAATTGAGATAGAGAAGCAGAGCTTTGATGTTAAGGAAGTTAACATTCCAGAAGAGAATCCCAAAAAAGTTGTGAATGAGGAGAAGCAGCTTGATGAAATTCATGAAAAACCAATCCCCATCTTTTCAAATGTGAGTAAACCACCACCCCAAGTTGAATTTCATCCTGTAATTGAACCAGATCTCACAAAACCACCTCCCCATGTTGAAGATCATCCTGTAATTGAACCAGATCTCATAAAACCACCTCCAAGTAAGTAATTTTCTTTGGTAATTATACTGGTTTTGACTTCTGATTTATGAGTTATCTTCTCTTGTTCTTGTAAATTGTAATCTCAATTCTTTCCCCATTTTGGCTTCTTTTTAAGTTGCAATTGCAGAGGAAGTTGAGAGATTCCCAGAAACTCAGAGATTTCCAGAAACTCAGAGATTCCCAGAAACTCAGAAATTCCCAGAAACTCAGAGATACCCAGAAACTCAGAGATTCCCAGAAACCCAAAACAAATTACAAAACATTGGTGAGTTTTAATTTCTGGGTTGAATTCAATTACTTCAAATAGCAATTCAAATTGGTAAATTTATCTAGATTTACACATTTCTTATCTTGTTCTTTGTTAATTCTTCAGCTGATTTAGTTATGTGGAGAGACGTATCGAAATCAGCATTCGTGTTTGGATTTGGAACATTTATTCTTCTCTCATCTTCTTACACCAAAGATCTCAACTTCAGGTAGGAAAAAATCAAATAAAGAACTCTGCTTCCCTAATCCCTGTTTCCAAACAGAACTCATTACTGAATTTCCCCCTTTTTTTTGTTTTTTACTTGTACAGCTTAATTTCTGCAATTTCCTATATGGGACTTCTCTATCTTGCTACAGTCTTCCTCTATAAATCTGTCCTCCGCAGGTATTCCCCCATAACCTGTATGAAGCTACAAAAGAAAAAAAAATGGAAATTAATCTGTCTAAATTTTCCTGGTTTGTCTTTTTTGGGGAACAATGTGAACAGGGGAGCTGTAGATTTTGAAGATTCAGACCTGATATATATGGTGGGGGAAGAAGAAGCAATCTGGTTACTAAAATTCATTCTTCCGTATCTGAATGAGTTTCTGTTGAAGCTCAGAGCTCTCTTCTCTGGTGATCCTGCAACTACAATGAAGGTTAATTTTTTTTTTTTCCATCTAGATAGGGGAAGTGATATGGTCAGTCCCATTTTTGATATGGTCAGTAATATAAATGCATTACATGGGTATTTTAGCCATTTTGGCTTAACAACAGAAATTAGGTCATCCTAATGATCCAATCTTGATCTCATCAGATGGGAGTCATGGTCTGATCGTAAATTTTCAGACCCGGTTTTAGTTAGCAATTTGAAGTGCGGCAAAAATAATGCACGGGAAATGTTCGAGTACAATTTGGATTTGTCGTTAAAAATGCAAAAAATCGTCAAAAATAAGATAAAAAAAGTAAAATATTGATAACTTTTTGTCTTATAAAATGGTTTTTCATTTTCAAAACTGAATTACAGGGAAATAATCCGGAAAAGTTTGTGAATAAGTTCGATGGGTTCAGTTCACGAATTATTCATGAATAATTCCTCCATTGAAACCTTATGGGATCTGAATCCAATAAGCCTACTATTGAATTGCTGACGATCCATTGACAACTGGCACTGGCATTAAATTTGCCCCTATAATGCTTTCAATGTGTCCGACTATATAAAAATGCGACTGGCCATATCACTTCCCTTTGTTTTCATTTATTATTATTATTTTTTTGACTTTTACCGTTTTAACGGTGGTAAATTGCTAAAGATAGAGGGGCCCCTGTGATAATGACAGTTGGCAGTATTGCTGTTTGTCTTGGCTCGGAGTGGGAGCTCCATCACCGTATGGAAGATGGCGAAATTGGGTAAGTTTTATTGGATAAAAACAGCCATGTATTTTAATCTCGAGGAGTAAAATTTCTTAAAATACTCTCGCTGACGTGTGCAGGTTTTTTCGGAGCTTTTACGGTGCCAAAAGTTTGTTGTACATATTCGACCCAGTTAACTGGATACGGTAAAAATTTAATCATTTTATTTTATTTATAATATGAGGTAACGGTGTACTGACTACAGTGCGCTTGGAAGTCATTGACCGTACATCTCTGTTGCGTTGTAGAATATTGAAAGGCGAAGGACAGTGGGTCCCTCTGTTTCGGACACCTAGGGAACACCTAGTACAATGTAGATGTGCTGTCAATGACTTGCACTCTTCGGTCCCACTGACAAATGAATGATTGGCCCACCACTTGACAGACTTACACCAAAAAATCAGCTTGATTGGTGATCTGTAGCCATTCGATGTTCAAGAGAATGACTAGATATCACCCCATAAAAAAGGTTTCAATCCAATAGCTAACGAATACAACGGCTAGAAATCCATACAGTCAGTTGATTTTTAGTGTGTCGGTCCATCAAATGATGGGCCAATCAATCATGGATCAGTGGGCTTGAAAGGTGCCAGGTGGCACTCTCAATGCGCTCCACATGAAAATATGCTACACTGTTAAATTTGAGGATTGCCAGTCTACGGAGAATCTGCGGGGTTCATCTTTTATAGGACACGTACCTTAAAGAGCTCCAACCCTGTTAAATTCATAATTGAAAAATTACCTCAGCTGCTCAGCTTGACTTGGAACTCGCCTTTTTGGGTGTACGTGTCCTGCAAAAGTGAATCTCGTGGCAAACGTTTGCCCTCGGTTGCGTTGGTGAACTCATTAAATTTTGTCAAGATTTACAACCCCAAGCATGATGTCATCAATGCATGGTTCGAAATCTCGGGATCAGAGTCGAGATCGGTGGGCTCCGATCCCGAACCGGATCGATCCAATCCAGAATGTGATCGGTGAATCTCGCTAGAGGCAACGTGGAATTTCTTTAGGAAACAGTGATCTCGAGCGAGACGATCCACTTTTTGCATCGCCCGCGAGCTATGCTTCAAATTGCTTCAGGTTGACACCAGAACAGCTCTTATGACTATTCGATGCTGATAACAGTAATGAACCACCCCGGTTTAACGTTCGAATCCAAAAAGATGGACAGCGTTATAACGGCTATTTATTCAAAAAAATTCTTTACCGTTATCGAGATTATTTTTGAAAAAAATAATTTTCTGATCGTTTTTGGATTTCATATATGGCTGATGTGGGCCATTATATAACGTTAAGCGACCGTTGTAATGTTATCAAGGACAATTTAAAACCTTGGTAGCAATGTCAGCCGTAGCTATGGCCAGTAAAACTTTGATGACAGCCCGTGACTACCAATGAGTTTTTGGCACATACCCAAGTACTTTTTCTGCTTTTATAATAAAAAAATTAAAAAAGAAATCTTAAAAAAAAACTCACTTGGGTACGTGGCAAAAAGTACTGGGGTACGTGCCCAGAACTCATTGGTAGTCAAAGGCTTTGATGACAGCTGTCATCAAAACTTTACTCGGCAGACGATCGGGGGATCTGGAAGGACCCGCATGCCACATGTCAATGAATTATCACTTAAAGACATGTCTTAAAAGTCAAAATCGGCTCCTTTCAAATGATCATAACCATCTGATTAATATTCTCTTTCTTGGACCATTTACTATTATTTCTGGAATATGCTGGTTCTGATTGGATGATCAAGACCATTCAATCAGAATCAAAATATATATTTCATAAACATTTGTTTATTTGATTAACCCCTAATACATGAGTGGGTCCTACGTGAAGGCAAGTTTTGGGTTAGACGGTTTCGAGACGCCTGGGATTCCTGCTCTCACAAGAAAGCCGTAGCTGCAGCCATTTTTACCCTCGTATGGAATTTATCTTCTATCATAGCCCGCGTTTGGGCAGGTAAGAGCATTTCGGTCATTTTAAAGAGCATAAGGGTAGTTTTAGTAATTTTAAGGATATGATAATATACATTAATGAGGTTTCCCTGTGCAGTATTCATGTTGATTGTAGCCGTTAGATATTATCAGCAATCTTTATTAACGGAGGAATGGGGTGAGGAGGACGTGGAAGGAGAAAATTCGTGGCAAGAAGATAAGGGACAGAGACAAGATGGTGGGCCCACTTTAGTGGATGTACTGAAAGAAAAGAAGGGATCGTGAGAATCATGGACATGGCGCGTGTGGCGTACGTTAGCTGTCAGCGCCCCATCCATGCATGTGATGTGATATGTGTCGTTTTTTTTATTTTTATTTTTCTGATGTACATAATGTTTCCACCAGTCCAGTTTATGCTATCTCTGTTTTCATGTTTATTTATAAGGTGGGACCATAGACTACTACTTGTATGTTAGTGGTGCACATGCGTGGCATTCAACAAGTCAACGTCAAAGATTAAAGCCAATGAAATGATCGTGACCGCTCAATCAGTAGACCATTATTTTCTAGGGCATGTTTGGTAATGAAAATAAAGCTTCCCGCCTAAAGTTTAACCCAATATAATCGTAAAAGGTAACATTTTGTTCTTCTTGGGAGTTAAATGGTAAGTGGAAATATTTTGTTCCTACCAGATTGGAGTTTCCCCTCCAAAAAGCGCCACCAGGAGCACTTCTCTGGCCCAAAGGCCCCCGTGAATGTTTAGCTCACCTCTTGGTGGACCAACACACCAATAATAATTCTGGTTGGTGATTTTTAGCCAATCGATCTGAGTACATGGAAAATGCTCGAAACCAATGGCCAGAAATCACCAATCATGCTGATTTTCTGTGTAGGTCCGGGGGGTCCAAACATTCATAGGTTAGTGGGTCCAAAAGAGTTGTCAAGTGCACTTCTTTAGAGAAAGCTTTTGACACTTACGCTGCAATTGGGTAGTCATAAGAACCGCGGTAAGCCAACTTTTAGCTATTTTTAAGCAATTATCAAAAATATAATGGGCCCTATTTAAGAATGCTTCTGCAGAAGTACTGTAGAAAAGCGCTTCTCCAGGAGCATGGAAACATCTATTACGAAGAGCTTTTTTTTTATTTTTTTATTTTTTTATTTTATTTTTTATTTTAGAATAGCGTTTGGCAAATCATACTAGAAAAGATTTGTTCTATGTGTAAGAGTTGGTATTGTTGTTTGTCAAAATCAGCTGTGACCTTTCGGATTCTTTTAAAATGTCAAGAACATCCTTATATTCAAAACAAGGCAGTTGTTGACATTTTTAGCTCACATAAGGCAAATTCTATATTTTGAATTACATCTTATAAATTTCAATAATGAAATAATATTAATTAAAAACACAAGAAATTCATAAAATAAACAATCTAAATGAAACCCATCAATCTATAAAAGTAGCAACAATAAGTCAAAATACAATGTATCTAAGCATAAATTATTTTCTTTGAATGGTACCACATTGAACTCAAGCTTACATAGCAATTTATAAATGTTTGGAGGCTCTTAAGTTTAATTTCACCCAATCAATCCAAATCGACCCATATGCAGTCTCAAGCAAAAAAATCGTTGTACACTTCCGTGTAACAATATTCCACTCAAGTGACACCATATGAAGTTGCCAACAGTCGACAGCCTCTCCAACTATTATGTCACACGTCCTAAAGTTGAAGGAGAAACTGAAGGTTAGCTCAATAGTGAAAAAGCAACAGCCCGATCAAGCCCAAGTTGCACCAAAAAAAAACACAAGGCGACATGCTCTTCATTGCATTCCAACCTACCACAGGCATTAGCAACTTTTCACTGACCAGAGAAGGTATGTTCTGAAATTCTACAATGCCCTATATACAAAGTTATTCAAGGCACAATGAAGAAAGCCTATTTACAATACCGACTTACCAAAATCACCAGGAACACACTCATGTATTGTTTATTTCTTGCTCCGTTCAATCTGATTGAACAAATTTGCAATTTCGAAAATAATTAAATTGCAAATGCTATAGTTAATTAAGCTTGATTAGCCATCTGGTCATGAACAATTTCAAATTTTCATCATAAAATCAAAATTCTCTAGTTTGGGGTGTATTTCATGGTTTAATTTCTTAATTATTTGGTTATTCTCTCTCGTATCAGATTGGTGACCTACTTACTTTCAAAGAGATCACTTCAATTGAATAACAACATAGCCTCCTGATCAATTCTACAAATAGAAATTCTCCAAACAAGAACTTTTTTTGGTGGTGAAGATGGGTTAGGCGGACCCTTACCTGCTATATAAAGATGAGCAAAAAAAGGTTACACCTAGCATATTTACAAACCTTAGCATCATCCTCAACAAACTTAAGGATAGAACTATGGAAATCATAAGGAAATAACAAAATTTCTTGAAAAGAACAAAAGGAGCAAGAAAATCTACTGGCTTAGCATTGCGAAACGTTTGCACAATCTCCCAATCTATAAAATTATGTAACAACTTCAAAGTTCTTCTGGCCAAGTACCAGCTCTCCAAAAACCCTTGCTAAGATCTGAAAGGATTTGGATCACGTTTGTACAGTTGGTATAAGTGGTAAGCTTATGAATGCCATGGTGAGAAGTGATCTGCACTCCCCGATAGATAGCCTTGAGCTCAAAAGGAGGTAGATAGGAGCCTTCTGATTTCTAGCCGAAAAAGAAACAATTGGGAGCCATCGAAGGTGACAATTAGGTAAAACGCACTTTTTAAAAACCCAAGGAGCTCCCAAATCACCATAAGTAGAAGTTGTTTTTTATGAATAGCTTCTGCTAATTACTTTTATGGGAAGTCTTTCTTAAAAAAATTATTTACAAGTTTATCCTTAAATTTTTTAATACTCGCTTTTACCACTAAAAGAAGCACTTTTTATCCATTACTATAGAAGGGCTTTCTCATCTCTAATCCAAGGACGTGCCCACCTCTCGATAGGCCCAAGCCTAACATGGCAATATGGTGATCCAAATGTTTGTGTCCATGGACCACTTTTGAGGGCCATTGCTCATAGTATAACTAACATCCAAGAGTGATCCATCAATGAGAGGGTTAAGACTAATAGATGCATTTTTTCGGACTAAGGTTCATAAAAAATATGTCGATCAAGTAAGTAGTTCGAAATAAGTCACACGACGATGCATTTTTATTTGCTTCCTTAAATCTGATTAAATATGGTACAATAGTATACAATTAGTATTGGATCAGTCCATTGAGTTAGTAGTGAGACATTTTCCTTTGATAGATTGATAGGTAATTTCTAGATTTAGAGGGGTTTTTAGTGAAATAACAGGTTAGTAAAAATAATAACAATGATTATCCTTTTATTGGTTTCTTGAATATGTAGTCAGCATTATTATGGACTACACAAGCCATGGCTAACCAACTTCAAATAGCTTGGGGGCAAAGAAAGACTTCATTTGGACTCCTCTAGTCCGAAAAGATGTGGGTACCACGTCCACATGAGGGAACCCCAACAATCTTCCCTCCCGACTCATAAGGACACTCCTTTCAAGAAAGGAATGCTCAAACTAGTTATGTTTCTACAAAGTTCATGTTTTCCTTTAGGTAGTAGCTTTGTCATCATATCTGAACCATTTTTGTCAATATGGAACTTCTCAAGTTATAACTTCTACTCTAAGACATCTTGAATCAAATGATACCCCACATCAATGTGCTTTGACTTGGAATGAAAATTAGAATTCTTGCACAAGTGAATGATACTTTGGCTATCGTAGTGAAGAAAATATTTTTCTTACTTGAAATCTAATTCTTGTAAAAACCTCTTCAACTAAAACATCTCTTTAAGGCATTTGTTGCAACAATGTACTCAGCATCTGTGGTAGATAAAGCAACACATTTCTACAACTTAGATTGCCAGATATTGCTTCCCCTGTAAAAATAAAAAGATATCCTGATGTGGTCATATTAGAGTCAATATCTCCAGCCATGTATGCCTCTGTGAAACCTTCTAATATAGGCTTACATCACTTATTGAATACTAAGTCCTATCCTTTAGCTTTGATTACCAGTTGTTGAGAAACAAGGCTTTCCTATCTATGTACAAATCAAAGAGAAACACCACAAGCAAACGAATATAGATACCGGAGAAAAATAGAGCGACACAATGATTTTCAGTGTGGAAAACCTTCTAATGAGAAGGGAAAAATCATGAGATCTAGTCTAAAAAACTTCCACTATAAGAATAATTAGGTTTCAACTTCTCTAGCCAAAACTAAAGGATGCTAATCGTCAAAAGCAACAAGAGCTCTTGGATATCAGATTTTTTACCAAAAGAATGCTGGATTGTAAGCAAAAAACAAGAAACCAACTTTGTTACCAAATAGTGACTGCATAAAACCTTCTGTGATAATATAGGAGAGATGAGAAAATGATGAACTGGAAGTGTGGATCAAGACTTCACAAACCAGGTTGAAAAATGCAACATTACCTTTTTTTTCCTCATAACAAGAACAATAGCAAAACCGTCCTTTACTCTTCTTGACTTCTTTTTCTCGTCTTTTGAGAGAACTAAAAGTAGGAGGGAGCATAGCATTGAATGCCATCAACTAAGTTTGACCCAAATAGCTTGAGGCTAAAGAAATACTTCATTTGGACTTCTTTAGCCCCAAAATGTGTGGGATCCCACGTCCATAGGAAGAGGGAGGCCCAACAGTAACTATTATCTATACTAAAGCTCGAACTTGAAGAGGTGGCGCTCTCTCCAATTTTTTTTAACGATTTTTTCCAAAAATACTCCTGCTTTCAATACACTTCTCTCACAAAACGTCTCTCCCACTCTCTCTCTCCCATGTCTCTCCCTCTCCTTTATTTATTTCTTCGTTTTGTTTTTCATAACCGTTACAATTCTTAAAATCTCTGCAATAAATATTTCTTAAATTCTTATTTTTTCTTTACTCTCTTACATTGTTTCCTTCATAATCTTACAATAAATATTCCTAAAATGTCTCATCTTTTAAAACGTTTTTCATTTTTCTTAATGTTTCCTCTTTCCAAAATATCTATCATTGTGTTCCTCCTACTCTCCTCTAATCTTTTCAATAAATATTTCTAAAAATTTTCCTCTTTCTTAAATGGTCCCTCTTTTTCCCACAACGCTTCCTTATTCCAAAATATTTCTGTAATTATGTTCCACCATTTTGTCGTACATCCTATATATATATATTTTAGGAAATGAAAGATTCAAAAGATTCAATTGATTTTGCAACGAGAGGGAAAAACCATTGCAGCCACTAAAGGTTAGTTTCAGATTCAATAAGGTTAATTGATGAATACTAATTATGTTTCTTTTGTGTTCTAAGGTTTTGGCATCCTCATATTCATTTCGATGAAGATTCAGCATCCTCAAGTGTTAATCACGTTCTAACTTTTTTAGATTACAAAGAGAATCAAATGAGAGAAAATGTCAAAAACATCAAGAAAAAAGACAGGGATAATAAAGAAAGAAAAATTTCTTCTAATTTTTTATTTTTTATTGGTAATAAAGGCTTTTGTCTTGATTTCTTTATGTTTTCTCATAATTTTTCTAAGAAATTACTATTTTTATTTTCACCATTAGAATTGGAATGGAATAAGAAAGGAATTGGAAGAAAAATACTATTTTTATTTATGCAATCAGAATTGGAAGGGAAATAGAGGAGTTGAAAGCAAATGAGTCAACAAATGTTTTTTATGGGTGAAATATTATAATTCATCCGAGAATTGTATAGATTTTGTTCCTTGCATAAATATGAATAGTTGTACTGGACCTAGATGTTAAAAAATTGTATATTTATCATCTTTTAACTAATATTTAAATTTTTTTTTTTTTTCAATTATATGATTTAGCTTAACTTTAATGGTTTCGTTCCTAGTAATTAATTTTTCTTTCAAAAAACTATTTTGTAGGGTGCATTTATTTTTATTTGTATAATGCTATTTTAAAAACTTAATTTTTTACAAGCGAAATCAATGTTTCTTTAGAAAAAAAATTTAGAGTTTCAATATTTTTTTAATACATTTGAAAAACTCACTTTTTAACGTTTGAATGTTCGGCCTAACCCTAAGTGAGCCTATAGACCAAAAATTAGTCTAATTAGTTATTTATAACCGTTGTGTTAGAATTGTTTTCATTTGACAGTCATGTAATATATGAGGATATCATAGTGTACCTAATTTACAACAGATTTATTTTGTTATTCGGTTTGTTTGTTTGTTTGTTTGTTTTTATTTTTTTATTTTTTTATAATGTTTGTGTGTGTTCTTAAAAATATATTGTCTTTTCCGATTAACACAATATATAATTGTGCATAAAAAAATTTTATTTATCTATTTTATTTTTATATTGTGCCCGTGCTAAGCATGGGCTATTGATTCCTAGTTGTGGTTTATACATGGTTCGCAATCTCTGCCGATCCCATTTTGGATCAGAATTATTGGAGCCCACCAATCCGATCCAAAAATGTATCATCTCTCCCCGAGATCACTGTTTCCCAATGGATTCCCACTTTGTCTCGGGTGAGATGGGCCGATCCCGTTCTGGATTGGGATCGAAGCCCACCGATGCGGCCTCCGATCCCGAGATTTTGAACCATGGGTTTATCGTGTACACCTTTTTCAACACTTGTAGATAACATCTGGAACCACTGTTAACCATTGATTAATATACCCTTAAGTATTTGGACTACTGTTTTCTGCCACCTCGATTCTATCAGGCCTCTTAATGTGGGTTTGTAACTGAAATTGGTGTAAGGGAGCTCTCTCTGCATCATGCTTCACCTTGGAGTGTTAATGGGTCCAGGTTGGTCCGATGGGCTTGGGTTGCATTTTATTAGTTTAGTGCTCTGCTCCAGGCCTTAATCTTAAAGCTAGATAACTAATTAGATGGGTCTTGAGTCTGACAGGTTAGGCCCAATGGGCCTTTATTAAATAGTTGCCCCGGGCCCGCGACTAAGCCTCTAGATCGTGTCTATTATGATTTATGAGAACTCTTAGTCTCTTATAATAAGAAATTTACATGAGATAATTAGTTGGCAATGATAATTTACTAGTTTTAACTGGCATCGTTAATTAAAATTAGAAATTAATTAAAATTTAGTATATAGTTAGGGTTCGAAATTAATTAAAACCCGCATGTACTAATTAATTGACAGGCTGGGCTCAAGCGTGGCCTGGGCTTATAGATATATTCGTGGGTTGTGCACTAGACCAATTCGGGCCTGTGTTAATAGTTTCAAGGCTGCGCATGGACATACAGAACTGAGGTCCGGCCCATTAACACTCTAGCTTCACCTCCCACCTGGTCAATGGTAGTTGTTTTCAACCCACTATATCTACCATTAATCGTTGGGCCAACTCATACTTCTTGCACACATACAAGCGGTATCCTGCATAGTACTGTGCAGTTCATATGTGTAAGCCCATAACAACAGGGCCATTACGAGATTTAGCCTAGGCCCAGAATTTGGTCTAGGCCCACGTACTATCTCACTCGTATGTACGCTTCTCCTAATGAGGCTAGGATTAAAATTTTATAGCTAGTGTGACAAGTAACTGGGAGTTCTTTGGTAGACCATGTCCAAGCTGTGATGTTTTGCTATAAATAGATTGATTGTTGTGAGTTCCTTGTTGGGGCATGTGTGCAGCCCATGTGAACACAACCCCTTGCAGCATGCACGCAGGCTGTGTATACGTAAGTAGCATCCATATTAGCTCTGTGCTTGATTGTTCAGCTCCAATTGTTTGTTTGTTGGGCCTTGGGTCAGCATATCCTAAACATACGGTCCATGAGCACGCACCACCCACATGTGCATGTATGCCTTGGCCTGTACGCACCTGGATCGATCATGTGTTAGCTTTGTTGCATCAAGAACTATACTCCATATTGTGACATTAACTTGTGTGGATTTTCGTTGATGGGTCCCAATCTTTATTGGATCAGATTTGAGCATTGGAAGCTTGATTGTTATTGAAATTAATATCTTTTTGAAAATAGGTTATCAAATGTACATGTATGGTGGAGAGGCACTTAGCAGCAAAAAATTACTATAGAGAGAAACGAAAAGAAAAGATTATGATGACTAGTGTCTCTTGTCCTATGGATAAAATCACGCATTAAAAAGTACTAAAATTTAATGGTTAGAGATTACCAATCATGGTGATTTTTGGCGTGTATATCTACCAAGATGTGGGTTAAACATCCATGAGGTCAATGGGACCAGATGGCAGCAGTGAGTAACCTGTTTTAAAATAATGAAGGTTTATGTCCACCTATAGCAGGGAGATTAAAATTTATGCAACTAGCCGGTTCATGACTTACTTTATTTTGCATGGGTTTCGGGTCAAGGAGGTAACATGCTAAGGGATGCTATACAGATCTAACCAAGTGGTATAGTCTACAATTTACAAATAACGGAATGCTATGGATGCATGTGTTTGGTTCATGTGTAAATATAGCAAGCAAATGCAAATGGGTTTAAGGGTGTTTTGTTCATGTTAAATGTGCGAATGAATTGAAGTGCACTCCTTGGTAAATATTTATGTTGTGCTTGTTTACAGACATTCGATGTGTTCGTTTTCAACATGCATCTTGATTTGCGCAAGAGTAAAGTTATGCGTGTTGAATGTGAAGCATTTTGATGAACAAAGATGAACATTATAACATAAGATATTTATAAAGGGTATTTATAGGGGTACTACTACATTGTTTTGAATATAATGGTATTTTTGACATTTTGGGTAGAATTCAAAAGATCACAGTTGGTTTTGCCAAACATAAATACCAGCTTCTATACACAGAATAACACTTCTCCAACATAGTTTACCAAACGCTATTCTAAAAAAGAGTGCTTATCAGCAGCTGCTTCCAGAGCTTCTTCATCAGAAGCGCTTTTCCACAGTGCTTCTATAGAAGCATTCCCAAGCAGGGCCTTAGAAATTGTCAAATTTCAAATCCAATTTCTAGGTTCAACTACCCTATCACTAGCACGACCTAGGGCTTCAGTACTCTTATAAATAAAGCCTCACTTATGCTTTATTAAACACATAACTAAAGACAACAAGAGAGTTATTGACTTCAAGCTATATAGAATTTAAAGGCCTGTTTGGCAAACCAGTGGAAGCAAAAAGTAACTTCTAAATTAAGTTGCTGAATTTAAAAGTTGCCATCTGGAAGCAAAAGTTTGTTTGGTCAAACACCGACTTATAAGTCAAAAAGTAAAAAGTTTGTTAGGCATGAATTAAATCAAAAAGTCATTTTCTTATAATTTTATATACATATTATATTATAATAAACTGTTAATTAAGATCATAAACCAATATCACATATGTTATTTTTTTCAAAATTTTTTAATTATAAATGGTCAGTAATAAAAGCCACACCAGGTGAGTCATTTTATGGGTAATTATTTTTTCAATAAAGAGATGGTCTACTGACCTACTCCTCAGCAAACCATCTCTACTTTTTATCCTTCATAAGATGTTTTCTATCTACATTTCATAATGTGAAGTTTATAAGGGTAAAACTGACATTTGAAAATATTCACTTAAAATTAGATGTGTCAGTTCTGCAAAATTTTTTGACTTTTGCTTCGATCGGAAGCAAGAAGCAAAAAAATTTTGCTTCCACAAAAAAGCAAGTTTTTGGCTGAGAAGCAATTGCAAAATGGAAACCCAAACAAACTTTTCAACTTTTTTGCTTTTGGAAGCAAAAAAGTAACTTATTTCGGTGTTGCCAAAAAGGCCCTAAGAGAGTTGTCATATTGGAAAAGCAAAACCTCAGGTATTATCTCCATTCTTGTGAAAGGTTTTATCTTCTATTTAATCATGGCTTATAGCTTAATCTCCCACTTTGCCTAGGTTTTCTAACTAGAAATCTAACCTAGTAAGTCAGAGAGTACCTTGTGTGTCTCAACACTATTTGAACAACGTTTGGGATTCAGGGTGTATTGAATCCTTCACTATCAGTAGAGACCGGTGTGTGAGAATTAAGATCGGGGTGTACTGATTGATGGTAGGTTTGGGGTGTACTAAACTGAACAAGCGGCAAAGGCTTCGTGACTGGGAGAGCGCGTGTGTGACTCGTTGCGTGGAGCCTGAGGACGTGGACGGATCGACAGTTGGCCTTTGCTATTTTTTTTTTTTTGCTAAATAAGAAAAAGATCATTAAAAGAAAGTAACTAAATATAAATAAATTGGGAGAGGGAGGAACTGCAACACAATGAGAATAGGCATCCCAAGTATGTTGGCACCCCCATTCTCATCCATCATTTGCACAACTCAGCCCTTAGAGCTTAAGCATCAAATCTAAAATAGGACCTCTCAGGATCCTCAATACTATTAAGAAATCTAGGCCTGTGATTCCACCATTGCCTAAATCCTTGTGGGAAGAAACATGCCATATTAGCACTCTTATCTGCACTGAAGTTAGTTTCTCTCCACGTGGAAGTTATACACATCCACTCAACTTTACCCCTAGTGGTTTCCCACAACCCCTTAATCCTCCAAGGTATGTCTCCTGTAATGACAGCTTTGACTGCCGTTTCAGAACCAATTTCCGCCCAAAGCGTAAGCCATCCTTGCTCTATGGCACATTGAATACCAAACCAATAGCATAACATTCTGCACTAAAGTTTGTGACAATCCCCAGGTTCTCCACTATCACACCCACGACATGGCACTGCAAATATCTGAAATAGCACCAAGACCACCCATCCCTGGGTTACCTTTAGATGCACCATCACAATTCAATTTAATTATCCCATTCCCAGGCGCTATCCATCTACATTCTTTCATATTAGGCGCTTTCCTCGACTTACGACCTAAACCGAGGTTCTTGAGAATAACCAAGTCTGAAATCGAGTTCTTCATTGCCTTTTCAGAATTATTGGATGCATGGTTAATAGCAGAAGAACCAATCTACAAAATCTATCTGCATCCCAATGGGACTCATCAAAGATCATCATGTTCCATGTATGCCAAAGAGTAACCATTGTAGCAACAACCGAGCATACTAAAGTTCATATATAAGTAGACTCCCTCCTTTGTATAAGTTGAAACAATCTGCCCATGAATAGCAAATGAATGGTCTATGCCAAGCAAACAGATCCATAATCCTCTTCCATAAACTAAGCGCCACCTCACAAGAAAAGAAAATATGATGGTATGTTTCAAATGGTGCCTTGCACATAATGCATCTAGACATCAATGTAATTCATCTTTTCTGCAATCTATCATCAGTTACGATAACCTCATGCAAAATCTTCCATGCACCAGCGTCCATGCCATTGGCCTTTGCTAAGGTTGTATGCTGTATGGAAACGATGTTGCGTAGGTAACTTCTGTAACTCAGAACTTTCCAGTTAGTGATACGTTCCGTCTAGCCTTGGTCCTATCACTACACCAAAATTGAAAAAATACGACACCAAAAAAATAGGCATTTTCGTAATTTTACGAAACTTAATTGAAAAAATAATATAAAACACGACTTTCCCTCTCGACTTTCTCATATCCTCATTCCTTTTCTCTCGTCCCTTTTCTCTTTGGAGGAGTCGTGAGCTTGGGGAGGCGATTTGTCAATTCGCATTCACAACGGTGGACATCATGAATTTCGGGAGGTGATTCGTTAGGTTAGCATCCCCTTCATCCCTATTTCTAGGGTTAGGGTTTTGGTTTCTATTTTTCTCATTCATTGTTAATCGATCAATCTCACATTCTCTCATTCGATATCTCAGGTACGGATTCATGTTCGAGAGAGAATCCGCTCGGAAGGAGCTTGGAAATTTGATTGAAGACCTCCGTCATAGCAATCTGAATGCCAATTCACCTCGTGATTCCTAAATCTATCTCGTTCGATAGTCCTAGACAATCAATTACTGGAGAAGTAATTCAGCCTCTTATACTTCTCCCTGGTTAGCCATGTTTCTCAATGCTTTAGCTCCTAAAACATAGATCTTGATATATTTCATCTCTTCTTTTCAATAGCGAGACTGAAAATAGCTGTTTTCAATGTTTTTTTTTTATTTGAACATGTTTTGTTATATTTGTTTCATTTTGTGTTCTGTGCTCCTATTATTCCCACACTGTACAGAGGATCTCTTTCTTGTTTAGGTTTAGCCGTGAATGAAAAGTTGATTAATCAATATCTATAATTGCATGAAAAAGTGATGCAATTACTCGTAAATGTTTAACAAATTCCTATCCTGACAAAATTAGGATGCTCCCTCGGTCTTCAGGTATATCTTCACAAGTTTGTTAATTTATGCTTTTAGTCGAAAATAGTGTTGCTATGTTTTGATTACAATTCAAAATGACTACTTTGTGTTCCATTTTCCTGAGTCTTTTTTTTTCCTTTTGTATGCAGGAAAAAACCCAGACATGAGTACCGGTGATATCACAGCGGACCAATATCACAAGTACAAAGTAAAAAACTAAACCCCACTACTCTTAGAGACTCTATACCTTATCTTTATCCATCAAATCCAAAACTACTATTTGTTGTTCATGACAGGAAGACGTGAGCTGATGCACGAAACTGCTCTTGATGCCTACAGATTCTCAATATCCTGGTCTAGGCTCATTTCTGGTATCCCGCTCTATTTCATATCTTCTCAAGTCTTAGATTAATACATAAATGTTGCTGGGATTTTTTATGTCATCTTTACTTGTAGATGGACATGGAGCTGTCAACCGCAAAGGCTTGAATACTACAATAACCTCATCGATGAACTCGTTAGCTATGGTACTTGATTAGCATTGATGTCTCTATTTCTTTTCTTTCTCAGAAAATTCATGGAAGTTAGCTAGTTTCAAAGGATAGTGTGTGCTTCAATTTGGCTTTCATGTTGGTACTTGATCCTTACAAGAATTGAGCCTCACATTACTCTTAGCCATTTCGATCTCTTGCCTAATTAATGAAAATTGCTAGTTTAGGTATGTGGTTTAAGATATAATTTTTTTTCACAACTCTGTTTTCTATTGCAGTGAAGATTTCATTGCATATGCAAATATCTGGTACACTAGACGATAATGAAGACACGTCATCATTTATGTTAGCCATCAGCTTTTCTGAATGACTTGATGATGAGTTCTTATGTTGTCTATTTTCTTTATTTCTGCACTTGGAACCAAGCAATCAATTCGGACATCACTTTTTCGCCACTTCTTGTTTCTTATGAAGAATCATCTTTGCGCCCCAAGTGGCCCATTCCCAGTGAGGCTGAAGTATTGTTTGCAAAGGAGTTCTTGTCATATTTGGTATGATACCAATGAAACTTCCATAATAATTACAATTATCTTATGTATAAACATCTGCTTTCTTGAAGGGCAATTGGTCTATTGTGGGGATCATCTAAATTAATAATTGTTTTTGCTTGGTTAGTTTAAAATTTCTTTGAGGAGATGTAGGGGATGATGGTAACTCTGCCCTTCTGATAACTCCAACCAAACATTGATGTGCTTGACTCACGTTGTCAATGGGTTGAGCTGGTCGAGATAGGTGTATGAAGAGCTTATGGTAGACTTTCTGTATTAGTGCATACGTTAACAATTAAACATTCTACATCTGCCTCTAGATAGGTGTATGCTGATGCGGAGCTTATGGTAGACTTTCTAATGGTGATCCTGTGGCTACCAGTCAGGTGAAGTACCTCGCCTTAGATGTACCTCTTCTTTTATATGCATCATTGTTTTACAATGTAGAATGACACAGTTAGCGATATATTGGACAAGATCTAGTTTGATTTTTCTCATCGTTTTTGGCAGGTGTATGTGCACAACAAAGTGATGAAAATATATGATCGTATGGCCTTGATTTGCTTGTCATTTTTAATTTTGAGCCTATGATGTAACTTCTTTAGAGAGTTTTGTCCTAGCTAGTCATCATCAAGTCAAAGACCTTTTTGTTTTCTTGTTAGTTGACCAGTATTGCATACCAAATTACAAATTGTTGGTTTGCATGTTTCTTCTATCCTAGTATTATCAAATTATATGAGTATTTGAGCATAACTTATAAATTTTAACAGCCTTTAACATTTTTTCACTGTAAACCATATTGTTATTTGAGCATAACTTATAGGGTTCTCTTGTTAGTTCTTATTGTTCTTTAATTTATTAAATTTACTAGCGATGCCATAATAATATGTCTAGCAGAAATAGTAGGGTTAATAGCTTAGTTCACTGACTTTTGGTATCCATATACAAGGCTAGCTGCTCAAGATGTTAAAACTACTGAACTTTCAACGCTATTGCCATTGAGTGCTCTTTATAGTCTCACAATTCAGAGGTCAATATGTTTGTATGGGTATATGACTTCCCTATTATATGTCGTATACACTTCATACTATGCTGAACTTTATTGGGCTCATCGTTATATAGGATTTCTAATGAACTTACTACTTTGTGTGTGGGTTGTCCTTAACGTGTTTGATTGGAGGATGCATGGATCTAGGAGGTGGCATGTTTTTGAAGGGTATGTCCACGAGGGTGGAATTTGGATTCCTTACTCTTCTGGAATCTCTCAATTTTTGTAATGTTCGCTAGTATATCTATAATGCCCAAAGTGGCCAATCAGGTAGTTGGAAGTGAGTCCCATTACATGGTTCTTTTTGCTCTCGATACTAGTGTTCAAGATGAGAATGAATTGGAAGAGCAAGAATCATAGATCTGTAAAGCATTCGACGCCCAAGACCAGCATGGAGGAGGCTGCATCAGTGTGGAGGAGCTCCATCAAGGCCTCAGGGAAACAAGCATTAACCTACTACATGAGAAGTTTGATCAGCTTTGCAGCATGGGCTTTATAGTATGGAGCAAATTCTAGCAGGTTTTGTTGGAGTTAGATCTTTACCATGTTAATGGGATTGCAAAGTCAGTGTTAAATGTTTGGTAATTCAATGTCAATTCCATTGATTGTTTGATGATTGTTTGATCTTTACTATTTTAATGGGATTGCATAGTCAATGTTAAACATTTGATGATCCAATATCAATTCCATTCACTGTTGGATGATTGTTTTCTTTGCTATAACATTATGTAATGCATTTAAAAAAATTCAAAAATATATAAATTTTAAAAAATCTAGCTATTTGAATTTTTGTTTTAAATGACGCACCAAATGTGTTGCTATGAATGGACATACTGAGTGTGTCATATTTTTGACAAAAATAAAGACATACCAAGTGCGTCCACAAGAAAATAAGACACTTCTATAAACAACACACCTTGGGACACACTAGGTCTGTCCTTATTTCACAAAAAGGACGCACTAAGTGTGTCCTTTTTTTGTGATTTTGGTGTAGTGTATGGTTTTTCATTGGCTAAGGTAACAACATAAAAATCTCATGCGTTATCAATGTTGATTATTTGTATTCCACATTATTTCTAGATTAGACCAAACTATTAGGAAACAATATATCACGGAGAATATTTGATCTTTGTCGATTGAACTAATCATTTGTTAATCAATCAAATTATTTAGAATTGCTTCACATATGATTAGGATACCCCTGTCAGATCATTAATTAAATTAGGTTGTTCGTTTAATCTAAGAATTGTAAAACCAATTCAACCCCCCCCCCCCCCCCCTCTTCTAGGTTAATTAATCATCTAAAAGAGCATTGAAAGAATTTCAATCAGGACATAAGTAACTGACCCAGAGGATGTGCGTATAAAGCATGAAGTATCCTTCCCTTCTTGGAGACAAAGAATCCCTATGCCAGGAGAAAAGAGCTGAGACGAGCAACTAGGAACGAGGAGGTTGTTTAACCTATATAGTGAGTTCCATAGGCGACATATTTATTAGATTTGGTTCTTTGTTAGTTATTATATTAGTGTTCTTATTTTAGGTTTTTGCCTAATGAAGAGTAATGATGCAAAACTAGATTATTTAAAAAAAATTATTATAGAAACAACACACCGGGTGCATTGTTTACGAATCTCGGTTTTATGGCAAATTGAGAACTAAAGTATCAAGAGATCTCGATTTTAACATAAAACCAAGATCAAAAGTTAATATAGACTTCACTCTTATGGAAAATCAAGAACTAAAGTACTAAGAGATCTCGATTTTTACATAAAACTGAGAACCAAAGTTATTATAGATCTCCTTCGTATGAATATCTAAAAACAAAATTATCAAGAGATCTCAGGAGAAATTTTTTTGCTATAGATCTTAGTCTTTTGGATAACTAGGAACTCATGTACCAAGATATCTATATTTTAAATGAAAACGAGAACAAATGTTATTATAGATCTTGATCTTTTAGATAACCGAGAGCGAAAGTAACAAGAGATTTCAATTTTTCGAAGAACCGAGTTCTATAATGGCAAAAAGCTCATTTTTTATGAACCAAAAGAGTTTTTTGAAGCAAAAAATTGAGATAAAAGACTTTTTATCCCGATTTTTAGCTGGGACCTTTTTTTAATTTTTGTAATCATGAGTGTTTGAGCGAAGTCAGAGCTCTTTCCGGTATGAGAAAATTGTTCCCACGCAAGTCCAATCAATTGGGCTCAAGGTCCAATCGATTGGACAGCTTCAGAAATATTTAAAGTTTTGTCCGAAGATATCCAATCGATTGGGTTGTTGCGCGAATCGATTGGGCTCTATATTGAGCACCCTCAGATTTAGTTCTCTAATCCCTTTAAGCCCTGAACATGATCCCCTTGCTTCATGACTTAGTTCTTGGTGATTTTATAATTCTATCTTCTATAACTAGGGTATCTAAGTCACTTACCATCCTATACGTGTGAGTGTGGATAAACGAACAAAGATCTGAGTCTTCAGATGAATCAATCTTCAATCTTCTGATTATTCAGGTTTTATCTTGTAGGCTTTACGTAATGCAAGAGTGGTGCAACCACTGATACACTCTTGGCCTAACTGGCACACTATAGGATCGATTACAATCGTATTTTGTTGTATGGAATTTAGCCAATAAAATATAGTCATATTCCTTACATAGATTACACAGAGCCAATAAAATATAGTCATATTCCTTACATAGATTACACATAGCCAATAAAATATAGTCATATTCATTTGATAGAAGGTACATTCTATCAAATGAGAAAAGACATGAGGGGCCCTTATGTTTACTTGGATTTGAGCCTTAAATTGGATCACTACTCATATTCTTTTGGGAACTGCGTTAGACAAGGGTTTTGCCTATTTTTGGGGGGAAGGATTATTGAAATTAACTTTAGTTTAAAATAAGTTTATGTGGTAGCCAAACAAAGAATAATCTTATCCTAAATAAATAAAATTGTGGTTGTTGTCCAAGGCAATAATTAATTGATTATTATCATAAATACACAATTACATATAAGTTGCTTAAATACCCCCACCAACCACCTCAAAACACACAAGAATTTTCTCACAGGCACTCTACAACAAAATCAATAGAGAAAAAGGGCACAAATAAAGAATAAAAAATAAAATAAAAGAAGAAGCTCTTTTATGATGCTGGTGTCTCTTGTGAAGAGTAAAAGTTTACTATTTAATGAAATTGGTGTGGCTCTTGATGCACATGTTGTCTTCTTCTTTCCATTGCATGTGGTCCCACCACTCCGATCGATTCACTTTTCATCTCTATGTTTGGATCATTTTCTTGGCAAACATCATCAGCAAAATGGAGAGGGAGCTTCTGCAGCATCGGACACCCTCTCACATTAACCTTTTCCAATCCCCCCAAGTACAATTTGGGCTCTCCAAAAATTCTCTTTAGTGAGGCGAGCTCCCAAAGACACAAGGTGTGCAACCTTGGAAGACAAATTCCATCTTCTCCACTCTTAATTGTACCCTCTTCAAACACCTCCTCCAATCTAACACAAAATCTTATTTCGAGCATTTCTAGGTTTCCCAAAGTTGGTATGCCATACCTCGAACCACCACTCAAAGAGAATATCTTCACGAGCTTTGGACAATACTCCAATCGTATGTGTTTTAGGTTTCTAAAGCTTCCCTCTTGGAATGACCCCTTGCACATGGTCGTTAATTTTGCGAGATTAGAGACCCAAAGGTTCTTTAAGGAAGACACGTCTCCTTCATGAAAAACAATCTTCATTCCATGGCATCTCTCGATCCAACATGCTTCCACTCTAGACATGTAATATATAACAAATTCTTCCAAATGTACAATGGAATTGTTGTTGCATAGAGATAAAAATTGCGTGGACTGAAGAACCCCCTTGAGACCCTCCGGGAAACTGATATTCCCACCATTGATCTCCAGATACCTTCTATCTCTGTTGGTACTCATAAAATGAGTAAAATGTTGGGCGGGGTTGGTGGAGGAATGAGAGGAGAAGAATGATGACGACGACTCATAATTATAAATATCTCTATAGGGAAAATGTTCCCTTTGGAATACAACATCTTTTCCCTCCCTTCCTTCTTCGGAGCATGGAGAGATGGTGACATGGAATTGTGAGAAGCATTTGAAGAAATCATACACACTTGTGTATTCTCCAACAAATACATTGCCGCTTCTTAGGGATATGAAAGCTTTCCCAACACCGTCTTCTTCGTGCTGATGTTGCTGGTTCTGCTCATTGCTGCTAAACTCATTCCAGTTAAGAAGCTCCTTGGGAGGTTGCTTGATTTTATCCCAATAAACTTGACATAAGTGCTTTGTGCCTAGTAGATAAAGACACTTCAAGGCACTACCCTGAGTGCAAATTTCATGAGGGAAGCGTTTGATTTTGGTACCCGAAAGATCAAGCACCTCAAGGCTTGTAACTCCTTCCAACTCTAGTTCCTCCAAGCTCGGATGATCTTTTAACGAAAGATGAATGAGTTGGGTGGTTCTAGAAAGGTCAAGAAACTGGAGATTTGGCAAGATAGGTCCAAAGGAAACACGTGAGATGTCTTCTAGGGCTTTACAACCTGATAAATTGAGTGATTTGAGGCTGACACAGTGGGAGAGGGAGGAAAGTAGGGAAACCAAGGAAGTAGCATTGGAGAGATTAAGTTGCTGGAGATCGTGCAAGCGCTCAAAGGCAGAAGGGGGTATATGTCGAACGGAAGTACCAGAAAGATCGAGAAGTAGCAGGTTGTCTAGAGTTTGTATGGGAGGGGGAAAAATGTTGAATTTGTTACAATTTGCTAAGTTGAGTACCTTGAGGTTGTAGTTGAGGGAGAGGGAGGTGGGCAATGATGAAAGAGTTGTACAGCCGGAGAGATCCAAGACTCGGAGGCCTTGCATATGACTAAAGAAGTCATCTGGTATCTCCTCTTTCAGTTGGTCACAACCGTGAAGCACCAATATCGAGGCTTTAGGGCATCTCGGAGAAGTATGGCCCAATCTTTCTATGCGAGGACTCCTGGCAAAGGAGATCCAGTCGATGTCGTCGCCTTCCAGCTCATCATCCTCTTCTTCCGTGTAAATTCTAGTAGAACCTAGCAGACGCTTGACAAAAAAAGGGTGATTATTGAATACTACTACCTTATAATATCCCTTATCATCAGACTCTATGAGGCCCCGGCTTTGGAACTCTGTTAACAACTGTTCCCCTATCTTCCACACCGCAACGATATCCAAATGCTGGTTGTTCCCATCTCCAATTAATCCCTCTCCCAACCAAGAGTACTTTATGTAATCACCTGAAACTCCATTACTACCAAACAGGCACGAACATTTTAGAAAAGCTAGGATGGAGTCTTCACTAAGGTGACCATTGGTGAATCTCAGAGAATCAGCCACGTCCATGCACTCTTCCTTGACCAATTTGATGGAATCTTCAAAGGTCCTTAGGCTAATAGTGATGGATTCTTCAGTTTTCATCACCTTCTGGGCTTCTTCCAATGATCGAGTCACGATCAAAACCTTGGTCGCGTTCTTGAGGTTGGGAGTTGGTACTCCCAATGATTCTAATTTGATGAATTCTAAAGGAGGATCTTCTAATATCAGCAAGAAACGCTGCTTCTCTAAGGAATCAAAGATTCTCACCCCCACACGCTTCTCGTCCCAGTTCAACATCTCCTCTTCATCGTCATAGTTGCCGCAGTCAATTTTCAACCTATTAGCGATTACCGATTGGACCTTGCTCACGCTCCAATCTTTTTGGGGAAGCGAAACCCAAATGGTGATGTTGAAGAGGTGAGAATCCATTGCTGCCTTCGCTATACGTTTTGCAGTCCTGCATCTCCCTAATCCACCAGGAATACCCAAATATCCTTTTGGCAATCCATGATATCCCACGATAGAAATAACTCCAATATCCGGATCTGCAAAGTATTGGAAGGCCTGTTGTTTTGCTCGCTCAATCATTGGGGGGCAGTTTTCAAAGCCTCTCTCGGGCATGTTCTCGTCTGCTTGCTTTCTTCCTTTCTTTGGAAGGTCCAAGAAACAGATGATTAGTATCAATAGTTGTCAAAGAAAGAATTACATGGAAACTATGCAAAGGACTAGAGAGTAGAGATATATACGGAATAGAATTGCTAAAGCTTACCATCCATTGCTTCATCCTCTCAAAGGAACCGATCTCAGCTCCAAAAATGTTGAAGGGGTTTCCAGGGATATCATAAACTTCTCTGAAGGCCATTAGGATTTTAAATCTAGGATTCTCAAACAATGTTGGTGCTTCTTGGTAGTAGGCACGGCGACAAAAAATAAACTGGAAGTCCCCGAGTTTAAATAACTGAAAAGCGTGTCGAGTTTGTTCGCCTCACCTTACGAGCACTTCCCGGATAACGAGAAAGCACTTCCCGACCGATTTTCCGTCCAAGATGCAGTTGAAACTTGAAAGTGAAAGATTCGTGTTTTATTTTTGGGTCGTGATGTAACAAGGTATACCTGAGATCTTTTCATTTGTGGAAGCGGCATTTTCGGTAGTCACCACTGCCATATGGGCCCACTGACCGCATGGATGTTTAGCCCACCCTTTAATAGACATTCATACAAAAAATCAGTTTTTTAATGATTTTTAGCCGTTGGTAAGTGTTAAAATCTAATGGTTATAGATTACCAATCAAGGTGATTTTTGGTATGTATATCCACTAAGGGGTGGGATAAACATCCAAGCGGTCAGTGGGCCCAGATGGCAGCGGTGACTACCAAAAATGCCGCTTCCGCAAATGAACAGTTTCAGGCATACCTTGTTACATCTTTTTCCTTATTTTTTGGGTGTTACATCTTTTTCCTTATTTTTTGGGTCGTGATGTAACAAGGTATACCTGAGTTCTTTTCAATTACGGAAGCGGCATTTGTGGTAGTCACGCGCTGCTGCCATCTGGGCCCCACCCCTTAGTAGACATTGAGTAAAACTTGTGTCACAAGATGTTGTGACGGAAGCCGGTCACAGCATTCAATACGAGCCACGTGGCATACTATTAATGGACTATGGCCGTATGGATGTTTGTGAAGTCCCTCGGTGGACCAGTACACAAAATTTCAGCTTGATTAGTGATTTCTAACCGATATGATTGAAGTTATTTTCATGGGTTGATTTTAACGGTAGGAGTCTGAGCATTATTGAGCGTTATTTGGGTGCAAAAATCCAAAGGTTGTAAATCACTAACCAGGCTGATTTTTATTTTGTAGGTCCAACGAGGGACTGGCCAAACATCCATACGGTCAACGCCCTCTGATAATGTACCACGTGGCTTGTATTGAGTGGTGTGGCCGGCTTCCGTCACAAGATCTTGTGAGACAAGTCTTACACCCCATTCATACCAAAAATCAGCTTGTTTGATGATTTTTAGTACCAAAAAAATGGTTTCATTCAATGGCTATAAGAACGCCTTAAAAAGTGCTAAAATCTAATGGTTATAGATTACCAATTAGGGTGATTTTTGACAAATTTTAAACATGTAGCGCATGTTTATGGGCCCACTGACTGCATGGATGTTTAACTTTAACGGTTTTACCCACCCTGATTTTTGCCATCATGTTTTTTGTGTACAATATCCAACGGCTAGATATCATCAATCAAGCTGATTTTTGGTATGTATATCCACCAAGGAGTGGAATGTAGTAATGTACATCGATGCGGTCAGTAGGCCCAACAAAATTAATTAGGTAGGGACCAATGATCGAAAAACCCCGTGGTTCAGAAAAACTTTCGTTATAGTCAAATTTTTTATTGACCCAGAACGTCTTATCTCCTAGGCACTATGAATTTATAGGCCGGTGTCCCTAATCCTTTTTTCTCATGATCAAGTAAATAGGAATGATACAATTTTGATGGGTAATTTTGTAATATTTGATTTAAGCATTTTTTTTAAGTTATTCTTGAACCAACGGCTAGAAATCACCAATCAAGTTGTTTTCAGTATGTATCTCCACCAATGGGTAGTGCCGTCAATGGAACGAGTTCAGATCCCGATCGGATAAGGGTAGGTCCAGACTCGATCCAATAGCTTATCGGATCACAAATTCAGATCTAGACCCAACCCGATATGCTATCAGAATTATTTGGATCCGATCAAGGTGACTTAACATCGAGTCAATTAATCTAGAAAAAAAAAACTGTTAAATTGATTTAAAAAATATAAATTCTTAAGTCAAGTAACAAATGGTAGAAGATTTTACCAACATAGATTTATAAATATTATAAAAATAATATTAAGTATATTTTATTAATAATTAACATGGGATCGGATTACGATTGGTAGATCTCGACACCATGTTATCGGATCAATTGACAGCCCTACCTTGCGTTATTCAGAAGAAAAGAATAAATCAAAACCTTGCATTACTTCTTTCCAAAGGAAAGACCAAATTGAAAGAATAAAAAAAATAAAAATAAAAAATTAGATTTCGTCCAAAAAAAAACATAAAAAATAATAAATAATTATGAACCTCCCCCTTTTCAAGAAACAATTAGGTTTTTTTTTTTTTTTTAAAAGCAGATGCTTCTCTTGCCTTAATAAAGTGCTTTTTTTTTTTTTAAAAGCAGATGCTTCTCTTGCCTTAATAAAGTGCAATAGAGTGTTTTAAATTAGATGATGGAGTGAATAAAGTGTTTTAACCTACTTAACTTATTATTATTATAAACTTTCCACCGAAAAAGAAACGTAAAAAGAAAGAATTATGTACCTTCACCTCTTCAAGAAACAATTAAGTGCTTCTCTTTTAATTTTTTATAAGCCAGATGCTTCTCAGTCGCCTTAATAAGAGGAAAAAATACCAAGTCCCAGGCTCCGACGATCCCATTTTTGCGATCCCTCTTGGGAGTTGTGCGCTCAGCCACCATTTAATTCTCGAAATCCATAGCTGATCATGGTACATTGAAGTGTCGTACCACATTAAAGCCACCATTGAAGATATTAAGCAGTCTAAAACCTAACTTTTGCCATTATCGAGTGCTACATTGCTATAGAGAAAGCGCTGACGATCATGTGACCGAAATTGGCCATGCCCACCCAAATATGGATATTAATTTGGGAAGCAAACCCACCTCAATCTTTGCAAGTTTTCATTAGGGGTCATCTTCAGAGTACGTGTGTCCTCTCGTATGTGTATATGGCAATAAGTAATAGAAATCTAGGGATAGTTTTGGAAGAATCTAGCAAAAAACATGGGTCATCACAACCTACTTGTTTATCGGAACGTGACGCTTATGTTCGAAAGCCTACTACGTACGTACTAGATACATTGACCATGTAGCGGTCTTGTAACCTAAACCATGTGGAAAGTGCCCTTGTCCACAATTCCACATACCATGGGTTTAGGATTTTCTTTTAAAAAAACTTTTAAGAAGTGATAATGGGTATATGTGGCACATGATCTCCGCTTCAAAAATCCTGATGCTTCAAAAAAATTTCTCATATTCGTCCTATTAATTTTCATATATAGGTTTCTGGCAAACATGATCAGATTTCAGAAGGTTCCAATTGGACGTGATCAAGTATAAGAGAAAAGCTATTATTTAGTGTGAAAATGGCCAAATCTAGGTTTTCGAAAAATAATCAATAAAAACTTTGTGCTTGAAATTTGGAAATTAGTTCAAGATGAAACCAATTGCATTCAAAAGATATCTGAGTTAGAAAATTGATGATTTTGATCTCTTTGATGAAATTTGTCAATCCGATTGTGAAAATTATTAAGCATTTTGGAAAAAAAAAAAACTCCATTTTGAGATCAAATCCTTGACATATGACGCCGATTTGGTCGGCTTACGTATGGACTGCACAAGGACATGATTCTATGTGAGACTCCATGGGGATGCAAATGTGATGAAGTAAATTTACTCTGTCACTGCATATCTGAGTGTTGTGATTGCTCTAATGTATATCATCCTCAATGAAAAATGAGATGTATAGGCTGGTACATCCCGGCTAGTGCAAGAATTTTCTTTTGAGACTCCATTGGGAGAAAATGGTGCCAAAATTGAGTTTGCACAAAATTCAAGTTGCACCTGAAAATTAAAATCTTTTGGTGTGGTTATGAAAACTTGATCAAATAATATTTTCTTTTTTGGTCGTTCACATTATACTCATGCAGGCGAGGAGTGGTGCCTTTGCAGTTTAGGCTGTGGTCATCATCGTGGGGGAGGGCCCCCCCCCCCCACAGAAGAAGCCAGGCAAAGCCTGGACCCGGTCATTGCTGGTGAAGGGGTTTTCTATTCCTGGCACAACCGCTCCACGGAGGAAACCTGACCTCCCGAAAGAGGTGGATACACAACAACCATCTAAGCTGCCATGTTGGGTGTAGTTTAGGCGTGTGCCAGGAGCATAAAAATATTTCTAAAAAAGTTAACACTAATTTTGAAAATAGTTCAATTAATCAAGAAGAAACTTAGGTTCAAGGCCGGCTCTACCTTAAGGCCATTAAGGCGGTGACCGAAGGCCCCTTGCTGAGAGAAGGCCCCCAGACCAGTCCCACTAACCCGAAGACTTTTAGCCTACCCCTTATTGGATATACAAACCAAAAATCAACTTGATCGATTATCTCTATCCATAGATTTTAGTACTTTTTAGAACATGATTCTAGCTGTTAAATTCAAGCATGTTTTTTTTGGTAGTAAATCGAATGGCTAAAAATCATAAATCAAGCTGATTTTTAGTGTGCTTATCCACTAATAGGTGGGCTAAACATCCACGCAGTCATTGAGCCCAAAAAATGATCTATGTAGAGCCAGGAGAGTCCTGCAGCCTCGACTGCAATGGGAGTCCTCCACATATTAATTTTTTCCCTAGTTTTTGATTATCAAGAATATATGCCCTTGCTCTAGTCTAGATCATACTATCAAATTGTAACCAAAGGGTAGACTTGGATTCCTAACCTTCGCCACTAGTCTCTTTAGAGTTACCTTGGATATTCTAGTCGACACAGTCTCAATCCTTAGTTCAACTCGGCTCTGATCTTAGTAACTCCATTATCACTTGTTCATGCATGCATGTCAAATTTTGGACCATGTTGGAGTTGCCTCTGGTATGATATGATTTTCCTAGTGTCTTTCTGAATCACCCCTTAGCTATTAGATTGTCGCCTTTTGCATTGAGATTGCTTGGAGATATATGTCTTCATGTTTCTATCATTTCCTAAACTGTTTCTTCTTTCAACTCTGTTATGAAACTTCTCACACCTGCGCTTGGAGCATTCGCTGATTTACGAGTTTTGAGGGGTTTCTATTCTAGGATGAAAAGTAATGAGGCTCGAGGTAAACATGGCATGCACCTAGGGTCAAGTATAGAGATTACGAGTAAGATTTACCATCTCACTAGAGTGATTGGATATTGAGGCTTGGACCTTGATTTTTTCCTTTGACTGGGGAGCCCGATATAGAGAAGAACCGTATAGGGGTAAAAGGATGAAATCTTTTTGGCTTTTTGTTAGAGGGGTGTGTGTGTGTGTGTGTGTGTTGAATTAAAGGTCTAAGCTAAAACATTGATTTACCAGGGGTATAGATCATACCTTGACTTACTATAGATTCAGCTTTTGATTTTTTTCTTTTGTAGTCACTTCTTTTTGGCTTGTGGTTAGCACACCCCGGGTGGTGGTGCCTAATGAATCTCGAAAATGCACACTTAATCCACCAATCCTCAGATTACCTTTCAATGCTCCACCCCAATTGAGTTTGATCACTCCAATAGGAGGAAGGTACCACATGCAAGGCAGAATTTTAGGTGCTTAATTTACGAGGAATGGTTTCCGAACCAAGATTCAAAAGAACTGGCATGTACGAAGCGGAGCTAGGTACACGGGTAATTACCAAATGTTGCAACTCCTTTAATACCTTTGACACTAATCTATTGTAAGACCCATTGAGCGTTGACAAAAGAGTTGTCAAAGATAAATAAGCTTTATTACATGATTTCCAAATCGCAACTATACAAAGCACTGCTCCAGATCTCCAAAGTTGTTTGACAAGGAGACTATGGTTTTTGATTATGGACCTTACATCCATCTAATCTAAAACCAAAGATGAGAGTAGGAAGATCTTCAATAGCCCAGTCCACACAAGTTGAGCAAACCGACATCCAGATAAAAGGTGAAGAGAGTTTTCGTTGCTGGACTTGCATAGGACACAACAAGTAGCAAGCTGAATTCCCCGTCGCTGAATTGCATCATCTGTTGGCAATGCCCGGCCCATGAACAATATTCCACACCAAAGCTCCAAATCGTGGATGCATGCCCGATTTCCAAATCCATTTCAACTAGATAAATGGAGGATTTTTCTTACAAATAATTTGAAAAAATGACTTCACTGAAAACCTGCCATGCATATCCTGTTTCCAAATGCGATAGTCTTGTTTAGCAAGTACAGTGCCATTAAGCTTTATGTTCAAACCTGCAAGTCAAAAGACATTAGTGATCTCCTCAGGGATGCAACACTATAACGAATTCAGTGTTGAATTACTCTTCCGCCACAAAGATGGAGCACCACCAAAGTGATCTTTGACAGAAGTGTCACCAGCCGATGCATGCCTCTTTCCAAAGCCGATAATTCTCTTGCCATCTCCCACAAACAACGCATAATGTTTCCTAACTTCAACCAGCGCCTTTTTAGACCAGGCCAAATAGACAATCTTTTGTGATACTCAATTTGGTCCCCACACCGCATACTCAATTTGTGTTGACGTTGAATGCCCTGATTAGAGGTGAATCAGGACGACTCACTTACATAGTCACTTTATATATGTGAACTAATTAAGAATGTAGTTCGATGTCTTCTCATAACACATCCACATATGGGTGTACATATTTTTGTATTGGAGTCGGATCACTGTGAGATGTTTTGCCTTAATAGGTTGATAAAGAATTTTAAAATTTGTTGCCATAATATCTTCTGTTCTGATTGAAATAGTTTATCAAGGAATTGAAGTTTTGATGCAAGCCATAGAACAATTCCCGTCTTCATCAATCACTAGGGTGTAGATCAATAATGGTCAATGTTGAACAATTCACATAAACAAACAATAGTACTTGTTAGAGAATATAGTGTGCAAGATACACCATATCACTATTGGTGTATCTCGTCACAAAATTAGAATAATATCTTAAGATTTGATTTTATATTCTTAGGATTTCTTTTCTGTTTTGAATCATTGCAATGCTTTATATAAGAGCTTGAAGTAGATCTATGAAAACACTTAAGTTTAGCAATAAACCCTAAAGTTCTTTATGGTATCAGAACGGGTCATCCACCGACCTGTGCTCTATTGATCCTTTCCTTTCGCTCCACCGCTCTTCCGACGGGTGGCACCTTGGCTGTCCCTCGGGTCTCAAACATCTATCCATCTGATCCATCATCATGCCTTGTCCGAAAGATCACCATTCATCATGAAATCTCAAAGCAAGCTTCTCACATTATCGAAAAACTAGCCTCAGATGTGGCAGCAATTAATCTTCATTACTCCACGTTGCCCGAAGGAAATAGTTGGCCAAAGTAGTGGATCTCTTTGGATAGCAGCTTTCTGTCGGTCATCATACCCTTCAAATAAATGATCAAGATTTCCCCACACGTTCTGTGACGGAGAGAGGTCCAAATGTCCAATGGTGCCAAACCATGCCATGCACATGTTGCTTTTGTTTGTTGCAGGTTCTGCTAGACCATTCCCATCTGAAATCTACATCCATTGCAAAAAAAAAAAATGGAGGATGCCGAATCCCTGCAACAAAACCCTTTCCTAGCTCATTGGCTTCTTCATTTCCTTGTCACCGGAAGAAGAAATCCCAAGATCTGCTGCCGCAAAAAAAAATGGGGGTTTCAGCAACCCCGCCACCATGGCCGGTCTGTACACCTGTACATCGGCCCTTGATGCTCCATCATGGCCTATACATCACTGTCGTCGATCCTCAACCGTTACCTAGTTATTAAAAACAAAAACACACAAGAAGAAGAAGAAGGGTGGAAAGAAGCTCACCATGCTGTCGACCTCCACCAATCCCCTTGCCATCGTTGCCCGCCTCCATCTTCAGCCACCACGAACCATCGCCGCTGCTATCGCTATGATTTGTTGCCATCACCGCTGCCGTTGTGTGTAACCTCGGGCCATCCTACTATCTACTTTCACAACCTCCCTTTGCCCCTTTACAGTTGGTTAAACCCTAAACCTTCTCGAGCCAAAAAAAAAAAAAGAGAGAAGATTTTTATGGGCTCTTCTTCTAAGCCCAAGCCCACTCACCTGAGTCAAGTGAGGCCACATTTTCTTAGGTACGAAAAAAAAAAGGTCTTCGATTATGGCCCAATAAAGGCCGAAGCCCATGAGGATAAATAGGTATAGCCAAAAAAAAAAAAGAGAGACTTGCTTGCGGACTTTTTAGAGCCCAAGCTAGTGATGCCTACACCGACCTGTGCTCTATTTGATTTTATATTCTTCGGATTTTTTTCTGTTTTGAATCATTGTAATGCTTTATATAAGAGCTTGAAGTAGATCTATGAAAACACTTAAGTTTAGCAATAAACCCTAAAATTATTTATGGTACATATCAGAGCAGGTCATCCACCGACCTGTGCTCTACTGATCCTTTCCTTTTGGTCCACCGCTCTTCTAACGGGCGGCACCTTTGCTGCCCGTCGGGACTCAAACATCTATCCATCCGATCCATCGTCATGCCCCTGTCCGAAAGATCACCGTTCATCATGAAATCTCAGACCAAGCTTCTCACATCATCGAAAAACTAGCCTCAGACGTGGCAGCAATTAATCTTCATTACTCCACGTTAACAATTTTTTTTCAGAATACAACGGTCGCTATTTTCGTTATAACAAAAAATAACAGAAAATAACCGTTATACAAAAAATAGCAGCCATTATTTTCTGACTATTAAAATGGTACATAACATAACTGGGGATCCGAATCCATATAACGGCCATTATTTTCGTTATAACGGCCCTTTTTTAAACCATGCTTTGAACATCATTATTAAAACACCAAGCAACAAGAACAATACACTCAAGATCTCATTCACAAGAGGAATCAAGAAAGATGAGGACAGAGATCATCAACATAACAATCTTTTCAAATTCAACCCAAAACTTCCAAGTTCTTGTTCTATTAGGTTTACATTAAAATTCATAGATGACATGAAATTTCACATTTTGTTTGAATTCGGAAGATCAGTCATGGTGCGTGCAACTGCAGCTGCTAAAGCTGCAGTGAAGTTAGGGTCTTTCGTTAGGGAAGCCACGTATTCTTCAATATGGTTGTTGTTGTTGGTGTCTTCCATGAAATTGTGGAAGGGCCTCTCGTTATCTTGATTAGCCCCTGAAAGAGTTAGATCAATGCTTGGGTGAAAAGGATTAACAGGAACAGAAGAAGGAAATTTGGTAGTCGAGTCCTTGACTATGCCATCTAGGGAAGTCGTAAAATCATCATGCCCACCAAGACTTGCATGGTTATGCTCTCCTTCATACCTTGCGACGAGAATTGACGAATCCTCCAAACATCTCTGCACCTAGAATCACAAAGAGATGGTATGGATTAGTAGGTAATTTTTTCATTTACAAATTGAAACATTTTTGATAATTTTTTGTGAAATTTATTGACTTAACACAGTATTTTCGATGATTTTTTAGCTTAAGATTGCAAAAAAGTAAGGGGTTTAGTTAAAGTTACCTTCTTCTTGACCGGGCATCCTGGAGCCATGGAACACCTATAATAAGCTCGAGGTGATGGATTATCTTTTGTGATTTTTTGTCCATACTTCCTCCATTGAAACCCATCTTTCACTATCTAAAATATCAAGAAATAAATATGAAATTAGTAGGAAAAAAAATTTAATCAAAATTATTAAAAGATGAACACCCTTGGAGAGACTTATTACCAAGCTATCATCCCTTGGATCAGTTCTAACAAATACTTGTGATGCTTTTGCTTTGATAGATTCGTCCATCGCTCTCTTGTTTGAATCCTGACTCGAGCAACTCTCCGGGACAATGCTACCCATTCCAGGTATCTTCTTCCCTTGCAAATGAGCTTCAAGGATTTTGTAGTTACTGCTCATCGTCTCAAGCATCAAGCTAAGATTTTCATTCTCTTTGCATAAACGCTCTAACTCTCCTTTTAGAGCTTGCACCTGAAAATTAATGACAGATTTCAACCCCTTTTAGCTCAAAATTTTTAAAAAAAATCTTGTTTTCTACATAGAAGAACGGAAGAAAAAGGAAAACCCAATACCTCTTCTCTATGGGAGACATCATTTTGAGAATCCATGTTTTGGGCTAAATGAGTTGCACTCTTATAGCAAAAGACTGATAAAAGGAAAAATAAGAACAGAAGGAGAAGGTCTTTTTATAGGTGTTTTTTGAGGAGAAAATGAAAAACAGGGCCGTTTGGTTCACGTTGCTTAAACGTAGATCAAAGGCGACTAGTTGCCAACTTTCTCTCTCTCTTTCTCTCTCTCTCTCTCTCTCTCTCTATATGTCAAGAAAAACCAGAAGAGGAGTCTGGTCTTCGAAGTAGAATTCAAATCAAATCTATAGTTTGGAAATTAGATTCATGAAATCAGATTCACGGTCTTTAAGAACCTTTAGACTGTATGTGGACACATGAATCTCACGTAAAGATACCTGGCATGACAGCGTAAGCAGAAATTTCTTCTTATTATGGCCCCACCTGGAAAAAAAAATTGTTTTTGGGGATTCAAACTCGAGAAAACACCACGGTGGACTACTTTCACCACGGTGTACTACTTTCAACATGATACTCTGCTTTCTAAAATAAAATCCTTGTTTTCCCTACAAAATTTCCAAAACGTGGGGCACGTCGCTTTACAAAACTACAAAATTATCCGGAAGTGGAACACATGGCACTCTCTCGGGCCTAGAAGATCAAGTTTGATCCAATAATGGGAGAGCAAACTTTATCCAAGAAAACCCCTTAAAATGACAAAAGTGATGCTTTGTGTCCCCTTTTAGCCTTGACCAGCCATTGAGGTTGTCTGTGACTCTGTGCCCTGCTACCCACATGTCGGGAGATTAGAGGAGTTAAGCGCCTAGTTAGCAATTTTCCGTTTGTAACGCGTATTTGTCATATTTTTAAAAATTTGGTAACATTTGGAACTAAATTATACACGAATTATTGAAAAAAAAATACTATTTTTAGAAATTTTAAATATATTTATTTTATTTTATTTTTTACCAAAGTTTTAAACATATTTTCAAATGACAAATCCGAATTGTAATCGAACTTTTCCTGTACCGTATTTATGCCGTATGCTGAATTGCTAACCAGACATTCATGAATGTCTTTATTCTTGGAAAGAGATGGTTGTGCAAGTTGATGATGCATGTTCTTGTTTTTGACTTGTATTACTTATTTTCTGTCACTATTGGAGATGGCCAGTCTACTCGTGCATCGAGACCATTCATTGGTGGGGCCACCCCTTGGCTAGCTGAGACATACGTTTAAAAGTTAGGTAGCTAGCTGAGGATCTTAACATTCCATTCTAGAGGAGAAAAAAAAACTTAAATTTATAATTTTGTAATAACAAAATTTTGATACAGAAATCCCCTAAAATGCCACATGGCACTCCTTTGGTCCATTGTCGCCATGATTGTTTGGTCCATCGATCTCTTGGTCAACCTACACACCAAATATCAACCTGATTGGAGATTTTCTAGCCGTTGGATTTGAGCATTTTTACCATGAGCTTGAGAATCATTCATGATAAAAATACTCAAATCCAACGGCTGGAAATCACCAATCAAACTGATTTTTGATATGTATGGGTCAGTGGACCCGAAAGAGTGTGCCGACTGCCAGGGACTACTGTATCAAACTTTTGATGTAGAATTCTCTATCGAAGTCTAGTTCTCATTCTATGGGTAAGACTTGAACCACCAAAATTATAAAGTTAGCAATTGACTAAAGGGGTTAGGATCGGGGGACAACCATTTGTGACAACTATTTTTGGCAACCATTTGGCGTACCCACATAGAAGATGAATCAATTGCTTATTTTTGGCCAGGATGATCTCTACGGTTCAGAGATCATCTTCACAAACAATTCAAATCATTCCGATATTCGTAGACTAGTTTAGAAATTTAGGAATTATGGACCGCCGATTTTTACTGTGTAACTTGAAAACCACATTTGATAGGGTTAGAAATTTTAGAATGGGCTGATTTTTTGTTGGTGTAATCTATACGGTGAGGAGATCATCTTCACCAAAAGTCAGCCATTATTCATCTTCTATGCGGGTACGCCAAAATGGTTGTAAAAAATGGTTATCCCCCGATCATGACCCTTGCCTAAATTGTTTAAGAAATTTGCTATGTTGAAAAATCTAGTTTTGAAAAATCAGAAAAGATGACTAATGGGGTCACTTTGAGCATAAATAAAAGTGAGACCTGCTTACCTTTTGAGGCGGGTCCATATTGATTTTTCATCTCTTTAGTATGGAGAATAATGAGGTTAAATTATTTAACCAAGACCCTTTATGAGTGAATGAAAAATCTGCTCCAAACTACCCTACTTGTAATGTGTACAAGTGAGTAAAGTTTTTGTGAAAAACTTTAGTTCCACAATAAAAAAAATAAATAATAGGAAACAAGCTTATATATAGAGTTTGTTGCTTGTAAACTTGAAGTGTGAGGTAAGAGATAAACCCACGCGTACAAATGGGGGCCTATGGGCTCTAGTTGGCATTCTGGAACCTCGTTCCAGAAACCTTTCCTTCTTGGTTTGGGTGGATTCATTGTACGTATTTTATCTCTGGGAATAACTGTCAAATTTTGGTTCATGGAATTTGGGAATAACTGTCAAACAGTTACGCACCACCTTCTCTATTTAATCCTATTTCGTCCCCTCTTTCAAAATACTTATGCTTTAATTAATTTCTTTAAATTTTATAAGTTTTCTTCTGTGAGCATACGAACACAGTTCCGGTTCGCCAAGTGTGTGGATAACACTTTCCTAATTGGCTCAGGCACCGGTTACCGCCCTAAAATGACAAACTCCGATTACAAGACATAATATGAGCCACCTGGCGCACTCTTAGAGGGATCTGGCCGTATGAATGTTTGACCAAGCCCGAAGTGGACTTACAAACCCAAAATCAGCTTGATTAGTGATTTATAGGCATTGGATTGTGTAAAGAATATTTTCATATTCAATTTGACAAAGATTCCGTTTGACATAAAACATTCTTGTAACCGTTCCTACGAGCACCAGTATAGTATGGAGATATCGTGGTAAGCATACTTCCCCGACTACTTGAAGACTAAAAGACAAAAATAGCAAGAATCAGATGATTGACGATATAAGTCATCTGAGTAACTGTCCATTTGTCAGTTAAAGATCGTGTACGCTCGATTAGGAAGGTAAGTGACTTAGTAGCCATAAGAATATGTTTAAAATGAATAAAATATAATGGTCAAACCTAGTCATTGGACAGACCCGAGTCTGAGTCAAAGATTTTGACTAATGGGAGAATCTGATCGATTGGACATAGCCCAATCGATTGGAGGGCTCTGTGTAATCGATTGGAATCTACGAGGCAGAACAATATATTAGTCCGATCGATTAGAGACTCTGTGTAATCAATTGGAGCCTACGAAATAGGAAACTTATTGAGGCCAATCGATTGGACACTTATACCCAATCGATTAGACATGGCCCAATCGATTGGAGAGTACAATCGATTGGACTTTGCACGTACTTAGTCTTTCTCAAATCCAAATTTTTTGGTTCCACTATCCCACGTCCTACATGACTCAGGGTCACGAATTCTATAAATACAACCCTTCTATACCTTCTCTAATCACACACAGAGACACAGAGTGACTCTATCTTTCAAGAGAGAGAAGAAAATATTTATTTATTAGAGTATTCATTCGAAGAGCAATAAGCGTGTTTCTCATTCACATCTTGTGAGCTTGTTCTTCTTCTTGATCAAAGCCAAGTGCTTGATCCATCCCTCAGTTTAGGTCTTTCACTCATATATTCGACCTAGTAGCCTAAGTGTACTAGTGTGTCTCAACACATTTTGAGCAACCTAGGGTTCAGGGTGTATTGAATCCTTCACCTTCTGCAAATGCAGGAGTGTTGAGAATTAAGATCAGAGGAGCCGATCGACGGGAGGTTTGGGGTATACCAAATTGAACAAGCGGACAAGGTTTCTTGGCTGGAAGGGCGCGCGTGAATTCGAAGCGTTGATTCAGAGGACATGGACGCATCGGTAGTAGGCCTTGGCTAAGGTTGGAAGCTATATTTGCAACGGTGCTGCATAGGTAACCTTTGTTTCGTTTAACTTTTCAGTTAGTGATACTTTCTATTTGGACGTGGTCCCGTGCTTTTTTCTTGGCTAAGGTTTCCACGTAAAAGTCTTTTGTCTTATGTGATTGTTTGTTTGTATTCCGTTATCTATCTTGATTGGACTAGACGACGAAAAGAAAATAAACCATGGAGGTATATTCGACTTGAGTCAGTTGTGATAATCTTTTATCAAATAACTAAGGCATGCGATTTTGTTCCCCTACCATTGATCAGTAAAATTGTGTAGGTATAATTAATTTTAAATACCTAATCAACCCCCCCTTCTAGGTATATTAGATTAAAAAGAACGGACCGGTGTTATTTCAGATTGGACTTATTTTCATGGGTTAATCTCAACTATGGGAATTTGAGCAGTATTTGATGTACAAAGATCCAACGCCTAGAAATCACTAATTAGGTTGATTTTTGGTTTGTAGGTCCACCTAGGGATTGGACAAACATCCTCCATATGGTCATAGTCCTCTAAGAGTGTGCCACGTAGCTCATATTGTGTCCTGTAACTAGAGCCTATCATTTTAGGGCGGTAACTGGAGCCCGACCTTTCTTAATTTCAACTGCCCATTTTGCTTCATCCATTATCAAAAGGCTTATCAGCTACCCATTTTGGTTCATCAACTCTCCAATTTTCCTCAGTAGAAAAAATATGAGTCGTAGGTGAAGCAAAATGAGCAATTTCTAAAACTCAATGACACAACTCGACCCCTACGTAGACTTGTGTTTTGTAAAGAATACTTTCTTGTTCTAGTTTTGGCAAAGATTCTGTATGACATAAATATTCATGTCACCGTTCCTACGAGCACTAGTGTAGCTTCAAAGTTGTCGTAGTACTCATTCTTCGTCGACTACATGAAGACTAAAAAACGACATGAGTCATCTGAGTAACTGCTTCTCGCCTGTTAAAGATCTTGTATGCTCACATAAGAAGGTAAAAAACTTAGTAACCATGTATAAGAATAGGATATTAAAATCTAATTAATGGTTGACCTAAGTCAAAGGACTAACCCTAGTCCTTTTGTGCGAATGAAAGTAAAAATATTGACTATAGAGAAAGTCCAATCGATTAGACTCTATGGGACAGAAACTTCCCATAGTACAATCGATTGGAGTTTTGTCTACAATCGATTGGAAAACTAATCGATTGGACTATGTAGGACAGCACTTCTAAAGTGCCCAATCGATTAGACCTTGAATACAATTGATTGCTTTAATGAACAAAAACCCATCCGTACAATTACAATCGATTGGGCTCAAAGTACCAATCGATTGGTTAAGTGTACAATCGATTGGACTTTGCAGAATCCCTCAAATTTAGATACAGTTTTTGTAGTCCCTTATCCGCATGTCTTGCACAAGTAGGGGTTCAATATTTCTATAAATAGAGCACTCCTGAGCTATAGAAAAGACACAATAATAGATAAAAGAGTAAGCTTTCTATTTAGATAATAGTCCTTGTTTAGAAGAGAAAAGCCCTAGCTTCCATTATTCATCTTGTGAGTTTTTCTCTTCCATAGATCAAAGCTGAGAGCTTTATCCGACTCTGCCTAGGTGTTCTAGTTAATAACTTAACCTAGTACTAGAGAAGTACTAGTGTGACTCAACACTCTTGAGCAACTGTGGGGTTCAGGGTGTACTGAATCCTTCATCTTCGGTAGAGACTATCGTGTGAGAAATAAGATTAGGGTGTACTGATTGAAGATAGGTTTGAGGAGTATCAAACTGAACAAGCGGCAAAGGCTTCATAATTGGGAGGGTGCATGTGGATTCGTAGTGTAGAGTCAGAAGACGTGGACACGCCGGTAGTGGGCCTTGGTTAAGGTTGGAAGTTGCATTCGCAATGGTGCTGCGTAGGTAACTTCTGTAACTCAGAAATTTTCAGTTAGTGATAATTTCCGTCTGGACGTGGTCCCATGATTTTTCCTTGGCTAAGGTTTTAACGTAAAAACTTTTTATTGTGGATTGTTTGATTGTTGTTCCGCTAATGTTTTGATTAAATCAAATAACAAAAAGATAATATACCACGGAGGTATATTTGATTTGAGTCGATTGAGATAATCTATTTATCAATCAACTGAGGCATGCAAGTTTATCACATTATCTATACTAGTAATATTGTGTTAGGTTAGTTTAATTTTTAAATACCTAATCAACCCCCCCCCTTTCTAGGTATTCTTGAGTAAAAGAGAATGGACCAGTTATTTCAGGGTTACTATATCGATTCGAAACTCAACAATTTACTTTAAGCCTTTTAAGGCTTCTTTATCAAAATATGAGACATTATTCTTAATTTTTAAATTATTATTAATATTTTCTGATTTTATACTTTTTTTAGAATACTTTTTGTTACAATATGAGATACTATAAAATATTTTATTTTAAAGGGGTGACGAAATGCCCATGCCCCTAACCCTACCGGGATGTTCCTAAGTCCCTAATGTTATTGTCAGTACATCATTACTTCCCTCAATTAATAGGGACACATCTTTAACTTGTTTTCTTAAATTATTCTGTAAAAATATATGTAAATCAAATTAATAATCTTGATAACTTATTATATATAATTTACGGGGCAAATTATTATTCCAAAAACCTCAGATTGTGGCCATCCAGGAAACTAAGTTGACGATCATAGATGCAAGGATGGTAGGCCAGTTGTGGAAAGGACAGCAAGTAAGGTGGGTGCTTCTCTCCATCGATAGGTGCGTCAGGAGGAATCTTACTTATGTGGGATTTGAATGTAGTGGAGGTGTCTGATAATCTCATTGGCGCCTTTTCCGCTTCAATCTTTGGTAAGATCAGAGGAACGCAGTGGGAATGGGCATTTTCTGGAGTGTATGGGCCGGTAAATCAGGGCGACAAACAACAATTTTGGCAAGAGCTAGATGATATTAGAGGCATGTGGAACGTGCCTTGGTGTTTGGGAGGGGATTTTAATGATTTAATCACAGCTTCAGATAAGAGCAAAGGAGCCCCTAGGACCCGAGGCATGAGACAGTTTAGGTCTTTTTTGGATAGGAACATGTTGGTGGACCTTCCACTAGTAGGCAGTTCTTTCACGTGGACCAATGGACAAGCCAATCCAACCTTTAGCAGACTAGACAAATTTTTGGTGGATGGGGATTAGACGAAAATGTTCCCTAGGCTCGTGCAAAAGGGCTTACCCAGAATCACTTCCGACCACACACCAATTTGTTTGTCTTGTGGGGTATATTCTGCAAGAGTTCGACCATTCAGATTTGAGAACATGTGGCTAAAAGTAGAAGGTTTCACAGAAAAAGTGAAAAGTTGGTGGCAATCTTTTGAAGTGGAAGGTACTGCAGGATTCGTGATTAGAAACAAACTCATAGCTCTCAAGGTAAAATTGAAAGAATGGAATAAGAATGATCTAGGGAAGGTTGACATGAAAATGAAAGCTATCATGGAACAGATCAGGGGATTGGACACTAGGAAGGAACAAGGACTGTTGGAGGCGGATGAATTTGGGGAAAGGGATGAACTTAAAAAAGAGTTCAAAAAACGGGCTCTACTTGACAAGATATGCTGGAGACAGAAATCTAGGGTGAGGTGGCTAAAAGAGGGCGACAACAACACCAAATTTTTCCACCAAATGGCAAATTCCAAAAGGCGAAACAATCACATAGATTCTGTCAAAATTAAAGAAAATGTCGTAGAGGACGAAGCAAAGATCAGGAAGGAAATAGAATGTTTTTACAAGAACCTATACACGAAAAAGTCCCAGGAGGGACCAACATTGGATGGCCTGGCTTTTGATTCGATTTGCAAGGAGTCGAGGAAGGGTTTGGAGAGAAGCTTCAGCGAGGAGGAAGTCAGGAAGGCGATTTTTGAGATGTCAGGGGATAAAGGCCCAAGTCCAGATGGGTTCATGATTGCTTTTTTTCAAGTCTGTTGGGACATAATCAAGCCAGACCTGATGAGAGTTTTTGAGGAGCTCCACTCGAGGAATTTCTTGGACTTTGGGAATAACCAAACATTCATTGTCCTGATTCCAAAGATCAAAGGGGCAAAAGACATATCGGATTTCAGACCCATTAGTCTACTCGGGAGTGTATACAAGATAGTAGCCAAGGGGTTAGCGTCTAGGCTCAAAGAGGTGATGGGAGAGATCATCTCAGGTGAGTAAGGAGCTTTTGTGAAAGGTAGACAGATTTTAGACGGAATCTTAATCGCTAACGAGTGCATCGATTCTAGACGCCGCCTTAGGTCACCAGGTTTGGCTTGAAAGATTGATATGGAAAAGGCCTATGATCACACAAACTGGGCTTTTATAGATTACTTGCTAGGAAGAATGGGGTTTGGAGTCAAATGGCGGGTATGGATGAAAAAGTGCATTAGGTCTCCCCGATTCTTAGTGTTAATTAATGGGTCAACGTCTGGTTTCTTCGAGAGTTCTGGGGTTTTAGACAAGGTGACCCACTGTCTCCCTTTCTATTTATCATGGTGACTAAGGCCTTAGGTAGAATGATCACGAGAGGAGTCGAATTAGGGGAATTATCGGATTTCCAGGCAAGCAGGAGAGGGGTGTCTATTTCTCATTTATAATTCGCGGACGACACCCTTTTGTTCTTGACAGGAACCTCAAAACAAGTGACCTTCTTGCACAGCTTGCTTTGTTGCTTCGAAGTCTACTCGGGTCTCAAAATCAATTTCAAAAAAGGCACAATCATGGCCATAGGAGAGGTGGACGACGTCAAGGAGCGGGCTAGAATTTTATGATGTTCTATTGGCTCGTTGCTTTCCTCCTACCTTGGTCTTCCTTTGGGGGCATCATATAGGGGTAAGTCGATTTGAGACCCGGTAGTGGAAAGGATGCGTAGAAGATTGTCGAGATGGAAGGGGAGATACCTCTCTAAAGGGGGTAAGATGACACTCATTAGGAGCACGTTGTTTAACCTACCAATCTATTTTCTTCCACTATTCTCGATTCCCGCATCAATCGTAAAGAAAATAGAGAGGCTCATGAGGAATTTTCTGTGGCACGACTCGGAGGATTCTTTTCGTTATCATCTGGTTAGTTGGGCTCATGCATGCTTACCAAAGTCGAAGGGTGGTCTAGGATTTAAGAAGATTGGTACCATGAACATGGCATTCTTGGGGAAATGGATCTGGAGATTTGGCAAGGAGGGAAACAGCTTATGCCGTAGGGTGATAGTTGGGATTTACGGAGAGGAGATTGGGGGATGGGTATCCAAACCGTCTAGACTTTCACATAGTTGTGGAGTTTGGAAAGGCATTATGAAAACTAAGGACAAGGTGCTAGAAGGATCTAGACTAGCCCTAGGTGATGGTTTCAGGATTAGGTTCTGGGAGGATACATGGGCGGGGGACCTTTGCCTCAAGGAGACCTTTCCTAGGGTGTTCTACCTTTCGCAGTGCAAAGGTCAAACTGTTGATCGATTCTGGACCGGTTCTCCTCAGGAGATAGATGGGATTTAGGTCTCAGAAAGAATCCTTTTGACTGGGAGAAAGAACATATTGATTTGTTGCGAGACTACTTAAACTTGCACCTTGTCACCAATTCGGAGGAGGACCATCTAATCTGGACTCATTCTAAAACGGGTAATTTCACGGTTCGGACGTTTTATGAAGCATTAGAAATTTCATCAACCTCATCCCCTTCCAACTCTTCATACCTTAAACTTTGGAAATCTAAAGTCCCATTAAAAATCCGCTTCTTTGCTAGGCTTGCTTTTTCTAACAAGATTCTTACCGTTGAAAACTTGATCATTAGAAAGTGGATTTTAGTGGTCTTTTGTGTTATGCGTAAGGCTAGTGGGGAGAACACTAACCATCTTCTTGTACACTGCGAGTTCTTTAGACAGGTATGGACGCTCTTTCTAACCTATATGCATTTGAGTTGGGTTTTTCCAGAGGCTGTGGGGGCGGTATTGGAGAGTTGGCCTCATAATCATTTGTTGGCAAGAGGCAAGATACTTTGAAAAATGGTGCCACTAGCAATCATGTGGGGAGTGTGGAAGGAAAGGAATATGAGAACTTTTCAAGGCAAGGAAAGTTCACTTCAGGAGGTTATAGTGAACATTAAGGCACTTCTTTACAGTTGGGCAGCATCTTTGAGGAATCGAGAGGAGTTTTCTTTAGTGACATGGTGTTTAGGATGGATCAAATTTTGTGTTGAACTTTTTTCTTTGCTTTTCTCTTTTTTGTATCCTTGAGATCTTCTCGATCTCCTTTTGCTTCAATATAGCTTTAGACTTATCAAAAAAAAAAAAAAAAATCCATTTGGTCAGTGGGACCTGGGTTGGAGGCCTTTACTCACCAATGGACCTAGGCAACCGCTTTAATGGCGCCGGCCTGGCTCTATTAGCGGAATACAAAACTTAGGACCCGTTTCCTCAAAAAAAAAAAATCAAGTTTGGACCCGTTTCATACCGATTCTCCTGTACATCTTTTTTATTTTATTTTTGATATTTTGGTCTCGGCGGAAAGCAAGACTTCAGTGCACGGTGGTCAACAGATTGTTGAAGTCAAGCACCAAAGAACAGAAGTTGGTTCATTACGGAAGTCCTAACCCAACTGCTACCGTAGACAAGTCCTCTTCACGTGCCAAGACTTTTTTTCCCATTGTCAAAGAACACCACGAGCTATGGACCAAAAATACTACCAACTTGTGTCACAAAGACTTCAAAGACCCATTAATTCCACCATTTATGTACGTGTGCGAATCTCTTTGCCTGGAATATTGTAGAAAACAACAACTTGTCCCCCCACCATTCATGTTTTATCCAGCTTTAATCTTCCTCGTATTTATGTGGATGCCAATGATTTAATAGTTCAGGTAGTAAGATAATATATTACTACCTCATCCAAGCCGTTGAGCTCCGTGAGAATGATGTCATGGAGATCGTGATAGCCTCACCCACCACATTGATTCACAAAATCTAATAAAAAATAAAATAAAAATTTGCTACTTTTAATTTGTTTGGTCTCCTCCAGACAGTCAGTCAATTTTCAGCACCCATGTTCTTGATCCGCATTTTAGGGATTGGATGAATTTCTTAGGGACCCCACTTCATCTTTCGTTAACGGTCCAAATCCTTGACCTTTAGTCGCTAGAGTGGAAAATCGCATTCAAGGATGGAAGATGGAAGAGCAAATTACTTTCACACGCTGATCAATTTACCCTCCTAAAGGCTGTAGCCTCGGTCATTCTCACTTACCAAAGGTCTAGTTTCCTACTTCCCAATAATTCCCATAAATATGTCTTCATTCATTGCCGAACCTTGGTTGGCGCCTAATTCAAAACCTACAAGCAAAAATATTTTAAAATGATCAATATCCATTTCACTCCAATCCCAACCCATTCAGGTTATCACCTAATCAATTACCTTTCCACTCGATCTATAATTGGCCTTCTCATGGACTTAGAATCCCACCTTTGCCTTACGCGTGAATAACGTGTAGAGACCACTCAACTTACTAGAATGTTCTTTACGACTAGAAAATTTCCATGGCATGATACTTACACAATGGATTGGGTATTGGCTTCACTCACTGTAAGTGCCATAAGTGACCCATTCCATCCATGGTGACATGTGACCAAACGATTCACTGAGGCTACTCTTGTGAACATCTCGCCCAGTACTGCGTATCCCACTAAAGTAGTGGACGTAACCCGGAAATTAGACCCAGTTAATTGTTTTGGGTCAGTTTCTTGCCAGCTCGATTATGCTAGGCAACAACCTTGTCCAGTTAGACAATTTTATAAGGAATATATCCATATTCTATTTGGCTTAATTCCATGATAGTTGGCACGAAGAAACTCTCCTATGCTTTATGGACCTCCCACGCATCTATTCACACTACCACTGGAGTTACCCCATAACTCTAGTATACGTCATGGAAGCAATCTTGCCCATCAAAGTACAGATCCCGAATCACCCTGAGCACTGAAAGATGATACAATCCCGGAGCATAAGTGGATACAAGCGTGGGTCAATGAAATAAATTTGATCAATGAGAGAAAATTGAAAGCAATATGCCATGCTCGAGCCTATCCACAGAGGATTACTGTGGCTCTGCCAAGAAGGTCCATATCCATGAGAACTCAAGGAAGAACAAATAGATCAGACCCATTCAAAAGTCAGACCCAAGAGGGAAATTTAAGCCCGACTGGGAAGGCTCGTACATGATCAAGGAGGTTTTGCTAGGATATGCCATCTGCCTCGCTAATTTGGATGGCAATGATTTTTTGGCACCTACCAATGCTGATCAAGTAAAAAAGTATTAATACGCTTAATTAGCGATCATCAATAATATTCCACACAAGGGGTAGGTAATGACAGAGACCCTTTAGAGAGGCCCTTGATTGATCGACCAATGTTCTTTAGAATACCCAAGCTAGTAACACCCTTATCCATTGCAAACCACATTGAGTTTAGGCCTTTTTCTTAAAGAATCCAAAAAAGAAATTAAAAGAGAAACCCCAAAATCCAAAAAAAAATAAAAATATAAAAGAAAAAGGAAAACTCTCCCTTTTACTCCATTCATCATCTTTAGGAGAGAGAGAGGGGAAGGAAGAAACTCCTTCACAAAACTAGGGGCAAGGCAAAGTGAAGTATGAAAAGAAAAAAAAAAAAAGTAAGATGTCCAAAAGAAATGGAGAAGACAAAGGAAAATTTCAATATGAACCCCTCCAAAGAAGTCAATCCAGCAAGGTGGTACATTTCATTCATAATCCCTCTCTCAAACCTAGGCACCACATTTTTATCTTTTTAACCCCTTATATTTTTGTTCAAAACCTAAGCCATATATTTTGTCCTAGAAGCAGACATGCACTCTCTTGATTTCTAAGGCAACTGTGTGTCATAAGCATGGTCCTATGGCAAAAAAAATCGGCACTGGTAAGGACATATATATGGCATGAGAACCAAGGCCAGTTTCAGTCCAAGACTAGAGTCAAATCCAAACTAGAACTAAATCCAAATGACCAGAGGTACTTTGAAGACATCTCTATGCCAGGAGCAAGTCCACAGAGTCAATGAAACCCAAATCAAATGAACCATGCAGCAAAGATAGGTCGGGAAGACAACCCTCTCTATTCTAGGTTGGACAATATTATAAACCACATGGCACACTCTTAGATACCACTGACCGTATGGAGTTTGTCCCATCCCTAGGTGGACCTATATACCAAATATAAGCCTGATTAGTGATTTCAAACCTTTGGATCTGAGTACCCCAAATAATGCTCCAAATCTAATGTTAAAACCAACTCATGAAAACGTACTCCAATCAAATCCTTAAAAATCACTAATTTTTTTTTGCATGTAGGTCTATCTAGAGATGGGACAAACATCGATACGGTCAGTAATCTCTACTAGTGTGACACGTGCATTGCACGTGGCCTTCCCTAGTCGATATAGATTAATTGAGGCAAGTGTTCATCAAACCAAGAAAACCATCATAATATTCATTCCAAAATCCGTCCAATTCAATGTATACGGTCGTTTAAAACGTTTTTTTTTTTTTTCAAAAAAAACTTACAATTTGGGCTTATCAAAAAAAAAAAACCTTACTATTCGAGTGTATAATACGTGTATAGTATGCAGAATTACTAACTAGGGTCACTTCACGAACCATGCAAATAATGCTACACATCCCATTTAGTTAAGGGTATTAGTAGGTCAGATTTGGGTCGGGTAATTCATCCGGGTATGGAAGGTGGATCCAGGCCCAACTGAATCGATTGTGTAATAGGATGCTTTTACTAATTGCACTGGTAGGAGCCCATTTTAGCATATGGCGCTTACCTTTTAGGCTGAAGCTAAGTGGCTCTGCATATGACATATAAACCTAAAAAAAAAAAAAATTAAATTTCAAAAAATAAAAGCAGAATTATTCTGAGTAAATGTGTTTTGGCGTTTCTTATGTGTGTGTGTTTTTTCTATTATTTGCGATCGCCATCGGTTTCCGCAACATCTTAAGAGTGCCACAGGCTGAACCTGGGGCATAGTTGCCTTGGCTCACAGGCTTAGGCCTTGATCTTAGGTTTGGTGCAGGCTTGAGTGGCCCACTCAAACCAGGCCTATTGCCAAAAAAATTTGAACTTCAAAGTACTTACTTTTAGGTTTGTTACCAAGTGTGGATCACATGGATGGGACATTAATTAGGTGCACCATTATCTTTATCGTCATTATCCACTACTGCTTTTAGCATAACATGATTCGTGTTTTATACTTGTTACATGTGGATTGGGTGTCTCGAATTCGATTAGTTTTGCTCTTTTTTTTCGGAAAATCGCACAGTTTTCTATTTTGGTTAGGTTTGTCCTGTTGATTTGGGTCTCATACATAAGATCAAGGTTTAAAAGGGGTCGTTATAACGGTACGACGGATTGGGGCTGTTACCCTCTGTTTTGTAACGCACAGGTTCGAAAGGAAAATAACGGAAATAACAGCTTATTCTAACAATTTTTTCATAAAATAACAGTCGTTATTTTCATTATAATGGCCATTATTTTCAAAAAAAAAAATGTTATAACGAAAATCGGCCGTTCTTCTCTGAATTATTAACGGTATGTAACGTAACGGGAGAGGTTCGTTTCCGTTATTTTCGGCCTTTTTTAAACCATGCATAAGGCCACCTTTGGTACTAATCAATCCTGATCTATTTCCAAGAAAATGAATGTGATCCCTCTTTTTGTTTGCGAGCTTGCCTTTGTGAAGGAATTAGGTTTTCTCTTTAATCCTCTGTGTAATTGATTAGTTACTTCGAATAATTATTCAAATTTGACGGGACGTTATTCGCTAAAATCAAATTAATACATGCGACATAGAGATCGGCTGCACATTGAACTCCCGCTCGTTTGAAGGAATTCAAGCTTCATTTCTTGTTTTCGTTTCAAATTTCTATTTACAACTGTTTGATACTCTCTCTAATCTCTAGAAGAGCCAAACAAAATACGTGAAAATTTCTATTTCGACTGCATTTCATCATTTTTCGAAGAATACTATACAACTCTTCCCGAAATCGCCGCTGCGAGTGCTGCTGTGAAACTAGGATCTTTCGATAAGGAAGAAGCCATCTGCTCCACCAAAAACTGTTGGAACGTCTGCGACTCAATTTCCCGGGTAGATTTTTTGGCTTCATGACATGGTTCAGGTTTGGTCAGATCAAGGGTAATGGTAGGGCCTGATGAGCCGATGGAAGCTGAACAAGGAACCGCGCCAACGGTTACTCCATGGGTCGAACCCAATGCCGCCTCAGCTCGAGAAGGGTATGGGTGGTTGTGCTCGCCGTCGTACGTCGCTACCAGGATGGATTGATCTTCAACGCTTCTTTGCACCTGAAGAAGAACATATCACCAAAACACCTTAAGATATCCTGTACTCTTTATTTTCTAGAAAAAAAATTTTGAAAAAAATTCTTGAGATCTAAAGTGTTGATTTAGAAAACTTTTAGAAGTGTAGTTTTCTAAATGGAGTGATTGACGGTTAAGATTTCATATATTGGCTTACCTTCTTTTTGACCGGGCAGCCAGGGGCAAAGGAGCACCTAAAGTAAGCTCTGGGACATGGGTTATCTCTGGTGACCTTTTGACCGTATTTCCTCCATTGATATCCATCCTTCACCACCTGTTCATATAAACCAAGAAAACAAATGGGCTTTTCAGTACTTCGAAGGATTGCTTGTTTAACATCTCATACTTAAACCACCATTGGTAGTGGTATTAATGGGCTTGGGTTTGTCCAGCCCAAGGTTAGATATAACGGGCTGAGACATTAGATTGGGTTTGTTATGCCCAAGCTTGGTGCATTTTTGGACTTGAAACCCATCTATAAATCAAGCCCAAACCCATTTTTATAGTGGAATGTGCCTTGAAGCCCATCAGATCACCCTGGCCCATTATATGCATCTGAAGGAGTGTGAGAGAACAATTACACCAACAAGAGGTGTTTAGTCTCTCCCAAACTCTTAAATTGAGACATAATTTTGTAAATTTGAACAAGATAAGAGTGTGATTCAGACTTACAAGGCTGGTATCGGATGGATCGGTTCGTACATACGCCCTCGAGATCTTCGACTTGAGTTCTTCCTTCGGTTTCTTACACGATTCTTCATCACTAGAGCTGCTCTTACTCTCCATATTGCCATTAATTCCATTATTATTACTATTATCATCGTTTTCGACCTTTCTTTTCTTCGATACAGCAGGCGGCGCTTTACTAGGATTATTCTTACTCATCAAGTCCCTTACTTGATCGTGCAAAGTGTTATAGTTTTCGCACATCACTGTTAGCATCTCCGTCAGCTTCTTGTTCTCTGCAGTCATCCGATTCAACTCCTCGACTAGAACATCGGTCTATAAAACACAGACACAAGACCACCACATGAGAACTACATGGCGAAGCCTCATCGAAGAGTACCAAAAGAAAATTTCATTGATAAACCTAATTAAGCGTGTCAATTAGTATACCCAGATCCAATTACCAAAAAAAAAGTATACCCATATCCATATATGGCCCCAATATCAATCGGGGCCGAAAATGACTAATCGGGTCAGGTAGTTGGGTAATCAGGTACCCATTTTCACCCCAAGTTGGATCGAGAAAACCAATTAATAAGATCAGAAAGATAGAACATTTATCGACGGATTTTTTAAATTTTTTTGTAAGCCATATCTTCATTCAAAACAAAAAATCGAACACATTCCTAGAGTGGAGTAGAAGATTATCAGCCTCAATGGCTTCACGAAGCCAAGAAGGTAGTGATCGAGTCCATCTCAAAGGTAGGAAGAAAGTATGAGTCCGACGGGCAATAGTATGAGCAATATTGTTAGTTACACGACCAGCAAATTGAAAAGATAAGTTTCTGAAGAAAGAAATAAAAGCCAAGATCTCGACAGAGAGGCCAGGCGAGTATGTTTTAAAGCAAGAACAATCTATATATAATTCTATACCCATTCACTCACCTCTCGTTTGCCCGAGAGTTTCCTTCCCATACTCATCGAAGTTTCGTCGTCGCGACGCCGGAGTGGATTAATGTTGAGATTGAAGCTAAGAGAAGTATCTACCCAAGTTGAGTCCATAAGCATATAGAAGAACAAGATTTTCAGCTGTTTTCCTTCGAAATTATCGGTCGATTTCCGTCACAAATTGGTTAGCAAATTTGGAGGAAGAAGAGTGAGGATGTGAATATATAGAGGAGGTCCTCTCTAGCTAGATTTAGAAGGAAAGTTCCAGGAACTAAGAAAGTATGGGCGAGAGAGAGAGAGTCAGAGAGAGAGAAATCTTAAAAGATATAAGCATTTTACGTCATTCATGAGGTGTCAGCAGCCTTATACACTAGTGTAAGAATCTCTCAGGCTTTGGTCGGCGTTTTGTTTATGAAGTGGGAAGTGCATTTTTCACTCCCATTTTTGCTCCAACCACTTTCCATGGTCAAAAATACCCTTCTTGAAAACTCGGCGAGTCGGACTCGAACTCAGCTCGATTTTAGTTGATGGGATTTCGTTTGACTCGGGCTTGTAAGGTGAACTCTTCCTTGTTGCTTGCCAAGTTGAGTCCAATTCAGCCATGTCAATTTGTATGACCATAAAAAATTCTTGAATTATTCTTGATAAACTTGCGACCCGTATGAATTAGTCAAAAAATTGAAACAAACAACGTCCTATTCAAAGGGTTGGAAACGTTCTTGAATGTCTGATAATTCACAAACTTTTTCAAATTATTTTTGAATTATCCAGTTTTAAACATGAAAAATCATTTTATAACAAAAATTATCGATATTTTACTTTTTTATTTATTTTATTTTTTAAAATTATTTTTGCTGAATTTTATAATTTAATTTTTAATGACAAACCCAAACTGTACTCAGAACATTTCTTGTACCACTTTTTTTTTTGCGGCACTCTGAATCGCTAACTATGCATATGACAAGTCAAATCATATTTCTTTAAATTTTTTAATATTTTTTCTATTTTTGTGTAATTTAATAATTTATACTCACTTAGTCATTGAGTCAACTCAACTACATGCCGCGTCGAGTTTTCGAGTTTTAGAACAGTGATTAAGATTTTCAAAGAAGGGTAATTTTGTCTAGAAACATTGGCTTCCGGATGAAGTTAAAAAAGGGAATGGAAAGAGCAGTCTCGCTGAAAAGTAGTGATTGTCGGTCGTCCTTCAAAATTCTTTGAAAGTGAAAGTCAAAGTCAAGCCCACCAAAATAATGGAGCCCCAAGTTGAGATGTTCACAACTTCACAGAGAAGTCTATCTTGACCCAATCCTACCTCTTCCACTTGTGAGCCCTTTGTTTGCTTTCTTGTCACGTTTTTCACTATTTCCACGTGATAACATTAATTATGAATGATGATATTATGTGGCACACCATACCCATACCCAATATGCTTCTCCCATGCATGGAAGAAAGTCTCAAGATCGAGGCCAGATCGGTGGGCACCAATCCCGGAATCCAATCCAGATCGCTTGATCTAGACTGGAATCAACTAAGACTTCGAACCATGATGCTTTGTATAGTCAAAACCCGGGGTGTGACAGTTTGGTATAAGCCTTTTTTCGAGATGTCCAGATTTGACTTTTTTTTATAATGCAGAGATAGGATGTGATTGTACGAGTTTTCAACCTTGGTTCAATTAACCTTGCTCGTCTTTCACCCTTTTGACTCTCCCCCAAAACCAAGGTTGTGCCCACGCGGTTTTGGGGTGCGGGATATCGTGTGCTCCAGTCTTTAGACACTCAACAATTTCCACTAAAAAAAAAACCACTTTTGAAAAAAAATGGCGTGACCTGACCCTACCTGATCCATACCCAATTTATTGGGTTTGGGTTCTTGAATGAGATCCCTTTCCAAATGTGGGTCAGGTTTTGATCTAGGATTGGGCCGGGTTCACCTCTTGGATCCAGAACAGGATCGGCCCATCTCGCCCAACATGAAGTCGGACTCCTTTGTAAAACATTGATCTCGGGGTGAGACAGCCTGGTCTGGAATCTGGATTGGATCGCTAGGCTCTGATCCAGACCGCAATCGGCCGAGACTTTGAATCATGGGTACAAGACCATAGATCATGTGACATGGATCCGAGTCAGATCCCAATTTGAAAGTGGATCAACATGTGCAATTTGTATAGGGTCGGGTTCCGTTGACAGATCTAAAATGACAGATAAAATGATAGGGACACAATATAAGCCACGTGGCACACTGTTGCAGGACTAGGACCGTATGGATGTTTGTCCTATCCCATGGTGGACCTACAATCCTAAAATCAGCCTGTTTACTGATTTATAGGCTTTGGATTAAACTTATTTTCATGGGCTGATCTCAACTGTGGGAATTTGAGCAGTATTTGAGGTACAAAGATGCAACACTTATAAATCACTAATCAGGCTGATTTTTGGTTTGTAAGTCCATCATGGGATAGGATAAACATCCGTACGGTCAGAGTCCTCTAACAGTGTGCCACCTGATTTATATTGTGTCCCTGTCATTTTACCTGTCATTTTAGATCTGTCAACGGAGCCCCGACCCATTTTTGGTAAGATAAGGAACTTCCAGCATTAGTAGAAACTAGAAAAAACGATTTGTAACAAAAATGTCAATATCCCAAGAACTAAGCAGAAGGAAGAAAAAATAAAATCACATTTTATATTTGGGTCAGGCGCCGTTGACAGTAAAATGACAGGATTCTGTACAGGACACAATATATGCGACGTGGCACACTTTTGGAGCATTCTGACCGTATGGATGTTTAGCTAACCCCAGGTGGACCTACAAACCAAATTTTAGCCTGATTAGTGATTTCAAAACGTTGGATTGCACTTATTTTCATGGGTTGATCTCTACTGTGGGAATTATAGCAGTATTTGAGGTACAAAGATCCAACGCCTAGAAATCACTAAGCAGTCTTAATTTTGGTTTGTAGGTCCACCTAGGGATTGGCCAAACATCCATACGGTCAGAGTCCTCTTAAGAATGTGCCATGTGGCACATATTTGTGTCCTGTACAGAATCCTGTCATTTTTGGGCTGTCAACGGAGCCTGACCCTTTATATTTTATTTCTTACTTTATTACTCTGGTTAGGTGAGCTTAGTAGAAAAAACATGGCGGGGGGTGGTTAGAGCAGCGGTGTGCGTTGCCACAGCCATGAGGTCATGACCTCATCTATGGTTACCTAACACAAGATTAAAAATTGGTAGTCAGGAACCTAATCCAAGTGGGGCCCACATGATTCAACGTTAGTAGTTAGTACATCGACCCCTGAAAGTTGTGTTTCCACATGTCTTAATACATGCACAAGTTTCGGAGTCTACGGGCTGTCTGATCGCTTTTCGCCACGTACCTCAGGGGAGTGTTTTTAGGATTTATTTTTTTAATTTTTTAATACAAGAACAAAAAAATAACCTAGGTACGTGGCAAAAGGCACTCAAGTACGTGGTGAGAACTCTGTGGTAGTCAGCGGCTTCGTTGACAGTGAGAGCCTAGGTGGACTTACGTTAAGTTTGGACGTTCGATGTCCAACCAATTACGGACTGAGATAAGAGGACCCATGGTTTAAAATATCGTTTTAACGGTTACTATCACAAACTGTTACGATATATGTATTATGTAATATAAATCTGTTATATAATACACATTGTTCTCGTGGGTCTTTCTCAAAATAATAACTAGTTATATAATAATTAATGTAACACCCATTTTCTTCGCATAACGTTTGACAAAAACATGTGTATAACATTATTTAACATGTTTTTAACATAACCCGTTATACGTTTCTCATTACTCGTAACTAGGGGACGCCACGTGCGATGCACATGCCCCTTACACATGGCAACACCTTACACGTGGCTCATTCTTAGAGACCATTGATGGTATAGATGTTTGGCCCATCCCTAATTGGACCTATATACCAGAATTCATCATATATAATTAATATTTTTTATAGAGTATTTTTCATGGTTTCTTTTGGGAGCCCAAATTTGCACACCCCATTTCCTATCTCGGTGTACGCCTAGTCGGGGCAAACCCCAAAAAGAGAGATCTCTCTCTAAAACTTGGCTGGCCGGTGACCGTCACTGACCACCCACAAAATGAGCCACATAGCACATTTTTAGAGGACCCTAAGGCTGCGTTTGGTTCACGGAAAATTCAGATTCCGGGTTCTTTTTTTTCCGGATCATGATTTTTCTTGGAAAAGTCATAACCTACAAAAAAAATGATTCAGCGTTTGGCAATGACAGGAAAAAACTCAAATTTTTCTCGGAAAAAATGTTTATGGTGTTTGGATCATTGGAAATTGTTTTGGAAAATAAATTTTTTTTATATGTATAAAAAAAACATCACAATATAAGTTATAAGGATTACAAAAAAAATATATATAAGTAAAACAAATTCCCCCAACAAAAGCGAATGCCAAATTGTGTTGCAAAAAAAATTTATTGTAAATATAAACAAATTGACTTATTATAAACAAAAACGAAGTTTTAAATACCATAAAACTCATCTAAAGGTATTAAAGTAGCAGCACTACAACTAATTAAATTAAACACGGTACTAAAAATTATAAATTACTATAAAGATTGACTACGCTAATTCTAATATCAACCAATTCAATAACTATTAATATCATTTGCGACCTAAAGCCCTTTAACCAAATTTGTTAATGGTTTGGCTTTTTAGCCAAGAAAACCTTTCAATCGGTGCATTTCAGGTGGTCATATGCAGATACAAGGAATTCATCATCGAAGTCTACACCTTGATTTGCCATTATTGCATCATAAAAAATTGGGCCAATATTTTGGTTCTCGAGGCTCTTCAAAGCTTTGACCACCTCGCCAATATTTTTTGCTATTTGTTCCAAGTTATAATCATTGATATGGCTCCTTTTTCCATGTTGTCGAATAGGAGATGATGCACCAATAGGTGTTGAAGTTTGGGTCTTGTCGGTTTGCACGTCATCGTCAACGTCCTCGATCCCAAAGTCTGCATCTTTACTTGCATTATCATCTTTGACATCATCTAACTCCACACCAACATCACCATGTGATTTGGCGAAGCTACCAGTAGCTTGATCATCTCCACATATAAGTGCCAACTCTTCAAAATTTTTAATTTTCTTGTTTAAAAATTTTGCATGCTTGGGGAATACCTAAATCAAAAATTCATAATTAGTTCGCAAAACCAAATATAGTATTATAAACTTATCTTTTTTACTAATTAAATGATGTAATTTACCTTAATATAATCCTTGTATGCTTGACCTCCGATGGTAAAGATTTTATTTCTTCATTCCAACCAAACCCACTTTTTAAATGAAACATCTTAATAGTACTATAAATCTTTTTGTGGGTCTTCAGACGATGTTCCATATTTTCAGGTGTACATTTCTGAGAATACTTAACTGCTTCCTTCACTACATCTAATACATTCACTGCATCTGATACAGCTACATATGATGACCTCTTATCCGATTTTCTACCTTGTCTCACTTCCTCATCAAGTACACCAAAGAGCACTTGATCAACTTCGGGGATCCATCTAACTTGACCCTTTCTTTTATCTTCTTGTGTTTCATTTACAACCTCACACGAATCTATTCTTAAATATTGAGCAAATGAAATAACACACTAAACCAATTATAAAAGAATTTCAAATAAAAATAATACATACAAACAAAAACACACACATATTTCAATTGTATAGTACATCTGTCACCTACTATAACCATCATTTAACCAAAAAATCTAATACAATGTGTTAAATCACATAATTAAAAATAATAAACAATGTTGTATATTTTTCATTTTGTTCAATCATCATTGTCCGTATAAGCATTATACATAGTAGTAGTTATAATCTCTCATTTTTCTTTCCAATCTCTACACTCTTCCCTCTCTTCTCGTTGTGTTATTTGTCTTCTTTGTGTTTGTGTTTCTTGCTCTGCCTCTACCTCTAGCATAATAGTATCACTTGGATCCACTCCCATGATGTAGTTGTGTATGATACAACATGCTAATACTACATCCACATGTGTTTTAAACTTCCAAAATGGTTCAGCATCCAACACACGAAAACGTTTCTTTAATACCCCAAATCCTCTTTCAACAACATTTCATAATGAAGAGTGACGATGGTTAAAAAACTCTTTTTTATTTTCAGGCGAATGATTAGTGTACTCCTTCAGGTGATATCGAACACTTCGGTATGGGGGGATGAACCCACTTCAAATACTAAATCCTGCATCTACAAGGTAGTACTTACACAATAATGAAAATATATAACTAGTTATAAATCTTTCTTGGTACAAACTATATTTATCTAATATAACTTTTATAATTTCTAGTAATTACCTTCTGGAACATATAGGCCATTGGGCCTTGTCAATGCATCTTCTAGTATAATTGGATCATTTGCTGATCCTTCCCATCCAGCAAGCACATAGGTAATTACTAAGGTAAAAAGATATTACAACGAGAACAATTTCGGGTGGTTTTATCTTTTCTACCACGAAACCTTGGTTAAAGGTCAATGGGAAGGGACACACGGACATGAGCAGTCTATTGCTCTAATGCAATCCTATTAATAAATAGTTCAAAAATACGAGCATTTAAGCATTCATACTTATACAAATATACTAAAGTTGGATTATTAATTTGTATCATGTATACCTTGAACCAAGGCATGTATCTTAGGTTTGAGCTGATTTCTGGGGGTGTTGAACCATCTGGTTGTCTAACAAAATCTTTTTGTAAAGCTAATATAGTTTTGAAGACAACATTGAAGTAACGATGCACTGTCTCTCCAGAACAAAAAAAAATGGCCATTGACTACTCTATTCCTCACATTGTGTCCTAAAGTGTGGAGGAATTTTATCAATTGCTCTTCCACTGAAACATCTCTTGTTGGTCGGAGAAGTTGTTTCCCTTTCAATATGGCACACAATTTGTGGAATGTCATCCTTGACATACAACAATTTTCTATACATTTCGAGTTTGTTTCATAAATAATGCTATTTATGTAATCTTCTCTCTATATGTCTCTATTAATAGTGGGTGCTCTATCTACATATATGTTGGCTTTAACTGTAGCAATAACTACAGCTCCAGCTACCATAACCATTACAACAACTACATAAATCGCTGGGTCTAATGTATCCGATGATTATTATCAACAGACATCTATATAGTAAGATTTAAAAAAAAATTAGTATATTTCAAAATGTACATTAGTAAATTCATTAGAATATCAAAGTGCAAATAGAGTGCCTTAACACACATGTACATTAAAAGGGGCGTTACCGTTTTAACGGCTCTCATTCACGACGTTATTTTAAACCATGGTCAAAATAATGAAATGGCACTGTTAATAGAGACACGTTATTTTAAACCAATACATGAGATATTACTAGTAGCTTTATATTGCCAGATTGATATCTATAAGTTCTTTTTTTTAACCTCTTATTATGGTATATCCAATGATTGGAGTGGCTAGATATAGTGGAGGTTGATATAGATATTGTTAGAATAGGATTTTGCAGATAATAAAATGTCTTGAAAATTGGTATTCATATGCATAATCAGCTAAACACCCACCTAAAACATGCATTTTTGAAAAAAAAAAAAAAAAAATACAAGATACCATTTTTTTAAGGGTCAAGTTTGGGGGACAACCATTTGGCGTACCCACATAGAAAATGAATCAATGGCTGATTTTTGTGAGGATGATCTCTATGGTGATGAGATCATCCTCACAAAAATTCAAATCATTCTGATATTTGTAGTCTGGTTTAGAAGTTGAAGAATTATGGACCGTCGATTTTTACCATGTAACTTGAAAACCACATTTGATGGGGTTGGAAATTTCATAATGAGATGATTTTTTGTTGAGGTGATCTATAAGGCGAGATCATCCTCACCAAAAATCAGTCATTGATTCATCTTCTATTTGGGTCCGCCAAAATGGTTGTCCCCTAAACCCTTTTTTTAAATACGTCTAAAACCTAGGTTTTTACAAAGCATTGTTAATAGAAAGTAGAAACCTTCAATAATCCAAACGACTCTGTAATTTTTCATTTTCTAAAATGTCTAGCAATTTTTTCGACCGTATTATTGAACTACAACAACGTTAAACCCGAATGCATACTTGCTGATTTTTGGTTTGTGGGTCCACCTAGGGATTGGCCAAACATCCATACTCTTAGTGTCCTCTGATTTAAAAGTACGTAGATCAATATCTAAGGCCCAAGTGAGGTGGGACCCATGACCCATCATTGATGGCTAATGCAACCAGGTTAATTAGCGTTTTGCATATAGAAGATGTCTTTGGTGGACCCAAGAGGATGGTAGACTAACTGTGGTTACCTCTTGAATTGGCCATACCCAAAAATAATGCTATTAGGTTAAGAAGGCTTAACCGTAGGATAATGGTCAATGATAACATATTCAACAATAAAGGAAGTCTATTTATAAAATGGTCAAGATTTGTATGTTGAGGACCCAACGAACTCTCAACTGCCATGGCTGCCGGTCGTTCAACATTCATTTTTGCCCGTCAATGTCATCGAGGGGTCATCGATGGCTGTGATGCAATCCATGACACCACTAGGAAACGAGTTAGCGTTCATGATGTATCATCTGAGGTCAGCATCATATGTGATATGCATGACGGAGGCACTGCTACATCATCGATCATCTTGATATTTTCCTCAAAGAACAGTCTCCTTTCTTTAAGTTTAACTCTATCGCCGAGTATCTTAAAGAACCCATCGAGAACGACTTTGCTCAGGACTTGGGCCCAAAAGGGTGTAGCACGTGGTCTAGGGAAGAACATTTTGCACAGAAGGACAAAGACTTGGGGACGATGAATAATACCCTTCCTGGTCATTCAGAGCGTACCTAGTTGACTAATATTTTTCTGGTCATTTGTTTATTCCACAGCTTATGACTAATACTCTTCCTTTGCGTGTTCAACTTCGCCACTTCGCCTTAAAAAAACATAAAAATTCCAACTGTGGAAGTAACTAACTCTTGTTGAACTACTATTCGGGGCTGTCAATGGTTATTATTCAAATCAAATATAAACATATCTAAATCTGAATCCGAAAAAAAAAAAAAATTATTCCAATATCCGACTAAGTAAATCATGTGAGCAGCCTGTGGGTCGGGTTTCGGCTCATTTTCTGGAAACCCAGTCATACTATTCCACTTTAGCTATGAGCATTCGACGATGCCGCCCGTTTTCATTTCGTGGAAGTCCCCGGCAGAGGAAAGGGCTGTATATAGGGTCAAGATCATTGTACAAAAATTTGGACAATATAGGGTCACCATCAGGTTACAAAAATTTTGACAACAATTTAGGCGAGGCGTACCCACATGGAGATGAATCAATGGCTGATTTTTGGTAAAGAGATGATTTCACCATATAGATCACCTCTACGAAAAAAATCACTACATTCTAAAATTTCTAACCCCATCACGGTAAAAATAGACGGTCCATAATTCTCCAACTTGTAAGCCAGGCTATGAATATTGGAATGATTTGGATTTTTGTGAGGATAATCTCCTGACTCACCAAAAATCAACCCATTCCAAAACTTCTAATTTATATTACCCGTGCCAAATTTTTATTCTTAAAATTAGTCAAAATTTTCGTTCCCTAGTCCTGACCTATAAATATAAAATAAATGATTATATTTATATGGGTCGGGCTCGGGGGACCCCCATTTTTTGACACCCATTTTGGCATACCCACGTAGAAGATGAATCAATGGCTGATTTTTGGTGAGGATGATCTCTATGGTGAGGAGATCATCCTCACAAAAATTCAAATCATTCAGATCAGCCATTGATTCATCTAAGTGGGTACGCTAAAATGGGTGTCAAAAATGGGGGTCCCCGAGCCCGACCCTATTTATATAAAATAAATTGTTTTTTTTATATATAATAATTAAAATGAATATATTTATATAATGTATCGGATCAATATCCGAATCCAGATCCAAAAATAGTATTCGAATAAGTACAAAAAATGATGTGAGAACAAAAGGGGGAAATGGCCTCTAATTTTGATTTTTATTTGATGCAGAAAACAAGAAATGTAAGTGAAACGGCATTAGAAACTTACATGTAGAAAATGTCAACAAAAACAAGTGGGAACCGCAGCACAGGAAAATGCACTAAAACACAAGTCCTGTTTCTCCTAGAGTTTCTAAAAATAATTCTCCTGGGATTCCTCAAGAAACCCGTTATTGTGGAAACGAGTTTCCCAGCAAATATGCTTTAATTAGCCAAGTTTTCTACGGCCATATAAAGAACCAAGTCCACATTTCGATCGGACATACAACAGAGCAGATTATATGAAACAAACACAACAAAAAATAGTTTAGTGACTTAGTGCAACATCTAATAGTTTTGAATTAGAACGATAAACCACCTAAATTTATGAATAAGAAGAAGAAGAATAAGCATAATTCATTTTATTTGTGCATAATGCTTAGACGGCCACCTAACACTTCAGCGCCTAGACTTGCTTAAGCGACCGTTTCATGACTAGCACCCTCTTAGGACCTGTTCTAGGTGTTGGGGATCCAAAACCTAGGCAACGCTTTGACACTGACCTTAGAAGAGGACTAACTCCACCATTCCCCTCAAAAGTGAGCAAAATGTGAACTCTCATTTATCATTCACAATGCCTTATCCTAACTATTTGGGATCGGAATATGAATCCTGTTTCGCCATTCAATTTTATTTAGGGCTGTATCTTCTTTTAAGGCACGTGTCTTCATAACTTTTCTTATTACCTTAATCCACATAATTCTAGTCCTTCTACACTCTTTTAAAGAATTCAACCTGCACCAAAAGCACCCTTTCTTGCTGGTGCCATCAGTTGTGTTTCGTTGCACATGCTCATATTTGCACACCCCATTTCCTATCCGGGTGGACTCCTAGTCGGTGCACACCACAAAAAGAGAGAGATCTCTCTAAAACTTGGCTGACCGGTGACCATTACTGACCACCCACAAAATGAGTTACGTTGCATATTTTTAGAGGGCAATGACCGTATGGATGTTTGGCCAATCCCTAGGTGGACCTACAAACCAAAAATCAGCCTGATCAGTGATATCAAACCTTTCGATCTTTTGCCCCAAATAATGGTCGATAATGCTCAAATTCCCACGGTTAAATCAACCCATGAAAAATGGCTCCAATCCAACGCTTGGAAATCACTGATCAAGTTGATTTTTGGTTTGTAGGTCCACCTAGAGATTGACCAAACAGCTATACGCTCAGTGTCCTCTAAAAATGTGCTATGTGGCTATGGGTGGTCAGTGACAGTCACCGAGATCTCTCTTTTTGGGTGGGTGCCCCGACTAGGAGTCCACCGAGATAGGTAATGGGGTGTGCAAATATGGGCTCCCAATTCCCTGGATGTAATGATTTCTGATTGGAAAAAGATGTAACAAGGTATGCCTGAAACTGTAGCAAATGCGGAAGCAGGATTTTTGTTACTCACCACTGTCATCTGGGTCCACTGACGGCATGGATGTTTATCCCACCCCTTGGTGGATATACACAACAAAAATCACCCGGATTGGTAATCTACAACCAGATTTTAGCATTTTTTAGAACTTTTTAAGGCGTTCTTATAGCCGTTGAATGGAACCATTTTTTGAGTACTAAAACCAACGGCTACAAATCATTAAACATGCTGATCTTTGGTACGAATGTCTATTAAGGGGTAGGCTAAACATCCATGCGGTCAGTGGGTCCAGATGGCAGCGGTGACTACCAAAATTGCTGCTTCCGCAAATGAAAAGATCTCAGGTATACCTTGTTACATCACGGCCCTTTCTGATTTTGTCTCTCTTAATCTTTTCCCTGGATGTAATGATTTCTGCACATCTATCATAGGAACAGTCTACTGTGTATGGTATTCACACAAGGCCGGCTCTACCTTAAGGCCATTAAGGCAGTCGCCTAAGGCACCTTGGTGAGAGAAGGCCCCCACCCCAGGTCCCACTAACCACATGGATTTTTAGCCCACCCCTTATTGGATATACAAACCAAAAATCAACTTGATTGATTATCTCTAGTTATAGATTTTACTACTTTTTAGGACATGATTCTAGCCCTTGGATTGAAGCATTTTTTTGGGTAGTAAATCCAATGGCTAGAAATCATCAATCAAGCTGCTTTTTAGTGTGTTTATCCACCAATAGCCGGGCTGAACATCGACGCAGCCATTGGACCCAAAAAATGATTTATGTAGGGCCACGAGAATCCTCCGCATCGACTACACCGTGGGTCCTCTACATCTAAATTTTACTTCTTAGTTTTTTATTATCAAAAATAAAATTTTCTATAAATATTTTCAATAATATAGTTTAACTTTTTTAATTAACTATTTGGTGGACACATAGACAATATTGTAATAGCCACAGAGATAGACGGTTAGGGTTTGTTTGGCAACTAGACATGGATTTAGAATTGAAAATAGAATTCCAGGATTTATGATTTCTAAGAATTTGAATTCGAAGAATTGAATTTTCTTGTGTTTGGTTGCACTGTAGAAATTACTTGGAATTCCCAATAAATTCTAACTTTAGCTGTTTGGATATCTAACTGAATTGAATTTTCCATCTATTTACATAAGAGAAATATCATCTCATGAACTTCATGTTATGATTGTTATTTTTTCTTGTCATCCGTCAATTTACTATCATCGATGCAACAAATACGGATGTCCATCATCAACACTAATGATGAAGCACATTATGAGTGCGCCGTGTGGCAAATTATTAGAGGCAATAGACCATATTGATGTTTGTCCCATCCCTAGGTGGACCTACATACTAAAAATCAGGCTGATTAGTTTTTTCTAACCTTTATATTTGGAGTACTTTTACTATAATTAATCCGTGCCAAAATCTTAATGGCCAAAGCCTAAGTGGCACATAATGCAACAAATACGGATGTCCATCATCAACACTAATGATGGGGCACATTATGAGTACGCCATGTTGCACATTATTAGAGACAATAGACCATATTGATGTTTGTCCCATCCCTAGGTGGACCTACATACTAAAAATCAGGCTGATTGGTTTTTTCTAACCTTTATATTTGAGTACCTCAAATAATGTTAGATATCCCATAGTTAAAAAATCAACCCATAAAAAGACACAAATCCAATGGTTACAAAGTACTAATACCGTATGTCCCATCTCTAGGTAGGCCTACATACTAAAAGTAAGGTTGATTAATTATTTATAAGCTATGGATCTTCGTACCCCAACTAATGCTAGAAATCCTACGATTAAAAATCAACTCATAAAAGACACCAATCCAACGGTTAATTACATCCCTAGGTGGACCTACAAACTAAAATTAGGCTGATTAGTTATCTCTCAACTTGGATCTTCGTACCCCAACTAATGCTATTTATCCCATAGTTAAAAATCAACCCATAAAAGACATCAATCAAATGGTTCCAAATTTGTAATCCATTGATGATGAACCATAGTATGAGCCACGTGGCACATTAGTTGAGACCACGAACCATATGGATGTTTGTCCCATCCCTAGGTGGACTCGCACACTAAAAATCAAGCTGATTAGAATATTCTAACCTTTGGATATAAATACCCCAAATATTGTCAGATATCACACGGTTAAAAATCAACAAAAAAGAAAGACACCAATCCATGGTTGCAAAAATAACTAATCTTGGTGATTTTTGATTTATAGGTCCACCTAAGGACGAGTGTGAGAGTTGGAGCCCGAAAAAAATTCTCTGGACTCTTTCCATCCGGAAATAGAATTCCATGAATTTGAAGTTTCTTCTCCCCCCTAAAACTTTAATTCCAGAAAAATCATAGAATTTCAAATATAATTCCTAGAATTCGGTCCTCTCAAACACACATATTTGTGATTCCAAGAATTACAAATCCAAATCTGGCTCAATTTCGGGTTACCAAACAGACCCTTAGAATCGATAAATTATTATGACACATATTTGGTAATGTTAGAAATGGTGGTAAGAGATGAGAGAAATTTCACGATGAGAGTTATTGTGCATATAGGAGAGAGACATTGGAGAGTGCATATAAGAGAGAACCCAGTTTTAATAAGTTTCTAAAATTTAATAAAGTTAATTAATAGGTAGAATGTCGTTTTCATTTTTCATAGGGGCAAAATAGGTAATCGAAAGTTTTTCTAAGATCCATGCTTTTATAAGTAGTATAGATATAGATATAACATATTTGATTATATTAAATATAAAAAGGCCCTTGTATAGAGTTTTCGCCTTAGGCCTCAACTTGTATCGAAACGGCATGTATCCACATTGCACATGCAAGGGGAGGGATACACATTTCAATTGGTCCAAGTAGAAGATCTCCTAAGACAAAAATTGACTCAACCAAGTGATCCAACCAACAGATTAACCTTATCTTGAACAATCATAATGAATATGCCAATCAGTCTAGAAAATAATTGATAAATATGATGGTCAGGAACATCCAATCAGGTTGGTTGTTGATCTGTGAGGGGGGACCGAACATACTTGATCTGTGAGAGAGGGCTTAGTGCTTTTCAAACCACCGGCGCTAGAACGAGGACGGAGAAGAGGGGATTTTTTTTTGGCGTCTGAAATAGCCAAACTCCATACAGTCCGGCGACTCACTATTTGAAACGGCTAACCGTTTGGGGTCAATATTTACCAAACGCCTAATAGTTAGGCTTCTCAAATGTTGAGACGCCAAACTGTATGGCGTTTGGTTGTTTCAGATGCCATATAGTATGCTGTCTCTCCTAGGAGGGCAATTCGGCCATTAAAAAATATTGGGCATACGCCAAACAGGTTTTGCGTCCTAGGTTCGTTTTCGACAATTTTACAAAACTTTGGTTTGTTTTGAAAAATAGGCTTAAATTTAGGTTCGTTTCAAAAAATTTCCGTTTAATATATAGTATCAATTAAAAAATTAATTAAACTCTTTATATTATTGGAAATATTTATATAAAAACTATTCTTAATAATCAAAAACTACGTAAAAAAATTTAGATGCAGAGAACTCCCGATGCATTCGATGCTGAGGACTCTCGTAGCTCTACATAGATGATTTTTGGGCCTAATGATTGGGTGGATGCTCAGCCCTCCTATTGGTGGATAAACACACTAAAAATTAGCTTGATTGATGATTTCTAGTCATTGGATTTACTACCCAAAAAACATGATTGAATCCAAGGGCTAGAATAATGTCATAAAAAGTAATAAAATCTATGGCTAGAGATAATCAATCAGGTTGATTTTCGGTTTGTATATCCGATAAGGGGTGTATTAGAGAATATATTATAATAAAGTGTGTGAGATACACCATATCATCTTTGGTGTTTCTCATCACATATTCTCAAGATCATTAAGATTTGGATGAATCAATTTGGATTAGATTTGATTCTGAGAGATTACGATTTCCTTTCTTATTGGACTCTTGTAATATTCTATATAAAAGCTTTGAGTATGTCAATGTAATTATCCAAGTTTATCAATAATATCATTATTGTATATGGTATCAGAGCGGGTCATCCAACGACCTGTGCCCTACTGATCTCTTCTTTTGGTTCACCATTCTTCCGATGGGTAACACCTTTGCTTCCCGTCAGGCCTGATATATTCTAGTTTTAATTTCAATCACCATTGCCACTACTGCAATGAGTCGCCATCTCCGACCATGTTCTTCCCCGATTACCAAAAAAAATTGAACTTTTCCATCACACCCTCTCAAACAATACTTATGTTAAAAATCAACCCCCAAAATGAGAGAGGATGTAGTGGAGAAGCTTTGAGATGAGGTGAGTCTATGTTACAATCTCCATCGATTGCGTTGCCTTTACCGTTGCCGCAGCCGACCGATGTTGGTTTTTGAAAAGACTCTTTGCTTTGTTGGTTTTACAACCCCTAAATCACTTGTTTTGAATGACTTTCACTGCCATCAATGCCTCCGAAGGGACTCCGATCACCGATGATCTTTCCACCATTTTTGCCATCATAATTGCCATCCCCGTCGTTGTGAGTCTCCATCTCCGACCAACTCTTCTCGAAGTTTCGAAAACCCTCCTCTCTTGTTTTTGAAAATGGGTTTTGGATTGTCAAGTTCGACTGGCACAAAAAAAAAGTGGCTTTTGTTTTCTTTTCCTTGTGGCCCAATAAGCAGCCCAATATAGAACCCAACTTATGTATGTTCAAGCCTAAAATTTGTTGGCTAAAAAAAGAGAGATTTGCTTGTGGTCTTTTAAAGCCCAAGCCCGTGAGGTCCAAAAGAGGATCGCATCTTTCTGCTCGAGGACTTGTAAAACCCAAGCCCATGAGGCACAAAGATGCTCTCACACTTTCCTTGGCCAATAGGGGCCCAATTCAATGATGCCCCTAGAGCCACACTAGTGAGGCCCAACAAGAGGTCTACACTCTTCTTGTGAGGTCTAAAAGAGTAACACACATTTTATTACTTGAGGTCTCATAGAGCCCAAGCCTGTGAGGCAAACATATGCCCACACACATCTTGGCCCAATGAGGCCCTTTATCCAGATCAGTATTCGACGAGTTCCGTTTAACTTAAACCAAAGATTTCTCTAAGACAAGATCTTATGTGACCATCACGGATCACCACTCTGGCTGGCAACCATGTTCATTCACTATGCAAGCATGAAATTCAAGTCTTGATCAAGGCAATTCAATCATCAAAGTGACTCAAAATGGCGATAGCATTTTCAACGACACTCAACCTTCAAGGCACTAGATTTCAACAAACTCACGGCGATCGTTGATCTCCGATCCTCATGACTTTGTGGGGGAATATTAGAGAATATATTATAATAAAGTGTGTGAGATACACTATATCATTTTTTATATATCTCATCACGTATATTCTCCAGATCATTAAGATTTGGATGAATAAATTAGGATTAGATTTGATTATGAGATATTAGGATTTCCTTCCTTATTGGACTCTTGTAATGCTCTAGATAAGAGCTTTGAGTAGGCCAATGTGATTACTCAGTTTATCAATAAACTCAAACTGTGAACGGACCAAACATTTTAGGAAAGGTCTCGTAGAGATCTAAAATAAATCATTCTGTGGTGATCCTCAAAAGAATCATCTTCTCTTCTGAAAATGTCATACAACACAAATTCAAATTTGAATTTTCTAACATAGAGTCAACGTTTTGATCACTATGGACATCCTAGATGGAATTTTTGGAATCTACTTGATGTTCTGGAAAGCTAACTCATATAACCTTTTTTTTATAAGTATAAAAGCTTTATTAGATAGGGACTTTTAGAGGCTAAGGTAGCCTACCAAAAGCCACAAAGAATTACAAAGAAAACCAAAACAACAATTAAAAAAGTAAACAACACCAATCATCTCCCTCCACTAATCCCTCTCCATACTAACCAACTCTGACCATTTAAAAGCGATATCTTAAAGTAAAATGCCTTTTCCTTCTTCATACAACTTCACCCAGAAATAAACCAACGCTTTGATCTCAAAAGTAATCTGCTCCATTCGCAAACTTTTACTTTCAAACACCCTATTATTCCCTCTCCCTCCACACGCCCCATAAAACCGCTAATGGTGTCAACGCCCACATTCTTCTTCTAAGTCTTTCGATCCCCTTCCCTTTCCATGTCAAGAATAATTCCTTAGTCGATTTAGGAGCTACCCAGTACACTCCAAACTCCCTAAGTACCTCTGTCCAGATGAGCCATGTACTTTTACAATGTAAAAATAAATGATCCACTAATTCTCCACTTAGCAAGCAAAGGGGACAATGGTCCAGTACTCTTACTCCTCTTTTCCAAAGGAAATTCATAGTTTGAAGCCTCCCACGCACTGCACACCACGCTAGAAATCTCACTTTGGATGGAGCTCTACATCCCCAAACACTTTACTGGAAACTCATCTGTCCCCTCAGCCCTATCAAAAGCATTGTAAAATGAATGAACAGAAAATTTACCGTTACCGTCGAAAGTCCACCATCTAGAATCATTTTGCGAACTGATGATAGGTCTTTCTCCCACCTTACTCATGAGAGCCTCCACACGTGGATTCTCCCACTCATAAAGCTGCCAACGAAAGCCTAACTACTCCCAAACTAGTTGACCGTCAATTGCAACCTGCATCTCATTTACAGAAGTAGATTTCTTATCTGAAATAAGAAAGAGATCATGAAATTATGTTTTAAGGCTATCCTCCATACACCATCTATCCTCCCAAAATAAAACTTAATTCCCTATACCCACTTTAAACATCACTCCCTCTTCGAATTTATGTAATCTATTCATGATGCCCCTCCACACTCCGCACCCATATGATCCTCTCGTTCTACCACTCCTCCACCCCATAAAACATTCCCCATACTTACCCACTTTCACCCTACGCCACAAACTATCCCTCTCAACCCCAAACCTCCATAATCATTCTCCTTTCAATGCCTTATTCATCCCTCGTAAGTCTCTCACACCTAACCCACCTCTCTCTTTCGATCTCATAACCACCCTCCATCTAACCAAACTAATCTTCCGCCCATCTCCTTTGCCACTCTACAGGAAATCTCTCATCAATCTAATAATTTTCTTTTCCATACTTACTGGCATAGTATAAAGAGACATATAATATATCGGCATACTAGATAGAGTACTCTTGATAAGCACTAATCTCCCACCTTTCGACAAAAACCTAGCTTTCCACCTAGCTAGTCTACTTTCTATCCTTTCAATCACATGATCCCAAATAGCCTTGCTCTTATAACTCGCCTCCAAAGGCAAACCAAGATACTTAGTTGGGAGATGTCCCACCTTACACCCTAATATAGACGCTGCATCGCTAAGACCCTCGGTCTCACCAACTCCAAAGACCTCTGATTTTTCTAGATTTATATGCAACCCAGATACTGCCTCGAAACAACATAACACGCATTTAAGAAAAATAGAATCTACCCTCCCACCTTCGAAGAACAAGATTGTGTCATCAGCAAACTGAAAATGAGAGATCAACAAACTGCTCATGCCCACCTTAAAACCCTCCAACAACCCTACCTCATTCATTTTTTTCATCATACGACTTAAAACTTCCACTACCAACACAAACAGAAAAGGTGACAATGGGTCCAATTGCCTTAGGCCCCTCGAACTCCTGAAATAACCTGCTGGAGATCTATTTACCATCACCGAAAAGGAGGTCGTGGTATTTCCTAATCCATCCTCGCCATTTGACCCCAAAACCCATACGCCATTAATTCAACTTCATTCACTCTAGTCGTCGTACCCGTTGTAAGTAAACTATTCTGACCAATCATCTTGTCTGTGACTTCTGATATAAATCTCTGAATTTTTCCCTCCCGGCCCTCCAACATGTTGATCATCGGCCTATTGATTGAATGTTCTTCATCCCCCGTTACAATTCTGTTATTGTCACTAACTTCCTCGCTTTCATTTTTTCCCTGTTCTAATTTTTCTCTCTCATTCCAAGAACTATGCTGAGATGTTAGATCATTCTCAATCCCATCTGAACCTTGATCACACGTACTCCCGATCTGTTTCACTTCGTCTATACCTGCCACATCACTTTTGCCTTGCTCGCTTACCTCCTCTATCCCTACCTCTACTAATTCGGTTTCTATATTGTTCTTCATCGTATCTTATTTTTCTTGAATAAATCTCGATCTTCCTTGTTCTTTTCCTGTTGCTCTTTCGTCGTCAGTTCCTTGTCCGTAACCTGTTTCCCTTTCGCCACTTGTTGCTTTTCCATTTCTGTTCCTCTATCATCATCTTTACTCCTCTCACTCTCCATATATGACTGATCGAACGACTCATCCATTGAAGTTGACTCTACCTCACAACCCATACCATCCGATGACTCCCCTCTCTCAAATATGTTTGACCCAATCAAACCCCTCGCTCTGCCCTCTCTCATTCTATCCCCTTGATTCTCATTAGAATGCCACCTACTTCCTGAACCTAACACCCCAATCCCACCTAATTGGGCCTGCAACCTGAATGTATCCATTAAGGAACTATCAGACTCTCTACTCTCGACAACCTTCAACCCTACCCTGCTCATACCCAAATCCAGATCCCTAGAGTACAACTCTTGGGCTTTGTTAACCACAACCGACCCCCGGCCCAATCCCCTCAAACCCAATGTTATTAGACACCTACAGGCCCACCCCTACTCCTTTCCCATAATCCATGTCACCGTTGAGTTGGTTAGAGTGTGTCGCAAATTTACCAATTATATCATTTCCATTTGTATCATAATAACAGACTTCTTTGTTAGGTCTATTAATGGCTAAATCTTGACCACATCTTCCAACTTGATCTTGAATAGAGTCCACTTGGCCCTACCATGTAGATTTAGAATTATTTCTTGTCATAATGACCTCTTTCTCCACGCTACCCTTTTCTAATTCTTTCTTTCTCAACATTATATTCATATCTTCATTTAGGTTCTCAATTTCAATTATCCCAGCTGTCACCTTGCCATTTAAGGGAACTTTCTCACATAACACGCTACGTTCTCTAGCAATCGCGGCAATCTCGGCATTCGACCGCTGAACAACGACTCCATCCCCCATTATACGCTGATTCTTGTCATCCCCAACCTTCAAACCATTGCCATTACTGGACCTTTGAAGCTCGACTTCTTCTAAATCTGTCCAATCTTCCACCGATTGAACAATCGCCATTCTCAATTTGTATAGAGCACCTCGATCATGAATCACTACTCCGCTTGGAACTTGGAGCTCCCCTCCCCTCACTTTGATCCTTGCAAAGCTAACATTCCTCAAATCTTCAGTGATTTTGTGCACCTCGATAAGGCCTCCTGCGAGCGACCCTATCTGCTTGAATACATTGAAACTCCAGAGATGCAGCGGAAGGCCCAGCAAATCCACCCACGAGGAAGACTCAGAATTCCCAATCGTTTCCGCTCCTGCGCCCAGCCACCATCTCGGAATGTGCACAGATCTGACCCAACCGGATTGGCCCTGTACTACACACCTTCTCTAACTGGGCATAATTTTCAGCAAAAAGATTCATTGATACGGCCTAAACTGAATGAGCTCCATCCTTTTTATCAATCCCATTATTCCTCTAAGCACCTTACCAATGTCTTCCCAATTCGTGTTCGGGTCGGAAGCATAACAAATAGTAGCTAATCTCCATCGTCCAAGGGAAGCAACCCCATCCCCATAGTACTTTGTTTCCACCCAATGATATTCTCCATTTCTGACCACCCTGCTAGATATGGCATTCGATCCATACCCAAAGTTTCGATTAATCTCATTCCGTTCATACTCCTGCATGGGTGTATTCACGGTCTTTTGCGGCAAAGCAGCACCCTCTACTTTGCCTCTTTCCTTGCGTCCTTTCACCAAACCAACTTCCTCCAGCATACATGCAAACTGAAATCCATCTAGCATTTCTCCACCCCTCTCGAAATGCAGATGATGCTATTACGGCCTTTCACCACAACCTCAGTTAAACAAAAGAAACTCACACCCTTATTGCTGCGGATCTCTCCTATCCATGATCTACCTTCAATCGTTTTCTTTCCCCAAAGTGAAATACTGGGTTTACTATCTGCTATAGACTTTAGGACACCTATCAACCAAAGAGAAACCTTGTGCGGTATAATCATCACTGCTTCCCCGTTTCTCCTTTCCTCCAATATCCAATAACATCTTCTATTCCCAGCCCACACTACCTTGATAGAAAACTTCTTAGCTTCAATCTGAACTTGATCCTCCATTTGATCAGCCCAAATAATTCTCCAAATTGCACCCTCTAAACTCTTGAATGACCATGCTTGGATAAAAAATTCATATTATTCAACTACCTTAAATCCTTCTGTGACACATGCATCTCATAAATCTGAATCTCTGATCTGTAAGAACCTGATCTATCAACCTCTCTTTCTTTCACAGCTCATCTCTTCTCAATCTACGATGAAGAATTCATTTCCACTAGAAAGCTTGTGTCCAATGAGAAAACCCATGCTGGAACTGTGGATGATAAAACTCTAATCTTAAAATAACATTGTTGGGCGAGTGGCTAAAAGCATCCCTCTTTAAAGGGTAGACTTAACAGGTTGCAATCTAACTCATATAACCTCAAAAACGTCATTCTCGAGCGAAATCCAAAAATCTCATCTACTTGCCCGAAATCGTACCGCAAAGCAGAAGTCTAAATCTGACAGATTCGAGCTACTGTGAGTGTTTCGACCATTTCACACTATGAAGAATCAAATTTCTAGAATTCAGAAATATTGTCAGAAAGCTTGTGTCCAATGAGAAAACCCATGCTGGAACTGTGGATGATAAAACTCTAATCTTAAAATAACATTGTTGGGCGAGTGGCTAAAAGCATCCCTCTTTAAAGGGTAGACTTAACAGGTTGCAATCTAACTCATATAACCTCAAAAACGTCATTCTCGAGCGAAATCCAAAAATCTCATCTACTTGCCCGAAATCGTACCGCAAAGCAGAAGTCTAAATCTGACAGATTCGAGCTACTGTGAGTGTTTCGACCATTTCACACTATGAAGAATCAAATTTCTAGAATTCAGAAATATTGTCAGAAAGCTAACTCACAGTACTGGGCTAAGCCCCCCCCCCCCCCCCCCCCCCCCCTAGTACTTTTTAAGGTGTGATTCTAGCCATTGGGTTCAACCATTATTTTTGAGTACTAGAACCAACAATTAAAAATCATCAAACAAGCTCATTTTTGTCTACCAAGGGGTGGGCTAAGTGGTAAGTAACAAAAATCGTGCTTCTAAACGCAATAAAGTTTCAAGCATACCTTGTTACATCAAGACCCTTTGATTGATAAGATACATAAGGGCCGAATATGGGTACTTAAGGACCTACATACCATGAGATATTGATTGTGTGGAATGTTTGATCAACTTGATACACTTTGGGGCCACATGATTTAGTCACATGTTTGTTTTTAATACATAGTGTTCATCAAAATTAATACATATGCAATGTATGTTATAATATTTCATCGTTGTTCTTCCGCTTGATATTATGCGCGTCATGTCCGAAATGCGCAGAAAACAAATGCAGCTTTAATCCTCTAATCCAACGGCAAGAGCCCCCGGTTATATTCTATTAAAATAGTAACGGGGCCATAAAATCTTTAGCGCCCAAATCCATTACACTGCTCTTCGTCTTCCATTGTCTCTTCCCCTTCCTCAGGAGAAGAGCAACCGAATAAACGTCTTCTTCACTTCTCTCTCTCTCTCTCTCTCTCTGCAAAGAAAAAGGAAGAAAGAGGCATGGTTTCTCGTATACTGTGATTTTTACTAGAGACTAGAGAACATGTGCTCCATTCTTGGAAAGGTACGTTGCCCCAAACCAACTCGAAATTGTTGAGAAATCATTAATTTGAGGAACTAATCTGGGTTTTCATGGCCGAAAAAGAAAATGAAAAAGAAAAAAAAGCCCTAGAAAATCCCTTGAGAATAATTTCTTACATTACAAAATTTTGTTGGTTAAACTTATCAAGGCTCAGACTTATCTTTTTTTTATTGAACCATTTCTGTTCTCCTCAAATTAACCAAAAACTTTTGATTATGTGTGCTTGGTGCAGCTATGATACTGTGATCATGAGCTTAGCGGCGGATTCTCCGGTGCATTCTTCTAGCAGCGACGATTTTGCGGCATTTCTTGATGCGGAATTGGAAACAAATTCTTCAGTCGCATCTCCAGATCGAGAAGAAGAAGAAGATGACGATGAAGATGATTTTGAACAAGAGAGGTATCTATTCGTACTTCAAATTCCATTCTTGAATGCAGGCAATACTTGTTGTCCTGTATGATAATATGAGTGAGAATTAGTCTTTGAGAATCATTGTTGAATGTTGGGCCTATATTGTGGCCATGGGCTTTTCCCAAGCTTTCGGCTGTAAACTTTTGAGACTCACAGGCCTGGTAGCATCAACTCCCCCTAGCTTGAAGAAGTCAGCATCGTTGTGTTAAGGACTTGATACTCTCATCATTCATGCATTATCCCAAATGTTTGGTGGGTCGGCAACATGAATCCCATTTCGCCATTTGACTCCGTTTATATCTTCCGTCAAACCATACGTCTCCAAATCTTTTCTTACTTCCTCTATCCATGTCATTTTCGGCCTTCCTTTTTCCCTATTAAGCCTTCAACTTGCACCAATGCGCTCCTTCTCATTGGTACCGTCGTTGGGCTTTATTGCACATGCCCAAGCCATTTTAGTTGACTTTCCTGTATTTTATCACTATTGAGGCTACTCCTAGATTTCGTCGAATATGCTCATTTTTGAATTTGTCTTTTCTAACTTATTTACTCATCCATTCTGTTGTGGTTGTAATTATCTTAAAACTCTTTGTTTTTAATATTCCCTTTATAGTTCTAATTTTGCATTTGCTCCCTTTCTAGTCCCATCAATCAATACTACCATCATTTGCAAATAACATACACCAAGGGACCTCTCATGGAATATGAAGTCGATCTGTTATTAGCTAGTGCAAAGAGGTATAGAATTATGGATGATTCCTGATGCAAATCCGTTGCACCTAGAAACTCACTTGTCTCACCACTGATTGTACTCACACTAGTTACCGTTTTCGCATACATGTCCTTAATAGTGTCAATATTGTCGCTCAAGATTTCTTCTTTTTCTAATACTCACTAAATTAACTCTCTAGAAACTCTATCATATGTTTTTTATAAGTCAATAAAATCACTTGTAGATTTTTCCTCTTTTCTCGAAACTTTTTCACTAACTCTCTAAGTACAAAGATAGCATCAATAGTTGATAAGTTAAGGACTTGATATTGCTCTAAATATCAAAGTTGAGTAATTAGAAGTCCTATGTAATTATTCACATACAATCTAACAGAGGTCCAGCTTTCCGTTACACTAGGAACTTCTTCGATCTAGACAAACCACTTGATCATCAAGAACATCTTTGTTCTGCTCACCTGCTTTCAACACATGGGGATCTTTAGTGCTTGCTCCTCAGAACATCCATCCTTATGGTGACCATTATACGTGGTTAAGTCCTTGTTGTTGAAATTAGGACTAACATGCATTTATGATGGAAGTTTCAAATAGTAGGTGCCTATTGACAGTGTTTTTAAACGCTAAGGCGTGAGGCGAGGTGCTTCAATAGCCAAAGCCTTGAAGCATAAGGCGTAAGCTTCACGCGCACACATTGTTTAGGTAGATAAATATTTAAATCTATAAATAAATGTAGCAAAAATTCTAGAAACAAAGCATATTTCCAATTTTAAGTTCCAAGCACTCTTAACAAAAAATCATGACACCAATCAAAGACTCAATCGTGTACTAAATTAAATGCATCTTCATCAATTATATGAACAACATCCTCTTCTTGATAGTCCAAGTCGAAATTTTCCTTCTGATCATCAATCAATTGTAGATCAATCGATACTGGGTCCCTTTTGAATATAAAACTTAGGGTCTTTTTATTTTTATGCTGGTTCCCTTGAATCCCTTCGACATCTATTTTTTTTAAATATCTTGACATTCTTTTTTTTTTTTTTTTTTAAGTTAAAACTGCATGCCAAAAAAGCAACACATCTAAGGCGTACGCCTAGTCCAAGAGGCGTTGACGAGGCGTACGCCTCACTAAGAGGCGTAGTGAGGCATAAGCCTCGTCAATGCCTCTTGGAGTGAGGCGTACGCCTCAAATGCTTAAACGCCTTTTGATTGAGCCTCACGACGCTTTTTAAGAGCTTTGCCAGCCTTCTTTGAATGAGTGTCATCAACATCTTTGCTTAAACGTGCAAAGATAGGCAATGCGACAAAATTCAGACTGCTTTTGTTTGATACCGAAGGTAACTTTGAAAAGAGGGTCTAGTAGTACGGTTAACAAAGATATTTTATGCAAACTCTGCATGTGGAAGGATAAAACCCCAAGTAGAAATTCGCTCTCCTACCAAGCTTTGCTACAAATTGTCAAAGCTTTTATTCACAAGTTTGTGGAACTCTTTGATATGCTGCACAAAATCTTCAACATTTTTTGCTAAAATGTGCAAAGATAGGCTATGTGACAAAATTCATGGGCTGTTCAAAAGTAAACTCTAATTGAGAGTGTCATTGTACGCAAACTCTACATGTGGAAGAATAAAATCGTTAGTTGAAATATGCTCTCCTACCAAGCACCACTACAAATTTCCCAAGCTTTATTTTCAACTTCATGAACCTCTTGGATATGCTGCACAAAATCTTCAACATCTTTGCTTAAACATGCGAAGATAGGCAATGAGACCAAATTCATGGGCTGTTTTTGTTTGATTCTGAAAGTAATCTTAACAAGAAAGTGTCCAGCCTCTTGTATGGATTGAGTCAGAGGCAAAGGTAAACCACCTGTCATCCTTGCTATTGCAAACTCCTGCCCACTTTGCCCCTCCTTGAAAAAGGGTCTGGACATGCGTCTCCCTCTCCTGCACACTGCAGGCCACGATTCGTCCTCTCTCTCAATAGTTTCGTCTTCTCCAATGTGACAAGAAAACTCCCTCACGTCATTATAGACCTCCTTCTCCGACGGACCTATCAGTGGCACCTGAAGAACCTCCTCCCTCGCTGATATACTAGTCAGAACCACTGACACCATCGAAGCCGCCGCCGATGAAGACTAGTCTGATCTCCCCAGCGTTCGTCGAATCATTTCCACTTCTTCCAGCTCCAAACTAATATGAAATGAACACACCCGATCGGAAACGACCACTGATTTGGGAATAGAGGACAAACTACCCCCCACTTTCAGCCTAGCCGCATGGAGGTAAGAGCACTCCAAGGTCTCTTTATCCGCCTCCAATAGACCACACGTGGCTAAGTTGCCAATACATTGGAATATTTCCAAATTCCAGAGATGGAAAGACAATCCTCTAACCAGTACCCACCCCGTCTTCTAATGCTCGATATCTGTAATCTTGTTAATCGTTGGCCACCACCTCCAAAAATGAACCAATGACCTCCCCACCCTCAACGATGACAAATTGCAAAGGAAAGAAAACTATTCTTGCCTTTCGATGAAGAAAACCGCCTTTTGATCACCGCATAGTTTCAACACAGCCGGAGAAGACAGACCTGCCACCTCTGCAATAGCAATAGCCACATCCTCCCATAATGACTCTGCCATCTCACACCAGAGCTCTGCTCCTGCGGCCAAAAACCCCGAAGCAAGGAAATAAATTTCGCAAAATTATCGAAATATTTCATTTTCTAGGTTACAAACAGGAAATAATACATACATAAAAAAATGTTAAATTTCACGAAATGTTTCTATACATGTTGAAATATTTCGCGTGAACAGTAAATTTCGATCAATTGACAGTGTAAATATGTATTATTTCGGTCAAAATGTTTCGACATGTATGGAAACATTTCGATTGAAAGTAGGAAACATCCCATTTAAGCTCAAAACCACTGCAAATCTCATATTTGATCCATTTAACCCCTTTCCCTATATATTTAAAAAAAAAAAAAAAAGACCAATCCATTGTAAAATTCTTGGTCCATGGATTCATCATGAAGACGAATCGAATCCTATTTTGAGTTTTTGTCAAATTTGAAATGTTCGCAAGTATAAAATTTCTTGCTATTGTTTCTTGTTACTAATATATAGATTAGGCGTAAATTCATGAACTCTATGAATTTATGATGCATTTACACTGAATTTGTGATGGATTGAAGATCATTTAAGGTGAAAATTTGAAATTTGGGTTTTACCCAAATTTCATTGGTTTTTACCTTAAACATCCATGATTATGCATAAATTGATTATATGTTTCATAACTTAGCCCGTCTTATAAGTTGGTTAGATTAAAAAAAATTTAAGTAAATAGTAGATAGGTTTTCTAAATTATACATAATATCAAGAGATTCATGTAAGTGAATAAGGATTCGTTAACACAATCAAATTTTGCATTGTGGTAACTTTCAAGGGTGAGCTCCGCATAGTTAAGAGTGACATATGAGCTAAACCTTTCTTCAAATCCTATCTGAGTTGATATTTGAAGTAGTAAGCAAGATACGTGTGCTGCACAAAAACAACATTTGACTCTTGGGTACTTATGTCACTACTTGTCACATCACCTGCCTAGGATGAGCAGCTCCAGTTGATCATCTAAGGACCTGTAAGGTGGTTGTGGTAGTGTGCGTGTGCATGTGCATGTGCATGTGTTGGTGGGGAGGGGGGTTCTCATTCGTATGCGTGCTTTCTTTGCAAGGGGGCTGAAGAAACCGTTAACCACATGATCAATCATTGTTAGTTTGCTGGAAGATTTGGCACCTGATGCTATTCGATGTACCTTGAGTGCTTGCAGTAGCATTTTGGTTTGACAGTGAGTTGGCCAACTAGAGCTTGGGAGACATATTGCTTTGCACTCTGTGGGAGTGTTTGGAAAGAGAGGTAAACTTTTCAATCTAAGTATGATCAACTTTGTGGCTTTTGAGGGCATTAAATTTAAGATAGTTCACTGGGCATCCATAGAGTTTCATGGTGTTGAAATTTATGGAGTTTTGCCTTTTTGTATGTGTGGGATGCATTCTCCTAGGTAGAAAAAAAGGAAAAAAAGGAATTAGTAAAGAGAAAAGAAACCCAATGCCTAGTAGGATCAAGCTTAATTGATGGGTTCTTGCTACTTGCTAGGCAATACCAGCCCGATCGACCCTGGAGGACTTTTCTAGGATGATAAAGGAGAGAGTCCGATGGAGTCAAGGTGTTAGTCTTGTTGGAATGGCTCAAGTTCTACTTGTCTTACTTGGTGGTCCACTTGTGGTGGAGGCTGATTCTTTTTTGCATGGTTGGATTGGCCACTAGTCATTGTGGTCATCCATGGTGTTTCACTAATGCTCTTGATCCAATTGGGATTTAATGATGGGTTTGGATGTTTTGTAGTCATACTTCTCATTTCACCAGTTGTGGTCTGGCGCTTAACTAATGCTCTTGATCCTGTTGGGAATTTAATGGTGGGTTTGGATGTTTTGTAATCATTCTCCTTATTGCACCAGTGATTAAGCTAATGCATTGGCCAGACTTGCTCTATATATAAACTTGTACATTGATAATGCTTGTGCCTCATTTTACATGTTGCTTATCAAATCTGTACTTTTCAACTTTCAAATTATGAATGAAATTGCAGGATTAAAAGGCGCAAGGTGGATGAATTGGAAGACATAGAGGTGCCTCAGAGTTCAACTTCACTTGCAACCATGCAACAAGAATTAGGTGCTGTCTTTTGATCCAGTGAGATACTCTTTGCCTAAGTTCCTAGCATATTCCAAATATATATTATGGTCCAATAGAAGAGCTTTAATTAGAGTGTAAGATAGTTGCACCAAGGTTTAAATTTTAAACTTGATTTGAGCTCAGTGTGGTTTTTACCCTTAGTTGGTAGAAAACTTATTTTAGTACATGACGGGGTCAATCATAATTGAAAGGGGATTCTAAAGGACACGTGGAATTTGTGTGATGGTTGTGGCTCATAAATCAGGCCATGGCAGTAGTTATTAGGGAGCCGGAATGGCGAAACATTTCATTACAAAGAGGGGCTTTGCAACAAATTTGGAGAAAGCTAAGGACAAAAATATAACGGACACTGTCTCCTCTAAATCTACTTTCTTCAATTGCCCCTGTTAAGATGTTTGGGAGGTACCCAGTCCTTTGGGAAGTCAACTGGTGTATTCCTCATCTCCAAACCCAAACACCACCTAAAGAGGAGAGTGGGGACATTATAGTGTCATTTTTTATTTTTAAGGGTCGTTTTATCTTTTATTTAAAGTGCTAGGATCTTTTGAGGGAAATTCAAGGGTGAGATTGGGCCAATGTTTTGAAGTTTTATACAAATACCCCTTGTAGTAGGAAGTTTTTTGATCATTTTGTGAAAATTCTCTCTTGTAAAGAGAAAAGCTTTGAGCTCCCCTCTTTATAGGGTTTCTTGGATTGAACAAGTTGCCGACAAGCTCAAAGGTTTGGCATCACGTCACAACCCTTGCCACGTTAAGTTTGTGTAGGTTCAGCTTATGTACTTTTTTTGAGTAGCATTAAGTCAGAGCCTAATCCTGACAATTACTGTTATCATTTCTAATTAATTTTATCCCCATTTTCTCTCCATATTTTTCTTTATTTTTCTCTTTATTTTTCTTCATTTTCGAGCTATATTTTGGTTCCACACCGTCAACTCCTTAAGGACTCGAAGGAGGACAGTGTATTGAACAACCAGATAGAAATTCTAAATTAGTAGAGGGAACATATTGTGAATGATGCAGAAAATCTCAGCTTGTACCTTTTGATTAAGATCCTATTTACCTTTTTGCCTTTTCCCCTAGAGGGCTTGTGTTGTAAATAAGGTTGTAACCAGTAGATGGAGGTTATAGAGAGGAGGGAAAAAGTGTAATGGATGCGAAAGAAGGTAGAGAAGGAGATTAGGGTTAGAGAGAGAAGTTGTGGGAAGAGGAGAGAATGATGGGGAGAACCCCTACAAAAGAGTAGCACTATTCACGTGACACTATTCACGTGATGCTATTCATATGACACTATTCACGTGAGTAGGGATAACCCAAAAAGAACTCACGTGGGAAGTCGGACGCAACCCACTTGAGACACCCACGTGGGTGTATTACATAAACTCCAACACTCCCCTTCAAGCTGGTGCGAAGATATCCATCATGCCCAACTTGCCAGTCAAGGTATGAAGAATAGACTTGTTCTCCCCTTTGTGAGTATGTCGGCAACCTGCTCCTGTGTTCTCACATGCGGAGTACAAATCAATCCTTGTTTAAGTTTCTATTTGATGAAGTGACGATCAACTTCAATATGCTTGGTCCTATCATGTTGGACTGGGTTGTGAGTAATGCTGATGGCGGCTTTGTTGTCACAGTAGAGTCTCATCGGATCTGTCACCTAGAGTCCCAGTTCCTCAAGCATGGTCCTCAACAAAAGTTCACATAAACCATGTGCCATAGAACGAAATTTTGCCTCTGCAATGGATCGAGATACAACTGGTTGCTTCTTGCTTCGCTAAGAGACAAGGTTTCCTCCAACAAGGGTACAATATCCTGATGATCAGTAACTGAACCCGCCCAATCTGCGTCAGTATATACTTCCACTCTAAAGTGTCCATGTTGCCTGAATAGTATTCCACGACCTGGAGAGCCCTTGAGGTACTGAAGAACTCTGTGAGCTGCCTCAAGATGTGATGACCGTGGTGCATGCATAAACTGACTGATAACACTCACAGCGTAAGTAATATCTGGACTAGTGTGTGCCAAGTAGATCAACCTGCCAACTAATTGCTGAAACATAGCGACATCCTCAAGAGTGTCGCCTTCTTCAGAATTCATCCGTTGGTTCTGATCTATTGGAGTCTCTGCTGGTCAAGCTCCCAAATACCCAGTTTCATCTAGAAGGTCCAATACATACTTCCATTGAGATATGAAGATGCCTTTTTGAGACCGAGCAACTTCAATCCCCATGAAGTATTTCAGTGGCCCCAAATCCTTTGTCTCAAACTCTGAGGACAAGAAGGTCTTCAACTGCTTTATCTCCTTGGGATCATTCCTAGTGATGACAATGTCATCAACATAGACGATCAGTGCCGTGGTACTAGTCTGCTGGTGCTTCACAAACAACGTGTGATCGGCCTGACTCTGCTTGTAGCCTACTTGTCTGATCTCACTGTTGAACCGCTCGAACCATGCCCTGGAGACTGCTTTAGCTCATACAACGCTTTCCTGAACTTGCACACCTTGTCGTCACTTCCAGCAAGTTTCAACATAGGTTGTAGTTTCATGTACACCTCTTCTGTCAGATCTCCAAGCAGAAATGCGTTTTTTACATTTAGCTGATGCTACAGCCAGGCAAGGTTTAAAATTTCGTTTCAGAGGAATGTCTCGGTCAAGTGAAAAACCAAGACAACTTCGAAATGAAACGAAACGAAACATTCACAGAACATTGGAAAAATGGTGAAAAAACGAAATTTCTGAAACATTTCAAAATATTTCCAAAATCATGAAATCATATTTTTTTATTTATTTTATTTTTTTGGATTGTATCGGATTGTTTCGGTTTGTCTCGGTGAAACAAATCGAAACATTACGAAACATTCCGAAACGAAACGAACATTTCGTTTCGGTTTGCTTACGAAATGAAACGAAATGAAACATACGAAACATTCCGAAATTTTTAACCATGCTGCTAAGATAGGTTGGCAGACAAGGATAGAAGAGCTCTGACTGAGTGCATCTTGGCCATACGTGAAAGTCTCTTGATAGTCGATCCTATATGTCTGAGTGAATCCCTTGGCTACGAGTCGTGCCTTGTAGCGTTCGACTGACCCGTCAGCTTTATGCTTTATTGTAAAAACCTATTTGCACCCCACTGGTTTTTTCGTTTGGGTAGTTGAACAAGTTTCCATGTTTTGTTCTTCTCACGAGCCTGCATTTCATCCATCATAGCTTCTTTCCACTTTGGTTGACTAAGTGCATCTGCAACACTGGAAGGCAAAGAAACAGAAGAGGCAATACTGAAAAAATTATGATTCGACAGAGACAGAGACTGATAAGAGACAATGCGAGATAAGATGTTCCGTACAAGTATGTACACCCTTCCAAAGTGCAACAGGGAGGTCAATATTAGTGCTCATATGATCATCAGAACTAGGAGATGCATGTGGCTCAAGAACAAAAATAGGAACTGAGGCAGGGACAGAAGCAATACCTAGAACAAGATTCGAGGGGAGACTCGCAGATGTAGGAGCAGGGACAAGGGACAATGGCTTGTCATTTCTTCTTGATTTTGACATATACACGCACATCAGCTGCAGAGTGGAAGTGTCCTTGTCAGTAGATTGAGGTCCCGACATAGGAATAGGAGCCGACATTGGAATAGGGACAGGCATAGGGCTAATGACACTCTTTTCTGCAACATCATGCTCTCCCTAAAGGGAGGTCTGCTCATCAAAGAAAGGGATGGACTCAACGAAGGTGACATCCATAGAGACGAAGTGATAACGAGTAGCAGGGTGATAACATTTGTACCATTTTTTATTAGAGGGGTACCCTAAGAAGATGCACTTCAAGGCCCGCGGATCTAAGTTGTCCCTTGAAGAATGATGAATATGGACATAGAAAACGCACCCAAAGACCTTTGGAGGAACGAAAGCTGGGGCCTGTCCTGGGGGAAGTCCATGGAGCTTCCAGCAAGTGTCCTGGATATGGCCCATGTGACCGCAATGGTCACACTTGGGTCTGGTCTGTCCCTAGACTCCTTCAGACTAGATTTCTAGCCCTTCTGATTGGCAATAGCCAGGGCAGATTGGTCCGGAGTATCACTCCCACTGCGGAGTTGCATAGCTGAGTGGCAACTGTCCTCCCCCTGAATGTAAGCATAGACCTATGCTAGAGAGGTGGGGGAAGGATCCCTGCGAAGGATCTAAACACGAGCTCCCTCAAAGCTAGGATGAAGGCCGGAGAGAAACTGGAAGATCTGGGAACGTTTAACGATAGCCTCGAAGGGCTTGACATCATCTGCGCACTTGGGGGAGTAACTCTTGTAGTGATCGATCTCCTATTTTCTTCAAAGTGAAGCATAATATGTACCAAGCTTCCTCTCCCCCTGACGAAGACAAGATATCTCTTGCTTTAGCTCATAGAGCTTGGCGAAATTTCCCACTTGGGAGTATGTCTAAGATACGGCATCCCAAACATCTTTGGCCGTTGGTAGGAACATAAACCCTTTGCTGATCTGGGTTGCATCGAGTGAATAAGCCAGGACATCACAGTCAGGTTTTCCATAACCCATATCCGGTGAGATTTGTCCGTTGGATCTGGTTCATTAGCAACACCGGTCAGATACTCACTGTAGCCACGACCTCCAATGTACATCAGCCCGAAAGTCTTCCATTCTAGGAAGTTGGTGCCATCGATTGTCACTGTGGTAATGCAAAGCTGAGGGTTGTGATCTCCATGAGAACCATGTGTCACAGAACGACCCTCAGATGAAGAGTCAGAAATTCCAGATGTGGCTTCGGTGGAACTCATCGGAGCAGGACCACCAAAAATAGCAAGTAGTGTACCGGAGGCTTCCAAAAATCCAAAGTGATGTCTAGAGGATCCCTAAAGGCCCAATGAGTGCTGCGCCTAGGGTAGGAGGGCCCAGAGATCTAATTTTGGAAGAAAATCAAAACCCAAAATTAGAGCAAGATCCGACGATTTTTGGAAATTAGGGTTCGGATGGTTAGAATCTTCCGAACCAAGTTTCTGAATGCTCGGATAAGTAATCTGGAGGGGCGTCTAGGTCAGAGAGGCCTCTCGTTGCGCGAATCGCGAAAAAATAAAAAACCCAATATTTGAGATTGGGCAGATTTTTTTGGAAACTGTGGCTCCAGTGGTCAGAAATATGTGGAACGACCGTCTGAAAATCTTTGGGAGGATATTGGAGAGGGCGGCTAGGACAGGAAGTCCTACCGTGGTGTGGATCTCGAGGAAATAAAAAACCCAAAAAACCTCGGGAAGCGTGTTGGCCAGAAAACTGTTGGAGAAGCTTGAGAAGAGGACTTCGACTGGATCTCTGATATGACTGTGGGAAAAAAACAAGCCAGGAAATAAGATCGTCTGGTGTTTTGCCTCAATATAGATCCACGAATCGCGCAGGAAAGCTCTCTGTGATTTCTCCAAAAAGTTCTTGCGGCTCCGGATGCTCACATAATAATTTTAGATTGAAATGGAGGCTCTAGGGGACAAAGACACATGCCCTAGAGCTACCATGCTCTGATACCATGTTGTAAATAAGGTTGTAACCAGTAGATGAAGGTTGTAGGGAGAAGAGGGAAAAAATGTAATGGAGGTGGAAGGTGGAGAAGGAGATTAGGGTTAGAGAGAGAAGTTGTGGGAAGAGGAGAGAATGAATCGTTAATTCTTTCTCTCACACACACTATATATATGATGGGGAGAACCCCAACAAAAGAGTAGCACTATTCACGTGACACTATTCATGTGAATAGTGATAACCCAAAAAGAACACCCACGTGGGAAGTGGGACGCAGCCCACTTAAAACACTCACGTGGGTGTATTACATAAACTCCAACAGCGTGTTCTTTGGCATAGGTTGTATTTTGCAATTTGTTGGGGTCTTTGGAGGGAGAGAATTAATAGATGTATTGAAGGGAAGGAGGAAGCTTTGAATATCATCATCCTCAACATCAAGGGGCTGATGTTCTCACGGTCTAAGATCTATCTCGAGTGTCGTAGTCTTTTCTTTGAAGATTTTGTTCTCCGCTGGGAGCTTTTATGTTGTAAGATTGTAGTTAGAGTTGTTTCGTTGCTTTGCTTCTTTTTGGTTGGTTGTATTGTTAGGAGTCCAGTGTTTTTAAAGGCGTGGGAGGCTTAGGCCTCGAGGTGCGCCTCGGGGCAAAGCTCTTAAAAACGCCCTGAGGCTCAATCAAAAGGCATTTACACATCTGAGGCATACGACTCACTCCAAGAGGCATTGACGAGGCTTACGCTTCTCAGTGGGGTGTATGCCTCGTCAACGCTTCTTGGACTGGGCATCTTAGATGCGCTTTTTTTGGCATGCTATTTTAACTTAAAAAAGAAATAAAAAAAGAATGTCAAGATATTAAAAAAATGTGTCGAACGGACCCAACATAAAAATAAAAAAATAAGTTTTATATTCAAAAGGGACCCGACATTGATTGATCTACAATTGATTGATGACGAGGAATAGAATTTCGAGTTGGACTATCAAGAAGAGATGTATTGATGAAGATGCATTTAATTTAGTGGAGATTGAGTCTTTGATTGGTGTTGTACTTTTTTGTTAGAGTGGTTGGAACTTGGAAATATACTTTTTAAAAAATTTTTTGCTACATATATTTATAGATTTAAGTACTTATCTACCTAAAAAAGTGTGCGCATGAGGCTTACGTCTTACGCCTTGAGGCTTACGCCTCAAGGCTTTGGCTAGTGAAGCGCCTCGCCTCACGCCTTAGCGTTTAAAAACACTTAAGACCCTGCCTTCTGTAGGTCACCTCGACCTCTTTTGGCTGCTCTTGTTTATGGTTTTGGCTTTTGCCTGTTGATGCATTCTATACTTATAAAAGAAACAATAGACTGTGTGGATTAGGTTTTGGGAAGAATACTTGGATGCGGACTTTGACAAGAACTAGGACATATTTGGGGTGGGGAACACTACACAGAAGAAGAAGGCTCGGATGGGGCAGAAGCTACACAGATTCTAAATGACTAGAGGGAACATGCTAAGAATGATGTTGAGAATCTCAGCATGGACACTCAGCAGGTTTATTCAGAATCCTATGGTGATGGTGTGGATGAGGATTTGAGGAAGGATGACGACTTGGATGCAGACTTGACAAGAACCGGGACATATTTGGTGGGCACCTTATTGAAGGTGAAGGCTTGGCTGGGGCTGAAACTAGATTATATTCTAAATAGATTCCTATTCTGAGGGGCTAGAGTTGGAGGAGGAATGTCAGCAAAATGAGGGTATGAAGGCAATTAAAAGGGTCTGAATAAGGCTAATATTATTGGTCAGTTGGCTAATGCTAAAGTAATTTCTCCCGAGTATTGTCAGAGAACTAAGTGTTATCATATATGTAAAAATACATCATATACGTAGAAATACGTATTTTATATGTATCGGGGGTAGTTCTGTAAATACCCCCTTGAGGGGTATATTTGTCTTTTTGTATTTGGGACTTACATAAATAAGATTTATGGAGTCATTGTGACATAAGCTCACATGACATCCTTCTCTCTTCTTTCTTTCTCTTCTTCTTCTTCCTAAACCTAAACCTAACCCTAACCCTAAATCACTGCTTCAACTTGGTATCAGAGCCATTTATTACTGGTTTATATCGGGAATACGACTGAAGGGAGATTGTCAAATTTCTGGCGTCAGCTGACGTCATCATGCCGTAAGATGACATCATCAGCCAATCGAAATTTTTTTCGAGGTTTTTCGCAAAACTCTCCCCTTTGGTAGATCTCGATTGTTCCTGTTTTTTAGTGATTTTTCTGGGATTTTTTGAATTTTTTTGGATGCTCTTAAGGCCTTTCTTCTCCGAAAAATATTTTTTAAGATTTTGTGAACCAGTCACAAATCTGATCTTATGGGGGCTTCTTGCCTGAGTTTATTGCTTCGTTTTGGCTCCCTACTATTATAGGAACCTATTGGATCCACCTATGCATTGATCCATGAAGGATTGAAGCTTCGGTGAACTTCTTTTCACCCTTAACTTACCGCCGACGACTTTTGGAGCATTCTTGGGCTGCGATTTCACCCTAGGAGCTCTCCTTTCCCCTTGATTCAGTTGATTGTTGTTGTTTCTTGCTTTTTTACTCCTCATCTCACTGCCTATCCCTTGTTTGGGCGATCGGTTGGTAGTTTTTTGGTTTTTGGGTGTTCTTTCTCAATCTCTAATGGCTTATATTGGCTCTATGGTGCATCAATCCATGGATTTGCTACTACCATGGCTCTTTGGGACTTATACGGATGTTTTCGGGCCCTCGGTTTGATTTTTTAGTCTTCTCAAGCAATCGGGTTGATCATCAACTTTTCTATATAGCCGTTTTTTTGGCAAAAATCCTCCATGGTAGATCCTCCACCTCCCGTGGTTCCTTCACCTTCCTTAGTTTCTCCATCCGGGTCAGACGTGAGCACAGAAGTTCTCGCCAGTGGAGTTGGAGGCCCTATAGTGCAGCATTTAGCCTATGAGAACCCAAGTTTGCAGATCACCTCAGTGAAGTTAGATGGCACGAACTACTTACGCTGGGCTCAGGCTGCACGGTTGTTCATTGGGGGCCGTGGGAAACTTGGCCACACTACAGGCGATACGGTTGAGCCTCCCAAATCTGATCCCTCTTATCGACAGTGGCAGACAGATGATCTTACTGTCATGTCATGGCTCCTCAACTCTATAGAGCCTGATATCAGTGAAAGTTTCTTATTTCTACGCACAGCGCAAGAGGTCTGGGAGATCACTGAGAAGACTTACTCATAACAGCAGAACACAGGATGGGCATTTCAGCTGCGACAGATTATCTCCCACTTTCGGTAGGGGGAGAAGTCTCTCTCTCAGTACTACACTGCTCTTCGTACCTTGTGGCAGGAGCTTGATCATTCCTACTCTTATCAGCCTCTCAACCCATCAGAGATTGCTCCCTTTCGTCGAAATATAGAGAAGGCCGGATCTTTGATTTCCTTGCTGGGCTCAATCCGTCTTATGAGCTTGCCCGTGTTCAGATTTTGAGTAGTAGGATGGATCTTCCCTCTCTCAGTGAGGTGTATGCCTATCTTCAGAGTAGGAGGATCTCTCTTCAGAGTGAGCATCCCCTTCCAGAGCGATCAGCGCTAGTAGCTCTCCCGCTTATTAGCCTCAGTAGTTACAGCAGCCTTCGAGGGGTCCGTCTCATCAGACTACCTCAGCTCCATCTTATGCTCCTACTGGACCTTCTCCTGGGAAGTCTCTGACTAGAGAGAGGCCCAAGTGTGATTTCTGTGGCAAGTTAGGGCATGTGCGTGCCAAGTGTTGGAAGCTACATGGGCATCCTAGCCAGCCAGCCTCTTCCAGTGCTCATACAGTTAGTGTGGATTCTTTTGCTCCTTCCCTAGGACAGGCCCTGGCGAGCTCTCTTCCTTAAGCTCCTCCTAGTGGTTTTTCAGCCACAGAGTATGCAGGCCTTCGAAGATTGTTTCAGCAGCTTCATGGTCCATCTGCTACATCATCCACCTCCTTTGCACAGTCAGGTAACACTAAACTTGGTCATCATGTGTCTCTCCCATCATCCAGCCCCACTTGGATCATTGATTCAGGGGCTTCGGAACACATGACGGGCTTGTCTTCTTTATTTTCTATTTATTCCATCTGTTCTGGCCGTGATAAGGTGAAGGCAGCTGATGGCACCTTATCTTCTGTGTCTGGGATAGGGAATATCCTTCCCTCTCCCCAATTGCTTCTTTTATCAGTTTTGCATGTTCCCAAATTTACTTCTAACCTACTTTCTGTTAGTGCTTTGACTAAAACCCTTAACTGTAGTGTCACTTTTTCTCCTACTTCTTGTGTCTTTCAGGACCTAGAGTCGAGGAGGACGATTGGCACTAGACATGAAGCTAATGGACTCTACCTTTTGGATGGACGCCTTCCTGAGCCCATAGCACTACAGTCGTCTGCCTGTAGTAATAGTAGGATAGATGTTGTTTTGAGCTGGCATGCCCGTCTGGGCATGTCTCTTTTCAGTATTTGAAATTTTTATTTCCTAGTTTGTTTATTTCTGTTTCTTTTTCGGCTTTACACTGTGAGACTTGTGAGCTCTCCAAGCATTGTAGATCGAATTATCCCTCCAGAGGTAATAGAAGTTCTACTTGTTTTGACATTGTGCATTCTGATGTATGGGGCCCTTCCCCCACTACTTCTATCTTTGGCTTCCGCTATTTTGTTTCTTTTGTTGATGATTATACTAGGTGTACATGGGTCTATCTCATGAAAACCAAAGATGAGGTTCATTCCATCTTTCAGGGTTTTCATAAGATGATCCAGACCCAGTATGGTATCTCCATCAAGGTTCTTCATACTGACTAGGGTGGAGAATATATGTTTGGGGGTCTTCAACATTACCTCATTGACCATGGGATTTATCACCAAAATTCCTACAGCTACACCCCTCAACAGAATGGTGTAGCTGAAAGGAAAATGCGGCACTTGACTGAGATAGCTCGGTCTCTCTTGATCGGCTCTCAGGTCCCCAAATCTTATTGGTCGGATGCTGTGTTGACGGCTGCCTACCTGACTAACAGAATGCCATCTCGAGTGCTCAATTTTTAGTCTCCTATTCAAGTCCTTCCTGGCTCTCCTCTATTCACTATTCCTCCTCGCATCTTTGGGTGTGTATGCTATGTACATATCCTAGGTCCCCATCGCACCAAACTTGATCCTAAAGCACTCAAGTGCGTCTTTCTTGGTTACTCTTCTACCCACAAGGGATATAAGTGTTACCATTCGTCCTCTGGGAAGAAGTTTGTCTGCATGGATGTTACCTTCCGTGAGGAGCTATCTTTTTTCTCCCCCACCTCTCTTCAGGGGGAGAGTCGTAAGAGAGGTGGATTGTTCCTCTTCCTGCTATATCCCTATCCCCTCCTTTAGAGTTTGAGAGCTCTCCGCCTACTCATACTACTAGTGGGATTGATAGTACTCCTGGAGCTCAGAAGGAGCTCAAAGTCTATAGCAGAAGGGAGAAAGCCACAGCTGATCCAGTACCAGTGGTTCCTACTTTGGATCCAGGTAATCCTCCACCTCTTTCTATGCCTGTCATTTCTCCCTACTAATGCTTCTGATCTTCCCATTGCTCTAAGAAAAGGAGTCAGAAGCTGCACTCAGTATCCTCCGAGCCACTTTGTCTCCTATGATGCCTTGTCCACCTCCTATAAAGCCTTTATCACTTCCCTTTCTACTATTTCTATACCCTCTTCAGTGGCAGAAGGGCTGGCTCAACCAAGATGGAAAGCTGCTATGATAGAGGAAATGAAAGCTCTGGACAAGAATGGGACATGGGAGCTTGTTGACCTGCCAAGAGGCAAGAAACCTGTGGGTTGCAGATGGGTGTTCACAGTCAAACACAAGGCAGACGGGTCTGTTGAGAAGTACAAGGCGAGATTAGTAGCCAAGGGGTACACCCAGACCTATGGGATTGACTATGTGGAGACCTTTGCACCTGTGGCAAAGATGAACTCCATAAGGGTGTTGTTGTCAGTGGCAGCAAACCAAGAGTGGCCTTTGCATCAGCCGGATGTGAAGAATGCTTTTCTTCATGGGGACCTATATGAAGAAGTCTACATGGTGCCTCCTCCTGGATTCACTCCACCAGGACATAGTAGCAAGGTGTGTATACTGAAGAAAGCCCTCTATAGGCTTAAACAATCTCCAAGGGCATGGTTCGAGAGATTCACCCTAGCCGTGAAGAACCTGGGTTACACTCAAAGTCAGGCCGATCACACCCTATTTGTGAAGCATCAAGGGAAGAACACCACTGCCCTCATTGTTTATGTTGATGACATCATTCTCACAGGGAATGATGCAGCAGAGGTAGCCAAATTGAAGCTTCAGTTAGCGGAAGAGTTTGAAACCAAAGATCTAGGACCTCTCAAATACTTCCTAGACATCGAAGTTGCAAGATCCAGTCAGGGGATCTTCATCTCTTAGAGGAAGTATGTCTTAGACTTGTTACAAGACTCAAGCAGGTTGGGTACCAAACCAGTGGAAACTCCTATAGAGCAGAATCACCAGCTAGCAGATGCCAGTGGTGAGCTACTATAGGATGTAGGGAGCTTTCAGAGGCTAGTTGGGCGATTGATCTATTTCTTTCCGACTCGACCTGACATTGCCTATGCAGTGAGTGTGATTAGTCAGTATATGCACTCACCCAGAGGTGTTCATTTAGAGGCAGCACATCGGATCTTGAGGTATCTCAAGTCAACCCCTGGTAGAGGTCTTCTGTTTGAGAAGAATGGCCATATGCGTATAGAGGGTAATACTGATGCAGACTGGGCAGGGGCCGAAGATGATCGGAGATCCACTTCTGGATATTGCACCTTTGTTGGGGGCAATCTGGTTACTTGGAGAAGTAAGAAGCAACCCGTTGTTGCCAGATCTAGTGCAGAGGCCGAATTCAGAGCAATGGCTCATGGCTTGTATGAGCTGCTTTGGTTGAAAGTGTTGGTTGCTGAACTTGGTTTCCCAGTTTCAGGGTCTGTGAGCTTATATTGTGACAATAAGGCTGCCATCAGCATTGCTCACAATCCCGTTTAGCATGATCGTGCCAAACACATTGAGGTGGACCGATACTTCATTAGAGAGAAAAGTATCTCTGGGGCAGTGTGCACCCCATTTGTGAAGACTGATGAACAGGTTGCAGATGTTTTCACGAAGGGAGTTCCCAGTTGGCAACTCCATAAGTGCTTGTGCAAGTTGGGCATGAGAGATATCTATGCACCAACTTGAGGAAGAGTGTTATAATATACGTAGAAATACGTATTTTATATATAGCGGGGGTAGTTCTGTAAATACCCCCTTGAGGGGTATATTTGTCTTTTTGTATTTGGGACTTACATAAATAAGATTTATGGAGTCATTGTGACATAAGCTCACATGACATCCTTCTCTCTTCTTTCTTTCTCTTCTTCTTCTTCTTCCTAAACCTAAACCTAACCTTAACCCTAAATCACTGATTCAACTCTAAGATGCTACAGTAGGTGCAGTAGGAAGGTAGGGGAGATGTGGAAGATGCAGAGATGACGGGTTACACAGAAGGAAAGAATCGTCCCAATCTAAATGCAGTTGAGGAGATTCAGTCGAAACACCAATTGGACTCTCAGAGATGTCAGAGTGGGTAACGAATACGCTTATGGAGTTTAAAGTTGAATTTTGGGTTATGGTTTCAAGCAAGCAAGGAAGAGAAAGAGAGAAAGAGAGAGAGAGGAAGAGAGGAAGAGAGCTTGTGTGTATTCCACATGACTCTTAACTTCTTATTTATATTAAAAACTCTACATGGACCAAAATGCCCTTACAATATAAAGGGGTCCCTTGCAACATAAAGGGTAACCCTGACAACACTTCCCCTCAAGTTGGTGCGTAGATATCTATCATGCCCAACTTGTTGAGACACCGGTGTAGCCAATGGCCCTGGGAAGGGGAAAACACCCCACTATACAAAGGAGAAACCTGAAGTAAGAGAGAGAGACTCTCTAAACTTCAAAGGCATTACAAAAAACGAAGGAGGAGCTGAGTCTTCCGTCGAAGATCAACAACTACTCCAAGTATCTCGAAGATGATGATTGGTGGCAGACCTTGTGATACTATTCCTGAGAGAGGAGTTTTGTGCTAAAGCCAAGGGAGGAGTCCTAACTATCTAAAGGTCTAGATCAGTTCGTCTGCATCTGAATTCGAGGTTGAATTATTTTCAACCAAGAGGGTTTGATGCATAAGCATTCAACTACAATGGTCCACCGCTACACTGAATTGGTGCCCAATCAAACAAGTGGACCCCACGAAGATTTATTAGGATTTAATTAGGATTTTACAATTAGATTTTGTTTCCAATTAGGATTTTGGGATTGATTGCAATAGTAGCCTTGTATTAGGAGTTTCTTATTTTAGTTTGATTAGAATTAGGAAAGTTCAATTGGACTAGAATTAGGAAAGCTCAATTGGGAATTTTATAAATAGGATGTAATCCTTTGATTTTAAGCAATGAATAATGAATTAGTATGAATGAATATTGAAGATGCTTTTGTGCATGATTTCCTCGTGTTGGGTTTGGCGAGAGGCCAAGGGAGCGATTCCTACCATTAATCCTTCTATCTTTATCTTTATCTTTCTATCTCTCTCTATCATCCTATCTCATTTTTGCAATCGCAGAATGAGCAATTGTCCAGGGTCAGTATTACCCATGACATCGCGGACAACATAGGAAATTCTCTTCACACTTCACTGCTAAGAGGACGATGCTAAAAATGATGGGGAACAGATTCTTTAGAAGCTCTACATAGAAAGCAAACACTCGGCCCAAACTTACATCTCTTCATGAGATGGTCACAAGTGAGGATTTTATCAATCATCAAAGTTCACAAAAAAGATGTCACCTTAGAAGGAATCACCGTCTCCATACCTGCCCCACATGAAATGATAATTGGCTAGATCTTGCCAAAACAAAAAAAAAAGGATCGGACCAAAAACTTGCCTCTAGCATCCCACTTCCATACCCGTTTATCAATGCCTTCCTCCAAATCTAGAAAAGAATTCAGCCTCACAAGTAGCTGAGATAAGATATCCAATTCCCATTCGTTGAAATTTCTTCGGGAGCCTAGGTTCATGCATTTACCATCCTCCCATCCCCCGTACAATCCTTAACAACAAAGCCTTTTCAAGTACAAAATAGCATATGGCATAGGGAAGCCCAAAGAGAGAGAGAGTTTTCTCCACACCAAATATCCTCCCAAAACATCTCTATCCCCCACCCTGATTTTATAATGGATCCTCTTACTGAAACTTACATAGGCTTTAGTGATACCCTTTTACAAGCCCACTCCATAAGACCAATGGACCTGATCACTCTCCCACCCAAGGGGTTTGACCCCGTATTTACACGTCACATCCATTCTCCATAATCTATCATCCTCCTCCCAAAAATGTCATAACCACCTTGCGTAGTAGGGCAGTTTTCACGGTCCCCTGCTGATGAGAGTTATACAAGACAACACCAGTAGGAGCGAACTCACTAGCCTCATGAAAGGCTAATGAATGGACGACATACTATTGATCTTGCTTTTCTTATTCAAAATGGTTTTTAGGGTAGTATAATGACTTCTGAGGTTGCTTTCACTTTTGTTTTCTCATCTCTTAAAATGTCAATGCTTTTTTCCTATGGTTTTTATAATGTATTCATAGTTTCCAAAAATTATGGACAAGTTTGGCTCTCAAAATGTCAAATATGTGCTTTAGCATGTACATCTTGTTATTGATCTTGCTTTTCTTATTCCAGACAATTGTTTATGGTAGTATAAATGAGTTCTAAGTGATTCCAAGTTTGTTTTATCATTTCCAAAAATAACAATGCAGTTTTCCTATGGTTTTTATATTGTTTTCGTAGTTATCAAAATCTATACAATGTTTTCATATGTTTCTATAGAATTCAACGACATGTTTCCTCTTATGGAGGGACCAAAACTTGGACCAACATTGGCATTTAAACCTTGTATGATTAAAGAGTCCTCTCTGCTTTGGCTTTATTGGTCAGCTTCCTCTAGATGGATCAGCTCTTCTCTACCTTTGATATTTCGCATATTTCTCACATTTGTGTGGAAGGAAATTTTCAGGAGGATACACCTGATAACTTTTGTATGTTTTGTTCTTTCTTTACGGTTTATGATCACTGCCTAATGTTTGATTTCCATTTGGTGGGCTCTATTGCATCCTGTTCTTATAATTTAAGTTTGCTTTTCACATAGTAAAGCAAAAGAAATAAAATGATGATCTTCCTGACCTAACAATTTTGTAAACTAAGGTGAAGTTGTATGATAATATATATATATATATGGGTTAGGATCGGGGGACAACATTTTCATACAACATTTTTGACAACATTTTTATAGGGGTGATCTATATAGTGAGGAGATCATCCTCACCAAAAATCAGCTATTGATTCATCTCCATGTGGGTACGCCAAAATTGTTGTAAAAAATGTAGTATGAAAATGTTGTCTCCCGATCCTGACCCATATATATATATTTTATAATTTTTTTTTTTTTTTTGATAAGTAAGTATGATAATATTTTTGATTTGATAAATGCAAGGTTTTGAGTGAGGAAAGTGGAGGAGAAGAATCTAGAGTACTGCTGGACTTAAACTTAATCTACCAAATTTTTACGACAGAACTAGAACTGACTTTCATATTTCGGAAGAGTTGATAAAAAGGAAAGAAAAAAAAGATTGCTTGGACTCTGTCAAGTAGTAGAATCACCTTCTCTTTCATTGTGGTCTGGCTTGGAAAGTTTGGAGTGCGTTTTTCTCTTCATTTGGGATGTGTTGGATCTTGCTGAGGTCAGTCTTGGACTTGTTCAATGGCAGGTCAACTTTTGCTTTTTCCTCTAGAGGTTGGTCACGTTGGAGGTTGCTTCCCTTTGCGGTGTTCTGGTGTCTTTGGAAGGAGAAAAATAGGAGGATCTTCAATGGTAAGGGGGAAGTAGTGCAAGGCATCATTCTCAATATCAAAGTCCTGATGTATAATTGGTCCAAGCTCTTCAAAGATTATAGAGGTCTCTTTTTGAGGACTTATTTTATGTACGGGATTCTATTGTAAATAGGGAAGGATAGTGTTGCATTTTGTTGTATCTTGTGCCGTCCTTCGTAGGTCTCTTCAACCTCTTAGGGCGGTTGCTTTTTTTAGCTTTGGCCTCGTTAAATTCTCTACTTGTCAAAAAAATGAAGAACAAAAAAGACTGCATTGTGCAAGGACTTGCTGGTCAAGTTGGAACACAACCCAGTTGATTCAGTTTAGCTGGGCATGGACTACCAAGTCGAAACGATGATTTCATAGAATATCATCCTTGACGATCAACTTGGTTGAGTTTTCTACGAATTCACTAAGAGTTTCATTGCCTTGGCTGAATTATTTTTTGACGCAAACGACTTTCTAAAATTGGTAAAAAAGCTAATCCAGTGGAAGCATTCATCTGCTATTTCATAATTTTAAGGAACGAAGTTCCACATATAACTTTCTTGGAGTCTCGATCGACTTAAGCTTTTGCTCAATTTTTCTTGGTGGATACTGATCAAGTTCAGAAACTTTTTGGTATTTAATTCTTCAAGAATAGTACGCTGTTTATTTTTCGCGCAACTTTCTTTTCTTTTTTGCTTCTCTTGATTAGAGGAGGTGTTATTTTAGTCTTTTTAAGCACCACTTGAAATTTTCTTCTCTAGAATTGTAAACTACCTCCAGTTGGTCATATTGCCGTAAAATATTGTAGAAATTATAGACTGATAAGTCTGATATCATGAATATTTGGCAGGAATGTATTGGAACTAACTGGTTATTGTATGTGTAGATACATCTGTAAATGAGGAGATATGCCCTCATCCAGCCTTTATTAGAGAAATGTGCGTACGATGTGGGCAACAGATGGAGGATGGATCTGCAGTAGCATTTGGATACATACATAAGGTATACTCTCTTTGGAAACAATGATTTAACTGCATTGGTTGCTGTATGCTTTTCTTGTGGTGTTCACTGGGAATGCCTGAATCTCTCCTCCCAGTTTGATGAGTCATTCTATTTTCAGTCAGATGCAATTTTCCATCTAAAAACTTTTGATCGTAGCTTATTTATATTGATTTCATTTAGAATTAATTGTGTGTGGAAACAAATTTTTGTTTGCAGGATCTAAAGATTGGCACTGAAGAATTGGCACGATTACGTGGGGCGGACCTGAAGAATTTGTTGCGTGATAGAAAGCTTTACTTGGTCCTAGATTTAGACCACACTCTTCTTAATTCAACTCGACTTGTAGATATCTCACCAGAGGAGGAATATTTAAAGAGCCACACGGATTCCTTGCAAGGTATGACCTGTTTTCAGTTTATGTATGCTATGTTAATGCTTGTAGCTGATTTTTTTCAGTTTATGTACTTCGGCTATGTTAATGCTTGTAGCTGATGATTTTATTATTCTTGTGAGAGACAATGTTTCCTTGTTGGACGTGTCAACATGTGTACACTTGATTCTCTCGAGCACAATATTCTTGTAGCACGTAATCTTTATGAAATGAGTTTGAAGCTTTTTAGGATGGCGTAAAACATGGTTTATGAAAATTAACAGCTTGATAATGCTAGCATTTCTGTAAGTTCAGACATCACAAAGTTTGTGAAAGTGTCAAAAGGTATTGATATTCTGAGGACTTATACATGCCCTGCTTCTAGATAATGCTAAGTTTAGTTGGAGTTTCAGCATCCGTTGTTTGCTAGGTTCCACCCTGTTGAAGACATCAGGATGAATTCTGGCAGTTCCAGAAGTGGCAATCTTGGCCCTGCTGGTTTTAACAGCATCTTTTGTTACTCCAGTGGTGGGCTAGTCCAATTGGAGAGACTGATCTGTGAGTGGCTTAGTTCCAGGCACTGTACATTCACAGACGCGCCTTCCAGTTGTGTGTTGAGCAAAATGCCGATCTATCAAAATACAGACAAGCAGAATAGTTATATGTTCCAGTCTTTTGCAAAGAGTTCTTTTACCTTTTGGTGGGTAATCTGGGGTATTGCCACATCATGGCTGCTGTACAGTACAATATGTCCACCAATTAAGCTTTAAGCTCGAGCTTGCAGCTATATGCTACGTATCATAAAAGAAGAAGCTATATTAATGCTTTTCGAGTGTCACAGTAGTAGAAAACTAGGGTTTATGAACTCATGCACCTGGTTACTACTAGCACCTTTTGTAAGAATGTCTGCTAGTTGTTCCTTAGTCTTCACATATGGAGTACACATTTCACTTGAGACGATATTTTCTCGAATAAAATGGTTATCTACCTCTGTGTTTAGTTCTGTCATGCTGAATTGGATTGTGGACAGTACTTATTTTTGCCTTGTGATCACTATATAAGTTTATCGATCAAGCAACACGGAAACCAAGTTTCCAGATAAGAATTTTTAGCCACAACACTTCGCTCACACTATGTGCACCATGGATCTAAACTCTGCCTCTACACTTGAACTATTCCTCCATGTCATTAGATTGTCACCTACAAAGGTGCAGTACTCTGATATAGATCTCTTATCATTCTTAGAACTTGCCCAATCTGCATCAGTGTATGCTTCTACTTTCATATGTCCATTAGTTCTTTGCCAGGCGAGGACTTGAGGTACCTCAAAATTCGATACACCACCTCAAGATGTGGGTCCGGGTGTGCATGTACTGAATTATCACACTAACTGCATATGCAATATTTGGTACAGTAAGTGAAAAATAAATCATTTGACCAACTAAAATTAAAACTCCCAATATCCTGTAAATGTTTACTGGTTTGCTCATCAAGTCTGTGATTTTGTTCTATATGAGTGTCTGTTGGTCTAGCGCCTAGCTTTCTAGTCTCATGAAACAAGTCTTTAGGAAGTACTTTAGTAATCCATGAGATCTTACTACTTCAATACCCATGAAGTACTTTATGAACCCAAGATCTTTAATCTCAAACTCACTAAGCCATGTACCTCTTCATATCAAGTAGGTACAATGGTCATGATTGTTCACTACTAGGGATAGAATCACCCTTATGGAGTTTAAACTTCACTATTGGGGCAAATGTTTCCTTATAGTCATTCCCATAGGTCTAAGTCTTTGGGGACTAATCTTGCCTTATACTTATATATGGATCTATCTGCCTTACATTTTACAGTATACACCCACTTATATTCCACAGTTTTTTTTCCTCTAGGAAGATCAACCAATTCCCATGTAGCATTTTTTCTCCGAGGCTCTCCTTTTTTCAAATATTGCTTCTCTCCACTTTGATGGTTAGAGATTCTACAATAGGAGTAAAAATAGAAGATAACGAGGTTACAAAGGAGTTGTAAGACGGAGACAATAACAATAAGATGTTGGGTACCAGATCTTTTTTCCTTTTGATGAGTAATTGGAAGCTTAGAATCATCAACAAGAGGAAGAAAATTATCATTATGAGGGGCTGATAAGGGAGACGGAGTACAAGGAGCAAAGGAAATTACATGAATCCGCTGAATTGATTTTGTATGGATCAGTTTCAGCTGTGGCTTTCTTCTCCAAATGACATTGTTTGTCCTGGACCTTAAGCTCCCCCTGTCCTCCAGCACGACTATCTTTAGTAGAAGAGCTGTCAAAAGTTTTGACGAGCAAAGATAGTGGAATGACAGGTAACGTAACTTGAAAAAGTTGCCTCTCTCCACTACTATTCTCCTCCTGAAGAGGAGCAGAGCTACCCATGGAGAAGAAAGAACCAACTCGACAAAGGTGACATCCATGAAGACAAACTTCCATTTAGTGAGGGGATGATAACACTTGTACCCTTTTTGAGATGTAGGGTACCCAAGAAATTGCACTTGAGGGCTTTTAGATCCACTTTATTACGATGTAGTCCTAATATATGAACGTAGCAGACACAACCGAATGCCTAAGGAGGAACAAGAAAAAGAGGGTGATCTGGTTTTAGGAGTTGATATGTGGTTTTAATGTTGAAAACACGAGAAGGCATACGGTTAATGAGATATGCAATAGTTAAGACAACTTTGGACCAAAAGGATTTTGGAACATTAACACCTAAGAGAAGAGACCTTGTTACTTCTAGAAGATGTCAGTTTTTATACTCACCTACTCCATTTCGTTGTGGAGTGTAAACACGAGAATTTTGGTGTTTAATTCCATTTTCGCCCAAGTAGGTTTTCAAGCCACTGTACATATACTCTCCTCAATCAGATCGAAGAAGTTTCACGTTTTGTTAAACTAAGTCTAGACCATCTTATGAAAGTTTTTGAAGATGGGGTACATGTTAGCGGATGATTTGTTCCCGCTCACGTGTTGTGTTGGCTCGACGACCCATTGGTATACATAATTGTTTCGCCTTTCCCTAACATGTCGATCTTTTGGGGTAAATAGGTTGTTTCACATGGTATCAGAGCCTTATGGCCTGGGAGGTCGCGGGTTCAAGTCTCTAGCGGAGTGTATTCCCGCTGAGGGGGGAGTGTTAGCAGATGATTTGTTCCCGCGCACGTGTTGTGTTGGCCCGACGACCTGTTGGTATACATAGTTGTTTCGCCTTTCCCTAACAGGTCGATCTTTTGGGGTAAATGGTTGTTTCACAGTACACATCATATTTGGACTTCATAAAATTAATCTATGTACACCTGGAGTAGTCATCAACAAAGTTGACAAAATACTTGTAAACAGATAAAATAAAAGAGATCTAGAACTCAAAAGATAATCGATCCTCTTTATTGATGATAATCATTCCAGACACAAAGCAACATAGATAAAAACAATGTTAAAGAGGAATCCATGGCATCCGAGTCCAAAGTTCTGCAGACTGAACGGTTGTAGAGACCACAAAGAATGAAGATGAAGAGGAGAGGAAAAGGGTAGATTAGGGTAACACATTGGCTATGGCATCCCCCTCTTTTCCCTCAACCCCCTTTTCTATTTTCAACCTTTGTAGGTGGAAAACACCGGTATGCGATACTGTATACCGTGCGATACCATTAAGTAGATGAACTGCACACGACGTTATCCAACGTATGAGTGTTATCTAATAGGCGTCACCTGACGTGCGGTTAACGTCTTATAGGCGCCGTCTGACGTGCGGTGCCATCTCGTAGATAAATTATACAAGGCATCATCCGACGTGTGATGTCGTCTCATAGGTGTCTTTGACGTGTGAGTGTTGTCTGATAGGTGTCGTCTGTTGTGCGAGTGCCATCTAATTGGCGTCGTCCGACGTGCGAGTGTCATCTGATAGGCGTCGTCTAACGTGCGAGTGCAATCTGATAGGATCGTCTGACGTGCGAGTGTCATCTGATAGGATCGTCTGATGTGGAGTGTCGTCTGATAGGCATCGCCGTCTGATGTGCGGTGCCGACTCATAGATAAATTACGCGAGCTGTCATCTGACGTGTGGTGACGTCTCATAGGCGTCGTTTGACGTGAGAGTGCCGTCTGATAGGCCTCGTTTCACGTCCGGGTGCCATCTGATAGATAAATTGCACGAGGCACCATCCATGATCATGTACTTATTAGGACTTTGCTTTTGTTGTGTTTAGGTCATCTACAATACTGATAGCCAAACACAAATATAATAGGAGAAGGTCCCCAAACACCAGTATGGACAATATACAAATATAGAAGAACTTTTATTACCATTTGTAGGGAAGAATGTCTTACAATGTTTTGCAAGTTCGCAGACTTCACACTGAAGTTCAGACAAAGACACAAGAAAAAAGAGTTGGAAAAAGAACTTTCAAATACTGAAAATATTCATGACTAAGGCGAGCATGCTAACACATAAGATGCTCTTTATTGAAGTGTTGTTGAAATAGTTGAAGTTCCATCCAAGAGATAGAGGCGCCGTCAGCTTTATGTCTAGTGCCAATTGTCTTCAAATCTTGAAGAACACAATAAGAAGGAAAAAACTTGATAGTGCAGTTCAAATGTTTTGTAATGAAACTAATAGATAAGAGATTGGTTGCAAACTTAGGTACATGAAGAACGAAAGATAAAGAAAATCTTCAGAGAAATAGTAATACTTTTTTTTTCTTTTTTTATGGATACACTAAAAAGTGTACCTTTAGTAATCTGAACCTTATACTAGTCATGTGTCAGCACCATAATCAATAATCCAGGAGGGACTAGATGTAGAAGTGGATACATGATGAGTGGAACTAATGATATCTGATTGAACTAAAGTGGAAGTAGCTGAAGCTGAAGGTCCTTCTAACTAAGTCATGAATCATCTTAGATTTTTAGTTTCTCCTTGGAAATAGTGCCCATAGAAGATGGAACTCTGATGGGACATATCTTGAGCTGTAGTGTAGGTAGGCTCTATGAAACGATGGGACCGGTAGACATAGAGTGGTCAATAGTTGAATTATAAGTTGCAAAAGAACTTGAGCAGATAAACTTTAAAGGTCGACCAATTAAACCTCCACACTTTTCCTTTGCGTGTCCTTGTCTACCACAATGATCACACTTAAGTTTATCACGATTACTATCCACAAGATTCCCTTTACTACCAAGATTGTGACTTCTACCCTTTTATATCTGTCGAGCAGAGGAAGAGACGAGTAGATTTGTCTGTAACTGTAAGCTGTGACAAAGCATATCTCATACTCTCTTCACTCTGGACATAAGAGTAGAAGTAATTAAGAGATGACAAATTATCTCTACTGAGAATTTGTATATGAGCTAACTAAAACTTAGGATTTAGCCGACAAGGAGTTAGGAAATACGGGATTGCTCTACTAACTTCTTATACTATTTCTCATCACCAGAACACAAGGGCTGAAAATACCTAATAATGATCCAACTCTTTCCACAATCTTCTGAGTGTCGCAAAGTAATTTGCTAAGGATTTTTCCCCTCATCGAAGGTTAGTAATGTTTCGTCGCAACCAATAGTCCCTTGCAATATTCTTCTATTGAGAGTATGTTTGAACTAGAGAATCTCAGATCTCATTGGTAATATGGAGGAATAGGAAACCACGAGTAATTTGTGGTTGCATTGAGTGTAGCAGCAACGGCATGATAGTAAAGTTCTCGGTTTCCCATTTTTAATATGATGAGTCAGATTCGTTTGGCTCCTTAATCAGATCAATAATATACCCCAATTTGCCTATGCCTCTGATTAACATCCAGGCTGACTCTGATCGTTCCAAGTAGTTTTTTACATCCAATTTTATTGTTGTAATTTGCAAACTAGGATTCTCCATTGGAATATATGTAAAACTAGATATTCCTGACCCCCCAGAAGTAATAACCAAGCTATTTTTTTTATAAGAATAACCAAGCTATTTTGGTAGACATATTGGTTACCCGATGCAAACTCCAACAAAAAACAACCACCCCTTGACAAAGCAAGGCTTCAAATCAACTAGGCAGTTCTACACAAAACAAGTTCATTCACCATCACAACTTAAGATAGTGCTATTGTAGGTGGTTTTACACAAAAAAACCAAAAAAGCACATATGAAATTAGTGGAGGGTAACACAACCCAACAAAACAACACAACCATCCAACAACCACAACACCACAAGTCACATACAGGGAGGGGGCGCAGTAAACATTTTTTTGGCAAAACTTCACCATAGCTTCGCATCTCCATCAAACTCGAAGAACTTAGTTTCAAAATCTCCAAAAATATAACACAGATTGAAAACTACTTATTGGAGTCACAGAAAAAGTCCCCACAGATCATAGCCAACCGATTAATCAAAACTTATTTTCGATCTCGATTCAATCAGATGGGTAAAAATACCAAAGTGAGATAAAAAAAAATTCCGGTGTGATTTTTGAATCTAGGGTTTCTTCTCCCCATAGTTCACGTGACACTAAGCCCTAGAAAAATCCTCTGGTCTTCAAGTGCTCAGATACCTAGTAGAAAATTAGGTTTCATGAGAAAAAGAAGGGAAGAAGAAGGAAAAAAAAGGAGAAGAAGAGATATGAGAGGAAGTGGAGTTCGTGTGTTTTACATGACTCCCAGTGATTTTTTATTTATTTTAAAAATTCATAGGGTTGAAAATAATACCCTTGAGAATGAGAGAAAATATAACTAAGTGCAATAATCACTAAATGACTAATCTACCATTGCAATAACAATTACAACTGTATTTAAGCTCAAGTTCTTAAACATGAAATCAAGCTTATTGCATTTGCTGCCTCCGGTGTGGTCTATTAAAGGTGAATCATCCAGTGGAAATAGGTATCTCAACATTAATTCCCTTTGGTCAAAATATCTTAAACAACCTATCTTTTCCCTAAGAGTTGTTTGACATCATTTCACTAATGGCAAGGATCTCATATTACTGATGCCAGGCATTTGAACAGGTTTAGTTATGGTTGCACATTAGGTTTTAGAATTATCAATATGTTTTTAAAGATGGTTCATGTGGACTTTGAATTTGTCTTCCCTAAATTGCTGTAATTGTCTTTTATTCGATTACATCCCCATGCTGCTATTTTTTTAACTCGATTTTTATGAGAAATGTATTTCTCAAGAGTTGGCTCTCTCAAGTATAAAGTTAATAAGAAAATTTGACTAAATTGATTAGATGCCTAATCTGTGTAACCTCCATCCTTAGTAGCTGTTTATGCTGCTGTGGAAAATTTGTAACGAATCCCCCCCTTCTGTTCACTTTCTGCACTGAAACCTTAATCGCCTCTCTTCTTTCTAGTGTTCATTTTACTGATACTTCATTCGCTTCTCTTTCATTTCCATGATTGTTATTCTTATATTCTTACAAGATTCAACATTTTTGAAAAATGTGTAGATATTACGAATGGAAGCCTATTCAAATTGAACTCTATGCACATGTTGACAAAGTTGAGGCCCTTTGTACGGACCTTTCTGAAAGAAGCAAGTTGCATGTTTGAGATGTATGTATACACAATGGGAGAACGTTCCTATGCATTGGAAATGGCAAAGCTCCTTGATCCTGGAAGAATATATTTCAACTCTAGAGTAATTTCACAAGCTGATTGCACCCAGAAACATCAAAAAGGTCTTGATGTCGTGCTGGGGGCAGACAGTGCCGTAGTAATCCTTGATGACACAGAGATTGTAAGTACAGTTTCTTATCAATCAAGCCATGTGTGTTTTCTGCTTAAATTGTGGGTTGCCAGCTACCTTGTTTCTTGTGTATTTACTTCTAATATATTGGGCTAGAATATGTGATGTTGATTCTCTGTGACATGGATATTTGATTCTAATTGCCAGTAACGTATGCTGTGCTGGAATCCCCATGTCTTGTATAATTGATATCTTGATTATTATTTTGTTTTGATAAGTATAAACTTTCTTGAAAAGAAGCAGGCTAAGAAAAGCCTAAACAAGCCTGAAAGCAGACCGCCAAATTACAAGGGGTCTGAAGAACAAAGCCGATCCCATCTACATACAAAGTCATCAAAATAAATCCCCCGGCATTCAGGGAATACTTTAGACCAAAAAAATAGTAAAGCTTTAATGTTGATGAGAATCTTGTCCTGCCCTTCCTCTTTTCCTTCGAAGACTCTCCAATTTCTTTCTCTAGATCCCCCAACAGATAGCAAATGGAAGAAGACGCCAAAGAATATCCTCTAACCGAGATAGCCCGAGTGTGCCAACTATGAATAAGATCCAAGTTCGACTGTGGAAGAACCCAATGCATGTCAAAATCACTGAGAAAGGCCATCTAGACCGCCCTCGCCAAATCACAATGTAATCAAAGATGATTGACCGACTCTCCACTTCTCTTGCAAATCGAGCAATAATCCACAATAATTACCTTCCAGGATCTCAAATGCTCAATAGGGAGGATCTTGTCCAAAGCCGCAGTCCACAAGAAGAAAGCTACCTTGGTCGGAACCTTAGAACTCCATACAAACCGGTCAGGAAATATGGGCAAAGAAGAAGGTGATAAGTCACTATAGAACGCTCTAACTGAAAAATTGCCATCTTTCGAGTTCGCCCAGATGCGCCTATCCTCAACACGAGGGTGCTGTCCATAAGACTCTAGACGCAGCAATAAACGAGACACATCTTTGATTTCCCAATCGTTGAGTCTTCTCCTAAATCCCAGATTCCACCCTTCCACATCCTCTACACAATGCAAACAATCCTGAATAAAACAATTCTTCTTATCCGATATATCAAAGAGATTGGGAAAGTCAACCTTGAGGAGAGCTTCGCCACACCACCAATCTTCCCAGAACCTCACCCTGTTACCGAAACCCACATTGAATTTAACACTTTTCAAAAAATTGCCAATCCTTTTCATGATGCCCCTCCAAACACTGCACCCGTAACTCGAGTTAACCTCCTTGCCCACCCACCCAAACTCTGTAACCCCGTATTTTCGTGCCATAGCAACTCTCCAAAGACTAGTATTTTCTTCCCCGAACCTCCATAACCATTTCCCCAACACGGCTTCGTTCATGGCTACTAATCTCCTGATGCCAAGACCTCCTTGAGCTTTCGGAGTGCACACGGTTTTCTAGTCCACCAAATGATATTTATTCTTCTCCTTGTCATTCCATAGAAAGTCCCTCATAATCTTCTCAAAAACCCAGCCATACTCTTGGGGATAGAAAGGAGAGAAAGGTAATAGATGGGCAGACTGGAGAGACAATGCTTAATCAACACTAGTTTACCACCCTTAGAGAGAAATCGGGTCTTCCAAGATCTAGCCTTCCTTGGACTCTTTCAACAACCGGATTCCAAATATCCTTAGAATTGTATTTAGCCCCCAAGGGTAAACCTAAATACTGGGTGGGAAAACTAGCCGGTTTGCACCCCAGGGTATTAGCTAGATCATCAATGTTCTCCACCTCTCCTACACCGAAAACCTTACTCTTCCCCAAGTTAACTTGGAGACCCGAAACTGCCTCAAAGCAACATAACAACCCTCTCAGAAAAGCCACTTGGTTTTGCTCCACTCCAATAAAGACCAAAGTATCATAGGCGAACTGAAGGTGAGAAATAGGTGGGACCCCTGCACCTACCTCAAAACCTGAAATCTCCCCTTCTTCAATAGCTTTGGATACCATTCTACCCAGAGCCTCCACCTCAACTATAAAGAGATATGGAGATAATGGATCCCCTTGCCTGAGTCCTCGCAAGCTACGAAAGTAACCAGTTGGGGACCCATTCACCATAATAGAAAAGGAAGCTGAGGAAATACACTTGCTCACCCAACGTTTCCACTTGATCCCGAAGCTCAAGCGATCTAACATGTAGTCCAGGAAGCTCCAACTGACATGATCATACACCTTCTCCAAGTCGATTTTGCACACTAACCCAGAGATACCTACTTTGATTCTGGAGTCAATACTTCGTTGGCTAGAAGGACGCCGTTCAGAATCTGCCTCCCCTTCACGAAAGCTCCTTGAGATAGCGAGATCACCTGATCTAAGACCCTGCTAATTCTCGAGGCGAGAGTTTTAGCCAGAATCTTGTACACGTTCCCTACCAGACTGATAGGTCGAAAATCAGAGATTAGAGTAGCCCCTTGTTTTTTGGGTATTAACACCACAAAAGTACTATTGGATGTATAATCCAGATAATTATCCTCCTGGAATTCCTCCACCACCTTCATGAAATCCCTTCAATGATATCCCAGCAATGTTTGAAGAAAGCAAGAGTAAAACCGTCGGGCCTCGGTGCCTTGTCTCCTGTCAAATCAGAAATAGAAGACAAGATTTCCTCCTTGAGGAAAGGTCTCTCCACCCACTCTCTATCCACAGAACTAATGCCGTCAAAATGTAGACCATCTAACAGAGGCCTGAAAGATGATGTTTCAGTATACAACGTGGAGTAATAGTCAACCACTCCTTTTCTAATGCTCCCTTCCTTTTCAAGAACGGCACCATTCACAACAAGACTACTCAAAAAATTACTTCTCCTGTGAGAATTAGCCGTTTTATGAAAGAACTTGGTATTGTTGTCGCCCTCCTTCAGCCATCGAACCCTCGACTTTTGTTTCCAACTAATCTCCTCTAATTTCACAACATGCTTGCAATCTGCTTTCAGGTTAAATCTTCTAGAGCGCTCTTCCAGCAACAATGGACCAATATCCTCTTTTCTATCCAACTGAGCTATCTCCTCTAGAATGGTTGTCTTTTGCTGATCAATCTTTCCAAATTCTTCTCTATTGCATATCTTGATTCTATCTTTCAAAGCTTTAAGCTTTCTTTTGAATTTCTCACCTTCACTCCTAGAGAAAGAGAAACTATTCGACCAAACCTTAACCCTATCCTTGAATTTTCCGTTGAGAAGCTACATGTTCTCAAACCGGAAGGGAGAGGGCCTGGTACCAAAGCCTCCCATATCCAGCAAGATAGGCACATGATCAGAAGCAGGTCTGGCCACTGCCATCTGTAAAACCCCAGGGAAATGTGTCTCCCACTCCACCGAAACCAAGAATCTGTCGATCCGGCTAAGGGAAGGTTGCTCTTGATTGTTGGACCAAGTAAACTGATTCCCGCTCATGGGTAAATCCAAAAGAAAATTACGATCAATGAACTCCCCAAAACTACGCATACAGCTAGTCACTCTCCTCCGACCATTTCTCTCATGACTGAAGCGGACTAAGTTAAAGTCACCACCAATGCACCACGGATGATTCCACAACCCAGCCACATCGTCTAGCTCTTCCCAAAATTGCTTACGAAGCCTCTTCTCATTAGGACCATAAACACCTATCAACACCCAAGTAAAATTCTCCTCCACCCAGTTACATAAAACAGAGACCGAAAAGGCCCCAATGAGAACATCCCTGACCTCCAAAAATCCACGATCCCACACTATAACAATCCCTACTGAAGCTCCAATAGCAGGTAACTCGTGCCAACCCACTTCTCTGAACCTGCAAATCTGACTAACAATACGATCGTCAATGCATTCCAGCTTAGTTTCTTATAGCACAACTATCTTGGCGTCATATTTCCTTATTAAATATTTCACAATAGATCTCCTAGCTAGACTGCCTAGGCTTCGGACATTCCAGGAAATGATTTTGCTCTTCATTTGGCACCAGTGGTCTTCCTCCCTTTCCTACGGCCTCCTGCCTCTGACCCTTCTCCCATATAAAAATGGCATGCTCGCCTCTACAATTTGCGGGCTACTCGGGCGGATTTATTGGCAGATCCCGAGCACACAATGGTCCTATCTTCATTGCCCTTATCGAGAGTAATATCCTCCTCTAGCATCTTCCTCTGGGTATTCCCCACAGTACCCTGCTGCTGAACAGAACAGGGGTCAGCATGTAAAACTTGTAGGGGTAAAGCCTCCTCATGCTCCACCACAACCAGAGCTTTGGACAAATCATCTCCTTTCAAATCCGTTATAGGATAGGAAATAGAGCGAAGGAGATTAACAACCTCTTCTTCATGGCCGAGAAGGACATACCTAATGAAACCCCAATCTTCAGACTTTTGTCAACATTACAGCTCTCCGTCTGATCATGACCATTGGTCAAAAGCAGGCCATTATTGGCAACAAGGTGATTCAACCCATCTCTACTGACACCATCCTGATGTGGTAGTAAACCCAAATCCCTGGCCAACCTCTGAAGGGTAGCCTTTAATGGTCTAGGGACCATATTCGATGTAGGCTCTCTTAGAGGTCTCCACAACTCCATGTAAAACATCATAAGCATTACCAACTTCTTCCTGACAACCCTTGGAATAAAGCCGAGCGTTGAGGGAAATCGCCCCAATTTTCTCATTAGTTACCCTGCCACAACTGATTGAGGCCTTCCTTATTGCTGCCACACATGGGAGAGCTAGTAGGAGAGTTACCGGCCCCCCTGAGAGGAACCATGGGTTTGGGAATGGCAGATCATAGACTGCAATATAGGAAAAGAGGAAGATATGGGATCAGGATGGGTGCCCTTACCTCGGTCAATATTTGAAGTTGTTTCTACACCTCTCGTTGAAGTAGGATAAAGGGCCATGAAATCCTCCCTTAACTTAGATATAAGGGTCACACCAGCATGGACTGCTTCAGAACTTGAAGGAGAAACTTCTGAGCCCAGATAGAGATCGCATCGGATGGACAATGCACCTTTTTCCTCCTCCAATACTGACCAACAAATTGTTCATGACTATGACTTCGTGCTCTCCACTTCATACCCCCATACCTTTTAAAACGGAATCGGGATTTTCGAACTGGGTCACTCCGATGACCCGTAACGTCGGACGAATAGGCCCGCTCCAAATGAGTCTGTTTACTATCCGTATTAAAAACTGACCGAAATCAATGACCTACCCGACCCTTCTTCCCATCTGATTGACATGTACAACAAGAAGAGATCTGACGGTCGACCTTGTACAATGGAGCCGAAGGAATCCTATTCCACGTCTTATAGGTTGGAACCCTGTCCACTTGTACCTCAACGCCCGTTTCAAAATTTGAACCTAGGTCTATGCTCTCTAGTGCGGACTTCTTCCCTCCATCGACAGAAGGGATCCCATCATACATATCTTGATTATTTTTGTTTACTTAGTTTACACGTTTGCCTTGGATTTCTGATGACAGTTGAAAATGTTGAAACGCAATGCTTCTAAGACGAGTATCTGAGGCAATATTATTATAAGAAGATGATATAAGGAGTCATGAAGAGTTCATATTTGAGAAGAAATACCCTGAGAAAATTATTAGACACAATTCCTTTGAATAGTATGTGTTTTGATGTGAGATGGGTTTAGTATTTACTCCATAAGAACAACTAACCTCAAGACTTTCAATTGGTGCTCCCGCCACTACCTAGAGTTAGGGATATGGAGTTAGACATTAATGGAGTATGTAGACCTTTCCCTTGGCAAGTTTCTTACAACTTCAGGTGGTGGAGAAGCTTCCATTAAGATATGTGACCATGGTCTCTTTAATTAATTATCAAGAGGAAACTATACATGTGCTGATGAGTTTGGAGTTACCTCTTAGACCCCTTACCTATTTTACACTGCGCCACTCCAACCCCCCAAAGCAAATCCTGATTGTGTTTTATTGTTACCTTACTATTCTGAAGGTTTAAAATATCGTTTCGTCTCATTGTCTCAGTAAGCGGAAGGAACGAGATGACTTTATCAACACGAAACGAGACAGAGCAAAACAATAGAAGAAACAGTATATGTCTCAATAAGATTAAACCATTTTCTCATACTTAATTAGTTATAAGTATTTTTTAGCATTAATATGTGTTATAAAAGACATCACACTTTATCAAAAGAAAAAGAAAAATGACATACCATGAAAATAAGTTTTAAAACCAGTTTTAGTTCTTAAATCAGGCTTTTGGCACGAGACGATACAATTATCTATGTATTGTCTCGGTACACTACTGGAACGAGACGTCTCAGCCGAGACGGGACGAGAAGAAACGAAATTTTGACCCATGAGTCCATGACCATTCTTAGTTGGGAAAAAGCACCTCTTTTATTTATTAGCTTTTGGTGGGTAACAAAGAATATAGGGATAGATAAAAAAAAAAACAATTTAGACAGCAAAAACTAGGGAAGAGAGTTCTCTATGCATATAGTATTTCTATTGTTAGCGTCTGTTGCTAAGGAATCAGCAAGATTGTTAACATTATGAAATTTGTGAAAAAAAAGTAAATTCCCATTTTGCAAAACTCTCATATCCTATCTGTGATGTGTGATGTTTCTAGTCTCCATGGACCCTCTTTCGAACTTTTGACTGATTGGATTGGGAACAAAAAAAATGGACAGACCTTGCCAAGTAACTGTAATTTCCACCTTATCTAAGTCTATGGTTCCCCAAAGAAATTTTGTTGAAGCCAATTTCTTCCATTACCTATAAAAGAGGCTCAATTTCTTTCATTGATGGTTTAAAGTTTGGTTTCGTCTCCGTTGAGACATCTCGTTCTTGCAAGGTATGGAGACAATACATTGGGATATGTATTGTCTCATATAAAACCCTTATGTAAAAGATTAACATATTTTTTGGGCTTAATTAAGCTTAAAAAAAATTTAATGTAATTTCTATTTGTATCTTTCTGTATCAAGACGTATCATTCTTTTTTACAATGTTTCATTTTGTCTTTGCTTGAGACGTCTGATTTAATCAGCTTACAGAGATGTTGGAAAAGACTCAGATTTTAAATCTTGCTTCCATTGTCTACCCCGTGGAAGCCAATGAGGTGTATAAGTCACCTTTGTCTCCTTGCTTTACATAATAGCCACTCACATCTTTTAAAGTTCTCCACCTTAAAGTGACAAAACTCCTTAATGTTGCCTACTAATTCCACTAACATCTTTTTGGTCTCAATGTCTTTTTAGCTTTATTTTCGAAAATTCTTGTATTTCTTATCTTCCATATCCCACAAAAAACAACAAAAGAAAATTTACACACAAAAACTTGCTTCTACCACAAAATGGGGCATTTAACCACCTCTAAGAACATCCACCACTTCTCTAGAGAAGACCCGCTCAATGCCATAGAGTGAGAAAGAGCAACCATCAACATGAAGTTCTTCCATAAACTTAGCTTGCCCTATAGAATGAATAAGGGGAGACCTTTACTAGCTAAAGAGTCTTTCACTCGCCCTATATAATGAATAAGGAAAGGGTCTTTAGACACTATAATCGCCTTACGTGATAGGGGTGATAGAGACTCGACTGAAAGTAGAAGCGGGTAGATGAATAAGAGGAATGATTTTTTTTCCTTTACTTGTTGAGAAGGCGCTTGAACTTGAATCCGTACCTTAGCAATCGGATAGAAACTATCTATATATCTTAGCATTTGTAGAAGTTTTATGTGACAAAATAGATAAGTCGACGTTAATTTAAGTGAAGTTTCCCTATTCATTTCTTTCTTATTCAATCAAATGACGTGAGCCAAGGAGGAAGCAGTCAGGTAGAATTGACAAACAGAATAAATGACGTATATAAGAATAGATTCAGTTACGAGTCAATGTTCAAAAGTTTCGATGCAGAGGATCCACTGCCTATAGGTGCTTTCTTGAGAGCCGATCACTAGTTGGCTAATGCATGATTTAAAGACCCGACTAGTTTGCTTTCTCATTAGTTAGTAGCTAGATATGGATAAGGGGGCATGGAATACATATGGTGAGCTACAAGAATGGTTACAGAGCCTAACATTGTCACGCCCCAAACCCGGGATCCATGGATTGACCCTGAAACCCAAGGCTAAGGCATGAGGGTTGGAATATAAAAGATAGGTCTAAGAACATAGAATAACCACACCACCTAAAGGTCTTCAAGCAATCATGTGGGCTCTATGGAAGGAGATGAACTCAAAGGTCTTCGTGGGGAAACAATCAGGGGCCCAAGAGGTGGTCCTGAAAATCGAAGTCTTTCTTTATCTTGGACTTCCTTTTACCCCGAGTTTAGGGGGTGCTTTTTTGATAATTTTGTATTTAGATGGGATGAAATGTTAAACCTATCTTCTTCCATTGAAAGATAGGGTTGAGGCGTTTGTAAGGTCTTCAAGGGATTTTCCTTTCTTTAATAAATCATTTTTACTTATAGAAAAAAAATACACCACCTAAAGGTCTATGGTCAACCTAAGGTCAAAGAAAGTCGATGCTAACATAGAACATTAAAACACAAGAAAAATGCAAAAAAACATAAAACCCGATTTTTAAACGATTGTAACTTCTTTGTTTCAAATTGAAACGAGGTGATTCCAAAGACCATGAAATTCCAGATCTGTCAGAAAGATCCAAAACCATTTTCACCAAAATACTTTCGTGAAAAACTCGGCAGAATAGAGAAAAATCTCCGGTAAAACAATTTTAATAATTTTGTACAAACCTATTGAATTCAAGGCCAAAGAGGTTTTAAATGTGTTACTTTCTACTATTTTAAAAAATATAACATGGTGGGGTTATTAAGGTAAAATCGGATAAAACAGTGCAACTTGCACAAAGATTTCGGGTTCAAAAATTAGAACCTAGAAACAACAGTGCGCACGAAATAAATCATAAAAAACTACTGATTCCATGAGGATGGGGCTTTCTGTTTTGGAACTAGTATTTAAGATTTTCAAGTATTGTGTTTTCTAGAAAGTCTAATTCTGACTATAATTACATTTTGTTTGGGCCTCAAGGCAAGGGATACTTTGTAGAGTCCAGCGAACTTGCAGAAACAGTCTGAACTGGGGCCTCAATGGAGGGGTTAGGGTTACTCAAAAAATATGAGCTTCTAGGAGAAAGTAGTACTATCAAATAGGGAGCTTTGGGCTCTGGAATCAGGTCGTTTCAACCTCCAAGCCCAAAGTTATGGCAGATCTACGAAAACAATTCAAATAGGTCCGAATTTAAAACAAATTCCAATAAATCCCAAACTCCATAAACAATCTATTTAATCAATAAACATCATTATCCAATGCAAATATATGACATAAATAAATCAATCTGTTACACTTGATGATAAAATGAATTATATCTTATTACATCAATCTAAGGGAAGCAGTAAATAATGCGAAAAACTCTGTCGGCTTCACAAAGCTAAACACCCGCTCCTCAGGGTAAATCTAAAACATGATTAGTAGGGATGAGCCGGGAAGCTTAGTAAGCATGCTTCAACACCTATGCATCCATGGGGATGAGCAGCTAACTCCGATAAAACATGATGAAAACATAAGGATGCAATAAGATAAAAGATAAGATAACAGAAGCAATAAAATAAACTAAGTTCACCGGCTAATCTGAACCGACGAATCTACATGGAAACTTGTCCAATGATCATACATGTACAAATAAACACTACAGGGCTTGCTTTATACACAGTGGGCTAAGCTATCAGTCTGCCACATAGATCCAAGGGGGTTTGGGGTCTCTCACCCTAGGATACTCTTCCCTCTGTGCTCTCTAGGCATGTAACCCGGGATTTTCGGGCATATCCAAGGGATTGGCATAGCACATAGCACCGAATCTTATACCGTGTGCCCATGCACCTCCCAACAAGTTTCCAACTAAGGAACAATAAACAACATAATAAATAAATAGATGCATGAATGATCCAAAAGAGAGCATGTAACCCGAAGAGGCATGGAATATCAAGGTATTTTTAACAGATGTAAAAATACATTAAGTATACTAATCATGTTTTTCAAACCATTAATATAAAGATGAATTTACAACGTATGCAATATTTACATAACATTAAAACAAGTATGATCAATACATGCATCTAACACATTTTAAAACAACCGCGGAGCAAGGGGACAGAAAACGTGCCTTTTATAGCTTCCAAAAAAAATCAGATTTGGGTAGGAACAAGGGGGCACTTCTTCTTCTTCGTGGAGAGGGAAAAAAGTCCGTAAACCCACTGTTTTTTGGAGGAACAAGAGGGGAGAAGGGGCTGTGAAAAAAATTTTAATTCTCTCTTACGAGGCTTTAAGTTGCAAAGTCAAACAAGGTTTTTTTTTTTATTGCTTAGTCACTAAGAAAACTAGTTGTTTTAATTCAATTATGCTTATATGGCACTTTAATTAAGTAATATAATTCATGTACAATTAAGTCAATTAATTTGATTAGTCCTAGTCATCATGTTGTAGAATTAATTGTGTAGGGTGTATTAACACACCCAAACACCTTATGTGTATGCACATTAAATACAAGTAAATAAATAATTTAAAACTATAGGTTATGCGCATGCATATGAATAATAATTAAACACATTATTAACATCGTAAAAATAAAACCTTATCATGGGCCTCAAAATAGTCTCCAAACATGGGCTTCACCAAGGCCCACCAAACCCTAAATTTCTTATTAAATTATTTATTCTCGTAATTAACAAATACCCAAATTTTGGATCCAATTGCATGTCGAAAGCATCAAAACTACAAATTTCGCATTAGACAATGATTTGACATACATATTCCAAAGTTTCTAGAACATCAAACGGATCGCCATTCCGATGTCGGGGTAAAAATTTATACCCGTAACATTGAAATATGGCATTTAATTATCCTAATATATAAAAGACGAAAACCCCAAAAATGGAATTTTTCAAAGATCTTTTGAAAGTTACAGATAACATCTAATACTAATATAATAATTAAATAAATACAAAGCGGGTGAAAATGGGATGTACAAAGTCAAAATAAACCCTTATTATCCAAAAAACCTAAATACACCTGAAGGAGAATTTAGGGTATTATAACAAACATAGATAGGAAAAACTCCAGTGTGCTCTTGCGCACTCTGGTTTCAAGCCTTCGTTTGTTTGGTTGATTTTACTAAAAAAAGAAAGAAAGATGGCAGTAAGCAAATTGGGGCGCACGCTAGTGATTAGAATAAGCGATATTTATCCCACTACCCTCCACCCCATTGAGGAGAAGAGAACGATTTGCCTTAGGAATATGTTCTTTTTTGCTCAACCATCAATCCCCCTCACTGAATGTTCTTTTTTACTCAACCATCCATCCCCTCCATCAGTGATCTCATCATCCATTTGGCAGTGAATCAAACAGTTTTAAAATTATCATCATAGCCATCACTGTTCGACAATGGGGAGTATAGTCTTCTTTTCATAAAACATCACAATCCAGACCACTCAAGTGACTCGACTTTGAAAAGGATGAGAGGACAAGCTCCTAAGAACCTTCAAAGTAGTGTTGAAGCGATTACTGATACTTGTTGTCTTCAGTTGCCAAAGACCAATTCCATGTTTATACCCAACTCTCTCGTGTTTCTTACTTGACTGTCGACTAGTTCTAAAGTCTAACGAACTCCACTAGTGGAAAGAAAGCCGTTCCTTAGAATCTGTTCTGTCGGTATTAGATTAGATGTTTGTAGAACCTCACTCTTTGACACAACACTTTTCACCAATAGTGTCTCTTAGGCAGGCTCAAGGTTCTAGATATTAAAAAGAACCTTCTTTTTGTTGCTCGTTTTTGCTTCATCAATTGACTGTTTTGATGAAGATGGAGAGATTAAAGCCCATTCGCCTATTTTTATGGAAAGAGAGAAGTGAAGCTCAACAAGGAGTCAAGGAAATCTATTTAAGAGTGTAATGAGTATGTTAGAAGTAAAGTCCTAGAGTTTGAGAGAAGAAAGAGAAGAGAAGAGAGAGAGAGAGAGAGAGAGTCACAAACTTAGATAGTTTGGCCTCCTCATTATGATATATATACTAGTCACTTAAGTGGTGTGGGCCCACTTACATTAATAGAACATATGGGCCCAACACTTTACATAAAGCCCAACTATGTAATATAAACATAAAGGAAATAAACTAAGTACTCTAACACTCCCCATCAAGCTGGAGCATACAAATCAAACATGCCCAGCTTGGTACATAAAGTAGAATAGGGATTTCGAGGCAAGGCTATTGTAAGAACATCTCTCAACTGATCTATTGACTTGATATAGGGAGTGATGATCCGTTTGTGTAACACCATGTCACAGATAAAATGACAATCAACCTCGATGTGCTTTGTCCGCTCATGAAACACTGGATTGCTAGCAATAAAGCTAGCAGCCTGATTGTCATAATACATAGGCATAGGAGAAGGAACCTGAAATCCCATCTCCCTAAGAAGGGACTGAACCCATAACATCTCACACGCGGTATGGGCCATAGCCCTGTATTCTGCTTTGGCACTGGAGCGAGCGACAACATTTTGCTTCTTACTACACCAAGTCACTAAATTACCGTCAACAAATATACAGTAACCTGAAGTAGCCCGACGGATCTGTACGACTACCAGCCCAATCAGCATCAGAGAAACCGGTAATAGCTAAAGTCTGTAATGGTCGATACAACAACCCTTTGCCCGGTGACCCCCACTAATAACGTAAAATCTGATAAAATTGCATCCTAATGTGGCTATCGTGGGGCATGCATAAATTGACTAACTATGCCAACAAAGGTGATGTCTAGACGAGTGATAGTAAGGTAAATCAACTTACCAACTAACCGACGGTAATGACCAGCATCAGCATAAACCTTGCCTTGTTCAACATCAAGCTTAGCAGTGGGATCCATAAGAGTATCAACCGGCTTAGAGTCTAGTTTACTTGTCTCAAATAAGAGGTCCAACACATACTTGCGCTGAGAAAGACTAATACCAGATTTGGAACGAACAACCTCGATGCCAAGAAAGTAACGGAGAAGACCCAAGTCCTTAGTATGAAATTGCCTAGACAAATGAGTCTTCAAGGTTGAAATACCGCAGGAGTCACTACCTGTGATAATGATGTCATTCAAATGCACAATCAGAACAATAACATCGGCGGAAGACCGTCTAACAAAAATCGAATGATCGGAAGTGGAATGTAGAAAACCATAACTGAGCACAACTGATCGGAAGTGGGGATTTTCTGATGCTCTGAGCTGAAGATGATCTTTTTCCACCATATCACTCTCTCGAAACTTTGTTGGTTTTTTATTTTTTCAAAAACCATAAGCAGAAGCAAGTGTGTCTACCTACCCTTGCCGCTCTTCCAAGATTGATTTTAAGGATTGTTTGCTTCTCTTTTGGGATTTTTCTGACATCCCGTGTGAAAGATGATTTTTTACATCCTTTGGGTGGCTAGTCCGAGAGATGTACTCTCAAGAGCAGAGCGTCTCCCGCATTTATGACTTGTTTGAGTCTATGTTTACTATGAAGCAGGGAGATAAATCTCTTGGTGAGTATTATAGTTCACTCCGAGGTATGTGGGAGGAACTTTAGCAGTATCAGCCCTTGACCACTGATCTGGAGCAACAGAAACGACAGCGGGAAGAATTTCAGGTTGCCTTGTTCTTGTCCAACTTGAATCCTGCGTACAGTTCGATTAATGGACATATTTTGGCTAGTGAATCTCTTCCAACTGTAGCCAATGCATTTTTTCATCTTCAGCGTGCCTCCCTTGGGAATATGACTTCTCCCAAAGAATCTTCTATATTGGTTTCGAGTAGTGTTTCTGAGTCTTCCCGTGGTCGTGGAGGTCATGGTGGTAGTGGATGTAGTGGTTTTAGACCCCGTGCTACTCGTGGTGGTCATGGTTCTGGTGGTCGTGGTGGCGGTTGGGGTGGTGAGATGAAGTGTACGTATTGTGGCTACTCTAGATATACAGAGTAGTATTGTTGGGATAAGTGGGAGAAGCCCACTTAGGCCAATCAAGCGTCTGATGAGTCTTCTCAACCACCTATAGACCCACCCTCTCAGGTACCCACTGGTGTTCCTTCTGATTATACTGCTTAGCTTAGCCAGCTCCTTCAGAAGTTGAATTTGTTGACCGCCAGTTCTTCACAGCCTACCGCCACTATGGCAAATACATGTAATTCTACATGTTTGGCCACAGAGTCTCCTTCCTTCTAGGTCATCGATTCAGGGGCGAGTGCTCATATGTCTGGTATACCCTCCATCTTTTCTAATTTTCAGTCCATTAGATCTCATATTGTTTTAGCTGATGGGTCCACTCGTCAAGTTGTAGGGAAAAGTGATATTCACCCTACTCCATCTGTTTCTTTATTCTCTACTTTGCTTGTTCCTGACTTTCCATTTAATTTGTTATATGTTAATCAACTCACTAAATCCTTATAGTGCTCAACAACATTTTCTCGTACTTGTGTTTTTCAGGATCACAAGATGAAGAAGGTGAATGGTTTGGGGCATGAGAAGGACGGTTTATATTACTTGGATTTTGGTGCACTTGCATCTGCGATGAGTGCAACTGTGTCGCCACTTCAGTGGCATTTTCGTTTGGGCCATCTTTCATTGTCTAATTTACGTCGTGTCATACTTAAGTTGAGTCAAGTGTCTGTTTTAGAATGTGAAGCTTGTCAGTTAGGCAAGCATCACCGTAGTTCCTTTTCGCGTCGTATTGAGAGTTGTAAGTCCAGTCCTTTTGATGTAATCCACACGAATATTTGGGGTCCTTCAAGAATAAAAAGTTTATTTGGTTTTCATTATTTTGTTGTGTTTGTGGATGATTATTCTAAAATGATATGGCTATTTTTGTTAAAAGATCGATCCGAATTACCCCGTGTTTTTATCATGTTTTATAATGATATGTTCAGTTTGGCAAGCCTATTGAAATAATTCGTTCTGATAATGCTCTTGAATATATGCAAGCCTCTATCCAGACCTTTTGTTCTGATCGAGACATGATGTATCAGACTTCTTGTGCTCATACCTCCCAACAAAATGGTGTTGCAGAGTCCCAAAGCCTTATTGGGGTGATGCTGTCCTCACTGCCTGCCACCTTATTAACTGTATGCCGTCGTCAGTTCTAGATGGTCGTTCTCCTTTCTCCTTGTTATACCCTATTGTCAATCCGTTTAATGTGCCTCATCGTGTATTTGATTGTGTCATTTGTTCACGTGCTTGGTCCTAGTCATGACAAACTTTCTCCTCGCACTGATACCATGTTAGTAAAGTCCTAGGGTTTGAGAGAAGAAAGAGAAGAGAAGAGAGAAAGTGAGAGAGTCACAAACTTAGATAGTTTGGCCTCATTGTGATATATATACTAGTCACTTAAGTGGTGTGGGCCCACTTACATTAATAGAACATATGGGCCCAACACTCTACATAAAGCCCAACTATGTAATATAAACATAAAGGAAATAAACTAAGAACTGTAACAGAGTAGAAAGAAATGTGTTCCTTTCTTTACTGCCTTTCATTTTGAACGTCTATATAAGACTTGGGTTAGCCATACGCATATTATTAGCGTGAAATAAGAATTTGATCGTGGGGCTTGGAATGGTTAATGAATCCCTTTTTGGGGTGGTGGTGGGTGGGGAAGGGCAAGCGGGCAGCCAACGACCCAATTCACGTAAAGGGAATGCTCAAGCCATTGCGCGTTTAGCACCAGTTTTCTTATTTCATTTGCTGGCCGAACAAAGGAGGGCTATTTCTCTCTAGCTATGAGAGTTGAGACCAGTAAAAGAACAAGTATGCCATGCTTTGTTAAGCTGTGTGCTTGCACACTTAGGTTAGCTCTTGTTATTGCCTTGGCCGGAGTGCTGCATGCAGAACATAAGCCAGATGACGGAATGGGGAGACCTAGGATGTAGAAGATCATAACATGAGTGATTCAGCAGATTTTGATTCCTATATATAGACTCATGTGGTACTTCATCATACTAAATTCAACACTAGGTGGAATTGGTTACCCTTAATTTGGAGATAGGTGATGGAGAAGGGCCCTAATCAAACACCAAGTAAACTGATCACATTGAAAATAACCCTTTAAGTGCCATACCCAAATGTGAGAATACTCACCCTTTTGATTGGAATGAAGGCGTCTTCCAATTTGTTGAAGAGGTCAGAAACATTGGCCATCTCATGATTCATAGGGTCTAGCAAGGCACTAACCATTAACCCTTCCTTCAATAACACTTGCTTACTAGTGCTTCGTTCTTAGATGCAAGATTGTACACTCTTAGATATTGAACGCAAACTCGACCTTCCTGCACCCGAGGTCCTAAAATCTAATCAGGTACCCTTTTTCACACACATGCGCTCACACACATGCATACATATATACATAAATACATGCATGCATGCATACACACATACATATATACATGATTATAGGTCTATGTAAATCTAGCATGCTATCGACAAATACTATCATGCAACCTTGGCTAGAAAATTGAATTTACTAGCAAAATAAGTTGTTTTCTTGCTAGTTTTGTGTTTTCCTTCTAGTTAAGACCTACATTTATTTAAGAAGAAAAATTCTTCTCGTTGTTGGATTGATTAATTCTAAAATTTTACATCCTATTTATGTAGATTTTTAGTTGAGATATTCTCATGTTAGCTTCATAATTGTGTTTTATTTAGCTCACGTAGTTTACTAGTGGTATTTTTTTAAAATCTTATTTCTAACCAACGAGATGGTTTACGGAAGTTGCCCAAGTCACCTTGTGTACCCTAGGAAAAGAAAAAGTTTAAAATCTCCCCCGAATCACAATTGCCAAAAATTCCCAAGAACACAAATTGTGACTGGAGAATGTTTCTTGCTCTTCTGGCATAATCCCCTCTTTATCCTCGTGTCAAGCTGTTAACTTCTAACTTCTCCATTTGAAAATTAAGGATTGAGGATGACTTCTCTATGGTGGTTGTCATCATTTTGTTATAGTTTTGACGATCCTTGTCTTGAAATGTTGTAATGATTCTACCTTATGTTAGTGGTTGACAACATTTTTTTTATACCTTCATTGAGGAGATTGTACAACTGATAACCTTGGCCACAGAAATCGTTGGAACTAATGGAGAATTATGTTACCAAGGTAAGGGTACGGGTACCAGGAGCATGGGTCCAAGTGTCAGATGTGCTGGACCCACATGCAAATTCAAGTTCATATTTTTTATTTTTAAATGAGAAAATAGAAGAAGAAAGAAGTCTAAGATAACATTAAAAAAATTCTAATATTTTATGATTTGATATTATATTATCGTTCTAATCTCAGTTTTTTTTTTAAAAGTTCAAAATAGAATAAAAATATAAAAATAAATAAATAAATAAATTTCACGAATCATTGGCCGTGGGCCATGTTTATTGTAAATCTCCTTCGGGTTTACCATATAGTTGATGTACACATGATTTTATACTAATAGCATAGATCTAAGCTCTATTGGTAAGAAAAAAAAAATTCAAATGGAATATATACTTAAAAGATCAAAGCATCAACTTTCCATGTCAATGAGATTTGCAATTTGTATGAAATTGTTGTATGTGAGTGCCAACTACCAATGCCGCGGAATAGCAAGCCTAAAATAACAAATGAGCTCAAACAAGAGTTCCTTATGCATTTCAATTTGATTTATGGGTCTTGTAACGAACATCCTTTCTCATAGCATATCGGTATGCTAATCACTACACTATCGAATGATGCAAAGAAAAAAAGGAACAAAAGCCAAATAATGATTCAAGAAAACATATAAAAAAATTCACAATTTATTGAAGCGTATTGATTTGAGACGCATCATACGCTAGGATAGATTGTCATTCTTTCGATACAGCTTGATACATAATTTACGGGTGTATCATATTGATAACCCTCAATATGTACGTATCCAGGCATATCGTGGTGTATTGAGCTATACTTCAAACCATATGATGAAAAGCCAATAAAACCTATAAAGATCTTATATTAGGACTATAGAAACCTGCCTTTAGATTTAAATATAAAACAAAAAGATGAAGCAGGGGATATTTTGATCAAAAGAGAAAATAAACATAGAAAAACAAGAAAGTATTAGAAAATCATTTTGCTTAAAGAAGTAATGATTTGTAATGGATTACATTCTTCCCTTGAGCTGTTCTGGTTATTCTTTTCCACCAACCATCTTTCTGAACTTAGTAGGGGGGAAGAAAAGAAAACAATTCATATATGAATTACATAGAAGGGAAATTATCAATTATCATTTTACTTATAATTTTATTTATTTTTTTTATCATTTAGATCGAAAAGATTGAGGTAGAGGATTAGTGGCACAATTCTCTTGTCAAAATTTCTGTTTTGCTGCTGCTATTGTGATATATTCTCTAGTACCTTCTACTGTCTTGTACTTTAATAAAACCTAAAAAGGTGGCTCATGGATTCTAACACTGTTGATCCCATAGTCCATGATATTTGAACCTGCAAGCTATATATTGTGTATTTCACAAGCTATTGATGTTCATTGCTATTTCCTTACTTGGTTCTATGGTTCATTATTTAGGTATGGCAAAAGCATAGGGAAAACCTAATTCTGATGGAAAGATATCATTTCTTTGCTTCAAGTGGTCGCCCATTTGGCTTCAATGGTAAATCCCTTTCAGAATCAAAAAGGGATGAAAGTGAGTCTGATGGTGCACTTGTAACTGTTCTTAAAGTTCTTAACCGTGTTCACCAGATGTTCTTTGACCCGGTTAGTCGACAGACCTTTTTTTGTGCCAACTTGGACTCCCTCTAAATTAGCGTAATTCAACTGATTTGGTGTTTTCTTGCAGGATCTTGATGCCAATCTTGCTGGCAGAGATGTAAGACAGGTAACATGCTCCTAGGGAAACTTATAAATTTATTTCCATGCTGACCTATAGTCACAAATTGGATACCATGATCTGTGTTATATTTTCTTGGATCCAGTATCCTGATTTTCCGTTCCACACCCCATTATTGTTAAAGAGAAGTAAATAAGAAATTATTGTTAAGGTGAAATCTATATGTTAGGGGTGTCAAGTTTCAATGTGTCAGGTTTGGGTTGAACATCAATAAATCCACAGCCAATCCGAAGCTAAAAATCGGACAGAACCAACCAGACCAGTTTGGGCCTATTGGGTATTGGAGTTTGGTGTTTGATAGGTCTCTTACACCGTAAAATCAACCCAATTGTATGATTGTAACCATCCTATCTTTGACATATGGATAGTCTGAAAAATATGGTGAATGTTCCAGAAACTATGTGCAGAGATTGAATGGTCTTGATCATTCAAATGGCTGATTCTTGATCTTGGAGATTTCCTTTCACTGAATGCACTGAATGCTGGGCCTCACACCTTGTATGTTTGCCCTTGAGTATGCCGTGTTGTTTATATACTTCAGATCTTGGTTAATAGGTCTCTGCAGACACTCCAAGGTCGGCTTTTAGCATAGATTATATCATCCACTCTTCATGTCTGTAGGTGCTGAAGACAATTCGGCAGGAAGTTTTGAAGGGCTGTAGATTAATCTTCAGCCGTGTTTGGAAGATGGGAGAGCGGGTTGACAATCACCATCTTTGGAGGATGGCAGAGCAGTTGGGGGCCACATGTTCTACAGAACTTGATTCATCCGTGACACATGTGGTCTCGACGGACACCGGAACTGAGAAAGCCCATTGGGCTATGCAGCACAAGAAGTTCCTGGTTCACCCTAGGTGGATAGAAGCAGCCAATTACTTCTGGCAACGGCAACCGGAAGAAGATTTTGCAGTTAACCACATTAAGAACCAATGATGCTTAACAGTGTATTTACAGTTTAAAAATGACAAGCCTTTGTGGGTTACATATTTCTTTTCCTGTTGTGCTGGAAGCTTGAAAGTAGTTCAAAACTTTCAGTTGGGTTTAGTAGTTGAATGAGGTCTTAACTGTTCTTTTGCAGCTAACCTTTGGGCTTGTAACTTGGTAACATCCTAGCTGTTCTATGGGTTGCATGGTTTGTATGCATTTTTATAAATGAACAGCTAAGAACTCTGAGAGAATCTTGTACACACAAGTTACGACCTGGCTCGGCAAATTGTTTTCTTGAATCAGAGTTTCATTCTCATCTTTGAAATTTGCACCTCTTCATGACCTTAAAGAGGTTTGACTGTGAGTTGTGGTTATTCGTGAGTTCCTGAGCTTTTTCATTTGCTTTATTGTCTAATGGGTGGCCTATCGATTAACAGTAATGGATCATCATGCAGATTAAAACACAAGTGGGGTGGGCAAAGAAATAATACATTGCTACATGGTACTTCCGAGGGGTGCCGTTGAGAAAGGTATGATTCATGCGCCCATAAATATTGTTATTAGGCCATTTGTCAAAGTCATATTGGAGAGAGATGAACCCTGCGTGTCAGGTGTTAGGTTCCTCTCTATTGGCGCTTGACGACTAGTGCCCTGGATGCGGAAGTTTCACATCGATGGATGAGTCAATCCGTCCCCCTTGCCGGCTTTCTTACCTAAATGGTACCCTGTAGTTTGTTCTTTGGATAATTGTAGTGTCACAACTTGTTACACCCGATGGTAAGGCCCACAGAAATCATGTTAGACAAAATGCACAATGAGTTGCTCATTCAATGGAAACAATTACAAAAATGAGGAAATGTTACCTCCCACCTCGTGTATTGTTGGAGGGCCGTTGATCTGTGTGACGTCCTATGCCTCAAGCATTAACTTCACAAAAAGGAAACCAGTGCATTTAGGCATTCCTAATCTCTCATAAACGGTAGAAGTTTTCTGCTGCGGGGTGAATAAAAACATGCAAAGTGCCACAATCTTTCGGTCACTGATACGTTATTGATTGGCCCACTCATTGATGGACTAACACAAAACCAGTCGGATTGGTGATTCAGGCCTTGGATTCGAGCAGTATTTATGGGGTGATTTCTAACTGTTGGATTCATGCATTTTTCGGGTTCTCAATGTTTTAGAGATAACCCATGAAATTGATTTTTTGGTGTAGGTCCATCGAGGGGTGGGCCAATCATTCATGGGTCAGTGGGCCCTAAAGAGTGCGCCACAGGCAATTGCAACTCTCACCAATATATATATAGTTTTTACATTAACAGTTATACCAAAAGAAGGGCTTAGCTGTTGATTCAAAAGGGTACGCATTTTGACAGGAAGTATAGAACCCATCTAAGGGGTGTTAGACTGCCGACATTCACCTTGCTGGCCAGTTCAAATTCGTTAAGTATCCGCTTGTCATGGTTCGAAGTCTCGCCCAATCCCGTTTTGGATCAGGCGATCCGGATCAGGATCGACCCACACCGATCTGAACGATATTGGGGTTTTCTCGCCAAGATCATTCAGATTGGGTGATCAGGACGGGAATCGGCAGCCACCGATCCAGCCTCCGATCACGAGAATTCGAACCATGCCTCTCGTGGGGAAACTTCCGGCCGGAAGGACAACCATTATAATGGAAATAACAGTTATTTTATTCGCTGTGTTAATTTACTGTTATAGAATTTTGGAAAAAAAAAAGTAAAATAGAAAGAAATTATAAATTGACCTTTTTGAAATGACTGATGTGACCTGATATAACGGACGTTATAAAGACATAAGGGTAATGTTAAAAGTTGGCTATAATGTTATAACGGACCATTTGAAATCTTGACTTAAAGGGGTTGTTCATGGGCTATTATCCCATGAGCCCATTAAGTCAGGGGTAGCATGCCATGTGATCACTCCACATGGTTGAGCAAATAGTTTGTGTATAATACGTGTTTAATAAGAAAATAAAATGATTTGGATAAGGAAATGTTGTATTCAAGAATAATTGGTAGCTTTCGTTCAATTATTTGGATTGGTTTTCAAGTTGGATGCTTGGATTTGAAAATAAGCCAATCAAGGTTTGTCTTTTTCTTTGTTGAGGATAATGTTGTGTAAGGTGGAAGAAGAACCTACGGCTTCTTTCCAAGTGGGGAGGAGTCTTTCTTTTTCAACCCCGACCGACTAACAGAATTTTCTGTTGTGAACCAAAATAGGATAATTTGTAAAAGAGGAATAAATCAAAGTTGAAGACAGTAGGCAGGCTTGATACTCAACACGTCTCTCTCTCTCTCTCTCTCTCCTCACAGGCTCAATCAATTCAACCGTCTCTCTCTCTCTCCCTCTCTCTCACATTCACCCAAAACCCACCACGTTTCGTTTGCTTTTTCAACCTAAATGGTTGGAATAGAGGACTTGTTTGGTCTATTCGAAATTTCAAATAGAGTTAAAAGATGATGAAAACCGACACCAAACTTTTTATTTTTTTGAGAATATGCTTGAGGGGTGTTTGGTTGCAACAATAAGTATATTCGAGAGTAAGAGAAAACAATTCTCTTTTTTTTTTTTTTTTTTTTTTTTTTTTTTTTTATTTATGATATATTTGTGCCTATCATTATTATCGTAAGCCTTATCCCAGCCATATGGGGTCAGCTGCACAAATCATTTTCCTCCATTCAAATAATTGATCAAGATCTTTGATATGATATAGAAAAATTATACAATGCTTTCTAACTTGACATAATCCTCCTTTTTCATCTGAGCTTGCGATTGGCAATACAATAAAAGCACTCCACAGTTTCACCAAATGATTATGCTTAATTAATTGGGAATTTTTTACATACCTTCCATGTTATTTTTTAAATTTGACATACCCCCCACAATCTGAAAAAAGCTGACATACCCCCCTATGATCCACTAAATGTTGATTGATGTTGACTCGCATTGACTAACAATTTTTTTTAAATGATAAAACTACCCCTTTCTTCACCTTAGATGAAGTGAGTTTGGTTCACAGCCCTAACCCTAAATAAAACGGCTGTAGTGGACGGCTGACTATGAGTCTCTGGTAGGTTGGCCGCCCATCACCGGTGACCATCTCCCAAAACCCTAGGAGTTTTCTCCCTTAAGGTGCCATACCCCCTAAAAAGGTGTTTTATGGGTGTCGCACCCTCCATAAACCCTAGGTCTAGTCTCCAAATCCTCTCCAAGTTGGTTCGACACTTTATTTGGATGTCACAGCTGTAACAACCCTTCTTTTGGAAACATATCAATAGGGTTAATGTTTATGATGTAGTAAAAGTTGTTGGTTCAATATCACTTCTCTTCAGGTATATTTGTTCAAGTGATTTACTGTATTTTGGATTATTTTGAGGAGTAGAACATTACTAAGGTCTTGTCAGAAGAGACTTCAAGATAATCATATACTATACTATAGATAATAGATTTCGAACATCCCATGTCAAAGATGAGAATTCAAATCTCCAGATTACAACAGTTAAGCTTGATGGTACAAACTACTTGGAATACGTTGGTCCACGAAGTTGGCCATCCACGAGAGACGGAAGGTAGGTTATCTAAATGGGAAGGAGAAAAACCTATCATTATAGATCCTCATTATGACCAATGAGATGCTAAAAACTCCTTTGTCATGTCTTGGCTACTACTCTAGATGCAGCCTCAGATTAGTTGGAGGTATCTTTTTTTGAAGACTGCACAACAGATTTAGGAATCAGTAGCCTAGACGTATTCTTAGGCCCATAATAGCATTATACTCTATCAATTGGAGCATAACATCTCCCATCTCAACTAGGAGGAAAAACCATTGTCGAGTTATTTCTCCAAGTTGTGTAGTATGTGGGAGGAATTAGACCACTACCTACCTTTTGAGTGGGAAAATAAGAAAGACTATGAGCATTTCAATCGACATGTTGAGACGCATCGTATTTTTTAGTTTCTTGTTGGCTTAAATTCGTAGTTTGAGATGGTTTGAGTTCAGATCATGAGTAGATACCTGCTCTCTCCTTTGAATACCATGTACTCTTATGTTCAAAGTGAAGAGAACAGAAGATTGACCATGACATTCTTCACTTCGAACATAAGAGTACAAATCAACCATGACAGAAAAGAGATAGGTTAGTAGGTAGGCAACAAGAAAAATACGTTTGGCAAATACACACAGGTTACCTTTGGCAAAAAGTAGCTCAAATGTGATTGCTATCTTCAAAGCAACATGTTGGGATCTAGTGGGTCATCTAGCCACATTTCCTTCTAAAGGCAGGCCTTCATTAGCCTACAATGCATCTAACAACAACGTGACAGATGGTCAACCCAGCCCCCAGACGACGACGACTCCCACGGCATCAGTACCTTTTTCCCAAGCTAATTTTGATAAGTTACACATTCTTATGTCTTAGTTGGAGGGTTCCATAGTACATCTTCATTTTTCATAGAGGTACCTATGCCCATCATGTGTTTACATCTTAGTCCACTTCCTGGATCATTGATTCAGGAGTTTCTAACAACATGATGGGTATGTCTTCATCCTTTTAGTCCTACAAGCTTAGTTTAGGAAGGGATAAAGTTCATTTAGTTGAGGGTACATTTTTTATCATCTATAACTAGTAATCACGGTCTCTCCTACGCTTTCTTTATCTAATGTTTTACATATCCCTAACCTTACTACTAATCTTGTATCTGTTAGTAGTGTTATCTAGAATTTGAACTACAGTGTCAAATTTCTTTCTTATTGTATCTCTTAGGACTTGGCAACAAAAATGATGATTGGCAGTGGTTGTGAAGTGGATGGCTTGTATACTCTCAACACTCCAACAGGGGCACATGCATTTCGGAGTAGTAGTAAGGAGCTCAATAAACTTAAGATAGTGTTGTGTCATATCCGGTTGAATCATATTTCTTTTCAATATTTGCGTTGTCTATTTGTGTCTTTGTTTCAGTCTATGTTAGTGTTTGAGTTTCATTGTGAAGCCTGTCAATTGGCAAAACATTATCGCTCCTCTTTTACCATGAGTTTAAATAAAAGAAGTTCTTCATTTTTTTATTATTATTCATTCTAATGGTTGAGGTCTTTCACCTGTTGCTTCCTTACTGGTTCATTATTTTGTTACCTTTGCCGAGGATAATAACAGATTACGTGGGTATACATGATGAAAAACAAAGATGATGTTTACTTGATCTTTAAAAAAATTTATGCTATGATAGATACTTAGTTTGGAAGGAATATTAAGATCATTCGTTCTGATAATGGGAGAGAGTACACTTATAGTGCTCTGAGATAGTTCTGTGTTGATAGTACACATATTGGAATGAATGTTCTCTGACACTTCTGGTTTGAAGCCATCCCCACTACTTGTTACATCATTAATTGGATCCCTTCTAGAGTATCTTGAATTTTTAGATACCATTTGGAATCTTGTGTCTAGATCGTCCCTTATTTTTTGTTTCTCCAAAAGTCTTTGGGTGCACATATTTTGTCCATATTTGGGGTCCTGCATGTACTAAACTCGACTCTAAAGCATTCAAGTGTGTGTTTCTAAGGCCCTGCTTGGTTCGCTGCACTTGGGTGCATTTTGCACTTTAGTGCAAATACAATGAATTGTGTTGCAATCACTTGGGATGTAAGTCACTTACAACTGTTTGGTTCACGCCATGTAAATAGATGCAAATGAAGTTTAGCTTATTGGTTGGGAGTGCATTGCAAATGAATGCAATGAATTATTTTATTTTTTGATTTTACAAAGAAAATGCACAATAAAATTACTATTGTAATATTATTGTTATCATTGTTGATTTCATTAATATTATTATTATTATTATTATTATTATTATTATTATTATAATTATTATTAGTGTTATTATAATCATGGTTTAAAAAATGGCCGTTATAACGGATTCGGATCTCCCCAGGTACGAAAAATAATGGCTGTTATTTTTCATTTTTTCTGTTATAACAAAAATAATGACCATTATTTTTTGGAAATTTTTTGAAAAAAATGTCCATTATTTCAGTTATTTTTATTTTTGAAAAATTGAAATTGAAATTTGAAAATTTGAATTCAGTGCGATTCTTTTTCCATTTTTCCCATTCTTTTCCATTTTTGCCCCTGAGCATTAAAATTCTTTATAATGGTGCCTATTATAATGGAAAAAATGATAATGCCCCAAGTCCGGCACACCGTTATAACGGCTCCTTTTAAACCTTGATTATAATTATTATTGTTATTACTTTATTATTATTATTATTATTATTATTATTATTATTATTATTATTATTATTATTTTGGAGGGGAAAGCTTGGGGTTAGGGGACCCCGACCAGCTATATTAAAAAGGGTCAGGATCGGGGGACAACCACTTTTGACAACCATTTTGGTGTACCCACATAGAAGATGAATCAATGGCTATTTTTGGTGCGGATGATCTCCTCGCCGTATAGATCACCCCCACAAAAAATCAGCACATTCTGAAATTTCTAACCCCTAAAATGTGGTTTTCAAGTTACACCGTAAAAATAGACAGTCCGTAATTCTTTAACTTCTAATCCAGTCTATGAATATCGGAATGATTTGAATTTATGTGAGGATGATCTCCTCACCAAAAATCAGCCACTGATTCATCTTCTATGTGGGTATGCCAAATGGTTGTCCCCGGATCCTGACCCTATCAAAAAAAAAAAGAAGATAATAATAATAATAATAATCACAGTTGTTGTTATTATTGTTGTTGTTTTTTCGGAAAAAAAATGTATAGCTAACATCATGCACTTGCTTGCATTAGTTTTTGGGTTGCACTTCCTTGCATCTATTTTGTGAAAGAGTATGCAAGTGCTTGTTAACCACTTGCATGGCAATTCATTTGTACGCTTCCAACCAATCACTCTCAATCCCAAATTGTGGCAAGTGAGTGCATTGCACTCAATTTGCTGTGAACCAAGCAGGGCCTAAGTTATCTTCATCCTAGAAGGGCTACAAGTGTTACCACACCCATCTTTTCAGTCAATTTGTCAAGATGGAGACATTTTTTTTGAAGACCAACCTTATTATCCTAGTCATCCTCATAGTCTTATCTAGGGGGAGTGGTTCACCCAGATTACTGAAAATGAATCCCTTCCCAGGTCATCTTACATTGTCCCCTACCTCTCATTTTAGTATATATTATAGTTAAGGACAATGCGAGATCTATTGCACGGGCGCTTAATCTTTATGACAATGCATGTCTACATAAGACAAGATAAGTTTGGACTTGTGTGATTATAAGGGCCCTTTAAGAAGATTAGTTTGGACTTTGGATGGCAAATCTATAAATTGTGGCAACTCAAGGCACAATTAAAAAATGAAAAATTTGAAGTTGTCCATATAGAATAGATATACAATTATTAATGGTTTTTTTTGAAATATAGAAGAAATGACATAGAAAGTAATTAAGTTGTTATTAAGGAACTATTTTGAAAATATGAAAATAATGGCATGGTAAGTAATTAAAGTGATTGGCAAGGACTATATTGAAAATAAGAATAATGGCATTGAAAAGTAATTAAGTAGTTATCATGGGATTGTTTTGAAAATGTAATAATAGTTAGAGAATGGGTGAATACGGTTAACAAGGCATTTGAACTTTTTAAATTCTTGGCAGAGAGAGGCATTTATTGAAGTAATAGGTACCTATGTTTTTTTATAAGGTCGCTCTACGGGTGCCCACGTCTTTTGGCTGGGCACCCACATAGAACGAAAATGCGCCCAGTCTGTGTGGGTACCCACCCTTCTCATTCGTCTCTTCTCTCTCTCCTCTCTCTACTATAACTCTCTATCTCTATGGGCTTTTAGCCCCCCCGGTAGTCCAACACCGTAGGGGGCTAAAAGCCTAGATAGATAGAGAGAAAGGGTGAGACTGGGAGAGGGAGAGGAGAGAGAGTGAGAGAAATAGAGTACAGAAGAGAGAGAGAGAGAGAGAGAGAGAGAGAGAGAGAGAGAAGGGGTGGGTGTCCACACGGAGTTGGGGCATTTTCGTCCCACGTGGGTGCTCAGCCGAAAGGCGTGGGCACCCGTAGAGCGACCCTTTTTATAGGCAACCAATAGTTACGGGTGTGCCCCAACTCAAGTTTTGGCTTTATCTATTGTACTTATTAACGAACGAAGGGGGTTCTTGTATTTACAACACAAACCGCATTCTCTTCTCCTTCTTTCCTTTTCTAAAATTAATTACTTCTGTCTTTAATAACTAGAATACATTAAATAAGGGTTCTTTAGTCTTTCTACATTTTCCATTTTCTTCCAAAAACGCAATATATTCCTTCACACGATCTCCTTCATTGAGAAAACTTTGATGATCAACGTTGAAGATGGGCCACAATATGAGCCACGTTGCATACTATTAGAGGCTACTGACCGTATGAATGTTTGGTCCATCCCTAGGTAGACTTACACAACAAAAATTCAACTATGAAAAATATACTCTAATCCAATGGATATAAATTACTAATCAAGATGACTTTTAGTATATAGGTCCACCTAGGGATGGACCAAACATCCATACAGTCAATGGGTCTCTGAGAATGTGCCACATGGCACCATTTATTTGGTGTCAAAATTCAATGTTTAACAAAAAAGTTATTGGTACTTCATTATTAAAATAGTATAGATCACATGGTCAAGGTCCATGGACATGTACAGTGGTGTCGTTGTCATTGAGAAAAAATCTACCTCGAGTTGCATGCTAAATAGTAATGCTCAAATTACACTATTAAAAATCAACCCATGAAAACAACTCCAACTCAAAATCCACGGTTAATCACAGACTATGAAAAAAACTCTAATCAAATGGATAAAAATACTAATTATGATGAATTTTGGTATGTAGGTCCACTAGGGATGGGCCAAACATCTATACGGTCAGTGATTATAAGAGTGTGCCACGTGTTAGGTGCACGTGCATCGCACGTGGCACCCCCTAGTAATAGTAATAGATATGGGTTTATCATACACAAACTTTTTCTTTATTTTTCTGGCACCATACATTTGCTCTCCCAAAACAAAAGAAATCATAATATTATTACCTAACCATACTACCCTTAACATTAGAAAATAGTGCTAATTGCCTTAATATGCTGGAATTGTAGTCTTAACATGAATGCATCTCGTCGTATTTTCTGTCGTCCCTATAACCCTATTTTTGAATAACGAAACCGAACTAAACCGGGACGTTTCCGGTTCCAAATTTTTGTCGTACACGAACATATCAACAAGGGTCGACACCCGGCTGCCTCATCGAGTCCAGGCTGTCTGGTCCTGCATGAAAATGTACAACTGGCCCCATAAAAATTTAATACAAACATGAGTATATTTCGTTTGGCAACCAATCTGAAATCAAGTAGAGAAAATTGACTTGTTAGGTTTCTCCTTTCAAAGACGTGTGATGAAGGTTTCTAGTTCTTACTTAGAATAACTCTTCCCAATCTTCATGGTTCAGTTAGAGTTGGCTACCAACTTGCTTCTCACATGGAGAATTGACCATTTTGGTTTCTTCTACCTTTGGCCAGAATAGTGGGATTTGACCTGTTAGAGAGTGTTTGGGTACAAAGTTAGTTTTGACTCAACTCTGTCCATGATAAATCCTAACTAGGTTCATGCATGTTGCGAGACTTGCTCTAGAACAAGGGTAGACGTCGGGATCGTCTGATTTCGAGTCGTATTGCCCAATACAACTAGGGATCGGAAGGGACCTATTCATACAATCTCCTGCCTCACATTGTCTGGGAGAGACAGAGTTGGATCGGAACGATCCGGATTGGAATCGGGGTCCACCAATCCGATTCTGATCCTGAGATCTTATCAATGGTAGAACCGTAGAAATAGAACATACACAGCATATATATCACGATGTGAGCCAAACAAAGGATAAGCATTGATCCTGAAGTTTGGCCTAACAAGGATAAGGCTACTCTCGCAACTAAGAATTACGAAAATTGTTCCTCCTCTTTTAGGTGGGACCCAAACAAATAGGCAAAACTAGTCGTGGGTCAAAAAGGACAACTCATCCCATGAACGATCGTGGGATTGTTTGATTGGGCGTTTCTACTTTTCTTTTAAATCGTGTTTTATACTTCTCTTATTCCTTTGGCTACACGTGTAGTCCACTATGAGTAAAACTTGCCTGACTCCGATGGTCAGGGAAGTCCTGACCACCCATAATATGAGCCACGTGGTACAATCTTAGAGGACGCTGATCATATGGATGTTTGGCCAATCCCTAAGTGGACCTACAAACCGAAAATCAGCCTCATTAGTGATTTTAGATCTTTGGATCTGTGTACCCAAATAATGCTTAAATTCCTTACGCTTAAAATCAACCCATGAAAATGAATTCAACTAACGCTTAGAAATCACTGATCAGATTGATTTTTAATTTACAGGCCCACCTAAGGATTGGCCAAAAACATCTATATAGTCAGCGTCCTCTAAGATATTACCACGTGGCTTATATTCTGGGTGGTCAGGTAAGATTTTACTCGTCCACTATAATACAGATGGTTCGTTGGTGGCAAATTTTTTTTTATTTTTTTATGTGGACCCGTTTTTCTATGTGGAGCTGTAGAGCCATTTCATTTTCACATAGTGAAACCTATACTTGATGGAGTGGGACTCACGTGATAGATAGAGAATATTCTAAAATGATAGAATATTCCACTATGCTATTATTGAAGCACTTGAGATGGCTCCACAGCGAATAAGGGTAGACATAAAAATTTACTCAAAGCTGGACCCACCTGCTATTAATTACAAAAAAGAAATGGAAATTTATTCTTCAAAATTTTTTTTCTTTCATTTGACAAAAGTATACATATATGTCCAACAAAACTGTCTTTATCTTATTTTTAACAAATCCTATGTGAAATGAAAGAACATTTTTGTCAAATGTGGAAAATATTGGCGTGAGTCAACAAAAAAACAATTATGATACCGTTACATCACCGTAACAATGGCATCGCTTCAACGGCGCTGTGATGAAATAACTGAAGACGATTTTAATAATTTAGGATATTAGGACCATAATATTGCAAGTACAATGCTAATAATGTGTGATTCAGCTTAAGTCAACCGCTGTTAAACTAGGTTAAGGGGGTATTCCTAAAGTTTTAAAGCATAATGGGAGTATTATACTAATTGCTTTCAAATTTCAAGGGGCTGTTACTAAAAACCCTAATTTTTACTGTCGTTATTGTTTTGCTGTAAAATGAATTAAAACAGTTGTGTGGTCGACGGTCAACCAAGAGACTCTACTTGGTTGGCAGCCCATTACCATTGACCCATCTACTGGAGTCTCGTGGCCAGCCATCCACCACTCTGGCAAGCAAATAATGAACCTATGTAACAAGGACTCTTTCACTTTCCTAGAAATTAGACCAACATAAACCTATTCGATCGAACGATTCTCCAGAGCTGCCTTCCATTTTTACTTCCTAAAGGATCAAATGGTGAACCTCCCAATAGATCAACCATCTTATCTAGAAGAGCCCACTTCATTCCTAACTGGCATAGAAACAATACCATGAATGTAAGTATAATTGAACAATTTTAAATTTGCTTGTTGGAGTGGTGGCCAACCACAATACTCCAATAGGTTATTGTCGTCGGTGATGAGCAACCAACCCACTGGAATCTCTTAGCAGGCTGTCTATGTTTGATTTTAGGTTGAGATTTTAGCCCTAATCAGGTTTTTGTTCCAAGGTTGAAGAAAGGGTTTTTTTTTTTCCTTTCCAAAAGAAATTGTTTGCGATGGTCTTAGACAATGGACCTCATAGGGGTAAGTAAGCTTTTTCAAAATGTGGGGGTACATGAAATTTCAAATATAACATGGGGGTATGTCAAAAATTCCCAATTTTTTATTTCATTATATTCTGTTAATATCGGGGCAGTATAAAGTGAAATAACAGTAACACCTCTGTCAGTTATACCGTTATAGCGGTCCTTCTAACGTTTCTATGCCTCCTCAGAAGATAAAAAAGAAAAATAATGAAAACTACAAAACAAAAGCCATTTTCAACACTCAAAAGCTCTATATAATGTACACCAAATCAATTCATCATCTCTTCCAGTACCCGTACCCGTACCCGAGACCGTACCCGTATCTAACCAATCACATATGTTATTTACAACGGTCAACGAAGCTTCTTCACCACGTCCACATAAAAAAAACCAAAAGGGCAACCCTAATTAGGGTTATTGTTTACGTTCCAGTTACCGTTACCGTTATCACTGTTATCGCAACTGTTATTGTCTCCTTGCCAAGTCCAAACAATGTCTTTGAGAGCAGGTCTAACGTCGTCCTCGCAGAATTTGGCGTATTCTAGCGTGTCGCCGGCGGACTTCGAGAATTCAACTATGGCCACCTCCGGCGCCACCTCGAACACCTCCGCCGTCACTGACAGCTTTCCTTTTCGCCCTTCCTCCGCTCCCTGCATCCTTACTTTGAATTCCTTCACCTTTTCCACTTTAAATCTCAATCCCTTCGCCATCAATTCCAATTTCGACATGATCGCCGACGCCGAGCACTTCGACGTGAACATCGATCCGGCCTTTTTCTTGCTCTCGAACAGGCTCGATAGATCGAATCCGGATGACATCGATGAGATCAATTCGAACGCATTAAAGAAAGGCGGCGATGGATTCGATCTAACACCTCCTTTATCGATATCCTCCTCTTCAAACTTCTCATGCGGCGCAAAATCCTCGATCGAAAACGCGAGCGGTCGAGTGAATCCTTTCTTGAACCAAGGAACTTGCTTTATCGCCGCGATTGTAAGTCTCTTCTCCGGATCAGCAACAAGTAATTTCGAGATCAGCCGCTTGGTTTCCGAGGAAAACCAAGGCGGAAACTCGAATTCGGCTCTAAATACCTTTCGATACATCTTCATTATGTTCTCATCTTGAAATGGAAGAAATCCAGCTAGTAATACAAAGAGAATCACTCCACAAGACCAGATATCGGCTTTCGATCCGTCGTAGCCTTTCTTCCTCAATACCTCAGGCGCGACGTACGCTGGAGTCCCACACTGAGTGTGAAGCAATCCATCGTTGCGGAGCTGTTCAGGAAGAGAAGACAATCCAAAATCGGAGATCTTGAGATCTTCGTTGTCATCCAAAAGTAGATTTTCGGGCTTGAGATCACGGTGAGAAACGCCTCTGCTATGGCAGAAATCAACGGCGCTGATCAACTGTTGAAAGTACTTACGAGCCAGATCTTCCTTGAGTTTCCCCTTGGCGACTTTGGCGAAGAGCTCGCCGCCTCGAACGTACTCCATCACGAAGTATATCTTCCCCTTTGTCGCCATAACTTCTTTGAGTTCAACGACGTTAGGGTGTCGAACGAGACGCATAACAGAGATCTCTCGCTTTATCTGCTCCATCAATCCTTCCTTCTTGACTAGATCTTTGTTGATCAGTTTGATCGCAACGCTCTCTCCAGATTTCAGATGTTTTCCATAGTAAACCTTCGCGAAGGTCCCTTGCCCTAACAGCCTCCCCATCTCATACTTGCCGAACAAAAGATTTCTCGAACCATTACTACCATGATGTTCGTCCTCCATTTGAGGAATCGATATCGGTTTTGAGAGGAATGGCTGTTCAGAAGGTTCTCAGAGAGAGTGATCGGTGGAGAGAGCAATAAAAGAGAGGAAGAGGAGCGTGGTGAGGAGAATAGGGTTGTCCGGTAGCCATTGGAGCACCTAGTTTTTGTCTCGAGAGAACGGCGAGCACATAGAAATATGGGGAAATATGGGGAAATATCGAGAAATTCAATAAGAAAATACTTAGCCTATCAGAAGAGAACACGTGGTGAACTCCGCTCCTGTTCACTACAACTTCGTTGACTGCAGACCATCAGCGACTTCGCTGACCCCCACAATATGAGCCACGTGTCACATTATTAGAGGACTCTGACCGTATCGATGTTTCCTCAATCAGTAGATGGACCTACATACGAAACATCAGCCTCATTAGTATTTTAAACCTTTGGATCTTTGTACCCCAAATAATGGTCAATAATGCTGAAATTTCGCACGGTTAATATCAACCCATGAAAATGACTCCAATCCAACGCTTAGAAATCACTAATCAGGTTGAATTTTTGGTTTGTAGGTATACCTAGGGTTTGGGCAAACATCCATAAATTCAGTGTCCTCTAAAAATATGCCACGTGGCTCATATGTTGGCGGTCAGCGACTTCACTGACCGTCGGCCGTGAGCGAAGTTTTACTCAGTCCGCAATCTGTGTGCTGCGCTAAAGTTGTGATAACTTTTTAACACCGAGAGCAACGACCTGTTTCGGTAGCTCGTGTACTAGCAAGTGAAAATAATATCGAGGGTGTTTGCAGCGTTGATTTTTTATTTTCTTTTATATCTACGGCTGGTCAAACTGGTTCAAAGTACTGGATTAGTGGACTGTGTTGTCAGAATTTAGAATATGCAACGTAACTTTACTTGGTAGCTCGCGTGGTAGGGTTTGTTTTCTCTCGCATGATTGAGAATAGACGCGTGTACGTATGGAGAGACGAGGGAGCGGGGTCCGGGGTCCCTGTCCAAAGGTGTCGACTAGAGAAAAAGCAAAGTGACACATGTCGGATGTAATATTTGACCTTTTTTATTTTTTATTTATTTTTTATTTTTTGTGGTTTGGACTTTGGACTTGATTCTGGAACTTTGGAGCAAGGTTTAAAAGGGGCCGTTATAACGGTATAACAGACTAGGGGCGTTACTGTTTTCCGTTATAACAAATTGTAACTCTCGGTCAAAATACGGAAAATAACAGAAAAATGGCGTTGAATTCAAATTTTCAAAATTTCAAAAACAGAAAATAACGGAAATAAAGGCCATTTTTGTTCACAAAATGTTCCAGTAAATAATGGTCGCTATTTTCGTTATAACGAAAAAATAACGGCTAATATAACGAAAAATAACGGCCGTCTTTTTTGAGCGTTTTAATAATGTAACGGGTGAGGTCCGAAACTATTATAACAGCTGTTTTTTAAAACATGGTTTGGAGTGTCAAGGTTAGGTTTTGGAATTTTCAAATGGTTACCGACTTTGAAAATTCCCTCTACTTGTTAAGGTTAGCGGTTGACCGTCAGTCAACGTAGTTGATTAACTCCGAAACATAGCGTGTCATCTACTAATAGTGATAAGAGAAACTGTAGAATGATCAGGAGCCGCATTTTTGCTCTCGACTTAAAAAGTCTTCACAACGTCTATTTCACCGTCGACACACCTTGAAAAACGTGTTTTATGTTTTTTGAAAACCTTGTCAACACGTCTCTCAAGGTATATCTCATGGTGAAGAGGCGTTGGTGAGGATTTTTTTTTTCCTCGTCACATCCGTGAGCAAAAATGGATTGAGAGATAAAAAACCAGACAGTATAGGAACCATGTTTTGAAAACCGGTCGTAATCTATAGTATTATAACTGGTGTTGACGTCCACGGGGCTTCAATTATATGCCTCTCACTTTAAAGGCTATTTTAAAGCCAAAACTTAGGTTGGGTACGTCCCTTCACAGTAGGGGTGTCAATTTTACCCGATTTAACCGGAACCGAATAGGAACCGGAACCGAAAACACCGGTTCCGGTACCACATTTTTGGGAACCGATTAAAAAGAACCGGAACCGGAACCGAACCGGAAACTAATGGTTACGGTTCCGGTACTCTAATATGGAACCGAAACCGATAAGAACCGGAACCGAACCGATAAGAACCGGAACCGATATATAACTATAGTGTAAAAATTCTCATATTACCAAGATTGGACCCGTTATACCCGAAACTGGAACCGGAACCGACAATAACTACATAATCGGTTCCGGTTCTGGTACCATCACTTTGAGAACTGGAACCGATAAGTACCCGAACCGATAAGAACCGGAACCGTTTGTTCCGGTTCTGGTCACCTTAGGAACCGAACCGGAACCGACCCGTTGACACCCCTACTTCACAGGGTTGTCCAGCACGTCTATGTCCCTCATCAATGATGATGGGAACCATAGTATAGCCATGTGGTACACTCTCAGAGAGAACTGACTGTGTAGATGTTTGTTCCATCCCTAGGTGGACAGCCTGATCAATAGTTTCAAAACTTTGGACCTGAGTACCCCAAATAATGATCGAAATCTATAGGTAAAAATCAACTGATGAAAACAACTCCAATCAAATCCTTAAAAATCACAATTAGGCTGATTTTTTGTATGTTAGTCCACCTAGAGATGTGCCACATGTAAGGTGCTGCCATTTCGCACCTCGCGTTCCCCTAGTTAAAATAAGTGCCGTTATAATGGTTGCTCCTCATCCCCATTATTTTATTTCTATTTATAGCGCTTTCATAAGGCCGCTATTTTACAAAAAAATAAAAAAAATTATTAATACAAGGGTATTAGTAAGACCCCCTGAAATTTAAAAGCAATTAGCAATACCCCCTTATACTTTCAAACTTTAGGATTACCTCCTTGACTTGGTTTAACAGTGCTTTACATGCCATTCGCATTACACGTTCAATATTATGGTACGGTCCTTACATAGGTGCACTAACAGTCGCATGATACATGTCATGTTAAAACGTTAGTGATCAAATGATGGTTAAACTAGGTAAGGGGGTAATCCTAAAGTTCGAAAGTATAAGGGGGCATTACTAATTATTTTCAAATTTCAGGGATCGTATTTAAGAAACCCAAAAAATAATTGTGGACCATTTTTTCACTGATGTGACCCATTTTCTGATTGATGTGACCCATTATAACAGTCATAACGGTAACAGTTAAGGGGCGTTATGCAACTATAACCTGCAACTATAACCGACAATTTAAAACCTTGACTAGAACAAGGGGATGATCTCTAAAGGAACTAGGCCATTGCTTTTAACTGTTAGACATCGATTTTGGATGAATCTGTCCCCAGGACCTTCAAATCCCCTCCGAAGATGTCTGACACGTATGCCAAGGCCTAAACCCTACCCACGTTAAACCCTTGGTTAGTTAGTTAAGGATCGTTAAAGTTAAGATAGGGTACGTGTCTGACATTTTGGGAGGGGACCTTCAAAGGGGACAGCGAATTTTTTTCTCAACAAGCAAAGGAGGAGATTTTAAATTTAATTCTACCAACAAATTTTTTGTTTGAATGGGTTTACTATGCTTTTCACTTGTGGACTTGGGCCCATGTTATGAAGGCTCAGATCCGATCCGATTTAAGCGGCCCATTTAAATCCCTAGACAAAAGGGTATAAACATGTCAAACATGGGTGGCATCAAAATTGCCTGGCATCCTTCAATTACCATTCAGATCTTTGATATACAAACAGGTCAAACATGGTGCCGTCACGTTCGCCCTAGAATCATTTTCATTACTTTTCCGATCTTAGATTCCTAACCTAATTCCAAAATGCTGGATCCAAACTGCATACCAAAAATTGATCCAAATTAGGTTGGATCTTACGACCTCGTTACAATATTTCGAAAATAAAGCACAAATCCGAAAAAAGCGTGCTAAGCGTATCGAAAAAGACTTTTTTTTTTGCCTTTATTAAAGTTTTTCTTTAAAAAACTAATATAAAATATAAATATTTTTTTTTGATAAGTCGAAAATATATTAAAAGATGGAGATCGAGAAGATCTCAAATATTTAAACTTTATTTTATTCAGATGTGACTGATGTGACCCATTACAACAGTCGTAACGGTAACATTGAGGACCTTTATTCTTTATACCATTGGTATAAACTAAAAACCATATAAAATGAACAAGGTTGATTCATAGTTATCAAATTTCTATTTAAAACTTGACTTTTTGGAAAAAAAAAAAAACATCCTCCTTTGAAAAAACATTTCAAATCATGGTGTTTTCAAAACATTGCGAAAGCCTGGTACGCGTCTCCTCTCTCATTTCGATGCGGAAATCAATCGTCAATGGAGCTAGGGAAATGGCTGTTGGATAGGCTTAATCTTTCGAAGCAGACTGAGAAAATTGATACTTATATGAGAAATTACATTAGCATCCTGTTGGGGAAGTGTTGGACTCTCCGCAACGAAATGGTCCACTCGCAGAGCCAAGGGGCAATCCCCTGGATCTGTTAAACTGGATTTCTTATTATTTTGTGTCTGAAACCCCTCCTCCTCCCAATATCTCCTATGGCTTTTAAAGCTTTAAAGGTGGATGGTTTGAGCTCTCCCTCTTAATGTTTTTTTGGTGGTTGTTTTAATATGTTGGTTAATTTACAAAAAATAGGTGTCTTAGTCTATATGGTTGTCCTAAATAAGTTTTCTAGAAATGATTTTTGTATAAAAATGTGATAAATGTTTTTCTGTATCAACACTTTTTGACATACAAATCCTTTTTCTGCAAAAAAAACATCTGGAAATAAAGCCTAAATTGATCTAATAATTTTTTTCCTATTTTCCCAACCAAGTTTTTTATTTTTTTATTTTTATAATTGCAAATATATTGATAAAAGGTGATCGAGGATATCTCAGGATACAACAAAAAAGAAAAGGTGCGAAAAAGAGTTATAACAAAATTTGATCAAACCTAAAGGCCATGTCCCTAAAGAATGTACCTCTCATCTCATCAGAAATACTGTCCCAACTAAATAAGAGTACTGATGCTTAAAATGACTTCTTGGGAAAAGCACTCCTTGCCTTGAATTGTTCTCTTATTCCTTTCCAACCACACTCCCCATATGACAGTCAACGACGTTAACTTCCAAAGCACCTTTCCTCTTGTTGACATAGGGATCTTAGGCCAACTCTCCAAGACTGTCCCTATAGTTTTCGGGAAGACCCAACTATTGCTTATGCAAGAAAGAAAGAACAACTAGACCTATCTCACAAACTCACAATGCACAAGATGTTGTTTTTCCCATTAGCCTTACACATAATACAATAATCCACCAAGATCCATTTTTTGATGATCGAGTTATCGACAATAAATATTTATTCAATGTGACGACCCATGCAAAATAATGAATTTTCAAAGGGGCTATGGATTTTCACACTTTTGGGCAAAGAAAAAGAGAATGAAGATGTTGACTGTGATGCCATAGCCTCATACAGTGAACGGACTGAGAAATTGCCCGATTTGGAATGGATCTAGATCAGATGATCTTCATCGCAGTTAGAGACAATGTAAAGTTTCAAACAATCCTGTAGTAAGTCAATTTGTTCTTTCTCCCACTCAAAAAGAGTTATTCTAAGGTCTAAATCCCAACAAGCTTCTGAAGAACAACCAATAAAAAAATGATCAACAGTTTGACCTTTGCGTTTTGAGAGAGAGAATATCGAGGAAAAGTCTCATTTAAACAAAGGTCCTCTATCCTAGTATCCTCCCAAAACCTAATCCTAACTAGAGACATCCTCCAAAACTAGTCTAATATCTTCCATCACCTGATCCTTGACCTCGAGAATACCTCCCCAACCTCCACATCCAAATGTGGTCCTAGATGGCTTGGACGACCAACCCCCAGTATCCCTATAAATACCAACAATCACTCTTCACCATAAACTACTACGTTCATTTCCAAATCGTTAAATCCATTTGCCTAATAAAGCCCGATTCATAGTACCAATCTTTCTAAATCCAAGACTGCCTTTCATTTTTGGTAAACAAACTTGAGCCCAAAAAAGTTGAATGCCTTACATCAACTTAATGGTTATGAAAAAATAATTTAGAGAAAACTACAAGGTTGATGGAGTCAGATCATCCATCGTTCAATTTTGTTGGCTTCCTATTGAATGTTTGTTGTTATGTCAAAACAGCATACATGGAAAGATTTCCAATATAAAAAGTGTCGTGATGTAACAAGGTATACCTGAAGCAATAAGCACGATTTTTGTTACTCACCGTTTCCATCTGGTCCCACTGACTGCATGGATATTTAGCCCACCCCTTGGTAGACATTCATACCAAGCATCAAATTGTTTGATGATTTTTAGCCGTTGTTTTTAATACTCAAAAATAATGATTGAATTCAACGGCTAGAATCACGCCTTAAAAAGTACTAAAATCTAATGGCTAGCGATTACCAATAAGGGAGATTTTTGGTTTGTATATCCACGTAGTAGTGGGCTCAACATCCACGTGGTTAGTGGGCCCAGATTGCAGCGTTGAGTAACATGAATCGTGCTTCCGGACGCCAAAAAGTTTCAGGTATCCCTTGTTACATCTTTTTCCTATAAAAATATCGTCTCCTACTCCATTTTCCTCCTAAAATTGGCGAGTGGACGGCATATTGTGGAAGATTCATTTTCAAATCCTGTGAGCCCACCCCCATTTAATTTACCACTTTCATGTTTACGTTTTCGCCAAAAATAGCAATTTTTCCCAAACAGACATTCTTCTCCCGAATTACGTCATACGGACAGAGATGCGTACACCTGACCGATACGTGTCCAAATAAATAAATAAAAAAGACAAAAAGAAAAAGTGACCCAACTGTTCTTACTCACTTATATCCATGGCTTAAAAACACGATTTTTATAACGGTAACGCTCCAACTCTGTTACGGCGCTCCAACTCTGTTACGGTAATAATGTCTAAAATTGAAAAAAAAATATGCTTAGCATTACAATGGCCGTTAATAACAGAAATAACAGTCATTATTTTTCAAAAAAGATAATTTTTTCATTATCAAGGTTATTTAAAAAAATATTTAAACCTCTTTGGACTTCAGACGTGACTGATGTAAGTTATAATGGTCATAACAGTAATGTTAAGTCACTGTTATGACATTGTAGCAGACGATTTAAAACCTCTAATCATGGTGTTTTATATATACTTTGGTTCTGGGCCGTTTTAAGCCTGGTTTTAAAATAATTAGTCCCCAAGTTAAGATAATCAGACTAATTTTGATTGGGTATAATAGCGTAAGAAGATCTAGTGCAAGACCTTTAGCCATTTATTAAAGAGTAATGATCACATGATCCAAGGTCCATATACGTTTGTTATGATGCATGGTGGTGCCATCTTTTCATTCCTCAAGTGTACAGGACTTTAATAATTAATTAACTAAAATAAGTTGATTTGCACGAACAGTTTGGCCAATGACAAAACGACACCACTATGCACCACGCCGTCTATGGGCCCCCGAACATTTGAGGTAGTAGATTTGCAATCTATTGGATAGGGACATTTGTGAAATATATATAATAAGAATAATTTAGTGAGTGAATCTAGTATGCAAACAGTTATATACTTTAAAGTATGCAAATATGGTCGGACAGCGACACGTAACAACTAAACCCCTGGTTAACTCTGGTTAACCCTGGTTAAGGGATAGGTAGAGGGTTTGGTTGACCACATTTGCATATCTATTTTTTCAATTCAATTGGCTCAAATGTGTCCAATCCTACACCATCAGATCTATATAATAAGGGAGCTCAGTTGTCTCGCATTCTTATAGGTTTCAATAGAGGAAGGGCCAAGATCTTATCCCCCAACCGGACGGTGGATCTCATCCATTCACATCCAATTTTGGCAAGCGCTTTGTCGGGGAGTGCCGCGGGTACGGGCCACCCACTAGTCTCTAACAAATCATATAATACCATACTCCACCTTATAATGGTCCGTATCTTCTTTGTGCAAATCTCGAGGAAGGAAAGTATCAGACGGTACATAGTTCATTAACGTTGAGCCTATAAAATATCGGACTCCGGAAGAAGCAAAATGCACTCTGGATATAACAAATCACATTTACCTTAAAAATTTGACAGTTCAACAATTATTCGCGTTGCTTATTAAAAAAAAACCAATAATTCGCGTACAAAAGATAAACCAAAAAGAACCCAAATGTATGTGGGCCCTTCAAGAAAGAGTGCTCGACCTTTGCCTCATTTTTAAATATAGAAAAAAAATAATCTCTCTTTTCTAAGAGTCTGATCTACACAACCAACAGACATCAATAATTCAGTGTGTCGCGTCCTATAGATCCAATGAATTTGGAATTTTCATGATGCAGAACAGCACGTGGCAACTATCGAGTGACGACAGTATGGGTCACAATTCGATCTTCAACGACTTTCAGTTTATGGTGGGCTCCACCACATCATTCCTCTAGTAAAACTTTGATGACAGTACGCTGTCATCTAAGCCGATGACAACGCGCAATATAAGCCACGTGGCATCCCTAGGTGGACTTACAAACAATAAATCAGCCTGATTAGGGATTTCAAAACCTTTGGATATTTGTACCTCAAATAATTGTCAATAATGCTCAAATTCCCATGCTTAAATTCAGCCCATGAAAATAACTCCAATCCAACGCATAGATATCATTAATCAGGCTGATTTTCGGTTTGTAACTCCACCTGGGGATTGGCCAAACATCCATGTGGTCAGTCCTCTTATGACAGCGGCTGTCATCAAAGTTTTACCCTCCTTACTATAGTGCCAAGTGGTCATGTAATCCTCTCTAGGTAAGAAAGCTATACCAGATATTACTGTTCGGATGACTTGTCATTAAAGTGCCACGTGGTATGATGTAAATAATTGAGTTACAATCCCTATTGTCCTGGCAAATTTTGATCCAGGCGTCCTGGCACTTATAGTTAAGCGCCACCTGTCCTGGGGTTAAGGTGGTCCTTAACGGTAGTTACCAACCTGTTCTAAGCGCCGCCTGTCCTGGGCCTTAACTGTAGTTGCTTATTTTTTTGGGAATTTTTGACATACCCCCATGTTATCTTTAAAATTTGACAGACCCCCTCACAATTTGAAAAAGCTGACATACCCCCCTATAACTCAGTCCACTGTCATTTGACCAGTGTTGACCCGAGTCGACTTCCAAATTTTGTATTAAATGACAAAAATGCCCTTGTCTTCAAGCTTGGAACAAGGGTTTGGGCCAAAACCCAAACCCCAAATCAAACGGCTGTGGGGATGGCCTGTCAAGAGATTCCAATGGGTTGGCCACCCATCACCAGCGACCAATCCACCGGAGTCTTATGCCGGCTGGTCACCACTTCGGCAATAATTTTAAGGGGATTTTTGACATACCCCCCCATGTTATCTATAAAATTTGACATACCCCCCTACAATTTGAAAAAGCTGACATACCCCCTTATGACTCAGTCCACTGTCATTTGACCAGTGTGACCCGAGTTGACTACCTAATTTTGTATTAAAGGACAAAAGTGCCCTTGTCTTCAACATTAGATCAAGGGTTTGGGTTTAGGCCAAAACCCATACCCCAAATCAAGCATGAAAAGAGGAGATTAAAAATTAAAATTAAAATCCATGTTGGTAAACTTGAGAGTTTTTTTTTGGTTTCTTGATGAATTAAACAAATTTTGAGAAGAAAAACCCCAATAAATAAATAAAACTCAAGAATGAATGGGATTTTTTTTATGGATTTTATTGTAGAATAAAATTTTAAAATTGGGAGAACCCATCTTTCCAAAATCCACATTCAAAAGCTTAAAATATAAATTACTTTGTCTTATTTTTCATTTTTGTTAATGAAAATTTAAAACTAAAATTGTATGCTCTATGTTCTTCTTTTTTAACCTTGGGTTTTAAATTATTACCGAAGTGGTGGCCAGCCGACCATGAGACTCCGGTGGGTTGGTCGCCAGTGATGGACGGCCAACCGATTGGAATCTCTTGGCCGGACTTCCACCATAGCATTTGATTTGGTTTGGGTTTTGTCCCAAACCCTTGTTCTAAGGTTGAAGACAAGGGCAATTTCATCATTTAATACAAAATTTGGTAGTCAACTCGGGTCAACACTGGTCAAATGACAGTGGACCGAGTCATAGGGGGGTATGTTAGCTTTTTCAAATTGTAGGGGGGTATGTCAAATTTTAAAGATAACATGGGGGGGTATGTCAAAAATTCTCTAATTTTAAACCCAAGGTTAAAAAAAAAAAACACAAAGCATACAATTTTAGTTTTAAAATTTTCATTAACAAAAATGAAAAACAAGACAAAGCAATTTATATTTCCAACTTTTGAGATGTGGATTTTGGAAAGATGGGTTCTTTTAATTTTAAAATTTCATTCTATAATAAAACCCATAAAAAAGAAATCTCATTTCTTCACGAGTTTTGTTTATTTTTTTAGAGTTTTTTTCTTCTCAATCTTTGTTTAATTCATCAAAAAACTAAAAAAAAATCTCAAGTTTACCAACATGGATTTTAAATTTTATCTTTAATCTCCTCTTTTCATGTTTGATTTGGGGTATGGGTTTTTGTTTAAACCCAAACCCTTGTTCTAAGGTTGAAGACAAGGGCACTTTTGTCCTTTAATACAAAATTAGGTAGTCAACTCAGGTCAACACTGGTTAAATGACAGTGGATAGAGTCATAGGGGGGTATGTCATCCTTTTCAAATTGTTGGGGGGGGGGGGGGGGGGGGGTTATGTCAAATTTTAAAGATAACGTGGGGGGGTATGTTAAAAATTCCCTATTTTTTTTTCCACTGTTAAGGGTAACTAAAGTTACTGATCAACTTAACCCAAGGACAGGTGGCGCTTAACTATAAGTACCATGATGCCAGGATCAAAAAGTGCCAGGATAAAATAAGGGATGGGATATTCACACGCGCGTTTTTGCTCAGAAAACCCACTCACTCACTAAACCCACCAAAAATTAACCCCTAACTCTTCACACCCTAATGACTCTTCACACCCATCTATCCAAAAAAAAAAAAAAAAACATAGAAAGAGAGAGAGAAGAAGAAGAAGAAGAAGCTGCTCGATCTCTCTATCTCTCCCTCTCCCTCACTCGATCTCTCTATCTCTCCCTCTCTCCCTCTCCCTCACTCGATCTCTCTCTCTCTCTCTACATTCTCTCTCCCTCTCCCTCTCTTTCTCTCTCTCTCCCTCTCCCTCTCCCTCTCTAGTTTTGGGTTGCCTTGGCAGCCCCCAAGGCTGAGTAGCCCAGAACCAGAGAGAGAAATGTACCTGCTGTGGTGGCAGCATCATCGCCCTCCTCTTCTTCGTCTTCTTCTCTGTTTTTTTTTTTTTTTTGTTTTTTGGTGGGTTTAGTGAGTGAAAAATAAGGGGTATTTTTGTAATTTTTGTTATGTCGGTTTGATGAGCGAAAATGGATTTTGTGAATATCCCGTCCTTAAAATAAATTCCCCCCGTCAGGTACTTGAGATCTCTCATTCATGGATTTGATCGTTGAGATGCTTTCCCAATGAAAAAATGTGACGGATATACATCCATTGATAAGTAATTTAATTTGGATTCGGTTCAAAGTCGAATCTTGGTGTTAGATAGGGGTGTCAATTTTACACGTTCATTCAACCAGAACCGAGTCGGAACCGGAACCAAAAACACCGGTTTCACATTTTTGGGAACCGATAAAAACGAATCAGAATCAGAAGCCAACCTAAAATAATGGTTTCGGTTCTGGGTTGTTTAATATGGAAACGAAACCGAGAGGATCCGGAACAGATATAACATTATCATATTATCAAGATTGGACCCAATATACCCGGAACCAGAATCGGAACCGACAGAAACTACATATCGGTTCTGCTTCCGGATCCATAATTTTGAGAACCGGAACTGTTAAGGACCAGAAGCGTTAGAACCGGAATTCAACCGCACTATTCTACATATATTTAGGATGCTAATCTTTCCCATATGGATATGGATGATGATCCTATTCAATGTCGGATTTTGGATCTATATCTACCTAGATTCAGCCTGGATCCGACGACCCATTTCCTATCCTCTACTTATGTGCGGATTCTTATCCAATCATCGATCTGCCCATCTTAACCAAATTATCAGAAACGTCCACTGTGTCAATTGTATTTGTCTTCCAATCGTATGCTATCAGTGGAGTTGCACTGATGCAACCCGGGCCCGCTTTAAACAAGAAAAAAATATTTTTTAATTCAAAGGTGTGGTTTTGAAGACAGTTTTTCCAATGTGGTTTGGTTGTTCGATTTTCAGTTTTTGGGCTGATTTTTGGTCTTGGGAATCTTCTAGACGAAGCTTACTAATTGGGTGGCCTAGATTGATTTCAATGTACGCCAGTTGTATGTAAGGAATTTTTTTAATGTGGAGCAATTTTTGATGTAGGTGTGTGGTTCCAAATTCCCAATTTTTGATGTAAGACTTGCCTGACGACCCACAATATAAGCCACGTGGCAATTTATTAGAGGACAATGACCGTATAGATGTTTGACCAATCCCTAGGTGGACCTACAAACCCAAAATAAACCTGATCAGTGATTTCTAAGCTTTAATTAGTTGAAGTCATTTTCGTTGGTTGATTTTAACCATAGGAATTTGATCATTATATACCATTATTTCCGTACAAAGATCCAAAGCCTTGAAATCACTAATCAGGCTGATTTTTGGTTTGTAGGTCCATTTACGAAGAGGGGGAGAATCATGCCATACAACGTTATTTTCTCCTTTGATTAATTTAATGGTGTAAAATTTAAATCTCATATTTTTAATCTTAATGGTGTAAAATTTGCAACGGTTTTGAACCGTTGCGAATCACGTTTGCAACAGATGGATTTCCTAAAACATTAAGATTCTTTTCTTTTTATTTTTACATCGATTACAAGTTTGCTGATTTTTTATAAAGTATAGATCATTTTCTCCTTTGATTACTCTTTCTCTTTTCTCTAAATTTTATACCCATAACTCGCATTGCACGTCAATCTTTGTGGATTCGACCAAGTGTTCATTGAAAAAACTAGCTACATGATTTCGTTTGTGCACTTGCAAGTATTTAAAATTTATTTTTGATTTTATGTTTATTAAATTGGGTTAAATTGATTAGTAACAAGTTTTTGGTGTGGAATTATGTTTTATTATTAGGATAATCTTTGTAATAGTAGACCAATGCCTCCTTTCGTAAAAAGTATGTCGTGTTTCCTTAGCTGTTATTGTTTCTTGTTACTAATTCTCAATTAGTGAATTCTATAAATGGTTGAATTTTGAATTTCACTATACATTTGATGATTTTACTAGAATTAGGTTGAGTTCGGTGGTTGTTGACCTCATAATTGCCAAGAATATAAGGAGAAACCAAGTCTAATGATAGAGCTGTAACTTGGGCGGGTCCAACTCAAGCCAGATGGTCTCAACCCGACTTTGGGTCGGGCTCGGGCTGGTTTATGCAATACTCGGTCTCAGGCTCGGGCCTAGATATATGAATCTGATGGAAACTCGGGTTGGACTCGGGTTGAGGCGTTGCCCAACCCAAACCAACCCGAGCCCGATTTCCCCCATCTCACTCCTAGTTTCTCTCCCCTTCCTCCGGTATCTCTCAATCTCCTCTCTTCATCCCATTGTTTCTCTCCCTATTTCTCTCGTGTCCCATCTCTCCTTCCATATCTCTCTCCCATCTATGCAGTCTCTCTCTGCCATAACTCTCTCTTTCCTTTACTACGCATGAAATTATAATAGAAGAAATCTTAACCCATAACATAAATATAGAAACCCTAACTTCTAAGAAAACCCCCAAAACTAGAAACCCTAAGAACTCGTAAACTTAGTGATGATTTTGGTCACTTCAGACATAGGCACAGCATGCTTTTCCAAGCTCCCTTGGCAACATCAAACGAACGGCTAGCAATCTGGAAACGCAGCTTCTCGATGTCACATGAACCTGATTCCAAACCATGCTCTTCTTTGATCGCTTCTTCTTCTTGTTGGATGCTTCCTTGGGGAGCTTTTCCTCCACCTTGGGCTTCTTCTCTGCGACTGGAGCTTTTTCAACCTTCTTCTCTGCTGGCTTCTTCTCCTTTGTGGTGGAGGTTGGCTTCTATGTCTTCTCTCTTGATAAGCCCTTCATCCCTTTGTTGTCTTTCACAACACTAACTCGACCAACCCGACTAACTCGTTCAGGTTGGGCTCGGGTTGGAGGGTCTGGATGTCGAGTTGGGCTCGAGTTGACTCCAAACCTGACCCAACCCGCCCGAGTTGCAGCCCTATCTAATGAACTATGGCTATCTTGTTCACTTGGTTTATTGATAGGAAGAAAAATAGAACTGGATTATGATGAAGTTATGGAAAGGAACCAAGGGCTACTTATTATTCAGGTTTTCAGAAAAAAAATATAAGGTGCAAGAATGAAAAAGAAATGTCAAGAAAGGAGAAGTGTAAAAAAGAGTTGTCAATATTTAAATATTAATTTATTTTGTTGTGACATGGCTAACAAGTAGGATTGAAGTCGTCAATGTAAAAGTGAATAAATTGGAATATCATAGATAAAGTCCATGATATATTAAGGTGATTATCCACGTCTTTTGTGATCATGAATAGATTATCCGCCAAAGACTTTTTTTTCTCCCTTCCAGCTCCATTTACCCAGTAAATCCCTATTCATAATTTCTATCTTTTGAAATCATAGCCCTCTTCTTTCTTAGGTAAACAAACTTGGGCCCACTTCACTAAATGGTATCTAGTAGCATCATCCTTATCATTTTATAAAAAATTCTGCATATACTTTTCTAGACTCTTTGCAACACTAACTGAGATGAAAAATAAGGATCGAAAATAAACTGGTAGACTGGACAAAGTGATTTTAATGAGGGTCATCTTCCCTACTTTTGAGAGGTACTAATTTTTCCAGCCTATTAGTCTCCTACGAACTCTATCGATTACTGGGTTCCAAATCCTTTTAGCTGAGGCACTAAATGTAAGACCAAGATAGGAAAAAGGCAGGGAGTCTATAGAACAGGCCAATATTCTTGCTAGCTCTTCTAAATTTTGAACTTCTCCTATACTCATCATCTTACTTTTCTTAAAGTTGATTTTAAGCCCAGGGCATACTTCAAAGGAACTCAAGAGGCATTTCAAGAACGCCACATCTCTCTTAGATCGTGATGAGAAAATAAGCATATCATTTGTACATTGGAGAGGGAAAATCTCCACCCCCGTTATGCTTGCTCTAAAGCCCGTACTTTCCTTTAACGAGACACCTTTCGAGATCAGTCTACCTAATGCGTCTACAACCATGATGAATAGGAAATGTAATTAATAATGGATCTCTTTGTCTCAGTCCCCTAGACCCCTTGAAATATGTCACGCCCCGAATCAGGGTCTACCGGATCCGACTCGTGACGATTCAGTCCGACCTGTGGTCTATAACCCAAACCCATGGTCCCGAATGTGAGGATAAGAAAAAAAATAATGAGAATAATCTAATTATTTTATTACTAGGTCTCATCACTACATTATTCAAATATTAAATAAAATTATATTAAGGTTTATTACATCATAACTTCTAAAGTAATACCTAATATATATTTTCTATGAAAATAATAAAATAAGATATGGATTAATTCTCTACCGGCTTCGAATGTGCTACGCACCCCACTCCATTGGGCAAATCTAAAACATAATAAATAGGTTGATCTGTGAAGCCCAGTAGGTACACCCCATCAACTTTATTACTATGGAGACGAGCTACTAAGCACGGATAATCAACGAAATAATACATAATATAAATAATGCGATAGGATAATAATAATTAAATCGAGTTTAAATATTAAAAGAAAATTTGATGAGTATGTATGACATAAAATCTACGGGACACACTTTATACAAATAACGGGCCAAACTATAAAATACCACATGGATCCAAGGGGTTGAGATTTTGCACCCCAAGGCTCTGGGCCCTCTTTGCTCTTTAAGAAAAAATCGTAAGGGGTTCAGTACATAACACGGTACGAAACCCTAACCATGTGTCTATGCACTCTCAATCTTCTTTTTCAATTTCATAGAGGTTCAACAATCCATCATATATTCATAAATTATGATAAAACAACATGATCTCAAATAATATACAAATTCGAATTTTAAAAAGATAACAAATAATTTTAAAATATGCTCAAATTCCTTCTAACATAACTAATCATGCTTTTGAAAGCATAACACATGTAGATCTAACGAAAATATATAATTTTTAACTAATTGAAAAATGTTACATAAATATATCATATAAACAATTTATAAGAACTTAACCATGAGAATAAAGGGAGAAAATAACCTACCTTTAAACTTAATTTTTTTTGTAATGTGTTCTCTAGTCTCCTTCTTGCTCTATGAAAGTGAAGTTTCTAAAATTAATTAATAAAAAGTGAGTTTGTTATTTTTAAAGTGAGTTTCTTTTTTCCATAAAGTGTTTAACAATTTCTACAGAGGAAAAAGAGAAAAATATTTTCTCTTTCATAGATGACATTTTGAAAAATTAAGATTGCATTATTACATGTGTTATTTTATTCGTAATTTACTTTTATTTGTATATGTGGCAGCCACATAAGCAAAAGAGTTTCTTAAAATATTAAATCTAGCTAGCATAGTCATCTTATTTTTAAATGTTAAGAGTATGGCGAATGACACATACACAATCACTTAAATGTATATGCACTATTTATATGTACTTTAAAACACAAGCAATTAATTAATTAAAGCCATAGATTATGTGTATAATATTCTTAATTAAATAATTACAAAATTAACATAAGAATTATAATGCACATCTATGGGCCTCAAAACAGTCTTCAACTCATTGGACTTATAAGACCATGTGAGCCCCATATGAAGATCACTAAAAAATCTTAAAAAATTATTTTTTTCAAAATATTGCAAAAGTCAAATATAGTCTCTTAATGGTTAAATAAAGTCAAAATAGACATAACTAAAGTCTAAAACGTCAAGAATACCCTAATATATCAAAATAACAAAATTACCCTTTAAGAGATTTTTAAATTTTTACAAAATACCCCGACGAAGGGTTGTTAAGAAGAAATGAAATTTGACACACTTAGTCATCCACTCCCTCCACTGGATCCCAAAACCCAACCTACCCAACATATAATCTAAAAATTCCCAATTCATATGGTCATAAGCTTTCTCTAAATCTATCTTACACACAGTACCGGAAGACCCTGAACGACGACGACGACTCGAATCTATGCACCCATTGGCAGTGAGCACCCCATCTAGAATCTACCTACCACTCATGAAATCTCCTTGTTCTCCTGAGATAATCTCACCCATAACCTTTTGGAGCCTGGAAGCTAACACTTAGGCTATAATCTTGTAGACACTCCCTACTAGACTAAGAGTCCATCTAGAGCTACACCCATTTCTTACATCCAGTTTTTACACCTGAGGATGGGGCCCACGTGGAGATCATGTTGGATAATCCAACCGCACAATGAGTTTATCATGCTATGGTTACCCTCCTCTCAAAAGATCAAGAAAATTCAACATTCCTAACCTCATGAAAAGTAGACTTTAATTTGGAAAATCCAAACCATCCAATTAAAACACTATTTTGGGTCAATTTTTTAAATGGTTAGCAATGTCGAACTGGATGTAAGAAATGGGTGTAGCTCTAGACGGACTCCTAGACTAATGGACCTGTCATCTTTTATATCCTTTGCACCTTGGATTTTTGAAATCAAAACTTTTAAGGTTTGATTTCACCCAAAATCCAAAATCCAAAATCCAACACATCGTTCGAGTGAAGATCATCAAAGTCCATTTTAACAATATCCCAACACTCTTGAAAATGCCATAGTGAAGCTATTTGGATCAGGAGCCTTATCTCCTGACATCTCAAAAATACCAGCTCTCACCTCCTCCCTAAATTTACTCTCGAAACCTACTCTAGATTCTTCACTGATACCATCAAAATTGAGCCCATCAAGTTTTGGCCTAGAAAATTAAAACTCATTATAACTTTCATAATAGTAACGGTAAATGACCATTATAGTTTACAACGGATGACTTACAACCTTAATTTTGATGTGTGTACTACCGCCTCTCTCCGCTTGACAAGTACCACTGACACATCTCATCTCGTCATTGGTGGCCTATTGTTTACCATATTCCCTAATATATGCCAAGAGCACATGGCAACATAAACTCAATTACATAGACATGTCAGGTTATGTAACGTTAGAATCATCAGGTGATGCCACATGGATTGTTGTGACCACATGAATATGTTCACTATTTCATTTTGATGCAAATACGGTGTGATACATATCTATTCTGTACGGAGGCTGCTTTTGCGCTGCTCATGCAGTAGTCACGCAATTTCCACAGTTTTGTACAGAAAATGACAGTATGTTGTGTAGAATTTCAATCCTATACTCCATGGTGTCGGGTCGGGTACTTACCCAACTCTCACATCTCCTGTTTTGTCATACACTGCATGTTTTAAATGGATTAAAAAATACAAATAAAAACTGACTCGAAGAGGAGTTTGTGGTGGATAAAGAACCGTGGGAGTCGGGTGACTATCCAACTCCTTGGCGTATAGGATCCGAAATCTTTTGTGTAATTGATATTTTCTTAATTTTGTAAAGGAAAATAAGGATATTTCGTACTAACTCGAGGCACGTGGCATTTGTTTAGGCTTTTTAAGATGAAATTTGGTCTTGCACTTCGAAATCAAACTTTTCTTCCGCCAATAACAAGCTCGTAAAGTTTTCTACGTGGTGACAAGTTGTATAATGCCACGGGGATAAAGAACCGTGGGAGTCGGGTGCCTACCCAACTCCTTGGCGTATAGGATCCGAAATCTTTTGTGTAATTGATATTTTCTTAATTTTGTAAAGGAAAATAAGGATATTTCGTACTAACTCGAGGCACGTGGCATTTGTTTAGGCTTTTTAAGATGAAATTTGGTCTTGCACTTCGAAATCAAACTTTTCTTCCGCCAATAACAAGCTCGTAAAGTTTTCTACGTGGTGACAAGTTGTATAATGCCACGGGGATAAAGAACCGTGGGAGTCGGGTGCCTACCCAACTCCTTGGCGTATAGGATCCGAAATCTTTTGTGTAATTGATATTTTCTTAATTTTGTAAAGAAAAATAAAGACATTTTGTAGGCACGTGGCGTTTGTTTATGCCTTTTAAGATGAAATTTGGTCTTGCACGGCGAAATCAAACTTTTTTTCCACCAATAACAAGCTCATTAAGATCTCTACGTGTGCGGTGACAAGTTGTACAATGCCATGTGGCACAAATGATTCAATTTAGAATCAATGATGGGGTAGTCTCAACCAACCTTCTCCAGCGAGAAGGAGATAATAATTGTAGAAACTCTGCAAGAGTGATCCGATTTATCCGCAAATTTTTGGCTGAAGAATTTCTAAATTATTCATATATGGCAAAAAAATTAAAAAAAAATGAGGGTATTTTTGTACCACCCCCTGAAATTTTAAAGTAATTAGACGGAGCGCAAACTGAAATACTTAATTTTTTTTTCCTGTATTGTAATTTTGTCGTACGCCAAATTACTAACTATGGTCTGAAAACCCTGTTTAGAAAATTTTACTTGGGTTTTAATTTTGTATAGCTCGCATCGAACACCGTATATCTTATTATTTTGTCAAAAGTTAATTAAGATCTGAAGTATATCAAGATTAACAAAAATAATTTTCTTGATGAAGATGTCTAGAAGACTTTAGAAGCTTCTAATATTAAAACTAAGATGACATGATTGATTTCTAAATTATTGGTAATTGGGGGTCTTAATCAAATAATGTTGTGTCTCACATTCTTTCTTTCTTTTTTTTCTTTTTTTTTCTTCTTTTGGTCAAATATTCTTAAAGAGTTGCATAATTTCCCCTTATCTAAGTTGCATAATTTCTTCATGTGGGGCCCCTCTCACCAGTCACTATATATCTAACTTATGAGACCCCCCCATAATACCTTAAAAGAATATCCCACACAAATGCTAGCCACCTAATTTTAATAATTGATCATATTTTATGACTTACATGGTACATGGTTGGACAAATAATGGAAGTGGTAGTCCATGCCCTTTTCTTATCCTTCTCAATTAAACTAACCCTTCTGGTATTGGATTGGGGGAATCATAAGATCTTTTCCACTCTCTAGAGACCAGTCCCTAAGTGGACCTATAAACCAAATATCATCAGCCTGATTAGTGATTTCTGGGCGTTGGATTGGACTTATTTTCAGGGGTTGATCTCAACTGTGGGAATTTGAGCAGTATTTGAGATACAAAGATCCAACGCCTAGAAATCACTAGTCAGGCTGATTTTTGGTTTGTAGGTCCACGTAAGGATTGGCCAAACATCCATATGGTCATTGTGCTCTAGAGTGTTCCACGTGTCTCATATTGTGTCCTGTAACCGGAGCCTGTCATTTTAAGGCTGTCACTGGAGCCCGACCCTTTAAAGGTAATATCGTTTGGGCCCAAATCAGGCCCAGCCATAATCCATTTTTGAGCTGTTGTTAGGCTAGACATTTTACATCCGTCGTGAGTCACGTCCAGGTTCAATGGGGGTGCAGCTTTGGTGGGTCCAACCCGAGCTCAATGGGTTGAACCTGACTTCAAGTCGGGCTTGGGATGGGTTATGCAGTTGCAGTATAGGAGCTTGGGCTCCGGCTTTATGTTTAGAGCCCAATTAGAACTCGGGTTGAGAGCTTGGTAAACGAAAGCCCAAACACCAAATCGCATCTCTCTCTCTCTCTCTCTCTCTCTCCTGTTTCCGTGTTTCCCTCTCTCTCCCATCTCTCTTCTGCCTCTCTCAACCCACCCGACCAACCTGATAGAGAGGACCAACTTGATCGGGTTGTGCTTGGCTTGTTGACCCCAACTTGCCCGAGTTGCTGCACTTAGGCTTAGGCCTAAGTTCCACAATGCCAAGCCAGGCCAGGCTGATCCTGTCTCAACCCAGACCTAGCTTTGCTTTAATCTACCTTGTAATGTACAAAACTAGCGACTGGACGCTGTCGAAGAAAACACACCTTGTGGACACACTCAAAGTATTTGCACCCTAATTCATTGAGGTCCATAAGAATGCCAGCTCAGCACTTACAACCACCGTTGGATTCTTAGCATCAATGCCAGAGATCGAACGTCCATTTATTGGTGCCAAAAAATAGGTCCCGTCAGCCTGAGTAAATTAAAAACTTTGTTTAATAATTTTTTTATTTCTTTTTTTACTTTTAACAAGTTTATTTTAAAATAATTATAGTAAAAATAATATTTTGACCATTTTTTACTTCAGATATGACTAATGTGACGTTTTATAATGGTCGTTACAACTGTTATAACAGTAACGTTAAGTGACCATTATAGCTTATAACCTATGTTCTAAAACTCGGAACTCAAACTCGACTCGGAAGTCCATTGGGTCGAGTCACCTCGATGACTCGGGAGTCAACTTGGCGAGTCATTAAATTGATTATTATTTATTTAAATATATAAAAAATAATATTTATTAAGAAAAACTTTGAAAATAAGAAAAAAAATACAAAAAAAACATTTAGAAAATCAGAAAAAAATTTGAGTTTTAACTGGACTCGGCCTTTAAACGGGTTACTCGGCTGAATTGTGAGTCAACTCGCCGGACTATGCATATCCGAGTTTGAATGCCGAGTCGACTCGAAATACGATCGAGTTGAGTCGACTCGGCGAGTTTTAAAACAGCTTATAACTGACGACTTAAAACCATTCTTTTGATGACTTGACTACTGCCTCTCCTCTTGACTAGGGATGTCACTGTGTCGGTTTCAGTTCAATTCTAAAGGTACCTAGAACCGGAACCAATAGTGGCCGTTCTTATCGGTTCTAGTTCTCAAAAATAGATAATTTTAGAACTTTGAAGCTTCTTAAATATATGGTTAGGAATGACACAAAATTGTTCCTATTTTGAAATTTTAAGAACGGTTAAAATCGTTCCTTATAAGTGAGGGTAGGGCACTTGGCAGTTGGCATATCTCTACATCAACTATCCATGTTTCCTAATGCACCACCAAGAGCACATGGCAGTTGGCACATCTCTACATCAATAGGAACATCAACTTAAACTCAATTACATAGACAAGTTATGTAACGCTGGAATAATCAGGTGATGCCACGTGGATAGTTGTGACCACATGTCATAACATCGTACAAAGGCTTATCACACACTGATCATCAGGACCATGCGCCTATCCATTTTGATGTAGATATGGCAACCATACTCATGACATCGTAATGGACACCACTTATCCAGTTCGATGCGGATACGGCGTCATACATGTTTTCTATCCACTTGTCCACTTATGGGTATCTTACACATCATGACTTGGTTCCTCCATGCATAAATGTTTCGGGACATGTTTTTTTAGTGTTTTGAATGGTTTAAAATAACGTCGTTTTAACGGCCGTGTTAAATCGGTAACGCCCCACATAGCCATCAAAGGTTTACTCCTCTCCACAAAATAGCCACGTAATAACTATAGAATTGACATCTAAGTAATTCATAGGAGTAAATCTTGATTGACCATCGCAAGCTGACCATCAATTAGTTCTCGGCACGTGCCCAGGTGAGTTATTTTTAAGATTATATTGTTTTTTAATTTTTTAATACAAAAGCAAAAATGCTACGTGGAGAAAAAAAACATTCGGGTAAGAACTCCGCTCATACAAAATCCACTCGTTAAGATTCTTGTGGATGATCAGCTTGCTGCCCATCGGTGGTCGGGCAACATTTACTCGATACCTTCCTAAGAACCAGGAAGATGATACATAACTACATAATGATACGGATATGATGTTCTACGGTGGTTGTAAGTTCTGAGTTGTCATTTGATAGATTCACTTTTTGCCATAGCATAACCACCGTTGGATTCTCAAAATTCACGCTCGAGAAGAGGGATAGAAATTTTGGAGTAAAAAAAGTGGGTCCTCAGAGCCTGAGCCTTTAAACATAGATCTATTTTGGAAATATTGGGGTCTGGGGGCCTATTTTGGTAATTAAATACGCTTCTATGATCAAAGCATTGGGCAATATCACATGTTTGAACAGGCAATTGGCATTTTTTGGGATTTTCGGTGCTTGAATTTGTGAGACAAGCATTCGGACACTCATGTTTCTGGCACAAAATATGGATTGGACCCAAACCCTTGTTTCAAGGTTGAAGACAATGGCATTTTTGTCTTTTAATAAAAAAGTGGAAAATTTTTAAAGCAAAAAAAATCTTTAATCTATTTACAAAAACAAAAATAAAATTCTGATATTTACAAAAAAAAAGTAACTAAACGCCCTTTGAAAGAGCGTTTCTCCCTGACAATAATAAAGGTTGACAAACGCCCTTTTAAAGGGCGTCTGAACCTGACAGATGCCCTTTAAAAGGGCGTTTGCCCGTAGAGAGTAAAGCTTTGGTATCGATACGATCCACGTGGCGCACTAATATTGGACGATGACCGTATGGATGTTTGGCCAATCACTAGGTGGACCTACACACCAAAAAAGAAATATGATTAGTGGTTTATAAGTGTTGGATTGAAGTTATTTTCACGGGTTGATTTTAACCGTAAGAATTTTAGCATTATTTGAATGCAAAGATCCAAAGGTTGTAAATTACTAATCAGGCTGATTTTTGTATTGCAGGTCCATAGAGGGACTGACCAAACATCTATACGATCATCGTCCACTAAGAGTGTGCCACGTGGCTCGCATTGGGACGGAAGTTTTACTCCTCGATTGTCAGCCTTTCAGCTTTTCTTATTTTTTGTAGGGAGAAAAGTCATCTTTTCACCTTTTATTTTTGTCAGGGAGTTTAAAGGGCATTTCGTTACTTTTTTAGTAAATGTCAGAATTTTATTTTTGCTTTTGTAAATAGATTAAAGTTTTTTTTTCATTTTAGAAATTTTCCGAAAAAAACATTGGTGGTTAAAAGTATGCAAACAGCTTCAGTAATGTTGAATGTCCCTTGAAAATGTGTTATTTCAACATTTTCAAAACAATTATTTTATAAATTAATAACACGTTTTCAAGGAGCATTCAATGGTGGATATAATATTTGCATACCTTTATGTAAACAGTTGCAATATTAGATTTGTCCTTGCTAATTAGGTTATTTTGAAAATAATTATAATTTAGGGTCGGGCTCCATTTACTGCCCTAAAATGATAGCCTCCAGTTATAGGACTCAATATGAGTCACGTGGCTCATTCGTAGAGGACTCTAACCGTATGGATGTTTGATCAAGTCCTAGGTAGAGGACTCTAACCGTATGGATGTTTGATCAAGTCCTAGGTAGAGGTACAAACCAAAAATCAGCCTGAATAGTGATTTCTAGGCGTTGGATCTTTGTACCTCAAATACTGCTTAAATTCCCACAGTTGAGATCAAGGTTTAAAAAATGGCCATTATAACGAAAATAACGGCCGTTATAACGGATTCGGACCTACCCTGTTACGTTATGGACCGTTAAAACGCCCAGAAAATAATGGCCGTTATAACGAAAATAAGGGCTGTTATTTTCTATTATTTTCTGAAAAATTTTGTGAAAAAAAATGGCTGTTATTTTCATTTTTTTTTCATTATTTTCCGTTATTTTTCCGTCCCTTTAAACCTTGGTTTGAGATTAACCCATGAAAATAAGTCCAATCCAACTCCAATAAATCACTAATTAGGCAGATGTTTGGTTTGTAGGTCCAATTAGGGATTGGCCAAACATCAATACGGTCAGAGTCCTTTTAAGAGTTTGCCACGTGTCTCATATTGTGTCCTGTAACCGGACCCTGTCAGTTTAGGCCGCTAACCGGTTCCTGAGCCTATAATATAAATGGGTCGGGCTCAAGGGACCCCAATTTTTTACCCCCTTTTTTGACCCCCATCTTGGCGTACCCACGTAGAAGATGAATCAGTGGCTGATTTTTGACCCCCATCTTTGAATCATCTTCTATGTGGGTACTCCAAGATGGGGGTCAGAAATAGGGTACCTTGAGCCCGACCCAATATAAATATAAGGAAAAAGATGTAACAAGGTATGCCTGAAACTGTTCATTTGCGGAAGCGGCATTTTTGGTAGTCACCGCTGCCATCTGGGCCCACTGACCGCTTGGATGTTTATCTCACCCCTTGGTGGATATACATGGCAAAAATCAACTTGATTAGTAATCTATAACCATTAGATTTTAACACTTTTTAGCACCATTTAAGGTGTTCTTATAGCCGTTGAATACAACCATCTTTTGAGTCCTAAAATCAAAAGCTAAAAATTATTAAACAAGCCGAGTTTTTGTATGATTGTCTATTAAAGGGTGGGCTAAACATCCATGCGGTCAGTGGGCCCAGATGGCAGTGGTGACTACCAAAAATGCCGCTTCCGCAAATGAATTGATCTCGGTATACCTTGTTACATCACGACCCTAAATATAAATAATTTTGGTATCATTTTTTTTGACATCAGATGGCTGATGTGACCTGTTATAATGCCCCTTATAACTGTCAAAAAGTAACGTTAAATGATCATTATAGCTTATGGATAAAACTTTGATGACTAGACCTGTCATCTCGATGACAGGACCGCGGGGGTAAAACTTATGTCAAAGAGGTTATGATGGAAGCCGGTCACAGCACTCAATGGGAGCCACATGTCATATTATTAGCGGACGATGACCGTATGAATGTTTGGCCAGTCACTTGGAGGACAGGTACACAAAAAATCAGACTGATTAGTGATTTCTAACCGGTTACATTGAAGTTATTTTCATGGGTTGATTTTAACAGTAGGAATTTGAGCATTATTGAGCGTTATTTGGGTGAAAAAATCCAAAGGTTGTAAATCACTAATTAGGCTGATTTTTGGTTTGTAGGTCCACTGAGGAACTGGTCAAACATCTATACGGTCAGAGCCCTCTCCTCGTATGCCACGTGGTAGCTCGTATTGAGTCCTGTGACCGGCTTCCGTCGCAACATCTTGACACAAGTTTTACTCCCGAAGTCGGTATCAAATAGCACAGCTCGTAAAAAATCCACTTGCCGACTAAAACCTTACTTTTCATGAGTGTACTAACCTGACACATCACATCACGATCTTGATCCATTCCCGAGTAAAACTTCGGTCACAACCCACAATACGAGATACGTGGCACACTATTAAAGGGCACTGACCATATGGATGTTTGGCCAGTCCCCCGGTGGACCTGCAAACCAAAAATCAACTTGATTAGTGATTTACGACCTTTGGATCTTTGCACCCAAATAAAGCTCAATAATGCTCAAATTACTTTGGTTAAAATCAACCCATGAAAATAACTTCAATCCAAGCTTCGAAATTACTTATAAGGCTGGTTTGTGGTTGGCGGTCGACCAAAGGACTAACCAAATATCCAAACGGTCAGCGCCCACTAATAGTTTGGCACGTGACTCGTATTGTGAGCTGTGACCCGCGCTGTGACAGAAGTTTTACTCCCCATTCCCCACCTGCAAGTCTTATAGAATAAATAGGTGTGGCCTATTGTTTACCATTTTCCCTAATATGCCAAGAGCACAAGGCAACATAAACTCAATTACATAGACATGTCAGGTTATGTAACGCTAGAATCATGAGCTGGTGCCACGTGGTGGATTTTAGATGCGTTTCCTTTGTGCCTTGCCTTACTCGATGTCCATGGCAACATGATACGGGATCATGCTTCAGCTTATTTAAATTTTATATATCTCGACAATATCATAATATAGAATCCTTTTCTCTTACCTAATGGACTCTTCGCAATCAGGGCCAACTACTTTTTTTAACCGTTACACTGGCGGGTGGCATGTGCATGCACGTGTTTAACAAATCTCTCTTAGACTTCCACTCGAGCATGAATTATATATCAGTCAAACAACCTAATTTTTTTAGAGTAAACCTTATCCTAAAGGTGGCCTATGATTTTTGTGCTGGATATTGGATAAAGAACCGTGGGAGTCGGGTGCCTACCCAACTCCTTGGTATATAGGATCCGAAATCTTTTGTGTAATTGATATTTTCTTAATTTTGTAAAAGAAATTAAGGATATTTTGTACAAACACGAGGCACGTGGCGCTTGTTTATGCCTTTTAAGATGAAATTTGGTCTTGCACAGCGAAATCGAACTTTTTTTCCACCAATAACAAGCTGATCATTAAGTTCTCTATGCTCGCGGTGATGACAAGTTGTACAATGCCATGTGGCACAAATGATTCAATTTAGAATCAATGATGGGATAAGATGATTCATCTACAACATGCCACATGACACAAATGATTCCATTTAAAATCAATGATGGGGTGGTTAAAACATGACATGGTCGTATGGCAAAAATACCACGCAAAATGGTTGTATTAGACAAAAAATTGCCAATTTATTTTTGCTTTTATTTCATTATATTTCTTTTATGTCAAATTTTAGACCGAGGGAAAACTGAAATAATTAATTTTTTTTTCGCGTTTTGTAATTTTGTCGTACGCCATGCAAATTACTAACTATTGTCAGAAAACCTGTTTAGAAAATCTTACTTGGGTTTTAATTTTGTATAGCTCGCATCGAACAACACCGCATAATTTTCTTCATGTGGGGCCCCTCTCACCAGTCACTTTATATTTAACTTATGGGACCCCATAATACCTAAAAAGAACATCCAACACAAATGACAACCACTTACTTTTTTAATAATTAATCATATTTTTTTCTTCACCGAGGACCTTTCCGACAGAAGAGTGACTTTCAAAATGCTATGCAATTGGATGGTTGTGGAGAACAACAACCATCTTCTTGTGCATTGTGAGTTTGCCCGACAGGTTTGGTGTTTCTTTCTCTCATGCATGAGGACTAATTGGGTCTTTCTAGAGACTATTGGAGTAGTTTTTGAGAGCTGGCCAAAGATCCCATTGTCGACAAGGGGGAAGATGTTATGGAAGCTAACACCATTGGCTATCGTTTGGGGTTTGTGGCTAGAAAGAAACAAGATAACATTTCAAGGAAAGGAGAGCTCTCTCCAAGGAGTCATCATAAGCACCAAAGCCCTTTTATTTAGTTCGGGTAGTATTTCTTTTGAGACGAGGGATGTTTTCTTTAGAGACATGATTTTTCGGTTTGATCACATTTTGACATAGCTTTTTCAATTTTCTCTTTTGCCTATGTACTCTAGAGATTTTTTCGATCTCCTTTTTTCAATCAATATATTATGGACTTATCAAAAAGAAAAAGGAAACAAAATTCCACTTAAACGTCCATTAATAATTTCTCAGGATCTTTATACCAAGGTTTAAAGCGGGCCGTTATAACGGTATAACAGACTGGGGGCATTACTTTTTTTTTCGTTATACCACGTTCAGGGGCAAAAACGAAAAAAAGGGGAAAAACGGAATATAACGGAAATAACGAAAATAATGGAAAAAATAACGCTGAAATTCAAAATTTCAAAAATAAAAAATAACGGAAAAAATGGAATATAACGGAAAATAACAACAGTTTTTTTCACAACAGTTTTCAGAAAATAACAGTCGTTATTTTCGTTATAACGGAACATAACGGCTGTTATATTTTGGGCATTTTAACGGTCCATAACGTAACGGGGTCGGTCGGAATCCGTTATAATAACGGCCGTTTTTTAAACCTTGCTTTATACCTCTCAATGCAAAATTGCACCCACATCTTTTCTTTTGGGCATGCGTCTTGGCCGAAGGTATGCGTGTTGGGGTGGGGCAGCTGTTTTGGTCGGTCCAAGACCTGTAGCTTGGAAGACGCAGTGGACCTCAAAGACCCGCAAATTCATACCTTCAAAGGATCACCTCCCCCCTTGGACCTTGGAAGACACGTGTTTTTCGGGGTTAAATAATACCCATCCCTAAGGGCGCAGTATGGGTCTGTAGGTGCGAGGTCGATCGCCGTTAGAGTTAAAGGATCACGAGATCGAATCGTAGAATAGGACCGCGGGTGCGAAGTCGATTGTCGTAGGGGGTCACAGGATAGAATCGTGGAGCTCCGTAGGTGTGACGTCGACCGTGGTGTAAAGGCTAAAGTTTGTCCTCTCCTGAAAATATATCGTTTAGGGAGGAATGGCGGCTTGAGGCCTAGTAAAGTTCCTAATAGTGCTCAACTACCTCTCTCTCTTCTCTTCTCTCGTCTCTCCTCTCTACTCTTTCCTTTCTCATCTCTCATCTTAGATCTGATTTTTCATCTCAAATCTCAGTCTGATCTCTATCTCTCTCTTTCCTATTTCATCTCTCATCCCGTCTCTCCACGAGGTACACTCTTAGAGGACACTGACCGTATGGACGTTTGGCCAATCCCTAAGATGAGGACCTACTAATAAAAAATCAGCCTGATTAGTGATTTAAAACCTTTGGATATTTGTACCCAAATAATGGTAAATGATGCTCAAATACCTACGGTTAAAATCAACCCATGAAAATGACTTCAACTTTCGCTTAGAAATTGCTGATCTAGTTGATTTTGGGTTTATAGGTCCACCTAGGGATTGGCCAGACATTTATATGGTCATTGTCCTCTAAGAAATTGCCACGTGGCATTTTGGGAGGGGAGATTTCAAACTATTAATTCCTAAGGGGACACAAAAAAATTTCTCCATGTCCAAGTACTCAAAGGCGCTCGTCTTAGAGTGGACTACCAAACACTTGTAAACAAGGACCAGCGCGTCGTCATAGGTATGCACCTTGGAGGGGCAACTCTGAAATTGTGACAACTCAAAGGGAGAGTGAGAAAAAAAATTCGTGTTCCAAAGATACAGCAATCGTAACTAGGGTTGTAACTTTGACCAGCATCCGGCCCATTAGGGTCCTTGGGCTGTCTCCGGGTCTGCCCCCTTAGAAGCCCGCTTCGGCCCAAGGCCCAGCCAGAAACTAACCTGAACCAGCCCAGCCTGGTCCGTTACCATGTCTCATGTTTTTTTCATTTTTTTTTTAAATATTATGACCAGGCCTAACCGGCCAAAGCCCCCTACGGGCCTCTGGTTGGCCCGGGCCTATGCCTTGGGATTTTAGCCCCGCCAGGCCCGGTCGTAACAGAGGCAACCAACGAACCAAACAAACCCAAACATGTGGGCCCCCAAGAAATAGTGCTTGAGCTTGTTCTGATTTATAAATCTAGAAAAGAAAAAAAAAATATCTACACAACCACAACACACCAATAATTCAGTCTGTCGCGTCCTAGCATTGCGTCATATGGATGCATTGAATTTGGAAACTTCCTGATGGTAGCATACGTGGCGTCTGATCAAGTGACGACAGAAGAGACCAAAAATCAATATTTAACGACATTCAGTTTATGGTGGGCTCCACCACACCCTTCCTCTCTTGCCAAGTGGACTTATAATTATAATACTGTTCGGTTGATTTGTCTTTAAAGTGCCACGTCGCATGAAGTAAATAATTGAGTGAGAATCCCTGTTCGGGTCTCTTAGTCCACGTGTTTGATCCGAGTGAAAATGGGCATTCGGACGTCTTAGAGCACGAGTAAAACTTGTGTCCAAGATGTTGTGACGGAAGCCGGTCACAGCACTCAATACGAGCCACGTGTCATTCTATTAGAGAACGATGACCGTATGGATGTTTGGCCAGTCACTCGGTTGACCGGTACACAAAAAATCAGCCAGATTCGTAATTTCTAACCGATTCGATTGAAGTTATTTTCATGGGTTTATTTTAACGGTAGGAATTTGAGCATTATTTGGGTGCAAAAATCCAAAGGTTGTAAATCACTAATCAGGCTGATTTTTGGTTTCTAGGTCCACGGAGGGACTGTCCAAACATCCATACGGTCAGTGACCTCTGATCATTTGACAAGTGACTCGTATTAAGTACTGTGACCGGCTTCCGTCACAACATCTTAGAGCACCCGACTAGTCCCCCAGAGCACGTATGTCACCCGACTCACCCCTTCCACATATACCAGGTGTACAGGGCACGTATGTCACCCCTAACTATGAACAATCAAAGGATCCCATCTTGATCAAATGATCAGAACCGTCGAACTAAACAGATTTTCTTTCCAGAGTTCTGTTTTCATTATTTTATTTTTCTGTCCAACAGAAATGTAATTTATTTGATGGTTCACTTTCTAGTTTTTGGGCTGAATTTTGGTCTTGGATATCTCCATATGGTCAGTGGTCTTTAAAATGTGAGAGTTTAGGTGAAAATTCAAGTCCTCGGATTCCAACCCTTTTTTACTTTTACGATTAAAATAGGTTTTTTCACCAAACAACATAGAAAGACTTTTTAAGAAAAGAAGCATTTTTCTTATAGAATAACCAAACAGACAAAACAACTTAACTCGAGCACTTTACATATAATTGTTAGGGAATTTTTGACATACACCCCATGTTATCTTTAAAATTTGACATACCCCCACAATTTGAAAAAGCTGACATACCCCCCTATGATTCGGTCTACGGTCATTTGACTAGTGTTGACCCGAGTTGACTACCAAATTTTCAACCTTTGACACAAGGGTTTGAGAAAAAACCCAAACCCCACAAACGGCTATGGTGGACAGTCAGCCAAGCAACCACTCCGGCAATAATTTAAAACTCAAGGTTAAAAAAAAAAAAAAAAAAAACACAGCATAAAATTTTAGTTTTAAAATTTTCATTAACATAAATGAAAAGCAAGACAAAATAATTTATATTTTAAGCTTTTGAGACATAGATTTTGGAAAGATGGGTTCTCGCAGTTTTAAAATAATCCTCCATGAGTTTTATCTATTTTGCTTGGGGGGGTGGGGTGGGTTCTTCTCAATATTCATTTCATTCATAAAAAAATCTCAAGTTTACCTATATGGGTTTTAATTTTTATTTTTAATCTCCTCTTTTAATGTTTGATTTGGGGTTTGGATTTTGGCCTAACCCCAAACCCTGGTTCTAAAGTTGAAGAGAAGGGCACTTTCGTCCTTTAGTACAAAATTTCATAGTCAACTCGGGTCAACACTGGTCAAATGAAAGTGGACCGAGTCATTTGGGGGTATGTCGAAATTTTCAAATCGTGGGGGGTATGTCAAAAATTTCCTAATTGTTATTAGGTAAGCACTTAAGATAACCTTTAAGCTTACCCAAACGCGAAGTGCGTTTGTTGCTAGAGAGGCAGCAAACTCTGTCACGAAATTTTTTTCAAGCGAAGTTTCAACTAGCATTAAGAGTTGATATGACTTCAAACCATGCATCATCTCTTTCATCATTCAACTTCTCACTTAAAAGTACACCACTTGGTTTCTTCCTCTACACCATTAATGCTCAATTCACATAGTCCATACCCTGGTTTAAAAAACGCCGAAAAATAATGGACATTATAACAGTAACACCCCGACCTTGTTATGTTTTTTTTTCGCTCAAAATAAAAAATAAAAATTGGGATATTTATTATTTTGAAAAAAAAATCATTTTGTATTATTATTGATGTATTTTTTTTGCTAAATAATAGTTTTCTTTTTTACTAAAACGTGAATTATGGACCCGTTATAACGGTAATAACAATAAGGTTTATGAGACTGTTATGTCGTTTTAACAGGTCAGTACATCGGTCTTGGTCTAGGAGGTTTTGGAAGCACTCTCTTGGAAATGTGCCGCGTGGTTGCTGCAATGCTGGGAAAAAAAGTAATGCTATATCGTATCTTCCGTTAAGCGGATTGTGAAATTAAGTGTCTTTCAAAGCATGGTGGTCCCCAAATTGAGAAGAAATGCAAATGTTTTCCCATGCTCACGTCCAAAACATACGCGCATGGTGTGAAAGCCACTCTATAAAATCTAACTTGGATTATAATTTTGAATAACTGGCATCGAGTCGTATGCCCTACTTTATCTGAAGTTGAAATGGACTGAATCTATGTGTTAAAACTAGACCAGTCGACTCGGGACTTGGCCAAGTCTAGTAGACTCGATCGTATTTCGAGTCGACTCCACATACAAAATCGGAGTTCCAAGACCTATCAAGTTGATTCAAAAACTCGGCAGAGTCAATTTAAAACTCAGCCGAGTCAACCATTGAAAGGACAACTTGACTTGAAACTCAATTTTTCATGAATTTCTATATGTTTTTAGAATTATTTTTCTATATTTTATGAATTTTCAAAGTTTTTTAATAAATATTATTTTTTATATATTTAAATATGTAATAATTAATTTAATGACTCACCAAGTCAACTCAATGACTCAACCCAATGGACTTCTGAGTCAAGTCCGAGTTCCGAGTTTATTGCTCTAAATATAATCAAGATGAAGAAAAGAAGTTTTCATTGATGAGATATTTAGAGTTCAGACATTAGAAGCTTCTAAAATTAAAAGACGGATAATAGGATAAATCTACACCCAATTTTTATACCCGATTCTTACATTTAGTGTTAGGGTACCAAAGGGCATCATGTTGGACAATCCAACTGTACGTACATTGAGTTTTCCTCACCATGAGAATCATTATTACAAAAAATCAATCAATTCGCTATTAACCATATAAAAGTTGACCTAAAGTACCAGTTTAATTGGATATTTGCTAGAGGCTTCACCTATCCACTATTAAAAATATCTCTCCGTAAGCTTGGATTGTCATTAAATTCTGAACTGTCCAATAGTTGGTAGTAGGTAAATTGTTAGGGACTATAGACATGGCCTACAAAGTCATCAATTTAAACACATCAATCTAAGGATAAGAAGATGAGTCCGTCTAGAGCTACACCCATTTCTTACATCCACTTCTTACACCCGAGGTTGGGGCCCACGTGGAGATAATGTTGGACAATCCAACCGCACAGTGAGTTTTTCATACTATGGTTACCCTCCTAACAAAAAATCAGGACATTTCAACATTCCTAACCTCATGACTTGATCATCGTGCCAAAATCAGTTCACTTCCACCTGATTTTTTGTTAGGAGGGTAACCATAGTATGAAAAACTCATTGTGCGGTTGGATTGTCCAACATTATCTCCACGTGGGCCCCAACCTCGGGTGTAAGAAGTGGATGTAAGAAATGTGTGTAGCTCTAGACGGACTCATCTTCTTATCCTTAGATTGATGTGTTTAAATTGATGACTTTGTAGGCCATGTCTATAGTCCCTAACAATTTACCTACTACCAACTATTGGACAGTTCAGAATTTAATGACAATCTAAGTTTACGGAGAGATATTTTTAATAGTTGGTAGGTGAAGCCTCTAGCAAATATCCAATTAAACTGTTACTTTAGGTCAACTTTTATATGGTTAATAGCGAATTGATTGATTTTTTGTAATAATGATCATCATGGTGAGGAAAACTCAATGTACGTATAGTTGGATTGTCCAACATGATGCCCTTTGGTACCCTAACACTAAATGTAAGAATCGGGTATAAAAATTGGGTGTAGATTTATCCTGTTATCCGTCTTTTAATTTTAGAAGCTTCTAATGTCTGAACTCTAAATATCTCATCAATGAAAACTTATTTTCTTCATCTTAATTATATTCAGAGCAATGTTCGTATAAAACTCAGAACTCGGACTCGACTCGGAAGTCCATTGTGTTAAGTGAAATTAAGGTTTTTCCCGTCGTTGGTTATATGTCTTTCAGAGCATGGTGGTCCCCAAATTGAGAAGAAATGCAAATGTTTTCACTTGCTCACATCCAAAACATGTGGGTATGGTGTGAAAGCAACTATATAAATTCTAACTTGGATTTTAATTTTGAATAACTGGCATTGAGTCGTATGCCCTACTTTATCGGAAATTGAAATGGGTACTGAATCTATATTTTAAAACTCGACCACTTGACTCAGGACTTGGCCGGGTCGAGTAGACTCGATCGTATTTCGAGTCGACTCGGCATAATAACTCGGATTTGCAAGACCTACCGGGTTGACTTAGATTCTCGGCAGAGTCAATTTAAAACTCAGTCGAGTCAACCATTGAAAGGCCAAGTTAACTTGAAACTCAATTTTTTCATGAATTTCTATATGTTTTCAGTATTGTTTTTCTATATTTTATGAATTCTCAAAGTTTTTTTAATAAATATTATTTTTTATACATTTAAATATATCATAATTAATTTAATGACTCATCGAGTAGACTCCCGAGTCATAGAGGTGACTCGACCCGAAGTCATCAATTTAAACACATCAATCTATGGATAAGAAGATATACGTACCCCTAAAGTTAGTTAAATTTGACATGCACTACCTTAATTTAATAAAATTTTGCCTTGTCTCCTTGAACATAAACTTTAACACAAAATGACATAACTCTCCCTGTTGTCTAGGAGTATTTATAACATAAATAGAAGGAGAATTTTGTCATTTCAAGTCATACTTGTTCGAAGTGGATGTTGAGGGAGGCATATTTCAATTTTTTGAATCCTAATTTGACTAATTAGCTAATGAGATAAGCCAAAATCCCCAAGAAAAAAGTTCTTCACCAAGGTCAAATAATGTAGGCAGCCTCTAAATCAAATCACCACATTCAATCAAATAATGTAGGCAGCCTCTAAATCATTTCGTACATGGTCATTTTTCCCAAGGTTTAAAAATCAGCCGTTATAACAGATTCGGACCTACCCCGTTACGTTACGCACCGTTAAAATGCCTAAAAAATGATGGCCGTTATAACGAAAATAACAGCTGTTATTTTCTGGAAAAAAAAAATGTTAAAAGGGCCATTTTCCCCATTTTTCTGTTATTTTTCCGTTTTCCCCATTATATTCCGTTATTTACCATTATTGAAATTTTGAAATTCAAATTTCAAAATTCAAAATTTCAATTTCAGAGCCCATTTTTTTTCATTTTTTCTGTTATTTCCGCTATTTTTCATTTATTCCTTTTTTTTTCCATTTTTGCCCCTGAGTGTTTTTTTTGCTATAACGGAAAAAACAGTAACGCCCCCATACCGTTATACCATTATAACGGTCCCTTTTAAACCTTGATTTTTCCTACAAACATGGAGTTAAAGGTTAACGGTAAAAATGGATGGTTCAAAACATTTCTAACATTGTGACTTAATGGGGGTGTCTCCACAAAGTAACAAAACGTGGAAACCTGAATTCTTACGTTTTGTGGGTTGGTCCTTGCGGAAAACAGTGTTGTCAAGTGTACATGTGGCCTAGGTCATCAAGTTTCCGGAGACACCCCATTAACAAAAACCTAAGGGCGTGTTTGATTGCCAACTAGGAAAATTGCATCTTCCTTGTTAGATAGTCATTTTAAATCTGTATAATTTTCCCTACCAAGCCATTTAAATCTTGATAATTTTCCCTACTAAGCCCGAAATTTATTTCCCAGCTAGAAAGGTGAGAATTCATTTCTACATGAAAACAAAACTTTATTTTCTTACATGATTGAAATATGTGTTCTCAGTTGCAATCAATCAGCCATTTGAGGCATTTTCCCCGACGTATTTTCTCAGGAAAAATTTCTGTGCAATCAAACATGCCCAAAGAAAGCTGAATTCCTACGTTTTGTGGGTTGGTCCTTGCGGAAAATAGTGTTTTCGAAGTGTATGAGATGCACTAGCTGGCCTGGTCATCAAGTGTCTCGAGACACCCGATTAACAAAACGTAGGAAAGTTGAATTCCTACGTTATGTGGGTTGGTCCTTGCGGAAAACAGTGTTGTCAAGTGTAGCGGCGCTAGCTGGCCTAGTCATCAAAACACATCTCCCTCTAGCGTAGCCTTATTGTGTATATCATGTTACCAAATACAGCTATAACCATTGACAGTTGGCAACCATCTATATCTATATAACAAAATAGGGAAGTTGCCTCCTCTTATAGGCCTCTTATAGGCTTCATAAAGAAGGGCCGAGATCTTATCCCCCAACTGAACGGTGGATCCCAGCCTCTCACACCTAACTAACGCTTTGTCGAGGAGTGCCATTAGTATTTTACAAAATAAGGCTGTTATAACGAAAATGACAGTCGTTATAATGGTAACATAATGAGATATTATATTTTTGGAAAAAAATATTTTTTTTATAATTATTGAGGTTATTTTTAGAAAATAATATTTTGACGGTTTCTCTAGCTCAAATGTGACCCATTAGAACGGCCATTATAACGATAATTTCAAGGGGCCATATAAAGTCCACCTCTCCTGGTTAAATATTTGTCCATCATAATAAACTTTAGTGGATTCTCAGTTACCAAACAGACCCTTAAGATAAAGTTTGGTCACGAGGGCAAGCGCAAACTTCTTCCATCAATAACAATGATTGGCAATATGATGTTTCCAATCTATGCAAGTGGCACTATAATCATAGAGCTAGCCTCTGTCTACATGGTACAATTAATTCATTTTAGAATCTCATGGGGTCTCCTCAATCAAACTTCTCTAGAGAAGACGAAATAGACGAAGGACCTGTCATTCAGGCTGACGACAGGGAGCAATATGAGCCACGTGGCACACTCTTAGAGGATTCTGACCGTATGATGTGTGGCCAATCTTTAGGTGGACCTACAAACCAAAACTTAGCTTGATTAGTGATTTCAAACATTTGGATCTTTGTACTTCAAATAATGGTCAATAATGCTCAAATTCCTACAGTTGAAATCAGCCCATGAAAATAATTCCAATCCAACATCTAGAAATCACTAATCAGGCTGATTTTTCGTTTGTGGGTCCAACTAGGGGTTGGCCAAACATCCATACGGTCAGAGTCCTCTAAGAGTGTGCCACGTGGTTCATATTACACGGGCTGTCATCAAAGTTTTAACGGTTTTAACGGAAATGGGCTTGGGGCGTTACCGTTTAAACGGCCGTTTTTAAAACCATGGTTAAAAGTGCACAACTTTGTTTCTTCCTCTACAGTCTACGCCATTAATGCCCACACCACGTAGTCCATACAACGGTCGTGGCCAGGAGGTTTTGGAAGATGTCTCTAGGAAATATGCCACGTGGTTGCTGCAATGCTGGAAAAAAAAAAAGTAATTGGAATTGTGAAATTAATGATCCTACACGTGTCTTTCAAAGCATGATGGTCCTCAAATTGAGAAGAAATACAAATGTTTTCACTTGCTCACGTCCAAAACATATGGCACGAGAAGAAATACAGTTGTTTCGTGTCGTTTTCTAGCCATATTTTCAGAGTAAAATTATATCACACGAAATTGTAAATCACACAATCACAAGCCAATGAGTTCTCGGCGCGTACACAAGTGCTTGCAACGTACCATGTGCTTTTGCTTTTTTAGGTGTACGTGCCGAGAACTCATTGGCTGTGTTTGTGTGATTTGCAATCCCATTGTAAAACTGTTTTCATACTAGATTTACTCCATCAAGAGTTGATATGGGTGTTGTCATCCTGAAGAGGACGAACGTTCTCCTTATATCTAGGCCACTGGATGGTCCTCCAGACGCAACATGATCTCTTTTCATGTTGATTTTTGGTTTGTAGGTCCACCTGGGGATTGGCCAAACATCCATACGGTCAGACCTCTAAGAGTGCACCTCGTGGCTCATATCGAGGCCTTGACATCGCCCTGTCATCAAAGTGTTACTCTGTAACGTGTGCTTATGCGAGAGACAGTGCCCTGTACTTGTAGACAAGAAATGGGGGAGTAAAGCTTGGCTGACAGTCCGCAATATAAGCCACGTGGTACAGTTTTAGACGACCTACAAACCAAAAATCAACATTTTAATGATTTCTACGCGTTGGGTTTGAGTCGTTTTCATGGGTAGATTTTAACCGTATAGTAATTTTAAGCATTATTGACCAGTATTTGGGGTAGGATCCAAAGGTCTGAAATTACTAATCAAGCTGATTTTTGGTTTGCGCGTCCACCTAGGATTGGCCAAACATCCATAACGTCAGCATCTTCTAAGAGTGTGCCATGTGGCTCATATTGTGAGATGTCATCGGCTTCACTGCCTGTGGGCTGACAACGAAGTTTTATTCGGGAACCAAACCGGCCGGTTCACAGACCAACTATAGGCCACGTGGTACATTCATAGAGACCACTAACCCTTCTTGACTCCGTCATCCATTATAATAAAGGCCCAATTCCATCATTAGTCTTGATGATGGACATCTATATTTGTTGCATCATGTGTCACTTTGGCTTTAGCCATTGATATTTTGACACGGGTTAATTATAATCAAAAAATATCAAAATAATTTCAATTATTATTTTTAAATTTTTTTCTTTAAATTAGCATCGATAACATTTAATTGACGGATGACGAAAAAAATAGTAGTCATGATAACATAAAGTTCATGAGATGATATTTTTCTTATGTAGATGGATAGAAATTTCAATTCTGTTAGACGTCCAAACAGTTAAAATTAGAATTCATTGGGAATTCAAAGTAATTTTCCCGATGCAACCAAACACAAGAAATTTCAATTCTTTGAATTTAAATGCTAAGAAATCACAAATCCTGAAATTCTATTTTCAATTCCAAATCTGTGTCTAGTTGCCAAACAGACCCTAAAGGGAAATGCTGTTAAGGGAAAAAGCCTACACTGAAAATAAAATTACGGGGTGATGCCCTCGATCACCCTTTAGGCAGGGACGCATTGTTCCTATTAAGTTGGGCCGCAGTATCGTTCCTTCATGTATAGTACTTTAGAATCATTAGGCTTCACAGGACATTAACACATTTGGCTCTGATATCATGTCAGTTTTATCATCACTTAGAGAGATGTAAGTGATGCTTTGTGTCTCGTATTGTGGGTTGTGACTGACTACGTTCAGAACGCGCTGTGACGAAAGTTTTACTCCATTCCCCACCTGTAAGTCTTATACAATAGAGGGTCGGGCTCCAGTTACCGCCCTAAAATGACAGGCTCTGGTTACAAGACACAATATGAGCCCATGTGGCACAATCTTAGAGGACTCTAACCGTATGGATGTTTGGCCAATCCCTAAGTGGACCTACAAACCCCAGTCATCAAAGTTTTACTATCCGTTATAATAGCCGTTACAATGGAAAAAACGGTAACGCCCAGTCCGTTATACCATTTGAGTGCCGAAGGCATCCAATTTTTGCAAACGCTTTCGTCGGAGAGTGCCGTGGGCATGGGCCATTTACTATTGGGTAGCTCTACGGGCACCCACCTCTTTAAGCTGGGCACCCACAAAATAAACCGTTTTTTGAGGACTAAAATGCCTTTTCCCATCCCTTTATAGTTTTGTTTGGGCGCCCACACTGAAAAGAAGAAGAAGGAAGGAGGAGGAGGAGGACACTGCCGTCGTAGGTATGTCTCTCTCTCTCTCTCTCACACACATATAGCACCTCCTTCCCCAGCTGCCGTGTTGGTGGTGGTGTTGGAGTGGTTGTGATCGATGGTGGAGTTGATGATGGTAGTGGTGGTGGTGTTTGTGGTGGTGGTGGTGTTGGTGGAGTTGGTGGTGGTGGTGTTGGAGTGGTGGTGATGGTAGAGTTGATGGTAGACTGGTGGTGGTGTTCATGGTAGAGTTAATGGTAGTAGTGGTTGTGGAGTTAGTGGTGGTGGTGGTGGTAGAGTGGTAGTAGAGTGGCAGTGGAGTGGTGGTTTGGAGCACGCCATACTCCCACAAATGGATAGATAATATGCGGCAAGCTTGTAATTTTTTTTTTTTTTTTACTCCACGGCATGGAACTACCGTGGCCACCATGGCACCCACCGCTAAGCCAGCCGTGGCCACCATGCACCCACGGCCAGGAGCCCAAGTCAGAATTTTTTTTTTGTATTTTAATGTGGGTGCCCAACAAAATGGGGTGCCCAAACAGGGGCCCTCTAATTGGCATGGGTGCCCATCAAATGTTGGTGCCCAGCCGAAAGAGGTGGGCGCCCATAGAGCTACCCTTTACTATTTTAGTATTCTATATAACAAAACACATTGGTTGTCTCCTTACTTATACCTACTCTTATAAGCATCAACAAAGAAAGGTCGAGATCTAATCCTCCCCCAAATGGACGGTGGATCTCCGCCACTCACCTGATTTTGACAAATTCTTTGTCAAAGAGTGCCGATGGCACGGGGCACCCACTAGTGGTATACATGTCATGTTTACCAACAATTAAGGAGGTTTTACTAATTTCACAAAGTACAGTGATGTTTTACTAATTACACAATTTTTTCGGAGCTGTACTAAAAATGCTCGTAACAATGAGTGGTAATAAAACATAAAAAAAAAAAAAGTGGTGATCATATTGTCCGGGATCGATCTGGTGCAGTGTCATATTTGGATTGGTGTTGCACTAATATGGTATTGTATTTAAATTTAAAGACCAATCAAAATGTGCCATCACATGGACCCCGGACCATATGATCACCACTAAAAATAAAAGTCTCGAGACTCTTAAGTCTCAACCACCAAAAGGACAATATGGTAATTCGCCAGTAGCGAGAACGCTATATAACGAGAAGCCAGACTCGGAGCCGAACCATAAATCACCCCAAAAAAATAAACACAGCACTGCCAGGGAATGCAGCAAGATGAGAAGAGCTTCGCTAGCAAACTCTGATCTAGGAGGGAGGGCCAAGAAAAGCCACAGAAGCAGAACTTGCCACCGTAAACACGTCGAAGACGGGTAGATTCTTTCTTTCCTCAATCCTCACTGACACCGATCCAGTGTTTCGACGACAACAACCCTTAAACTGTGTCGAAATGGAGGAGAAGAAAATAACTGAACACAGCACGAACGTTTTACATGGAAAGTACGAGCTCGGTCGTCTTCTCGGCCATGGAACCTTCGCCAAGGTTTATTATGCCAGAAATCTAAAATCTGGTAAAAGCGTTGCGATGAAGGTTGTAGGGAAAGAGAAGGTGATTAAGGTAGGGATGATTGATCAGGTTAAACGAGAGATATCGGTGATGAAGATGGTGAAGCACCCAAACATCGTTGAACTCCATGAGGTCCTGGCTAGCAAATCCAAGATCTACTTCGCCATGGAGTTCGTTCGAGGCGGCGAGCTTTTCTCTAAGATTTCCAAAGGACGGTTGAGAGAAGATGTCGCTCGGGTCTACTTTCAACAATTAATCTCCGCCGTTGATTTCTGTCACAGCCGTGGCGTTTACCACCGCGATCTGAAACCGGAGAATCTCCTCCTCGACGACGACGGTAATCTCAAGGTAACAGATTTCGGCCTCAGCACTTTCTCGGAGCATTTGAAACAGGACGGTCTGTTACACACGACGTGTGGTACGCCGGCGTACGTTGCTCCGGAGGTGATCGGAAAGAAGGGCTACGATGGAGCGAAGGCTGATCTCTGGTCTTGTGGTGTTATCCTTTACGTCTTGCTCGCAGGGTTTTTGCCTTTCCAGGATGACAACATTATCGCCATGTACAAGAAGATCTACAAGGGAGACTTCAAGTGCCCGCCTTGGTTCTCCTCCGAGTCACGGCGACTCATCACCAAACTCCTCGATCCAAACCCTAACACCCGGATAACCATCGCCAAGCTTATTGAAACATCCTGGTTCAAGAAATCGTTGCCTAGAACGATCAAATCGAAGGAAGAGAATGAATTCGAAGGCTGTGATGATGTTGAGATTGGGTTGAAAGGAAAGCAACCAGAGACGATGAACGCGTTCCACATAATATCCTTCTCTGAAGGGTTCGATCTGTCACCGTTGTTTGAAGCGAAGAAGAGGGAGGAGAAAGAAGGATTGAGATTCGCGACGACGAAGCCGGCGAGCAGCGTGATATCGAAGCTGGAGGAGGTAGCAAAGGCGGTGAAATTTGACGTGAAGAAGAGCGAGTCAAGTGTGCGGTTGCAAGGACAGGAGAGGGGGAGGAAAGGCAAGTTGGGGATCGCGGCGGATTTTTTTGCGGTGACGCCTGCGTTCTTGGTGGTTGAAGTGAAGAAAGAGGGAGGTGATACGTTGGAGTACAATCAGTTCTGCCGGAAGGAGCTTCGGCCGGCGCTTAAGGACATCGTTTGGACGTCACCCACTGATAACCCGACACCTGCATAAAGAAATGACAAAGAAGAAAGGAACAAAGAGAGATGTCCTTTTGTTATTATTGTAATTATTATCAAGATAAGGAAAAATTAGATGAAGCACTGTTTGATAAATAATGTGATTTTACTAGTTACATTATTGGTTGTGGTAGAAGCTGAACAATCTGGACCAGTCGTTTTCATGATTTATTTTTAAACTGTCAGATTTCGAGCAATATTTGGGGTACGTACTCAGATGACAGATCCAAAGGTTAGAAATCACTAATCAGGCTCATTTGTAGTCTGTAAGTCGACGAGGCTCATTCTGTGATGCCGGAAGTCCGTCATAAAATATCAACTCTTTATAAATGGTCTGTTGTAACGGTCTCTTAGCGTTATTGAATTGAATGATTGTGACATCTTAAGTCAAAAAAAAAAGTTGGAATATTTGTTTTTTTTCAAAATAGACTGATTAGTGTAAAAAAAAAATATTATTTCCAAAAATTTTGTCAGGAGAAATAATGCAATTATCTAACGGTGATCTTTTAGATTCGTGTGGTGGGAATCTTGACGACCATTAGTGGCCTAGACCTACGGTCGATGCTACCCAACAAGAAAGAACTGTTCACAACCTTGCACGAGGATCCAGTGGTGCCGACCTAAGTCTACTTTGATTGCGCCACTTTAAAACATCAGGTCAAGCATTTGAGTGAAATGAGACGAAAATCTAAAATAAAAAAAAACTGTGGTACTGTAAGCATTGACACATGGCACAACGACGTATAAACTAGCAGGCCCCCCACACATTTATCATGGTGGTGGGTCATTATGATCACATGGGCCGAGCTCCATAGACGGTCCTGTATCTTTTGATTAGTTGCCAACTCACTTCGGGCTGCGCAATAGCTTCGCAATTAATTTAAAAATAAAATATTTAACAATTTAAAAATTTATTGTTTCCAAATAATATCAAAGATTAACTAAAAAAAAAAAAAGAGAAAACCTTTCGTCTTCTACTTCTTCTCTCCTCTCTCCGTAACGTCTTCTTCTTTCTTTCTCTGCACCTTTATTTTAGGCCCCACACTGGAACTGCCCTCCCCTACCTCGCGGGGCAAGACTAAGACTTTGTGTGCTAATATGACCACCTCTTGAATGGGGTCCAACCGATTAAAGAAAGCTAATTCCCAAAACGGATGTTAATGGGCCAGATTGGCCTGATGGGCTTTCAGCCCTGGCTCATATAGTCTCAGGCTTGGCCTTCATTTATGGAAGAATTTTAGATGAAGGGGATGCAGAGGACTCTCGTGGCCCTACATATTGCATATTTTGGGCCCACTAACTGCATGGATGATTAGCCCACCCATTAGTGGATAAACATCCATGCGATTGGTGGGCCCAAGAAAATGTACTAAGTAGGGCCATGAGAATCCTCTGCATCTAATTTTTTTTTTCTCATTTAATTATCGATGGCCCGAGTCTGGTATGATTTTAAGGCCCAATAAACAAGTTAGTCTCCCTTACCATGTGTTGACACTTTTGAGTCTGTTGTTGCATGTATTTCCACTTTTTTTTTTTTTTTTGTTTTGCATGAATTCTGCTTCCTTTATTTAGTGAACGGGCCCCCTCTTTCTGATCTTTTAGGTCACAAGATTTTGGACTGTTACATTGGCTTGTTACTTGTCCACATGGGCTCTACATGTGAAAAGTTAGGATAATTGTAATGTCACACCTTGGTGGACATCAATATGATTGCACTATGTGTTCCTAACAAACCTACACACTTTGGCAACTGGTTCTCCGTCTTTTGTCGTCGTCTTTAAGTCATGATCATTGGATATTCGTCTTCGAGATTTGTGTTTTATGAATCTTGATGATTATCAGAGAATTGGACATAGAGATGATGATAGTGACACTGCCCTTTTTGTACAAAAAGGGGACGAAGATAATCTGTGATTCTGATTCCACATTTCCCCATCTTATATAGATAATTAAGATCCTAGGTTAAGGGTTTTCTTTTTTCTTTTTGCTAAGCAAGGTTTAGGGTTTAGGGTTTAGGGTTTAGATATACAAAAAGACCTTTTTTAAGCAATTACAAAATACTATAAAATATAAAATACTAGCCCGACTCCGAACGAAAGCCAAGCTAGGACCACAATTAAGCGGCATTGAAGAACATACATGGTACGATCGATGCATGTTGCTATTGAATAGAGTACTTAGTTTAATTAAGAAAGGATCGTACGTTTAGGTCACAACAACAACCAATTTGACGCAATAACGATCGTTAAAAATGCGGGTGTGTGTAGCAATATGGTGATGGAAGACTAGATTGGTTCCCAAGTTTGACCAGTTACAACTTCTGAGGATCAATTTCGGTCCTTATCTTAGTGGCCGGGGTAGTTCTATCTCAAGTACATTTGTGTGTTTGGGTGTCTACTGGTGGTGGTGCTGGTGGGGGAGGCTAGGGCAACCAACCATGTACTATTTATTATGTATCAAGCTTGGCCAAATAATCATATTAACAAAATAATGTGTGAAAATGATTGATTGTCTCTTCTACCCACCATTATGAACCTCGTCAACATGTTATTCCTTAAATCCCATCATTTTTGTTTCTCAAATCTTCTTTATTTTTTTGTTTTTTTATTTTTTTTCGAGGGCCGAGTACTATCGGGCATCTTAAAGCACATGACTAGTCCCCCGAGTCACGTGTGTAAATCGAACTCAGGACCTCCTGCTTTCTTGAGTGAGGTCTTGGCCATCAGAGAAATTTGATCAGTTGTTTCACTATGATAGTGAGGTTTGGTTCTACTGCATAATCTGATTTATTTGTTACTTTGTTACATTATTGGTGGTGGTGGTGGTGGTGGAAGAAACTGAACAATCTGGATTAGTCTTTTCATGGTTTATTTTTTAACTGTTGGATTTCTAGCATTACGCATTACTTGGGGTACTGAGATCCAAAGGTCAGAAATCACTAATCAGACCTATTTGTGGTATTTAAGTCCACGTGGCTCAATGGGGTTGGGGCATTATTATCATTGTAATGGCTGTTATTTTCGTTATAATGGCCGATTTTTAAACCATGATTCTCAAACCTTGTTAGCATATCTCTAGTGTATCCCTAGGTCCAGGCCGTTGATGGGTCTTGATTCATATCACGCATGATTAGCATCATCCTGAGTAAAACTTGTCTGACCGTCGGTCAGTGACCATCACCCACAATATGAGCCACGTGGCACATTTTTAGAGGACACTGACCATATGGATGTTTGTCCAATCCCTAGGTGGACCTACAAACCAAAAATCAACCTGATTAGTGATTTCTAAGTGTTAGATTGGAGTCATTTTCATGGGTTGATTTTAACAGTAGGAATTTGAGCATTATTTGGGGTACAAGATCGCAAGCTTTGAAATCACTAATCGGGCTGATTTTTGGTCTGAAGGTCTACCTAGGGATTGGATAAACATCCATACGATCAGCATCCTTTAAATATGTGCCACATGGCTCTATTTTGGGCAGTCATAACTTATCTAATGGTGATCTTTGAGATTCGTGTGGTGGGAATCTAGACGACCATTAGCAGTCTAGACCTACGGTCGATGCTACCCAACTAGAAAGAAGATCTGTTCACACCCTTGCATGAGGATCAAATGGTGCCGACCTAAGTCTACTTTGATTGCACCACTTTAACATCAGGTCAAGCCATTGAATGAAATGCGACGAAAATCTAAAATAAAAAAAACGTGGCACTGTAAGCATTGACACATGGCACAGCGACCTATAAACTTGCAGGCCCCACACATTTATCATGGTGGTGGGTCATTCTTCAGTTGGGCCCAACATGTTAAAGAGCACTGTGTGCTAATAGGACCAATTCTTGAATGGGGGTCCAACCAATAAAAGAAAGCCAATTCCCCAAAAACGGGTGTTAATGGGCCAGATTGGCCTGATGGGCTTTTAAGCCTGGCTCTAATAGTCTCAGGCTTGGCCTGCATTTATCGGAAAAAACTGGAATGCAGATGACTCACGTGGCCCTACTTAGTGCATTTGATGGGCCCAGTAACTGCATGGATGTTTAGCCCACCCATTACTGGATATATACACCAAAAATCAGCTTGATTGATTTTAGCCGTTTTATTGAAGCACGTTTTTTTGGTAAGAACACTAACATGACAAAAACTAATAGCTAAAGATAACGAATCATTCAGATTTTTTGTGTATATATCCACCAAGGGGTTGGATAAACATCCATGCGGTTGGTGGGCCCAAGGGGCCACGAGAATCCTATGCATCTAATTTTTTTCCTCATTTTTCGATCCTATGCCTGAGTCTGTTATGATTTGCCCAAAGACAAGTCTCCCTTATCATGTGTTGACACTTTTGAGTCTGTTGTTGCATGTATTTTCACCTTTTTTTTTGTTTTGCATGAATTCTGCTTCCTTTATCCCCTCTTTCTGATTTTAGGTCGCAAGATTTTAAATTTGGACTGTTACTTGTCCACATGGCTCTACATGTGAAAAGTTAGGATAATTCTAATGGAAAAAATTTTAAACAAAAAATAATTTTAAATTATTTACAAAAACAGATATATTTTTTCAAAATTTACGTTAAAAGTAACTAGACGCCCTTTCAAATGGGTCTCACCTGACAAAAAATAACGTCGAAAGGCAGACAAACGCAGCAACACAGCAGTCTGTATATTGAGGACTAAAACTTCTGTCACAAAACATAGGCCACGTGGCACACTCTTAGTGGATGTTGACTGTATGGATGTTTGGCCAGTCCCTCAGTGGACCTACAAACCAAAAATCAGCCTGATTAGTAATTTACAACATTTGGATCTTTGCACTAAGTAATGCTCAAATTCCTATGGTTAAAATCAACCCATAAAAATAACTTCAGTCCAACACTTATAAACCACTGATCATGTTTATTTTTGGTGTGTAGGTCCACCTAGTGATTGGCCAAACATCTATACGGTCAATGTCCACTAAGAATGTGCCATGCGGCTCGTATCTGTGACAAAAGTTTTACTCTTCAATGGGTAAACACCCTTTTAAAGGGCGTGCATGCACTTTAAGAAGGCGTTTGTCAGCCTTCTTCAGCCTTAATTTTTGTCAGGGAGAGGCAGAAAGGGTCTAGTTACCTTTTTTTGTAAATTTTCAAAAATTATATCTGTTCTTGTAAATAGTCTAAAATTATTTTTTGTTTAAGAAATTTTCTGTAATTGTAATGTCACACCTTATTGAACATCAATATGATTGCACTATGTGGTCCTAATAAACCTATACAATTTGGCAACTTATTCTCCCTCTTTTTCGTCCTCTTTTAAGTCCAGATCGTTGGATGGTCTTTGAGATTTGCGTTTTATGAATCTTGAGGATTATCAGAGAATTGGACATAGGGATGATAGTGACACTGCCCTTTTTGTATTTTGTTTTTACAAAAAGGGGTACAAAAGTAATCTGTGATTCTGATACCACATTTCCCCTTCTTTTTGGTGTTGGAATCGCTGAGAGTCTAACTCTACAATGAGCTTAATTATAAGAACCCTAGATATCCAAACTCCTCTCTCTCTCAACATCATATTTAATTAAAGATAATTTTTTTTTGCTAGGCAAGGTTTAGGGTTTAGGTATACAAAAATTCTTCGGTAAGCATGCAATTACAAAAAAAAAAAAGATTATTCGATGAAACCTTATCAAACTAATAATAAGAAAATGCTATAAATTAAATTTTAATACTAGCCGACTCTGTACGAAAGTCAAGTAGGGATCACGATTAAGCGGCATTGAAAAACATAATTTTGCCACCTAAATCCCCATCGTTAATCCGAACATGCAGACATTGATTAGTAGAAAAAAGCAAATCCACAATAATTTAGTCCACCCAAAAGAGCCAAATTTTACCACCTAAATCCCCATTATGAATGAAATTTCTCATGTGAATTTTAATTCCCATAGATTTCATATGCGTTGCATGAACCATAGACTCCGCAATCATAACCATCTTAGAAGCATTCTCTTTCACCAGCTCTTAAGATGGCACGAGGTGGCTTTTTTGCCTACCCATCTCGCGTTCCAGACTAGTATGTAGTCCAACATTAACAGCCAAGGGGAGGGGTTTTTTAGTGACTGCTTTAGTAGGAACACCCCGATGCAAAGCAGAATAATCAATATTTTTTCTCCTACTTTTTAGGGTAGAAGACATACCTAGATTCGACATATAATTCTTGACCGGGGATTGAAGACAACTCTTCGTATTGCTAGTCTCTGTCTTTGTCAGAAGAATCATCCGACAGTTTGTCTTCTGCACCTGTAGTATAAAGCGCAGAAGCAACATCTAAAATCGAACCCTCTACATAATTAGGTGATGTGATTGTAGCAATAGTGTCGCCTGACACAACCTCCTAGTTATTAGGTACAAGCAGCACGTGGACCAAGGTGTTAGCCAACTGCAACACCTCAAGAACTTCTTCATGCTTCGAATTGTGAATGGAGCTAACAACAATAGCAGGTGGGCCTCTCATCAGAGGAGGATGGTCTCTACGACCACACTCCAGTAACTTCTGTCAACTGCGATCCAACATTTGTCGGGTAGTGAATAGGTGGACACCAATCATGCACCTTCATCGGTAGGGCTAAAGATATCGTTGGACTTCTTATCCTTATGATCATTTTCCCCTTGCACACGCATTTGCAGCAACCGAACATGCACCTTCAAGACCAGAGAATCTGGAAACCGGATACTAAAGGAGTCTATTCGGTAGCCTCTGGATTTGATGCAATTAGAACCCACAAAAACAAGGTTTGGTGGGAGTCTTGGGTGTGGCGGGCTTCTATCACCCACGAGTCTCAGCCAATAGTTGGAAACTTTTCCACGGTTGTGCAGCTACTGACTTAGTCCTCAAGAGAAAAGGAATGCATATGGCTTCTCGTTGCTGCCTCTGTTTTTCGGAGGAGGAATCTCTCGACCACCTGCTTTGGGAATGCGCCAATACCAAAGCCCTTCGGACTTGGATTCAGGCGTCTTTCAAGGCTAAGGGTAACATGGTTTCTTTCAAGGAAGCGCTATCGTGGAGTAAGAATGCTAGTCCAATCATTAAAGAACTTTGGTGTGCGGCCATCCTCAACACAGCCAATACCATATGGGCTACTAGAAATGTCATTATTTTTTAAGGTAAAGTTCCAGATCTGGAAGCTTGCAAACGTGCTATCCGGAATCCAGGCAATCTATCCCGAAATCATATGAAAAACTCTATTGAAGATCTGACCATCTTGTCTTCATTTGGCATTGGCTGCAAGCCCGGTAAAGCTCCTCAAATCCAGGAATGCAAGTGGAACCCACCCTTGGAGAGTTACATAAAGATGAATTGTGACAGAGCTGCCAAGGGGAACCCAGGAAGAGGAGGCCTTGGAGTTATATTTCGAGAACATCTGAGCATCTTCCGAGGTGCTATTTGCAAAAGCCTGGGGCGTTACCACCAACTTCCTAGCGGAGTGTTGGGCAATAGTGGAAGGATTAGATTGAGCTTCTAGCAATGGCTGGAGAAAGATCTGGATAGAATCTAACTCGGTTGCTGCTGTCCAAGCCTTTGGGAAGAACAAAATCCCTTGGCAAGTTAGACCAAGATGGGAGAATGCTATCAAAAGAACCAACCACTGCTTCTTCTCAGCCGACATGTTAGCCAACCGAGGCGCAACTTTAGGCGAAGAAGGCATAGAAATTTTTGTACAGAGGCTTCCATTCCTCTATAAAATGGAGGAACCTCATACCCCATATTATAGATTTGACTAGATTTTTGTATCCAGCCTAAGGTGTGTGGTCTGAAGGCCATCGAGGTGGTTGGCGGTGGCGGAGTAAGGGGCCAGACCCCCCCCCAAAACTTCAAAACTACCCTTAAATATAGTTTAAATGCCCCCCTTCACATTTTAACCCTCTCACCAACCATTTATTCTTCTTTTCGAATTATTTATTTCAATAGGGGTATTATAGTTTTTATGTCTTTTTTAAATGTGAACACATTAAATCAAGGGTTGGGCTCCGTTGACACATAAAATTACAAGTAAAATGACAGGGACACAATATAAGCCACGTGACATACTATTACAGGACTCTGACCGTACGGATGTTTGTCCTATCCCATAGTGGACCTACAAACCAAAAATCAACCTGATTAGTGATTTATAAGTGTTGAATCTTTGTACCTCAAATACTGCTCAAATTCGCACAGTTGAGATTAGCCCATGAAAATAAGTCCAATCCAAAGCCTATAAATCACTGATCAGGCTGATTTTTGGTTTGTTAGTCCACCATGGGATAGGACAAACATCCATACGGTCAGAGTCCTATAAGAGTGTGCCGCATGGCTTATATTGTGCCCCTGTCTTTTAGGCTGTCATTTTATATCTGTCAAGAGAGCCCGACCCTTAAATCAAACCTGTTCAAATCCGTTCCTTAGAAAAATTTTGCTGTCCAAAGACTCCAAACTGAAAATATTTGAACACCACCTATAAATACCACGTGGAATACTGCAAGAGATCCAATACACTACAGATGTTTTAAACATCCCTATATGGACTTGTAGACAAAAGATGATTCAGATTGATGGTTTCTAGCTATTGGATTTGAATGTTTTTAATTAGTTGAATTTCAACCGTGGATTAAAAAAATAGTTTCGGTACTGAGATTCAATGCCTAGAAAACACTAATCAAACTGATCTTTGGTCTATAAGTCCACCTAGTGATTTTGCAAATATCCGTATGATCATAAATCTCTAAGAGTGTGCCACGTGGCATTTTTAGGTGCGGCTTATATAAAATATAGTTAACACCAAAGTTTTTGTCCTTCTTAACCGTATCTTTCCTCATTATTAGGGAGCAGATGCGAGACCACAGTGTGAGCCACGTGGAACATTATTAGAGGTCACCAACTGCATTGATGTTTGGCTCATCCCTAGGTAGACTTATTAACAAAATCAGCATGATTAGGGATTTTTAACCTCTAGATCTGAGTGCCCTCTATGATGTTCAAAATCCACGGTTGAAAATAAAGAATGAAAAATTCTAATCCAACGGATAGAAATTACTAATCTATAGGTTCAGCTACAGATGGGCTTAACGTCCATACGGTCATTGATCTCTAATTGTGTGCCACGTGTAAGGTGAAAGTACACGAGTCTTCCCTTAGTATACTATGTTGTGCCCCCCGCGCTCCACCGCTGCTAGTTGGGTTGTCGGTGTGGATCGGACTCTCCTTAGTGCTCCTTGTATAGTTTTTTCTCAGTTATACAATTTTATCTTAGCAAAAAAAAAAAGGAGTGAATATTCAGTTGGTCTGCAATATTACCTTCCGTGACTTCAGAGCCCGTCATGAAAGTGCCATCATCTTTTGTAGCCGCTGCAACCCCCTCATCAGGAGGGGTAATATTCTCAGCCAAACTTTTTCAGTTTTGCTTCTTATTGATGTAGAAACTATCGTTCACATCTCGGTTTTCGTTCAAACGTAAGTGTACCTTATTTCACATCTATCTCAAAATTATATTTCTATTTATCTCAACACTATATATTATTCAAAAATAGTTTTCGTTAAATTCTAGTCCTGACCATACGAATGTAGAGTTCTCTCACTAGACAATGGAATGGAAATCAACATCCAAATATTAGCTAACCTAATGTCATACTGATAGCTCCTTGACAATAGGATTCCTCGAGGAAATACCCTAGTTGAACTTGCATGTCGTTTGGTATGCCACATAGTTGAAGCCAGAACTCTAGCCCCTCTCCTCTCGTCAGTCAATGCCAACAAGGAGATTGAACAGGCTCACCCATCATCTAAACTCAATCTTTTAAAAAGGCACTAGGATCCAATAATTCCTCGTTTGAGTCAAGGATTTCTCTCTATCTTTAAGTGCCTACAAGTAGTCTTTTAACCCCCTTTTATGGAAACTCGACCACCAGAGCAACACTTGGAATGATAAGAAGTGTACTGAAAGCATTTCAAAAGATGCATGCTCCTTTAAATGCACAACCAAAAAGGTCTACGAATGAAATAGCGCCATCATATTCTCAACATGCCAATATTAGGTTTCTTAACCAGTCTTGAGATCATATTCTCAACATGCCAGTTAGGTTTCTTAACCACCATCTTGAGCTGGAGCAATGGGGATACCATTTCTTATCAAGTTAATCCTAACTGTCAACTTGCCATTAACACCCCAGCCACATATAGGATACCAAGCACGTGAGCCAAACACGTGAGATGTGGGCCGCTGACCTATTTGACCAACTCTGTAGCAGCCTAATTAACATAGTATTCTAATTCAGTTTTTGTTAGTAATACTTCGATAATATTAGTGATAGCTAGGTATATATCTCACCAGGCTAGTGAGGATCTTGCTGAACTTCATAACGAGGAAACCCACTTATGTAGAAAGAATACTCCCAATAACTGTTAAACACAGAATAAAATACATCCTAAAAATTTAACTTAATTAATTATGGAAATATTTTAGAGAGTCCAATCCTTCTGATAATTAAACTTTTTCTGGCTTACCACAAAATAATTAGAAACCTTCTACAGCAGGATCAATGCGAATAATAGAATGACAACAACAAAGTCTCATTCTTTTTTGGAATTAGACTTCCTTTCTGAAACCATAAATTAAGGTCATAAGCAAAGGCATGATCATTAGATTTCTTACAAATCTATTTGCAACTTCATCTTTCTCGTCTTACTTATGTCGGAGAGTCTTTACAGTTACCACCTGGCGTCCAACTGAAGAAGAAAGCAAGAGACCAACTCTTCTTGTTTAACCAATCACGAGGATCTTGTGGCGAAAGATCTTCCCCACAGGCCCCTTGATGGACCACCAAAAATAAGCCTGCTTGGTGATCACTAGCCATTTTAAATGAATACCCAAAGAGGACTCGAATGGTTAGAAATCACCACATGAAAAACGCTCCCATCAACAACTAGTTTCGTTACCGTCAAGATGGATGGAAACAACTATTTTAGTTGGAAAAACCTAGATGCTACCCTTACCGATCTCTGAAGATCTGGTCGGATTCGTGGATGGATGCATCATTCCTCTAACCAAGTTCTTGGAGGACAAATCCGTCTCACCGACCATCAATCTCGACTACCTTCAATGGCGCCGGACAGGTCAGTTCATATTTGGCTGGATTAATGCAATCCTTTAAGAGAGCATCCTTTCTCAAACTGTCAGCCTTTTAATAAACGACCCCATGCCCGTGGAATTGTGAAAGGGTTCTTCCAACATTGCTGAAAATCTGCAAAAAATTGAAGGTGATAACTGATACACTTGCTGACAGAGACAATCTCGTTCGTGATCAAGACATGGTGTTTGCAAGCCCAAGGGGATTAGGGCAAGTTACGAATCATTCAATACACAATTCTCAACCGGGAAATTCTTTCCACATTCTCAGAGTTACGAGAGCAAGGGTATAAGTCTGATAGTTTGGAATGCTTCATCCATTTTTTGCAATGTGGTTGAAAATTTACACTCCTACAAGTTAAATTATGCAAAGTGTAAGCACTGAGATAGTTAATGCTCATTTGTTTCTTAGGGCTTTGCCTAATGAGTTTTGGCTTGAAGTACTAGCACAGCTACTTTTCTTATAAATCCGCTTTTGACTCATGTTTTGAGAAATCGCTCATGGATTCTCACTGGAAGAATAAACTCAGCCCAAAATCTATTGAGTGTATCTTTATTGCTTATAGTGAGGTTCCACAAAGGCTACTGGCGAGCTAGACGACTATACATTTCCTGTCATGCTGTGTTTGACGAGAGCCTCTTTTCCATTTTTGCTTACTTGCAGTTGCAGGTCACTCCTCCCAAGCCTAATCCTCGTCACGGTGTGTTACCTATCGCGCCTCTAGCTCCCTATCTGATCTCTGTCTTCTTAACCACCAGTGCCTCTGTCCTCTCCAAGCTGCTCGACTAATGAAAGTGATCTACGTGGTGCTCTTTTTGCACCACTTATATCTCTAGTGTTGCCCACGATCTCTCCTTTTACTACGGTGTCCTCTTCTCCATCGGCACCTTGCGTACATAGCCTGCTGTACGTACTCTATTGTAGACTTGTAGTTCAACTCATAACATGGTACGCTTTTCCCTAGAACTGTTGTTTCTCAAGTTCAATATACCCCCATCAAACCAACTTCTTATGTTCACACTTTGGAAAGACGTTCGTTGGCGTGAGGCTATTTTAGAACAAGTCAATGCCCTTTTGAAGAATCGGACTTGATCTTGTCCTCCCAATTCCTTCCATTATGTCATCGGTTGCAAGTTGGTACACAAGGTGAAGCAGCATGCTGATGGGTCTTATCGAACGTTTCAAAGCTTACCTGGTTACCTTTTGGGAAAGGGCTTCGATCAAAAAGAGGGTCTGAATTATGATGAAAGCTTCAAACTTATCGTGAAACCTACCACAATTATATTGGTTAAAACCAAAGTCTAAACCAATATAATCGATATCCTGCACGCGGTTAATAAAGTCTGTCAGTTTACACATGAGCCTCACACTTCGTCTAGTCTAGTGGCTTTATACTTCCCTACATCAAGGCACTCTTGAATTGGGTCTTTGTACACCGAGTATCAGATTGCGGACATCCTTACAAAAGCTTTATCCACCTCCACATTTAGCAAATCTAGAGACAAAACTGATGGTTCAATCACCAGCAGGTAGTTTTAAGGACTGTCTTTTTTTTGGTACACACATTGTATTTACCCTAGTGAGGTATCGATCGCTGGGAGGCAAACCATTTATTCTCCAACTTCGTCTTCTTGTGCTTTGACAATCACGAATCACTGATTTTGGTGTATATGTCCATCAAGGGGTGGATTCATGGGGTCAGTGGGATCGAAAGTGTGCCACATGGTGCATTTTTAAGTGCCTGCAATGCTCTGAGATGCAACTGCAGCCAATTTCTTTTGTAGTACTGATTTAAGTATGATGAATACAGTTTTGCTGATTAGCGTCGATCAACACCTCTCCACTTGTAAAACCTTGACATTCAGAAATTTTTTGAAGCCGCGGGATTTTTGAGGTAGCGATCACTCGCCCAATGATCGCGCGCTGCGTATACCTGGGTTCAGACTTTGTATTAAATATTTTTTTAAAAAAAGTAATCATGGGTATATGTGATAATTGGCCTATGATTGTCCCTTCAAAAATCTCGCCGCTTCAAAAATTTTCTCTTGACACCCCCCTGGACAACTGTAGTTAAATTTTGAAATTTAATTTTATTGGGGAGAAGGGGTGGTCAGGTAATCAGTGTTTCTCAGCAAAATAAGACTTGGTGTGATGGGAAAAATTTTAGATGGAGAGAACTTTGGATGCAGTCCACGCAGAGGGAAAACTCAGCTTGATTGATAATTAGATCAAGGAATTTTCCATCATAAGGTTTATAGTAAATGATCTAACATCAAGAAATCCTAATATCAACCAAAGAAGGCTATCTATAACAGGAGGAAACAAACTCGAAAAAAGTAGGGAGGCTGAAGTCAAGTTTTAGGTATCTTTTCTAGAAATCGTCAGTATTTAGTTGGGTAGCGCAGTGCCTAAGGGCGTGGTTGATTGCCAAGTGGGAAAATTGCATTTTCCTTGGGTAAACACAACTGTCCATTGTTAGATAGCTATTTTAAATCTGTATAATTTTCCCTACCAAGTCATTTAAATCTGGATGCTTTTCCCTACTAAGCCCAGAATTCATTTCCCATTTAGATAAGTGAGAATTCATTTCCACCTGAAAAATACGCCTTTTATTTTCCACATGATTTGAATATGTGTTCTCAGTTGCAATCAATCAGCCATTTAAGGCATCTCCCAGACGTATTTTCTCTGGATAGAATTCATTTCCACCTGACAAATACGCCTTTTATTTCCTCAGATGATTGGAATGTGTTCTCAGTTGCAATCAATCAGCCATTTAAGGCATTTCCCAGATGTATTTTCTCAGGAAAATTTTCTGTGCAATCAAACACGCCCTAAAGGGTAAAAGAATACACCATGTCAGCAGTAAGGTGGCGGACTTGATTGGTGAACCAGGTAAGTTCATTCATGTAACCTGCAGCAGAGTCACTTTAAACGATAACACTACTGCATATCATCAAATCTAAGATAGCTTGTAGCCTCATTTGTAAGCTCCGCGGTCATGAGAACAATGTGATCAATGTTTTTCTCAATACACACATAAACACACTTATCGATAATCTCGGTGAACAGTAGATTCAAAATAAACAACATGCATTTAGTGCAGCATAAAAAACTATTACAAAAAACACATAACAATGAATCAAGATATAATGCCCAAGCAATGGAGTTATGGTTTCAATTGCCAATATATGTTCTTCGGAAAGCCAAGATAGTGATACAAGCGTCTCTGATTTCTTATCAATGCATCTAATCTAAATCTAAGCAAATCAGTTGTGGATTGGAGACTGAAGGCTGCACTTAAAAGAGTACAATGAAGAGCTGTATTTCATGGACTCTTCAAACCAGCAGGCGAGTTGCGTGTCCCTACATGTAGACACGGATTCAGACACAAACTCGCCTGGGACTCTTCGTTTTTATTTTATTTTTAAACTGAAATTTTTCTAAGAAAATAAAAATTCAATATAGGGAAATTTGGGGTTTGAACTCCATGGGAGAGAGAGAATAGGGTTTTGCTTCGAAGATTTGGTACAAACCCTACACATGTAGGGACAACTTGCATCCATGTCGGACTCTGACACACGTGTCTGTGTTCATGCAACACAGATGAAGAGGGATTGATAGGAGATGATAGTAAGTAAACTAATATATAAGAGGTGGAAGAGAGGTGTACGTACATAAAACTCAGTAGAAAGTGTCAGGACTCTCAAAAGAGGCATGCCTACACTTCTGTGTCACTCCTTGATCCTGTAGTCATAAAAATCAATCACAATTAATTCATGTGATGGGCCTCAACTGCCAGCATATTCTTTATACAGAAGCATGATACTTAAAGATAATGGTTTAATATCCCTGTCCTGAAATAAACAGTGTCCTCAGGTGCCACAAAATTGCGTAATAACGATAAAACAACTAAGGCATGTCTCATTGTAAACATCAAATAAAGAAAGAACACTTAGAATTCCACACTAGTGCACTATATTGAACTTTTAACTTAAAATAAAAATTTTACCTATAAAGAAAACTGATATATGAAGAACCATTCTTTGAGAACCCACTGAACTCCCTTGCTCAGTGTTTAAATGTACTCAGCATTTCCAAAAATTCTTGACTAAGCACATGAAGAACTTATCCTTAAGTCCTTAGATGCTATATTGACAAGTAAATAAGTAGTGCTTCGTTTACAAACCTCACTAGTAAAAAAAAAAAAAAAAACCAAACAAACAGGAAAACAAAACACTTTTAAGGATCAAAGAAAGAAGTAAAAAAAACTTAACAAACCTCAAAAAAGTTCACACTTGAACTTCCTCCAACATTATTGAACTAGCTGCTTACTCTGAAAGTGATAATCCCCAAAATCTCAGAAATTTAAAAATCCACATTTGCTAAATACCTACTAATGATCTTCAACTGATCCTAAAGATCCTAGGAATAATTTTAAATTTCTTCAAATGACCCAACAATAGCTCCAACTCCTAACAAATTTTCTCTTGGTAATTCATCGATCAATCCATTACTTCTGAAGGCACCAGTCAGACTTATATTTCCATTAGTCTTTTAAAAAAGGAAATAACTCTTCCTCTTGCAACGGGGGACTTTCTATGCCTATTTCTCCTTGGTTATCAACCTTAATCCCGGAAAGTATTTCCACTTAATCCCTTGTAAGAAATTTACACCATTGTCAGTGCCATGACTTATAGACTTATGCCAAAGAAACTTGCCTGCTGTGAGAGAGCTGTTTGCTACCTGTCACATTGGCCCATCCCTAAATCTATAGTTACCATATTGTATACTAGTCATCCCTATCATAATGGTTTCCTCATCCAAGCATCAACCAAAATCCAAAAGAAACTTGCCTCAGAATCGTATTTGGGGTGAGAACATAGAGAAAGATTACTGGTAGCACCCATTCTACATTTAATAATACTGCTTTGTACACTATATGGTGTTAACTTTGATGATTGTTGGCTATATTCTACTTTCATACTTTATCCCCTATAAAGTTAGTTTAAATGGCTGTGTATCCTTTTTTTTTTTCTAGCATCATGGTCATCAAACCAATACTATTACAGAAGCAAGAGGATTAATAACTGATATCTCAGCATCAGTACTATGTTCCTGAAAAATTGGATGAGGTTTGGAATGGATTTCAGACACATTTTCAATGAATTCAAAGAAACTTGCCCTTGTGCCACCCTGTGCCATTTTGAGAAAATCGATTCTTCTCTCTTTGTTCTCAAAAAGCCCTCAACCAAGGGGCCCAACCATTTTAAATGATCTCGATACTAACTTAGGGTCCAATTTGACTAGATTCCCAAAGTAATCCTCCTGTTGAAATGCCACCTTGTAAAGGAATTAATATTTGATCTCTGTGCATACTCTTTTCCCATAGTTGGTAAAGCTGCAGTGCCATGAGCTCCTCTCTGTTGATATTCCACTTTTGTTATTCACTTTGCCATGGTATTAAATTTTGACAAATTTCAATGAGACATACTGTAATATTTACATTTCCACGAGAACCGAAAGGTAACATTACTGAAATATTTCTCTTTCCACAACATTTTTTTTTGTATTTAGATTTTTTTAAAATACAAAAAGATTTAATAATTATGAATAACCTATTAGTAATAAATAACAGATGTAATGTGGAGCCTATCATATGTAATTTGAAATAGTTAAGAGTAAACAAACTCCAACAAGTGTACAACCCAGTTTTTATAATTATAAAAATTAGCTTTTCATTAAAAATATTACTTTCTAAGTTAAAAATAAAAATTATAAGTTAGAAAAAAAATAAAAATATTACTTTCTAAGGCAATTGTTTCTTGCTTGTATGTGCTTAAATTACAAGGTTAATTATAAACATTTACATGTATAAGTCTGATTCTCATATCTGCGTCAACATATTCCAAACAATATAAAGATTGGTTTTCTTACTTCAAAGGATTGCTTATTCTGTATGATGAGTTATGAGTGTGCTTCCATGGTTGGTCTATCATTTTCTAATATTTCAATGTGTTCCATGACTTCAATAGTATTTCAATAATGTCCGAATCTTTTACAGTATTTCCACACACCAATCAAAATATTTCCAAGCTAACTGAAATCGTAATTTAAAACCCTGCACATTGGCAAAAAGTGTATTTATTATATTTCATGCATCAAAAAAATATAAAAACCACCAGATTTATTGGAGCTTTTGTTTGCCATTATTCCAATTCTGTGACAACTCTTTATCTATAAGACCTTACTCACCTGGCAAAATTCATTGTATTGCACAAGTCACATAATATGAAACCATCCAGAAACTTTTTTTCCCCTATTTTCAATCGCGTTGAGATTCAGTGAATCAACAAAAGGGATCGGCAAAGATAATGCAAGCTGAAATATAGAAAAGCAATGCTCCATAAAAGGATTCAAATTTGAAGATACTTAAGAATCACATGAAACACCTTTATTAGTTAAATGGCGGTAAATTACAAGTAATACCTCTTGTGCTTCTCAGTTAGGGGACTCTCTTAATCCTTGATTAAAACGAAAAGAGCTTAAAAATGTACCAAATCAACTTTAGACAGCTTCCATTTTGTTTTAAGTGGCATTGCCTACAGATATCCTCTGGACTTTGTTCAACTTTGTTGTTCCGATTGAAGTTCAGCCAACCATGATGCACCGGCAACAAAAATCACCTAGAACTGGATTGGCTTGTTGTTCCAATTCGTATGTAAACAACCCTTTCATCTTGATAGGAAAAAGGTCTAGCAAAATTTGAAACCCCACCACTCTTTTAACTTGGCTTTTTCCTCCTTTATTGAGATTGAATGCTGGACTGCTCCAAAGCTCGGACACCCTCGTCAGCAAAAAACGAAAAAGAGTACTGGACTGCTGCTCATTTTCTTTCAATAAAAGCATCTTGTCACTGAAAAAAATGTTTTTAAGTCAGTGAAATTATTAAATTTTAGTTGGCATGAGAAAAAGTTAAGACTTCATTTATATAGGATTTTTTGTATAGATTCACTTGGATTGGATGACATCAGGTATTCTAAGACTACTTACTAAGTAAATCAATTTTCTCCCTTGTGATTTTATTGAAAATAGACATAGATTGGTTAAAGGAGCATGAATACAAATTCTTTCATCTCCTAAAACTAAGAATTTCCAAGTATGCTAGATCAAGTCCAACTTTCAAATCTTTGACAATATCAATATGCCGAAAAGACTAGCTTTGTTGTTCTCTCAATTAGCTCTATTGACTTAAATAACGAAGTTAATCTATAGCTTTGTAGTACTACCTTGATTTCAAGGATGGTCTCCAACAAATCATCTAGCTTGTTGGACACAGCTTCACCTGCCTCTCACAACTTTGCCCAATGTTTTCAAGAGCACGAGGAGTGTAAGAGACTTTTTCCCTTTGTGAGGCAAGGCATTAGCCTCGACGCAATATGAGGCCTCGATTTGAATTTTCGTTTAACAAAAAAACCTATAAAATTAGAAGAAGTTTCAAAAAATGATCAACTAAGAAAATGAAAAAAAGAAATAAGAAAAAGAAGTTAAAAGCTCTAATGTATTGATAATTTACCTTAACAAGTACCACTACAGGTTTCTAATGTGGAGCATGTACCTTCTAATAGGGTACCATACTAAGCACCCAAATTTGCCAATAGGTTGAAGCTTCCTTGCACACAATGCTTCTTTTCCACCCCATTTATGAAATATTCTTTTGTATATTTTGCAGCATCTGTGGGTACCTTTGTAAAAGGAGACGGAGCCACATTTGTTTTAGGCACCCCCAAGATGGTCTTTCATCTTCCTTACAACCCACTATATAATCTTACTATAATAATTGCAATTATCCCTTCCCCAACCCCTATTAATCCCTTCAACCTCAACCTCATGCTTTAATACATGGTATTTCCGATACTTCCATTCACTTGCCTATTACTTTCTCTCACAATCAGATAATGAGCACAAATTAAAATAGACAGAAGAAAAGGAAAATGAGAAAAAAAAAAAGAGAGAATTTTAATGTCTTTATTTAGAACAAGGGGAAGAATGAGTTTATACGTGATTATGTGTAGTTGAATCATCCCATTGCAAACAATCAATAAGAAGCAATAGAATTGAAATAATTCAATGAGAAACAAGAGTGCAATCACCAATTCTTCTGCGATAGAAAAACCATGCAGCAAAGTGATAATTTATGTTCTCTCATGCCTCAAGGAAAGATTGTTTAAACATTGATTTCATATATTGTATTTGCAGTTAGGTGTCAGGTAGGAGTTGCTTGGTTACATAGATGGGTGTATTGTTGGCCTAAGCAAAAGTGATCCCGAATATGCTACGAAGCTGGCTACCTGGAACAAAGAGTTTTATGTCAAGTTTGGGAAGCCATATTTTGCAGTACTTGTACATCTAATCCTTCCTCAAGTAGTGTGCTTTCTTACCAGATAAACCAATATAAAACAACAATTATGAAGCAAGATATCAATATATATTTTATTTACATATCATTTATCCAAATAAATTGCCAAAGAAACGCACCTTCATACATAAGAATAGATTTCCACTTATGGAAATAGAGAACTTGAATCGCTGCTAACGTAACTGCCATCAAGTTTTTCTTCCCTTTGGATATTAAACTAAGCTTAAGACTTTTTCCCGCCAATGATTTCACCAATATGACCATCAATCCTCTGAAGTATATGCGACAACTTCTTAGACAAAGCAACAAGAAACTGGCCCCAACTATCCATCAGCCAGATCTCCACAAATGTCCTTCCAAAATCAGAGGCTCATATGGTGCTCTACAATTTTCATCAAGGAAGCAGTAAGACGAGGGCTAGCAAAAGCCTGTACAATTAACCACCATATTATCTCAACAATTAAAGACACTTTGGTGAAAAGAATGATCAAATTTCAATCAAGGGAAGAAATTTTTTTTTTCCTTATACGTTTTGTGCTTACCATATATTGGATGCAATATAAAAAGAGTGCTAGAAAATTTTATAAAATTATTTGCATGATGATCTCAACAAAAGATACTTATTAGGAAAACAATGATCAAGTTACACTTATAGGAGTAAAACAATCTTTAAGTTTGTGCTGATTGGGAACCCATAATTCAAAATTTTCATACATAATCTTCTTCAAGTAGGAGTTTTTTTCCAGCTACACTCTTTTTTGCTAGAGGTATATGGAATTAAAGGAAGAGAACTGTACAAAGCACAAAGGGGAAGAAACACTGACCAACAGCAACCCAACTAGTTTGGCTCCCTGAAGGATCAAGCACCCACCCCTAAGGCAAAAACAAAATCAACCAAATCTGTAATACAGGGTATTAGGATCCTCCATTTTCAGGAATGGAGGTCACTCGGCAAAAAACTCAAAAAAATCATCATCCAGGTTGGCTCCATGATTAGCTAATTTGTCGGCTGCAAAGTTGACTTCTCTCCAAGTGGAGGAAGCAATGGTAAGTTTTAGAGAGCGCTGTCTCCCATTGCGGTCTGACTCTCCATGGGATCTTTCCCAAGCCAAAGGCTTGGACTGTTGCAGTCGAATCCGATTCTATCCAAATGTGCTCCTATTGACAACTTCATTAAGATGAACTGCGATGGAGTAGCTAAAGGCAACCCCGGGAGAGGGGGTCTAGATGTCATCTTCCGTGATTACCATGGCATCTTCAGGGGAGCCTTGAGCAAAGGATTGGGCACCTCCAATTTTATGGCTGAATGTCGGGCAGTCATTGATGGTTTGGAATGGGCTACTAGCAATGGATGGAAGCACATTTGGATAGAATCGGGTTCGACTGCAACAGCCTTTGGCTTGGGAAAGATCCTGTGGAGAGTCAGACCGCAATAGGAGACAACTCTCTCTAAAACTTACCATTGCTTCATTACCTCCACTTGGAGAGAAGTCAACTTTGCAGTCGACAAATTAGCTAATCATGGAGCCAACCTGGATGATGATTTTTTTGAGTTTTTTGCCGAGGGACCTCCATTCCTGAAAATGGAGGATCCTAATACCCTGTATTACAGATTTGGTTGATTTTGTTTTTGCCTCAGGGGTGGGTGCTTGATCTTCGGGGAGGTATATGGAATTAAAGGAAGAGAACTGTACAAAGCACAAAGGGGAAGAAACACTGACCAACAGCAACCCAACTAGGTTGGCTCCCTGAAGGATCAAGCACCCACCCCTAAGGCAAAAACAAAATCAACCAAATCTGTAATACAGGGTATTAGGATCCTCCATTTTCAGGAATGGAGGTCACTCGGCAAAAAACTCAAAAAATCATCATCCAGGTTGGCTCCATGATTAGCTAATTTGTCGGCTGCAAAGTTGACTTCTCTCCAAGTGGAGGTAATGAAGCAATGGAAAGTTTTTGAGAGCGCTGTCTCCCATTGCGGTCTGACACTCCATGGGATCTTTTCCAAGCCAAAGGCTTGGACTGTTGTAGTCGAATCCGACACTCCATGGGATCTTTTCCAAGCCAAAGGCTTGGACTGTTGTAGTCGAATCCGATTCTATCCAAATGTGCTTCCATCCATTACTAGTAGCCCATTCCAAACCATCAACGACTGCCCGACATTCAGCCATAAAATTGGAGGTCACTCCCAATCCTTTGCTCAAGGCTCCCCTGAAGATGCCATGGTGATCACGGAAGATGACACCTAGACCCCCTCTCCCGGGTTGCCTTTAGCTGCTCCATCGCAGTTCATCTTAATGAAGTTGTCAATAGGAGGTTGCCATACACATTCTCTAGTCCTTGGCGCTAATCCCAGCTTGCACCCTATGCCTAAAGAAGTAAGGATAATGAGATCACGAACGGTGTTAGCCATACCTTCCCTGAAAGATTCCCAGCATCTCTCATAGCCAAAAGAATTTTCTTTTTGCTGATTTTCTCGTTTGGTTTTCTTTCTTAAAAAATAATGCCATTGCTGTTTTGCCATATGATATTGGCCATGTTGAGGACGGCCGCACACCATAAATCTTTTAAGATGAGGCTGAATTTATCACACCATGAAAGAGCTTCTTTAAAGGACCCAAAGAGATAGTTATGTTGGAACATGGAAGAAATCCATTTCCAAGGAGGCTTAGATGTTGCACAACTCCACAAGAGATGGTCCAGATTCTCTTCCTCCTTTGACACATAGGGCACTGAGATGCCAGTTGGAATCCTTTCTTCTTAAGTGTAGCATCCATGGCTGCACAACCATTAATAAGTTTCCAGTTATTGGCTGAAGTGCTGGGATGAATAACTCTCCTCCAGACCCACTTCTCCCACCAAACCTTAGCAGCTTTGACTCGAATTTCTTCATGACCCGAATGAACCGAGTATTCCCCAGAGGTGTTAGGCTTCCAAATCCTTTGATCCATAGACTGTTTAAATGTGTTGGGCATATGATCTATACCTGCAAGGTCCAAAACTTGACGAACAGATTGAGGGATACTCCATCTACCATCATCAATGATAGTCGAGAGCTTAGCTTTGCATTGTTTCATAACTCCAGGGTCTATCGCTAGAAGATCATGAATGGCTCATTTCCCTCCCCAATTGTCTCTCCACACATCGATCCGGTCTCATTTGCCAATGATCCAACAAGTATGTGGTTCTAGACTCTTTAGCGCCCACCGGATACCCGACCAAATAGAGGAGTTCTTATGATAATTGATTATGTCTCCTACCTTGTTATAGAACTTAGCTTTTAGAAATTTCCCAAGATCATCCTTTTCATTAACCTTGTTCCATCCCATCTTCATGAGCAGGGCTAGATTGACATCCTTGAAGCAACGTAAACTTAGACCTCCTTCCTTGGTCGGTTTGCAGCAGGTGTCCCATTTAACAGTAACCAACTTCCTCTGGGAAGGGTCCCCTGTCCATATGAAATTGCGAATGATGCTTTCGCAAGCCTTGTTGACTGTAGTGGGCCATCTGTAGATAGATATGTTGAATATAGGGATGCTGTTAAGGATAGACCTTGTCAAAACTACCCTCCCTTGGAAGGAAAGCAACTTCCCAACCCAATTGTTTGCTCTTCTTCTAATAGCTTATGTAAGGCTTTGGAAAACTCCTCTAGTAGGCCGACCTTTGATCAAGGGAACACCCAGATATCTATCAGGGAATTTGCCCACCTTATGCTGAAAAGGTTTTCAATAAACTGAGTGCGAGAGGGGCCAACATTGCTGGTAAACAGTTTGCTCTTGCTATGATTGATTTCCTGGCCTGAGGCAGCCTGATATCTACACAACAATTCAGCCAATATATGCATGGTTCTTTTGCCTCCATTAGAGAAAATGAATATGTCATCAGCAAATAATAAATGAGATGGAGCATGGGGGTTAGTGAGCATGGGTTTAGATAACCTATGCTCTCTAAGGAAGTTTATACCTCTACTAAGAACATCTTCGGCAATCGCAAAAAGAAGAGGGGAAAGGGGATCACCTTGCAGCAACCCTCGACCAACAGAAAAATACCCACAGGGCCCTCCGTTAATGAGAAAGGAGATGTGAGCACTGCTAATAAGAGTATGGACTCACCCACACCATTTAGTGGAGAATCCCAGTTTGTATAAGACTTGGATTAGGAATTCCCAACTAAGAGTGTCATACGCTTGAGTTATGTCCACTTTGATGCCGACATTTCCTCCTTTTCTTTTAGTCTTCATTTCATTGACCATTTCGGAAGCCTGACCGATGCAAAACTGGATGCTTCTGCCAAGGATGAAGCCTCTTTGCTCCAAAGAAACAATGTCACCCATAAGTCTTTTCAATCTGCTAGCCATAATTTTGGGGATGACTTTAAAAAGGAAGTTTCCAAGACAAATGGGGCAAAATTGGTTCACTTTGCTAACATTCTTTTCCGTAGGAATAAGGACAATGAAGTTGGAATCCAGCTACACAAACTAGTACCAAATTTAGTAGTCAACTTGCATACATCCTAGTGTCCTTTCAATTACTTGCACTACAAATCACTGACACCATATCCTTGTTCTTTCAACGAATAAGACATTTATCACTATGAAAGGGCCAAGCTAAATACATATAGGCCTTTGGTGGGGAGAGACCACTTAATAACAAATGAACTGCACTACCTACCTGCTACCCTATGTGAATTAACTCACATCACAAGAAATATATCTTATGGAACTCTTATAAGGGACCAAGCTAAAATATTTTTGGAGGTTTGTTCCTCTATATAATCCATCGATTAGTAAAGGTTGGACCTTGCAATGTCATAAGGATCACATCACGTACCTCCTTCATTCAAGTTAAAAGTTTGTGATGGAAATAGTAAGTTGTGAAATTCGACTAGACTTGTTATTGTCTGTGGTAATAGAAGTGCCATGTACATGACGTCCAATTTAGTCTTTCATGCTCTTTCCAAGAATATTAAGTTGGATACCAATTCGTTCACAAAAAGGTTATAGTGGGCTTTCTTGTGTATGTTTTGTTTTGGACACCCTCATCTGGCCAACAACTTCACCAAAAGCTTACCTTGTCATATAAGGAAAAGTGAAGAAACTTAACAAAAGCACAATGAAAGAAGTCCTCACATGAAATGCTCACACAAGGAAACCTATCTATAAAGAAATCATTCACAAGGAAGTTTGTTCAAGGATAGGAAAATTACTCAAACTACAATCTACTTGTAATGTTTACCAAGTTGTCAAATGGTGTAGGGTAAACTTTTGTCTCTCGTAATCAACCCCTTTATAAATACAATCATCTTTTAATCACTATGTTTTTTGTGAAAACCCAAAAATTCAAAATCGCTTTCATGGTTTTAGATCAGCCACTCAATCAGCATCAAAAAATCTAAAGAGATTGAGAGAACTATTAATAGTGAGAGAAATTCTAAAATTAATTGTACTTTTCATATAATGCAAGATCTTTTTAATTGGTGCAAAATGAGCAGTAGTGTCGGAAAATGTACATATAGGCACAAAGTGTTCACATCAATGTTTTTAAACAATAACGCATGAGGTGAGGCACTTCACTAGCCCAACCTTGAGGCATAAGCCTCCTGAGCATGCATTTTTTAAATAAATAATTATTAAATGTACAAATAACTAAATAGCAAAAAAAAAAAAAGGAAATGTTAAAAAAGAAAAGAAAATTATAACAATTCACATTCCAAAGTTCAATATCCAAATCCAAATTCTAAAGTCATTAAAATCAAATTAAAAGTGTAACGAAATCACGTCCATAATTTCATACTTCCAAATCCAATGTTTGGAACTAATCAAAATCAAATTATAAGTGTACCGCATCCATAGTTTCATACTTCCAATTTTCCAAGTTTTAATCAATTAAAATAAAAAAAAAATTAAAACATAGTGTAACAACCACTCTAACACAATGTTTTTAAACCCCAAGGTGTGGGGTGAGGTGCTTCAATCGCTGAATGCATGGAGCGCAAGCCTCTCAAACATGCCTTTTTAAATGAATACTAAAAATAGCAAAACAAATCAATAATAGGTTAATTCAATAAAAAAGATAAATTTAGGTAAAATTTATGAATAAAATAATGTTAATCTATTTCATATGGGGAAAGAAATAATTTTTTATTGCTATTATTTAATCTAGAATAGTTTATTATTATTTAACTATGATTTAGGGGCAAAATAAAAAATGAGAAAATAAATTGAATTTCTTAAGGTATGGTTGCCCCCACTAGCATATGCATGTGAAGCGTACATTTCCTACACAAGGTGTTAAAAAAGGAAAAGGCATGAGGTATAAGCCTTTTTTAAAGTCTCAATAGATATGTCATATGCCTCATAAGCTTCTAAACTTTTTTAATAAGCTAGGGTATTTTGGGAAAGTCTCACTCGCCCTGAGGCGAGAAGGCTTAAGCCTCAAACGTGTTTTAAAACATTGGTTCACACTAGATCAGGCCTAGTGAGTGTGAGTTACTGGAAGACACCCACAATACTCCGATATAGTGTAGAATCCCCAAAGGTCATAGCCAAAGTAGCAAGCTTGTGATGCTTGGAAAGAGGTGTAGAAATGGGTTTCCAATCCACCATGTCCGCATGTTCTAAGATTTCCATAGTATATTTAGTTCGGGTGAGAGGAAGACTGGAAGAAGAACGGACCACCTTAATACCAAGAAAATAGTGAAGTTGCCCTGGATCCTTCGTAGTTAACTCGCATCCAACAATAGTAATTAAATTATCAAGCAATGCATCGGGAAAGGCATTCTTTATGTATATGTATCTACCTTACTACAAAGGAAACCATCTCGGATGAGAAAGGAACTAAACACTCAAACCAGCATGAGGAGCCTGTTTTAGATTGTAGATATCCTGATGCAGACGACAGACATGATCAAGAAACTTAGGATAGGTTGCTTTATATAAACCTTTTATTTCAAGACACCACGAAGAAAGACGTTCTTCACGCCAAGTTGATGTAAACTGCAATTATGAACAATAGACAGGGTGAGCATTAATTGAATAGTACAAGCGTTAACAACAAGACTAAAGGTTTCGCCGAAATCAATAACATGAGATGATTGTAGCCTTCTGTAACTAAATCAGCCCTATATCGATCAAACAATTGTAGCCTTTTTATCTATTATAAAAATTAAACAATTGTAGCCTTCTGTAACTAATCAAGGCTTGTATCAATCACCAATGCCATTGAAACAAAATTTTGCTTTCAAAACCCATTGGGAGGCAACAACATTTATACCTAGACGACTAGGATGAAGAAACCATATCTAAGGATGTTGAAAAGTTACACTAAGTGGTAGTACACGAAGAAGTGTCCCAAGATGGTAAAGGATGTACACATGTAAGAATCCCATGCGCGGCCTGACAAGCTCTCGCACAGGTCATTATGGGATGAACATTCACGGCTTCAGATGAAAGAGCAGGATTGATTAGTAAATCAACGGTGATAGTATACCCAATATATCTACAATTTCTAAGCGATCCAAAACTATAGCAGCAGTTGAAGCATGTAAAAAGTAGAGTTGTAAAATTAAAATTTCTTGCTCACACGAGGAAGATTGTTTACAAGTAGAATAATTTCTAGTTTAAGTAACATTCCTATCCTTGGAAAAACTTCAATGTGAATGATTTCCTTGTGTGAGCATTCCATCTAAGGACTTCCCTCAGAAAATTCTTCCTTCCTCAACTCATTGTGCTTTTGGTAAGTTTCTTCACTTTGTTAACCAGTTTGTCCTTACATTGACCACCCTCAAGTTTAGAGATCAATAGTCATATATCAGTTTGAAAATAGAGATTCAATGAGACAAATCCCATGGCCTAATTAAACCTAATACGAGCACCACCCAAACACCACAATGTCTTTACGAAAGTACCTTAAAATCCCCTTTCAATGGATTTTAACACATTAACAATTTCTAAAACTAAATATAATCCGAAATAACGTCAGATGATGAAAATCATTAATATATTCTCTGTCATACTTTGAAAAAAAGATGAAATCGATAAAATAAAAATGAGAAAAAGACAAATAAGCAAAATGCAACATACTAAAGTGAACAATTGCACCAATGTCTTATCCAATAACAAAAGGTCCATCATGAATGCATTATACTTAATTCATCAATTCTGTAAAATTGGTCCATGTGGTTGTGGAAAGGTAACCTTGATTGTAGTCATGAACATCTAATTGGAAAAAGAAAGAGGCTTTTGCTACCATGGATTGACATTTTGGCCACAAGAAAAAACTGTTCACATAAAAACTAAAAGGTTTACCTTAAGAATTAGGATATTTTGATGAACCAAAAATTAATATATTAGGATTAGATAGTTTAACATTGATGTAACAAGGTAAGGCAACAGCACACTTGCTAGTTTAGTTTCTCCTGTTAAGTGAACATAAAAACAATCTTAACTGCTTGTCAAGTAAAACAAAGTTTTGACAGGATACATTACAGAAACACATGAAAACACAACTGATAGTTGAGATTAAAGAACAAAAATAAGAACCAAATGTTCGAATTTCACCTTCACACAATGTGCATTTGTAGCAAGAAGTAAACACTTTCAAAATCTTTAACTTCATACTTGATAATATCTAATGGTTTATTGAAAATAGATGCAAGTCTAGAACTTATACAAAATCTTAGAGATATAGTAGGGAAATAAATTATTGCAACATTCAATAAGGCATCGTTAAATATCATATCGTCGTTTACGTCACAGTTCACAAACCAGGTGGATCAACTTGTGACCTAGCTGAGTTAACCCAACTAGGTCAAAAAACTAAATCTCGGTCACTGAGTTTTGACCAAACCAAGAATGATTCGACAAAGTCAACCAAGACTCTTTTAATCAACTAGGATAAATCAACCAAGCCAACTTTAGATGCATAATAATTTTTTTATTCTTCCTTTTTATGTAATTACCAAAGATAACATATGCATATAAAATCCAAGTTTTTGATCCACATAATCAACCCACTGTGTCCCATATCAACATGACCCACTGGCTAACCAAGTTACACACTGTATATATCAAAGTCTCCAAATTATAGTTTTCATAAAAATACAATTGTGGACAGCTCAACAAACATATTATATTTATATATGTACATGTTATGTATTTATGGTATTTGTTCACAATTTTGTTACATTTGACATATTCTCTTTCTTTAAAAATAATACAATGTATTCTAGCCCAAAATGGAAACTCTATCTGATGCAACCCATGAATGTTGTTTAACATGCAATGCCGAAATTGAAAATTAATTACTAAGAGCAATGGAAATACCTTACGCAGTTACCAAGCACATGTCTTCAATGGATGATACCACGTAGGTATGAGGGTTCGGGTTGATAACCTCACAATGTGGACCTCCAGATAGTTATCTATGAGGATCAATGGAAGTGTTAGACATCCACATACTTAAGGTCAATTCGTACAATCAACGTGTAATTTCTCAAACCTAACCGAGGGTTTGAAATGAAATTCCAAGGCTCAACCCAACAAGCAATGTAATAACAGTGCATATCGGGTCATGATGAGGCATTAACGAATCAAATGTTCAACAAAATCTAGACCCAGTAGTTACCATCATGAATCATCAGGCTTATGGCGAGTCATTCGAGTGATGAATGCTATGCCTTAGTGGCTATTTGCAATGTAGCTAAGTTGTAGAAGGGCCTAGGAGCAATTGACCATCATCATGTGATCACTGTGGGGTGATTGAACACCCTTGTCAGGCTTGGTTCAAGGTGGAAAGTGACAAAATGGGGTTTCATTATCATATGTTGGGGTATATGGGTTGGCGGAGACAAATAATGGGTCTTTGAGTTTGTTGGTTGCAGGGTGAGGGCTATACGGGATTGGGTTGGGTGACAGTTGAAAGGTTTAGAGCAACGGAAATACCTTAAGCATTTACCAAGCATATGTCTTCAATGGATGATCCCATGTAGGTAAACTATATGAGGGTTCAGGTTGATAACCTCACAATGTGGACCTCCAGATAGTTATCTGTGAGGATCAATGGAAGTGTTAGACCTCCACATACATAAGGTCAATCCGTACAATCAACGTGTAATTTCTCGAACCTAATCGAGGGTTTGAAATGAAATTCCAAGGCTCAACACAACAAGCAATGTAATAATAGTGCATATCAGGTCATGATGAGGTATTAACGAATCAAATGTTCAACAAAATCTAAACCCAGTAGTTACCATCATGAATCATGCTTATGGTGAGTGTGGGGGAAAAATATCTAATCTGACCCACACAATCTTCGAGCTCAGACGATTCGTATCTTGATGATGATCAGACGGCTCTGGTGCTTCAGGGTGAAACTGCTTTTCCCTCCGCGAAGGATAGGATGATCTCCAGATAAGATGTGGTTGTACCTGTTGACAATACTCCGACGCTCAAGTCAGCTTAGGAATGGTAACATGGTTCAGACAAATAAAATGTTTCAGAGCTTAGACTATCTGGATCTGGAGAACAAGATCCCCTTCTCAGTCCTGAGGGTCTTGTATTTATACCCTTAGAACTGGCATGACTCACCCTCCACGTGTGCAGATGTTATGAATCAGTTATAATCTAGAAAGATTCTGTTATGAAACAGAATCTTCTTGTTAGATCTCAACTTCTTTTATTCGGTTATATCTGAAATGACTAAAGTGGCACTGAGGTGGCATCCTTCATGTCAGATATTTGAATAAGAAGATGTCAAAACTGTGAAAATTCAACTAACTGCCATGTGGCCAACACTCATTAGTTAAGAAAATAACTGTATTCGAAGTACTTATCTTGCTTGTTGAATCTGGTATACTTCTCGGGATTGAAAGAAATCTATACCCGGCAAGTAAGATTCTGATCTCGTCAGGATGAGAAAAATGTCACACCTGTCAAACAAGCTATATGACTTCGTTGGGAAGAGATAGATATCAATCCCATCAAGTAAATCATTTCGCCTCGTCGGGATGTACTTGTCGGGATGAGTATGAATTAGAATCCCGTCAAGATCTTAACTTGTATGATATAGGCCAATGGACCTTATCGGGGTCAGCTATATATCAGTCCCGTTGATAAGATCAATCATTAATATGTCGGGCTAGATTGAATGCTTCCCGACATATTTAATGGTTGAAGTGTTAATGCATTCTGTTACTGATTTTGCCTCAAAATATTCTCTTCTGATCATCACGTCTTGACATGTGGCACTTCTATTAATGGAAGTTGCATGACAATGATGGGATGACCATGGCCTTTGTTGATGTCTTCGGCGCATTCACTCAAGCACGACGAATAATACCACGCGTCACTGTTCTAATATCGCACATGTATAGCCAGTACACGTTTTATCATACTACTTGCCAGAAAATACGGCACCCACATCACCCCCCTTTTTGGGAAGATCGAGAAGTTGCTGTTGTATCTTCAAAAAAAGATCTCAACCGTTGACGATCTGCTGTTAATTTCTCTCCATTGGATTTCCCTCAAGTCATTCAACCGTCGCCTCCTTTATTTAATGTGGCGTCCATCACAATTGCTAAAATGAGACGTGTCCGTACAGGCGTGAAGCCCCATGTACGGCCGTCGAATAGAATGATTGACGAATGCAGTATGCGAGGAGGCAAGCTGTCGAATCGTCGAATAAGAATTTTGAAATTTTGGAGCCCGGGGTTTGACACTGCCAGATTGTAAGTTTGATAAATCCAGGTCTGTCCTTTATAAATAGGTTTGGACTCCTCATTTTATCATTTTTGGCTTCTTCGTCTTCTCGTCTATGCGAATCTGTCCTGGTTCATCTTCATCCTGAAGACCTTATCTGCGTTCAACCGGAGTTCTTCTGCTGGGATCTTCAAGTTTTGGGTATTTGTATCTTCATCTCCTCCTTTCTGTTTTCTTCTTACCTTTTCTTGTTTCAAGAATCATGAGAGGTAAAAGAGTCTTAGAAGAAAGTAGTGAGTTACCTGGGTGTGAGCCTGTGGGGTCTAACCCTCCCTTGGAAGAGGAAGGTACTTCTGATTCGACAGATCGAGCCATTGACGCTTATGTGGTCAGGCCTGATGAAGAACATGAAGTAATCCTTGTTGCTGACACATCAACGACATCAGATGTTCTGGGATGATAGTCAGAGTTCCCACTTATGGGATTGACCCCTACATCGTTGGTCTGAAGAGGAAATTTGGAATCCCTACCTCAATTTTTATAATGGTTGGAGGTGATCATGGTGAGGATACCAATCCTGGTGAGATTAGTGTAACTTGTGCCCAACTGAAATTTGGGTTGTCTCTTCCTCTTTCTCCTCTTGTCCGGGAAGTACTTCATTTTTATGATCGTGCTCCCAGTCAAATGAATAGCAATTTCTGGCTTCTAATGGCCAGAATTGACTATATCAACGCTTCCAGCAAACACAAAATCGGTCTTCCCGAGATTGATTATCTGTATTTCTTGAAGAGATGTCCCGACTTCACTCATCCTCTAATGTTATGGACTGTCGCTGCTCGGGATAAAACCAAAAAGATTGTCGAAAACTTGCCCACTTCTCATAAAAGATGGCATGCTAATCCCCTCTTGGTGACGGGATCGTGGGAGTTTGATGAAAGGACGGAGGAAGGTCCCCCTAGGAATAGGGTTAGATCGAACTTCAATCTTCGAGGTACGTTTTTCACTATTTCATTGTTCTCTGGTATGCTAATCTCAATATCCCGAGAACCCTTACCATAAAATTTGTTCCTGGCAGATTTTGTGAGACCCCCGTTAAGATATCTCGCAGATATTGAGGATAAGGTCAAATATATCCTCAAGAAGATCCCTGCACTAGTGAGAGTCTAGTCACTTGCCGGGAATATTCCTTCGCAACCCCGACAATCAGCTATTCCCGAGAACCCCTCTAGATCATCTGCTCCCGTGATCTCTACCAGGATGGGTGAAGACAATCCCGAGGAAACAAATCCAAACATACCTCTCGTAAGAAAGAGGAAACCTCAATCTGAGGTTCAGGCTTCAGGTTCATCAGAACCTCGTTCATCTCGTTCTCCTTCTGACACTCTGCCAATTGTCGAATATTTCAGACATCCAGGCGGTCATCTAGAGCCAAGAAACGAGCTTGCCCATCAGCTAGCAAGAGCAGAAGAGGTATCCCGCTTATGACTCTGTTTATTCTTTATTCTGATAACTATTTTTGACATTCCCTTTACTTCATTGTAGATGGCAAGCAAGAAAGATCAATTAAGGCGGACTGACTTCCCATGTCCCATCGTAGATCTTCCGCGTCAAAAGAGGAGGAGATTGGTGAAAGGTCTGACACCAGAGTTTGACGCATCCAGCTCCCATCCAGTTATGACCCCTGCTCCTGAACCAACACTTCCTTCACCTGTTGTGGCTTCTCAACCATCTGCCCAACCGGCAAGTCCAAGCCCGACAACTTAATGGGCAGATCTTCCAACCACCCTAATTTCTCCTCCAGGATTCCCATCGCCTCTGTCCAATCAAGGAGCTCAAGTAGCTACCCCGCCATCAGTAGAGATGATCCCTACTCTCTCGGCAACCCTCCAAAGGCTTGGTGAACCGAGCACTTCTTCAGGTTAGGGACATGCTTCTTGGACTTCCTTCCCAAGGGGGACTTCTTTTGATATGGTTGATAAGTGGGTATTGAACAAAGAGGCTTATCGAAGAAGACATCCCATTGTAGGTTTCCTAGAATTTGATGCAGAACAAGAGCATGTGATCAATGCGGGATTCCTGGATAACGAAAAGCCAATTTCAGGGGCCAGCTCGATCATAGATCCGGGGGTTGCAGTAAAATTTATCGAACGGATATGTCTTCCCAAGGATAGACTTCGATATGTTGATTTGTCAGACCCGTCAACAATCTTTGATGTGATGAGCCGCTCTATTCTCGATGTGAGAAAATCTTACTGATCTTGTAGATTTCTGTATGAATTTCCAAATTTAATACCTTCGCATTCTTGCAGACCGTGCATTCATACGCCGGGTTCAAAGACTATGTGACAGATGTCATTAACCGAGAGATGGACGGCAAGAAGAAAATTGTTGAGTTGGAGTCCGCTCTTAAATCACGGGAATCTGATTTAAAAGCCCGTGAAAATCAGTTTCAAACTGCTCTTCAATCTGCAGAGATCGCCAAGACCAAGGCATCACTAGAAAAGGAAATAGCAACCAAGGCTTTGGCTGCTCAGAAGAAGGCTGAGGATGATCTGGCCAAGGCAAAAAATGACAATGAGAAATTGCAAAGGGAATTGGAGAAATCCCGACAAGTTGCTGAGCAACTTGAGAAGGACTTGGAGAAGGTTGCTATGGAGAGAGATGAGATCGAGAAGGCCTCTCACGAGCTTCAAGGAGAGAGTCATGCATTGGGATACCGTGAAGGGTATGCTCAATGTCAGATGGATATCGGAGAAGATGAACCAGAGGCTACCGAGGAAGGTGAACAACGTCCTAGTAATGAACCTGAAATCTCTTTTCCCGTTGATCCTTCTGTGACAACAAATGAGCAAAATCCCGAAGTGGTTCCTCTTGCTGACTTAACATCTATGGCCAATTCTCAAGTACCAGCAATTGATCCTTCTCTCCCAGCAGAGTCATCACTTGTTGAAGGGTCTCAAGATGTTGTTACACCTGCTATTCAGCCGGTAGGCGAGCAGAGTGTATGAAATCATAATCATACTCAAGATGTCTCAAGATGTTTTTTTTTTTTTTTCAGCCCAAGGTGCTTCAACTATGTAGATGCCATTTAAGGCTCTTGCTTAATGTAATTGAAAGTTGCAAGTTGCTTCTCTTAAATCTACACTTAAAATGCCTATTCTTCTTAATTTATAGCTAAGTTGTCAAGATTCTTCTAAAAATCATCTCGTTTAGCTGGTTTGTATAATTGAGTTTTTAACAAGGTAACAAACCAAATTGTGTAGGAACTCAAAACTCCTGTATAAGACATTAGGGTTGATGGGATTCTGGTTAATTCTTGTCACATGACTTGGAATATTTAGATCATCCCGGCCTTCTAGTTTGTATACTTGGATTCTTATCAAGGCATAAAGCCAAGATGTGTAAGAATTCAAGGTTCCCGGCTAGGACTTCAGAGTTGATGGGATTCTCGTTAATTCTGGTCGCATGACTTAGAATATTTAGATCATCCCGGCCTTCCGATTTGTATACTTGGATTCTTATCAAGGCATAAAGCCAAGATGTGTAAGAATTCAAGGCTTCCGGCTAAGACTTCTGAGTTGACGGGATTCTCGTTAATTCTAGTCGCATGACTTAGAATATTTAGATCATCCCGGCCTTCCGGTTTGTATACTTGGATTCTTATCAAGGCATAAAGCCAAGATGTATAAGAATTCAAGGCTCCCGGCTAGGACTTCAGAGTTGATGATTATGCCTCTCATATGAGAAATCTAGAATACTCTTTATTGATAGAAGATGCGCATATTAAATGTGTTCCATGGCCTTTCGAATACATCTCCATCTTGGGTTTTCAAATAATATGCCCCATTTTGTCCAATCCTATCAATAATGTAAGGTCCTTCCCAATTGGCACCCAGCTTGCCACTTCCAGGCTCTCTGGTATTATCAAATACTTTTCTTAATACCAAATCTCCAACTTTGAAGGTTCTTCGTCTGACACGACGATCGTACGATCGTTTGATTGTTTGCTGATAGTTCGTCAATCGAACAACTACCTGTTCCCGCCGTTCTTCAAGTAAATCATTATCCCGAGCCAGTATCTCCTCATTTTGTCCAGAATTGACAGCCTGAGTATGAGATGTCGGGACAACAACTTCTGTAGGTATGACCTGCTTCTGACCCATAGGCTAGAGAAAATGGAGATTCTCCTGTAGTCCTTCTCGGGGTAGTTCGGTATGCCCACAGTACCCCCGGCAACTCTTCTGCCCACTTTCCCTTTGCCTGATCTAGTCTCTTTTTCAAATTTTTGAGTATGACTCGATTTGCCCTTTCGGCAAGTCCATTGCTTTGGGGGTATCTCGGGGCAGATAATCGCTTCTTGATATTCAAAGCCTGACACAGAGCTCTGATCTCGTTTGAGTCAAACTGGGTTCCATTGTCCGTGACAATTTCTTACGGGATGTCAAATCGACAGGCGATATTCTCCCACAAGAACTTCTTAACATGTGAGGACTGTACCTGTACCAATGGAACCGCCTCAATCCACTTTGTGAAGTAGTCGATAGCTACTAGCAGGAATCTGACATTTTTCGGAGCTGTCGGGAATGGTCCCATTATATCCAGTCCCCATTTCGCGAATGGCCATGGACTGAACATAGGATGTAACTCTTCGGCGGGGACTTTGATCATTGGAGAATATTTCTGGCATTTTTCACATTTCTTGACAAGTAATTTGGCATCCTTCTGCATATAGGGCCAAAAATAACCTTGGCAGATGGCTTTATGCACCAAAGTCCTCGCCCCTGAGTGATTTCCACATTCTCCTGCGTGTATCTCTTGGAGAACTTGTTGGGATTCACTGGGGGTAAGGCATTTGAGGAGGGGGCCCGATGCTGATTTTCTGTATAAATCTTGGCCCACCATGGTATATCTTCTCCCAAGCCTCTGAATTCTCTTTGCAGCATCTCTCCCCAATGGGAGGTCTCCATTTCGTAAGAATCTTCGAAAGTCATCCATCCAACTCGCTTCAGGATTGCTTTCAATCGGAGCCAAGTACATCTCAACTGGCACATGGATACTCGGGAATTCTTGATAATCCACGGGTATGGTCCTTGACTCAGTATTTCCCGACATAGTAGACAGATAAGCCAATGCATCAGCATGTCTATTCTCCATTCGAAGCAATTGACGAACTTCAATATTGTTGAACCGTCCCACCAATTGTTGGACGATATCAAGGTAAGCCGCCATTCTCTCATCTCGGGCTAGATAGGTCCCGGCATATTGACTGATTACTAACTAGGAATCAGTATATACGGTAATATCCTTTATCCCAAGATCTAGTGCTGTCTGAAGACCTGAGATCATAGCTTCATATTCTGCTTCGTTATTGGATACCACGAACCCGAGTTTAACAGATTTCTCTAGTTTAGTGTTCTCGGGAGTGACCAAGACAACTCCTATCCCTGATCCATTTTTGCTGGCTGATCCATCTGTGAACAACCTCCATCCCTTCTTGGGATTAAACATCTCTGGTATCTCGGGAAGTGGAAGGACTTCTCGGTCCTCGCCCCCAGTGTCTGCCACATCTTGAACCGAAAAATCAGCTAAGAACCCAGCTAGAGCATGTCCCTTCTTGGATATCCTAGGTGAGAATTGAATATCGTACTAGGCCAAATAAATGGCCCATTTAGCCATCCTTTCTGATAAGCCAATCTTACCAAGTATAGATTTCAAAGGATGCTCTGTATAGACCGTAATAGTTCTTCCTTCGAAGTAAGGTTTGAGATGCCTAGAAGTGTAGATCAAAGCAAGAGCAGCTTTCTCGATTGTAGCATATCTTGTCTCTGCTCCAATCAATGTTTTACTAGTAAAATATACTGGCCTCTCTTCTCGGTTGAGCTCACGGAAGAGAACGGCACTGATAGATTCGTCAGTCGTGGCCAAATAAAGACCTAGAGGTTCTCCTTGGTCCGGTTTAGAAAGGATGGGAGGTTGTGAGAGATAGTGTTTAAGCTTCTGAAAAGCTTCGTCACACTCCTCTGTCCAGTCAAACCTTCCATTCTTCTTTAGAAGCTTGAATAAAGGTCTACATCTATATGATGACCTTGCTATGAAGCGATTCAATGCGGCTATTCTCCCTGCTAACTTCTGGACCTCCTTCCTGTTCTTGGGCGATGGCATTTTTGTTAAGGTCCTAATCTGCTCGGGATTAGCTTCGATGCCTTGTCTCATAATGAGATAACCTAAAAACTTTCACGAAGTTACTCCAAAGACGCATTTGGCTGGGTTGAGCTTCATTTGATACTCCCGTAGATGGTCAAATGTTTTCCTGAGATCTCTTAAATGAAGTTCCTGGGTACGAGTTTTAACCATCATGTCGTCAATGTAGACTTCCATTGTCACGCCAATCATATCGTGGAACATTCTATTGACGAGACGTTGGTAATTGGCTCCTGCATTCTTGAGGCTGAAAGGAATAACTATGTAACAAAAGACACCTCTATCGGTAGTGAAGGCTGTCATCTCCTGATCTGGCTCATATAATAGAATTTGATTATAGCCCGAATACCCATCCATGAAGGATAAGATTTTATATCCCGAGGTGGCGTCGACAAGCTGATCAATTCTTGGTAAAAGATACGGATCCTTAGGACAAGCTTTGTTCAAATGGGTGAAGTCGATACACACTCTTATCTTCCCATTTTTCTTTGGTACAGCCACAATGTTGGCTATCCATTGGGCATTGTTGACTTCTCGGATAAACCCGGCCGTTAAGAGTTTATCAATTTCTTCCTGGACAGCCTTCTGCTTCTCGGGAGCAATTCTCCGAGGCCGTTGTTTCACAGGTAAATATTTATTATCTACCTTCAAATGATGATAGGAGATGTCGGGAGGAATACCTGGCATGTAGCTGAATGACCAAGCGAAGACATCTATGTATTATTTCAGAAAATCAGTATAGAAATCTTCTCCTCTGTGGATAGACCAACCCCGATAAAGGTATACTTTGGATCTTCCTTGGTCCCCAGGTTGATTTGTTCAGTTTCCTTTATCGTGGGAACGTTGCCAGGCTCAAACTTATCCTTTTCATCTTCCCGGCTAGGCGCAGTCTGCTCCAGACTTGCCGGGATGCGCTCTGATTGCTATTGCTCAGCAACCATGGACGAAGTTCCCTCTCCACGTGGGTCTTCTCGACTGAGAATATTCTTAGGTCGGAGTGCAATTGCATAACACTTCTTTGAGACAACTTGGTCTCCTTTCAGTTCCATTATCCAATGGTCAGTAGGGAAACAGAACAACTGATGATAGGTGGATGGCACACCTTTCACCTCATGTATCCATCCTCTCACCAAAATACCATTGTAGGGAGATGGAGTATCCAAAACAAAAAATTCTACCATAGACGTGATCAGTCCCGTCTTTATTGGCAGAATTATCTTTCCAAGAGCATACTCCTTCTGGCCATTGAATCCGACTAGTGGAATATTACTATGGATAAGATCTGATGGGCTTAAACCCATCATCTTGTAAGCTTCTGTAAATAAAATTTCGGCTGAGCTACCAGGATCTATCAGTAGGCGTTTTACTTCATAATTGCCCACAGGCAATGTGAGCACTAATGCGTCTGAGTGAGGATGATCCACCCCGACGAGATCTTTGTCGGAAAAGAAAATTGCTGCATCAGTGCTTTCCATCATCTCTACGGGGTCTGTCAATCTAGGACCCGTTGAGAGATGCAGGATCTCGTTCAGGTATTCTACCTTCTTGATTTTGATCCTATCTTCTCTCTCTGTCTCTCCACGGGAGAGCTGTCATCCTCCCCCGTGGATAACATCTATTACCAGACCACGTTCTTGCTGTCTAACGTGGTTGTTGTCTTTCTTGGGTACCTCGGCTTCAACTACTGCCCCATTCGTGCAGACAATAAACTGCTGCAAGTAGCCCTAGTTAATCAGATCCTCAATTTTGTGTTTCAATGCCCAGCATTTATTAGTTATGTGCCCAGCTTCCTGGTGGAAGGCACAGAACTTCGTCTTGTCTTTGTCTCCCTTCAAATCCAGCTTCATTGGTCGGGGATACTGGAGATTTTTCTCATTCGTAATCAGATCAAAGATCTGACTGTGCATTTTGTTTAATGCAGTAAATACCCTCTTCTCCCGACGGGGATACTGATCTTTATTTCCCGACTTCTCTGGTTTCTTCTCGAGAATCTCAACTAGTACCACCTCGGTAGCAACCTTTTGCTTTCCCTTGGTGATTTTGCTAGGTCCTGGCGCCTTCTTCACCTCATGCACAGATACGGTCAATCCTTGACCACGTTGCAGCGTGTCGTCTTCGAGTTTAGAGTATTTTTCAACTTGAAGAAACAAGGCCTCCATACTTACCGGCCTGTTCTTGGTTAAGGACGTATATAGCCCAGAACCTGTAGGTAACGCCTTTCGAAAGGCTGTGACAGCATGTTTATCATCGCAATCTTCCACTGTGGTCATAAGATTACGGAACCTTTTGGTGAAATCCCGCAGTGTCTCCTTTTGATCACAGTGTATGTTAAACAACACATCGACGTTGTTCTTATGCAATCTATTGCACGAGTAGCGAGTGATGAAGAGAGTGCTCGGCTCGGTAAAGTCAGAAATAGTTCTCGGGGTAATCTGATTAAACCAAATGAGTGCATTGTTACTCAGAGTTGTGGGGAACATTCTGCAAAGGAGCTCATCGTGGAACTCCCACATCGTCATTGCTTTCCTGAAGCGTAGAACATGGTTCACGGGGTCAGTGGTTCCCATGAATATTGAGAATTTGGGATATGAGAAAGATTTGGGGGCTTGATATCCCTGTATTCCCTCAGTGAAAGGAGAATCTCGGGGGGCTCTAGTCGCCATTGCCATCATCTTATCGGCCAATGTTTCTTTCTTTCCCATCATCTCTGCTACCAGATCAGCGATCTGCCTCCTGGACTCTGGTTGAATATGATCCGAGCTTCATTGACAGGAAGACTCGGCTCTATGACGTTTCTTCGGTGGTGGGACTTGGTAATCTCCTCGTCTACTTCTAGGGTTTCGCAAGACAGATTCCTCTGAACCTGACCTGTTCGACTGGAGACGACTCTTCTGGTGATGACTATGTCCGGCATTCCCAGACACATAACCACCTGTATGTTGAGCTGTCATCTACTGTTTCAGCTCTTCATTCTCCTCTCACAGCTAGTCAATCATTTTCTACTGATTGTCCAGTTTTCTCGCCTTCTGCCCTCCGTGATAGTGTCTCTGAGATCACAGGGAGGATTTCTTTTTCTTCCGCTCCTGAGGCCAGTACGTCTTGTATCCACCATTGCTTGAATCGAATCTCTCTTAGAACGGAAAACTTCTAATCGATTCCCACAGACGGCGCCAAAAGATGTGGGGAAAAAAATATCTGATCTGACTCACACAATCTTTGAGGTCAGACGATTTGTATCTTGATGATGATCAGACGGCTCTGGTGCTTTAGGGTGAAATTGCTTTCCCCTCCCCGAAGGATAGGATGATCTCCAAATGAGATGTGGTTGTACCTGTTGACAATACTCTGACGCTCAAGTCAGCTTAGGAATGGTAACAGGGTTTAGACAAATAAAATGTTATAGAGCTTAGACTATCTGGATCTGGAGAGCAAGATCCCCTTCTCAGTCCTGAGGGTCCTGTATTTATACCCTTAGAACTGGCATGACTTACCCTCCACGTGTTCAGATGTTATCAATCAGTTATAATCTAGAAAGATTCTGTTATGAAACAGAATCTTCTTGTTAGATCTCAACTTCTTTTATTCGGTTATATCTGAAATGACTAAAGTGGCACTGAGGTGGCATCCTTCATGTCAGATATTTGAATAAGAAGATGTCAAAACTGTGAAAATTCAACTAACTGCCATGTGGCCAACACTCATTAGTTAAGAAAATAACTGTATTCGAAGTACTTATCTTGCTTGTTGAATCTGGTATACTTCTCGGGATTGAAAGAAATCTATACCCGACAACTAAGATTCTGATCTCGTCAGGATGAGAAAAATGTCACACCTGTCAAACAAGCTATATGACTTCGTTGGGAAGAGATGGATATCAATCTTGTCAAGTAAATCATTTTGCCTCGTCGGGATGTACTTGTCGGGATGAGTATGAATTAGAATCCCGTCAAGATCTTAACTTGTATGATATAGGCCAATGGACCTTATCGGGGGGGGGGGGGGGGTCAGCTGTATATCAGTCCCATTGATACGATCAATCATTAATATGTCGGACAAGATTGAATGCTTCCCGACATATTTAATGGTTGAAGTGTTAATGCATTCTGTTACTGATTTTGCCTCGAAATATTCTCTTCTGATCATCACGTCTTGACACGTGGCACTTCCATTAATGGAAGTTGCATGACAATGATGGGATGACCATGGCCTCTGTTGATGTCTTTGGCACATTCACTCAAGCACGACGAATAATACCATGCGTCACTGTTATAATATCACACGTGTATAGCCAGTACACGTGTCATCATACCACTTGCCAGAAAATACGGCACCCACAGCGAGTCATTCGAGTGATGAAGGCTATGCCTTAGTGACTATTTGCAATGTAGCTAAGTTGTAGAAGGGCCTAGGAGCAATCGACCATCAGCATGTGATCACTGTGGGGTGATTGAACACCCTTATCGGTCTTGGTTCAAGATGGCAGAATGGGGTTTAGTTATCATATGTTGGGGTATATGGGTTGGCGGAGACAAATTATGGGTCTTTGGGTTTGTTGGTTGCAGAGTGAGGGCTATACGCAATTGGGTTGGGTAACTGTTGAAAGGTTTAAGTCCAAAGGGAGTTCTAGACCTATTAGGGGACTGAATAGGTATGGCAGCAGGTCTTATGGGTTTGGGGATATTGGTGATAGGTGTATGAGGGGTGGTTATGTGCTGGTTGTAGGCGATATGGGGTAAAGGGATTAACGTCAACAAATGTGGGGTTTTGGGCTGGCGATAATAGCTTCAAGGACTTGGACTGGTGGTGACAGGTTGGTGCTTAGGGTTTTGGCAACAAATGAAGGAATCATGGGTGGATGGAGAAACTCACTGATCTGTTGTTGTATTTGTATGATATGGTCGGCATATGCAGCAACGTCACCACTAGTTAATCCATGCACTAGGAGGCCAAATCAACTACATGGGTCAACAGACGCCCATAAACTACTTCGAACAAAAATTTTCAATGTTGTGATTAACTAAGCCATTTAAAGCCTCAACTTTAAGAAGAGCCTCATATCCCACTATAATAATACTCCCAATAATGTTGTGTAGTAAGTTTCTAAGACTATTTGGCAACCTTCGTCTGACCATCTATTTGGAACGTGGTTGCCATCTATTCCATAATGTATACCAAAAATGACTCATGAATTTGGTGTCACGGTCTGAAGTGATGGACTTAGCACTCCATAGATGGACAATCGCCTTGAAGAATACTATTGCCACATGTGAAGCAAAAACTATTTTCCTATATGGTATGAAGTGAACAATCTTGGAAAAGTGGTCAACGGCAACAAAAATAGAATCAGGGCCAACTCTAATTTTTTGGCAGACCCAATAAAAAATCTATACTGATGTTGGTCCATGGTGGTGTTGGTACTAGTAGTAGAGTGTATAATCCGATATTCTTCATGTGCCCCATTGAAGTCTAACACACCATATACCTTTTAACCATATGGTGCACATCCTTCTTTCTATTGGCCAATAATATCTCTCCTCCACTAACACTGTCTTATCTTGACCAAAGTGACGTTCAAGGCCAGCGTGTTGATCCAAGAGACCTATTAGTGGTTCGATTGACAGGTTAGGGGACTGATGGCAGCAGGTCTTATGGGTTTGGGGATAGTGGTGATAGGTGTATGAGAGGGGGGGGGGGGGGGGGGGGGGGGGGTGGGTGGGTGTGGTGTGGGGTGGTTATGTGCTGGTTGTAGGCGATATGGGGTAAAGGGATTGACGTCAACAAATGTGGGGTTTTGGGCTGGCGATAATAGCTTCAAGGACTTGGACTGGTGGTGACAGGTTGATGCTTAGGGTTTTGGCAACAAATGAAGGAATCATGGGTGGATGGAGAAACTCACTGATCTGTTGTTGTATTTGTATGATATGGTCGGCATATGCAGCAACATCACCACTAGTTAATCCATGCACTAGGAGGCCAAATCAACTACATGGGTCAACAGACGCCCATAAACTACTTCGAACAAAAATTTTCAATGTTGTGATTAACTAAGCCATTTAAAGCCTCAACTTTAAGAAGAGCCTCATATCCCACTATAATAATACTCCCAATAATGTTGTGTAGTAAGTTTCCAAGACTATTTGGCAACCTTTGACCATCTATTTGGAACGTGGTTGCCATCTATTCCATAATGTATGCCAAAAATGACTCGTGAATTTGGTGTCACGGTCTGAAGTGATGGACTTAGCACTCCATAGATGGACAATCGCCTTGAAGAATACTGTTGCCACATGTGAAGCGAAAACTATTTTCCTATATGGTATGAAGTGAATAATCTTGGAAAAGTGGTCAACGGCAACAAAAATAGAGTCAGGGCTAGCTCTAATTTTTTGGCAGACCCAATAAAAAATCTATACCGATGTTGGTCCATGGTGGTGTTGGTACTAGTAGTAGAGTGTATAATCCGATATTCTTCATGTGTCCTTTCGAAGTCTAACACACCATATACCTTTTAACCATATGGCGTACATCCTTCTTTCTTTTGGCCAATAGTATCTCTCCTCCACTAACACTGTCTTATCTTGACCAAAGTGACCTTCAAGGCCAGCATGTTGATGCAAGAGATCCCAAGAGTTCACAAAGGAACTAAAAACCTTATAGGTAAATTTCCTTCAATAATCAAAAGTCCCTTTACAATGATCTCCTAACAACTATTTGTAAGAAAATAAATCCTAAAAGCTAACTTAAGGACTAATAAACTAATATGAGCCATTAATCTAAAATAACTTAAATCTAACTTTTAAAATGATTAAAAACCCTATATTACTACCATTAAATCCAGATTTCAAACACAGTTTTGAAGCTTGAAATGTCAAAATATTTACAAAATTCATTAAATAACTGTTGTAGATATTGAATATAGCTTTGCAACGAATCAAATAGCTTCTCAAATGGATAACAGAATAAGAATTTATGCCTATCGAAAGGGGACTGTCTCTAACCCCAATGATCTAAACCTCTTTTCCTAGCATCTATTCATTGCAACTTCAATTGAGACTTGATCTTCGAAATCCTACGATTAGATTTGGAAGGCCTATTTCTCTGGATTGTATAAAAACTTTGATTTGTTGTCTCTAATCAAGAATTTAGTTTTTCATAATTTGGACCTCATACTTTTAAGTATGCTTAATCTAGAACACTAGATTGTTTACATGCAACAAGCTAAAATTTTAGGTTTTTGACAACTCTTATTTTTTATAATGAAGTGCATGGTTTAATTCTATCTAAAACAATAATACCTTTCGAATAAGAACTACTTTTATATGTTTGATCTAGAACTTAAATTATTGCCCTCAATTTTGCATGCTTTAATTATGTTAATTCAAAACACTAGATTTTTACATCATTGGAACCTCTAATCTTAGAAATAAAAATTGTAGGTTTTTTTTTTAAATATCTTTTGTTTATTTTTATTTCAAATTTATGTCTTTGGATCATTTTCTCTTTAGGAGTCTAAAATTTGGGAAGAAATGGGGATCCCCAAGGAGGAGATATTAAGGTTTTGTACAAACAAAGGGGTGACATTTGTAGACGTTATGTAGAAATTTTGAAAATAGAAGATGGCTTGGTGATAAAACTCTAATTTGTAGACCCCTTGAACTACAACAATACTTTGATTGAAGGCATACGGAGAATTCTGGAAGAATCTACAAGAAAGAAGATTCCCAAGTTTTTCAAAGATTGCCACTGATAAAATAGTGGCTAGGGATGGGCACAATTGTTTTTTTGTTTTTGATAAGGTAAAATATTATAAAAAGAAACGAAATTACAACTCAAAAGAATAGGAGGTCAAGAAAACATCCACAATACAAAAAAAAAACCCTAGTTACCTCTTTTCATAATTGACTCCCATCTGAAGACCAAGTGCTCAAAGTCTAGCCCTTTACATTCTTTAAACAACTTAGACCAAACAAATAGAAAAGCCTGTATAGACAATACAATGTCGAAGCAAGACGCTTCCTTTCCATCGAAGACCCTCCTTCCACAGTACCCACCAAACCACGAAAGGAAGAAGGCTCCAAAGTCTACGACCACAAGGAGGAAAACATAGGTATATCCAGCTGCCAATAGTTTGACAAACGGAAGTAGAGAGGACCCAAAAAATACCAAAGGAGTCGAAAAAGATGCCCCACACCTCACGGGCTACCCTACAATGAAGCAGGAGATGATTAACTGATTCCCCTACTTCCTTTTACATTACACAGTAGTTCACCATCACTCTATTCCTTTTGATGATGTTACCATCATAAGAATCTTGTAGTGCACCACACAAAAATGCCAACTTGGGTGGAACCTTCATCCCCCATATTTTGGCCATCAGAAATGAGCGGCTCCAAGCTATATTCAAAAAAGTCGATGAAGACCTCCAATATCTCCAGCGTCACATAGAATGAGCACACAGATAACTGACCACTAGACGCACCTGACCACCACAAAATGTCCTCCCTAGATCTATCCAACACTAGCCCATCCAATCTCTGAAGAAGAGCAACTATCTGAGGAATTTCCCAATCGTTTAAATTGCATCTCAAACTAATTTCCCAAGCAGCTACATTCTCACCCCCATTAAGACACTTTGCACCATGCCTTCTTTATTATCTGAAAGTACATAAATCAGAGGGAAATCCACCATCAGGGCCTTATCACCACACCACACATCACACCAAAATTGAATCCTATCGCCTTTGCCCACCTTGAAACCGAATCCTCTTAAGAACAAAGCCAACACCTTCAAGACACCTCTCCAAACCCTACATCTATATGGAACTCGAACTACCATACTAAACTAGCCCAAGGACTCGCTTCCATGTCTAGTCTCCACAACATATCTATCTCTACAACATAGCACCAAACCCATTTCCCAATAAGATCATAGTTCATTAATCTCGAATTTTTTACTCTTAAGCCGCCCATTTTCCTTGGCAAGCACACCATCCTCCAATCCACTACGGATAGCCAAACCCATCTACCTTGGCAAGCACACTCCTAACCACTCTTGCTGGCATGGAGAAATGAAATAAGAAGTAGGAAAATTCGATAGGGTGCTCTTGATTAGAACTAGCCCCTCTCCTTTGGATAAATACTACGCCTTCCATACTGCCACTCTCCTATCGCATCTCTCAATAACAAGGTCCCACAAAGCTTTTGACCTATATGGAGCACCGAGGGGAAGGCATACCTACAGAGTCGAGAGGGTCGTAATTGAGGCACCTAGAGAAGAGGCAATACCTGAGAAATCCTCAACCAGGCCTATTGGATAAGCTTTACTTTTCGCAAAGTTAACATTGAGACCCGATATTGCCTCAAAGCAAGTCAAAAGAGCTCTCAAGGTATGACCTTGCTCTTTGGCCGGCCCCAAAAAGATAAGCGTATCCTCTACAAACTATAAATGAGAAATCATAGGGCACAAAGAACCCAACTGAAAGCCACTCAACACCCTTCTATTCACCGCTTTAGAAATCATTTTGCCAAGAAAAACACACAATAACAGATTTGACATACATGACTTGCGTTTGACTTGGGGAGCCACTAATTACAACAAAACCTAATATAGAATGTCGGAAACATATAGGTTGTATAGAGCTGTATATATATTTAAGATTCAGATATTCTAGAACCTGTTGAACGGAGAAGATAGCCAAACTTTACAAAGTTCTTGGAAGATGTTGAAACCCCTATTCCTAAGTTGCACAAAATATATGAGGTTATCGGCAACAATAGTTTTATACAAGCATACATAAAGCTATGAATGGTCTGTATGATAAGAGTTTTAATGGACTTCTAGAGATATTTTATAATATGTTATCATTGGATAATACAAATCCTGATTCTATATATAGTCAATGAAGAAGTTACTCAAGTAATTTGATCTTGAGTACAAGAAGAGACATGATTGTGTCAACAATTGTTTTATTTAGAAATGATCTAGAGGAAATAGATACTTGTCCAAAATGTGATTCCCCTCGATGGAAGGGAGATCATCGCATTAAAAAGATTCAAAAGGGAGTTCTTGCGAAGGTGTTTAGATATTTTTCCAATAATACCAAGGTTTAGGAGGATCTTTAGGTCAATGGCAAAACAATTAAGTTGCATTCCACTAATAAAAGTGAAGATGGCAACATACTACACCCACTAAACTCCTTGGTATGGAATACTATTAATAGGAAGTGGCCCTCTTTCGCAATAGAGCCACAAAGTCTTAGACTTGTTATTACTATCGATTGTTTCAATACCTGTCATTTTTTACAATGAGAGAATATTATATTAAAGTATTGAAAAATTGTACAACTTATTTTTGTAAACAATTTCCCCTATTCCATACTTTATTATTTATTCAGACATTGTTAATATTTATGTATTAACATATGTTTTATATTAGCACATTGAGTTTTTTCCATGACTATATGTAATTCTTTCATGTGTGTTTATTACAATATCATGTATGTATTTGCTTATATTTAGCATGACTCTATAGTTTTGGTCTTCTAGATATCTGTATATCAGCTTCACATCTGTCTATCCATGAAAAAATGTGTGGTTCTTTTCAGTATGTGTAGTTGTAAAGGTAGTATTATTGCTTCGGAGATCATATTTCTAGCCTAGCTATCTAATCTTTAACATAATTTTCTACTGTAATGTATCTTAGTGTATCTATATTTTTCCAATGCATTTCTAATTTATTGATACATCAATACGCATCAATAATTAGCATCACTAATGTAGATATCGATACTGATATTTTCCCATGTAATAAGTGTGTAAACCACTTTCGAAGGACTCATTAATGTTGGAGAACTAAGACATATTTTCCAAGCACTAAAATTCACCTTTACGAAACTCAACTAAATCGACTTGAAAATCCACCAATCAGTTCCTTCCAATTTGTATATGGACCATATGGTAACATACTAACATGGATGTTGTATCATTTACACATCAGGGGAACCACATGTCAAGCACATGACGGTAATGCTTCTAGGAGAGACCCCTGGGTCGTTTCTATTTTCATTTTTTGTTCCTTTGGATATTTTGGTACCTTTCCATCTTATCATACTAAGTCTATGCTGCCAAGTGGGTTCCAGAGGCCATGTACAACATCTTTCATTCATGTCTAGCATTGTCCAATATGACAAGTACCATGAACGTTCTCAGGATACTGTAGAGAAACTTTAAAGAAGAAATATATGAACAAAACATCAAAAAGTAAAGATAAGAAAAAAATTAGAGCCCCAAAAATGATCATCATGAATCGAAGTGGTCCTTTCCCAATAAATGCAGTATCAATTAGTGAAGTAATGCATTTCGAGCCACATATTTTAAAAAATGTAGAAATCTAGAAGCTTTGTTCTATTTGTTTCCTTATTATTGTTATTATTATTGATAAGTAGAACTTTGATCTAACACGTAAAGCATTTATTTTTCTCATTGGTTTAGTCTTGACCAGAATTAAGCAATAAACACCATAATGGTTCCATAGAAGTAATGAAAAGTTTTATCTAGTGAAAAGCTAAGTTAAAGGGCTCTGACTCACAAACATCTATGATGGAAAACACAAAATCAAGTGTTGCAAGCATAAATGTACCAATAGAGACTAAATCATCATCATCATCTATGACTTATCCCAAATGTTTGGGGTCAGCAACGTGAATCCTATTTCAACATTCAACTCTATTCTGATCTATGTCTTCATCTTCTCTTACTACCTCCATCCATGTCTTTTTCTTCGATAGAGGCCAAAAAACCACATAAAAAATATACTTCTGAAACCTTGTGAAAGAGGAAAGAAAGACCAACAAACCTTGAATCGCAGGAAATTTTTTTCCTTGACATCATCATCATAGTTGAATCCTTCCAAATACAAGGCATGGTGATTAACCAAAATGCAACAATGATAGGGTCTCTCATGCATTGAATCTTTGAATCGTTTTGCTGAGCTGCAAAGTTATGTTGATAGTATATTATACCAATGACATGAGCGACGTTATCACATAAGGAAAGTATTCAAATGATCCATATCTGCTACCTGTTGAGAAAAGCATGAGTTATTTATAATTCTTTGTATTGGATTTTGTCTTCGATCTTTCAGAACAACCACCCCAAGTATTTCTTATCACTTGGTCATTACATGTGTGGTGAAGGATAAGGAGATCCATCCTCATAGTATGAAATGCATATTGAACCCAAGTCTACTAAAAGAGCCTTGCTACTGCAACATTTTCTTGGATACCCTGTGACTCATGTGAAGCTTGTATCAAGGATTGTATTTTTGTCATGCTTCGGAGATCCTACAGAAGTTACAATTGTAGGAGCTGAGTTTAGTGGAGGGACTTCTTGTTCTATCCTTCAACATTAGCAGCCCAAAATAAGCAATTCCAATCGGTTCGAATCTTTCATTCCGGGGTCCAATTTGGTTCAAACTTCTCCAATTGGCCAACCTAGCTTCAACCAGTCAAAGCTGCCATGTAATTCTATTCAATCGGCTTTGTTCCCTATTCAGTTATTTAACCAATCAGTTAAAATTAATGGTTTTTTCTCATGGTGATGAATTTGTTTCTTACCCAGTTGTTTCGTAATTTATAACTTTTGTATCATTATATAGTTTGTTCTTGTTTCAGTCCCAGTATGCAATTTGTGTTCTTGTAAATCTTACTAGTTTTTTGTTGAACTTGTAGTATTTCATGAGTTTTTATTATCCTTGTATTTGAAATGAATACTTGTGATATTCTACTTGTTCTATTTAACATCTGCAGATATGAGTTTCAATTGAGGTGTGTTTTGGGAGTTATAAGCAAAGGAACACTTCTTTCATCATAAGGGGTATAAGAACAATTGGTTGGTCATAGATATATTTTTTTGCATTAATTATCTTCTTGCTCTATGTTGAGAAGTTCTTGTGCTCTCGAATTTAATTTGGGGTCTGAATTTATTTTCTTTTATGACTTATTTATGCTTGCTATCCACTTGTATTTGTTGGTTTAGTTTTACATTTAGGTTTAGTACCATTTGCCTATTTCAATTATTTGTCTTCTATCAGTTGTGATAGTATATCATAGTAATGCCATGAGCAACATTATCATATAAGGCTAAAGGATTCAAATGATCCACATATGCCCAATGACCAAATAATTTCAAAAGCATAAGGGAATTGACTGGCTCACAACCATGGGTCCCATGTTCAACTCCATCATGCATACCTATGGAGAAACATGAGTAGGGTTTCAAACATGAGATTATTGTCTTTACTTAGAAGACATAAAAAATAATATAGTTATGATACATTAAAGATTGTATGCACTTGGTCTAGGGATCTCAAATAAGCTATCTGAAAGGTCATTAATAATTATGGTTAAGGGCACTTATGTAGAAAATGTGTACAAACAACAAAGAAATTAAGCATTTACCTTTTTATATTTTAATTGAAACCTGATAGGGCCTGATTTGTTAAAATTGGAACACCTTGTAAAGGGAGAAGTGATCAAAAATTAATTTCAAGTATTTATCAACCGATGGCCAATAGCTACAATTCCATTGTATAAAAGTACTCTAAAGATAATGAAGGAAAGAGGAAAGTGATTCATAACATTAAATATGGTGATACAAATTAAAGTAAACATTGCCCAACTTCTTTCCATTCCATGCAATCAGCTTTAACAATAACGGAAAGAAATGCAAATGCATGATGGAGATTAGGAAACTACTAACCACATGCCTAAAGCCAATTCATAAATGAAGAGCAAAATAAGTAATGAATGACAATATAATGCATGAGTGCCTTAAAGAAATATATGGAATAATTTAAGATAAGCAATCTCCCTACAAAATTAAGTTACAATATTGAATATTCTACTATTAGCTATAAATTTTTAACTTTCTATATAGTTTAAGCTCTTTCAATTTGGGCAAGTCAGTTTATCACCCAGTATGCATATTAATTGCCACCAGACATGTATAATTAAGTTTCCCAATTAAAACGTTCTTTTTTTTTTCATCATTTAGGATAAAGTTGTCAAATTATAAAGGAAGTTGCAGTTTTAATTTGCTAACTTCATGTTTCATGCATGGGTGCATGGCCGAGAAATCTACTAAAATTTTCCATTGGAATTGTGGATCTTAAGCCAACTGCAGCACAGTCCAAAACATTCTATAGAGATTTTTCGTCTATTGGGCAACTTATCTGGGATTTATCCATCTACTTCATTCACTTCATCTAGTTTTTATATTCTACTATTATAAGTTATAAAAAAGCAGTTGATTTTTCACATTTTATGTTTAATGAAATATTGTTAAATTTTTTTAACAGGTTTGTCTTCTTAATGCAAGGAATCTATGCAGTTACACATCAGAAATTCTAAAATATACCAAGGTGGACATCTTTTATGGGAGCCTCTTGTATTTTTATATGTTAACAAATAAAAAATACAAGGGCCATGGGAGCCTCTCGTATTTTTTTTTTATGGGAAGGGGAGTTGATTTTTGTATTCATTATGTTCTTATAATTTATCTTGGACTGAAATATTTAACACTTGAACCAAATTGTGAATTTTATATGTTAACGAACAAAATGTGGTGGGCCCCTTGTGCCCACACTTAAGTTACTTGGCCCAACACATTTTCTTCTTTAACATTATACATTAGCATTGTATTTTTCTTTAGACAATGGAGTGGTCATTTTCTAAATAGTATATGGAATATGTGTAAAATGTTGTTTTTTGATGAAACATGTGTATTGAATGTGATTAGATTAATGTGTAGGAATTTTCACAGGGAATTTTATAGCATTAATAGGAAGATTTATGAGAGCATATATAGGGCACCTTTTTTTAAAAAAGAAAATGAACAGATAGTGCTCATCATTTGAACGCCACTTGTTCTTCTTAAATGACTGCGTTCATTGAATGTTATCCATTTAGGAAACATTCATACTCTAAATGCCATGCTTTTACTAAAAGATGGCTTGCAATGATAGCTATCATGTAATAAAAGATACCGTTCTATGAAAGCCATGCATTTATGGCATTCAAGCGAACTCTATAAAAGAAAAGATAGCATCCCCTTCTAAGACGTTGGCATGAACGCCATAAAAAAACCTATTTTGTTATAGTGTGTAAGGTCTACTGTGGGAGAAGTTGAAGATCGGTTCTCCAATGGAGGTGATGATGAGGTCGGCATCTCCTCTGGGAAGGTGGAGGAAAACTAAGGTGATGGGGTTCGCGAGAAGGGAAAAGGATTCATCTTTTGTTGCATCTGGCACGAGATGAAAAAGGTTTCTACTCTAGGATCGACACTAGGAATTACCACTATAGAAGGTACATTGGCACATATTAGCACATCATATTCTTGATAAAAAGTCGCCAAATTAAGGATGACACCCTCATTGAAGATAACATGCTGGGAGATGAACACAATTCCAATAAAGGGTTAGAGACACTGAAAGCCCTTATAAAGCATATTGTAAGCAAGGAAAACATAGATGGTAGTAATTTAGAATAGGGATATCATGTAAAGATGAACACGCATCTTTGGGGCAAGTTTGTCAGGTGGATAGTATTTTCAACAAGGAAAGCATAGGCTACCAAAGTTTCGTAGAATAGAGTAATTTAGAAGCTTAGCAAATTAATAGACTTGGGATAGCATGACATGCATATGATAGAATGTAGACTATTGTAGCAAAAACATCAACCCAAAAATATGTTGGAGCTTGACTGTGAAAGAGAAGGGCGAGTTTAATCTCAGTGATATGTCCATGCTTCTTTCTTACTCAACCATTTTATGCCTATGTACATGGGCACAAAACTTGTTTCAAAATACAACAATTGTTTAGATGTTCTAAAAATTATTAATTTTAGAAAATTCAACACCACCATCACATTTGAAAATCTTGATCTTATTATAAAATAGACTTTCCAACAACTTCTGAAAGTGAAGAAAAATAGGGAGAAAATTAAATTTGTCCTGCATTAGGTAAAACTAAGTTAAGTGACCAAAGTTGTCAACGAATCTATACTACTATAAAGCGAAAGCTGGGATTGGGACATACACATGGGCTTCACAAGACATTCACCTATAAACGCCACGTGGTGCCTTAAAATATATACTCCTCACATGTGCACCTTTTAGAGGTCCATCATCAACTTTGATGACAAATGACAATGTGAGCCACGTATGGATGTTTGGTCCGTCCCTAGGTAAACCTATAGACCAAAACTCAGCTTGATTATTAACACACATGCCGGCCCCTAGTATCAAATAATATCTAAAAGTCAATGAAAAAACCAATAGGCAAAGGACCCCAAATATCACTATGAATTTTACAAGATGCTTTAGTATATCTGAATTTAGTTAGAGAAAAAGACAACCTATGATACTTGCCCATCTCACAACTAACACATTGACATAAAATTTTAATTTGACACATTGAATTTTTTAATTGGTTTTAGAACCAATTAAACATTTTTTTAATTGAGGGAACAAAACAGAAATTGCATGATAACATATCTGATAAGAGAAATGGGAAGAGAAGAGACATCACTGACAAAGAGAGAATCAAAACCAGGGCCATGAATAATAATTAACAAGCTACCAGATGGTTACGCATATGTGGAGAGGCATCACTGTCTGGGTACCACTCTATGTTAGTGGGATCATGTACAGTCATAAAAGAGAAGACCTGAGGGTATTCATCTGATTGGAAGCATGATTAAACTTGTGCTAGCACTCCAAAGCAGTGTGACCACCTTTGTTGTAGATTTGACTTCTTAGTGGAGAATTGCCTCTGATTAGAATTGGAGGCACTTGTTGGGTCATGAGGAGGAAAAGAGCCAAGAATTCCTTTTGAAGGAGATGATGGAATGCCATGTGGGATGTTAGTAGGTGGGGTTATTAAAATTTTCATGGTAATGTTACCCCCTTCAGGACGTCCTTGCAAATTATTTTTTTGAGAGTTTATCTCGTTGCGTGTATTATCCTCTTCCTCCAATGTTTAAATGTCCTATTCTCCCATGTTATTGAGCAGTAAAACCAAATTCATGTTTAGATGGACAAGGAGAGAATGAGTTAAAGAATAACTCTTAGCTTAGAAGGTATGATACAACTTCTTTAAAAATGTTGGAATCGGGGATTTAGCCAGCATTGAGGTCACAACATGTGATAGTCTTGACATAGACCTTTGAATAACCAAAATACCTTGCCTTCATCACGAACAAGTTATTTTATGGCTCCCAAGGCATCATAGATAGCTTTGAATCTTTTAGACATTTAGAGATTGTTGATGTACCCTTCTAGCACATCTAGAGCTCCTAATGTAGCTAGAATTTTCTTGCCTTGAATCAATGAGTTTATATTTTGTCTAGAGTAGTCCAAACATCGACCATTTCAGTCCAACCACTTGAGACATAACATCCTCCGCTAGAATTGCATTGATCAAATTAAAGACACATTGATCAATAGTTTACAATGTCAAAGTTGGGATTATCTTGTAGGTCACCATCTTTTGTGGTAATAACAGGAGGAGGGAGAGGAATGAGGCTTCCATTGACATATCCCATCAATATATTTCTAACTATTTAGTAGTGGTACAAATTGATTTTGCCACCATAGAAAGTTGGTGGTGTTCAGTTTAACTAAACCAAGTCTAGTGATAGTTGATAGAGAAAGAGGGGATAATTCATATGGGAAAGAGAACAAGTTGATTTGCCATTCAAGAGGAAAAGAAGAAGGAAAGGGTAGAGGATTTAAATAAAGATGAAGAAGGAGAACTGGATGGTTTACCTTGTTCAATCAATGATTGGCCGGCCCTACACTCTGATACCATAAAACAATTGGAAGAAAAGATAAGAGAGAAGGAGATCATCTAAAGAAAAGAATAAGACATTTTTGGTGAAGAGAATTAGAAGGATAGAAATAGAGGTAGGAATGTTCAACATGAGTTGTTGTTCTAAGCAAGTTTAAGATGAACCTTCCAAAAGAAAAGAATATTTTTATACAGTGTGTCACAAAAAATAGTAACAAGAATACACGATTTTTACAAGTAAGGTATTTTGAGATAATTACGATGAAATCTTTTGAAAAGGTTTCCTTGCTCATGATAATCTTCCTTTTCTGATAAATCTCTTTCCTTCTTGCACTTGAAAGGTTTCCTCTATCTAGAATCTTGAGACTATAGTAGTTTCTCTGATAAGTTAACAAGGGTTAACTCAAAAAAGGAAACCAAAATAAGTAGAGAAAGGTAGAGAATCATCCCAAAGTGGAAATCGATCCAAGAAAAGTAATGGTTTATTAACTTTCTGCCCTTCATTCTCCTCCACGAGGGTACATTTATAGTCTTCAACCTACTTATTTAATAACCAAACTTATTTAGCAACCAAATCCTACTTATGCAACAAAATAGGAAACAAAATTCAATCAACTCCAACGTCTATGCTAGAAGATAACGATGAAATAAATTAGAAAGCAAATTACGACAAAATAGGGATTGCGAGTTTGATCACGGCCAACTCAGCATGGAATTTGATTACAGATTCTATCATTCCTCCCCTCTTCAGACGAACCTTGCCCACAAGGTTCAAAGTCAGGAAAGCGCTCCATTAACTTGTAATATTCTTCCCATGTTGCGTCCTCAGTTGGAGCATTAGTCCATTGCACTAGTACTTCTGTTATTGCTGAATTATTTTTCTTTCTCATGCTACAGTCTAGAATGGAAGCTGGATAAACTTTCATGATTCCTTCATCTGTAACTTGAGGGAGATTAGTGACAGGGACATTCCCGTGACCCATTTTCCTTTTCAAACATGACACGTGAAATATAGGGTGGATCTTGGAGTCAGGAGGAAACTCCAATTTATATGCCACCAGGCCAATTTTTTCAATAATTTTGAATGGGCCGTAAAATCGGGGCGATGATTTGTGTGAACTGCGTAGGGCTACTGACGCTACGGCTGAAGTCGCAAATAAACCAAATCTCCTTTGTCAAATGATCTCTCGGTTCTCTTCTGATCCGCTTGTTGCTTCATCCGGGCTTGGGCTACATGAAGATTTTCTCGAAGTAACTGTCGTACTTTATCCCGATCCAGGAGTGTATCTTCCACTTGACCCACATGGGTTGTACCCCTTACATATCCCGTGATTTGTGGTGGTGGCTGTCCATAAATAACCTCATATGGGGTCATCTTGGATGAGGTAATGGTATGAAGTATTATACCACCATTCGGCCCACGGAAGCCAACGAGCCCACTGTTTTGGTCGATCTGCGATGAAGCATCTTAAGTATGTTTCCAAACACTGATTTACCACTTCGGTTTGACCATCGGTTTGTGGATGATACTCGGAGCTCATGCATGAGTTTGTTCCTTGCAACTTGAAAAATTCACCCCAAAATTTACTGATAAATATGGGATCACGATCACTCACAATGGAAAGAGGCATACCATGGAGTTTGAATATATGCTCCATAAAAACATGGGCCACAGTCGCCGCGGCGTATGATGAGGAAGAGCAATAAAATGCGCGTCTTTCGATAGTCGATCCACCACCACAAAAATAACATTTTTCCCATTCGATGTCGGCAGACCATCGATGAAATCCATCGATATATCAGTCCAAGTGATTTCGGGAATGGGTAATGGCTGCAGTAGACCCGGTGAAGCTACACTCTCAGATTTATTACAGTGGCACGTGTCGAATTCCGCTATAAATGTTTTGACATCCCGCCGCATTCCAGGCTAGTAAAAGGTTCGTGAAGCTCATTTCATGGTTTTAAGATAGCCCGAATGTCCGGCCATAGGTGAGGAATGCATTTCCTCTAAAATTCTGATTCGCCAATGTGAGCTCGGGCTAATAACGATTTTGTTTTTAAATTTTAAAAAACCGTTATCAAGAGTATAACGCTCCGGTGTAGCCTCGTTTGATCGTAGTTCACGAATCTGGTTTTGGATCCATGGATCCCTTTCAAGGTCACAACGCAAGTCATCCATCCAGCCAAAATATGGATTGGATATTGCCGACAACATCGCCTTGTCGCCAACCCGGGAAAGTGCATCGGCTGCCCGATTTTCTGACCCCCTACGATATATTATTTCATAATTGTACCCAATCAATTTTTCACCCATTTTTGTTGCGCCGGAGTCGTAGCACGTGAGTCTAAAAAATGTTTTAGACTTTGGTGATCTGTGCGGATGATAAAATGTCGACCAATTAAATATGTCCTCCACTTTGTGATTGCATGGATCACCGCTAACATCTCTTTCTCATACGTAGAAAGATTTTGATTTCTTTCACCCAGTGCTTTGCTTGTAAATACAATGGGTTGTCCGCCTTGCATTAATACCGCACTGATACCCAAACCCGAAGCATCACTTTCGATAATAAAGGGCTTAGAAAAATCTAGAAGGGCAAGCACTGGTGTTGTCGTCATAGCTTCCTTGAGATGATGGAAGGCTTGATCGGCCTCGTCAGACCACCGAAATGCGGCCTTCTTCAATAAGGCCGTTAGGGGTGCACTAATTCGTCCATAATTTCGGACAAACTTTCTGTAGTAACCAGTGAGACCTAAGAATCCCCTAGGAGCCTTCACTATTTTTGGAGTAGGCCATTGGATCATGGCACGAATCTTCTCTACGTCTGCAGAAACGCCTTCTTTTGAAATAATATGGTCAAGATAATCAACTTGTGGCTGCCCGAATGCGCATTTAGAGAACCTCACAAATAATTGATGCGTCCGTAATATCTGCATTGTGGAGGCTAAATGCTCCAAATGAGATTCCATCGTCGGGCTGTAAACAAGGATGTCATCCAAAAACACCAACACAAATTTCCTTAAATATGGACGGAATATCTCATTCATAAGGCCCTGAAAAGTTGATGGTGCATTAGTAAGACCGAAGGGCATCACCAAAAATTCAAAATGCCCATCATGGGTGCGAAAAGCGGTTTTTGGAATATCCGCTTCGTGCACTCGGATTTGGTGATACCCGGAGCGCAAGTCAAGCTTCGAAAAAATCTTGGCACCGTGTAATTCATCTAAGAGTTTATCAATTACGGGAATCGGATATTTATCCTTCACCGTTATGCCATTGAGGGCCCGATAATCCACGCACATGCGCCATGACCCATCCTTCTTTCGAACTAGTAGTACGGGTGACGAATATGGGCTAGTGCTTGGACGTATTATCCCCGTCTCCAACATTTCTTTAACTAAGCTTTCAATTTCATTTTTTTGGAAATGAGCATACCGATAGGGTCGTACGCTTATTGGAGCACTACCCAACTGGAGCACTATCTTATGATCATGTGAACGTTTTGGAGGTAGACCGCATGGTTTCTGAAAAACATCCTCAAACTGGGACAACAAGGCGTTTAATTCGGTGGTCACCGTTGCCTTCTTGTCGGCCATGTTTCGAAAACTAATTTGAAATAAATATGCTAACATATCAGAGGAGTTTTGCTGCATAACACGTTCCAGTCGATGGCAATTGATCATTTTGATTGGCTCTGATTTGGCGCCGTCCAACACATGTCGCTTTCCTTCAATGGTGAACTCCATTTTAAGGCGTGCAAAATCCCATAGGATCGTCCCCAATGTTCTAAGCCACTAGGCCCCAAGAACCACATCGCAGCCCCCCAAGGAAAGAACAAAAATTTAGAACTGAACTGGTGTCCTTGAATTGACATTTTCAACTTCGGGCATTTTCCTTTGCATGCGATTTTTCCTCCATCTGCCACCATGACTTCAAAACGACCTTCAGGAACCACCGTATATTCCAGCTTTTTTAGAACATAGGGGTCAATAAAATTATGGGTACTACCCGAATCAATGAGGACCGTAACAGGACATTTTTTTATGAATCCCCTTACCCTCATTGTTTGTAGGGTTACTGACCCGGCGAGAGCATGTAGAGAAATCTCCGGGTGTTCGTTTCGATCGTCAATAACACGTTGCTCAATGTTAGGATCAGGTTCATCATCAATCTCCTCCGTCCATTCTCCTTTAACAAGAAAAAGCTGTTTTTTCTTACATTGATGTCCTCGTACCCACCGTTCATCACAATGGTAGCATAGGTTCTGTTTTCATCGGTCTTCCATCTCTTCTGGTGATAGTCTTTTGACTGGAGGAAGTGGCGGTCGAATTCCACTTGTCTGATTAGGGATCATGGCTTTTGTGGTTGAGGTCTTAGCTAGTGGTTGATTAGCTAATATTTTTTCTTCCTGGATTTGGGCTATTCCGATGGCGATAGATAATGATTGGGGTCGCATTAACTTCGCATCATAGTGAATGTTATCTTTAAGACCGCTAATGAAGGTCCAAATGAGAAATTGGTCTGGTAACCCTGGTACTTGGTTCACCAACCTCTCAAATTCGGTTTGGTACTCCCGAAGTGTGCAAGTCTGACGGAGCTTTGATAGTGTGCCCTCCAGATCCTCGAAATCCGTTGATCCGAAACGAAAATATAATGCCTCAGTAAAATGCCTCCACTACCGTGTAACAGTTTCGTTGCACCTCACCCATTGAAACCATTGCAAGGCATCCCCTTCTAGATGAAAAGAAGTGAGCCTAATTTTTTGATCTTCTGGAGTATTATGATATTCAAAAAATTGCTCCGCTCGAAAAACCCAACTTGCTGGGTCATCACCATTAAATTTTGGAAAATCAATTCGAACCGTCCGGTAATTAATGGTGCCGCCCACTTCTCCATTTTAAGAACAATTATCCCCCTCCTTTGTCATTGGGGTACCCATGGATCTGGACATGGAGACAGCCTCTTGTACCTCAGCCATGCTCTCTTTCAGACTTGTTAAATGTTGCATAATCTCAGAGATTACACAAGCATGTTGGTCCCTATCTTCTTCCAATAATTGTATTTTTTTCTCAATGCAAGTCAAGACCATTCACCGTTGCCGAGGAGCGATCGCTCTGATACCAAACGATAGGTTAACAAGGGTTAACTCAAAAAAGGAAACCAAAATAAGTAGAGAAAGGTAGAGAATCGTCCCAAAGTGGAAATCGATCCAAGAAAAGTAATGATTTATTAACTTTCTGCCCTTCATTCTCCTCCACGATGGTACATTTATAGTCTTCAACCTACTCATTTAATAACCAAACTTATTTAGCAACCAAATCCTACTTATGCAACAAAATAGGAAACAAAATTCAATCAACTCCTACCACTATGCTAGAAGATAACGATGAAATAAATTAGAAAGCAAATTACGACAAAATAGGGATTGTGGATTATTGTTGCCAAAATAGGGATTGCGGGTTTGATCACGGCCAACTCAGCATGGGATTTGATTACGGATTCTATCATTCTCATTGTCATTCACTTTCCTCGTCAAGCTAATGCTTCTCTTCTCTGAGTTGCAAAGATTTATGCTACTTCTATTCTTATGAGAGATTCCAAAATTAATAAACAATTACAAAAGGTTTCCAATGAAAGGTCCTAACTAGATTTTAATAAGATTTGAGAATGTGAATGATGTGGCAGATGATGACATGTCCTCATGCCCTTGGACGTCTCACATGCATGAGACATGCGTCATGTGCTTTTCCAAGTCCCCATCATATCTATCACATAAGCTTCATTCACAAGAATCCCATGCACCATTGGGGCCATTAACCAGCAGTTAAGCCTCAATATGAGCTGATTCTCAACCTTAATATCTAATTTATAAAAATCATTGTACATCCAATGAGGTTGTAGTGTCACTACATTATAAATCTTTTACCACACCCCACCAATGTAAAGAGTAATATTTTACTCTTCAGGTTCAACCACTCCATAATGCATCATGAGTATATCATACTCTACAATGTACCCGTCAATGGTTCTATTCCCTTGCTAAAAAATGCAAGTTCAAGAAAATTCCTAAATTATTGAGAAAGTTTTTACACAATCCTTTCCTTATTTCCCATAATGTGTTTATTGGCTTACCATTTTTCCCTCAATGGTTTTTAATTGTCATCCCTAAACTAAAAGCATGTCTCTTTAAGTTTATAGCAACTAGTTTAAGTTTACATTCAAATACCTACTCTATTTATTTAACCAATCAATAAAGTCTGAGTCAAATATTACATTTAAACCCTAGAATATCAATCTTCATGTCCACATCTTGGAATTGATCTAGAATAAAAAATAAGCAAATTACATCCTCCTCACCAAGTTCTAGTTCCCAAATATCACATTTGCAAAGACTAGGGTCTCTAAACTGACCCAGCCTCTTTATTGTTCATCTTGACCTTCCATGTGAAGCATTGTGGGTAATGATTTGGTGTGGCACCATCAATCTCCTTGTGTATGATACCATCAATTTGTAGTCCTCTTTTTCCCTAAGTTTTGTATCTTCTCTTCTCCTTTACATTTTATATCTTTACTAACAAAAGTAATAGCACATAAGATACAACACAAAGCTCGATTACCCCCTACATATAACTAGCATCTTCCTCAACCTAAAGATGTGGAACAACTACAACATCCAATTCAATAAAAAAGATAATAAGAGTATTGTGAAATCTGGAAGATGTTAGATTTCAACCCATCCTAGAAAGATAAAATCATTAATGAATTGCATTATAATGAAAAAAAAAAGGAAAGGCAAAGAAAAAGAAGAAATGTGTTGGGAATTCCGTTTGACAAGGATATAGTAATTCAACAAAGAAATAATGTCTAACTTGGTACTTAATCCTACACAAATCTATATATGTTATTGGTTTCTTAATTATTTACTCACTTCTTAGTTCTCAGTACTAGTAGTTTAGTGTCTTACTACTGAGCATTAATTGCATTATGTGTAATTAAATGGTGGAAACCATGTATAAATTTGACGCCAAATGTAAAATTACTATCTTCTTGAGCTCATAGCCTTAGCTTGTAGCGTGTCTTGTTCCAGATGCAATTGAACCACGTTTGAAGGCCTAAATTAGAAAAGCATTTAGTACTTATTATTATCACTAAGTACTTAATACAATCATATATTTGTATTATTATTTTTATTTGTGCAAACTTCACTCTTTGTAGTTACATAGAAAGAAGGAAAACATGCTAAAGTAGAAGAGGCCAATCTCATACATACTTTTATACAACCAAAATCTCAAGGGGTTCACAATACGCAATTGGTGGTACTTCAATATGCTTCAGCAGTCCAGCTGCATTTTGGTCTCAACATTTGGACGATGCTAGGTTTTACATTGCAATGTTTGTATTTGCCAAAACAACCTGAAAACAAGGGTAGTGCCAACTTGGCCAAAAAAAGAGCCTTTGTTCGGCATCATTTGGGCCTCTTTTATTTTGCATTTATCTACTCCTTGTACCCTTTCAAATGGCCCCAATGATATTTATGGATGTAATGATTCTTCGACCAAGACCATGCAACAAGGGGGTGACCAAACAAAGCAAATGGTGATGTCATTTCTAAGAACTCATAGTAGATGGTAAGGTAAATTCATGAAGAAGACACAAAAACTCACCAATAAATTTAAAGGAAGCAAACTTTGACTCCGATGAGAAAGAGGAGCAATCTAGAAATGGTGGCAATGACTCTAATGGAATGATATTGCACCATAGAAAGAAAGATAAATTTTATGAATATGAAGTTCTCACTAAATTGATTTGCTATGTAGATGCTACGGAGAGGGATCTTGGGTGGTTGGTGTCTTTCATTTTGTGAATTTTTGTGTGGAAATAAATTATTTATTTATTAACCTTATTGTCTTAGTTCTCATTAGATACTCCATTAATAATGGATACCCCCCTATATTTGTTTTATCTTATAATCTCTGTAGTTAAGGCGCGCGCCTTATGCTCAAGGTGTACGCCTCAGACCAGGCTCAAGGTGCACGCCTTACTAAAATACATGTTCTTTTTGTAAAAGTTATGTACTATGGCTTTTTTTTTTTTTTTTTACGAACGTTTTTTTTTATATATAAACCTCAGACAGAGGGGGGGGGGGATTATTAAATAAAAGAAAAAGAATACACCAAGAGTAGAGGACATGATGCCAAACCCCTAAGGAACACAAAGTAGATTGCTGCAAAGGCTAAATCCACAGGAGCATCACCTTTGAATTGGGGCCTACTTATCTAGGAGCAATTCCATGAACAATCAGACCTAAATCCAAAAGAAAATCATTTGCAGCTGTAGAAAAGCAAGAAAAAGCAGCAAACGATTAAAATCTCTTAAATATGAACATGGGTAAACTATTGAGGTCATGGACCACCTCATTAATGATAAACGCCGATGGAGCCAACCACCAGAGTAGAGGAATCCCTTGTTGGATGCCATAATTAGCTAGTTTATCAGTTGGCTTATTATATTAAGCATTGGTATGATATGAGAGATACAATTGAACCTATCTCATTGAAAGACATTAATGAAAGCAATGAATGGCTACTTGGGGAGATGAAAACAGAAGGTGGAGAAGTAGAATATGAACTGGTGTTTGAGGATGATAGATTGACATGGAGTGTTATTGCAAGAGCTGCTGGAGTTTGTGAATCTACATCAAATATTAGATCACAATCAAGGTCAAGAGTAAGGGCAATGGCTTCAATAAGGGACCCAGAAGAAGAAGAGGCCAATTCAGATGAGACATAAGAAGAAGAATATATTGAGGAGGCAAACACATCCGATGATAATGGGGATGAAGCAAATAATTATATTTTAGATGATGACGATGTTAACTAGAACTAATTCTGGGCTATTTGAGATTTTGAACATTTGTTATCTTTTATGTTTTATGGCCTTTTTTATTACTTGTTTTGTATTTTGATAATGACAATATTAACTAGAATTGCTTTTGGGTTACTTGAGATTTTTGACATTTGCTATCTTTTATGTTTTATGGCCTAATAATTACCTATTTTGTTATTTTATGATGTTATTTTTCTTAATTTTTTATAATTTTTAATATTACGCCTCGCTTTAGTTAGGTGCGTACCTTGCCTCGCCTTGTACCTTGCACATCAAGCGCCAAAGGTCTTAATGCCTTAAGTGCGCCTTGCACCCTTAACGACCTTGCTTATAATTGCTTCAATTTATATGACTCCATGTTATATGTGCAATTGTTGAAAGATTTCATCCGAACCAATTTTTACCAATTATTACTTACTTTTACTATAATATATTTATGATTATTAATAACTTTGATTGAAAAGAAGAAACAACCCAAATCCCATAGATGATGCCTAGGAGATCAAGTGCTCACTTTGCACTTGGCTCCTTAATTTACATTTTGAATATGACATATTAGGATAAACAAGAGGAACCTTAACACGAAAGAAAAATAAATGGAAGCAACAAGGAACTTTATCTTAGCAAGACACAAATACAAAATAGCACACATAAGAAACAAATGACATGCTCAACTCAAGTCAAGCTACTCTTTTGATACTCAGGGATTGTTAGAAGCATATTCTCAATCAAGCTTTATGATAGGCTCTTGGTTGTCCCATCCATGGGATCTTAAAATTGTCCTTGTATCTAAGTTTTATAGAAATCGTAACTCTATAGTCAAAGTGCACTGAGGCATGCGCCTGAGGCACAAGGCGCAGCAAGGTGCACCTAAAGCGCCTTAGAAGGGTCAAGGCGAAGCGCATTTAGTAAGGAGTGCGCCTTATGCTCAATGCGCGTGCTTCAGACTAGACTCGAAGCACATTGGGCTCACGCTTCACTAAAATACATATTTTTTATGTAAAAATTATGTACTTTGGCAAAATACAATTGACCCTATCTCATTGAAAGACATTGATGGAAGCACTGAATGGCTACTTAGGGAGATGGAAACAGTTGGTGGAGAAGTAGAAGATGAATTGGTGTTTGACGATGATAGCTTGACATGGGGTGTTGTTGCGAGAGCTGTTGGAGCTGATTAATCAACATCAAATATAGATCGCAATCAATGTCAAAAGTAAGGACAAAGGCTTCATTAAGGAAATCGGAAGAGGCCAATTCGGAGGAGGCAGAAGAAGAAGATTATATTAAGGAGACTAGGACATCCGATGATGATGGGGATGAAGCTAATGATTATATTTTAGATGTTGACGATGTTAAATAGAACTAATTGTGCGCTATTTGAGATTTTGGACATCTGTTATCTTTTATGTTTATGGTTTTTTGATTACTTGTTTTATATTTAGATAATGACAATGTTAACTAGAACTGCTTTTCGATTACTCGAGATTTTGGACATTTGCTATCTTTTATGTTTTATAGCTCATGGAATTGTGGATCTTGTAGCGGTTGAAAATACTGGGGATTTCACTTAAATTCGTGATCCCATTTTGAACCATAATGCGAATGAACTGTGATTTGATAATGACTACCTATTTTGTTATTTTATGAGGTTATTTTTCTTAATTTTTATATTGCGTCTCGCTTCAATCGAAGGCATGCCTCACCTTGCACCTCAGGCACTAGGTGTCCTAGCGCCTTAAGTGCGCCTTGCGCCCTTAACTACTTTGGATCCTAAATTATTGGATAACTCTTATTGTTGCCTCCTTGTGTATATGTAAACAAGTAACAATTTTGAGTAAAATAAAGAACTTTTAACTCACTAGCATTTGTACTTGCTACATATCTGGTGGTTAATGATCTAATCTGTTGATTTTGATGGGCCTCATATTGGAGAGTAATCAAATGATGATAGATATTCAACAAATGCAACTTTCTTGGATAATCTCCTAAACAAGTTTGTACATCCAACCAATGCAATCAAATGGATGTTAGGATTGTTTAATCAATTTTTTTTTGGCAATGAGATTAAGTATCCAACATAGAACCTATATACCACTAGTGCCACGAGGAAACTACAAGACTAGGTTCATACTTTCTACTTATCCCATGAAAGAGAAAATCAAATACATAAACACAAACCAGAACGAACACAATCAATCACATAGAAAGATACAAGTCCTAGTTTGTTCTATGATGAAGACAAAAGTTTGCGCCATCAGTGCTAATTATACACATTGCCACCTGTAATTTGTTCTGGTAAATTCAATAAGCGTGTCACCTCTTGGATGGTTCATAGCCTAATTTGTGTCTTTGTCCATTACTTTCTGAGCTTCCTCATTGTATCTAACTATGCACAAGGGCAAGGCAATAATAAAGTATTAAGACCACAATATCCACAAATTTTTTTGGTGTGTGTTTTTGGGGTTGGGTACGTGGGTCTGTGTCGGTGGAGGTAGGGGAGCACTTAGCAACTTAAGAACCTTTTATATTTCTATATATTTGCTTTTTTTCATTTTAAGTTATAGCTTGGATCACATTACTAGGGAAGCAAGTCTATAGTAGGTGGCCTGATCATAAATAAATCTAGAAATCAAGATCTTAGCCCCACTAGGGCCTCCCCACTCAACTCAGAAGGAAGCCTATTTCCAACGGTCTTGAGGCCTAGCCAAACGAGAGATCACCATCTCAAGGCTTAGAAGAATCCCTTACTTTTTCCAAACTATTCCTCAATGGACCTCTGTCACAAACCTTTTGTGAATGATATTGGCACACACCCAATGATCTCAAACCCATATGATCTGGTCGCTTTCTCTTTCGCTGTCATATTGATAGTTATCTTAAATGCGTCAATAGCTCGAAATGAAATTCCATATGATCTCTAACCTAGTTTATGTACACCACTGCAACACTGGATATTCCTCCACATAAGAGCGGGAGTGTGAGTCCAAGGAAAGTTTAGGTCTAGATAATATAAGAGATTTTACTTTTTTATGTAACATCATCCTATCTTACTATATAAAAGAAATCCTAAATTCCTATTTATTTATTTTTTTTACTTTTTTATATTTATTTTTTTTCTCAATCTTTCTATTTATAAGATTCTATTTGTCTATACTATATATAAAGCAAAGCAACCTTCCCCACAGTAATTTGAAGCCAAAGAATTAGTTTCTAATTGTAAGATCTACTTATATTATGAAATAACATACATGACAATGAAATTATGAATTAGTTATATAACTTATCTAAAGGGTATATTAGTCTTTTGTCATTTACTTAGTGGAGATTAATGTGGGGAGCTTGCTAAATTTTTTCTTTACAAAAATGGATTGGCATCGTTTTAGGAACTTTATTTTATTTTTTCTTTCGAAATTTTTCAAAAAATCAAGACTTTTGATACATTTGCTGGTTTGCCGTAACATGGTTCAGGTAGAAAGCTCTCAACGCGTGAAGTCTTTCCAATGATATTCATTTACTAAATATTTTTATTTAATTATAATTTTATATTTTTATTAACTTAAGATACCTACAATACCCTTATAAATTAGTTTTTATGACTAATTATAAATGCAAATGAGCTATTTGGTTTTTTAAATTATGCTCTCAATATTTCAATTGTGTTAGTTAAGCAACACCTGCATCGCCTGTGCCCGTTCGGAACATGTAGAAGATCAGTTGTGTGGTTTCTAACCAGAGCTATGTACAACAATTCTTGGTGTTGAGCACCTAGAGAAGCCTGGAATATTTAAGAGGCCACATCTTTCATTGGAGGGAAAACATACAAAATTTATGAAATTTAATGATACTTTCGACAAACACTTGGCAGGAACTTGAATAGACGAAGTATTTGAGGCAAATTCAACTAGAAAAAAGAGCAAGAACAAGAACACAACAAAATTATTCTAGAAAGATAGTGGCAGCCAGATCTCAATAATATTGCACCAAGTTTTTGAAGGAGGTTGAGCATTCTCATGCTGCCATCAGTAACCATAATGCAAGTTAACGATTTTGTTGTAGTTACAACACCAAAGCTTGTAGGTGTGGCAACTTGCGCATGTCTACACCTAAAATTTGCATTAATTTTGGGGACATTGTGGTTGACGCTCAACCTAGTCATTGAACAAAAGAAAGCCATAAAGTCAGACTAGTTTCCCAAACGCATACAGCCAAGTAACCAACAAAACTAGTTTTGACTCCACAAAATAGTTAAGCATCTTGTAGACAACTTGCAGACAAATCTAAGAATGAAAAGGTGAAACGAGGAAGCTATGAATATTTAGAGTACTTATTTTCTAGAATACAAACACATCTGTGCCCTTATTGTGTCTACAAGAGTAGGACACTTGATCCAAGTCAATGATGAAACTTTCGGAATTCAATTCGAACTGGGGTTTGATGCAGGAGCTGGTATAGTAGGGTGTACCACGCTTTGGGTAGCCCACTATTACACTATATGACGTTGTATTACTTGTTTGATCAGTCTGTATGACGAAAACATCACCCACTAAAACAAGCGCATCAAATGGCTGAACTACCACAAATTGCATTATCAAACTAAAACAATTTAAAAACAAACCGAGTATGTTACCTCATTGGAATAGGGGCCCATTCATCACTGTTCAGTGAACCTCGAACCTCGAACCTCGAACATAAACTCCAGCCAATAATAAAAGCAAACCATGGAATGGTCTGAAGAAGCATTGCTTTCTAACTGTTCTTGTTCAATGCCTAATTGGGTTGTTTCTTTCCTTTTCCTTTTAACTTCTGCTGCTTCATCCAAAAATGCGGATCGGAAAGGGATCAAGTTGCTAAACTGAGGAAGTGGTCATAAGAAAACCTGGTGAAGTGGTCATGAAATCATCAGAAGAGACATAAATTTGGAATATCTTCAAAATAATAACTGTAGAGATAAGTGCTCAGTTTGTAACTGGGGATGGGGAAGGGAAGACTAAGAGACCCCCTCTCTGAAAATACTTAAAGAAGAACCCATGGGTTGCCCTAAACATGTAGTCTTTAGAGTTTCTAGTGATAACTACTAAGCAACAAATATTCAAAGAAACGGAAACTAAATCCATAAAATACAACACTAGCTTGAAAAAACAATGTAAAAAAAAAATACAATACTCTATGGAGTCAACAATGTAACATAATAAGGAAATACTCTTACTGTAACCAGATCTACTAATGGGAAGAACTTCTAACCTTTGGATAGTATTTTCTTCTGTAACAGCTTTCTTTCCTTTTTCTGATGAAAAGGGAATTTATTTACTAAAAAGCCTTAGGAGGCAGAAGAACACCATGCCCATGCCCATTCAACAAGAACATCATCCCCTCCTCTACAAACACTGAAAGAAAAGAAGAAAAAAAAAAAAGGAAGTTCCTACATTTTCAAGAATGCAACATAACCCACTTTCTGAAATGGTCTACTCCACCTGTACCCAGTTCATGATGCAAAAACGGAAGAGGAATCGACACAAAAAAAAAACAGAAAAAAAAGGAGAAGATCTTCTCAAAACCCATTTGCAGTCTCAATAAAAGTTGTCAGATTCTGGCCTGAATCGGTCGAAAACAAGCTCCAATCACCACCCGAATCATCCCGTCTACAATCGATGCGCATGAAGAAAAAGAAAGGGAGCACAATAATAAAGAAAAAAAGAAAGAGAGAAAAAGAAAGTTAGAGAAACGAACCAAGACGAAATCAGGTGAACTGGTCCACACGGTTTTCCGTTAAATCCGCACAGTGTTCAGGCGTACCTTCTTACCCACTTCGTCCTCCCAAGAAGACCATCAAAATTGACGCTTTCACGCTCCCACCTCGATTGAAAAATAATAAAAAATACAAAAAATTACTATTTCTAAAATTATTTAGATTAATACAGATATATTGAAACCAAAGGAAAACCATAGTTGAACTAATATGCACCATTTTCCTGATAAGTCCTCAGGAAATAAACCTCGCTTTCTTCGTCTCCATGACACACGAAGAAAGGGAATTAAATGAGAGATGGAGAGACAGAGAGACGGACCATACACACAAATTAAATATGAGAGAGAGAAGGTTTGCAGCGAGCGAACGGTAAGGAAGGCCTGTTCGATATGTCGTTTCCAAATATCTTATCTATTTCTTTATTTAGCCTTTCGTTTCCTTCCTATAGAAGAGAGACAGAGAGGAGAGAGAGAGAGAAATTCTGGGGAACTGCGTCAGGTCGGGAACCGATTGAAAAGTTCAGTTTCCGGCAATCAGAAGCTGACAGAAAGAGAAGTGAGCACGCACCGGCAACGGCATCCCTGATACAATTGTTTGCGTGTGCTCACTCTCTTCTGTCAGTCTCTTGTCCCACCAGAAAAACAAAAAAAAAGTTCACCCATCGAAATATTAAAGAGAACCAGTCAGATCTGAAAAACCCACAGATACCCATTTAAGGAAAGGTATCAAAAGCCATGAACTCTCTCTTTATGTAAGAAAAAGAGAACGATTTAGGGTTTTTATGTAGACGAATGGAAACCATTTTTTGTTTTCTTGTCTCTCTAGTTCTTTGCTGAGCTCCGGGTAGATCTCTTCATGCAAATAGGCACACGTGTCGATGGCACGTACCTTGTCTGTACCTGAGAGAGAGAGAGAGAGAGAGAGAGAGTGTGTGTGTGTGTGTGTATGTTTGATTTGAAGATAGGGCAGGGAAAAAAAGGGCTGATAGGTAGGTGATAAGATGGGCACCCTTTTTTGCTTTGTTTGTATTCGGACCCTTTTTTTTGGCAGAGAGAAGGTACTGCGAGAGAGAGAGCGAGGAATACCCGGAGCTTTTCGGGAAGCGAAAGAGCATTGTCGCGGTCGATTGGGTGGCTAGGATCCTTCGGCTACGTGTTGCTTGATGAATTTGACCTTTTTTTTTCTTTTTTTTTCTTTGCCATCCGATTTGACATATTTAGAGGTTTAGCAGCCGTCGATGGTCTTTTGAGGTGGGACCTGCTGTCGGTGGGAAGGGTTATGAGTAGTTGTGCGAATGGGGCTGCGTCTAATGGGGAGACAAGATAAACACGATCTCTTTTCTAAACTCCTTGGTGCATGTATTTATTTGTTCAACTGTACAGGAGGGGACCGACTGTAGCCCAATATATAATATAAGATTTTTTTTCTTCCGGTAGAAGAGAACCTATATATCGCTATATAGAGTTAAAATTAGGGATAAAGAGAGAAATAGACTAGAGAGTAAATCTCGGATGCAGAAATTGCAGATTTACTCAGACCATTGATTGGTCTTCTTAGGCACCTGACACACCACCATGCCCACCCCCCACAAATTCAATAAGTGCCCCACATAGCCCCACCCCAGTTACTCCCTACGTTTTTTTGTTATTTTACTTTTCATGGTAAGAGTAAATTATTTAGAATGACAATTTATACTTTATACCATGTTTTAAAAAAACTATCATATTACTTTTATCTTCTATCTTCCAAAATTGAAGAGCTTTAATAAAAATTTGCACTTTTACTAGGATTAAAGATAATGATATTTTAATATTGATAATTTTTATTATGATTCTCATATATTGATCTTGAAAATCATGATTATCCTTCTCTTTTACTAGTATTCTATGAAATTCTTTGTTTCTTATTAAGCTATCTTTTACTTGGTTGATTGTTTTTAGTTGATTCTTGATCTTTTTGGTGGATTATTGGTTTTGGGTATGATTTTTGGTTATGGGATCGGGTTTAATGGTAGTTGAAGACCCTATGGATCGTTGGGGGCATAGTGGGTGTGCTTCTAGGTGAAGACCCAAGGTGGATTAGAGTAGCAGGTGTGCTTCTATCGAAGGCCCGAAGGATATCAGATTAACAGGTGTGCTTCTAGGTGAAGACTCGAGGAGTAGAGATTAAGGATTGGTGGTTTTTATTTTTTGGGCGGGAATTCTTTGACATCATGATCTTGTGTTTGAATATGCATGATTCTTATGGATTATTATTGGGCTATTTTTGGCTCACAATGCTACACGGACAGGTTTGATGAAGTTTTTGGAACCCGAAACGATCAAAGAAGAGGATCCGACGATCGTGGAAAGTTTCGGCGATGAAGATCTTTAATTTCATATTACTTTAAGGTTATTTTTATTTGACTGAACATGTTTTAGTTTCAATTAGGTCACACGAGACTTTAGGTAAACATTGGATTGATTCGGATTCAGTTTATTTTCATTTTTATTTCCCTAAAATTTATCATCTGAGATGGTAAATTCCTTCATTTATTCATGTTAAATCATTTTTACCTCATTCCAAAAGCATTGGATTACTGACTTCCTGAAATATTTTAGTGATTGTTTCCCAAGAGGTTTTGATATCTCTGCAGTTAGGTGCCATTATCTTCTTTGAGAATTTTCTATTCTCGGGTTTTGCTGTCAGAACAAAAGTTCTGACTTTGAGTGAGTTTTTGACCTACTTACGAAGGAAATCTTTCTTTCTGTTGAACGTAAAAAGCATGGGGCTTCGAGTTAGCTTTCTAGAAATACGTGGTTGCCAAATTCAATCGGGGTTGTCCTGTGGACCCATTTTAAAGACTGATTGTCAGTTAAGATTTTATAAAAACAAATTATTTTATTTTAACTGAGCTATATTATTTGATAGAAAATTCTTAAACTTTGAGAAATATAAAATGTATATATTACTTGCTGGATTTCGTTTTGAATTGACCTCCGAATCATACGACTAAGTCAGCATGCGGATACTTGTAAAATCAATAAAAGAATTATAAAATATTAGTTTTGGCTAAAGTTCTTTCATTAAAGTTGCTTATACTTATTTATAGAACAAAACCCTTGAAGGAAATAATTTTTGACCATCTTTGAAAATTGACCAAAAGTTGACAATTTTTCATTTAATCGTGAAAAATACTGCTCAAAACCATATCAAATGAATGTTTTGCCTTAAGTGCTTTCACAAAAGATGTTTGGTATAAATTCTAATTATAAAGATATTAATCAGTATTTTTTAAGCAAACTAAAAATTTGACTTTTATTTTGACTTTGTTCATTTATCTATAATAGCTTATTTAAGTTTTCACATTATTTTATTATTTGAGTGAATTTAATGTAATTACAGTTATATTTTTTAATTTATTTAATTATCTTTTAGATTTAGTTAACATGTTTTAATTGTGCATGTTTTTATTTTTATCACACCTTAGATTTTGGGTAAACAAGTCGATCCATTGGAGTTCAAGTTGAGTCGGGATGCTCAGGTCTAGGGTATGACAAAATGGTATCAGAGCATAGGCTTCAGACACTTTAGTATTTGTGTGTAATAAGTCTGTGTAGTTGAGTTGTATATGATTACTTATGGACATTAAGATCAAAACTTAATGATAGGGAACTGTAGGATGACTCATTAAAATTCTATCACTGTAGGTTGAACTCTATTATATTTGGTATATTAACTTAATCGTATAATTTTTTAATTTCATAATTTACAAACCTATGATTAATTAAGATAAATTATATGCACATTTGAACATTAAAAACATAGAACCGGTTAAATCTAAAAATTGACCTTAAGCAAGATTTTTGTGTTTATACTGATAAGTATATCATGTATTGTCAATTCCAGAACAACCTTGGGTATTTATTGATTTCGAACATCCCACTCATATTTGTCGCTTAAACAATTAAAGCCATCTATGGCCTTAAGCAAAGTCCAAGAGCATGGTTTCTATACTTCACAAAATACCTAGTTGGACTTGATTTTTAAGGCTCCTTGGTTGATCCATTATTGTTTGTTCGCTCCATAAAAAATGAAGTCATTTTCCTTTTGATCTATATTGATGATATGATCATTAAAAGCAAGAACCCATAAAATACTCATGGACAACTTGAGCAAGCTGTTCTTGATGAAGGACTTGGGCCCATTGCATTATTTTTTAGGTATTAAAGCTTACCGATCTTCTAATACCTTATATATATGTGTGCCAAACAAAATATATCATTGATCTTATTTGACGAGCTCAGCTGGATGGTGTAAGACCTTTGAACTCACCAGTGGCTCCAAACTCCAAGTTATCTAAAGATACCGGCGATCATTTGCCCAACGGCAAAACTTATCATAGTATTGTTGTAAGGAATATTTTCATATTTTAGTTTGACAAATATTCTGTTTGACACAAAATATTCTTATAACTGTTCCTACGAGTACCAGTGTAGCTTTGAAGATGTCGTGGTACACATATTTCGTTGACTACGTAAAGACTAAAAGACGAAGATCGCAAGAATCAGACGATTGATGACTTGAGTCATCTGAGTAACTGTTATTTATTTATTGAAGAACGTGTACGCTCGTATAGGAAGGTAAATTAGTTAGTGACCATAGGAATATAATATTAAAAGATGTTAATATAATGCTTGAACCAAGTCAAAGGAGAGACCCAAGTCAAGTTAGTGCAAAAAGAAGTAAACTTTTGACTAATAGGAAGTCCAATCGATTGGAGTTTACTCTACAATGGAAATCTGTGTACAATCGATTAGGTTACTCTAAAATTGATTAGACTAGTCTAATCGATTGGACATCTGTGTAAAATTGATTGGACTATCGGTGATAGAAGTTCTAAAGTGAACAATCGATTGAACCCTGTGTACAATCGATTGCAATTACGAACAAAAAACCCATCCGTACAGTACCATCGATTAGACCAAAAGTACAATCGATTGGACTAGAGTACAATTGATTGGACCCAATGTACAATCGATTGGACTTTGCATAAATAGTTTAATTTCAGATCTAATTTTCATGTTTCCACCCACCCTCCCATTACTTGCACGACCTTGGGTTTCTAATCTCTTATAAATAGAACCTCTTTATGACTTAGAAGGACACACATTAACAGACAACAAGATAGAGTTTCTAAAGAAGAGTTGTTCATTACGAAGAGCAAAAGTCCTAGCTTTCATTATCATACTTGTGAGCTTTTCTCTTTTCTTTCGATTAAAGCTTAGTACTTGATCTTTCCTCTCCTTAGGTTTTCCTTTTAGAACGTTAACCTAGCAAGTCAGAGAGTACTAGTGTATCTCAACACTATTTGAGCAAGTTTGGGGCTCAGGGTGTATTGAATCCTTCGCCTTCGGTAGAGACAGTTCAGTGAAAATTAAGATCTGAGTGTACTGATCAACGGTAGGTTTAGGATGTACCAAACTGAACAAGCGACAAAGGCTTCGTGATTGAGAGGGCACACGTGTGATTGTAGCGTGGAGCCAAAGGACATGGCCGCACCGGCAGTTGGCCTTAGCTAAGGTTGGAAGCTATATTTGCAACAGTGCTGTGTAAGTAACTTCTGTAACTCGAAACTTCTCATTTAGTGATACTTTCTGTCTAGACATGGTCCCGTGGTTTTTCTTGACTAAGGTTTCCACGTAAAAACTCGTATGTGTTATGGTTGTCGATTATTTACTTTCCGCATAACTGTTAAATCAATCCAAACGACAAAGAGATAATATATCATGGAGATATATTTGATCTAAGTCGATTGTGATAATCACTTGTAATCAATCAATTGTTTAATTGTGTTACATGCGATTTAGTTTACCCCTACAGGACCAGTAAACTGTATTAGGTTAAAAGGAAATTTTAATACCTAATCAACCCCCCTTCTAGGTATTCTGAATAAAGAGAACGGACTGAATTTCAATTGTTGGGGCCCTTTAGTTCCTCACTATAACTAGAGATGAGATTTCCTTTGTCGTTAATCAAGTCTACCAATTTATGCATGCCCCTACTAGTATTCATTGGCAAGTTGTCAAGCGTATCCTCTGCTTCTTAAAAAGAACTGTGGATCATGGTAATCAAATCAAATATGTCTCCCTTGATCTCTATGCCTACTCCGATGATGATTGGGTTGGCAACCCCAATGATCGTCGATCAACCAGTGGTTATTGTGTCTTCTTAGGCCCTAATGTTATCTCTTGGAGTACCAAAAAATAAGTAACTATACCTAGATCAAGCACTAAAGCAGAATATGGCTCCTTGGCACATACGACCGCTGAATTATATTGGCTTTGGACCTTACTCAAAGACTTGCACATTTTTCTGCCCAAAGCTCTTGTTCTTTAGTGTGATAACATTAGTGTTCTTCATCTCGCAACCAATCCCATCTTTCATGCCCATACCAAACATATTGATGTTGATTACCACTTTATCCAAGAAAAAATAATACGTTGGGATATTGACATTCATTATGTGTCCTCCCAAGATCAACTTGTCAATGTCTTCACAAAAGGTCTCTGAACTATATGGTTTCAACATATGAAAAATAATCTAACTGTTGGAGTCCCACCAGTTAGCTTGAGAGGGTGTATTAGGAAACCCACATATATGATTGCACCAAATAAGTCAAGTATTCTACAAATCTATGGAGGATAAGATCTATAGATTTGTTTCCTTACAAGTTGTAAATCTATTGGTCTATAGATCTATGGAGGATAAGATCTATAGATTTATTTCCTTTCATATTGTTACTCAAATATGACTCTTTCCTATTGTAAATTGTAACCATTCCAATCCTTTGCACATTGTAACCATTGTAAATAGATCACTCGATATAGAGAGAGTATCAAGAGAAAATTATATCTAAACCTCTCTCTTGAGTTATATTAAGTCTTAAGTACCCAGAAACGCAAAATTTCCAAGATAAGCACCCACTAGTGGAAGCACTACCCCCAACCTTTAGTACTGTTCAAAACAAGGGGAGCCAAAGTATATCTACGTCTACATGGGAGGGGGAGGGCTTCCCCTTATGTAAAGTTTTCTCCAACTTTTGCCCATCATCAAAGTTGGAGAAAAGAGGCTAATATCACTCTAAGAAAAGTATGGATACCACTCCCATATTCATGAGATTGCTCATGATTTTATTACCAACGTATCCTTATTCTTAGCAACAACTCAACCCTTTTCTAAAACACATTTGAGTCTGTCAAATGGTGGGTTTTGTATTCGAAAAAATCAGCAAAAGAAGTTAGGGTGGGTTCTCCAAGTTTTTGACAATGTGGAGACTCACTAATAAGTATATTCCTTCTTTTGTCAATTCTAGAACAACCCTGAGTATTTATGTAATCTCTATTTAGTCAACTGCCGAGGACTTGGAGAACTGGACTCGGTGATTCAATACGGGCCTCGATGATCAAGCGAGAGTTCAATACGGGTGGAAGGGAATCGGTCTACCAATCACGTTAGAGCGCAATGTAGTCTACAATTCTAGGATGGACTCATCTCCTAGAATTCAACGATACCACTTTCCCCGTTGTTTTTCGTTATTTTTACTATAACATTATGCCTCCTCTCTTGACCCTCCTAAGTTTAAGACTATGGTGAGTTATGAGTATCACCCCTGATTTGATCTCTTCTATCATTGGGATCAATCGTCTTGTTGATGCTAGTGTGTACCCACCTGTTCTTCCTTTAGAGAACAAGACCCAGATCATTGCAAATCTATTTGCCGAGATCTTCCCTTGGCCCATCAGGATTATGAACTATAAGGTCATCAAACTGAAACCCCTCTATCAAGTTATTTATCTCATCCTCTCATACAACTTGATTCCCAAATTAGGTCACTGTGATGAGTTCAGCTCCATGGCTCAGTATGTCATGCATTGTCTGGAGACATATGTTCCTCTTGACATACCTTATATCATCTTCCAACAGATGTGGATGCCATTGACTCTCTTGTATACATTAGGGCCCTTCCTTATGGATATCTGATCTCTACAATCCTCCAGAACTTTCAAATTCCTATGCTTGACTCTAATCCCCGAGACTTTCCATTTGATTTGATCAACAACTTGACTCTCTCCAAGATGCACCTTAGATGAGATATTGCTTCCTCCTTTTAATGATCCAGAGCATCGCTACTTTATAATCCATTTCAAACCAGATTACCTCTTTGACCCATGAGCTGGGTGCTTTTTGAGGGTTTGTCGCTTCATACCTTCAGAGAATGGGAGCACGTTAGTAGATGATGATGACTTTTCTGAGGTCTTAGCACCCACACTATCCTCCTTCGCCACTAGAGGAGGACTTTCATGGAGCATGGGACCAGCAGGTTGGAGGAGAATCGGTTGGAGGCAAGGAGGACCGAAAACGATATTTGATGATGAGGATAATGAGTATAGACATCCTTCGTTTTTTGACACAGTTGTTTTTTTGTGTCATCTGATGTATTTTCTGACTTTTTTATAGAACCACGAGTGGTCTGAGTGACTATGTTGACAGTTGTTAGTTTATTTGATTTTGGTTGTACTATGACTATGTTGATTGTAAAGGGCTTTCATACCCTTGCAGCCTTATTTTCAATTATCTGTGATATAGGGGAGTACAATCCCTATCCATATTTTCCATCTTTGTATATGATGTGATTGAAAAGAATTAACAAAGATGTGTTGCTGACTCTCTCTATGGGTCGACACATTTATTTATGTTGTGAGTGTTAGATTTTTTGTTAAGGGGAGAACCATTGTATATTTTGTCCCAGAATTGACAAATGGGGAGACTGATAAGTATATTCCTTGTGTTGTCAATTCTAGAACAACGTTGGGTATTAATGTAATCTCTATTTAGTCAACTACCAAGGACTTGGAGAGTGGGACTCGGTGATTCTAAGAAAGGCTATGAGACAATCCCTGATGTGCAGTGGGGAATTGAGTTCATGGACTTATGAAAACCATCAGAGTCTCACTTGGACATATATATTTGGAGCCCCCAGCCTATAATGAGATCCCCCATTTGTAGAAAACTTAAATGGTGAAAATAGTCAAAGGAGTCGATCGGACTTGGTGATGGGGTGACTGGTGAGGAATGACCATCGGTCGATCAGTATAGGGACTGGTCGCCCGGTCAGACTGGTCGATCGACTATAAATACCTCTCCCCCTATCATTCATACTCACCAACTCACTCAGCCTTCTTTTGAGTTCTTCATCTTCTAAGAGAATTGTTTGTGTTCCCTTTTGAAATTACACCGGTCCGTTCTCTTTAATCTAATATGCTTAGAAGGGGAGGGGTTGATTAGGTATTTAAAATTAATTAACCTGCACAGTTTTACTGGTCAGTGGTAAAGGAATAAAATCGCATGTCTTAGTTGTTTGATAAAAGATTATCACAACTGACTCAAGTCGAATATACCTCTGTGGTATATTTTTTTTTCGTCGTTTGGTCTAATCAAGATAGATCGCGGAATACAAACAAACAATCACACAAGACAAGAGATTTTTACGTGGAAACCTTAGCCAAGGAAAAACCACAAGACCATGTCCAGACGGAAAGTATCAATAACTGAAAAGTTAAACGAAACAAAGGTTACCACGCACCACCGTTGCAAATACAGCTTCCAACCTTAGCCAAGGCCTACTGCCGATGTGTCCACGTCCTTTGAATCAATGCTACAAATCTACGCACGTCCTACCAGTTAAGAAGCCTTATCCGCTTGTTCAGTTTGGTACACCCCAAACCTGCCATCGATTAACTCCTCCGATCTTAATTCTCAACACTCCCGCCTTTGCAAAAGGTTGAGGATTCGGTACACCCTGAACCCTAGGTTGCTCAAAAGGTGTTGAGTCACACTAGTATACTCAGGCTACTAGGTCGAATATATGAGTGGAATACCTAAGTTGAGGGATGGATCAAACACTTGGCTTTGATCAAGAAAAAGAACATGCTCACAAGATGTGAATTAGAAACAAGCTTATTGCTCTTCGAATGGACACTCTAATAAATAAACCTTTTCTTCTCTCTCTTAAAAGATTGAGTCACTCTGTGTCTCTATGTATATTTAGAGAAGGTATAGAATGGTTGTATTTTAAGAATTCGTGACCCTGAGTCGTGTAGAACATGGGATAATGGAACCAAGAAAATCGAATCTGAGAAAGACTTAGTTCGTGCAAGGTCCAATCGATTGTACTCTAGGTCCAATCGATTGGGCCATGTCTAATTGGTTGACCTCAATAAGTTTCCTATTCCATAGGCTCCAATCGATTACACAGAGGTCTCCAATCGATTGGACTTAAATAAGTTTCTGTCCTGAAGACTCCAATCGATTTCACAGTCTCCAATCGATTTTACTCAAATAAGTTTCTGTCCCGAAGGCTCCAATCGATTTCACAAAGTCTCCTATCGATTGGGCTGAAATATTATTCTACCTCGTAGTTTCCAATCGATTACACAGAGTCCACCAATCGATTGGGCCATGTCCAATCGATTAGACAAGTTTCAATCGATCGGACTCTCCCATTAGTCAATATCTTTGACTCAGACTCGGGTTTGTCCAATGACTATGTTTGACCATTATATTTTATTAATTTTAAACATATTCTTATGGTCATTAAGTCACTTACCTTCTAATCGAGTATACACGATCTTTAACTGACAAATGGGTAGTTAATCAGATGACTCCTATCGTCAATCGTCTGATTCTTGCTCTCTCTGTTTTCTAGTCTTCAAGTAGTCGGCGCCGTATGCGTACCACGATACACTGCTAGAAAAAGCATATACGGCGTTGGTTAAAAACTGATGCCATAGACATTTAGCGTCGATTTTTTTTTTATAAAAAATCGACGCGAATACCAGTGACACAGAAGGTATGCGTCGATTATATATCAACGTGGAAGCCTAAGATATTGCGTCGGTTTTTACAAAAACCGATGCCAAAGTATATATATTTACGTCGATTTTTGTAAAAATCGACGCCAAATCCTGAATATTCGCGTCAGCTTTTACAAAAATCGATGCTAATATATATACTTTGGCATCAGTTTTTGTAAAAATCGACGCTAATTCTCAATAACTATTTGGTGTCGGTTTAGCAAAAACCGACGCCAATTGTAATTTTTTTTTATACTCTATTTGTTTCTGCTATGTCGCCTATACACACTTGCAATACAGTAAAAATTTCAAACCCATTCAACTATATATATATTCAAGCCATTAAAGTATACATTCAAAACCCATTAATACATTCAAACCCATTCAACTATACATTCAAACCATTCAACTATACGTTCAAACCCATTCAATACATTCAAACCCATTCAACTATACATTCAAACCCATTTCAAAGTATTCAACTATATATTCAAACTCATTTAACTATACATTCAAACAATTCGACTATACATTCAAACCCATTTCAAACCATTCAACTATACATTCAAACCTAATTCAAACCCATTCAAGTCATTTAACTATACATTCAAACCCATTAAAACCATTCAACTATACATTCAAACCAATTAAAACCATTCAACTATACATTTAAACCATTCAACTAGGACATAAAAAATTTTGAAGTAGTGAAAGATAAATTGTGTCTATGGACATAAGAAATTAAAACGAAAAGACATGCACCCTCAGTAACTCATCAGCTAGCAGGTTGCAAACAAGTTAAAAGTTAAAGTTAAAATAAGGTTGATATATATACCTGTAATTTCCTAAAAAAATGGCTAATCATCTGCAAAAAAAAGAAATGATTATCGATCAGAAGAATATAATTAGATATATAAAATTAGAAAATGAACATGTATTATCTTAGAGACAAAAAAAGAAGAAGAGGAATATACCATAATTCTCTTGGAAGAGCATAATCCACTCAACTCTACATTCTGTCAGCTCTTCAATTGAGTAACTAGCTTTTGATTTAAAAAATGTGACCTAATTAATCAGAAAATAGGTAGATACCTAATAAAATGATTTTAAGACGTACAAGTAGACCTAAAATACGTATAACAAATCGCTCACCGATGATTGAATTGTGTCATCATCATATTTGCTAACGAGGTCTCTCATGTACCTCATTACAAAAAATCCACAAGATTTCATGCCATCTTGCTTTGGGCACTACGTAGAAAAATGTAATTCGTTAATTAACTAAAAAAATAAACTTTTGACCAATTAAAAACTACAAGTACTAGTATACCTTAACTACCCTCTATAATGGTTCTTTCTTCCTTAATTTGTGGCCGTAATGGATTTCAAATTGTTTGAATGCACGGCAAGAAAAGAATTAAAAGCTTTTAATTAATCTTTGGATGCATGTATCAATATTACTTAATTTACTAATATTATAAGATTAGCTTACCGTTTGACATTGATTTTCAAAGTTGAGTCAATCGTACTATTTAAGGAGTTGAAACAATAGATTGTCATCGATAATAGGTCCATGACAATCAAAATCCAGTGTGCCCTATATGTGAATAATCAAGTTATTAACAAGACATTCAACAAGTTATTAATTATCAAATCTAATGACACCAGAAAAGAGAATTACCTAATGTTTAAGGGAATAAACAAAGTCTTCCCATTGAGGTATGTAGATACTAATATATTGAAAAGAAAATCCATAAATTGATCATCCAAAAGCTACCCATCCCTTATACATGAACTGATGGATTGAGCATTGACCATGCTAATTTTATTAACCAAATGTCTTTCAATTAACATTTGGTAGACGTGGCTGATAAATTAAAAAAAATAAACTTAATTAGAATGTATGTATCATCATCATATTTATAAAATTCAGATAGATAAAAGAAACTTCAAAGTATCTTACCATTGATATAATGTCAAGCACTGTGACGACACATCTTATACTTCACAAACCAAAGATACATCGAGAAAGTCAATTTGAATCATCTCTGGTGCGCCAAATACTTCCGACCCCATAGTAATACTAATGGATATAAAAGATGGGTCATGTGCACGCAAATAATTATAAAATTCAAAAATGAAAGTGAAATTGTCAACTTCACTTCGATCAAGTACCTATAATCAAAATTAGAATTATAATTAGTATATAAATATATTAAATCAAGTAGATTATAAAAATTGATAGATGTTTACATGATGAGCATTTGTGGACACCACCCATACTGTAGGCCATGCCACAATGCTGCCAACTGCATCTCCTACCGTAGTGAATACATCACGAACTGGTATTGAGAGTTTAGCTTCCGGCACTATGGGTACTTTGATAGACACTCGTAAATTATCAAATCCCAATTGAGTAAAGTGCACCATTTGGTCAGGTGTACTATTCAAAATAACCCTCTTAGCAACAATGTTGCAAGGGGTATGTAGTGCCAGCCTGCATGGTTTTCCCTATAACACGGAGTTAAAATGTAGTCCTTAAGCAACGGAACGAAGATAAATTAATTGATAATGGAGATAAAAATATCTTTACGTGATGTAAGATTGAACATCATTCATGTTTTCCAACATATAATGATGCTCCTGCTCCTAAGACTCGTTATCAACTTGGATAACATTGCCTCCTGGCAAAGACTTGCCATCAAAGAGCAGCTTCTCATATTCAGTACTACCAGTTGTCTTATTTCTATTACAAGGAATCCCAATACAACTTAATACCATACAACTTTAAATCTTCCATTGAGACACAATTTCTAAAATTCGAAGAGTATCCTTCTGAGACCTTGAGTGTTTGCAATGTTTTACAGAATATCCTCTTTTCGTCTTTAGATAATGTATAACATGCTGGAGGTAAATATGTTTTACTCCCTCTGACTTGCGATTCTAATTGCTTCCTCAAACCATATCTACAAGGTCTAACCGAGAATTAATATCATCTTTTATTTTTCCTGGTATATTCAGTAATGTTCCAACAATGCTCTCCCACACATTCTTCTCGATGTGCATAACATCCAAATTACATCGCACATGCAAAAATTTTCAATATTCAAGCTCAAAGAATATAGACTTCTTCTTCCAACAAGTTGAGGATTCAACTGCCTCATCCACAATATTGTCTTCCTCTCGCGGTCGTTTTAATTTTTTTAATTTCTTGAGAATGACCTTCTTCTTTCCTTATGAGTATTTGATCCCTTCTATCTTTTTTAGTATTTGCTCTCTACTTAACGGTTTTGGAGCCAACCCCAACTCTTGTGTACCATCAAACACTTTCTTTTGTTTTCGGTATGGATGATTCAATGGAAGAAATCTTCTGTGACCAGTATATAAATTCTTCTTTTCATGTTTTAGTCTATGAGAATGTGTTTCATCGCTGCATATTGGACAAACATAATATTCTTTGACAGTGTAACCACACAAGATGCCATATGTAGAAAAATCATTGATTATCCATAATAACACAGCGTATAACATAAATGATTCATGTCGATATGCAGCATACGCTTTAACGCCTTCTTCCCATAAAATTTTTAGATCCTTAATCAATGGTGTCAAGTAAACATCAATGTCGTTGCCAGGCTATTTTGGACCTGATATTAACATTGTCAACATCGTAAATTTTCTCTTCATACACAACCATGGTGGAAGGTTGTAGATTACCATTAAGACCGGCCAACAACTATGCCTGCTAGATTGCATACTATGTGGATCCATCCGTTGAAATAGCTACTTGAAGGTTTCCTGGTTCTTCAGCAAACTTCGGATACCTACCATCTACTAACTTCCATGCTGGGGAGTCTGCTGGATGATGCATTTGACCATCAACTTCTACTGTTTCGTGATAATGTCATGTCAAGTCTTTCGCCGTCTATTTGGAATGAAACATCCTTTGGAACCTCGGGATAAGTGAAAAATACCACATTTCTTTTGCAGGCACCCCTTTATTTTTCTTCGTCCCATTATTGTTTACCTTCCACCTTGACGTTCCACAAATATTACATGTCGTTGCATCCTTGTACTCCTTCTTATAGAGTATGCAATCGTTGGGACATGCATGGATCTTCTTATATGACATTTTCAATGCAAATAATGTCTTCTTTGCCTGATGGATGGATAAAGGCAACCATTATCCTTTGGGAGCATGTCTCCCAACAATTGTAGTAGCTCTAAAAAACTTTTATCAGACCACCCATTCTTACCTTTTAAGTTTCACAGTCTGATTAATGCCGATAATTTTGTAAACTTTAAGTAACCTGGATATAAGGGCTTTTCGGTATCTTCAAGCAATTTTTAAAATATTTTAGGATCACTCGTGACGTCGTCGTATGCGGCCTGAACTATTTGTACTGCATCACCAGCATCATCTGGAGCTGTCCCTCCTATCTCTTGATAGATGAAATCTTGTACATTACCACTTGACTCTGTTTCAGTATTCGGAACTTGTTGTCCCTGCCAGACCCACGTCTTATAATTTTGATCGATACCATTAAAAAATGAATGTCCTTTTATATCTTTAAGAGTATGTTTAACGAGATTCTCGCATTTTCTACATAGACATCTTATAGAATCGGGGTCACTCGCATTGTCTCCGACAAACTTCAAAAGTCAATCAACCCCTTAACTATATTCCCGTGATCTTCTATCCTTGATCATTCAAGATTTATCAATTATGTTAAGTATTACACAATTCTTGAAATATATCGTGCACATCAAAATAAATTGAGATAAAGAACAATATGCATGTGTTTGGACACTTATCCCTATTTTGTTTTCAGTCTCTATCTAAGTTTGTTAACTCTAAAGTTTCTTAACCTATTCAAGAACTGATATTGCTTCTTATTGATCATATATATGTAGTGTCCGTATTAGTTTACAATTCGACAATATTTCTCTGCACTTCTCTCTATATACGTTTATTTTATGTTAATTTTCATATCAATCCAACTACCAAAGTAGTCGAGACATGAAAATCAATAGAAAATAGTATATAAGAAGAAGATTTGGGAAAATGGTACCGAATTTAAACTAACACGGATACTACATATATATGATCAATAAGAAGCAATATCAGTTCTCAAACTGTCCAAACTTGACAATTTAAGGATCACAATTTGTATAAGAGCCACATTCATACAAATAATGATCCTTGAACGGGTGCGCAATTCTATGTTAACCCATGTAAGAAATTAAAGATTGGATCTCAGAAAAGATTATATGTGTGAAACCTCTTATCTTTGATGGAGTCTTCAAGATCTCATGCTTATTATGGTAGTGTGCTTTGTGCAAATGTAAAATAATAACAAGTAACATTTTAACTTCATATAAGCTAGCTATAGCTAAAACTTGGATATGTACAAACACACCTAATGTACTTATCTAACATCAATCATACAAATTCAATACGCACAATTATATAGCTAAAAAAGAAAATTAAAACAAGAAAAATTGATTAAGAATATATATATGAATGTACAGTTCAATATAGGTAAGATATTAAATTCATAAAGCCGTTGACAAATCTAAAATGACAGATAAAATGACAAGGACAGAATATTAGCAAGGAAAAATCTATGATACCGACTTCAGTATCAAAATTTTGTTGCCGAAGTCCATCAATTTTCCACGTAGTAGACTCTTTCGGGCCCACTGACTCCATGAATATTTGGCCCACATCTTGGTGGACCTACACACCAAAAATCAGCATGATTAGTGGTTTCTAGCCATTGAATTTGAGCACTTTTTCATCATGGGCTTGAAACCACTTCATAGGCATGTTCCTAAAGTCCATGATGAAAAGTGCTCAAATCCTATAGCTAGAAATCACCAATCACGCTGATTTTTGGTGTGTGGGTCTACCAAGATGTGGGCCAAATATTCATGGAGTCAGTGGGCCCGAAATAGTCTATGTGGCAAATTGAGGGACTTCGGCATCAAAATTTTGTCCGATCCCATGGTGGACCTACAAACCAAAAATCAGCCTGATTAGTGATTTATAAGGCTGTGTTTGATTACCAAGTGGAAAAATTACATTTTCCTTGGGAAAACACAACTGTCCATTGTTAGATAGGCATTATAAATCTGTATAATTTTCCCTAACAAGCCATTTAAATCTGGATAATTTTCCCTACTTAGCTCGGAATCATTTCCCACCCAGATAGGTGAGAATTCATTTCCACCTGAAAGTACACCTTTATTTTCTCACATTATTGAAATATGTGTTCTAAGTTGCAATCAATCAACCATTTAAGGCATATCCCAGGATGTATTGAAATATGTGTTCTAAGTGTTGCATCTTTGTACCTCAAATACTACTCAAATTCCCATAGTTGAGATCAGCCCATGAAAATAAGTCCAATCCAAAGCCTATAAATCACTAATCAGGCTGATTTTTGGTTTGTAGGTACACCATGGGATAGGACAAACAACCATATGATCAGAGTCCTATGTCCCTGTCATTTTATCTATCATTTTAGATTTGTCAACGGAGCCTGACCCGTGAAACCCTTATTTTCTCCCACAGAAGAAAGAATGGCTGATTTTTTGCGAGGATGATTTCCTCACCATATAGATCACCCCTACAAAAAATCAGCCCTTTTGAAATTTCTAACACCATCAAATGTGGATTTCAAGTTAACGTTAAACATAGACGGTCCATAATTCTTCAACTTGTAAAACATGCTATGAATATCAGAATGATTTGAAATGGATTCAAGCATGTGCAGCCCAAAATGTGGTAATAAATCACAACGAAATGGGCAAGAGGAGACTTACTTGAGAAGTTGAGAGGGCGAGCTAGCGTTGGACAACGGCTTGGGCAACAGCGACGGCGACGACGACTACAATGGCAATGGGCGTAGAGCAGTTAGGGCTCGAAGAGGGGAGAGTAATCTTCAGTTTGGAGGAGAGGAAACTAGGGTTTCCTTAAGAAACAGAAGCGTTTTTGGCTCGCAGGGGGTTTTAGCGCGCGTTTGTCAGGTTATATATCTTAATACATTGCGTCGGTTTTTGAAAAAATCAACACGATATGTTAAGATATAGTGTCAATTTTTATAAAAATCGACGTAAATTTTATTTTTTTTATAGATCGCATTGGTTTTCCAAAAACAGACGCGAGCGCTCCGAAATGTGCCGACGCCGAAACCCATTCGTCTAGTAGTGACATCTCCACACTACACTGGTGCTCGTAGGAACGGTTACAAAAATATTTTTATGTCAAACGGAATCTTTGCCAAATTGAATATAAAAATATTCCTTACAATCTCCCCCTTTGGCAATTCTATGACAAAACATATTTAATCATATAGAAGGTAAAAAATAAAAAATACAATCCCACCCTCTTACATGATTCACTCACTATCTCACTCTCTTAGACATAATCGAACAAATAATGGAATAACTTTTGATCTATTCCCTACACAATCAACTAACAATACATACCATGTAATATAATCGGCAATCAATAAATCATTAAAATGCAGTGAGGTAATTATTTACATCACAAGTAGAGAAATTAGAAAAAAAATAATGTAACAAAATTTTTTCCCCCTATCACGTGCATCTACTTATTTTTACCACTATGATTTTCTCTCCCCATTTTTGTTACAGATTGACAAAGGTACAGAAATATAAGCAGTTAATAAGCATGCAATGAATGTCATCATGAAGAACACGTGCATATATACATATCCAACCATAATAAAGTCAATTAACAGTAATCATCAAATTATAGTAGATCTTGACAATAGATTGAACCTTGGAGAGTCGTGACATGAATAACAATTAAGATGAATTTATTTCCAAAAAAAATTTATAAGAAAAGAAATGAATATTTATTGAAACTTGGTTGATTAGTATTGACTAAGAGTAACTCAAAATACAGAACTCAAATAAGATATAATTCCAACTCGATCATGAGATAGATAGAATTTCGTATTCGTCAGTTAGCCAAAAAATGCAAAGTCAATGGAAGTAATAAAATTATTGCTCTTGAAAACCAGTAGTGGATAATGTGCTGACATCAGAATCGAAGCAAAATAAGATAAGTAATTTCAGTAAAGATCAAGACATCATATTCTAGAAATCCCGAAGGTATCCTGTATCTAGATATGAATTCCTCATTAGAGCTATTAAGGGTTATCACACACACTTATGTATACGGGTATTTGCTGATGGACAAGAATTTTTCTAGCAAATTGACTGTCTTTTACACCCTTTTTATTCACTTTGAATATAGGTAGCTTTCACTCTCCATGTAGATAGCCCTTTTCTACAGCAATAAGAATTAGATTTCAAGTTCAAACAAGGCCATACAGATGGCTTTCACTCTAATTTTTGTGAAAGTAGCTATTTTCTTAGAACAATAACTCACATTGGGAAGCCAACAGTCGACTATAGTGTAGTTTTAAAATCAATTGAAGGTAGGAACACTGCTAATTTGAAGTCATATCTAGTAGAGGTTTATTCCTTATTCCTAACACTAGAAATAATTCTGAAATCATATCTATTCCAGAAGACAAATCAGTCAGTATGTAGTATGTGAAACGTACGTTTGCAAGAGATAATTTATCTACTAATAGAGATAAGGTATAATAGACTAATCATTACAAACATTGAAAATATATATATCATCAAGATATGATATGGATAGTACCTATGTCAAGTCTGAATTTAGATTATTCAAAATCAATTCTAATCAACTAGACTAATATGAAAGCAAAAATAAATACAAAATACAAGATCAATCAATCAAACTAATATCGATAGATTTACGAAGAAACTCGAATCTAACGACATCAAGAAGTTTTATAAAAATATCTGCTAATTGATTTTCTGTAGCGACATGCTCCAAGGTGATAATTTTTTCTTCAACAAGATCTCTAATAAAATGATGACGAATGTCAATATGCTTAGTTCTAAAATGTTGAACAGGGCTTTTTGATATATTTATAGTACTGTATTATCACAATAGATATTTATCAATCCTTGATTGATCCCATAATATGTTAACATCTGCTTCATTCATAGCAGTTGAGTACAACAGCTGCCAGCTGCAATATACTCGGCTTCAACAGTAGATAAAGAAATATAATTCTGTTTCTTGCTTTGTCAATTAACTAGGCTGTTACCAACATAAAAACACCCACCACTGGTACTTTTTCTATCATCAACATTTTCAGCCCAATCAGCATCAGAACAACCTGCAAGCTCTATAGTAGTATCAAAAGAATACTAGAGACCATATTCTACAGTTCCACTAACATACCTGATGATACATTTGACTGCAAGAATATGAGATTCTTTGAGATTAGCTTGAAATCTAGTACAAGCACCCACATTGAAGGAAATATCAAGATGACTAGCAGTGAGATATAGTAAGCTTCCAATCATGCTTCTATACAAAGTTTGATCAACATCATTTCCTTCAATATCTTTACTCAACTTTGTAGTAGTACTCATAGGAGTACGATGATGTTTAGCTAATTTCATACCAAATTTCTTAACTAGGTCTTTGTTATATTTGGATTAAGAAATAAAAATTCCATCATCCAACTGTTTAATTTGAAGACCTAAAAAATAACTCAGTTCATCTACCATACTCATTTCGAATTCCTTTTTTATTTGTTCTGAAAACATGTGAGCATGATCAACAGACGTGGACCCAAATACAATATCATCAACATAAATTTGAGCAATCACATAAATTTCTTGAATAGTTTTAACAAATAAGGTCTTGTCCACTTCTCCTCTGATGAAACCTTGATGAAGTAGAAAAGTGGTCAATCTCTCATACCAAGCCCTGGGAGCTTATTTTAAGCCATACAAGGCCTTTTTGAGACGATAAACTTGATTAGGTAATTTTGGATCCTCAAACCCTTTGGATTGTTCCACATAAACTTCTTCTTAAAGAACACCATTCAAGAAGACGCTCTTGACATCCATCTGAAAAAGTATAAATTTAAGATGACAAGCAACAACAAGCAAAATACGAATGGATTCCAATCTAGCAACAGCAGCAAAAGTTTCATCAAAATCAATGCCTTCAATTTGAGTAAAGCCTTGAGCTACAAGTCTGGCTTTGTTTCTGACCACAGTACCATTCTCATCCTATTTGTTTTTGAAAATCCATTTACTGCCAATAACATTAGTATCTTTAGGTTTGGGCACTAAATACTAAACATCGTTTCTAGTAAATTGACTTAGTTCCTCCTGGATGGCACTAATCCAATTTTCATCAATAAGAGCTTCATAAATATATTTTGGTTCAATCTGAGAAGTATAGCACACAAAGTTAATAATATTTTTAATATGTTCTCTAGTTTGAACTCTATTTCTTGCCTCACCAATGATATCAACACTAGGATAATTTTTCCTAACCCATAAAGGAAGTGATTTATCAATATGAGAATCACTAGAAGGAGGAGTAATATAAATGTCATCAATACTCTGACAGATATCATCACAATTGTCATCTTGTGAAGAATTTTCTTCAATATTTAAACCATCAATAACCACATTAATAGACTCCACGATAGTTTTGGTTCTTTGATTAAGAACTCGATAAGCTCTACTATTTGTAGAATAACCTAGAAAAATTTATTCATCTCCACTTTTGTCAAACTTTTTCAGAGATTCTCTATCTCTAAGAATATAGCATTTGCTTCTTAAAACCTTAAAATATTTGACATTAGATTTTTTACTCGACCAGATTTCATAAGGAGTGTTTAAAGTTTCTGGTCTCAGATAAACTCTATTAAGAGTATAACAAGCAGTATTCACTGCTTCAGCCCATAAGTTTTGAGATAAGTTTTTGCTGTGAAGCATCACCCGGGCCATTTCTTGAATAACCCTATTCTTTCTTTCAACCACTCTATTCTACTGTGGTGTAATACGTACAAAAAATTCATGCTTAATGCCAATGGCATCACAGTACTCAGTGAGGCAAGAATTTTCAAATTCTCCTCCATGGTCAGTATGGATCCTGACTATACTGTAGCCCTTTTCATTTTGAATTTTTTGACATATCTTTTTACATTCTTCAAAAGCATCTGATTTTTCTCTAAGAAAAACAATTCATGCAAGTCTAGAGTAATCATCTACCATGACAAGAATGTATCTTTTTCCTCCCAAACTTTCAGTCCTCATAGGACCCATAAGATCCATGTGAATCAGATCAAGCACTTTGGATGTAGCACAATAATCTTCCTTTTTGTGAGAGCTTTTGATTTGTTTGCCGATTTGGCAAGCTCCACAAATAGTGCTAGTAGGTTTTCCCAATTTGGGCACACCTCTCACCAATTCTTTATTAGTGATTTTAACTAGGTCTTTTTGGTTCATGTGACCTAGTCTTTCATGTCATAAGTCAAAATCATTTAATTTGACAGAATTATAGATAATCTTGGGATTTTAACCAATAATATAACAGTTTTCGGAGGTTCTTGAACCTCTATCATAACACATTTGCCAGATTCATCAATAACATCACATCTTTGGCTTGTAAATTTAACTGTATGATTATTATCGCATATTTGACTTATGATAAGAAGATTAGCTTTGAGTCCTTCAACACAGAGAACATTATCAAGCTTAGGAATACCTAGAACTGGAATACTTCCCCGACCAATGACCTTAGCCATACTTTCATCCCTAAAGGTTACACTACCATCCTTATGGTCTTCAATATCACAAAACATTGACTTATTTCCAGTCATGTGCCTAGAACAACCGCTGTCTAGATACCATTTGTTGTTCTCTAAAGCCTTGAAGGCAAAATGAATCATAAGGCATTTTTTATCATCTTTTCTCACCAAAATGGTCTTATACTTAGAAAGTGGTTTAACGAGTTTTGCCATTTGTTTGAGAAGAAATGAATTATTTCTTCTTTTGTCATTTTTGGACCATTGATTCTTAGCAACATGACTATCAAACAAAGTTTTTATTAATTCAGAAATTTTGGAAATCTCCCTTTTTAGTTCATTAGATTTCATGTATAACTCACTTAACTTAGAATTATGATGACCAACCAATTCAGTTTGTTTGAACTTTGTTGTCATACATTTTCCTGTAGAATATGTGAGTTTTACATTATTCTTATGAGTACTAGGATGAGAATCAAAATTCTTGGATTTAACAATATCAGAATTGTTTATCAATTAATTCTTTAAAGACTTTTGAAACTCATTTTTCAACACTTTGTTTTTCATTTCAAGTAATTTTTTTTCTTCTTCCCACTGTCTCCTTTCATCAGTGAGTTCATTATTCGCCAATTCTAATGAAACATTTATACAATCCAATTTCTCAATTTGTAAGGATAGAACTTTATTTTCTTTGATCCATCTAAGACTTCTAAATACAGTTTCTTATAAGCTGTATTTAGATGACCCTCGAAAAATGGAGATTTGGATGTATTTTCACATTCTCTTTGCATTTTGACAAATTAATGAAAATGAATTAGTTTCTCAGGAATCTAAATTCAGGTGATTAAATCTTAAATAGAATAATCTGGCTCTGATACCAATTGAAATTACACCGGTTCATTCTCTTTAATCCAATATACCTAAAAGGGGAGCTTGATTAGGTATTTAAATTAATTAACCTACACAGTTTTACTGGTCAGTGGTAGAGAAACAAAATCGCATGCTTTAGTTATTTGATAAAAGATTGTCACAACCGACTCAAGTCCAATATACCTCCGTGGTATATTTTCTTTTTGTCGTTTGGTCTAATCAAGATAGATCGCGGAATACAAACAAACAATCACACTAGAAGAGATTTTTACGTTGAAACCTTAGCTAAGGAAAAACCACGGGACCACGTCTAGACGAAAGTATCACTAACTGAAAAGTTAAATGAAACAAAGGTTACCTACATAGCACCATTACAAATATAGCTTACAACCTTAGCCAAGGCCTACTATTGATGTGTCTACGTCCTCTGAATCAACGCTACGAATCCACGTGCGCCCTTCCAGTCAAGAAGCCTTGTCTATTTGTTCAGTTTGGTACACCCCAAACCTACCATCGATCAGCTCATCTGATCTTAATTCTTAACACTCCCACCTTTGCAGAAGGTGAAGGATTCAGTACACCCTGAACCCTAGGTTGCTCAAAAGGTGTTGAGTCACACTGGTACACTCAAGCTACTAGGTCAAATATATGAGTAGAAGACCTAAGCTGAGGGATGGATCAAACACTTGGCTTTGATCAGAAAGAAGAACAAGCTCACAATATGTGAATGAGAAACAAGCTTATTGCTCTTCAAATGGACACTCTAATAAATAAACCTTTTCTTCTCTCTCTTGAAAGATTGAGTCACTCTGTGTCTCTATGTATATTTAGAGAAGGTATAGAAGGGTTGTATTTATAGAATTCGTGACCCTGAGTCATGTAGAACGTGGGATAATGGAACCAAGAAAATTGGATCTGAGAAAGACTGAGTTCGTGCAAGGTCCAATCGATTGTACTCTAAGTCCAATCGATTGGGTATAAGTGTCCTATCGATTGGCCTCAATAAGTTTCCTATTCAATAGGCTCTAATCGATTACACAGAGATCTCTAATCGATTGGACTTAAATAAGTTTCTGTCCCGAAGGCTCTAATCGATTTCACAGAGTCTCCAATCAATTTTACTCAAATAAGTTTCTATCTCGAAGGCTCTAATCGATTTCACAGAGTCTCTAATCAATTGGGCTGAAATATTGTTCTGTCTCTTAGTTTCCAATCCATTACACAGAGTCCTCCAATAGATTGGGCCATGTCCAATCGATTGGACAAGGTCCAATCGATCGGACTCTCCCATTAGTCAATATCTTTGACTCAGACTCGGGTCTGTCCAATGACTAGGTTTGACCATTATATTTTCTTCATTTTAAACCTATTCCTATGGCCACTAAGTCACTTATCTTCCTAATCGGGCGTACACGATCTTTAACTGACAAATGGGCAGTTACTCAGATGACTCCTGTCGTCAATTGTCTGATTATTGCTGTCTCTGTCTTCTAGTCTTCAAGTAGTCAACGAATTATGCGTACCACGACATCTCCACACTACACTGGTGCTCGTAGGAACGGTTATAAGAATATTTTTATGTCAAACGAAATCTTTGCCAAATTGAATATAAAAATATTCCTTAGACATTTGCTTGTTCCAGTGGTTCTTATTGCTACCCTTTGTAAGAGTCTGGTTTTGGTGGTTTGTGTTTTTCAACTATAAGAACGATTCGGGTGCTTGGTCTGAGTTGCGTGTTGAAACTAGGGTTTTTCCGCGTCGTTGGTTACGGAAACCCTAATCTCAACAAATTTGTAAATTGATTCGATTATCCTACAAAATATAGAGATTTTGTATAGGGTTTCGTGTCAGATGTTGATCCGCACTCGGGGTTAGTTAGTACAAATAAGAACATAAAACGATAGATTTTTTCACAGAATTTGATGGAAGGGTGTGGTGTATTGGGGTGATTTTCAAAAACATGATTTTAGCAATAATTTTTAGATTAAGATGCACTGAAAGAAATAAAAAAAAACACAGAAACATAATAATCAAATTACTTTATTGATTTATCAAATGCGCATACAATCATTAAACAAGCAAGAAAACCTAACTAGAAATCAAATTACTTTGTGGATCATTGATCTATCTAGGCTTTCCTCATCCGTTTGATAATCATGTGAGCCATTCGATCTTCCTGTATTCGGGTTGTAGCCCAATTCTTCTTCTTCCTCGTTATCTCTCCAATTGAACTCTACTGGATTAGTTGACCATTTTAATTGCTCAGTACTTAAGATCAATGGATTTGTTCATCAAGTCCAGATTCATTTGATATATGTCATCCAGGTTCATTTGTGGTCCCTCATTGGTTTATTGGCTCGATTCTGTGATCCTCTGGCCCGGCTTGTATTTGGCCTATATCTTCTTGTCATGGCCTGCTAGCTCTCTTAAGCTTTGATCAAAGGCATTGTAGGTTGATTGTGGGCTTGCATTCCATCAGACTCGTCGATTGGTCTCCCTACGATAGAAAAAATACGTAATGAGATTTTAATCAAAATGACTTTATATCTAGACTTTCGAAAATGTGTTTAATGCATGCAAATATACCATTTCATCTAGAAAAGTGTGTTCTATGCAACAAAAGAGAATCTTACGCAGAAAAGTGGATAAATAGAGCAGTTTTACGTAGGAGAGTGCGATAACGCTAAAAGGATAATTGCTTAAAATAAACACTTTTGAGCGAATATCACGTGTCAAAATAGCAACTTTGCTTAGCGCTTCAACCACAATGAAGCTTTGTTCATCTATCAAGATTAGTCTTGACTACGCAAGAGTTTGGTTGCTACCTTACTCTGTCATATCGATTGCGATCGAGACTGGGTCATTTACCCTATTCAATATTGTAAGGTTCCTTAAATATTGAATTAAAAAGGTGATATCTCATAAGATTTTTTTGAGAGTGGATGTAGGTGTTGCGATGCTGAACCACTATATATCATTGTGTTGTGGATTGTTATCTTTTTTCTCTATCACATTAAGTTGATTAATTTATTTTAGCATATTTGTAATCAACTTAGGATAATTTTAATAGACCTATTCACCCCCCCTCTAGGTCTTCTCGTATCAATATCAAGAGAACTTCAGTCACATCCTTTGAAAATTGTAAAATAATCTCCGACTTGACCTACACATACTTAGTAATTTTAGAAAAGACACAAAAAGGGTTGAAACATTTTAAAAAGATGAGTGGCCACTCTATATATCTTGAATAAACATTGTTTAAAATAACTTTGGGTATAACCTCAACTTTCACTCAATTCCAATAACAGTACTAATAATGCATCACGAATGTTTTGGTGTTCCATTTTTTTTTATACCAACGCAGTTCTATGGTCTCAATTATCATCAATGAAGTTAATAGTTTAACTTATACGTGGTGTAAATAGAGTGATATATAAGGTAATGTACACATTTTATGCAGTCTTACATGTATATTTGATGTGTCCGTCGTGCTTCGTACTCTTGTTAGTCGACCTTTTTATTGCAAGCTGCCATGTGAAAATTTTCACTAATCTATCAAGGCGAAGGCTTACCAATGTGTTTCCTAATCACATCTAGCCCAATCACACCTCATAAATACCAACTTGTATACCCAAACTAACTTATCTTCATAGCATATGCACAAATAAATGGATATCACAATAATAGTAACAAGAAATGAAAACATATATTGCTAATTAAATCAATAATAGGAATACTACTGTAAAGGAAACATCAATAAAGACACAATGGAACAATATCAAATCACACAATATAGTCCAATGACTCTAACATTCCCTTGCGACTCACGTGCTCTTGAAGACTTTCGTTGAAAGACCCTTCATAAGAAGATTGACGATCATCCTACTGGTGTCCAAGTGCGGACCTCAATGATTCCCTCCCTAACCTTCTCACAAAATATTTTTTGTTTGTATTTTTCTCACCCCTAGACACCTAGGTCCTGAGTTGGCCCATGGATCACGGACCAGATCAATCCATGGATTGTGGGCTGGGTCGCGAGTCAGGACTTGGACCTCAGGATCAGGGCATGATAGATATGGTTATAGATTTTAAGAGCATATCATCCATACATGGTTTATAAATGTCATGTTATTGTATTGCTACTTTATAATTTACAACAAGTACTATCTATATATATATATATATATATATATATATAGGCTGGGATATGTTGACATGCTATTCTTACTAATAAATGACTAATGGACGTAGGGCCCACATGCAAATGAGTTAAAAGATGATTTTTTGGGTGGCTGATCTCCTCACCATGGAGATCATCCTCACCAAAAATCAATCATTTTTAAAACTTCTAACCCTATCAAATATGGATCTAAATTTAATGGTGGAAATGAATGGTCAAAATTTTTCAACTTGCAATCCCCTTTTCATAAGGCTATAAATGTTGGAATGGGCTGATTTTTTGTTAGGTTGATACCATGTTGAGAAGAATATCATCAAGAAAAATTAGCCCTTAATTGATTTGCATGTGGGCTCCATATCCATTTCTCATTTTTAGAGAAATCGAGATCTCAGTTTCTCACAACCTAATATCAAAAGTTCATAAAAGAACTCGATTTTCAAAAATCAAGATCAAACTAAGATCAAATCTCTATAAATATCTAGATTTTTTTTACTAAAGTGAGATATTATTTATGTTCTTCAGAAACTATGATCAAAATAAGGACAATCTTAGTTTTACTAAAAATTGAGGTCAAAAGTTGGCCAAAGATCTCGGTTTTGCTAAAAGCCAAGATCAAAAGTTAGTAAAAGATTTCAATTTTTGAGAAACCAAAATCAAATCTCTATAAAGAATTCAGTTTTTCAAAAGACCGCAATCTTATCTGAAATTCACTCTGTTCTCTTTATTCAGAATCCCTAGAAGGGGGGGGGGGTTGATTAGGTATTAAAATTCTCTTTAACCTAACACAATTTACTGGTCTTGGTAGAAGAAACAAAATCGCATGCCACAGAATAAAACAGTTGATTGATTAGAAAATGATTATCACAATCGAAGTCTATCGAATAAATCTCCGTGATGTATTTTCTCTGTATCGTTTATAATAATCTAAATAAGATGCGGAAGACAACAATCAACACACAACAAATGCGAGTTTCTTACGTGGAAACATAGCTAAGGAAAATCATGGGACCATGTCCAAACGGAAAGAAGTTACGAGTTATAGAAGTTACCTACGTAGCTTTGTTGCAAATACAGCTTTCAACATTAGCAAATGCCAACTACTGAAGCATCCAAGTCCTCTGGCTCCACACTACGAGTCACACATGCATCCTCCCAATCACGAAGCCTTTGCCACTTGTTCAGGTTGGTACACCCCAAACCTATTGTCGATTAGTACACCCCGATCTTAATTCTCATGTATCGATCGCTACCGCAGGTGAAGGATTCAGTACACCCTGAACCCCAAAGTCGAACAAATAGTGTTGAGATGCACTGGTACTCTTTGACTTACTAGGTTAGGATTCTAGATGGAAAATCTAGGCAGAGTGTAGATCAAGTACTAAGCTTTGATCTAAGGAGAAGAGAAAAGCTCACAATAATAACAAGGGAAACTAGGGCTTTTCCTTTTCGTAATGAACAACTTTTCTTTAAAATCTCACTCTTGTTGTCTGTCAGTGTGTCGCCAATAAAGCCTAAGAGGAGCTCTATGTATAAGAGTTTAGAAGCCTAGGGTTGTGTAAGTAATGGGAAAGTGGGATCATGAAAACTAGATATAAAATAAGACTATTTATGCGAAGTCCAATTGATTGTACATTGGGTCCAATCGATCGGACTTTAGTTTAGTCGATTGAACTCTTTGGTCCAATCGATTGTAGTGTACGGATGGGTTTTCTGTTCGTAACTACGATTCATTGTACTCAAGGTCCAATCGATTGTAGAGTAAACTTCAATCGATTGTACATTAGGAGTGTTTTGTGCCGTAGGGTCCAATTGATTGGTTCTCAGAGGTCCAATCGATTGTAGAATAACCTCCAATCAATTGGACTTCCCTTAGTCAATCTTTTACTTCTTTTGCACATTGACCTGGGTCTATCCTGTGACTAGGTGCGACCATTATATTTTTATCTATTAAAAATCTATTCATATGGCTACTAGGTCACTTACCTTCTTATGCGAGTGGACGCGATCTTCAACGGACAAGTAGTAGTTCCTCAGATGACTCATGTCGACAACCGTCTAATTTTTACGATCTTTATCTTTTAGTCTTCACGTAGTTGACAAAGTATGTGTACCACGACATCTTCAAAGCTATACTGGTGCTCGTAGGAATGGTTATAAGAATGTTTATGTCACACGAAATCTTTGCCAAAACTAGAGTATGGATTTATTCTTTACATTATCTTTGCTCTAAAGTAACATATGAACAAAAGAATAAAAAGATTCCAATTTTCCTAAAAATCAAGATAAAAAAGTTATTAAGAGAAACCAAGATCAAATCTCTATAAAAATTCTAATTTTTCAAAAAAAATTGGGATCATATCTCTACTTTTTAGAAACTACTATCAAAATAAGGAAAAGATCTCAAGTTTTTAATGAAATCGACATCAAAAGTTCATAAAAGAACTAGGTTTTTAAAAATTGAGATCAAATCTTTATATAAAAAAATCAAGTTCTAATCTCTACTCTTCAAAGATTGTGATTAGAAGAAAGAAAAGATCTCGATGAAGTGTTTTAAAAGATCTTTTTTTAAATCGAGATCTTATCTTTGAATCGTGATCAAAACAAGAAAAAGACCACGGTCTTTTTAAATCGAGATCAGAAGGTAGAAAGATTTAAGCTTTTTAGAAACTGAGATCTTTAAAGTAGCCAAAATATTTCAATATAGTTATAGTATTTTCCATAATAGATCTTGGGTTTTTTGAATTTTTATTTCTATTAGTTAACAAAAATCTTTAATTTCAAGAAATATACCATCTTATAGATCTTTATTTCTAGTAAAAAAACAAGATAAAATAGTTTTTTAATTGAGATATATCTTTATTTTTTAGTAGTTGACAAGTATATCTTGTGTTGTCAATTTGAGAACAACCATTAGTATTTATGTAACCAATATTGATCTTTACTTTGGTCTTGGGAAAGCGTGTCTCATTGATTTCGAGAGCGACAAAGAGACGAACCTTGATGCAGAGAGGGGACTAAAGAAACATGGACTTGGGAAAATCCCAGGAAGATCACTTGAACATATTTGAAGCCCCCCCCCCCAGCATATCATGAGGAACCCCCATGAATAGGGAACCTAGTTCTGACTATCAGTCAAACCGGGCGACTAGTGGGAAATGACCGGTCGAACGGTCTAAGAAATCCTTGAATCATGAGCCCACAAATCCCTACCCCTCCAACTATAAATACCCCTCCCCCCTTCACTATTTACTTTCCAATTCATTCAACATTCTCTTGAGCTCTTCATTACTAAGAGAATTGTTCCAAGCTTCCTAGCTTCTGTTCTTGCTCCCTTGCCCTCGTGCTTGCCTTGGTGGTGTGCTTGGTTCAGCGGTCTAGCTTGCTAGCCTTATGTGGGAGATCGACTTTGATGGTAGCTCTACTAGTATTATTGGGAAAGGAACCATACAGGGTCCTGGTTTGCCTAAAATAGAAAATATGCTATGTGTTGATGCCCTTAAACATAATCTTTCTCAGCATTAAATCAAATATGTGAAAGAAATCATATATGCAAATTCTCTATACATGCTTGTGAAATTATGGATACTAGAAATGATAATGTCATCACTAAAGGTTTTAGAACAATTAAGAATTGTTATATCATTGAAAACAAAACCATCCATAACATGTAATATCTCTCAACTAAATAAAATTGAAATTTGGGATAAAAGATTAGGACACATGAACTACAAAGATTTAAGCAAAATCAGTAGAAAGGAACTTGTAAAAGGAATACCTAAACTTAATCAAAACTATCAAATCATCTATAGTGATTGCCTTAAAGGTAAGTAGGTTAAAAGTGCTCATAAGAAAGTTAGCAATATAGCAAACTCTAGAATCCTAGAACTTCTCCACATGGACCTCGTAGGACCCAACATGATAAAAAGCCTCAGAGGAAAAAGATACTTCTTAACCTTAGTTGATGACTATTCTAAATTCACCTGGGTAGCCTTTATGATGAAAAAAAATTAGAATCTTTTGATGAATTTAGAAAAGATAAGTAAAAGAGTCCAAAATGAAAAGAGTCTTACCATCATAAGTATTAAAAGCGATCATGGAGGGGAATTTGAAAATATTAAATACATGGAATTTTGCAATGAGTCAGGAATCAAACATGAATTCTCAGCCCCTAAAACTTCACATCAAAACGGAGTTGTTGGAAGAAAGAATAAGACTCTGGAAGAAATGGGTCCTGTCCTCCTAACTAGCAAAAACATTCCTAGTAACCTATGGGCAGAGGCCGTCAGTACAGCTTGCTACATCATCAATAGGGTCTATGTTAGGTATGGAACCTCTCAGACCTCCTATGAATTATGGAATGACACTAAGCCCAATGTAAAATATTTTAAAATCTTTTGCAGCAAGTGCTTTATTCTTAGAGATAGAGAGAACCTAAGAAATTTGAATCTAAGAGTGATGAAGGAATATTTTTTAGCTTATTCCACCAGGAATAGAGCCTATAAAGTCTTTAATAGAAGAAACTTAACTGTAGAAGATTCCATAAATGTTGTGATTAATGATGAAAACTAGAGCCCCATTATATTGAGGATGAAGATGAAATTCAAGAATATGATAAACATATAAAATCAATCAAGATTAAGGAACCTGAAAACAAAACTAGGCTTTTACAAGATCACCCTACTACCAAAGTCATAAGAAACTTAGACATTGGAGTTAGAACCAGGAACCAACTAGAAAACCTCACTAGTCATCTTTGTTTCACCTCTAAAATTGAACCTAAAGACATAAATGAAGCCTTAAAGATAATAACTGGATTGAATCCATGTAAAAAGAACTTAACCAATTTAAAAGAAACGATGTTTGGACTTTAGTTAAGAAACCTAAAAATGTTAACATAAGTGGCACAAAAGGGTTTACAAAAATAAACTCGATGAAAATGACATAATCATTAGAAACAAAGCTATGCTAGTAGCTAAAGGATACACACAAATAGAAGGAATAGACATTGACCAAACATTTGCCCCTGTTGCTAGACTAAAATCCACCAGAATACTCTTAGCCATAGCCTGTCACCTTAACTTCAAGTTATTTCAAATGGATGTCAAGAGTGCCTTTTTAAATGGAGTCATTGAAGAAGTATATGTAGAACAACCTGAGGGTTTTGAAGACCTTGACTTCCTAAACCATGTATTTATGCTTAAGAAAGCTTTGTATGGCCTAAAACAAGCCCCTAGAGCCTCGTATGAAAGACTCACCCTCTTCCTATTAAAAAACTTCACCAGAGGAAATGTTGATAAAACCCTCTTTGTCAATAAACAAGGAAAAGCCCTGCTAATTGCACATATTTATGTCGATGACATAGTGTTTGGATCCACCATTGAAGAACATGCCTCACAGAAACTATGAAATCTGAATTTGAATTGAGTTTAGAAGGTGAATTAAGTGTAAGGAATATTTTAATATTCAATTTGGCAAAGATTCTGTTTAATATAAAAATATTCTTGTAATCATTCCTACGAGCACCAGTGTAATGTGAAGATGTCATGGTATGTATACTTCGCCAACTACGTGAAGACTAAAAGACAAAGACAGCAAGAATCAAATGGTTGACAACAGGAGTTATCTGAGTAACTGCCCATTTATCGGTTATAGATCGTGTACACTCGCTTAGGAAGGTAAGTGACTTAGTGGCCATAGAAATAGATTTAAAATGAATAAAATATAATAGTCAAACCTAGTCATAGGACAGACCCAAGTCTTAGTCAAATATTTTGACTAATGGGAGAGTCTGATTGAGTGGAACTTGTCCAATCGATTGGACAAAGCCCAATCGATTGGAGACTCTGTGAAATTTATTGGAAGCTACGATGTAGAACATAATAAATGCCCAATCGATTGGAGACTCTGTGAAATCGATCGGAGGCTACGAGGCAGAACATGATCAAAGCCCAAACGATTGAACACATCTGTAAAATTGATTGGAGTCTGGGAGACAGAACATGATCATAGCCCAATCGATTAGAGACCTCTGTGAAATCGATTGGAGCCTTTGGGACAGAAACTTTTTTGAGGCCAATCGATTGGAGACCTCTGTGAAATCGATTGGAGCCTACGGAATCAAAACTTTATTGAGGTCAATCGATTGGACCTAGAGTACAATCGATTGTACTTAGCACGATCTCGGTCTCTCTCAGATCCAAAATTCTTGGTTCCACTCTCCCACATTCTACACGACTCGGGGTCACGAATTCTATAAATACAACACTTCTATACCTTCTATAAATACACACACACACAGAGTGACTCTATACTTCAAGAGAGAGAATGAAAGGTTTATTTATTAGAGTGTCATTTCGAAGAGTAATAAGCTTATTTTTTATTCACATCTTGTGAGCTTGTTCTTCTTCTTGATCAAAGCCAAGTGTTTGATATATTCCTCAGCTTACATCTTCCACTTAGATATTCGACTTAGTAGCCTGAGTGTACCAGTGTGACTCAACACCTTTGAGCAACCTGGGGTTCAGGGTGTACTGAATCCTTCACCTTCGACAAAGGCTGGAGTATTGAGAATTAAGATCAGAGCAGCCGATCGATGGTAGGTTTGGGATGTACCAAACTGAATAAGCGGACAAGGCTTCTTGGCTGGAAGGGCACGTATGGATTTGTAGCGTTAATTCAGGGATGTGGACGCATCGACAGTAGGCCTTGGCTAAGGTTGGAAGCTGTTTTTACAATGGTGCTGCATAGGTAACCTTTGTTTCGTTTAACTTTTCAGTTAGCGATACTTTCTGTCTGGATGTGGTCCTATGGTTTTTTCTTGGCTAAGGTTTTCATGTAAAAATCTCTTGTCTTGTGTGATTGTTTATTTATACCAAACGACGAAAAGAAATTATACTACGGAGGTACATTCGATTTAAGTCAGTTGTGATAATCTTTTATCAAACAACTAAGTCATGCAATTTTGTTCCCCTACCATAGACAAGTAAAATTGTGTAGGTATAATTAATTTTAAATACCTAATCAACCCCCCTTCTAGATATATTAGATTAAAGAGAACGGACTGGTTGTTATTTCAATTGGTATTAGAGCCGGTTATTCTATTTAAAGGTTTAATCACTTGAATTTAGATTCTTGTAAAAGCAGTCCATTTTTATTAATTTGTCAAAATGCAAAGAGAAGGTGGAAATACATCCAGACCTCCATTGTTTGATGGAGAAGACTATGCTTATTGGAAGGCTAAGATGAAGGTTTTTTTAAAGTCTATTGATGAAAGAGTCTGGATGTCTGTTATGGATGATTGGTCATCACCCACAATGGCAGTAGGAGATAAAACCATTCTTAAATCAAGAGCCGACTGGAGCAAAGAAGATATAGATTGTGGTTGTCTAAATAGCAAAGGGTAAATGCTATTTTTAATGCGGTTAATAAGAATGAGTTTCGAAGAATCTCTAATTGTTAATTGGCTAAAGAAGCATGGGACATTCTCAAAGTCACCCATGAAGGAATGTCAGCAGTCAAGATCTCTAAACTACAAATGCTGACCACTAAGTTTGAATCCATGAGAATGAAGGAGAATGATACATTCACTGAGTTTTATGCCCAACTCAGTGAGTTCACACAACTTAGGTGAAATCATTCCTGAACCCAAAGTAGTTCGAAAAATCCTAAGATACTTACCTGATAGGTTTTAGGTTAAGGTAACAGCTATTGAGGACAACAAAGATATTGACTCTCTCAAAATTGATGAGCTGGTTGGCTCTCAACAAACTTATGAGATGAATTTGAGACAACCAAAGAAATCAAAGGGTTTAACCCTTAAAGTTTATGAAACTCAGGACTCAGAGTCAGATGTTGAGTTTGAAGTTCAAATGGCATTATTTGTTAAAAAGTTCAAAAAGTTTTTTCGTTCTAAAAATGATAGATTTAAGAATAATAAAACTTTTGATAAATCCAAAGTACATGTCAGACCTCAGGAGAGAGGTAGCAGAAGTGAAAGAACCCCTAGGGAAAGCCGCTCAAGTGAACCCCAATGTTTCAAATGTAAGGGTTTTGGTCACTTTGCTAATGTTTGCCCAAACAAAGAAGAATATAAAGGCAAGGGAAAAGCATTTAATGCCACTTGGGATGAAGAATCAAAGGATCATTTTGATGATTCAAATAGCAATGAAAAGACTGATAAGTATACAGCTTTTGTTGCTCGTTTTAATAGTCCCTATGGATCTCATGGAGAATCCAAGAAAAGTGATGATTATAGTTCAGAAAACTCTTACAATTGAGACTCGGATGACTTGGCAGTTGGTGTGAAAAAACTGTACGAGGAATCGATAAAATTCATTAAGGCAAATAAAGTTTTATCTGACAGAGTTAAATGTCTTGACTCTAAAAATGCTGCCTTATTGATTGACACTAAAAAAATTAAAAGTGTCAATTATTGGTTTAGAACAAGAGAATGAGTCTCTATTAAAAAGGAACAAGTCACTGGAATGTGAATTCCAAACTTGTATGACACATAAAGAATCTTAGAAAATGAGCTTATTAAATCTAAGAGGGGTGTGTCAGGATTCTCATCTAGCTTTAGAAAGCTTGATGAAATTCTACGTTTGGAAAAAGCCTATGGAGGCAAACAAGGTTTGGGTTATAAACAAAATAAAAAAAAAAGGTCTTCTCCCAAGATGACTTTTTTAAAGCTCAAACTATTCCCACTCAGATCAATGACCAAATCAAAGTTGTCAAAAGCAATTGTCATTGTACGTACTGCAAAAATTTGGGTCAGGTGATTAGAGAGTGTCATAAACTGAGAAGAAGACATCAAAATTCTCTAGAGAAAGAGGTGAACTCAACTCAGAATGTGAAGAGTCAAGGATTTCCTATGAAGACACATAATAAGATAAATAAATTAGATGTGCTATCTAGGAAGATGAAAGACCTATTGGAAAGGTCTAGAGAATTAATCAAGGAGATTGAGTCCCTTGAGAAATTCAACATCCTCAGAGTTCTATAACTCAAAAGAGGAGAGATCCTCAGATAATTAGTCTATCCATTAAAACCACATCTGTGTTGGTCAGAAAAGATTCTCTGAAGGAGAACTATTCAAAAGTGTCCTATCTCTGAGCGATGTGCTCACTATCCCTTCGTGTTTTCCATTCTTATTATCTGTGGAGGGATATTTTTTGTTTTATTTTCGATTTTGCTTTGTTTTGAAGAATAAAGAATGAAAATTTTAAAAAAAATCAAAAGATCAATTATTTAGAAGAATGTTAAAATTATTATTTAAATATACGATTTTAATGAGCAGTAATTTTTTAGAACATTCAAAGAACAAGAACTTAACTCTGTTAGTAAAATTTTGCTAATCTCAGTATTATATCTTTTAATTATTATGATTGGTCAATTTTACTAGTGTACATTAGTAGATTATTGAAACAATATATCTCATACTTTTCATATGCACACTGATTATTATTGTGGAAATGGATTTGATAGAGGTGTGAGATCTTGTATTATTAGAATTAGGAATAAACCTCTACTGATTATAACTTCAAATTAGTAGTGTTCCTGCCTTCAGTGATTTTGAAATTGCACTATAGTCGACTGTTGACCTCCCAATGTGAGTTATTATTCTATAAAAAAAGTTACCTCCAAAAATGAGTGTGAAAGTCATCTGTATGGCCCTGTTTGGAAGTGAAATCTGATTCTTATTGCTGCAGAAAAGGGCTACCTACATGGAGAGTGAAAGGTACCTATATTCAAAGTAAATAAAAATGGTGTAAAAGACAGCCAATGTGAGTTATTATCCATTAGCAAATACCCGTAAACAAGAGTGTATGTGAGAACCCTCTATAACTCTAATGAGGATTTTATGATCGGATACAAGAGACCTCCAGATTCTGATTTTTATGAGAAATTATTACTAAATTCTATCCGGTACCATAAATAAAACCAGATCACTTACACTTGATGATATTACTGTTGATATTTGAATCTACGATTATTAGTGATTTGTGACTTGCGCTAATGTCTAAAAGAGTTGATATTCCTGATTAAGCAAAAGATTAAACTAAAGTGTTTAGTTATTTTTTCTTAAATATACTCAGTGTTTAGTGCCAATCAAGATTGATTCATGATTTAAATTCTAACATTTTTTCTGAATATTATCTTGGTTTATTATCTTTTCATGAGCCATTTAAAAATGAGATTTTGTTTGAAAAGATTTTATTGGGGGTCTTGGAGAATGAGCCTATTGGTTTTTAAAAATTAAAAAATATTTTTTTTTCATCTGAGCCAAAGTCCAATCGATTGGAGAGTTCGGCCCAATCGATTGGCCACTTAATCCAATCGATTGGACAGTGCGGCATTCATTTTTATAAAACCCAAAATGGGTCATTTTCAACCCCAATCGATCCAATCGCCTCCCAAATTTCTCCTAATCGATCGCAGGTGCCCGATCTACTGTTCCCATACAGTTTTGTGGAGTGATTCTCTTGATTTGTCAAGCTTTTCACTTCGTCTTCTTCGTTGGAATTTGGGGCTTTTTGGGTGAAAATGAAGATTTTTTGGTATTCTTCCATTTCTGGTTCTTATGGTGACAAATCCTCGTCGTAGAAGTGCGATTGTGGTCTCCGATGCGGAAAGTGAAGGTGAGGAACCCCTTATGCTACGGACTCAATCTCGTGCGAAACAAGGTAGTAGACTTGGTGGTTTTTGTCATTTCGAGCGGGGTGAATCCTCTCGAGGCTCTAGGAGAGCTCGTTCCTGGGGTCGTTCTGGACATACAGAGATTCCTTCGGTGAGTGCTCCCTTTTTCTCCATTTCTTTCCGATTCAGCTAGGAATCGTTTTGAGCATTTCACTATTTGCAAATTCACTATTGAGAGAGTAGTTGAATTTGGCACTATTATGGGTTCTGTTGTTCATACTATTTTCTTATCCCGTGAGTGGATTCCTGCTACTCGTCTGAGCATCTCATTTTACCCTGTCTTGGTTAAACTATTTTATGTCAACATGCATTCCATTCAGTGTGATGTCCAGAGTGAGCTATCATTTCAGACTTATGTCTCTAGAGCTCACCTGACCATTACCCCTGATCTGATTTCTACCTTATTGGACATACCTCGTCCCTCTACTCCACATAAGTTTCTTCCCAGGACTCGTGTATTGATGACTGATAGAGCCACTTTGACTGAGACTCTCACTGGTCAGTTATTTGATTGGAGTACTTTCATTCCACTTACATCTCTTCTACCTGAGTATCGATTGTTGCACCTCATCTGTGGGTACAACATTGATCCACCTGGGCATGGGGCACAGGTGAACATTGATCGTCTACAGCTTCTGTATCATCTGGGTACTGGGTTTGTTATTGATCTTCCTAGGTTCATGTTTAGAGCCATGGTTAGAGCGGGTAGCTAGTTGGCTAACCATCTGTGTCTTCCATTTCCTCTGCTGGTGAACTCTATCCTTCTACACCTGGATGTTCCGATTCTATCTTCAGAGGAGATTTGCTCTCCTATGGGGCCCATTGGACCTTCCACTATCAAGAAGAGCATGTCTCATGTTCGGAGAGTGACAAAGGTTCCCTCTGAACTTCGAGGATCTTTTTGATGATGACTTGGGAGATGATTCTAAGCCAGGTGCCCAGTAGACAGATACTGAGATACATCCTCTAGAGCCACATCCATCTTTTGTCCATCCTCCAGAGATGCCTGCACCATACTCTTTTGAGTCTCTTCATCATCAGATGATGGGATTTGATCAGCGACTCAGCTCTCATGAGGAGCGGACTTCTCAGAGCTTTTGACGCTTAGAGGAGGGTCAGGAGAGGATGACAGCTCTCTATCAGATATGCAATGCTATATGGAGTATGAAAGTAGTATTTTTCCGAGTCTTTGGTTACGGAAATTCTAACTTCAACACATTTTTAATTTTTATTCGATTATCCTGCAAAATATAGAGATATTGTATAGGGATTCGTGTCGGATGTCGATCCGCACTCGGATTAATTGGGTTAGCGCAATAAGGAACATAACATAACAGAATTTTGTCAAACTCGAATCAAAATAAACTTTATTTCTTGAATTCAACTGTAACATACAATTCAAACATGAGATAATTAATCTAGAAAGCAATACAAAAGAGAAACTACGCAAGAGAGAGAAAGAAAGAGCATAGAGAGAGAAAATAAGGAGAGAAAAGAAGAGAGAAAGCCTAAGAAAATTACAAGAGAGAAATTAGAGAGAAGAAAAAAAGAGAGATTTTTTTTTTAAACCTCAGATCTTACCTTTTGACCATGAGATGGTCACCGGAGATGGTGTTGCATTGGTGGTGTGATCGTGATGAGGTGGTGATGGGGAGAAGCGCTGGAGAGAAGGTTGATGGGGGAACCAGTGGTGTTGCAAGGAGTGCACATGGTGGTGACCTGTGCAATGTTGGAGAGAAGATTGGTTGATTTTTGCTTACAAGTGTGGCGTGGGAGAGTTCTCAGTCGTGAAAGAAGGTGGAGCATGATGTGCCAATTGGCAGGAGGATCGCTGGAGCACTGAGATATACTGCCAGTTTCAATGGCAAGCTGGCCGGCGATAAGATGGAGAAGAAGGTGAACGAGTTCTTGCAAGTGTAGGGAACCTGTTGCAGCAAACGGAAAGGGTAGAAAGGCAGCAAGGCCGTGGGGAGAAGAGGACTAACTTGCCTGAGTTGCAGGTCAATTCAGCCCAAGGAGAAGGGTTCGCCAGTGGTGGTCTGGAGAACAGCTCGCAGGCGATGGACCGGTTAGGTGACGGAGTGGTTCTTGCATGGTGGTGCTGGCCGAAGGGAATAGGGGGCTGAATTGTGAGGGGCACTAGTTGTGCTCGTGAATGTGGGTAGCGGGTGACCCAGGGAGGAGAAGGAGACGGACCTGCCTGAGTTTGCAAGTCCGTTTGTAAGTCTGGTTGCCGGAGTTGCAGGCCTGCAACTTCGGTAACTAACGAGGACGACGAAGTAGATGAACAGGGAATGAACGATGAAGATGTGAATGGAATAAGGAGAAGCAGAGAGAGATCCTAGAGAGGGTGCAGGCAGTTGTGGAACAGATGGAGATCTGAACCATGGAGGTGCAAGAGGTGGCTGCCGACCGGAGTTGCAGGTCTGCAACTCTAGTTTGATGGAGGGCGATTGGTGGTGCTTCAACCTAGAACAGCAGGTAGAGAAAAAAAAGAAGAAGAGATTGAGATTAGAGGACGTACCTATTATTGTTTTGGGCGAGATAGCACACCGCCTAGGAGAGAAAGAAGAAGATGCAGATGGAAGAGCAAGGTGTGGTTAGGCGCTGATGCTGGTGAGGGGGGAAAGGCGTTGAGAGGAGATGACTGTTGTGCTGTGCAGCACGTGGAGAGAGGTTAACGACTTGGGAGATCATCCTCCTGGTTGTGGGTTTCGTCGGTGAAGAAGAAGACGAAGAAGAAGGAAGGAAGAGATGAAGAAGAAGAAGAGGAGGAGGCACTCCACCAACTCGCCGGAAGAGAAGAGGGAAGAAGAAGAGGAAGAAGAGAAATGAAGGAGGAGGTGGAAAACGTGGGGGATTGATAGGGGGAGGAAAGGAGGAGATGGAGAGGGATTAGGGTTTTAAAGAACCCTCTTTTCTCCCCTTTTAAAGCTCCTTAGTTTCCATTAATGGAAATTAGGGATTTTTTGAAATAAAAAAAAATATTTTTTTTTTGAAGTAAAACCTTACTTTTCTTTGGGGAATTTCCCCATTTAGTGGACCCCACTTTTTTATTTAAAAATAATTAATTTAAAGCATTTGAAAATCGAGAGGTCCACTAAATGGTCGGGCCACGGGTCGATGATGATGGGCCCGGTTACTGGTCCACAAGGATTGATGATGTCCATCGTCTCACAAGATGATGTGACAGACAATTTGATGACGATCGGATGATGTTGACTTGATTGGTACCCAGATTGGTAGATCGACGGATCTAGAGAGATCCAATGGTCCGGTGGAAGATCCAACGGTCCGATTGAAGATCCAACGGTTAGAAAGCTAAGGGAGATGAGACAGAGCCAATGGGCAAGAATTTTGGGGTTAGGTCAGTAGATCCGAGGACCGAGAGATGAAGAGAGAATAAGGAGAGATGAGATAGAAAATTAGGGGGAGGAGAGAGAAAATATCAGAAAATGGAGATAAAAGTATTGGCAGAGGGTCTGGAACCCTTGTTTTCACTGTGACCATCCTCACGCTTCTCCAGTAGAGTAGACCATCATTCCTTGCTGACTCATGTGGCTTTAAACGCTTTGGTCCGTCTCTTGGTCATTGGCTCTCCTACTCTCTTCGTTCTTTGGGCCGACTTTTTGGTCATCTTATTCAGCCCATATTTGGCCCATATCTTCTAGTCATAGCCTATGGGCTCTTTAAGCTTTGATAATGGGTTTTCATGATCGATTTTGCCCGCATGTCTCAAGAATAGCCCGATCGAGTTTCCTACAAGAGAATAGCACGTAATGAGACTTGATCATAACGTCTTCCTACCTAGTCTTTCGAAAATGTGTTTAATGCATGCAAATATACCATTTCGTCCAAAAAAATATGTTCTACGAAATAGAAGAGACTCTTACGTAGAAAAGTAGATAAATAGAGCATTTTACGTAGGAGAGTGCGATAACGCTAAAAGGATAGTTGCTTAAAATAAGCCCTTTTGAGCGAATATCACAACCCCAAACCAGCATATTGCCAATTCTTGGCAATTAGTGTGAAATAAATGAGCTTAAAAGGGCTTTGCACATGCTGCATACTTTTTCATATTAGCTCAGGGAAAACACCATTCGTCAAATCATTGAATAGATACAAAAACAGTTACATGCTAGCGAAGAGTTGAAAAGTTTTGGCAAGACTACAGACTGATAATCATGACCCAGAATAGTCAGACTCCGTATGTGTGTGCTCAACATTCTCATCATCTGACAGTAAAGATTTTCAGATCACCTCTAAGTTTTTATGCCTCGACCTCAAATCTCACATGTTTAGCACTCAAAATAGAATCACACAAGAAGGGTTTTCTTTTTTTCTCTCAATTTATATGTGAGGATATGTGTTGATATATGAAAGCAAAGATCTCACATATGTATTATTTAAAAGAAGGACATCTTTAATAGAAAAAAAAATCTCATGATTGGAATACCACTTCACTCAGGAATGTCAGATCAAACTCTATAACTTCTCCTTCTCCAATCTCCACATTTTATGATCATGCTATCCTAGAATCAAATAGGACTTTCCTGGATTATAATGAGGCTTAGGTCCGGTGTAGAGATGTAGCACCATTATCTGGTTCTTTTTTTTTTTTTCATATTTTTCTCTTTTTCTAGATATTTCTAAGACTGCTCAATTTCTTTTCAGCTCTTTTTCATATTTTCTTTTCATATTTTGTTTTCAGCTTGAACCACTTTTTTCTTTTGATTTTTCTTCTCTACTTTTCTTTTTACGGTATACACACATCAATTATTCTTTTGTCCATCTCAAAATAAGGATAGCCAGTTATGCTTCATAGCTGGACTGGGTTTTAGGTTGATGGGTTTACAAAGAAAAGGCTTTTATAGAATGGCTCAAGGGGTTTCTAGTAAAGTATAATTCAGGTGAGTAAAAAGGTTGAATGGTTCAGAAAAATGGCCTAAATCATTTTCTAGGGTTTGCACTATCATGTATACTGTCTTGACTGGATACAGAGAAGGTTCTGTTGTAGTAATCCAATTTTGATGTTGGTCCGAGTTCCATGATCAAATAAAAGGGTGATGAGATCTCTCAACGAATATTGCGGACAAGAAGAATAGTGAGTCATCTTGTGACTCAGAATTGTTGTATAACCCTCTGAATTGATTAAAGGCTCGAAAGCTCACTGGGTTAGGTCTCCACAATTATTCTCACAGGATCTCCAGAATTTTTAAACTTAGGATGACTCTGATATTGATAGTGTACAATCATGCCGAATATGAGTTTTTCTGAGTTTTCAAACCTGCTGTAGTCATGCTTGACTTGACTCAAAGCTAACTTTAAACAAAAATTGACATCCTCAATACTGACTTAATGGAGGTTTTCAACTAATCAAAGTCAGGGTATTTGACACACTTTTGAAATTCTAGAAAACTTTTGGAGAACATCGGAAATCACCCCGAAAACAAGAATTTTTTTTTTTTTATCAAAATGAAGACATGAGTTTTGGTAAATGCCCACCCCCAACCACAATACAGCACCATCCTCGGTGCTCATGACCGAGACATAAAATGATAAAAAATCAGTGATGATGATGCAAAGGTTCAAGAAGGATGTTACCAAGTCGGCAGAAACTCGACAGTGTGTGGTACCTGATGTTCGAAAGAATGAATGTACCTGCATTTCCAATGATATAACTGTTAATAACAAATGCATGAGACTCATGTACTCTAGGAATATCGGAATTGCCTTTCCGAAAGCGCTAAGTTTTACGTCTTCAGCCAGACATGACGGGGGTATATCAAGTATCCCCAACCAGGTTAAAACTCACAGAGACTGAGTAAATCTGCAGTCTTCCTGACACCTAAGGTGGAAAAGAGACTATTATCCTATCCCTTGTCTAGGTATACCTGTGTAGAACAGGTCTTTCTCAGTGTAGACTGAGAGAAGGATAGTAAGTTCTCTGAGCAGACCCAAAAAAATAGTTAGTTCAGCGGGGAGGGATAGAAGCTTCTCAGTAAAGACTGAGAGGAGAGTAGTAGTGGGTTCTCTGACCGTGGTTAGCAGAGCCGCAAACTCATTGAGTTTTGTGGGAATGTATCTGAATGGAGCAGACTCTTGCAGATCAGTAATACCAAAATTGTATGACTCTAAGATGAAGTCAGACTCAAAGTGTTATTGACACTTGGATAATTTATCCTCGGGAGAGTCCTGAATTAGACTCTCCATGACATACGGTTCATCAACAACATCGACGTAGGGTGACAGGTGAAAACTGTTGACCTCTCCCTCGATGTTTCCTAATTTGATAGGGATGTTCCAATCCCTACATTCAATATGTTCATCCTCGGTGGGGAACGGTAGGTCTAGGACAGTTGGAGTCTCATATTCTAGACATGGTTCTACGGTAGGAATGTCTGCATCTAGTGTAGAGGTATAATCATTAGAGATAGAGATGGACATGGGTATCTCTGTGCTCGGTCCAGAAGTTGGTGCTGTTAAGGGCACCAAAGATTGAGACTCGGGTTCATCACTAATGTTGCACAATCCAAGGGAGGTGAGGAGGAACGGTAGATCTATGACAGTTGGGATCCTACGATTGAGATACAGCTCAGTGTCATGAAGATCGACATCAGGGTCAGCAGAGGTAGAGTGAGAATTAGGTTGCTCTGAGGTAGGTTCAAGATTTGGTGCTGTTAAAGCAACGAATAAGGAAACACTGGCTCCTCAATAATCGGGCTTTCTATTTCATCCTGGCAATTCTAGTACATGGTCCAATTGTGCGAGTCCTCATTATAGACAGTGGTCATGTCATTCTCCTCAGGATAGGCTATTGGGGGGCTAGTGAAGTTGACTTCCTCTCTTTTATTTTCTAATTGAACTAGAAGTTGCTCCAAGCTCTCGATAGATTGCTGTTGTTGGTGCTCTAGACCTTGGAAATACTGTTGTTGCTGGGCAATGTACTGAGAGAGAAGGTCTTCTAGACAAGGTTTAGTAGCCAAGGGGAGCTGAGGTGCCAACTCTTGATTGTAGTCCGACTGGTATGAAAGTTGTAAGGCAGAGTGGAGTCTGGGACTAGCTGCTGACTCTGGAAATCCTGAGGGACCCACCGTTGATCAGAATAGTCATTCTGGGGATATGACGGGTACTGGGATTGTGAGTATTGCCAGTCATACTCTCCACTGGGTTGATGGAACCCGGAAGGATAGTTATCCTGCGACAGTTGTTGCGGGAGGGCAGACTGTTCCCAACCAAAGTTATGGTGACTCCTATTGTCCGGATAATAAGTGTTGTCATAGGAGGTTTACATTGGTGATGGAAAGGTATAGACATCTTGCGGGATAGGACGATAATATCCTATAGATTGAGAATTGTGCACAGGTTGCTGGACCGCGGCACGAAGGGCAGAGACTGAATTTTTAAGCTCTTGGAGTACAGAATTGTACTCTGGATCTCGGTGATTATCATACCCTGTAGAAGTGTGCGAGATTGGATTATGATGATACGCAGAATTGTCATACCATTGTTGAGAATGATCACCTAGATTTTTACAAAAACTATAGTAGGTCTCATACGGAGGCCGTTCATCTGCCATCAGAGGAGATAGAGGGGTGCGGTAGACTGACTCTCAGATCGAATCAGTCAAAGGATAGGATATGTCCAAACCGACATACGTTTAAAAAGCGAGCCCTAGACTTGGCAAAAAGTTACCAGAGAGGAACACTATCCTAAATGATACACACCAAGCACAGATAATCCTATTCTAAGCAATCAGGATATATTTTAGAAATTATCTTTGTTAGTTTTGGGGCTAGAGTAGATTATGACAGTGGGCGGACCACTAGTTTATCTTTGAACCACCGGACTAACCGTTTGCACTCAGAGGTTCTCACCAGGCTACACTCTTCAGAGTGAATCCTTTAGTACTAACTCTAGTCAACAACAAGGCAATCCGAAGCCTAGACAGATGTGCGGCACAATGGCTGTCTTAAGTACGTCACAGACTAACCAGATTGGTCAAGTGTATAAGAAGAGTGTTCCCTTGGGTTAAGCTAGGGTGCGTGTTCCTAGTCCACACGCAACTAACCGCCGAATAGTCCAAGATGCCACGTCGAGCTCAGTGTACTTGAGTAGTAGGGACTTATGGGTGTGTTAGACAACAGGGACCCGCGCTCGTGGTCTTATTTCGATTGGATGTTAAGCGGGTTCGCTTTGTGTGGAGTTTTCCTCGAACACCTGGCTAATTGGCTCTACTTCTTAATTCTTTATAATTAAATGAAGCTTTGGAATCAAATCAATTGGAATGATGAGGTGGGTGATGAAATCCCACCAGTTTCAATTTTGGAGCCGAGTTTGCTCTCTTAGAGTTGATTGATTAATGGCCACACCATGCAAGTCGAATAATATGTATGGGAAAGTAAATAGACAAGCGGCAATGATTCACCCAATAACACCATATCGCACTCAAGGCGAGGATAGGGACTTACCTCCCGTGGGCCACGCCATGGGGTCGCCTCCGTGGGTTAGGGAGGGGTATCCTAATGGGCTTGGGCCCGACTCCACCTCTTTAAGCTTTCGCTCCCTACCCACACTGGATCATGTTCCTATAGAAAAGTTAGATCGCACGGTCTAGGTATTCGGGATTCTATTTGGAAGATCTTTGCCTTTTAAGGGTTCACAGAACAAGCACTGGATTTAAGCAAGTTTTTGAATTATTTTCCAAATTCGAGATGGGGTAAAATTTAGGAATTCCCAAATTGGAAAATACCTAGATTGGAAAGTTTCCCGAACTGTGGAGATCTTCCAAGAAAGATTTGATTGCGAGATCCCTTACAATTTTGGGAAATTTTTCAAAATTAAAATTCTGCTAGATTTGGGGTGTTTCCTTTTGCAGACTTTTCCAAATTCGGAAGATTTCTGAAGATAGAAATTCTTCTAAAGAGGAAACTTCTAAGAGGGGAAACCCTAATTAAGCAGAGTTTCAAGATTTTAAAATCTTTCCAAAAATCGCAAATCCTTGATTGGTGATTTCTAAAAATCTGCAGAATATAAAATCCTAATTTTTTTTGAATTTTGATTTTTTATTTTTTGGTATTTTGCACTTAATCTAGGGTTCCTAAAAAAATCCTAGAACAAGATCTAGCAGTTATATGGAAAGCAGTAAAATTTCTAAATTATTACAACTTTGCACTCGGCCTTCCGAGGCATTAAAAATCGTAATTTAAAAAAAATGCTAAAAATAACTAAAAATAAAAATAGAAAGTTTCCCGAAAAGGTCGGGCTATCCAAATTGAGCAGCTTTCTGATTTAACAACTTTCCAATTCCGTCTTTACGTCCTTTTTCGCACTCCCGTACACCCGAGCGGCAGCGGCACCATTTGAAAGTAGGGTTTTTCCGCGTCGTTGGTTACGGAAACCCTAACTTCAACACATTTTTAATTTTTATCCGATTATTGATATTCGCTCAAAAGTGCTTATTTTAAGCAATTATCCTTCTAGCATTGTCACACTCTTCTACGTAAAACTACATTTTTTATCAACATATCTACGTCAGAGCTTCTCTCATTTTGTAGAACACACTTTTCTGGTTAAAATGGTATATTCGCATGCATTCATACGCATTTATTTGATCCACATGCGAAATCATTTTCATTACGCGATTTTTTCTATCGTAGGAGCAATAATCGGGCAATTTTGATAGAACGCGGGCCCACAATCAACTTCCAGAACCTAGGATCAAAGCTCAAGAGCCAACAAGCTGAAGATGAGAAGATATAGGCCAAAGACGGGAAGAGCCAGAGAATCAAAAGAATCGAGGGACGACCAAGAGAGAAGGATAGACAAGCCCTCAAAGAAGAGACTAAGGAGATTAAAGCTTATATACCAACACAAGGCGAGTGCTTGCTCATTTGGTGAAGCATACAGAAGAACAAGTCAAAGACCAGGGTTCAAGACCCTCTTCGAGCATTCTCTTTATTTTGTAATATTTTCTCTCTCATCTCTCTAGATCCTCATTCTCTCTCTACTCACAATCCAAATCATCCGATCATTTCTCATTCCTCGATCACTCAATTCTACAACCTACCTTGGCCCATCTCCACCATCCGATGATCCACCTGATCATCGCCACCCACTTCTACCATCCGATCATTGAAAATTCACCTGATCATCCATCACATTATCTTAGAATCTCGTGGCCATCACCATTTTATCACATGGGCCAAAGGGCGAACCCATTACCCATGGCCCAGCCACTCGGTGGGACCCATAAGCCTGGCATAAATAAGAAACAGTTTCTCAAAAGGAAAGGAGAGTAATTTTTTTTTGGGAAAGATTTTAAAAAGGGGGGGAATCTTTGGTTTTTCCAAAAGGAGAAGGAGAAGTTTTTGAACTTTTAGAAACCGTGGGTTTCTAATGTAGGAACCCACGGTTCTTACCAAAGGAGGGGGAAACATTTTAAAATTTTTAGAAACCATGGGTTTCAAGAATAGAAACCCATGGTCCCTATAAAAAAAACCCCTTATTCTAATTCCTCGGCCCCTCGACTTGCCACCTTGCTGTTGTGCTGCTCCTCTTGTCGTTTTCACCACTGGTTCTCCCCTTCTCCACCATTGAAACCGGCTGGATGGAACTGGTTCTCCACTTCAGTCATCGGTGATACTCCCAACACCGGTCCGCCCCCAACAAAAGCTCAAGCCGTCCTCAGTTCCAATCTTTCCTCTCATCTTCTCTCTAAAAAAAAAAAAAAAAAAAAAAGAGTAAAAAAAGAGGAAAGAAGTAGAAGAAGAAGAGAGGAGAGGAGAGTAAGATCTCTATCCCCCTACCTGGTTCTCTAGGGACTGCATCAACAAACCTTCATCCTAGGAAGGTTTGCTGCCCCCCCCCCCTCTTTCACCAAAACAACATCTTACCGCTGCCATTTTTCCAACCGGGCCGACCCACATCATGGCCAAATCATTGCCAATCTTCATGGTAAGTTGTCCCAAAGAAGATTTCTTTCTACCTTCACCACGTTCTCTCTCTAGGTAATTTGAGCATTTTCTCTCTCTAGCTGTCATAGTTTTTCTCTCAATAATGTTCTTTTTCTCTCTCTAGGCCTTTTAGTTTTTTTTTGTTATATTCTAATGCTTTCTAGTAGATTTACTTGTTGTTAAGCAATGTTTATCAGGATATGTAAGGGAAAGTTTGTTTTTATGAAGCAAGTTTAATTTTTGTTGGTTGCATTTTGTTTCAATTGGTTCTACGTACTTTCATCGTTATGAATGGATCCCATCTAAAAACCTAAAAGAATGCTTTAAAATCACCTTCACTCACCACTCTCATCCCACCATCCATGAATTTCTGACATTTTTCTGGTAAAAAAAATCCGTCATTTTATGTTCTTGATTGCGTTAACTAAACCCGAGTGCAGATCGACATCCGAAACTTCCCACTGTGCAAGAATTACTATTTTTGCAAGAATTAAATCAGAAAAGATACAAATGTGTTGAAGTTAGGGTTTCCGTAACCAATGACGCGGAAAAAACCTACTTTCAATTATCCTACAAAATATGGAGATATTGTATAGGGATTCGTATCGGATGTCAATCCGCACTCGATTAATTGGGTTAGCGCAATAAAGAACATAACATAACAGAATTTTGTCAAACTCGAATCAAAATAAACTATATTTCTTGAATTCAACTGTAACTTACAATTCAAACATGAGATAATTAATCTAGAAAGCAATACAAAAGAGAAACTACGCTAGAGAGAGAAAGAAAGAGCATAGAGAGAGAAAATAAGAAGAGACTTTGGAGAGAGAAGTAAAGAAGGAAAAGAAGAAAGAAAGCCTAAGAAAATAATAAGAGAGAAATTAGAGAGAAGAAAAAAAGAGAGATTTTTTTTTTTTTTTTTTAACCTTAGATCTTACCTTTTGACCATGAGATGGTCACCGGAGATGGTGGTGCGATCGTGACGAGGTGGTGATGGAGAGAAGCGCTGGAGAGAAGGTTGATGGGGGAACCGGTGGTATTGCAAGGAGTGCACACGGCGGTGACCTGTGCAATGTTGGAGAGAAGATTGGTTGATTTTTGTTTGCAGGTGTGGTGTGGGAGAGTTCTCAGCCGTGAAAGAAGGTGGAGCATGATGTGCCAGTTGGCAGGAGGATCGCTGGAGCACTGAGATATACTGTCGGTTTCAATGGCAAGCTGGCCGGCGATAAGATGGAGAAGAAGGTGAACGAGTTCTTGCAAGTGTAGGGAACCTGCTGGAGCACACGGAAAGGGTAGAAAGGCAACAAGGACGTGGGGAGAAGAGGACTAACTTGCCTGAGTTGCAGGTCAGTTCAGCCCAAGGAGAAGGGTTCGCCGGTGGTGGTCTGGAGAACAGCTCGCAGGTGATGGACGGTTAGGTGACGGAGTGGTTCTTGCATGGTGGTGCTGGCCGAAGGGAATAGGGGGCTGAATCGTGAGGGGCACTAGTTGTGCTCTTGAATGTGGGTAGCAGGTGACCCAGGGAGGAGAAGGAGACGGACCTGCCTGAGTTTGTAGGTCCGTTTGTAAGTCTGGTTGCCGGAGTTGCAGGCCTGCAACTCCGATAACTAACGAGGACGACGAAGTAGATGAACAGGGAATGAACGATGAAGATGTGAATGGAATAAGGAGAAGCAGAGAGAGATCCTGGAGAGGGTGCAGGTGGTTGTGGAACAGATGGAGATCTGAACCATAGAGGTGCAAGAGGTGGCTGCCGACCGGAGTTGCAGGTCTGCAACTCTGATTTGATGGAGGGCGATTGGTGGTGCTTCAACCCAGAATAGCAAGTAGAGAAGAAAAAGAAGAAGAGATTGAGATTAGTGGACGTACCTATTACTGTTTTGGGCGAGATAGCACACCGCCTAAGAGAGAAAGAAGAAGATGCAGATGGAAGAACAAGGTGTGGTTAGGCGCTGATGCTGGTGAGGGGGGAAAGGCGTTGAGAGGAGATGACTATTGTGCTGTGCAGCACGTGGAAAGAGGCTAACGGCTTGGGAGATCATCCTCCTAGTTGCGGGTTTCGCCGGTGAAGAAGAAGACAAAGAAGAAGGAAGGAAGAGAAGAAGAAGAAGAAGAGGAGGAGGAGGCACTCCACCAACTCGCTGGAGAAAGGTCATCGGAAGAGAAGAGGGAAGAAGAAGAGAAAAGAAAGAGGAGAAGGTAGAAAACATGGGGGATTGATAGGGGGAGGAGAGGAGGAGATGGGAGAGGGATTAGGGTTTTAAAGAACCCTCTCTTCTCCCCTTTTAAAGCTCCTTAGTTTCCATTAATGGAAATTAGGGATTTTTTGAAATAAAAAAATATATATATATATATTTTTTAAGTAAAACCTTACTTTTCTTTGGAGAATTTTCCCATTTAGTGGACCCCACTTTTTTATTTAAAAATAATTAATTTAAAGCATTTAAAAATCGCGAGGTCCACTAAATGGTCGGGCCACGGGTTGATAATGATGGGCCCGGCTATTGGTCCACAAGGATTGATGATATCCATCATCTCACAAGATGATGTCTATCGTCTTACAAGGTGATGTGACAGACAATTTTATGACGATCGGATGGATGGTGACTTGATTGGGACCCAGATTGGTAGATCGACGGATCTAGAGATATCCAACGGTCCGGTGGAAGATCCAACGGTCCGATTGAAGATCCAACGGTTAGAAAGCTAAGGGAGATGAGACAAAGCCAATGGGCAGGAATTCTGGGGTTAGGTTAGTAGATTAGAGGACCGAGAGATAAAGAGAGAGAGAATAAGGAGAGATGAGATAGAAAATTAGGGGGAGAAGAGAGAAATATCAGAAAATGGAGATAAAAGTATTGGCAGAGGGTCTGGAACCCTGGTCTTCACTGTGACCATCCTCACGCTTCTCCAGTAGAGTAGATCACCATTCCTTGCTGACTCATGTGGCTTTAAACGCTTTGGTCCGTCTCTTGGTCATTGGCTCTCCTACTCTCTTCGTTCTTTGGGTCGACTTTTTGGTCATCTTATTCAGCCCATATTTGGCCCATATCTTCTAGTCATAGCCTATGGGCTCTTTAAGCTTTGATAATGGGTTTTCATGATCGACTTTGGCCCGCATGTCTCGAGAATAGCCCGATCGAGTTTCCTACAAGAGAAGAGCACGTAATGAGACTTGATCATAACGTCTTCCTACCTAGACTTCCGAAAATTTGTTTAATGCATACAAATATACCATTTCGTTCAGAAAAGTGTGTTCTACGAAATAGAAGAGACTCTTACGTAGAAAAGTAGATAAATAGAGCATTTTACGTAGGAGAGTGCGATAACGCTAAAAGGATAATTGCTTAAAATAAGCACTTTTGAGCGAATATCAGAGTACCAGTTCACCATGATGGGTTTTGGACAACATCCACCATTTCATGGTCCGGATCAGTAGGATGGTACAGGCCCATCAGCATTGTGTCCTAGAAAGATACTTCTTGAGAGTTATTTGATATTTTCTATTTTGAGATATTATTGTATACAGATAAACTTAGTTGTTGTATGGTTATACTCTAGTCGTGTTTATTTCCTTATATGTTACAGGGTATAAACCAGTTTGTACTTTGGCTTGATATATATCTATACACTTGTTTTTCACGATGATATCCATTGCATGCTTATTATCTGCTTATATTTCTGTACATTTTTTAATCTATGATAAAAAGAGGGAGAGAAAATCATAGAGGTAAAATTGAGTAGTTGCATGAGATAGGGGGAGAAAAATTATTTACATTATTTTTCCAATTTCTCTACTTGCGATATGCATATTTAACCCCCTACATTTTAATGATTTATTAATTGCCGATGATATTACATCGTATGTATTGTTGGTAGATTGTGCAAGGAACAGATCAAAAGCTATTCTATTATCTGTTCGATTATCTCCGAGAGAGTGTGAGATAGTGAGTGAATCATGTAAGAGGGTGGGATTGTAATTAATTTTTTGTTTACCTTCTATATGATTAAATATTTTTTGTCACAGAATTGTCAAATGGGGAGATTGTAAGGAATATTTTTATATTCAATTTGGCAAAGATTCAGTTTGACATAAAAATATTCTTGTAACCGTTCCTACGAGCACCAGTGTAGTGTGAAGATGTCGTGATATGCATACTTCGCCAACTACGTGAAGACTAGAAGACAGAGACAACAAGAATCAGACGGTTAACGACAGGAGTCATTTGAGTAACTGCCCATTTGTCGGTTATAGATCGTGTCCGCTCGCTTAAGAAGGTAAGTGACTTAGTGGCCATAGGAATAGGTTTGAAATGAATAAAATATAATGGTCAAACCTAGTCATAGGATAGACCTGAGTCTTAGTCAAATATTTTGACTAATGGGAGAGTCTGATCGATTGGAACTTGTCCAATCGATTGGATAGCCCAATCGATTAGAAACTCTGTGAAATCGATTGGAAGCTACGAGGCAGAACATGATAAATGCCCAATTGATTGAGACTCTATGAAATCGATTGGAGGCTACGAGGCAGAACATGATGAAAGTCCAAACGATTGAACACATCTGTAAAATCGATTGGAGTCTGGGAGACAGAACTTGATTATAGCCCAATCGATTGGAGCCTTCGGGATAAACTTTTTTGAGGCCAATCGAACTGAGACTTCTGAAATCGATTGGAGCCTACGGAACAGAAACTTTATTGAGGCCAATCGATTGAACCCAGAGTACAATCGATTGGACTTAGCACAATCTCAGTCTTTCTCAGATCTAAAATTCTTGGTTCCACTCTCCCACGTTCTACACGAATCAGGGTCACGAATTCTATAAATACAACTCTTATACCTTTTCTAAATACACACAGACACATAGAGTGACTCTATACTTCAAAAGAGAGAAGAAAATGTTTATTTATTAGAGTGTCATTTCAAATAGCAATAAGCTTATTTCTCATTCACATCTTGTGAGCTTGTTCCTCTTCTTGATCAAAGCCAAGTATTTGATCCATTCCTCAGCTTGGTCTTCCACTTAGATATTTGACCTAGTAGCCTGAGTGTACCAGTGTAACTCAACACCTTTGAGCAACCTAGGGTTCAGGGTGTACTGAATCCTTCACCTTCGACAAAGGCTGGAGTGTTGAAAATTAAGATCAGAGCAGCCGATCGACGATAGGTTTGGGGTGTACCAAATTGAACAAGCGGACAAGGCTTCTTGGCTGAAAAGACGCGCATGGATTCGTAGCGTTGATTCAGAGGACGTGGATGCATTGGTAGTAGGCCTTGGCTAAGGTTGGAAGCTGTATTTACAATGGTGCTACGTAGGTAACCTTTGTTTCATTTAAATTTTCAGTTAGTGATACTTTCCGTTTGGACGCGGTCTCATAGTTTTTCCTTGGCTAAGGTTTGCAAGTAAAAAGCTCTTATCTTGTATGATTGTTTATTTATATTCCGCTATCTATCTTGATTAGACCAAACGACGAAAAAAAAATATACCACGGAGGTATATTCAATTTAAGTCAGTTATAATAATCTTTTATCAAACAACTAAGGCATGCGATTTTGTTCCCCTACCATAGACAAGTAAAACTGTGTAGGTATAATTAATTTTAAATACCTAATCAACCCCCCTTCTAGATATATTGGATTAAAGAGAACGGACCAGTTGTTATTTCACTAAGTTTCTTTTTAGGACTTCAGATCAAACAAATACATAATAGGATCTCTATTTCGCAATCCAAATACTCTAAAGAATTAATTAAAAAATTCAACTTGAAAAATATTAAACCCACTAACAACCCCATTAGCACAAGTATAAAACTTACCTCTAATGAGACTGGAAAACCGTGGATGCAAAACTTTATAGAGGCATGATAGGAAGTTTCTTATATCTTACAGCCAGCCGACTAGACATAGCCTACAGCGTAGGAGCCTGTGCTCGCTATCAGTCCTGTCCAAAAGAATCTCACTTAATTACAGTCAAAAGAATCTTACGATATGTAAGCGAGACTATTGAATATGTCCTCTGGTATCCTCCTGAAACAAATAATATCACTGCGGGATATTAGGATGCAGATTAGGCAGGTAATGCTGAAGACAGAAAGAGCACCAGTGGTGGGTGTTTTTATATTGGAAACTATTTAGTTTCTTGGCATAGTAGAAAACAAAATTCGTTATTTATATCTACTATTGAAACCGAGTACATAGTTGCTGGTAGTTGTTGTGCTCAAATGCTCTGGATGAAGCAGATGATTCTTAATTACGCCATCACACAATACACCATGAACTTATTTTGAAAGAGTACAATTAGCATTTCTAAAAGCCCTGTTTTGCACTCTAGCACAAAGCACATTGATATCAGGCATCATTTCATTCGAGAACTAGTAGAAGATAACATTCTATCTGTTGAATATATTGCAACTGCTAATCAATTGGCAGATATCTTCACTAAACCTTTGGACTCTCAGCGCTTTGAATTTTTGTGCAAGTCCTTAGGGGTTTGTATTCATACTTGATCTTATGACCTTGTCTTTCCTTTGTCAAATTCTAACAAAAGGGGGGAGAGTTGGGAAGCAAGGTGGTTCTCAACAAAAATTTGGAATTATTTTCTCCACTAAGTAGAAGAATTTGAACTATTGAACATTGATTATTATTGAGTGTTTAGTCACTCCAATGAATTGTTAGCCACTCTAGTAAGTTCTTTCTAATTGCCATTAAGGCCAGTCTTTGTCTAAGAAAAGAGGGACGTACCGTCAATAAGCAGGCCTAGTGTCTCTACTTCTTTCCTGGGAGAACTACTTATTGTTAGTTTGGCAGAATTCACATGAAAACTTTTGATCACTGGATTCAAGCAGACAGACTTAATATCTCTGGTTCTGGTAAAAACCATAACTCCTAAACAACTCTAAATCTCTAACTAACCATACATTAAGGGTGAGTAAAAATCCTATATGTATTTGCCATTTTTTGATTGTGATGTGTTTATAGGATTTAAAGAAAGATGTCTTTATGCCTCTCATTGCAACTCTTACATTTAATTTTTGGGTTGGGTAAGCTCATCGTTAAGGGGAGAACCATTGTATATGTATTTTGTCTTGGAATTGACAAAGGAGGAGATTGATTAATATACCTCATGTTGTCAATTCTATAACAACCATTGGTATTAATGTAAATATTGATCCTCTACTTTAGTCTTGGGAAATCGTGTCTCGATGATTCCGAGAGAGACAAAGAGACGAACCTTGATGCATAGAGAGGACTGAAGACATAGATTGGGAAAATCCTAAAAAGTCCACTTGGACCGGATGACCGATCATAGTTAAACCGTACGATCAGTCAGACCGGTCTACCGGTGGACAATGAGCGATTGACCTGTCTAGGAAATCCTTGAATCACGAGCCCACAAATCCCTACCCCTCCAACTATAAATACCATTTCCCTTTACTATTTACTTACCAATTCACTCAGCCTTCTCTTGAGCTCTTCATTAACAAGAGAGTTGTTTCAAGCTTCCTAATTTTTGTTTTTCCTCCATTGCCTCGTGCTTCTTCGGTGGTGTGCTTGCTTCGGTGGTCTAGCTTGCTAGCCTTATGTGGGAGATCGACTTTTGTGGTCCACATTCTTTGATTCTGGATCGACTCGGTGATTGGTGTGTACTGCGATACTAATCTATAGTCTTGGTTTAGCTTCAGCAACATTGAAGCTTCGTTCCTTGTCAATCTCAGTTGAGAGGTAACTTGTTTGTTAATAGAGAGTTTTTCCTTGATCATCAAAATCATTAAACTTACTGTTGTGCTGCTCGAGTCAAGTAGATATTTGACTGAGTAGGAGTCAGGTTACGACCTTACTCCGTCGAAATATAGATTGCGATCGAGACCGGGTCCTTTACCCTATTCAATATTGTACAATTTCTTAAGTATTGAACTAAAAATGTGCGAAGCTCAGTGGAGCTATTCTGAGAATAGACATAGGTGGTGATACACCGAACTAATATAAAAACTTGTTTTGTAGATCTGTGCTTTGGAAGAGAATAATGGATCCAAAGGTTTGAAATCAATAATCATGCTGATTTTGGGGATGACCAAACATATATCAATACGGTGAGTGTCCTCTAAAGTTGTGCCATGTGACTTCATATTGTGGGCGATCATCGTGGTCAGCCATCTTGGGCGGTCAGAGAAGTTTTACCCCCAAGGAGTGTTATGATCCAATGGCTCTCTACCCTAAAAGCCCTCTTGGAATGCTCTAAGGTACTCCTTTATGTATCTACTCCAATTTTCAGCTAGGTTAATGAAAGCGTGTTCCAACTTAGCAAATATTCTAGAATATTTCCTCTGCTTTGTCTTAATTTGATGTTCTTTTAAATTATTGATAATTTTTTTGTGCATAGTAAGTGCAGATTGCAGACTTCTTTTTGGACACGGGGTTTTCTTGCCACATGGTAGATGATACGGTTGATCCAGACCATCTATCATGTAGGCAATCTCTACTTCCCCCATGAATGGCACCCATGGGCTTACTAATTACTAATGGGTCGGGCTCAGGGGACCCCCATTTTTCTGACCCCTCTTGGTTTTCGTGTGCTCGGCCGTGGATTTCAAGAATCCAATGGTCATTGTCAGCGCCAAGCTGGCATCACTTTTTTCACTTTTGGAGGCTCTGACAACCACCGTTGGAGTCATGAAATCTACGGCAGAGCGCACGAGCGGGGTCAGAAAAAAGGGGGTCCTCGGAGCCTGAGCCATTACTAATTACTTTCAAATTTCATGGGAGTGTTACTAAAAGGTAAAAAGATATAACAAGGTATGCCTGAAACTGTTGCAAATGCGGAGGCACGATTTTTGTTACTCACCACTGTCATCTGGGCCCACTGACCGTATGGATGTTTATCCCACCCCTTGGTGGATATACACACCAAAAATCACCCTGATTCGTAATCTATAACCATTAGATTTGAGCATTTTTAGAACTTTTTAAAGCGTTCTTATAGCCGTTGAACGCAACCATTATTTTTAGTACTAACATCAACGGCTAAAAGTCATAAAACAATCTGATTTTTGGTATGAGTATCTACTAAGGGGTGGGCTAAACATCCATGCGGTCAGTGGGCCCAGATGGCAGCGGTGACTACCAAAATTGCCGCTTCTGCATTTGCAAAGATAGGTATACCTGTTACATCACGACCCTACTAAAATACCCTTGAAATTTTCCACGTGGGGGATAACTGCAAGCAGCCTGGAACCTCGGCTGCCGTTTGTATGAAAGCCCAATCCGTTCCGTGCAGACTTCTTCTCTGCAGTTAATTGTACTTGAGAGTTGAGACCCATAAAAAGAAAAAAAAGAAGTGATCTGCTCGTTCAGGCGCTCAAGGCGGCAACTAATACCTACGTTAAGAAAAGATTCCAACGGAAGTACCGCATCTCGTTAGTACGGCCTTTGGATTTTTAAGGCGATTTACATTGTTAGCAACTATGTCTCAGAAGTTTTGACTTTATCGACGCAAACATGATCCATCAAATTTTTAATAAAATTGGAACCGACCAAAATTACTTTAGAATTCGGAGCCTCACTATAATAGATCAACGGTTTTACATTACTTTACTCAATTTTCAAGCTTTATAACCGCGTTTTATGACTATCCCACTAGACTCTTTTACCCGGCCATCATTATAAAGTCACAGAAATTTTGGTAGCGTTACTTGGGACTAAGAGCTTTACCTTGAATCATCCAAGGCAAATGTCAAAGCTCCTTGTCGATATCAAGAGGACAAAATGCCCCTCTACGAACTTTGAGAAACCAAACTCTGTTCAAGAAACCTACGATGAAAGTATGTTCAAATCCAATGGCTAGAAATCACCAATCATGCAGATTTTTGTTGAATAGGTCCACCAATGGATCGACCAAACAGTCATAGGGTCAGTGGCCCCCAAGTCTCTCCCACGTATTCTGAAGATGGTAGCAGACTCACGAGCTCTGTATCGCTTGCAGACTAGTTTTTGCCCAAGTGGGAAGGGGAGGATTTTGGTCTTCAAGAAATTGGTTGCGATGTCTGTTGGGGGAAAGGAAACAACAAGTATTAAGAGTAATCGTTTTCTCATTCATCTAATCCAATCTGATATGCCTAAACTGGATCACATTGTTGATGAAAAAGGTGTTCTACAATACAGCCTATACAAATACCAAAGAGAACTAACAGTTACATCTCTGTACACATTCTCTCACAATGGAGTTCGTGAACTAATCAAAATGAACCAACAATCACTGATTCCAACTGGGTTCGATTGACCTCTTTTATTTGTTTCAAAATCTTCAACCTTTCAAATGTCTAATGTTTCTGTCAAGTTTTGACCGACTTATCTATACTAAATATAAAGCGGATGTCCAAAGACCTTTGGCATCGCAATAAGGAGACAAATCTGTCTTAAGGCCATTGTGTACAGCACAAGTCTAGATCTATTATAATTGTCAATTAACAATGAGTTTTACATTTTGTTTTTCTTTCTGTTATTATTTCCATCTTTTTCTTTCTTCTATTTATTGTGAACTATCACACAAAGAACATACAGCAGAACAACAGGGTATTTGAAGGAAAGAGTATTGTATTGAAAGTTAAAGCTTTAGTGTTTTTGTGTGTTAAATTATATGAGGAAGGGAAAGGGATTTTTTTTAGGATGTGGTTTTCAAAAGGCCTGAGTTGGTAGGTAAGGAGCATGATTAGGGGTGGGTGTGCTTTTCTGTTGTTGTTGGGTGTGCATCGTGTTTCTTTGTCATGTACGTCTTTGTATTTGTTTTGATCGCTTGGTAGGTTTGTAATAGGCTGAACTTTCGTTCAGGGGCATTAGTATAAATCGCATTTAAAAGGGTAATTTTGGCAATAAAATTTTTAACACTTATTATACTTGTTATGTCTTGAATGCTTAACACCTAGAAATATAAAATTGGAACTTGGTCAAAAAATGCCACGTAGGGACATTCACGGGCATTTAACAATTGTAACACAATCTGGACAATATGAAACCTCAAACCCTAGCATAAGACATTGTGGACTCTATAAATAAACTAAAAATAAAAATGATGTAGATAATTACATAAGTGGAACCATTGACAAATAGACCTTTTAGACGTTTACCTAAAACTCGAGGACCAAGTGAGAATAATTGATATAAGAAAGGATAACCACAATTTTAATAAATGACAAGGTTGACGATAATAAATTAGTCATTTAGATAAAAAAAAAAAAAAAAAAATACTCCCTAAGAGAACTCGATTAGGGGTAACCCTTTGGCATATCCATGCTAAGATACACCACATCATTCAATACACAATATGTAAGGGAAGCTCGTAATGAAATTAATTTTTGTCATATAATCCTCATTTAATTTTTGGCAAATGAAAGAATCCTCAACTATTGGAAAGATTACTAAAATCCATTAAGCACCAACATGGTAATATGTAAGGACTCTAGAAGGGAAAGATTACTAAGTTAGATATCCAAACCAATTAAGAACCGCATTCATTAATACCTTGACAACTAGCTATAATAACTAATGTAGTAACAAACCTTTTGGGAAAATAGAACCAAAACCAATTAGGATAGTTTCTAAAGTTTTAGACACACCTCTTTGAGTTTAATAAACTACTAACGTGTACAAACTATGTATTTTTGGCAAGACCCAATCCCAAAACAAACAGAAAAAGAAGAACATTGGACCTTGTTAATGCCTAGATAGAAACTTCATATAATTGAAGATTAATTTAAATCCTCTCCGATCCGCAACATAACTTATTCATGGGAGGAATAAAGATAATTCTTAAACTAAGAATAACAACCTTTTTTACACTACCCTACCTTCTAAAACCATCAACCCAAATATAGAAATCTTTGGAACACGTCCTCATTTATCACTCTTGTATTGACACTACCAGCCCCTTTGGTAACTCTAATAGAAGTAGGGGTACAATAGGAAAACTTTTAAACTGGACCCTTTTATAGAAGTGTAAGAGATATGGATCTCGAATGTAAAAAAGCTCAAAATGTGGGGGACCCTTGTATAGCATAAAACGTGTGAAACAAATTAAGGATGGTTCCAAAACCTTAAGGGAAAAATGTTGAAGGTAGAAAGAGGGACTAAAAGGCTACACATTTTCTCCAGTGAAGGATATATGCTTCGCTTCAATCCTTATAACCTTATTGAATCCGAGCTACTACATTCAATCGTAAACAAGATTCATCTACGAAGAGGTAGGTACATCTACTGAAGGCATGCATGAATTGAATTATTATTGTGTTCTTCTTCTTGTCATGTGTCACCATGAGCTGATCTCTAACTTATGTACTAGATATGTTATATCAAATGAATGTAATTTCCTTTGCATGCATAGCCTCTATCAATGATGTGACTCGATTAGATTCCCTTGCTCTATATTATTATGCTTGAACCATGATCATATCTATATCGAGATTGGAGTAACAGCATGGGTGTGGAAAATTTGGGAGTTGTACGCTTTCATGTAAATCATTGCATCATGTATATTTGAAGTGTCTTGGGAATTAATAAGCAAGTAGGACCTGGTGCCCTTGAGTGAAAGGCCCTAATACCTTATAAAAGAGCTCTCGACTGAGCTGCTCTAGGAGTGGGAAAGAAAAGGAGACCCGTAGATGAGTTGTAATTAATCTTACATAGATTAGATTGCATATTGCATTGGTTAGAAAAATTATCTTGATCATATGATTATTGGATTAATTTGTTGTATCGTAACTTGTATCCCCATTATGGTGATATGACTTTAAGAATATTGTGATAGTTTACATTCCTTGCTTGAGGGGTATACAATAGATTCTCTAGTGGGCTTTGGTACATGGTATTTACCAAACATTTCAGATTTGGTTGAGGATGTGGTGCAAATTTCAGTCATTGGAAAAAAGAAAAGAAAAACTGAAAATATGCTATTATCTCATCAAGAGTGCATCAAACCTGAATAATAAGTCTTCAAAAAAAGTGTTTCTTAGCTCAGGAAGACGCCTGCCCCAACTGAAAAGAAAGGCCTTTACACTAATCATAATTTCCTGAAGAGAATTATCTTTTTCTATAAATATTCTCCTATTCCTCTCCATCGATCCACAAACCCCAATTGATAGCAAAAGGTACCATTCTCTATAACAGACAGCCCCTGGTAGACATAGTAAGCTTGAGCCGACTTTATAATAAAACACTAATAGATTTTGACACTACAAAAAGAAAACCTACTTGTGTTAGAAAGTATGACCATATCTGCATAGCAAACTCACAATACATAATAGATGATTTTTATTCTCTTCATTGGACTTGCACATTACACAAAACTTAACGAAAATCTAATTTCTAGCTATCAAGTTCTCGACAATGAGCAATTTGTTCAAAGATGCAACCCATGCAAAGAATGTAATTTTTTAGGGGATTTTAGATTTCCAAATGATGTGAAAAGGATATGGATGTGTAAAATTATATTTTATTGTAATGTCAATTCCATGACAAGTGTATGTCTTGTTGTATTTGTCATTGTTTATTCAAAGTCATGTAATATCTAAGAGAGACAAGGCATAAAGAACAATGAGAACTAAAGGCTCTTTGCTCTTCTAATGGACACTCTTGATAAATAAAACTTTTTTCTCTGTATTCTAAAGTGTAGAAGTATATTTTGTAAAACCAGAGAGGAGTTGTATTTATAGAATTCGTAGCCTAGAGTCTTTTAGAAAGTGGGATGAGTAGGAACTAGAATTTTAGATCTGAGAAAGACTCAATCCGTGTGAAGTCCAATCGATTGGTCTTGTACGGATGAGTTTTTCCTTCGTAAATCCAATAGATTGGACTTAAATAAGTTTCTATCCCGTAAGCTCAAATCAATTTAACAGTGGTCTCTAATCGATTTGACTCTAATTAAGTTCTGTCTCGTAGACTCCAATCGATTTAATAGAGGTCTCCAATTGATTGGGCTTTGATTAAGTTCTGTCTAGTAGATTCCAATCGATTTAACATAGGTCACCAATCGATTGGGCTTTGTCCAATCGATTGGCCTAAATAGTCCAATCGATTGAACTTTTCCAGAAGTCAATAATATTGACTTAGACTCAGGTTTGTCCAATGACTATGTTTGACTATTATATTTTATTCATTTTAAACTTATTCCTATGACCACTAAGTCACTTACCTTCCTAAGCGAGCGTACAAGATCCATAACCGACAAATAGACAGTTACTCAAATGACTCATGTCGTCAATCGTCTGATCCTTGCTGTCTCTGTCTTCTAGTCTTCACGTAGTCGACGAAGTATGCGTACCACGACATCTTCACACTACACTAGTGCTCGTAGGTAAGGTTACATAAATGTTTTATGTCATACGAAATCTTTGCCAAACTAGAATATGAAAATATTCCTTACAATTGTAAAATAAAATTCGAAACAAAAGAGAAAAAATACCTCCATAGAATCCAAGAATTCTAATGAAAAATGGGGATTTGAATAAAGAGCCGAAGAAGTCAAGTGAAGCACCGAGGAGTCTGAGATGAACACGAGAGAGTAAGAAGGAGAATTTACAGCAAGTAAAAGTGAAAATAACTTTATGGGGGGTATTTATACAGTGATAGTAATTATGATACCCGATAAAGTACATAAAAATTGAAGGGACACTCGGCGGCACCGTACGAACCACGTAACCAATACACCACGTGGCAGAGCATTTTATGCATGTGTCAAATCGAAGAGATGCAGCAAAGACGACATGATAGAATGGGGCAGGAAAATGACATGTGGCAGGTTCTTGGAAATTGCTTGTTCGGCTCCATAGTCGGACAACACCCAACCCGGGCGATTGCAGGGGATATTTTCAGCACAGACACGTGGAGGATCCAGATAATGACACATGGCAAATATTGTCCGAGACTAGAGAATGGTTTGAGAGATCATCAATAGCAGTTGACAGATTATCACTGTAACAGCCCGAGAGAAGTTGTCACCTCGGATTAGAAGAAGACACCAAATATAGAGCCGAGAGAAAAAGGTGGTTCTAGCCAACTTCGCAGTTGGCCCCGAGAACAAAAATACGAGAACTATAAACATCATTGACAAATCACCATCTATTGTACCCGAATCGATTGTCAGCTATCTCGGGAAGGAGTTGATTGACCTTGAGAGGGAGGTCTAGATTGATTACTGGTGTGTTTGACTTTGTCTTTGCCCGTATTTCGAGGGGCGTGAGGGTTTTTCCCCTTCAATCACCCTAATCAATTTTGAGGAATAGAACTATCTCCTTTATGCTATCTCTACTCCTCCATTTGGAAACATTCTTTCATATTTTCTAGGAATGCCCTTTCACCCTAAAAATATGGCAATAGATCCATCATCTTCTCAACGCTCGTCCAACTTCTTCACATTCCTCTATATTCACATTATTTGGCAGATTTGGAAAGCTCTTAACCATTGTTATTTCAATCAATTGCAACCATCTCATATTGCAATTCTCAATGCAGCACATTATAAAACCAAAGAACTCTTCTCCTACTCCCTATCTTTTAAGCTTAATTGGCAAACATCCTAACTCCTATCAATTTCATGGGTGGAATAAAATGTTGATGGTACAACTTCACCTAGAAGCACACCCGTTAATCCGATATCCTTCGAGCCTTCGATAGTAGCACACCCTTTACTCCGATCCACATTGGGTCCTCACCTAAAAAACACACCCACTATGCCCCCAATGATCCATAGGGTTTTCACCTAGAAGCACACCCCTTAAACCCAATCCCATAACCAAAACTCATACCCAAAACCAATAATCCAACAAAAAGATCAAGAATCAACCAAAAACAACCATCCAAGTAGAAGATTCTTAATAAGAAATAATGAATTTCATGGAATACTAAAAGAGAAGGATAATCATGCTTTTCAAGTTCAACGTGTGAAAATCATAATAAAAATTACCAATATTAAAATATCCTTACCTGTAATCCTAGTAAAAGTGCAAGTTGTACTTCAATGGAAGAAGAGAGAAGATGAGAGAACTAGGAGAGTGATAGCTAGGGTTTGTGAGAGCTTCCAAGCCTCCAAGGCTTTTCTTAAATAGGTTTAGGAAGTATTCCATATGGACTAGGGTTTGTGGATTTCTATTTTTAAGTGATTTTTTTACAACCTATTAAAAGGCTTATTTTAAGTTGGATATGGGCCAGAAGTGGGCCCAAAGTTTATAGGTATCAATTAGGCTTCTTTTAAGGCATGTTTGGTAGGCACCACGGAGGAAAAATAACATATTTCTGCGTGATAATATTCGCCCGGGCGTGTTTGGCACGCATTTGCCTGCGCCGGATATTTAGCCGGGCCCGCAAATTTGCCCACTGTAGTCGAAAAACATTTGATCAGCTCTCCCCCCCGCCGCGAGTAAATATTTTCACACCAAAAAAGCCTTGGTAGGAAAATTTTATTTTCTCACGGGAAAATTGTTATTTTTAATAAAAATTAGTTTTTTAATATATAAAAAATATAAAAATTAGTTTTTTGGGTCTTGTGACCTAATATGCGGGTTCCAGACTCGCCAAACCCATATTTGACTTACTTTAATATGTGGGACCCACAGAAATTGAAAGAAAATGAAGTAAGCTAGCTAATACACGTACCATACATTGTTAAATATTGATATGCTCAAATTTTAGCTAGGATAATATTCATCTGGCTAAATATTCGCCATTGGAACTCTTTTTCTCACGTACCAAACAAGCCCTTAAGGTTATTCTAATGCCCAAAATATCTCTAAATTGGCCCTACATGCCCACTCAACAATTATAATTCAATTAATGAAAAATTTCCAAAAAAACTATATTTAAATTAATTTTTTTAAAAATTCATATTTTCTCAAAATTGTTAAAACCAACCTAGGACACCAAACATTTTGGCGTCTACTCACAAAAGTAACAAAATGCCAGAATTGCCCACTTGCATACGCCAAACCGTGTGGCATCTCAGAGTCATAGATGCCAAACCATTCGGCATCTGGGAATATCATGAAGGCGAACAACAATTTTCCTTCTCAAGACAAGCATCATTAATATTTTGGAGGATGATAATGGAGATATGGAAGACATCTCAAGGTAAAAAGAAAATTAAATGCCCCACCCTTCCCCTCTAAAGCTGCCTCCATTTTCATCTTCACCACTCAATGAAAAGGCAAAAAAATTTCAAAACAATGGTGAGCAAAAATTGAAGTTCATCCACCTCGAATGCCATGGAATCACCTCAATGAACTTCTCCATCCCAACAAATTCCATCCTATGCTCCCCAATTGAGAAGATTGATGATGCCCCTATTGACCTAACTCTCCAGTACGGTGATCCATCCTCCTTTCAACTCTTCAATCATCTCAATCACCTTGCTCCATCCAGTCTGACCATAACTCTTCTCCCTTGCCCCTAGAACCCAATACATCTTCCTCAGCCAATATTCAAAATTTCTCTTAACATAGAACTCTTTTGAGTTTAAACAAAACAAGATAACACATATGAACTTACCTAGATATGTCACTCTCTGGCAAGAGGAGAGGGCGAGAGCGAGCAATAGTAGGAAGATGATGAGAGAGGGAGCAACATGATTTCACTTTTTTTGTTGTGAACAATAGACGACTAACGGTCTAGAGTCTGAAACTCGTTGATGCCAAATGGTTTGGTGTATGTGGATTTGGGATGCCAAACCATTCGGTGTCTGTGAATTTGAGATGCCAAATGGTTTGGTGTATGTGGATTTGGGACGCCAAACCATTTGGTGTCTGTGAATTTGAGATGCCAAATGGTTCGACGTCTAAACATAGAATGACATTTTGACGTTTTGTGAGCAGACACCAAACCATTTGGCATCCTAGGTTGGTTTTGACAATTTTGGGAAAATATTGTTATTTTTTAAAATCAATTTAAATATATATTTTTTATGAAAATTTTCCATTCAATCAATCATGCAATTGACTTATATTATATTTGTATTAGCCAATTAAAGTGTCTGAATGGTCCATTTATTATAATTCATACAAATTGTTCACATTACTTTTTATACCTAAAGTCAAAAAGTTCCCAAACATTAACTAAATCTTCTATCCAGGTCCCACAACTTATTAAATTAATCAAGTTACTGTTAATATTAGTTAACTATGCTAATCACATGGTCCCATTATGATTATTTTATTGGCTGGTGTCCACAAATTTGTCCTTGTATTAATGACAGAACATTCAATAAAGTGTATTCATTATGTATCCAATATTCAAAAAAAAAAAAAAAATCCTATGTCATGATTTTAAATATTTCAACTAGTTTGGTTATTTATTCTATGTGTCACAACCAATCATACACAAACCCAATTTTGCCATCTTATTTTGCATTTATAATAATACCCTTGAATGGAAATTCTAGGAATTACAATCTACCCCCCTTAAAATAAATTTTATTTTCGAAATTGGAATTATCTTTATTTAATACTTCAATCTAGTCTGTCACATCAGATTAGTCAACAAATCCTTCTAGACAAGCCTAGTTAGATCGGTTGATAGCTAAACCCAGTTCAATTTGTCAACTTAATCAACATAGTAAACCTAGCAAAACTGGCCATCTGCATCAATCTAGTCAAGCCCATGCTGTCAAACTAGTCAATATAGTCAACCTTAGTTAACAGATAAATTTCATCAATCTAATCGACCTAATTAGCAGTAAAACTAATCAATCTATCTTCTAATCAAACAGGTAAAGCTAGTCAACTAGCCTACTAGTCAAAATAGTCGGACTGTCAAATTATTTATATTTTTCCTTCTTTTTTCCTTTATTAAAATATTCATATATGTACATGAAGATCTCTAGATATTTATACAAAAGACCTAGAAGGGGGAGTGAATAGGTCTATTAATTTTAGCCTATGTTGATTACTAATATGCTTAAACGGATTCAAAGTAGTAAGTAAATAAGCAAAAATCTACAACACAAGTATTTATAGTGGTTCGGTGTATTAACACCTAGGTCCACTCTTTAAATAACTCCACTAAGTTGGTCACCTTTTTAATTCAATATTTAAGCACCCTTACAATATTGAATAGGGTCAAGAACCAGTCTCGATCACAATCGATAATAATGGAGTACAACTGCAACCGAAATCCAGTTCAGTCAATAACCTTTCTTGACTCGAGCAGGGTAACATGTATAGATGGGACAACCCAATATGGGGAGCGTTTCTAAAGAGAAAGCTCCCTACAATCAAATTAACCCTCAACCAAGATTGACGAGAAACATGTAGCTTCGATGTTGTTGAAGCTTTATCAAAGGCACTAAGCAGAACCGCCGCCTAGACCAATCATTATATCGCTCTCACACGAAGATCACCAACTGTCGAAGTATATCTCGCATAAGTTGAGCAAGTTTGGATCAGTGAAGCAAGAACACCAAAGCAAGCACGAAGGCAATGGAGCAAAGATCAAATATCTTGAATGTGAAGAACTCAAAAGATAGCAATGTGAATTGGTAAGTGAGAAGGTAAGGGGGGAGGGGTATTTATAGTAAATGGGGAGGGGAAGGCGTGCTCATGAATCGTGGTTCTACCGAGACCGGTCGACTAGTCTGAGCGGTCGCCTAGTTTGTTAGGCCGATTGACCGGGGGTTTATTTGACCTCAGTGGCCCGTCTTCTTAGCCCGGTCGACCCATATAAGTATTTTCTATATACTTAGGATCTTTCAAGGGGTTTTCATACATTAGGATGTGGGGGTTCTAATTCTGTCCAAGTTAACTTTCCAAAGGTTTCTTCGAGTCCTTGATGCTTTATTCTTTGTTGTGTATAAAGGATTGCCTCATCTTTGAATCTTGTGGCGCGCTTCCCAATCTCCATGATAGTCAATCAATGACGATTACATAAATACCCTAGGTTGTTCTGGAATTGACAACACAAGGTATACTTATCAATCTCCCCCTTTGTCAATTCCCAGACAAATAGTTCTCTCCCTAACAATGAGCCTACCCAGCCCAACAAAAGTAAATGTATCAAGTTTGTAGTGGAGAGTCATAAAGACATCTTTTCTTTAAGTCCTGTAGTCACAACACAAACAAAAAGATGACAAATACAATTGGAGTTTTTACTCCCCCTTAGTATGTGGTTAGTTAAATATTTTTAGAGGGTTTCGAAGTTATGGTTTTACCAAAACTAGATTTATCATTTCTGCAAGGTCCTGATGATAGTATGAGTCCAATGACTCATAATAGTGATCGATGGTTCTTAGATCATTCAAATTCGCCCCTTCAATATAGCAGTTTTTACCTTTAAGAACTATTGTTTCCAAATTCTCTCCCTTTTTGTCAGAAGTTGACAAAGGAGAACAAGATCATATATGCAGTAATTATGACAAAGGCAGTAAGTGTAGCAATATATCATAGTGAGATCAAATATAAGCAGTACTGAAATACATATTACTGTAAGAGTCAGACCCCTTTACGATGACAAAGTTATGTCAAAATACCACAACAGAAATAGTCTATAATACGGGCTGATATACCATATAATGGATCAAGTTTTTTTTGCTAAATGAGCATTTTATTAAAAGGAAAGAGAAAAACCAAAAACAAAGGAGACAAAGGAAAGGGGGAGATAGTTGCATCACTAGGGAAGAAGGCATCCCAACTAAGTTGGCACCCCCTCAACCCACAATCATCGACAACCGTCTCCCCTAGGAGAGAGCACTAATCAAAACTGAAGTAAGGCCTAGCCGGCTCCTCCAACTTGCTGAGAAAAGCCGACTGCCATCCCACCAATGAACCTCTCCTAACCCAAAATTACCACCTTTGTTGGCCGAGTAGTCCGCACTAAAGTTGACTTCCCTCCATGTAGAACTGATTCGCAATGAAGAAAACTCTTGATTAATGTTGTCCCATCTAGCTTTCACCTTCCAAGGGACCTCATTCTTGATGAAGGCTCTAGTCGCCACCTCCGAATCGGATTCCAACCAAATATTGTTCCAACCCTTGGCTTTGGCCCACATAGCACCTTGGATGAGAGCTTCACATTCCGCTAGGAAGTTGGTCACTATCCCCAAGCCACCACTAAGCACCCCCAAGACTATGCCTTTAGAGTAGGATAGACAATCAACTCTTCATCATCAAAGATCTCGATCCCCTCTTAGGCTGTTGACTCTCCTTCGGTTGGCTGATCCCAAGCTCCACTAAAAGCCTCATATGGTGGTAATGGAGGAAGATCGGGGTATATACTCCTCATATAGCCTGACATCCTCTGTTGTCAGACCTCTATCTTGTCCTGGCGGGCTTCCATCCTGTGAAAGCCAGAAGAGACGAATCCTCGAAAATCTCTCCTAACTCCGGAGTCATCGAGGCAATCTGGTCTGATATGGACTATAGTGTAGCTACAGAGGGTGAGAAAGAAGGACCAGCTAAAGATCTGGCTCTAGTAAGAGTGGAAGGAGGTCTGGGTGTAGGATGAGATGATGTAGGGGGGCTCTCTTCCTAAAAGCATTTTTGAGATGGTGGAGTTGTTGATTGGTTCGGTAGGGTAGACCATAGGATCTAAATCAAATGTGGGAACTAAAAAGTGATGAATGATCCTAGTGATCAAATATCCATAAGGTAGAGCCCTAGTGGATACTGAAGAATCACGTTTCTTTAACATCTGATGGTACATGATGTACAGAATGTCCAGAGGAACGGACATCATCAGACAATGTAGAATGTGAATGGTAGTGGAGCTAATCTCATTCCTATGACCTGATTTTAGAATCAAATTGTAGGAGACGATGAGATATAAAACCCTATAGATGGGTTTTAGTAGGACAAATTAGATGTTGAAAAGATTGTCATCCCAATAAAAGGTTTTAAGAAATAGATCATCCATGATCTGAGTCTTGTTGGTTAAAGGCAAAGCAGGAGGAAAATGACTGCTAGAACTAGGACGTCCAATCCCAAGAATGGAAAAGATCAAGGCTGGGGTAACTGTTATTGTCACACCGGCCCTTACAAAGGTTTTAAACTGACTGGGGTAGGAAGTTCTCGCGTGCTTAATGTAGTAAAAGTGACGGACAAGTACAGGAAGAACAGGACCATTAAAATCAAGAAGGGAAAGCCAACCTACGGATCCATTTTAGGAAGGTGTGATTGGTTTGAACGTCTCGTTCCAAAGTAACTGCTCGATTGACTTCTTTGTTGTACTATTGTGGTCGTGCAAAATCGTCAATAAAGAGTTGATCTGCTTCCACATTACTCGATTCTCCCAAGTCATGACACCTTCTCTTACCTCTAGATGACATGATTTAGAGAAGAGGGTTTGGTTTTTGAAGAAATAGGTTTTTAGGTTATTGAGTTTAATCTTGAGAAATCAATGATCAAATGGGTTTCTAAGGTTTCTAGAGGGGAGATCTAAGTTTTAGAGGGGTGAGAATGAGGAGGAATGGAGGTTTATTTTTGAGTTTTTATACTTAAAACAAGGAGTTCGGGTTTAGTTTGGTGGAATTGCAGGGCACGATCGACCAGTCTCAAAAAAACCTACTTTTCTTATGGTTCTCTTCTCCAGTGAACCACACCGATGTACCCTTTCAAACGAGTACTCATACCCTATTAGGCCAGTCGACCGGTCTATCCAGATCGGTGACCACCTTTTTAGGGGACATTAATTTCAATAGATAATCCATTTCTAAGAATTTTTAAGCATGAGAGATTAGCTAAAATAAGCATATCTTGACGAGGGATATCAATTGAGGATTTGTGAACAAAGATGCGTAGTTCTAGCTTACTAATTAAGCTCCGCCAAACCAACAATCAGTAGTTCTCCCAAGTAAAAAGGAGAGGCACTAGACCTGCTTAATGATGGTACGTCCATCTTTCCTTAGACAAAGACTATTCTTAAATGTCAATTTGAGAGAACTCACTGAAGTGGCTACCTATCGCTTCTGTCCTATTAGAGTTTTGAAGCTCTAAGACCAATTTCGAATGATTAGCTAAAATCAGTTAGAAAATGTTTGAAAGATGAATAATCAAGCTTATTACAATTTTCCAGAGTTTTTGTGTCATAATACAAAAGTGTTAAGAAAACTATATTCCATCAGATTACTCAATACCACCCAATGAGCTCAAGGTTGTCTCTGGCCCCTTCATGCCCTCAGTGGTGAACTCAATTGGGATGATAATTTTTGTTCCGAAGGTAACCTCTTCATCTGACTTAGGCCGATACCAGTTTGGGTGTCCTCCGCACACCACCAAAGGGTTAGTGTAGACTAACGCCTACGCACTTCTGGTGACTAGTCGGTCTCGGATAGGATCCGGTCCAGTCTGGCCAAGAAGTCATGCACTGGTCTGGGGTCTCCGTCACCTCAATCCGAGAAGTCTGTCTCCAAACCAAGTAGTCTGCTTGCGAGCCGAGAACTTCGTGAGCCCTACAAGAACTCTCACCAGTGGAATCCGAGAAGAGAGTCGGGGAGGGGATCCCACTGGTAGAGCCTCCGACGATCAAGTTAGCAATAAATTCCAGATTCAATTTGACGGAGTTTAGGCTCAAAAATTCAATCCCTCCTCCTCTTTTAATGTTCTCATCAACCTTTATTTATAGGCGTTTACCTACTGACTTGTTGGTTGCCCTTGTTGCACTCTTCCTTCGGCATACACGCCTTCTCTGGCGCTGACTGTCCTTTCTAAGGAAGTCAATCAGCTCGTCACGTTGTTAGCAACAAATGTCTGTGGCTATATTAACTACTCTGCCCTGACACGCCTGTTGCCGACTACTATGTCTACTGACATGGTTAACTACCTACTCTTGTGCAATCCCATCATTCCCTCACCTACCACCGACTGACTTGCGCTCTGACAGGGATAACCACCTACCCTGTCAGTCTACCAACTCTGTACTCTTCTATTCTGTCTTCGACGTGTCTTGCCAAGCTATCATATTTTTTGTCAGAGTAGGACTTCTGTGCTTCCTATTCATGATCTATGCATCTCGGCATCAATCATACTTCTATACTCCTAGGAGACCCAAACTGGTCTCAGCCTCAGCCACCCAGACCGGTCTCGGCCTCGGACACCCAAACTGGTCCTGGCCTAGACCACCCCATGGTCTCGGCCTTGGACACCCAAACTGGTATCGGCCTAGACCCCTATGGTCTTGGCCTCAGACACCCAAACTGGTCTCCCGACACCCAAACTAGTCCTAGCCTAGACCACCCCATGGTCTCGGCCTCGGACATCCAAACTAGTATCGGCCTAGACCACCCTCATGGTCTCGGCCTCGGACATCCAAACTGGTATCGGCCTAGACCACCCCATGGTCTCAGCCTCAGACACCCAAACTGGTCTCGGCCTAGAACCCCATGGTCTCGGCCTCGGACACCCAAACTGGTCACGGCCTCAGACACCCAAACTGATCCTAGCCTAGACCACCCCCTGGTCTCGACCTAGGACATCCAAACTGGTCTCGGCCTAGACACCCAGAGTGGTCTCTGCCTCAGACACCCAGACTGATCTCGACCTCGAACGTGTCCACGTGTCGCCATCCTGACCATTCACATGGATTCCATAAATTTGGTACCCACAATTGCCCCCTCTCGGGTGTCATGCCAACTACCGAGCATGATATCCGAGAAACAATTCACATGCCACTACGCCAGCTGTTTGCTAGCTCATGTTCTCAGTTACTATCAAGGTCGTCAATTGATCAACCCACAGTTCATCATGTCGTAGCTAAGAGTACTTAGGCCCCACAATCCGAGGAGAGTGGGGTCCTTTCGGCTGTCTCCTAGGACCAAATCTTTTCCTTCACAAAGTTGATCCTAGAGGTCGTTGCCGAGAAATCCTGGCCCCCACAATCCGAGGAGAGTGGGGTCCTCTCGGCTACCTCCTAGTACAACAAATCCTATCGACAAAGTTGATCCTAGAGTCGTTGCCGAGAAATCCTAGCCCCTACAATCCGAGGAGAGTGGGGTCCTCTCAGCTACCTCCTAGGACCATCTTTTCCTGTCCTAGACAAAGTTGATCCTAGAGGTCGTTGCCGAGAAATCCTGACCCCCACAATCCGAGGAGAGTGGGGTCCTCTCGGCTACCTCCTAGGACCATCTTTTCTTATCATTGACGAAGTTGATCCTAGAAAGTGTTGCTGAGAAATCCTTGCCCCCACAATCCGAGGAGAATGGGGTCCTCTCGGTTACCTCCTAGGACAACAAATCCTATATACAAAGTTAATCCTAGAGGTCGTTGCCGAGAAATCCTGACCCCCACAATCCGAGGAGAGTGGGGTCCTCTCGGCTACCTCCTAAGACCATCTTTTCCTGTCCTTGACGAAGTTGATCCTAGAGGTCGTTGCCGAGAAATCCTGGCCCCCACAATCCGAGGAGAGTGGGGTCCTCTCGGCTACCTCCTAGGACAACAAATCCTATCGACAAAGTTGATCCTTGAGGTCGTTGCCGAGAAATCCTTGCCCCCACAATCTGAGGAGAGTGGGGTCCTCTCGGCTACCTCCTAGGACCATCTTTTCATGTCATTGACAAAGTTGATCCTAGAGGTCGTTGCCAAGAAATCCTGCCCCCACAATCCGAGGAGAGTGGGGTCCTCTCGGCTACCTCCTAGGACAACAAATCCTATTAAAGATCAACCACTCAAGATATTTCTTATTGATTAAATCTTTAAATTCAATACATTCCATTGCCGTTCTAGGTGGTAAGCATTTCTTTCTCCGACATTTTGGACTTTGTACAGGCCCTACCAATTCGCGGCTAGCTTCCCTGCGTTAAGCTCTCTGATGTTCTGAGAAACCTTCCTTGGTACTAGATATCCCAAAAAACTCTTGACGGCGCCACCAGCAATGGGATATACACATGCTGATAGAGGACCCAAGCTCCATTCCCCTAATACCTCTTCGCCCCCAGGTCTCAGCCATTAGTCTGAGATCGGGCATTCTTCTCCTTCTACTTATGGCCACCATCCTTCTTGGAAGTCCTGGCCTCATTCACATTTGCTTTCGGTGCATCGGACCACGCCTTAATAGAGTCTTCTACTCTTACGTGTTCCTCTATGATCATATAAGCATCCTCTAAGCGATAGGGGTTGCTTATGACCAACTCCTCATGGACTCGAGTCCCTACCAAAACTCTGATTTGCAGTGCAAAAGCTGCAGTCTTCTCATCTAACTGATCCACATGGACCACTTCCTGCTTGAATCGGCTAAGATAATCTCGGAGAGATTCTTCCTTAGTCTGCTTTAGGCTAAAAAGAGCTGAACACAGACAGTTCTCTTACGCTAGTGAATGTAGTGTGTTACGAATTCCTCTTCTAGGTCCATAAATCGTTTTATGCTTCCTGCCTTTAGGTTGTGAAACCAAACCAAGGTGTTCCCCTTCAAACTAGTGGGGAATAGTCGGCACCTCAGCCCATCAAAGATAGGTTCTCCCCACAACACCATCATCTGCTTGTAATGGTACATGTGTTCTAGGGGGTCGGCTGTTCCATTGAACATCTCAAACTTCGACTGAATGAACTTCCTCGGCACCTCCGAGCATGAGATCCCTTCTGCAAACAGAGAAGCCCTTAGAGCCTTCAGGGCCTCTCTCGCCGCTCTGGTAGTCATTTTCTCTCTCAGCTCCAGGTCTCTTCTCATTTTCCCTCCTTATCAACTCAGTCACTTTATCCAGTGTAACAAGGTCAACGTTGGTCTCAGCTGGCTGCTCTTCTCGGCCAGCCTCTCTGTCCTGACTAGGGGATGGCAGCGCAACTCTGGCTCCTATTCTCTCCTAGCGTAGGGCTTTGTCGGCTGAGGCATCTCCCCTTTGTTTGGAGCTAAGCTCTAAGTCTTCATTTCTGCTGCTTCCCACCCCGGGGAGATCATTCCCCAATGGGTGGGTCCTAACTCCTTCTCTCTTCTCAAAAGCCTCCTCTAGCAGTTGTTGCCTCAATTGAGAGTTCTCGCTCTTTACTTCTTCCATATCCTCCCTCATCTTCTTAATCTGATAAACCAAAAGGCTCAACATCTCCGGGACGTCTGAGTGGTTGACTTCCTTCTCCTCTCCAACATCGTCGACAAATACTTCTTTTCATCCTTCAGCTCCACCCTTCTTCTTAGGTGGAGCCATGACAATGCCGTCTATTCATAGATAGCTCTAAAGAACACGTAGCTCAATCACTGTCATTTCCCACAGATGACGCCAAAAGATGTGGGGGAAAGATCCCGCACACCCCCAAAGGGTTAGTGTAGACTAACGCCTACGAACTTCTGGTGACTAGTCGGTCTCAGATATGATCCGGTCCAGTCTGGCCGAGAAGTCATGCACTGGTCCGGGAGCACCGCCACCTCAATCCGAGAAGTCTGTCTCCAAACCAAGTAGTCTGCTTGCGAGCCGAAAACTCCGTGAGCCCTACAAGAACTCTCGCCAGTGGTAGAGCCTCCGACGATCAAGTTAACAATAAATTCCAGATTCAATTTGACAGAGTTTAGGCTCAAAAATTCAATCCCTCCTCTTTTAATGTTCTCATCAACCTCTATTTATAGGCATTCACCTGCTGACTTGTCGGTTGCCCTTGTTGCACTCTTCCTTCGGCGTACACACCTTCTCTGGCACTGACTGTCCTTTCTGACGAAGTCAATCAGCCCATCACGTTGTCAGCAACAAATGTCTGTGGCCGTATTAACTACTCTGCCCTAACACGCCTATTGCCGACTACTATGTCTACTAACATGGTTAACTACTTGCTCCTGTACGATCCCATCATTCCCTCACCTACCACCGACTGACTTGCACTCTGACAGGGATAACCACCTACCTTGTTAGTCTACCAACTCTATACTTTTCTATTCTGTCTTCAACGTGTCTTGCCAAGCTATCATATTTCTTGTCGGCGTAGGACTTCCGTGCTTCCTATTCATGATCTATGCATCTCGGCATCAATCATACTTCTATACTCCTAGGAGACCCAGACTGGTCTCGACCTCAGCCACCCAGACCAGTCTCGACCTCGGACACCCAAACTGGTCCTTGCCTAGACCACCCCATGGTCTCGGCCTCGGACACCCAAACTGGTATCGGCCTAGACCCCCTATGGTCTCGGCCTCGAACACCCAAACTAGTCTCCCGACACCCAAACTAGTCCTGGCCTAGACCACCCCATGGTCTCGGCCTCAGACACCCAAACTGGTATCGGCCTAGACCCCCTATGGTCTCGGCCTCGAACAACCAAACTAGTCTCCCGACAACCAAACTGGTCCTGGCCTAGACCACCTCATGGTCTCGGCCTCGGACACCCAAACTGGTATCAACCTAGACCCCCTATGGTCTCGGCCTCGACATCCAAACTGGTATCGGCCTAGACCACCCCATCTCGGACATCCAAACTGGTATCGGCCTAGACCACCCCATGGTCTCGGCCTCGGACACCCAAACTGGTCTCAGCCTCGGACACCCAAACTGATCCTGGCCTAGACCACCCCCTGGTCTAGGCCTCGGACATCCAAACTGGTCTCGGCATAGACACCCAGACTGGTCTCGGCCTCGGACACCCAGACTGATCTAGGCCTAGACTATTCATGGTCTCGACCTCGGACGTGTCCACGTGTCGCCATCCTGACCATCCGCATGGATGCCATAAATTTGGTACCCACAATACCATTATTGAGAATGTTGTATAGATGAGCTAGAGCCATGGCGTTGAGGAAACAGAAAACTCGTCTCATCAAAGCGAACATGTCCCAAAAAAATGCATGTAGTTGAGCAAATTTTCAATTTATGTGACTTACATGGGCGCAAAAAGGGAAAACAAGCACATCCAAATGAATGTAAGGTACAATAATCAGGAGGTTTGCCAAATAAGTGTTGCCAATTAAGGTGAGATATTGTGAATGACCTTTGAGGGCATTCAATTAATGAGAAAAACGACTGTGCGAAATGCTTCTACCCAGTAGGACAAAGGCATATGAGAGTGAGCCATTAGAGATAGCTCAGTCTCAACAATATGTTTAAGTTTCTGTTCAGCAAGGCCATTTTGTTCAGGCGTATGTGGACGAGAAGCAGTGAGATATACCGTGATCGAGTAAAAAAATTTTGAAGGGTTTACCGGTATACTCACCACCCCCATCTGATTACAGTAGCTTAATCTTACGATCAAAAGGTTCTCTCAACTAGAGTCATTACCTAACAGATGGAACCCAATCTTCAATCCTCAATCTTTAGTGAATTTTGATAACCATGGCCTGAATTTTGAAGAAAATGTATTGGACCTAATTTGAAACATACAAATTTTGGTGTAAAAGCAGTCCTACATTAGCTAGGCCAAGCAAATGGTGGATCCCACCCCCACGATTAAACCAAGTGTGGTATAAGTGCAATGCCATTAATTAGCATCACGTGCACAGCAAGTCTCCCTCCACTAGTGTCCGTCAAAATCAAATAGCACAGTAACATTAGGTGCACCAATTGTCTCCATCACTATCAACCTTGAATAGTTTGTGTCCGCACAACTGTGGTGTGACATGTACACTTGTGAGACAAGAACATGTGGTTAGGAGTATTTTGATTGTTTCAGTGCAACAAAGTCCAAACATGCTAGTCACTTGATAATGATGCAACTCCCATTAGTGGCCGCCCAAGTGGAAGTTGATGAGAGAGAGAGAGAGAGAGAGAGAGAAACCTGTCAATCATCTCACTCGGGTTTTGAAGAGCAATCCCTCTTTTGAAGTCTCCCTCAGTCGACATAGAATAAAAATGGAAGTAGACACAAGGATCTGCAAGCCCTTCCAATGGAGATTTAAATGAGATATGTAGGGTTAATAAGAGAAAAGAGAGAGCTAACCAATTATCCCATGTATTGGAGTTGTTAGGACAATGGTCTTGTGAAGCCTACCTTTGTTGACTTTAGAAAAATGGAAGTAGACAAGGATCAGCAAGCCCTTTCAATGGAGATTTGATTGCGATATGTAGGGCGTATTGGGATGCAATTTTTTTTTTTTTTATGTCCTGGCTCATGTAGGGGTTAATTTTACCTTTTACAAGCGTTAAAGTTCATATGCCAAGACTGCAAACAACAAAAAAGCCAATTCAGTAGGAAACCAACTCTACCCTCCACAACCAACCAAACAAGAAGGCTTTTAAAGGCTCAGCTCCGAGTACCCCCTTCTTCTGACCCCTCTCGATTTTCAAGCGCAACCGTGGATGCCGGCTCGGTGTGACAACCACCGTTGGATTCTTGAAATCCACGGCTGAGCACACGAACACTGAGAGGGATCAGAAAAATGGGGGTCCCCTGAGCCCGACCCTGTTTTAAAAGTCCTTGAACTCTCTCTTCTTTTTTTTACAAGTATAACTTCTTTATTGATAAAAAAAATACAAGGAAAATAAAATACAACAACAAGAAAATGGCAAAACAAAACCCCCACCACCTCCTATCCCTAATCCCGCTCCCAACTAACCAGATCTGCCCATCTAAATACAATATCTTCAAAGAAGAGACCTTTTCCTTTCCTCCAAGATATTAATCCAGTAGTACACCAATGCTTTAATCTCCACCATAAACTCCTCTTGAAGACTTTTACTTTCAAATACTCTATTATTCCTCTCCCTCCACAAACCCTAAATGACTGCCAAAGGAGTCAAAACTCACATTTTTTCCCTAGTCGACCAAGAGACTTTCCTTTCCATGCCAAAAATAGCTCTCTAACCATCTTGGGAACTACCCACAACATTGCAAACTCCCTGAAAAACCTTGTCCATATCTTCTACCCCTTTCTCAATGTAAGAACAAATGATCCACTGATAACACACTGCATAAACAAAGAGGACAATGATCCATAACTCTTACCCCTCTCTTCCAAAAAAAAATCTATTCTTTGAAATCTTCCTCAAACCACACACCTCTCTCTCTCTCTCGTGTGTGTGTTTGGGTAAATTAGTGAGAATTATTTAATGAAATTGAAACTAGCTTTAGACAAAATATTAACCTTATCATTAGCTTGAAAAAGAGCAGCTCAAGGCAGAAACCACACAGCTCATGATACATGCGACCCAAGTCCTAACTCCTAAGCGGTCTGGACCTAGCCATGATGTCCTCATGATGATAGCAACACTCCTAGACAATTTAGGCCCACCTGGTGACTTCAACAACCAGGAACAACAACCGAAAAAAAAGAAAAAGAAAAAAGAAAGACTAGAAGAAAATAAAGGAAACCCAATCAGTTAAAGTCATACATAACTTTAAAATATTTTTTCCAAACTACCAACAACCGCTACGATGATCCAAATCAGAGATAAAAACTTTTGACCTTCTCCTACTATCTATCTCTTATTATTACGAGGAGCTAAGAATATTTAATGTGTAGGGAGTAACCCAACCTTGCCTTTCGGCTAAAGAACAAAACCTCCTGGCAGTTTTTCTTCAAAATCCGTATGTCTTTTAAGGACAAAAACATCTTGTCGTTAGTTTCTTATTATAGAATTATATCTTAAACGGCTACACTTTAACTCCATATAAAAATAGGGAAAATGGAGCCACTCCTAAGGATGTAGAGTTTCAATCATGGTTTAAAAAACGGCCGTTATAACAAAAATAATGACTGTTATAACGCATTTGGACCTCCCCCGTTACGTTATGTACTGTTTTAACTCTCATAAAATAACGGCCGTTATTTTTGTTATAAAATGGTCATTTTTTTTATAATAACGACCATTATTTTCTCACAAAATTTTGTTAAAATAACTTCTGTTATTTCCATTATTTTCCCTTATAAATTTTATTGAAAATTTGAAATTAAAATTTTGATATTTGAATCTTATCGCGGTTGTGATTTAATTCCACGCGCACTATTTGACTTGTAGAACACTAAGCGGTTAATCACCTCCTATGTAGAACTGTCAATGGATCGGATTGCCCCCATAACCCAATCTGATCCGACCTGATAACATCAAATCTAGACCTAGGAATCAATATCAATATATTATTATCTCGGTTCTGATTGTACCTTGATCTTGATAATGACCCGATCCGATATTATTAATGAAATATATATTATTTTTATATATTTCTAATAAAATATATTATATCGAATGTATGTTGAAGTTATGATCAGATAAGCTATGGAATGAATTAGGTATGGATCACCACTGATCCGATACAATCCAAACCCAAACCATTGCCAGCCCTACTATAAAGCTCTTTTTTGATAGGTTTATCGATATATCACTTTGATGTTAGGTTGCCCAAATCTGATTCGATAAGTTCTGATAGTTTATCCGATCAGGTCTGGACCTAAGAACCCTGATCCGATGAGCTATTGAATTGGGCCTGGATCATCCCTGATCTGATCCAAACCTGATCCATTGAGAACCCTAATATAAAGTTTTTTGTCACACTAATTACTAATCCGCTCTACCCAAAATAAACCACTTTTTTAATATGTTTAATTAACGATGAATGCTAGCAAGCATCCCCTTCATGGAGTTGCACACGCATTGGCCAATAATCAAATTGGTGCTAATGCAATTCTAATGACACCACATGGGCCTACACTCTAGTAGAGTGATGTACACCACATGGGTTCCTTCAATTACATCAAGAGTTGAGATTCCTTAAAGAGAAGTCAGCCGATAGATAAACAAATCTTGATATGCAATAGACAACATAACAATATAGAGTATAGATTAGGCTCAATTATATTCGCCTCCATTACCAAATGAGACCCATCATGTACTTCAATGATTCAAAAAGCCAAACTTTGGGGGAGGGGACTTCTTTGACTAAGAAACAAATTGCATCCTATGAATTATCACCATAATTCATGTGAAAGAGTTATTCAATGCAAACACTAGGGCTGCAACTTGGGGAGGCTCAACCCGACGTTGGGCTCGGGTTGGATTGGCCCCTTCATTACTCGAGCTCGGGTGAAGTTATGCCTAGCCCGATCAAAATTGGGTTGGCTCAGGTTGAGGCCTCATGCAACCCGAGCCTAATCAAAATATATGCACATATTTTATATATTCCTTGTTTCTTTTTATGATACCCATTTTTCTCTTTGCGGCAATTAGGGTTAGGTTTTTCCTAATCCCTTCACAGTCACCATATTCCGTCCTCCGTCGACGATGTTGGCCATAATGAAGAGGTGGAGAGAGGCACCGTGAGCTCTAAGGATCAGAATTGGGAAGAAGATCTGTTGAATTTCTCTTGCCTGTGGCAAAAGTATTTTCTAAGTGTCTTCACAAATAAAGCAAGATCTTCTCTAGAATCAAACTCAGACCCTAGCTAGCTCTTGAGCTATTGAAGCTCTTAGGGCTATGCCCTTAAATTTCTTGAGTAGTTTCAGGTTTAATTCAAATGTTTGGAGAGACCCAACCAACTCATCAATCTTCAGAGAGTCAATATCTTCGCTCTCCTTAATCGCAATAACCTTTGCTTGAAATCTTTCTGAAAGAGATCACAACACTTCCCTGACAATTTTAGATTCAGGAATTTTATCTCCTAGATTATGGGCAGAGTTCACAATGTCACGGAGCTTAGAATAGAAGTCTATGAACATCTCATTCTCCTCCATTCTTATGGATTTGAATTTGGTAGTAAACATTTGCAGTTTAGAAATTTTTACTATTGGCCGGCGTACCTTCATGGGTTGTCTCCAAGAAATTTTCACTATTAGCCAAAGGACAAGTACAAAACTCATTTTTATCTATGGCATTAAAGATAGCATTTAAGCCTTTATTGTTTAAGCAACAAGCGTCAAAATCTTCATTTGACCATTTTTCCTTAGGGTTTTAAGGAGTACAATATTTTCCACTGTAACTGTAAGAGGTGTCCAACCATCCAACACAGTCATCTTGACTAGTTCGTCGATGGACTTTAGGAATGCTCTTATTTTAGCTTTCTAGTAGGCATAATCCTCTCCATCGAACAACAGAGATCTAGAGGTGTTACCACCTTTTCTTTGCATTTGCAAATTTAAAGAAAAACTATAAGGAGGAACTCACTCGGGTTGTTAAACCTTAAAAGAGTGTACGTACCACTTTGATACCAATTGAAAGTTCTTTTCCCAATCAATTTAGATACTTAAAAGGGGGGTTCAATAGGTATTTAAAATTATCTAATTAATTAGGTAGCCTATTCAGATTACTAGTCTAGGTAGGTGTAATCTATTCGCATCTTAGAACAATCCTAAAAATTTATTGAGTGATTTAACAGATGATTATCTCAACCGAATCAGATAAAATATATCTCTAATATATTGTCTTTAGGTCGTTTAATATAATCTAAATAATAGTGCAGAAATAAAAAAATCAACAATGACACATGCGAGTTTTTAAGTAGAAACCTTTTTCAAAGAAAAGCTGCGGGACCATGTCCAGCCGATGAAGTATCACTAACAGAAAATTAATTTAGTACATAAGTTTACCCACGCAACACAATATCCACAACATACAACCCAAGTCTATCCCTCGAGCCAACTCTCGGTGCATCTACGCCCTCTGACTGCCACACACAAATCCACGAGCGCCCTTCTGATATGATCCCCTCAACGGTGTTCAGTTTGATAAATCCCTGATCCTACCTTTCGATTGGTCTAACCCTGATCTTATTTTCATTTTTCGGTCTACCCCCAGAAGTGAAGGATTCGGTCCAACCTCGACTCCTCAGTCACACCTCAAATAGAATTTGAGACTTAACTGTGTTGTATACTATGATTTATAGGTTTAAAGATAGAAGATGGAAACCTAGGCAGAATTTGATCAAGCTTGGTAAAAGAATGCGTTCTTCAAGCAATGATCATAGAGGAATAGAAAACCCAATAGAATAAGCTCTCTAAAGTGATGAGTTAGGTTTTTACAACCGTAAGTATTATTTATATAAAGAAAGCCATGAATGCTTAACATTAACAAGTAGTGGAGGTAGTCTAGAAATTATTTCTAGAGTGGGAGATTTTTTCTCGCGCAACTCCAATCGATTGGGCTCAGGATCCAATCAATTGGGCTTTATTTAATCAATATTCGTCTGCTGCCCAAATCGTTTGGACACCCGTAATTCAGTTTTTAAGCCTCTTAGGCCCTGAATAGGATAACCTTACTGTGTGACTTAGTTTTAGGTAAATGTTAGTATTAAATCCCATATCTCTAACATATTTAAGTCATTTACCATCCTATGCATTTGAGTATGGATAAAAACGGACAAATGCCAGTCTACAATCTCCTGAGTCTCCAGTCTTTATCTTGTAGTCTTCAGGCAATCAGGAGTGATGCATACCACTAACACACTCAAGGCCTAACTAGCACACAATAGGATCAAGTACAATTGTGTTTTGTCGTACAAAATTTAGCCAAACAGAAAATAATTACATTCATTACAAAGGGTTTATTAACAATAGTCCAAACGTTATTTCTTTTAAATTGATTTAGTTCTTGCATAGCTTGAATCCAATTATTATAAGCAATGACTTTTTTTATGTCTTTAAGATCAATTTTAGAAGTGAAATATAGATGATTAGTGATGTTTTCTAATTATTTTCTAGTTTTAACTCAAGTGTCTAGATTTCTTATAACTTCTATGGTAGGATGATCTTTTAATAAATACTTAGTTTTCAGGTTCCTTAATCTTAATATCTTTTATTTGTTTTTCACAATTTTGAATTTCATATTCATCTTCAATGATAATAGGGTTCTGGTTTTGCCCTGGCTCGTGTAGGGGAAAATTTTACCTTTTACAAGCATTAAAGTTCAATTGCAAAAGGGCAAACAACAAAGCCAATTCAATAGGAAACCAACTCCACCCTCGACCACCAATCGAATAACCCCCATAACGTGCGAAACACGGTCGCTAAGTCCATGTTCATTGGAATATTTTGAAAGTCCTTGAAACTTTTCTCTCTCTTTTGTGTGTGTGTTTGGGTAAATTAGTGAGAATTATTTAATGAAATTGAAACTAGCTTTAAACAAAATGTTAACCTTATCATTTAAAAAAAAAAAAAACACCAGGAACAATAAACTGAAAAGGAAAAAAGAAAGACTAGAAGAAAAAAAAGGAAACCCAATCAGTTAAAAGTCATATATAACTTTAAAATATTTTTCCAAACTACCAATAACCGCTATGATGATCCAAATCAGAAATAAAAACTTTTGACCTTCTCCTATTATCTACCACTTATTATTATGAGGAGCTAAGAATATTTAATGTGTAGGGAGTAACCCTACCTTGCCTTTCGGCTAAAGAACAAAATCTCCTGCACTTTTTCTTCAAAATCCGTATGTTTTTTAAGGACAAAACCTTCTTGTCGTTAGCTTCTTATTATAGAATTATATCTTAAACGGCTACACTTTAACTCCATATAAAAATAGGGAAAATGGAGCCACTCCTCCAACCCAAATAAGGATGTAGAGTTTTCAATCTGAGTAGGTGTGTGGACCCATTAACAATCTTTAATTCCACGTGTAGAAGACTAAGTGGTTAATCACCTTCTATGTAGAACTGTCAATGGATCAGATTGCCCCCATAGCCCAATCTGATCTGACCTGATAACATCAAATCTGGACCTGGGAATCCAGTACGATCCAAACCCAAACCATTGACAGCACTACTCCTATAAAACTCTTTTTTTTTTATAGGTTTATCGATATATCGACTTGATGTTAGGTCGCCCAAATCCGATCCAATAAGTTTTGATAGTTTATCGGATCAGGTCTGGACCTAAGAACCATTATCCAATAAGCTATTGGATTGGGCCTGGATCATCCCTGATCTAGTCAATACCCAATCCATTGAGAACCCTACTATAAAGTTTTGTCACACTAATCCGCTCTACCCAAAACAAACCACTTTTTTAATATGTATAATTAACGAGGAATGCTAGATGCCTCACCATTCAATTCTAATCAGGTAGAGAATCTGCAGCACCAAAAAATTATGTTTGCACCTAATGGTTATAGGAACTTGAAAACAGCTACTGAAGAACATTTAAGCCCACGATACCACATTTAAGCCCACGATATGGTCATTAAGTGAGAAAGTCAATGATGCAAACAAGCGCGGCCTATGATGTTGAGTTTGATGGGATGATGCAAGCGCCACAATAAGAAGTAAATTCTTGTCCTATGAGATCTTGGTTGGCGTAAATTGTCAAAAACACAATGAATATAGGCGTGCCAGGTGCATCAATCACTAATACGCGCTAATTGATACACAGCGTAAGCTCAATAAAATTTGACAGGACTGGGACGGTGTTACCTCAGTCGGCCCGATTTTCTGATGAACTTGACACATTCGCACCTACTCATCTAATTAAGTTTTGGCACCGCCATACCATGATCAACAACTGATAAGTGATAATGAAAAGACTTGAGGGTGAATAATACCCACGAATAATAAAATGTTAGTGAGTTTTCCATGGTTGATCACAACTGTTGTATTGGGTGTCTTGTATTCTGAGGGGTTGTACTGTTAATTAAGCCATAACTTTACGTGGGTCCAAAGCCAATGGTTTTTTTTGTCATTACAAGTTCGTACATTTTGTGTTGAGAGTATTTTGACTATTTCATTGTACCAGAGATTTGTATATATTGTCTAAAGGGGTGTTAGGGTTTTACTTGTACATTGATAGAGTGAGAGAGAGGGGGAGAGAGAGAGAGAGAAGAATTGTAACCCTGATTCTTTATAGAGATAATAAAAGTACTTTTCTTAGACATGGCCGGACGCAAGCACACTACAGAACCACATAGATTTTTTGTGTTTGTGTGAGTGATCTTTTGGTTCTATATTTTTGCTAGTTCGTGAAAAGTTGATGTACAATAATTTCTTTACTGTATTTGGAAGGTGTCTTATATTCTCTAATCTCTTTGGGAGAAAATATATTTTACACTAATATCCAAGATAAGTAGCTGGATATGATGTGACAGAGATTGACAGAGGTGGCCCATATGCCACATAAACTAGACGTAAAGGATGACATGGAACACGTCCTTGCATGGTGAGCCCATGCATGGGACGTGTAGAGCGGCGCACTATTAGTCCACCAAGGCGCGCATGGTGTAAAAAATGATGCTCAACCTGGAACGCAAATCTTGAAATGCCGCATGTAGAAGGCTTTAATTTGGTGAAAACATCAGCCAGCTGGTGGGTAGCCAAGACATGCTGAATGCGAGTGAACCATAACCGTCTTTGCCCCAAATAAAATGGACATCATGCCCGATGTGCTTGGTCCAGGAATGAAATATAGGATTGGCACTCAGTTGCCCAGTACTCTGTTTATCACAGTAGAGAAGAGAAGTTGAGCGAAGAAAAACGCCAATATCGTGCAATAAGAAAGATATCCAAGTAAACTCGCCTACTATAGAAGCAAGGGACTAGTACTGCACATCTATATAGAGAAGCAATAGATTGTTTCTTTCATGAAATCCAAGGAGTAGCCCAAACCATGGTTTAAAACATGGCCCTTATAACGGTATAACGGACTGGGGGCGTTACCATTTTCCCGTTATAACAGGAGTTATAATGAATTGTAATGCTAAGGGCAAAAAATGGAAAATAACGGGAAAATGACATCAGAACTGTAGTATTCATTTTATTCAAATCCAACTCTTAAGTAACCGATAAAGGAAAACGTCAAACTCTTCCAATGGAGATGTCCGTCAATATTCATAGTGCCTTGACATGATATCGAATTGATGTTCCCATTCGTCCTACCAGTAGTTCCAATTGTTTTTAGGCAAGGCGGGTTTTGCTTGGCCATCAAGACCAAGTGGACTTGGCGGGCTATACCCGCTATATTGAAGTGATATCAACAACTGCAACTGCCCACAAGTAGGGGTTGTTGTCGGTTCTGGTTAGGTTCCTGAGGTACCCATAACCAGAACTAACGGTTCTAGTTCTTATTGGTTCCGAGTCTTATCGGTTCATGTTCTCCAAATGATTGAACCGGAATTGAAACCGATTATTTGGTTCCGGTCGTTTCCGATTCTGTGTATATTAATGGTATTCCAATATTGATTATTAATATCATAAATTTAATACTATTTATATATCGGTTCCATTTCCTATCGGTTCGGTTCCGGTTCCTATCGGTTTCGGGTCCAATCAAACTACCCAAAACTGAAATCATTATTTTCGATTAATTTCGTTTTGGTTCTTTTTAGTCGGTTCCCAAAAATATGGAACCAGAATCAGTGTTTTTGGTTGCAATTCGATTCAGTTTTGGTTAAATGGGTAAAATTGACACCCTACCCACAAGAGGTGGGTACACAACTACCACCTTTTCTAACGGGCAACTACCACCTTTTCGAACGGTCCTGTGTTAACCGGCCAATATATAGTTTCTATTTTGACAGCCTGATTAAGTGATGGGTCACATTTCGTTGGAGTATTTCTATCGATCGGTCATGTCATATAGGCCCAAGTCGGACATCCAATTGCTTCGATTTGAATTATCTGGAGGATACCTTATATATATATCAAAAAGATAGTGAAACAAAAGTATTTGTACAAACCAGTGAAGTGACTCCATCTCCAACTGTCCAAAGATGAAAATCATTGGAATCTTTTCCCATAAGATAATGGGTTGCCCGGGACTCGAACCCGAACTAGATGGATCCATAGTGATTATTTCAACCGACTCAGATTTAATATATCAAAGATATACTATTTCCAATTCGTTTGATTTAATCTATACAACATAAAGTGCACAAATCAAATTGCACAAGTGCATTTTACGAGGAAAAACTTTGGTATCACATCCAGATGTAAATAAAAGTATCCATTACAAAAAGTTAAGGGAGTATAAGAAATTGTCACGCAACAACGTTAATTACTACAATTGTTCACACTTGAATCACTCGAGCCACTGTCGCTGCATCCATGACTTCTTGTCCACTCACTAGGCTCTACATAAATAGAGCTCTACATTCTAAGTTGAGGTTTGGTAGGAGGAGTCTCAAATTTCTAAGGCATAGATGGATTCAATCTTGATAATATTACAAATTTGACACTATTTATATATCGGTTCTGTTTCTTTCGCTCGGTTCGGTTTCGATTCCAGTTCCTATCAATTTCGGGTTCATATCAAACTACCCAGAACCGAAACAGTTATTTTCGATTCAGTTCGGTTTCGGTTCTGGTTATTTTTTAGTCGGTTCCCAAAAATGTGGAACCAAAACCAGTGTTTTCAGTTTCGATTAAATGGGCAAAATTGACACCCGTAGGTGCCAGAAGAAGTGGGTACACAACTACCACCTTTTCTAACGGTCCTGTCTTAACCAACGGTTTCTATTTTGACAGTTTATTAAGTGATGGGTCACATTTCGTGAAAATTCCGAAGACTGACGGTTAAGATTATCCAATCATGAGAAGATGGGACCAACTAAGCTGATTCTCATATCACTACCTTTGATTTGTGCTTAGTGTATTACACAACCGGCTTCTTCCGTCTTTATATCCATAGGAGCTGTAAATGGCCGGGCTGCCCCGCTGGATTCCTGTCCGGGCCTGCTATGGAGTGGGCTTGGTCAACTATATCTCGTCTGCAAAATGGGCCTGAAAGTGTCCATTTAAAGCCTGTCTATACTGGACCGAGGACATACCCAAATATTAAATTTAATTGGGTCTAACTCAGACCCAGCCTGTGTCCGCTTCTAATCATGTTTGTTGAGTGGGTTCCGGATCGGACATTTAGAGCCTCTTGCAGGCCCTTCTAAACATTTTTGTTGAGCAGATCCCAGGTTGTTGCAGGCCCCGATTGGACTTGCAGTTAGGGTGTTCAATGCCAGGAAGGACCTAGGTCTGGCCTATTGACAGCATACACAAACTAGGCTTGCATGGGTTGGGCCGTCCTGAATCAGCCCAAGCCTAATCCAAACTGAGCAAGACTAAGCTTGGTTTAGAAATCTGTAACGACCATTATATCGGTAAAGCCCAACCCTATTACATTATTTAGAAAATAACTCTCCAAATCGAGAAAAAAAATGGGCTTAGTGTTATAACGGCTGTTATAACAGAAATAATGGCAGTTGTTTTGTCCATAATCCATTATTTTACCGTTATCCAGGTTATTTAAAAAATAAAATAAGTGTCCCTTTTAACGTTATACGGACCATTTTAAAACCTTGAGACTAAGTGCAATCAGGCCAACCCAGCCCACGTTAAGGCTATACCCATTCTCCCACAGACCCAAGTTCCCACGAAACAAAAACACCATTTTAGAGGCCCTAAATCTCTCGACTCCATCATTATTTGGGCCACGTGGCAAAATGATGGATCCATTTTCACCCAATGCCAGGTCTGTCCCAAGGTTTAAAAGGAGCCGCTATAACGGTATAACGGACTGGGGGCGTTACCGTTTTTCTGTTATAACGGCCATTATAACAAATTGTAACTCTTGGGCGAAAATGGAAAAAACGGAAAAAATGGGCTCAAAATTCAAATTTTGAAATGATTTTCAAAAAACAGGAAACGAGAGAAAAATAACGGAAATAACTGCCTTTTTTTTCAATAAAATTTCTAGAAAATAACGGTCTTTATTTACATTAAAACGGAAAAAATAACGGAAAATATAACGGCCATTATTTTTTCAGCGTTTTAACGGTTCATAATGTAATGGGGAGGTCCGAATCCGTTATAACAGCCGTTTTTTAAACCATTGTCTGTCTAACCGGGTATAATCTATAAAAAATTTGCCCTGCACAATTTTGACCCAAAGGCATCAAGCAAATCAAAGACCATCTATCAATAGATGGGGGAGGGCCCATAGCAATTTCTAGAATACTCCTGTCAAATCATGTGGGATCACTTCCCCATGTATTGTTCGATGGCCTTTGACTTGTGTGATGCCTTTTGGGTCAGTTTTGGGGTGAACCCTAGCCCAACCGATCGTCAAGGCTGTGAACCCGAGCCCAACCGATCTTCAAGGGGTTGGTCATCAGGTTCTTTACCAACTCTCCCAAAAAAAAATTTATTCTATCCATCCTTGTGCAACAAGAGGAGGTAGCCCACCGATCTAACGATTGGGATTAAGGAGGTGTAGTGATCATCACCACCCAAAATCCCAGGTCATTGAAAATCAAATAAAAATAAAAAGAAGAAGAAAGGAGAAAGAGAGATGGAGACTAGGAATTTAGAACTGAGAGGAGAAACTTAATTACCTGGACAATGGATAACGCCGTTGGTAGGTGGCGTACGACGGACCCGACCGAAATCTGAGACCTTTTCAAAAATTTCCCTAAGGTTGCAGATGGCATATAAAATGATTAATTAAGTATAGTACGAGGTATAATTTGTTGGCCTTTTATTTTTGGCTTTGGACCTTGTAGAATTGGTTAAGAGTATTTTGTAGCCTATCTTAAAGGTATTTGGATGTAGAATAATCTCGCGATAAAGGGCCTAGCTTCAATTAAAATTATGCTTAACTGAGGGGGTTAAGAGAGATTCCCATGTTTTATGAGTAAAAGATGGATTGCATCCAAACGCAACTTTTGATTGCGATACGGAATGAAAATCCCATCTAAACACGTCTCTTATTAATTTCAAAGCTGATTAGGTTTACTTCTAGGGATGTCAATGGATATTATTCGAATCGAATATAAACATATCTAAATCTGAATCTAAATTCAAAAAAATATGATATTCTATTTCGATTCGAAATCTAATTGATGTTCAAAACAGTGTTTGAAATCTCAAAAACTCGACTCGACTTGAAAGTCTACCTAGTTGAGTTAACTTGAAGACTCGAACTCGACCCGAAGTAACTCGACTTGAGTAATATATTAATATTATATAGATATATTAATATTAATATATAAATATCATATTTTTATAAGTAGAATTTATAAGATTTGGTTGATTTTGTGTTGACAAGGTGTTCAAAATCTTATTTGGTGCGTCGATTAAAAAATAATGCACCAAACCCGTTGTTTATTCGATCTGAGTTTATTTCGAGTCAACTCAGATGAGTTTCGAGTTGACGAGTTTTAAAACACTAGTTCAAAATCAATATTTGAATTCGAATCTGATTAACTTATGGGATATCGAATTCGTCTGCTAAGTAAATTGGATATATAAATGTATATAGCAATAAATTTAATTATGATAATAAAAATATAGAAAATAAATATAATTATTATATTTATATAATATATCGGATCATATATTATCGAAGAAGATATATTGAATGGTTATCCAAAAACTTTTGAATATAAATTTTTTTCCAAATTTGATATCCAATTTTTTAGTTAATACCCGGTTATTCGAATATGAATTCAAATTCGGATCTAAATTTTTGACTATCCATTGACACCCCTATCTACTGCCCTCGAGGAAGGGCTTTATTCATGGAGCTTGTTAGTATTCTCTTTTGTTGATACAATAAATAACCACTTAATCCTTGCCATACATCTTAACATGTATCTCGATGTTATCTTTGGGGCACTATTTTATTATACCTATTGTGCAGCCGGTTGAGCTATATCACTACGCCGTGAAGTATTGAATCATAGTTTTCTTTAATAATTACTGAATCATATCCTTACCACTTTCCTATGTTGGCAAGCATTTTTATTTTGGAGAGGATTCTAATTCCTATGACTCTCTTGCGGATGAGTTTGTTTTTCTATTTATTTGATAAGAGGAGAATGGAAGACGAGGATGAAGCATTGCAACACTAAGAGATTGATAGTGGATCGCCTCCACCGAGGAGGCAGAGGATATAGTCGACTAGATTCCAACAACAAACCTCGTTAAATGATCATTTCTCTCCTTGTCTCTTTTACATTCTTCTGATTCTTTTATCATTATTTTTGCTTGATTAATACATTTTATCATTTTTTTTTTTGCAGCGTGTGAATCAGTGAACATCCAACGGCACACTGTTGATGGAGAAAAAAGTTTGGTTTGGAGAAGATGGAGAAAAAAGTTGATCTTTATTCAGCAATCTGAATATGGAAAATTTCACTTTGACCCTATTGAGTCTTGACACATTAGCTGCAGACCCCACCTACCAACCCCATCTTAGAAACTTCTTATGTTTCATAAAACCTGTGTTCAAAAGCTAAGTTTGCTTAGACTTGCATTTATGGTATTTTGGATAGAGGTTTTCTTCCCTTTCAGGGTTGGGCTTTTTCTTTAGGGTTACCAAACCAGTGGGACCTATCTTAAGCTTTTCCATTATTTTTATTCTTATGAACTTTTTCTCAACAGCCAGCTTATTCTTCTACTGAATATTATTTTTATTATTATATTTATATAGGCAAATGATCCCATATTCTTAGTCTTAGTATATGGGACAAATGTCTTAAAATATATTTTTTTTTTCCTTGTTCATGACATTTTAAATGTGGTTGATGCTGCAATGTTGACTGCACGCATCTCTATATCTTTCTATATATATGAATATATATTATAATAATTCTAAAGTTAATAATAATTGAATCCCATAAGATCAGGATTTCAAAGTTATAGTAGTCAGCAATTTGAACCCCAATCTGTCTATGTTTGTATGATGCCAATAAAAAAAACCTCGGCCGTCTTCGAGGAGGTCTATATAGAATTGTTGTCCATTTTAATCTTCTCTATATCGTTCCAATTTATTGTGACTAGTGGGTGGCCCATGCCCACGGCACTCCCCAACAAAGCATTTGCCAAAATCAGGTGCGAGTGCCTGAGATCGACCATCTACTTGGGGGATAAGATCTCGGCCCTTTTTTATTGAAGCCTATAAGAGGGGAAGACAACTGAGCTCCCTTGTTATATAGATTAAAAAAAAAATTGACTATCCATTGACACCCCTACCTACTGTGCAACTGGTTGAGCTGTATCACTACCCGCGAAGTACTGACTCATAGTTTTCTTTAATAATATTACTGAATCATATCCTTACCACTTTCCTTACATTGGCAAGCATTTTTATTTTGGAGAAGATTCTAATGCCTACGACTCTCTAACACCTAAGAGTCGTTCTATTTCAAGGTCTCTTGATTTTAATTGGGGAGGATTTTGTTTTTCTATTTATTGGAACCCCTCCACTGATGATTCTACTTTTAGGTCTCATGATTTTAATTGGGGAGGATTTTGTTTTTCTATTTATTATAACCCTTCCACTGATGAGAGGGAGAATGGAATACGAGGATGAAGCATTGTAACACTAAGAGATTGATAGTGAATTGCCTCCACCGAGGATATAATCGACTAGATTCCGACAACAAAGCCTAGCACACTCATCTCACGGTATCAATATTTGGCCCACCCCTAGATGGACCTGCTACATGCAAAAAAAATAGGCTATTCATAATTTTTAAGGATATGATTGGAGTCATTTTCATGGGTTGATTAATGATTGTAGGTTTTGAGCATTATATGGGTATTCTGATCCAAAGGGTTGAAACCACTAAACATACTTATATAGGTCCACCTAGGGATGAGACAAACATCCATGCGGTCAGTAGTCCCTAAGAGTGTGCCACGTGGCTTATACAGTTGTATGATGAGGGATGTGGGCGTGCTTGGGATGTGGGCGTGCTTGGACATCCTGAACTGTGCAAGGCATACTCCAACTCAAGTTTTTTCTCTAGAAAGAGGCATTTAATGAAGGAAGGTTTTACCTTTTCAAAGTACAGAGGCCTCTAATTGTGTCACATGTGTGGGTGTCACCGGTTGTTGCTTTATAATAATATAGATATACGTATAATGATCCCATATTCTTAGTCTTAGTATATGGAACAAATTTCTTTGAAAATATTATTGTTTTTGCTTGGTTATGGCATTTAAAATGTGGTTGATGCTGCAATATTGACTGTACTTATCTCTATATTTTTCTATATGAATATATCCTAGAATAATTCTAAATTTAATAAAAATTGAATCGCATAAGATGAGAATTTCAAAGTTACGGTAATATATATGAACCCCAATATGTCTATGTTTGTATGATGATAATAAAAAACCTCGTCGTGTTCTTCCTGTGCCACGAGCTCTATATAGAAATGTTGACCACCTTAATCTTCTCTGTATCGTTCCAATTTATCGTGATCAGTGTTATAATGCGTATATATACTAGTGGGTGGCCCGTGCCCATGGCACTCCCCGACAAAGCATTTGCCAAAATTGGGTGTGAGTTGCTGAAAAACAATTAGTATGTTTTATTTATTTCAAATGTATCGATTGGTCGATCGATCGAGCACAGGTACATATAATTTCGGAGCAACTTTACACGCTTTTTACGATCTTCGCGAGGTATGTATGTGATGCCCAATGCTGGTGAAGTCAGCCTCGATCGAGCGGGTGAAGCTCAAGAATGAATGCGAAGAGGATCATCGGGTTGATGAGGGACAGGGAGATGACCATTCTCTTGCAGGCTCGTGACGGTCTCATACAGGCACTGCTTCACTGTGGTGAACTCAAGGCCCAGGTCCTTGAGTCGCTGGTTCGAGAACTTATAAGGCTTAGCCCTTGGCTTCACCTCATCCGAGCACCTACATGCACCAAGAACAAGTGTAAGAAAAAAATAGTAATTCCATAGTAGACAAAAAAAAAAAAAGACAAAATGGTGTTAGTAGATGGACTGATGGGTATGCTTGGGTCGGACCCCATTATCCTTTTTGAAAATATGGGTGTACTGTAGGGTCCCACTTTTTCTTTTCTTTTTTTTTGTCTGGGTGGAGGGTCCCCACCTTTGTGATGGGTTGCTGCCAATGATGGATTAAGTGGGGGGAGGTAGGTGAGACTCTCCATATCCAAGTGCTGTAAAGAGAGAAAGTAAGGTACGAACAGTGTAGAAGAATTCGTGGTTGTTAAACCTACCACAGAATTCCTTTTAAAAAGTCATTTTAAAAACGGGCCGGGATCCGTGCACTAAAAGTGAACAACTTTGATGACGGGAGCAATATGAGCCACGTGGGACACTCTGAGAGGACTTTAACCGTATGGATGTTTGGCCAATCCCTAGGTGGATATTGTAATTATTTTGACCATTATTTGAGGTACAAACTACAAAGATCCAAAAGTTCGAAATCACCAATCATGCTGATTTTGGTTTGTATGTCCACCTAGGGATTGGCCAAACATCCATACGGTCAGAGTCCTCTAAGAGTGTGCCACGCGGCTCATATTGCTCCCTGTCATCAAAGTTTACATCATCTATGAGGACACGCTTTATGGAGCTATACTCCAGACATCTTCTCAGAAATGGTGGGCCCAATGGAGTCCATGCATTTCACCACCTCAGCCTCTCTCAGTATACCAAATTGTTCAAGAGCAATAACAATTCACCACGTGGCAAAAAGAGATCTTTCTCTTGCCATTTTTTACTATGACTACTATATAAGGTTAGGTTATAAGCATGATCCATGTGGCGCGCTGATCATCAGGGTAGGCCACCAGATGTATGGTCTGGATTGGCCTCGTTAGTCTTCCATAGGTAAAGAGAAGGGAAGAATTCTGTAGGGTAGTTTCAGAGAAATATAAATAAAAAAAGGTTAATAGTTGGGAGAGAAAATCATGACAAGAAGAAAATACATGCATTCCATAAGTGGACGAACGTGATCCATGAGTTGGTGTGCCACTTTTGGGGCCCATTAATGATAATGGATCTTAGCTCCATAATATAATTGTCAGGAACATTTGCACGCCAATGCGGAATATTTTAGATGTAGTCGATGCATAGGGGTCTCGTAGCCCACATAACTCATTTTTGGGGCCCACTAACCGCATGGATGTTTACCCCGTCCCTTGTTGGGCACTTTTTTTAGGATTGATTATATCTGTTGGATTCAAGTATGTTTTTTGCATATTTTTTTGGCACTTAATCCAACGGCTAGAAATTATCAACCAAGGGGTACGGTAAACATCCATGCGGTTAGTGGGCCCAAAAAAATGAGCCATGTAGGGCAACGAAACTCCTCTCCTTCGACTTCATCAGAGAAAGCTAGTCTGTGAATGTTTACATAATTTAAAGTATGCAAACGTTGTATCCACCGTTGAATGCTCCTTGAAAACGTTTGTCTAATTTATAAAATATATTTCTTTTAAAAAACATTGAAATCACACGTTTTTCAATGGACATCCAACAGTGCTGACAATGTTTACATACTTTAAAGTCTGCAAACGTACGCAGACTATATTTCGTCCGACTGCATCTAAAGTCCCCTGCACGCTGCACCTAGTTTTGGTTGATCTAATCTTGAAAAACAAAAAGTCTGGCCCATCCTATGATGTACTACACACCAAAAATCAGTCTGATGGATGATTTATAGCCATTGGATTTGAACATTTTTTTTATCTTGGGCTTCTTAAACAGGCTTATGGATGTGTTCTAAGCCCATGATGAAAATGGCTCTAATCCAACGGCTAGAAATACCCACTGGAGCTGATTTTGACGCGTAGTCAGCAAAAGGATGGGCTGAACATTCATAGCGTCAGTGGGCCCGACAGATTTTTCTAAGTGTTGTATTCTGAAGACAATAACAATAGTTTATCCACTATCGGTGTTGTTGTCGGCCTCAGGAAGACATCCTCCTTGGTCCAATCATTTGATTCACATTACACAAATTCAAAGACCATCCAACGGTCTAGATCCTAGGGAGGACACATACTCCTGAGACTGACACAAGAAATTGTAAATCACACAATCACAAGCCAATGAGTTCTCGGCACGTACACAAGTTCTCTTGCAACGTACCAATGTGTTTTGCTTTGAGGTGTACGTGCCGAGAACTCATTGGCTGTGATTGTGTGATTTGCAATCCGATTGTGACAGAAGTTTTACTCTTTTCCTTTCGCCAGAATCCACAAAAGTATTTGGATAGGATCTGGAAACGTGATAGATTGATAATTACCATACAACCGCTATCCAATCCAAGCCATTAATTAGATCGACCAGGACGTCACCTTTCTTGACCACGATGTCATGTACACCAAACATGAAGATGATGGAGATGGACGGACTTACTTGGTTGGGATGGGGTATTCGGGGAAGAACTTGACGAGTATATCGACGACGTCACCGCGATGAAGTACGCTCTCGGCGCACAGATATCGACCGGACGCGGAGGCGGTCTCGTAAACGAGTATATGAGCTAAGGCAACATCCCTCACGTGCACGTACGCCTGCACGGAGTTAGCGTACGTCTTAGCAGATCCCGTTAAGTATTTGAGTATGTGAACGATGCTAGCGTTAACGGTAGGTTGAAGCAATGGACCCAGCACCAAAACCGGGTTCACCACAACCAGGTCCACCCCTCTCTCCTTCGACACATCCCAAGCCGCCTGCTCCGCCACAGCCTTCCCGTAACAATACCAATTCTGCCCATACCATTTAAATCAGTAAAATCCCATTTCATAAAAAATACAAAGGTAAAAATGTAAAATAGTCAATTCCGCCTACCTTGGTGTTCTTACAGAACTCGAGATCACTCCAGCATGACTCATCAACGACAACGTCGGGTCCCCGGTTCGGGTCCATATATACCGCTCCAATCGAAGATGTGAAGACAACGCGACGAACTCCCGCTTCCGCCGCTGCGTTTATTACGTTCTTTGTTCCGTTAACCGCTGGCTCAACCATTTGTTCCTTTAAAGATCAAACCAAACTCGTGATCAGAACAATGAATCAAGAGAAACAGAAGAGAAACCCTAAAATAGATAAGGGAGAGAACTCACTGGATCATCAGTTACAGGGGAAGCCGTGTGGAAAACTCCATCACAGCCCTTGATCGCCTCTTGAAGGCTCTGATAATCGAGAAGATCTACTTTACAAAGAACCAACCTCTCTTCTGCCCCTTCAAGCTCCCTTAAATGGGAATTCTTCGGATCATCTGTACCAAAAAAAAAAGAACAGATAATTAAGAATCTCCATAAGAAGATCTTATTGTGGTGATCGATCAAAATTAAGTTGCAGAAGATGAACAGTCACCTGGGTTTCTAGCGGTTCCTTTAACAGTGTAGCCTTTCTCTAAGAGAAGCTTGACGAGCCAGGAAGCAATGAAACCTCCGGCACCCGTCACGCATACGGTTTGACCCGTCACCGGCATCCTGATGTTTTCCGGGAATTTCTTGCTCTTCTCTTCGGAAATTAATACAATACGCAAGCACCGTAGGCAGAGAGAGAGAGGAGAAATACATGGAGAGAGAGGCGAGGGATTTTCTATATTTATAAGCAAACCTTGGTACTCCACTCACCTAACCCTGGTTAATTTTTGGTCTTTTTCCAACCATTGAAGACGAGGAAAGTGGGTGGTCTGGTAAACTTGTAATAAATTGGAAAGTTTGAGTCACTCACGGGCGTCCGTATGAGCCACGCCTTAGAGACCACTGACCGTAGATGTTTGGCTCATCCGTATTTGGACCTACAGACCAAAAAAAATCAGTTTGATTAGTGATTTCTAACCGTTGGATTTTAAATCTTTTGCACCCGTCGATCTTTTTTATTATGGGATTCGAAAAATATTTGTATACTCAAATCCAATGGTTAGAAATCACTAATCAGGCCGATATTTGGTCCGTAGGTCCACCTAGGATAGGCCATATAGCCATCTAGTCTCTAAGAGTGTGCCACGTGACTTATACGATGAGCACCAGTCTCCATGACCTCCCTCAGCCAAAATGGAAAAATATAGTTGGTAGTTAAGGGTCTGTTTGGTAAGTGAGAAAAACAGTTCCGATGGCAAATATTTAGCCAAGCGAATATTATCTTGGCTAAATATTTGCTCATATCAATATTTAACAATGTTTGGTACGTGTATGAGCTAGCTCACTTCAGCTTAGTTCATTTTCTTTCAAGTTGAGTGGATCCCACATATCGAAGTAAGTCAAAAATAGGTTGGGCAAGTGCAGGAACCACACATTATGTCAAAGGATAAAAAAAAAACTCATTTTTATCTTTTTTATATATTAAAAAATTAAATTTTAGTGAACATGAAAATATTTACACGGGGGGAGGTGATCAAATGTTTTCCCACCGCGGAGGGCAAGTGGCAACCAAATGCACTCGGGCGAATATTAGCGCGTGCAAATATTTTATTTTCCTGCCGCAGTGCGTTACCAAACAGGCCTAAGAGTTAAGACTTTAGGCTGTGTTTGGTAGCGCGTCTTCAACTGAAGTCGGCGCGTCTTGAAAGTCTAAGTACGTCTTCAAGATGCATATCTTTAAAAGTCAAGATCGATGTTTGGTTCTACAAACCTGAGTAGGAGCCATATAAGAACAAATGATGATAAATCATGTGGGCTCAGCATAACTAGAGTGGGCCACACATAACAACTAGAGTTAATAGATCATGTGGGGCCCACATGTTAACAGGGACGACAAATCATGTGGGCCACACATAAGAACGGAAGTTGATGGATCATATGTGGGTCCCACATAATAGAGGTGTGTTGATAGATCATACATATGCTATATGTCAAGTGAGTCATACATCATAAGTGGGCTAAGCCCTCTTGGGAATATGGGCCAGGCGAGGTCATGTCCTTCTATGTGGGGCCTACTTTACTTTCTAGGAGTGACATTTTGTACATAAAACATGAAAAATTTTAGAAGAGGACAGGAGAAAAATTTTGCTCCGGCCGTCTGGGCTGCATCTAAACCACCACGTGGCATATTCTTAGATATCATTGACCGTATTAATGTTTGGTCCATTACCTTGGGGAACCTCCAGACCAAAAATCATCATGATTAATAGCTTCTAGCCCTTAGATCTTTGTACCCCAAAATAATGATCAAATCCACGGTTAAAAAAAAAACCCATGAAAAACCACCTATCCGGCTGAAGTTTGGTGCTGTAAAGGAATCTAATGCACCACGTGTATGTGCGCTGTTGGAACCAATGCCACGTGGCTGCAACTCCTCCCTTGGTGCAACAAACCAATGCTTATCCCCCTTGAATATCTTCAAGATCTTTGTCATATTGGTTGTATATGACTAATTTCACATATATCTCATCCCTTTATCTTAGGAAAGAGTTGAGATTTCAAACGTGTAACAACTCTATAGATATGAAACCATAGTTAGCAAATCATGAAACACAAATCGTAAAATGATGTGGGTTCAGAAAACGGAGTCAGAAAATGGGTCAAAAAGGCGAGAACGTCAAAAGATCGACAAGTACAACCAATATTATTCTCTCTCTAAGTTCGTTTATGGTATGAGAGCCACTTAGTGCTCAAACAACATGACTACCCAAGAACTATCGATCATTCCCACTCAACATGTCTCACTTCCTTCCTATCAAATTGAATCCCATTAAAATTATGTCCTCTGGAAATCCTAATTTCTCTCTCTTGAAAAGTTACAACTTTCAAGGGTACGTAGATGGCAGTCATCTATGCCGCCTCTTCATTGATTATATTCTAGACGGCCATGGCCAATTCAAATCAAATCAAAGCTTGGATAGTTCATCTCCTTGTCAATCTCGTGCACGTATTATTCAGTTACGTCTCCAATTACATCTTACTCTGAAGAAGGGAAACTCCTCAGCTACTGAATTTCTTCAAAAGGCAAAAAGTATAATTGCTGATAATTTATCAATTGCCGGCAAGCCTATCGACAAAGAAGATATGGTCCTTCACGTCTTTAGTGGTTTAGGACCCGAGTATAACTCGTTCATCACAGCCGTGACAAACCGATCTGAACCAATGACCATAATTCACCTCCATGGCTTCCTGATTAGTCAAGAAATAAGACTTGCTGATCAAGTCCATTCGATTGATCTTGGTTCACCAACAGCCCAAGTGGCCGGTCGCAAATACAATTACAACAATGGTTATTCCAAACGTGGGAGTTGTCATAAAAAAGAGGGCGTGTGACTCATCCATTCCTCACAGATTTGCGCATTGACCCTCCTCTCCTTTTTCCCTTTTGTTGCTCCTCCTTGAGGGGTTTTTGTAGCTCTTTTGTGTTTTCTTTCCCTCTTTAATATTATCATCACTTAGCAAAAAAAAAGTGGATACCACCAATTCTAACCTCGTGAAGATCATCCCGTGTGTCAACTTTGTAACAAGTTTGGACACAATGCTCATGTTATGTTATGTTATATGGAGCCTGATGGTGCTAGAAGTACTGTACATGAAGGCACGGCATCGCGGCTAAGCTTTGGTACTTTTACATAGAGATACAAAAACCCCAATTTCGTCTTAGGGTTATATATATATACATCAGTTGATCTAAGGAGATTATCCATTGTATTGCGTACGTATATCGTTTTTTGCCTCAGAGCATAGTAGAATCGGAGTGTATCCATAGACGCATCTCAATCTAGAGGGAACCACGTAAATCTCTGTGTTGTGGGTGATTGCATCTTTATTTTTAGATTTTTATTGTTCTTAATTTCTTCCCAACAAATCACTCATGGTATCAGCGGTATAATCCCATGCCTCTTGGTGAAGCTAACACTGCACTAAATGCCTTCTATGCTCTTCATCAGATTCAAACATGTGGTATCCTGACTTTGGAGCTACAAATCATGTCACTGCCGATCTCTCAAATCTAATCATTCAGGAGCCCTATGATAGACATGACCAGATCACTAAGGGTAATGGGAAAGGTTTGAATATTACTCATATTTGTTCTTCTTTGATTACTCGATCCATATGATTCTTTTCATCTTCGTAGCATGATTCACGTACCCATTCATTTTTTCTTGGGTCGTGATGTAACAAGGTATACCTGAGATCTTTTCATTTGCGGAAGCGGCATCTTTGGTAGTTGCCACTGCCATCTGGGCCCACTGACGGCATGGATGTTTAGCCCACCCTTTAATAGACATTCATACAAAAAATCAGCTTGTTTAATGATTTTTAGCCATTGGTTTTAGTACTCAAAAAATTGTTGTACTCAACGGCTATAAGAACGCCTTAAATGGTGCTAAAAAGTGTTAAATTCTAATAGTTATAGATTACCAATCAAACTGATTTTTGGTATGTATATTCACCAAGGGGTGGGATAAACATCCAAGCGGCCAGTAGGCCCAGATTGGCAGCGGTGACTACCAAAAATCCCGCTTCCGCAAATAAACAGTTTCAGGCATACCTTGTTACATCTTTTTCCCTTTTTATTAATCGTAGGATTCGAACATTATTTGGGTACTCACATCCAATGGTTAGATATCACTAATTAATGAGGCTGATATTTGGTCCTTAGGTCCACCTAGGGTAGGTCAAATAGTCAAGGGTCAGTAGTCTATAAGGGTGTGCCACGTGACTCATAAATGTTTGATGAGCGCCCGTCTGAATGACCTCCCGCAGCCAGAATGGAAAAGTTTAGTTGGTAGTTAAGAACTTAAGACGAGATGTCCCAAAGTCTAAAACGAGAGGACCTGCTTGGAAAGGTCAGTCCTTGTCTGCGGTTGGTAGCTGTCATTTTTTTGTAACTGTCTGAGGCCCTTGAGGACCACTATACTTTTTTGACAATTTGGACATAAAACAGGAAAAAATTTAGATGAGGAGAGGACACTCACCAGAACATTTTGCTAAGGGCGTCTGGGCTGCATCTAAAACCACCACGTGGCATATTCTTATAGTTTATTGACCATAAGGATGTTTGGTCCATCCCTTTCTGGGCTTTCAGACCAAAAATCATCATGATTAATGATTTCTAGCCATTAGATCTTTCTACCCCGAAATAATGATCGAATCCACGGATGAAAAACAACCTGTGAAAAAATACTGATATCCAATGCTTATAAACCACCAATCAGGCTGAAGTTTGGTGTATAGGTCCACGGACACACATCCATATGGTATTTGTCTCTAAGAGTGTGCCATGTGGCTGTTTTAGATGCACTCTGGACACGGTAGCAAAATATTTCTCCACTCATATCCCTACACGGTGCATTTTTTGTGGGCCAACTGACCACAAGGATTGTTTAGCCAAGCGCTAGCTGGAAATGTACGTTTACCTACATCAACTTGAAAGGGAAAGTTTAGTCCATTTTTGCTCACGAACATCTTTAAGCAAGGACGCTCACGGATGCCTGTATACACTACGTGGCGCACTTTTAGAAACCACTGACCGTATCAATGCTTTGCCCATCCCTATGTGGACCTATAGACCGAAAAACAGCTTGATTAGTGATTTCCAACTGTTAGAATTGAGTCTTTTTCATGGGTTGATTCTTCACCATGGGAGTCAAACATTATTTGGACTCAAATCCAATGGTTAGAAATCACCACTCAGGTTGATGTTTGGTCTGTAGGTCCACCTGCGATGGACCAAACAACCACACGGTTGGTGTCACTAAGAGTGTGCCACGTGGCTCATACGGGACGTTCGGACGCCAGCCTAAGCAAAAATGGACTCGGAAATCCCACATGGGAGGACCTTCTGAGAAACCCCAAAATGTGGGCCATGCGAAGTCAGTCGAGGTCTGTGTTTGGTAACCCTATGGGGTCCACCTTTTAGTCCATTTTACTCTTTACGATTTTGACATTTTGAGCATAAAACAGGACCAGAGTTGGTGTTTTGAAAAGAAATTACAACTTTGAACGGGTTCTTCGATCTTGAATTGGGCTAGGAGTGCAAGGCCATCCAACATGACCTTCTCAAACATGTCCCAAGGGTTATTATACTGGATGGTTAATGAAATTCCCTTGATCGGTATTCATACGGTCAGCTCATACTATTGCCCGTCGGGTTCGTACTTGCCTCGATGTGGACAAGGGTGCCCCTTCTTTGGTTTCAGGAAGCCATTGAGGAAGACAATTGTCTGATCCAATTATCTAAGACCTGGTTATCTGTAACGACTCTTGTAATACTACAGCCTATTTATCTTATAATAGCTGCTGTAGATACATATATATATATATATAAAAATGGTCACTGTATATGTATCACGACCGATACACTAGAAGTACTAGATTACTATCCAAATACCTAGAGACCCTCTTGGGTCGACACGCGGCAGAGGGGGAGCATATAAAAATAAAAATTTACAAAAGAATGTAGGAGGAGGAAAAAGCAAGAGAGAAAGAGGATGCAATCTGTAGCATCCAAGATATTCTGTAACGAATGTGAATATATTTGATAGTGAAGATTAATCGGAGATAAGCATCCCGTGGACGTAGTCGCCGGCAAGAGACCGGCGACGAACCACATATGTATTGTGTTGGTTTGTAATTTATTTCTTTAATTTTATTGTTTATATTTCCTCCATTAATTTGAGATTGTTGTTGTGGGAGGATAGGAGATCGGACGGCAATCCCGATTTTATCCCCTGCGGCGAAAGAATTCTCTACCAACAGAAGGAATGGAAGCCTACCATCAAACCAACTGGAATCACATGATAAATCAGAGGCTTCTGTAACACAACAGTCCGCACCAAAATTGACTTCTCTCCACTTTGAACTCACCTCAGAACCAATTGAATCTGTACTTGATAGCATCCCATTTAGTATGAACTTTCTAAGGTACATCATCCTTGAGAAAGACTTTGACAGCAGCTTGAGTGTCCGATTCAATCCAGATACGCTTCCACGGTTCTCATGCGTTAGCTTTAATATTGGCCCACAAATTAAATGGTGCAGATTAATGATGCATAAGCGTGTCATAAAGTGCGACACAGGGATTCACAGAAAACTTCACCAAGATTCCTTTCTACAGATTAATGGAAAAGAAAAAGATCGTTGTATGCTCCCCATCTAAGAGATCTAGCTAACTCAAATCCTAGGTTGATCTGATGACCTTAACCATCTGATTGTAATATATGGGCTCTCTCTTTTCTTATTTTATTTGGATTTTGAAAGGACCTACACAGCAACGACTTTGCTGGCCCATGAAGATAACAAATGGCCCACATGCCCAGTCTATTTGTTAATATCCAACCAAGTGGTTGGATTTGTTTGGAGGTTCACGGACATTCCCCCCCGCCCCCGTCCGTTATTCAGTTAAAACGGCCTTTTTTAAAAATTAACTCTTACAAACCACCAGACGGGAGGACCTGCTAGGAAACCCAAAATGTGGCCAGGCAAGCTGGCGAGGTCCGTCCTTGTCTGTGTTCGGTAGCCGTGTTGGACCTTTGAGTCCCCCTTTACATTTTAAGAGTTTGACAATTTGGACATCAAGGACTGGATATTTGGTCCATCCCTTGGTGGGTCTTCAGACCAAAAATCGTCATAATTAATAATTTCGAGTCATTAGATCTTTGTACCCAAAATAATGATCAAATCCACGGTTGAAAAACAACCCATGAAAGAATACTGATATCCAATGGTTATAAACAACCAATCAGGCTGAAGTTTGGTGTATAGGTCCGCCTAGGGATGGGACACACATCCATATGGTATTTGTCTCTAAGAGTGTGCCATGTGGCAGTTTTAGATGCGCTCTGGATGTCGGGAGCAAAAAATTTCTCCACTTCTGTCCACATGGATGTTTAGCCCACCGCTTGGTAGAAATGTTTACAAAAATCAACTTGAAAGGGAAAGTTTTAGTCCATTTTTGCTCACGAACATCTTTTAGCAGGGACGCTCACGGATACCTGTATACACCATGCGTGGCGCAACTTTAGAAACCACTCACCGAATCGATGTTTTGCCCATCCCTATGTGGACCTATAGACCCAAAAAACAGCTTGATTAGTGATTTCTGACTGTTTGATTTGAGTCTTTCTCATGGGTTGATTTTTAACATTGGGAGTCAAACATTATTTGAGTCAGGTTGATGGTTGGTCTGTAGGTCCACCTGGGATGGACCAAACATCCAGACGGTTAGTGTCACTAAGAGTGTGCCAGGTGGGGTCAGGCTCAAAGACTTGAGCAAAAATGGACTCGGGGAAAGTTTAGTTGATGGTTAAACTGAAAATATCCCATACGGGAGGACCTCCTGCATGTGAAACCTCAAAATATTGGACATGCGAGGTCAGTCCAAGTCTGTTCGGTAACCGTATGGGGCCCACCTTTGAGTCGATTTTTTCTTTTTTGTGATTTTACACCCCTTAACATTTTTTTTGTGCTTTTGCCCCCCTTATCAAAATCCTGTCTCCGCCACTGATTGTGGCTATGACAACCAAACTAGTATGCAAACCCATTATGAAGCCGTTTGCATACTTAGTTTTTCCCTTTTTCACACAAGCAACAACTGCATGGATCTCTTGAATCCAACGGTCAAAAGCCTTAACCACAAATATATATTTTGTCCGGTTGTCTTATGTCTCGTAATAGCTGCCTTGTTCCATTCCAAAAGATTCCGGATACCAATACCTCCATCTCTTTTTGGGAAACAAATAGAAACCTAAGATATTGGATAACTGCGCTTGTTTAGGTATTGACCAGCCCACAAAAACATGCCACAAGTCTGTTCAATAGTTTTAATCACCTTAACTAGTGTTTGTGCCCGTGTTAAGCATGGATTGAATCCAACGGTTAATAGCCTTAACAGCAAATATTATAGCTACCTTGTTCCATTCTAGAAGATTCCAGATACCAATACCTCATCTCTTTTTGGGAAACAAATAGAAACCTAATATATTGTAAAATTGTGCTTTTTGAGGTATTGACCAGCCCACAAAAACGTTTCAGAAGTCTGTTCAATAGTTTTAACCCTAGTTTTAATCACGTGTTTGTGCCTGTGTTAAGCATGGATATTTTATTTTTTTGTAAAAAAATGTTTTAAAAAATATATGGGTCGGGTTCCGTGACCAACAGTTTTGACCAACACCTTGGTGTACCCTCATAGAAGATGAATCAATGGCTGATTTTTGGTGAAGATGTCTGGGTACGCATACTTCGCCGACTACTTGAAGACTAGAAGACAGAGACAGCAAGAATCAGACGGTTGACGACAGAAGTCCTCTGATAACTGCCGATTTGTCAGTTAAAGATCGTGTACTCTCGATTAGGAAGGTAAGTGACTTAGTGGCCATAGAAATTTGTTAAAATTGATCAAATATAATGGTCAAACCTAGTCATTAGACTGACTAGAGTCTGAGTCAAAGATATTGACTATTGGGATAGTCCAATCGATTGAACACTTATACCCAATCGATTGGACATGGCCCAATCGATTGGAGGACTCTATGTAATTGATTGGAAGCTACGAGGCAAAAACTTATTTCAGCCCAATCGATTGGAGACTCTATGAAATCGATTGGAGTCTTCGGGACAGAAACTTATTTGAGTTAAATTGATTGGAGATTGTGAAATCGATTGGAGCCTTCGAGACAGAAACTTATTTGATTCAAATCGATTGGAGACCTCTGTGTAATTGATTGGAGCTTTTGAAGCATGAAACTTATTGAGCCCAATCGATTGGACACTTATCCCCAATCGATTGGACCCAAAGTACAATTGATTGGACCATGCACAGAATCAGTCATTTTCAGATCTAAAATTCTTGGTTCCATTATCTCACGTTCTACATGACTCAGGGTCATGGAATTCTATAAATACAACCCTTCTATGCTTTCTCTAAACACACAGAGAGACACAGAGTGACTCGATCTTCAAGAAAGAGAAGAAAATGTTATATTTATTAGAGCATCCATTAGAAGAGCAATAAGCTTATTTTTCATTCACATCTTGTGAGCTTGTTCTCTTCTTGATCAAAGCCAAGTACTTGATCATTTCCTCAACTCAGGTCTTCCGCTTCTATATTCGACCTAGTAGCCTGAGTGTACCAGTGTGACTTAACACAATTTGAGCATCCTAGGGTTCAAGGTGTACTGAATCCTTCACCTTCTGCAAATGTGGAAGTGTTGAGAAATAAAATTAGAAGAGCCAATCGATGATAGGTTTGGGGTGTACCAAACTGAACAAGCGAACAAGGCTTCTTGGCTGGAAGGGAGTGCGTGGATTCGTAGCGTTGATTCAGAGAACGTGGATGCATCGACAATAGGCCTTGGCTAAGGTTGGAAGCTGTATTTGCAACAGTGCTACGTAAGTAACCTTTATTTCGTTTAACTTTTCAGTTAGTGATACTTTTCGTCTGGACGTGGTTCTGTGGTTTTTCCTTGGCTAAGGTTTCCACGTAAAAATCTCTTGTCTTGTGTGATTGTTTGTTTGTATTCCGCAATCTATCTTGATTAGATCAAATGACGAAAAGAAAATATACCACGGATGTATATTCGATTTAAGTCGGTTATGATAATCTTTTATCAAACAACTAAGGCATGCGATTTTGTTCTCCTACCATAAACCAGTAAAACTGTGCAGGTATAAATAATTTTAAATACCTAATCAACCCCCCTTCTATGTATATTGGATTGAAGAGAACGGACCGGTGAAATTTCAATTGATATCAGAGCGGGTTATTCTACTTAAGATTTAATCACCTAAATTTAGATTCCTGATAAATCAGTTCATTTTCATTAATTTGTCAAAATGCAAAGAGAATGTAAAAACACATCCAGACCTCCATTGTTTGATGGGGAAGACTATGTCTATTGGAAGGCTAAGAGGAGGGCTTTTTTAAAATCTATTGATAAAAGAGTCTGGATGTCTGTAATGGATGGTTGGTCACCACCCACAATGGCTGTATGAGATAAAACCATTCTTAAACCTAAAGCTGACTGGATCAAAGAGGACATAGATTGTTGTTGTCTAAATAGCAAATGGCTAAATACTATTTTCAACGCGGTTGATAAGAATGAATTTCAAAGAATCTACTTGTTCTTTGGCTAAAGAAGCATGGGACATTCTTAGAGTCACATATGAAGGAACGTCAGCTGTTAAAATCTCTAAACTTCAAATGCTGACTTCTAAGTTCGAATCCATGAGAATGGAGAAATGATACATTCATTGAGTTCTATGCCCAACTTAGTGATATTGTGAACTCGGCACACAACTTGGGTGAAATTATTCCTGAATCCAAAGTTGTTCGAAAATTTTTGAGATCCTTACCTGATAGATTTCAGGCTAAGGTCACTGCTATTGAGGACAGCAAGAATGTTGACTCTCTCAAAATTGATGAGCTGGTTGGATCTCTACAAACTTATGAGATGAATTTGAGACGACCAAAGAAATCAAAAGGTATTGCCCTTAAAGTTTCTGAAGCTCCAGATTCAGAGTCGGATGTTGACTTTGAAGTTGAAATGACATTATTTGTGAAAAAGTTCAAAAAGATTTTTCGTTCTAAAAATGATAGAGCTAAGAACAATAAAACGTTTGATAAATCTAAGGAACATACCAGACCTCATGAGAGAGGTAGCAGAAGTGATAGAAACCCTAGGGAAAGACGTTCAAGCGAAACCCAATGTTTTAAATGTAAGAATTTTGGTCACTTTGCTAATATATACCCAAACAAAGAAGAATATAAGGGCAAGGCAAAAGCCTTCAATGCCATATGGGATGAAGAATCAGAAGATCATTCTGATGATTCAGATAGCAATGAAAAGACTAATAAGTATACAGCTTTTGTTGCTCGTTTTAATAGTCTCTATGTATCTCATGGAGATTCCAAGAAAAGTGATAATGAGAGCTTGGAAGACTCTTACAATGGGAACTCGGACGACTCGGTAGTTGGTGTGAAAGAACTGTACGAGAAATCGATAAAATTCATTAAGGCTAACAAAGTTTTATCTGACAGAGTTAAATGTCTTGATTCTGAAAATGTAGCCTTATTAATTGACACTGAAAAATTAAAAGTGTTGATTAATGACTTAGAGCAAGAGAATGAGTCTCTGCTAAAAAGGAACAAGTCATTGGAATGTGAATTCCAAACTTGCATGACACATAAGGAATTATTAGAAAATGAGCTTCTTAAATCTAAGAGGGATGTGTCAGGATTCTCATCTAGCTCTGCAAAGCTTAATGAGATTCTTCATGTGGGAAAAGTCTATGGAGACAAACATGGCTTAGGTTACAAAAACAATCAAGAAAAATGATCTTCTTCCAAGACGATTTTTGTTAAAGCTCAAGCTATTCCCACTCAAATCAATGACCAAATCAAAGTTGTCAAAAACAATCGTCAGTGCACGTACTGCAAAAATTTGGGTCATGTGATTAGAGACTGTCATAAGTTGAGAAGAAGACATCAAAATTCTTTAGAGAAAATGATGAATTCAACTCAGAATGTGAAGGGTCAAAGATTTCCTATGAAGACACATTATGAGAAAATTAAACTATTTGGATGTGTTATCTAGGAAGATGATAGACCTACTGGAAAGGTCTAGAGAATTAATCAAGGAAATTGAGTCTCTTGAGAAATTCAAACATCCTTAGAGTTCTGTAACTCAAAAGAGGAGAGATCCTAAGAGAATTAATATATCCACCAAAATCACATTTGTGTGGGTTAGAAAATATTCTCTACAGGAGAAATAGTCAAAAATGTCTTATCTCTGAGCATAGTGCTCTCTATCCCCTCGTGTTCTCCATTCTTATTTTTCGAGGGATTTTTTTCTTTTTTTTATTTTGCTTCATTTTAAAGAATAAAAATTAAAAATTTTCTCAGAAAATCAAAAGATCGATTGTTTAGAAAAATATTAAAATTATTATTTAATTATATGATTTTGATGAGCAGTAATTTCTGAGAACATTCAAAGAACAAGAGCTTAACTGTTAGTAAAATTTAGCTAATATGTGTATTATATCTTTTAATTATTATGATTGGTCAATTTTTACTAGTGTGCATTAGAAGATTATTGAAATAGTATATCTCATCTTTTTCACATGCACACTAATTATTTATGTGGGAATGGATTTGATAGAGGTGTGAGATCTTGTATTATTGGAATTAGGAATAAACCTCTACTGATTATAATTTTAAATTAGTAGTGTTCCTGCATTCAGTTGATTTCAAAACTGCACTATAATCAACTGTTGGCTTCCCAATGAGAGTTATTCTAAGAAAACAACTACCTCCACAAAAATTAGAGTAAAAGCCATTTGTATGGCCCTGTTTGAAATTGAAATATGATTCTCATTGCTGTAGAAAAGGGCTACCTACATGGAGAGTGAAAGTTACCTATATTCAAAGTGAATAAAAATGGTATAAAAGACAGCTAATTTATTAGAAAAATTCTTATCCATCAGCAAATACCTATATACATGAATGTATGTGAGAACCCTTAATAACTCTAATGAAGATTTTATGATCGGATACAGGAAACCTCAAGATTCTGATCTTTATGAGTAATTATTGCTGAAATCTTATCCGATACCACAGATGGACTCAGATCAGTTACACTTGATGATATTACTGTTGATATTCGAATCTATGATTACTAGTGATTTGTGACTTGCGCTAATGTCTAAAAGAGTTAATATTTTTGATGAAGCAAAAAATTGAACTAAGTGTTAGTTATTTTTCTTCAATTAGAATCAGTGTTTAGTGCTTATCAAGATTGAATTCATGATTTGAATTTTAATATTTTTTGAATTTTATCTTGATGAATTATCTTTTCGTGAGCAGTTTTAAAAATGATTTTTTTTTTGGCTTGACAAGATTTTTTTTTGGGGTCCTGGAGAATGAGCCTATTGGTTTTAAAAATTATAATTTTTTTTTATCCGGAACCAGTCCAATCGATTGGACATTACATACTAATCGATCGAACATCTCCAATCAATTGGAGAGTACAGTCCAATCGATTGCCCTTGCTCTAATCGATTGGCCACTTAGCCCAATCCATTGGACAATGTGACATTCAGTTTTATAAAATCCAAAATGGGTCATTTTCAACCCCAATCGATCCAATCGCCTCCCAGATTTCTCCCAATCGATTGTAGGTGCTCGATCTACTGTTTCCATACGGTTTTGTGGAGTGATTCTCTCGATTTCTCAATTTTCTACTTCATCATCTTCGTTAGTTTTTTAGGAGTTTTTGGGTAAAAATTGAGTTATTTTGGTATTTTCTTTCATTTTTTGTGCTTATGACGACAAATCCTCGTCGTAGAAGAGGATGAGAGTGCCGATGATGAACCTATTACTCAATGGACCCAATCTCGCGCAAAACGAGGTGGTCGACTCAGTGGTTCGCGGCATTCCGAGCGGGGGGATCCTTTAGAGGTTCTAGGAGAGCTCGCTCCCGAGGTCGTTCATGTCATATCGAGATTCCTTCGGTGAGTGCTCCCATTTCCCTGTTTATTTTTTATTCTGCTAGAGATCTTTTTGAGCATTTCTCTAGTCGCGAATTCACTATTGAGAGAGTAGTTGAATTTAGCACTATTTTAGGTACTATGGTTCATTCTATGTTTGTATCTCGTGAGTGGATTCCTGCTACTCAGTTGAACATCTCATTTTATCCTATTTTGGTTAAACTCTTTTATGCCAACATGCATTCCATTCAGTGTGATGACCCGAGTGACCTATCTTTTCAAACTTATGTCTCTAGGGCTCACCTGACTATTATACCTGATTTGATTTCTACCTTGTTGGACATACCTCGTCCTCCTACTTCATATGAGTACCTTCCCAGGACTCATGAGATGACGACTGCTAGAGCCACCTTGACCGAGACTCTCACAGTGCAGTTATTTGATTGGGGTACTTTTATTCCACTTACCTCTCTTCTCCCTAAGTATCGATTGTTGCACCTCATCTGTGGGTACAACATTAATCCACCTGGGCATGGGGCATAGGTGAACATTGATCGTCTCCAACTGCTTTATCATCTTGGTACTGGATTTGTCATTGACCTTCCGATGTTCATGTTCAGAGCCATGGTTAGAGCGGGTAACCAGTTGGCTAACCATCCGTGTCTTCTATTCCCTCTGCTTGTGAGTGATATTCGCTCAAAAGTGCTTATTTTAAGCAATTATCCTTTTAGCGTTATTGCATTCTCCTATGTTAAAATGCTCTATTTATCTACTTTTCTACGTAAGAGTCTCTTTTGTTGCGTAGAACACATTTTTCTGGACGAAATGGTATATTTGCATGCATTAAACACATTTTTGGAAGTCTAAACATGAAGTCATTCTGATAGAGTCTCATTACGCGCTTCTTCTCTCGCAGGAAACCCCGATGGGACAATTCTCAAGACTTGCAAGCCCACATCGATCAGGAAAGCCCATTATCAAAGCTTAAAGAGCCCACATACTATGACTAGAAGATATGGGCCAAATATGGGCTGAATAAGAGAACCAAAAAGTCGGCCCAAAGAACGAAGAGAGTAGGAGAGCCAATGATCAAAAGATGGACCAAAGCGTTTAAAGCCACATGAGTCAGTAAGGAATGATAGTCTACTCTACTGGAGAAGCGTGAGGATGGTCACGGTGAAGACCAGGGTTCCAGACCCTCTGCCAATACTTTTATCTCCATTTTCTGATACTTTCTCTCTCATCTCTCCTTATTCTCTCCCTCTCTTCATCTCTTGGTCCTCGAATCTACTGACCTAACCCCAGAACTCCTGCCCATCGGCTCTATCTCATCTCCCTTAGCTTTCTGACCGTTGGATCTTCCATCGGACTGTTGGATCTTCAATCGGACCGTTGGATCTCTCTAGATCTGTTGATCTACCAATCTGGGTCCCAATCAAGTCACCATCCATCCGATCGCCATCAGACTGTCTGTCACATCATCGTGTGAGACGATGGACATCATCAATCCATGTGGGCCAGTAGCCGGGTCCATCATCATCGACCTGCTGTCCGACTAGTTAGTGGACCCCGTGAATTTCAAAATAATTTTAATTAAATTTTAAAAAATGGGGGGTCCACTAAATGGGGACATTCCCCAAAGAAAAGTAGTATTTTACTTAAAATATATATATATATATATATATATTTTTATTTCAAAAATTCCCTAATTTCTATTAATGGAAACTAGGGAGCTTTAAAAGGGGAAGGAGAAGGGTTCTTTGGAACACTAATCCCCCTCTAATCCCCTTCAATCCCTCTCCCCATCTCCTCCTATCAATCCCCCGGAGGTTCTCCTTCTCTCCTTCCTTCCCTTTCTTCTTTTTTCTTCTTTTCTTCTTCTTCTTCCTCCTCCATCTTCGCCGGAGTTGCAGGCAGCAACTCCGGCCATCTGGGTCTTCTTCTCCTCCTCCTCCTTCTTCTTCTTCTCCTCCTTCTTCTTCTTCTTCCTCTTCTGCTTCCTCTTCTACTCCTTCCTCTTTGCTGCTGTGTGCAGCACGTCTTCCATCACCCCTTCACCGCCTGCACCAGTCCTCCTCTAGCACAGCACCTCCACGAGCCACTCCACCAGCCACCTTCATCAACACGTCATCCATTTTACCGATCCTGTATCTCACTCCCATTGCCACCCCATTCTCCACGACGCTGCTAAGAAGAACAGAAAAAAAAATAATAGAAAGAGGAGGAGGAGGCGAGACCGTCCTCACCTTGCACGTCAGCCACCACTACCGTCTTGCAGCTCCGCCCCCCCCCCCCCCCCCCATCACCTCCACTTGCTGGTTGTGCAAGGTTTCTTCACCATCCAAGTTGCAGATCGCACCTGCAAACTCCAAGGCAATCACCAAGCCGTGATCTCTCCACTCCTCCGTCTTCTTGAGCCAGCGCCTCCGTCCTCTTCCTCCTTCAACCCGTGGTCTCCACCTGCAATCACGGACCGGCCTGCAACTCACATGCTGCTGCACCACTATTTTCCACCTCTAGACCACCGTGTATTTCTCCATCTTCACCAAGTTTTGGGGGTGACACACCCTCCAACAACCACATCTTGCAGGCTGCATCACTGGACAGCACGTTTCTCGCCTCACCATCATCCTTGCTGCCTTCTCTATTGTTGCGCCTGCAATAACCACAACTTGCAATCCATTATCATATTTCTCCCTATGTGCAACGGTTTGCACTGATGGCCAGCAACTTTCCATGGTATGAATCGTGTTCTCCATCCACTTGCAACACCATGGTTCCTTCCCCCACTTTCGGTAGGTTCATGGTAAGAAGTCAACATTCTCTCTCTCTTGCTCTTCCATCAGTTACTCTCTATCTAGTTTGTTCTAGACCCATCTCTTTTGTTTGCTTTCTAGATTAATTTTCTATGCTTTTTATTTCATGTTTTTAGTCAATTAACTAGTTTAGGAGTTTTTATTGATTCAAAAATTGTAAGCTACATGTTTGAAGTAATGAAGTTTGATTATTATATGGTTCTTTTATTTCATTTTTTCTCTTGATGGTTCCGAGCAAGTTATGATAATCTCAAGAAAATAAAAAATGTTTGAATCCCGATCCATCAATGACATCCTCACCACTCCGCATATTTTCAAGCACTTTCCGTATTCCAATGTTACGATAATTTGCGTTCCCTAACCTCGAGTGCGGATCGACGTCCAACACGAGCCACTGTGCAAATTTGCCTATTTTACAGGTTACATGTCTCGGATCAATTAAAAATGTGTTGAAGTTAGGGTTTCCGTAACCAACGACACGGGAAAATCCTACTGTCAGTGAGCTCTATTCTTCTTCACCTGGATGTACCGATTCTAGCTTCTGAGGAGGTCTGCTCTCCCATGGGGCCCATTGGACCCTCCACTATCAGGAAGAGCATGTCTCAGGTTCGGAGAGTGACAAATTTTTCTCCACACTTTGATGATATTTTTGATGAGGACTTGGGAGATGATACTGAGCCTGGCGACCAGTAGACAGATACTAAGATGCATCCTCCAGAGCCACATCCATCCTTTGTCTAGCCTCTAGAGATGCTTGCTCCTTACTCTTTTGAGTCTCTTCATCATCAGATGGTGGGATTCGACCAACGTCTCACATCTCATGAGGAGCGGACGGCTCAGAGCTTTTGCCGTTTAGAGGAGGGTCAGGAGAGGATGTCGGGCTCTATGTCAGATATGCAGCGTTATATAGAATATCAATTTACCTTGATGGGCTTCGGACAGTATCCACCATTTTATGGTCCAGATCAGCAAGATGGTCTTGGTCCATTGACTTAGTCTCCCAGAAAGAGATTTCTTGAGAGTTATCTGGTGTTTATTTTATTTTGTTATTATTGTACACTGATAAACTCAGAGTTTATATGGTTATACTCTGGTTGTGTTACTTGTCTGTTACAGGGGATATATATATATGTATATATATGCACTTGTTCTTCAAGATGACATTCATTGCATGCTTATTATTTGCTTATATTTCTGTACCTTTATCAATCTGTGATAAAAAGGGAGAGAGAAAATCATAGAGGTAAAAATAAGTTGATGCATGAGATAGGGGGAGAGAAATTTAGGGGAAAAAATTTTTGCATTATTTTTTCAATTTCTCTACTTGTGATATACATAATTAACTCACTGTATTTTAATGATTTATTGATTGCCGATGATATTACATGGTATGTATCGTTGGTAGAATGTGTAGGGAACAGATCAAAAGTCATTCCATTATCTGTTCGATTATCTCCGAGAGAGTGTGAGATAGTGAGTGAATAATGTCAGAGGGTGGGATTGTATTCTTTATTTTTTATCTTCTATATGATTAAATATTTTTTGTCACGGAATTGCCAAAGGGGGAGATTGTAAGGAATATTTTCATATTCAATTTGGCAAAGATTCTGTTTGACATAAAAATATTCTTGTAACCGTTCCTACGAGAACTAGTGTAGTGTGGAGATGTCGTGGTACGCATATTTCGTCGACTACTTGAAGACTAGAAGACAGAGACAGCAAGAATCAGACGGTTAACGACAAGAGTCATCTGAGTAACTGTCGATTTGTCAGTTAAAGATCGTGTATGCTCGATTAGGAAGGTAAGTGACTTAGTGGCCATAAAAATTCGTTAAAATGGATAAAATATAATAGTCAAACCTAGTCATTGGACTGACCCAAGTCTGAGTCAAAGATATTGACTATTGGGATAGTCCAATCGATTGGAAATGGCCCAATCGATTGGAGGACTCTATGTAATCGATTGGATGATACAAGGCAGAAACTTATTTCAGGCCAATCGATTGGAGACTTTGTGAAATCGATTGGAGTCTTTAGGACAGAAACTTATTTGAGTCAAATCGATTGGAGACTCTGTGAAATTGATTGGAGCCTTCGAGACAGAAACTTATTTGATTCAAATCGATTGGAGACCTCTGTGTAATCGATTGGAGCTTTTGGAACATGAAACTTATTGAGCCCAATCGATTGGACACTTATCCCCAATCGATTGGACCCAGAGTACAATTGATTGGACCATGCACAAAATCAGTCTTTTCAGATATGAAATTCTTGGTTCCATTATCCCACATTCTACATGACTTAGGGTCATGGAATTCTATAAATACAACCCTTCTATGCCTTCTCTAAACATACAAAGAGACCCAGAGTGACTCAATCTTTAAGAGAGAAGAAAAGGTTTTATTTATTAGAGTGTCCATTCGAAGAGCAATAAGCTTGTTTCCCATTTACATCTTGTGAGCTTGTTCTCTTCTTGATCAAAGCCAAGTGCTTGATCCTTTCCTCAGCTTAGGTCTTCCACTTTTATATTCGACCTAGTAACCTGAGTGTACTAGTGTGACTCAACACCATTTGAGCAACCTAGGGTTCAGGGTATACTGAATCATTCACCTTCTGCAAAGGTGGAAGTGTTGAGAATTAAGATCGGAGGAGCCGATCGACGGTAGGTTTGGGGTGTACCAAATTAAACAAGCGGACAAGGCTTCTTGGCTGGAAGGGCGCGCGTGGATTCATAGTGTTGATTCACAAGACGTGGACGTATCGACAGTAGGCCTTGGCTAAGGTTGGAAGCTGTATTTGCAATGGTGCTGCTTAGGTAACCTTTGTTTCATTTAACTTTTCAGTTAGTGATACTTTCCGTCTGGACGTGGTGGTTTTCCTTGGCTAAGGTTTCCACGTAAAAATCTCTTATCTTGTGTGATTGTTTGTTTGTATTCCGTAATCTATCTTGATTAGATCAAACGACGAAAAGAAAATATACCATGGAGGTATATTTGATTTAAGTCGGTTGTGATAATCTTTTATCAAACAACTAAGGCATGCCATTTTGTTCCCCTACCATAGACCAGTAAAACTGTGTAGGTATAAATAATTTTAAATACCTAATCACCCCCCCCCCTTCTAGGTATATTGGATGAAAGAGAACGGACCGGTGAAATTTCATATTTTGGTGACTTTTATCCTGCTAAAGTACTTCAAACTAGTTTAAGATTCTATGAATAGATCAACAACATGCATTACATCAATTCTTGAAGGGTTGGGCCAAATTCCTCTCTACAGCTATCAACCATGTCCTGTTGAAATGGTAAGAGGCTTCTGAAATACGGACTTACCATATGGTACTGAACTACAAAATGTATCTTAAAAACCCCGGTAAACTCCTACCGAAATAAAATTAAGAACCCCGGTAAGCCCTAGTAATCCATTGACCATATGGATGTTTGGCCCATCCCTATGTGGACCTATAGACCAAAAATTAGCTTGATTAGTGATTTTTAACCATTAGAATTGAGTCTTTTTCACGGGTTGATTTTCAACCGTGTGATTCAAACATGACTTGACTCAAATATAGGGGTTACAAATCACCACTCAGGTTGATGTTTGGTCTGTAGGTCCGCTTGGGATGGACCAAATATCCACATGGTTAATGGTCACTTAGAGTGTGCCACATGGCTCATACAGGATGTTCATTGTGTATGGCTCAAAGACTTCCTTCAGAAAAAATGGACTCGGAAAGTTTAGTTGGTGGTTAAACTTAAAATATACCACATGGGAGGACCTACTGGGAAACCCTAAAATGTGGGCCAGGCGAGGTCAGTCCAGGTCTGTGTTTGGTAACCGTATGGGGCCCACCTCTGAGTCATATTTTACTTTTTAAGATTTTGACATTTTGAGCATAAAACAGGACTAGAGTTGGTATTTTGTAAAGAAATTACAATTTTAAACATGTTCTTCTATCTTGAACTGGGCTAGGAGTGCCTGACCATCAAAATGACCTTTTTCAAATAGGTCACGAGGGTTGTTATATATACTGGATGGTGTATGGAACCAAACATAGGCAACCATGGTGGAATTCCCTTGATCAGCATTCATGAAGTTTCAAGCTTTTTATTGTGTTAAATGAGATTAGTGGCCGCACGTGTGTTGCATGTGAGTGATTGTATGGGCCTTATGGAGAAAAAAAAATTCAACCATAAAGGCAGTTTGAAGATTAGTTTGGAGGGTGCGAGCCTATAAATTCTGCCAATATATTAATGGTTGTTTTGGAAATATGAAAGAAACGGCATACAAAATTATGAAGTGGCTAACAAAATTAGATAGTTTTAAAACATCAATTTGGAGGGGCAAATCTGTAAATTGTGGTAACTCAATACGCGGTTAAATAATTAACATTCTGAAGTTGTCTATGTATGACAGATTTATAGTTATTAAGGGATTGTTTAGGAAATATGAAAAATGAGCATGAAAAGTAATTAAGTTGTTATTACAGAGTTATTCTGTAAATATAGAAAAATGGCATAATAAGTAATTTAGTGATAATGAAGGGGCTATGTTGAAAATATAATTAATGGTATGGTAAATAATTAAGTAGTTTAAAAGGGTTTTTTTGCATCAACTAAAAAAATGTAAAACATTATTGCTTTAATAACCTTGAGTACACTACAGGAAAAAGACTTTCAGCGAAGGACGGAGGCCGACGGTATAGGGTAGAAATTCGTCGCTAAATGTTATAGCGATGGCCAACGTGACCGTCGCTAGAAAAATGTCACGAAAAGGTATTACCGACGGCCACCAAAAACCCATATATCGACAGTTCAGACCGTCGTTATATCTACTTTACACCGACGCACGAACAATGACCGTCGCTATATGTGGTTTATATCGACGGTTCTGGCCGTCACTATATGTGGTTTGTACGTCGGTAAATATTAATTTTGTGTTTTATATATTAAAACCAATTACCGACGGTCATGACTGTCGCTAAAAAGGGTATATTGTGACGAAGAAGTGAAGGACCGTCGTTATAAATACTCTTTACCGACGGTTTCGACCGTCGGTACAACTCTTTATGTATTTTAAAACCTAATGTTGTACCAACATCCATCTGACAGTTGCTATAAAGTATCTATACCGATGGTCAGCTTATCGGCCGTCGTTATCAAAACTATATAGTGACGGTCAACTGACTTGGCCGTCGCTAAAATCTATTTATAACGACGGTTGAACTCCCTGACCATTGTTAAAAGGTTTAATTATGGAAATTTTTTTTTTTTTATATAATTTGTTGTACATGTACCTGTAATCTGTATATAGTACTTGTAAACTATAATATCTCATTTCCCTATTCTATTTCCATTTATCAAAACAGAGTATAGAGAAAATATAAAATTAAATATCATAAATACTTAAGTTTCTAGAATATTCATTGTTCCAAATTCAACAAATGTTATAAAAGTTTCAAAAATCAATCAAATAGAATAAAAGACACGATCAAATAGCAACACGATCAATCAGCATCTAGGCCCTGCAAAATAAATGAAAGTAAAATAATTAATATATGAAATATTAAGATTCAAGGTAAACGAAATGAAAATGAAAAGTTAAACTTAAAACCTTGAAATGGTTAAACCTATAACTCGTTACAGATTCCTAACCGGACATCTGTTTATACTTCGTCTCTTCCAGCATATTTGTTTCAACACAATAGAAGTGTTGAAAGACATTTTGGGAGATTAGGACCTCGTTTGCCCAATGTGGGCGTTGAGGTCCTAAATTTGACTTAACTTAAAACCTTGAAATGCCTAAATCTATAACTGGCTACAAATTTTTAATCGGACCTCTATTTTTTGCCCCGTCTCTTCCAACATATTTTTTTCAACACAATAAAAGTGTTGAAAGAGGTTTCGGGAGATTAGGACCTGTTTGCCCGATTTTGACGTCGAGGTCCTAAATTTGACTTAACTTAAAACCTTGAAATGCATAAACCTATAACTGGCTACAGATTCCTAATCGAACCTTTGTTTTTTACCCCGTCTCTTTAAACATATTTATTTCAATACAATAAAAATGTTGAAAAAAGTTTCAGGAGATTAGGACCTCGTTTGCCCAATTTGAACATCGAGGTCTTAAATTTAACTTAGCTTAAAACATTGAAATACCTAAACCTATTACTGGCTTCAGATTCCTAACCGAACCTCTATTTTTTATCTCATCTCTTCCAGTATATTTATTTCAACACAATAAAAGTGTTGATGTCGGTTTCGGGAGATTAGAACCTCGTTTACCCGATTTGGGCGTCGAGGTCTTAAATTTGACTTAACTTAAAACCTTGAAATGCATAAACCTATAACTAGCTACAGATTCTTAACCGGACCTCTATTTTTTACCCCTTCTCTTTCAACATATTTGTTTCAATACAATAGAAGTGTTGATGTCGATTTCGGGAGATTAGGACCTCGTTTGCCCGATTTGGGAATCGAGGTCCTAAATTTGACTTTAACTTAAAACCTTGAAATGCCTAAACCTATAACTGGCTACAAATTCCTAATCGGACCTCTGTTTTTTACCCCGTCTCTTCCAACATATTTGTTTCAACATGAAACTCAATTTTTTTGATCATTGGATGAAAACCCTAATTCAACACATTTGTAATAGATCCAAGACTTTTATCCTAAGAAAATGAGAATTCTCTCATAGTGGAAGTATGTAGGATGTCGTGTCCGCACTCGGGGTTAGTTTGCACAATTCAAGAACATAAAATGATGAATTTTTGCTAGAAATTGATGGTGAGGTGAGAGTGGTGGATTTGAGCATTAAAATATTCATTTTTGAGAGATTTAGTAACATAAATAAAAGAGAAAGAAAACAAACACAAAAAAATGAAAAAATAAATTTTATTCATTAAAATTACTGTAGATTACAAATAACACAAAATTAAACTAGAAAGCAATCGAAATGTTAACCTAAAAAGCATGTAAGACCTAGAGAGAGAAAGAAAAGATATAGAGAGAGAAAGTAATAAAGATAGAGAAAGTTAGAGAGAGAAAGAGTGAAAAAGAGATTTAGAGAGAGAAAAAGAGTGATCCTAGAGAGAGAGAGAGAGACAAACATTTAGTGACTTACTGGAAAGAAGGATCAAGTTCTGGAGATCGAAGTGATTTGGCTGATAGATCGGCCATGTATGATTGGCCAAGAAAATTGGTGAGTCACCCGAAACGTCCGGCCATGGGTGTGCATCGTAGTGCACTACCAGATTAATGGTGAGGCGGCAAGGAGATGGCTTGATCCGGCCATTGAGATGAAGTGCATTGGCCGTGGTTTGAGATGGAGGTGAAGGTTGAAGAGGAGACATGATGCACACGGTTCAGCAAGGGCTGATTGCTGGTTGCTGGTGCAGGGACGTGGCTGAAGATTCTCACCAAAGTTGTAGCAAGTTTTGTTCTCACTAGAGATGCAGCAGGTTGTGTAGGACAGAAGGTGGAGGCTAAAGTGTTGTAGTCCGTCCAAACAATTTTGCAGGGGCGGTGGAGAAAGTGAGTGTGGTAGAAACGTGGAGATGAGTGAAAAAAGACTACCGTGATCGAGTTGAGGTTGTGAATGAAGGTAGCGGTTGGCGGATGTGATGGTAGCCTGGATGTGGCTCACAGCAAGGCTGCAACAGCAAAAGGGAACCAGCAGTGGAGTGATGAAGAGCAGCAACTTCACGGTGAGGAGCACCGTGTTGCAGGTTGCAATAGTCAAAGGGAGCAAGACGGAGAGAGAGAGGGAAGGGAGGAGGCACCGAAGATGCTGGGGTTGTTGGTTTTCTGGAGGAGAGGGGCTGTGGAGAGAGTGAGGGAAGGCAAAAACATGGAGAACCAGCAGGTGGGGGCGATCTCCCCTTCTCCTTCTTCTTCTCTTCTCTTTGTTCTTTTCTTTTTTCTTTTTCTTTTGGGTCAAGACGGCTGGAAGATGAGAGAAGGATTAGGGTTGGGGTGATGAGAACGGCTTGGGTTGTGGAGAGAATAGAAAGTGAAGGGCGGTTTTGGGATTAGGTGAGTTGTGTGTGGAACGTGGGAGAGAGAGTCCTCTTAAAAAACGTTGGGTTTTATATAAAGGTTGCAAAGGTTTCTTTAAGATCTGAAAATGGGAAAGAGGCTAGAGGAGAGCCGTTAGATGCTCTTGTCTTCCCTTGGTGCCAACTAGAAGATAGAGATTTGGATTAGCAACCACCGATCTTCCTGTTTTCAAAGTCCACAACTTATCTCTATGCTTTTCTTCTCTTTTATTTTAGTAACCATGGGTCCCACCTCCATCTATGCTCTTTGAACATGCCGCTCATGCTCCTTAAGATTAATCCAGCAACTCTATGATTGTCTTCAAATGCATCCCTTCTCGCTATGGCAAGACTAATAGCTACCTTCTATTATTTTATGCAAGAAATCCCCACTTTTACTGCTAAAATATATTTTGTAATCCCTCCAATACTTGATCATTAATAGAATCCTAGCTGACCAACATGTGTCCAAAGTTTTCCATTCCTTTCTTTCATGAATCACAGTCAGATTTGTTTGCTTCAATTCCCGTTCACACACTTCCTCTTTCTTTGACATGATTATTCATATTCTTGCCCATCTTCGGATATGCCAACCCTTTTTATTATATCGAAAATTTTCTCATGTATCACCTTGTGTGGCTGTCCATGCATATGAGTTGGAACAATGGACGTTTACACTTGCCGAACATCCGGCTCTTTGGTACAGCCACTAATATCTTTTATTCTCTGATACAACTGACCTCCTCATGTAGCCATTCACAAACCGACCGTCGCACGATGAACCATGTTCCATCTATTAAACACCATTTGTTCACCATTATATGTATGCTGCACAATATTCTTTCGGCCCATCTCTTGGTCTTCGGCTCACTCTCTCTCTTGGTTCTTGATTCGATTTTGCAATCCTGGCTCAGCTTGTACTTGGCTTCTATCTTCATGTCTTAGCCTATTGGCACTTTTAGCTTTGATATCAGATTTCTGATGTTGATCATGGGCCCGTCAGTCTCGAGAATCGTCAAATCAGGTTTCCTACAATAGTGAAAATCGCGCAATGAGTCTCAATCAGAATATCTTAATATCTAAACTTTCGAGAATGTGTTTAATTCATGCAAATAACCAATTTTATCTAGAAAAATATGTTCTACGCAATGGATGAAACTCTTACGTAGAAAAGTGGATAAAAATAACAGTTTTACGTAGGAAATTGCGATAACGCTAAAAGGATAATTGTTTAAAATAAGTACTTTTGAGCGAATATCAAAACACAATAAAAGTGTTAAAAGAGGTTTCAGGACATTAGGACCTCGTTTGCCCGATTTGGACATCAAGGTCCTAAATTTGACTTAACTTAAAACCTTGAAATACCTAAACCTATAACTGGCTACAGATTCCTAACGGGACCTCTGTTTTTTGCCCCGTCTCTTCCAGCATATTTGTTTCAACACAATAGAAATGTTGAAAGAGATTTCGAGGGATTAAGACCTCGTTTACCCGATTTGGACGTCGAGGTCCTAAATTTGACTTAACTTAAAATCTTGAAATATCTAAACCTATAACTGGCTACATATTCCTAAGCAAACCTTTAATTTGTACCTCGTCTCTTCCAACATATTTGTTTCAACATAATAGAAGTATTGAAAGAGGTTTCAGGAGTTTAGGACCTCGTTTACTTGATTTGGACGTCAAGGTCTTAAATTTGACTTAACTTAAAGCCTTGAAATGCCTAAACCTATAATGGCTACAGATTCTTAACTGGACCTCTATTTTTTGCCCCGTCTCTTCTAGCATATTTGTTTCAACACAATAGAAGTGTTGAAAGAGGTTTCGGGAGATTAGGACCTCGTTTGCCCGATTTGGACGTCGATGTCCTAAATTTGATTTAACTTAAAATCTTGAAATGCCTAAACCTATAATTGGCTACAGATTCCTAACCGGACCTCTGTTTTTTGCCCCGTCCTTTCACCGTACGTATGATGAAAGGACATCTAATAAAGTATTTTTAATTTGGTAGAAAGATCTCAAGACATTTAATCAAGGGAAAATTCCCAAATTCTCTCCGAACCATTTTATCATTTGTTGACAAAGGACGAACGGTAATTTTATCATCTCCCAACCGTTTGATGATATTATCTGCAACCGTACGGTTTACTTTAAAGCATTTAAAATCTTGCTTTATAGGGAAGGGTCTATGCGTATAGTCGTTGCAGGTACGTCGTCAGTGCTTTTTAATGACATTTCTGAGTTTTGCCAAAAAGGTTAAGGGCAAACTCGAAAATTGTTGCTTTTGTGCGGATTTCAATAAAGTTATTGTCATTCAGGGGTCATATAAGACAACTTTATTAATTATTTGAAAATTTTCCCTTTAATCAATTAATAGGTTGGTTTAAAAAAAGGCGCCAAAGTGAACATGTTAAGGTCATGTGGCAACCCAAAATTTTGGTTTTAAAATAGTAATATTTGTCTTTTTTCTTTTTCTCTTTTTTTTTTTGATAAGGAAAGAAGGGGTTAGCTAAGTACGATCCCAACCAACTATTTAATAGAAATAATTTACATCCTGAAGCGTCAAAATTTCAAAGCGTTGGATTGGAGTCATTTTCATGGGTTTGTTCTAAGCATTGGATTGGAGTCGCTTTCTTGGGTTGACTGTTAACCATGGAATTTGAGCATTATTCACCATTATTTGGAGTACAAACATCCAAAGACTTAAAATCAAAAATCAGACTGATTTTTTATTTTTAGGTGCACTTATGGATTGGCCAAAAATCCATACGATCAGCGTCCTCTAAGAATGTGCCACGTGACTCATATTATAACCGGTAAGCAAAGTTCTTCTTAGAAAAGACCTACAAAGGATAGCATAACTAACTTTTCAAAGAAGAACCAAAAGCTCCAAAGCCTATACCGACAAGTTAACTAGAGCTATGCACGAGTACATCTCACTTGTAAACAAAATCTTTGAAGAAGAAGATCCCTCTGAACTCCTTAAAGCTCTTTGCCCACCAATACATAGAAGCCTTAATGGAAATGATGATATCCTAGCGGATCTCATCCTCCTTACCTTTGAAGACTCCCGAGTTCTCTTCTTTCCACAAACCCCAAATCATAGCAAAAGGAAGAAGCCTCCAAAGAATACGGCCTTTAGAAGAAAATGCATCTGATCTTATCCAAAATAACTATTAGGAAGAAACTAGTATATAAATGTGGCCAGAAGAAGGCTAAACGTAGTAACGAAACCCTTGTCAACCCAATGTTTCCACGACCTCTCTCCTTAATCAGGATTAACGAGGGGTTTGGTTATTGCGTGTCGTTTTCTAGCCATATTTGCCCTTGTTAACCCAATGTTTCCGACCTCTCTCCTTAACCAGGGGTTTGGTTGTTGTGTGTCGCTTTCTAGCCATATTTGCATAAAGTATGTCGTTTGCATACTAATTTTTCCCTTTTTCACACAAGCGACAAGGTTAGAACCCATAAAGTTGTGTTGAATCTAAAGAATTTTTCTTCTTGACAGTCCGTACACATATATTGTCTTTTATACTTGCTACACGATATAAAACCATGCTAGATGTCTTGAAGAGGCCGGGTTGGCATTTTTTTTTTAAGATGTGGTAAAAGAGGCCATTTTAACGGTATAACGGACTGGAGGGTGTTACCGTGACAGAGGTAAAAATGGAAAAACGTGTTGCTGAAATTCAAATTTTCAAAAACGAAAAAGCCGAAAATAATGGCCTTTTTTTTCCCACAATTTTTTCAGAAGATAAAAGCGTTTATTTTCGTTTTAACGGCCGTTAAAACCATGGATCCCTTGAATCCAACAGTGATTGTTAGTGCTGAGCTGGCAGCACTTTTTCACTTTGGACGGCACTAACAACCACTGTTGGATTCTCGAAATCCATGGCTGCATGTGAAAACGATCCCGAGAGGGGGCACAAAAAAGGGAAGGGCTCAGCATAAGCAACATGAAAAAAAGGCCCCCCTAAGGCTGAATTTTCTCTAATTCTTCTGTATCACAAACCATATTTTTTTGTGGACTACTGATGCTAATGTTTGGACGGTTAAGAACTTGAAATCATTTTTATTGGTCTTACTGTTGGGGAATAATTTTAGTGGGTCCCATTGATGGACGGTTTGGATTGATAGCAATCTCCGTCACTTTTAACCCATTGTCCCATAAATATGTGTCCCCCTATTTATTTGTTTTATCTTTTAAAAATTGACAGCATAAGTGAGGTCGCACTATTTAAGAGCAGATGTAGACATGGGAAATTGGGACCCACGTGTGTTAAAATGAAAAGAATATTCCAAAATGTTGTGGACCCACCTCTACATGTGAGTGGTCTTAGAAGACTGCAACCATTCCTTTGCTGAGTATGTAGCCTCCTCGTTTGACCGATTTCTTAATTTCCTATGTCTGAGTAAAACTTCGCCGTTGACGGCCCACAGTTGGCACATTTTTAGAGGACACTGACAGTATGGATGTTTAGGCAATCCCTAGATGGACCTATACAACCAAAAAATCAACCTGATTAGTGATTCTAAGCATTGGATTGGAGTCAATTTCATGGGCTTGACTTTAACCAGGGGAATTGGAGCATTATTGACCATTATTTGGGGTTCAAGGATCCGAACCTCCCGGAGATGTGGATCATCCAAGGCACATTATCATGGCATACTCCTTCTATTCGAACGGGAGTTTAAAACCAAACTTCTTCTCTTCTCCCAGTATAAATGGGGCAATTAATTCAAGTGAGATCCAATGTAGATCCAACTTTCTATTCACTCGTGGGATTTGGACGGTCGGGGGACCACCATGACTCCTCTTTTCTCAAGAATCCATACATCTTTTATCAATGTATAGACAGCTATCTCTTGAGCACAGGTTAAGTTTCAGCCTTAATGAGAAAATGTTTGAAATCACTAATCAAGCCGATTTTTCGTTTGTAGGTCCACCTAGGGATTGGCCAAACATCAATACAGTCAACATCCTCTAAGAGCATGCCACATGGCTCATATTGTTGGCGGTCAACGAAGTATTACTCCGTCTTCCATTATTACGATTTCTCATTTTTCCTCTTCTTCCAAAGAAAATGTCCTATCGTCATCATTACTTCATCCTAGCTATCTGGGGTCAACAACGTGATCGATGAAACTTGAACCAAACGCCATGACTATACTGATAAAAGAAGTTTTGACGTATGGTAGCAGACTATTGTGCCAAAGACATTTTGAATAGATCCACAAAAATAGAATACTTGTTGAAGTGGAAGGGACTATTAGAAGCTGGGATCAATTGGAAACTTGGTAGCTCCATGATCATAAATGGAGACAAAATTGAAGAGTATTTGACGGAGAAGCCGATGAGGCTGTCGACATAACAAGTGAGGAAGCCTATTACGACATTTTCGTTCAGCATTGTTTGCTTGACCATGAACCCTAAGTTAGTCTTGTACATCCTTCCATTTAGTTTGCTTCTAATAGGAACTTGAGTTTACCAATGGCATTATTGTAAATATCAATATGCTCGACCTCAATATTTTAATGTTTAATTTTTGACACATGCCAAAACTGGGGTTGGCAATGACGCGAGCTTCAGATACTCACCTAAAGAGCAAAACTTTGATGAGAGAGGTCCATCACGTAAAGAGCCATGTGACACAGTCTTAGAGACTACTGACAGTATGGATGTTTGGCCCATACCTACCTAAGTAGACGTACATACCAAAAATCATCCTAATTAGTGAATTCTAACTTTTGGATTTGAGTACCCCAAATAATGCTCGAAATCCATGGTTAAAAATAAATTAAATCATGGAAAAGACTTCAATCCAACAGATAGAAGTTACTAATCAGGTATGTAAGTCCAGTTAGCGATGGGCCAAACATATTCATACCGTCAGTGGTCTCTAAGAATGTGCCACATGGCTCATACTATGGTCTGTCATCAACATTGATGAAGCCACTATAATCACCCACGTGGCCGCCCCCTCATTATCTTTAATACAACTAGTGGCCTGGCTCGCTTGGACTTGGGACATTAAATATATGATTGACACCATATATATAATGTTTCATAAGTCTATTACGACCATATGTCATTATCTATACTATTATAAAGCCAAAACATGGGATGATGATGACAAGGGCTTCAGACGTTCAATGCTTTCTTTTACCTTTTGGATTACAATCCATTTATTTATATATTACCTTCTATTCCTATTAACCGTTGGATTATTTGTGGTTTTTGGTCTTTTGGTTTTCTAGACTAATGTCACCCTATTTGCTCAATCAATGCATCTCAAGAAAAAAGATCTATAAACCCTACTTAAAAAAGGGTTGTGATCCCTTCACAACCTTTCACAACCTTTTTTGAGGAGTATAACTGTCACAGCTTCTGTCACAACGCACAATACATGCCACGTGGCCCACTCTTTGTGGACTCTGACCATATGGATGTTTGGCCAGTCCCTTATTGGACCTCTAAACCAAACATCAGTCTGATTAGTGATTTCTAAGCGATTCAATTGAAGTTATTTTCATTGGTTGATTTTAATGGTAGGAATTGGAGCATTATTGAGCTTTATTCGGGTGCAAAGTTCTAAAGGTTTTAAATCACTAATCAGGCTGATTTTTGGTTTATAGATTCACCAAGGGACTGGCCAAACATCCATGCGGTCAGAGTCCACTAAGAGTGTGCCATGTGTCCTCTATTTTGCATTCTGACAGAAGCATTTGTCAGAACGTTGTGACAGAAGTTTTACTCTTTTTGAAAGCATGCCAAAAATGAGCCTGATTAGACCATCTATATAACAAAAAACATTGGTTGTCAACCTACTTATACCTCCTCTAATCCTCCCCCAAATAGAGGGTGGATCTCCGCCACTCACCTGATTTTGGCAAATTCTTTGTTGAGGAGTGCCGATGGCACGGGGCACTCACTAGTCTATATAACAAGTGGCAGTGGTTGTCTCTCCACTTATACCCCCTCTTATAGGCTTCAATAAAGAAGGGATGGGATCTTATCCCCTAACTGGATGGTAGATCTCAGCAAGTACTCACACCCCATTTTGGCAGATGCTTTGTTGGGGAGTGCCATGGGCACAGGCCACCCACTAGTTATATACATATTGAATCGGATCAGACCCGGAACCGATCTAATCAATTTTGGAAATGAATTTTATTGATCCGATCAGGTCCGGATTTATTGGATTTCTTATCGGATCGGTACTGGATTGGTACCAATCCGACTCGAACCCGTTCCATTCCCAGCCCTATAACCATCTCCCGAACGGGTCTACTCTCCTACAACACTGTTCCCATTTTCTTAAACTTCTACTACTTTTCTTTCCTCCTCTCTCTTATCCTAAAAATGATGCATAAGAAAGTTTATATTGTAACTGTTCTTCTTCAACACAATAATACTGTATAAGAAAATTGATTCTTTATTTTATTTCTCATTTATTCATTTTTTAAAAAGTAATTCAAAAATTTTATCTCCGAATGTTTTTTATCAAATCCTAAACCCAGGTATATGTGGCACACAATCATTGGGCGCATGATCGAATCTTCAAAAATCCGGCTGCTTCAACAATTTTCTCCATCAATTCAAGCAGCTGGATCCAATATTTTATTTTATTTGAATGGTCAATGTCAATGACCATAAGACCCTGTTTACAAGAATCCGATCACCTCTATTTCACTATTCCATATGAACTCCCTTCAAACGTTTGTGCTAAAATTCAAATTCAAATTCATTAATAAATTCGATCAAAAAGGGAGACAGGTGCTCTTACCTGCTTTCCATCAACCCCCCTCTCAAATGCCACGTGGAATACTCTTTCAGGCCCACAGACTCAAGAATTTTTGACAACCCTTTAGTGGACCCAAAGTTAGGAAATGGGTGAAGCGAAAAAACTTCACTACTTGAAAAATGCAAGTTTAAAATGATTTAGGTTCAAAATGATGGAGCTAGAAAAAAAAAAAATTTTAAAAAAGGCAGAATGTCAAAAAATTGATAAGGGAGGACATCGGGTTTAATACCATTTTAGTAAAAAATCATGCACTCAAAAAAAGCGTATACATATAAAAAATATGTTTTAATTGTTAAAATAAGTTTTTCATGAATTTTTTTCATAAATCAAAATTACGGTGTTGTTTCGGAATGGTGATTATCTCCTGCTTTTTTTTTTTTCTAATTTTTAAAAACACCATGGTTTTAAATGTATTTATGGGTCGGGCTCCCTAGACAGATATAAAATGACAGGGAAACAATATAAGCCAGGTGGCACACTGTTACATTGTGGACTTACAAACCAAAAATCAGCCTGATTAGTGATTTATAAGTGTTGCATCTTTGTACCGCAAATACTGCTCAAATTCTCACAGTTGAGATCAGCCCATGAAAATAACTCCAATCCAAAGCCTATAGATCACTAATCAGGCTGAGTTTTGATTTGTAGGTCCACCATGGGATAGGACAAACATCCATACGGTTAGAGTGCTGTAACAGTGTGCCACGTGGCTTATATTGTGTCCTTGTCATTTTATATCTGTCAACGGAGCCCGACCCTTTTCAAAAAATGAGGTTCTTTCTTAGAAAAATGTATTTTAAGATCCACCTCATAGTCGATTACTAGCCATTGGATTTGAGCATTTCGTTTATCACATGCTTGGAACCTACCCATGGGCCTGTTTGTGAAGCCCATGATGAAAAAAAGGTCTAAGTCAAACAGCTAAAGATCACCATTCCAGTTGAAGATCCTGAGAGGTCCTATTTTAGATTTGTTTCTCGAGTTGCACTGGGGCTGAGTTGTGCATATGATTGGTGAGAGTTGGGGTGCCAACGTAGTTAAGATGCCTTCTCTCATGGTGATATGCAGTTCCTCCATCTCCCCAACCTTATCTCCCCATAAAAGTTTCAAAATGCATCTAATAAAACGCATCTAATGGCTTGAACACACTAAAGACATGTTACCGTTTTAGCCTAAGGACGATGCTATAAAACTTTCTTACAACGGCCGTTATAACGGATTCGGACCTCCCCCATTACGTTATGTACCGTTAAAACGCCCATAAAATAACGGCCATTATTTTCGTTATAACGGCCGTTATTTTCTGTTATAATGGCGTTATTTTCAAAATTTGAATTCCAGCGCCATTTTGTCAGTTATTTTCCGTTTTTACCGCTGAGCGTTATTTTCGTCATAACGGCCGTTATAACAGAAAAAAACGGTAACGACCCCAGGCCATTATACCGTTATAACGGCCCCTTTTAAACCTTGCTCTAGACAACAAACTGGAGCCTTGAAAATTCATCGCCAAACAAACCCAAATTCTATAAAACATGCATATGAGGATCAGAGTGCGCTAAATTCAAGTGGCCTATATTGCGGTCCGTTAGCAACGTCAGTCAGCAAAGTTATAATCATTGGACTGTTGTTCAGATCCCATTGAGCTGAAAAGAACGGTGGACAACGAGCTGCTCGTATCACATATGATACACATGACGATTATGATCCCCATGCATCTAGGAGAATTCCTTGTGAAAGTCATGGTGATCAAAAGGGCATGACCGTCCAATCTATCATATTCCTTTTGAACAGTCAAAATGATAACCGATAACTAAATATATAGACAAAATATGCATGGATTGGTTACAAACTTACAATCATCAAATCTGGTTGAATTTTGAACGACCCAGATCACCTTAGATTTCAATGAGCATTCAACGGTGGATACGAATGTTTACATACTTGTAAGTCTGCAAACGTATCCATATATACTAGATTTCTCCCCGCTTCCTACTCAAACCAAAACAGGAAAAAAAATGGTAACAGATCACATATCAACGATCATCAAACGGTCCTGTAGGATCGAGCTATTTGCAGAGGCCAAGATACGTAAGATAAAGCACTCAATCCTTCGTACCCGTACTATGATTCTTGGTGTGCTTGCACCAGTAATTCAATTGTTCAAGGAATCAAGGCTGCAACAACCAAGCATTTGGCCCAAGAACAAGAAAAGTCAATGGATTGATTTTTTCTTCTCCGACATCACAGGGCTTCATACTGTTTGGTTGATGGCAATGCATACAGACAGGAAGCACGGGAGACATCCACCATTTCTTGTTTAGCATGATGAAAGATCCAATCTCCATGAACTTTCTTTCCAGTTCAAACTCAATTGTGATCCGGTTCTCGCACTTCTTGCACTGAACTTCACCTGGTATGCTCCGTATGCCCATTGATAAGATATAATCCATTCTGTAAACAGTGGCATGTGATCTGTGGCCCATGGAAACGGAACCGGCACAATATCTCTCTTCCCACCTCGAGGACCCTGCGTTGGGTTACGTCGGAAACGTCGGGTGATACGCAAAGGACCAGGTGCATTAGATAATGAAGCACCAGAAACAGAAGTACGTAAGCAGATAGAAGAAAGGTGGTGGTGGAGATAGTGATTGTGGTGGTGATGATGGTGGGGGTAGAGGAGGAGGAGGAGGTTTGAAGGGTCTTTTTGGAGGAGGAGATAAGGAAAGAGGCAAGTCGATCGATCGTCATCAAATTCTTCACTGCTTGAGGAACCATCATGGTTCTTTCTCTGTGATCTATACCTTTCTTTTACCATGGCTTTGATTCTTGAATGGGTTAGAGAGAAATCAAGAGACTGTTTAGGAGAGAAAGAAGAGAGGATGCAAGAAATAGAGAGGAGGAGAAGACAACATGTTGGATCAATATGGAACAGTCCTCTTTTATATCATTTTGAAAGATAGAGATCAGACCGTTTTATTTGAATTACACTTGTTGGTATCAAATCTCTTTCCTTATCTAACGGCTTCTTGAGAAAATTGAGAGATCTCCGGCTCTCACAAGTTATTTGTTGACTTAAGATCCTGTACTCATGGATCTTGCGCCCACCCATTGGTTCGTTGATAGATAATTTGTAGCCATTTGATTTTGTACCCAAAAAACATGCTTGAATCTAAAGTCTAAAGAAGCTTATCGTACACCTTGTTTTGTGATCTCCAAAGTGAAGAAGACTCCCTTGCTGCCCCATGACATAGGCACATTGCGAACCACGTAAATATTTGTGTCTCCGTGTTTCTCTTTTTCTTTTGTTATTTTATTTATTTTTCTTCTCGATGTCCGGTTGTATGTGCTGCGCTTTTCTCAACAATCCGAGGCCTATTTTTCCCTTTCATTGTCAAACATATCCTTCAGACCCCCATAAATTTCAATTTTCTCACTGATCTGGGGCCCACACCCAAAAGGCAAATTCGGCGTCAGCTTTTCATTGGAGATTCTATCGAGATCTTCCTTCTAGAGCCAAACTTCATTCTCATATCCCTACTATTGAGCCGGGTGCCCTCGTTGTCAAGCAAAGTCGAAGGATTCTATTCACGCTATTTTCCAATGCCCCTTCAGTACGCGGACATGGTTTGCCTCATTTCTTTCAGTCTATCCAGAAAACCTTTCCAAAGCTGAGATCATATATCCAATGATTTACCAATCTCTTCCTGGACGGTAAGAAAGGGGATGAATGGGCCCAATATATCATTTGGCGTTCACCTACACCCTTATTTGGCATCTCTGGCTGGCTCGCAATAATTTCATATTCTCTTAGGGCAACCAGGGCCGTCTCTACTATAATGCCATTAAGGCGGTCGCCTTAGTCCCCAGGTGAGAGAAGGCCCATTTTTAGCCTAACCTTGTTGGATATACAACCCCGAAAAATCAACCTGATTGGTTATCTCTAGCCATAGATTTTAGTACATTTTTATGATTGATTCTAACCATTGGATTCAAGCATGTTTTCTGGGTGATAAACCTAATTGCTAGAAATCATCACTCAAGCTGATTATTTGTGTGTTTATCCACCATTAGGTGGGCTGAACATCCACGTAGTCATTAGGCCCAAAAAATAATTTATGTAAGGCCACGAGAGTCCTCTGCATGGATTGGGACAGGACTATAGGAGTCTTCTGCATCTAAATTTTTTCTGTAGCTTTTGATAATCATGAATAGTTGTTAAATAAGATTTTCTACTTTGTAGAGTTAAATTTTTTAATTAATAGTATAAATATTAATATGTTAAATATAAAAAAAAAAGGCCTTATATGGAGTTTTCGCCTTAGGACTCAACTTGCATCGAGACGGCCCTGGGCAACCAACCTCTCTCCTCCATCCTCGCCTCTATACTCCAATTCAATCTCATATCTCCTAATTCTCATCTGGATAATCTTAATTGATGTATTTTCGCTTTCTTTTCATTAATAATATCCGACTTGCAAAAAAATTTCAACTTGCAATCCAATTTTTGTAAGAAATGTCATAATTAGCTATCTTTCGTGAGGATAAAGATAATCTTTGTGATGTGGATATCATCTTTGACCAAAAATCACCCTTGACTGGTCCGATTTAAGGATTTTAAAATATCATCTTTATGTGGGGAGCATAGGAGATGAGTGATCAAGGACTGATTTTGGTGAGGATGACCTCCTAACGCGCGCCAAAAAACATCTCATTCGAACGTTTGTAGCACTAGGGAGAAGTGGATTTGATAAGATTAGAATTTATAGAATGTGACGATTTTCTGTGAGGATGATCTCCTTAATTATCTAATGTGAGGAGATCATCCACACCCAAAATTAGCCCTTATTAAATGATCTATATGTAGACCCCACATAGGCATATAAATCGATCAATCTATACATAAAATGACAAGCAGTTCTGGAGCCCACATGGATATAAGTTAAAGGGTAAATTCTTTTTTTGGCCCGGATGATCTCCTCACCATAAAGATCATCCTAACAAACAAACAAAAAAAATTGATCAGCCATTTTCTAGACTTCTAACCTTATCAAATGCGGAATTCAAGTTAGGGGCTCAACGGACGCATATTTTCACATACAAATGTGGTGTACCCACATGGAAGATAAATCAATTGCTGATTTTTGGTGAGCATGATCTCCTCACCATATAGATCACCCTACAAAAAATCAGCTCATTTTGAAATTTCTAACACCATCAAATGTGGGTTTCAAGTTAACGGTATAAAATAGACGGTCCATAATTCAACTTGTAAACCATGCTATGAATATCAAAATGATTTGAATTTTGCAAGGAAGCTAAAGCAGGGCTATCTTGATGCAAGTTGAGGCCTAAGGCGTACCCACATGGAAGATGAATCAATAGCTGATTTTTGGTGAGGATGATCTCCTCACCATATAGATCACTCCTACAAAAAATCAGCCCATTCTGAAATTTCTAACCCCATCAAATGTAGTCTTCAAATTAATAGTAAAAATAGACGGTCCATAATTCTTCAACTTCTAAACCAGTCTACGAATGTCAGAATGATTTGAACTTTTGTGAGGATGATCTCCTCGCCATAGAGAACATCCTCGCCAAAAATCATCCAATTCCAAAACTTATAATTTATATATTGGCCCACGCCATTTTTTTATTGTAGAAAATGTTGTGAAAATTGTTGTCTCCGGATCGTGACCCAATATATATATATATATATATATATATAATAGAAAATCATATTTAAATAATCATGATAATCAAAAGCTACATAAAAATTTTAGATACAGAGGACTGCCGTAGTCCCGTTGTAGTCCATGCAGAGGACTCTTGCGGCCCTACATAGATCTTTTTTTGGGCCTAATGACTGCGGGGATTTTCAGGCCACCTATTGGTGGATAAACACTAAAAATCAGCTTGATGGATGATTTTTAATTATTGGATTTACGAAAAAAAAATGCTTGAATCCAATGGCTAGAATCAATCCTAAAAAGTACTAAAATCTATGGCTAGAGATAACCGATAAGGTTAATTTTTGGTTTGTATATCCAACAAGGGGTGGGTTAAACATCTATGTCGTTAGTGGGCTGGGGCCATCTCTCACTTGGGCCCTAAGACAACCGCCTTGTTAGCATTATGGTAGAGACGGACCTGAACTAAAGATAGCGATGACAAATTTATCGGGGAATTGTGTGAAAATGGTTTTAAAAATGCTAAATTAAGGTGCACCTCGGTATTTGGGTCAAAATGGTTCTGATGGTGCAGATATCGTTGAGCACCTTTAATCAACACATCGTTAAAATCTATTTTTTCCATTTTTGCCCGTCCGTTACAATTTGTTTTAACAGCCTCTTTTAAACCTTGGTGAAGACTACTGCTAAGGCATATCGTCATCAAAAACGGTGAACATCATATCTTCTGTGGATACCATTTACAACCACTACACTTTACACAGATCCCTAGGTCTAACCCTTAACCAGAGAGGGAACTCAGCAATCAATATCATTGTAGCACTACATATTATAGTGGATTGCCTCCGATGAGGCTGAGGACGTAGTCGCCAGAATTCCGGCTCTCTCTCTCTCTTGTTTTATTTAATTATACTACTACTGAATCTCTGTTTATAGATTACACTAATACTGAACCTCTGCATATTATTGTTTGTGGTGTGTCAATCGAACCAAGATCCAACGGCAAGATCAGATCGATCTACCGCTGTTCATCAAGAAAGGTGGAGAAACTCTTCATTGGCTGCATAGTTAGGAAATTATGAACTTATGATGGCCGTGATGGGCGTCTGATAACTTCCTCATTGAACAAAATATTAGTGCACAATCAAATTACGTCCACAATTTGTACAAGGAAAAATAATTTGAGGATTAAATAGTATCTCCAGGCTTCGGTCGATGGGCTGGGTTTAAACCTGTGTTCCCACTTGGGCTTGGCCTGAATATGGAATCAAACATAGCCCATTTCGTGGAAGGAAGGAAAACTTAAAGTTGTACCATACAAATTTGTAGATCAGTGCATAAGATGCATTTTTGTAAGCGTGCAAGGAGTTACTTGGAGATTAACCAAAAAATAACCCGCAATCGTTACACACTCTTTTGGCCCATTGACCCATCCCTTGGTGGGCCTACACACCTAAAATCAGCATGATTGGTGATTTCTAGCCATTGGATTAAAGTGCTTTTATGGGTTGATTTCTTGCCGTTGGATGTGAGCATTTTTCTAGTACTCAAATTGAACTGCTAGAGATTACTAATCAAATTGATTTGTGCTGTTTAGGTCGAACAAGTGGTGTGCCTTAGTGCCTATCATTCATGCGTCAATGGCCCCAAAGATGCCTTCAACACTGTAACGACGAACTGCACCCAAAAGGAAAACTGTCTCCAGGCGAGTGTTACAACCTTTGGGATAAAAAATCCCTAAACAACTTTAAAACCTGTACTCTTGGCAACATGGGCATAGATCCAGGGTGTGCAAATGTTAGGTATATGTAACCAAATTTTGGATTATGGGTGCACAAAGACCGGGCCAGAGCAACCTGCGCTTGACCTTGGCCCACTTTTTTGGACATGGACTGCCCTAGTAGGCCGTAGGCCAGTGCTGGGCCTCAAATGGGCTTGAGATAAGCTTTCGAAGAAGAAAACAAACCCGCAGGTTAGGCCTGGTGCAAATATCTATTTTTGGGTTGGACATGGGAAAAGCTGATATTCTGGGCCACGCTCTAGACAACTTTGGCATAGCGCATTTGAACGTGCATGCTGTCATTACTTTCAGGGCGTGTTTCATTTCCTCCCTTGGAAAAATTGCATTTTCTCGGGAAAACACAAATTTTCAATTGTTTCAAGAAAATTTTCTTGTCCAAGCCTGGAATTTATTTATGTTCCAAATAGGTGAGAATTTGTTTCCACGCAAAAATGCGTCCTTATTTTTTCACTTAATTACAAAATGCATATTTTCTCAGGTGCAATCAAACAGTCATTTAAGGCATTTTCTCAGATATATTTTTTTGAATTTTTTTTTTCAAAGAAAAATTTTCCATGAAATCAAACACGCCCTTATGCTTAGATTATGATTCCATTTTTCCTTTCTTTATTAGCACTTGTAATAGGTAGATTTCATACACCCAACATGGCACCTCAAATGGTTGGTGTGTATCCTCCTCTTTCGAGAGGTCGTGGGGTCAAACCCACACAGGTAGATTTCCTCCTTTGAGCAGTGTGCCAGGAGTAGAAATTCCCATTACCGGCTTGACCGGGTCCGTACAGGTTTCACCTGCCAATCCATGGGGCCCTCCCACGATGGTGACTACCAAAAAAAAAAGTAATAGGTAGATTTCATATATGAACATGGTGATACCAAAATCACTAATGTTTTCTCTTTATTTTTTTGGAGCTCTAAATTTGTACTAAAAATCAAGTAGTTGACCCGGTCTTATCTTTTCACATTGATGAGAATAGATGAATTTACTGCTAACATTCAAGAGGCCTCTTGTTGTGTGTACTTTATAGATGATGTATTGTTCAAGGTTTAAAGGAGGCCGTTTTAACGGACGGACTAGGGCGTTACCGTTTAAACGGCCATTAAAACGGATTGAAACGGCTAGGGGCAAAAATAGAATTAAACGAATTTTAACGGAATTTAACAATTTTAACGGAAAAAACGGAAAAAATGGCGCTGAAATTCAAATTTTGAAATTTGAAAATTAAAAAAAAAATGAAATTAAACGGATTTAACGGCCGTTTTTTTTTCAGAAATTTTTTAGAATTTAACGGCTGTTTAAACAATTTTAACGACCATTTAAATGATTTTTACGGCCGTTAAAACAAAAAAAATGGCTGTTAAATTCAAAAGTGCTAAAACATTTTTAAACGGTTTTAACGGAAACGGGCTTGGGGTATTACCGTTTAAATGGCCGTTAAAATCGTTTAAACAGCCGTTTTTAAAACCATGGTATTGTTAATTGATGAGTTTAGAGAGGAGGTAGATGCAAAGTAAAGAAATAGATTAGGCTCAGGAAAATTTTTACAAGACGGTAAATTGGCTATCTTTTTTGGAGCAGAATGATGGGCAATTAAGAAACATGTAATTGGAATGAATGCAGGCGAGGTGAGGATGTTTAGATGAATGAGTAGCAATACTAGTGTTATTGGCCTGTGCTAAAGCACGGGCGAAGAAATAAAAAATAAAAAAGTAATTAAGGAAAAAATAAAACTCCGTCTTTTTTAGAGTTTGATCTATGAATATTTAGGAATTGACTTTTTAATGTATAAAAAGCTTTCAAATATGTAGGCAAATATTTTTATGGATCAAAACTGAAAATATATTTATGAAATTTTCTAGCATGAAATCTTAATTGAAGTTATCGAAAATATTTTATTATTTATCCACAAAAAGAAACTAATTGAAGGATGAACTTTTAGAGTGTTACCGAAATGATGTGATAACCCCAGTGTGATTATATTCCGATCATCCAAGTAGTTAATAGCAACTTCAGTTTTGTTTATCATATCCCAAGTTAATCTCAGTAAGATGATTTCAAGTATTCGATTGATTAAATCAATAACTTTGGACAGATTTTGAAGGTTCGAGCACCAACCGATAATCAGTACGTACAAATAAAAAGATAGACGAATAAAAGGCAAAGAGGAAAAAACCAGAGTAAAAAACAACTATAGATGTCTTGTATGTCAGAAAAGAATAGTGCAGGAAGTCATGTATAAATCTTATACAAATCCTATAACACATACTAATTTGAAAAACAATATATGATCACCTTAGGGCAAATAAAAAAAATAAACAAAAAATATAATCATTCAGAACATAAAATGCCATAAAAACGCAAAAAGGTATAAAAAGATAATCTTTAATCTTCTCGCATAGAAGACATTTTGCAAAAGTACTTATAAAAAAAATATTATGCAAATGCAAGATAAATCCCTATATGTTCACCACAAACTTCCATCTGTCTATTACAAAACAAATCTGGTAGGGGCCTTTTGAAATCCTTCAAAACTTCTATTTGTAAGTGAATTGAGAGAATACATTTATATAACCATAATAGAATGTTAAAAGATTATGAGGGATTTTAGGAGTTGGAAAGAATTGTAACGGTTGTGAAGAGAGAATTGAAAAGATTTTAAAAATATTAAATATTTCGAAAGAAAATTAAGAAGGAAGAGAAACACTAATTAAGAAGATTTTAAGAATTGAAAAGAGTTGTAACGGTTATTATAAATAATTGAAAAGATTTAAGAAATATTAAATGTTTGCAAAAGAGAATTGGGAAGGGAGAGAAACGCTTGCTAAGAGCAGAGAGTGCCATGTCAGCACTTCTCTACTTTAGTATAGATATATAGATATAGATATAGATAGATTAGGAAAGAGAAATTAAATTTATACATTTAAAAGAAACTTAGAAGTGAACCCAATAAGGTAAAAGGATCAAACTTGAGGACTCACCTTTTTTACACCCAACTTTTCACTCCTACTATCAGCCTTGTATTTTGAGAATCCAACGGCCAAGAGCACGAGTGAAAGGACGAGTGCAAAAAGGCTTTCCGAGACGCTACGACAAGGCCACGTGTCACTTAATGAGGCACATTCCCCAAGCAGAGGCACGTGGGCTTCCGTAGGTCACAGACCATCTCGGCCCAGAATCCGACACGCATACCTTCTTGCCGACACTATCTGACTAAGTATAAGGCATGCCGGGGCAAAGCCTTAATCGTCCTTATCGGAACAGTGGCCGACACTGTCCAACTAAAGCATAAGGCTAGTCGGAATAGGGGCAGCCATTCATCTTAATCGAAACAGTTGCCGACGCCGTCCGACTGAAGGATGAACCCTGTTGCAATGGCAGGAGCCGGCCGTTCTTGTCCAAATGGTTGCCGACATTGTCCGACAAATGGATTGGGCTAGTCGAAACAACAGGATCGATATTTAACATAATCTGAACACCTGACGACACCGTCCGATTAAAAATGCTTCACATCGGAGCAACTACAGGGGCCGACAAGCCAAATAGAAAAGGCTCATCACCCTAAATTGACAAACAGACGACCCAGACATTCACAACGTCAACTCATAGAGTGCTCAGACGAAGCATTCCCCTTAGATCAAGAAGCATGATAGAAAATCGTTATCAAGAAACGACGGTTGCAGACACCCCAACAATGACGCGCTCCTTGTTGAAGGCCCTATAAATAGGAAAGAAGATCGAGTGGAAAAGGGATCAGAAAAAAAATTACGATTGAGACCGAAACAAACAGGTATCAAGAACAAGACCCAGAGTATTTCGATCCATCTTGACTTGAGCATCGGAATATGATTTGCAGGTACCACGGCGACCGGGATAGAAAGAGCACGCCGACATATTTCACAGGATCCTCGGAAGCAGGGCCGATCACGTCGGGCAATTCGTCTACCAATCACCATTCCGTATTCTCGGGGATCATGCGGGTAAAAGACAGGAATTTTCCCCCACACCATCCCTAAGTAAAAAGGATGAAGAAAAAAAAATTAATTTGGTTGAGATGGCTTAGCTATGTACAACAAAAAGATTTGGCACGCATCTTAAAGCTTTGGTATAAAACAAAATTCTAAAAGGATAAGGGAAGTCCAAAAATGGACTTGGAATTGAACAAAGAAAAAAGTTTTAAAGAGCAAGCTTGAACATAAAATGTAGTCCTCGATTGGGTGCAAATGGTAAAACAAAATTTGAATAGTTGGCAGCAAATAGTTGGTATATGGTTTTATTGTTACCGATAAGTGCACATGTTGTATAGAGAATTAATGTTTTTAAACCCGGACCGGGCTTTGGGCTTTGAACCGAAGACCAGTTCAACTAGTTGGTCAAAAACACTTACCGTCCAAATTATTTCCATATTTTTTAGAGATACATAACTAAAATTAAAATTATCCAGGCCCGTGCTAACTCGGGCCAACTTTAGAGATGATTAATGATTTCGCCTGTTGAAGCCACCAGTAGGGGTGTCAATCTGGCCCTCTTGTAATGGGACCCGGCCCTGCCCTACCCTTTTAAAGCCTTAAAAAGAGGGCTTTTTATAAATTTCAAGCCCTTAGGGCCGAGCCAAGGTCACACTCAAGGGGCCCAACCCTTAGCAAATCATCTCTATTATGTTTATTTTTGTAAATTATATTCTATGAAACAACACTCTTTATAGAAAATGGTACACTAAGTACATAGTATATTCAAAACTAAATTAAGTTGTCTGCTTTTTTTATATATAAAAAATGGATTGTTCTAATGTCATTAGTGTCCAACTGTTAATGAGAGTTCCAAGCTACCTAGGGAATCAAACCCTTTTTTGGAAAACAAAACATACAAAAGAAATGGGGGAAACCGATTGGCGTGGTCTCCCGGTATTCTTAACACACATCACAACAGTTATAAGTGTTGGACACTACGATTATCTTAAAAATAATAAAATTTTAGGCAATTTTTAAACAATTGAGCCATTCCAAAATTATGACCGGCCCAAAATCGTTCATACTTTGAAAATTCTAAGAATGGTTCAAAATCATTTCAAATAACTTTTTCTAGTGTAAATTTATAATATTTAATTTATTTTATCGAGGCTTTTAAAAAAGACTAAAAGGTTTCATTTTCAAACCTTAACGATTTACTCCTGACACATTACCAAGTCAGGTGCATTATTAAAGCATCCACTTTTTTTTACTACAAGCATTTATATTTTTAATAATTTTCTTCAAGGCACTGGCCCTACCCTGACCCAACCCTGGCCCTTGAGGTTAGGGCTAGGGCCTAGCCGGTTCAGGCCCTCTAAGGGCTAAGGCCTCACCTTTACAAGTGAGGGTAGGGCTAGGGTCAGGCTAGGCCCTACCTTGACCCTGCTCTTTGACAGCTCATAATATATGTCACCTATTTTTTATTTATAAAATATTTTTGGAAAATATTTCTACACTTTTGGAGACTTTATACACATATTATTACCTAAGTCGATATTACATCATGGCTAACTGTATGCACAAATATGTATATGTTTTTTTATCGCATAGTTTTGGATTAAAAAAGTGTAAAACTAAAAGTCCTTATTGATCTTTTGACGTTCTTGTATTTTTTTAATCGTTTGTTTAGACACTGCTCTTTTTAACCTAAATTGTTTTAAACTCGCAATTTTCAAAGTTTTGTCGCTTCACGATTTGCTAAGTGATTATTACCAATGCTTGAACGGACAATTATAATGACATAACTGATACCAATAAAGTATAAAGAAAAGGAGAGATCAAATTAATTAAAATTTTATTTATGCAGTTTTTTTTTTAGGGTCAGGCTCCGTTGACAGACCTAAAATGACAGGTAAAATGACAGGGACACAATATAAGCCAGGTGGCACACTGTTACAAGACTCTGAATGTACAGATGTTTTTCCTATCCCATGGTGGACCTACAAACCAAACATCAGGCTGATTAGTGATTTATAAGTGTTGCATCTTTGTACTTCAAATACTGCTCTAATTCCTACAGTTGCGATCAGCCCATGTAAATAGATCCAATCCAAAGCCTATAAATCACCAATCAGGCTGATTTTTGGTTTGTAGGTCCACCATAGGATAGGACAAACATCCATACAGTCAGAGCCCTGTAAAAGTGTACCACGTGGCTTATATTGTGTCCCTGTCATTTTATCTGTCATTTTAGATCTATCAATGGAGCCCGACCCTTTTTTTTATTAGAGCATTACCACTATAATGGCGTTATAAACATTTTCTTAAGGGTCGGGTTCGGGTGACCAACATTTTTGACCAACACCTTGGTTTACCCACATAGAGGATGAATTAATCGTTGATTTTTGGTGAAGATGATCTATATGGTGAGGAGATCATCCTTACAAAAAGTCAAATCATTCTGATATTCATAGACTGGCTTAGAAGTTGAAGAATTATGGACAGTCGATTTTTACCCTGTAACTTGAAAACCACATTTAAGGGGGTTAGAAATTTCAGAATGGGCTGATTTTTTGTTGGGGTTATCTATATGGTGAGGAGATCATCTCACCAAAAATCAGCCATTGATTCATCCTCTACGTGTGTACACGCACCAAGGTGTTGGTAAAAAATGTTGGTCACCGGAACCCGACCCTTTTCTTAAACTATGGTTCTCAACGTACCCTCTCCGAAATTATTAACAGCTCTGATCGATGCAATAGCTGTGACAAAAAGAAACACCACAAACTCTCTCTCTCTCTCTCCCTCACAGATGTCGAACGCTCCACACGCATTTGTAGTCTGAGAGGGTGAGGAAACACACGAGTGCTGTGCACACACACGAGTGCTGTGCACACACACGAGTAATGAATAGGTAAGGGAGACGAAAGGATGACGTCATTGCAATGCACGATATAAACAAAAGGACACCCGACATACGCTGCTTCGTCCCCCTCCACCCCGACTCCCCACTACTACACTATTTACCCACTCCCATCGCTTCAAAACTCTCCCAACAAATGTGAACAACAATGCTTACATATCCTTATCCAAATAATAAATAAAAGTCATTGCAATTGTAAGAGTACAATCTTATTAGCTGAGGAAACTTGAGGTCTTTGTGACAAAGGAGCCTGCTAGGTGATTTATAGCCGTTGGATTCATGTGTTTTTCACATGGGCTTCATGGTAGGCCCATGTATGATGAACATTTGGTCCAGGCCCACGCTGAAAAAACAAATTATCAAATCCAATCTACGATAAGCTAAATATTAAAATGGAGCTTGAGACGAGCTTGAAGATAGTTAGAGCCTCCCAAATATGCAATCCGGGATAACAGCAATAGTATCTCCAGGATATAACAAGCCCAGATTCAATTTAAGTCTCTCTCGGAATTGCACTGCTCTACAGAGACTGTACAAAACACTTATAGGTTAGGTTGTCAAACAAATCAGGTAATCAGACCCTGTTATGTAAGTCGGTTCAGGGTCCGATTGGTTCAAGTTTCAATTCTAAAGTAGGTAGTCTTAGAACCTATGGTTGGCACGACATCGAACTTGCAGTTCATTAATTTCCCGGATAATAAGTTTTCTACATGTGTTCACTGAGCGTTGGGTCAAACTTTCACGAACGAGCTGTGGACCGCATAAAATGGGCCAACTGGCACTCTTTCCAGCCCAATCACCCATGAATGATTGGCCCACCACTTGATGGATCCACATAACAATAATCATTAGGTCAGTGGGCCCAAAAGAGTGCTAGGTGACAAATTTTTATGTGGTCCACAGACTTTTTTTTTCCAATTTTCAAGGTTGAGTAGGACCCAAGAATGTGCCACTTGGCTCAATTGGGTTCACAAACAGGCCAAAACCCATTTGTGAGTAATGCCTCTAGTTTCCTTTCACTATGAATTTGGAAAGATAAGGTAATCATAGTGAGTATCTTCTTGTGTTCTTTCACTTTCCTTCCGACAACATGAATTGCACCAACAAAAGAAAACACACAAACGCATGCGCATCTACGGAGGCCGTAATATGTACACTGTAAAGCGAAACAAACAATAAATACTATAGTTGTGTTTACACTAGAGGCAAAAAAAGGTAGTTTAGTAATACCCCGCTGAAATTCGAAAGTAATTAGTAAGACCCCCTTATACTTTCAAACTTTAGGATTACGCCCTTTGACCTAGTTTAACTGTGGTTGATTTAAGTCAAAATGGACTTGAATCACACATCGTTAGCATTGTACTTTCTATATTATAGTCCTTGCCCACAAGTCTCCTCCCTTCTGGGTATCAGAAGCCATGTGTGTGGATCAAGAGCATCGCCATCCCGAAGATTAGAATCATGTTCTTTTGTGGTTTGTGTTAATTCAATGTTGAATACAAAAAAAAAAAAAAATGCGCATTTTAAAGGTAGTCAAATGATGGTTTCAAAAGATTACAAAAAAGAGAAAGATGAAAATTCATAAAAGCAAAAAAATAGATCTCTATAATTGGAGTCAATAGAGATCTTTATATTTGGAGTCACAAATAGAGATAGAGGGGCTGGTAAAGTTGGAGCCAAATATAGAGATGGGTTGGAGTTGGATTTCAGAGATGCGTTGGAGTTGGATTTAAAAAAAACATCTATAATTGAGATATAGAGACTGGTTGGCAACGTGTCACGGGGTGATTGACTTGAGCCAGATTTTCCCTACACCTGAAGGTTGGATGCTCTAGAGGCTTATGGAAGACTCTAGACCATTATAGAAAACTCTAGAGAATTCTAGTGAACTCTAAAAGATTCTAGAGAACTCTAAAAGATTCTGGAGAACTCTAGAAGATTTTAGAAAGTCCTAGGGCCTGTAAGATTCTAAAACATTCTTGAGTATTCTAGACATTATGTACATATTCTAGATAATTCTTAGGATAGTTCTAGATATCTATTGGTTGTAGATTGGTATAGAGTTTTCTAGATATTTCTAGGTCTTGAGGCATCATGCCTATATAAAGGGGTTAAGACCCTCATTTGTAATCATCTAAGAATCCAAGAAACACTACAAGAGTTGAGTTGAGAGCTTTTCAATTCTCTTCCCTTTTTTCCTTAAGTGTTCTTGGTGTGATCAAACAAGTGAGTGTCTTGACGAGTTTGGGGACTCTCTAGGCGACAAAGAAAGGCTGACTCGAGTGACGTTGGAGTGTGACGCGAATGCCGCATGGGTCTAAAGCAAAGAATTTGTAACCCCGTGACAAGTGGTATCAGAGCCAAGGTCGAGGGAAGCTATGTCATCCAAGGTGGAGAACGTAGCTGCAACCATGAAACTAAGGAAGGATGGTGTCCCTAGAAAGAGGCGTGACAAGTCTCGGAACTGCATGAGGGAGCATTCTGTGGAGCCTACAGGGGTGCGTCTCTTGGAAGCACGACTTGATGAAATAGAGTCTCGCATTTGGCAAGCTAGAGTTTTCCTCTGCCGAGGGAGAAAAGAAGGTAGATGAGTCGATGGTCCAACAGCAGGAGTGCTATGGAGCCATTAAGGAACTCGATGCCGACATGAAAAGTACAACGGATGTACTCAAGGCAGAAATGAGGGAGTTGTTCAAGACTCTCAGGGATGAGACCGTTGGGGCGGTTGAGAACTTGGCAGCCCAACTCGAGGAAGTTAGGACCAAGGTGATGGTCTTAGAGAATGCCATAGTCAATGATACGACACAAGCTCGTGAGGTCCCAAAGCTTCGTGGTCCAGAGCCTAAGAGCTACGGGGGAGATAATAAGGCTAGCCACAATGAGGGAGCAAAGTTGTAGTCTCGTGATGTGAGGGATCCAGGCAAGACCTTCGAGAAAAATAATTGATGCTTCATTTGTGAAGAGACCATCAGGCTAGAGATTGCCCAAAGAAGAAGGCCTTAAACGCCCTTACTACTAAGTCGAATAAAAAAGGGGAAAATAGTGACGAGGAGCCAAGGATTGGATCCTTACAACTCCTCAATGCCGTGAAGAAACAACTTGGATCATCAAAGGAGGTAAGCAAGGGACTCATGTACACGGAAGCATCCATCAATGGAAAGCCTACACGAGTCTTGGTAGACACCGGGGCGACTCATAACTTTGTCTCAGTAGAAGAGGCAAAGAAGTTGGGATTAAAGTTATCCAAGGAGGAAGGTTGGTTGAAGAAAGTAAATTCACAAGCCAATCCGATAAATGGCATGGCTCGAGGGGTAGAGTTGTGTATCGGGGAATGGAAGGAAAGTGTGGATTTATTAGTAATTCCTATGGATGATTACCAAGTAGTACTTGGAGTGGAGTTCCTGAGGAAGGAGAAGGTGATACTGCTACCCTTTATGAATGCGGTATGCATCATCGAGAAGGGAAATCCTTGCATAGTTCCTACAGTCCAAGAAACCAAAATAGGAACAGAGTTGATGTCAGCGTTACAACTCTCAATGGGGTCTCAAGAAGACATAGCTACCTACAAAGCTTTGACGGTCGAGAAACATGACGATGGGGTAAATGGAGAGCTACCCAATGAAGAAGTCCTTGAGGGAATCACGGATGTGATGCTACCCGAGTTGCCAAAGGTATTACTACCAAGGAGAAAGGTGGATCATCAAAATGAATTGAGGGACAAGCTAAGCCGTACCAATCATGTCGTGGATGACTTGAGTAGGAAAGTCGAACAATCGGCGAGGCTATTTGTGAAGAAGGTAAAGTATATACTCGTTGATCGTCATATGAGGAGACGTGGAGCTCAACGAGTACTTGGTGAAATGAAAAGGATTGCCTAAGAACGAATTTGCTTGGGAATACGCTGATACTCTATGGCAATTCAGAGATAATATCACCAAGTTCCATGAAGATAACGCGCTGAGGACGTCGCGGAAACAAGTGGGGGAGAGTGTCACAGGGTGACTGACTTTAGCAAAATTTTCCCTACACCTGAAGGTTGGATGCTCTAGAGGCTTATGAAAGACTCTAGAACATTATAGAAAACTCTAGAGGATTCTAGAGAACTCTAGAGAATTCTAGTGAACTCTAGAAGATTCTAGAGAACTCTAAAAGATTTTGGAAAACTCTAGAAGATTCTAGAAAGTTCTAGGGCCTGGAGGATTCTAGAACATTCTTGAGTATTCTAGACATTATGTACATATTCTAGATAATTCCTAAGATAGTTCTAGAGATTCATTGGTTGTAGATTGGTATAGAGTTTTCTAGATATTTCTAGGTCTTGAGGCATCATGCCTATATAAAGGGGTCGAAACCCTCATTTGTAATCATCTAAGAATCCAATAAACACTACAAGAGTTGAGTTGAGAGCTTTTTAATCCTCTTCCATCTTCTCCTTAAGTGTTCTTGGTGTGATCAAACAAGTAAGTGTCTTGACGAGTTTGGAGACTCTCAAGGTAACAAGGAAAGACTGACTCGAGTGACGTCGGAGCGTGACGCGAGTGCCGCATGGGTCTAAGGCAAAGAATTTGCAACCCCGTGACAAGCGGCCGAGCTAGGAAGGGGCCAGGGGGGGCCCCAACTTTTGAAAATCTTTTTTTTTCCTGGAACTAACTTTGTATTTGAACTTGGTCCCCCCCTTCAGTTTTAGTTTAGTGCCCCCTATTAGAGGATGCCGACCATATGGATGTTTGGGCAGTCGCTAGGTTGTCCTAGCGACCAAAAATCAGCCTGATTAATGGTTTCAAACCATTAGATCTTTGTACCCCAAATAATGCTCAAATTCTACAATTAAAAATCAACCCATGAAAACGACACCAATCCAACACTTAGAAATCACTAATAAGACTAATTTTTGGTCTAGATGTCCATCTAGGGTTGAGCCAAATATCCACACGGTCTGGTTGGAGTTGTTCTAAACTAGATCAAGGGGGTAATCTGAAAATAGTATTATTAATTACTTTCAAATTTCAGGGGGGTGTTACTAAAATGCCAAAAAAAAAAGACTAGATGCAAGTGTGACGTCCCCACGTTGTTTCCCGTAACGTGGGCCCATGAAGAATCCAAATCCATTTGATGATGTAGGTTGATCTTTGACCTAGAACGACTTAAAAATGATGTAGGTAGAGGATTATAATATATTCCACCACTTGTACTACTAAAAAATAAAAAAATCTCCATCTTGAAAAATGAAAAGACAGGAACAGGACACGGCCAAAGAAAAATAAGAAGAAAACATAAAGTTGGAAGCACATCTCCTCCTATTTCTTCTTCTTTGATTAAAATAAAAGAAGGGGAACACACTTGTAGCCTTGTTGACTCCCTCCACCATTATTCACATTTCACATTTAACTGAATATATAATTTCTTCTTTGAAAATTCCTCACACCTACTCCATCAATTCATCATTATTTAATTTATTAATTAATATTTCCTAATAACATAATGACAGCAAATACCCCCCAAACGTAGAAACAAAGGAAAAACAAATATAAATAGTAAAAAAGAAAAAGGCCAAAAGCTAAACCTAGAAAGAAAGAGAGAGGGACCAAAAAGAAAAGGGGGTTTAGGGTTGTTGAGTTAACTTTTAACCAAGTCTATGTAAATACGGCGTCAAACGCTATAGAAACTAGAGAGAGACCTCCTTATTTTTGTAGACTTGGACGGCCGTTGAATCCCCCTCCTTCCTTTTGTTTTTTACGTCCACGTCTCTTTTCCTTCTATGTTAGTCCTTTTCACGGCTTCGAAACTGACGTCGCGTCTTTGACGGAAGTCTCCCCACCTCCGTTACCCATTGTTGATTGTACCGTCAGGACGGACATGCTTGGTGATGAAGGCCCCTCCGCGTTTGAAGCAATGAGGTTGTTGATGTTGTTGTTGTTGTTGTTGTTCGGGTTCCTTGAGTGACACGTGGCAGTTGAGATTGCGGTGGCTAGAGATATAGGCATGAGGCAGAGACCTTTCCCTTGGAGATACTGCATGGCTGATCCCATGTCCTCTTCCATAAGCTTCGCCACTTGGTGCTCCGTGACTGTTAGGCTGTCGTTAGATGATGATCCCGTTTGCGTTCCGTTACTGTTCCGTCCCATGCCCCCACCACCACCACCTCCTCCACTCGCTTGAATACAGTCACCTCCTCCCTACAAGACAAGAACAAAAAATTAAAAAATATATATATACAAAAATGCCACCAAAAAGTAGGGGTGGTTTGGGAATCTAATAAAAAGTCGTTCACGCGTGCTGCTTTTTGTCTTTTTGTTGATGGAAATGTGAAAAACTTTGAATTGAATTTTCGTCCACGTATATAAAGCCAACTCAATATATATCCATTTCTGTATTTGGAAAAAAGCAAAGAGGTTTTCTTCTCAGTTCTAAATAAGAAATTTGCAATTTTTGGAGAAACACGCTTTTCTATTCGCAGAGCCCATTTTGCTACTTCCAGATCTCTAATGTTTTCCAATTGAGTGGACGTTAGGGGTGTCACCGGTTGCCAATTGTACCTAATCCAAGATAAACCGACACCTCCCGGTCCTTGAATTGCCCGTTTTAGGAGTCCATTTTTGTTCACGGACGTATTTGATCCACGTGCCAAACTCTTAAGAGGCCATTCACTACATGGATGTAAATTTGCACAAAAACATTATCCTGATTGGTGATTTCCAACCGTTGGATCTGAATCTTCCTGAATTGATTTTAACCATGGTATAACTCAGATGAACGGTTGGTTATCTCTAATCAAGCTATTTAGTTTTGTCTGTTTGGCCATCTAGGATGGACCAGCCAGACATCAATATGAGCTTCCAGTGGCTCATACGGACGTCCGTGTGCAAAAATGAACTGTTTTAGTGACTCCAAATTTGCAACGGGTATGGCGTACCCCCAGCAACACCATGCAAAATTGCTGACTGACCACAATATGAGCCACGTGGGACACTCTTAGAGTGATGTTGACCTTATGGATGTTTGCCAATCCCTAGATGGACTTGTAAACCAAAAATCAGCCTAATTAAGTGATCTCCAGTAAAAATCAACCCATGATAACGACTTCAATCCAACGCTTAGAAATCACTAATCAGGCAAATTTTTTGTTTCTATCCATCTAGGGTTTTGCCAAACATATCCATAAGGTCAGAAATCTCTAAGTGTGTGCCACGTGGCTCATATTAAACGGTTTTTCACCATTTTACCTCAGAGGAGATATCAGCCACGAGGGGAGCAACAGCAGCTGCACCGCCCAACCTGCTCATGCTCAGAACCTGGACACACAAGGAGAAAAAAGAAAAAGGAGTATGTTTGTGCGTCGTGTACAGAGACGGGAATGAGAGAGAAACCCAAAAAAAAAAAAAAAAAGGAAACAAATGCCTTTCTCTTCTTTAGTTGAAGAGTTGTGGAAATTAAAAAAAGGAAAATTGCCTTGACTTGAAGCTGGAGGAATTTAACATAATCGATGATCTCGTCCAGCATCGAAGCCTTGTCCGTCTGTCATTCCAAAAATAAAAAAATATATCAGAAACTATCAACGAACAACAAGCTTGAAAAAGACCGATATACCCCTGGGTTAATAATTAAACAAAGGGTATACCTTATTCGCATTGGGCACCAGTTCCTGTAGAGCTTTCATTCTTTCCGCGATTCTCTCCCTCCGTAACTGCCACACCAACACTAACCGCGTCTCAGGAACAAAAAAAAAAAAAAGGAATCAAAGATAACCAGACAAGAATAACCTAACATCCAAACAGACACCGACTCTTCGCCTAGCTTAGCTTACTCTTTCAGCGATGCTGTGTGGATCGGTCGCCTGGCCTCTTCTTGCTCTAACTTTCTGACGTGTTGGAGCTGCGCCACCACCTCCGCTAGGTCCCGCTGCCGGGGGTTGGTTCATTCCCGTCGCTGGTGCTCCGTAGTTCTGAGTCGATATTGACCCGGTCAAAGAAAATTAAAATTAAATCCGAAATAAATAACCATAAATATGGTGGATTAAAAAAAAAAGTTTATACAACATACCTGAGGTTGATGGAAATGCTGCTGGTTTGATGTCTGTCCCGTTCGAGGCAGAGATCCGTTGAATCCGTTATAGAGACCTTGAACTGAACCCTCTCCACTCTAAAAAAAAAAATAAGAAGAGAATTTTAGGGTTTTTTTTTTTTTTTTTTGAGAATTCTGTGAGAGAGCGAGAGAGAGAAAGAGAGAGAGAGACTTACGGGATTTGAGGATTTGAAGGAAGCGTCGACGACATCGGAGGAGTCGCCGCTGCCGAGGGTTAAAGGGAGTGGGAGAAGCCCAGACTCACCGCCGAGACAGGTAACGCCGCTAGAGGTGGACGACGGGGATCTCGCCATGCCGCCACCGGCGGCGCCCCTCGGAAGGAGTAACTGATGCTGAAGCACCATCGATTTCGGAGAATTGCCGCTTATATGGTGCTGCCGGAGTCGCGAAGCAAGCAGAGTCGAATCGTCGAACGGGTACTGGAGGTTCTCCGGCTGCGATGACGACGTATCTTCGGATAAATCTCTCGCTTTGTTTCCATGGATATTGAAGAGCTTCTGATGATTGCCGTTGATGTTGGTGTTCCCGTTAGGGTTTTGGGAGCCGAGGTCCCAAGGAGATTTAGGGTTTCCAGGGAGCTCAGGCCAGGAAGGAATACTGGATAGCATTTGTTCGAGGAAATCGTCGTGAGAAGCTTGATCGAAGTGAGAAGCCTGAACCTGAATCTGAGGGTTTAGGATCTGTTGTTGTTGTTGTTGGCCGTTTTGAAGCTCCTGAATAGCAATTTGAGAGGAGTTCAAACAAGCCGTTATGGAAGCCATTCCTTGCATTTCTCTACCACAAGGCTGCATTTAGATACAGAAATATAGAGAAGAGAGAGAGAGAGAGAGACGATCAACTGATCATTAAAGATGGATAGAAGAGTTCTCTTCTTTCCCTTTGCTTTGCGTTTCCTTCTTTATATACTTCGATGACGAACCACCCCTAAGTGGACCTACAAACCAAAAGTCGGCCTGATTAGCCATTTCAAACCTTTGGATCCTTGTAGTCCACCTAGGGTTTGGCCAAAGAGAAATTTTTTATCCGGGCTATACCTAAACGCCACGTGCCACACTAATTAATCATTTACCGTACGTATGCTTGCATCATACCTAAGTGGACCTGCATACCTATAGTCTGCTCGGTTGGTGATTTCTAAGTTCCAACTGTTTGATTTGAATCTTTTTCATGGGTTCATTTTCGACCGTCTGATTAGAGCATTATTTAGAGGTAATTATATCCAACGCCTAGAAACAAGCAATCAGGCTGATTTTTTGGTACGCAAGTTCAATTAGAGATAATTCAAACATCCGTACAGTCAATAATCTTCAAGATTTTGCCACGTGGTTTTTGATGCAGCCAGATGAAAAAAATACCCCGATCAAAAGTTTTCTCGTTGGGCCGAACATCCATAAGATCATCAACGTTGACGACTGACGTGCATTCTTGTTAGGGTTCGCTTTTGGTTTTGTATCATAATGTCGAAAATACCCTCCGTATTTTTTTATAGAGTACCGTTCTCATAATTATCCATTTAGCTGTCATTTTGTTTTATTATTTTGATTTTAATTTTACATATTATCTGGGCCAATCTCCGATCAAATCGGCAGATAGATGGAACGACCTGAATTTGAGTTTCGAATTTCAAAAAATAATGCTGGAGTAAATCTTTGATGCCGGACCATATATAAGCCACGTGGCACACTCTTAGAGGCCACTGACCGTATGGATTTTTGGCATATCCCTAGGTGGACCTCGGAAAAAAAAATCAGCCTGATTTGTGATTCTAACCGTTATTTAAAGTCTTATTCATTGGTTTATTTCTAACCGTAAGATTCAAGATTATTTGGGATACTCAGATTCAACGGTTAGAATCACTAATCAGGCTGATTTTTGTATGTATGTGTCCACCACCTGAGAGCCAAACATCCATACGATCAATGGTCTATAAGGGTGTGAGACGTGGCTCATACTATTCTCTCATCAAAACTGCTAGGGCGGTTATATGCAGAACAGCCCATTGATGACGTCCCACGTCAAAGATTGGTCCAAATGTTTTGTACTTTTTTAATGGATGAACCCAAAAATAAAAAATTACAATACGTATTTAAAACGCTTGCAAATAGTCATACAAATAGGCTTACTTGTACAATCATTTCCCACGTATGTTTGGAACGTGTGCATTTGACAATTTGCATATGTACACAGGTGAATGAATGTTCGCCCTCTTCAGAAATTAAAAACCTATCTCACCCCAAGCAATTATTTACACAACCTCCTTGTGCAAACGATTGAATAAAGTATAAAAGCAAAAAAATTCTCAAATCAAGTCCCATCGTTCACAAAATAACAAAAAAAGTGGTGTCGAAATTCAAATTTTTAAAAATAAAAAAATAAAAAATTTTGAAAAAAATAATGGAAATAATGGCCAATTTTTTTCCAAAAATAAGGATCATTATTTTCATTATAAGGGAAAAATAACTGAAAATAACGGCCGTTATTTTTTAAGAATTTTAACGGTGCATAATGTAACGGGGGAGGTCCGAATCCATTATAACAGCCATTATTTTTGTTATAATGGTCATTTTTTTAAACTATGGTTTAAAAAATGGCCATTATAACGGATGCAGACCTCCCCGTTATAACAGCCGTTATTTTCGTTATAAAGACTGATATTTTCCATTATTTTTTCTGTTATAACTAAAACGACCGTTATTTTGTGAAAAAAAATGATTTTTATTATATTACTTTTTCATTTTTGAAAAATTTGAATTTCAAATTTTAAAATTTTAATTTCAGCGCCATTTTTTCCTGCTTTTTGATTATTTTCCCATTATTTTCCGGTTTTGCCCCTAAGTGATACAATTCGTTATAACAGCAGTTATAACGAAAACATGGTAGCGCCCCAGTCCATTATACCGTTATAATGGTCCTTTTAAACCTTGGTATGAACCACAAGACATAATCTTCGAGACAGTTGACTGTGGGGATGTTTGACCCATCACTAGGTGGACCTACATACCAAATATTAGCATGATTGGTGATTTATAACATTTGGATCTAATACCCCAAATAATGCTCGAATCCAATGGTTGAAATAAACTCATGAAAATGACTCAAATCCAATGGTTAGAATCACTAATGAAGCTGAATTTTTGGTTTGTACATCCTCCCAGGCCCAAACATTTATGCAGTGTATGCTCTTTAAGAGTGTGCCACGTGGCTTATAATGGTCCATCATCAACGTTGCTGAACTGAACAAAGAAAAAAAATAAATAAATAATGTCCTAACGGTAATTTTGTTTGAAAAGAATGTGGGTCCCACATGTGTTTGGGATGTTTATGGGATCTATTTTGTTCTTTTAATACGTGGGAACCACATATTTTGTGCTTTCCTAAGTGAGCATGTCTTAATACATGTTCATATGCAATATAATTTAAAAAAAAATTTATTTGCACATGTGCGCACGAACCAAATGGTGGTAAATATGAATAGTGCCTAAATTTTGAAATTTGCATATGCAAAGTTAGTGTGAACCAAACTCAAGAAAATAGTGTGGGCGCGCAAACCATTGCACGCGTACAGACCCTAAATGTTTGTCAGTTTATCTATTTTTAAAAGGGTGGCGTTATTTGCACGCACCTTTTTTTGAGTGACACCCACAACTTCTCTACACATACCAAAAGTTGAAGAAAAAAAGAGCTGAACGAAGAAGAGGAACCCAACACCACCATCCTATTTTTCTTCACCATCACCACAACCACAACTGCACCTCCACCATCACCTTCTTCTTTTTCCACCACCGTCGCCACAACCAGTACCCCACCATCTTCTTCTTCTTCTACCGCCACCACCGCCACCACCACCACCACCACCGCACCTCTCTCTCTGTATCCCTCTCTTTCTCTTTCCCTTAAAAAAAAGTCTCGCTCGTATCGGCAAGTCAGGGTGGACATGTCTTTTGCCATATCTGCAGGCAACAGTAGATGGCTTTCGCGAGATTTTTTTTTTTAATGAGAGAGAGATGGGAAGAAGAAGAAGAAGAAGAAGAGGAGGCCCGCCACCCGGAGAAGAAGAGGATGAGGCCCGTCGCCCCTGAGAAGAAGAAAAAGAAGAGGAGGAGGAGGAGGAGGAGGAGGCTTACCGCCCACCACCAGGTACGAGAGAGAGAGAGATGTACCTGGTGGCGGTCCTCCTCCTTCTCTTCTTCTTCTTCATCTCTCACGATGGGTTTTTTTTTATGTGTGTAGCTTCTTTGCACACACCATTCCACACCAAGGGGTGGATGTCATTCAAAAAAAGGTGTGTGCAAATAACGCCATGTAAAAGTACGTATTTCCCATTATACAGACCTTTAAGTCCCTCTCAGAAAAACAAAACAAGACATTTTAACCCTTTAATCGACCAGCTCCGTGGACCAACAAAAAGTGAACTAACAAGTTCACTAGTGTTCTCAGATGTGAATTTCAAGAATCCAATGGTGGTTGTGCTTTGGCAAAAGTGAATGCCAGCTCAGCACTTTTGCCAAAACTCAACCATTGTTGCTGTTCACAAGAATGACAACCACTGTTTTACAAGTTTGACAAAGTGGTTTCTTTTGCTCTCATACGATTCTATTTTCTCTACCAAAAATGCCCTCACCAACTTTTTCCGTTATGCTAAAACGATATCATGGTTTAAAACAAGGTTTTAAATGGTCTGTCAAAATATTTGTACTTTAATATTACTAGGGGAACGCCATGTGTGATGCACATGTACCTTACGTGTGGCAGCACCTTACACGTGGCACACATTTAGAGACCACTGACCATATAGATGTTCTTCCCATCTCCAGGTAGACCTACCAATGAAAATTCATCCCGATTAACAATTTCTATCCATTGGATTAGAAGTTTTTCATGGTTTATTTTCAACCGTAGATTTTTAGCATTACTATTTAGCACGAAGTTTAATTGTGGTGCATTTTTGGCCAATGACACCACCATGCACGTGCCACTGACCGTATAGATGTTTTACCCATCACTAGGTCTAGGTGGACCTACCTACAAAATTCACCCTAATTAGCGTAGGTTTTGACACCATTAATGATGGGCATCTTAGAGATCAGTGACCATATGGATGTTTTGCCCATCCATAGTTGGACTTACATATCAAAATTATCATGATAAGTAATTTATAACCGAGTCTTTTTATTAATTTATTTGTAACTGTGATTTTGATTATTATGATCCAAAGGTTAACAATCACTAATCTGGTTTATTTTTGTTACATAAGTCCATCTACGGATGGTCCAAACATCCATACGGTCAGTAGCCTCTGGTAAGGTGACACGTGTCTCACATTGTGAGCCCATCATAGATGATGATGGACTTCATCATCTAAATGTTTCTAGCCATAGAGTTCAAGTACAACGTCAGGATTGCAATAATTACTTGCACAATTGAGATGAAATGTGAAAATATTAAATGACCAAAGTACCCTTGTAAATTAAAAAAATTTCAAAAATTCAAAGACAATTTTGTCAAAATAAAGGAACTTGAGGGCATATTAGGAATACAAATTTATTTTACTTTTTTAACATTGAATGCAATATGCCCACAAATGCCCTTATTTTTGCCCTTAAAAAAGAAAAGAAGCAAAAATAAGGGCATTTGTGGGATATTGGGGTTTAGCGTTAGGCATGCAATAAGCCATTTGTGTGTTAATAACTAGAATAGATTTTATCATAAAAAACTCAATAACGGTAAAAGAAAAAAAAAATCTTCTTTTTTAAGGTCTTGGGCATTATAATGGGAAATAATAGAATTGGGTTGGGATGTTACCATTATTACGATAACGCCCCCAGGGCCGTCTCGACGCAAGTTGTGGCCTAAGGAGAAAACTCTATATAAGGCCTTTTCTCATATTTAATATAATATATATGGTATTAATTAAAAAATTAAACTCTCTGTATAATTGGAAATCTTTATATAAAAACTATTCTTGATAGTCAAAAATTTACATACAGAGGACTCCCGTTGCAGTAAATGCAGAGATACATGGCTCAACATAGATCATTTTTTGGGCTCAATGAATATGAATGTTGTCACGCCCCAGATCCGGGCACCCAAATTGAACCCGAATGCCTATGGATTAGCCCATTTACCCAAGATTTAGGGTGTGAAAAAAAATAAAATACTCAAAAAAATAAAATAAAGAAAATAAGAACGGTTCAACTCCAATAGTCAAATAATGCGGAAGCGTAAATAAACTATTACGGTGGAATAACCAAAGTCAAACTTTTAATGTTTGTCAATATCACTAATTAGGATCTCTATAATTACCTAGAATTTATATCAAACATCTTTTATAAAAACACTTGAGCAAAAACGCCCATTGAAGATAGTTTTGAAACTTGATTTTCGTGGTTCAAAGAAAAATGGTTAACTTTTGGTCAAAATTCAAAATACGTCCTATCGAATCTGTTGATCCACTATCTATGGATGGAAAGATAACTTAAAAACCTACAACTTTTATATTTTCTCCTTTACCATATTCGGTCATCTAATAGGTACTAAAGTTGTTTAAAGTCAGAATAAGGGTTCTGATTCTACAAAATCAACACAGAAGTTTTAAGATTTGTGCCAAACCGCACCCACTTATATAACTCCTAAAATCACGAAATAATTCGGTAAAATATTATATTGAATCATGGTTCTAACCTCTTTAGAGTTATATTAAAATATTATCACATGAATATTTTATGAATATTTCCGTGTAGGACGTCGAAAAACCCAACAAGTTAAAAATAAAAATAAAGTGATCAATTCAAACCATTAATGGTCCCAACGACCCCAACCATGTTAAAAATTCATTATTACATCATTAAAACATTTAAGTATTAAAATCTCTTTTTCAATTCTTACGCCATCAATCGACTCCGTCTCATCCAAAGTATCCTCTTCACCGAGATCAACAAAATCTGAAATGTTTCGGTGTAATACCTTGAGCGAATGCCCAGTAAAGTACAACGAGTACACAAGACAATGAAGATAATTCAGTCATAATTACTTTAGCATGTTAATCAACATATTAACCAAAAATCAAGAAGATCAAACCATCCAAAATAACCAATCATGATGATGATATTAAATGCATTATATTCCTCATTCATTCACACTAAGAGTAACAAATTCCCACCAAAGGCAACAATCTCCCACCAAGGGTAACGAATTTCCATCAAGGACAATGATTTTTCACCAATGGTAATGAATTCCCACCAAGGGCTACGATTTTCCACAAAGGGCAACAATTCTCACAATAAATGTAAAAAAACCATGAATTTATGATGCTTACCCATATATGATCAACAAATAAGATTAAAATCTCAAAAGAATACACTAAAAACACCATATAATCATTAACAAGACTATAGTAATTGACGAATATATTCAACATTGTAGAGTGTACTTACATGTTATAACTTTCTCTTAGATTCGAGAAAGATGAGAATGTGTAGTATATTTCTTTGATTGTTGTCGATGAAGTCATTCTTCTAGTATGTTATGCTTCGGGGTCTCATCAATATTTTTGTCTCAATGGATGATGTCAAATGGTGACACGCTATGGTGTTTCTAGGGCTTCGAAGGTTCTTCAAGTTCTTTAATGAAGGTGCTTCAATGGAGAAAGATGAGAGAAATATTAGAGTAATGATTTAGGGTTTGTAAGAGTTCACAAGCCCTCAATGCTTTATTAAATAGGTTTAAGAAAGTAGGGTTTCTAATTTTAAATGATTTTTGTCACTTTAAAATGGACGAATTTTATAACCCACTAAAAGACTTATTTTAAGATGGATATGGGCTAAAAATGGGCCTAAGGCCTATGCTATCAAGTAGGTTTCCCACAGACGGCGCCAAAAGATGTGGGGGAAAAATATCTGATCTAACCCACACAATCTTTGAGGTCAGACGATTCGGATTTTGGTGATGATCGGACGACTCTGATGCTCCAGGATGGAACTGCTTTCTCCTCTGCGAAGGATAGGATGATCTCCAGATGAGATTTGGTTGTACCTGTTGACAAGACTCCGACGCTCAAGTCAGCTTGGGAAATGTAACAGGTTTTAGGAAATGGTAAAAGATTTCAGAGTTTAGGCTATCTGGATCTGGAGAGCAAGATCTTTTCTCAGTTCTGAAGGTCTCATATTTATAACCTTAGAACTGGCATGACTCACCTTCCACTTGTCTAGTCATTTATCAGTCAATGATGACTCAGATGGATTCTGTTATAAAACAGAATCTTATAGTTATATCTTGACTTTCTTGATTCAGTTATACCTGAAATAACTGAATTGATACTGAGGTGGCATCCTTCATGTCAGATATTCAGATAAGATGATGTTGAATTCGAGATAACTCAACTAGCTGCCACGTGGCCAATATTCATTAGTTAAGAAATCGATTGTGTTCAGACTACTTACCTCGTACGTAAGAGATCCTGCCACATAAGTCATTTGACCTCATCTGACTTTGCTGGGATGAGATTGAAATAAATCCCGTCAAGCCTTGGCAGGATGACACTGTAATAGATCCCGTCAAGTAAGTCTGGTGACCTTGTCGGGATGAGATTATAAAAGATCCCATCAAGCCTGTTGATCTTGTCGGGATGAAACTATAATAGATCCCGTCAAGTAAGTCTGGTGACCTTGTCGGGATGAGATTATAAAAGATCCCGTCAAGTAAGTCTGATGACCTTGTCGGGATGATATTGTAATAGATCCCGTCAAGTAAGTCTGATAACCTTGTCGAGATAAGATTGTAAAAGATCCCGTCAAGTAAGTCTGATGACCTTGTCGGGATGAAACTATAATAGATCCCGTCAAGTAAGTCTGGTGACCTTGTCGGGATAAGATTGTAAAAGATCCCGTCAAGTAAGTCTGATGACCTTGTCGGGATGAAACTATAATAGATCCCGTCAAGTAAGTCTGGTGACCTTGTCGGGATGAAATTGTAATAGATCCCGTCAAGTAAGTCTGATGACCTTGTCGGGATAGAACTGTAATAGATCCCGTCAAGTAAGTCTGGTGACCTTGTCGGGATATATACATCCAGCCAGTCATGTGACCTTGCCGGGATGAATTTCAACAATAAATATGTCGAGCAAGATTGAATGCTTCCCGACATATCGCTAATGCCTTCTGTTATCATCATATCCATGTGTCGATCATTCATCTTGACACGTGGCATTTCCAATTAATGGAAATCGTGTAACACGATGGGCAGTTTATGGCTCTTGATGATGCGTCCGGCGCATTTACTCTCGCGTGCTGTTTATCAACACGTGTCACCTCTTCATCACCGCACGTGCTAAGCTAGTGACACGCGTCATCTTTTCACTTGCTGGAAATTACGGCACCCACATCGCCCCCCTTTTTGAGGAGATCGATAAGCTGTCGTCGTATCTTCTGAAAAGATCTTGGCCTTCCACGTCTCACCCTAGTTTCCTGGCCGTTGGATCCATCAACAATTATTCAACCGTTACTCTTCTCATTTAATGCTGCGCTCATTGTTGCTGTACGCGTGAAACGTGTCCGTACCAACGTGCCGCCCAATGCACGGTCGTCGAATGGAATGATTGACGGATACTGTCCTCGAGGGAACAGGTAACCGAACCGGCAAGTAACCTATCCTTCGAATCTTGGCGCCAAGGATTAGATATCGCCAGATTACCGAGTTGATACTACCAGGTCTCTGTCTATAAATAGCTCATTTCCCCTCTTTCTCTCATTTCTGCTCTTTGATCGGTGCTCTGCAACAACTCAAGTTTTAAAGCTCAGGCTGTTCTTCATCTCTGCTGTCTCTGCTTGCTGCCTCTGATCTGTTATGGTATTTCTCTCTCATCTGCAATCCCCTCTCTTCTACCTTCATCTTCCTTTCATCTATTCCATATGGCTAGGGGTAAAAGAATCCTTGAAGATACCGAAGAAATGGTTCCCAGAGAACCAGTAGAAACCAACGTTGATGTTGAGGAACAGTTATCCTCTGATTCACTGGATAGAGATGTAAATACGTATAGGGAGGAACCAATAATTCCTCAAGTAATCGTCAGGGTCCCTACATATGGGAGTGACCCTTATATTGTAGGTTTGAGAAGAGAATTTGCCATTCCTTCTTCTGTTTTCATCAATATCGGTTCTCGTCATGGGGAAAATACCAACCCTGGCGAAATAAGCATCACTCGGCTTCAATTGAAGTTCGGGTTAACCATACCTTTGACCCCTTTAGTGAGGGAAGTCCTCTGGTTCTATGACCGGGCTCCCGGCCAGATGCACGGAAATTTCTGGCGTCTGATGAATAGGATAGAGTATTTCAACTCTACAAGTAAATACCAGATTGGTCTCTCCGAGATCGATTATCTGTACATCTTGAGGAGGTGCCCAGACTCCTTCGATACCGATATGTTCTGGTCGGTAGCTGCTCGGAAGAAAGAACAGAAGATAGTTGAGAGCCTGCCCGATAGTCATAAGGGATGGCACTCTGATCCTCTGCTGGTGACTGGATCTTGGGAATTTGACGAACGTGTGGAGGGGAGCTCCAGCAGCCATAGGGTCCGAACAAGCTTTAACTTGTCGGGTAAGCTCCTCTTTATATCTCGTCAATCTCCTTTAGATTCAGTTAATCAGTCTATTGATCAATTTCCTCTCTTCTCTGCTGTAGACTATACCAGACGTCCCTGGAAATATCCTCAGGATATAGAGGACAAGGTCAAATATATCTTGAGGAAAATCCCCAAGGTAGTAAAGCAATGGTCCCTGGCAGGGCTAATTGATAAAAATAAAAGATCCTCAGCTCCCACTCCTGTCATCTCACGGGACCTGCGGATAACGGCTCCCGACTATTCGCGTAAGCGTCCTGCTGTGGAGATTACTGCAAGGGATGAAGTGTCTCGGGAAGAGGAGGATATAAGTCCCGACATCCCCTTAATAAAGAGACCTCGCCAAACTCATAGCACGCCAGCCCATGTAAATCCCCCAACAAGTCGGGTCACGGCTGCTCCTTATCCCGTGGCCGAATTCTTCAGACATCCAGATGGTCGACAAGAACCTCTGAATGATTTTGCCCGGGAACTTGTCCGGTTGGAAGAGGCAGAGGTATATTCTTCTATAGCTGATGTCTAACTCATATTCTTATGTGATCATCTAACTTGTTACCTCCTTTGCAGATGGAGGGTAGAATGGCCGAGATGAGGAAGGATACCTTTGCTGTCCCAGCTTTGGTGCCAAGGAAGAAAAGAAAACTGATCAAGGGACTAGCTCCTGAATTAGAGGCATCACTGACTCGGGAGGGTATCGTAACTACTGCGGTGGCTGGTGGTTCCTCATCGACTCAGCCTTCTGAGGCCCCAGATTCTCCTTCGGTAGCTGCCATACCTACTGCTTCTCCTTCGATCGCCATTACGCGGTCTCCTCCTGGATTCCTTCCTTCTCCAGAGCTTCAACCAATATCTACCCCTCCATCAACCTCTCGTCCAACAGACGCTGCCGGGCCCAGTCATTCATTTGGTGAGCACAATCGTTCTTCTTCATTCCCGTCTGGTACAGCATTTGATTTAATTGATACTTGGGTTACACTGAAAAAATTGTGGTGGCAAGATAACCCCATTGCAGGTTTACGAGATTTCACTGGCGTGGAACCGTATATCATGAATGTTGGTTGCCTGCCAAACGGGCAGCCTATCTCGGAGCAAAGCTCCATTGCTGATGCTGGGGTGGCTTCGACGTTAATCGAACGAATCTGCCTCCCACGGGACAGGTTACGTTACATTGACATGCCTTCCCCAAAAGTGCCCTGTGAAGTTCTCAGTCGTTCCCTCCTGGAGGTAAGAATTTATTTTTTTTTGTACTGCTTTCTCTGATGAATTCTTCCAATATATTCTAACAGTTCCTTCTGTCTGCAGAGCATCCATGCCTACGTAGGTCTGAGGGATTATCTTGGTGATCTCCTCCAAAATTATACTGCCCTTGTCGAAAAATCAAGTGCATCCGAAGCTAAACTTCAACTGGCCGAGGAGCAAATTCAAGCAGCCACTCTCTCTGCCGAAGTTTCAAAGACCAAGGCTGAAATGGAGAGAAAATTGGCTCTTGAAGCCCTTGCTTCAAAGAAAAAAGCTGAAGATAACTTGATTAAAGTCAAGGCGGAGTATGCAAAATTCAAGGAGGGAGCCAGTCGCCTGCAAAAAGATCTGGAAAAGATGACCGTTGAGAGGGATGAAACCAAACAAGCATCTGATGCCCTCCAACAAGAATCTTACGACAAGGGATACCGGGAAGGCTTCGCCAAATGTGAAGCCATGATGGAAGAAGAAGGAGATGAAGATCCTGTCCAAAATATGGTTCAGCCTGAACCACTTGTCGGGACAATAATTTCAACAGAAGTTCCCCGAGAACCATCTCCAACCATCCCGGCATCTGAAGTTGTTCCAGCCTTTTGTCAGACAGACATGGTGACTCCAGGAGGGGATGTCACAGTAAATCCTGTCACTCAGCCGGTCGGCGGGCAGGATGTGACACTTCCATGATTTTTGTAACTAACCTCTTGGGTTTACAATTGTAAATGCCGTTTAAGGCTTTTCAATATAATAAAATACTTTTTCTGTTATTGTATGAACTGAATACTTATCAAAATATGAATTCAATGTGTTAAAATTCAATAATCCTAGTCAGGAATATAGGTTTGTCGGGAATCAACTTGTATTATCCCGGCTAGGATTTCATGGTCAATTAATCTCACTTGGATTTTATAAATGACGAGAATCTCATTAATTCTAGTCGCATGACTAAGAATCTTTAGATCATCCCGGCCTTCCGGTTTGTATACTTGGACTCTTATCAAGGCAAGAAGCCAAGATTGATAAGAATCCAAGGCTCCCGGCTAGGACTTTGTAATCGATGTGAATCTCCTTAATTCCAGTCGCATGACTTAGAATTTTAGATCATCCCGGCCTTCCGGTTTGTATACTTGGACTCTTATCAAGGCAAGAAGCCAAGATTGATAAGAATCCAAGGCTCCCGACTAGGACTTTGTAATCGACGTGAATCTCCTTAATTCCAGTCGCATGACTTAGAATTTTAGATCATCCCGGCCTTCCGGTTTGTATACTTGGACTCTTATCAAGGCAAGAAGCCAAGATTGATAAGAATCCAAGGCTCCCGGCTAGGACTTTGTAATCGACGTGAATCTCCTTAATTCCAGTCGCATGACTTAGAATTTTAGATCATCCCGGCCTTCCGGTTTGTATACTTGGACTCTTATCAAGGCAAGAAGCCAAGATTGATAAGAATCCAAGGCTCCCGGCTAGGACTTTGTAATCGACGTGATTCTCCTCAATTCCAGTCGCATGACTTAGAATTTTAGATCATCCCGGCCTTCCGATTTGTAACTCCCGGCTTAGGACTTTGTATTCGACGTGAATCTCTTCAATTCCAGTCGCATGACTTAGAATTTTAGATCATCCCGGCCTTCCGGTTTGTAACTCCCGGCTTAGGACTTTGTAATCGACGTGATTCTCCTCAATTCCAATCGCATGACTTAGAATTTTAGATCATCCCGGCCTTCCGGTTTGTAACTCCCGGCTTAGGACTTTGTATTCGACGTGATTCTCCTCAATTCCAGTCGCATGACTTAGAATTTTAGATCATCCCGGCCTTCCGGTTTGTAACTCCCGGCTTAGGACTTTGTATTCGACGTGAATCTCCTCAATTCCAGTCGCATGACTTAGAATTTTAGATCATCCTGGCCTTCCGGTTTGTAACTCCCGGCTTAGGACTTTGTATTCGACGTGAATCTCCTCAATTCCAGTCGCAAGACTTAGAATTTTAGATCATCCCGGCCTTCCGGTTTGTAACTCCCGGCTTAGGACTTTGTATTCGACGATGATGCTTCTTGTATGAGAAACTTGGAATCATCTTTATTGATAGAAAATCCGCATATTAAATGCGTTCCACGGTCTTTCAAATACATCTCCGTCTTGTGTCTTCAAGTAATAAGCCCCGTTCTGCCCAATCCTGTCAACAAGGTAAGGACCTTCCCAATTGGCACCCAATTTGCCACTCCCGGGCTCTCTTGTATTGTCAAATACTTTTCTCAGTACCAAATCTCCAACTTTGAAGGTCCTGCGTCTGACGCGGCGATCATATGACCGTTTGATAGTTTGCTGATAATTAGCCAATCTCACAACTGCCTGCTCCCGACGCTCTTCTAGCAAGTCATTGTCCCGAGCCAATATTCCTTCATTCTGCCCAGTATTGACAGCCTGAGTCCGAGATGTCGGGATAACAACTTCTGTAGGGATTACTGCCTCTGATCCATAAGCCAGAGAAAATGGAGATTCCCCTGTAGTTCTTCTCGGGGTAGTTCGATATGCCCAGAGTACTCCTGACAATTCTTCCGCCCATTTTCCCTTTGCTCGATCTAACCTCTTCTTCAAGTTTTCGAGTATAACTCGATTTGCTCTCTCGGCAAGTCCGTTACTCTGGGGGTATCTTGGGGCAGATAGTCTTTTTTTTATATTGAAAGCCTGACACAGAGCTTTCACCTCGGTGGAATCAAACTGGGTTCCGTTATCTGTGACTATCTCTTCTGGAATGCCGAACCGGCAGATGATATTCTCCCATAAGAACCTCTTCACATGCGAAGACTGTACCTGAACTAACGGCACTGCCTCGATCCACTTTGTGAAGTAATCCGTGGCCACCAATAAGAACCTCACATTCCCTGGGGCTGTCGGGAATGGTCCCATTATATCTAATCCCCATTTCGCAAATGGCCATGGACTGAATACAGGATGCAGCTCTTCGGCGGGAACCTTTATCAATGGAGAATATTTCTGACACTTCTCACATTTCTTCACCAGCAACTTGGCATCTTTCTGCATGTAGGGCCAAAAATAACCTTGGCTGAGAGCTTTATGTGCCAAGGTCCTCGCCCCCGAGTGATTTCCACATTCTCCCGCGTGTATCTCAAGAAGAACTTGCTGAGATTCTCTGGGGGTAAGACATTTAAGGAGGGGACCTGATGCTGATTTCCTGTAGAGATCTTGGCCTACCATGATATACCTTCTCCCAAGCCTCTGAATTCTCTTTGCGGCATCTCTCCCAGAAGGGAGTTCTCCATGTTGTAAATACCTTCGAAAATCGTCCATCCAACTTGGCTCATGATCAACCTCCACCGGGGCCAGATAAACTTCAATAGGTGAATGAATACTCGGAAATTCCTGATAGTCCACGGATATAGTTCTTGATTCAGTCTCTCCCATCATAGTAGATAAATAGGCCAAAGCATCAGCATGCCGATTTTCCATCCTTGGTAACTGATGAATTTTTATGTTACCAAATCGCTCAGGCAAATGTTGAACAATATCTAAATAAGCTGCCATCCTCTCATCTCGGGCTAGATATGTCCCAGCAAACTGACTGACGACCAGCTGTGAATCAGTATAAGCGGTAATGTCTGTTATCCCGAGATCAAGTGCTGTCTGGAGTCCCGAAATCATTGCTTCATATTCTGCTTCGTTATTGGATGCCACGAACCCGAGTTTAACAGATTTTTCCAATCTAGTATTCTCAGGTGTGACCAGAACGACTCCTACACCTGATCCGTTCTCATTGGCTGATCCATCAGTAAACAATCTCCATCCCGTCTTGGGATTCAACATCTCTGGCATCTCGGGAAGTGGAAGAACTTCTCTGTCCTCGCCCCCAGTGTCTGCCACATCTTGAACTGGGAAGTCGGCCAAAAACCCTGCCAAGGCATGTCCCTTCTCAGATGTTCTTGGTGAGAACTGAATGTCGTATTGAGCCAAATAAATGGCCCATTTAGCCATTCTCCCTGACAAATCGATCTTACAGAGTATAGATTTCAAAGGATGCTCTGTGTAAACCGTAATAGTCCTGCCTTCAAAGTAGGGTTTAAGACGTCTCGAAGCATAAATCAAAGCCAAAGCAGCTTTCTCGATTGTGGCATATCTCGTTTCTGCCCCAATCAAAGTCTTACTGGTGAAATATACTGGTCGTTCTTCCCGATCGAGCTCACGGAAGAGAACGGCGCTAATGGATTCATCTGTGGTAGCCAAATAAAGACCCAGAGGCTCCCCTTGATCAGGTTTAGAAAGAATCGGAGGTTGTGAGAGATAATGTTTGAGCTTTTGAAAGGCTTCATCACACTCTTCAGTCCAGTCAAATCTTCCATTCTTCTTCAAGAGCCTGAATAAAGGTCTGCATCTATCTGACGATCTCGCTATGAAGCGATTCAATGCTGCTATCCTCCCGGCAAGCTTTTGGACTTCCTTCCTGTTCTTTGGTGAAGGCATATCTGTCAAAGCCCTGATCTGTTCAGGATTAGCTTCAATTCCTCGCCTCGTAATGAGATAACCTAAAAATTTCCCTGAGGTCACTCCAAAGACGCACTTGGCAGGATTGAGTTTCATTTGATACTCTCGAAGACGATCAAACATTTTCCCGAGATCTCCCAGATGTAATTCCCGGGTCCTTGTTTTAACCATCATATCGTCTATATACACCTCCATCGTCACGCCAATCATATCATGGAACATTTTATTAACGAGATGTTGGTAAGTGGCTCCCGCATTCTTGAGACCAAAAGGCATCACTCTGTAACAAAAGACGCCCCTATCAGTCGTGAAGGCTGTCATCTCCTGATCTGGCTCATACAGAGGGATCTGATTATAACCCGAATACCCATCCATGAAAGATAAGATCTCATATCCCGAGGTTGCGTCAACCAGTTGATCAATCCTCGGCAAAGGATATGGATCTTTAGGGCAGGCTTTATTCAAGTGTGTGAAGTCTATGCAGACTCTGATCTTCCCATTCTTCTTCGGAATAGCCACTATGTTGGCTAACCATTGTGCATTGTTGACTTCGCGGATGAATCCGGCCTCCAGGAGTTTATCAATCTCTTCCTGGACTGCGTGCTGCTTCTCTGGAGCAATCCTCCGAGGTCTCTGTTTCACAGGTAAATGATCTCTATTTACCTGTAGATGGTGGCAGGAAATGTCGGGAGAAATACCCGGCATATCGTTAAATGACCATGCGAAAACATCCATATAAGATTTGAGAAAATCAGTGAAGGATATTTTTTCTTCCACAGATAATCCAGCCCCGATATAAGTACACTTTGGGTTTTCCTCACTACCGAGGTTAACCTGATCAGTCTCCTCAACCGTGGGACTTGTCCCTTGCTCAATATCACCTTCCCGGGTCAGCGCAGTCTGCTCCAGACTTGCCGGGATGCGCTCTAATTGCTATTTTTCCGTAACTACGGATGAAGTTCCCCCTCCATGATGATCCTCCCGGACTGAGACCTGCTTCGATTTCAGGGCCATGGCATAGCATTTTGCCGAGATGGCCTGATCTCCCTTGAGCTCCATAATCCCGTGAGCAGTCGGGAATCGGAACAATTGATGATAAGTAGACGGTACCCCCTTGACTTCATGTATCCAGCCTCTCCCCAAGATGTCGTTGTAAGGGGAAGGTGTATCTAGCACAAGAAATTCGACCATAGACATGATCGGTCCCGTCTTCACTGGCAGAATTATTTTCCCCATCGCATATTCTCTCTGGCCATTGAATCCAACCAAGGGAACATTACTCTGGATGAGATCTGATGGATTAAAACCCATCTTCCGATAAGCCTCTGCAAATAAAATTTCTGCTGAGCTCCCGGGATCAATCAACAGACGCTTCACCTCATAATTACCCACAGGCAAAGTGAGCACTAGCGCATCCGAATGTGGATGATCTACTCCCACGAGATCTTTATCGGAGAAGAAAATGGCTGCGTCAGTGCTCTCCATCATTTCCACGGGATCTGTTATTCTAGGTTCCATTGATAGGCGCAAGATCTCATTCAGGTGTTCGACCTTCCTGATTTTAATCCTGTCCACCCTCTCTGTCTCTCCACGGGATAGTTGCCGTCCTCCCCCGTGTATCACATCAATTACCAACCCGCGTTCTTGCTGTTTAACGGGGTTCTTATCCTTCTTGAGAACCTCGGCTCCAGCTACTGCCCCAGTCGTGCTGGCAATGAACTGTTGCAAAAAGCCTTGGTTAATCAGGTCCTCAATCTTATGTTTCAGCGCCCAGCATTTATTGGTTATGTGCCCTGCTTCTTGGTGGAAGGCACAGAACAGATTCATATCTCTATCTCCCTTCAAATCCGGCCTCATTGGTCGGGGATATTGGAGATACTTCTCATTTTTAATCAGATCAAATATCTGACTAATGGTCTTATTCAAGGATGTAAAAATCCTTCTCTCTCGACGGGGATACTGTCCAGTGCTCCCCGACTTCTCTGGTACCTTCACGGGAATCTCTGCCGTCGTGATAATCTCAGCTACAGCCTTTTGCTTTCCCTTCGAAATTTTGCTGGAGGTCGGGGCCTTCTTCACCTCATTCACAGATATAGCCACTCCTTGGCCTCGCTGGAGTATGTCGTCCTCAAGTTTAGAGTATTTCTCAACTCGAAGAAACAGGGCTTCCATACTCACTGGCCTATTCTTCGTTAGAGACATGTATAGTCCAGAACTCGTGGATAATGCCTTGCGAAAGGCTGTAACGGCATGCTTATCATCACAGTCTTCCACTGTGGTCATGAGAGTATGGAATCTCTTTGTAAAATCTCGCAAGGTTTCTTTCTGGTCACAATGTACATTAAATAGCACATCGACATCGTTCTTATGTAATCTGTTGCAAGAATATCGAGTGATGAAGAGAGTACTTAACTTGGTGAAGTCAGAAATGGTTCGGGGGGCTATCTGGTTAAACCAGATCAACGCATCGTCGCTTAAAGTAGAAGGGAACATCCTGCAGAGGAGTTCATCTTGAAACTCCCACATCGTCATCGCCTTTCTGAAGCGAAGTACGTGATTCACAAGATCTGTCTCTCCTGTGAATATCGAAAATTTAGGATAAGAAAAAGATTTTGGGGCACGGTATCCCTGTATCTCTTCTGTAAAAGGAGAATCTCTAGGAATTCTCGTTGCCATCGCTGTCATTTTATCAGCCAATGTTTCTTTCTTTCCCATCATCTCAGCTACCAGATCAGCTATCTGCTTCCTGGTTTCTGGCTGAATATGATCCGAGCTTCGCTGGCAGGAAGACTCGGCTTTATGACGCTTCTCTAGAAGCGGAATATGGGAATCTCCACGTCTACTACGTGGATTTCGCAAGACAGATTCCTCTGAATTTGATCTGTCCGAATGGAAATGACTTTTCTCATGGTGACTATGCCCGGCTGTACCAGATATATAGCCACCGGTTCGTTCAGCAGTCATCCGCTGCTTCAACTCCTCATTCTCTTCGCGCAATTGGGTAATCATCTTCTGCTGATTGTCCAATTCTCTCGCTCTTCTGCCCTCCGTAATAGCATCTCTGAGATCGCTAGTCGGATTCTTCTCTCTTCCACTCCTGAGACCTGTGCGTCTGGTATCCACCATTGTTCGAATCGAATATCTCTTAGAACGGAAAACTTCTAGTCGATTCCCACAGACGGCGCCAAAAGATGTGGGGGAAAAATATCTGATCTAACCCACACAATCTTTGAGGTCAGACGATTCGGATTTTGGTGATGATCGGACGACTCTGATGCTCCAGGATGGAACTGCTTTCTCCTCTGCGAAGGATAGGATGATCTTCAGATGAGATTTGGTTGTACCGTTGACAAGACTCCGACGCTCAAGTCAGCTTGGGAAATGTAACAGGTTTTAGGAAATGGTAAAAGATTTCAGAGTTTAGGCTATCTGGATCTGGAGAGCAAGATCTTTTCTCAGTTCTGAAGGTCTCATATTTATAACCTTAGAACTGGCATGACTCACCTTCCACTTGTCTAGTCATTTATCAGTCAATGATGACTCAGATGGATTCTGTTATAAAATAGAATCTTATAGTTATATCTTGACTTTCTTGATTCAGTTATACCTGAAATAACTGAATTGATACTGAGGTGGCATCCTTCATGTCAGATATTCAGATAAGATGATGTTGAATTCGAGATAACTCAACTAGCTGCCACGTGGCCAATATTCATTAGTTAAGAAATTGATTGTGTTCAGACTACTTACCTCGTACGTAAGAGATCCTGCCACATAAGTCATTTGACCTCATCTGACTTTGCCGGGATGAGATTGAAATAAATCCCGTCAAGCCTTGGCGGGATGACACTGTAATAGATCCCGTCAAGTAAGTCTGGTGACCTTGTCGGGATGAGATTATAAAAGATCCCATCAAGCCTGTTGATCTTGTCGGGATGAAACTATAATAGATCCCGTCAAGTAAGTCTGGTGACCTTGTCGGGATGAGATTATAAAAGATCCCGTCAAGTAAGTCTGATGACCTTGTCGGGATGATATTGTAATAGATCCCGTCAAGTAAGTCTGATAACCTTGTCGGGATAAGATTGTAAAAGATCCCGTCAAGTAAGTCTGATGACCTTGTCGGGATGAAACTATAATAGATCCCGTCAAGTAAGTCTGGTGACCTTGTCGGGATAAGATTGTAAAAGATCCCGTCAAGTAAGTCTGATGACCTTGTCGGGATGAAACTATAATAGATCCCGTCAAGTAAGTCTGGTGACCTTGTCGGGATGAAATTGTAATAGATCCCGTCAAGTAAGTCTAATGACCTTGTCGGGATAGAACTGTAATAGATCCCGTCAAGTAAGTCTGGTGACCTTGTCGGGATATTTACATCCAGCCAGTCATGTGACCTTGCCGGGATGAATTTCAACAATAAATATGTCGAGCAAGATTGAATGCTTCCCGACATATCGCTAATGCCTTCTGTTATCATCATATCCATGTGTCGATCATTCATCTTGACACGTGGCATTTCCAATTAATGGAAATCGTGTAACACGATGGGCAGTTTATGGCTCTTGATGATGCGTCCGGCGCATTTACTCTCGCGTGCTGTTTATCAACACGTGTCACCTCTTCATCACCGCACGTGCTAAGCCAGTGACACGCGTCATCTTTTCACTTGCTGGAAATTACGGCACCCACAATTATTATTAAGCCCAAAAGGCCTCTAAATTGGCCCTACAGGTCCACCCAACAAGTATAACTCATTAATTATTTATTACGACTATGTCACTCATAGACCACAATAGTAATATAGTTAATTATCATTGAAAATAAATTGTAGAAAAAGAAATTAAGGAGTCAAGTGCAACTTTTTATAATTAATTTACTCAAAAAATTATGAACAAAAGTTCAGGATATTACAACCTACCCCCTTACAAGAATTTCGTCATCGAAATTTAAAATATATAAAAAAAAAATTTCTAATCCATCACTTCAGATTAGTCGACTAATCATTATAGTCAAGCTTAGTTAGATCGGTCAAAAAAATTTTATAGTTAAACCCAATCAAATTGGCCAACTTAATTAACATAGTAAACCTAGTGAAATTGGTCATCTACATTAATCTAGTCCAACCTAGTCAAGCTAATCAATATAGTCAACATCAATTAAATTGGTAAACTTAGTCAATCTATTCGGCCTAGTCAACTGATAAATCTAGTCAATATGTTTTCCAATTACACTAATCAAGCTATTCAATTGGCCAACTAGTCAGGCTTCCAAATCATATTTTTTTTTACATCATGTGCATATATTTGTGACTATTAAAACATTGCTTAAGCTTTTTTTTTATTAGGTATGCAAATTATAAATTTAAAATTTTTAATATGATTAAGTTATTAATCCAAACATATCAGAGTTCAACGGAGCTATCACACAGTTCTCTATCAGTAAATTTTAATTTTAAGGTTCATAAATAATTATACACAATTCAAATAAGTATAGACCTATTACACACAAATCCCTAGGTGTCTGAAGCCTATGCTCTGATACCATTCTGTCACTCCACCGATCCGGGCACCCAAATTGAACTCGAATGCCTATGGATCAACCCATTTACCCAAGATCTAGGATCTGAAAAAATAAATAAAGAAAATAAGAACGGTTCAACTCTAGTAGTCAAATAATGCAGAAACATAAATAAGTTATTATGGTAGAATAACCAAAGTAAAAATCAAAGTCAAACTTTTAATGTTGGTCAATATCACTAATTAGGATCTCTATAATTACCTAGAATTTATATCAAACATCTTTTGTAAAAATACTTAATCAAAAATGCCCATTGAAGATAGTTTTGAAATTTGATTTTCGCGATTCAAAGAAAAATGGTCAACTTTTGGTCAAAATTCAAAATATGTCAAAATTCAACATTTTATAATTAATTTACTCAAAAAATCATAAACAAAAGTTCAAGGTATTACAAATGTTGTACCCACCTATTGGTAGATACACACACTCAAATTCAGCTTGATTTATGATTTCTAGCCATTGGATTTACTACCCAAAAAACATGCTTGAATCCCACGGCTAGAATCATGTCCTAAAAAGTACTGAAATCTATGGCTATAGATAATCAATGAGGTTGATTTTTGGTTTGTTGGTTTGTATGTCCAATAAGGGATGGGCTAAAAAAATCAATGTGGTTAGTGGGACATGGGTTGGGGGCCTTCTCTCACCAAGGGGCCTTAGGCGACCGCCAAAAATCAGCCCGATGAGTGATTTCTAGGCATTGGATTGGAAATGTTTTCATGGGTTGAGTTTAAACGTGTGAATTTGAGAATTATTGACCATTAATTGAGGTACAAAGATCCAAAGGTTTAAAATCACTACTCAAGTTGATTTTTGGTTTGCAACAATGTACGTCTGCGTACTTTCGACATCACATCTCTTTCCTTACTCCAGGATATAAACAGTTAAAGAGTAAAGCTTATGATTGTTGGTCACAATATGAGCCACCTACCACATTTTTAGGGGACACTAACCATATGGATGTTCAACCAATCCCTAGGCAGATAAAATTTTGCTGGCCTTAATTCAAGGCCTACTGACCTTGGATGTATGGACCACCTCCTGGTCGACATGCATTCCAAAAATCAGCTTGATCAATGATTTATAACAGTTATATTTTAGCATCCCTAAAAAGACTCAAATTCAACGGTCAAAAACTAAATCCAATTCCACACATCATCTGCTACAAGTAAAAATATATTCCTATAATTTTTCTTTTTAAGCCATCACATATTCACATAAATCCACATTATAGGTTGTTATCATTTTGGTAAATTAAGCGGGAAATCCTACTTTAATAGTAATTGAATGCTTAGTTATAGTGAATGTGTTGCAACTCAAACTTAGGATCGATGACCCGACCTAGAAGGATATGGATCAAATCTGGGGTCCAAAGTTGAGACATGAAAGTTGGGTTTTTTCGCGTCGTTAGTTACGAAAACCCTAATTTCAACACATTTGTAATTTATCCAAGACATTTAACCTGTAAAATGAGCAATTTTGCATAGTGGCTCGTGTCGGATGTCGATCCGCACTTGGGGTTAGTTTGTGCAAATTAGTATGAAATGACAGATTTTCCTCAAAAATTGCTAAAAACAAAAGGATGGGAAGATGAGAATGGTGAGTTATCAGGAATTAAACATGCTTTCTTGAAGATTATCACTACTAACATAACGGCAACAGTACCAATCACCAAAATTAATGAACTTTTATTAATTGAACAATTTCCATTACATTGAAATAAAGTATCATGGAAGTAAGCCATCTAAACAAAAAAAAACTATTAAAAGAGTGATAGAGAGAGAAACAAGAGAGAAGAGAGATAAAGAAGAAGAGGGGAAAGTAGAGAGATTACATGTAAACTTACCGGATTCGAGTTAGCAATTGAATGATCCACAATTGGCCAAGTGAGTGCACAACTACCGGTTGGAGCTTGTGAGAATCTCAGTGGAAGGAAAGAGGCTATGGCTTGCTATCCAGTATGGTGGCCTTGCAAGTCATGAAGCCCGAGAGGTGAACAATTGGAGATCTATGGCCAGTTTTAATGGCCTGCTGGCCGGATAATGGAATGGTGGTTGTTGAAGGATGGGGATTCAACCTTTATGCCACGGAGTCGCAGATCTGGACGGTGGTGAAGATTGGAGATCCAGTGACGCAGTGTGGTGAAGGATTCGGTGGAAAGTAGCATGGAGAAAAGCTTATCATTGCTGGATCTTAGCCGGATGGAGAGGAAGGTAGAGCAGCAGGTTGCTCCAGCGTGAAGAAGGGAAGAGGAAGTTGAAGAAGAAGGAGCTTAACGGGTTGCTGTGCAGCGCCTTGGTGTGATGCCTACAACAGATGCAGGCTTGGGTAAGGAGAAGACGGTCTGCAAGTGTGATGCAGACCATGTTCTCGATCTCCAATGGACGGTGGAGGCCGTAAAAGCAGTGTGCAGGTGTTCTTGCTGTTTCGGCCAGCAAGGAAGGTGGTGTTCGCAGGTGTTTCCTGAGGCGGTGATTGAGGGCTGCGGTCCAGGAAGGGTTGCAGACCAATGCAGAAATGGAGTTTGCCGGAGGTTGTAGTGGTGTGGCTGGTGGCTGCCCGGTGGAGGAGATGAAGAGAAGCACCGTGAGAAGGATGGCCTAGAGAGAATTGCAGGCGCGTGCAACTGGGGAGGCGAACCTGCTAGTTGCAGGTTCTTGATAGAACTGTGATGAAGGAGAAAGATTACCGGTTGAAGAACTAATCCAGTTCGGCAAGAAGGAAGAGAAGAAAAAGAAGAAGAAGGAAGAGAAGAAGAAGGAAGAAAATAAGGAGGAAGAAGAAGAAGAGAAAGAAGAAGAAGAAGAGAAGAGGAGAAGAAGGTGAACCAGCTTGCCGGCGTTAATGGTGTGAGGCCGACGAGATGGTTGCAGGTGAGGGATGGATGTGATGGAGGAAGACAGTGTTGCACTCAAGGAGGAGTGCAGGTCAGGTGGCAACCAAGATCAAGAAAAAGAAGAGAAGAAAGAAGAAGAAGAAGAAGAAGAAGAAGAAAAGGGAGCACCACCAGTTCGCCGGCGATGGCACGCTGGAGAGGAAGAGGAAGAGGAAGAAGGAAGAAGGAGGAAAAAGAGGAGGAGAGGGTTTTTTTTTGAGATTAGGGTTCGTCCCCCTCCTTCCCCCTTTATATAAGCTCCTATAGGAAATAAAAAATATTAATTAATTTTTTTTTTTTAAGGAAAACCTTTTTTTTCTTTGGGGAATTTCCCCATTTAGTGGACCCCTCTTATTTTTATTTTTAAATATTGATTTAAAGCATTTTAAAATCTCAGGGTCCACTAAATGGCTGGGTCACGGGTCGATGATGATGGGCCCGGCTACTGGCCCACATGGATTGATGATGTCTATTGTCTCACAAGATGATGTGACAGACAATTTGATGACGATCAGATGGATGGTGACTGGATTAGGACCCAGATAGGTAGATCGATGGATTTAGAGAGATCCAACGGTCCGATGGAAGATCAAACGGTCCAATTGAATATCCAACGGTCAGAAAGCTAAGGGAGATGAGACAGAGCCAACAGGCAAGAGTTCTGAGGTTAGGTCAATAGATCTAAGGATCAGGTGGTGATGTATAGGGAGATGAAGAGAGACGAGAGAGAAATAGGGGAAATGAGAGAGAAAACTCTATAGACTATAGAGATAACTGCTGGCGGAGGGTCTGGAACCCTAGTTTTCAATACATTCTCTTCTCCGGCTTCGCCAGCAGAGTAGATTATCATTTTTTTCTCATTTCATGTGGCTCAACTGCTTTGGTCCGTCTCTTGGTCATCGGCTCTCCATCTCTCTTGGTTCTTTGGACCGGCTCCGTGATCCTCTGACTTGACCCTTACTTGGCCTGTATCTTCTAGTCATAGCATGTTGGCTCTTTAAGCTTTGATATTAGGCTTCTGTGGTTGATCATGGGCCCGTAAGTCTCGAGAATAGCCCGATCGAGTTTCCTACAAGAGAAGAGCACGTAATGAGACTTGATCATAATGTCTTCATACCTAGAGTTCCAGAAATGCGTTTAATGCATGCAAATATACCATTTCATCCAGAAAAGTGTGTTCTACGCAATGAAAAAGACTCTTACGTAAAAAAGTGGATAATTAGAGCAATTTTACGTAAGAGAGTGTGATAACGCTTAGAAGATAATAGTGGAAAATACGTACTTTTAAGCAAATATCAAGACACGAGGTGCAAGTTAATATAATATAAGTATAACAATATGGACATATGTCTAAGTCATCAACCAAGTTCAAATAGGTCAAAAGTCAAGATCAAATAAAGTCAATAAGAGTCAACTTAAGTCAACTCAAATCAAACCAACTCAAATCCATCATCACAATGACCTATCAACCCTATGATCATGTGCAACCGATTTGCATTAAAATCAGATGAAAAATTAAAAATTAATTAAAATATATTATTTTAATAAATTAGTCTTATTTTGAAAATCGAAAAAAATCTATACAACATGTCGATCTTGTCAGTTTTCCACATAACTCATCTTTTGTAATTGTGTGTCCCACTACCTATAATTTTAAATAGGACTAACAAATCTAATCAATCAATTTTTTAATAATTTTATTTAAAAATAAATTTGACTGATACTTAGAAGATTGTAATTCAAACCATTCACACAAAAATATTTTTAATTTTTTGTATTCTTGGACCTTGAATAGTCCATTTATCAATAATCTTAGCACTACTACCATCGTCAAAATTAATATCACCATCATGACATTCATCAAAAGAACAAAATTGAGACTTATCACCGGTCATGTATCCGGAACACCCACTATTCAATAATGGCATATAACATTTAGATTTTCAAATTTAAATTTTGAAATGAAAATGTTCTAACTTTTACAAACACTGTTTTAGAGGTAGAGGCCAATTTTTTAAGCTTTTCATGTATATCGAAGTCATGTTCTATCATTGTTTGCTTTTTCCATAGTTAGTACATTTCAAGTCTAGAATTTTCTTGACTAATGTTTTTAATAACAGTTCCATTCTTGACTTCTAATTCATTCTTTTCGAGTCTTAATTTTTTATTTTCAATTTTAAGGACTCTTCTTTACTCAGAATAAGTATAACTTCATTATCTTTGTACTTCACATTTTGATATAGATTTTTTAATTCAGTTATTAGTGAAGTATTTTTTTATTGTTTAGTTCATTTCGTTTATTTTTTAGAAAATCATAAGATTTAGTCATGTAATATCTTGAATTTTTTAAGATATTCTAAAATTTTAAATTATTATTTTTAATTATGTTAATAATATTTTGTTAATAAATATTAAATATTAATGATTGGTTGCATGTTGTTTGAATAAAAATTAGTATGGTGCGCCTTTTGGACAATTTAGAGACCTTGTAAGCCTAAAACTTAACCTAAATTAAAGCCCAATTGATATACATATATATATAGGCTTTGGGCCTATTTCTAGCCCATATCCAACTTAATATTAGCTTTGTAGTGGGTTGTAAAATTTGCTCATTTTAGAGTTACTAAAATCACTTTTAATTTAAGATAAATAGAAAGTTATTGTTTATTTCCATAAAAGATGGGGGGGCTCTTTCAACTAATACCCTAAGTCCGACTGACTAACGAAACTCGCGCTCCCCTTTGTAACTGATTAACAAAATTCATGTGCTCATCTCCAACAAACTAATTGAACACGAGTAGTCAGATTCAACGAAGGTAAATGAGGAAAGTTGGGACCTGATAAAAAACTATAAATAAAGAGCGACCGTTGTAGAGAATGGGCTGACAACCGTTGAAAGAAATTTAGAGATTTTGACTTAAAACTCATTTCTCATGAACTCATCTATGTATAGGTTCCAAGAAGGATTCACATCCTTTGAACCTGGGAGTTATTGATTCTTCGAATCTCTGTTGAAGGATCGATTTGTTGAGGGGATAAACTTCTAACTAGATCGTTGGAGTTTTATCAACAGGTACGCACCTACTAGTGTGGCAAGCAGGATCAAATGAAGTGCTGAATCGAAGAGATCTTTTCTGCTTAATCATCAGAATTGATACAATAATTGATTCATCGGGGATTGTGTGGGTAAGATTCTTAATTTTTCCCCCACAGTGATCTCAGAATCTTTCTAATAATTTTCGACTCTAGGATGGCTTTATAAAGACCCCACATAGAAGTTTAGATACTTTAACTGAATTAGTTCCTTCATGTGTCATTTTCAGAATGTCCCACTCCTGCTTCGCAATTTCACATGCAATTATTCTTTTGAATTCATCAGGTGATAAAGCACAATGTATAACATTTAGGGCTTTGTTATTATAGGTATACATTTCCTTATCACCTATGCTCTATTCCAATTTAGCTTTAACAATTATGTAGTTAAATCACCAATAATAGTTGCAACAGTAGAGGATTTTCATCCCATTTCCACTGCTTCCCAAATCCCTTCATCAAGCAATTTAAAGGAGATTCTCCTTCTAGCCTTCTAGTAGGCATGGTTAATACCATTGAATAGAGGAGATCAAGAGATAGAGAAATCCTCTTGGCTCATAACCATCCTAAGGGAACTAAGGATCACACTCTGGTTGTTAAAACCTCTCAGAGTGACCTAAGCTCTTATACCAATTGAAATTCCCTTTTAATTACTATGATAAGTCATAGAGGGGGTGAATGAGACAATAAAAATTTCTTTACGTATTATGTTATAGATTTAAAAGTCGATGATCATGTTAGGCAAAAATAGATCAAACATTCAATATGATATCATTCATCCATGGATACTAAAATTAATATGAGACAAGTATGCAATCACAATCATACAAGATATGATTTTATAGTGGTTCGATGAACTCGCACCGTATCCACTCTCAAAAACTCAACACGATAATTTATTATTCTTTCAAGCATGCATTACTACATTTTTAGTTGAACATAATAAAACAACCAAGTATCCACTTAGTCTAAACTCACAAAAATCTCTCTCGCAACACTTAGAGAGTCAACTAGGCTAGTAGAATTAAATGAATGCCTCTTTCTCAAGGATCTACAATCCAAAACTCAATCACATTAGAATCACTTCTCGTAGCACCTAGTGAGTCACCAGGCCAGTAGAATTAGAGGAATACCTCTTCCTCACAGATATACGATCCACAGCTCAATACCAATGAGTAAACTTTCATCAACTAAACAAGAATTCAAGTTTTTATAAAAATAATTAACCTTGGGGTTTTTTCACAAAGATATTTACCTTCAAATGAATCCAAACCAATGGTCGAATCTTTGAAAGAAGTTTTACTACGAATGCAATACTCACAGACATTCCTCCACTTGGTAGAAGAAGAAGCTATGTGATTGACAGAGTGTAGCCTATCAAGCAATCGCAGCCTTCACAGAATGATGGAGCTTGAGTTGCTCAAGTGAATCTCTCAATGAACTAATCCTCTTTATAGATCTTAATTTAGATTTTGGAGTAAAAAGAATATTGTAGTGTTATCTTTTTAAGGAATATTTTCATATTCAATTTGGTAAAGATTCCATTCGACATAAAAACATTCGTGTAACCATTCCTACGAGCACTAGTATAGTGTGAAGATGTCGTAGTACGCATACTTCCCCAACTACGTGAAGACTAAAGGACAAAGATAGCAAGAATCAGACGATTGACGATAGGAGTCATTTGAGTAACTGTCGGTTTGTCAGTTAACGATCATGTACGCTCAATTAGGAAGGTAAGTGACTTAGTGGCCATAGGAGTTGATTAAAATGAACAAAATATAATGGTCAAACTTAGTCATTGAACAGACCCGAGTCAAAGTCAATTTTATTGACTAGTGGGATAGTCCAATCGATTGGACATGCATCCCCAATCGATTGGACATAGCCCAATCGATTGGAGACACTGTGTAATCGATTGGAGACTACGAGACAAACTTATTTGAGTACAATCGATTGGAGACTCTGTGAAATTGATTGGAACCTTCGGGACAAATCTTTCTGAGTACAATTGATTGGAGACTCTATGTAATCGATTGGAGCCTTCGGGACAGAAAGTTATATATGTCAAATCGATTGGAGAACCCTGTGGAATTGATTGGTGCCTTCGGAACAGAAAACTTATTGAGCCCAATCGATTGGACATTTATCCCCAATCGATTGGACCTTGAACAGAATTGGTCTTTTCAAATCCGAAATTCATGGTTCCATTATCCCACGTTCCACATGACTTAAGGTCTTGGAATTCTATAAATAGAACCCTTCTATGCTTTCTCAAAATACACACAGAGACACAGAGTGACTCAATCTTCAAGAGAGAGAAGCAAAGGCTATATTTATTAGAGTATCCATTCGAAGAACAAGAAGCTTATTTTTATTCACATCTTGTGAGCTTGTTCTCTTCTCAATCAAAGCCAAAAGCTTGATCTTTACTCAGCCTAGGTTTTCCACATCTACATTCAACCTATTAAGCCTAAGAGTACCAGTGTGACTCAACACCTTTTGAGCAACTTGGGGTTCAGGGTGTATTGAATTCTTCACCTTCTGCAAAGGTGGGAGTGTTGAGAATTAAGATCGGAGGAGCCGATCGACGGTAGGTTTGGGGTGTACCAAACTGAATAAGGGGATTAGGCTTCTTAGTTGGAAGGTCGCGCGTGGATTTGTGGCGTTGATTCAGAGGACGTGGACGCATCGGCAGTAGGCCTTGGATAAGGTTGGAAGCTGTATTTGTAACGGTGCTGCGTAGGTAGCCTTTGTTTCGTTTAACTTTTCAGTTAGTGATACTTTCTGTCTGGACGTGGTCCCGTGGTTTTTCCTTGGCTAAGGTTTCCACGTAAAAATATCTTGTCTTGTGTGATTGTTTGTTTGTATTCCGCAATTTATCTTGATTAGATCAAACAACAAAAAGACAATATACCACAGAGGTATATTTGATTTGAGTCGATTGTAATAATCCTTTATCAAACAACCAAGGCATGCGATTTTACCCACTTACCATCGACCAGTAAAATTGTGTAGGTATAATTAAATTTAAATACCTAATCAACCCTCCTTCTAGGTATATTGAGTTAAAAAGAACAAACCAGTGAAATTTCAATCTTAGCTAGGGTTTAACTCCCTTTATATAAGAGGCTCACAAAAAAAAGAATGGACTCAAATATGCCCATTGGGATGGGCCCAATAAGCCAAAAATCATGAGACAAAAGTCAAGCCGAGATCGGAGGGGGCGAACGCTCATTTTGTGCGGTCGACCGCTTAGGTGATAAAATTTTATCTGAGGGGCGGTCAGCTGCACAAAATGGTTGGTCGGTCTAACATACCTATATATAAAAACTATATAACAAGGGGGTGGTCAATCGCACTTATTGGCTGATCGGTCACTTAAGGTCAAACATCGGTGGTCAACCGCACCAAAAAGGTGGTCGGCCGGGCCCGATTACAAAATTGCTAAGGCCAAAAATGTCAAGATCCGATCAACCATAGGTTTCATGCAGTCAATCCCTTGATATTCAAAATAATCACACAAAGATTTATCTAAGAACATCTATCGAGCGAAAATGTTTAGTTGAACTGAGTTCCAAGTGTCCAAGTTGATACGGCTTTATATCCCATTGAAATGCGTCCGTTGAGTTAATCTTCATTGTATCGCTTCGATCTTCTCTCAATATTTGGTGAAGTCCACGTGCTGTTGACTCTTCGAGTCCTCAAAAGTCTAGAAATACGCGCGACTATCTACTAAATAACTGTGTCATGCATCGAATTTGGACACTTGAATATGACCCAAACGCCTGTGGGCCAACCCGTTTATCCAAGATCCAAGGTGTGATAATAAATAAAAATTAACGTTTTCTAAAATAATTTTCAAAATTTATCATAAATATTCATAATTTAAAATGGATATCTTTAGTAAAAGTATTTTGATATAAAAACATATTTTTTATTTTTAGAAAATGAATTATTAAAATTTAGCATAAGTGGATAATTAGAATAATAAAAAACTTAGAAGTTTTATATTTTTTTGAGGTTATTATAATTATCTATAAATCAAAATAAACAACTTGTGAAGATGTTTTGGCCAAAAAGGATATTTACTATTTTTTTAGCAATCAATTTGAAAATCTATTCTAACGATGGTGGTATCTAAGTAATACGTAAAAATTGAAATAATTTTAAATTTTAAATTCAAAAATTTAATTAATTATTCTAAATGATTCTAAGACACCTATATAAAAATGTAAAGTAAAATAATTGTAAGTAATATTCTATGTTAGAAAAATATTTTAAAGATCACATCTATAAAAAATGCATTCATTAAGGATCCATAACCATGCATCTCAAATGTTACATCAAAGAGTACAAAAAGCCGAATATCGTTGATCCACATGATTCCAAAAATTAAACAAAGTCTACAATAGACAATATGAGTCTTTAACAATTAAGCCTAACGAAAATGATGCAAGTAAAAATATATAGAGCCTTGCATAAATCTCATTGACATCCTCAATTGCCTCTCCAACCCTCTCATTGACATCCTCAATTGCAAATAAAAATATTTATTTGGCGTCGGCGGTAAAAATGTATATTTCGTAGTTCTTATAAAAAATTGACTCTAGTATAATGTCATCTACAATCCTAACTTCTTATTTGAGATCTTTGATGTGTTACACTATATACAATCTTTGATGTACAATATATAATCCTTGATGTACCGAGCTACGTCTTATTGCATCTTTTGCCAAAATACATAAGGTTGTAGATTCAATAGTGCCTTCTCAACTCCAAGGTTTCCTACAACTCTTGAAGTATGAACCTCCCTGATCCACTACAACCCATCATTATCTCTGGGTACATACAATTGTATTTCTTATATAATATTCATCATTCAATCAAAACTCTATGAATCGTCCATGCTATAACTTCTCATATTTTGCCTTGAAATCTTCATCAAAGTCGAATTGTACTGTGGAGAATACTCAGAATGAAACATATGATGGACATGCATATATAGCCATCATCAAGGTATAAATAACATGTTGAGTCGATTTCACCAACATATTGGTGAACTTATTAGTCCTCCATTTCTTTTACATGTTTACTAAATAGAATTAATAAAAATATTGAAATTACACCGGACCGTTCTCTTCAATCCAATATACCTAGAAGGGGGGGTTGATTAGGTATTTAAAATTAATTATACCTACACAGTTTTACCTACACAGTATGCGTACCACGACATCTCTACACTACACTAGTGCTCGTAGGAACGATTACAAGAATGTTTTTATGTCAAATGGAATCTTTGCCAAATTGAATATGAAACTATTCCTTACAATCTCCCCATTTGGCAATTCCGTGACAAAAAATATTTAATCATATAGAAGGTAAAAAAATGAAAAATACAATCACATTCTCTTACATGATTCACTCACTATCTCACATTCTCTTGGAGATAATCGAACAGATAATGGAATAACTTTTGATCTGTTCCCTACACAATCTACTAACAATACATACCATGTAATATCATCGACAATCAATAAATTATTAAAATGCAGTGAGTTTATTACGCACATCACAAGAAGAGAAATTAAAAAAAATAATACAAAATTTTTTCTCCCTATCTCATGCATCTACTTATTTTTACCTCTATGATTTTCTCTCTCCCTTTTTGTCACAGATTGACAAAGGTACAAAAATATAAACAGATAATAAGCATGCAATGAATGTCATCATGAAGAACAGGTGCATCAGTGCAACATGATAACAAGTATAAAGACTAAAAGATAAGCATGACGCATAGTCTAAATACATCAATGATTTAAATTTTGGTGAAACCATTTAACCAATCATAAATTTTTTTCAAATAAATTTTAAAATTTTAAAGCATCTCTGAAAAGATTTACAACTCACAGAACTCAAATCAGATCAATCCGAAAAAGGTCAAATCTGAAGTATGCTAAAATTCATGAAAAGTCAAGTTAAATGCAATGCATAATGAGTTTCAATGTAATTGGCACTAAGAAATATCAAACCTAGGATTTTAGACTTAACTACTCAATTTAATCTTGAATAGTTCAAATGCAGTCAATCTAGGCCATTTATCAGAGCTAGTCAGTCAAACTAGTATACTTTAGTTAAATTTTCAATTTTTTTTACTTGGGTGTACTGTGATCTGACTATCCACTTCTTATGGTACAAGAAAGATGTTAGCAAAAATCTAAATACTTTATTCAAAACCTGGAGGTATCTTGTATCCAATCATGAAATCCTCATTAGAGCTAATAGGTTCTCACTTAATTCTCTATTTTCAAGTGTATTTGCTAATGTGATTTCACATTACTTTTGTAGCAAACATGGCTATTTTTGACTCACTTATTTTACCATAATTTTAATTTTTCAAGTTCTCATCTTTTGACACTTGGTCGGTTTGGTAGTTTTCATTCTCGGCCGATATGATATCCTCTGCAGCATTAAGTAATCAAATATTTATATAGATTGGGGCCATACAGATTTTACCACATCCACTTGAGATAGCTCTTTCCATGGAAAACTATCACACAGGGAGGCCAACAGTTGATTATTTTGCAGTTTCAAAATCAACTGAGGGCAGGAACACAACTAATTTGAAGTCATGAAAAGTAGAAGTTTATTCCTAATTCTCATAAAGTACTAGATTTATTACTTCAATCAAATCCAATCCTAACTAGTGTCAGTCAGTGTGCATGTGAATAACAAGTTAAAACTTATGAACATCCACTAACTGAGAATTAGTAAAATAAACTAATCTTCTAAATATTCTAGAGTTTTCTACAATGACCTAGTCTCAATTTACCTTGTGTCAAGTCCTGCTTCTAGAATTTTCTAGAATTAATGCCCATCATATTAAAAATACTTATGTAATGCACAACTCTAAAACAAAATCTTAAACATGACACAAAATAATTTTTTATTTTCAAATTTTTAAATTTTGTTTTTGAATAGATGAACTCAAAATAATGCAAATGAACAAAGATCTAAAACAAATAGAAAACTATAAAGAAAAAAAAATCCTAAAATAAAACTACACACTCAACTCATAAAAGATATACAATCATAAAATAGAAAAGAGTGTAAAGAATCACATTTATTCAATCAATGGGACAAGTGCCACTAGACCTAATAAGGAATTTACTTCAAATTGAATCCAGATTTATCGGTCCTTCCTTTCTCACCCATACGGTCTTATACCTTGTAGGTGCATTCTTTTTCTTTGCTATTTGCTTAGGCGGTGGAGGAGGATCAACATTTTTCTTTTTATTTGTCCTCTTATTCTGAGCCCTTTGAGTCTAAGTGCCCTTGAGTTTCATAAGGTCAACAATCTCTCTACTCAAGGCATCCGACTTTTGATGCAAGACTGTCATTTTATGGAGTAGATCTCCTTGGTTCCCATATAATTTTCTCTGGGAGGAACCATGGTATCTCTCCTCTTTTGAAAGTAATTCTTACTCAGGTGACCTTTACCCCTACAGTAATTACAAATAGGCGCATGCATAACTAGTCTGGGTCTAGGTTGTTCAACCTATGGTGTGGAAGAAATTTTGGCTTTTACAAATTTAGTTCCTAAAGACGATGAGGTATTAACATTATCAACATATCCAAGTCCCCGCTTGTCTCCACATCTTTGTCCCACACTTAAAATCTCATTTAATTTCTCAGTGCTTTGAGAAATATAGGGCAAGTCCTTTTTCAATTGAACTAATTCAAGTTCAAGAGACTTCTCCAAACATTCTTGATAATCAGATTCAAGAAATTTAACTTTGTCTTGGAGGCTAGCATTCTCTTCTTTAAGCTGTTTAGAAGTAGTTTCATATTTTTCATGTTGTCTTCCAAAAGTTATTCTAGCATCTGTACAAGTCTAGAACTCGCATTCCAAGAACTTGTTTCTCTCTTCAAGAGATTTCTTCTCTTCCCTAAGCTAACCAACTAGCACAGATAATTCATTATTATCTAATTTACAAGCAAAACTTTCAGAGTCAAAAAATTTAACTCTATTAGTCAATTTCTTATTTGTTTTAGTCAGTCTAAAGCTTTCTTTATATAGCTCTTGGTAAGTAGTATAAAGATCGCATTGATCTTCACTGTCTGAGTCACTACGGCTATTGACAGTGAACCCTTCTTTAGGCATCTTTATAAATGAAAAGAATGAACTGATTTTCTAAGAATCTAATTCAGGTGATTAACCATTTATAGAATAACATGCTCTGATACCAATTGAAATTACATCGGTCTATTCTCTTTAATTCAATATACCTCGAAGGGAGGGTTGATTAGGTATTTAAAATTAATTATACATATACAGTTTTACTTGTCAATGGTAGGGGAACAAAATTGTATGCCTTAGTTGTTTGATAAAAGATTATCACAACCAACTCAAATCGAATATATTCCGTGGTATATTTTCTTTTCGTTGTTTGATCTAATCAAGATAGATTGCGAAATACAAACAAATAATCACACAAGACAATAGATTTTTACGTGGAAACCTTAGCCAAGGAAAAACCACGGAACCACGTCCAGACGAAAGTATCACTAACTGAAAAGTTAAACGAAACAAAGGTTACCTACTCAGCACCATTGCAAATACAGCTTCCAACCTTAGCCAAGGCCTACTGCCGATGCGTCCACATCTTCTGAATCAACGCTACGAATCCACGCGCGCCCGTCCAACCAAGAAGCCTTATCCGCTTGTTCAGTTTCATACACCCCAAACCTACCGTCTATCGGCTCCTCCGATCTTAATTCTCAACGCTCCCGCCTTTGCAAAAGGTGAAGGATTCAGTACACCCTTGAACCCTAGGTTGCTCAAAAGGTGTTGAGTCACACTGGTACACTCAGGCTACTAGGGTCGAATATATGAGTGAAAGACCTAAGCAGAATGATGGATCAAGCACTTGGCTTTGATCAAGAAGAAGAACAAGCTCACATGATGTGAATGGGAAACAAGCTTATTGCTCTTCAAATGGATACTCTAATAAATAAATATTTTCTTCTCTCTCTTAAAAGATTGAGTCACTCTGTGTCTCTGTGTGTGTTTAGAGAAAGTATAGAAGGGTTGCATTTATAGAATTCATGAGCTTAAGTCATGTAGAACGTGGGATAATGGAACCAAGAATTTTGGGTCTGAGGAAGACTGAGTTCATGCAAAGTCCAATCGATTGACCTCAATAAGCTTCCTGTTCTGTAGGCTCCAATGGATTGGACTCAAATAAGTTCCTATCCCGAAGACTCCAATCGATTTCAGAGAGTCTCCGATCGATTGGGCTGAAATAAGTTTCTGCCTCGTAGCTTCCAATCGATTACACAGAGTCCTCCAATCGATTGGGCAGAAATAAGTTTTTGCCTCATAGCTTCCAATTGATTACACAGAGTCTTCCAATCGATTGGGCTATGTCCAATCGATCGGACTCTCCCAATAGTCAATATCTTTGACTCAGACTCGGGTCATTCAATGACTAAGTTTGACCGTTATATTTTATTCATTTTAACCAATTCCTATGGCCACTAAGTCACTTACCTTCCTAGTCGAGCGTATACGATCTTTAACTGACAAATGGGCAGTTACTCAGATGATTCTGTTGTCAACCGTCTGATTCTTGTTGTCTCTGTATTCTAGTCTTCAAGTAGTCGGCAAAGTATGCGTACCACGACATCTCCACATTAAACTAATGCTCATAGGAATGATTACAAGAATGTTTTTATGTCAAATGGAATCTTTGCCAAATTAAATATGAAAATATTCCTTACAGATATGACATCCACTTTGTGTGTCGAGCATATTTCAACTTTGATTTGGTTTGTAGGAACTAAAGGGCTTGTGGTTAATGTACATTCTGATTTCTATCTTTACCCAACAAGTATACCCGCCAATGCTTCACAACTTAATACACAATACTACAAAAATCAAGAAAGATCTCAATTAAAATAGAGATAAAAAGGGTTTGATCTTGATTTTTATCTCAATTTCTAAAGAAGCAAGAAGTCGAGATCTATATGACCGAGATCCTTTTGGAAATTAAAGATCTTGATTACAAAATTGAAATCAAAGTTGAAATAATAGAAATCTTTTTCTTGTTTTGATCATGGATTGAATAGCAAGATAACACTTTTCATCTCGATTTTGACAAAAACATGATTTTTGAACTGTGGATCTCAGTTTCTCAAAAAATTTAGACCTTTTTATTTCATAGAAAATAGTTCTCAAAGAGGAAAGAAAAGTTGAGATCAAAGCTAACAAAGATCTTCGTTTCACAAAAACTTTAAGATTATTTAGTACTTTTGATCTTGATTTTTTAAATTACCATGATCTTTTCTTTCTTCTAAGAGATGAAAAATCAAGATCAAAAGCTAAAAAAGTCTCAATTTCTCAAAAAAAATGAGATCTCTTTTGTAAAACCATAAACCCTTTAAAGGGTACTTTCTCATTTTATTATAATATTTTAAGTTTTACTATTTTATTTATGCTTATTTTGACTATCTTTGACCTTTAGAAGACATTAGATAACTTTCAGAAAATTTCGGACAAATTTAATTTTTCTTTTGGGTTTTTGATGATATTTTGAGTATCACATGGGCTTAAGGGGGCCCACTATTTCTCGGCTATTTTGAGATTTATGCTTATATTAAGTAATTTAAAATTTAATGATGCGGTTCAATTAATTAAATTATGTGTAGATCATGAGAATTAATTTAATTGCCATCTTATGTAATAATATGTACGCATGTAATTTTTAAATACACTTAAAAACTTATGTATGAGGCACATAACCTACATTTTAATTAACTTTTAGAACATGTGACATTATTTACATAATTGATTAATAATATCTATCTAGGTGGCAGCCAAATCTACATACTAGTTAATTAATGTAAATGTGACACTTGGTAATGACACATCACATTGAGTTTCCAAACTTAGAGACAGAAAATATAATTTTCTCTCCTTTAACTGTTAAAAACGTTCAGAACTAAACAAGGCATGATTCTTTTGGAGTTTACGAATCACTCCATTACCTTCACTCAAGAGACCTCACCATCACTCAAACTTACAAGTAAATAGAAATACAAGAAAATATACAACCTAACCTAAGGGGGTCTAAAGAGAAGATCTACAAGTAAAAAAGAAAAGTTAGTAACAAGTAAAGATAGAAAGCTTATGAGTTAGAATGTTAATGGGAGTTAGTTACAAGTAAATAAAACTTCAAAGAAAAGAAAAGAAAAAACTAAAAAGAAATGGAAAATGTTAGTTGCTTGAATGTAAAGAGTTAAGAGTGTTAGTGTGTTAGAAGGTTAGCAAAACAAGAAAAATAAAAAGAGAGGATTAGAAGAAGAAGAAGAAAACGTAGTAACCCTTGTTCTTGTCACCAATTGCCAATCCCCGGCAACGAAGCCAAAATTTGTTACAACTTTTGATGTACACACTCTAAACAAAGAGAAAATACAAAAATGTATCTATTAATCATGAAATGATATGAATGCACTCTAGATAACAAAAATTTAAGTATAACAAAGTATTGTGAGTGAAACTAGGGCAAAGTTGTAGTATAAATTTAACTTTGGAGTACCCAATGTCATCTACCACAAGGATTGGGTGAGAGTGAGTGAAGTGTAGAGTATGGATGTAATGCAAGTGGGCTCGGCTTAGAAAATGTGTTCTACCAATGGTGGGCAAATGTTAAGTGGGCTTGGTAGAATGTGTAGGGAACAGATCAAAAGCTATTTCATTGTCTATTCGATTATCTCTAAGAGAGTGTGAGATAGTGAATGAATCATGTAAAAGGGTAGGATTGTAATTAATTTTTGTTTACCTTCTATATGATTAAATATTTTTTGTCACGGAATTGTCAAAGGGGGAGATTGTAAGGAATATTTTCATATTCAATTTGGCAAAGATTCCATTTGACATAAAAACAGTCTTGTAACCGTTTCTACGAGCACCAGTGTAGTGTGAAGATATCGTGGTACGCATACTTAGCTGACTATATGAAGACTAGAAGACAGAGACAGTAAGAATCAGACGGTTGATAGGAGTCATCTGAGTAACTACCCATTTGTCGATTATAGATCGTGTACGCTCGATTAGGAAGGTAAGTAACTTAGTGGCCATAGGAATCGGTTTAAAATGAATAAAATATAATGTTCAAACCTAGTCATTGGACAGACCCGAGTCTGAGTCAAAGATATTGACTATTGGGAGAGTTCGATCAATTGAAGAACTCTGTGTAATCGATTGGAAGCTACGAAGCAGAAACTTATTTCAGCCCAATCGATTTGAGGACTCTATATAATCGATTGGAAGTTATGAGGCAGAAACTTATTTCAGCCTAATTGATTGGAGACTTTGTGAAATCGATTGGAGACTCTGTGAAATCGATTGGAGTCTTCGGGACAGGAACTTATTTGAGTCCAATCGATTGGAGCCTATGGAACAGGAAACTTATTGAGGCCAATCGATTGGACATGGCCCAATTGATTGGACCTAGAGTACAATTGATTGGACCTTGCATGAACTCAGTCTACCTTAGATCCAAAATTCTTGGTTCCATTATCACTCGTTCTACACGACTCAGGGTCATGAATTCTATAAATGCAATCTTTCTATACTTTCTCTAAACACACACAAAGACACAGAGTGACTCAATCTTTTAAGAGAAAAAAGAAAATATTTATTTATTAGAGTATCCATTTGAAGAGTGAAAGTAGGATTTTTCCGCGTCGTTGGTTACGGAAACCCTAGAATCAACAAGATTTGTAATTTTTATCCGATTATCCTGCAAAATATGGAGATATTGTATAGGGATTCGTGTCGGATGTCGATCCGCACTCGGGATTAGTCGGATTAGCGCGAATAAGAACATAAAATGACAGATAATATACAAGAGAAAAAGGAGAATGATGGAAGAGATGAGAAGGGCGAGTCGATTAAAAACACATCCAAATAAGATCCAGAGAAGACTAAAATTATCGAAATCAAATTGCATTAATCAAACTGTTGCTTACATGAAATAAATGACAGAAATAAATAAAGCGGTAAATCTATTCTAGAAAGCATGTAAGAAAGCATGTAAAAAGAGATTTTAGAGAGAGAGGAAGAAGGTAGAGAGAGATTTTTCACACCTCGGTCGTTTACCGGCCGACAAGGTAGAGGTGAGAGAAAAACTCACCCTCTTGCATTCACCGAACGGAGTCAGTGGTGCAAAAAGGCGATCAGCCTGGGGAGCTCTTGAGACTCATTAGAGGTAATCGGATCAGTCCGGTGAGTGGTTCGGCCCGGTTGATCGACCATAGTTTTGGCCAAGATAAAGAACATGTGGTCTGGCCAGTAGATATGGGGTCCAGCCAAGTGTGAGGATCTCGGCGAATAATGAGTGGACGTGAAGTGCTTGCATCGTGAGAAGTTGCTGGCCTAATTCCGATGTGCAAGGGTGCACAATGATTGTTGCAGGCCTAGGAGGGCAACCTGTGGAAGTAGATGGATTTGGCCAAGTGGTTGCTGGATTCAACCACGTGGTGGTGTTGATAGCAGAGGAACACGCCTTGCTGGAAGATGAGATTTTGTAGGCACAGCCAAGGTGATCACGGCCTGCTCTCTTGCAATGGCCGTGAAACCGGTAGAGAATGGGTGCTCGAGGTGCATGTGCCTCCGTTTTGGAGTTGCAGTAGTGAGGTGTAGGCAGCAAGGTTGCAGGTGCTAAATGATGAGGGCAGAGGAGAAGTAGAGCAGCGGACTGCCTCTGAGAACACCTATTGGTGTTGCCGGTCGGAGCTTGGCCCACATCGTGGAAGGAGGCCTGAAGGTTTGCTGGTACGTCCAGCAAGTGGTGCTTCAGTTAGGCAGCAATGGAGATCTACTGGTTCAGTTCTTGAGAGGGGGGGTAGACGTAAAGGAGAGAGGGTCCAGCAGGTGGGGTACCTAACGGCTTGGCCATTAGAGGATGCGGGCAATAATGGAGGAGAAGGATGGTGGTACGCCGTGGAGAACCAGCAGGTATGGGCGGTCTTCTTTTCTCTCCTTCTATTTCTCTTCTCTTTTGTTTTCCCTTTTCTTTTTTTTGGTTGCTATCTGGAGCAAGTGAGAGAGAAAGAGAAAGCGAGATGGGAGAGTGAGAGAAGGCGTCGGAGGCCAGAGGTTTCAGCACGCACAGGCGGTGGTGGAGCGCGCAGGCGGTGGTGTTGCGTGTGAACAGCAGCAAAGTGGAGAAGATAGGAGCAGCGGTGGTGCTTGTTGCTGTCGTAGGCGATGCTGCAGGCAGAGAAGAAGCAGAAGAGAAGAAGAAGAAGAAGAGAAGAAGACGAAGGGCCAGAGTTGGCCGGAGTTGCAGACCTGCAACTCCGGTCAAAGATGGAGAAAACGAAGAAGAAGAAGAAGAAAAAGAAGAAAAAAAGAGAATGGGGAAGATGGGGGGCGATGATTGCTCAAAGGAGCGCCATTTGCAGGCATTCATGGTGGTGGTGGACTGGTTACAGGCGGTGAAGAACGCCAGGAGGAGGATGACGGTAGTGGAGATGCATGCTTGGTGTGGTGGCAGCCCGTGAAGAAGACGATGGTGGTGGTTCGTGCGGTGTGGTGGTGCTCCGGCCATGGAAGGGGGAGAAGGAAAGGGGGGAGGAGAGGAGGAGAGGGGTGAAGGAAAATTAGGGTTCGTCCCCCTCCTTCCCCCTTTATATAAGCTCCTAATTTCCATATGGAAATTAGGAATTTTAGAAAATAAAAAAAAATATTAAATTTTTTTTTTTTTTTTTTTTTTTAAGTAAAACTCTACTTTTCTTTGGGGAATTTCCCCATTTAGTGGACCCCCCATTTAATTAAAATTATTTTGAAATTCACGGGGTCCACTAACTGGTCGGACAGCGGGTCGATGATGATGGGCCCGGCTACTGGCCCACATGGATTGATGATGTCCATCGTCTCACAAGATGATGTGACAGACAATCCGATGGCGATCGGATGGATGGTGACTTGATTGGGACCCAGATTGGTAGATCGACGGATCTAGAGAGATCCAACGGTCCAGTGGAAGATCCAACGGTCCGATTGAAGATCCAACGGTCAGAAAGCTAAGGGAGATGAAACAGAGCCGATGGGCAGGAGTCCTGGGGTTAGGTCAGTAGATTCGAGGATCTAGAGATGAAGAGAGAGAGAGAATAAGGAGAGATGAGAGAGAAAGTATCAAAAAAATGGAGAAAAGTATTGGCAGAGGGTCTAGAACCCTGGTCTTCACTGTGACCATCCTCACGCTTCTCCAGTAGAGTAGGCTATCATTCTTTGCTGACTCATGTGGCTTTAAACACTATGGTCCGTCTCTTGGTCATTGGCTCTCCTACTCTCTCCGTTCTTTGGGCTGGCTTTTTGGTCCTCTTATTCAGCTCATATTTGGCCAATATCTTCTAGTCATAGCATGTGGGCTCTTTAAGCTTTTATAATGGACTTTCCTGATCGATGTGGGCTCGCAAGTCTCGAGAATTGTCCCATCGGGGTTTCCTGCGACAGAAGAAGCGCGTAATGAGACTCTATCAGAATGACTACATGTCTAGACTTCCAAAAATGTGTTTAATGCATGCAAATATACCATTTCGTCCAGAAAAGTGTGTTCTACGCAACACAAGAGACTCTTACGTAGAAAAGTAGATAAATAGAGTATTTTAAGTAGGAGAATGCAATAACGCTAAAAGGATAATTGCTTAAAATAAGCACTTTTGAGCGAATATTAAAGAGCAATAAGCTTGTTTCTCATTCACATCATGTGAGCTTGTTCTTCTTCTTGATCAAAGCCAAGTGCTTGATCCATCCATCAGCTTAGGTCTTCCACTCATATATTCGACCTAGTAGCTTGAGTGTAATAGTGTGACTCAACACCTTTTGAGCAACCTACAGTTCGGGGTGTATTGAATCATTCACCTTTTGCAAAGGCGGGAGTGTTGAGAATTAAGATCGGAGGAGCCGATAGATGGTAGGTTTGGGGTGTACCAAACTGAACAAGCGAACAAGACTTCTTGGTTGGAAGGGCGCATGTGGATTCGTAGCATTGATTCAGAGGACGTGGACGCATCGGCATTAGGCCTTGGCTAAGGTTGGAAGCTGTATTTGCAACGGTGCTACATAGGTAACCTTTGTTTCGTTTAACTTTTCATTTAGTGATACTTTCTGTCTGGACGTGATCCCGTGATTTTTTCGTTGGTTAAGGTTTCCACATAAAAATCTATTGTCTTGTGTGATTGTTTGTTTGTATTCCACAATCTATCTTGATTATACCAAACGACGAAAAAAAAATATACCACAGAGGTATATTCGATTTAAGTCAGTTGTGATAATCTTTGATAAAACAACTAAGGCATACGATTTTGTTCTCCTACCATAGACCAGTAAAACTGTGTAGGTATAATTAATTTTAAATATCTAATCAACCCCCCCTTTCTAGGTATATTGGATTAAAGAAAATGGACCGGTTGTTTTTTCATGGATAACTATGTGAATCTTAAGTAACCAATATGCTTGACATAATAGATCAGAGAGAAACTACCCAAAGAGTCACAAGACATAGAATGAAATACATCTTTAAACTTCATTTCTTGGAAAAACCAACTACAAATTATACATGGCATAAAATGTGAAGATCTTCCCCAAACAAGTGAAGATGGTGTGCTTGAACTCTTTGTACAATAGTTCTCAAACTCTCATGGATGCACTCCCCAAGTGACAAAAGAGAGGGAAGGGCATCATCTCTAAACCCTAACTAAAAGTCTAGCCACTCATGGTGTAAGTGGCCATAAAGGTAAAAATGAGAAAGGATGAGAGAAATAAAAGAAAATGGTAAAGGAAGATGACTCTTGTTCTTGGCTTGAAAAACTTCTCTAAAATGTGACAAAAGATCGTCAAAATGAAAAGAAATTGGGTTTTATAGATGAAGGCTAATAGATGAGAGATATGGAGGATTTGTGAAGGATTTGGGGTCCAAAAGAGAGTCAATGGTTAGAGAATAAGACTAATGGGGTGGGATTAGTACAAGGCTAGTGTAAGACTAACTTACAAAAGGTGGTAGGTTTGATACCCAATAAGCTAAAGGTGTTGAGTTTTGGTTGGTTTAAAGAAAAAAGGTGAAATTTCTTCATTGGTGAGTCATCCATGGTCTTCCCAAGAGAGCTTGACTTTACTGTAATTTGAATATTCACATGTGGCATGCTAGGATGCTTCCATGTGATACCTAAGAAACTCCAATGACTTGATAGCTTCGTGATGACTTGGTGGCTTGATGACGGAGATGGCTCCAAGATGGTTTCATAGCTTGAACAAGTGGCTTGCATGGCTTCAAGGGCTAAGAATATGGCTTCCACAAGTGGCATATTTATGATCTCCAACTCCAATGTGACACATGTGCATCTCCAAGGGGATCAAGGGTTTAGATTGACTTTAAGATGAGAGTGAGCCTAGATCAAAAAAGAAGTCCGAGTTGGGCTTGGTGGCCCATCCTCTATTAGATGGTGGCAAGGTATTAGTGGGCCCCCATAAGTCAACTTGGGGTGGGACTTTTGACTTAGGTCTCGTTTGGAGATGGTCTATGGGTTGGGTCTTCTCTTAATGATCCTACACTCCATGATTCTCATTGATGGTCCACCGCTCTCACTTGTTCTCTCACGCAATGATTATCTTACAATTATCCAATGCAAGCGTAATGAAAGTCTAAGTTGGATAAGTTATGCATGAGACGCCTAGGATACATTTTACATGAAAATGTGAAGTTATAAGCTCTTGAAATCCGATAATGCCCTAAGGTTAATTAAAATGGATAATGAGCACAAAATGGACATTATCACTTGTGAAAGAATATGTTGAAGACGAGGGTTCAAGAACCTTCGCCTCCTCTTTTCTCTTTATTTTCTAGTATTCTCTATCTTCTCTCACCATCGCCCTATCCCACGACTTACCATGGCCGATCACCACCATCCTAACTCTCCCATCCCTCAAATCAATCGTCCAATCATCTATCCCAACCATCCAATCATCTGATCAATCATCTGATCTCCATCCTAACCACCATCCCATCATCATCACTCCATCTAACGGTCTGCATTGGCCGATCCTCTCTCACCATGCCCATTCTCTATCCAACCTCATTTAACAATCTCACATCCCCCCTCTCAATCTTCACCATCGATTCTCTCTCCCTTCTATCTAACCACATGATCTCCCCATGGAGATCCTATCTTGAATCCAACAGCCTAGCAAACCCACGCACCCCTCATCTATCGATTCTCCAATCGGTCCCCTCAACCTATTCTCTCTCATAATGGATGGATTCTTCTCTCCTTAATTCCATTTATCCCATAACCTTAATTAATTCCCTCTCTCACCTCTTAATCTTACGGCCATCCTATTGCTCCATCATCTCTAAACCATTAGATCCTAGAAAACTCTAATAGAAAAGAAAAGAAAAAGAAAAAGACAAAAAAATAGATAAGTAAAAAGAGGGAGACGCCCTCATGAGGGTTCGATCTCCCCTCTCCCCACTTCTCTCTCTCTCTCTCTCTCTCTCTCTCTCTCTCTCTCTCTCTCTCCGCACGTTCCTCTCCTATTTCCAATCCCACACTCCTCCCTAATCCTACGACTACTAACATCTTCTCCCAAAAACCCTATGACCCTTGATATAAAAAGAAAAGAAGAGAAAATAAGAACTCTCTCATTCACGCACTCCCTTTCCATCTCAAAAAGACGCACTCTCTCATCTTTCTTTCTCTTTTCATTCTCCCATCCCCCCCACCCACATTACTCTTTCTTGGCCACAGAGAAAAGAGGAGCCATGGGCTCCTCCCCATGATCTCCCAAGAACAATCACCAACCCAACATCACACCGCCGACGATAACCCATGTTCACATCCACGCTCATTGACTGCAAATCTATGCTCCTCACGGACCAGCAACACCATCCTTCTGGGCTCCTCCATTGGTGCTGCACCAGCATGATCTCCCTCGTGAGCCATCACTGGTTCGGGCTTCGATCTCCATGCCACATCACACACCAACAAGCCCCAAAGCTCCTCCTCACCTCCCAAGGATCCTCCACTATTAACACCAGAGAACGTCCACCACGGTGTTGCTTGAAGTCTTCCCACTTCAACTCTCCACCGGGCGCCTTCTTCTCTAGCCGAACTCCTTGGCTGCCACCACCTACAACACACAACACAACCACGGGCTCGTCTACTGTCATGCACACTGCACGTCTTTGGAGCACCACCGGCCAAAAGCTTCCTCTCGGTCTCCACCCCAAGAGGTCGATCCTCTCTACATGTTCCTCCCTCCCTATGCAAACCAGCAACCACGGTCTTTGTACAACTCGAGGACCGATGTTCTAAAAGGTGATGCCCATGCACACCTACAACATCACCACCACTCCACCATTCCTTTGCAGCCATGGTAAGCCTTCTCCACGATCCTCCCCCTTGCTAGTTCGGCCTCTTCCATTGGCCAACCCGCACGGCCTGCACCACCTTCTCCTTGCTTCCCATCCGAGCACCACCACATCTTCACTTGGCCAACCAGATAACTTCCATGGCTGATCCTCCCACGGGCACTACATCGGTTCTCCACCACCAAGCTCATTGGTCGATCCACAACCTTTATGGCCGATCATCAAGCTCCATGGCCGAACCAACATGCTCGAATATCTCCATGGTAAGTTTCTAATGGTGAGTTTCTCTTTCTCTCTCTCTCTCTCTCTCTTCTCCGTTCCCTCTCTAGAACTCCTCTCTCTTTCTCTTTTTTCCCTCACTTTTTCTCTCCTAACTGGGAAAACCCTAGGGCGTCTAGGGTTTGATGGTGACTTTCTCTCTCTTTTCTTTATCTCTTCTCACTTTCTCTCTCATGATCGGATATCCCTAGGGAGTCTAGGGTTTGAAGGCATTTTCTCTCTCTACACTCTCTCTTGATTTCTCTATCTAAATCTCTCTCTTTGCATCATTTCATTGTTTTGGCCGATCTCCTTCCTGATCGGCAACATCTAGCTCCAAAACAATGGTTTGATCTCCTCTCTTTCTTCATGTTTTGAGATTCCGATTGTCTAGGGTTTCTCAATCGAAAGAGGTTGGGCAACACGACTTCTCTTCATGATCAAAAAATTCTCCTTTCTTCTCTTAATGATAGAGCGGCATTCCATGATATTTGGACAATCCTGTTCTGGATCGGTAGCACCTTGCTCCAAAGATCATGGGTTGTTTATCTCTCTAACCCCCTTCTCTTTATAATGCTTTCTAGAGTAATTTGCTTATTTTCCTTATTTATGTCATTTCTATTCATGGAAGCACTGTGTTTGAAGATTAATGCAATTGGAGTTTGATAATTTAGTGTTCTTGATCTCATGAAACGTATGTTTAAAATCGACTCGCCTTCTCATCTCTCTACCGTTCCTAACAATATTTCTGTTATTTTAGTTCCATTATTGCACTAACTCTCCCAAGTGCGAATCGACATTTGACACCTACCACTATACAAAGTCTTACTTTTGAAGGTTAATAATCGGACATATTATAAATATTGTTGATCGTAGGGTTTCCGTAACAATGACCTGAAAAACCCTACTTTTACACATCGATCATCTCCATTTTGTGAGGGAGTGATGGTAGAAGTGTTAGTGGAAGAGAGTAGCGAAGCATCAAGTACTCAAACAATGAAGAAGAGAAAAATCCAGTAACTCTATTTCTCTTTGCAAGCCAAAATATGGGTTGTTCTTGTGCCCATTGATCATCTTAAAGCTCCATCTTGTGAGGGAGTGATGGTAGAAGTACTAGTGGAGGAAGAGAGTATCGAAAAACATCAAGTACTCAAGCATTAAGGTAGGGGACCTACGTTCAAATTTTTACTATTATCATGTTCTTATTCACATTAGTTCTTTATTCTCATTGTTTGTAATATTTCTTTACAAATAGTCATCATGCTAGTAGTGTTGAAACAAGTTGTTTACTTAATTATAGAGTGTTATAATAAGTTGATCCCTAATTATGATGGATCTAGATTTCTTAGATTTTTTTTTCTACATGAGTGGTAGCAGGTAATGGAGATGTTATGAATGGATGTATTGTTGTTTCTTGTGATAATTATTTTTATTTCATAAGCATGGGGGCATTGAGTCTTGGGACGAGTTTCCCAAATTAATTAAGCAAGTAAAGCCCGGTGCTCTTAGAAAAAAAGTCTAAATCCTTGTAGAAGACCCATCAAAGGTGCACTTTCAAAACATGATTGGTTCATTTCATTTACTTTTATACTTATTTAATTATGACCATTTTTATGGTATTTGCATATGGACATGTGTTTGGGAATATGATACATGTGATTGTAGATCTTTTTCCTATTGGGTTTCGCAGCTCACCATTCTTATTTCAGCAATTGGCTAGATGGCTTGTATTTGACATACTCTTAGGAAGAGAGTCAGACTCCCCTTTAGGAGGATATTTGTAGAGAAAGACAAACCAATGATTGTTGTCTCAATTCAACCGATTGTGGTAGTTCCTTTGAGATGGAGATGGATGAACCCACACTCATTGCCTATAAGTAAGATTGTTTCAATAGTACTGAAGTATCAGTGAACCAATCTAGTAATAGTTATTTAGTCATGGATGTGTCTTCAGATTCAGACGAAAAGGAGAGTATTGGACAAAATTTTGACAAGACAAAAGGCGTAGGATTGGATTTTAAAAAAATATATTTTTTGTTTTATATAGGCTTTACTGAATAGTTTCCATTAACTTTATCATGTTTAAAGATAGTTTTAATTAAATTAAAAAGTTTATTTATGAAGAGTGATTACTTTATTATTTTCTTCGACTGTATATGTACCTTTTTATCTGTGTACTTTTATATCATGCCCTAACTTTGAATAGTGGATCAGCCCATGGGCAACAGGTCAGGTTCTAGATCCTAGCTCCAGGGCATGAAATTTTTGTTCTTTTGAAAACAATTTTGAAAGAGAATTGATCTTGGTTTTTTAAAAAATGAGAACAAAATCTAAGAAGATCTTGATTTCTTAAAAACACGAGATCTTTTAGTACTTTTAATCTTGGTTTTTCATAAAATCAAGATCTTTGCTCTCTTTTGAGAGATAAGATCGAAATTTTATGGAAAATTGAGAGCAAAAGCTAAGGACGAAGATCTTTATTTATAAGAAACTGAGATCTTTTAATACTTTTGATCTTGGTTCTTCAAATAACTGAGATATTTCCCTTCTTTTGAAAGCTACGATCTTGGTTTTATAAAAAACTAAGATTGAAAGCTAAGAAATGTCTTGATTTCTTAAAAAACTGAGATCAAAGTAGAAAAAAGATATCAATTTTTTATTTTTAAATTGGTTGTTTATCTTCTTATTTTAACTTGTTATAAATTATAAAATAAGTATAAACTCAATATTTAAACAATTATTGATTTAAAAATACAAAAAAAAAAAAAAAAAAAGTCTACCAAAAAATAAACACATCATTCTCTACTCATTGGGAGAGAAAAGTCTTAGAATATAAAACTTTGCCTGAACAACATAACTCATCTTTAAGTTCAATTGACTACATGGATTATTCACCCCCCAAGTTTTTTAACTCCTCTTAAATTACAACGTAAAACAACCTTATTGGTTCCTACCGCTAGCCCCTAATATATATTAAATAATAAATAGTAAACATACAAAACCAACCATCCCTCTTATAATATTTTACAACATAAAAAGTCTTCCTAAACCACTGAGACATAATAAATTGGTACTGCAATTCATAAATTTCAATTCTTTTGATGTGAAGAAACAATAAAGCAAGCAAAGTTCATCTATTAATCACTAAAACATCATTTAATACCTTAAGAAATTTAAAAAAAAAAAAAAAAAAACAACAACATATTCACTTCTAACATGTTAAGTGAAAACATTGCTTAAAACCCTAATTTTACATATATGAACCTTTATCGAATAATTCACCTTATATTTACCTTACTTTAACTCCTAGGACCATGGGTCATGGATATGAATCACAGGTCGGGCCAACGGGCATGCATCGGGTCCAATAGAACTAGAATCATAACGTGACATGTACCACTAGTTCTTCCCCATACAAATGTACATGTTAGTTAAGAGTCCAAAGGTACAAAAAAAGAAGACCCATAATATAGGAATCTCGAAGTATAGATGTAGAGAAACGTAAGTAGTAGGTCTATGAATTACACAAATGAGAACATATCAAGCACACAAAAAATACAAAATAAACTTGAATTTAGATGCAAAAGTAGTACAGAGATATGATATATAGTTAGAAAGTGCCAAGAGATTGATCCCTTGATACCCACGCATGCTACAGAAACATAATCAAACAAACTACATGCAAGATCCATCTACTCATATCCTCAAGAAACATCAAAGAAGTCTACTCATATCCTCCTCCTCGTTAAAAAACATGCAAGAACCATGGTCATAGATCTCACACCAGAACTCAGTGTCAAAAATGGCTAAAAATATCTTCTCTTGTAGAGCCCAAAGTGTTGAAATAAAGAGACCCAAACAATCAAACATGTTCGTTTAACGAAATAAGAACATGTACAAGAGCAAAAGTAGACAAACATAGAACCTAAACACCTCATTAGATGGATGGATTTGATCTCAACCACTCTTTATCTTATGAAGCCGAATAAGATAAGAGGGGGAGAAAATTTCCCTGTTTTGTTATATAGATATACTAGTGGGTGCCCCGTGCCATCGGCACTCCTCGACAAAGAATTTGCCAAAATCAAGTGAGTGGCGGAGATCCACCGTCCATTTGGGGGAGGATTAGATCTCGGCCCTTCTTTGTTGATGCTTATAAGAGGAGGTATAAGTAGGAGATAACCAATGTGTTTTGTTATATAGAATGGTAAATGGCCCATGACCCACGGCACTCTCCGACAAAAGCGTTTGCAAAACTTGGGTGCCTTTGGCACTCAAACGGTATAACGGACTGGGGCGTTACCGTTTTTTCCATTACAACGGATTGTAACACACATGGGGGAGAAATAAGAAAATAACAGAAATAACAAAATATAACGGTGTTGAAATTTAAATTTTGAATAAATTGAGGTCAAATGAGGTGGATTGAGTGGCTGAAATCTAACCGTCCACATTAGATCGATGGATTTGATCTCAACCACTCTTTATCTAACCGTTGACAGTAGATGGATGGATAAGATAAGATAATACAACTGAGTTTGTCTTGATATATGCGTGGGTGGCCCGTGCCCGCGGCACTTTCCGACAAAGTGTTTGTCAAAATGGGGTGGGAGTTAATCTCAACCATCGATATGAAGCATAGTTGATCTCAGCCACTCATTATTGAAGCCATATAAGATAAGAGGGTATAAGAAAACCATTAAATTTCTGTTAAATTCTATTTTTTTATAAATTTTCAAATTTCAAATTTCAAATTTTGAATTTCAGCACCACTTTTTTTCATTAAAATCCATTAAAATCTACTTTTTCCATTTTTGCCCCTGGCTGTTTCAATCCGTTTAAACGGTAACACCCCTCTCGAGGCATAAAAAGTGGGGCTCCTGAGCCTGACCCTTGGGCTATATGTAAATCCAACCCATTTCATTCCTTATATGTAGGTAAATAGTAGGTGACCCGTGCCCACGGCACTCATGAACAAAGTGTTTGTCAAAATTGGGTGTGAGTGGCTGAGATCCACAGTCTATTTGGTGTGATAAGATCTCGGCCATCCTTTATGAAGCCGGATAAGAGGGGGAGACAACCGTCCTAGTTGTATTATCTAGATAGTATGTTTATTACGTGTCAAGGGAAGTCACTGATTTCTTTTGTGTATAATGCATGTTCGCTTTCATCCAATAACTATGGAGTGTCTATTTTATCCAGATACGGCCAAGACATGACTAGGAAACTCATAGACGTACAAGAAAATTTATATATGGAGCATTTTTTAGTGGGAGAGCTATCCAACCAATCAGATGCCACCATTTGTACATGCCAAGTGAGAACCTATCAAATCATGTGGTTTCTTATGTATGAATGGTAGCACATGATCCACACGGAAAAATACTCCACATACTAAATTTTCTAGGCTCAGCCGCTCAGTCTCCAGTTACCGCCCTAAAATGACAGGCTCCGGTTACAGGACACAATATGAGCCACGTGGCACACTCTTAGAGGACTCTGACCGTATGGATGTTTGGCCAATCCCTAGGTGGACCAACAAACCAAAAAACAGTGTGATTATTGATTTATAGGCATTGGGTTGGACTTGTTTTCATGGGTTAATCTCAACTGTGGGAATTTGTGCAGTATTTGAGGCACAAAGATGCAACGCCTAGAAATCACTAACCAGGCTGATTTTTGGCTTGTAGGTCAACCTAGAGATTCGCCAAACATCCATACGGTCAAAGTCCTCTAAGCGTGTGCCACGTGGCTCATATTGTGTTTGTAACCGCGTTGCATGGATGCTAGAAATGCCCTTCAATAATCAGGAGACTTAATTATCAAAAAAAAGTCGAGTGGGAGGATATACTCATGAGCCGACAATACCAAAATACATGTCTGCAACATCTCTCCAACTAAAAGGACATGAATGAAGGGGTTCCTATCAGCAACAAGGTCTATATGTCACCACATGTTTGGACAACATGTCATGCAAAAAAATGCTTACGTGATAGAAGAGATGGGTAGACGTGGGGCAGTAATATTAGTCATTCAGGGGATCCGCGGACTCATATATAATTTGACTCATAAATTCAATCTTATTCTCGTCCGTGGATTTCACGAAATCCAATGGTGGTTTTGCTTTGGTAAAGTACAATGCGAGTTCAGCACGAAAACAACCATTGGATTTATCGGGATAGACGGACGAATATGAATATGAGGTCATTCATAGCAAAGGTGTGGCAGTCATAAAGGAAATGATCTTAGTAGCAGTGTAGCCACTCAATATTGTTAGTGAGAGGTGACGATGGAGTACAGCGAGTGCATGACAAGCCTATATCCATGGAGTACAGTTAATAGTAACGCCCCCTCTTTTAAACCTTGTTGTGAACCAAGTTTTTTCAAACAAACTGACTTCTCTCGACGGACAACCTAAACTAGTTGCGACGGATTAAATCATTCAGAAAAACTCATGTGTCGGTTGCAAATATATCGGATGAAAGGTTTGGGTGGGGCCGCCGGGCTGGTGGGCTGGTGGGCTTTTTTAACAACTGATCATTTCCCATTCTGTATCATTACCCATGTTTACAAAAGAGAGGAAAGTAATGACTAAAATTTGTTTTATTAGGCTTGACATGATTGCATCATGACACGGTTTGAATCCAAACTTCGCTGGTTACAGGGATAGGAGACAGTATGCTGTACACTCCTTCTAGAAGAGAGAGAGAGAGAGAGTGTGAGAATAAGGTTTGGAGGTGACGCATTGAAGTAGTTTGGATTCTGGAAAGGGATTGGTAAGGGTAAGAGTAGAGAATTAGGTTTAGGGAAAGCTGCTTCTCCTTGTAGTGGTGGGGCCAAAGATGTATGTAGGTATCTGTCTTTATCTTGTACCAATCACATCCCACTTTTCTTCAGGTGATATATATTTATATTGAGAGTGAGACACGTACACTAACCTTTACACCTCATCCCCACCCATTACACAACACGTATTCCATGGAAACCCTTATCACTAAAAGCAATGTTTCAAAACCATATAACCAGTAACTGAACCAAAAAATAATTTGCTGAACCGGTACCAGTCAAGCCCGGTTTTACATTTGTTAAACACTTTTAATTTTTTTTTTAAAATAATAATAATAATACACCAAATATTGCTATGTGTCACATTTTTTGATCCTTTAATCATCCATGAGTATTTGCCGCACTCTATGGCGAACCTAGAAGCTAAAAAGTGAGTTTGATTGGTGAATCCTAGCCATTGGATTTGAGCTTCTTTTTTTCATCATCATAAGCTTCATGAGCAGGTCCATGGGTGAAGAACATTGGGTTCAAACTTATCACAAAAAAATTCTGAAATCCAACGGCCAGGTCACAATATTCGGCGGAACCTACACATCCGACGTTTTCATAATAATAATAATAATAATAATAAAGCTCTTCTCCGGTGTGCACCGTGCGTAAAAAGCAACTAACGTCGATGAAAATAGTTACCACCATATGTGAAAAGTTACTGCTAAACATAGAAAGTTACTACAGCTCTTCTTCATCATATAAACAGGACTTATGTTTTTACATCGGGAATTCTTTGCAGATCAAGAAACAGGACTTATCGATCAATCGACTATAAAAAGAATTGATGATCATAAATATGTTGAATCTGTGCATGGTGCATAAAGATTCTTGAAGAATAAATGAAGAGCATCGGAGAGAAATGCCCTTTTAATTTAGATATAAACATAAAACATAAAATTGTGAAAAAAAATACAAAATTAAATCTATTTGTAGAAAACAATACTTGTTTTCAAAAATTGCAAAAACGAATACACATAGCCGTTTCTATCGGCGTCAATAAGTTGACGCCATTTTTACCCTCATTGTTTTGACTCCGTTTAAAATGGAGTCAAAACTAATTTGGCTCCATTGCAAACGGCGCCAAAACCATTTTGGCTCTGTTTCAAATGGAGTCAAATCTGATTTGGCGCCATTGTAAATGGAGCTAAACTCATTTTGACTTCATTTGAAACAGAGCCAAACTCATTTTGTTGAATTTCACAATCAATATTTGACGCCGATTGAATCGGTGCCAAATCAATTCTGTCACTGATTGAATCATCGCCAGATTAGATTTGACGATGATTCAATTGGCGCCAGATTTAGTCTGTCCCCGATTCAATCGGCTATTAAAAAGGAATTTTGGGTATTATATTTTGAAAAAGTTGTCGCCGATTCGAACGGCTATGTGTATTCGTTTTTGCAATTTTTGAAAACAAGTATTGTTTTCTACAAATATATTTAATTTCATATTTTTTTTAACAATTTTCTGAACATAAAATCCACAAATTTGAGCTTGGATTTTGAAAAATCTTTCTCATTTTGGAAACTCTTTTCTCTTTTTCGCAAAACGTTCTCTTGGACATGAGACCAAATACCTACATTTTTACTTATACATTGGTTCATAAAAAAATGATGGTTTGGTCGGTTTGAGGGTTGAACCACCGGTTCAGTTAAAAAAAACCATCTATTATCCCAAAATTTCTATTTCAATATAAACTAGAATGTTTTTCCATGTCACAATTGGGAGTGTTGGACCATCATTCTTTGTCGGGTTTTCTAACCACTGATTAAACCTTTGTTTATATAACCCTAAGATATGCATTCAGAGAATTATAGAGAAAAGAAAAGGATTTGTGGACTCTCTCTCTCTCTCTCTCGCGTAAGCGTGTGCACGACTCTGATTGGGCGGCTGTCAACGTCAAGTACATTAACCATAGTGGGTGCAAGGCACGTGGCGCATGAAGCTGGCATTATTCATTTAGATAGTGATTAATTCTTAATTAAAAGAATTAAACGTCGCTCTCGAGCGAATAGGAATGGCTTAATGGATTGACTAGCTAAATTACACATGACAACACTTCATTTGATTTTTCAGTGAGTAGGATATATGATAACATTTTAAAACTAATAATCAAATCGGTCGACCAATAGCTGCGACATTGTTAATTTTATCCAAATTGACCCTATTAAGAAATAAAATTTCCTATAATCCCATCTACGTAACACGCGCATCTAGGGCCTGTTCATCGTTTCGATTCGACCACACTAAGTTTTTAATTAATTATTCTTTTTATTAAGAAAAAGGATACCGCAGTCAGCTGAAGGGAACTAAAATGGCACACGCAACCTTGTACTGGTCTGGTCCAAATTCTCTTCGTCGGTCAGCTGACAATGGGGCATTGCCAACAGAGAGAAGCCAACTCTTTAACGCCATGGGTTTATCTCAGCTTACTAATAGCACTAACAATAACAACAACAACAACAACAACAACAACAATAATAACAATAATAATAATAATAATAATAATAATAATAATAACAAAAAGAAGAAATAAAGGAAGACGAAGAAAAGGAAGAAGGCGAAGAAGAAGGCTAGTTTTTATTTTCCACATATATCCCCATATAATATATTATCCTATAATTAAAATTTCAAAAAACAGGTTAGCACGCCCATCATTCTTAGGCTTTAAGCTATAATCAACATTTTTTTTTATTTGCCTCAAGCGATAGTGAGATGTGTTGTTTAAGAACAAGAGAATGATAAAGAAACGATATACTTAGGCTCTGTATGGTGATCAACAAAAAAGTTTTACAGAAAAAGGATTTGCATATTAGAAAGTGTTGATATATAAGACGTTTTATGACATTTAGGCTCTATATCGTTGTCCTGAATAATAAGTTTTTTAGAAATCTTTTTTTGCATATAAATGTCATGAAACTTTTTCTGTATGAACACTTTCAATCACACAAATCTTTTTTCTCTTACACTTTTGTCGAGATCACCATACAGAGGCTTATATGCAAAAATTCTAGAAAACTTATTCAGGCAAACCATAGAGGATACTAGCAAACAACACCTTAAAGGCATTTAAAATACTACCTTGAAAAACACACCTTGAATTAAAATATGGTTCAGGCTCCTAGCACCCCCTTTTTCTGACCCCTCCCAGGAGTCAGACTCAAGACCCTGGATTCTGAGAATCAGCTAACTTAATGAAAAAAGTGAATGCCAGCTCAGCACTATCAACTACTGTTAGATTCTAACGCCCCCGAGTCCCACTCCCAAGAGGGGCAGAAAAAAAGGGGGCTCCTGAGCCTGACCTTGACCCTAACCCTTAAAATATGTACATTTTTCTTGTCCTAGCCTATTCATAATATGTAATATAAAAATCTGTAGGTGGAGAAGCTTTAGACAAAGAGACGAAGTAGGTACGCAAGAGATGACCCCATGAGAAAGAAGAAATCAAAAACTTTGGATAAGAAAAAGGCATGGCTTTTGGGTTTAGAAAATGGAGAATCAAGTAACGAATCATCAAGAACTTAGGTGTGGATGCTCAAATGAAATATATCAAATAAAAAAATAATTAGTGTACTAAACAAGCTTAGATGTCAAACTTTTTGTAGAAAGTGGCTACCTAATCCCACTGCTTATCACAACAATAAAAATTTTAAAAATAAAAGGAAAGATGACATACTGAACCATGATTTGAGGGTTTACATGACTCAGAATTTTAAAAATTGGAATGGGAAAAGAAGATCAAGTACTTGTTTCCATAAACACGTCTTTGAAATACTACAACCCACTTGTATATATATACCTTTTGACTTATAAAGTCACACGCGGTCATACGCATGCAGATGAATTAAGGGCTTTTTTTTTTATGAGGATGATCACAAACAAAAAGCAATATTTTCTGAAACTTCTAACCAAGGTTTAAAAGGGACAGTTATGAAGGTATAACGGACTGGGGGTGTTACCGTTTTCTCCATTACAACGGCCATTATTACGAATTGTAACGCGCAAGGGCAAAAACAAGAAAATAACAGAAAAAAATGCAACTAAAATTCAAAATTTTAATTTTAAATTTTTTTAATATTTATAACGAAAAATAAAGGACATTTTTTTAATGACACTTGTAAACACTCGACCAATCCGAAAAACCTAGGCGTAATTAAGACAGCCGATGTGCCGCACGTCTGTCTAGGTTACGGATTCTAGAGAGGTGAATTTGTGTTAGTGTCGGACGGATTCTTGTAAGTATATTCTTGTGAGAACCTAAGAGCGAAAAAATTAGTCCGACGAGTAATAGAAGATAAATCAGTGGTCCGCCCACTGTCATAATCTACTTCGGCCTATAAAAATAATATCTATGTGGGGCCCACACAGAGACGAGTTAAGGGCTAATTTTTTGCGAGGATAATCTTCTAATCATGAAAATCATCCTCGCAAAAGATGAGCTGATTCTAAAACTTCTAACCCTATTAAAATGGGCTGATTTTTTGTGAGAATAACCTGAGGAGAGTCCTCTATGTGTGGGGCCACATAGGCATGTCAAATGGATTGTCAATATAGATCATAGAAAAAAAATACTCTTTCTTTGTTTTGAGGTTTGTTGTTAGCAGGCTAAAATGCTTAAAATGGTCATATTTATTTAAATGCACTTGGCAATCACTTTCTTTATTCTTGGTGCTCGTCTCATGTTTCAATTGAAAGGTGGGAAACATTGCTTACTTTTTTGTAAAGAGAAAGAATAAGCATATGGATGAAACATGTCAAAGCGCGCATGATGTATGTAAAAAATGTGCAACCGTAGTTTTAGATTGAGTGGATGGAAATCAAAACCCATGTTATCAACAAAATGCCTCAAGCAAAACTTGATTTTCGCTCACCATATCAAATTTTGTTAACCAAGTTTTGCACAACAACAGTCTCACACTTTAGAGTATTTAAGTGTGTCACCTATGTGTTTGTGTCATTGCAACTAGAAACAAAGCTTGAGAAGAAGGTTATAAGGTGCATCTTTGTCGACCATGATCAGTAGAAGAAATAGAGGAGATGTGCTGATCCTACTACAAACAAAGTATATGTCTCGATCTACACGTGTCTGATTATCTAATAATATAGTATTGTTAGATTTTGAGCTTTAGACACAAGCATGCAAGCACAAGCTCTTGAGCGACAATAGCCTTCTCATTAGTGACTTTGGAGCAAAGTCACTGAAATCAGTTGCACGACGTCCAAATCCATAGAAAATATGTTTTAGATAATCACCAAGTTCAAGGCTTGGAACCCAGAGAGTGTCTTCATCAACAAGAATTGAAGAAAGAAGCTTGAGGATAAAGCACAAAATATTCAAGAATAGACAACCTTATCGAAGGAAGGCTTTGTGATTGATAATGAGATTGGCCATAAAAAAAACAACAAGGATTAGAAGGCCTAATCCCAAGTATGTGAAAGATGCAAACATTGTGGCACTCCCATAGTGTTGTGTTACTCAAGATCGCAAAATAGAAGAAGAGTCAAGCGCATACAATGAAGCAAAAGATATTATAAAATGGGAGAATGTAATAAAGGAGAAGATTAATGCCTTAAAAAAGAATAGGACAAGGGAACTTCTCACTACCAGAAGAAGTGAATTCAATCTCTTGCAAATTGGTATACAAGGTGAAACAAATAGTAATAGCTCAATTGAAAGATACGAAGTGTGATTGGTTGCTCCAGGCTTTTTACAACAATATAGGATTGATTATGATGAAACCCATTCTCCTATAATCATGGTTGGTGTGGCAAATGGACGTCAAAACTGTATTTCTCTTTAATGACTTAGAGAAATATTCAAGGAGAAGCCAATAGGCTACATAAGCAAGAACAATCCAAAATATGTGTGCAGAATACATAAATAACTTTAGGGCCTAAAGCAAACACTCAAAGTTCGATACGAAAGAATTAAAGAATTTTTAATATTTTGCGACTATTGAGCTTTTTCCAATGACATTAGTTTCTTCATATAATAGACTAAGCGCAAGGTTGTGATCATCTTAATATATATACGTAGATGGTCTCATCACTCTAGAGGAGTCCTTGAAGGAAATCTAGAATGTCACGCCCCGGTCCTAGCTCCCGACCCACTAACCATGCTCGCCCGACCCACAACCCGTGGGTCGACTTGCAACCCAGGTTTGAGACATGAACATCGAAAAGGATAAATGCATTAAGTTCCCATAAGGTTACATCTCGATTAAATCCAACCGTGCGTACATCGTTCTACTCAATTAGGTGAATTCGTATTGCATTTAATCCCATTTTATGCTAAATTAGGGTTTGCTTTAGTTTGACACTTAACAATACACATGTCACGCAGTAATAGTCAGCGATTAAAAATTCACAATTCTCTATTCTGATGTCCAGATCAAATATTGTACCATACCAATCTGGATACCTAACAGAGAGCACTCTGAGAGAAAATGGCCTAAGTCCTCAATTCAGACTAATAGTGTTAACAATTCATTCAAAAATAGTGTTACGATTTTGGGTTTTCAGAAAATAGTCTCATCTTCAGTTTTGACAAAATTATTGAGAAATCAATTCTCAGTCAAAATAAACCTACCATATATTTTTAGAAATTAGACTCAATGAAGATCATCATAAAAACATCTAGAACCACAGAACATTAGGTTTAACTTACAAAAAAAAAAAAAAAAAGCTAAACTCATGTTATAGTTTTAATGGTATAGAAATCAAAACTAGCCTATGGTCAATCAAAACTATGTCAAAAATTCGATTTTTATTTTATGTGACCGTATCGTATACCAATCTAAAAACTAGATAGAAAAACACCCACTAGGGTGTTTTCCTTGGATTTTCCTTAGAAGAAAATATTTGAGAAAAATCAATATGCCTAGACTTCCAATCAAGGGTAACTTTACTTGGGTCCGAAAGATAATGAATAGTTATAAAATACTCATGTTTTCAAAAAAACACGAGATATGAAAGGACAGTATTCAATTTTGAACTTTGAGGGGAACAACTCCATAAAAGTAAAAAAATTAAAATCTTAAAACTTGTGATTAAAATTCTGAATCATATATTAAATGGGGTCCAACTCTCTTAAAATTTTATGGGTAGAGCCGCATCAAACAGTAAACTAAGGGCTCTAAGTTTTCTTATTTTCATTAAGTATGGAGGAAGTTAAAGCCAATTTACTAAAGTAGTCCTAGTAATTCTAAGAAACAATGTACATGTCAATCATGAAAATTTTAACAATCATCAAGATTATCCATTCAAATCATGCTAATATATTATAAAATGGGTCTCTATGCCCAATAAACTTAAATAATTGAGTCTTATTATAATTTAAACAAAAATAATAGAAAACAACTAGAATGTTTTTCAATCTATCAAATCATCTTCTATTTGACTTGTCTCTCACACCATATCTAAAAGAATAGAGGCATGACCTATATATATATAGCATCTTGAATACTACACCTCATGTCAACCCATTCGGAAGCCACACTCATGCATGGGTCTTTTGGATTTAGGGCCTTTCACCCAAGAGCATCGAACCCTTCATGCTTCTTTAGGGACTTTCATCCAAGGACTAAAGCCCCTCGTTACATGCTATGCAGTTTGACGATCACTTTAGGGGCTCTCACCTAAGGACAGAAACACCTCGTTAACATAAAATAAAATTAATCGTATACATTATGCATGTAATATCAGTATGGTATACTATTCGTCATGACAAGGAAAATACCATCACCATTATCATAATAGATCATGATGAGTAGAATAATGAATCATAGAGAACATATAGATCATAACAAATAAATCAAGACAAAAGTATGTTAAACATGAAGTAAAAATGGAAGATTTGCCTATCTCTATGAGCAATTATCCAAGTCTAGAATAGGGTTAGAGTCTTCTTCTTCCTCCTTTTTCCTTTATCCTTCTCTCTAGGGTTTCTCTCACACACTTAGGAGTGGCTAGGATTCTCTTTATTAAGGTTTGAAAACTACGGGAAGGGTTTCTAAAAATTATATATAATTATATAAGTGGCTAGGGAGGCCTTCTCCCAAGCCAATGATTTCTATAGAGAGGGGAAGGGGTACTCTCAATTTTAAAAAGTTAATTAGGATTTCTAAGGGAGCTTAAAGTGCTAGGGTAGAGTGGCGGTTGCTCCAACATTTTCGCATTGTTTGGAGTGAGAATATCTCTTTCCTAGATTAGTAAGTGTATAGATAGTTTCATGCACAAAAGTCAGAGTTGATATGTTGTCCTAAATATCTAATTATGTGCAATTCAAATAATTTCTATTATTGTGTCAACCAAGCTCATATGTATATATTCTAGAAGATATCCTCAATACATACAATTTTTCACAAAATTCTCTCCCAAAAAGTCTTCAACGATTTTGCATGTGGGGTCCACTATCTTAATCACCGCACATTCTAGAATACACTTAAAATTAATTCCATAATCCCCCTTTTATGATGTCAATGATTTTGAATAAATATTAAGTAATTCAGTTCATTAATAAAAATGCCATTTCATCTATTATATCATATGTACTACTAGGACGTTAAATAAAAGGGTATCATTTATCTATACATGTTATGGTTTACATAAGCCCTTAATAGGCCTTAATATCAAAGCCGCTAATTTCATATAATTAAATATACTCATGCACAACATTTAACAATTAAAATTTAAACATATAAATGATAGAATCATAAAAGAAAATAAATGTACTCACACACATGAGACCCACCCTCATAAGTAAAAAGACTAAAATACCCTTATTAAAAAAATGACTAAAATACTTTTAAGGAGGATCTAGGGTGTTACACAGAAGGTTCAAAAACATTTCTCGATTAGATTTGACACAAAAGAACTCAGAAAGCTGAAGCACTTCCATAGGTTGGCAGTTGAAAAAAGTGCCAAGGGTTTATTCTTGTGCCAGAAAAGATAGGTTGAGGATTTACTACATAGATTATGAATGTTAAAGTGAAAACCAATTACATCACCAATGGAAGTAAATCAAAAGAAGAGAACAAAGGTTCGGGATGCTCTTGATGATGCTCGTCTCTATATCGAGAGTTAGTGAGTGGTTTGATATACGTCATTATTACTCGACCAGGTATTACCTTTGCAGTCACGAGTTGTCACTCACTTCATGTTGAGTCCAAGAGAGCCCCATTTAGAAATAGCTAGATGGATTCTCAGATATTACAACTAGTGGACGATCCATGATTTTGTTCAAGGGGGTGCAAGGAGTCACGTAGGGGCAAATCAGGCAGCGGCTTCCGGTTGAGAGGGGGGGTGTGGCGGGCAACTGCGCCCCCTAGCACCGCCACTGATTACGACATACGATTTGAAATCCTCTATAAAACAAAAGTTCAACTTTAGCAGGTTGGCTTCTCTAATAAGAGACTCCTCTACTTGAAGATCCACTACAGGATGTGCATTTTGTTTGGAATTGGGAGTAGTTTCGTGGAACAGTAAAAACAACCAACTGTGGCACTACCATCGACAAAAGTAAAATATCGAGCATCAAGAATGGTAATTCAAGAATGCTCTTGGCTATTCCATTTGGTTCGAGGAGTTGGTGAACAAACAAATTATCCTGTCGTAATCGAAAGTACAATATGGCGGGCAACATACCCAATATTCAAGCCATAACAAAGCATATCGAAGTTCATAACCACTATATACACGAGGTCTTGAGCCAAGATTAGTTTCCCATTACCAATGAATAGCAAGTTGCAAACTTCTTCACCAAAATACTACCAATTTCAAAATTCAATAAATTCTGATCCCAACTTATGAGTACGCAAAGAATCGGTATTGAGAGATGTTAGTGTATTTATTAGAAGCTAGTAATAATATTTGGAATAATATAATTAAATAGTGTTCAACGGTTTCCAAGATTTTTAGAGAACATTTTAGAATGTAATATTTTATTAAGATGCAAAGTTAATTATGTAAGTTGGTGAATAGAGAGTCGGCTAAACCACCTCTATAAATAGAGGATTGGGTTGGGACCTTATGGTGTGTACTAAGCGATCATAACCATTCTCTTTTGGATAAATTAGAAAGGAGTTTCTTGTGGTTAGTCCGTCACACCAACAGTCGAGTTTTATCCGAGTTTCTACAAGTGGTACTAATGTGTGCTGAGATTCAACAGGAAACGGGTCATACTTGGGAGAATCGTGTTAACTAAGATCCGACCTAATCCAGTTTCTCCAACTGGTACCATTAATGGACGTCAAAAATGCATTTCTCTATAATGACTTAGAGAACTGTTCATGGAGCAGCCAATAGGCTAAGTAAGCAAGAACAATCCAAATTATATGTGCAGAATAAATAAATAACTATAGGGCCTAAAGCAAACACTCAAAGTTCAATACGAAAAAATTAAAGAATTTTTAATATTCTATGACTATTATGCTTTTTCCAGTGACATTATTTTATTCATATAATAGACTAAGGGCAAGGTTGCGATCATCCAATCACTCTAGAGGATTCCTTGAAGGAAATCCAGAATGTCACGCCCCGGTCCTAGGCCCCCCAACCCGCTAACCATGGATCATCCGACCCACAACCCGTGGGTCGACTTGCAACCCAGATTTGTGACATGAACATTGAAACGGATAAATGCATTAAGTTCCCATAAGGTTACATCTCGATTAAATCCAACCATGCGTACATCGTTCTACTCAATTAGGTGAATCGTATTGCATTTAATCCCATTTTATGCCAAATTAGGGTTTGCATTAGTTTGACACTTAACATTACGCATGTCATGCAGGAATAGTCAGCAATTAAAAATTCACAATTCTCTATTCTGATGTCCAGATCAAATGCACCATACCAATTTAGATACCTAACAGAGAACACTCTGAGGGAAAATGGCCTAAGTCCTCAATTCAGACTAAGGGTGTTAACAATTCATTCAAAAATAGTGTTAAGATTTTGGGTTTTTAAAAGACAATCTCATCTTCAGTTTTGGCAAAATTATTGAAAAATTGATTATTAGTCAAAATAAACCTACTATATATTTTTGGAAATTAGACTCAATGAAGATCATCATAAAAACATCTAGTACCACAGAACATTAAGTTTAACTTACAAAAAAAGGCTAAACTCATGTTACAGTTTCAATAGTATAAAAATCAAAACTAGCCTATGGTCAGTCAAAACTACATCAAAAATTTAGTTTTTATTTTCTGTAACCATATCATATATCAATCTAAAAACTAGACAGAAAAACACCCACTAGGGTGTTTTCCTTTGATTTCCCGTAGAACAAAATATTTGAGAAAAATAAGTCTGCCTAGACTTCCAATCAAGGTAATTCTACTTGGGTCTGAAAGATAATGAATAGTTCTAAAATGCTCATGTTTTCAAAAAAAAACACAATATATGAAAGGACGGTATTAAATTTTGAACTTTAAGGGGAACAACTCCATAAAAGCAGAAAAACTAAAATCTCCAAACTTGTGATTAAAATTCTGAACCGTATATTAAATGGGGTCTAACCCTCCTAAAATTTTATGGGTTGCGCCACATCTAACAGTAAACTAAGGGCTCTAAGTTTTCTTATTTTCATTAAGTATGAAGGAAGCTAAGGCCAATTTATTAAAGTAGTGCTGGGAATTCTAAGAATTAATGTACGTATCAATCATAAAAATTTTAACAATCATCAAGATTATCCATTCAAATCATGCTAATATATCATAAAATGGGTCTCTATGTTCAATAAACTTAAATAATTGAATCTTATTACAATTTAAACAAAAATAATAGAAAGCGAATAGAAGGTTTTCCAATCCATCAGATCATCTCGTATCCGACTTGTCTCTGACGCCATATCTAAAAGAATAGAGGCATGACCTACATGTCAGTTACCATACTCTCATGCATAACATGTTCACGTACATGAAAATCAACATATATATATATATATAGGGTCAGGATCGGGGGACAACAATTTCATACAACATTTTTGACAACAAAACTTGGCACAAGCCAATGTATAAATTAGAAGTATTGGAATGGGGTGATTTTTGGCGAGGATGGTATCTACAGTGAGGAGATCATCTTCACAAAATTTCAAATCAATCCAATATTCCTAGATCGGTATACAAGATGAAGAATTATGGACCGTCTATTTTTATTGTTAACTTGAAAACCACATTTGATGGGGTTAGAAATTTTGGAATGTGCTGATTTTTTATAGGAGTGATCTATATGATGAGGAGATCATCCTCACCAAAAATCAGCTATTGATTCATCTTCCATGTGGGTACGCCAAAATTGTTGTCAAAAATGTTGTATGAAATTGTTGTCCCCCGATCCTGACCCATATATATATATATATTGGCGCAGGCCAATATATAAGTTATAAGTTTTGGAATTGGATATTTTTGGCGAGGATGGTCTCTATGGTGAGGAAATCATCCTCACAAAAATTTAAATCATTCCGATATTCGTAGACTAGTTTAGAAGTTGAAGAATTATGGACCGTCTATTTTTATCGTTAACTTGAAGACCAAACTTGATGGGGTTAGAAACTTCGTAATAGGCTGGTTTTTTGTAGGGGTGATCTATATGGTGAGGAGATCATCCTCACCAAAAATCGGCCACTGATTCATCTTCCATGTGGGTACGCGAAAATTGTTGTAAAAAATGTTGTAGAAATTGTTGTCCCCCCGATCCTGACCCATATATATATAAAATATCAATCTAACCACAATCCTATCATTATATAGCATCGTGAATACTACATCTCATGTCAACCCATTCAGAGCCACACTCATGCTGGGGTGTTTTGGATTTACGGCCTTTCACCCAAGTGCATCGAGCCCTTCGCGCTTCTTTAGGGACTCTCATTCAAGGACAAAAGCCCTCACTACATGCTATGCAATTTAACTATCACTTTAGGGGCTCTCACCTAAGGACTGAAACCCCTCGATAACATAAAATAAAATTAACCGTATACATCATTCATTTAATATCGGTATGGTATGCTATTATTCATCATGACAAGGAAAATACTATCACCATTATCATAATAGATCATGATGAGTAGAATAATGAATCATGGAGAACATATAGATCGTGAGAATGAATCAAGACAAAAGTATGTTAAACATGAAGTAAAAATGAATTGCCTATCTCTATGAGCAATTATCCAAGTGTAGAATAGGGTTAGTCTTCTTCTTCCTCCTTTTTCCTTTCTCCTTCACTCTAGGGTTTCTATCTCACACTTAGGAGTGGCTAGGATTTCTCTTTATTAGGGTTTGAAAACTACGGGAAGGGTTTCTCAAAATTATGATTATATAAGGGGGTGCAAGGCGTCACGTAGGGGCAAGTCAGGCGGAGGCTTCCGGTTGGGTGGGGTGGTGGGGGGCAAGATATTCACCGCACGAGGTCTTGTGCCAAGATTGGTTTCCCATTACCAATGAATAGCAATTTGCGAACTTATTCACCAAAAGACTACCAATTTCAAAATTCAATAAATTCTGATCCCAACTTATGAGTACGCAGAGAATCAGTATTGAGAGATGTTAGTGTATTGATTAGAAGCTAGTAAAAATATTTAGAGAACAATTTATAATGTAATATTTTATTAAGATGCAAAGTTAGTTATGTAAGTTGGGGAATAGAGAGTCGGCTAAACCACCTCTATATATAGAGGATTGGGTTGGGTTGGGACCTTATGGTGTGTAGTAAGCGATTATAACCATTCTCTCTTGGATAAATTAGAAAGGAGTTTCTTGTGGTTTGTCCATGACACCAATGGTCAAGTTTTATCCAAGTCTATAAGTGGTGCCAATGTGCGCTGAGATTCAACACGAAACTGGTCGGACTTGGGAGAATCGTGTTAACTAAGATCCGACCTAATGTTAAAGACTTGACCCACCAGATCCAAACTGCATACACCCAGTCCAATTGCGACCCACTTACCATGCTTATCCCACCAAAAGAAAAAATAGGATACATTGCTTTCTTTATCGTCGTCCAACCTCTGCTAACTTTTTCCCTTTTCCTTTTCATTGTTGGATTTGCTAAATTATAAGAATCAACCTCTCAAGGTTATGACACAGGATAATCTTGGCCTATGAACCGACTGGAACTCTACACATTCTTATTATAGGTGGTAAGTTGCCTTGATTTGCACCTCAGACAGCCATCGACATTGGCACGGGGGACAAATTACCATATCCGTACCCCCAACTTTAAATCGAATTGTTCACTTTTCCTTTACAATTATTTTGCTCTATATTTCTAAATTGTCCGTCACTAGAAGAATCATATATTGCATTAAAAGCTGACAAATAATTCTTTGAGAGCGACTTGGACAATCTACTTTTCAAAGCTGTTATTGCTTTAGAGAGCCACTTCTTGTCCCCGCTTGCTAGGTTGGATAAATTCAGCCCCATGATGGCTCTTGAGAGAGGCCATGTGTAGAAAACAGCTTCTCTGTGATCACCCACGACCCGTCCCAGCTACAACAGTATATGTTGCAGCCCTTCGTGAATGTTCCTTTTATCTTCTCTTTACTCCCAGCATTCGACCAAAGGACCCACGACCAGTGTGCTTGTACAAACACAATGTGCTTGTATAAACATATTTGCCCACGACCAGTGACCCATTTCATGATTTTGAGTTTGCATCGGAACCTATACAGACCCACACCGTTGGACGTTTTCTTTTGCTTCCACTTCATAAATTGGAAAAACAAAATACAATAAAAACAGCAAAAATACCGTCTGAAATAGGACAAGACCACCACCAAAATAAACACCTTTGGGGCACCACCTGCACACACCTTTAGGCCACCCGTTTAGAGGAGAATTTGAAGTATATATTCCAAGTAACTGCACATTCGTGTGGTAGCAAGATTCCACTAGCCAAGGGGCATCTATAACTCTCAAAATGAAGTAAAATAGGCATCTAAGCATCAGAGTTGGTTAACCTACAACCCTATCAGTAATTTCATTTTTAACAAAAGTACACTTTCAACTCGTCTAACAGCAGACCCTGTAAACAAGATTTTCCAACTACGAAGCAAGTATATGCCGAGACCTAGAATCAACCAACCAGCATCATAACCCCCGAAATTTGAATTCAACATCGCTAACCACGGCTTTACATGGCACACCGTGAATTGCGGCACAGTGCAAGATGCAACAGACGGATGTCTGCCTCCGAGACTGGAATAAAGAAAATAAAATTTATATATACCTGAGGAACACAGGAGACAAGACAAACAGTTTCACTGCTGAAGCCTCTGATCAGAGTCAGATGTACCTCATCAGCTGTTCACCCTTCTCCGTCGCTTCTTCCCACTTTTTTTCACATTTTCTTGTGACTTCGCTGAATCCAACAATTTCCCTCTAGTCGAATCTTCACTTTTTTGCACCTTTGATGAACCGGATTTCGCTTTAGCAGAACTGCCATTAGCACTGGACTTGCTAGCAGTTTTGGGGGTATCACTCTTGGACTTGGTAATGGTCTTGGGTGTGTCATCCTTGGACTTGCCACCAGGGTTTTTGGCATGTTCTTTCAACTTACTGCTAGTTTTAGGAATCTCATCATTCGATTTACCACCACTGTCAATCTTGGTTTTACTGGCAATTTTAGGAGTGTTATCGTTGGATTTCCTGCCAACTTTGCGATCATCCTTGGATTTACGACCAGATTTTATAACATCACCTTTGTATTTGCCAGTTGAAGTTCCTTCCTCCCTAGCACAAGCCCATATCTAGACTTTAGAGAGCTGAACATCAGTAAACCCTATGATCAAATATTGATGAAGGAATGCACATCTACTCACCTTTTTAATGAAGCATCTGCCTTTGCTTGCTTGGTTGAGGAATCTGAACTTTTTCTCAACTTCTTCCTAGGCCTGGTCAAATAACAAATCAGAACAACATAGACGTGAAAAAGAACAAACAAAATCTGTAAAAATAAAATAAAATAAAAACCTAAAGAATATCTATAGCTAACAAAACCAGTATTTCAGTCATCTATATAACAAAACAGGAAAGTTGTCTTATCTTTATCTTATCCAGTTTCAACAAAGAGTGGCTGAGATCTTATCCTCCAAATGGATGGTGGATCTCAGCCACTCACACCCGATTTTGGCAAACGCTTTGTCAGAGAGTGCCGTAGGCACGGGCCACCCACTAGTCTACTAAAAACCGCAGGGACTGCAATGCTAGCAACTATACAGATAAAATTCAATTTTGCTATCCTTCAACTGATCAAGAGGCATAGAGAGAAGCTAACCCAAAAGTCTTCAATAAAAAATTTCCTCTAATTTTTCCAAAATTTAAAGAAAATTTATAAATGACAGAATGAACTTTATCTTCAGTCGTACTTAAATGAAGACTAAACAAACCTTAATGAAATCAGGGAAAAGTTCACCAATGTGAATGAAAAACACGTGTGTTCCGTCTGGTACCGGATTCGTGTGGTCAGTGGTGGACATGAAGACTTAATCATTAGAACAATCAAACCTCTTGAACATTAACTACATAATACAGTTCACTCAGTGCTGGTTCTCAGATAGTTTGAAAACATTTTCACCTCACCCGCTCAACCAAACCTGTATGCAAAAACTTGTAGAGACCGCAAGGTGAACTAAATGTTTTCAAACTATCGCGTGACCCATAAAAACTTGTAAAGACCGCAAGGTGAACTAAATGTTTTCAAACTATCGTGTGACCCTTACCCACTGATGTAACCAAACCAGAATCTTTAGGAGCCCTAAGTATTTATGATGGGGAATCAAAACATGGCTGCTACGATCAGTTAATAAAAGAATGGCCAGGTGTGATCAGTTTTCTACACTATGAAGTAAGACTACCCATGTAACTTGCGAATTTTATATTTAGGAAAAAATTTGAGTTTAAAAAGAGGTTTGAAAAGTAGTATTATTAACTACAGGCACATGTACCACTTAAGTTTCAATGGAACGGCAGCTGATGCAAAGCGAGCTACTGCAAATTGGGCATTAGATCTAAAGATATGCTACAAAGTTCAGAAGCAATGAAAGAAGAAACCGAGTAAAAAAGCTGCAGCAGATAGCAGTGGTATTTAAACAGTGTAACATGTATATATCAAAGGCATAATATTACAGCACTCTTCGACTGCCTCTTCTGACAAAAAAAAAAAAAGGTACAACACAATGACAAACCCAAGTCATGTAGAGACTTAAAATTTCCAAATATCATGTTTCAAACTCTTGGTCCAAACATATAAATTCAATGCACAATAGAATAACGTTCAAATGGAAAATTTTGATATCAACTGACAGCAACACTTACAAATCAGAAGCAGCATCAGGACTTGGAAGATCGGTTATTTGTCCCTGTCAGCAAAATGCAACGGCATAAAGATGGTGTATCACAACTTATCAAAAAAGAAAAAAAAGATGGTGTATCACGCAGAAATGATAACAGAATACAGAATCAGCAGTGTTTACCCACCACATCTGGAGAAGTGTCCTCTCCAACTAACTTCCATGTCTCCTTGTCGAGGGACAATTTCTCCACATCACCATCAGCATATAAAACCTACATAAAAGAAGCAATCATTAAATAACAGATAAAAAGAAATTGTAATAAATATTTGGACAAAACTTCAAAACAGAACAGTTGAAATCTAGCATCCCTGAGAGTCAGTTCACCTTATGTGTCTTTTTAGCAGGATCGAAAGAATCTACAACACCTTCATAAAACCTGCAGAAAAAACAACTTGAATACAAGATAATATACATGGTAAAATTTCATTCTATTATTTAACTAATATGCACTTCATTTGAAAAAGATATAGTGAACAATAAAATGTTGCATGCCAAGGGCCCCACAAAGAGAAAAGACCAGCAAACCAACCCCCGACACATAAAACATATCTTAATACCACATGGTTTATTGGCCCATCCACTACAAAGTTTGGGCCAAAGTGTACACATGAGACCGTATAAAGATGTTCTGAGAAAAAAAAATCAAATTGCTTACAAAAATAACGTTCAAATTCCAACATGAGACAGTTAATAGTTCATCCAATTTATAGCACAATACTCTACAGTTGCATCACCAAGGGCAATAATCCTGTAAGGAAAATAATGATCAACCTACATTTATATTAGTGGTAAAACCATCCTTTACTTCAGGCCAACTAAAGTGCAGAATTTATTGGCAAAAATGCGGCCTATGTTACCCAGGTATGTGACATGGGAGTTCATCCAATTTATAGCACTATGTGAATGCCTTGAATTCAAAATTGTGGATGGAATCCTTGGTCAAGTCTAAGACCCATCCCAATGACTTCAGTCTATGTTGCGCAGTTGCGTCACCAAGGGCAATAATCCTGTAAAGATAACAATGATCAACCGTACATGCCATATGTGGTAAAACCATCCTTTACTTTGGGCCAACTAAAGTGCTGAATTTATTGGCAAAGATTGCAGCCTATGTTACCCAGGTATGTGGTATAGGAGTTGGATATGCGTACATGTCCAAGTGCTGGACTTGCTCAACCCCCAAATTTTGGGGTAATTGGATTATGACTAGATAGCTAACTAACTCGTTTCCTACAAACTCGTTTTCTTTTTAGGTTAGGGTTGTTATTTATTATTGTAAGTGTAGATATATTTTATCATTTTTCTTTCGCATATAGACTTAACACTTTACACTTCTAATATTTAAATATTATAACTATTTTACTGTTTGACTTTGAATAAATTTTAATATTTTATTTTAATTATAATTCAGTCGTATGGTTGACTTAGTGAATCATGCAAGTCGTACAAACTAGTTTTCTTTTTAAGTTATGGTTGTTATTTATTACTGGAATTGTGGATATATGTTATTATCTTTCTTTCACACACAAACTTAACACTTTACCCTCTTTTCTCACTCGAAGCTTTCTTCTTCTTCTTCCCTTGTCACACATTGGTGTGTCCAACTCATTAGGTCATCATCATCATAAGCCTTATCCTAACGATATGGGGTCAACTGCACGAATCATGTTCCTCCATCCAATTATGTCTCTAGTCATCTATTCCGTTTAAAGCAAGTTTCTTAAAATCTCCTCTCAAAAACTCAATCCACGTTTATTTTAGACTCCCCCTCTCCATTTTAGACTCTTTAACTTGCACATTCTTCCTCGCTAATGTTGTCGTTGGTCTTCGTTGTCATGACCAAGCCATCTCAATCGACTTTCCCTCACTTCGTCACTTAGTGGGACTACTTTTATATATTCCTGAATGCGTTCATTTCTAATTGTTTTTCCTCATCGTACCACACGTCCATCTCAGCTATGCTAATTTTATGAACATGTTTCTTGATTGCCCAACCTACTCCATAAAGAATTGATGGTCATATTATCGTCTTATAGAATTTTCCTTTTAGTTTGATTGATATGCGTCAATCGCATAGCACTCTAGAAGCACATCTTCACTTTAGCTACCCAAATCTAATTCTATGGGCACATCCTCCTCAATCTCTCCGTCCTTATGAATAATAGAACCAGGGTAACGGAATTGATCACTTTGAGGTATCTCCTAGTTATCAAATTTAATTGGTAGATCATCTCTATCAACATCCTTACTAAAATTGCATTCCATATACTTTGTTTTGGTTCAATTTATTTTAAAATTCTTCGACTTCAAAGTATGCCTCCAAAGTTCTAGTTTTACATTTTACCTTCTCCCTAGTCACATCAACAAAAACTGTCATTTGGAAATAACATACACCAAGAGATGCCCTTCTTTCCCAACACTCACCAAATTAACTCTCTTAAGAACTTTATCATATGCTTTCTCATGGTCAATAAAGACCATATGGAGATTATTCTTTTTCCTCAAAACATTTTCATCATGTCTATTAAGAATATTGCCTCGATAGTTGACCTTCCTAGCATAACACCAAATTGGTTTTCAGATATCTTTGCCTATTGTCTTAATCTTTGCTCCATCACTCTCTCCCACAATTTCATAGTGTGGCTCATAATTTGATGCCACATTAGTTTGCCTAACTCTGTATTTCTCCTTTGTTCTTGTATATAGGCACTACAATACTTCTCCATTTATTCAGCATTTTCCTAGTCTTCAAGATATTGTTAACTAATTTTTCCCGTGCATTTCCAAAACTCAATTGTGACACCATCTAGTCGTACGGCTCTACCTGTCTTCATCTTCGCTAAAGTTGATTTCATCTTTAATACCACATTTAATCAACTTATGAAAATAAGTCTTCCGCCTTTCCTTAATCTCCACTAAGACTCTCTGATCACCAATTTTAATGCATTTAACATGATCTAGATCTTTAGTTTTTCTCTCTTGTTCGTCCAAGCTTGAAGACATATTTCTCACCATCTCTTCTCCCTAATTTATTGTGTAGACTATATCACATGCCTTATGTTTAGCCCCACTTACCAATTCATGTGTCCGATTCATTGGATGATTACCCAAAATAGAAAAATGAGCTTGAAAAATAGGACATGTATTTGGTGGTTTAGATGCAGCACCTCTACCCATACCTATGTCGTGTCGTTTCAACACGTGTCTGCTGGGGTGAATAGAAGGGTCCAAGTATCTCAGAAATGGGCAATCAGGAAATCTATAAATATAAGGAGTATTTTCCTTAGTCCTTATCAAAAGGAAAATAAACATCTGTAGAATCCGGTAGCACTGGAACTATTTACACATAATAATATGGCAAATACTTGTCAAAAAAAATTAATAATAATAATATACTTATCAACAAAAAAAATTAATAATACGGCAAATAGTATATATATACATATATACATTACTAGAAGTATATAAATATTAAATCATCTTGAAGATACATAACTTTTTATCAAATAAGTGAAGATATATAACTGCATGCATAAAAGATGTTATACATTCATATTTTCCTGTGTAGAAACACTTCTTTTTTTATAGAATTTTTAGTACCGAACACTATCATACAAGTGTCGAACATCCAAAACTTTTTCAAACAAATCTTTTAATTTATTCACATATTTTTTTTTTTAGCTATTATTTATCTATAATTAAAACTACTTTAATGTATCAACTTTTCTTCTTTCTATTTTGCATAGTTGCCAGATAGGGAAGCGAGTCGGAAACGATACGAGAAACAAAGCACGAAATGTCCCTTATATACTTTCATGTGATGCGGGGAACAGGAAACAAATAAGAAGCAGTAATATACATGGGGAAACAGTTGGGAGATAGTTAGGGAATGGCATAAAAACGTTAGGTATATGTTGACTCTTTATATACCAACATTACTGTTTCATATTGGGCTAACTTAAGAGAATTTCTATACCATAAACCAATCTACTTAGATGATCTCAACATCTGTATCTTTTCTTGGACTAACAATCAGATTTTGTTGACCACCTAAGATAATGTGATAGAGGGTCAATTATTTATTTATTTTTGGTAGGCAATGAGAGGGATGATGATTAAAGTAATCCGTTTATTTTACCATCCAATCTATAAATATTTGTATCTTTTCTAGGACTAACAATCAAATTTTGATGACCACCAAAGATTATTTGATAGAGGGTCAATTTATTTATTTACGTTTGGTTGGCAATGATAGGGAAGATGATTAAGGTAATCAGTTTGGTTTTACCATGTACATAAACCAGTGGAAAAAGATACATTAATCTTAGTCATAAATATTTTAGTGAGTTCCACCCCATGTATGAGAGAGAGAGAGAGAGAGAGAGAGAGAGAGAGAGAGAGAGAGAGAGAGAGACCAAGTCGTCTCAAACGTTCCGAACGACCAACAGTCCAATGTGAGTCAAGTATGAGATGTACAGAGAGGTTTGGTCATCTGCAGTGTATTTTGTTTTGTTTTTTCTTTTCATTCCATCTTTTCAATGAAAGAAAAAGTGTTTTTTGTTTCTTTTTATTTATTTAACTATTTTGCAACAAGAGAGAGAGAGAGAGAGAGAGAGGAGGAGGAGGAGGAGAAGACAACAACAACCTATCTGTCGACGAAGTTTGAGCCCGGGATGATCTGGTTGTCGATGAGCTAGCTTAGGGCTTGGCTTCCATATTTAAGAATGCAAAATGGGCGAATGATCAAGGAAGTTGTTTTTTTATATATTTATACATAAGAACACTATTTAGCATGCAACACAATACAATTAATATGTCACATCCATAAAGTTTTTACTTTTCATTTAGTATCGTCCGTGACAAATGAAACATATTGGCACTACATAGCGATACAAGTTCTGTCCAAAGTGATTTTCATGTGATCCGATTCACATAGGTATCATAGCTTGAGTTTGAATTATGCATGTCCATGTTTATTACAAATCTACAAAAAAAATTGGCACATGCTGTACAAGTGGATGAATAACATGTGTATCATAATTCGGATCTATGATACCCGGATACTTCAAAATGGGTGCCGTATCCGTGTCGGATACTTCCATTTTAAGTGTAAATGCCGTATCCACACCGTGTCGGTCCCGTATCCGGGTAACATAGATTCAGATCACTATATTGCACATTATGTTGTTTTGGTATTTATCACCAAAATTTAGAAACATAACCCAATCAATCTTGAGTGACCAAGGTTGACTTGAAAAGACAACACAATATCGAATCATAAGATAGGTATTTACAAAGGACTACCAAATACAATCCCACAACAGTGGTTGGTCGAGTGGACTGAATGTGGGGCATGAGTAAAACAAATGTAGAAAAAAACAATATAAACATATGTGATCATGACTACCATCACCATGTGTAAAAAATAAAATCCTAAGGCAATCATATAATCCAATGTTAAAAAATAAAACATTAAGTCAGTGGCACAGTGCTTACATCTGGTCTGCTGGCCACCAAACCTTAATCTTGGAACCAACCAGGTTCTCACCAAGATCTTTAACAGAATGTGACGTTCCAGAAATCTGACATGGCAAGAGCAATCAATCAAAAACTGTAAAATTGATATATGCCAAAAGATGCCACAGTATCATTTAATTGAAAATGAAAAAAGAATGATGCAGCAAGAAAACTTGTGCGCAAGAAATAGCACCAAACTAAACCAGAAATGCATAAGAAAAAAGAAGATAAAGAAGAATCCCTCAACTCAAGTGTACATGGGACAACAACATAAGGATCAACAGGCAAAAAGGTCATGAAACACAAAACTCATGAAATATTACATACAATGTAATACTTAATACTAGCCCCCATGTCATACCAAGTAACTGTTACATTCCAAAATGCTCCAAGGAGACTAGTTAACAACTCATCAGATGAACCTTCAATCATGAACATGGGACATGATCTGCAGCGAACTTTGAAGTGCAGAGTTTTTAATAACTAAAAAATAGAAGACTGGAACTAGTCATCAGCCCAAATGTATTGGACTGTCACCATCAAAAATATGGTACAGGCATCTGAACAAGAAAGCTGTAAGTACAGAGGTTATTCAGCAGCTTAGATCAAAAAAATGGGTTGAAAAACAAAAAAAAAATGGAAAAAATATATTTTGATTAAAGTGATTAAAATTTCAAAAGACAAACGCATCCCCAAAAACAAAGACAATCTACATCATAGTCACAAAGTCGGGATTAGACAATAAATCGGCAAGGGTCAAGTCAGGAAAATTCGGATAAATTCGGTAAAAATCGGGAAAATCAGCAAAAATAAAAAAATATACATGTAAAAAATATATCATGGCATATTTCAAGTTAGAAATGTTGCTTTTAACAAAACACTTTTATATGATGAAAAGAACATCTATAATTCCATAATAATAAGTCATAAGCATGATTCATCATTCATAATCAAAATTTCAAAGTCGGCAAAATCGAAATCAGAAGGGAAAAAAATGGGTCAAACGCAAATTAATCACAAAATGGCAGATTAATTGCTGAGCTTTTCGATTAACCAGATTTTGACTTGAAAAATTGGAGATTTTTGTGACCATTCTACAAGTAGCACCTAAGCATCGGGGAACTCAAAAACGCTTTGATTGTTCCAGCCAATGACCCAATTGGTAATTGAGATCCAATGTACAAATATATACTATAAACATCAGTTTTAGCTAAAATTCCACAACGGCGCTTACACAACGCCAAGTGTCTAGAAAATGATGGACCATCCTCTCATAAACTCCCTTATATGATCATATGAGCGTGTCTCCACAGGATTTTGCTCTTCCTGTCTGCCCATGTAGTTCTATTTAGTAAGTCGCCTTTACCATGAAAAGAATACTTTCTATTAGAACCCAATTGAATTCGGGATATATATATATATCCTCAAAAAGGGACCATATTCCCAAATATAGGACTAGTAGGTAAGTCTCTCTTTGTACTTCTTCATCTTTCCATTTATTTATAGGCTTTTCATATTATAAATGGAAAGGAACCAAGTGTGGGCTGTCTAAAGTCTAAACAGCAGTTGTATTATAGGTGGGGACAGGCAACTAGGTTATTTTCAAGGGTATGTGGTAGACCGCCTAGGCAAGCCCATACTAAGAACTCTCCTTAAGGCGGGGGAAAAGCACCCGAGCACCTGCCTAGGAAAAAGTTTCAGCCAGGTGCACCCTCCTATAAAAGGAGTAGTAGTGTCATTTTTCTTTTATACAGAATTACAAGGGCCACTGAATCTCTCCCCCACGTCATCTGCACTTAATTATATGTTTTTAATTTAGTATTCTAGAACAAAAAATACATATTAAAAAAATATTCAAATCCACAATATAAAGGGCCTGAATTGTAGAACTGGGCACAAGGTCTTTAGACAACTATTGCCTGTTTCTTTTTTGACAACTATGCCAAACGGTTATTGGTACCCCACAGTTTGAATAGTCAAACACACTGCCAAAATGAACATTCCTTGATCCAAGAATTGCTAAAACTAGTGAGATCATTTAGATTTTTATTTCCTGTTTCAAATTATAACATATGAGGGAAAAAGGTGGAAAATGGCATCAACACAGACGCTCAAACTTTCTAACGAGTGTTAAACCTCAAGGAATGATATATGATATCTTCTTTTCCTAGGGCCATGATAATGTGAAAAAGAAAGGTAAAATCCATCTAGAATTGTGACTTACGAGAGATGGAACCAATAAAAAAACATACTACTTTCTAAGTTCCCTAACCACCACATCGCCATAACCAACCACAGTAGTCAACACAAGATCTGTACATCCACATATTTATTTCTTTCAATTAATTAAAAGGCCCATTAGAACCTAAGATATTTCTAAGTAACACCTACGAAAGAGATTGGAAGAATAAATGGAGGCAAGATGATCCATTATTGTGCACTCGATGTTATAAATAACATTTCCTAAATCTGAAAACAACTCAAACAATCAATTACGTGTAATGTAATTTTTAAAAATAAAAAATTTACACGAACAAACTAAAAGAAAATTGGAATCAGCCAAAATCATTACTTCCAGAAAATACAATTGATATGCCATAGGAACTAAGAATTCATACATCTTCCTTCCCTGGAGTACGCTTTCTCTTCGATTTTTTTGTAGGGGTATCCTCCAAATGACTTTGATCTTTATTTGGCGATTTTGTGGTGGACTTTGGTGAAGAAACTATTTTCTGTACAATATGTAAAAAGAACAAGAACATATCAAAGTCATGGTTTGAAAAATAATAAGCGCAAACATCAGTAAAACAGCAAAAGAATAATAGCAAAACCACTGCAAACATACCTTGTTACTTGATTCTCCAGTTGCATCCTTTTTGGAAATAGTTTTTCCTCTTCCCAGCTTTGTTTTACCTTCCTGCTTATTTACAGATGGTTCATCCTCATTCGTGTTCCTCTCATCTGCCTTCTTACCAGACCGCCTTAGTGGTTTTGCTTCTGAATCACTCGTGGCACCAGATTCCTTCTTTGAAATAACATTTGTGGAAGGTGGAGTTTTATCCTCATTGGCATTCCCGATAAGTGCCTTTTTACCTGAACGTCTATGTATTTTTGTTTCTGAATCACTGTTACGCCCAGATTCCTTTCTTGAGATGACATCGGCAGATGGCGGTGCTTCATCCTCAGCCTGGTCAGTCGATAAAGCTCCCTTTGGTACTGAAGGTATACCAGGATCAGCATCCTGATTTATCTTCTCTTTCTTCTTTGGTCGACGGCCCTTTTTTGGACGAATTCCATCAGGAAGGCTCTGACTTGGGGATGGTGAAGCAACATTTACAGTTTCATTGTTCAATGCTGTTGGGGATGAAAGCCGTGTCTGAGTCTCTTTTTCATGTTCTGAAGGCACAGTTGCCTCGTCGATAGATGGATCTTCAGAAAGTGAAGTATTAGCTTCCTTGCTGGAACTCTTTCTCTGGTCTGGTATCTCTGCAGCTTCTTTGTCAATGTCAATCCGAGATTGGTCTGAGGCTTCTGCTGACACAGAAGAATGAGGTTTCCAACCCCTTGTTTTCTTGGCAGCTTGATCTGGCATAGTTTCTAATTTGACTATCTTGGGGGAGTCTAAGCTATCAGGTTCAGCTTTGGTGGACTCAGTAGAAACCGACTTCTTTGTTGAAGAATCCATTCCAACACCAGAGTCATCATTCCCAGTTTGAGCAGTGCCATTGCTCATCACTAACTTTGGTGATTTGTCCACAATGGGATCAACTTCTCCAGGATAGGCCACTTCTTGCTCCAGCCCTTCAGCCACCTGATCAACAGACAACAGAATAATGCATGGATTTTTTCAAATTTCAACAAGCCAATCTGGTTGAGGAAGTAGACAAATACTGCTAAAAGACAAATACATTCCAATAAGATTACATGCCTGTGGTGGCTCATCAGAACCATCCTTTTCCAACAATTTGTTCTCATCTGCCTGAAGCATGCCAATTCAGTGAGTCCGCAAAACTAGTTACAGATCATTATTGTGTTCACAACCATCAAACACAACACATCGCACAACTAAAAAGTAAAAAAATGTAACAATCACCAGGCCATTTAGCATAGTTCTTTGTAAAGACAATAATGCTTAAGAAACAATAAAAAAAATGCACTGTAAGAAAAGAGTGCAATCAGAAAAACCACTCGGAGGAGCATGGACGGGTGAAACAACAAGTTCTGCTATAAGAAAAGCATTGATCGAATTATCTCCACCCCATGATTAAAGTAGAACTACGTTGAAACAGATTGAGCAGCTACTTGGAGACAAGAATCAAGAACCATTAAAAACTCCAAAAGATCAAACATGAAAACAAAAATTACTCTTCCATGTAACCGCCAAAGTTCAGAAATGACTCCCTCGGGACCCAACCACTAAGGCAAGGTGGGTTTCAGATAACAATTTTAGCAGTCAAATAAAGTATGTTTGAAACAACACAGTACATTTAAAGATCTCACAAATGAAGAATTACAGCAAAACAGGTAGATTACAAGATCTTGAAAAGTTAATCACCAGTTCCAAGAAAGTATATGTAAGAGGCCTCTTAACTTATCGATCACAAAATATAGATATATAATACTAGTAGAATACATCTCAAGAACAAAATTTAAGGCCTGTTAACGTTATGGCAACTGAAAATACAAATGGCCATTGGTGCAAACACTGCGATTCAATCGATTCATTGAACCAAACATTATCTGCGACAATGTCTTACACCCAAAATACCAATTAGGAGAACCATCATCATCATAAGCCTTATCCCAACATTATGGGGTCGGCTACACAGCTACACAAATCTTGTTCCTCCATTCAATTGTCTCAAGCCATTTTGATGAGGACATCAGATTGTCCTACCCTAAAGTGTAGCAGAGGAGTACTGGAGCCGTACCTGTGTCGTTATGGCTTGATGACTTCCATATGGGCTACTCTTATATTCTCACAAATGCGTTCATTTCTAATTTTGTCTTTCCTTGTCTTACCGCACATCCATCTCAACTACACTCATTTTATGAACGTGTTTCTTGATTGCCCAACATTCTGTTCCATAAAGCATCATCGGTCTTCTTGTCGTCCTATAGAATTTTCCTTTAAGTCTAATTGACACGCGTCGATCACATAGCACTCAGGAAGCAAATCTCCACTTTAGTCACCCCACTCTAATTTTATGGGCAACATCCTCCTCAATCACTCCTTTCTTATGAATGATAGAACCAAGGTAATGAAATTGATCACTTCGAGATATCTCCCGATTGTCAATTTTAATTGGTGGATCTCATCTATATGCATCTTCACTAAATTGCATTCCAAATGCATTGTCTGGTTCAACTTATTTTAAAACCTTTATATTACAAAACATTCCCCCAAAGTTCTACTTTTGCATTTACCTTATCCCTAGTCTCGTCAACTAATGCTATGTCGTCTGCAAATAACATACACCAAGGGACCTCATCTTGGATATGAGCAGTTCCTTCATCTATAACCAAAGCAAATAAGTATGGACTTAAGGCTGATCCTTACTGTAATCCCATTGTAATTGAAAACTCACTTCTCACCACCAATTGTTATATCACTAGTTTTTACTCCCTCGCACATATTTTAATGATGTCAATATATCCATTTGGGGATCCCTTCTTTCCCAATGCCAACCAAATTAATTATCTAGGGACTTTATATTATTTTTCTAAGTCAGTAAAGACCATGTAGAGAGTCTTCCTCTTCTCTCTGAACTTTTCCATCATTTGCCTAAGTAAGAAGAATGCCTCAATAATCAACCTTCCTAGCATAAATCCAAATTGATTTTCAGATATCCTTGTACTTTGCCCTTATCTTTGCTCCATCACTCTTTCCCATAGTTTCATAGTGGCTCATAAGTTTGATGCCATGGTAGTTTGTGCAACTCTGTACGTCACCTTTGTTCTTCTCCATTCATCTGGCATTTTTTGTGCTTTCAAGATATTATTAAATAACTTAGTAAACCCAAACAATTCAATTCCTTCCATGCTTTTCCACACCTCTATTGGGACACCATCTGGTCTCAAGGTCCTACAGCTCTTCATCTTAGCTAAAGCTGCTTTCACCACTGATACCATAATCTACTAAAGAAGGTATGTTCTATATTCTCCCTAGTATTTCCATCCAGTCTAATGTCCATTATGTTATCATCATTTAATAATTTATGGAATTAAGTCTTCCACATTTTCCTAAATTTCTTCATCTTTCACTAAGACTCTGATCGTCACCCTCTTGTCCCTAATTTACAATATAGACTATTATATGCTTTATGTTTGGCCTCACCACTTTCTTTGCTTCCTTTTTAGCATTTTTATGCCTTTCTAAGGTCTCATTGTTTCAAGCCAGTTGCCAGGTCTCAAAATAAATCCTCTTTTCTCTAATGACCTTTTAAACCTCATCATCCCACCACCAAGTTTCCTTTTGCATATGACATTTCCCTTTAGATTCCCCAAGAACCCCTTTTGCTACTCTTCTAATACATTTAGCTATTACATCCCGCATCATTGTAGTCACTACTACATTCCTCATTTCTTCCTTTACCAATTTATCTATGAAAGGTACCACTTTCTTTAAATTCCACAATCTTATTCTTGGGTATCTTTGATTTTCATTCCCTCTCTTCTATTTCTTAATAAAAACATTTAAAACCACTAGCATGTGTTGTGTGGTCTTCTATTTCTTAATGTGAACATTTAAAACCACTAGCCTATGTTGTGTGGTCAGGCTCTCTCCTGAAATAACCTTACAATCTTTACACATTGATATTTTATTTCTCCTAAGTAGAAAAAAGTTTATTTGGCTCAGATTTATTCGACTTTTAAATGTAATTAAATGTTCATCTCTTTTTCTAAATGTAATTAAGCTCTTATTAATGTTCCAACATTCCAAGCGGCAAGACGAATCCTTCCTAGACTAACTTCTTTACCCGCACTCATTCAATATGGTGCGAAACCCTTGCCTACTTTTCACTGCAACTGGGTGCCATAATATCACATGTAAACACTAAATATTGTATGATAAACAAAGTTTAAAAAGGCGGAAGAGGCGTGCGCCTCGAGGCGAGGTGATGGGAAAGAGCCTCGAGTATTGACAACAAAGAGAAAAGGCAATCCAAGGAGGTAAACCCCTGGCTTCAGTTCAGGTCGCTTTTAAGCGATCTAGAATATTTATTTATTCAAAATAATTAAAATATTGTAATAATAAAAAACTTAAATATATGAATTATGAAATTAATTATACAAAAACCTAAACAAGGAAAATAAAAAAAAAAACTAAAACTCAAAACATGATCCAAGCCCTCAAATCTGTCTTTCTTGAAGAATTCTGAAGGAAGACTCAAAAGCTAAAAGATTGGATGATTTGTAGTTTCGTACTAAGTTCAAAACATATTCTCGCCCAAGAAAAGACCTAGTATAATATGCTCTTAGAGTTCTAAAAAATTAAATTTCGACAGGGACTACAAAACTTTTCTTAAGCCTCGGACACGTATTTCACTGAAATGACCATAATATCCTAAATTGAGAACCATGGTGCCATAAACCCTCGAATCTGGGGGTAAATTATGGATGAAGGAAAGAATTGAGAGTGCTTTTTCCTCCCCTTTACCTTTCTTCACCTAGACCTATGTAAATCATACTCCTTCACGTCGTCCTTAAGTAACTCTTTTGAGATAACAGGACCCTAAGTACAAATCTTGGAAATGGTGACAATAGGGCTGGTGAATAAAAGGTTGTTAATGTTCCCAAATACCTTCAACTTAAGGAACCAGTGATGATTCCTGATCTTAGTTACCTAATTCCCAGAAAACCCTGCGAACCAATATGACAAATTAAGTATATAAATAGGCTCTTTCTTCCTTAGTTTCATAAAAATTGTAGGATATTACAAATTTGCAACCAATTAGATAGGACCTGCAAACCAGTAACTATGCCCTTGATAAAAAAACAGAGTATATAAATATAACAGATTGGAAATATAAACTGAGGAAGTACCATCATGGGAATATGGGATTAAATAGAGAATAATGGAAAATCATTAACAGCAATTGTTTTGAGAGAGAAAATACATAGAGAACGAGAGGCACACCAAATGTTCGCCAGATGCATTGACATCATTGTGCTCAACAGTATCAGACGTCTCTTGACATATGGAAGCAACAATTTTACTGTAATCATGCATAGACATGCCCATGAATTCAACTGCTTGAATCAAGTACGGCTTGAGCTTAGCAGTGCAGTTTTCAAGTACCTTCTCTCCCAACTTCCTTGCAACAGGCAAAACATCCTGAAACAAAGACCGGAAGCTGATCCATAAAGCAATAAACAGTTGGGGAAAAATAAAGAAAAGAAAATGAAGCCAAAGGAGGTCATAAGAACAACGTTTTAGAAACCCCACCGACCGCTGAACCAGAAAGGTCACCAATGCAGTCGGTTGAACCCCCAAGAACCGGATTCAACCGGGGACTGGTTCAACAAAAATAAAATTGGACAAATAGAAAACCAATTTATTAAGATTTTTTTACTATTCGTGTACAAACACATACAAGTGGAAAAAGAAGTTCAATTATGTTTGCTTATGTATAATAAAGAGACGGCATCTCGTCAACAATAAAACATGAAAAAATGTACTTCCTATCACTATTGAGCCTAGTTAGTAAGTTCGCATATAGCAAATATGCAGCATGGGCAAAGTTTGATAGACTTCGGGTTAAATTCATTCAAAAAATAGGGAAAAAAAACAAAAATATATATTTTGATAATTTCTAATTTTTCTCCAAAAAATTGATTTTTTGAATGATTCGGAATAATTTGTGAATAATACATTGAATTATACAGCCAACTCAAAATCCAGCAAATATGCCAAATAATGAAAGGTTCAGCTGTATTATACATGTCTTCAGAAATGAAAAAAAAAACTCATGTATAGCACACAAATAATATGCAAAATTATCAACTAGACTATCGAGTGATGTTGTATCAAATCTTATCGGTTCATTTTTTTTTTTTTGTAGAAATAGAAGGGAAATGTGACTAAAAGCCTCAAACCGGATTCAGTTCCAGGCAAAACCAGCTGGTCCAGTCTAGTTTTCCAACAGTGGTAAGAAATAAAGTACCTGATTTTCCTTTACCACACTAGTTAAGAGGGGAGAGAGAAGCTCTGATGGAATATCTTCGCTTTCCTCTAGCACCAGGGTCATAATTGTCTCCATGGAGGAAAAGACATTGTCCGGGTGGTTGTCCCTGAAAGTTATGCGAAAATGTTCTTTCATAAGATACATTATAACACAAAAGAAGTGCCGTGAAGGCCACATGGTGGCACAGCTAACTAACCCCCAAAAGAAACGAAAAGAATATATAAATAAAAATAAAAAACCAACAAACAAGGACTGCAAGCCACACCCAACAGCTCCTTTATTGCTACACATGCACATAGAATTCCATACGTTCAAGAATTGCAAAGCACGTTTAATGTAATCCATGCACAAAATGTAAAACAGCAAACAAATTTGCATATGTTCATGAAAGAGAAGGTACACATCCAAGAATAATAAGCTGCATGCATGTAATACAGGCAAATGATTATTGGGATAAAAACCTAAAACCACCTTTTCCTGCTAGGAAATAAAATATTGCTGCCGCTTCTCAAGAAATACTATCACCTCGAATAATTGAAATCTTCTAGACACAGACCTGTGTGTCGATATTAAACATTGATACAACGTATCAGACACATTGATCCTGATAAACCCAATATGCAACCCATCTGCACAGTTTATTCCATTTTTTGTAAGCTGCACAGTTTATTCCATAATCCATATGTTGAAAGATATAGTTTGCATTATACTTAAGTCGTGTTTAGTATATAATATAAAAAGAATGCATTTAGATTAGTTGATATAGTTAAAAATCATATAAACAATATTTCTTTCATAAATAAACATGCATATAGTAGAGAAGTGAAAAACCCCACATGGAACCTATGATGCCTGGATACAGATAAGGACACAGATACGGGAAGCGGGGATACAACTCGACATTTTCCAAAATCAAGGACACGGATACAGATAGGAGTAACCTATTTTATAGTTCAAAATTTTCATTTGTTTCTCATTTTTTCAACTTTTTATGAAGGATATGTCCCCACGTATGGATACATGTCGGTACCGTGTCCGGTGTCCGTATTCGTGTCGACACGACACTAATACGAGGCACAAGTACAGGTATCCGGGTATCATAACAAGGAGCAATTAAAGGAAAAGGTGAAGAAGACCCTCACAAACAGAAAAATATAAGAGAAACCCCGAATAAACTAACAAAGACCTAAAATAGCTTCATGCCATCTAAATACAAAATCTTCAAAGCACAAAGCCTTGCACTCCTTGAAGATGGAAGAACAAAATAAGAGCAAGGATTTTATCCTCAAAAATATGACTCTCTCGCTCTTTCTAAATAGCCCAACACAAGGTGAAAGGGAGCATTCTCCAAAGGATACTACGACCCCTAGGGTCTGTTTGGTAACCCGGAATTGAGCCAAATTTGGATTTGTGATTCTTAGAATCACAAATCTCTATGTTTGGGGGGACCGAATTCCAAGAATTATATTTCCAATTCCATGATTTTCCTGGAATTAGAAGTTTTAGGGGGGAGAAGAAACTTCAAATTCCTGGAATTCTATTTCCGGGCGGAGAGATTCAAAAGAATTTTTTTGGGGCTCCAACTCTCATGCTCATCCCTAGGTGGACCTATAAATAAAAAATCAGCAAGATTAGTTATTTGAAACCATTGGATTGATGTATTTATTTTTGTTGATTCTTAACCGTGTGATATCTAGCATTATTTACGGTACTTAGATCCAAAGGTTAGAAATTTTTAATCAACTTGATTCTTAGCATGTAGGTCCACCTACGGATGGGACAAACATCCATATGGCCCGTGGTCTCTACAAATGTGCCACGTGGCTCATACTGTGGTCCATCATCAATGGATTACAAATTTGTAACCGTTTGATTGATGTCTTTTATGGATTGATTTTTAACGATGTGATATATTTAGCATTAGTTGGGGTACAAAGATCCAAGTTGAGAGATATCTAATCAGCCAGATTTTAGCTTGTAAGTCCACCTAGGGATGTATCTAACTGTTGGATCGGTGTTTTTATGGGTTTATAGCAGTCATTATAACATAAAGTTCATGAGATGATATTTCTCTTATGTAGATGGATAGAAATTTCAATTCCATTAGATGTCCAAACAACTAAAATTAGAATTCATTGGGAATTCAAAGTAATTTCCACGGTGCAACCAAACACAAGAAATTTCAATTCTTTGAATTCAAATTCTTAGAAATCACAAATCCTGGAATTCTATTTTCAATTCCAAATCTGTGTCTGGTTGCCAAACAGACCCCTAGAGGAAAAGATTGTTATCATGTAAGCCGTATTATACTGTATATGGTAGATGTGTTAGTTATTGCTTGTAAGGGTATACTTGTCCACTTTCAGTATTTTTAGACTCGTATAAATGATAAACTACAGAGACATGTATTCTACATGCTCTTTACCCTAATTGCCCTCTTCTCTCCCCTCTTTTTCTCTCTCTCTCTTGTTCTAACCCTAGATTCAACTCGGTATCAGAGCCGAATCGATCGGAATTTGTGTTCTTTGATCCGGGAAGGAAGATCAGCAACTTCAGAACCAGGAGCACAAGATTCAAGTGTTGACGTCATCAGATCGTACGGATGATGTCAGCAATCGTACGACCATCTGACCCCGAAACATCAGATCCTAATAGATCTCAATTTGACAAGATTTATGGTATTTATCTCAATTTTTTCTGATGATGTCTTGATGTTCAAATCTTGAATCTCGTTCTTGGTGGAAAACGAACTCGTTTTTCGTTTTTTCTTGATTTCTCTCAAATCTGCCAATTTTGTTTATGTTTCTTGCTTCTATTTGGGACGTTTTGTGATTACCTCCTCATAGAATCAAGTCTTGCTTAAATCCATCAAGTATTGAAGCTTGTGGGAGGAGTTCAAGCTATAAAATTACCGCCAGTAGCCTTTTTTAGGCAATTTATTCGCCCAAACAGCAACTTCTCTCATGTTCTATCCCTCTAACAGCAACTTTCTGATTTCCTATGCTATTTTATCACTTCTTAATGATATATTAATGGTGGAGACTCTATTTGGTACTTATGTGAGGGTATTTTGATCACCGGTTTGCTTAATTGGGCCTTCTAGAGCTAGTTTTTCAGGGTATTTGTGCAAGAAATCCCTCAAGATCCAGATTCTAGGCTGTCTTGTGTTTTTTGTGCCTGATTCCTATTCATGTTAGCTGGTGTGTGAAGTCTCCAGCATGTTATTTGGGCTTGATTTTATCGTCTAAATCTGTTTCTTTATCTCTTTGGAGGTTTCTTGTGTGTACAACACCCCTCACTATCGGTTCTTTGGTTCTTGTTGGGTTGCCATGTCAACCGAGATCCTCGGATGTGTTGAATGGAGGTCAGTCTAGCTCCACTGAAGGAGTTTCAAGGCGTATGGAGGCTCCTTCAAGTGGTGTTGGGGGTTCTTTCATGCCCCCCATGGGTTATAATAACCCGGGTTTACAGATCACTACGGTTCGATTGGATGGACGGAATTATTTGGAGTGGTCTCAGTCGGTTCGTATGTATCGGGGGCCGAGGCAATATGGGTTACATCAATGGGAGTGTTGTAGTACCCGCTACTACTGATCCTTCTCATGCTCGATGGGAGTTGGACAACTACACTGTGATGTCATGGATTCTCAGTTCCATACAACCACAAGTGAGTCGGGGCTTCATGTTCTTGCGTACAGCTCGGGAAATCTGGGACACTGTCTCTCAGACTTACTCCCAACAACCATGGTTTTAAAATTCAAAACAAAATTAGCCGAATTAATTCCGAATTTTGACTGACCGAATTAAAGTGTACATGTATTAAAAAATTTACAAAAAATCACCGAATTAATTCGAAGTAAACAGTAAAAATTCGGCTAATTTCTCGAAGTTTAGCCTTTTTAGTGCAAAAATTCGTTTAGTAAACAGTAAAAATTCGTTTAATTCGAAGTAAACAGTTAACTTAGAGAAGTTTAGAGAATTTTTAACAGATCGTTGGTAAAACACATTGATTTTTAAGATATGATAAAACACTTATAACTTATTATATCATAAAAACAATCATTTAGAGCAATCTAAGCAAGATTAATATCATTTCACTCATTTTGGCAAAAAATCTTTAAACTTCTCTAAGTTAGCAAATTTTTACAAAAATTCACTAAATCGAATTGAACTTCCCCGAATTAATTCCGAATTTTAGTTGACCGCGGTCTAATACGAAGTCGAAGTTTAGAACCTTGCCAACAGCAGAATTTGGCAAGGGCCTTCCAGCTTTGCCATGATATCTCTCATCTCCAGCAGGGAAATCGTTTTCTGGCTTACTATTTTGCATTGCTTCGGAGTATGTGGGAGGAGCTTGATCACTACCATCCCTTCCAGCCTGTGTGTGGTTGTACTGAGACAGTCACCAAGTACAAGAAGTTGTTGGGGGAGACGAGGATCTTTGAGTTCCTTGCAGGGCTTAACTCTGAGTATGAGTTAGCCCGTGTCCAGCTTCTGAGCAAAGATACTCTTCCTTCGCTCAACCAAGTGTATGCATAGATTCAAAGTGAGGAGAGTCGATATCGGATTATGACCTCATCCTCTCCTCCAATTCCAGAGAGATCTGCTCTTGCCTCTACTTCTGCACCACAACGCTTCCCACGGCTTCAGCTTTTCACTTCCGCACCTCCTGCTCCTTCTGGTAGGACTTTCAATGGCAACATGCCCAAGTGTGATCACTGTGGAAAAATGGGACATGTGAACATAGTTTAAAGTTTCGGTACATGCCGATACAAGATACGGGTTTGTATCGGAAAACTCAAAGTTTCGGCTCAGTTTCGGTAGTTTCGGACCGAAACCACCGAAACTACCGAAACTGTGATCGAAACTACTGAAACTCTTTCATTTGGTTTCACCAAGTTTCGGACCGAAACCACCGAAACTTCCGAAACTACCACCGAAACTACTACCGAAACTCTTTCATTATGGTTTCACCAAGTTTCGAACCGAAACTGCCGAAACGTTTCGGTTTCGCCCACGACCGAAACCGAAACAAAACCAACGACTTTGAACCATGCATATGAAAGCTCGATGCTGGGAACTACATGGTCGCCCACCTCGTTCTACTCCAGGCACCAGTGGCACCCGACCTCCTATGCCTTCGTCAGCTCACAGTGACTTCAAACCCCTCTCCTATTGGACCTCTTGTCTCTCCAGTTTCCTCTACGATGGTGACTCTACCACGGGATGAACTGGACAACATTAGACGGTTCATGGCCCAGATGGAAGGACCTTCTACTACTCCTTCCTCATCTTTTGCTGCTATAGGTACTATCAGTACTACGCATCATGTGGCCTCCCACCTGGGTTATTGACTCGGGTGCCTCGGACCACATGACTGGTATGTCGTCCTTATTCTCCTCATATTCTGTTAGTTATGGACGTGATAAGGTCCGGATTGCTAATGGTACCCTATCCTCTGTTTCGAGAAAGGGGGTTCTTTGGCTTCAATTCTTCATGTTCCTCAATTCACTTCTAACTTTTTATCTGTTAGCTCCCTCACAAAGCGTTTGAATTGTAGTGTGACATTTCTTCCTTCTTCTTGTGTTTTTCAGGACTTGGACACGAGAGGACGATTGGCACTGGACATGAAGTAGCTGGGCTCTATATTCTAGATGGACCGCCTCTTGAGTCTCGGGCTTTACAGTCTTCTAATAGTAATTTAGAGTCCATCATGAGCTGGCATTGTCGCCTAGGCCATGTTTCTTTTGCTTATTTGAAACTCCTATTTCCTGCTTTATTTGGTTCAGTTTCTTTATCTGTTTTGAGATGTGAGACATGTGAACTTGCGAAACATTGTCGCACCTCTTTTCCTTCTAGAAGTAACATTTCTACTTTCCCTTTTGATATTGTGTACTCTGATGTGTGGGGTCCTTCCCCTGTTACTTCTATCTGTGTTATCGGTATTTTGTTAGCTTTGTTGATGATCATACGAGGTGTACATGGATCTATCTTATGAAGACTAAGGATGAGGTTTATTCTATGTTCCAAAGTTTTCATAAGATGATTCATACACAGTATGGGTCTCCCATCGAAGTACTTCCTTTAGATCAAGGTGGAGAATACATGTCTGGTGACTTGCAACAATACCTTTCTGATCATGGTATTGTCCACCAGAATTCCTGTAGCTATACGCCCCAGCAAAATGGTGTGGCTGAACGCAAGAACCACCATCTCTTGGAGGTATCTCGCTCTCTTCTTCTTTTTCACCATGTGCCTAAATCATATTGGGCTGAGGCTATTCTCACTACTGCATATCTCATTAATCATATGCCATCTAGATCATTGAAGTTTAATACTTACATTCTTTTGGTGCACCCTACTGGCTCTTCATTTATTGTACCTCCACCATATTTGGTTATGTTTGCTTTGTTCATGTGTTGGGCCCCCATAGAACTAAATTGGATCCCAAAGCTCTTAAGTGTATTTTCTTGGGATACTCCTCTACCGACAAAGGATACAAATGTTTTCATCATCCGTCTGGTAGAAGGTTTGTATCCCTAGATGTCACTTTCTGGGAGAACACCCCTTTCTTCTCTCGGTCCTCTCCTCAGGGGGAGAAGTCTACAGGTAATGAGAGTCCCTTTATACCTCTTCCTTGCTCTCTTCCTTGTCATCTTCCATGTCCTACACCTCATATCTCTATTGTGGACAATACTAATCCACAAGACTGTAGTGTTAGGACTCGATGGGAGTTAAAGGTCTATAGCAGAAAAGGGAAGGCCACAGTTGCTCCATGTCCAGAGGCACCAGTTGGACCTTCCTTGGATCCAGGTATTGTTCCCATTCCTGAAACTGTTACTGAGGTTTCCTCTCTTGATATTCCTACTGCTCTCAGGAAGGGTGTCAGGAGTTGTTCTCAACACCCACTGAGTAATTTTGTGTCATATGACGCCTTGTCTCCCTCTTACAGATCGTATGTCACCTCTCTATCCACTATTCCATTACCTTCCTCTGTAGCAGAAGGTTTGAGACACCCTAAGTGGAAGGCAGCAATGGTTGAAGAGATGAGAGCACTGGAGAAAAACAATACATGGGAATTGGTTGAGTTGCCTGAAGGGAAAAAGCCTGTAGGAAGCCGATGGGTTAATACAGTCAAGTACAAAGCAGATGGGTCAGTTGAAAGATACAAAGCAAGGTTGGTAGCTAAAGGGTATTCACAGACCTATGGCATAGACTATGTGGAAACCTTTGCCCCTGTAGCAAAGTTGAATTCCATAAGGGTCCTCATATCCCTTGCAGCAAATCAATCCTGGCCTTTATATCAACTTGATGTGAAGAATGCCTTCCTTCATGGGGATTTGAAGGAGGTATACATGGCTCCACCTCCTGGGTTCGTGTCACCAAGAAGAGAAGATAAAGTATGCAGACTGAAGAAGTCCTTGTATGGACTCAAACAGTCTCCTCGAGCATGGTTTGAGAGATTCACTAAAGCAGTGAAGACATTGGCTTTCCCTCAAAGTCAGGCAGACCACACTCTCTTTGTGAAGCATTGTGGGAAGAACACAACAATCCTCATCGTTTATATCGATGACATAATTGTTACTGGAAATGATGAGGTTGAGATCTCCAAGTTAAAGAAATACTTTATTGGGGAATTTGAGATCAAAGAGTTAGGGTCCCTAAACTACTTCCTAGAGATAGAAGTAGCAAGATCTAGAAAAAGGATTTTCATATCTCAAAGAAGTATGTTCTTGACCTACTTGGAGAAACAAGAAAATTGGGAATCAGACCAATTGACACACCTATTGAATAGAATCATAGGTTAGGGGAATCGACTGGTGAGCTATTGTTGGATGTTGCCAGCTTTCAGAGGCTAGTTGGGAGATTGATCTATCTCTCCTTGACTAAACCAGACATTGCCTATGTTGTCAGTGTTATCAGTCAGTACATGCATTTGCCAAAGGATATTCATCTGGAAGCAGCGTATAGGACTCTGAGATATCTCAAATCCTCTCCTGGTAAAGGGCCTCTCTTCAAGAAGAATGGTCATAATGGGGTTGAGTCCTACACAGATACTGATTGAGCAAGTACTAAGGACGACAGAAGATCTACTTCCGGCTACTGTACCTTTGTGGGAGGTAATCTTGTGACTTGGCAAAGCAAGAAACAACATGTGATCAAAGTTTATAAAGGCCAATTCGGGAACTGAGGCGTCTTGTCTCAAAAAGGCGAGGCGTTACGCCTCATTTAAGCCTCAATTTAAAAAAAAAAAAAAAAACTTAAAAAATTCTAAAAAATATATAATTAATTCTACAAAAATGAGAAACAACATATGTGAAAAAATAACTTAAATAAGCAATAAAAGTAATTGAGGCTATAACTTTACCTTAGGAGCGACGTTGTCGAAACACTGGCTAAATGGATGAATGCTAATATCAAATCTTAAAAAACATAAAGAACATAACTAAATTACCAAATCTAAGTAGTTACTATCTAGTGTCTACTAATAAAATATTCATACCAACAAAGTAACTAACAAGATAGAGTTCGAAAAGTAAAGCAAGTCTATAATGTAATAAAAGCTAAAATCTAACAAGTCAGCATATAAACACAAAGTCTAATAACAATAACACAAATCTAAATCATATTCTTTTACAACAATCATCAATCTTCTATTCTTCATCCCCAATATCATCATCATTATCTCATTTAATCCATTCTAAATGGGAAAAAACTAGGGATGAAAGGTTAGATTTAGTGTTTCTCTCAAAATAAAGAGCTTTAGATAACAAAAAAGAAACCTTTTAGGTCTTTTTATTATCATAAATGAATAGTGGGGAGAGTATTTTGGGAAAAAGAATGGAAAAAAGTGAAATTTTAAAAAAAAAAAAGGTTCAGGGTTTTAAATTTTACCATGTAAATCTAAGGCTTAAGCCTCAGTCACGCCTCAAGGCTATAGCCTCGAGGCTTAAGCCTCAGAAAGGTACCTTAAGGCTTAAGCCTCGAGGCTATTTTTGGCCGCCTCGCCTTGAGGCATGCCTCGAGGCGTAAGCCTCAAACACCTTTTTAAACTATGCATGTGGTTGCACGGTCAAGCGCGGAAGCGGAGTTTAGAGCCATGGCGCATGAACTATGTGAGCCACTACGGCTGAAAGTTCTATTATGTGAGTTGGGGTTTCCTGTTACTAGCCCAATGAGGCTATATTGTGATAACAAGGCAGCAATAAGCATTACTCATAACCCAGTACAACATGACAGGACCAAGCACATAGAAGTGGATGGACACTTTATAAAGAGAAGATCCTCTCAGGCGAAGTTTGTACCCCATTTGTGAAGACCAGTGAACAAGTTGCAGATGTCCTCACCAAAGGAGTTCCTGGCTACCAACTATCCTTTTGTCTAAGCAAGATGGGCATGATAGATATATATGCATCATCTTGAAGGGGAGTGTTATCATGTCAGCCGTATTATACGGTATATTGTAGATGTGTTAGTTATTGCTTGTAAGGGCATACTTGTCACACTTTCAATATTTTTAGACTCGCATAAATAATAAACTACAGAGACATGTATTCTACATGCTATTTACCCTAATTGTATGATTAGTATGTACTCGTGTAGGGCGAGCGGTGAGTTGGTGAACCACTTCTACATGAACGGTTTACTAGTTAAGTGCAGTGCTATTTCTTCCAGTCATTGGATCGCTTGGATTCACTCTGATATTGTTTTAGAGCACTTTCAAGGATGGCACTTGGAGGTCTTAGTTGAATCTAGGGTTTCTAGGGTTAGAACAAGAGAGAGAGAGAAAGAGGAGAGATATTCCTACTAATCAAATGGTCCATCGTAAGAATTTTGTAATGAACAGCAATCCAAACAAAAAGGCCAACTTTGATGGAACTAACAAAGTCAACACTTGAGAAGTAAATATGAACCTTGCTATGATGATGCAATCAATAAATAGGACCTCACAGAAAAATTATCCCTTGAGCCCCCACTTCCAAATCCTCTTATCATGCTAATAGGCAACAAAATGCTCTCTTCCAAGTCGATTAAGCAATCTAACCAAATCAACCATCCCCTAGTCGTTTATATTCCTTCTCAATCCTAAGTTCACCATTTGACCTCATATAACACTCCTTGACGACAACACCCTGGAAATCAGACATGGGATTGAAATCTGAGAAGTCGCTGCACAAAGGAATCCCCGCACCAAATATCTTCCCCAATCCACATAACCAAATCCCCGTTTAATGTATTGTGTATGTTTCATTTCACTTCAAGTTCAATTAGACTTCGAACAACTTTTACTGATTTGTAAGGTTTTTTTTTCTACTTTTGTTTATGATTTGGCATTAACTTGAATATTGAAAAAAATCAAGTACTACTAGTTTCTGGCCAATTCGATCCCAAGTCTCATTGTGCCAAAGTTAAGTTTATTGTCCCTAAACCTCAAAAATAAGTATTTAAAGATTATATATGAAAACAGACAATGTTGTACTAGGTTTGTAACCATATGTAGGTAACTTAGAAAGAGTTATCGACAACATGCATTGACTGCTAAGTTCTAATTAACTTAGCAATCAATAAAGAATGGATATTCATGCGCTGTTAATCCATAATAAGAAAGATGGGCAGCCAAAAGGAGCTAACTTGAGCAACTATACATCATATGTAAAACGTATGAGGGAAGGAACAAGAATCCTAAACCACATAAGTTGAATGACAACCACCATCAGCTTGTAAATTCCCGGTTCACCAACACATACGAGAAACCAACTATGCGACAAGAAATGCAAAAGCCAACACCAAAATCTAAGTGATACTCTAAGTTGCATAGATACAGGTAGGCATGTCGGAATCTTCCACGGGTACGAGGTGTCGGACTCGACAAACCCCAAAAAATAGGATTAGAGGACTCGGGGAATATTGTAATTATTATTTTATTTTTATTTTTATAAAAGTAATGAGAGATGGAAAAGAGAACAAATTGATCATAAAAGCATGCTCAGTGACTAGGGGTGTCAATCCAGCCCTCTTGTAAGGGGGTCCCATAGTTTTAAAATTCGACAAAATTCGACGAAATTAGCCGAATTAATTCTGAATTTTGACTGACCGAATTAAAGTGTACATGTATTAAAAAAATTACAAAAAATCGCCGAATTCATTCGAAGTAAACAGTAAAAATTCGGCTAATTTCTCGAAGTTTAGCCTTTTTAGTACAAAAATTGCAAAAATTCATTTAGTAAACAGTAAAAATTCGTTTAATTCGAAGTAAACAATTAACTTAGAGAAGTTTAGAGAATTTTTAACAGAACGTTGGTAAAACACATTGATTTTTAAGGATATGATAAAACACTTATAACTTATTATATCATAAAAACAATCATTTAAAGTAATCAAAGCAAGTTAATATCATTTCACTCATTTTGGCAAAAAATCTTTAAACTTCTCTAAGTTAGCGAATTTTTACAGAAATTCTCTAAATCGAATTGAACTTCCCCAAATTAATTCCAAATTTTAACTAACCGAAGTCTAAGGCGAAGTCGAAATTTAGAACCTTGGGGGGTCCGACCCAACCCTACCCTTTGAAAGCCTAAAAAGATGGTTTTTTTTATAAATTTCAAGCCCTTGAGGCCGGACCGGGCCCAAATATGTAAGCGCCTTTTAAATAAGGGCCGGGCCAAGGTCACTGATGCAGGACATTTAACCAATACTCCCCAAAAGCCGCGACTATTGGTAGCGTGAAATTAAATTCCTTCATCTCATAGCCCATGATCCAGGCCCTCAGCCGAACCCTCCTTCGTGGGTCCCATTTCACACGGGCCATCCCACCCCGAATGTGCCCCATATACGCAGGCTGCCCCACTCGAGCCCAGTATGAAAATGCCCCTGCATTAATCACCCCTAGTGAGGAGTCTCGAACATGAGACCTCCTGCTCTGATACCACTTTGATACAGGACATTTAACCAATACTCCCCAAAAGCCGCGACTGTTGGTAGCGTGAGATTAAATTCCTTTATCTCATAGCCCATGATCCAGGCCCTCGGCCGAACCCTCCTTCGTGGGTCCCATTTCACACGGGACATCCCACCCCGAGTGTACCCCATATAAGCAGGCTGCCCCACTCAAGCCCGGTGTGAAAATGCCCCTGCATTAGTCAAACTCAAGGGGGCCCAGCCCCACCCGGCCCTTAGCAAATCATTGAACACTTAAAGTGTCCAACTGTTAATAAGAGTTCCAAGTTACCTAGGGAATCTAACCCTTCTTTGAAAAACCAAACATACAAAAGAAGGGGTTTCCCGATTTCGGTACACGTGTTATGACGTTATTGGTGTTGAAAAAAAAAATACAAATTTGGACAATTTCCAAATGATTGAGCCATTCCAAAATTATAAACGGTCCAAAATAGTTCCTATTTTGAAAATTTTAAGAATGGTTCAAAAGTGTTTCAAAATAATTTTTTTCTAGTGTAAATTTATACTATATCATTTATTTTATCGAAGTTTTTAAAAAGACAAAGGTTTCATTTTCAAACCTTAACAGTTCACCCTTGTAATGAAAAAATTATGACCACTCGTAGAAAAACTACATAGATTAAATCGAGGAAACACGTTACCAAACCAAGTACATTATTCAAGCATCCACTTTTTTTACTTAAATTTTTTATATTTTTTAATACTCTTCTTCTAGGCCCTAGCCCTACCCTAATCCGTCCCTGACCCTTGAGAGTAGGGCCCTAGCCCTACTCTAAGCGCTAGGGCCTCACCCTTATAAGCAAGGGTAGGGCTAGGCCCTATCTTGGCCCGACCCTTTGACAGCCCTATCGGTGACATGAATAGTTCTTTTCCTTTTCATTTTTCTGATATGCATTTTTTGTTCCTTTTCATGGCAAATACAAATTTTTTTTGCTAGGCATGGCTCAGAGAAATTTTAGGTAGTATGTACCAAAAATGTTATGTTTTTAACTTCTACACATTTAACATGGTTGGTGACATGTACACATGATTTAACCATGAAAAGTAAAACATAAGCATCCCTATTAATTCATTCCAATAAGCAACACACAATGCACATGTTCGGTCACACATCATAATGGAAAATCTTTGCTGAAGACAGCTCTCATTGTAGTATAGTGGGTCGTGTAAAAAAAATGCCGCGTGGACACTTCCAAACCCACTGACCCTGAATGTTTGGTCCAGTCCTTGGTGGACCAACATAGCAAAAATTAGCCTGATTGGTGATTCCTAGCCATTAGAATTTAGCAATTTTATGGGGTAATTTCTAGCCGTTTGATTTGAAGTTTTTTTGGGTACTCAGATCCAATAACAAGAAATGACCAATCAGTATTGACTTTTGGCGTGAAAGTCCACCATGGAGTGGGCAAACACATTCAGGGTTAGTTTCTTCTTAGAAGTTAAAAATCGGTCAGCTGCATGCATAGGGCAAAAGTGCAATAAAAGGTGGGGTAAGACTGATGTGAACAAGGCAAATGTCCACGTGGCCAATCCAGATGGTCGCCCATCAGATGGAAAGTCCTCATTTGCCACATCAGCATCCCACAGCAAGAAAACCCCTCTTAACATGGTATGGGGTCTGCAGTGACAGCCGGGCTACCTTTCTGTTGTAGAAGTATTCAAGAATACCTAATATATTCTTGCATCTAAACATTACATTTTAAAATTGTAAGGTCATTAGAGAAACAAAAGGGGAAAACAGTAAATAGTTCCAACTATTTTAAGGATCCAGTCAGATTTTAGGAATCTAGATCCAAGTCCAGCAAGAGTCCAAGTCGGGTGCAAACTCCCTGATCCATTTTCATATGGATACTAATATAGTGATCAAAATCTGAAAAATATACACAGAGTGCGCCAAATTTTGGGTGAGTCATTTGACCCGGTTTGTTTCAAGCCCGAGCAGGAAGAATTGTCCCATCATAGACCACTAATTATTGTTTTTCCGTTAAATGTTAATACTAAATGATAATGTTTCTATTACTAAAACTGGTATTTCATGAAAAACCACTTGCAGTAAATTTTGAATTCAAATTCAACATTATAAATTTGGTTTCAGAGACCAATAATCAAACTCACAGTAGACAAGGGTCCCAAAAACAAATGACACTCCGTGTGGGTAAGGTTATAATTTCGAAAGCAACCACTCTTGCCACAGTGGAATAACTGTAACTCACCATTAGTGCGATTTTGGGAATTATCTATCTTGTGAGACCACCAAACTTCACTAGTTCACTAGAGAAATCAGATTTTCAGATAATGATGGTTCCTCAAACAAGCAGTAGCTTTTTCAAAAATCCATCCACCAATGCAAGATCCAAACAACAATCATTTTATCATGCCAATTGCACTTGAAGAAGAAATATGCCTTTAAACAGGTGCAGTTCTATCATGATTACTTATGTGCATGTATCTACGTGTGCATCAAACAAAATATATATCAATTTTTGCGCCTATCTATATCACAATCACTATTCTCAACTTGCACGTTCAGTAGCAAATAATCTGGTGAAAAGAATAAGCTATCGTTGCAAATTACATTTTAATAAGCATACCTATCCCATTATAAGTGACACCATCAGCTAAACTAGAGAACCAGATCATAATCGCTGCATAGGTGCCTTAACAATTTAGCAGTAATTCTAATCACAACGAACGTGTCTAAGAAGAAAGTACCAACCTAGTGCAACAATAAGTTTGTATTAAATTTCAAACTGCAACAAGATAACATTCCGAAACAATGAACTGGCACTAGATCGGAAAACAGGAAATACATTTAAAATGATCATGAAACTACTCTGGTGATCCCTTTCCAACATAAGATCAACAGAAGAAATGGATGAGCAATATAAATAACATTGAGAGACTTCTTACCTTATGGCTTTTAGAAAATGCTGGAACATCTCAAGGATCAATGCATCACATTCGAGATCCAGCATCACAACACATGACCGGACCTTTGCCACAGTTTCAAGAATCGAAACCCTCTTAGAATACGAGTGACTGGATGTATCAAACAATTTCTCAAATGCAGCTACGATCAGCTTAAAAATTTCCTGCACAATAAAACATGAAAACAGATAAAGTCGTGCAAAATGAGAAACGTAGAAAAATGTAGAAATTGTTGTTGCAATGGAAAGCCATTAAAAGTTTAAAACTAAAAGATACTTGTCAATATGAGAACAACATTAAGCTATCCTGAACACCTTCATTTGTTCATCATCGTAAGGAGCATCTGGTGCTGTTATTCTTGTGATCTCACTTATGCAAGATGCCACAGAAACTTTTACATCCATATCCGGGTGCCTCAAAAGTTCATTAGCAACCAGTGCATTCATTGAGGGACTAAGTGCATTTTGCATCGATGTGGACGGTGATTGTTCCACCCTTGATAAACAACTCTCAACTTGCTAAAAAGTACACAGGCAAATATATCAGCCATTGAAGTAACCAAGAAAAAGGAGATTAGTAAATGACATGAAAATACATAAATAAATAAGCCTGCAAATTTATGCCAAGAGCTCAAAAGAAGATGCATGGAGCACCAATGCTCAAGAGCAAACAGTCAAGAGGACTAAGACGAAATAACAACTACATAACAAAGTTCAAATGAGAAGCTCAAACTAGCATTGAATCTTGGAATGCTCCAGAGTCTAAAGACACAGATAACGCAAAAGTTGCAGAAAAGAAATGCAGAACAGCAGTTTCTAAGCAATCTAAGCTAAAAGGGACAATTGCATAACAGCAACTAATTATTTGAAAAAAGGGCAACACTTACCAGAACATTAACTGAACTCAGCAGCACAAATAAATGCCTGCGGCAATGACCTAACCAAATGTTCTATTTACCAACATGTGTTTTTCAAAAAAAGAAAGGAAGAAATTTATCCTACTAAACCAAAGCCCTAGTAAGCCACTATAAGCCATTTTTCAGTTCAACCACATTCCAGAGATGGGAGCATATACACAATTACCAACTCTTTTTTATTAGTTGTTTTTTTTTCTTTGTTACGGAGTAGTAGGTAAGCTTGATCAATACAGTAACCTCTTGGTAGCGGTGCAAAATATCATCCACTTCAGAGTTCAGATATGGGCACAAATCCACAATTACAAAAGTTGATCAACAAGAAGAAGAAGATGAACCAAATACCGAGGTTGTTTATCATCGATTGCAAGATACCATCTGAATAATAAAAGATAGAAAGAAATCATCCACCAAGCTGCCTTCTATCGAGTTCTTTAACTTTACCATTTTTACACTTCAGAGTTCAGACCTGACTATTTAACAAAAGATAAAATCATAAGATATCTTAAACTGATCATGTAGGAGGTAAGTTAAAAAGTCCAACCTTGTCCAAGCTTCAAAATCATTACAGATCACGTTTCAAATAGAATATATGATTGATAACTATATATCCTCATCAATGGGATATATATATATATATATATATATATATACTCCCAATCAGATTAAAAACTTGTCCACCATGTCCATTCCTATAGACAAAACCGATAACTCTCTAATTCAATTATGGAAGGGGGAATTTTCAATATATGATGCCTAAGATGCACAGACACAAACACTAGTACGGGAAATAGAAACAAGTCACTTCATTTCCCGAAATTCAGGACACGAATACAAATATGGGTATCCCATCCAATACTTTGATACCATGCCTCAGTGTTTAGCCTTTTAAGCTACACCGAAACCTAAATCCATAAAAATCAAAATTTTTAAAATTCTAATCGACCAAAATTTCAAACTTTTCGACGAAATTTCAGATATTTTCGAAATTTCGTGAAATTTCGGTTTGTCAGTTTTTTGTGAAATTTCGAACTTTTCGGTAGAAATTTCAAACTTTTCGTGAAATTTCGGTCGAAATTTCAAAATTTTCATTACTACTCTCAATTTCAAAATTTCCAAAATTTCACACGAAATTTCGACATTTCGACCGAAATTTCAGTTTCGGACCTCACTGAAATGGCAAGTGAAACCGAAATTTTAAACCTTGGCTACGTATCAATTATTTTATAATTACATAGTGCCACATGTAATGAAACTTCCAATATTACAAAAAAAAAAAAAAAATTACTATAAGGTTTGTTGCAATATACTGGTAAAGCACACATAGAGATATTTAAGAGTTAAAAAAATAACTAAAAGTATATTAAGAAATTAGAAAATTGTAACATAAGTATCCTTATCAGGCACCAGTGCTGGTATTGTATCATGTGATATGAGTAAGCGCATGTATTGAGCTATCCAGGTATTGTAGCAAGGTATGATATAAAAGAGAAAATAGTATGTTAAATAGATCGCCAAAACTTCCCTAGCAAAACTCAAAATAGTCGTAAATGTTTATTCTTTCTTTTTTATTTAAACTTTCAAATTCCATTTTTCCTTTATAGTTCAGTTTAAAACTTCATATTGAACTTGATATAAGAGAATTAGGGGTTTGTCTTTTTCTAAAGACGTCGATTTGAAGAAATAACCCCAACTTTCAAGACGTATATCCTCTCGAAACCGGTAGAAATTGATCCACCGAGAGCATCCATCATAGATCAAGATTGCAGTACTTTTGCATGTTATTTTCTCGCAAGACTGAGTCTCTCCCAACTAATTCCCAAGTCGCATAGGGCGTGACAGTCATACACTACACTTATTGAACAAATGAGCATGTCATCCACACGAAAGCGTCAAGAACTAGAATCCTAGAGACAATATCGAACCCGTTTAACAAACCAATACAGCTAATCACCTTCAAGAATTTAAAGAAAATATAGAGAAGCAGAACCCTAGAGAAGCTGCATGAATAAAGAAAGCTTACGTCGAGAAGAGGGAGGAGCTCTTCGATAACAGAGGGAGGATTGAGGAGTCTGTTCCCAGCTTCCATGAGCTGGTCCTCGAGTTCTTTCTCGACAGACAACGCCATTTCTTCTCGCTTTCAGATCCTCGAAGTTGCTTCAAGTTCTACTGAAACTTACAACATTTCAAACCCTAAAAACAAAACCCTAGAACCAATAACAGTCCCAGCTAGGGTCAAAACAGAGGAACGACAACAAAATCTAGGGTTTTTGCAGGATAGAAGGAAGAAAAAAAAACACGTATAGACGAACATTAACGGTGTTTGGACAAGTTTCTGAGTATTTGCGCGAACCTGGTTTTCGACGAAAAAATGAGTTTTGCTTTCGCCTCTCTGTCTCGCTCTGTTTTCAATATTTCGCTCTTTTCGTTCGTTCCCTCGCTTTGTTGTTGTAGAAGAAATCAAGAAATAAATAAGAGGGAGAAAATTCGAGTTATTGAAGCGTTTTAAATAGAATCCAGGGATCCGTTCGGATTCTGCCCGGTTTATGGATTTTAGCTCAACATTTTCTTCGAATCCGCTTTCTCTTTCCGTAGCTTTCGGTTCTGAGGGGGGGCACCTGGTGCGGTTGATATAGGGTTTAGATGAGACCCGACCCGATTATGCCATTTCTGCATTTCAGTCATCGCATGAAGTTACTGATATGCCCTTTGACTTTAGAGCCAAGGTTTAAAAGTGGCCATTTTTACGGTATAACGGACTGGGGTGTTACCCTTTTCCGTTATAACTGATTGTAACGCTCATTGGCAGAAATTGAAAATAACAGGAAAATAACAGAAAATAATGGAAAAAATGGCATTAAAATTCAAATTTCAACTTTTCAATAAAAAAAATAACTGGCATTTTTGTACAATTTTTCTCAAAAAATTACGGTCGTTATTTTTGCTATAACAGAAAATGATGGCCGTTGTAACAAAAATAACGGGCATTGTTTTCTGAGTGTTAAAACGGTACATAAGATAATAAGATAACGGGGGAGGTCCAAATCCGTTATAACAGCGTTTTTAAACCATGTTTAGACATCTCTCGGTGTGCATGCCCTCAGGTCCCAGGAGTGTAAATTATTTTGTGGACCATTTTTCTGTGAAGAGATGTGAAACACATAAAAACGCACCACCTTGCACAATCTTTCTAGACCACTCACCAATGAATGAATGGTCCACCACTTGATGGATTCGAACAATTTTCATCAGGTGATTTCTAGTCATTGGATTTGAACATTATGCTCAAATTCAATGGCTATCAATCATCAATCAGGCTGATTTTTAGTGTGTTGCTCAATCAAGTGGTGGGCCAACATTCATGAGTCAGTGGCCCGAAAGACTGTCCCAAGTGGTGCATTTTTATGTCCTCCACATAGAAAAAGGGTCCAAATAAAAAATTTACTCCCTCTTGATCATATTATTTTTTTTGTTTGGGTGGGACCTTGGATCTGAGGGGGTGTTTGGTTGCAGCTATCAGTTTTGTAGTCATATTATTTTTTTTGTTTGGGTGGGACCTTGGATCTGAGGCGGTGTTTGGTTGCAGCTATCAGTTTTGTAGCACCCCAAGAAGAGGTTATAAATTATTTTCGGCTTTTGAAATGTGTGGATACTAGGGTAGTGCTACTCGAAAAAAAACCGTCCAAGGCTTCATCTTGTTTTTTTTTCCAAGGTGAGTGGATGCCTTTTCCTACTTTCATGGGTACTGATAGCATTCTTTATGATGTGGAAAACGCATCCTCCATTAAAATCCAAAAACAAAAAACAAAAAAGCCCCTTTTTAAGCTCTTTAGGGGTCCGTCGTCAACGCTAAGATGGACCACAATATGAGCCACGTGGCATACTCTTAGAGATCAAGCTGACCGTATGAATGTTGTTTGGCCCAACCCTAGGTAGCCTGATTAGTAATTTCTAAGTGTTGGATTGGAGTCGTTTTCATGGGTTGATTTTTAACAGTGAAATTAGAGCATTATTTGGGGTACAAAGATCCAAAGATTTGAAATCATTAATCAGGCTCCGTTTTGGTATGTAGGTCCACTTATGGATGGGTCAAACATCAGTGGAATTTCGATGTAGAAGGCTCTCGTTGGCCTACATAGCTCATTTTTTGGGCCCACCGACCACATGGATGTTGAGTCCACCCCTTTTTGCTTTATGATTTCTAGCTGTTGGATTTTGTACCCAAAAAAATGCTTAAATCCAATAGCTGGAATCAATCCTAAAAAAGTTCTAAAATCAATGGTTAAAAGATAACCAATCAGACTGATGTTCGGTATTTATATCCACTGAAAGGTGGGGCTAAACATCCAGGCCCAAAGTCCTCTGCATCTAAAAAAATTTCTACAGTTTTGACTTTCAGAGGTGTATGTGGCAAATAAAGAAGCGTGAAAGTCGGGCAACTACCAACTCCTTGAGAGTTCGGATCATGTACACCAAGGAGTTGGATAGTTACCTGACTCCCGGGTTTCATTGTTTACCACGTACTCTTTTTAAATTTAGGTTTTTTAGTCTGTAAACTTGGATCCAACCAAGAAATGTAACAATCGGGAGGAGTAAATCTTTGATGACGGACATCCATTATCGGACCACAGTATGAGTATGAGCCATGTGGCACGCTCTTAGAGAGTACTGACCACATGGACGTTTGGCCCATCCCAGGTGGACCTAAAGACCAAAAATCAACCTGATTAGTGATTTCTTATTGTTGGATTAGAGTCTTTTTCATGGGTTTATTTTTAATCGTTGGATTCAAGCATTACTTTGGTTACACATATCCAAAGGTTAGAAATCACTAATCAGGCTATTTTTGGTGAGCCAAACATCCATACGGTTAGTAGTCTCTAGGAGTGCGGTACGTGTCTCGTACGCTCCGTCATTGACGTTGATGACGTCCGTCACTCCAATAGTGAGAATTAGGCTAGCGCACTCCCTATTTTTGACATTAAGATTGCTTCTAACAGTTTTCAAACGTTGCATTTATTGCAAAGTTTAAGACTATTTTCTAGTCTTACATGTGGGGTACGTGCATGAAGTGTCCACAGTCCATCTCTTAGGTCATAAATCAACAGAACAAGTTGATCCTAGCACATCGTGATCAGACATCTACCACTATAATTTGAATAAACAAAAATTAAATCACAAATGGTACAAGCATTTCTTTTTCAATATTTAATTAGAACTTAGGATCAAGGTTTAGAGGAGGCCGTGGCCGTTTTAACGGTATAATGGACTGGCCGGGGGCGTTACCGTTAAAACCGATTGTAACGGACAGGGGCAAAAATGGAATTTAATGGATTTTGACAGAAAAAAAACAGAAAAAATGGCGCTGAAATTCAAAATTTGAATTTAAATTTCAAATTTTGAAAAGCGAAAAAAATGGAATTTAACTGAAAAATAACAGATTTTAACGGCTGTTAATTTCTAAGCGTCATAACGGTTTTTAACGTAATGGGCTTGGGGCAGTACGGTTTAAACGGCCATTAAAACCGTTTAAGCAGATATTAGGTCATTTTGGCATAGGGCATATTGTAGTTTGCACCCACTAAATGTCAATTTTCAAAGTCCTATTAGCAAATTTTCATATAATATGAATAGGGCATATTGTAGTGTGGACCCACTAAATGTCAATTTCCAAAGTCCTATCAGCAGATTTTCATTAATTATGAGATTAATTCACAGATTTATCGTATTTTTACAAAAAATGTAGGGAAAGATAAGCGTTTTCTTAAATAACAGTTTAATACGCGTTTTACATTCTTTTTGAAATATACAACTCTATTTCCCATGTTGCAATTGGGTTTGTTTAAAACCCAATATCCCTCTATTTCCCACCCTATCATAGTGAACATGTGACTCAATTGGACAATCTCAACCATTCTTTTCATTCCACATTTTAGCAGATCCAAGGAAATTACAAATCATATGGTTGCAATAAGTTGGATGTGTCGTGAGATCCAGGGGAAATGTAAGAGTATACCAAACTTTTCAAGGGAAATTAATTCTACACGAATATTCCTCGTACTATGCCTTTGCAATACTCATATGTTTGACAAAAATTTTATTATACTTTTTTAATGTCACAATCAATTTCTACTTGAAATTTTTAGTCTCTATGACAAATTGCTTATAAGGCTCAAAACCCACTTCTTAGAAATGAACTCTAAGAAAAAAAAAAAACAAATGGCATATTCGATAGCTAGGTTTAAGATAAAATAATGCTCGAGAAATGAATCCAGAACTTCGAATTCCCATTGAAAACCCATCTACTACTCACAAAGTTCAACAATGTCCTACCAAAAAGTGATACATAAGTTAAACTTCAATGGCGTATACCGAAGGGAAATCCTGTCAAGTAGGGACTGGTTTAACCATTAGGGATGGTAATGTTTGGCAGTTGGTTCAAACCACTCGGAAGAGAGAGACACTCGGGATTTGCAGCTCATTAAAGCATCTATAAGGCAAAAGAGTTGCAAACTAATGAGTTAGAAATGTAGGGAGATGCACTGATGCAAAAGTGATCACAGATACTTAAAACATGACAATGGCTCGAACTTGCCTATGTTCTTTTTTATGCAGTTGCTATTCTTAAAAAAATTATTATAGTTCTACAAACCATTTTAGTATGAAGGCAAATCAAGTGACTCGTTTGATGGCTCAAATCTCAATGGGCCACTAGCAATGATTGTCAATGGTTTTGGAAGCATAATCCTCCTCAATTCCTCCATGATGTCATAGAATAAGAAGCTCATAATTTAATTGACACTAGTGATTTTTAACAAATATTTCTATTTTATTTTTCAAAAAGAAAAACTTATACGCCAAATTATAGATGGCACAAGCTTAAGGTGAATTTGTTGATTTCTCCATATAAACAATGATGTTTTAAATAAGCTGTCCTCTCTCTTTCTCTCTCTCTTTTTAATAAAAAAAAGATGAAAAGTACAATTTATTATCGGTATTATCATGCTATAATTGTACAAGTTAATGTCATTCAAAGGGTGCACATGCCAATCCGAACTATATAATAAATGAAACTCATGGAAGAAACCTATAAGGTTAAGATATGTCTCGATCATTTAATATTGACTACGGGAAAATAGACTTTCTTTCTAAAGTAATGTTATTGTTATTTATGATCTTCTAAGAAAATTTAAATAATATGAAGGCTAAAATCATTTAATTGAGTTAATAAAAAAATAACATATTCAGAAAAATGAGTGTAATCGTGATGGAGATATTAAGATGGTGGTAGTCCCATGATGGTTCGTTTCAGTTTGTTTTCTTTATTTGGCCTTTGTCACATCTAGTAATTTTGCTTTTCCAATGTCTATGGTACGGGGATCTAGAATTTCATCTAAGATGACTTTCTTTGCTTAGACGGTGTCTTTGAACAAGATTTTTGTCACTCCCTAATTTTCAACAAAGAAATAGAGAGTAAACTACTAACCTGCCTAATCTCCTATCCATACGAAAACCAGGTTCCAAAGCTATAATGATACCAAAGGTTTAAAAGATGTCATTATAACAGATTGGGGGAATTATAGTTTTCTGTTGAAACGAATTGTAACGGACATGGGCAAAAATGGAAAAAATAAAAAATAATTGAAAATAACAAAAGATAGAAAAATGGCATTGAAATTCAAATTTTGAATTTTAAAAATGAAAAAAAGGGAGTAACTACCATTTTTTACACATTTTTCAGAAAATAATGGTCGTTAAATAAAAATAACATCCATTATTTTCTAAGAGTCAAAATGGTTCATAACGCAATAGTCTTTGGGCATTACCATTTTAACGGTCGTTAAATTCGTTAAAATGACATTATTTTAAACCATGATGATAACTTCAGACTTTGGTAAGCAACGAAAATAAGATCCTATATCTTCATTTAGTTGAGCTATTAATTATTAACAATCCAAAAAGAAATAATTCTATTAAATTTTCAAACAGCTATTCTTTTCATATATAGAAGAGAAGATATGAAAATAAACAGTCCAAATATGATAATATACATATAATTGTTTGTATAATAAAATAGTATTACAGTGATCCAAAAGTATCAAAATATGACAAAAACAAAAGTACTATATATCTCTGCATAATTGAATCATCTCTACACCAAAAGACCTACATATATACCAATGCTACTCTAGAACCTCCTAATCATCAACAAACTCTAAACCAAGATCCTCATCAGTTATTGGGCTCGTTAGGTACTCTGAGTGTTTTATACGAAATTTGAAAGTGGAGGAGTCGAGGTGAGCTTTTGGTGAAAAGCCCAATAATAATGGTTTAAATCACTACACAATTTTATTTCAAGAAAGCATCTGATTAAATAGAAATCATAAATCATATAACAATAATATGAAGTCTAGTGACATTCCATTACTATACTTTGAAATGAAATAAAATTTGAATATTAAAATAATAATATTATACTAGAATCTGAAGTTAGACAAACAACATAAATAATCTTCTAAATCACAATCTCAAAGCTTCTAACATTTTTACCATTAAAATATAGATAACAATTAATGATGATGCAAAATTTGTAGAGAGCTATTTTAGGTTATTACCAATTTATCTACCCTGGTGAAGGCATTGTTCTAATAATTCATCGATGTTAAATACTATTAGTAGACTTTTTGTGCGGACCAGTTGGTATTCTACCTATCTTGATTATTTGACCTAAAAGATGTCATTGACGCACTTTTAATTCATCCGGCTTAGATTAGACGTACCCTATATTTCCAACTTAAATTGTTATTAGACTTAATTATCACATCGGTCAAACATTTGACAATTGTAGAAATTTTATGGATCAGAAGAAAGTCTAAGGCAGAGTTCGATCATGCCCCCACATCTACTGTTTATTAGGCGTGCAATGTAACCCTCGGCTAATCTCCGTAAAAATGCATTATAATATGTTCCTCAGAAGAAATCAAAACTCTAAGATAACTACTCATATCCACATCAATGGTCCAGATTTGTTTGTTTCTAAATTATTTTTTCAATTTTTTACATTTTTGCGCGTCCATTTCTACCGCTCATTCTATTTTCACCCGACTAACCTGAGAGGCTCCTCTTTCTCTCACCGAAGAAGGCTCTCACAATGGTGGTGAACATAAACTCTCTTTCTCTCAACTTGGGGGTTTGATCCCCATTAATTTTTTAGGAACCCTTCGATCAAATCCCCGATCATCAATCGACTGTGGTGTTTAGATCTCTTTCGATTTCTTCATTTTTTTTGTGTTTCAATATATCCCTGATTTCTAGGTTTTTTTTATATTCATTCGTTTTGGCCATCTTCTTCTAGTGCAACTTCATTAACGCCACTTCCTCTGGCAGCTCGGCCACCCATGAAATCACAACCATCTTCGTCGATCGATTTGGGGTTTTTATTTTTATTTTTATTTTTGAGGAACCCTTCGATCGAATCCCTGATCATCGACAATGGTGTTTAGATCTCCTTTGATTTCTTCATTTTTTTTAGGTTTCAATGTATCCCTAATTTCTAGGTTGTTAGGTTTTTTTAGATCTCTTTGTTTTGGCCATCTTCTTCTACTACAACTTCATTATCACCAATGGTGGTGCAGATTCATCTCCCTCTACATTCTGATTTAGATATTAATAGAGCTAAAACATGGAATTAGTAGATCTTTTTAATTATGATTTTAATGTATGTTTATCTTTGAAGCAAAGCGATAACCTTAGAACAAAAGGATAGTGCTCCAAACGTAATCTCTTTCTCTTTCTCTATCTCTCTCTCTACAGGTGTGGGTGTGTTGTGGATTAACGGATTTTATTTTGAGTGCTATAAATCTTTATGCAAGTTGTTTATTATTATGTGATTAAAAATTTGTTTAGACAAAAAGAAGCAGAAACATATGTCCCTGAACTGGAACAAGATACGGCATATCCATTATCATGGAAGATATCGGAAACTCTTGCATTTTGAACCTATCTCAGGTGGTTGAGCGTGGATCAAGAACATTGCTTCTTACTGTGTAATTCAATGGATGTGAGGTATAACTTTTAAACTTTTGTGATTGTTATATTTGTAGGGTATGTTCTAAACATGTGCTAAATACCATATGCAAAAAAAAAAGCTTCCAAATACATGGTTGGTTATGTTTCCAAATACATGGTTCTATGATCCGAAAATACGTTGGATCAGTTTGGATCTAAGACTCGTATCAAATACATTGCTTCTTGCTGCGTAATTCCATGTATGTGAGGTATAAATTTTTAACTTCTGTGATTGTTATATTTGCAGGGTATATATAGTTTTGTGATCCAATAAGCTATTTGAACAACTTTGGATTAACTTTGATTGTAGGCCACCAACAAGCTTCTATTGGCTAATACATACACCTATATTTGCATCTCAACAAACTTTTACTCTATATTTCACTGTTAAACTTGCAATTAGTTTTGTTTCTTCTTCCTTAGCATAATGTAGGTACCAAACTACTTACAAATGTTCTTGATCTAATGTGCAATTTCTATCAAGTGTCGGACGATAGGAGTAAGTAGATTCTGATGAAATTTTATTTGGGAATGAGCAGGTCTGTGACCATGCCCTTAGTAGATTGAAGAGTAAAATTGAACTTATGTTTGTAACGAATGGCTATAACAAGGTGGTAGTAGTGCCCCATTGCATGGGGGTGCTCTAATTCCTCCTCCTATAGGAAGTGGTGGTGGTCCAGGGTGGCGTTTCTTGGTGTCCCGAAGGTAGTTAGTGGCATATTTTCTGCAGAGACCAAGGATATTGCTTTTTTCAGGTTAGCCTTTTCATCTTTGCCCACATTAACCAAGATTGGACTAACATAAAGCTCATGTTTAGGACTCATATTGCATTTAGTGACTACAAAGAACTCACACTAGAATTTGCTTTTGAAGTGTTCAGGAATACAAGGATTAAGTTAACTTTGTACAGTTGAATGGGTGGATCTAGACACTACCAATTTGAGGCAGGAAACTTTGTTAATGTGATTTAAGATTAAACTTTGAGAGATTAAGATGTCCTATAGTCTGCTTCATGTATTTAATTGAACAGGGTTTCTTGGTTTGTGCAGAGCTATGGCTCCTAGAATCTTAGATTCGGATATTCTCGGGCTTCAAACTCTAGAGCAAGTAATGCGGGTATCTCGCACATAATTTGGATAATGTATCGTTGGTGCCAAAAGGAGGAGAGGCAATTTGATTGGTCCCCTGAAGAAGGGTACGATTGTGATCCTGTGAAGAAAAAACACTTGCATGCCTCTTTGGGTTACCAATCCGTGTCGACCAATGCAAGTCATGGAAAGCTAGGTTTTAGAGTAGAGGAGCCTCGATATCATTTGGGAAGGCAACATCACAATTACCATCTTTTGAGATACAAGCTTTTGATTCCAAGATATCTCTTTTTTGTCTGTTGTTCTGTACAAGTGATTATGCTACCAATTGTGAATGGATAGGAAATTAAGGGTGCGTTTGATACGAGTGCAAATAGGCTTACGCGTGCAATCGTTTCCCACACATGTTTGGTACGCGTGCAATCGGTGCTTTGCACATGCACACGGGCAAATGAATGCTCGCCCTCTTTAGCAATTAAAAACCCATTTCACCCCCTAAGCAATCGTTTACACAACCTCCTTGTGCAAACGATTTGCATAAGGTACAAATTAAAATCTAATATTTTCTCAAATCAAGCCTATCTTTCCCAAAAAAAAAAAATAGAAATAATGAAAAAGTGTCCTTGAAATTTAAAAAACGAGAAAAATGGAAAAAAATAATAGCCCTTTTTTTCATAAATTTTTTCGAAAAATAATGGTCATTATATTTTCGTTACAACGAAAAATAACGATCGTTATTTTTTGACCATTTTAACGGTACATAACGTAACGGGGGATGTCCGAATCCGTTACAACGGCCGTTATTTTTGCCATAACGGATACGGACCTCCCTCGTTACATTATATACCGTTAAAATGCTGAAAAAATATACCGAAAAATAACGACCATTATTTTCTGAAAAATTTTGTGAAAAAAAAAGTCTGTTATTTCTGTTATTGCCCATTATTTTTTTATTTTTTGTTGTATTTGAAAATTTGAATTTCATGTTCAAATATGTGGGAACACGTATTAAGTATGGAAAATTCATTTTTTTCGTACTTAATATGTAGGGCCCACATATTTTGTGCTTTCCTAAGTGAGCATGCATGCAAACCAAATCGTAGTTAATATGAACAGTGCGTAAATTTTGAAATTTGCATATGCAAACTTAGTGCAAACCAAAAGCAAGAAAATAGTATGGGTGCGCAAACCATTGCACGAGTAATGGTTTGCATGCATACCAAACAGAGCCTAACATTACAATGCAATGTTACTCTGAGACAAGCACTGACATTGATATGCGTTATTGTCACCTAGGTGCTAGGAAAGGGGTTGACCTTGACCCTTTTGTGCTAATGGACTTACATTTGCCTAACAACTACTGTTGAGCAAGAGTGGAATTGTCATTCCTCTTGGACCATTGAGAACCATTTGTACCACTTCTAAATACTAAAAGAAATCTCATCCGACCCTTTCTTGATGGATGAACATGGTGTGACACCTCTCACTTACAATGGCTTAGTAGTTCATGGGCTACTATTATTTGTGGAGTGCAAATAGAATGTGTATTATCTCGGAACACATTTTTTTGTGGAGTGCAATGGTGAGGTCCTCTATCAGTAACAAGTGGGGATGGTGTTGGTAATCGTGTTGTCGGTGTATCCTGTCATACACCATTTTGTGTGATGTTGAATCTTGGGGGTAACCACATCCAAATCTCATGCATCGTGGAAGCAGAGGGGGGAGCGTGTGTTACCTTAAAAAAATGTCGGTCTTTTCGATGTGTCTGAGCCTTATCTCACCATTTCTATTCTACAATCAGTACAGAAAATTCTTTGGTGTACTGAACATGGTGGTCAACAGTTGCAAAGAGATTAGAGGAGGAATCAAGACATTATCTTGAAAAGTCATAAGTCTAACTTGTTTTAGCACTCAGACTGTGCATTTGCAAACTTTCTCTAGCTTTGAACTTTTTTGACATTGAAAGCTTAAATACTTCTCTCTGAGAATATTTTTGAAGTGGTGGATTTTTGAAGCAGCGAAGCAGTGCCCAATCACATCATGCCACAATCCACTCTTCAAAAGCATTTCTAGGTTGTTTAAAAGCATTTCTGAGAGGGGAAACTAGGATCCAAACAAGCCCTACGGCTTGAGTCCTAAGTGTTTCAAAAATGTACTCTTCTCTCTCTACCATGGTAGGTGTTTCAAAAATGTACTCTTTTCTCTCTACCATGTAACCTTCGCTATGTCACCTCACCTGCCACATCACTAGACACATGTCCCATAAGAAAATAGGCCTACACAGCAAATGGAGGCTTTAAAGCCAGTTCAAAAGTCTATTTTAAGAGAGAGAGAGAGGAACATGAATTTAAGATTTTTGTGACGCCCCGGGCCCACCACAGTAACAATATTGTCCGCTTTGCCAAGCGCACATGCCCCAGCACACGACTTTGCCTCTCCCCCATTTTTGGGAGGAAAATGCATTGTTACTATGAGGGTCCAGCTTGCCACTTATAGCCAGGATCTCAGACACTTATCCGATGTGGGACTAAACTCATGCACCCCTCCCCTGCCTACTTTCCCCCCTGCCTACTGTTCGACGGCTCCACGCGGCATCCCGGTAGCCATTTCCGACCCAGCGCTTGGATGACTGGGCCATGACATTCACCCCACCCGACAAGATGAGCCATCCTCGGCTCCGATACCACTTGTGACGCCCCGGGCCCACCAAAGTAACAATATTGTCCGCTTTGCCAAGCGCACATCCCCCAGCGCACGACTTTGCCTCTCCCCCATTTTTAGGAGGAAAACGCGTTGTTACTATGAGGGTCCAGCTTGCCACTTATAGCCAAGATCTCAGACACTTATCCGATGTGGGACTAAACTCATGCACCCCTCCCCTGCCTACTTTCCCCCCTGCCTACTGTTCGACGGCTCCACGCGGCATCCCGGTAGCCATTTCCGACCCAGCGCTTGGATGACTGGGCCATGACATTCACCCCACCCGACAAGATGAGCCATCCTCGGCTCCGATACCACTTGTGACGCCCCGGGCCCACCAAAGTAACAATATTGTCCGCTTTGCCAAGCGCACATCCCCCAGCGCACGACTTTGCCTCTCCCCCATTTTTAGGAGGAAAACGCGTTGTTACTATGAGGGTCCAGCTTGCCACTTATAGCCAAGATCTCGGACGTTTTCTTATCCGATGTGGGACTAATCTCATGCACCCCTCCCCTGCCTACCTCCCCCCTGCCTACTGTTCGACAGCTCCACGCGGCATCCCGGTAGCCATTTCTGACCCAGCGCTTGGATGGGTCGGCGCTTGGATGACTGGGCCATGACAATTTTAGACTTACTTCTTATATAAATAAAAGTAAATTTCATTCAGGGCATGGTGCCCAAACAAGGACCAACAATGGAACAAGAGGGTAATGAGATTATTCACTGTTATAGTGATAACTCCATATTCTCTTCCTAATATTTCAATAGCTTCAATGGACATATCAGGGGAATTGGTCATAGATCCTCACATGCATCCAATCATTTTATTCAGCAAATCTACAAAGGGAGATTGCCCCATGATAGGGGATTTAGGTACTAGATCCAACGACTAAAAATCATCAAACAAGCCAATTTTTGGTATATGAATGTCTACAAAGGGTGGGCTAAACATCCATGCAATCAGTGGGCTCAGGTCTACCTTGTTACATCACGACCCATCCAAAAAATGCCATTTTAACGAATAACTAAGGGAGAATAACCACCCTCTCTCAAATATCGCATGTGACATTCTTCTTTAAGGTCTTGGATGCCTGCCCGTGCCGAGAAATTTTTTGATCTTTGCTTTTTTGATCCAAATGTCCAGGCATGCACCTAAAACACCATGTGCATACTCTTAGACACTAATGACCGTGTGGATGTTTGGCCCATCCCTATGTGGACCTACAGACCAAAAGATTGGTGGGTTGATCAATCATGGGATTCGAGCATTATTTTGAGGTGCTTGGATCCAATGTCTATAAATAACCAATCATGCTGAAGAAGGCTCCAATGGCCAGACCAATAGAACTCAAATGACGGTTTTGGTAGCCGACCATGAGACTCCGATAGATTGGCCGTCCATCACCAGACGGAGTTTCAAAGTCGGCGGACCACTACTCCGACAAACAATTTTAAAACTCCAAGAAACAAATGTTTAAAACTCTAAAACAACCCATTGAGTAATTTTCCCCTTTTTTGAAACCTTTCTTATTTCTTTTAGATATACTAGGGGAATGCCACATGCACCTTATGCGTGGCAACACCTTGCACGTGGCACACATTTAGAGACCATTGACCGTACAGATGTTTTTCTCATCTCTAGGTGGACCACCTACGAAAATTCATCATGATTAGCAATTTCTATCCATTGGATTAGAGTCTTTTTCATGGTTTGTTTTCAACTGTAGATTTTTAGCATTACTATTTAACACGCAGTTTGAGGTGCATTTTTAGCCAATGACACCACCATGCACGTGTGACTGACCGTATAGATGTTTTGCCCATCTCTAAGTGGACCTACATACGAAAATTCATCGTAATTAGCAATGAGTTTTGACACCATTAATGATGGGCCATTATGAGCCACATGGCACAATCTTAGAGATCACTGACCGTATAGATGTTTTGTTCATCCCTAGTGGACTTACATATCAAAATTCATTCAAATCAGTAATTTATAACCGAGTCTTTTTCTTGATTTATTTGTAACTGTGGATTTTGATTATTATGATTAGAAATTACTAATCAGGTATACTTTAGTTACATAAGTCCATATAGGGATGGACCAAACATCCATACGGTCAGTAGCCTTTGATAAGGTGCCATGTGTCTCACATTGTGAGTCAATCAACATGGTGTACTTTTGTTACATAAGTCCATCTAGGGTGAACCAAACATCCATGTGGTTAGTAACCTCTAATAAGGTGACACGTGTCTCATATTGTGAGTCAATCATCTAATTTTTTCTAGCCATAGAGTTAAATGCCACGTCAGGATGTAATAATTGCTTGCACAGTTGAATTGAAATGTGAAAGTATTAAATGACCAAAGTATTCTTGTAAATTAAAAAAAAATTCAAAAACTGAAATAAATAATTTTTGTCAACTTAAAAAACTTGAGGGCATATCAAGAATAAGGATTGGGTGACGTGTTCTTTGGCACCAAAAAGATTGAAAAACCCCTGTCACCTAAATAAAATGAAGAAAAGAAAAGAAGCAAAAATAAGGACATTTATGAGATATTGGGGTTTAACGTGAGACACGCAAGAAAGGCCTTCGCCTTTTAAATAGTAGAATAGACGTTCTTTATATATTTACTTTTATACAATAGATCTCAAAATTCCATAGTTTATCAGAACTTCCCTAAAACTAATTATAATGTGAAATGACATTTATGGGTCAACAGGTGGACCAGCCAGTCAAACCGGGCTGATTCCGGCCCTTATATTGGTTCGATGATGGGATTAAAAACGTCGATTTAAACTATGTGGATCCTAGAAAATGCAGTCTTTGCATCAAACAGCTTCAAACACCTTTGATTGCAAATAACAAAGCCAACGATATACACGGATGAATCACAAAAGAGATGGCTGATTTTTTGACCAACACACAAAGAGAGAGAGAGACTTATATATAAAACAACTACATCTTAGTACTCAAAAACTATCAAAACTGAACACTATTTACCACAATATCACCTATTTATACATAAGAAGTAGAACAATAGGTGAATAAAAGTAATGTTTTGGTTCCTTATTCTCAATAACCCAAAAAGGAAAGAAACCGAAAAACAACAGAATAAAAATGTTCTACAGATATTTCTATCAACCCATGGCGTATGAAGGTGTCGGCAAGTTGATAACGGTGCTCTTAACCTTAGTCATCATGTTTATACTGTTAGTGATTCCTTGTGACCCAATTCCGCTTTCCCGAAAACCCTGCCTCAACCAATGGTTGGTGTCCTTAAGTATGAAGGCAAATAGTTTGGAAAATGGATTATTTAGTAGCTCCAGGGTGGGGGTCAATGTACCTGGAATGGAAAATGGTCTGGCCCACGAGTCGGTGCAGAGTTGATTTGAACAGTTCCTGTCTCCATTGCATCGCTGATCAAGATTGCTTTGTTGATGTCTCTTGTGAACACGCAACCCTATGATTAATTTACTCATATGCATTAGCTCACACACAAAAATGAAAATCCAGCATTTTTGGTTTTCCAATATATGACATTATCTGAACAAAAGAATCAGTAGGCCACCTCATGGGTTACATGTTACCTAGAAATCAAAATTTTAATTGTTCAATTAATAACAATTTTCCACGTATCTGAGGCATGAATTTCGAGGATCATCCGTTACAAGAGGATTCAATATGGACTAACAAGAAGAAGGGAAAGATTATCACATATAAGGAGATGGACCTATGAGCTCTTTAAGAGATCTCATACCTTTTTCCATGTATCCAAAAAGTGTTTATTCATAATTTCTTACAAAGTTAAATACCCTCCTAGCCAAGTTTTAAAATATCATTTCGTTTCATTGTCTCGGTAAGTTTACAGAACGAGACGTATCGACAAAGATAGAACGAGACAATGGCGAAAACACTATATGTCCCGATAAGGTTAAACTAATTTTAATGCTTAATTAGGTTACAAAATTGATTTTACCATTTATATGTGTTATAAAATACTTATGTACATATCCCATGAAAATAAGGTTCTAAACCAATTTTAGTATTTAAGTTGTTTCAATGAGACAATAAGTCGTTTCAATGAGACAATACATTCCTTTATGTATCTTCTTGGCACCTTACCGGAATGAAAAGTCTCAAACGAGATTTTCAACCATGCTCCTAACCAATAAAAACTTACTAAAAGCAAAATCCTAGATAATAGGTTTTAGTAATCCTAGATAATAGAAACTCTCATATAATAGAAATCCTAATAATAGAAACAATCTCCCTAAAAATAGAAATAATCCTACCCACCAGTGGGGCCATTAAAAATATAGGGACGATGGTAACACTACCCTTTGGAAAATAGAAAGAAGGTAGATGAATTTATACCTGGAGACCAAAATTGCTAGTGTTGCAGTGGTGGATTCCTTCTTCAACAGAGCTAATCCTGATAACTGGCAAGACTGGTCCAAATGGCTCCTCCCATGCGATTCTCATATCAGGTCTAACATTATCTATCAACAGTGGCCAGATGAGGTTGCCCTCCCTCTTGTACTCTTGGCAAAACGTTGCGCCTTTCTGCTTGGCATCCATCACCAACCCTTCAATGAAATTTGCCGATGATTCTGATATGACGGGGGTTATATCACAATCATCGTCTGGTGGTCCCACAATCAATTTTGCTACTTTGGCCTTCACTTTCTCGACGAGAGTATCCGCTACAGACTCCATCACTAGAACAACTTTAATAGCAGTGCATCTTTGACCACTGTAGAGAGAGAAACACAAAGCAATCAATGCATTTTCATCAACTAAAAGTGTAGGAGTGAGGAGCCAATCAGCCAAAGCATTTAAAGACAAGTTAATATTTCACTTACCTATAAGAGAAACCTCCTTTTACAATGTTGGATGCTACCAAGTCCAAATCAGCATCTTCAAGCACAATGCATGCATCTTTTCCTCCTAATTCCATTTGAAGAGGGATCATGCCTGCTTTCCTTGATATTGCAATTCCAGTGTCTCCACCTGTGAAGCTGATCAAAGCAAGGAAATTCTTAAGGCAAGAGAGGGTGAGTAACTCTCAGACAAGGGAAGAAAATAAAAACTTTTGGAGCTTTGAAGACCCGAAGTCGAGTATGAGATTACCTTATGCAGTTCACTACAGGATGCATTGTGAGGAAATCACCAATCTCAGAGCCTTTTCCAGTAACACAGCTAACAAGGCCTTTAGGAAAACCGGCCAAGTGAAAGCAATGCACCATGTGGAGGGCAGCTACAGCACCCTACAAGGAATAGGAGAGTGATCTTATAAGAATAGCTTGATTCAGAAAAGCCAGTAAATGTTCAATAACTGTATGCAACCACAATGACCATATAATACTCTACATATTAAAGAGTAAGAGGAGAGGTTAGCTACATTTATGGTAAAATACCTGAGTTGGAGGCTTAAGCACTAGAGAGTTTCCGGCAATCAGTGCAGGAGCAATTTTTGAGACAGCTAAGTTAACAGGATAGTTGAAGGGTGGGATTGCTAAAACGACCCCAAGCGGAATCTGCAGTTAGTGCAATCGAAATCCATAAATTTTTTGAAAAAAAGTATGAATAAATAAATAAATAGACATTTCCATGTCCATCTTTGTGTGTCTCGTTATGGTGACAAAGTACTTCTTGGACAAGACATATCTCTCTGTTCAAGAATTAAACTGAAACAAGCAAGAACTTGGATCGAAGGAAAAATAGCTTACTAAAAGTGAACAATTTGACGACTAAATTAACTAGCTTAAGAAATTTGCAGAAAAAAGAACAACACTCGATACGATAATACTAAAACAGTACTGTAATCACTCAATTTATTGGCTATACACTTTCCTGTGTATTGGAATTTAGTAACCTGTAACTTAGATAATGCAATTGAGACTTAATAGTTTCCATTTGATACTTGTGAGCTTTATTTTAGTTGAGTTGATAGTTGATAGTGAAAATTTAGAAACTATTGGCCAAATTTTGTGATTTTTTAATTGAGCTGTCTTTACTTCCTATAGGGTTCCTACCAAGCTTTCCCATTTTGTTAAGAAAGACGCTAGACAATCTAAATATGCTAGATTGAAAATATGTAATTATCTTTATTTGTTGAAACTCGGGTGGGGTCTGCCTCATCCCAGGCTTTCCCTCCAAGAAAAGAAAAGAAAAAAGATAAGACAATTAACCTTATTGGGTGCTAAATTCCAAACCTAGAGAACTATACATGCAAATGGCAAAGCAAAACAGAATTTTAAGCAACTAAATAGGTTTAGAAAAACACAAAATACTTAACATATATACTAACTAGAATTTCCAATTTTTTCAACTTCCAATTGTTCATCGCTCGGATGATCATCAAATGTTGGGCCAACCCTTGGATTGGCAATAAACTAATTGAAGGCTCTTATCTGAAAAGTAGTGTTCGATGCGTTTCAAATTATTTTAGTGATTCAAATAAAGTAGCCTTTCTAAGTTAGAAGATAATGTATTTTATAGTGTGTACTTTTGTAACATAAAAAGTACATAGTGGTGTCTCATCTCGGAGAGGTCTTGGGTTCAAACCTCCCCAGTTGTGCAACGTGCACACATGTGGTGGTGTAAGGGGGCTCAATTGGGTCACTTGATCTTTTCGTCCATTATTTAGGTAGCTCAAGGGACACGTGAGGGTGTCTATTTGTATACCATATGACGGTTCATATATTGTGCCAAACTGTGTACAAAATGCTTGGTATATTGTGATTGTTCGTACACTATGCTTGACAGCGTACCTAGATGTGTTGCTGGATGAAAATGTATCCAACTAGCTACTTGTGTCTATAAGTAACCTATGTATAGAACAACACACAAAGACAATTGAATTTAGAAACAAAAAGCTCCTCGAGTACAACGAGAGAAAACGGTCCACAAAAGACCTATTCTAGGAATGGGTCAGACCGGAGTTTTGCTAAAAACTCCATCGATTTTAATCATCTTCTTCATCCCTTTCTTTCTTCTTCTTGTTCTTGGATAGAGCTTATGCGGTCATAAAATTGTGCATGATTTTTGAACTCAGTCTTAGAATGGGTTTTGATTTGACGAAAATGATTTTTCTAACCGAAATTTTATCAAAATGTTTTTTCTAAATAGAAAACTTGGATTTTCTCCTAAAATTTAGGAAGTTTAGGAGTAATTTCGTTGTAGAGCATTGGAATGTGTTGATCAGTATTGAGATACTTGAAGGGAACTATGGATTATAATCTTTGTTATAGGAAATTCTCAGCTGTGATCGAGGGTTACAGTGATGTGATGTGAAACAAAGATCGAGGAGTTGAAGTGAGTTATAGCCTGGATATTCACCTTGGGTGGTGGAGCGAATTCATGGAAATCGAAGAGAACATTATCCATTTTAAAATGGAGTTTGAGTTTATAGCGCTATCTTCTACTAGAGAATTGCAGAGGGGCTCACGAATATATTAGTTGATATACCAATATGGAGCAAAGCAGCACCAATCTTGACAAATTTTGTGACAATAAGGCTACCATGCTACGAGTGTTACAATGGAAAATCGAAACAAGTTTGTCTCAAATACAATCATGTGAGAGGGATCTTGATTAATGGAGTAATGTCCATATAATATGTGAAATCGAAGGCCAATTTGTAGAACCTTTCTAAGGGACTTTGCAGAAACACGTTGTCTCAAATATGGATGAGGATGCTACAAATGATTAGTTGTACATTAAGACAACCCAACTTTGTGAGATTAAGGTCTCTTCATGAATCTGTAGACTTTTGTTGATTGGGGTGTTATAGGATTTACTGTTAACAACAATCTCCTATGACACAAAGTTGAGATTAAAATTCTCTCAATGAGCCTGTAGACATTTGGGTTGGGGTGTCACAGGAGCATTACTAGCAGAACTCATCGACATGAGTGTAGAAGTGGGGCCACTTCCTATAAGATTTGGGTTTCTATCCTTAGATCGTTCAAAATATTAGAATCTAAGCACACAACGTAAAGTGCGAAGCTTTAACCTTTGAAATCATTGTACGTGATATTTTCAATTTGTCATATTAGATTATCAGTTTAAGACATCTTTGCTTATGTACATGACTTTATTGATTACCTAGTCTTCGATAATTAAACAAGTGGGGTGATTTTTAGATGTGTTTCAAATTAATTTAGTGATTCAAATAAAATAACTTTGAAAATGTAACTTTTATAAAATTAGAAAGACAATATATTTTATCATTTGTACTTTTGCAACATAAAAGTAGATTGGCATAGTGGTTTCTCACCTCTTTCTAGAGGTGATTTTGGAGAGGTCTTGGGTTCAAACCTCCCAATCGCACAATACATAAGCGCATGTGTGCGCAAAGGGTGTACTTTGATCTTTTTTCGGATCAGTACTGGATCATAGATTTTTGATCCGATATCTTAATGAAATTGACCATGTTCCGATCTGATACTGACCCAGTATCTATATTATATATATTATATAGATATATTTAATTGCCTAAAGGTATTTAAATATAAATATATGTCTAAAGGTATTTATATATATATATATATATCGGATCGGAACTGTTCCAGAACTGAATTTTATTGATCCAATGGGGTCGGATTGATTGGATTTCTTATCTAATCGGTATCAGATCAGTATTAATCTGACTCGAACCTGATCCATTGCTAGCCCTACTGACAGCATACCGAGGCTCGTTGCTGGACAAAATGTGTCCAACTGTTACTTGTGTCTATAAGAACCTGATTATAGAACGGAACCTAGAGAGAACTGAGTTCAAAAACAGAAAAGCTCCTCGAGTACAACGATAGAAAAGAGTACCCAAAAGACTGTTCCAAGAACAGGTCGGACAAAAGTTATGCTGAAAATTCCATCAATTTTAATCATCTTCTTCGCCCTTTCTTCCTTGTTTTGTCCTTGGACAAGCCATCTACGTGGTTCCTAAGACTGTGTATGATTTTTTAACTTGATCTTAGATTGGGTTTTTAATTTGACAAAAATATTTTTTATAATCAAATTCTATCAAAATTGTTTTCTAAATAGAACACTTGATTTGTTTTCTAAAAGAAAACTTAAATTTTGTCCTAAAATACTTTCATACACTGTCTCATTTGAGGAGTGCAAGTCTTTAAAACTCATATTGATTCTGGGCTTGTTGTACCCCAGAGATAGTGTTGCCATAAAAATCCCTATTGCATGTGATGAAGGATCTAACTATCTTCAAGATAGAGATATTTTGCATTGAGCTTAAAATCAATAATCCTTAATTTTGAGAATTTGTTAACTTAAATTTCTAGGGAAACCAAAATTTTCACACGTTAAATTCCAACAAGTTAGGATCTAGTAAACAACATGGAGTTTGTTTCTAGCCAATCGAAGATGTTGCCTATTGTTTGCATTGTCTAGAACAAAAAGCAAAATACAATATTTTTTTCCAAAGGAATGCCAAAAATTAAAACACTATCTGAGTTGCATAGATGCAATGCACTAAGAGAAAGAATACTATACCTTGAAAACCAAAACTTGTATTAAAAGTATATTTTTATTGTCTTTTGTGCACCTTGCATTTGTGCATCTAAGATAATGAGTTGCTTTCTAAATGCATCTGAAATTATCCAGTTACATATTTTGACTTTAAAGATAAAAAAAATGAGAAAATGGCATAGTTGGCATTGAGGTGATATTTTATTATCATGACACCGAGGCTATGAAATCATCCATAAACTTGAGACTATTAGGGCTATGACAACCTTGTCCATAATTATGACATCACTCATAGAACTGATTTAGTTGTTTTATTTAAATTGGGGTTTGACCAATAAACACCAATAAATCGATCTTAAAAAAAGATAAGATATATAACTAGTAATAAATCAAAAGTTCTTTTGAACCAGCCACATTTTGATTGAGTGATCAGTGCTTGTACATATATAATACTATCCAAGGTTCTAAACTTCGGTTAGGTAAAATTTGAAATTAATTCGGGGAAGCTCAATTTGATTTAGAGAATTTATATAAAAATTCGTTAACTTAGAAAAGTTTGGAGAATTTTTACCAAAAATGAGTGAAACGATATTAATCTTGCTTAGGTTGCTCTAAATGATTGTTTTTATGATATAATGAGTTATAAGTGTTTTAGGGTCGTGATGTAACAAGGTATACCTGAGATCTTTTCAATTGCGGAAGCGGCATTTTTGGTAGTCGCCGCTACCATCTGGGCCCATTGACCGCATAGATGTTTAGCCCACCCCTTAATAGACAATCGTACCAAAAATCAGCTTGTTTGATGATTTTTAGCCGTTGGTTTTAGTACAAAAATAATGGTTGCATTGAACGGCTATAAGAACGCCTTAAAAAGTGTTCTAAAATGTAATGGTTATAGAATACAATCAGGGTGATTTTTGGTTTGTATATCCACCAAGGGGTGGGATAAACATCCATATGGTCAGTGGATCCAGATGACAACGGTAAGTGACCAAAATGGTGCTTCTGCATTTGGTGCTTCCGCATTTGAAACAGTTTCAGGCATACCTTGTTACATATTTTTCTAGTGTTTATCATACTTGTTTTATCATATCCCTAAAAGTCAGTGTGTTTTACCAATGTTTTGGCAAAAATTCTCCAAACTTCTCTAAGTTCACATTTACTTTGAATTAAACGAATTAATTCGACGATTTTTTGTACTAAAAAAGGCTAAACTTCCAGAAATTAACTGAATTTTTTACCGTTTACATTGAATTAAATGAATCAATTCTACGAATTGTAGGCGATTTTTTGTAAAAATTTTAATACATGTACGATTTAATTTGGTCATTCAAATTCAGAATTAATTCAGCCAATTACACAGAATTTTGTCGAATTTATAACCATGGTCCTATCTACTGCATGCTTTTGGTTCTGCTATGCATAAATGTTTAGTCACCCCTTGGTGGATATACACACCAAAAATCACCTTGATTGGTTATCTCTAGCCATTAACATTTGTGAGAAGTGATTCTAGCTGTTATATTCAAATATGTTTTTTGGGTACTAAATCCAATGGGTAGAAATCACCAATCAATCTAATTTTTGGTGATAAGAGAGAAACTAGTTTGCACACATAGTGTAGACTCTTAAGTATGCAAAAATTAATACTTCATCTGATGTACTTTGAAAAACATGTCATTTCACTTCTTTAAAAAGTTGTTAAATTAACACATTTTTAAAGGTACATCCCACAGTGTAGACAATGGTGTAAAGAATAATTTCTTATTCTAGTTTTGGCAAATGTTCTGTATGATATAATAACACTTGTAACCATTCATACGAGTACTAGTGTAGCTTCGAAGTTGTTGCGGTATGCATTCTTCGCTGACTACATGAAGACTAAAAGACGATGATCGCAAGAATCAGACGGTTGACGACAAGAGTTATCTGAGTAACTATTTCTCGCTTGTTAAAGATCGTGTACGCTCGCATAGGAAGGTAAGAGACTTAGTGACTATAGGAATATGATATTAAAATCTAATTAATAGTTGAACTAAGTCAAAAGGACTAACCCTAGTCATTTTGTGCAAAGAGAAGTAAAAATATTGACTAAGAGAAATCCAATTGATTGGACTATGAGAACCAATCGATTGGACTCTACAGGATAGAAACTTCATAGAATACAATCGAATGAAGTCTTCTCTATAGTCGATTGGACTAAATCCGATCGATTGAATTATGAGAACCAATCGATTGGACCATACGAGATAGAACTTCCAAAGTACCCAATCGATTGGACCATGAGTTAAATCGATTGCTTTTACTAACAAAAACCCAATCGTACAGTACGATCGATTGGACTGTAAAGTACAATCGATTGGACAGGAGTCTAATCGATTGAACTTCGCAGAAAGTGTCAATTTCAAATCAGTTTTTGTAGTTCCTTATTCCCACAACTTGAACGACCTATGGGTTCTGTATTCTTATAAATATAACACTCTTGAGCTATACAATTTACACAACAAGAGAGAAAAGAGTAAGCTTTCTACGTTAAGAGAATAGTCATTCTTATTGAAGAGAAAGAGCCCTAGTTTTGAATACTCACCTTATGAGATTTTCTCTTCCAAAAATCAAAGCTGAAAGCTTGATCCGTATTCTACCTAGATTTTTCATTTAGAATCTTAACCTAGTAGTTAGAGAGTACTTGTCTGACTCAACATTCTTGAGCAACAGTGGGGTTCAGGGTGTACTGAATCTTTCACCTTCAGTAGAGATTGTCGTGTGAGAATTAAGATCATGGTGTACTGATCGAACGTAGGTTTGGGGTGTACCAAACTGAACAAGTGGTAAAGACTTTGTGATTGGAAGGGCGTGCGTGGAGCTAGAAAACGTGGACGCATCGGTATTGGGCCTCGGTTAAGGTCGGAATATATATTTGCAATGGTGCTGCGTAGGTAACTTCTGTAACTCAGAACTTTTCAGTTAGTGATTTTTTTCGTCTAGACGCGATGCCATGGTTTTTCCTTAGCTAAAGTTTTCACGTAAAAAGATCGCATGTGTTATGAGTTGTTTGATTTTTGCATTATTGTTTGATTAACTCAAACGACACAGAGATAATATATCACAGAGATATATTTGATTCTAGTCGGTTGGGATAATCCTTTTATTATCAATCAACTGTTTTATTTTGGTATACGATTTTATTTTTTCCTACCAGACCAGTAAAGCAGTTTAGGTTAAAGTAATTTTTAATTCCTAATCAACCTCCCTTCTAGGTATTCTGTGTAAAAGAGAACGAATGGTTATTTCAAATGGTTCAAAATCTTGGTATCAGAGCCGATCCCGATCCAGATCGGTGGGACCCCGGGGCCCGAAGAGAGAGAGAGAGAGAGAGAGAGAGAGAGAGAGAGAGCTATTTTCTAAAATTCGAGCCATACGTCGGATTACTGGATCGATGGGTGCGATCCCAATCCGAATCGCCAATCCAAAATAGGACCAGCCAAAACGTTGAACCATGGTGCACACAATGCTTGCATACTTTAGACTGCACCACATGTGCAAATTATTTTTATTCATTCACCAAGAGGTGGGCTAAACATCCAGAGTCCAGGGTTGGTCACTGATCGACTGGAACAAAATGTGATTGGATCAAAAAAGTTTCCAAAATCAATTGACAACAATGCGGGCTCACCAGTAGGGTTGGCAATGGATCGGGTTCGAGTCAGATTGGTATTGATATATGGTACATATCCAATAAAAAATCCAATCAATCCGGACACAATCGGATCAATAAAATAGTTCCAGAACCGATCTGATATGCTATATATATACAAAAAAATTGTATATTACAGTTTGAATACGAAAAAAATGCAACATACACACGCGCGCGCACACACAACATAGACATATTATATGTAAATAGTCTATATTTCGAGTCAGTATTGGATCAAAACAAGGGAACATGGGTCGATCCAATAAGATATAGGATCGACAATCTTTGATCAGGGACCTGGTACCGATCTGATAAGTAAAAATAAGGTTCTAGACCTGAATTTTTGGATCGGATCAGATCTCCCCTACTCACCAGCAAGATAAACCAGGGGTACCTCAATCCATGGCAGCACCTCAACACTAGGGAAGTCTTGAATGCAAGACCTCCCACTTCCCACATGGCGAGGCCACACATCTACCATCTGGTGCTCAAATGGGCATTCATGGTGATGTTCCAAAAGGTCGAGTTGGGTGCGCATTGCCACCCATGCGTGGCAATGGTGGCATAATAGATCAAAACGGACCTTAAAGACGTGGTCGTCAGTTTCAGATAAGGACAAATGAGTGGGTCTACTGGTATCTGGCGAGTGGCGACATATCTCATAACTGGGCCGTTTTATCTACGCAATGTAAAAGCCAAACCACTTTGTCTAAAACTCTAATAAATTACCGTATTACCATCTAATGTTTAAAGGGAGTACGTGTCGTCGTTTTAAAGAGAGAAGGAAATTACCTTAGATACAAGGCAGTATTTGTTCCTGTCGTTCCCCGGATAACTATCAGACGTAAGCAACTTCCCCTCCCCCAGTCTTCTAACTCCTTCTTCAGCACAGTAAGACACCAAATCTCCCGACCTCACGACCTTCATATATGGAATCACAAAGGCAAGTCAGCTACTCTCTTTTTTTTTCACAAATTTAACGAACACCCATCAAATTAATACCTCAGTGACTGCGCCTTTAGCGGGTTTTGCGATCTCTTTAACGAGACATTCGGCAATGGGCGCCTTGTTTGCTTTCAGGATCGCAGCTGCCTTGTGAAGAAGCTCCGCTCGTTTCCACAGTGGAGTCTTCGCCCACGCTTTCTGAGTGCTTTTCGCGCTCTCCATGACCTTGTTCACCTCCTCTTGCGTACACGCTTCGCTCGAAGACGCAATTCAGTGCTCAGACATTTTGGAAAACTTGGATCGAAAAACGAGTTGTTGGTACCGAGTCGAGTTAACTCGGTACCGATGTAGCAAAGTAGACCGGACGCTTTTTGACGTCAGGTAGGGCCATTTTTGTTACTCACCTCTGCCCTATGGGCCGACTGACCGTATGGATGTTTAGCCCACTCCCTTCGTGGATATACACACCAAAAAAATCCTGATTGGTAATCTCTAGACATTACCCTTTTTTATTTTTTAAGTTATGATTCTACACGTTGGATTTAACTATTTTTTAAGTACTAAAACCAACGGCTAAAATTCATCAAACATAAAAAGGTTGGATGAATTTGGGTATGATGTCTACTAAGGGTATCCATGTGGTTAGTGGGCCCACCCAGATGCAAGCGGCGAGTAACAAAAAGGTCTACCTTCGTTCGGATCCACTTGTCCCTTGAATGTCTGGCCCACACTATGATAGTCTTACACACCAAAAATCAGCATGATTGGTGATTTCTAGCCGTAGGCTTTGAGCACTTTTTCATCATGGGCTTTATGAACAGGCCTATGAGTTGGTTCCAAGCCCATTGTGAAAAAGTGCTCAAATCCAATGGAAGGGAATCACTAATCACACTAATTTTTGGTGTGTGGGGCCACCAAGATGTGGGCCAAACATTCTGGGGCTGGGTCCGATTCGGGTACAAATGGACCCAGAATCAGACCTATTATGGGTAACCCAGAATCAGGATAATCGGGACTCAGTTCTTTCCAGTTTCGGTTAATCGGGTACCCATTCAAACTTTATTTTGTTTGAGCTAGCAGCTGTTGAGCAGTTGGGTACAGAATGAGTCAAGAACAGATCCAAATCGGCCGAGTCATGCTTCCACCATAGAAAAAACTTCCTCGAAAACTATTCCTTGGAAATTAACTCGAATCCTCGAAATTTTCAACTATAAAAGATGGAAGGATGGATTGATTACCTTGGACTTTGAACTGAGTTTTTCTAGTAGTTGGGTTGATGATTGGAACCGATTTCCCAGAGGAAGACTTCTTCCACTCTCCTTCTGAGTAGTATTTGAAAACTTCTCCATCTAAGATCTCCGCAAAAACACCCGTACCCGCCATTTTCGAAAGAAACAGAGAAACTAAAGAGATAGGAGCAGTGAAGCTGCTCTGTGTTTGGTTTTTCGTTCATTTATAGCAAGGCGGTGAGTCATGCTTCTCCAGTGACTCGGACTACTCGTGGTTAGGTTGGTTCTAATCGTGCCAAGTGTGCTTTCTAAATTTCCATTTTGACACTTGTTCTGTATTAATTTTACTTGGGGTCTGTTTGGTACGCATGCAAACCATTACGCATGCAATGGTTTGCGCGTGCAATGGTTTGCGCACCCATACTATTTTCTTGCGTTTAGTTCGCACTAACTTTGCATATGCAAATTTTAAAATTTTCGCATTGTTCATATTTACTACCATTTGGTTCGCGCTTATGCTCACTTAGGAAAGCACAAAATATGTGGGGCCCACATATTAAGTACGAAAAATAAAAAATAAAATAAATTTTTCGTACTTAATACATGGGCCCCACATATTTGGACATGAATTTCAAAATTTCGAAAATGACAAAAAAATGGGAAAAAACAGAAAAATAATGGGCAATAATAGAAATAACTAACATTTTTTTTTCACAAAATTTTTCAGAAAATAATGGTTGTTATTTTTCAGTATATATATTTCAGCGTTTTAACGGTATATAACATAAGGAGGGAGGTCCGAATCTGTTATGGCAAAAATAACGGCCATTGTAACGGATTCAGACCTCCCTATTACGTTATATACGTTAAAATGGTCAAAACATAACGATTGTTATTTTCTGTTGTAATGAAAATAGCGACCATTCTTTTTTGAAAAAAAGGTCCATTATTTTTTCGTTATTTTTTTCTATTTTTTCATTTTTAAAATTTTTAAATTTTAAATTTCAAGGCCACTTTTTCTATTATTTCTATTGTTTTTTTTTGGAAAGATAGGGCTTGATTTGAAAAAATATTGGATTTTAATTTATACCTTATGCAAATCGTTTGCACAAAGAGGTTGTGTAAACGATTGCTCAGGGGGTGAAATGGGTTTTTAATTGCTAAAGAGGGCGAGCATTCATTTGCCTGTGTGCATGTGCAAGTTGCCGAATGCACAGGTCCCAAACATGCGTGGGAAACGATTGCACGTGTAAACCTATTTGCAAACCCAATTTGCACGCATATCAAACGCACCCTTAGATTGCCACTTTGCACTGCTCTAGTGCGAGAAATGCTAGCCTGTAGATGGAAACGTTATGTCTTCGCCGTCTGATACACCTTGAAAAACGTGTTCTTAAAGTTAAAACTAAGCTTTTTGAAAACAATGTTTTGCCTGGTAGACCCACAGAGTACAGACCAAGAATCAGTGTTATTGGTTATTTCTAGCCGTTGGATTTGAGTTCCCCAAATAATGCTAGAATCCTATGGTTAAAATTCAATCCATGAAAAGACACATCAATGTTTACCAACCCCTGATGGACCCTACCCACCAAAAGTAGCCTGATTGGGGATATCAAAGCTCTTCTCTAGTGGGGAGCAAATATTTTAAAAATATTTGAATAAAGGTAAGTGGGTCCCACCTCATGTATAAATGATACTCGATGTTTTGCAAAACATCAATTATTAAAAATTAGTAAATAATTTTCCACATGATCCCACCATCTGATCATGAGATCATTAGCATTTGTCTACTAAACTTTTTAAATTAAAGAAGTATAAGGATCAGATGGTTATGATCAATCCATCGATTTTTTGGATAAGAGATCTCCATCATGTCAAGATCAAGTATTTTCAAAGAAAAAAAATTAAATAAATATATAAATAATAAAAACATTTTAAAATATGAAAAAGCCTAATGATCTCATTAGCTGAGGGGTCGCTATGCCACGCTTAACCGCAAAAATGAGTCATACGGTTGAGCCATGGACGGTCGGATTCAAGAGATCCACAGTCCAGATGACAGTGATTTTATTAATATCCAAAGACTCTTTTAACCTTTGCCATCGCTGCCATGTGGACCGTGGATCTTTTGAATATGAGGGTCCAGCTCAACCACACGATGGGTTTTTTTTTTTGTTTTTTCAGTGTTCAGCGTGGGATAGCATTAGCAAATAGCTGAATCTGTACGAGTCCAGGTGCGATGACCAAGCACATTTGGATTTTGGACCAATTTAAGGTCAAGTTCGGAACTTAGTTCGAATATGTGAGATCATTCCCCTTGATGTTAGTTATAACTGTAGTAACGGTTTTCAAGTACCAACTACCAAGGCCCACGAGCCGTTACGGGGGTTACATCCTCTTCTAGAAAAATATGGTCCCCCAAACTTTAATGGAGAAAAGATTCGCTGGTCCTGGGCCCTGGCCGGGGACATTCAAACTTCCCTTCCAAAATGTCTGACACGTACATCAAGGCCTAAACCCTATTCATGTTAAACCATTGGTTAGTTAGTTAAGGGTGATTAATAAAGGGTACGTGTCAAAGTTTGAAGGTCATCGGTGCCAGCGAATTTTTTCTCCCATGAATGGTAGTTATGGTAGGAGTGTTTCATATTTTTATACTTTTCCTATATAGAATTGGGGGAACGCCACGTGCGTGATGAACGTGCACCTTATGTGTGGTAGCACCTTACACGTGGCACACATTTAGATACCACTGGCCATTCAGATGTTTTTCCCATCTCTAGCTGGACCTACCTACAAAAATTCATCCTTATTAGCAATTTCTATCCATTGGATTAAAGTACTTTTTATGTTTTTTTTCCAACTGTAGGATTTTAGCATTACTATTTAGCATGTAGTTTGAGTTATATTTTTTGCCAATGACACCACCATGCATGCACGTGCGACTGACCATATAGATGTTTTGCCCACCTCTAGGTGGACCACCTACGAAAATTCATCTGATTAGAGATGAGTTTTTACACCATTAATGATGGGCCATATTATGAGCCACGTGGCACATTGATCTTAGAGATCACTGACCGTATGGATGTTTTTCCCATCCCTAGTTAGAGTTACATAACAAAGTTCATCATGATCATTAATTTATAACCGAGTCTTTTTCTTGATTTATTTTAACTGTGAATTTTGATCATTATGATCCAAAGGTTAGAAATCAGTAATTAGTTTTATTTTTGTTACATAAGTCCATCTAGGGATAGACCAAACATTTATATGGTCAGTAGCCTCTGATAATGTAACACGTGTCTCATATTTTGAGTCCATCATCTAAATTTTTCTAGCCATAGAGTTTAAGTGCCACGTCAGGATGAAATAATTGCTTGTACAGTTGAGTTGAAATGTGAAAGTATTATATGACCAAAGCACCCTTGTAAATTTAAAAAATTTCAAAAAAAGAAATAACAATTTTTGTCAATTTAAAGAACTTGAAGGCATATTAGGAATAATGATTAATTTTGTAAAGAATATTTTCATATTCAATTTGGCAAAGATTCTGTTTAACAAAAACATTCTTGTAACCGTTCCTACGAGCACAAGTGTAGTGTGGAGATGTCGTGGTACGTATACTTCGCCAACTACGTGAAGACTAAAAGACAAAGATAGCAAGAATCAGACGGTTGACGATAGGAGTCGTCTGAGTAACTGCCGATTTGTCAGTTAACGATCGTGTACACTCGATTAGGAAGGTAAGTGACTTAGTGACTATAGGAATTAATAAAAATGAATAAAATATAATGGTCAAACTTAGTCATTGGACTGACCCGAGTCTAAGTCAATGAAATTGACTATTGGGATAGTCCAATCGATTGGACATAGCCCAATCGATTTGAAGACTCTGTGTAATTGATTGGAAGCTACGAGGTAGAAACTTATTTCAGCCCAATCGATTGGAGACTGTGAAATTGATTGGAGTCTTCAGGACGGAAACTTATTTGAATCAAATCGATTGGAAACCTCTGTATAATCGATTGGAGCCTTCAAAATAAAAACTTATTAAGCTTAATCAATTGGACACTCATGTCCAATCGATTGGACCCAGTGTACAATCGATTGGACCATGCACAGATTTGGTCCTTATTAGATTCGAAATTCTTGGCTCCATTATCCCAATTTCTGCACGACTCAGGGTCATGGAAATCTATAAATACAACCCTTCTATGCCTTCTCTAAACAGACACAGAGACACAGAGTGACTCAATCTTCAAGAGAGAGAAGAAAATTTTTATTTATTAGAGTGTCCATTCGAAGAGCAAGAAGCTTATTTTTCATTCACATCTTGTGAGCTTGTTCTCTTCTTGATCAAAGCCAAGTGTTTGATCCTTTCATCAGCTTAAGTCTTCCACTTCTATATTTGATCTAGTAGCTTGAGTGTACTAGTGTGACTTAACACCATTTGAGCAACCTAGGGTTCAGGGTGTATTGAATCCTTCACCTTTTGCAAAGGCGGGAGTGTTGAGAATTAAGGTCGGAGGAGTCGATCGACGGTAGGTTTGGGGTGTACCAAACTGAACAAGCGGACAAGGCTTCTTGGCTGGAAGGGCACGCGTGGATTTGTAGCCTTGATTCAGAGGACGTGGACGCATCGGCAGTAGGCCTTGGCTAAGGTTGGAAGCTGTATTTACAACGGTGCTGCGTAGGTAACCTTTGTTTCGTTTAACTTTTCAGTTAGTAATACTTTCTATCTGGACGTGGTCGTGTGATTTTTCTTTGGCTAAGGTTTCCACATAAAAATCTATTGTCTTGTGTGATTGTTTATTTGTATTCCATAATCTATTTCGATTAGATCAAACGACGAAAAGAAAATATACCATGGACGTATATTTGATTTAAGTCGATTGTGATAATCTTTTATCAAACAACTAAGGCATGCGATTTTATTCCCTTATCATAGACCAGTAAAACTGTATAGGTATATATAATTTTAAATACCTAATCGTATGGAGTTCTATTGGAGATTGGGCTCAGCCAGCAGACACAGGTATGCAAATGAACGGGATTGGCTTCGGCCATCCCAATATGAACGGGATCAGCTTCAGCCATCCCAATATGAACGGGATCCGCTTCAACTATCCAAAAATGAACGGGATCAGCTTCGACCATTCAAAAATGAACGGGATCGGCTTTGCCCATCCAAAAATGAATGGGATCGGCTTCGGCCATCCAAAAATGAACGTGATCAGTTTTGGCCATCCAAAATGAACGTCTATTATTGTTCTCGGCCAGTGTTATTCTCGGTTATCGCTCTCGGATATAGAATTATTCTCATTATCGGCTATCGCAGTTCAGCTATCGCGATATTATTCTCAGTTATCCTTCTCAGATATGTTATTATTCTCATATATCGGCAATCACAGTATTGTTCTCGGCTATTGCAGTATTATTCTTAGCTATCACTCTAAGATATTGATCATTATTCTCAGAGATTGAGCTATCACCATATTATTCTCGGCTATCACTCTCGGATATGACATTATTATCAGATATGGAGCTTTTACAATATCATTCTTGGATATCGCTTTCAAACAGGGTATTATTCTCGGTATTATTTTGATGCATCAGTTATGGTAGGTATCATTCTTGATTATAATTTAATTAGTTATTGGTTTTCGGAATATTATTCGAGAGTATGCAAAAGCTCATGCAAAGACAAAGAAGATCTGGAGATTTTTTGAATTTGACTTATTTTCTCGGAGGCAGATCATCGCTTTGGATCGAGCTCCACTTCTGAGAGGGGGCTTATTGTAGATACATAAAAATGGTCATTGCGTATGTATCAGTATCGATACACCGAGAAGTACTAGATCACTCCCCAAATACCTAGAGACCCTCTTGGGCCGACATGTGGCAGAGGGGAATGAATATAAAGATAAGAATTTAAGTAGAGAAATAGAACTTTTTGGGAGGAAACCTTAGAGAGGCTAGAGAGAGAAGAGGAAGAAAATCAAAAGAGAGAAAGTTTCATGCATCAATGGATATTGTAAATATGTATTATTATAATGAAGAATTGGCCATTGACGGCCTCCCGTGGATGTAGTCGCCGGCGAGAGTCCCGGAGACGAACCACGTATGTGCGGTGTTATGTATTTTATTTATGTTTTAATTTTATTATGTTTGTTATTTGTTTAATGTGAGATTATTGCTTGTGGAGGGTTGATCGGATCATCGGACGGCAATCCCGGTTTTAGCCCTTACAGTTGAGTCCTAGTCCCTCAATCCTTTAGTAGAAACTGATCTAATTGGGCGATTGTAGGCATGCCCAACACTTTCTTACATTGTAATAAATCCCCGAGCTTAGATTTATAGACCAACCTTTTACAAATTGGCGAGTCACTGAAATGGAAATTAGATTTTGAAAAGAATAATTACTCAAGTTCTTTGGTTCTCAATTCAGAATCAAAGTGATGACTCCAAAATACTTAAGTAAATCGCTAAGCGAATTCTGAATTGAACATACTCCAGTTCATTGTTTTCACACTCACACAAGTTACACATCATTGTATGAATTTTGCTCATCATCCTTAATCTGACGAACATACATAAGTTATGAACAATTCTCTCAAAACTTATCCTCAATGTTTTGCGGATCACCAACCTATAAGGAATATTTTCATATTCAATTTGGCAAAGATTCTGTTTGACATAAAAATATTTTTGTAACCGTTCCTACGAGCACCAGTGTAGTGTGAAGATGTCGTGGTACGCATACTTCGCCGAATACATAAAGACTAGAAGACAAAGACATCAAGAATCAGACGGTTGACGACATGAGTCATCTGAGTAACTGTCCATTTGTCGGTTATAGATTGTGTACGCTCGATTAGGAAGGTAAGTGACTTAGTGGCCAAAGGAATATGTATAAAATGAATAAAATATAGTGGTCAAACCTAGTCATTGGACAGAGCCGAGTCTTAGTCAAAGATATTGACTTATGGGAGAGTCCTCCAATCGATTGAACATAGCCCAATCGATTGGAGGACTCTATAAAATTGATTGGAAGCTACGAGGCAGATCATGATAAATGCCCAATCGATTGGAGACCTTTGTAAAATCGATTGGAGGCTACGAGACAGAATATGATCAAAGCCCAATCGATTGGACACATCTGTAAAATCGATTGGAGTTTACGAGATAGAACATGATCATAGCCCAATCGATTGGAGACCTCTGTAAAATTGATTGGAGCCTTCAGGATTAGGCCTGTCAATGGATAGTCAAAAATTCGAATTCGATTCGAATCCGTATTCGAAAAGTTGGATATTATCCAAAAATTTTGGATATCGAATTCGAATATATTTTTAATATTAGAATAATTTTCAGATTCGGATTCGGATATTAATGTATTTGATTTGATAATATTCGATCCAATAGATTAATTAATAATTATATTTAATATTTATAAATTATATTTATTATATATAATAATTATCATATTAAATAATATTTATTACATAAAAATATAATATTTATAATTATTTTACATATATTTTTATTATTATGTAAATACAATAATGTATTATATATATCCAATTTTCGGATCGGATATTATCGGATATCCGAAACGTTAATCGGATACGAATTCGAATATCGATTTAGGATATCCGTCGGATATCGAATCGGATTCGGATATCAAATATTTTTTTCGGATTCGAATTTGGATATGCTGATATTTGATCCATTGACAGTCCTATTCGGGATAGAAACTTATTTGAGGCCAATCAATTGGATACTAAACCCAATCGATTGGACATAGCCCAATTGATTGGACCCAAAATACAATCGATTGGACTTAGCACAATTTGAGTCTTTCTCAGATCCGAAATTCTTGGTTCCACTCTCCCACGTTCTACAAGACTAATGGTCATGAATTCTATAAATACAATCATTCTATATATACCTTCTTTTAACACATATTAAGTGACACAATACTTCAAGAGAGAGAAGAAAATGTTTATTTTAGAGTGTCCATTCGAAGAGCAATAAGCTTATTTTCTCATTCACATCTTGTGAGCTTGTTCATCTTCTTTATCAAAGCCAAGTGCTTGATCTTTTACTCAGCTTAGGTCTCCCACATAGATATTCGACCTAGTAGCCTGAGTGTACCAGTGTAACTCAACACCTTTGAGCAACCTAGAGTTCAGGGTGTACTGAATCCTTCACCTTCGGCAAAAGCGGGAGTGTTGAGAATTAAGATCGGAGCAACCGATCGATGGTAGGTTTGGGGTATACCAAATTGACCAAGCGGACAAGGCTTCTTGGCTAGAAGGGCGCGCATGGATTCGTAACGTTGATTCAGAGGACGTGGACGAATCGGCAGTAGGCCTTGGCTAAGGTTAGAAGCTGTATTTGCAATGGTGTTGCGTAGGTAACCTTTGTTTCGTTTAACTTTTCAGTTAGTGATACTCTCCATCTGGACGTGGTCCCGTGGTTTTTCCTTGGCTAAGATTTTTACGTAAAAATCTCTTGTCTTGTGTTATTATTTGTTTGTATTCCACTATCTATCTTGTTTTATCATACTTATTTTTATCATATCCTTAAAAATCAATGTGTTTTACCAATGTTTTGCTAAAAATTCTCTAAACTTTTCTAAGTTAACTATTTACTTCAAATTAAACGAATTAATTCGCTCGACGAATTTTTGTACTAAAAAGGCTAAATTCGAGAAATTAGCCAAATTTTTAATATTTACTTCGAATTAACTGGGCAATTTTTTGTAAAATTTTTAATACACGTGCACTTTAATTCAGTTAGTCAAAATTTAGAATTAATTTGGCTAATTTCGCCGAATTTTGTCAAATTTTAAAACCATGTCTTCCACTTTTGAAAGAGAATTTGCAATTTGGTAAGTTCGTATGAGCAGTATGTAAGGGTGGTGGAATGTTGCGATCTCGACTAACTACTGAACATGTAGACTTCTCTCTTTGTTCCTATCCTATTTTAGTTGGTATTTTGTTTCTTTTATTTAAGTTAGTATTTCCTTGTTTCTTCTTACTTAAGTTGGGTAGTTTTCAAGTTGAATAAATTAGGTAGTTAATACTTAATTCCTAGTTTGGCGAGGTTTTCAGAACTTAGAAGATATACTATGGTTGTAATTTTTATTTTGGAAGGAAAAAGAATTATCAAGCTTTTTGAGGTCAATTCTACTATAGAGAATCAACATTAAGATCAAAGATCCTAACAATAAGGTTGTGTTTGGCATTGCGGAAAATAAGTCAAAAAGTTATTTTTTGACTCAAAACTACCATTTTTGCGGGTTAAGTAAAAGCTATTTTTCAATTGCTTATAATTTATTGCCTTTGTGGACTGCAGTTTCAATACTTAAGTAAAACTTTATAAATATAAAAATTGCCCTTCTAGCCTTTTATAATTTTTCTAAATGACAATTCTTTTAAGGGTCCGTTTGGTAACCTGGAATTGAGCCGGAATTGGAATTGTGATTCTTTGAATCACAAATTTATGTGTTTGGGGGACCCCATTTCCCGGAATTCTATGTCTAATTCCATGTGATTTCCCAAAATTAGAAGTTTTAGGTGGGGGGTGAAACTTCTAAGCGAAAAGTACCAAAAAGTCCGTAGTATACGCACGACTTGACCATTCAAGCCGTAGGAAATTTTTTGGTTCTAATTAATATTGTTTTATCAAAAGACTGACCAATAAATCTTTTTTGGTTACTTTTACTATTAAATATATTTTAAATCAGAATGAAAAGACGACAATGCCCTTATCCTTATCCTTGACTGACACTGGCCCAATTTCTTGTTTACGATGCTTGAAGAATTAATTCCTTTGAAAAAATTTTAACATCCATTTCACCATTGTTACTGGTTCAATTAATTCATTAAAACTAAAATGGTGTTGGTTCAGCCAGTTTGAACTCAATACTCAAACTTGAAATAAAATACCGACTTAACAAAATGGTTAGAGAAATAGATAAGGTATTGAGAGTGAAACGGGGTTTTAAACATGACTTATAAAATAGAAACAGTCAGGGAGATGAAGCTTTGCTTGTAGATTTTAAGGTTTAGTATTCAAATTGAAAACAAAATCATGAAAATGGTACTGGTTCGATCAAGTTGAATGATTCCATTGACAGAATTTTGTCTGATTTACTATTGTTACAAAGGTTCATCTTCGTTGTGTATTTTCCCATCTTCTCTTCTAATTTTGTTAGTGATTCAACTAAGTTGTGCTCAATACTCAAATTGAAAAAGAATACAGGTTTCGTGAAAATAGTACTGGTTCAACCGGTTTAGAAAAAAAATTATTTGGTTTCCAACATTGTTACATGGGTTCTTCTTCGTTGAGATGCATTTTCTCATAATCTTTTCATTATAGTCTAACTGTGCTAGTGTTTCAAGTAAGTTGAGCTCAATACTCAAACTGTAAACAGATACATACATCATGAAAATGGTATTGGTTCAACCAGTTTTGTGAAAATGGTACTGATTCAACCAGTTTGGGGAAAATAGTCTCGGTTCAACCAGTTTCGTGAATATCATTACTAAAACTTGAGAGACGATTCTTGCTTAACGAAAATGAAAGTGATAACCATCTTCTTCAACTTCTTCCTTGAAGATTCTTGCTTAACGAAAATTAAAGTAGTAACCATCTTCAGCTTCTTCTTTGTTCTATCTTCACCTTCTTCTTTCTTAACTAGCCCTTGAAACCAGCATCGCCTTCTTTATTCACCTTCAATGGCACATAGACAGGTTGCAAAGAATTGTAGAGGATAATTGGGTTGCTATGAAATAGATGACTGGAAGGAAATCTTTTAAACTTGCATCGCATTCATCCTTCTTCACCTTGAATGGAGTATAAATGAGTTGCAAAGAGCTATAAAGGAAGAAAATGGAGGAAAAGAGTTGTGAAGCAAGAAAATGGAGGAAAAGAGCTGTGGAAGAAGGAAATGGAGGGAAAAAGCTCAAGAGCAAGAAAATGAAGGGAAGGAGCTGAACAAAAGTGTCATCAGTCAAACCTCAAATCAAATGATACTATCAATTCAAACTAATATAAGCTGGATGGTAGTATGGGCATTTCAAAAGAAAGGCCTTAATGGATAGACAATGTGACGCCCCGGGCCCACCACAGTAATAATATTGTCCGCTTTGTCAAGCGCACGTGCCAACCGCACATGTCCCAGCGCACGGCTTTGCCTCTCCCCCCTCTTTGGGAGGAAAACGCGTTGTTACTATGAAGGTCCAAATTGCCACTTATAGCTAGGATCTCGGACGCTTCCTTATCCGATGTGGGACTAAACTCATGCACCCCTACCCTGCTATTAAAACTTCTAATCTCTTCCTCTCAAACTCATTCCAACATCTCTCACCCTCTCTATCCAAAACCATTCAACTCCCAAGTCGTTGGTAAGTCTCTCTCTCTCTCTCTCTCTCTCTCTCTCTCTCTCTCTCTCTCTCTCTCTCTCTCTCTCTCTTTGTGGTCTAAATCTCCTAGGTTGAGAGCTAGGAGATGGCGTTGTTAAAGAGGGGTTCTCAGATGAACCTTCCCTTTTGCCCCGGCCTGAATGGTGGTTTCTCTGGTTGTTTTAGAATTTGATTTACCTGAAACATTTATTTGAAGTTGATAAATTTTCAGAGCCACCAAATTGTTTATGAACAATAGACTAGCTAATTGAGGAAGATCTACCAAAATGAGCCAAGTTACAAACCATGACGGGCATCTGCTAAAGCTTCTCTTGTTGATCACATTGGCTATCTTCTTTTTCCCATCTTTCTTAGTTGCACAAACACTTGATCGATCCTTTGCTTTACATGCACTCATGGATTTCGAAGAATCTTCCTGATAGAAAATTTTGATGGAATTTTTGAACTTTCCCTTAAATTTGTTATCGACAAGTTTCTCTTATTAATTTAACGGTGAATCCTGCAAGCCAGGGCTAGTTGATTCAGCAAGTTTCAAGATGGTTCTTTCACACTCCAGCCAGTTTCAAGTTTCAAGATGATTCTTTACCCTCGTCAACATCTGTAGCAGATGTTTTAACTTTTGAACTTTTGCCACTAACCTTCTGTCACACTCCTGCCGCTCTACCCATTTGCAATGGGAATGAGGAAACAGACAAACCTTTTATGACACTTGCAATGTGCAGCCAATATGAGCCACATGGCACAATCTTAAGAGGCCACTAACTTACTAGATGTTTGGCCAATCACTAAGTGGACCTACAAAACAAAAATCAGCCTGATTAGTGATTTAAAACCTTTGGATCTTTGTACCCAAATAATGCTCAAATTCCTACTGTTAAAATCAACCCATGAAAATAACTTCAATCCAACCCATGCCACGTGGCTGATTGCAGGTGTCATCGAAGGTTTACTCATGCAGACTATGAGGAGAGGACTCACTTACTGATTTAGATGGGTCCCACTCCCACCTTCAGAGATCACATAAGGCCACTCATTGATTGAATGGACAAAATTGTGTAGACCACTTTTCAACCTTACTCAAGATTTTTCATGACCAGGTGATGGAGCTGACTAATGTGATGATACAATGGGCAAGAGCTGATTAAGGCAAACTCTAGAAAGAAAACAAGGACTCTTATATTCCCATAAATTGGATAAGCTGACTAATGTACATAGATAATAAAATACTTCATCAGAATCACTATACTAACAAGATCTATTTGAGATACACTTAGTGGATGTCATGATCTATAATTAATAGAGTTGAATTGGAATTCCAAATAAATTCCATGGTACAACCAAACACAAGAAATTTTAATTCTTGGAATTCAAATTCCTAGAAATCCCAAATCTTGGAATTCTATTTTCAATTCCAAATCCATGTCTGATTACCAAACAGACCCTAAAGTGTAAAATAACTTTTCTAAATGATAAATGGATCCTAAAATAACTTTTCCAATAACAAAATTACCCTTGCTAGTCTTTTATACATTTTCCAAATGATAAAATCGTCCTAAAAGACGTAAACCTATTGTTTTTACCCATCGCTTGTAGCTAGGGGTGTAGGAGAGAGAGAGAGAGAGAGAGACCCGAGGTCGAGTTTGATCAATGGTCGCAAATGTTTGCATTGCAAAGGTGGGTGCAAATCTTTGCAACCCATTTTCTCCAAAACCGTGAGTCAAGGAGAAGCATTGTGCCAAGCTACAATAAAACAAAACCACGCGTAAATTCAAAAGACCATGACCTACAAACAGAGATGTGAGTCTTGTGACTGGTGAGGGGTACATGGGACAAATCTAGTCTCCAACCGTTTACAGACTTAAAAGTATGTAAACATTGTATCGACCATTGAATGCTCATTGAAAAACGTGTTTTTAATTGATAAAATTTTATGTTTGAAAACATTGAAATAACATATTTTTCAAGGGACATCCAACAGTACTGATAATATTTACATACTTTTAAGTCTATAAATGATTTCAGTCTAGATTTGTCTGGGTCCATGTTAGCAGAAATGGAGTATGAATATCTTCATCCAATCAGAACTCTACAGGTCACCTATTCTCCACGTGTAACCACTCTATTCGATCCAATCGTCTCACAAACGTGGCAGCTTCAAAATCGTGGAAAGTAGAAAAAGTATAAAGCCACGCGACCCAACGAGGTAGAAGAATTGAAGATCCGGAGATCGAAGTCTTCGAACAAACCAACGAACCAAAAAAAGCTCGAAATTAGTCTTCCGAATAAAAAGCCGACAGATCGAAATCCGTCTCCGGGGCTTCTTCGCTCTGGAGGCAACAACAGAGCGAATCGTGGCTCCTTCAGGCCCACAAACCCTCTCTCGAAGAAAACCCTCTTCTTCTTCACCACTACCACCATCACCACAAACCCTAGTTACAGGACCCACTCGAATCGTTTACAGAGAATCAAGAAAATCTTCTCAATTTGATCTTCCTTTCTGGCAACAGACCTGGTTCATCGTTCTCCTCCTCTTCATGGCCATCTCTTTCTTCGCTCTCGCTTTCTTTCTCTTCCTCGGCCTCGATTTCGATCAGACCTCTTTCTATCCCGCTTCGGCTGCCACCACCTCGGAAGGCGTTGAGGTATAGTCGAAAAACCCTAATTCACTGGAATTGGCAGAATTCTCTTTGGATCTCATCTCAATCTTCTTGTTTTGGGCAGATTACTTATGGGACAGTCCTTAAGTTGATGCACGAGAGGACGAAATTCCGGCTTCATTCACATGATGTGCCGTACGGGTCCGGCAGTGGGCAGCAGTCGGTTACCGGTTTCCCCAGCGTTGATGATTCCAATAGTTATTGGGTATGGAGTATGGTATTTGTCTTTGATGTTTGTGTGTTTGTTTGATTCATTTAGGGTTTTTGATTGCTTTTATTTTTTATTTTAAATTGGCAATTTTTTTTTAAATTTTTTGGTTGCAGATAGTTAGACCTCAGCCTGACACATCTGCAAAACAAGGTGACACCATTAAAAGTGGAACGATCATCAAGTTGCAACACATGAGGACTCGAAAATGGCTTCACAGCCACTTGCACGCTTCCCCCATGTCCGGCAATCTCGAGGTTCGTTTCTAAGTGTTTCACCTTTTCTTATTTTTCATAGCCAATTGAATCGTGGATGAAATATGGATCTAATGAGACTTGAGTGGATAAATAAATAACTAAATAGAAAAAATAAACAAATAAAAAGATGAAATGTGTACTCTTTACATGATCATTTGGATTTTTAGTGGAATGTTTCTTTAAATATTAATGTTTATTGAACAAAAGAGATGAATTTTGTGGTCACAAATACGCTGTTCAATATATAATTGTTGGCTTGAAAGAATTATTCTTAGTTATAAAGGTTTGTTAAATGGTATACTGTGACTTGTATAAGTGGCTTGGGCAATTCTAGAGTTGGATTTGTTATCTATTCTTTTCCCTTCTGTGCATATAATGTTACAAACTTATAAAAGTTGACATCGATTTATTACTTTTAATAAATGATTATTAATTAAAACCCATAACTCATATTTATTTCTTAATTAATTATCTGTATGCCATGTTACTATTAAAGATGATTGAATTACAATAATAGAACTAAATAAACAAGGTCCAGATAAATAAAGAATTAAGTCTTACCAATAAAAAAAAGAAGTATTTTTTTTTGATAAAGTAAAAATAAAACAATAGCATAGCCTAAAAGCAAGTAATATCAACTAGAGTATTACTAATGTAATCAGCCTTATATGAATAACCAATACTCACATGTGTATGCTAAAACCATACAAGGGACTTACTGAAATCGAAACTCACACATTTAAACAATTAAAACACAAATAGGAAACTTACTAATATGGGTATCAATTTACCTAGAACTAGACCTATTATCTCTGGGTATGGCACTTCCGGCTCCTAAACAAGTGGATCCTGAACTGGAACTGGTAAATATGTGGTTCTCACATTGATTATTATGTACCTATGTGTTATATAAAAAATGTTAATAAAACAATAAATTAAATGATTTTCAGATTAAATTTTAAAAAAAAAGCTTGACATCTTTATCACTAGTATGTCGGTTCTAGGTCCTATCAGTTTTTGTTGTGGTTCAATCCAAATACTAGTGTACCAAGAACCAAAACCTATTACATACTTCGGTTTCGGGCTTTTTGGATTTGGTTCTGAATAGCTAGTCTTGGAACTGGGATAATTGGGACCAGTTCTTATTGGGTATCGGTTAATTGGGTATAGATTGGTACCTCAACTCTTGTTTACCAATACCCTAATTAACCAAGGTTTAAAAGGACTGTTATAATAGCATAATGGGTTGCTGGCATTATCGATTTCTGGTCTTTTGACCGTTATTTGACCCGTTATAATGGTCAAAATGATATTTTATTTTATAATGGCATTTACAAAACCGTACATATGGCCCACCATTACATCGATCAAACAATGCAAGTGATGGATCAGGGTACTAAATCCCACGTGTACAATCCTAATATGATTGATTTTAATCAGAGAGATTAATGTTTATCTTAATCTAAAAAAAATTGATTCGTTTATCTTAATTTAATAAGAATAGCAGAAACAAATCAAATCAATACACATGATTTTTTTACAAAGAAACCATCACGGGAAAAACCTTGGGAACATGTCCAGATGAGAAACGTTCACTATGCAAAGTTACTAAGTACAGAAGTTACTAAGCACAACGTTTAACAATGCTTCCAACTCAAATTACTCAAGCCTACTGCCATTGCTTCTCTGCCTTCTTGTATTACCATGCACTGAGTTTAAGAGCGCCCTTGCACGATCATGATCTCATGATTAGTAGCTCGATCTAACCCCGAACAACACACCGCGATCTGATCACTCCCCGAATCACACACCACATCCGATCTCTCTTCAAATCACGCATCACAATCTAGTTTTTCCATGAATCATGCACTCGATACAATTGAGCAATAACAAACCAAAAGTAGTTTATAACTCAAATTAAGAACTAGATTTTCAAAGGGTTATTAGGAGGATCAAGCTTGGAGAATACATCAAAAGAATGCAAAAACTTAAGCTTGGATCTTCATGGAAGCTTTAGGTTCTCTTGGGTTTCTTTTGAGCTTCTTGGGGCTTAGGAGAGATAGGGTCTCAACCCTAAAACACCGAATATATAGTAGAAGTAAGCCCTCATGAAAATAAGCAAGTGGTAAGAGTTTAAAATGGAAACTAATGGTTTTTTGAATACTTTGCTTGCGCGGTCCAATCAATCATCCAGTAAGTCCGATCAATCGAAGGCAAAATCAGAACACAATTTTGTTCTCCTATTGATATGAACAGAGTTTTAAAAACTTCAAATTTGGTTTTCGATTGATACAAATTAACTCTCCGACCGATCGGAGGCTAAATCCGTTCTACAAGGAATTTTTTTGTAACTTTGATCTATTGAGCTTGAAATCCGATCGATCGACTAATGTAAAAATAGTCCAATTCCTTTCTAGTTTTGTATGACTCATACCACAAGTCTAAGAAACACTTAAGAGAGTTTAAATATTGAAGTAACCAACTAGTTTCTAAGGTCTCTAAGTCACTTACCGACCTAAAGTGTGATCGGGTGAAGCTTTTATTCTTCAGATGAATCTTTCTAGTCTCTTGGCAGTCTTGAGTGATGAATCACAATTGAACACACTTTTTTCTAAATAATACTACCAACACACTAGGATGGATAAGATACATGTTTTGTCATACGGAATTAGCCGACCCTAAGAATATGAACCTTACAAAGGAGGTCTTGGATTTAGTCATCTCTTACATAATGGGCCTTAGTTAAAGGTATGCAGATTCTTGATGGTGCTTTGAGAGCAAATGGATGTCTTGATTTTTAGGCTGAGATAGAGTAAACTAGACATGGTATGTAAGATAGATATGGAAAAGGCTTACAACCACATGAATTGGAACTTCCTAATATTCTTCCTAGGTAGAATGGGTTTTGATACTAGTTGGAGAATGTAGGTCAAAACTTGTATCTCTACTACCTCCTTGATTATGGCAATGGCTCCCTAACAGTTTACTTCAGAAACTGGAGTTCTGAGGCAAGGTGAACCCCTGTCCCCCTTTCTATTTATTGTTGTAGCTGAGGCCTTCAATGTGGTTGACTTTCAAAGCAATAGGGGTGGGCTAATTGAGGGTTTCAAAATGGGCAATCATGGGCCTATTATTTCCCATCTTCAATTTGTAGATGATAGTTTTTTTTCGCTGATCTATCCCACAGTCAGTTGAGGTATTTGAGGTGTATCGTTAGATGCTTTAAAGCGGTTTCAATCCTTTGTATCAATATTTCCAAAAGTGAGATTTATAGGATTGATGAAGTGGTTAATCTGGGGGATCTTGCTAACAATTTATGGTCCAAGGTTGGGACCCTTCCCTACACTTATCTAGGCCTCCTTTGGGTGCAAGTCCCCAAAGCTAAATTCATTTGGGGTCCTATTATTGAGAGGTTTGAAAGTTGTCTGACTACTTGGAAGTCTAGGCATCTTTCCAAAAGTGGCAATATTACCCTTATCAAGAGCACTCCCTATCCCTTTGGTGTCTCTTCTTTTTATTCCGGCCAGCATAGCCAATAGACTAGAGAGGTTGCTGAGAGATTTTTTCGGAAGGGGAAGGATGATGCTTTCAAATTACCTTGTAGATTGGGATATAGTTTGCTTACCTAAGTGTGTGCTGGTCTGTGTTTAAGACATCTCAGGGATATGAACACTGCTCTTTGGGTGGCATGTGGTGTATCTTTTGGGTGGGAGAGTAATCCAGTTAGTTTGCTTATGGTATTGGTGTTCAGAAGGGCATTTTGAAGATTTAAGATTTGTTTTCAAGCTTGGCAAGAGTGACAGTTTTTGGGGGATATTTGGTGTGGTGAAAACACTCTCCAATCTTCCTTTCAATCTTTCTTTTCCATTTCAGTTTCCAGGAGTTGTTAAAGACTGCATAAGTATGGATGGGAACTCTTTTGCATGGGACTTGGGACTGCGTAGAAATTTTAATAATTGGGATATGGATGATGTCAGCATGCTTCTTAATAGGATTGGTTTAGCTTTAGTTTCTTTGGGTGTGTCAACCACTTGATTAATAGGGGGCATGTTATGCCAAATATATGCTTGCTCCGTAGATCCTCTGGAGAAATAGTGCACCATCTCTTAATCCGTTGCCCCTTCATGTTGGAGATTTGGAGTGTGTTGGAATCTACTGGACGCTCCCTTGTAGTGTCAGCTCTTTTCTAGCTGGTCCCTTGAGGCTTTTGGTCCTGCATCCTTTCTTTATGGAGATTTCTTCCTTTCGCACTATGCTTGCTGTGTGGAAGGAAATGAACCGGCACATCTTTGAAGAAAAGGCCGAGGATTTTCTTGGTGTAGTCCTGAAGATTAAAACTTATATATTTTTTTGGTCTTCCATCCTCGAAGAATTTAGAGGAATGAGGTTTGAGGGCTTTGTTCAGGTGGGAGGAGGTTTTGTATGCAGCTAGATGACACACTTTTTGTGGGGGCTTGGGCTTGCCCCCCTCTTTTTTTGTATAGTTTGTGGGGGCTTGCAGTCCTCCCTCCTGTGAGAGGTCTTTTGTGTAGTGGATTTTCCCCTTTTCCTTTAGTACAATTACTTTACCTGTAAAAAAAATTCATGTAATCCCACCACCCTCTTATTTTTTGGGGGCTTGCCCCCCTCTTTTTTCGTATAGTTTGTGGGGGCTTGCAGTCCTCCCTCCTGTGAGAGGTCTTTTGTGTAGTGGATTTTCCGCTTTTCCTTTAGTACAATTACTTTACCTGTAGAAAAAGAGTCATGTAATCTAAGAGATTAAATGCAAAAAATCTTTGATACCAGTTACTTCAATATGCTTAGCAGACTTGTATTGACACAATACAAAATACTGGTATTGGTATTAATTACTTGTAGCATGCACTTTCTCATTTCCTTTTGTACCATTGCTAGTTTTCTTTTACTTCTAAAATATTTTTTTTGTAAACAAAACTACGTAGACATTTTAAGTATTGAAAGTTTCAATATGTCATAAAGACTTAAAAATGACGCTGAGCTTAAAAAGACTAAATTAAAAGCATTTTATTAACATATCGGATGGCATATCAGTATCTATATTCATGGCTTAGATCTTGTGAATCGAAGAGTTGTATCCCCTCTCCTAATATCTGTGTTAGTGTCTATATTGGTGTCAGTGTTCGTATCTGGGTATCTTAGTGAAAAACATACTAAGCTGAATTTCAAATGAGGTCCTAACCTCAGAGAGAAATGATATGGCTCGAATTTGTCATCCCCATCGTGGGTTGCTACCACTTGGTCAGATATGTTTTACATATGACTAAATTTAATTATCTATTGGTCTAAATATTTCATAATTTTTTGAAAATCCGTTAGGACCATTACACAAATTGGCAAGATTTTTATAATTTTATCTGAAAGGGTTCAGATTTAATATTCAAATCATTTGTGTTAAGATTTGATTTGAATCATAGGATTCAAATCATAAATCTTAAGAGTTTTAAAAATATTGATAATACTGTTATCATACAGTAAATGCTATGACAGGAATGTTGGGCTTTACGGGATATTTGTTTGGATATGTAACATACACTAAGCCTTGTAGGTGAGCTGCTTTGGAGGGGAAGGCGAATCTGATACTGGGGATTATTGGATGTGAGACCTACTGCTATTCCTCTTGATTAATCTATTATGTTTGTCTTCTCTATCTGGATGGCTGATGTTCCCTGTATCGTGGCCATTTTCTTAGGCTTGAGATCGAGGGGAATGGAAAAACTTGGAAGCAAGATCAAAGGATCAGACTTCGACATGTGGACACCAGTGGTTACTTACACAGTCACGACAAGAAATACTCCAGGATAGCTGGGGGTCAGCAAGAGGTAAAATATAAAATCTGTAATTTGGTATTTACTAACGTAAGCATAATCAACTTTGCTTGTTTTGCATTGGAAGTTATTGGTTCATCCACATGTATTTTTTTGTTAGCTCATATTAATGTAACGTCATGGGTACATGTACAGGTTTGTGGTGTCCGAGACAAGCGTCCTGACAATGTTTGGTTGGCTGCAGAGGGGGTATACCTTCCAGTTACTGAAAGCCAGTAGAAACTAGTTACCCTGATTTTACAACCTATCATGTTAGGTAAAGCGGTTTTGTTGGGTTCTAGTGATATGGCTGTATCTGTTCTGTTTGATAGAAAGAAGGAACATCTCTCAAAGAAAGTCATGTTCTTCTTGACTATGCGCACACGATCATTCATGTTTTGTGCATCTGGAACCCGGTTTAATCTAGGGGACTGACTGCTCACTATGTTGAGCTTGAGCAACTTTTGCACAAATTTTCAGATTACGAAGATGTTTATTAGCATTGAGATACTTGTGTGATGAGTGTTTGAATTCTCTATCTGTGAAACTTTATCAGCCTGTTTGGCTTGATAACTTATGTGGATAAGCGTGTCTCCGTCGCAGAGTAGAAAATGCTATTTTCACACCATGAACTTGCCAACTGAAATGTGCCTTTTCATGGACTTTTATTGCTAATCCCTTGTTGCCCTCCAGGCTAAACCCTACTTAGCAATTTCCCGTTTAATGTGGATTTGACATATTTTTAACAAAATATATTATATAGATGTATTATTCAAATTTTTTGTAAAATTCATGTATTTTATCAGGAACCATTTTTGTACGTGTATTAAACGTGTTATACCCGAATTATTCCTGGATGATTGAAATCTGATTTTACCATTTTATGCTTAAATTTTTAAACAGATTTTTGAGTGACAAATCTGAATTATACTCTGAACTTTTGCTGAGTTTTTGCCAAATTGTAAACTTGGGGCCAAACAGCTACTAGGCTCGACATCCTGTGTTCTCTCCAGGACAGCTGCCCGTGCTGTCCTGGGTTTTCTTTTCTGATTGTCCCGGTGCCGAAGAAATATATGATATGGAAGGATGTTTTGAAAGTTTGGTACATCCTTCCCCAAAATGCTACCTGATGCACTCTTTCGGGCCCACTGACCCCATGAAAATTTTGGTTCCCTCTTGGTGGAGCAACATACCATAAATCAGCCTGATTGGTGATTATAGACGTTCAATTTGAACGTTTTTCGCATTCAATAACCCTGTACATGGAGCCTATGATAAAAATGCTTAAATCCAATGGCTAGTAATCACTGATCAAGATGATTTTTAGCGTGTAGGTCCACCAATGGATGGGCCAAACATTAATGGTGTCTGTTGGCTTGAAAGAGCGTCCCACATATGAATTGACGGATGTATAAAACTTTTGGAACTGACGTCTATATCATAGATCCGCTCCTGATAACTAAATTCAAGCTCCAATGGTCCGTATTGAACTTTTAAGTACCAACGGGGTGATGACATCACTTCTCTCTCTCTCTCTGTTTTTAAGCCGCACGGTACTGCAATGTCGTGGGGACTATGAAGCCCACGGACATCAGATGTTGATGTCCACCAGATGTTGATGTCCACCTTCTAAAAGTCCATGTGGCACAATCTTTCGGGCATGCAAAACTTGAATGTTTGGCCCACTCTCACTGGACCTACGCACAAAATTAGCCTGATTGGTGATTTATTGCCATCAGATTTGAGCATTTGTCATGGTTGATTTCGAGCCGTCGGACTCGAGCATTTTTTCGAGTACTCAAATCCAATGGATGGAAATCACCAATCAGTGATTTTTGGTGTGTGGGTTCATTAGGGATTGACAACATTCATGAGCCAGGGAGCCCGGAAGCGTGTTCCACGTGGGTGGTCATCAAAGTTTCTCACCTCTATGATGTACACATGCCACCTGTGCTGGGATTGGGACCCATTTGGTGAGATCTAACCCATATTTAGCAAATCTACGTTTAGAACCCGACTTTTTGAAAAAGCTAAGGGAACTTTTATTGACACCCCAATAATTTTCAAGCGCACCCCGTATTTTTCTTTTAAATACGAGGAGCCTTTGATAGCCTCCTTACTAAAACCTATTATGAGAGCACCCCTGTCTTGCTCACCCTACAGCTGCTCATCTCCTCCTTCACCCTATCCCTCCTTCACTCCATCTTTACACCTGAAGGGCGGTAACGCCATCGTCGACCTTAGAATTGTCGGAGATCGTCGGAGAAACACCGGAAAATTACATTTGACAGCTACAATGCAAAAAAAAAAAAATGATTGAAAGAGTAGAAAATCTAGAAAACGAAGTGAAAAGCTCACTTAAATCGACTAGATGTGTGGAAAAATCAACTGAAGTGGAAGAGAATATTCCACAAACATCTTTTTCACTAGTAATAGAGCTAACTTCGCAATTACCTGGCATCTTTGCCCTAATTTTTTTGCATATTGTATAAGTGTGCAACTCATCGTGTCTGTTTCTTGACACTGACATGACTTCATCCATGTCAATTGGATTCCACTGAAATGGATGAAGCAATTTCAATTAAACATAACCGAATGTGCTAATATTTTAAATATTTTTTGGCATTAGAAACCTAATATTGATGATGTGGAATATGCTGAAGGTATTCAATTCCCAATGATCCATATACAACAAGAAATGAGTGTTTAATTTGTTTTGGTTTCTTAGTTTCTTTATACATTAAATGATATTGATGTTAACTATTTTTACTGTAGAACTCCATATGATAATGATAATGATATGATAATGACCCTGGATCAGAATGTCTTACTAGCGACGTGACATGTCACTTTACAACTGATATGGTATGTTATTCATCGATTTCATTTTGTTAATTTTCTTTAATTTAAACCATTATGTACGTGTTCGGCTTACAAGTTTGTTACATGAATGTAGGTTTTTAACACCCATGATGAACTTGTTAAATGGTATCGAGATGTTTGGAAAACTATTGGGACAGTAGTTGTAATTACAAAAACAGATAGTGGTGATTCGTAAAAAAAACAAGATCCACTTCATCAAAGGTTTTTTAAAATCGGAAGCTCTGATCCCTCCTGCTGTTTCTTTACGAAGAAAGCATCACCATGTACGTGCAAAGGAATGAGAAATTCCTTACATAGCAAGAACGCGTGGGTTTAAAAAAATGACTGGTAGGAATGTTTTTTCGAAAGATGACATTCTAGTGGATGATGATTGAGCCATTTGTTGTCATGGAGGCCTACATGCCATTTTTGGTTGTCGAGGCCTGCGTGCCCTTTTTGTTGTCATGGAGGCCTATGAGCCCTTTTTGGTTGTGGAGGTCTGCATGCCCTTTTTTTTTGTAGAGGCACGAGTGCAATTTTTGTTGTGGAGGCCTACGACCCCTTTTTGTTGTGGTTTGTCGTCTTTGAGGCTTGTAATTATTTCTCAGTCACTTAAAATGAAAGTAATATAAATTAAGAAAGTAAAAAAAGAAGTGCAGATATTGTACAAATATAATTGTCTCTGTCGGTGTCGTACAACCTTAGAACAGGCTCTATCGGTCTCATCCAACCAACATTTGTGAGACAGAGTCAGTCCGATCCAACTGACATTTGTCTACTCATATCAGTGGCATACAATTGACACTAAGAAAACTCAGGCTCCAAAAGAGGGCCAGAAAATGTGTCAGTTATATACAACCGACATTCTCTATCGATCTCATCCAACCAACATTTGTGAGCCAGAGTCAGTCAGATCCAACTCATTTGTTTCTTCATATCGGTGGCATGTAACTGACACTAAGAAAATTAGGCTTTAGGAAAGGGACAGAGAAACGGTGTCAGTTATATACTGCAGAATCACTCTTTATCGGTCTCATCTAACCAACATATGTGAGACAGAGTCAATTGGATCCAACTGACATTTGTCTAATCATATCAGTGGGATCCAACTGACCTAAGAAAAACTCAATGAATTCGTCAGTTGGTTTTTCGTTTGTAATCTCTTACCTAATTGATCAATATACATGGAACATTTAACAAAAAAAAATTATGATCACCATACATGAAACATTTAACTAAAAAAAATTATGATCACCATACATGGAACATTTAACAAAAAAAGATTACGATCACCATATATTGAACAATTAACAAAAAAGTTTATGATTATCGTACATGGAACAATTAACAAAAAATATTATGATCACCATACATGGAATAATTAACAAAAAAAGGCTCACAAACCTCAATAAGTTTCTAGTACTTGTGCACCAAAAAAGGCTCACAAGCCTTAATGAGTCTATGGCATGTATGCCTCAAAAAAGGCTCACAAGCCTCAATAAGTTTATGACATGTATGTCTCAAAAAAGCTCACAGACCTCCATGTACAATCATAATTTTTCTTCTTTTCTTTCATTATCTTCTCATTTTCTATGTCTTTTCTCTTTTCCTTGTGCTGCTCATTTTCTTTGCCTTTCTCATTTTCTTGGTTGTAGTCTTCTCTTGTCCCCTTCCCTGTTTTCTTGAATATCACTTTCCTCAAAGGCTCTTCGACAACCTAAATAAAACAGTTTAATATTAAATCAAAAGGCAACATTGGAGAAAAAATATAAATGAAAACAATCTCTACAACTCCAAAAAAGATCTCACCTCTCTTGTTGACGACTTTTCTGAAATTTTACCGGTCATTCTCTTTAACTCAATATGTAAGGAATATTTTCATATTCAATTTGGCAAAGATTCCATTTGACATAAAAACATTCTTGTAACCGTTCCTACGAGCACTAGTGTAGTGTGAAGATGTCGTGGTACGCATACTTCGCCAACTACGTAAAGACTAAAAGATAAAGAGAGCAAGAATCAGACGGTTGACGATAGGAGTCATCCGAGTAACTGTCGGTTTGTCAGTTAACGATCGTGTACGCTCGATTAGGAATGTAAGCGACTTAGTGGCCATAAGAGTTGATTAAAATGAATAAAATATAATGGTCAGACTTAGTCATTAGGCAGACCCGAGTCAAAGTCAATTATATTAACTAGTGGGAAAGTCCAATCGATTGGACATGTATCCCCAATCGATTGGACATAGCCCAATTGATTGGAGACACTGTGTAATCGATTGGAGACTACGAGGCATAAACTTATTTGAGTACAATCGATTGGAGACTCTGTGAAATCGATTGGAACCTTCGGGACAAAAATCTTTTTGAGTACAATCGATTGGAGACTCTGTGTAATCGATTGGAGCCTTCGGGACAGAAAGTTATATATGTCAAATCGATTGGAGAACCCTGTGCAATTGATTGGTGCCTTCGGAACAGAAAACTTATTAAGCCCAATCGATTGGACACTTATCCCCAATCGATTAGACATGGCCCAATCGATTGGACCAAGTGTACAATCGATTGGACCTTGAACAGAATTGGTCTTTCTCAGATATAAAATTCTAGGTTACATCATCCCACGTTCCACACGACTCAGGGTCTTGGAATTCTATAAATAGAACTCTTCTATGCATTCTCTAAACACACAGAGACACAGAGTAACTCAATCTTCAAGAGAAAGAAGCGAAGTTTTTATTTATTAGAGTGTTCATTCGAAGAGCAAGAAGCTTATTTTTCCATTCACATCTTGTGAGCTTGTTCAACCTAGTAAGCCTGAGAGTACCAGTGTGACTCAACACCTTTTGAGCAACTTGGGGTTCAGGGTGCACTGAATCATTCACCTTTTGCAAAGGCGGGAGTAGGGCTGTCAACGGATATCTATCAAACCGAATGTATGTATATCCGAATTCGAATTCGAAAAAAATAACTTGTATCCAAATTCGAATCCGAAATCCAACGGATATTCTAATTAGTATTCGTATTCGAATTTGATTTGCTTATAGGATATCTGAAAATATCCGATTCGACTAAAAACCCCCAATTCATCTTCTCTTGAAACCCTAATTTCATATCTTCGATCAAAATTTCAGATCTGAGACCAAAAATCCCCAATTCATCCTCCAATTTTCAGATCTGAGACTAAAAATCCCCAATTCATTCCACAACAACAGAAGTGAAAAAAAACCGTCCAATAACCCCTAATCATCTTCCCTAGTTTCAGATATGAAACTGAAATTTCATATCTGAGAACCCCCAGTCAACTTCAATAGAAATCCTAAAAGAAGAACCGTCGGCCTACCTAAACATTTAGGTTCAAAATGTAGCAACAAGGTGAGATGGTGTTACTGGCAGCGACAATCCAGATCTCCGCCAACGTCCTCGAAAGAAGCCTTATCAACATCTCAGATGATCTAAAACGAAGGAGAAATAGAGGCAAAATGATGAAGAAGAGTTCGTGGAAGAGTGATTAGGGTTTTTTGCTTTTGTGAAATAAAAAAGCACGGAAAGACTAAAAAGTCCTTAGTAAAGGGTAGCTTGGTAAATCGGATCGGATATCACCTATGCGGATAGTGATATATCCGAATTCGTATCCGATGACTATTCGAATACAGAAAACATATCCGAATCCGAATTCGATATCTTACATTTTCAAACATATCCGATTTTTCGAATACGGATTCGAATTCAAATTCAAATTTTCGACTATCCATTGACAGCTCTAGGCGGGAGTGTTGAAAATTAAGATCGGAGGAGCCGATCGACGGTAGGTTTGGGGTGTACCAAACTGAACAAGTGGATAAGGCTTATTGGCTGGAAGGGCGCGCGTGGATTTGTGGTGTTGATTCAGAGGACGTGAACGCTTCGGCAGTAGGCCTTGGCTAAAGTTGGAAGCTGTATTTGCAACGGTGCTGCGTAGGTAACCTTTGTTTCGTTTCATTTTTCAGTTAGTGATATTTTTCGTCTGTACGTGGTCCCTTGGTTTTTCCTTGGCTAAGGTTTCCACGTAAAAATCTCTTGTCTTGTGTGATTGTTTGTTTGTATTCCACAATCTATCCTGATTAGATCAAACGACAAAAAGACAATATACCATGGAAGTATATTTGATTTAAGTCGGTTGTGATAATCCTTTATTAAACAACCAAGGCATGCGATTTTATCTCCTTACCATCGACCAGTAAAATTGTGTAGGTATAATTAAATTTAAATACCTAATCAACCCCTCTTCTAGGTATATTGAGTTAAAGAGAACGGACCGGTGGAATTTCACAATATACCTAGAAGGGGGGGTTGATTAGGTATTTAAAATTATTTATATCTATACAGTTTTACTGGTCTGTGGTAAGAGAATAAAATCACATACCTTAGTTGTTTGATAAAAGATTATCACAACCGACTCAAATCGAATATACTTCCGTGGTATATTATCTTTTTTGTCGTTTGATCTAATCAAGATAGATTGCGGAATACAAACAAGCAATCACACAAGATAAGAGATTTTTATGTGGAAACCTTAGCCAAGGAAAAACCACGGGACCACGTCTAGATGGAAAGTATCACTAACTGAAAAGTTAAACGAAACAAAGGTTACCTACGCAGCACTGTTGTAAATACAGCTTCCAACCTTAGCCAAGGCCTACTGCCGATGCATCCACGTCCTCTGAATCAACGCTACAAATCCATGCGTGCCCTTCCAGCCAAGAAGCCTTATCCGCTTGTTCAGTTTGGTACACCCCAAACCTACCGTCGATCAGCTCATCTGATCTTAATTCTCAACACTTCCGCCTTTGTAGAAGGTGAATGATTCAGTACACCCTGAATCCTAAGTTGCTCAAATGGTGTTAAGTTACACTGGTACACTTAGGCTACTAGGTCGAATATAGAAGTGGAATACCTAAGCTGAGGAAAGGATCAAGCTCTTGGCTGTGATCAAGAAGAGAACAAGCTTACAAGATGTGAATGGAAAACAAGCTTCTTGCTCTTCGAATAGATACTCTAATAAATAACATATTTTCTTCTCTTTCTTGAAGATTGAGTCACTATGTGTCTCTGTGTGTATTTAGAGAAGGCATAGAAGGGTTGTATTTATAGAATTCAAGACCCTGAGTCGTGCAGAACGTGGGATAATGGAACCAATAATTTCGGATCTGAGAAGGACCAATTCTGTGCATGGTCCAATCGATTGTACACTAGGTCCAATCGATTGGGCTCAATAAGATTTCTGTTCCGAAGGCTCCAATCGATTACACAGTGGACTCTAATCGATTTGACTCAAATAAGTTTCTGTCCCGAAGGCTCCAATCAATTTTACAGAGTCTCCAATCAATTTGACTCAAAAAAGTTTCTGTCCCAAAGGCTCTTCGATTGTATAGAGTCTCCAATCGATTGGGTTGAAATAAGTTTCTGCCTCGTAGTTTCCAATCGATTTCACAGAGTCTCTAATCGATTGGGCTATGTCTAATCGATTGTACTATCCTATTAGTCAATTTAATTGACTTAGACTCGGGTCAGTCCAATAATGACTAAGTTTGACCATTATATTTGGTTCATTTTAACCAACTCCTATGGCCACTAAGTCACTTACCTTCCTAATCGAGCGTATACGATCATTGACTGACAAATCGTCAGTTACTTAGATGACTCATGTCGTCAACCATCTGATTCTTGCTGTCTCTGTCTTTTAGTCTTCACGTAGTTAGCGAAGTATGCGTTCCACGACATCTCCACACTACACTTGTGCTCGTAGAAATGGTTACAAGAATATTTTTATGTCAAACGGAATCCTTGCCAAATTGAATATGAAAAATATTCCTTATAATCTCCCCCTTTGGTAATTCCGTGACAAAAAATATTTAATCATATAGGAGGTAAAAAATAGAAAATACAATCACACCCTCTTACATGATTCACTCACTATCTCACACTCTCTCGGAGATAATCGAACAGATATAATGGAATGACTTTTGATCTGTTCGCTGCACATTCTACCAACAATACATACTATGTAATATCATCGACAATCAATAAATCTTTAAAATGCAGTGAGTTAATTATGCACATCACAAGTAGAGAAATCGAAAATAAAATTTTTTCTCCCCCTATCTCATGCATCAACTTATTTTTACCGCTATGAATTTTTCTCCCCCTTTTTGTCACAGATTGACAAAGGTACAGAAATATAAGCAAATAACAAACATGCAATAAATATCATCATAAAGAACAAGTGCATATGTATATACAAACCAAAGTCAATTAACATCAATTATCAAATATAGTAGATCTTGAAAAATAGATTGAGCCTTAGAGAGTCGTGATATGAATATCAATTAGGATAAATTTATTTTAAGAAATAGAAACAAAAAATTTTATTGAAACTTGGTTGATTAATACTGACTGAGAGTAACACGAAATACAGAACTTGTGTAGGTTATAATTCCAACTCGATCATGATTTATATAGAAATTCGTATTCGTCAGTTAATCAAAAATACTAAGTCAAAGAAAGTAATAAAATCATTGCTCTTGAGAACCTGTAGTAGATAACGTGCTGTCATCAGAATCGACACAAGAGAGGATAAGTAATTTCAGTAATATTCCAGACATCCGATTCTAGAAATCCCGGAGGTATCCTGTATCTAGATATGAAATCCTCATTAGAGCTATTAAGGGTTCTCACATACACTCATGTATATGGGTATTTGCTAATGGATAAGAATTTTTCTAGCAAATTAGCTATCTTTTACACCCTTTTTATTCACTTTGAGTATAGGTAGCTTTCACTCTCCATGTAGGTAGCCCTTTTCTACAGCAATAAGAATCAGATTTCAATTTCAAACAGGGCCATACAGATGACTTTCACTCTAATTTTTGTGGAGGTAGCTGTTTCCTTAGAATAATAACTTTCATTGGAAAGCCAACAGTCGACTATAGTGCGGTTTCGAAATCAACTGAAGGCAGGAACACTACTAATTTGAAGTCATATCTAGTAGAGGTTTATTCCTTAATCTTGGAATAAGATCTAGAAATAATACTGAAATCATATCTATTCTTGGAGAAAAATCAATCAGTGTGTAGTGTGTGAAACATATGTTTGTAAGAGATAATTTTAACCACTAACAGAGACAAGGTATAATGGACTAATCATTACAAACATTGGAATATATATATATATATATATCATGATATGATCTTGATAGAACTTATGACAAGTCTAAATTTAGATCAATCAAAATCAGTTCTAATCAACCAGATTATTATGAAAGTAGAAAAAAATACAAAATACAAGATCAATCAATCAAACTAATACCGATAAATTTTCGAAGAAATTCGAATCTAACGACATCAAGAGGTTTTGTAAAGATATCTGCTAATTGATTTTCTGTTGCGACATGCTCCAAGGTGAAAATATATCCAGATCTTCATTGTCTGAGGACTATTTGAATATAGCCTATGAGAAATTATATTTAGATAGTCTGAGATTGATCAAAGAAAAAAAAGTTTTATTCTTACAAATGGAGGAATTGAATTGTAAAAATGTTTCGTTAGAATTGGCTAATATTGAACTCACTGATGAAAGAAGACAGTGGGAAGAGGAAAGGAAATTACTTCTAATGAAAAACAATGTGTTGGAAAAAGAGTTCCAAGAGTCCTTAAAGAATCAATTGATAAACAAATATGATATTGCTAAATCTAAGAATTTTGATTCTCGTCTTAGTTCACATAAGAATAATGTGAAACTCGCATATCCTACAGAAAAATGTATGACAATAAAGTTCAAACAAACTGAATTGGTTAGTCATCATAATTCTAGGCTAAATGAGTTATACGTGAAATCTAATGAACTAAAGAAAGAAATTTAAAAATTTTTGAATTGAGAAAAACTTTGTTCTATAGTCATGTTGTTAAGAATCAATGGTCTAGAAATGACAAAAGAAAGAACAATTCATTTCTTCCAAACAAATGGCAAAACCTTTTAAATATAAGACCATTTGGGTAAGAAAAGATGATAAAAAATGTCGTATGATTCATTCTACTTTCAATCGATTGGGCTATGTCCAATCGATTGGGGATAAGTGTCAAATCATTTTGACTCAAAAAAGTTTGTCCCGAAGGCTCCAATCGATTTAATAGAGTCTCTAATCGATTGGGCTGAAATAAGTTTCTGCCTCGTAGTTTTCAATCGATTTCACAGAGTCACCAATCGATTGGGCTGGGGATAAGTGTCCAATCGATTGTACTATCCCGTTAGTCAATTTAATTGACTTAGACTCGGGTCAGTCCAATGACTAAGTTTGACAATTATATTTTATTCATTTTAACCAACTCCTATGGCCACCAAGTCACTTACCTTCCTAATCGAGCATACACGATCGTTAACTGATAAATCGGCAGTTACTCGGATGACTCCTGTCGTCAACCGTCTGATTCTGGCTGTCTCTGTCTTTTAGTCTTCACGTAGTTGGTGAAGTATGCGTACCATAACATCTCCACACTACACTTGTGCTCGTAGGAACGGTTACAAGAATATTTTTATGTCAAAAAGAATCTTTGCCAAATTGAATATGAAAATATTCCTTACATTCTCTTGAGCTTCACTAAGACGTTTTCTATGCGATGCTGTGGGAGCATGTCATTTTTTTAGTGCATTAAGAGCGAGTGGCTCGGTAAGATTTCTTCATATTATTGTAACCTAATGAGGAGAACAACCATTGTTCTGTTAGAAATAGAAAAAAAGAACTAAATCAAATTTTATTAACAGAAGACGATTGGATTCAACTAAAGCCTTTGTCATCAAAATTTCGATTGGATCTAACTAATAATAAGTAGTTGAGTTTTTCTTAATGTCGGTTGGATCCAACCAAAGTTATCATAATTTCGATCAATTCCTTAATTCCAACCAATACTAAGAATTCTGAGTTTTTCTTAATGTCGGTTAGATCTAACCAAACTTGTCCTAGTAATGCTGGTCAAATCCAACCAAACCCTTTGAGGCATTTTATCAAACATCATAACTTCATTTTTTGACTTACCATTTTTACTTCCCTTCTTCGGCGTGATTCAGAGAATCCAATGGTGGTTTTGCTTTGGCTAAAAGTACATGCCATCTCAACGCTATCACTATCATACGTCGAAGAAAGGAAGTGAAAATGATTGTAAAAAAGAAAAAACATCGAAATAAGAGAATGGTTGGAAAAACAATTTCACAAAAACCCAATAAATAGTTAGTTTTGAATTTATAGATGATAAAACTTAAGAAAAACTCAAAAAAAAAAAAAAATGGAAGAAAACGGGAATGGTTGGATGGAATAGAAAATCAAACTTTAAAAATAAATAAAATAACTAAAACTCACCGGAATGGCAACTGGACGGCGTAGTATTGCTGGAAGGGTTTCACCGGACATTGTAATGTGGCCAAAGAGCGTTGTTGGTGCCGACGACGGAAAAGAAGGGGTAGGAGAATAGTTGGGAGAAAGAATAAGCTTTTTACCCCTTGTTAATAGATGGGTGAGGTGCCTTTAAGCAATGGGATGCCTACTGATTGTTTTTAAAATGGGTTGGGGGCCTTATAACTTGGGTGCCCTTGGTAAGATTTGAGTGCCCTTATAACTTAGTTTATTATGATTAGAAACGGTATCCACATACCTTGTACACACATAAAAAAAATTTATATTTAATAAAGTTTGATTTTTTTTTTTTTTTTTTTGAGTATTTGACATTTATAGTTTTTTTTTTTCTTTTCAAATTTTAATATATTAAAAATCCGGCCTTAATTGGACCCAACCCAAATATGTAATGCCAGCTTAGTATGGGGCCTCAGGTGCCTCTGTTAGCAACACAATGTCAGCTACAAAACCTAAAATAGTACTAAACATTGACCTAGGCATTGGACTTTTGGACAATGAGGAATGGGCACAGTTGCGTAATATTGTGACACCATGTAATGCGGACACTGGAATGGCGCCAGCTGGAGCGCCATACCATTGGAAAAAAGTTTAGATACAGAGGACTTCGAATGCAGTCGATGCATAGTGCTCGTTTGTTTGGGCCCACTAACCAGATGGATATTTACCTCAAATAATGGTCAATAATTGTCAAATGTCCACGGTTTAAATCAACCCATGAAAATAACTCAAATCCAACGCCCAGAAATCACTAATCAGGCTGATTTTTTGATTTGTAGATCCACCTAGGGATTGGCCAATCATCCATACGGTCAGTCCTTTAATAGTGTACCACATGGGTCCTTGAACACTTGCATAAAGTTGCAGGCAGTGATCTTGAGTCTAATTTCGTACATTAAGGTTAAGCAAAGCGACATACAATCGTGGGGTGCTTTCAACAAGTCGGGTTGCCCTCACAAATTCGTGGGGTGCGACTAAAATTTCCCTTTTTCTCTAGTCTTAGATTTTAGCACTTTTTAAGGATTGATTCTATCCGTTGGATTCAAGCATGTTTTTCTGCATATTTTTTGGATACTAAATCCAATGGCTAGAAATTATCAATCAAGCTGATGTTTGGTACGTATTATGTATACCTTATGAACCCAAGCTGGACCAAAATGATCGAGTGCACCAGGGTACCCAGACCAAACTTGATTATTAATTGGATCCAATGAGATAGGCCTGAACTCTTTTAAGGCCCACTGACCTATAAATGATTGGCGCACCCCGACATACACACCAAAAAATCAGCTTGATTGATGATATCTAGCTATTGGACTCGGAACATTTTCATTGGGTGGTTTCTACCTCTTGGATTGGAGTATTTTTATTTTTTTAGTACACAAAATCAAATGTTTGATGTTGCTAAAGAACCCCACCCCCCCCTATCGAAATTTGAAATTAATTAGTAACATGGTTTAAAAAACGGCCGTTATAACGGATTCGGACATCCTCCGTTACGTATATACCGTTAAAACGCAGAAAAAATAATGGCCTTTATTTTCCATTATAATGAAAATAACGACTTATTTCTGAAAAAAATGCCGTTATTTTTCAAGTTTTCGTCGTTTTTGAAATTTGAATTTAGCGCAATTTTTTTCCCATTATTTTATGTTATTTCCCCATTATTTCCTATTTTTACCCGAGTGTTACAATTAGTTATAACAGCCGTTATAACGGAAAAACTAACGCCCCCAGTCTGTTATACCGTTACAACGGCCCCTTTTAAAGCTTGATAGTAACACCCCCATTATACTGTCAAACTTTAGGATTACCCCCTTTGAGTTAGGTTAAAAAATGGTTGAATAAAGTTAAAATGGACTTGAATCACACGTGGTTAGCATTGTACTTACAATATTATGGTCCTTTCATAAGTATAAGGGGGTGTTACTAATTACTTTCAAACTTCAGGGGGTGTTACTAAATACCCTTATTTTTCAGGTGGCGAAATCTGGAAGGAGGGAAGGTCCATAAAATTTCTGGTGGAGATAGTGCAATCGTACCAGGTTCCCTCGTCCACATTTTATGAAAGCAAGGTCCACCAAGTTTCATTCTTGGGAATATTTGTATTCCGCTCATAGTAGTCGGTAGTGCTCGCGCGGTGCGGCACGGCGCAACGCGACACTCCACGCTTAGGCCTGCTATGTTATTAATTCATGGTACTATTTGTATTTAGCTCATAGGAGTCGGTAGCTCTCGTGCGACGCGGCGCGACACTCCACTCTTAGGATCAAACTTGATTCGTTTTCAACTTTATAATCGAAAATAGTTGTTTTTGAGAAAGAGGGAGAAGTTCATGGTTGCCGTGAAAGGTATTGACCATGGTTTTAAAAATGGCCGTTTAAACGGTAACGCCCCAAGCCCGTTTCCGTGTGGTTTTGAAAAAAAAAACGGCTGTTTTTTTGTTGTAACAGCCGTTAAAATTGTTTAAACAGTCGTTTAATTCTGAAAATTTTGTGAAAAAAAAAAAGCCGTTAAGTCCGTTTAATTCCGTTTAATTTCCATTAAAATCTGTTAAATTCTGTTTTTTTTTTTTGAATTTCAGTGCCATTTTTTCCGTTAAATTCCATTTTTTCCCATTTTTTTTTCCATTTTTGCCCCTGGCCGTTTCAATCCGTTTAAACGGTAACGCCCCCAGTCCGTTTAACCGTTAAAACGGCCTCCTTTAAACCTTGGTATGGACTATGGACATTAATTTTTGTTTAGGGTCATGGTACCTATGTCTCGGCCGATCTGCTCCAAAAAAAAGGATCATCTCGCCCGAGATCAATGTTTCCTGAAGAAGTCTCACCTTGTCTCGAGCAAGATGCGCCAATCCCGTTCTGGATCAGGATTGGTGAGGAGCTCTGATCCCGAGATTCGGAACCATGGTGCTACCTAATGGTAGAGCACAAAAAAAAAAAAAAAAAAAGTTGTGCCGTTGAGGCTAATGACCATTGGATTCAAGAGATGAACGGTCCATGAGGAAAAATGATTGCTTCGTCCTTTACAGTTGTCGTCCCGTGGATTGTGAGCATTTTCCTTGTATTTATGTGTAGCATAGAAACAATACTGTATATAAAACAAAATGCGAGAATAATTGATTTTTGTGAAATTAACCATTCGACATGAATTGTGGTTCAATGTGCATCTATGAGCATGACGTGGCATCCTAACATGTCTCTGTCCAATAACCAGAAAGGCAACCAATCAGCAACATCTCTCTCTCTCTCTCTCTCTCTCTCTACACCATCCACAAGGACAAAAAGAGGCAATCATATTTGTAACCAAGAAGCTATCCTTCACCACGGATAAAACTTTGATGACCGGGCTACGTGGGTGGTGAGGCCGAGGTGGTCTACCGTACAAAATCCACGTGCCATGATCTGCTGTCCTATCATCTCCTTCAATGACAGGGCCTGTCATCGAAGTTTTACTCTTAAAGGACCCCTAATTTTAATATTTTTAGCGACCATTACGGCCAATCACTCTCGAATAGAACTGTACTTGTCGCTGTCATGCCGAAAACGATGTTCGTTTCGCACTCACTCTCTTTCTTAGAAGAGTTATTAACTTAAAAACTACTCCATTTAAGGGATAACATCGAATAACCCATGATGCTGGTACCCTCACCTTCGAGCAACACTGGTCCCAGAAAACCAAACCCATCAGAGAGATGACTCTGGATCCGAGGACTTCCATTTCTCTGACCCCTCTGGGTGTTCACTCGGCATTGACAACCACCGTTGGATTCTTGAAATCCAGGGCCAAGCACACGAACATCAAGAGGGGTCAGAAAATGGAGGTCCCCAGAGCCCGACCCGTTAAGACCTAAGCTTTACGTACCTCTATTACCTAGGTGCTTTTAGTGTATTTATTTGGATTTTAACATGGGGTTAGGGTTTTGCGATCCCCCCCTTAACTAATTGATGACCAAGTCAGTGGGCCATGCCCATGCATAATGTATAAGGTGGGGCCCCTAGAGGAGGATGGACCTCAGTACCATCATAACTCTCAACATACACCCGTTGGATCTGAGCATTGAATTGACTTTGATCCTTGTGGAACTTAAAAGGGACTCTCCTACCATACCGGTTAGAATTAACCAAGGTAAAGTTAATGGGGTTTGGTTCATGGGGACATGTGTTGCATAAAGACGATGGTAGCACTGACGTATTGATTGGAGAAATTTTATGATCAAGGACAGCTAGCAATAAGGTCACATCCAAGGAGAGGCCCACCCTATAATTTTGTTAGTTAGTAAAACCAGAAACGAATTCAACAAGAATTTTCTCGCATCCAAACCATACTACTAATGTCTCTCTACTGCTCCACGTTCATAGAATCCTGCATGTGGTCGCAGCAAACCCATCTACCCCCCACCAGCCACAAAGCCGTCACCTCCGTATCCTTAATCGGTCTCCTCTCCTTTAATCGGAATAGCGGTAGCGACCCATCTCTTTCGGCATTTATTCGCTCAGGAAGCAACCCGAGAACACAATTGGGGCGCTATTTTGAAGGGGAAAAACATGTTTTTAAAACGAACGTTGTAGGAGGGCTGTTGTAACGGTAACACCCCAACTCTGTTAGTGTTATATGGCCATTATTTTATCCGTTATCCGATATATTACAGTCCTCAAGATAATTTAGAAAAGAGAAAGTAAAATATATTGACCATGCTAGCTAGTAAGCAACCACATATATTACCTTAAAAACTAGGTCATTGAATTAAAAAATTCTTGTCTTTTGCCGGGTTGCATCTGTGCAACGGATTACGACATTGTCTGTCAATTATAATGTTACAACGAATCATTTAAAACCTTGGGGAAAAGGACTACTCTTGCGGCCCTACATAACTCATTTGTTTAGGCCCACTAACCAAATGGATGTTTAGCCCAGTCCTTGCTGGATGTACATACCAAAAAATCAACATGATTGGTTATCTCTAGCCATAGAATCTAGTACTTTTTTTTAGGATTGATCGTAGTCGTTGGATTAAGTATGTTTTTTGGTTAGTAAATCTGACAGATATAAATCATCAATCAAGCTGATTTTTAGTGTGTTTATCCAACAATTGGTGGGCTAAACATCCATGTGGTCAGTGGGCCCAAAAAATGACCTTTGTAGGGCCACAAGAGTCCTCTGCATCTAAATTTTTTCCCTCGATCAAACCCTTCTCCATACAGGGTCTTTTTCATTGCCGCGTGATAAGCGAGTAAAACTTCTATCACAACAAATTGTAAATCACACAATCACAAGCCAATGAGTTCTCGGCACGTACACAAGTGCTTTTTGCAACGTACCCATGTGCTTTTGCTTTGAGGTGTACGTGCAGAGAACTCATTGGCTGTGATTGTGTGATTTGCAACTTTGTTGTGACAGAAGTTTTACTCGTGATAAGCTGTCCGGGCCAGTTCCAGGTGGGCAGTGGGCCACATCATGCCGATACCCTACCACGTGTTTGCCACCTGACAGTGTTGGGGTTGAAACTATCATCTTTGTCCTCATCATAGAAGCCCTGTATACAACATTAGTGTTTGCTACATGATTCCCACTGCTTTTTTTTTCATCCTATCCGTGGCTACATCGTTCATGCATGGTTCCATGTTGAGTTTCTAACCCTGCACTGCACCCTATTTATGAAACGGAGGTTCCAACCTACAAATTATTGGACCACAAAAGAATTAGTACAATAATTCTTCATATTGGCATGAGGCCCCACGTAAATTTTGTCCAGCCTATTTGCTATATCAAATCAAAGTACTGGTAAACACCAAAGTACCCTTTTCCTGACCTAATATTCAATTGGCTGTGTTTTGGATCCTCAAAAATGTATAAACTAAACACCCTTCCCCTTCTAATTTCACCGATTTAAGTTTGAAACCTGTTTCATGTTGCTTAGCAAGGAAATTTTGAGTCATGGGTACAGAACCTGTGAATTCGTTCCCGGGCCTTGTACACACCGCCCCGACACACTACAGGTGCTGGCCACCCAAGTAAACTTTGTGCATTTCCAAACTATAAACAAACAATCCTAGTATGACAGTATCTTAATTCTACTGTACTAAGTGATATATTGAGGGTTTACAAAAAAAAAAAAAAAAAGTGATATATTGAGTTTTATGAAAAATGGTTTCGAGAGGTGCAACTCAAGGACGTCGCAGGAGGTCACCCATCCGAGTACTACTCTTGCCCAAACATGCTTAACTGCGAAGTTCTGCTGGGATCAAGTGCATTAGTGCTGGTACGATCGCACCCATAAATTATCTAGTTCTCTTCCTCTTGTCTATGTACGAAAACACAAAGTATCTTCAGATCTAGCCTGTATATTACTAATAAACAAAATCGCTACCGGGTAAATAAGATTACCACAGAATATTTTCATTTACATAAAGGGGAAAAAAAATGCAACAACACAACATGAGAAAACTGTGAACCATTATAAATTTCTAAGACGAACACTGATGACAATGAGCATTATGTAAATATATATACCTGGGGAGAAATTGCACATGGTTTTTATTAGCAAAGAAGAACAGCTCTGCTTCTCTTCTCTTCTCTTCACTTGGATTAGCAGTTCTTCTTCCCCCCCTTTCTGTAACAGTTAAAAGATTAAACAAACAGAGTTTAGTAATCAAAGTCAAATCATTAATAGAGGGGATTAATTAATAGTGATTTTTCTTTAAACTAATCAAAGGAAATGGAGTTCAACAGTCCAAATTCAATTCAAGCCCGGAAATCTAAAGATTCGGCATGGAACACTCAGACCCAGAAACAGAAACCAACAGATTAAAAAGATTCCCAGATGGATAAAAGAAAAAAATAAGCAATGAGAAGTCCCCATTTCTATGCAGAAGAAAATGACCGACACCCACCTTCCAACATATCGAGATTATTAAATTTAGTGTACGAATGTGACGAAAATGACATATCTAGGGAAGGAATTGTGCAATTCCTTCAAATTTTTCTAAATTTACCCCTAATGCCCTCGAGAGAATTACTACTTTCCCTAAGATAACTCGGTAATTTACCAATAAAACAAGTAGTATTTTCACTATTTTGATTAGATAGAGAAGAAAGAAGGAATTACTTTGGATATTCCTGCAACTCCACTAGTTTTTTTTTTCAGAATGGTAAGCTCTTGGAAGTAGAAGTTGTAGTGAGTGACTTGAAATGATCAGAAGGAACGAAATCGTGTGGCAAATTTGCTCTCTTTACAATCCTTCTCATGTTGTTCTGTAAGCTCTGTTGCACCAATTGCTTCACTGCCTTTCTCTCTTCACTAATCATGTCTTCTTCTTCTTCCTCCAACCCCTGTTTTAAATCCTGGTTCGCCCCGGTCGAAGATGAAGAGCCACAAATTGGAGCTGAAACAGCTGCAACCAAACCCCCACCACCATAACCCTCTGAAACTTGCTTTCCTTTATCCACTCTCAAACACTCCAAGATCCTGGAGGCTCTCTTCTGTGCTAATGTACTGCCGAGGAGTGTTAATTCAAGTAGGGACGACGTAATTCCTGCTTCGATCATCGCTTGCCGATCTCCGTAGGACTTGTGTGCCATTACCATTAGAATGTAGGATGCCTTCTCCTGACAACCAGGTGAATCAGTCCAATTCAATACATCGACCAAAATTGGGATGGAATCGGCTGAATTGCTAATAGCTTTCCGTCCTACTGTGTTTGAAACTACATTGCTGAGGATCGAGAGGATTCTTTCACTAACTTCCATGTCGCCAAGCGTGTTCAGGAGGAAGGGGACGAGATTGGTTTCTAGAATTTGGGAGGTGTTTGAGGGGAAAATTGAGAGGTTGTAGATTGCTCTGAGAGAGTCTTGTTTCGCTTGCGCACTGCTTCTCTTGTCTACATTTTGAAGGGTTTTTACCAGGAAAGGAATTGCACCGGAAGAACCGATGATGGGCTTATTCGAGTCCAGAGCACTCAAGGCAAGGAAATTTGCGACGATTGCTTCAGACACCGACGGGTCCAGAGACTCAATGAGCTTCAGCATCTTGTGAACAGCTCCTGCTTCAACAATGGCTGCTTTGTTCCTGCAAAATTGATGAAAACTGTAAGTTTCAGATAAGAGAAACAGGGGAAATGCATTTCAGACAAATGCCGGTAAAAAGTTTGGGGGATAAAAGAGAGGAAAATAAACTGTCTTTGAAGCGAATCAGAGATTAAAAAAAAAATATGACTGAAACGGATCAAACGAGAGCAAGAAACAACAGACAAGTTGTAGAAGTGGCGCTAAAATGGTGGAACTGTTTGAAGAAACGAAACGCATGGAAATCACAGGAAATTAGGAAAATGACATTTCCATGAAGTTGAGAACAAATTTCTTGACTCTCAAGAAACAGAAACAAACGAAAAACGTCAAGATCAGATCTCCAAAAACCATATATGAAACATAAGAAAATCGAATTGAAGAACAGATCGGTTCTAAAAATCTTTACGTATCGTTTCCGATCCCTAAATTGAGAAGAGCGTAAAGCGAAGCGATCTGGAAATCAAGATCAGTCGAATCAAGCATTCCAACAAGAGGAGGAATCGCTCCAAGCATAGCGAGCGTTGCTCTCGCATCCGAATCTTCCTTCGCAAGCCTCCTCACATCCATTGCCGCCTCCATCTGCTTCGATCCTTCCTCAAACTGCAATCTCTTCACAACTCCTTGAAGCTCTTCAAACACTTCAAGCTTCCTCCTCGTCTCAACCTCCGCTTCCGCCTCCGCCACCACCTCCGCCTCAGCTTCCAACGCTTGAGAAGTCTTCAAAAGCTCAGACAACTTCTCCGATCCACCATTCCTCTTCACCTCTGTTCTCTCCGGCTGCTTCTCCTCCATCGATCCCATATCAGACTCTTCCTCATGTCGGTGTCGGGAAACGCCACATCGCATGGTATCGAAGAGTTTCCGGCGGAAAGCAGCACCGGAAAATGCCGACCATATCCGGAAATTTCCACCGCCGTGTCTGTCGAGAACCAGAGATCCGACATTGTTCCGATGATACTTCGCCATTTCCGACCAGTTCTCAGGCGGAGTTCTCAGAGACGAACTACATTGCACAGAAAGAGAAAAAGAGAGAGGTTTGTTTTTGTGTTTTGTTTCTCAGGTTTCCTCATATATATAATTACGATTGCCGCCACTCGTCGTGAGAGAGAGAGAGGCGAAAAGCTTCCTCAAGAAGCCATTTTTTCGAAGGAGGAGGACAGTCTCCTCCTTACTGCCACTGCCTTCCAGCTCATATAATAACCCTCGATTCCCCATGTCTCTCAATTTCTCTACCCTGTATAATTTTATATTTATATTTCACTAACTATTCAATCCTGACCGTTCAATAATATTCGATTGAGATTTTAGAGATGGGTCCACATGAGAGATTCATGATCAACGGTGACGGAATTAGAATTGTACGGGAATAAATTAATTTAGGAAATGAAAAGTCGGGTGCACGAGGGATGCAAGTTTTTAATGTGTAGTGTGGTACAGACGTGCTGTGTACCTCTGACTTTAAAGATGGGTCCCAGGGAAAAAGGCTGACTTCCGAATTCAGATTTGTGTACTTGATGTTTAGCCCTCATGTTATTGTTTATTACATAAATACCACTGCATTAAGTAGACTGTTGGGGAGCAGAGCTTTGACGACGGATCACGGGATGAACTACGTGGCACATTCTTAGAGACCACTGACCGTATGGATGTTTGGCATATCCATCAGTAATTTAGAACCTTTAGATCTTAGTGCCACAAATAATGCTCGAAATCCACGGTCAAAATTAAACCATGAAAAATACTCTAAAGTAACGGCTCTAAGTCACTTAGGATGGTCCAGACATCATACGGTCTCTAAATGGGTGCCACATAGCTTATACTGTGGTCCGTGATCAATGTTGACGACGGACGTCCGTCAACAAAGTTCTACTCTGTTGTGGGGGGACCCGTTGTGGGGCATGAGATTGGAGCAAATTTAGTTGTCGAGCATTTTTCCTCGTGAGCGGTGGAGCGCATAATAAAGTGCCACCTGGAACACTCTTTCGGACCCAATGGCTCACAAATGATTGGCCCACTACTTGATGGACTTACATACCAAAAGTCAGCGTGGTTGGTGATCTCTAGCCATTCAATCCTAGTATTTAAAAAAAATTCAAATCCACGTGGCATATTCTTAGAGATTTTTTTTACCGTATGGATGTTTGGCCCACCGCCCACCCCTAACATACGTACCAAAAATTAACCTGATAAGTGATTTCTAAGCGTTGGATTGGATCGTTTTCATTGGTTGATTTTTAACGATAGAATTTGAGAATTATTGACCATTATTTGGCATACAAGTATCTAAAGGTAAGCTCATTTTCGGCATGAAGGTCCACCTGATTGGCCAAACATCCATTCGTCCTCCAAGAGTGTGCCACCTGGCTCATATTACGGTCGTCAACACCTTTGCTGACCTAGCGCCGGTCAGTAAAGTTCTGCTCGACAGTCAGTTAGTGGGTTGAATTAAAACTCCGTTGTTGAAGAGCAAAACAAGACAAGGAAAATGGCACGTGTGGACAAACATGAGACCGACACGCGAGATTTTGTGATCTTTAGCTTTGAAAACGAGGACTAACTGACTTGACACGTGTAGGCTATAGCAATAACCCTAAGGAAAAAAAAAAGACAATATTTATGACGAGATTCTAATGATTTTACATTGGATCCCTGTAAGATTTTGCTGGACTTCGACAAGAAACATTTTGAAAAATACTTCTTTTTAGGACTAAAATGCCCCTGATTATGTTAACATGTATGAGATATTGTAGGAGCTTTTCTGGAAAGAAAAACAGTTTAAAATAATGATGACCGACCCTAGGGTCTGGCGCAATATAAAACTAGAGATTCAAGGTTCACCGGCAAGCAAGCAACAAAAAACCATGGTTTATAAAACAGCCGTTGTAACGGAAATAACGACCGTTATAACGGATTCAGACCTCCCCCGTTACGTAATGTACTGTTTTTTTTATTTTTTTTTGTAAACCACGTAATGTAATGTTTTAACGCTCAGAAAAATAACGGCCATTATTTTCTGTTCTTTTTCCGTTATAATGAAAATAACGACCGTTACGTATTTAAAAAAATCCATTATTTTCGTTATTTTTCATTTTTCATGTTATTTTCCATTTTCCGTTATTAATTTTATTGAAAATTTGATTTTTAGCATCATTGTTTTCATTATTTTCGTTTTTGCCCCTATGTATTACAATCCGTTTCGGCCGTTGTAACGGAAAAGCGGTAAGGCCCCAGTGCTTAGAAAAGTTTTCTAGAAATGATTATATAGCATAACAGGTGCACATAAAAAGTCGAGAAAATTTTTCTAGATCAACACATTTTAACATACAAATAATTTTCTAGAAAACTTTCATCTAGTCATCATTGAGGGTCCCAATTTTTTTTTTTTTTTTTTATGTTTTTAGGGTGTTAGTTTAGTTAAAAACGTCCACAGCACTTTTATATTGGCCGTTACCGTGATTCACGGGAACTTGAGAAATGAGTACAAAAAGTAAAAAGATAATACCATTTTTACCCTGTTTTTACTCTAATTAACGGAAACGATGTGATGTTACCTGTCTGTTATATGTCACAACAGTTCGCTTTAAACCTTGGTTAAAAATTGATGTCTTAAAAGTTAACTTGCAATAAAAAATTATGCATTAAGCCTCAGGAAAAGTCATCCTTAGGATTTACTGTTGAATGGTCTTCAGGCTTCATGTGGTGTGAATCTCGAGGATTATTTAAGAGTATTCAATGATTTGGATGTAGGGTGGATGTTCTCTTAAAGTTTTTTTTTTTTGTGTTTTTTGTAATCAACCTGTATATTATGCCAAAGAAGAGGCCGGATGGTCCTCCTCCAAGGCGTGATGAAGCCACTCGGGAAAAACACCCACTAGAGGGGTGTTTGGTAAAACTCTTCTTTAAGCCGGAAGTCCGAACCGTCCCTTCCACCCTTCTCTGCACAAGTAGAACGTGGGCATTGCTGCTGCGGATCTCTATTCTCGCCTGGTTCTTGTTTGTTTTCCTAAGCGATATGCTTTACGCCCATTTGATCAAGCCCAGCTGCTAATCGCATTCTCTCCCGATCATAGGAGAAGAAAGGCTTGCTAACACCAAAAAATGATGGATCATGGCAAATGTGTGTGGACAACCGTGCCATCAACAAGATTAGGAGAAAGTCTCGCTTTCCCGGCTTGATGATATGCTCGACATCTTGACGGGGGCGAAAGTCTTTCTCAAGATCGACCTTAGAAGTAGTTATTATCAAATCTGGATTAGACCTAGTGACGAATGGAAGACCACTTTCAAGACGCGAGATGGACTTGATGAATGGCTTGTAATGACCTTTGGCCTCTCCAATGCTCTGATACGCCTTACCGTCTATACACGTATTTATTCTCAATCAAAGATAAGGGAATATGACTACAATCAAGGAGAGAGATTATCATGCAAAGATAAGGAAATATGGTTACAATAAAAGAAGGAGATCTGCTACAATCAATGAGGAAAGAAGGTTACCATTACGATTAGCATTAATAGATTGATTGGCGTAATTATAGGAGTTTTGATTTATTAATTGCCATAATTGTAAGTGATCCACCATCTATATAAGGTGGATATCGTAGGTAGAAGAATCATCGAAAGTTTAATGGTCCGAGTTATCTTTTTAGTAATATGAGGAATCCCCCCAGACGAAGGAACCTTGCTTAGTTAATTGATCTTTTCTTCCCGGGTCGCATCATGCTCCAAGTAGGGCTACAACTTGGGCGGGCTTAACCCGAGCCCGACGGGTTGAACCCGACATTAGGGTTGAGTTGGGTTAGCTCTTTCAAAATTTGGGTTAGGCTTGGGCTAGATTTTTGGTAACCCGATCAAATCAGGTTAGGTTAGGGTTGAGGCTCGTCCCATCCTGAGCCCGACATACAAATTGTATACATGTATTAGTATACCAACAAATATCCTCACTATATTTTGGCAAATGCAGCAACCCATTGATGTTTGTCCTTAAAACTACAACCTTTGTGTGAAATTACAAAATGTCCTTGAAACTACATTTTGACATTTTATGTGATCGATTGATATTGAAAATATCATATTTTTTTTACGATTGTTTTTGGTTATTTATTTAGTAACTTTTATCATGCATTTGAGTTAATAAACTTTTCCCTTATTATGAAAAGGGTCAAACTCCGTTCACAGCCCTAAAATGACAGGATTTTGTACAGGACACTATATGCCACATTGGCACATTCGTGGAGGACTCTGACCGTATGGATGTTTGGCCAACCCCTAAGTGGACCTACAAACTATAATTCAACCGGATTAGTGATTTATAGACGTTAGATTAGACTTATTTTCATGGGTTGATCTCAACTGTGGGAATTATAACAGTATTTGAGGTACAAATATCCAATGCCTAGAAATCACTAATCAGGCTGAATTTTGGTTTGTAGGTCCACCTAGGGATTGGCCAAACATCCATACGGTCAGAGTCCTCTTAAGAGTGTGCAATGTGGCACATAATTATGTCCTGTACAGAATCCTATCATTTTAAGGGTGTACACGAAGCCTGACCCTTATGAAAATATCATGTTTTCCTATATGAGGTATTGGAAATGAAGCTATTATTTAATTGTTAGCATAACGGTTATTGTATTAACTAATAAATTATTTTAATATGGAAAAAATTTAGCAATCTTTCCAATCAACAAAAAAAATTAAGATATTGATCAACCCGACTAACCCGATAGGGTTGGGTTAGGGTTCACAGCCTTTAAGGTTGGGTTGAGCTAGGGTTGACCTCCAACTCGACTCAACCCGACTGAGTTGCAGCCCTAGCTCCAAGTACTTAAATGTAGGTGATGAACCAAGTGCGTCGACCTCTCATTGCTAAGTTCATGGCTGGTGTGTGGTTGCTCTAGGTCCTCTGGCGGTTTGGAGGAAATGGATGATTCCGCCACTGCCTTCGATCCGAAAAAAAAACATGCTTTTGAGCCATCCAACTAGTGATCCGAAAGAATTTTAGATGAGTAGTAGGCTGATACCATTTGCAGAAAATCGTGTCACTAATAGGAAAGCGGTTGGATCTTATTTTACAATAATACCAACTAGCAACACTTTGTTATAAGTTCGCAGTCCATATCGACTTGACCAAGTAGACTTGGACGCACATACTTGTACATGTAATTAGTTCTAGACAATAGGTATCCCATGTGAGCATGTTATGAAATGCATCTCAGACTGAATATTAGACACGTATGACTTCTGCCAACACTATTATATAATATAAAACTTTACAGACACCTTATATGGAGGTTTGGGTGATTACAAAAGGTAATGAACAATATATTATTGATGACACAGATCCAATCTGTGTCCTCTCCATGGTTTTAAAAACGGCCGTTTAAACGGTTTTAACGCCTGTTTAAACGGTAACGCCCCAAGCCCGTTTCCGTTAAAACCATTTAAACACGTTTTAACGGTATTGAAAAAAACGGCCGTTTTTTTGTTTTAATGGCCGTTAAATTCGTTTAAACAGCCGTTTAATTCTGAAAAAAAATTTGTCAAAAAAACGGCTGTTAAATCCGTTAAAATCCGTTTTTTTTTTTTAAATTTCAACGCCATTTTTTCCGTTTTTTTTTCAGTTAAAATCCATTAAAATCGTTAAAATCCGTTTAATTCCATTTTTGCCCCTGTTCAATCCATTTTAATGGCCGTTTAAACGGTAACGCCCCAGTCCGTTTAACAGTTAAAACGGCCTCCTTTAAACCTTGGTCCTCTCTTTCGGTCAACATCTTACAACATTTAACAAATTTACAAACTGACAAAAATACCCTTCTAATAAAGGAACAGGCTCGCTCCGAGGACTTGGCTTTTCACTTGTGTCCTCGGCCGTGGATTGCCGTGGTTTTTCTTTTGCAAAAAGTGAAAAAGGTAAATGCCAGCTCAACATCATCAACTACCGATGGATTCTCGGGATCCCCGTCCAAGGACACAAGTGAAAAGACAAGTCCCTTGAGCCCGAGCCTAATAAAATGGGTCCCGATGTAACTATTGAGTAAGACTTTGATGACAGGGTCCTGTCATCAAGGCCGATGACAGGGTGAAATAAGAGCCACGTGGCATACTCTTAGAGTACTCTGACCGTATGGATGTTTTTCCAATCCCTATATGGACCTACAAACAAACAATCACCTTGATTTGTGATTTTAAACCTTTGGATCTTTCTACCTCAAATAATGGTCAATAATGCTCAAATTTCACATAGTTAAAATCAACCTATGAAAACAAATCCAATCCAACGCCTAGAAATCACTAATCGGGCTGATGTTTGGTTTGTAGGTCCACCTAATGATTGGACAAACATCCATACGGGCAGAGTCCTCTAAGTATGTTCCACGTGGCTCATATTGTGCCCTGTCATCGGCCTTGACGACAGTGCTTGTTATCAAAGTTTTATTCTAACCTGTAGCTTAATTTAAAGGCGAAAGCTATCACCATTTTTGTAATTCACCACGGCCTTCTGGGACCCGCTGAGCATATGGATGTTTAAATCCTGGTTTAATAAACTGCCGTTATAACAAAACTAACTGCCGTTTTAATGGATTTGGACCTACCCGTTACGTTATGAACAGTTATAACACTCAGAAAATAATGGCCGTTATTTTTGTTATAACGGCTTTTTTTTTAAATATAACAATCGACCATTATAACGAAATAACTGTTATTCTATGAAAATAAATAGTGATAAAAACGACATTTATTTTCCATTATAAATTTTGCTTGAAAATTTGAAATTCAAATTTTGAATTTTGCATTATTATTTTCTGTTGTATTTCATTTTTCCCATGTGCGTTACAATTTGTAATGTTTTCTCATGCGTTATTATATATTTTTTACCCCTGTACATTATTTCTCCCTCTAGAACTTGGAAGGGGAAAACAAGTTTTTCCTTTTTATTTGAGGTTTCTTTTTTTTATTGCCAACCAAACACCGTTAAAATGAGGGTGCTGGAAAATTCACCGAATCTTCCAATGGCTGCAAATGCTATATCAACATTTAGTTGGACGAATATTATTTAGCCAAACAAATATTTGCCTGGCTGAATATTTGCCTTGGAATTCTTTTTCTCAGCTACCAAACACGCCCTAACATTTTTTATAAAGTAGATGAGTAAGTATCCGATACCCTTTGAGAAAAGGCATATGGTTCTAATTCTTGAACCACTTGTTTCAGTCTTAGATCCTCAGAGCCAATAATAACCAGAACTCTTGTACATATATTCTACTTATTAACGCCAATGCGTCCTTCCACGAGAAATTAAACATTTGATGACGGACGTCCATCGTCAACGTTTATGACTCCTACTAGATTTTTATGAAACAAATGTGTCTGATACCCAATGAGAAAATACGTATAGTTCCGGTCCCATAGCCACTTGTTTCAATCCCAAAACTCTGAAACCAATAATACCCAAAAGTGTTGTACATCTATTCTACTTATTGATGGATGAAGGCCCTTCTTGCACCCCACCGCCAAATTCAATATTTCGAAAAGTGCTCTTGATTTGTTTCTTTCATTTTTTTGATAAGTCCAAGCAATATCTATATAACGAAACAGAGAAATTATCTTATCTCTTATCTTATTTTATGCGGTTCAACAAGGAGTGGGTGAGATCTTATTCCCCAAATGGAAGGCGGATATCAGCCACTCGCATTCGCGCCGGCCAAAACATATATCCCTCCCTTATCATCTATATAGCAAAACAGGGAAGTTGTCTTATCTCTTATCTTATTCGACTTCATAAGATAAAGAGTGGTTGAGATCAAATCCATCAATCTCATGTGGACGGTTAGATTTTAGCCACTCAATATCCCTCATTTATTCATCTCAGGCTATGATTTTTGTGAAAATTTGAAACTTCACTACATAGGCAAGGATTTGGTGTACGTCTACCAAATATGTGCCACTAATTAAGGGTGTCAATGGGCTCAAAAGCATGGCAGATGGTGACATTGGGATGATACTGTAGCATGAATTTGGACCCCCATTATGTTATGTACCGTTTTAATTTTTAACGGCTGTTATTTTTCGCTATTTTTCCATTATAACAAAAATTTTGACCGTTATTTTTTGAATTTTTTTTGTTAAATAACATCCGTTATTTCCGTTACTTTTCAGTTATTTTCTGTTACAAATTTTATTGAAATTCAAATTTTGAATTTTGAATTTTAGCGACGTTATTTTTCATTTTTATCCCTGTGCATTACAATCCGTTATAACGAAAAAACAGTAATGCCGCCCCATCCATTATACCGTTTGAGTGCCGGAGCCACCCAATTTTTACAAACACTTTTTTCGCGGAGTGTTGTGGGCACGGGCCATTTACTAGTATATATATAAAAAGGAGATCGAGAAGATCTCAAAGTACAAACAAGCAGAGGAAATGAAAAATAAAAAGAAAAGAGGAAGGGCTAGGAGCTGAATCACACTCTCCACTACCTAGCAATGCTCGAAATCCATGGTTAAAAATATATCAAGAAAAAGACTAATCTAACACATAAAAATTACTATTCAGGATGCTTTTTTAGTATGTAAGTCCACCTAGGGATGGGCCAAACATCCATACGGTCAGTGGTCTCTAAGAGTGTGCCGCATGGCCAAAAATGTACTTCAAGTTGCGTGCTAAATGGCGATGCTCAAATTCCATGCTTAAAAATCAACCCATGAAAACGACTTCAATCAAATGCTTAGAAATCACCAATCAGGCTCATACGGTCTACCTAGAGATGAGCCAAACATTCGTACGGTCATGGTCTTTAATAGTGTGCCACTTCTTCCAACTAATGATCAAAATCCATAGTTAAAGAAAACTATTAAAGAGACTCTAATCCAATGGAACGCCTAAGGCGAATGTGTTCTCTAAGAGTGTGCCACGTATCGCACATGGCATCCCCCCTAGTAGTAGTTTAATGCACAATTTAAAAATGGCCGTTATAATGAAAATAACTGCCAGATTCGGACCTACCCCATTACATTATGTACCATTAAAACGTAAAAAAAATATTGGCCGTTATTTATCCGTTTTTTCCCTTTATTTTTCATTTTTTGAAAATTTGAATTTCAGCGCCATTTTTTCCGTTACTTTCCGTTTTGGCCCCTGAGCGTTACAATTCGTTATATTGGAAAAAATGGTAATGCCCCCAGTCCGTTATACCGTTATAACGGCCCCTTTTAAACCTTGGTTTAAGGGATTTGGGTACAGTGGTAACTAAATTGGAATCTGCTTGGGTAGACTAGTAATTGAACTGGAACCGACCCGTGACAGATTTGACCCATGGATGAAGCAAAATATGCAGTGGAAAGCACTTCTCTTTCCTAAGAAAAAATAAATAAAACAAAGGATAGAGAAAGCATGGAAAGGACGTGGGCTACTTATATATTTATATGATGACTTTGGGATAAAATAGTAAGTGCATGGTAGAATAGTATGGTATGGGCGCGAGCACGATTTATATATAAAGTCGTAAAAGAGCACATGCATGTGTTTGGTATAAAAGCAATACGGACCTAAAACCTTTAATCTGTACCTTGTACCAAGGTTTAAAGGTACATAACGTAACGGGGGAGGTCCAAATCCGTTATAACGGCCGTTATTTCCGTAAGGGTCGCTCTACGGCCACTTACACCATTCGGCCGGCACCGACATGGGACCAAAATGCTCCTCTTTTAGTTTGGGCACCCCTCCCCCTCTCTCTCTCTCTCTCTCTCTCTCTCTCTCTCTCTCTCTCTCCTCTACCTCACTCAATCACTATCTCTCCTCTCTCTCCTTCTCACACTCTCTCTCAATCTCTCAAGGGATTTTAGCACCTGGAGCTAAAAGCCAGAGAGAGAGAGAGAGAGAGAGAGAGAGAGGGAGGGTGCACAAACTAAAAGGGGGCATTTTGGTCCAATGTGGGTGCCCGGCCAAATAGCGTGTGTGCCCGTTGAGCGACCCTTTTCGTAACTGTCGTGTTTTAAACCATGCATTGTACTACTAGGGGGGGACACAATTGGCTGGTCTCGACATGGCCGGACCACCCCCTATAAATCGCACAAATTAGTCCATAATGAGGCACCATTTACTGCATGGCATATGAAGGAGACAAAAACTCTAGTTTGTAAGGAAAAAATATTAAAACTATATTATTATTATTATTATTATTACTATTATTATTATTGATATTTCCAAGCCTATTTTTATATTTTCAGACTTATTTTATTAGTTAGACAAAAATGAATTATTTTTTTTGTTTGTTGTGAGATTTAAATGGTCCATTATAACGGTATATCAGTAACGTTACCATTATGACTGTTATAGGAGTCACATCAGAGTAAAAAAATGGTCAGAATATTATTATGTTATTATTTAAAAAAAGCATTTAAACCTCAATTACAGTAAGAAAATGGTTTTTTTTTTCAAAAAATACGGCCATTAATATATTCTGTTATAAAGGTCATTATAACGGACATCCTAAAAAAGTCTTGGGCGTTACAACGGGAAAAAAATATAATGCGGTGGGGATGGTTTGTCGTAATAATTCTGAAAACTTCTCAACTGTAAGGATGCAACTTGGGTATGTTGGGTAAGGTTGGGATCAACCCTAGCCCGACTTAAGTTGTGCCATGGTTTAAAAAACGGTCGTTATAAAAATAATAACGGATGCCTGTTATAATGGACTCAGACCTCCCCCGTTATGTTATATACCGTTAAAACGCTCTAAAAATAACAGCCGTTATTTTCTGTTATAATGAAAATAACGGTCGTTATTTTCTAGAAAATTTTGTGAAAAAAATGACCATTATTTCCGTTATTTTCCCATTTTTTCTATTATTTTATTTTTGAAAATTCGAAAGTTCAAAATTTGAATTTCAGCACCATATTTTCATGTTATTTTTCCATTTTTACCCCCGAGTGTTACAATTCGTTATAACGGAAAAACGGTAACGCCCACAGTCCGTTGTACTGTTATAACGGCCCCTTTTAAACCTTGATACCAACATCAGGCTCTAAATCTAATCTTTATATGGTATTGGGAAGTTGGGGAAACTTTTCATATAAAGGAGATCTCAAAAAACACAAGTTCAGTAACTCACGAGTGTTAGAAAAAGGAACCACCTACCCCCAAAAGGGCATCAGTATTTACTTGTTTGTTGGTGGGTCCCCCTTTGCATTTAGTTGTTTGACTGGTAGGGCCCAGAGGCCCTAGCCAATCAAGTCGGATCTCGGCAGTATATTTGTTGTTTGGTTGTTGACATGGCTATGGGCTTAGTCAATTAAGTCACATCTTAAAACAGTGCTTAATGAAGGACATGTCGCATCTTAAACACCATAAGTGCAATCTATAAATAGGATTTTCACGTACATGCAGAGGTTGGATTGAACTAACCATTATCAATCCGAATGAGTGGTTGTCAATCTTCAGTTACTTTTCTTTTCTCTTTTTTCCTTTTTCTTTTTCTTTTTTTACATGGGCCTAGAGCAAAGCTCAAGCCCATATTAAAATTGGGAGGAAGTTTTTGATCCTTGGACATTTTGATCCATGGTGTACTTGGACTTATAGTTAAGTGCCACCTGTCCTCACCCTTAAAACTGTAGTTGTAATGGAAACTTGTTTCCTTCTTTCTCATAGACACATTCCCTATTATTGTCGACCAAAAATAAATAAATAAACCTACCCTCTATTGCATTATTTTGGTGGTCATTAAGAAAAGGTACAAAATATTGTATAGGTTGGATGGTTAAAATTACTTATTTGGTTAATTTTTAACATCAAATTAAAAATCTCTTAAATTGGCCCAATACGTAGCGGAGGGTGTGTTCCCCCGCACGTGTTCTATTGGCCCGACAACTCATTGATATATGTGGGTACCCTATTTTCCAAACGGTTGAGATACTGCCATGTGTCAAGGACGTGGGTACACACGTCGAGAAGAAGCAGATTGGATTCTGTGGTTCTCGGGCTACTTCGGGCCCACTGTTCAGTAAACAGGCTCCGTTAAAAGATCTAACTCTGAAGCAAATCTAAACGGACGATTCCAATTACAAATGATATGTTATCCGACAATGGAAGAGATCTTATCGGGTACCACAAACAAAGGCCGACTAGAAGACGGGCCTTGTCGGATATCATCCTAGTTACCAGCAACAAATGAATTATGTTCGGCATTTCTCCAAGGAAGCCCATAAGCTAAATATCTAAATTGGATAACGAGTACCTCACCAAGAAAGTCGACGAACTACATATCCAAATCGGATAACAAATATCCGTTGATTTAGCTAAAATGGACAAAACCTCGTCTCACAGGGCACATAGGGGAAACATTCTCCTCAGATCAAGAAACAAAATAGAAAAATCGTTATCAAGAATGACGGTTATAGGCTACCCAACAAACGACGCGCTCCTTGTTGGAAGCCCTATAAAAAGGAAGTAAACCTAATGAAAAGGAGGTCGAAAAATCTAGGAAGAAGAGAAAGAGACGATACAACATTTGAACCGATCCTGACTTGAGCGTCGAAGTGCCATCTACGGGTACACTACCAACCAAAGAACGCGGCAGCAAAGGGGGGAAGCGGCTAATCCGATGCAAGGCAAAACGGCGAGCAACCCATGGAGCCTTTTTGCTAACACATTCTTTCTTTCAGGACCGTCAGGTGCACGGCCAACCTCGCTAGGAAGTTCATCCACCAATCACTTGTCCGTTTCCTCGGGGATCGTGTGGGCAAAGATCACGGATTTCCCCCCCACTGTATACATAGTTATTTCGCCTTTTTCCAACATGTCGATCTTTTGGGGTAAATGGTTATTTAACATGGTATCGAAGCCTTAAGGCCTGGGAGCTAGGTTGTGTGTTCAAGTCTCTAGCGGAGTGTATTCCCGTCGAGGGGTGTATTAGAGGATGGTGTCTTCCTGCGCACATATTGTATTGGCCCAATAACCCATTGATATACATAGTTATTTCGCCTTTCCCCAACCGGTCAATCTTTTGGGGTAAATGGTTGTCTAACATATAGAGAGTTAGGACCCTCGGTCAATGGGTGCATAACTTTTTTCATGTTGTTTCCATTCCATCTCCTCCTCCATGTATGTTTCCATTGTCATTTTCTAATCGTTCCCATTTCCCATTTCCCACCTCCATTATGGTATTGTTTTTTACAACCATTTCACTTTTTGGCAACTATGCATAATAGTGCACTATAAGCGGAAAAATTAAAGGCTCATCATCAATGCCTCGAAATTTGTGTGTAAAATGATACAAGAAAAAATAAAGAGAATGAGGGGAAGCACGAGCGATTTTTACGTGGTTAGCGATTGGAGTTCTATATTAAGTGTTCACGTATCTTGTGCATTATTATATGTGTTAATTGGTTTTTGTTGAATTTGAGCGAATTTGAATGAAAAACCCAAATTGTTCTAAATTTTTTCCATAATGTATATCTGCATATTTGCCGTACACAAACTTAGCAACTGACCCCCACCAATCATTTTAGCAGGCCCTAAGCACTCTTTCAGCCAATCTCAAAGCCATATTCCTAATTGATAAGAATCCATTAAGTGTACAATTTTTTAAGACGAAATTTACACTCAGAATTTTAGGTGAGGTGGGAATGGGTCGGCTTATATTAATTGCGCATTTACATGTCCTTTGCATGTGATGTATGGGCTCACCATGCATGGACGCGTGTGCTCCAGATACCAAGCAACGACGTGTGTCCACGTCATGCTCAATGTTTAGCTTATGTGGCATATGAGCCACCTCTGTCAATCTCTGTAACATCACATCCTACTACTTATCCTAGATATGTTTTATTTTGAAATATATTCTCTCCCTAAGAGATCAGAGAATATTAGACACTTTCCAAATATAGTAGAGTAGATTATTGGCAAGCCTCCAAGATTTCTTTCCATACATCTACTAAGCAAGGAAATAAGAGGATTTACTAGACAATGAAAGATTTAAATTTTAGTTAAAAGAAGATTATTCCATAGGAAAGTTCCTTGCAATTCTGTATTCATATAATAATTTTTATTCTTTTCTCTTTTGGTCATTCATGTATCAGTGTTATTTAAAAGATAACTCTTTCTTTGGTTGACTCATTATGATCAACCACCAAAGACTTTATTTAGTATTTTACTATTCATGAGTACTGTTAACCCTCAAGTCTTCTAATGGTATTAGAGATTTAAAGCTCATCACATAGTAATCAATCTTCATAGAGATGGCCAACCAGCTGATCATGTCCTGAATCGACTCTCTTGGCATGACGTATCCCTTTTCAGCCATGTCAAACATGGTTTCACTCTTTTTTTGCTAGATAAGAAAATTATATTAAGAATAAATAGAAAGATCGTACAAAGGAGAAATGAAGAGCTCAATCTATCTGACATCCCAACTAGATTAGCACCTCAGAAAAGCACTAGAGGACCCTCCCTCAAATATTAGTTAAATTTGAGCAAGTATGAGGGTCGTCCATTTTATAGATGAATGGAGGCCTTCTAAAAAATGTTTTAGTACAACTAAACTAAATTGACTATATACTTAATTGGTTGCTGAATCTATTGCAAAATTGGCCTCTTTCCAAGTAGATGAAATGATGCAATGGTGCATTTTGCTTTTAGTAAGGTTCTAATTGGATCAAAGCTTCCAAGAGGTAAGACTATTTACAAAAGCATGAACAGCAGGAGTAGATCATCTAATTATATCCACAGGTTGCACCATCCTTGGAAAATAACCCAATCAACCCCTTCAACAATGGTAGTGCACTCCGTAAAAAAATTAGGCATTGCTTAGGCCCTTGCATAAATCCCAAGCTCATTGCCGCCAATTATTTGTTGTGGCATAATCAACTTGCGGTTATTCTTCAAGATCAGGATCTCTTCAAATATGTTAATGGAATGTTTTTTGCTCTACATGCGACTATTACAAAGGACAATTAGCTTGAATATCGAGAGTATATAAAGTGGTACCATGCCTATCAAGTTATACTTAGCTTTATTTATTCATCCTTGTATTAGGAAGAAATGGGTGAAATCATAGGTTTCAAATGACCCGATGATGTTTGGACCACTCTTGAGATGATTCCCCATAGCTACAAGACTAGGAACCTCCAATGTGGCACGACTTTATTTGAGTATGGCGAAAAATTTAAGAGAATCTATGAATCGCTCTTAACCATTCAATTTTGGGTTTTGAACACTGATAAAGTGTATTGGTTCCTTATAGGTCTTGGTTCTAAATACCAACTCTTTGCTACCACTATCTTGCTAAGCCTCTCCTACTTAGGTTTTATGATTTGGTACCCTCTCTAATTTCTCATGAACCATATATCAATTTTGTATCTTCTCAAAACTCCTCTGTAGGTACAATGTTCATTGCCCAAGAAAGGGGTATGGTGCAAGACTTGATCACCAATAATAGAGGAGGATGGAGTTATCGAGCATCTGTTAATAAAAGAACCTTAACCATAGAAAAATCTGTTAATGTGGTCATTAATGATGAATCTCTAGAAATTTGTGATAATTCAAATGAGATGGTAGAATCTTCAAATATTGAAAAAGGTGAAACAAATGTTCACAACCCAGAAAAATTCAGACAATGGAAATACATTAAAGATCATCCTAATTCAGAGATTATTGAAAACAAGGATAGTAGTGTACGTACAAGAAGTCAATTGGAAAATATATTCAATCATTTATACTTTACCTCTAAGATTAAACTAAGAAACATTAAAGAAACTCTTTTAGATGAACATTGGATAGATGCTATGCAAGAAGAGTTAAATCAATTTAAGAGAAATGATGTTGGTTTCTAACCCCTAGATCCTTGGATAAAAATGTGATAGGAACTAAATGAATATATAAGAATAAACTTGATGAGAATGGAATAATAACTAGAACCAAAGCTAGATTAGTGGCTCAAAGGTACTCTCAAGTTGAAGGGATTGATTTTAATCAGACATTTGCCCCAGTGGCTAGATTAGAATCTATTAGGATTCTTTTAGCATTAGCATGTGTCCTAAAATTTAAACTCTATCAAATGGATGTTAAAAGTGTTTTTCTAAATAGGATTCTGGAAGAAGAAGTTTATGTAAAACAACATAAAGGTTTTGAAGACCCTCATAAAAGTAATCATATCTATAGGCTCAAGAAAGCCTTATATGGGTTAAAACAAGCGCCTAGAGCTTGGTATGAAAGATTAACTCAATTTTTATTGGAAAATGAATTCACAAGAGGAATTGTTGATAAAACACTGTTTATTAAGAAAATAGATAATGATATTCTGATATCCCAGATATATGTTGATGATATTGTCTTTGGCTCAACCACTAAGATGCATGCATTAAAATTTGCTCAAGCTATGAAATCTGAATTTGAGATGAGTATGGAAGGTGAACTGAACTTCTTTTTAGGACTTCAAGTTAAACAATTAAAAAATATAATTTTTCTATTTCTCAATCTAAATATTCTAAAGAATTTCTTAAAAAATTTGGGCTCGAATCATCTAAATCTTCACATACTCCTATGAGTACTAGCATTAAACTCACCAATGATTTAAGTGAAAAATCAGTTGATTAGACTATGTTCAGAGTATGATTGGTAGTCTTTTCTATCTCACAGCTAACAGACCCGATATTGCCTTTAGTGTAGGAGCTTGTGCTAGGTATCAATCTGATTCGAAAAAATCTCATCTCTCGGCTGTTAAAAGAATCATTAAATATGTCAGTGGTACCATTGAATATGGTCTCTGGTATCCTCTTGAGACTAACAGTGAAATTGTCAGTTATTCAGATGCCGACTGGGCAGGAAATGCCGATGATCATAAAAGCACCAGTGGTGGGTGTTTCAATATTAGAAATTGTTTAGTAGCCTGGCACAGCAAAAGACAGAATGATATATCTTTGTCTACTACTGAAGCAAAATATATTGTTGTTGGATTATGAAATTAATCAATAATCTATGAATTTATTCTGTGATAACACGAGTGTAATTTATATTTCTAAAAATCCTGTATAACACTCTAGAACTAAGCACATAGATATCAGACATCACTTTATTCAAGAATTGGTTGAAGAATAGATAATTTCATTAGAATATGTGAACACGAAAATTCAACTTGCTGATATTTTATCTTATATTCGCTCAGATATGAATATCTGAGGAAATCTATCAGAATTTGTCCCATTAATTAATTTTTATTGGTACTGAGTGAAATATTTAAATTAATATTGAATATCTATCTTCAGTATTTCAGTTAGTCTAATAGTCTAATCATTTAAATAATGATTAGCTATTGTTGTTTGTAAAAATTTGATGACATTATTGAAAATATAATTGTTTGTCAAATTGGTGATAATTTGGAATGATTGGGTGTTTAAAATTGACAGTCACGAAGTTGGGCCGACTGAATAAATTGTCGTAGCGATTGGGTTTTTGAAATTTTCTTTTGCGAAGTCAGGTCAACCGAAGTTATTGACCGGTCGACCAGAGTAAAGATTTTTTGGGTTTTGAAATGTGTTTGCGGGGTCGGGCCGACCGAACATTAGGTCCGGTCAACTGAACATTAGGTCCGGTCGACCGAACATACCCAGTCGATCGACCATTATGACCGGTCGACCGCGCCTCAGACCCGAACGTAGAATTCATTTCACAGGCGGGTTGACCCATGTCCGGTCGACCGCCCTTGGTTATAAATTACTCCAAATCGTTTTTGGGTCATTTGAAACATTTGGAACCCTAAATTTTTTTTCTTGTAACTCTCTCCTTCCCTTTTTGAGAAGCATCCTAGCCATCAACTCTAATATCTTTTTAGAGATTCCTACTCTCATCATTACCCAAATTTTTGGTGAAATTTCTCTATTTTGTTCTAATAGCTCCACAAGGGAAAAGAGCAAGAGGTGAATCATCTTCAAGTGATCCATATCCTCTTAACTTATTCATCAATCCCATGGCTAGGCTAGCTTTTTGAAGAATTACTACATTAAAAGAACCGTTGCTGTTGAACGTGGGGTTATCGTAAAGGAAGTGACCATGACTAGAATCTCCAATCTTCTGAATTCGGTAGGTTAGTCTAAACTTCTTTCCATTTTTGGTGTTACATATCATGAGTTAGTCAGGATGTTTTATTACAATCTGAACAATCATGATCCAGAAGGTCCATTTCTTTATTCTGAGGTCCGAGGAGTTAGGTTCAAAATTACTTTATCTTTGATTTCAAAGATCACTGGTCTTCCTCGTGTACCTAAAGATGAATTTTCCCCCCTTCCCTGCCTTTTAAGAACAAAAATGATATCTCTAAAGCCATCTGTGGGAAAGTAGTTCATTGGAACTCTGACTTGGCTACTCGAAATTACTTTCCGTGTACCACTTGTTAGGGTTGATCTTCTCATACAACTTGGTCCCAAAGGCCGGACATCGTAGTGAGATCGGGCCATATATTCAATACATTTTGTATTGTCTCTCAAGGTACACGAATCTGTGGTCCTTCAGTAATCTTTCATCTTATGGTCAAAAATTTGGCGATTGAGAATCGCAAGCGGTCTCTGCCTTTTGGCATTGTAGTTTTAAAAATTCTGAGTCATTACAAAGTTCATATTCTTGACTTTGATGAAAATTTGCATCACTTCTCACTTATCAATCAAGCTACATTTAGTAAAATGTTGGTTAGTGACTCTTCTATGTCTGCTACTGCTTCTGCTTCGAGTTCAGTATCTCGCCGGTTCTCTGTATTTGCATCCATTGTAGGTCTTTTGTCCAAGTTGGACTATCTTTATGCGTCAATTGACAAATTTTCTCGACGACAGCAGCATATGACTTCATTTCTTAGGTCTCAGCACCCTGACTATCTAAAGTTTTCACCTGAGGAGACCACTGTGCCTTCTGCGGCTGGAGACGAAGATGAAGATGAAGACGAAGACGATGACGAAGATGAAGAAGAAGAAGATGCAGATGACGATGATGCCGACGAGGACGACTATGATTAAAGCACGCTTTGCTCTTTCTCTTTGTAGACTCGTAGTACATTTTTTTTCTTTTTGGGATGTATTATTTGATACTATTGATCTGTACTATTTGCTACTGAGATACCTTGTTACTTTGGTATGAGATGATGGATGTTGGTCATTCTGTTGACCATTTCCAGTATGATGTATTTTAGTTTGTTATATTGAGTTATGATTTTTTCTCTCATTGATGATTGATTACCATATCAGAATATCGTTTATCATCACATGTTGGAATTCTTTCATTTATCAATGTATGACAAAAAGGGAGAGAAATCAATTATATTGGTTTACTTTGATACACTTGTTGCTATCTATTTTATTGATTTACTTGTCATAAAATATCTGTGATTCTTACTATCTTTCGATTTTATTGGACTAATGTACTGAGAAGAAGTTTTTGGTATTATTGGACTAATATACTAATGAGAAGCTTTTGTCAAAGATTTTCTTGTCAAGTTAATTATTTTGTAGCAACAAGGTGTTATAAAAATTTTGGTACTAATCACGGTACTAATCGTGAGCTACTGTGCTGCCTGCTTGCCCCTTTATCCTTCAAAGATAATTTATTTTGGTAGTTATTGTACTTAGAGGGAGCTTTATTGATGTATTTTTTGTTTGGACAAAAATTATAATATAATTGGGTAGTTATTTATTTTTGTCCTGGCATTGACAAAGAGGGAGATAGAAAAGTCTCAGTTGTCAATCCCAAGAATACTTAGTTTTTCAAAAATATATATCGTTGTGTCACGAATCCACTGAAGACTGAAGTGTCAAAGATCAAGTAGACTTTGACAAAACAAATCAAAGAAGAATTAAAGCTGAAGAAAATCAACCCAAGTGTTCAAGATCAAATGAAGACAAAGTTAAGTGATCAAGCTCAATTAAAGACAAAGTTGGGTTCAAGCATAAAGATTTAAAAGATCAGAGTACGTTCTCACTCAACGAACGTTCAATTATAAAGAATCTCGTGTTGCGGTTACTTACGTAAATCTAAGGGTACACCGCGCGTTGCCAGCGGATCAAGATTTACCTTAGATAGTTAAGTGATAATTAGGTATCATGCGAGTGTGAGAAAGAGAAATTCTTAAAGATTAGGATTGTTCGGTGCTGGACTAAGAGGTCCGATCGATCGACCTTTTTGAGTAGTCGACCCCACCCATTTTGGATCTCGTTTTGACTCAATCTCTTATGCGATTTTAAGCACACTTTAGCCCTTCAAACGACTATATTCGGTCCAGTTCTATTGATGGGAGGCTTGTTTATAAATAAGAGTTCTCTCCCCTTATAAGAATTAACCCAATCAAGAGATCTCTAATTTTACATTCTTTGATTATCATTATTTGAGTCAAGAGATCTGAAATTTGTGAGAGCTTCACCAGAGCAAAGCTGTGTATTCATTGTGAAGGCTCTAAGTGTTTGGAAGAGACTATTAGATATTATTTCTACAAACATCTTCTTCCAAGAGGAGGGTTACTCTTGGCAGAGTGTCTCTTAGGCGAATTCTTCTCCAAAGGATTTTCCATTTGATCGTATTCATCGAAAGGTAAGTATTTCTACGATTAAATATATTTTTTATAGAATTCAAAATTTATGAACACTGAATATTTTGTGATTGGTGGATGAGTAAGTACTCATCTAACTGAGTTGAGGATTGTAGATCCATGAGAAAAAAAACTCTCTAAATCGACTACTGGCCTAGGCTGACTTTCTAGGTAAGCGAGAAGTGATTCTCGTTAGATTAAAACTAAGTGATATCTTAGTTAGTAGATTATTTATTTCAATTGGATATGTTGTCATACATGATTGAGATAATATAATATTACTCGTGTTGAGTATTGGACAGTGGTCGTAGGCGCGGAGTCGCCGAACCATTATAAATCTGAGTCTCGTGTGATTATGAATGTTTGCATATTGTATATCAGATTTTTCCATATCTATGTTCTGTAGATGATTCATATTTTAATTGCTCGATCTTTTTTCGACTTGTGTGATCATTAATTTTTAAATCCATATAGAATTTGCAGAAGAATTAAAATTTGTCCTATTCACCCCCTCTAGGACTTAACGTGGTAATTAAAATGGAATTTCAAAAACCATTTAGTTATGCAAAACACTTACTAGGTCCAACACACTAACGTTAGTTTTAGATCTTATCAATTTCAATTTCGATTATGGTTTGATCACGGTACTAGTATCCCAAGAATCATAACCTATTATATAATTTATTTTCAGGATGATCATGATCGGGTCCTATCCGATTTTGATAAATTGGGTACCCATTGAGACTCCTCTCACATCTCTTCCATGCTTCCCCTGAGGGTGTCATTGGATACGTAATTAAGTGACTTGGTACTAATTATCCCAATGCTTGGACTACTTGTTTTAGTACCGGAACCAAAATTGATAGGACTTATAATCGACATACATAATAGGGTTTGGGTCTAGACATATTGGTATACATGTTGGACTAAAACCAAATCAAATAAGACATATAATGGTGCTATGGATGTCAATTTTTCCATTGAGCTTTTCACCTCTCCGAGTCAACATTTTTCATATGTGGACAGAATTGCCCCCCTGAAAAAGACAGACAATGACAATTTGATTGGAGGGGTATTTTTATCAACATATAAATTTGTTTAGTCAAAATGATGCTCACTGAAAAAATCATTTCTAGGTTTTATTTTTTTTATCTAACATCTATTCTACTTATTAGAGAGCGAAGGTCCTTGCATTATCGACTGCTATTTTTGTTATTTCCAAAAGTGCCCCTATTTTGCTTCTTTCGTTTTCTTTATTTTTTAATACTTCTTAAGAACTTTCAGGCATTTACCCATTAACACATTTAATACGTTGACGTCAGCATGCGTCAACTGCTCTGCTCCCCTTCTGTCTTCACGTGAACTCCTTACAGGAGAAAACATTTGATGACGGACCACAATGTGAGACACGTGGCACACTAGTAGAGGCCACTTACCATATGGATGTTTGGCCCATTCCTAGATAGACTCACGCAACAAAAATCAGCCTAATTAGTGAATTCTAACCTTTAGATCATAATGCTCAAAATCCATGTTGAAAATAAACCAAGAAAAAGACTTTAATCAAATGGATATATACTACTAATCAGGATGAGCTTTACTACGTAAGTCCACCTAGGGATGGGCCAAACATCCATATGGTCAATGGTCTCTAAGAGTGTGCCACATGGCATCAACATGGCACAAATTATTTGGTGTCAAAATTCAATTTTTGTACAAAAAAAAATGTTAATGAAAAGTTCTCCTACTTACCCTATTATTAAAAGAGTAATGATCACATGGTCCAAGGTCCATGGTTGTGCCGATTTGTCATTGGTCAAAAATGTACCTCGAGTTACGTGCTAAATAGTGATGCTTAAAATTCTATGGTTAAAAATCAACCCATGAAAATTACTCCAATCTAATGGTGTACCATTTCTTCCAAATAATGCTCAATATCCACGGTTAAAAATAAACCATGAAAAAGACTCTAATCCAATAGATAGAAATTATTCAACAGTTTGAATTTCAGTAGGTAGGTCCACCTAGGGATGGCCCAAACATCTATAGGGTCAGTGACCTCTAAGAATATACCACGTGTAAGGTCCAAGTGCATCGCACGTGGCGTCACCCTATTTTTTTTTTTTATAAAGCAGATGGGTAAGTATCCGATACCCAATGAGAAAAGGAATATGGTTCCAATACTGAACCACTTGTTTCAGTCCCAGTCCCCCCGGAGCCAATAATACGAGAACTGCTGTACATTGTAGTTTAATGGATGAAGCAAAATTTGCAGTGGAAAGCACTTCCCTTTCTTAATTCAGCTCGTTGATGGGGAAAGCATGGAAGGGACGTGGGTTACTCGTATATTTATGTTTTGACTTGGGATGAAATAATAAATGGTAGATATGGGTGCTAGCACGATTTATATCTAAAGTCGTAAAAAAGCACATGTGCTCGATATATAGGCAATACGGCGGGTTAGATCAGGTTTAGGCTCAACCCAAGCCCGACCCAACCTTCAGACCTTCAAGCCCGAGGTCAAGCCTAACATGTTCAGCCAAGCCCAACTCGATCAGGTTGGCCAGGTTCATTGGGTTGGCAGGTTGGTAGAGAGAGTTGAAAGAGGGGAGATGAGGAAGGATGGTACCTGGCCGGTGATGGGTTCCTATGCGTTAGCTTTAGTATGGTATTTAGATTACAAGTGTAGAGATGGGCATAACTCACTCATCCAGAATTCAATTCTAGTGGTTCTTTTGGGTTCATTATATTCTGGGGACAATTTGCTTCTACATCCCAATCTTGATTGAGAGAGCCTTGAATCCAAAATTTGTTTCTTGTCTCCATTTACGAATTTATTTTCTTTGTAATTTTCATATTACCTTAGGGGTCGGGTTCAGGGGACAACCATGTTTGATAACCATTTTGGCGGACCCACATAGAAGATGAATCAATGGCTGATTTTTGGTGAGGATGATCTCCTCACTATATAGATCACCCCAACAAAAAATCAGCTCATTCTGAAATTTCGAACCCCGTCAAATGTGGTTTTCAAGTTACACGGTAAAAATCGACGGTCTATAATTCTTCAACTTCTAAACCAGTCTACGAATATCAGAAAAATCAGCCATTGATTCATCTTCTATATGGCTACCCCAAATGGTTGTCCCCCGATCCGGACCCTTACCTTAATACATCCAGAGTTGTGAATATCAACCAATGCATATAAGCGAAGTTCAACCTCTGTTACCTTAATGCAACCACAGCCGTTTGATTTGGGGTTAGGGTTTTGGCCACAATTGTGCAGTCACGCTACATCAACTGATGGTTAACAGACCATCCCTCCCCATCAGAATTGAATCTACTTTAAGCCAAAAGCTCAACCATCTTGTTCTCTCTCGGCGCCAGGAAATTTGTTTCATCATATGCTTAACTACTGGTACCAAGACCACCAAATATTCCTACATTTTCACCCGACATCAACATGCTCCCTGCTACTTGGGAGGAGACAGAGATTATATGTCAAAAATTGTCCATACAGAAAAAGTTTTATGACATTTATATGTAAGAATCATTTCTAGAAAACTTATTCAAGGCAACCGTACAGAGCCTAAGTTCACGAATATGTTTTCACGGCTCTTGTAGTTCACGAATATGTTTTCATGGCTCTTGTTCGCACTAAACATTCAACACTAAGGTCCTGTTTGGTACGTGAGAAAAAGAGTTCCAACCGTGAATATTTAGCCAGACAAATATTATCTTGGCTAAATATTTGTGCATGGCATTATTTAACAATGTTTGGTACGTGTACTAGTTAGCTTACTTCATTTTGTCTCAATTTGTGTGGGTCCTACATATCGAAGTAAGTCAAATATGGGTTAGGTGAGTGTGAGACCCACATATTAGTCTAGAGGATCCAAACGGTCTCATTTTTATATTTTTATTGAAAAAAGAGATTTTCCTGCGAGAAAATAAAATTTTCCCATCAAGGCTTATTTGGTGCGAAAATATTTACTCAGGGGGAGGAGGTGATCAAATATTTTCCCGCCCGGGCAAATGCGTGCCAAACACGCCCGGGCGAATATTAGCACGCCCAAATATTTTATTAGCCCGCCGGCTCTCTTTCGCACCAAACAGAACGTAAGTTCAAGAATATGCTTTCACAGCTCTCTTTCGCACCGAACATTCAACAAAGGTTCTGTATGGTGATCAACAAAAAGTTCTACAAAAAAAATAAAGGATTTGTATGTCAAAAAATTGTCCATGGGCAGAAAAAGTTTTATGACATTTAGATGAAAAAATCATTTCTAGAAAACTTATTCAGGGCAACCATACAGAGCCTAAGTTCATGAATATGCTTTCACAGCCCTCGTTCAGTATCCGTATTAGAGATTATTCTTTGCGAAGAATAGGAAATCAAAAAAAGATTGTACTCACATTCACAAATCAATAAAAATTATACAATTCATCCTCACCTTGGGTCCCGTTGGATCCGCCTATTAGGACTTCAAAATAAGAAATTGTGATCCTCTGAAGAAATTTTTTGAGCTTAAGCCCTATCTGGTTGCCTTCAGTAAAATTCTCTAGAAACGATTCTTGCCTGTGAATGTTCATAAAAAATTTCTAGATCAACATACAGGACCTTCAAAAAAATTCTATATGAACTCAGTTTCTATGAAAAGTTCTTCAACTAGATGCAATCATTATGTTAAAGGCATTTAAGCAACATTATGATTTTCTTAATTGAGATTGTAGGGTAGGGGAAAGGACACTACCCAACTGGCCAATCCAAACAATTACCTATTCGATGGACAGTCTAGATTCACCCCATTAGCCTTCCTTGCATTCGATACATGTTAGCGTATCCTTAACTTGTCAAAATATCTCATCACTGACTTGAGCGTCGGAGTCCCTTTTGCAGGTACATCCTTGATGATCAGACACTACAACAAAGAGTGATGACAATCGAAAATGGAAGTTTTCGGTCTAGATCAACTGAGCTTGCTCCAGAGCCCACACTCTTGTAACCTAATTTTATATCATGGTGGCAGGATGACAGTCAAGCAGACACAGCATACCTTTTGTCTCCAGTCACCTCAGCATTAGGGGTATGGGAGTAAGAACTGAAGTGCAGTTTTTTCTTTTGTTGAAGCCAAGTCATATTGTGACCGATCAAATTTAGCGAGGACTAGTTCTTAACGGCATCCTCACGTCCAAAACACGACAATTGTATTGGTTTTCTTTCTCGTAAATGTGTCACAAGAAGGCCAAACCAATATCACAACTGCCGAGTACACAAAGCTCACTTATTCTCTGAATGACAGATCCAAATTACCCCGACTTTCCAAGATTTGCTCATTTCCTTTCTGCACCACCGAAAAACAGAAAGGTCCTCAGCACAAGCATTCTGGATTCTCTCAGTTGTTACTCCTTCCCCTATCCTCCTAAATCTGAGGATGAAACATATTCTGCAATTCTATATTCAAACATGAGTAGAATATGCTACCTTGCAACCGAAATCACCAAAATAAATTTTCAACAAGCGTTAAGAAAACTACTAAAACTCTAGTGTCAACTGTTACTTCGACAAAAAATGATGGCATAATGTGTTTGCCTGGACCAAAATTATATAACAAATTCAGCTAGTTCCAATACACTTTTTGAATGTAATCTTCCTGGATAATTATAATCTCCAATTCTCAATCAGTAGTAGATAGACATATGAAGTGGCTAGTTGCAAGTTTAGTTTGCGACGTCTGGGAAAGGGGGCAAGCTCCAGTTGCTTGGATTGAAGTCCAGTAGGGAACTTAAAACTTCATCTGCAGCTTCATGAAAGGAACTCTCCAACCTTGGATCAGGGACCATAACAACAGACCTACACATTGAATATGATCAGATCCAGTCCAAATGAAGATAAAAGAAGGGATGAAATTGATTGTGTTCAAATATTCAATGAGCTCAGGTTTCTGTAATGTCAATAGTTACAGGGAATTTCTCAAAAATTGTGAATTAGTTAAGAATGCAGATGATGTATTTGGTTTATTCAAACAGTAATAAGAGCAAATATAACAGCAGGTATGAAGAAGATTAGCCAATAAGAGAGTTAGTCGAACCCCAGAAGAGCATTCCGGGAGCAATTATAACCTAACAGTAACTGAACTGCAAATGCAGCATGTTGAAGACCATCTCAAACCATCTTGATATCTTAACGAGGTTTGTTCTTTAAGATATTCTGGGGTTGTCATCAAGACCACCACTAAGAACATTACATTGATCGTAGTGATATTCGTTGGCAATTATTCAAAGCTTTTAGTGTTTTTTAGAAAAAAATGTTTATAAAAAGCAATTTGATATTTCTTTTGTTAGCAATCTACTTTCCACCTCTGCCTAGATTTATCTTTAAGAGAATGTTTTGAGCTGTGAAGTCAAAAATGCCCGGTTACCACAATTTAACCGGTTTAACACCACACGGAAAAAAAACCTTCTGGTGGCAAAATTTGTAAACCGCTCTCTCAGAAAATCACTATAACCCATTAGAAAAATCACCTGTCTGATAAAAATGGTTCCTTTCTTCAACAGATCTGTCTTCGACAAACTTGCCACCCTTCTCTATTGCATGTATCTGGTTTATCCCAAACTTCACGCAACTCCTATAGTTTGTATCTGGAAGAGTAATACTAACTGGATTCTAAGATTAGTTAGATTTAGTTTTTAAATAGATTTATGCTGAAGCCTCCATGAGTTTCTCAACAAGTGTGTTAGGTTTTGGGCATGGTTTATGTCAAATCCTATCTTGGAACTCAGAAATATAATGATGTAGGCATGTATCAGCATCTCCTTATCTGATCTTGCAGTGTCATTGATTTTGACAAGGGTAATGGGTAAAGACTGCAAGCCATTGATTGACCACCGTCTCTCTCATATTCTGGTTAGAGTTGATCAGTTCAATCTTCAGTAAACAGTCACTAGATCAAACAGTTCTGCAAGAAATTCCTATGGTTGGGGCTGATCTTTACGGTAAAGTTCATCCTCTGAGCTGGAAAATAGTTTGCTGTCCTAAATTTGGAGGGCTTTGCCTCTAGTGACTTGAAGATGGGAACCTTATGGGCATCCTCAAGCATGTCTGGTCCATCACCTCTGACAGACCTTATTTTGGTCACACTACTCGGCATGAAAACACAGAGACAACAAGTTGATCTTTTATCTCAGCACCTATTCCCTTGATCATCCCTATATTATACCTAGTTTCCAGAAATTTATTTGCAATTAAAATTCCAGTTCACCCGTAATAGTTCTGCCCAATTTCACAAGTGAAATATTGCATGAGAAAAAGAATTTCAAGTTTCCTTATCATATCTCTATTTACGTAATTTGTAAAAAAAAATAGCAGGTTCAAGTTTTCATAAATTTCAGTCAAATAAAAACCTTTCAGTTCAATTGAATCAGTTCCGCCCAATTTCACATGTTTTGAATAAATACTTCATGAAATAAAATTTGTTGAGGTTATCACTCTATAAAACAAGTAACATTTATTTACAGAAAATTTAGTGCATTAGACCCTTGTTAAAATCAAAAGTCGTAAATGGACCATAAAAATGGAAATATTATATATAAAAGAGTGCACATAGGTCTCAGATGAAAAATAATACATAAACAGAGCTACTTACATCCCAGCATTCTTAGCTGCAGCAACTCCCGAAGGTGCATCTTCAAACACAAGAACCTTATCAGGATCCACAGGACCATCCTAAATCACCAACAAATTGTTGCAAACAGTTTAGATACAAGGTTGTGCATTCTTGGTGTCACAGTTAGTGAGGGAAATGCAGTTTTAAGAGTTTCATGTTTGCAATATTCGGAATAGTACCTCAAATCTTTTGGCTGCTGCAAGAAATATATCTGGAGATGGCTTGCCCTGTTTAACCTCTGGATCATCACCAAGAACTATATGATGCATCCTTGAAAAAACTTCAGCATGTCTTTGTGTTTTGAGTTCAAAATGCCTTCTGTGAGAACTACCAAATACATTTTTAGGTTAGTATTGCTTATGACATTCTTCGTGTTTACAGTTGATGTAGCTTTGTCCATATGTTGGTAAGAGAATTTATTGCAGTTTAGCATGCTTCAAATTTCTTTCTAAGAAAGGAACCAGGTTCAGCATAATAAATGGTAGGAGAAAAAAATCATCTATACACTATGTAACATGCACAGAGACATGTAACGCTGATGCGAAGTGAACACGCTGATCCCCACAGACCAGATTGCTAACACATCCATACATTTTATTCCAAATGATGAGAAAAATATTTATAAAATACTGTAGTTCAGGTTAAGTAGACAATATAGAAAGGATGTATGTAGATAAGGTGATATACATGAGATTTATTTAAAAAAAATATAAATAATATTTGAAAAACAGAATATTTGAATAAATTAAGGTTTTTTTGTAAAGATGTCAACATGTGTCAAACACAGCAAATTCTTAGAGAATGGAGTGTCCTTGTTACATAATGTATAGAAGATATAATCAAGGAATGGAAAGAAGGATAAAGCATTACCCTGTAGCCACACATATGGGTATTCCGTTCGTATGAAGATGACTGATCAAACGACTGGCTCCTGTAAAAGGACAAAATCAATAAACACATCACATATGAGCAAGCCATTTTTTTACGCTTTCACCTCATTTGAGATACAACCGACCATGAGTAAACAAGAAAATCTAAGAAGATCAACTCCTCTGAGAAAATGTGATTCTAAAATGGAGCATTCTCGCTGCCGATCATGGCTGACGCTGGTGACCATCCCCAACCCCAGCTTGGAATCCCCCTTCCATTTCATCTCAGCTCTTTTGAGGTGATAGCGATTACATTTCCTCCACTTCATGAGAGTTCCCGCAAGGTGGAGTTCGATGTCCGCTATTTCGCCGTCTGAGTTACGCTGCAATAGAGCATCTGTTTATGATCCTAACAGGGCTGAATGCGACAATACTGATTTTCCTCCCTTAATGTCCTCCTTGCCTGTGGCCGTTCCTTCTGTCCCCAATAGCTGGAGTGCACACTCTTTGGTGGATCCATGAGGGAAAAACAAGGTTCGCTTGAGTTTTTACAGACAAAGTTCATTAATGGCACATTTAATATTGATGCTTACGATGAGGAGTTTTCTGAGGCAATGGAGGATTGGAAGATGCACTAGTTGGATGTTTTGTAGGGGAAAGACCTCTGTTGTCAGATATTCAATTAAAAAGATTTGGAAGATCAAAGATGTAGATGTCTTCACCATATATAATGGATATTTCCTTTTCAAGTTCAATTGTAGGAATGATAGATTAGGGTCCTGAAGTCTGGACCATGGCACATCACACAAAAATGTCTACACTATTGCGAGAATGAAACTGCAGATTGAAATTGGAGAAACTCAAACTGAAATTGCTGCCTATTTGGGTGAAAGTTTATCATATACCACTATTTAAGTGGACTCCCAAACGCGTCAGTGTGGTCGGGAGTGCACTTGGGACACCTATATGCTCGGACACTGAAGAAAGAGAAGTTATCCTTTGCTCGTATATATGTTGAATGTCAGCAGACAACCCCTCCCTATTAATATGTTTATCTATGTCAAAGGGAACGTTTATGATCCATACCTTCAGTATTGCTCGTATATATATTGAATGTCAGCGGACAACCCCTCCCTGTTAACATGTTTATCTATGTGAAAGGGAATGTTTATGATCCTTACCTTCAGTATGCATTGAAGCCTGCTCGATGCTGCAAATGCTAACTATTTGGTCATGCTAAAGCCAAGTGTGGAAAGAGTCACAAAGAGATAAGGGTTCCGAAGTCAAAATTGGGGCACCTAGTAGACAATCCTGATATAGAACTTGGGTACTGATGCTGATGGAGAAAATGTGGCCATTGATCCTCAGCTTTTAGATGATAGTAAAATCAGCTTGGTGGAGAGTAAACAAGTTGATTCTTCAATTGGTGGAGATTGCTCAACTATTACGGAGACAAAAGCGGGGTGGTTTAACAGATGTCCCAACACAGTTTCCAGTTGTGAGAGGTTCTAAGAGTGGGCTCGATAATGTCCTAGAAAATGCTTCAAATGTTGAATGTGTTATAATAGGTCATGTTGATCAAGTTGTTAATGTTGAGAAGCTAGAAATGGATGGTGCAGCCTCTTCCTTGCTTCCATATCAGTTGAATATTTGTAGTCCAAATAGATTTTCTGTTCTGGACGAGATCTCTGAAGTTCCTGAAGTGGTCAATGTCAAACCAGCCAAAGAGATTCAGAATTTGTCTAATTTGAGCCTAGCTGGCAAGGTTCACTCTGCATATAGTAAAATAATTGGAATGCATGGGTCAAAAAGAGGTCATTATAGTTCCTTAGAACAGACTTCCAAGAAAATAAATGAAGACAAGCTTGGGCAACCCAGCTCTATTCTAATACGTACTAACTGTTAAGATAGGGAGCTGGAATGTTAGGGGTTTGAATAAAGCTGAGAGGCAAAGGGAAGTCACAAATTTTTTGACAGTTAACAAGCTGGATATTATAGTGATTGCCAAAACTAAAGTGAGAGAACGCAATGCTATGAAAATTGTTGACAATATCTCTAAAGGATGGTGTTTGGTGCCAAACTACTGTTCTGCAGTAAATGGCAGAATATGGGTGATCTGGAATCCTCAAATTTTAACGGTTGACGTGGTTTTACTTTCAACCAGATGATTCATGCTAAGAATGATATTTCAGTCTAGACAAGATCTTCCTCCTCACTGCTATATATAGTAAGAACAATCCTGCAAAGAGGAGGTCTCTTTAGAGAGATGTCATCTCTAAATCTAAAGGTTTGGCCAAACCTTGGATTTTGGTTGGAGAATTTAATGCCATTCGGGAAGCTAGTGAGAAACTTGGTTGCAAAGAATTCCATATTCATACCTGCGATGATTTTTTTTTTATAAGATATATGCGATGATTTCAATGATTGCATTAATGCTACCCGGATTTCAGATTTGAAACGGAGCAGTGGCAAGCATACCTGGTCCATCAGATCATTTGGTAGCACAAGAGTGTCCACTAAAATCGATAAGTTATGGTAAATATTCACTGGCTTCAGACTTTTATGGATTCAGATGCAGAGTTTCTTCCTCAGGAGGTTTCAGATCAAAACGCAGTTGTTATCTCTCTTACAGAAGCTACTACTTTTGGCCCAAAGACTTTTAAGTTCCTTGATAGCTGGGCCTCTCATCATGACCTCAAAAAGATTGTTGTTGAAGAGTGGAAAAAGAAATTCAAAGGCAGTCCTATTTTCTTTCTCACCCAAAAGTTGAAGCGTTTTAAAAGGCTTTGAAATCTTGGAATCGTAATCAATTTGGAAGAGTGGGAGAGACGCTTGCTAAAGTTAGACATGAGATGGAAGAAATCCAAAGATTGCTTCAAGCTTATCCCGATGATGTAGAGCTTGCTCATAAAGAATGAGTTGCAGTCCAGAATTATGATGTGTGGCTCAAACATGAGGAGAAATTACTGAAACAAAAATCTTGTATCCAATGGTTGCAACTCGGAGATGCTAATAATCAGTTCTTCAAATCTCTTATAGCAAGAAGTAGAAATAGAATCTCTAAAATCCAGAACAGATATGGGACCATTTTGCGTGACCCAAAGGAGATCTAAAAGGAAGCTGTTTCTCATTTTCAGAGTATTCTAAGTCCTGACTGTGGTAATTGTGATCTACCTAGGTTTTATGAGTTGATAAACTGCTCAATGAAGAGCCTAAAACAGATTTAATTGCTCCTTTTACTGACGAAGAAATCAAGTAGGTTGTTTCGACTCCAAAGACAACAAAGCGCCAGGGCCAGACAGATTTAACAGCGACTTTTTCAAAGTATATTGGGACATTGTGAGCTGAGATACCGTTCAAGAAATCCAAAGTTTTTTCAGATCTCGAAAGCTTCGTTCTGAGATTAATTCAACTCATCTTATTTTGATTCCTAAAGTGGCTAACCTAATTGGTTTCGATGATTACATTGTGCAATGCATTTTATAAACTCATTTCCAAATTGTTGACCAACAAGCTCAAGTAAGTTGAGGGGAATTTGATTAGTAACAACCAAAGTGCTTTCATTTCGAAAAGGTTCATTCAGGATAATATCCTTCTCGCTCACGAACTGGTGACGGGCATTGCAGAAAGAATAGCTGCCCTTTGCTCACCTACAAAGTTGATTTGTTAAAGGCTTACAACTCAGTTGATTGCGGAGCTCTCTTGAAAAGACTTTTTTTTTCAGAGATCTGGAATGATCAGCTTACATCTCATCGACTGCTTTTCCTGTTCTCGTCAATATGTGGCATGCAGGTATTTAGAGGAACTAGAGGCCTTAATTAAGGCAATCCCTTGTCCTGGCATCTCTTTACAATGGCAATGGAGGTTTTCTCGACTCTACTTAATAGAGCTGCATTGTCAAAGGAAGTGAAGATTCATCCGTCATGTAGTAGATTAAACATCATGCATGCCTACAATGCCGACGACTTAATTCTGTTTATGCATGCAGATGAGGAATCCACTAAAGCTCAAAATAGTATTTTAGACAAATTTTCTAGTATGACAGAATTCAGGTTAGCAATTCTAAGAGCCATTTTGTAATGACCTAGATGATCAGAGGGACACATGGCGTGTATCTGATCAATCTTTCACTGTATATATGAAATTTACTATTTTACCCCTGCTGCATGTATAATTTTCACTATTAATTGTTGAAGAATAGTTTAGTATAATTATCTGACTATTTTAGAAACTTTTAGAAATTTAGGCTTTCTTGCATATTTCGACACTATTCATGGATTCGCGTATTATACCATTCAGAACCCCAAAAATTATTAATTGTAAAATTAGGGGGCGGCACGTGCGTCCCACGTGAGTGAGCATCATGTGAAGCTTGTGTGAGGGGGCGTGCCCCAACCTTGGTTTTGGCTTTAACGTAGTATAGATACAAACTCAGAGAACAGTAGAAAAATAATTGGACTCAATCGTGCGCGCAATAGGGACACCGTGTGCATAAACAATCCATCGGGAGACGCGAGAAAATATCCCAAAATATCTAAATATTGTAAATCTCTGTAGTCAAGGCGCGCGCCTCAGGCGCAAGGCCCACCTAAAGCGCCTTAGAAAGGTCAAGGCGAGGCACGTTTAGTAAGGCGCGCGCCTCAGACCAGGCTCCAAGCGCATCAGGCACGCGCCTCACTAAAAAACATGTTTTTTTTAAATTTCTATACTTTGGCCTATTATATTAAGTATCGATATAATAGAAGAGATACAATTGAACCTATCTTATTGAAAGACATTGATACAAGCAATGAATGGCTACTTGGGGAGATGGAAACATAATGTAGAGAAGCAGAAAATGAATTAGTATTTGAGGATGATAGCTTGACATGGAGTGTTGTTGCAAGAGTTGTTGGAGTTGGTGAATCAACATCAAATACTAGATCACAATCAAGGTCAAGAGTAAGGGCAAAGGCTTCAATAAGGGAGCCGTAAGAGGAAGAGGCCAATTCGGATGAGTCAAAAGAAGAAGAATATATTGAGGAGACTAACACATTCGACGATGATGCTAATGATTATATTTTAGATGATGGCAATGTTAACTAGAACTAATTGTGGGCTATTTGAGATTTTGAACATTTCTATCTTTTATGTTTTATGACTTTTTGATTACTTGTTTTGTATTTAGATAATGACTATGTTAACTAGAACTGCTTGAGTTATTTGAGATTTTCGACACTTGCTATCTTTTATGCTTTATGGCCTAATAATTACCTATTTTGTTATTTTATAATGTTATTTTCTTTATTTTTTATATTTATTATAATTTTTAATATTGCGCCTCAGGCGCCAGAGGTCCTAGCGCCTTAAGTGCGGCCTTAACTACCTTGTTGTAAATATCAAGCCAAACTTGCACTGACTTGAGTGTAAGCTTATATTTCTATGGAAAGGGGGCAACTTTCAAAAAAAATTCCAAGTGATAGTGTGGGACGAGGTCTGTTGTCCGTTAGCGAAGGAGGTTTAAACCTTCGTAAAACAAGAAATTGGGAGGTGGCTGGGCATCTAAAGCAGTTCTAGAGTATTGCTTCGATAGAATCCCTGCTTTCCGGTGCTTCAATAAAATAGTAAGTTCTTGGAAATGCAGAGACAGATGGAGCTGGGCCATTCTAGTGAGATCAATGCTTTAAGAGTTTTTAAGGAGCAAATGGTTATAAAATCACATCTCGTTCAGTGATTTCATTCACATGAATTACTTTTGCTCTGATGAATAAAAGTTCCTGCACCAGTGTTCAGTTCTAAGCCAAACCCAATGGGCTACTTGGATCTCTATGCATTCTTTCTTCCATTGACAGGTGACACCTTATTTAAGCTAAGCCGCAACTAATCAAATAACAAGGAGGGCATCTTCTCAAATTCAGCCCTACACTTTTGTGTTTTCAGCATTATCTACCAGATCATATCCGCTTACAAGTCTCCCTTTTACAAACATTCCTCAAACAATTCAATACATTAAAATTTAACTAAATAATTATCAAAGTACAGAATACAGAATATGGATATGGAGTATCGATATGACAAGGACAAGGACACTGGTACCTAGACATGACATCTCCAACAATAAGAGGTTATGCGGGTGCGACCATGTTTAATCATTATCAAGGCAATTTTTGATGTGTTCAGAAAGTCATGTGTGACTACTGACTGATCTAAATATAAGAAAAGTAACAAGATAATCAAAATTTATGGACATCAAATTTTGAAGGTCTGCAACGAAATTGTGGAAAATTGAAATAGAAAGCCTTCTAATTAGGGTATATGTGGTGGCCTAGAACTAGAAGTATTACTACCCAACATTGATACTCGATCCAAACTGGCGTATATATGCAAGACTCTACCCAATGCATATTATTTACGACTACCGGGTGACTCTTGAATTCTTGTCTACACGGATGTACATTAATTTCCTGTTTCCCTGGAAGTATTTTTTAGCAATCAAACATAAAATTAAGATACCTATAACCAATTGTGAGTCGATTAATCGATTGAGTTTGCATTGTGAAAACATAAAGTTATTGTTGGGAACCTAACCAATACTCCAAAAGCACCTAGGTGATAGTGGAGTGGAAAGCTAAGCCCTTATACAATTTGGGTCATAACATTCCACCACGCTTCTAGGGCCGACGTCCACGGTGGCCCACTCTGAGGTGACTTTCACTCCGGAATCCCTTTTTTCTCATTTTTTTAAGCGGCCCCGCATTTTTTCCGGTACCCCTATTTTATTTTCTGTTTTTGAGCGAGAGCCCCAGGTCCCCCTCCCGTGACTTGAACCCATGACATGGGGTTGGCACTGATAGCAAATGTTAAGAACCTAACAATACTCCAAAAGCACCTAGGAGACAGCGGAGCGGAAAGCTAAGCCCTTATACGGTTTGAGTCATAACAGTAAGAACACCTCCCCACTACACATTTAGGAAACTCATAATTTGATTGGATGAAATATTATCCCATCATAATAAATAAACACAAAAATGGTGAATCAATTAGAGAAGATACAATGCGCATAGAAATAAAACCTGGCATGAGATCGCAAGTAGGAAACATGTCCCGCAACATATCCTCTCTTTGCTCGATAAACTGCTCGGCAGTAAGAGAATCACTTATTCCGGTCTCTTGGACAAACACCTTTGCAGCTTCGATTGCTTTCCTTCCCATCATTTTGGCCTTTAAAGACCAATCAAAAGTTTTGCCATACCTAGCCAGGATAATTTCTTGGACCTCAGTATAGAACTTCTCTGTGTCTGCGCACACCAGCAAACAACCCATCTTAATTGAAAATTGAACTGAAAAAAATAAGGAATCCAAGATGACATGTTTGCGAAAAATACCGAGTAAGAGACCGTCCATATCAAAGACCACATGAGTAATGGGTCCACATCCACCTCGTCTGGTTGAGATCTCGCCGGAGGGAGTCGCCATTGAGGAGAGATACGTCGCCGGAATCTTAACCTTTTTTGGGTCAGCGAAAAGAAAAGTAACGGGTTTTGTGGCGAGTTCGACCGGACTTCTAAGAAACTCCAGTCGAGATCTGAAAGACCGAAACTGATACACTCTCATTTTATTGGATATTCCTCAAATATTTTACAAACAAACATTTGAAAAAGCAGACATACCCTAATGACCTGGTCTACCATTGTTGATTCAAATTGTCTAAAATCAGGCTGATTTTTGGTTTACAGGTCCACTCAGGGACCGGCCAAACATCCATAGGATCAGCGTCCACTACGAGTGTGCCACATGGCCTGTGATTTTCATTGCGACAGAAGATGTCACAAGCTGTGATAGAAGTTTTACTCTTGAAAAAGCAGACATACCCTAATGGACCATCGTCGATTCAAATTGTCTAATAAATTTTTTTAAGAAGACGAAAATACCGCTTCTTAACCTTAGATCATAAGAACATGTCCTTAGATCATAAGAACATGTCGTTTGGACTGAAACCTTAACCTCAAATCAGACAGCTATACTGGTCAGACAGCCACGAGACTCCAGTTGGTTGGCGTTGATCAACAACCTACCCAAGTCTTGTGGTCAGCCAACCACCACTTGACAAGTAATTTTAATTCTAAACTCGTCTTTTAATTTTTAATTTTTAGAAACATAATGTGTAATTAAAGAAAAAAAGAACCAAGTGATGGTGTATATGATAAACTATCAAATTTTAAAGAGATTTATAGAAAATTACATATACAAAAAAAAATTTTAAATAAACAAGAGGGTTTAACATTTATTCTTTTGTTGAGTTTTTAAACTCATCGGAGTGGGTGGTTGACCAGCCAGGTGACTCTGGTAGGTTGGTCGGTGATGGTAGCTCTTGGTCCGTTGACCACCACAGCCATTTGATTTGGGATTAGGGTTTCGGCCGAAATCCACATGTCCTTATGATCTGAGGTTAAAAAAATAGGTATTTTTATCTTTCAAAAAAATTAGTCAATTTGGGTCAACTATGATCATAGAGGGTGGATTGAATCATGGGGTAAGTCAACTTTTTCAAATTTGTGAGGGTGTCTCAAATTTCAAAGATAACATGGCGCATATGTAGGGGTGTCAACGTGTCGGTTCCGGTTCAATTCGTAGGGTGGCCAGAACCAAAACTAACGATTCTACTATTTATCAGTTAAAGTTCTTAACGGTTCCAGTTCTCAAAATGCTGGATCTAGAACCGGAACCGATTATTTGGTACGAGGTATATTGGTTCCAATCTTTATAATATGAGAATTTTAACACTATATTTATATCTCAGTTCTAGTTCCTATCGGCTCGGTTTTGGTTCCTGTCGGTTTCAGGTCATATTAAACTACCCAGAACCGGAACCATTGTTTTCCTTTCGGTTCTTGTTATTTTTTAATTGGTTTCCAAAAATGTGGAACCAGAACCAATGTTTTCATTTCAGGTTTTGATTCAGTTCCAGTTAAACGGGTAAAATTGACACTCCTAGGCGTATGTCAAGAATTCCCAAAAAAAATAGTAATAGTGAATATACCCAGCCAAACAAAAGTTTGATCCACCAATATTAGGACAGTAAGTATGTTCCCTAGTAAGCATGTTTTGATATTCCAGGCCACCTGGAGTAGAGAAAGCTCCTTGACGACAAGCTCTCTTCCTACTTGGTGTGCAATGTTGCCTTCACTCTTGAACTCTTTCCTTTTCTAGCACTCTCTAACTCCATTTCTGTGGCGATTTCACTTGTTCATTAACCACAAATTCTTATAAATAAAATTCAAAATGAAAGTGCCAGCGGTACCCATTTCCGTGGTTGTGTGTGATCGTTTTCTGTTTGGAATATGGGTTGCTTTGGCTTTATTGGTGGCCTACAAACGAAAAATCAAATTGATTAGTGATTTCTAAGCATTCGATTATCTCGGCTGATCCCATTTTGGATCGGCGTTCACCGATCCGATCCAAAATTGGATCATCTCGCCCGAGATCACTGTTTCCCAAAGAGGTCTGACATTGTCTGGAGCGTTATGCACCGATCCCGTTTTAGAAAAATAAATAACCACCTACCAATACACAACCATTACTCTTCCCTTCTCCAAAATTCAAGTACAAATAAACTATCCACTACCCCACAACCCTTACTCTTCCCCTCCAAATTACGTTCTTCTTCCTCCTGAATCGGGCTCCGTATGGTTGCCATGAATAAATTTTCTAGAAATGTCTTTTGCATATAAATGTCTAAAAACTTTTTATGTATATCAATGCTTTCTGACATACATACATAATCCATTTTCTGACATACAAACTATTTTAGAGCCAAAACTTGCCTGTCATACCATACGTTCACTTAGGCACCAATTAGTTTTCTCTACCAAAAAATAAAAATAGAATTTTTGATGCACTGCTCGTGTTATCTTTGAAATTTGACATACCCCACTATGACTTGGTCCACCCTAAGTTGCCTATGTGTTGACCAAATTTGACTAATAATTTTTTTATGAGACAAAATGCCCCTTCCTTCAACTTTGGAACTTGGGTTTAGTTCAAACCATAACCCCAATCAAACAGTTGTGGCTTGTGGACAGCTAGCTAGCCATGAGACTTTGGTAGGTTGGCCGCCCATCATTGGAGACCAACCCACTAGAGTCTCATGGCCGGCCATCTACCACTTTGGCGATGAATTGCTTTTTATAACTCCTCAATGAATCCCAAAGGGAGGGGGGAATTTTCCCAGCCGATAAGACTACTAATGAAGTCATTAACCTGCTCTCTCTCTCTCTCTCTCTCTCTCTCTCTCAAGTGATCAGTAACTCAGTGAAGGCGTGATTTGTTTCCATGTTTGTTCTCATCTTTATTATTTCTCTATCCATGTCTTGCTTCTCCCGGTTAAGAAAAGCAAATAAAAGAAGAGAAATTCACGTGAAGAACTCGACTTGCAATTGTTCCAAGGTGGTAATGTGGCGAGTAATGATCCAATATGAATATAATTGTTGTATCTTTAGGATCAGGCAATTCTGATTTGGGTCTTGCCACGTTTGAAACATATCATGTGGCATCCTAGAGTTGGTAGGCTCCATGCTTGATAACTATCTGATCTGTTCATGTTTAAACAAAATTGTGATATTATCTCACCCCCTTCCACGTTATATGTATCAACATCATTCTTGAGCTCCACATGCCCATATCATTGGATGGGGCAATGGAGAGATTCAATTACCAATGACGACGATTATGATTAGGACAATGATGATGGCAGTAATTATTTGTCCAAATTATTGTCCGCCACTTTGGTACTTGGGAGAAATGACATCCAATTGTTCCAAGGTTGAAGAAAGGGGTATTTTTGTCCCATCAAAAAAAATTGTTAGTCAATTTTGGTCAACACAGTCACTGTATGATGGACCTAGTCATAGGGGGTATGTCAGCTTTTTTAAATTGGGGGTGGAGGGGGTATGTCAAATTTCAAAGATAACGTGTGGGTATGTCAAAAATTCCCCAAAAAAATCATTCATAATCATTCTATTAATTATATTTTCAATGCAGTTTGCAGCCTATTGATAAATACTTAATTCTTTACCTTGCCATTTTTTCAAAATTTTAAAATAACCCTTAAGAACAACTTAATTACTTTCCAAAGTCATTTCTCCAGTAATATTTACATAACAACTCCTTAATAACTACGTAATTACTTTCCATATGATTCCGTCGGTCTTGACCATCCACTACAACCACCTTTACACTCTCTCTCTCTATCTCTCTCTCTCATCTCTACGTTCTCTGGCAAGCACCACCATGAGTTTGAGTCCACTTCGATCCGCACCGATAACAAAATTGGCAAGCACCACCATGAGTTTGAGTCCACTTGGATCCACAGATATAACAAAATTGAGATCCGCACCTGTAACACATTGAAAAAGTCTTACTTGTACTGGGATGAACATCAAATTCCAAAATGATACTAGTGAATTACAAGTGAAAACTGAAAACTGATCATCAATTTCTTGGTTATTGTCCATCAAAAATTTTATTTTTTGGCACAACAAATGCAAAGAAAACCAAACTAACCTGCAAGTCATTTGCACACAGCCGTCTTTCTTTTCCACAAAGTAGTCGCAATTTGGACATCTCGACCATTTTTCTTTCTCAGCAAGCACCTTCACCATGAGATCTGCTCTCTCATCCTCCTTCAATCTCTGAACATCCTCACCACTCTTCCCTCCCCTGAATGCCATGGGATTGGGATATTGCACTGCGCGCAGAACATTCTATGACAATTCGGACACTCCGACTCCCTAACCACCTCCCCTCCATCGTCCACCGACATCGCCGAACAGTTCTCAAAAGGGCAGTAAAATTTCTGCGATTCAGGAATTAAAGACTCACATAAAGCGTTCCCCCACCTATCAAATACTTGGTCAGGGTTGAGAAGGTCGGGTTCTAACACCGCCTGGCAGTTCAACCTGGGCGCGTAACCTTGATGATGTTGTCTTGGATCTTAGCCTCAACATGTTTGCTCATACATTGGGAACAGAAGGAGTGAGAACACTTGTTCATTCTGAACATCTCTTCTTTTGGTTTCCTTTCCATGCAAATCTCAGACTCTGCTTTGAGAAGCTTATTTCGGCATCTCTCTCTTCTTTTTGCCACGCAAATAGCGAAAATTCAAGAAAACTAAAGGGTCTATTTGGAACGCATGCAAACCATTACTCGTGCAATGGTTAGCTCACCTATACTATTTTCTTGTTGGTTCACACTAAATTTACATATGCAAATTTCAAAATATATGCATTGTTCTTATCTACCACCATTTGGTTCACTTAGGAAAGAACAAAATATGTGGGCCACACATATTAAGTACGAAAAAAAAAAAAATTCGTACTTAATACGTGGGCCCACATATTTGAACATGAATTCCAAATTTTCAAAAACAAAAAAGACGGACAATAACAGGTGCTTTATTTTTTTACTATTTTTTTACAATTTTTTTCAGAAAATAATGGTCGCCGTTATTTTTTTCCGCATGTTAATGGTATATAACGTAACAGATATCCACCCCAATACTTAGGCCCACATATTTGAACATGAATTCCAAATTTTCAAAAACAAAAAAGACAGACAATAATGGGACCATTATTTTTTTCCGCATGTTAACGGTATATAACGTAACGGGTACCCACCACCACCACCACCCAACACACACACACAAACGAACCATAGAGTTAAGTGCCACGTCAGGATGTAATAATTGCTTGCAAAATTGAGTTGAAATGTGAAAGTATTGAATGACCAAATCACCCTCGTAAATTAAAATAATTTCAAAAACTGAAATAAATACTTTTTGTCAATTTAAAGAACTTGAGGGCATATTAGGAATAAAGATTTATTTTACTTTTTTAACATTGAATGAGTTGGAGGGTGACGTGTTCTTTGGCACCAAAAAGACCGAAAAACCCTGTCAAGTAAATAAAATGAAGAAAAGAAAGACAAAAATAAAGACATTTGTAGGATATTGGGGCTTAGCCTGAAGCACCCAAGAAGGCCCTTCATCCCTTAATAAGTAGAATAGATTTATAAAAAAGTACACATATAAAGAAATATTAAATAGTAATTTATTTTTTTGTTGATCTGAGATTGAAAAAAATTGTATTTTTGTTCTTTAAAAAAATTGGTCAATTTGGGTCAACTATGATCATAAAGGGTGGACTGAATTATGTAGGTATATCAAAATTTTCAAATTGTGAGGCGTATGTCAAATTTCAAAGATAACGTGGGGCGTATGTAAAGATGTCAATGTGTCGGTTCCAGTTCGGTTCCTAAGGTGGCTGGAACCGGAATTAACAATTCCAGTATTTATCAGTTACAGTTCTTAACGGTTCCGGTTCTTAAAAGGATGGATCTGGAATCAGAACTGTTTTATTTGGTTCCAATCGATTCCGATTCTGTGTACAGTAGTTCCAATCTTGATAATATGAGAATTTTAACACTATATTTATATATATCAATTCTGGCTCCTATCAGTTTTAGGTCCATATTAAGTTACCCAGAATCGAAACCATCATTTTTTGTTCAGTTCCAGTTCTGCTTATTTTTTGATTGGTTTCAAAAAATGTGGAACCGGAACCAATGTTTTCGGTTAAGGTTCTGAATCGGTTCAGGTTAAACGGGTAAAATTGACACCTCTAGGCGTATGTCAAAAATTCCCGGAAAAGAAAAAAAAAGTAATGGTGAATACCCCCTTTGAACAATTTTTTTGTTATCCCCCCGTGATCAAAATCCTGGCTCCACCACTGACGATAGGCACTTCCTACTTGGTGTGCAATGTTGCCTCCACTTTGAACTCTTTCCTTTTCTAGCACTCTCTAACTTCATTTCTGTGGCGATTTCACTCCTTCATTTACCACAAATTCTTATAAAAAAAATTCAAAATGAAGGTTCCAGCAGTACCCATTTCTGTGGGTTGAGATCATTTTCTGTTTGGAATATGGGTTGCTTTGGCTTGATAATTGGTGGTCTCTTCTCTTGGGTTGATTTGTAGTAGTTGGTTTTTGTAAAATTCTTTATATACGTTGAGCGTGAGAGCAAGGTTTAAAAAACCACCGTTATAACGAAAATAACGGTCGTTATAACGGATTTGGACCTAACCTGTTATGTTATGGATCGTTTTTCCGATTTTTCCCGTTATTTTTCCCTTTTTTTTTCTTTATATTCAGTTTTTTTCCGTTATTTTCCATTTTTGAAATTCAAATTTGCGCCATTTTTTCCGTTATTTCTGTTATTTTTCGGTTTTTCCCATTTTTTTCCAATTTTTGCCCCTGAACGTTTTTTTTTCGTTATAACGGAAAAAATGGTAATGCCCCCAGTCCGTTATACCGTTATAACGGTCCCCTTTAAACCTTGCATGAGAGTACATTAGCTGTTCCATTTCTTCTCTTTCTCTTCTTCAACTTCTGCACCCAACAATTTTAACGAAAGTGCAAATGTTACAGTTAGGTTTACAAAAAGGCATTCTAGTTGTGTACGCAGTAGTGACTCCAGTCTGAAGTGGACGGAATATGAGCCACGTGGCATATTTTTAGAGGACACTGTCCGTATGGATGCTTGACCAATCCCTAGGTGGACCTACAAACGAAAAATCAAATTGATTAGTGATTTCTCGAGCGAGATGCGCTGATCCCGTTCTGGAAAAATAAGTAACTACCAATATAGGAGAATTGTTCTTCCCTTCTCCAAACTCGAAAGCAAAATAACTATCCACTACCCCCACAACCCTTACTCTTCCCCTCCGAATTACGTTTTTCTTCCTCCTGAATCAGGCTCCGTATGTTTTCAATGTTTTTATACGCGGACCGGTTCACTTGGTTATTGGTTCAATCGTTGGGTCGACTGAGTCAACCCGCCACATGGTAATTCTTTGGGGCCTACTGACCCATGAATGTTATGCCCACCCCTTGGTGGACCACCCTAGGTCACTGGTTCAACCTATGTCCGAGACTATCAACGGTTTTTTCACAGATTGGTGGGTCGGGATCAACCCCAACTGGTTTGTGACTGGGTCACCGGTTCAACAGGCTGGGCCGGGCCAGGTTTATAACATTGCGTTAAATGTACCTTCGCATATCATTCGTCTTTCTCCAAAAAAAAAAATGAAATCATTCATTCTCATGGTATTAATTATGTTTTCAATGCAGCTAATTATTGATAAATACTTAATTCCTTACCACGCCATTTTCTCCAATATTTGCAAAGGAAAATTTTAGTCACACCACGTGAATTGTGAGGGCAAGACAAATTGTAAGGGCACCCAAACTACGCATTCATCTGCCATTTTTTTTTAATCCATCCAACAATTATGTCGACAAATAATAGTTGTATTTTTTTTTTGTAGTAGACCTTTGATGACAGCACGCAATATGAGTCATGTTGCACACTCTTAGAGAACTCCGACCATATGGATGTTTTTCCAATCCCTAGGTGGACCTACGAACCAAAAATCAGCCTAACTAGTAATTTCAAACCTTTGGATCTTTGTACTTCCAATAATGCTCAAATTTCCACAGTTAAAATCAACCCATGAAAATAACACAGCACGTAGAAATCACTAATCGGGCTATTTTTGTTTTGAAGATGCACCTAGGGATTGGCCAATCATCCATACGGTCAGAGTCCTCTAATAGTGTGCCACGCGGGTCCCTGAACGCTTGCACAAAGTTGCACGCGGTGATATCAAGTCTAACTTGTGGAAGCAATTTCGTAAATTAAGCAAATTGAAGCAGAATTCGTGGGGTGCTTTCAACAGGTCGGGTTGCACTTACAATCCGTGGGGTGCGACCAAAATTTCCTATTTACAAAAAACTCCTTAAAAACTATTTAATTACTGTCCATATGATTCCGTCGGTGTTCACCATCCACTGCAACTAGTCACTACCTTTACTCTCTCTCTCTCTCTCTCTCTCTCTCTCTCTCTCTACGTTCTCTGGCAAGCACCACCATGAGTTTGAGTCCACTTCGATCCACACCGATAACAAAATTGAGATCCGCACCTGCAACACATTGAAAAACAGTCTTTACTTGTACTGGGATGAACATCAAATTCCAAAACCCTACAATTGGATTATAATTGAAAACCAAACCAACCTGCAAGTCATATGCACACAGCCGTCTTTCTTTTCCACAAAGTAGTTGCAATTTGGACATCTCGACCATTTTTCCTTCTCAGCAAGTGCCTTCACCATGAGATCTGCTCTCTCATCCTCCTTCAATCTCTGAACATCCTCACAGCTCCTCCCTGAATGCCATGGGACCTTGCACTGTGCGCAGAACATTCTATGGCAATTCGGACACTCCGACTCCCTAACCACCTCCCCTCCATCGTCCACCAACATCGCCGAACAGTTCTCGAAAGGGCAGTAAAATTTCTGCGATTCAGGAATTAAAGACTCACATAAAGCTTTACCCCACCGATCAAACACTTGGTCAGGGATAATCGATTTGAGAAGGTTGGGTTCTAACACCGCCTTGCAGTTCAGTCCTGGGCACGTAACCTTGCCGATGTTGTCTTGGATCTTAGCCTCAACATGTTTGCCCATACAGTGGGAACAGAAGGAGTGAGAACACTTATTCATCATGAACATCTCTTCTTTTGGTTTCCCTTCCATGCAAATCTCGCAGAAGCTGCTTTGAGAAGCTTCTTTTGGCATCTTTCTCTTCATTTTGTTACGCAAAAAGCGAAAAATCAAGAAAAGTAAAACATATGGGCCGAATTCCTCATGCAAGAAGAGAAAAAATAAAAAGAGATTGAAAACAAATTTCCAGAACCCCATGATCGCAGGCAGTGTAACAACGCAGTGTATGCGGAGAAGACTAGAGTTTGATGGTTTTGCTATCTCTCTTTCTCTCTCTCTTAATCACTTATATCTCTTCTCTTTGCAATAAAGCAGAGAAATTTGGTTGGTTCTATTTTCATGGGATCCGCTTTTAGATTTTAGGATGACCGGGTTAATTGGGTGTCACAACCCACAATATGAGCCATGTGGTACACTCTTAGGGGACTCTGACCGTATGGATGTTTGACCAGTCCCTCAGTGGAGGGCAAGACCAAAAATTAGCCTGATTAGTGATTTTTAAGCGATTCGGTTGAAGTTATTATCATGGGTTGATATTAACGGTAGGTATTTGAGCATTATTGAGCGTTATTTGGGTGCAAAGATCCAAAGGTTGTAAATCACTATTCAGGCTGATTTTTGGTTTATAGATCTACCGAGGGACTGGCCAAACATCCATACGGTCAGCATCCAACAATAGTGTGCCACGTAGCTCGTATTTTGCGTAAGTTTTACTCGAAGCATCTAGGGTTGCTTTTTTAACTTTTTCATTTTGTTCGTACACATGGCAGATACGAAGAGAATAGGTTGGCACACAGAATCTTTTCTGGAACTGCTTGGCTAAAAAGCAGCCCAAGTCTTAGACGCTAAGGCTGCGTTTGGATAAGCTTGTTGCGTATTTTAAGTGCTTACCCCCAATAGCACTTATATGAAAGTGCTTAAGTTAAGCTATTTTTGGTCGTTTGGTAAACTATATAAAGGCGAATTTTGGATACCCAGTCAATTTTTCTTTTTATCCCCCACTTAAACTATAATTAAAATGACTTCTATATCTTATGTGTTTTCTCTTATCCCCACCCCCACAAGATATATAAAATACCAACTTTACCCTCTTTGTTTCTCTAATTAACCCCTTTCTATTTGTACTCGTCCCCTCTAAAACTCAAACCGTTAGAGCACAAGAGAGAGTAAGGGATACTATTTTAAAGCAAGGGAGGCTATTGAAAAAGCAAATGGAGAATACCTAAACGATTCTAAGATTGTTTTTTAAATCTTCTACAACTCTCATTTAGGAACTTTTGAGTAAAGCAATCAATGGAGGAATCAATGGATGTATATATTTGAATTCAATTTTTTTTAATCGACAAAATCATTCTAACTGCATTTCCGAAACCATTCTAAGAAGAATTTCTAGTAATCTCGCTGGAATGATACATTGGGATTTTTTTTCTCGTGCAGTTTCGGTCATGGTCTTTGAATTGATTGTTTCGGACTGCTAAGTCCAGACAATCATTCATTGTTTGAACTTAATAGTCTAAATAAATATCGGTCCAAACAACGATGAGTACCTGCAGAACAAGAGGTGCCTCCACTCTCCGGCTTGTCGAAGCTTTTCTCCACCAGGATGCAGGAGGCTTACGTAATGTTAATGGCGATAACATGGACGCAGGAGGCGCACACATAGACACGCTTGTCTTCAACGACGAAGGAAGTTAGGTTTTCACTTCACCAAGTGAGAAAGGGTAAAACCCCTACAATTACTTTCGTGTTTCACTTGGGGGAGGGGTGATAAGAGATTTCGATGGGCCCACGAGGCAATTAGAGATTTTTATAAATTGGTGAGGGGAATGAAGAGAAATGGGGGTGATAAGAACAAATGACGGGGTATCCAAAATTCCCCCCATATAAAATAGGGCTTTTTTTTCTTAAAAAACCATTTCATGGTGTCATCTAATCTTGAATGCCTCCAGCAATGAGTCTGCTTGCATATTCCGCCACTTTAGAATGATGCCTTCACTATCAGCACCAACATCAGCCACCACATGACCAATAAAATATGCACGGCTCTCGATTATTGCAGCACAATAAGTTCCTCAAGCAAGAATCGCACATTTACTATGTCAAAAAAGGGATCATTAAATTATCCTTAATTACTAACCATAAGTTTAAAGAACACCTCATGTTTGAAACTTCGGGTACTGGCAAATTTGTATGATTTCATCAAAATAGATTACACTTCAGTGGTAATGGAGGTTGAACCTTTCGAAAAAGCAAACTTAGCAACCAATTTATCAATGGAAGATGATTATCCTAATACTAGGTTTCTGCAGATGCCCTCTTTTTTATTTTCTCTTTTTAGTTTTTACTGTCGAGCCCAAATTTTGAACATCTTTCTACTACCAAATTCCAAGTAGTAGTATTTGTAATTACCCAAAAAATGCACATCCACAGTTTTCAGTTTAGATCCGAATTGTGTATATAATCAAGGAAGTGATTGTATCATTTTTCTATGAACAATTTCTCATTTTCTCCATTTCAATGATCAAGCAGCATTAAAACCGAATGAACCCATATTTTTTTTATTTCAAAACCAGAGGCTGGACCTTCAAATTTCCATAAACACAGATGCATGGAGGAGTGATAGCATAGATGAAATCAAACATCATATCATATCTCTGATCTAATCTTTCAAACTGTTTAAAGGATTTTAGGATAAATTGAAGGCCAAAAACCATGTGTTTAAGCTGTGGTGGTGCAATTGTAAGATGGATTTGTGCAGCCATGTTGACCTTAGAGAAAACAACAGTATTGTTTTAGTTAATACAGAATCATATTTGATTTCTAACTCCACACACACTGTCAATATATATAAAAGTTAAAAATGGTTAGAGTTTATCTTTGAACAACAGTTATAAACAGAAATCATACCAGACCCTGTACCAGTTGCTTCCTTCTTCCATTGTTCAAATGCACAATGGAATGCTTTGCGCGCTTTCATACTCTGTTCTAAATCAAATGGTAACTGCTGTTGATTAAGATTTTTGGTTTAAAAGAAAAATTGTTCTAGAGACATTGGCACCTGAAAACACTTTAGCAGGACTTACAATCAAGGGTTATCTACGACTATATTTCACGAAATTCTTTATAAAAACATCAGCGGTGTGTATATTTCTCGCCATGTAGTGTTTGATAATCAAGTCTTTCCATTTTCAAGAGAACATGTACCTGCCATTTTGGTCACTATGATTATGTGCCACCCTTCTCTGGTTTGGATGCAGCATCCACCAACCCCCTAAGGATGTCTGCCTTCCCTTTTGCTGCCTATGCATAAGCATGAATAGTTCTGCTAATCCCTTCTATTGCCGACCGTGAGAATGCTTCTGTAGATGTCCCACCTGCTAGTGCCCTGTGCCTTTGCTCCTACTACCCTTACTTCAGCTACCACATGCCCTGACCAATACTCCTCGCCAATGAAAGTGTCGGTCCCAACTTCTTTCATCCCAGGGAGCCTATCACCGTTGATTTACCTTTGGCACCTCCTCGATCTTCCTCTCATGCACCTGTTGTCTAGGAACTTAATGTTCACCCCATGCTCATGTGAGCAAAGTCCTGACATCAATCTCAGGTGATTTTCAACACCACTAAGCATGCCATTGCTTCTCGAACTGTCTCTCTCTCTCTCTGTGATTTCCCTGCCTTTAATGTTGTTCTTGATGCTCTACGGGAACCCGTAGTTTTAAATCGGCTCTCACAAACATCCTTATTGGAAATTGGCCATGGATGAAGAGATTTGTGCTCTCCCTCGCAATGGCACTTGGCCTTTGACACTTGGTACACCAAGCATGAACATGGTTGGCAGCAAATGGGTCATCAAGACCAAGCTCTTTCTTGATGGGTCAGTTGAGCAATACAAAAATCAATTCATCTCCGCGGGGGAGTGGGGGTTTACTCAGCAGGAGGGTCTTGATTGTTCTAAAAGGTTTAGTTTGACTGTCAGGACCGCCACCATTCACCTTGTTCTTACCACTAATACCACCTTTGGTTGGCCTCTCTATCAATTGGATGTCAAGAACGATTTTTACCTTGTCACTTACACGAGCAAATTTTTATGGAGCAGCCCCATGGTATGAGGACCCACCCACTCGATGTGTACCTCTTAAAAAAGTTCTCTATGGGCTCAAATGGGCACTTACACGATTTTAACGGCCGTTTAAATGGTAACACCCCAAGCCCATTACATTAAAAACTGTTTTGCCGCTTCGAAATTAACTGTCATATTTTTGTTTTAATGGCCGTTTAAATTTTGTGGAAAAAGAAAGGCCCGTTAAATTCCATTTTTTTTGTTTTTCAAATTTTGAAATTTGAATTTCAATGCCATTTGTCCGTTAAATCCGTTTAATTTCATTTTTTTTTCATTTCATTTTTTTCATTTTTGCCGGTCCGTTACAATCCGTTTTAACTGTTTGGCCCCCAAGCTGTTATACCCCTAAAACGGTTTCCTTTAAACCTTGGTCTCACTTTCAGGCTGCAAATGAATCCTTCGCTACGTCAAAGGCACTATTCATTTTGGCCCCCATCTTTATCGACAAAACTCCCTTCAACTTGTTGGGTTTTTCAATGTTGACTGAGGTGGCTGCCCGGACACTCATCATTGTGTCAGGCTATGCGATTTTTCTTGGGGGCAGCAATTTGGTTTCGTGAGTGCTGAGAAACAATCTACCGTTTCGAGTAAAACTTGCCTGACCACGGGTGGTCTGGTAGCTTCCAGACTATACACAACTTGCTTGACGCGTGGTAGTCTGTACGTGACTTTTAACTCCAGCTCTCCTCCAAGATTATTTGCCATACAAAGGATCAATCAGGCAAGGAAAGAGGATTTACATAAGATCTCTTATTCAATTAGAGAATTTTTTTAAGCCACGAAGCAGTGGCCAATCATATCGCACCCTAATCCACTTTTTCAAAAGCATTTCTGGGTTTGTTTAAAAGCATCAGCTGATTGTGGTGCAGTGTTATTGGCCACTGCTTCCCCTTTAAAAAATCCACTGCTTTAAAAATTTTCTCACCCAATTATGTCAACCTAAACCTTTAAAGACTGCGACCTGTACATGGGTTATGTTGCCATTGCCATTTCCATTTCCATTTCCATTTCCTAGTCGTTTTTCCATAACATTTGAACTTTTGGGGGGGCAGTTTCCCATTCCCATTCCCATTCCTCTACTGATTCTAGCATCAGTTTCCCTTTTCCATGGAGTCCTTGCCAATAAACATGGTCTTCTGGACTGATATAGCATGCCCGAGAGACCATGAACACGGGAATCCGTAGTCCGTCAAACATACATGCACTAACAACTCAGCACGGCCCGTGCCACGGATTTAAATTTTAAACAAGAAAAACATCCCTGGTCAACATTATACCCAGGAATCATAAATCCATTTCACACCTAAAAACTGATGTACTACAACGGTGAGTCAATTTTTCTATTCTAACGTCTATTGCAAATAATCAAACAAAGCTCTAAAAGTTTCAAAATAAAGCTCTCCCTGAAACCAACAAAACAAGAAAAAGTTCCAAAAGATTCTCCAAATTAGAACCTCAAAATTTAGTTCCACTTGCTATCAACTCAGTGGGACTTCACATACTCCTGGACAATATGAAGACCCTCTGATTCTTCCCCATAATCCTGAAAACCAATAAGAAAGATCAGGAAAAATCAAAGGGATTCATTGGGTGAATTTCTTTAAAAGGAAAAAAAAAATGCAGTACAGAGTAAGAAACTTCTTACCTTCACAACAATGCAGGAGCAACCCACCACCTTCCTTGCCTTTCCCTCTGAATCAATCTTGCACAACTGTATGGTAGACAGCATAAACAACCCGTTAAAAGAGATGAAAATTTCCTATAGAAGTACTAATCATCAGAACAAATATTAACTCCTAGCATTGACATATCACATCCAATTCACAGGGTTTTCTTTATTACATTCAGAGATAAGAACTAGAAGATCACCAACATTAGTGGAACCCAGCACAACGCAAGTGTGCCACTTGTTATTGTCTTGCTCTAATATACAAAGTTGTCCTTTCTAAACAGAAAGAAGAAACTGAGCATACAATGCTTATTCTCTTCCAGCTGATATCCTTTCCGAAGTAAGAAAAGACGATCAGAGAAGTGAATAAGCAAAGTGCAACTAGAAACAAACCATCAAGTACCCAAGAGAAAGAAATCTCTCGAGGTACAGGAAAAACAATGAATCTCGCAAAACAGAGAAATTGGCAATAGTTTCTACTTACGCCTGCCCATTCGCCAAGAGTTTTAGCACTTGGAACTGATATCAAGCTTACATTGTGGTCAGCACAAAGTGCTCTGACCAGTTTAACATAGTCTGGCTGGTCGCAGTCCTCTGCCAGTACACAGAGTTGTGCAGCATGCTTCTCAATCACCTTGGCACCTTCATGGAGCCCTCGGGCAAGCCCGTCATGAGCCAGCGATTTCTTAAGCACAAGCTGCAGTGCCGTCATGATGTCCATTGGCTCACCTAGAGCTGGAGCAGGTGTCTCTGCTACAACAACAGCCTCTTCACTGCAAAAGTAGATGGTCACATGTGAACCAAACATATTATTTCATTTAGTCAATTAATGAGCTTTTATTGAAGGGAAGGAAAGGAGCACAACACAAAGGAACTGTAAGAATAGAAATTTCGATATAACAAAGTTTTCCTTTTGAATTCCTTGCCTAGCTAGAGAATCAGCTACTTCATTTCCACCTCAGAGAAGAAACATTCACATCACAACAAAACTCAATATGCTTAAGAGTGTAAACATACCTCCTAAATCCCTGCCCACCAATGCCCACATTCTTGTAAAGGCCCATAGAATGACATTGGGATATAACACTCAAACCCAGAGAAGATATATTTATTAATCCATTTACTTATTTGATAGGTACAGTAGGCCCCCAAATGACTAAAAATCATGGTAGAAAGAGATATTACAGTTTAATAGATAATATTGAAACACAAAATCCCAGTTTTTGTTTAGGGCACTGATGTCGACCCTAGTGTTATAGTAATACCATACCACCTCAGTGCCAACTGTTGGATATGAAAATAATAACAATGTTCCCCTATTTATGAAGTTATTATTCCCAAATCCAACAACTGGTGTTGACATGGTATGGTATTACTGTAACACTGAGGCTATGAAAAGTCTTTCCTTCATTTTTCTTTTACTAACATTTTATGAACAAACATTACACAAACTACCAAAAAATTGCAAAAAAAGAAATACAACAGTAGAGGATATCCATTAATAATCATATGCACCTTCTAATAGAGCTGAAAACTCATCGAGCCAAGGCCAAATGCTTTACATAAATCATTCAGAATATAAGCCCACACTTACCAATTTACAAGAATCATATAAAATCTAAAGACATAAAAAATGAAGCATATACAACAAATTGAGTAAAATTACAAAAACATTTGCAAAGAAGAGTACCTCTTATATTATCTTCCACTTGCAGCAAGTATTTCATAAACAATAGTGCTTTAGATATAGGAAGAGAGGAGTTGATAAAGGGGATGAACATCCAAAAGAGATGTACAAGCAGTTCGGGAGAATATAGGAAGAGATGAGTAGAGAAAAGGTAAGAACATCCAAAAGTGATGTACGTGTGTGTGTGTGTGTGTGTGTGTGTGTGTGTGTGTGCGCGCGCGAGTTGCTTTAGATATAGAAAGAGAGGAGTAGAGAAAGGGGATGAACATCCAAAAGAGATGTACAAGCAGTTTGGGAGAAAAGTATTTTAGACAGGAAGAGAAGGGTAGAGAAAGGGTTGTGTGTGTGTGATATATAATATATATATATATATATATATATATATATATATATATATAGAGAGAGAGAGAGAGGGGGAGGAAGGGAGGGAGGGAGGGAGGGAGGGAGAAGAATTGCAAAGAATGGGATCAAAAATGTCCTTTGAACCCTATTTTTGCCTTGCCTTTTTTTTCAAAATTATCATGTTTTTGTCCTTTGAAGCCCATATTTTATAATTTTTATTTGTAGAATTTTCGGGGTCAACACTTAAATAATGTGGTATCACAGTATCAATATATGTATTATTTTTGCTTCATGCACAAAATTTTGTTTCAAATCCCTCATGAGAAAGATTGCATTATAAGAAACTACAAACATTATCATCATCATCTAATCCTTGTACCAACTTTTTGATGTCAAAATTTTGCCATTATATTCTACCCAAGGCCAAATCCTACATTGGTGCACAGGTCTTCAAATACTTCTTCACTACCTCAATCTATGTCATTCTATTCTTCACTTCCTCTATCTTCCCAAAGTGACCATTGGGATTAGAAGAAAAAAGTTTTATATCCTTAACAATTGGACCATGAGGAAACATTTCCCCAACCGATCAAACTTTTGACTTGTGCAAAAGCCCATAGATAGGTCAAACTCCCAAATTACCATTAGATAAATTCAGCCCCCTGCTTTATCAACTTCCATTTTTTATAAGGGAAGTCAAACTCAAATCACAACAAAATGTTCATCATAACCCAGTGAATCAAATTTACCACTGACAACAGATCATGAATTTCTAATAACTGCCTTTCTTCACCCCTAACCCAGTTTATCAAATTTACCACTAACACCACATCACGGACTTCTAATAATCGCCTTTCCCACATCACACCACGAATCACTTCCAATTTTGTTTTTTGATAAATCACAAATCACTTCCTATTGACTAGCCTATCTAATACACTTCAAGTATAGGTAAGGCATAAGCTACCCAACCGGACAAGAAAACAATGAATCGCAACAAGATTCAATTTCCTTTTTTGGTTCTACACACAAAGTCGTAGCGTGTTACCTCAATATCTTTGACCAACCCTATGCTCAATTTGATTGACAACTAGCTTCCCATTTTCTACACTCGATTGATCTTCAATAACTAAGTTAGTCTTTTATAAATAAAATGCAAAGTACAAAGAACAATAAATTGAGCTTCCTTTTGATAAAAAATATATAGTATATTCCTAATGATTCATATAAGAAATCACACCCAATTGTTTAATTTGATGCCAAATAGAAAAATTAAAAGCAAACCTACATTACCATGTCAATCCTTTACAATGCATAAGCATTAATAACAAATGAATGACTACTATTACCTTCAAAATATTAAGAACCCCAAGAGATAAAAATCACAACAATTGCTCTTACTCAAACATTAAAAATAAAACAAGCAAAATAGTTACATACCCAGACATTTTTTCAGTTGAATGTCAGTTCCAACAGCTCCTTTGACGCTAAAAGAAAAGCAAAAAAATAAATCAGACGAGAAATCATTCTACTAAAATTAAAAGCTACAAGTTCAATAAAGAATATCAAGATTGCGATTGCTCTGCATAGAAACCACACTTGCAGCATCGAATAACAACCTAGAGAAGAAGAGGAATTTACTCGAAGAGACGAAGGTGTCGCCGATGGAGGATCTTAGGACGGCAGTGACGATAGACAACGGCAGCAAGAAGAAATTCTTCAGATAGAGAGAAGAGATCGGGCAACCCTAACCCTAAGAGCAAGAGGAGATTATATTGTATATAAGCTTTTCTAATGTATATATCATATAAATATATTGCATGTATTGTCGGGCTCGGGTTGGGTCAGATTTCTCAATTCGAGCCAACCCGATTTTGATCGGATTTTCAAAACGATGGCCGAGCTGAACGGGCCAACCCAACACGAGTCCAACGTTGGGTTGAGCCTGCCCAAGTTGCAGACTCTTACAGTCTTACCAAGATGAGTGGGGCAACTGAAACTTGCTATAGAAGAGTAAAACTTGGCTCACTGAGGACCGTCAGCGAAGTCGTGATCCATGAGCCACGTGGCGTATTTTTAGAGGACACTGGCCATATGGATGTTTGGCCAATCCCTAGGTGGAGCTACAAATCAAAAATCAGCTTGATTAGTGATTTCAAACCTTTCGATCTTTGTACCCCAAACAATGGTCAATGATGCTCAAATTCCCGGTTAAGATCAACCCATGAAAATACTCTAATCCAACTTTTAGAAATCACTAATCGGGCTCATTTTTCGTCTATGGCCAAACATCCATACGGTCAGCATCCTCTTAAGAGTGTGACACGTGGCTCATATTGTGGGCGGTCACGGCCAGTCAACCAAGTTTGACTCAAGTAGAACTTTGCTGATGACTGCCCACAATAGGACCAAAGTGGTATACTCTTTGAGGACGCTGACCGTATGGATGTTTGACCAATCCTTTGGTGGACTTATATACCAAAAATCAGCCTGATTAGTGATTTCAAACCTTTTGATCTTTGTACCCCAAATAATGGTCAATAATACTGAAATTACACTTACAACTTATGAAAACGACTCCAATCCATCAGGCTAATTTTTGGTCTGTATGGCCATCTAGCCAAACATCTATGATGTCAGAAATCCCTAATAGTATGCCCCGTGGCTCAATTATGGGCAGAAAGTAACTTTGCTGACCCACGGCAGTCAGCAAAGTTCTACTCAATGGAATATAAGCAGTCAACTTGCTCACAATTTCTCCAATGTCAAGGTCTGTGACCTCTTCTGGAAGCAAAGAATTGCCAGATTCCGGATACCCAGCAAGGTTCTTCTAAAAGGTTTTGAAAAATTCAGGCATTTTTTTTAGCATGATGGAATTATTCTCGAATAATTCACAAACTTTTCCGTATTATTTTTAACGCATTTTTAAATGAAAACCCAAATTGTACTAGAATTAATATTTCCCGTAACTCCGAATTGCGCAACCGTGGTGCCGGGTCTAGTTCAATTCTTCTTCGTTTTGCACATCAGGATGATGGATCTCATGTTCCTTCTATGCTTAAATAAATGAGTGGGACTATTCCATTATGGATTCTAACCCCCAATAAGATGTGAAGCGATGCTACATACCTCCTTTTAATAGGATCCTCCTCATAATTATCCATGTTTTTTAGAATCACTTGTATCATGCAACATGGGAGTCCCTTTGAGTCCACCGATATTGAATAAAGATTATGTACCATACCCTCTTTTTTGGTTGGATCAGCCCGCACAATGGTTTTTCAATCGTATTTCTTTTGCTCTGCATGACTTTTCAGGTGCCCTTGATTCCACATTTGAAGCCAAAAATTTGGCAGTCTTTCGTATTTGAAATCAATCCATATGAGAACTCCTGCATATGAAATCCAAGCTCCTGGGATGAGCTTCTTTATGATGTCCATCACCACCCTCACCACATGAATTTTCCTTTCTCCACAGATTTGCTCTACACATGATCGACTTTTAAGAACCCCTACCTTCGCCCTGATGATCTCTGTTGTCTCTTCACACAAGGCTTCCGGTGGAACTGGATGAATACTTGAAAAAATAAAAGGGGAGTGAGTAAATTTTATCTCTGAGATGGGTATGTTTGAGGCCCTTTCCTTCACTTCTAGGAGGAATCCCAATGCAAACCATGGACTGTAGTCCAGTACCCAAACCTTTTCCGCTTGTGTTTGGTATAGGAAAAGCAAACAGGTTTGGACCGAGGCGGTCAACAAACGTGAACTCCTGAACTCCTGAACGCTGGTCCAGGATTTTTGTATATCTTGGGCTCCATTAGAGTGTCTGTTAAGATTTTGCCCACCAGTGAGTGTCTCCACTTGTTTCGACCTCTGATGATTACCTTCTTGTTGAGGTGGATCATGGATCACTTCATGCAAAATCCATTGCTCGACGCTACAAGATCCGTTTGTTTTCATCCATTGTAAAGGCAAAACCAATGGTAAAAGGTAGAGGTAAGATGTGGTTGGTGAGACGCGTGTGGTCGTTGACGTACAATGGGCCACTCAGTATGGATGAGTGCATCACAGACCACTCCACCACGCATTTACGTAGAAAAGAACTTCAAAACCAATAACAGCAGTATCATAAGAGCAAAAACAATCTGCATTTTCTATACTTCAGTCCTCTTAAAACAATCTAAAATTGCAAAGCCAAGGCATATGTACACCGTATTAGACAACCCAATGCCCATAAAACTAAACGAAAATAGATTGAGATGAAGTTTTTCCTAAATCAGCAACCCGCTTTAATATTACCTCTGTGACATAAAGATCAGTCATTTGCCACCATAGCATCCATTGGAGAACTTTCCATTTTTTTTATGATCAACCTTTTCCGGGGAGGAAGGTCTTTGGCTGAAACATTACCATCAATGATGATGGAGTCTTCTTCCTTGAAATCACTTCTCAACAAGCCCAGAGCGAGTTCATTCTCAACCATCTGCTGTATCACCCTCTTAACAGGCCTCGCTCCAAAATTTGGGTCAAAGCCCAATGTACCCAGCAGATCAACAGCTTCCTTCGTGTAATGGATATCGATCTTCTTTTGTTTAAGCCTGTCCCTTAGCCTGTTCAACTGCAATGGGAATTCAAATGGATATGAGATTGGACTCTAGAACTCTTTCGACTAAAAGTAGATAATCCCCAAAGAATTCAAAACCTTTCCTCAGGCCTATAATAACTACATTTATAGGCAAGCGAAGAGGTATTTACAAAAGATAAATAATACAGTACCCTTACCAACAGCATGGAAGATGTGGTGCACAGGGATGGGGCACACCGTTGAAGTGGCCCCACCTAGGACATCTAGGTCAAAAATATCATAACCACCTGATCTCACATTCTCTCTCGACACTCATAAAAACGGTGATTGGTTCAGGGAAAAATGTCCATGAATGAATGGTTATGATCGTCTAATCCAGTCTATTGTGCAGTGGATGGAGTTGGGACCCATTGAATGGTGGTTCCCACCCCTAGAATGTGCTAGTAGACTGTCCTTATGGTCTACGTGAAGGTACCTTAGATTTCCTCATTAGAAATTGGAATCCATGAAAAGGTTGAAAGCTTGACTTAGAACAGAGAACTACAAAATAAAACATTTTAATGTTCTCTCAATTGATTTACCTGTATCTCCACAATCCGGCTAATTTCCTTGGAGTCCAGTGGCTGGAAAACGATGTACTCATCAATTCGATTCATGAACTCTGGGCGAAAAGTCTGCCTCGCCAACTCCACAACCTGCTTCTTCATCAGTTCATACACTGCATCCTTGGTATCATGAGTGTTTTGAAGAGTTTCCAGGATATAGTGGGACCCAATATTTGATGTCATTATCACGACGCAATTCGTAAAACTAACTGTTCTACCCTGTGAATCAGTTATCCTTCCATCGTCCAACAGCTGTAATAGAATGTTGAACACATCGTGATGTGCCTTCTCGATCTCATCAAACAGGACAACAGAATATGGTCTCCGACGAATTACTTCGGTCAACTGTCCACCTTCTTCATAACCAACATAACCAGGAGGAGCACCAACCATGCGTGAAACTGCATGCTTTTCCATGTACTCGGTCATGTCAATCCTTACGAGTGCACTCTCTGTGTTGAAAAGGTAACCTGCAAGAGCTTTAGCAAGCTCTGTCTTACCAACACCAGTGGGGCCCATGAACATGAAACTTGCTATAGGCCTGTTCGGATCTGAGAGTCCTGCCCTTGAACGCCGGATTGCATCAGCCACTGATTTGACTGCAATATCCTGACCAACAACCCTCTCGTGGAGGACCTGCTCTAGCAAGACTAGTTTGTCCCTCTCTGACTGCTGCAGGTTTGATAGCGGAATACCAGTCCACTTGCTCACAATTTCTGCAATATCAAGGTCTGTGACCTCTTCTCGAAGCAACGCATGGCCAGATTTCTGGAACTCAGCAAGTTTCTTCTCGGCCTCTTCCAGCTGGCGCTGAAGAGACATTAGGGTCCCATACTTGAGCTCAGCAGCTCGATTCAAGTCGTACTCACGTTCAGCAGCCTCCATCTCTAGGTTGACTCTATCAATCTGCAAGGATATTTCCAATAGGTAAACCGGATAAAATAAATCGCGAAGATAGCTTACTAATGTTGACAGATTCTGCACCAAACTGTGAGATGCCCTACCTCCTCCTTAATTGATCGAATTCGAGTCATGAGAGACTTCTCATGTTCCCAATGTTCGGTGAGTTTTTTCTGCTTCTCTTTAAGCAAAGCAAGATCATTTTCCAGCTTGCTTAACCGTTCTTTGGATGCTTTATCAGTGTCATTTTTCAGGGATAATTTCTCCATCTCCAACTTCAGCACAGCTCTATCTATCTCATCCAACTCAGTGGGCTTTGAAGTGATCTCCATTTTCAGCTTTGCAGCTGCTTCATCAACAAGATCAATGGCTGCAAGGAAATAAATCAATCTGGATTAGCACAGCGGACACTGTTTTTAGAAAATAAGAAAACTGAAAAGAGGTACAATTTTTGTGTCCATGAAGTGCATGCTTTGTTCCGTGAATGCATCAAACAGACCATTCAATCTGTGTGTGGATAGACCATCCCCAAAAGACAGAGAATAGATATATTGACCAGCCACTAAAAACCAAAAACAAGCAAAACTTTTAACAGCTAAAAAAGGTTTAATGGTGTGAAAAACTCCCATTCATGGGACAGTCAGAATCTTAGGATTGTCTGATCCTTTATGCAAATGTGGCCACAGTTGAATTCCGTAGATGAGATTAGGGTTAGGAGTTAGGGTTTCCAATACGAAGAGAGAGAAGAGAGAGAATTAGATGGAGGAATTGGATGTCTTGTGTTAATTCACAATGACCCCATAAATCTTATTTATGGAAAAGGGTTACATAAAAAAGGACAAGTATACCCCTCATAAGAGGTATTTACAGAACTACCCCTATACAAGATAAATACGTATTTCTACGTATTTGATAGCAGCCAATATTGATTCACAAGTGGGCAGGAAGGACACATAACTCGGTGTCCCTCATGGACACTTGTAACTTCCCATTTTTAAATTTTAACACCGTTATTTACCTTTGTCAGGCAAAAAACGCTCTGTGATGTACCGGTCTGCAAGAACTGCAGCTGAAACAAGGGCACTGTCTGATATTTTAACACCGTGATGCAGCTCATAACGTTCACGCAATCCACGAAGAATGGAAATTGTATCTTCTACAGATGGTTGAGCACAGAACACCTGCTGGAATCTACGCTCAAGAGCAGGGTCCTTTTCGATGTATTTCCTATATTCATTCAATGTGGTTGCTCCTATACAACGGAGCTCACCTCGACCGAGCATTGGTTTCAACAAGTTACCAGCATCCATCGCTCCACTTGTAGCCCCTACATCAATTATAAACAATAAGGCTACAATGATCAACAAACAGTTGCATATCAAATACAAAAAAACTTAGACAAGTGAACACAGCCTCATTAAGGTCAATTTGATTCAGTTCTTGTAAAAACAAATGGAAAACCATTCTATTCAGACAGATTATTAGGGATGGAAAAACCTTCTGACACATACTGGAAGCTGGACTTAATTTTATAAGAGAAAGTGTCCAAACCGTACCCAATCCAAAATGCACATCCTTTTTCTTTCCAATAACATACATCAGTTTAGCTGCCAACCTTTAAAAAAAAAGGGTTACAGTTATACCTTCAAATAATTCTGTGGTTTATGATCTTGTTATGTTCAGGAAAGAGAAGATACACTACCAAGTTTGGTGAATGCCAAGTAGTTAAAAATTAAATTTTTACTTTATTTTTAAATTGACTAGCTATGTTTATGTTCACTTAAATAAGTTATTTCTCTCATGATTGTTCTCCATTTCCAGTATTCACGCAAGCCATACAAACTGATGAAAGCATTTTTCTGCATATCTTATACTGGTAAATTTATGAACCTCCTCTTTTTGCTCTTAGGCCTATCCTTAGGGATCTCTTGGTCTTCCTTAAGAATCATATATTTTCATGGACCATGAGCCTATTACTTGAAAGTATGTATCATTGGCATCCAGTCAAGTTCAATTACAGATTGCTCTCATGCTCAAGTAATATACATGTCCTTATGGCTCAATTATGAATTGCTCTTTTGCTTCAATAATATGTCTCATTAGCTTATAGTTAGGCTCAACTACGAATGGATCGGATTCTTTTTTTTTCTTTTCCGATGGGTAAGCTTAGATCAAACCTGCGACCTCATGGTCACAGTACAGGAGGTATCCACTTGAGCTACAGCTCAATACCAATGGGAACTTTATACTTAAAATGGTATCTTGATGTACTTTATTAATTCAACCAAAAATTTTATACATAGCCAGATTATCTGAACCATGCCAATCATTCTTAAGGTTGTTCATGTTTATCATTCTAAAGTTATCAGATTAAATATAGAAAATAAGTACACCTGACTGGATGGGACTTTCTTCACAACGATGATAAGAGTACCCATCAGAAAAGAAAAAGAAAAGTTTTACCAATGTACTCTAATACTTGAGCATGTAATGTCTAAATAACAGTGCCATGTCATACTTTAACACAGCTTCGATTACCTTGAGGAGGCATATTTCATTCATGAAACCTGCTAAAGTCTGTAGTAGCTGCACAAATCTTCTATATTGGGTAGCACCTCCATTGGAGGACTTTGTGATTCCAATATGCTTCAATTAACTATACGTTGCTTCTCCAGCTCCCATACCTGCACCTGCTACTTCCTAGTTGTTCTTGTCACTAAGATCCAATGCTAAAACAATCGAATTTTTAACTTACTAGCTATATGCTAACAGTTGTATATAATTGTATTCAACCTGTTTTATGTGGTAGTTCGTGTTCTGAACTAGTTATAGAAATGGTCTAGCAAAAGAACATTATTTTCACAGGCCAAAAGTGTGAGCGTCTAGAAAAGAGCTTTGAAGAGTCAAGAAGGATGCAATAATTATCAAATCAAAGTTAAACAGTAACCCACATTCTTTTGTAAGATCAAATTCATTTTTAATTAAATAATATGTATCCCAAGCCTCAAAAGTGGAGCAAGTTCAGACAGCCCATAGACAAACCATGAGATAAAATTACCTCTTCATTGTCTTCAATAATGACAAAAAGAAGAAAAAAAACTGTGTGAACACCAGCCTCTTCTTTAAAACTAATCTGTAATGAGTGCAATACTTTAATTTGAGATGACATTCCAAGAACAAAAAATTATAAAGTAAACTTGTTTATTGAAATCTATAAGTGAAAAATGTAATTCTTGGTATAGAATCTTGAGAACAATTGATCAAGTAAAAATAGCTAATGTACGAAATGCTAATTTGGAAGCATTACTGACATTCATGGTGGAATGCTTAATTGAGTCATGCTATTGGCAGACAAGAATTATTACACAAGCTGCTTGGCAAGGATTAAACATGCCACATTTTGCCCACTATGATTAACCTTCAAAGGAGAAATTCAGATCACATACCTGCACCCACAACAGTGTGGATCTCATCAATAAATAAAATTATCTGTCCATTGGAAGTAGTGACTTCCTTCAGTACAGCTTTCAACCTTTCCTCAAAATCTCCACGGAATTTAGCACCGGCAATTAAGGAACCCATATCCAGTGAGATCAACTGCACAAGAAGATACCCAAGATCGATAATAAATATTAAATTGAATAAAAAGAAGAAAAAAATTTAAATGATTTGCGATCTAACATCCATTAAACATATGTGCAAAATAAAACTAATGGATCCACAATCATTAACAAATTTGTGTCCAATTTCCTTCATTACTTTCTTAAAGAATGAACCAGCTAGGAAGGAAATCTGGTCTAGAGAGAAGGAATTGTCCCACTAAACCCTAATATGATTACTGAAGCAATGAACTGGAATTTAATACCTTACTTCAATAGCAACAAACCACGAATTATTTTTCATATTAAAGATTAGTTAATGTTCCACAGAACAAAAGCCAAGGGGCACACTAACATAATACATGCATCCTTCTGTGAGTTTATACGCATAATAATTTTATTAAGAAGCGAAGTAAAATAAGCTGGTGGAACGACGAAGAGAATTGAAGGTGAAAAATAAGAGAAAGGACAAAACAGGTTAGACAGAAACAGGTAAGAACAGAACAAAGTGTGTTGAAAGCTTGAAAAACAGTCATGGGGCACCACAGACCAGACCAATGAAAAAAACCAGCTGTGAGCCATCCCCAGATCAATCAAGACTAACGAATCACAATCATATGAACAAAATGGATAAACTACTGCATTTTTACTTTCAGAAGAATGTAATTTTACTTTAAATGAACAAAAAAAGAGCTTACAACCTTTCGATCCAATAGCGGTTCGGGAACATCCCCTCGCACAATTCGTTGAGCTAATCTGCAAAAGAGATACTTTTTTAATAAGATAAAACAGCAGAAAAATGTCTCCCCAACATTAAAAAAATAAAAAATCAATCATTCAAAAAATGTATCCACCATCACAAGAGATGAACAAAATAGTAACAGGAATTTCCAAGTCATTGAGACTAAATGTTACAAAAACAAGTATTTACACTGTCATATTCAAACATTAAGCACGACGTGGTCCATGTAAGGAATCTATTCATTGCATATGACTCAAATAGTTGTCCATATCCAAAAAGCGTCAATGGTTGAGATGGGTCAACTCTCCAAAAATATATCTCTTAACAAACTAAATTGATGCGAACAATTTTAATAAGTTATTAGCAACAAACACCTGTAAAAATAGAATTCACGAGGATAGACATTTTGGAGTCCTCCGCTGCCTATGCCATTGCACTACTCAGCATGCCTTTGGCTCATTTTAAGAAGGTCATATGAAGGGAGGTGCCCACTAGATTTTCGGTTCCGTTCTGATAAAGCATGCTAAACTCCTACTCCTAAAGATCGATTGAGACTCTCTCTCCAGTCCCACGGAATCTATTCATTGCATATGCCTCAAATAGTTGTCCATATCCAAAGAGCGTCAATGGTTGAGATGGGTCAACTCTCCAAAAATATTTCGCTTAACTAAATTGATGCAAACAATTTATTGTTATTAGCAACAAACTCCTGTAAAAATAGAATTCATGAGGATAGCCATTTTAGAGTCCACCGCCGCCTATGCCATTGCACTACTCAGCATGCCTTTGGCTCATTTTAAGAAGCTCATATGAATTATAAAGTTGAGATTATCATGTGTATTTTCATCTCGCTGTATAATTGTCTTTTTTCTTTCCTGTGTTTGTTTCATCATGTGTTCATTTCATATTTGTATTTGCAGTGTACATGCCTCGGGGAATTACCATTAAATAATATATCCATATAATGAGTACTTCTCATCTCTTCTTTGAAACTCTCTCAACTTACATGGTATCGTAGCCTATACCCACATTTTCATATTATACTTTTGTTGTCTTCAACCAAGATGCCACTAGATAATGAGAGACCTATAATAAATAAACCAATGTAGGAAATTGTGTTCTCAATTAAATCACAAATTTGCTCAAAAGCTGTTGGAGGAAGTGAATGTTTATGGCACAACAAGCATCATAGATCAATCAAAGTTGCTTAATAAGGAGCTCATTCTTCTGAGGCCGTGATTGCGGCATGATTCCACTGTGGTTTAGGAGATTCTGTTGGAGGTCTAGTTGCCAGGCGGCAGCCTCACGGGGAGGAGTTTGGAATAGGTTTATCTCTCGAAGCCTCTAGCAAGCAGTGGTCTAGCTCTAAGCACCCGTAAGAGCTACAAGGAAGTTGTTGAATTTCTTTCCTGGCAAAATGGTGGGGGAAGTACGATTTTAGCTAGAGATTTAAGAGTTTTTATAGCCTTGGATTGCGGTGATCAGTAGTTGCGATTGAGGGAATGGAGGGAGAATTGCCAGCAACCACAAACCCTGAATCTTCCTTGGATCTCAGTATGAAGCCGTTGGAAGGTAAGGGGAGTGCTGAGCTTGCAGCAATTGACAGTAAGGATGGTGGTGTATCTAAATGGGTTCTTGATAAGATAATGGGCTTCGGAAGCTATTTGCGGTGTCCTATTATGGACATGAAGAGGTAGTGAAGAATTTGCTTGTCGCTATAGAACAACATTCAGAGGATATTGGGTTTAGAGGTGGTGGATTTAGTCCTCTCCCTCTCAAGGCGCTTTTGTTAAAGGAAGGCAAATCTTGGATGGTGTTCCTATAGCAAAAGACTGCAATGACTCCAAAGTCAAATCAGGGGAACCGGACAGCCTTTGCAAAGCTGATATGGAGGAAGCATATGATCATGTTAACAGGAGATTTTTGGCTTATATGCTTTACCGGATGGTGTTTGGGATTCAATGGACATGAATTCAGGCTTGTATATCTAGTGTGCCCTTTTCGATTTTGGTGAACGGATCATCCATAGGCTCATTTAAGAGTTCCAAAGGTATGAGATAAGGTGATCCCTTATCTTTGTTTCGTTTTATCATGGTGGTGGAAGCTCTCAGCAGGCTAACAGTGAAAGCAGAGTTGGTGGGTTCTTCAAAGGATTCCAGGCAAGCCAAGAGCAAAGGGCCCATTATCTCCCATCTTCAATACGCAAATGAAATGATTTTATTCAAGAAAGCCTCCCATACCCAATTGAGATACTTGAGATGTGTCCTTAGACGTTTTGAGACTGTATATGGTCTTCGTATCAACTTGAACAAGATAGAGGTGATCGGGGTGGGTAAAGTGGTTAGCTTAGAGATTTAGCTAGAAGTTTGGGTTGTAAAATTGCATGCCTTCCTTCTACTTATCTTGGTTTGCCGCTCGGAGCTAGCTACAAAGCTAAGGCTATTTGGGATCCTATTGTGGAGAGAGTAGAGAGGAGACTAGCATGGTGGAAATCCAAATGTTTTTCCAAATGCAAGATGACACTCATTAAAAGTACCCTCTTTCTATCTACTTTATGTCATTATTCTCTATTCCTACCAGTGTTGCTACTAGGCTAGAAAGATTAATGAAGAACTTCTTGTGGGAATGGAAAGGATACTGTGAAAAAGTATCACATTGTAGATTGGGAAACAATATGTTTGCCTAAGAAAGGTGGTGGATTGGGTGTCAGCAATCTTAAGCTGATGAGCAAGGTGCTTTCTGGGAAATGGCTTTGGCAGTTTGGGAATGAAGAAGACACGCTCTAGTGCAAGGTAGTGGTTTCCAAATATGGCAGTAGACTTTTCGACTGGGAGAGTAATCAGGTCTCCTCTACCTATGACATGGGATGTGAGGAGCATCTTTAATATTTTTAAAGATCTTAGGAAAGTAATTTCATTCAAGATAGGTAGAGGAGAGAGCGCGTTTTTGGGAAAGAGGTTTGGTGTGGTATTCATAGAGATCCGAATGGAGCTACTTGGGAATGAGGAAGACATGCTCTAGTTCAGACCACTCGGGATGCATGTCCCTGATGACATCAGCACACCTGTGTGCAATCTCTGGTAGGTCCCCTTCCCAACCAAGCTCTGATACCAAGTAAAAATAGAGAGATTGATGATTCTAGGGCATTGTACATCAAACCTATTGTCCGTCGACCCCCCGACAATATGGGAAAGCTGAAAGAAAAAACCGTCACCTTCTCGAGGTTGAGCGCGCCCTCCGTCTTGGGATGCAGATCCCAAAATCTTTTTGGTCTGAATCCATCCTTCTGGCTGTGTATCTCATCAATCACATGCCCTCTCGCATTCTTGGCTTTCAGACCCCTATTTCTGTCCTACTTCCTGATAGTCCAACCTTCATTGTACCTCCCAAAGTCTTTGGGTGTGTTTGCAATGTGCATGTTCATCGTCACTCTCATGACAAACTTGATGCACGGGCCTTGAGAAGTATTTTCCTGGGGTACTCCTCCACTCAAAAGGGGTACAAATGCTATCATCCGGGTTCGCATCGATGTTTCACTTCTATGAACGTCACCTTTGCTGAGCACGTTCAGTTCTTTGGTAGTAGGGTCTCTCTTCAGGGGGAGTGTGATATTGTGGACGAGAGTCCTATCCCCATGCCGATTCCTGTACCCATCTCTACTCTTGTGCCTATGGCCGAACCTGTATCTACTATTGACAAGGACACTTCTACTACTACAGTGGCGGATATGGGGTTTATGTCAGATCCAAGAAGAAATGACAAGTCCTGACTCTGTGCCTGCCAGTCTACCCTCGGATCCAGCTCCAGGTATTGCTTCTACCCCTGCTTTAGTTCATGAGTCCTCAGAGACTCCTACTCCAAAGAGGATCTACCCATTGTACTTCGTAAGGGTGTGCGTACTTATACCGAGCACCCTATCTCTCACTTCGTTTCTTACCAGTCCTTGTCTCCATCTAATCAGACATCTGTTAGCATTGTTTCGTCTATTTTATTTGCCATCTACTGTTGTAGATGCACTCAGCCACCCAGAGTGGAAAGGGGCTATGATAAACGAAATGCAGGCTCTTAAGAAAAACAAGACATTAGATCTTGTTTCTTTACCTAAGGGGAAGAACCCAGTGGGGTGCAAGTGGGTCTTCATCGTGAAGCACAAGGCAGATGGTTCCATTGATAGGTACAAAGCTCGCCTAGTTGCCAAAGGGTTCACTTAGACCTATGGGATAGATCATGGTTTTAAAATTTGGCAAAATTAGCTGAATTAATTCCGAATTTTGAATGACTGAATTAAAGTGTACATGTATGAAAAAATTTATAAAAATTCCCCGAATTAATTCATTTAATTCGAAGTAAACAGTAAAAATTCGGCTAATTTCTCGAAGTTTAGCCTTTTTAGTTCAAAAATTGCAAAATTTCGTCGAATTAATTCGTTTTATTCGAAGTAAACAGTAAACTTAGAGAAGTTTAGAGATTTTCGCCAAAACGTTGGTAAAACAAACTTATTTTTAAGGATATGATAAAACAAGCATGATAAACATTTATAACTCATTATATCATAAAAACAACCATTTGGAGCAACCTAAAGCAAGACTAATATCATTTCATTCATTTTGGAAAAAATTCTCTAAACTTCTCTAAGTTAGCGAATTTTTACAGAAATTCTCTAATAGAATTGAACTTCCCCGAATTAATTCTGAATTTTAACTAACCTAAGTTTAAGGCGAAGTCGAAGTCTAGAACCTTACTACCAGGAGACATTTGCACCTGTAGCCAAGATGAACTCGATCAGGGTTCTACTATCCTTGGATGCAAACAGATCGTGGGCTTTACATCTGGATGTAATGAACACTTTTCTACATGGGGACCTAACAGAGGAAGTTTACATGAAGTCGCCACCAGGGTTGAAGCTTGCTAGAAGTGAAGACAGGGTGTGCAGGCTGAAGAAAGCTTTGTATGGATTGAAGCAATATCCTCGAACATGGTTTGAGCGGTTTGACAGTGCAATCAGGAAGGTAGGCTACACACAGAGTCAGGCAGATCATACTCTGTTTGTGAAACATCTACAGAGCAGTACCACTGCATTGATCGTATATGTGGATGACATAATCATCACGGGGAGTGATCCAGCAAAGATTGCAAGGCTTAAGGCCTTCTTGTCGTCTGAGTTTGAGACAAAAGATCTAGGACCATTAAGATACTTTCTAATGATTGAGGTTGCCAAGTCATCGAGAGGCATCTTCATTTCACAGAGGAAGTATGTCCTAGACTTACAGAGCGAGATTGGATATTTGGGTTCGCAACCAGCAGATACTCCTATTGATCAGAACCATCAGCTGAATTCCAAGGACGGTACACTCCTAGATGATCCTGCCTTATTTCAGCGATTGGTTGGCAGATTGATATATTTGGCCCATACACGGCCTGACATTGCTTACGCAATAAGCGTCATTAGCCGATTCATGCACTCACCTCGGTCACCACATCTTGAGGCTACTCACAGAGTTCTTCTGTATCTCAATGGGTCACCAGGTCAAGGCATATTGTTTGGAGTTCATGGCCACTTCAGGGTGGAAGCATACAATGATGCAAATTGGGCAGGTGCAGTGACTGATAGACGGTCTACATCAGGTTATTGAACCTTTGTTGGAGGCAACTTGGTTTCTTGGCAGAGCAAGAAACAACCGGTTGTCGCCCGATCAAGTGCAGAGGCAGAGTTTCGCTCCATGACACATTGTGTGAACTCTTGTGGTTGAAGATCATGTTAGCAGAACTGGGAGTCAATGTGACAGACCCAATGAGCCTCTATTGTGACAAAAAAGCGGCCATTAGCATTGCTCACAACCTAGTTCAGCATGACAGGACAAAGCACAACGAGGTGGATAGGCACTCCATCAAGGAAAAGCTTCAACAGAGAGTGATTTGTACACCCTATGTAAGGACTCAGGAGCAGGTTGCCTATATACTTACTAAGGGAGTCAACAAGTCAATCCTAAATACATTGATAGCCAAACTGAGCATGATGAATACCTTCGCACCAGATTGAGGGGGAGTGTTGGATTTTATGTACACCACGTGGGGGTGCACTTAGTGGGCTGCGTCCCACTACCCCACGTGGGGTTTATTCTCTATTTGTGTAGAGGTTAAGTGGTGGGCCCACCCACTTAACCTACAATCCTTTTTTTGTTAGTGGGTTAAGTGGTGAGCCCCCCACTTGACCCACACGATTTCTCCTTTACTTGTAAAAGGGGTTTCCCCAACTTATATATATCACTTATAGGAGATTGAACATTCACTTCAATCTCCCCATTCTCTCTCAAACCCTAATCTCTTCCTTCTCTCCCTACGCTCCATTCTCTCTCTCTCAATCTTAAGCATATTGGTAACAACCTCAAACAATAACGCTATCCATGAGGATTCTCCTTTCGTGCAAGTTCCATCTCTCTAAAATGGAAACTCCTTTGCCCAAACCATCAACATCGAAGAAAACATGCGAAGGGGACCTTCCAGACTTGTCGTTCCATTAAAGGGACACATCAGATGAAGAATATGATTGCTCACATATTTTATGTACTTCAACACAATGAACAAATAAGATTTAAATCTGAACATTGACGGAAGCTCAATATATTGATGAATATGAGTTCTATCGCAAAGATAGGCAGCTAGGCAGATTGGTTAGCATACGCCACAGTCTGTTAACCATTCCATCCCAGAGTCCTTTGAAAAATCCATTACATTTGTTGTCTGGTGAGACACAGGCAATCTTTGATCCTATGGAGTTTGAAATACAAGACATTTTTTGTTGTAAGGGACCTCGTTGCAATATTTATATTGTACAGGGACCTAAGTGTAATTAGTGGGTTCTCCCACTTAATTAATATAAAAGGTGAAATCGTGTAGGCTTTTTCTAAGCTCTACACGATTCCCTCTTTCCCCAATCTTTCTCTTCTCTCCTTTCTCCCATCTCTAAACACTTCTACCCTAATCTCTTAAATCTACTTGCTAGTGTTTACACTCCAAACAACAACATGGTATCAGAGCATGGTTATGAAACCATGGCTCAATCCTAGTGGTTGGAGATAACCCTAGGGATTGATTATTCCGCAAAGAAAGCTTCACCAAAGTAGGAGATCATCTCCCATGGGAAGCTACAGACATTAGAGGTTCCAGAAACCCTAATCGCACCACTCCAGAAGACTGAAGAAATGATTCCCAAATTAGCAGGTCCTCCCAGAAGAGGGAGAAAACCCTTCAAGACCAAGCCGCACCTGCCAAAAGGAGGATTACATCTCTCCAGAACAGATCACACCACTCCAGAAGGCTGGAGAAGTGATTTTAGGGCAGATCGCACCTGTCAGAAGAGGGAGAAACCCCTCCCAGACCTAACCGCAGACTCCCGGGCTTGCTCCGATCCATTCTAGGGGTAACCGCACCCCTCAGAAGCCAGGAGAATTGCCCTTAGGGGTAACCGCATCCTCTAGAGGCCAGGAGAACTACTCCCAGGTGCAACCACACCCTCCAGAAGAGCAGAGAACTGCTCCTAAGTGCAACCGCACCCTCCAAAAGAGTAGAGAACCGCTCCCAAACCCTACCACAAGTCTCTAAGGGTTCTTCGAGAACCACAGATCTCCTCTCAGCCTCCCTCCGGGGAGTGTAAGCCCTTCTAGACATCATGAGCACCTCTGAGGAACATGAGGAAACTTCCTCGGCCAAGTCGGAGATTGTTGTTACTCCTCCGGTTACAAGGAGCCACAGCGATCATAACCCAGGCCTACAGATTACTACTGTTCGTCTAGATGGGACTAACTATCTCAAGTGGTCCCAATCCGCCAGGATGTACATCACCAGACGGGGGAAAGTTGGAAATATCACTGGACAAATCAAAGTACCGAAAGAGATGGAGGCCACGTTTGAGAAATGGGAAGCGAAAAATTCGACTATCATGTCATGGCTCCTTCACTCCATGCATTTGTTGATCAGCAAGGGCTTCCTATTTCTCCCAACTACCAAAGACGTATGGGACTCAGCTTCCCAAACCTATTCTGAAGTTGGGAATTTTGCTCGGATGTATGAACTCCGGCAGGCGATGGCTCACTTTAGACAGGAAGATCTTCCAATTGCCTCCTACTATGCTGCACTACACCGCAAGTGGGAAGAGGTAGATCACTACCAGACCTTTATCCCTGCTTGTACCACTGATACCGTGGAGTTCCGTAAGATGGTTACTCAAGACCGTATTTCTTCCTCAGTGGCCTGAACCAGATTTATGAGCATGCCCGTGGGAATCTCTTGAGTAGAGATCCACCCCCAGACTCCATTGCGCAGGTGTACTCTTATATTCAGAACGAAGATAGTCACAAACGAGCCATGGGCTCAAAACAGGACCCTGTTATTCCGTTATCTGAGAAGTCGGCCCTTGCCACTTAAAAATAGAATCGTCCCGCTCCTAAGAAGGATGGAGACTCGGATGACCGCGAGCGTCTTCGGTGTGATCATTGTGGCAAGCGTCGCCACACTCGAGAGACTTGCTAGAGTCTTCATAGTTGTCCTGCACAGTTCTCTGGGGGGAAACAAGGCTCGTCTAAGAAGCCTTACAGTGCCAAGCAAGGGACCTCAGCTGCTCATGCTAGCCAGGAGACTTCGGATGTGACACCCTTAAGATCGACTAGTACCCTCTCTGGTACAGATATTGACCGCCTTCGTCAGCTTCTCTCTCAGCTGGATGGCCCTTCCACATCTACCTCAGCCTTTGCTCAGACAGGTACACCCCACTTGGCCCACCACGTGTCCACGACACCCACTGGTCCATCCTGGATCATTGACTCTGGTGCCTCTGAACATATGACTGGTATACCCTCCCTTTTCTCCACCTATCACATCTAATCGGGTAAGGATAAGGTTCGAGTGGCAAATGGCACCTTCTCTTCTATCTCAGGGAAGGGCTCTATCTCCGACACTCCCACTTTGTCTTTAACCTCTGTTCTTCATGTGCCTAAATTCACGTCTAATTTGCTTTCGGTTAGTCACCTTACCAAAAATCTTCATTGCAGTGAGACCTTTTCTCCTACTCACTGTGTGTTTCATGACTTGGAGACGAGGCGGACGATTGGCAGTGGTCGTGAGGATGGTGGATTGTACTTGCTAGACAGCCAACCTACTTCTTACTCAGTTGCGCACCAGTCCAGTGCGAGTGTCAGTAAATCTAGGATCAATAAAGACCTGTTAATGCGATGGCATAGCAGGCTCGGTCATTTACCGATTTCTAGTTTGAGGACCATGTTCCCTCAGTTTATTTCTGTTCCCCATTTTGAGTTTCAATGTGAAACATGTGTACTTTCCAAGCAATGTCGAGTGCATTTCCAGACCAGTTTTAATAAAAGCACTTTTCCACTACAACTTGTGCATTCTGATGTGTGGGGTCCTAACCCTACCATTTCTCTCTTTGGTTTTCGATATTTTGTTGTGTTTGTGGATGATTACAGTTGTTATTCCTGGATTTACCTTATGAAATCCAAGAGCAAGGTTAGTGCCATTTTTTAGACCTTCCACAAAATGGTGTGCAATCAGTTAGACACCAAGCTGAAAGTTCTACGCACCGATAATGGGGGCGAGTACATGTACCGTGGCCTTGCTACCTATCTAGAGGAGCATGGCATTCTTCATCAGACTTCTTGTGCCGACACTCCTCAACAGAACGGGACCGCTGAATGAAAACATCGCCATGTCCTTGAGGTAGCTCGAGCACTCCTTATTGGCACTGGGGTACCAAAGGGGTATTGGGCTGATGCAGTCCTAACGGCATCTCATCTGATCAATCATATGCCATCAAGTGCCTTGGACAACAAGTCCCCAAGGTCCGTCTTGTTTCCATCCCTGCCTGTGTTCACTGTTTCCCCCAAAGTGTTCGGTTGTGTCTGTTATGTCCACTCTCATTACAAGAAGGAAAAGTTGGACCCTAAGGCAATTCATTGTATCTTCCTCGGTTATTCCTCAACTCATAAGGGATATCGATGCTATCATCCCAGTACTCGTCGTCGGTTTGTATCATTGGATGTCACATTCTTCGAGAACCTTCCCTTCTTCTCTGTCGATCGGACTTCTCTTCAGGGGGAGTTTGTGAGTATTGAAGAGAATCTGGTATCTCCATAAGGGGAGACTCCTCTACCTGTGCCTCATGAGTTGCCTATTGATGTATGCTCCAAGTTTCCCACTGACATTCCACCACAGGGACCCCAGTTGAAGACGTATGTCAGACGATATCCAAAAGCGAAACAATCCACTGCTCACACGCCCTGCCAAGAACTCCAACTCGATCCAGGTAACTGTGTTGAACCCCATGATATGTCCATTGTTTCCTCTGCCATTCCTCCTATTGATATTGACCTGCCTATTGCCCACCGTAAGGGTGTTCGATCGTGTGTCACCAAGAATCCGATTTCTAACTTTGTCTCATATCAGCAGCTGTCTCCATCTTTTAGAGCATTTGCTACCTCTCTATCTAGTGTTTCCCTACCATTCAGTGTCCTAGAGGCTCTGAGCCAACCATAGTGGAAAGTGGCCATGCTAGATGAGATGACGGCCCTAGAGAAGAATGGTACATGGGACTTGGTTCCATTGCCCAGAGGAAAGAAACCAATAGGATGCAGATGGGTATATACAGTGAAGTACAAGTCAGATGGGAGTATTGACAGGTACAAAGCACGATTAGTCGTGAAAGGGTACACTCAGACATATGGCAGCGACTACCAGGAGAAGTTTGCTCCGGTAGCCAAGATGAACTCTATTCAAGTCTTACTGTCTCTTGCAGCAAACCTGGGATGGCCTCTACACCAGTTGGATGTCAAGAACGCCTTCCTCCATGAACATCTAGAGGAAGAGGTGTATATGACACGTCCTCCTAGATACAGCTTGACCGGGGGCAAGGATCTTGTGCGCCGACTGAAGAAAGCCTTGTGTGGACTTAAGCAGTCACCTAGGGCATGGTTTGAGAGATTCAGTTCTATTGTGAAAAAGATTGGCTATTCTCAGAGTCAAGTTGACCATACACCATTCATTAAAAGGGGTACAAGACGGATCACTGCTCTTATAGTGTATGTGGATGACATTGTGGTTACGGGAGATGACCAGGATGAGGTTTGCAGACTAAAGACATACTTAGGGATAGAGTTTGAAATCAAGGATCTGGGCGGCCTTCGATATTTTCTGGGTATAGAAGTGGCAAGATCACAGCAGGGTGTGTTTATCTCACAAAGGAAATATGTCCTTGATCTGCTCCACGAGTCAGGGAACTTGGGAGTGAGGCCAACAAATACTCCGATTGAGCAGCAGCATCGACTAAATCCTACAAATGGAGATCCAGTTACAGATACAGGCCATTTCCAGAGACTGGTTGGACGCCTTATATCTCTCTCATTGACACAACCTAATATTGCCTATGCTGTGAATGTCATCAGCCAATTCATGCATGCACCTCGCTCCCCACACCTTGAGGCAGCCTACAAGGTTCTTCGCTACCTCAAAGGTTCACTGGGAAAGGGCATATTATTTGGAAAGAATGGGCACTTGCGGGTTGAAGCCTATACCGATGCGGATTAGGCAGGATCCATTACTGACAAGCACTCAACATCAGGATATTGTACCTATGTTGGGGGCAATTTGGTTTCTTGGCGCAGTAAGAAGCAACCGGTTGTAGCCCGCTCCAACGCTGAAGCAGAATACCGATCTATGGCTCATGGAGTATGCTCAGTGTACTTGGGTACCCTGTCAAGGGCCCTATGAAGTTGTACTGTGACAATAAGGCGGCCATCAGTATCGCCCACAATCCAGTGCAGCACGATTGGACGAAGCACATTGAAGTGGATCGTCATTTCATCAAAGAAAAACTTGGCCAGGATCTTATCTGTACACCCTATGTCAACACTACCGAGCAAGTTGCGGATGTGTTAACTAAGGGAGTCACTAAAGGGGTCCTTGATCATCTTTTATCCAAGTTTGGCATGATGGATATCTTCGCACCAGCTTGAGGAGGAGTGTTGTAAGGGACCTCGTTGCAATATTTATATTGTACAGGAACCTAACTGTAATTAGTGGGTTCTCCCACTTAATTAATATAAAAGGAGAAATCGTGTAGGCTTTCTCTAAGCTCTACACGATTCCCTCTTTCCCCAATCTTTCTCTTCTCTCCTTTCTCCCATCTCTAAACACTTCTAACCTTAATCTCTTAGATCTACTTGCTAGTGTTTACACTCTAAACGACAACATTTTTGTCTAAAGACCCATTAATGTAGGCAAGTCATTTATCATTTTTAGTTTCCGATTGATGCTCGGTCATTACCGTGATTTACTCAACTATTTCAATCCTTTCAACTACTTTAGCTGTTACCTAGTTATCCCTATTACGCTAGGACAGGTAGCAATCAAATTTAGACAATGCTTGGAAGGAAACTATATCCACTTAACAAGGATTTAGATCAGTGGTCCCAATATTCCTAAATTGCATATCATAATAAAAGATGTCAACCCCCAAATAGTTGGGATAAGGCAGCAATAATGATTAATAAATGTGTAACAAAATAAAATATCCATAACAGAATACAGCTTATGCTAGACCTCAAATTAACCAGGCTTTGACAATTAGTAGATTACAACTGGGATGGGTAAATGAACTACAGATACAGACAATTCATCCACTTCAATCCTACAGTGTGCAATATTGAAGCAGAAGGATCTCCAAAATGAATCCAGCTTTCTACCACATCTCATGAGCTATTACAAAATTCAATCAAATGAAAAACATGAATAACTGCAAGAAGCATACCCTTCAGCAATTGCGGTTTTTCCAACACCAGGCTCACCAATGATAACAGGATTGTTTTTTGTTCTCCTACATAATATCTGGATACACCGCCGAATTTCATCATCCCGGCCTATAACAGGATCAAGTTTACCACGCCTAGCCAGTTCCGTCAAGTCATTCCCATATTTTTCTAATGCTTGATATTTTCCTTCAGGATCTACAGTAAGAAGATCACACGTGAGCCTAAGGTATTAAATTGATTTTATTTCACGAAATATTTCCATTTCCATTCCACAGTGGTCGACGGAAATGATATTATACAGTCAAAATCTGCATTATTTCACGAAATGAACAGAAAAACGTCGATGAGCAGTACCATTTCGACCCAACCACATTATAAAACTGCATTATTTTGGTTAAAATATTGCGATTAGGAAACAACAGTAACTTCTAAATTTTTTTTTTTTTTAATAAACTTTGAATCTTCAATCCATCTTTAGAGCAAAATGCCAATTTTCCTTTGATTATATGTTCAAAAAAAAACTTATTATATCGACCGATGGAGTGGATTAAAGTGATATTTGGGAATTTTTACATTTTTAAGGTAACTGCAAATCATGTTAATTAAACTCAATTTGGTTGCAATTTCTTGTTAAACTAGAGTTTAGAGGTGTAAACGCATCAGATCTATGGATTTATAATGCATTTACACCCCATTTGTGCACACATTTAAGGATATTTTAGGTGAAAAATCTTAAATTTAGGGAAAACCCCAAATTTCTTTTTTTTTACCCTAAATGCCCATGGTTGTGTATGACTGAATTATATGTTATATAACTTGGCCCGATCTACAACTTTGTCGGAATAATTTTGTTCCTAAAAAATGAAATTCTAATGCATGTGCATGCACATACGATGCACATTTTAATTGTTAATTTATAGTTAGTAAATTAATATTTAATATAGGAAAATAAATAAAGTTCTATTTTTTACCTTCCTATGTGCGATGTAAAATTTTATTTTGATATAATGTACTTAAATGTGATATGATTTAATGGTTATAATCCTTTTCATGTGTAATTATAGCTGTTCCTAACAGTTATGCTCTCAGAACCATACATCAGCATCTCCCAAAAACACTCATAGTTAATTTCCACACTCCATATGATTGTATAGTATAATTTGATGGCTTATAGTGTGTTTTTAGCTTGTTTTATCATTTCCTAAGCTTTCCACATATTTCCATCATTTCCACGAAAAAAATGCATTATTCCCACACTAATTGAAATATCTCGTGAAATATTTCCATTTCCAGGCTGGTCAAAATAAATCTCGTAACCGAAATTTAATACCTTGTGGTAAGGGTACACATAAAGCTAGCCAAATCAACTCAAAAAATACAATGTGGCAAGACTGCATCAGCAAGAAAGAATTTATTTGTAGAAAACCCTAACATATAGTCAATAAACTGATGAGAGCAATGGGAAAATTGCAATAGCATATATCAACTCAAAAAGATGGAGCAACGAACAATAACAAATAGTTAAGCTTCCCTCCAAACATTGAGGGGTTATAGAAGCGGGATGTTTGATCTGCCTCCTTTCTCCATGGAAGCGGATATAGCACTGCGATGCATCTAAATGGAAATAACCGTATGCTATCAAAGCTCCATCATTGGAACAACATCATACATCCAACATAAGTTGCAATAACCACATAAAATATGAGGATAATGCACCATTTTCATTATAACAATATCGCTTGTCAACAATTAAATAAATACAACGGAAGGCTCATACTTTGATCAGTTACTCTCTGATTTCCACGGACAGCTTTAATGGCTTCCTTCAATTCCTTCTCCCCGAGTTGGAGGTTCTTGAATAACTGCTGACCAAACCTCTTATCTGAACTGAATGCTAACAACAGGTGTTCCACTGACAAGAAGTCATCCCCAAAGTCTTTCTTATGCTTCTTGGCATTGTCCAAGAGAGACTTAAGGTGTGAACCCATTATGGGCCCACTAGTGTCACCTACCACCTGCCACAAGATATAAATTAACAAAGCTTTTCTATTGAACTCGGATTAACTTTCTACTCACATAACATACCTTAGGTTGTTGGTTAATAAAGTTATCTGTAGCCTGCAATACTGATGTATTGTCAATCCCTGCCTTTGTGAATATTCTCCGAGCCAAACCATCCTTTTGCTCCAGGAGAGCTTTCATTAAATGCTCAGATTCCACAAGTTGTTGCTTGCTGAGCCGTGCTGCATCTACAGCACCAACAATTCCTTCCCATGCCATCTCAGTGAACTCTGATGGATTAATCTGCTGAAAGAAACTGAATCACGAAACTCAAACAAGAAAGCTGCAAAATAAATCCTCTCCCTCGACTATAACAAAGACATGACCACGTGTGTCAGTTTCCGATGCCAAGTCGAAGTGTCAGACACACTGACCCCAAAAACCCAACATGCCGCCATGTCCATTCAGTTTAGTTTCATAAGTTCAGATATATGTTCTCTAGAACACTTTAGTTCGTGTTAAGTCTATAATATAGATAATTAGAAAGAACATACTTAAATAAGCTGGTATACGTTAAAATCATACAATAAATAGTAATGTCTGTTGAGGATAATAAATTGTATGTTGAGATCAAAAATACTTGTCTAGGAATTCTGAGTGCATCCTAATGTAAGATGCTATCTTCAAATGGAAAAAAAAAATGTCATTAAAGAAAACAATGGGTCCCTAATAAGGAGATTTTTAGGATGCATTACAGATTTGGAAGCCTGCGCATCCATATGATCCAAATAACATTAAGTGGCAATCAGGAAAAAAAAAATAGTACGTAATGGGTAAAATCCATAGCCAGAATCTACTTATTATACTGAATCCCAAATCCTTAAAATAGTTCCCTACACTCATCATCACCCTTTTGGGCTTGTTTTCCCACATGGAGATGCAATCCATTACAGAATTAAGGTGAGGTAATAGTGGAGGAAGTGTTTGTGACCATCATGAATGGTGAATGCAAAAAAGGCGAGCACTACGAAAATAGATGTTGAATGGCTCAACAGCCATATTCTTGTGACTCGCATTCCTCAGCAAGACCTGCTCTCCACCTTCCCCAAGCATGGAAAGAGAAAATCATGATGTGAAAACAGGCCCTTAAGGAGGCAGGTTCACACCCCAATGCTTAGAAGCTTCCGATCCTATATGATCTGAATCATGTCAGGAAATTCCTGACATTATTCAGATCAGGAATAACTGTGAGTTTCCATTAGTTTTCCATGAAGAAACTTATTGCTAATCATGTGGTAATCCACTGGGCAAATTCTGACAATTTTGTTAGTTCAACTTCATTCAATTGTAAGCTAATGCAACAGCCCATCCAAATTTTTTGTGAGTTGATAATGGCAGCAACTACAGCTGATGGCTCTACGAGTCTTCAACATTGCTCTGGACTCCTGACTCTTGAGCGTGTCTCTCAAATCCTTGTCTCAAGTTATCAGAGATACAAGTTGGAATTTAGAAGGATGAGGAATAGGTAGAGAAGGTTAATATGGACCGGTATTATAGGTAGAAACTTGAACTTCTGTTAGCAGCAGAGGCAGCACAGCTTACTGTGCTTGTAGCGAGAACATGCAGAAGAGCTTCTGGGTATAGCATATAGGTTGATAGTATCATGCATAACATGACCAGGGGATGGCACTAATCCATCATTCTTCATACAAACCCTTCTAGGAGACTCAAGGTGTCGAGGTACATGCATATGACATTTGATGATGGACTGGTACGCTCGCGGGGATTATTTTGTCAACAGGGACCATACATTCATTGGTGTATGGTGGTGGCATAAGGAATGAAATATGGCATACTTGGGGGGAAATCATCTTGTCAATGTTTTTCTTAATGGAAATAAGTTCCTCTCATTTCTGCTAACATTAATTTATAGAGAGAAACTTTAATATATGGGAGAAAATCATAAGAAGATTGTAGTAACCTTGGACTTGTACGTGCGAGGATAAGGATCTCTCACAGGGAATGAATATAAATAGAGAACGTGAACCCAAGGTTTTCCTTTTTAGCAAGGTTAAGACTGTTGGAAATAAAGTTGAAACCAGTAGATAAAGGTTGTAGATAGAAGAGGGAAAAAGTGTAATGGAGGCAAAAGGTGGAGAAGGAGATTAGGGTTAAAGAGAGAAGTTGTGGGAAGAGGTGTTAATTCATTCTCTCACACACTGTATATATATATATATATATATATATGATGGGGAGAAACCATACAAAAGATAACACTATTCACGTGACACTATTCACACAATACTATTCACGTGAATAGTGAAAAACCCAAAAAAGGCCCCACGTGGAAAGTGGGACGCAGCCCACTTGAAACACCCACATGGGTGTATTACATAAACTCCAACACTCCCCCTAAGCTGATGCGAAGATATCCATCATGCCCAGCTTGCCAATCAAGGTATGAAGAATAGACTTGTTCACCCCCTTTCTGAGTATGTCGGGCAACCTGTTCCTGTGTTCTCACATACGGAGTACAAATCAATCCTTGTTGAAGTTCCTCTTTGATGAAGTGACGATCAATTTCAATATGCTTGGTCCTATCATGCTGGACTGGGTTGTGAGCAATGCTGATGGCAGCTTTGTTGTCACAGTAGAGACTCATCGGCTCTATCATCTGGAGTCCCAGTTCCTCAAGCATGGTCCTCGACCAAAGGAGTTTGCACACACCATGTGCCATAGAGCGAAATTTTGCCTCTGCACTGAATCGAGCTACAACTGGCTGCTTCTTGCTTCGCCAAGAGACAAGATTTCCTCCAACAAGGGTTCAGTATCCTGACGTAGACCGACGATCAGTAACTGAACCTGCCCAATATGCGTTAGAATACGCTTCCACTCTAAAGTGTCCATGTCGCCCGAACAGTATTCCACGACCTGGAGAGCCCTTGAGGTACTGAAGAACTCGGTGAATTGCCTCAAAATGTGATGACCGTGGTGCATCCATAAACTGATTGATAACACTAACAACGTAAGCAATATCCGGACGGATGTGTGCCAAGTAGATCAGCTTGCCAACCAATCGTTGAAACATAGCGACATCCTCAAGGGTGTCACCCTTCTCAGAATTTAGCCGATGGTTCTGATCAATTGGAGTCTCTGCTGGTCGAGCTCCCAAATACCCAGTCGCATCCAGAATGTCCAATACATATTTCCGTTGAGAGATGAAGATGCCCTTCTGAGACCGAGCGACTTCAATTCCCAAGAAGTATTTCAGTGGCTCCAAATCCTTTGTCTCAAACTCCGAGGACAAGAAGGTCTTCAGCTGCTTCATCTCCTTAGGATCATTCCCAGTGATGACAATGTCATCAACATAGACGATCAGTGCCGTGGTACTAGTCTGCTGGTGCTTCACAAACGTGTGATCGGCCTGACTCTGCTTGTAGCCCACTCGTTTGATCGCACTGCTAAATCGCTCAAACCATGCCCTTGGAGATTGCTTTAGCCCATACAGGGCTTTCCTTAACTTGCACACATTGTCGTCACTTCCAGCAAGTGTTAACCCAGGTGGTAGTTTCATGTACACCTCTTCTGTCAGATCTCCATGCAGAAAGGCATTCTCCACATTTAGTCGATGCACTGGCCAGGACAGGTTGGCAGCTAAGGATAGAAGAACTCTGACTGAGTTCATCTTGGCCACAAGTGCAAAAGTCTTCTGATAGTCTATCCCATATGTCTGAGTGAATCCCTTGGTTACGAGTCGTGCCTTGTATCGTTTGACTGACCCGTCAGCTTTATGTTTCACTGTAAAGACCCATTTGCACCCCCACAGGTTTCTTTCCTCTAGGTAGTTGAACAAGTTCCCATGTTTTGTTCTTCTCAAGAGCCTGCATTTCATCCATCATAGCTTCTTTCCACTTTGGGTGACTAAGTGCGTCTGCAACACTGGAAGGCAAAGAAACAGAGGAGGCAATACTGACAAAATTCTGATATGACGGAGACTGATATGAGACAAAATGTGAGATAGTGTGTTCCGTACAAATACGTACACCCTTCCAAAGTGCAATAGGGAGGTCAATATCAGTGCTCATATGATCATCAGAAGTAGGAGATGCATGTGGCTCAAGAACAGAAATAGGAACTGAGGTAGGGACATAAGCAATACTTGGAACTGGATCCGAGGGGAGACTTGCAAATGTAAGCGCAAGGACAGTGGCTTGTCCTTTCTTCTTGGTTCTGACATTTACACGCACATCAGCTGCAGTAGTGGAAGTGTCCTTGTCACTAGACTGAGGTCCCGGCATACAAATAGAGACAGGCAAAGGGCTGGGGACACTCTCTTCTGCAACATCATGCTCCCCCTGAAGAGAGGTCTGCTCACCAAAGAAGGGGATGGACTCAGCGAAGGTGACATCCATAGAGATGAAGCGACGACGGGTAGCGGGATGATAACATTTGTACCCTTTTTTATTAGAAGGGTACCCCAGAAGACCCACTTCAAGGCCCGCGGATCTAACTAGTCCCTCGAAGAACGATGAATATGGACATAACAAACGCACCCAAAGCCCTTTGGAGGAACAACGAAAGCCGGGTGATCAAGAACCAGGAGAGATAGGGGAGTCTGAAATCCGAGAACTCGAAAGGACATACGATTGATGAGGCAAGCAGCAAGTAAAACAGACTCAGACCAATAGTGTTTAGGAACCTACATGCCTAACCGGAGAGCACGCTCAACTTCAAAAAGTGATGCTTTTTTCTCTCAGCAGTCCCATTCTGTTTAGGTGTTGAAGGGCAAGAGGTCTGATGAACAATGCCATGTGAAGCAAAGTAGGATTTCAGACCCCCATCTAGGTATTCCCCCCCATTGTCAGAGCGAAGAATCTTAAGAGTGGTATGGAACTGAGTAGTAACCATCTTATGGAACTCTTGGAAAATGGAGAATACAGCATCTTTGGTTCACATAATGTACACCCAGGTACAACCACTAAAGTCATCTACAAAGGTAATAAAGTACCGATATCCAAATAAAGAAGTCACGGACGCAGGGCCCCACACATCAGAATGCACAATAGAAAAAAGAGTAGTACTTTTATTCCCACTAATGGGAAAAATATAACGACAATGTTTAGCCAGTTCACATGTTTCATAATAAAAGGGAACTGCAGAAACAGAAGAGAAAGCAGGAAAGACACACTTTAAGACTGACACGGGTATATGACTACTGATGCTAGACTGGTGTGCAAATGCAGAAACCGAGGAATCTAGGATGTATAAGCCACCGTCCTCACGTCCACTGCCAATCGTCCGCCTCGACTCTAGATCCTGAAACACACAATGAGAAGGAAAAAACGTTACACTGCAGTTAAGACTTTTGGTAAGACTACTGACGGATAGCAAATTAGCAGAACATGCAAAATAGAAGATAAAGAGAGGGCCGGTGTGGCATGAACATCCCCTTTTCCAGAGATAGAGGAATAGGTGTCATCAGCTATCCGAACTTTATCACGACCGAAGCAAATACCATAACTAGATAAAACGGATAACATACTAGTCATGTGATCAGATGCCCCTAAATCAATGATCCAAAAAGGGCTGGAAGGTACAGTAGAGGTGGAAAAAGCAATCCTAGTACCTGTGTAAGCAAATGCAGACGTGGAAGTGGAGGCTTGGCCATTGAGTTGGGCCATCATGCGGCGAAGTCGCTCAAGATCTGTAAGAGAGAACCAGTTTGTATCCCCGGAAGAGGTAGACACTGGTGGTGCGGTGTCCTGTGTGACTGAATGCGCTGAGTGAAGTCCCTGTTTTGCTGATTGACGCTGACGGAAAGTCGAGGGCTATCTTGGGGGACGTCCATGGAGCTTCCAGCAAGTGGCCTAGATATGGCCCATGCGACCGCAATGATCACACTTGGGTCTGAGTCGGTCCCCAGACTCCTTCGGACTAGATGTCTGGCCCTTCTAATTGAGAGCAGCCAAGGCAGAGCGGTCCTAAGTATCACTCCTACTGTGGAGTTGCATGGCAGAGTGGCAGCTGTCCTCCCCATGAATGTAACCATAGACCTGTGCTAGAGAGGTAGGAACAAGATCCCTACCAAGGATCTGAACACGAGCTCCCTCAAAGCTCGGAGCCGGAGAAAAACTGGAAGATCCGAGAACGTTCAACCATCGCCTTGTAGGACTAAACGTCATCTGCGCACTTGGGGGAGTAACTCTGGTAGTGATCGATCTCCTCCCATTGCTTCGAAGGAAAGCATAATATGTACCAAGCTTCATCTCCCCCAGACGAAGACAAGATATCTCTTAATCTAGTACATAAAGCTTGGCGAAATTGCCCACCTGGGAGTATGTCTGAGATACGGCATCCCAAACATTTTTGGCCGTTGGTAGGAACATAAACCCTTTGCTGATCTGGGTTTGCATCGAGTGAAGAAGCCAGGACATGACAGTCAAGTTCTCCATAACCCAAATCCGATGAGATTTGTCCTTCGGATCTGATTCTTTAGTAGCACCTGTCAGATACTCACTGTAGCCACGGCCCCCAATGTACATGAGAGCGGAAGTCTTCCATTCCAGGAAGTTGGTGCCATCGAGCTTCAAAGTGATGATGCAGAGCTGAGGGTTGTGATCTCCATGAGAGCCATGAGTCACACACAGAACGATCCTCAGAGGAAGAGCCAAAAATCACAGATGTGGCCTCGAGGGAACTCATCGGAGTAGGACCACCAAAAATAGCAGGTAGTGTACCGAAGGCTCCCAGAAAACCGAAGCGAGGTCTAGAGGATCCCTAAAGGCCCAATGAGTGGTGCACCTAGGACAGGAGGACTCAGAGAGGTCTGATTTTGAAAGAAAATCAAAACCCAAAAAATAGCCGGGGGATCCAGGTGATTTTTGGAAACTAGGCTTCTACGGTCAGAATTCGTCGAATCAAGTTTCGAACTATTCCACAAGCAGTACTGAAGAGGGCGGCAAGGTCAAAGGGGCCTGCTATTGCGCGAATATCACAAAAATTCAAAACCCAAATATCTGAAAATCGAGCCGATTTTTGGAAACTGATGATCGGGCAATCGGAAAAATGCGATGCGACTTTCTGACAGTCCCTGGGTGAATACTGGAGGGGACGGCTAGGGTAGAAAATCCTACCGTTGTGCGGATCTCAAGAAAATAAAAAACCCAAAAATCCTCGAAAAACGTGTTGGCCAGAAAAACACTGGAGAAGCTTGAAAAGAAGACAAACTGGATCTTTGATGCGGCTGAGGGAAAAAATTAACCAGGAAATAAGAGCCTCTGGTGTTTTACCTCAGGATTAATCCCCGGATAGCGCAAGAATGATCTCTGCGATTTCCTCAAAAGTTCTCCTCGGCTCCGGATGCTCACATAACCGTCTTAGATCGGAATGGAGTCTCTAGGGGACAAAAACACATGCCCTAGAGCTACCATGCATTGATACCATGTTGGAAATAAGGTTGTAACTAGTAGATAAAGGTTGTAGATAGAAGAGGGAAAAAGTGTAATAGAGGCGGAAGGTGGAGAAGGAGATTAGGGTTAGAGAGAGAAGTTGTGGGAAGAGGAGAGAGTATATATATATATATATATATATGATGGGGAGAAATCCTACAAAAGAGAACACTATTCACGTGACACTTTCACGTGGTACTATTCACGTGAATAGTGAAAAACCCAAAAAAGGCCCCACGTGGGAAGTAGCCCACTTGAGACACCCACGTGGGTGTATTACATAAACTCCAACAAAGACTCTCATCTGTAGGTGCATTTTTTTTTCACAAGTAAAGATGATTTATTAACGAAGGGGAAACCCTTGAAAAGCTTACAAACACCTCTACCATATCTTCCTAAGGAAGGAGAGAGGTGTAACAAGTCATCTCATTGTTAGCGGATGGTGTTTTCCCACGCATGTGTTGTGTTGGACCGACGACCCATTCGTATACATATTTGTTTTGCCTTTCCCCAAAAAGTCGATCTTTTGGGGTAAATGGTTGTTTAACATGGTATCAGAGCCTTAAGGCTTGAGAGGTCGCGGGTTCAAGTCTCCAGCAGAGTATATTCCCGCTGAGGGCGTGTTAGCGGATGTTTTGTTCCCGTGCACGTGTTCTGTTGGCCCGATGACCCGTTGGTATACATAGTTGTTTCGCCGAAACAATGTTCCCCAGAGGGTGTGATGCCTGGGAGGTCCTGTGTTCAAAACCTTCCTACAAGGTCGATCTTTTGCGGTAAATGGTTGTTTAATATGGTTTCAAAGCCTTGAGGCCCAGGAGATCGCAGGTCAAGTCTCCAGCGAAGTGTATTCCCGTTAAGGGGGCGTGTTAGCGGATGGTGTTTTCCCGCGCACGTGTTGTGTTGGCCCGACAACCCATTGGTATACATAGTTGTTTCGCCTTTCCCCAAAAGGTCGATCTTTTGGGGTAAATGGTTGTTTAACACCAATCTAAATACAAAATTATCTAAAAAGAAATGAAGAATTTAACTTTCAGGACCACCTCTTGGACCCCTCCTTGCTTCCCGTTGAAGATCCTTGAATTACCATCCTTCCACAGAGCCCACATTATAGCAAATGGGACCAAGCGCCATAGGATCCTCCCACACCCACTGAAAGCATTGTCAAAGCATCCATGGAAGAATCCTTCCACGTGAGGAGGCACCACGACCTGGATACCAAATAATCTGAAAAAGGTCTGCCATACCTCCATAGAAAAGATACAGTGGATGAACACATTATCAATAGATTTCGAGTCTGCTTTGCACAGGATACACCTGTTTGGTATCATCATCCCCTATTCATCAAGTGATCCACCGTCAAAATCTTATCTAGAATTGTCGTCCAGATGAAGAATTTAACTCTGGTAGGGTCAAGAGCCCCCCAAACAACTAAGGCCGGGAAATCACAATCTACTCCTGGAAAGCAATGTGAAAAGAGTGAGCTAATTGAGAAGATACCTTGCTTCTCCCATTCTAGATCCTCCTATTCGACTCTGAATCCAGGTTGGGGACTCCTCTACGGAGCAAAAGCGAGGCTAGGCTATCCATCTCCCAATCAGTAAAAAGTCTTCTAAAGTCCAAATTCCACGACACATTGCCGTCATCTCTCACCACGCTATCCTTTATCAATGCCTCTTTACGATCTGACAACGAGAACAAGGTAGGAAAGGCCTCTTCAAGGGTGTCTTCTCCACACCATTTATCCATCCAGAAGCGAACCTTGTCTCCCTTCCCAATTTTAAAGGTTATCCCTTCCACGAAATACTCGCGAGAGCCAATTATACCTTTCCACATGCCGACTCCGTATGAGGAAAGCACCAAAGAACTGTCCCCTCCAAACTGCAACACCCCTTACTTACTCCCGATGACCAACCTCCACAGACTGTCTTCTCCTCCTCATCGAACCTCCATAGCCATTTTCCAAGGAGCACCACATTCATATCCCGAAGATGCTGAAAGCCCAAACCCCCTCTCTTTAGGCGAACAAATTTTCTCCCAATCAACTAGGTAGAACTTTTGATTGTCCCCCTTGCCTTCCCACAAAAAGTCTCTCATGATCCTTTCCAGTATGTGAGCTAAAGAAGCCGGAATAAAAAAAAAAGGACAAAGTGAATAGGAATACTAGCGAGGGTACTTTTGATGAGAGTGATCCTCCCACCTTTGGATAAAAACCTACCCTTCCACCCAGCAAGTCTCTTGCCAACTATTTCGACCATAGGATCCCAAATAGCCTTATCCTTGTATGTGGCCCCAAGAGGAAGCCCAAGATACGTAGAGGATAAACAGCCAACGCCACAGTCCAAGCTGCGAGCCAAGCTCCTCAGATGTGGAACCTCTCCCACACCAAATACTTTACTCTTCTCTAAATTCACCAGGAGGCCCGAAACAACTTCAAAACAACAAAGAACACATCTGAGATAACTGAGCTGGCTATGGGATGCATCTACGAAAATAATCTTATCATCGGCAAATTGCAAGTGAGTAGTCATGGGGCCACTTCTACAAACCTGAAATCCCTCCAAAAAACCTCCTTCAGTAGCTCTACTAATCATTCTCCCAAGAGCTTCTACCACCACCACAAATAAGAAGGGAGATAGGGGATCTCCTTGCCTTAAGCCCCTCGAACTACTGAAAAAGTCAATCAGGGCAAAGCCCTCCATTTCATGCCAAAACCCATCCGTTGTACAATGTAGTCAAGGAATTTCCAGCTTACATGGTCGTAAGCTTTCTCCATATCAATCTTGCAAAGGATGCCTCCCCTCACTTCGCGAACTCTAGAATCAATACATTCATTTGCAATCAGGGCACCATCTAACATTTGTCTCCCTTCCACAAACGCTCCCTAATATGGAGAGAGATGATCGATCCCACCACCTCCTTCATCCTCGACGCTAACACCTTCAATATAATCTTGTAGTAGCTTCCCACAAGGCTGATAGGCCGAAAATCACATAACAAGTCAGCACCTTCCTTCTTAGGGATAGAGTGACAAATGTGGTATTAGAGCATTGGTCCAGATAAGCCGCCTCCTCGAACTCCTTAACTGCTAGCATAAAATCCTTCACCACTATGTCCCAGCACTGCTGATAAAAGGCTAAGGTAAAACCATCAGGTCCCGGGGCACAGTCACCATTAAGGTTCTTAATCGCCTCACAAACTTCATCCTCTGAGATATGCCAATCTAGCCACACCTTCTGCTCCAGACTGATACTGTCAAGGTCTAAGCCATCCACAGTTGGTCTAAAGCAACTGGCCTCCATGTATAGCTTGGAATAGAACTCTACGATGGACTTTCTAATCTCCTCCTCCCCTTCCACCTCTAGCTCCTCAACCTTAAGTCTGGTAATGTTATTACTCCTCCTAGCAGTAGCAATCTAATGGAAGAACTTGGTATTGTTATCCCCTTCTTTCAACCATCTCACCCTCAATTTAGGTTGCCAACTAATTTCCTCCGACCATGCCCATTTAGAGTATTCTCTTTTGGCTTCAATTCCCCCTCCTCCATTGTTCTTTCGAAAGAGCACCACCCTCTTCTATGGAATCTAGCACAGCTATCCCGTTCGATAATACCCCCATTTTCTCATCAACCAAACCAAACACGTTCTTATTCCACTCTTTCAGTTTACCCTTCAAAGCTTTTAACTTGCTTCTGAAAACAAAACCAGCCTCTCCTGTAAATTCAAAAGACCCCCACCACTCTGCCACCATTTCTCTAAAATTCAACTCCTAAAGCCACATATTCTCAAATTTAAAAGGTAAGGGTCTCCTACATATAGTCCCGCAACTATATGTCCGATGTTGGTTTTGTTAGCACCGTTTGGGAAGTATCATAGTACAACCTGACCCATCCATCAGTAACCAAAAACCTGCCTAGCCTCGTCATGTGCTCAAACGATCGACCAAGCGTACCTTCAAACGATTCCATACCATAAGGATACCCCCTGCGGTAACTATAACCGGCAAAGCAAAGCAATCCAATTGCAATCTCCGTTGCCCCAAATCTCCTCCGCCACCCTATCATTGATCACCTCCGACTTAGTTTCTTGAAGGATAACTACATCCGCCTTCCGACAACGAATAAACCGCTTCCAAATAGCCCTTCTTTCTAACACCACCACCACACACACACCCACACCCCCCACCCCCCACCCCCCACACCCAACCCTTAAGTTCCAAGATAATATAGTCAGATTCATTGCAACAACTTGCCTCCCCCCCCCCCTCCCTCTCCTCCTGCTTCCTCGCTCCCCACTACTGTCATAGAATTCATCACCGAAAGGCTACTAATCTCCCGAGAAAGCTTAATCTTTCTTCTTATCGAGTTGACCAAGATTTCAACGCTGCAAATGTCTTGATCCTTCTTTTCGCCTTCAGGATCATACACAACCAAGCTCTGACCTAAATCTGCTGAACCAGTGTCCTCCTCAGAATCTGACACAGCCCTGGCTTCCTCCTCTTCCTCCCCTAACAACTAGTTAATCTATTCTAACTCAATAGCTCTGAACAGACTCTCCACCTCTTTCTCATGTCCTTCATAGGACAACCCGAAGAAATTTCTGAATTCCAAGACTTTGATCAAAACCCAACCTGACACATCGTTCTCCTTACTAGCTTCCTCATCATCTTCTCTTTCCCTAACAACCACTTCCGAGCCCACTACTATCTTGTTGACACCATCAGTTGGGCTCTCAAGAATCACTGATAGATACTCATCCTCCTGCATTTCAGCCTCCTCCCCCCAGCTGATCTTTCTTTTGCCCTCCTTAGTACATAGGTTATTGGCGGTAATGTGCTGATAGGGCTAATATCCTCAGCGACAAGATCCTCCCCACTCACCCCTTTCTCCGTAATGTCAGCTACCGATCCATTACCAAGGCCATGATACCTCTTGGCACAGCATTGAAGGGTGAATGGGGGGAGATAAAGCTTTAGCTGGTGGAGGAGGATTGGTACTTACCATCGGCCTATGACTAACACCCATTGGAATTTGTTCACCAAGAGAGCATGGCACAACCTTGCCTTCCAACGTCTAAACCCCCACCTAGAGCTCTGCCACCAGATTCTGTCACCTACTCCATCATAGCTATCGCTGCTCCCAGCCTTTTATCTACCTCACAATATGGTGAAATAGCAGCTTCAAAACTCTCGCCAACGTATCTAAAAGGATTGGCCGATATACCGTCTATGTGATTAATAGGACCTCTGAGTTTATCAATCGTAGGGTATGTTGTACCATTCCATCTAGTAAAGTGAGTAGATGGTCCAAGGGAATCGTGGGCCAACCCTTCGCCTTTCAATAAATTAGCTTTGACTGCCTTAAGTTATGCATATTTGCACCTCACCCCTCCGTCACTAGTATTGATCCTCGATACCCCCTCAAAAAAGATCCCTGCCATAATGACGAGACTACTCCTGATGAGAAGAATTAAAATTCAAGGGTTTACTATGTTGTATCCCATGCGTACACTACAACACCCCTCTCCTTCATTCCTCCAACCTCACTGGATTCGGAGACCTACCACTTGTCTTCCATCCACATGGTCTCCCCTGACGAGAGGCTTTGCCAGCTTTTATCTACCATGTTGTACACCATTGGTGGTTATGATACCCCATCAATCCACCCTCCTCTAGGCCCCTGCTCACACGCATTACCCCCCCTCCCTGCCCTTATGATCCTGATGTCCACTCCCACTGCTACGTGTCCACCATCCTCCCCTTTGGAACCCCGACATACATCCACCTCCCTCCTCACAAGTCTCACAAAGTCCTTGCCTCCCCTCCACTCAAAACCCCATCTATCTTTCTTCCCCCTTATCTTTCCCCAAGCTGCCACATGCCCCCACCCCTGGTCTCTCGACCATCCCGATAATGCCACATACCCCCATCCCTAATCTCCCTCTCCATAAATATCCCCAGCGCACGCCGCCCACAACGATCGATTATATCCCTGCCTCGATAATGGAATACTTCCTTTTAACGTCTACGCGACACATCAGCAGACCTCCTCTTCTCTCCCGCCACCTCATCAACCCCTTCCTCCAGTCTCGACCTCTACTGAAGCCCTCTGAACCCTACAGTTGCTTCCTCCCCCAACATCCTCACGACACCTCTAAGGTCCTCACCACCACCTCTCCTGGCAGGCCTCTCTGTGTCAACCGGGGCATGGAACATCTCCGGCGGGATTTAGTGCCATATTTGAACCAACGTAACCAAGCCATTAAACAAAAAATACAATTTCTCTGGTAATACCCATTTCCTTTTGACCTTCAAGCGATCCCATTCCACACAAGAAAGGTCTTCTGAAGCTACATCAACCTCCACAAATCCACCGCAAAGATCCTCGATAACTTGGAAGACTGCTGAACTCCATAGATGGAGAGGGAGTCCAAAAACCCTAATGCACCTGAAAAATCTCCTTCCTTCTTGAGAACATCACGTCCCGCTCGATCACTCCAAACATCGAGGAATAGAAAGCTTCCCCCATGTCCCTCTTACCACCCTATAAGATTTTGGATGCTTCCTTATGTGACGGGAACATAAACACCAGCAAGTTGCTACACATGCGTCTTATCTTAAATCCCGACGCTACTCTCCAATGACGGTCAACCCAACGTGGGATCTACGAAATGCTTCCAGGATACTCGTCAAACCGCCCAACCAAACAAGTTTTCAAGAATTCCAATCTCTCTGAAACTCCATGAGAATCTGGTGCCACGTACACACCTGACTCCATAGCAAAAATAGTGCAACCCCCTACTACTGGGAGAGTTTTCAAACCGGCTACCTCCCAATAGCTTCTCCCAAAGGGTAATTTTGTCATTTTGTTAGACTTGGTTAAAGTAGTTAAGGGTGGCAAGTCTAAGTGAAATTGTATTTGCACCCCCACAAATTGTGCAAGCACCCCGAGTAAAACTTTGACCGCCCACAATAAGAGCCATGTGGCAGACTTCGAGAGGACGCTAACCGTATGGATGGTGGCCAATCCCTAGATGGGCCTACAAACCAAAAATTAGACTGATCAGTGATTTCAAACCTTTGGATCCTTGTACCCAAATAATGGTCAATAATGCTCAAATTCCAACGGTTAAAATCAACCCATGAAAATGACTCCAATCCAACGCTTAGAAATCACTGATCAGGTTGATTTTTGGTTTGTAGGCCCATCTAGGAATTGGCCAAACAACCATATGGTCAACATCCTCTAAACGTGTGCCACATGGCTCATCGTACGAGTTTTTGTCGATTAAGTTGGTGTTCCGGGGATGATAGGCCACCAATCGAAAGCTACAAACTCTAGTCGTTGCATTGGGGCCTCCCTCGAAAATCCCTTCGCTTCACTCGCCACAAAGCAAGCTGTAAGACTTGCTTTTTGACTCCATACAGTACCGGGGAGGTGAATTAGACCTGGCAGGGGAGCCCTCGCCCCGGGGGGGTGCTAGTAGTTTAACTAAACAATGTAACTACTACTCATAGGAGCTATTGGTCGAGAAGTGGGAGGCTTTGCTCATGCACGAAGGAAGCTTAACAGCAACGAGCAGATGTGAAAACAAAAGCGTAGGCTACTGAGAAACAGAAGGGGAACAAGCGTTGGGTGCGTTTGGCTTTGGTTTGGGTTCCGTTCCAAGTGACATGGCTTTTCACTATTCCTTTCCATTCATCCAGTCCAGCGGATCCATTGTTTATGTGGCAATGCGATGCAGCTGAAAAACGTAAGTGCCAGCGGCATTGAGTGTTCCTGTGCTAAGCGCTAGAAGCAAGTGAGCAGCATCTGAACAACCAGAATCGGAGGCCCGCCCAACTATGCATCTAAATCACTTTGGTCAAGGTCTCCCTATCCATCTATCTTTCAAAGTCCCTATTTATTCATTATCTATGCCACGCCAGATGCTCTCTCTCTCTCTCTCTCTCTCTCTCTCTCTCTCTCTCTCTCTCTCTCTCTCTCTCTATATATATATATATATATATATATATATATATATATATATATATATATATATATATATAATTTTTTGTTATTAAATTACATGTATATGAATCCATTTCTAAAGCAGAATGTTAGGCACTCAAGACATGAGTGTAGTAGAGATAAGGATGATGAGATGGATGCTTGTGAAAAACTACAAAAGACAAAACATGAAATGAGCACATTCAAGGGAATTTAGAAGTAGCCCCAATAAGGGATAACATAAAGGAAATTTGACAGATTGTTCAGGCACATACAATTAAGAAAAATGACAGCATCATGAGAAATAGCGCTCAGTACAAGTTGACGAGCGAGAGGAAATTTAAAAATGACATGGATTGAGGAGGTAATGAAATATTTGAAGACACATGCCTTAACAGAGGATATAGCTCTAGATTGAATAGTGAATTGATGCCACCGCCCCAAGTAGTTGAGATAAGGCATTGTAAAAATAATGACGGAAAATTTATTTCATTCAAAAATATTATTTTAATTAACAATTGGGAGGTAAAAATTAGAGGGGAAGAAAAGAGAGAGATTTAGGTCGTAGGTCCATTTGGTTGCAACATCCTCAGATCGTAAGGCATCTGTCTTTCGCATTTAAATATATTACGAACAATTAAATGAGTAAATCAGACTCTAAGATACCTATTAAAATGTGCTAATAGTTGTTCTTTGTATTACAATGAGTTAAGTTATGAGTGCATTTCCATGCATGATTTCCATACCAATCTGACCAAAACATACATCCGATGTCGAAATTTAAAACCTTGTCATTGACATTGCAAAATATGATCACACAAGCGTTAAAGGAACACTTCCAAATCGTCATAACTAGAAATTCACGAAATTAGGTTGAAAAACGAACCTGAGAGGAGCTTCCGGAGTTGTTGTAAGAAGGAGTGGAAGAGGAAAACTGGCGTCGGAAACCTTTCTGAACACCACCGTTGAAGGACTTAACCGACGCCACCCCGTCTGTTTTTCCTGTGATTGGTGAAGAAGGTAGAGAAGAGACACCATTCGAGCCAACTGCCGCACCGGAAAGTTCAGCGGCGCGAGACAGAGCAGGCCGAGAATGACGAAGGAGAGAGGATGAAAGGCTCTTTCTTGCGCTCGCAGCTGCGTAGGCTGACCTCGCAAGCTTGGCCGTTCGGGTAGCCATGGCCGAATGAAATGATGGGGTTGGATTCTCTGCTACGGGTTGGATGGTTTAGGGTCTGAAAGCAAGAAGAAAGCTTGCACAAGGGGCAAAAGGCCGTTTCTATAGTTGGCGGTTGATAGTGTACTCGAAATTAACAGAAGTTTCTAGAAGCATGTGGGAGATTCTCTTTTATTTTACTTTTAAGGGCATTTTTAGCAATACCCTTGAAAAATGGTTGAATTAGTAAGATCTCCCTTTATTTTCATTAAATTACAATCACCCCCTTAAATTGCCACTCAACATTGTTAACTATCACTCAAACGTGGTTCATACTTCATAGTATGGGGATGCCGATTCTTACAAAATTTCAAGCTTTTAATGAAGTACACTGAAACTAAGGTTTTCAGCGTCGTCGGATCGGAAACCCTTGAATCAACAAAATTTATCTTTTTCGATTTTAACCTTATTCCTGCAAAATAATGCTTTGTATAATGGTTCATGTCGGATGTCAATCCGCACTCGTGATTAGTTCATGCAAATAAGAACAAAAAATGTCGGAAACTTGCTAAAAGTTAATGAAAAATATGAAGAGGCGAGAATGGTGGATTTGGATTTTAAAACATACTTCGTGATTGAGAGATGATTATAACTATCGAATAAAAGAGAGAGAAATCAAATCAACACTCGATAATATAAGAACGAACTTTATTCAAATTAACTAGAAATCCCTTACAAATCTTAAAAAAGAAATACAATAAATCAAACTACTTAAAAAGCGAGTAAAGAGAGAGAATAATTGAAGGAGAAAGATAACACCTTAGGGAATGATGATGACTGGGATGATGATTGTACGTGTTGGGTGCAGTCCGCACGTGAGTTCACCACCAATCAGCGAAGTGAATGGATGGGGTGTGGTAGACTGTGATGACGAAAACAAAGAGCACCAGTGGAGGATCGAGGGGCAGTAGGTGTTGTGGTAGAGACGAACCAACAACTGAACTAAGAATCAGTGCTAGCAGGCAATCCGTCGGTGGAAGAGATGGACTAAGTTTGAACGGTGGTGGAAGTGGTGCTTGAATAAGATGCTCGCAGGCCTGCCATGCTAATGCATGCCGTGGGGTCATAGTGGGAGGTCGCAGGCTGTTCGTTGATGGAAAAGGGGGTAGTCCGTGGAGGGAGCTATGGAACAACTGGTTCACTTGAAAAGTGACCATTGTGGTGACTGAAACACCACCGGTGGAAGCGATAGTGGTGGTTGTCAACGCCCAGCAACAACGAGATTCAAGTGAAGGACGGCTATGGGTTGGCTGTGGATGGCTGGAGGAGGCAGTGTTGCAAGGTGCAACACCGGCAAGAAGACTTGCTGGTGCGGCGCTAATGGAGACGGAGAAGAAGTAGAGGGTGGACCTCCTTCTATTCTTCTTTTTCTTCTTTTCTTTTCTTTTCTTTTCTTTTCTTTTTTTTTTTTTTTTTTGGGAGAAAACGGTGAAGAGAGGAAGACGGCTTCAAGGAGTGAGAGAAGAAGGATGAGATGGGGACAACTTCCAAAAAGATTAGGGTTCTTTTCTTTTTTAAAACGTGGTAGAGACGAGGGATGCCAAAACATGGAAGAGGTGATCATGGATGTTTTCCAAGAATGGAGAGAAATCTTTTCCAAAAACGTGATGGGTTTTATAATAGGAATCGTGGGTTTCTATTATGAGAAATCCACGGTTTCAAGTTTTTTAGAAACTTCTATCTTCTTTATTCTCTAAAAACAAAACTTGCCCTTTTTGAATAATACCATGAATTCTCCTTTAATGCCACCTCATCCCAAAAAAAATCTTTCATAAGTTTTGACAATACCATAAAATATTTTCTAAAACAAACTTTTGATTTTCAAAACTTGATTTGTCATTTTCTTTAAAGAACCTTTCCATTTTCGTAAAAATAAGTCAATCCTTAATATGGGTCGTCCATCTCTGTAGGGGTCATGATCACATAAGTCAAGTCATAACCATAGGATCTAGAAGAAGAAAAAGATGACCGTCGGATTATAAGATGGGTGATGATAGGATGGATGATCTATTGGCGATCAGACAGTAGACTAGGATGGCGATGATTGGATGGATCATCAGACGGTGGAGGTCAGTCAAGGTAGACTGTAGGATCGAGTGATTGCGGAAGGAAAGAGGGTTAGATGATTTAGATTTGAAAGTAGAGAGAGAATGAGATTTTAGAGAGAGAAAAGAGAAATTATTTACAAAAATAAAGAGAAAATGCTAGCAGGGGGACTTGAATTTGACTTGGTCTTCTGCAAGCTTTACCAACTGGTCAAGTCTTCATCTTGTGTTAGTTGATTGAGCTTTATTCTCCTTAATCTCCTCTCGGGGTGCTTGGCTCTCCTTCTCTCTTGATCTTCTCTCGGGCTTTTTTTATTCTCTGGCTCTTCCTGCACTTGGCCTACATCTTCTTATCCTCAGTCTGTAGGCTCTTGAGCTTTGATAATATGTTCTTGAGGTTGATTGTGGGCCTGCATTCCATCAAAATTGTCCACTCGGATTTCCTGTGATAGAAAAAGCACGTAATGAGGCTTAATTAAGACGGCTTTGCATGTAGACCTCCGAAAATGCGTTTAATTCATGCGAATAGTCGATTTTCATCTAAAAAGTGTGTTCTACGCAATAGTAGAAACTCTTACGTAGAATTGTTGATGAAAATTAAAGTTTTACGTAGGAGAATGTGACAACACTAAGAGGATAATTGCTTAAAATAAATACTTTTGAGCGAATATCATACATTGATGCTCGAATTCTACACATATCTTGATTATTTGATTGTTAGTCAACATTGTAGAATTCGTACATCTACGCTTTTTTTGACCCCTCTCAGGAGTCGTGTACTTAGCCGTGAATTCCAAGAATCCAACGGTGGTTGATAGCGCTACAAAAAGTGATGCCACTTCAGCATTATCAACCACCATTGGATTCTCGGAATCCACAACTGAGAAAACAACTCATGAGAGGGGTAAAAAACAAGGGGGGGGGGGGGGGGGGGGGGGGGGGGGGGCTCCTGAGTTTGTTTTATCAGCACAAGAAGTGGACATCTAAGGTTTTCTTGAACGGACCCTAAGAAATAACGGTATCAATGAAAACACAATTAGCCCAAGAACTTATGCACTACATCAGCAAAAAAGTTTTTTTTTTTTTTTTTTTTTTGGTGGGGGGGGGGGGGGGAGGAGGAGGGGTGGCCTGGCGCTTAAGATTGATGTGGCTAAAGCCTATGATCGGGTGGAGCGACCATTTCTTATGAACATCTTACAGAGATTTGGATTTGGAGATCAGTGGATCGATTTAATTTCCAACTACATTATCAATAATTGGTACTCTGTACTTTTTCAAGGTACTTATGAATGTCACTTTAAAGCGACTAGAGGTCTCAGACAATGGGAACCCCTTTCCCCATTAATCCTTTTCATCTTGTACTCAAAGGTCTTGAGTAGAGGTTTAAGGAACCAGTTTGCCAATGGTAATATCTGTTATTTTCACTCCTAGAAATTGCAATCCCAAAACCCATTTGATGTATGCAAATGACTTTGTGATCTTTTTGAATGGGAGAAAATATTATGTTCATGGTTGTATGAAATTTCTTAACCATTATTGCAGATGCTCTGGCCAATTGATTAATGATAGCAAAAGTTCCTTTGCCATTCATTCGAAGACTTCTACGGCTAGAATTGAGATTGTCAAGAGAAGCACCAACTTTATTCATAAGAAATTGTCATTCACCTATTTGGGAGTATCTATCTATGAATGTAAGGCGAATCAAGACTATTTTAACGAATTGTTGATCAAAGTTCAGAAGAAAGTGGCAGGATGGAAAAATCGACTATTGTCACAAGGAGGTAAGCTTGAACTTCTTCGTCATTCCCTATCCAGTATGCCTATTTATCTTTTGTCTGCTACCTTGATGCCTAAATCTATTTTGGCGAAACTAGATAAAGTTTTCTCATATCTTTTTCTTGAGGAAATTTGAAGGGCACCCCAAGAAGAAATGGGTTACATGGAAAGAAATTTGTTAACCTCTCAAAGAAGTCGGCCTTGGTATTAGAGACATTTATGAGGTCATGGAATATTTTCGGATGAAGAGAATGTTGAATATTTCTTTTAAGAATTCCTTGTGGGCCAAATTTATGCACGACAAGTACATTACCAGTTCCAGGTTTAATTATAAGGAAGTACTTAAGGCGGGTGCATCGCAGATATGGAGGGACTCCCTAAGGTCTATGAAATTCATTTGTCGTAATTCTTCTTGGTTGATTAAGAAGGAGAATATGAACTTTTGGTTCGAAAATTGGTTTGGGAAAGGTTTAGTTGCAAACCAAGTTAATGTTGACATCATCCGGGATAAAAACACTATCCTAGTTGAAGTTGCTGAGAAAGAATTTCTTCTAGAACATTTGAGTCAATATTGTTGATATCCTTAAGACTTATGAAAATGGTGTTTTTGCTACTGATGATGAGAATGAAAGACGTGTTTGGCTTCACTCCAGTGAGGGTAACTTCAATATCAAATCTGCATATGACATTTATAGATCGAAGAACCAGTTGTAGCACCTGGCTAAGTGGGTCTGGCATAAGGACATACCTAACAAAATTGGATTTTTTGTCTGGAAACTAGTACAAGGCTTCATTCTAGTGGACTCTGTGCTTCAAAAGAGTTACGTTACTATGGCCTCTCATTGTCATTGTTGCTCGTCTCCTAACACTGAGAATATCAAATATTTGTTCATGGATGGCGAGTTGGCTAGAGCCGTTTGAGAACCTTTTGAGCATTTCTTTGAGGTAAATTTGCGCAATTGTGTAGGGATTGGTACAATCTTGTGTAAATGGTGCATTGTTACTTCTCGTCACTCTCAAGTACGAATTCTTCACATCATCGCCCCCATGGTGATTCTTTGGTTGGAAATGAATAAATGCCAGTATGAGGGGAAACAAAGCAATGTCATTTTTATTAGAAGGAAAATTTGGCGTTGGCCTGACATCAATTCCTTCATCTCGCTGACGAAGCCTAATGAAGATCACCTTAACCGTATTACTGAGAAGGTTCAGTTAGTGGAGTTTAAATTCTAGTCTAGAAGAGCTACGGTCGTGCATTGGACGAAACTGAATTTTGGTGAAGTAGCCCTAAAAGTGGATGATGCATCCTCAAGCCAAAAAATTGTAAGTGGTGGCGGTGTTATCAGAGATCATAACAGTTGCCTTCTCCTGGCTTTCCATTCATTCCATGGAAGGGAACTAATAATTTAGCCGAGTTGATGGCCATTCTCGATGGGCTTAAGTTATGTAAGAAGATTGGCATCTATAAAGTTGGTATTCAATCGGACTCGAAGCTTGTGGTATCTTTGATCACTAAACCTGCTCTCATACATTGGCATCTTAAATCTTGGTGGTGGAAAGTCATGGACATTTTGAAAGAATTTTAGTAGTTTATCATACATATCTACCGAGAGTCGAATGCAGCAACGAACTACATGGCCCGGAATGGGTTACTTGCTAGATCATATATGGAATTTATAGACAACAACCATCCTAGACTTGTTGAAATTCTTCGGCTGGACAAGATGTGTGCGCCTTACATTGGAGCCTAGTTTTGATTCTCATTGTATTGTGTTGCTCTTTCACTTTTATTTCAAAGCTCGTTTTTAGCATCTTGAGGGGTAAGGTTTTTACGACCACCCTATCTAGGTGTAAACCCTTTTTCAACATCAATAAAGTTTCCTTCTCTCCGCGCGAAGGTTCCACCAAAAAAAAAAATAGCCAATACCCAACATGACTTAATCTCGATTATCACAATTTTGGCACTATTTGCGTCAATGCCGGAATTGGATTCGACAGGACTAATGGTACCTAAAACTAGAACTAGAAGCAGTAAGACCTAAAACCGAGTCATATAATAATGCTAAGGATGTCAAGTATTATTGTGTATTTGAATATGATAGCTTTTTTATTTTTTCACTTTTCCTGTAGACTTGGAGTTTGGAACTGTCATATATAACAGGTTCTGGTTCTAGGTATCGCGGTACCCGAACCGGAACCGACCCGTAGAGAACCTTACAGAGAAGGTCTGTCTACTAGCATCATGTCAAATGTCAAATGCACAGCACTCAAGAAGTGGGCGATCTATCATTTGTTTAAGGGTCGGGATCTGCGGACCTAAATTTTTGAACAAATTTTCACCGAATATCTAGTCCATGGATCCCGAGAATCCAACGGCGGTTGACAGTGCTGAGCTGGCATCCACCGTTGGATTCTTGGAATCCACGCCCTAGAGCTTCGGTGAAAATTTAGGTCCTCGGAACCTGTTCCTTTGTTTAATTCCAACCAGAAAATTTCTTACTCTACAAATTATAAGATTGGATGTCAATAGCTATCTTTGCTGGACCATTCACGATACTCTTTTTAGGGTCAGGATCAGGGGACTCGCCTTTTCACTCGTGCTCTTGGCCACGGATTTCGAGAATCACACAGCACTGAATAGTAACGATGGTTCAAAATCAAGCAACTAATTTCATGGTTAGATCATCTAATCAGTGATTTTGGGGATACGACCCATACAAGGGTGATAAGTTAGAATCCAAAGGAACCAGTCAGTTCCTAAAGTACCCAGAACCGAACCAATCCTGTCGGTTCGTATTGGTTCCGGTTCTCAAAATAATGGATCCGGAACTGGAACTGATTGTTTGGTTCCAGTCAGTTCCAGTTCCGGAGAAATCAATTCCAATTTTGATAATATGACAATTTTAACATTATATTTATATATATATCGGTTCCGGTTTGGTCCGGTTCAGTTCCAATATCAAACTAGTCAGAACCAAAACTATTATTATCAGTTCGATTCTGGTTCCAATTCTTGTTTGTTCGGTTCCCATAAATTTGGAACAGGAACTGGGGTTTTGGTCCTGGTTCTGATTCAATTCCGGTTAAACGGATACAAATTGGCACCCCTAACAAACAGTGGCTGCATATATGATTTAGCCATTGAAGTAATACTCTCAACCAAAATCTTGAGCACTTTTCATTTGCAAGTTTAAAATTTTTTTTAATAAGTCCCACATTTTAGATTTCTTACAGGTGCTCTAAGGTGTGTAGGACGGTTTAGAGCAAGGTTTAAATGGTCCGTTATAACGGTATACTGTTCCCTTAACGTTACTGTTATGACCGTAACGGCGGGGTCAAATCAGTCACCTCTGAGTAAAAAACAGTTATAATATTAATATTTTAATATTATCTTATTTTTTTCAAAAAGTGCTTCGATAACGGTATAAAACAAATTTTATTCTCAAAATATGGCCGTTATTTCCATGACAACGGATATTTCGTTTTATCGGATTTAACTATTTTGTTTTTTAAATAACATAATGGGGTCTGGGCGTTACCAACAGACGGTTTTTAAACCATGCTTTAGAGTATATTAATTCAAGCTTTTAGAGGGAAATCAAATCAGATAAGCCTGATGCAATATAAAGTGTCTACAATCATACTTCATACATCATACACCATTTACCTTACATCTGAAAGAAGGAAAAAAAGTCCATAGATCATAGGGTTAGTATCACTTGGATTCAATTGATCTTGCCTTTAAAAACTCATCAGACAAGTAGGTCAATACACTTAGCTTCTGTGCCGGTTGTTTAGAACACAGGTAGGGTTGATCTTGACCTATGTGATTCTTGACCTTTTTTTAAACTAATTGTAGTATAAATTTACAATGGTGAAATGTTCAATACCTTTGAAATACAATTAGTCATGAACCTCTGCATGTGTAAAATGTTGCTTTGACGTAGCCTGATCCAATTTGTCAGTGCTAGTCTTCTACCACCAATGAGAGCTCCTAGACCAAAAATTGACCTGATTGGATGACAAGTAAAATTCAACCCGTCGCATTCTAAACGAGCAGGAAACATATGAAGAATTCCTCTCCCCCCCCCAAACACACACAAAATAAAACTCGGTATTCTATAATTGGTGGTTACGATGATCCATTTGCAAGTAAGCATCAGTTAAGCGCAAAAGCAGCATAGGTTCCTGTTGGGTTGCCAAAACAGCCAACCATCCTCCTGCTAGCAAATGTAGACATCCTCATGCTAGCAAATGTAGCAATGTGCAAAGTGGGGTACGCCATTCGGTAGGTCCCACATTGAGAATATTCTTTTTCCAACATCCAATCCATTATTTATTTCTGGACCGCCAAAGAAAAAAAATGGAAACAAGAAAAAGAAAAATGTGCGCTTAATTTTTCATATGAGGATAAATATAATAACCATCCTTTGGAACTGATGACCCAGTACCTAAGATGTCCCCAGAGCAGCTGACAGACATGTTCTACTATCTCACTGTGCATAGTATTTGTTGAACAAGGAAAAGAATCAACATTCCATCAGCAAAGCTTTAGTTCCCATAATTTCTCCGGTTAAATTTATTGCTGAGGATACTAAGCAACATCAGTTTATTAAGGAGGGATTGGAGAACATAGAAATGAAAGTAAAAGCCTCAGTTACCCTCTGACATGGACAGAATCCATGCACTAGATTGAATGAAGGAAAGTTCTGACATGTTTTTGCGCATGAAACCATGGAGATAATAGGAGAGACTTCTGCACACAAGTGAGATAATGGTAGTGATTAAGGCAGGGCTTAAGGAGAATCCACAATGGAAACAAGCTTTAGCAATAAATCTCTACAGTATAAACTTTTTATAATCATAAAAATTGTGTTAATATACATCTTTGTCTCAACATTTTGGTCCTGAGTCTCCTGATATTAAAGAAGGGGAAGAAACAAGACCCGACCCAACATGCTATACTATCTGAACAAACACATCCTCTTGTACATGTTCCTAATCATGAACAGCTAAAAGAGAAAACAACAGAGAGCTATACACGAAACTGGCTCTCGGAAAGGTTATTTGGGTCTTCTTGAGGTCCTTCTCCTTCTCCCATGTACAGATTTTGTCCATTTTTCGGTTTCATCCATAACATCTCCATTACTGTAGTTTACGCTTTTTCTTGCACGTAGACTCCGCTTTCTGTCATGGCCCGAAACATCTCTACTTGATCTGTTTGATTCTGCCTCTATCTGGGTTTGAAATCCCTGCTCCTTGGTATCATCATGCGTTCTGTCAGGTGCAAAACTGAGAAGTATCTTTGCTGCAATGCTTTCGCATGCTTCTTCCAGAGTAGATTCATTTTTGGGGTCCTCATTACTTTCAGTCACAACGGCAGGTTCTTCCTGACTCACTACAGTTTCAGGGCTGCCATTTGAAAAATTATCGTGATCCACATGATTGGTTTCGAAGCCTGGAACAGAAGAAGAAAGAGAAGGTTCGATGCCAATATTGTGGAACAGAGGTGCTTCTTCAAGTTCTGATTGAACTCCATCTGTGACCTGGCTCATCGGAATTGACTCACCACAATCAGCACCAAATTTGGGGCCACTCTCGATGGTGAAAACGTTGAGCTCGCCATCCTTACTAACTTTTCCATCTTGGGAATCACTGTTGCTTCCATGACCCGAGCAATTTGGGTTCTCATTTCCACCATCCTCACTTGTTTGGTAGGTCACAGCCCAGGAGTACGAGTTTTCCTTTCCTGAAACTGACTTTGTTTCTAGAGAAGGGAAGCCTTGGACACTGAGACTGTTAAGGCTCTTTGAGCCACACTGTTTAAGGGTTGAAGAACTTTGAGAAAAAATGACCCGATTTGTAGAAAGTGAGCCTGCATCAGCTGAATCTTTCTGTTGTTGTTCATCCAATTTCAAATGGGATGTTGTAACCAAACAGTTACTTTCTAGAGACTGACACACTTGGGTTGAATCTGGAATACTGATTTTTTCAGTTTGCTCAGAAGCTGTCTCCAGCTGAAGTTCTTTGAAATCAACAGAATTTTGAGTTGAATTCAACACCTGAGCTGTGAATGCCGATGCACCCTGTGCAAGAGGAAGAGAGTCCAACAAATCTAGCATCAGCATCAGTCAGAAAAGATAGACACTTCTATTTTAGTGAATGTGTGATAATTGACAACAATATCAGTATTAGCATAAAGTTTTCAACAAGAGAAACACTTGTGTTGGGGCAGGGGGACAGGAAGAAGCATACCAACCAACCTATAAGAGTTTGGAGTAGGCCTTAAGGCTCTGATACCATGAATAAGTTTTAGTTTATTGATAAACTTAAGTGAATACATAAGACCTACTCCAAGCTCTTATATAGAACATTACAAGAATTCAAAACAGGAAATAAATCCTAAGCAAATCAAATCTAATCCTACGATATTATACTAATCTTGTGATGAGATACACCAATAGTGAAATGGTGTATCTCACACAATTTATCATGATATATATTCTCTAACAACGGATATTGACACGGATACGGGAGGCGGAGATACAATGCGACATTTTTCAAAATCAAGGATACAGATATGGATACGAGTATCCTATTTTGTAGTTCAAAATTTTCATTTTTTCAACTTTTTATGAAGAATACGGTGGTGATACGTGTCAGTAGCGTGCCCGGTGTCCGTATCCACGTTGACACGACACGACACTGGTACGAGGTGTTGGAGTTTATGTAATACACCCATGTGGGTGTCTCAAGTGGGCTACTTCCCACATGGGTGTTCTTTTTGGGTTATCACTATTCACGTGAATAGTGCTACTCTTTTGTAAGGGTTCTCCCTGTTGTTGTTTGAGGTTGTCACCAATATGCTAAAGATTGAGAGAGAGAGAGATGATGGAGGTTACGGAGAGAAGAAGAGATTAGGGTTTGAGAGAAAATGGGGAGATTGAAGTGAATATTCAATCTCCCATAAGTAATATTTATAAGTAGGAGAAACCCCTTCCACAAGTAAAGGAGAAATCGTGTGGGTCAAGTGGGGGCCCACCACTTACTAACATGAAATAAAGAGATTGTGGGTTAAGTGGGTGGGCCCATCACTTAACCCATAAGCAATAGAGAATAAACCCCACGTGGGGTAGTGGAACGCAGCCCACTAAGACACCCCCACGTGGGTGTACATAGAATCCAACACTCCCCATCATATATATATATATATAGTGTGTGTGTGAGAGAGAATGAATCAACAATTCATTCTCTCCTCTTCCCACAACTACTCTCTCTAACCCTAATCTCCTTCTCCACCTTCTTCCGCCTCCATTACACTTTTTCCCTCTTCTCTCTACAACCTTCATCTACTGGTTACAACCTTATTTACAACACGAGGCACTAGTACAGGTATCAACCGAAGGCCAAAATTGATGTTGATGGAGGTGGCAATAAAATATTTGAAGACACATTACTTGACAAACGATTTAGCTCTAAATAAAGTTGAATGGAGAAATAGGATTCATGTTGCCAACCAAAAAGATTGTGGATAGGGCGCAGACGATGATGATGGTGATGAGGTAAGGGATATAGATGTTTCTACTGGTTTCTTCACATTGCTTGTTTCCAGGGTGGTAAGCCATGGAGGAAATCAAGTTCTCAATACCTCTGAACATGATGTTCCATCGATATTTGAGTATGGCACCTAGAAATTGAAAGGGGTGTAAGATCCCTACAATGCTACTGTGTATCCCTTTTTTTCTTCCAGCTCTTTTAGTTCAAATTTCCAAATTCTACTTATTTTATTTTTGTCCAATTTGACCATAACTAAAGATACAGTCTAAACTCCATTGTTTTCAACTATTATCCATCTTCTTATATTTTTCGACATCTGGATTTATTACTCTAAACCCTGGTTACTATTAAGGTCTCCATCCTTTTGGAATTGCAGTCTAATTTCTAGATCACACTGCATCAAATTAGAATTAGAACTCAGTAAATTTTCTTTTGGGAGATTTGACCAATAATGTAAATATACATTTCTAAACTCCCTTATTTTCAACTATTATTCATCTTAAAAGCATCTTGTGATATCTGGATTTATTATTAAGGTTTCCTTCCTTTTCAAAATGCATCCCAACATCTAATCTCTAGATTACACTGCATCAAATAGGTATTAGAGCCTAGTCAATTTTCTTTTGGGAGCTTTGACAGATTAAATGCACCTAAGGAGGGACTCATTACAATAAGATGGAGGTGAAAAAGGTCTGCTGAAAATTTGAGAACTCGGAGGGAAGAACCACTTGAGGTGCTTTAAGGCACAGTAATGATTATGAGAAGAGGATCACCGAGCTATGCCCTGGTTTTAAAACTACGCCACCCACATTGCAGGAGTTGACTCTGTAAATAGCTGTAGGATTAGCAAGGATGGAAGCCTAAATTGCTAGACAGAACCAGAGGGTTGTCAATACGCAATAAAACAGAGATCAGAAATCTGGAAATAACAACAACAGAGATAAAAAGTCCTTGATAATTTTGAGAATGGAGATGAGATGTACTTGATAATCAAGCACAAATAAGGTCCTTCGGAAATGCTAAACATTTTGTACCAGAGGAGGTTTGCAAAGAACTTTAGAGACACCTATGGCTATTTTCAATCATTCTTTCCCTTTAAAGATTTGCGTAGACCTGATGCGAACAAAGACAAAAATCCAAAGTTCCTCTGGCCTTTGAAATGTATGTCCAAATATGAGAAATGAAAGATGGTTTATGTGCTTGTTACAAAAGAAGCTTCCCTATCTACACCATCCCTCCAAAAGCTCTTCAACCATTTCTTACGGAGTTTGAAGATTTTATGCCAGAAGAGCTTCCCGATGGTTTTCCTCCCACGAGGAATATACAGCATCATATCGATTTTATTCCAAGTGCTAATTTTCCTAATTTAGCTCACTATAGATAAATTCAACAGATCACAAGGAATTGAGAAGCCAAGATTAATAGTCACCGCAAAAGGGCTTGGTCCAAAAGCATGTACTCTTGTGTTTGTACCAGCTTTGTTGACTCCAAAGAAGGATAGTACATGGTGTATGGATGTGGAGAGTATTTCAAATCCAACATCTAGAGGATAAGTTGGAAATTTTAAATGGAGCGAAGATCTCTAAATTGGACTTGAAAAGCAAATGTCATAATATTCCTATCCATTCTGATGACGAGTAGAAAACAATGTTCAAGACTTTATTGTAATTTTTTTAGTTTTTTCAGCTTTTCCTAGTGTTGTTTGCCTCGTGGTAGTTAAAGTAGGTTAACTCGACCTATTTAACTGACCCTTCTGTAAATGTTTCGGTTTTAATGATAATTTTTATACTTATAAAAAAAAAACGTCTACGAACTATGAAAGTAAAAAATCTCAATGTTGTAAGAAATATTTCCTCGTGTTCCATTTACAGATTTGAAGGGGAAACACCCTGCCAAAAATTTATGTGCAGACTGCAGGAGACTTGAAGATTAAGGTTCAGCTTAAATTTGAACCCGGCTCATCAACTTAAAAAATATATATAAAATAATGTGGAATGTCATATATTACATATTTATCAATGGGTAGTGATTTGTGTGGAAGGTTTCCATGTCCGTGATGGATACACAACTTGTTTCTCTTCCATTCCTTTCCCTGCACTGGCTCATCAATCCAGACCGTTCAATAGGTTGGCTGACTCTTGGATGGACTCAACCTAGGTTCATATGATAGGAGGATCCTATCTCTAATATATATGGGCTTACTACGAACTATTACCCATGTTTTTCTAGAGTAGGAATTTTAGTCCTAGATCCCATGGTTAATAGAGTCAACCAATACGGTAAGAGTGTATGGCCAATGTAAGAGGAAGCCCACCGGTAGATTCCAGATTGATGAGCCATAGGTATTGCTGGCGTGGATGCAAACGTTTACATAATAGACCCAAAATATCTGTTAATAGTAGAACTAGGAATAACAGAAAGATCCATGCAATATATTAAGATTGCTACTCCTATGAATAATATGCAATGAGATAAAGACATAACCTGATGCAGCCATAAAGGCTTTTCTGCACGCTGGTTCGGTGGAGGGTTTGATTCTTCATAGACAGGTAAGTTCCCAAATGCAGACAGATGATTGCATGGAAAATCCTGCAATATGTTGTTCTGGAAAGCTTTATCTAGACTCTGAATGCCTGCAGTGCACTTCTTAGTATAAACTTCATCAATTTTGGTTTCTGAAGCTCGTTCACAATCTCGATGTATCTCCTGGCTTGGTTCAGAAGGTGTTACATTGTCAGGTCTTGGATCTCTCTGGTTCAAACTTGGAGAATCCACTTGAAGAGCAAACGAATTGCTTCCAACAAATGAAACCTGAAATGTGTTTCGAGTTCCTTCATACAAACTGGTGTTAGCATCTGGTGTTCCATAGTTGTTTGCCTCAATCTGAATATCAGACTCATCCATATAGTCTTCTGGGGGCTTTTCAAGATCAATTTCTCTCCTCGGTTTATTCTGAACATTGGGCAAAGTTTTGACTTCAGTATCATTCATCCAGAAAGATGTTTTGGGAGCACAGCCTGTAAGTTCTTTGACAGCACAACTAGGATGCAGGGAAAGAACATGTGATTCTTCCATGTAAGCTTGAGAAGTAACATAAGCGGGCCTTAAAGGTTTCCCTTCCACAACAGAACTATGAAGTTGGCCATCTCGATCTGAAATAGAGTCGGAACTAAATGCCAGCACTTGCACCTTAGAATAAATAGCCTTCCTTATTTCTTGCATTGCTGATTTTTGAATATTATACAGATTGTGCAGTGCCTGAACCTGAAGTAGACAGATACCTTGTAAGCAAAATTTAGAGAAGATAAAAGATATGATATGAAATCTAACATAAATGACACATAATATCAAAACCTTTTGGAACATAAAAGAATAAACAGAAATCTGAAAGATATCACTAAGTCAAGAAATTACAAAAAAACAATTTAGGAATAAGCATTACTACCACTTATTATCCTGTCTTACTGCTCGAAATTGGAAAGATCATGTCAGCATCAGTGTAAGCAAGAATCTGTGGCTGTCTAGCTGACTAAAGATGCAGAAACCCATAGTCTGCATAAAGTATTGGCATTACTCACTATAAGAGTTGGATGAGTAACAGACTAACAGTAAGATCATTTTGTCCGCCAATCTCTAGTACATCCTCAATTCATCCAACATTTTCCTTCATCAGGTGAAAGGCAACAAGTCTGCCTTAGGGTGAGTCAATCAGTCTTACTCCCAAAATTCTTGCCTTTTTGAGAGATCCATGCTTATTTTCCTCAAAGGAGAAAGAATTAATGCAGGAAAAAAATGCTGAAAAAATAATAGATTTTTGGAATGAATTTACTATAGAGATCAAGCAGTAATGTAGTTGAAAGATCAATCTTCAAACAAAATCTAAGAAATAATGAAGCGAGCTTAATGAATGGATTTTGTTAGCATCACACCCAAGCAAACATGAAGCACAATATCTTGCATAAGCATGGCATTGCTACATGCCCATTAAGTTTCACACCCAACAAGGAGAAAATCTCGATAATCGATATGTTGAGCAGGTCAGTGTGCTGGTTTCTGAGTTCCAGGATCAGTGTTTGCATGTTTGGTGGTGCTTTCGTTAAAAGGAGATTCCTCCTTTGATATATATTAAGCATATCCAATATGTTAGTTCCTCTAAGAAGAAACAATAGTCTCTTGGAAAAAGTATTAACTTCTAAATAAAAAGAACTATCACTGGCCAACAAAAAGAGTTTTCGCTCCTGCTGATCAGACGACTATTTTGCAAAGAAACACTCGTCCATACTTTTCTGAAAATAACATCATGACTAAATTATTTTTCTCCGATAGGGATAGGAAAAAAAATACTCAATCAAAGTTATCAATTGCAAACAATTCAGAAGCATTTCACCTTCGGGAAATCAGATAATGGAAATAAATGAAAGTAAAGAAGAAATCTTCTATAAACCATATAGATTAAACTGCAGGGAAAGGATTCCAAACCTGTTCCTTGAATAATGCTTCATGTCGCATCATTGTATTTCGAATTTGATCCATGTTTTCCTTGGAAATACTTTGCAAACAATCTTCAGAACCAAAAATGCATATGAATTCATTAGCAATTTTCATGTTGGTGTCTAAGTTATTCAGGCCACCAGAGGGTAGACTCAGAGCCATCATATCTTCCTTTGGAATATCTAAAAATGGCACACCATGGGTACTGTAGATGCCTGTGTACCTGGAATTTTGAAATCAAGGGGATGCAGGAATTACAGGAGAACTTCTATTGTAAAAATTTCTGAAGAGAAGCAGATTGAAAATAAAAGCAAAAGGGTTGAGCACAAATGCTAGACCCAACCGATCTACTATAAAGATTTGCAAAGCATAGATCCAAAATACCTCCAATAAATAATCTAGAATATCATGAACCCAAGTCAAAATGAAGTCATGCAATAATATGCAATACAAAGAAACTGCCAGGCATGACTATAATCTACAAGTAATGGTCGAAAAACTAAAATTCATAGGAACATGAAGAACAGAGAGACCACCCTGAGTTCACAATGGATGGAAACCAAATCCTTGAAGTTTTATGCATTTATCAGGATTACATTCATAATGAGCTGTAACATTGTATTATATAACAGTTATGATGAGTGACACATAATCCAAAACTTGGAAAGTTGAGCTAATTAAGGGGTCAAGAAGGCAAATATAAGGGAAGAAACCCATTGTTTTCAAGGACAATTAATATTTCTAGTAGAATTCCACGTGTGATGCATATGAAATACTTAAAAGGAATGCTACCAAAAAAGAATACCTTAAAGAAACTGTTTTGCAAAGATCCCTTGCGCTCTTTATACATAGGGGAATAATCTTCCCCACAATTTTTTCTTTCTTTTAATTTAATCAGTTGATCTTAATCATCCGGAAAATAAGCCATTGGATTACGGGCCATTATGTCATAAAAGATAAATTATGTTGTGGTTCCTTGATTTTACCGGTTGGAGCATTTGTGCTATTAGGTCCTGTATGGTGACTACAGAAAAGTCTTCTAGAAAAGAGCCAAAAAGTGTTGATCTAGAAAACTTTACCGAAGGCAACCATACAGGGCCTTATATTAAATTCGTATTGGAGATACCTTTAGTCATTGTATATAAATCCCGGCAAGGCAATTCATATGGAGACAAGATGCTTGTATAGATTTAGTTATCAATCCAATCACAATCTAAATTTATATAGATAAGACCTATACGACCAGGCCATGGTTTAAAGTCTCGGTCAGTTGAAAAACCCAGATGGTACGATACAAACTAAGACAATGGCGAGAAAAGCTAAGGCAAACACCCAATGTTTCGTTGCGGTCATCCCCAAGACCAAGACGTTTCAGCTGAGACATTTTTGAGACGATGGATCAGGTTATACCAACACTATAGAAAATATAAATTATATAAAATTAATATTATTATCATATTTATCAGGTAACCAGTACAGTCTGAATTCATGTGCCATCCAAGTGGTGTCTATGCAAATAACTTTATTCTCGTTAAAGCTTCTCCTTACATGATCCCATACAAATACACCTACTTGAAACAAATAAAAGGTAGATAGATAGGAAAAAGCATCATTCCTCAATCCTAGTTTAAGACAAATAACATTCACACCACACCTTCATCCACAAACCAAAAAAAAAAAAAAAAGAAGAGAGACAAGTGATATTCTATATCCTGGAATCTACAACACAACAAACGATAAAGTAGGTAAGATCTGCAAGTTAATACCACAGACTTGTGTTTGGATCTCGTTTTTGCCCATTAACTTGCACGCACAAACTGCCCTGCTTGCGTACAAAAAAATATGGATATCTTTCTAATTGTGCCAACATCATACAACTAAAGATAGCCTTCCAACATTCAAAGTTCATAGAGAATAAATGATGTGGATTTTTTCTTGATGAAGTGAAGTGGGTTTTCTTCTAACAGCTAACTAAAACTCCCAACCAAATCTGAGCTAAAAAATTGATGAGGCCCATAGGTCTGATCTCTCGACACCCCCCCCCCCACCCCCCACGAGGCAAACTACAGTCATGGTTCAAAGTATTGTTTCGTCTTGGTTTGTCGCAGCCGAGACGTCTCAGACTCTTGCCTAACCGAAATGAAACATTAGGAAAGTATCAAAACTCCCTAATCTTTCGATTTGTCTTGAGACAAATCGAAATGATATCAAACATTTAGAAAAACTGCAAAAAAATTGTATTTCTTTTTAATGCGAAATAAAATAACGTGGCACATTTTTTTGATCCCACTGACTCATTAATGTTTGACCCATCCCTTGATGGACCTACACTAAACATCAGCTTGAAATCTAATTTATAGCAGATTGCATTTGAGCAACTTTCATCACGGGCTTGGGGGCCAATGTTCATGAACCCCATGATGAAAATTGCAAATATTCAGTGGCTAGGAATCATTCATCAGGTTAACTTTTGGTGTGGAGGTTCACCAATGGTTGAGCCAAACATTCAAGGGTTAGTAGGCCCATGGGCCCAAAAAGCATACCACATGGCAATATTTGGAGTGACCTACAAGCAGTACAGGTCTTAGTGACCAACACCTCTGGTTTCCTCAAAAAAGATATATGGTGAATGGCTAGGTAGTCTTGGTACTACAATACATATTCAAATACCTAGTCTATATTATAAAAAAGTGTATTTTAATCAATCTGGATCATCCAATTGATCCCATGTAGATAGGGGTGTCAATGGGTAAGTTCCAATTCAGGTATCAATGTACCCAAAATTAGAACCTATTATGCTGGGGTATGACGGTTCCGGCTCCTAAACAAGTGGATTCTGAACTGAAAGTGATAAATATCCAATTCACCATCGGGTATTTTTTTTTTTTTGTAAGTATAGAATTCATTAAAGGGCAAAAGGAAAACCGATACAAGCGTAAAAGCTAAAGAGGCCGAGATGGCCTACAAGAGGCTGAAGACAAACGAAGAGCAAAAAGGACAAGAAAAAGGAAAAAAAGCTCCAATCACGCATCCCTAGAACATAAGAGATCCCGACAAAAGATAAAAAAGCCCTCTACACTCCTTCGCCATCGGGTATTTGGCATCCGTATGTTACATAAAAATGTGAAAAACTAAATAATAAAATCATTTTCATACTACATTTTTGAGAAAGATTGACATCTTTATCACTACCATATATGTCGGTTCCAAGTCCTCTCGATTCAGTTCCAATTCGGACCGGATACTAGTGTACCAGGAATCGAAACCTATAATATACTTCGGCTCTGGGTCCTATCGGTTCCGGGTCTTTTTGGGTTCGGTTCTAATATTGCTAGTCCGAGAACAGGGATACATGGGACCGGTGCCTATCGGGTCTCAATTAATCGGGTACAAATTGATACCCCTACATGTAGAAGATCTCTTTGATGAAAAATCAGCTTGAGCAAATGACTTTAACCCTCCTATAAATATATTTATTTTCTTGACTATTGCCAGAAATGGTAAAATTATTTGGGTGGTTTTTTTTTTTTTTTTGATAAGTTATATCCGCATTAAACTAAGAAGGGGATAACCCCGCAAAAACAACAGAGGGCCTCCAGAGGACCATCCAATTGGGTGGGTGGTTATGACCATCCGATTGGGTTGACTTTTGGTCTAACAAATCTTCTGGGTGGGGTTTGCGAAATGGACACCTTGGATTAAAAGAAATTCGTAACTATTGTACAGTAAAAGCATGGACTATAGAAAGAATATTAGTATAGGGACTACCCCATGTGTGTCCATAATATCCATAGGCGAAACATTAGGTAGTCCTACCTACTCTATATTACGTAATGGTGCATCTTCTTATCAACTTGGATTGTCTAATCTGTGGACCTCATGTGAGAGACCTCTTAGACAATTAAGATTTTGCCATTATGTTTTCAGCCGTCGGGAAAGAAACAATTGGTTGATTTGTTAAGATCATTCGATGGGACTAAATTTTGGCCTACCAAGTCCACAAGTTGGACATTTTGGATTGACAAGAATACTCCCCACATGTATGGTAGATGACTATACTACTAAAAGTATGGTAGCCCAGTACTACCACACTTACAATAGTTCTTATACTGATGAACTTGAACCTTTTCAATTAGTAGGAACCTAGTAAAACATATTTATTACACAATGCCAGCGCATCTAAACGTTAAACACAATTTAGTGTAATGTATCTTATCATACTAGTGTGTATCAATGGGAAAAATATTATTTATTATAAATGGTTTTAAGGTTTAATTGCTTTAAACATCTTTTTTAAGCTTATTTATGCATTAAAGTCATTATTTCGAGACTGTTTCAATTTATCTTGCCAATTTTCTAACGCTCGAGAATGTTTCGTTTTGTCGTGGGGTTTTGTCTAAGTTTTTCACCTAACCAAAACATACCTCAAGACCAATATTTGGAACCTGGACTACAGTATGGAGACCTTGTAATATTATAAATATAATAATATGGTAAAGTCCCATGATCCCTATATGTAAGTGTAACATACATTAATATTCACATAAAAGGGTCAAATAACTATATGAATCTTTGAAAGATGCTTCTCAAATCCACCCCTTCCAATGATTTTGAATGTTAATGTGCAAGACCAGATCCTAGACTAACTCTTTGAAACTGGGATCTGGTCCTACATGTTAACATTCAAAACCACTGAAAAGGGGTATATCATATATGGGTCAGGATATTCTTACACATATTTTTACACGACTTTGTGGGGCCTACATGGAGATGATTTAGGGGCTGACTTTTGGTGAAGATGATCTCCTAACCATGGTGATCATACTCAAAAAATTAGCCCGTCTGAAATTTCTAACCTTATCAAATGTGAACATAAAGTTAATGATGAAATGGACAATCTAAAATTCTTAAACTTGCAATCCACTTTTCACAAGGCTAAAAATGTTAGTATTGGCTTTCTTTTGCTTAGGATGATCTCCAGAAATGTTCAAAATACTGCAGGTGTCATTTACACATAGAGGGTTGGCGTGGCCAATCCCCACCATCCATTTGATATACAATCCTTTGGATCCATGGTTCAAAATCTCGGGATCGCCCCTGGCAATACAAAAAACCATTCTGACTTGGATGTCACCAAGGATCATTTGTATTGCCTGAGTTGACGACGATACAGACTAGATGAGGGGCAGTAATAGTGCGCACGTCCCCTTCTCTCCTTTCTCCCATTTTTCTCTCTCTCTTCACGCCCTACTCTTCTTCTTCTTCTTTTTCTTCTTCTTCTTCCTATTTTTCTACTTTATTACAAGGAAACCCTAATTAAACCAATATAATATTAGAACTGGTTTGATTTTCGCATTTTTCTTGGATTTTTCTTGGGTTTCCTTTTTCTTTCTTTTGATGTTTGGAGTACTGTGTTGAAGAATCTCTTTACATGTTAAAAGAAAAAGAGATTCATGAAGCATTTAGATTTTATTTACTCCAGTTTCATGATTCTTCATGGAAACAATTGTGTTTGTCGTAGGTTATGAAGGTGTGGTGCCCCGTTGCTTGTGCCGTTCATGTTTTGCGATCTAAGTAATCGTGAACAATTCTCTGAGAATAGTATCTCCTCCATGAACACCTCGTGAACAGTGCTAGATTATTGGAAAATTGGCTAGTGAACAGTACTGCATGAACAGTGTTGTAAGTGGTTTATTTGGTTGCTTTTTAGGGCCCGTTTGGTAATGATTATGAGGATGATAATGGTTTATTAACCCCTCAGCCCGTAATTGATTATCAACATCAATAAATGAGTTTGGTGAGAATAGACAAAAACCATTTTTTTCATAATGATAAATCGCTTTCTCTTTAAAATCATAAAAAAAAACCTACTTATATAATGATAATTGATTTCTCTCTACCTCTATCTCCCCTCTTCGTTCTCTTCATCATAACCACCACCTTTGTTGTCAGTGCTCCCTTTCATTGTTGCCACTAGAGCATGAAATGGGGTGGGTCAAACCCAAAATCTGATCGGATTCGAACCTGTATTTAATGGGTTTGGATCGTTTAAATACAATTCGAATGGTCGGATATGGATCCAAGTAAATTAATTTGACTCGGTTTCGGATCGGATTCAAATCTTGGTGTTATGTATTCGAATTAGGTTGAATATTAGGTTTGGGAGTTGGATCCTTTCTAAAATGTCATTTTGTAGTGGATCCAACCTATATTCAAAATATGAGTTGGATCTAGATATTCCCATCCGACCCGGATCTAAATATGGATTCTCACTTGCTAATCTTCGTACTTCTTATCATCTATCGGTGGTGGATCTTCAATGAGAAACTTCGATTTTTTCTTGGCACAAAAAACTTTTAACATAGTGAGACCATGGAAGATAGTTGGTGCCATTCAACTTCATAGATATCATCTAAGCACCAATACCATCCCATGCAGGACACTTGCCATCAATAGAAACACCCGAAGCACTTGAATTGGCTATCTAGAGGATGTAAAAAACCAAGTTTCACATGGGATGTCAGAAAAATCCCAAACGAGACGCAAACAATCCCTAAAATCAATCTAGGGAGGGCGGCAAGGGTAGGTAGACACACCTGCTTATGGTTTTTGAAAAAATCAAAAACCCAACAGAGCTTCGGGAGAGAGATATGGTGAAAAAAGATCAACTTCTGCTTGGAGCATCAAAAAATTCTCAAACAGCTTCAAACAATTACTAAAAACAAGTTAGGAGGGTCGGCAAGGGTAGAAGAACACTCCACCTTCAAATCTTGGAGAAACACAAAAACCCAAAATATCTCCCTAGACGAGCAAAAAACTGAAACCTACACCTTAGGGCTTTAAACCATATGCGGAAGCTTCGCGACCTTCAGAAACATCAACAACAACACCAAACAAACCCTAGATACACGTCTAGGTGTAAAAAAACAATTTCTAAAGTTTTGTTTGTACAAAAACCTTAGAAACTTTATTCTCACTTGAAGAAAATGAAGGAAAAAGAAGAAAGGATGGGAAAAAAGGAAGTATTAGGGTTCTTAGGATCAAATATGCCCTGATACCATGTTAGAAGTAAAGTCCTAGGGTTTGAGAGAAGAAAGAGAAGAGAATAGAGAAAGAGAGAGAGTCACGAACTAGGGTAGTTCGGCCTCCTCATTGTAATATATATACTAGTCACTTAAGTGGTGTGTATTGTTGTTTGAGGTTGTCACCAATATGCTAAAGATTGAGAGAGAGAGATAATAGAGGTTGAGAGAAGGAGAGATTAGGGTTTGAGAGAGAATGGGGAGATTGAAGTGAATATTCAATCTCCCATAAGTAATATTTATAAGTAGGGGAAACCCCTTCTACAAGTAAAGGAGAAATCGTGTGGGTCAAGTGGGGGAACACCACTTAACCCACTAACATGAAATAAAGAGATTGTGGGTTAAGTGGATGGGCCCATCACTTTACCCATAAGCAATAGAGAATAAACCCCACGTGGGGTAGTGGAACGCAGCCCACTAAGAACACCCCCACGTGGGTGTACATAGAATCTAACAGTGTGGGCTCACTTACATTAATAGAACATATGGGCCCAACACTCTACATAAAGCCCAACCCTTGTTAGCAATCATCCATTTAATTCGCGATTAATTCACGAATTTTACGTTTTTTTCAAGAAAAGTTTTATTCGTCAGAATATTTGAATAATTCGGAACAATTCGGATTTTTTCAAGCTCAGACGAATTGAACGTGTTTTTTAGATTTTTTGAAAAATTCTTTGAAAAAATCGGTCAAAAAACAACGGGTATTCTCAGAAGAACAACATTCCATACCCGTTGTTTTTTCTCTGTCCCTCCATCACTCTACCACTTCGGTAGATCTTAAGCGATAGCCCCTCCTACGTACAATGGATGCCATTAACCTAGGCCATGGGCCTTTTTGATCACCTATTGACCCCCTAAGTATATTTCCCCCTTATCTTCTAGTCCTATTTATACAACTCAAACTCCCTTAACTATCACTTATTTCTCCGATATGGGATTAAAGTAGAAAAAACAAAAATTGCTTGAACCACAAGTCCTTATGTTTTATTTAGCTAAAGATAAAAATAATTAGAACAAAACGTGTTTTTTTAGTTGATTCAACTTAAGTAATTTATTGACTCCCTTTCAACATGTACCGAATTTTTGGTAACTATATTACATTGGACTAGGGTAACTATATTATTAAATATATTGACTCCCGTTCAAAATTTACCGAATTTTTGGTTTTCGAATTTTTAAAGTGAGACGTATAAAACACGTATAAACTGTATGCCGCATATTTGCCGTTTGGTGAATTTTTTACCGGATTTTTTAAATGCAAAATTGAATAAAACTCGAATTTTTGCCGTATTCCGAATTGCTAACTCCCACCCGTTAGGGTCGACGCCCTAGCCCTGCTTAGCTGAGATTGCCTTTCTCCATAAGCTCTCCCTTTCGACTCCAAATCTCCAAACCCATTTACCTAGCAAAGCGTTGTTCATGATCTTGATATGCCGGACACCAAGCCCGCCCTCTTTCTTATGGGACGAGGGTGTGGAAAGGCATCTCCAAGCTGACAGGGGTGATCAGAAATGGTAGCACATTCAAAGTAGGGAATGGTGATAAAGTTAGATTCTGGGATGACAGGTGGTGTGGGGATCTTCCTCTCAGAGAAGAATTTTCGTTGATTTATGCCATCTCGACCAAGAAAGGAGACTCGGTCCGAGTCGTCTCGTCCTACGACAACGGCGCCCTCTCTTGGGATCTGGGCCTTAGAAGAAGGATCAATGATTGGGAGTTGGATTCTGTAGCTGAGTTTCTTAATCGGCTAGAGGGGGTTAATCTCACGAATAGACAGGAGGATAGTAGATGGTGGATTGAAGATCCCAAGGGCAAGTTCTCAGTGAAATCGCTTTACAAGTCTCTTTCGGGCTCTCCTTCCAATATGTTCCCAGCCAATCGCATCTGGAAGACCCCCATCCCCTCAAAAGTCAAATTCTTTGTTTGGTGTGCCATGTTGGACAAGGTTCTTTTGGTGGAGAAGCTTAAAAAGCGGGGTTTTCTCATGCCTAATAGATGCATTCTATGCTGCCGCGACGAGGAAATGACCGATCACTTGCTCATCCATTGTAATATGACCAGGAACATTTGGGAAAGTTTCTTGAGCCTATTTGGTATGTCATGGGTACTCCCTAGGTCTGTCTTCAACTTGTTCACAGGATGGCACTCGTTAGCTTTTTCTGATAGTGGTCGTATTCTATAGAGGCTCATCCCCTTTGCCATCTGCTGGGAGGTGTGGAAAGAGAGAAATCTCCGTATTTTCGAAGACAAGATGGTAGACGTGGAGAAGATTATCCTGAAGATAAAAGCTACTGTTTATTCCTGGGGTTCAGTCATTCCAGAACTTCAAACCTTTAGATTTGAAGATTTTGTGTGTCGATGGAGTCGTTTGATTCTCTAGCTTGTTGCTTCTCCCTTTGTTTTGGGCGCCTGTGCCTACTTTTGCTTTGTGCCTAGCTCTTGTCCTGTCTGTCGTTGTACAGTTTTGGGGGCCTTCTTAGCCCCGTTTTAATTAATTTACATATTTTACCGATCAAAAAAAAAAAAGCCCAACTATATAATATAAACATAAAGAAAATAAACTAAGAACTCCAACATAATACATATTTAAACTACAAGATAAAATTATAGCCCTTTTCTATCGTGTCATACTTTCAACAAGTTGAGAAGATCGTATCCATGTCGATACGACACAACACCGGATACTCCTCCGACACGTATCCTTCATAAAAAGTTGAAAAAATTAGAAAAAATGAAAATTTTGAACTACAAAATAGGATACTCGTATCCGTGTCCCTGATTTTGGAAAATGTCGAGTCGTATCCCCGCTTCCCGTATACGTGTCTGTATCCGTATCCGTATCTGGGCATCATAGATATCTAGTACACTCTATTAGGCAATCTTAATTAGTCAATCGTCATGGAGCATAGTAGTGTAGATGTTAGAATTTTAACACTAAAACTCAGGACTCATGTAAAAGGATTTTTCTTTTGTAGAGGAATAGGGTAAGCTACCACTTCAAACTTCATAAACATTACCAAGGGTAATTAACTTGGTAAGGAAAGATATCGAGTCAAACCAACCTTATAAACCCTTTTCTAACAAAACATCTAGACTTAAGGTTAACTACAAAAAGGAGAAACAATTTTTTGAATTTTTGTCTAATAATAAAAAAATAGTAACCCCCAGGGATTTTATATTGTGGATTAAACAAACATGACAGAGTTTGATTCCAAACGCCATTTGAAAGATATTTAAATTTTGTTTAGCCAAACGTGTCAGAAACCTTAGGTTATGAAAAAGACACATTTCTAGTTTTTCACATTTGAGTAAGGTCAAATTGAGAAGCTAAAGAAAAATTAAGGAGCATAACTGATAAGAATCATAAGAGCATCCAAACTACAAAAACCCAGAAAAGAGAAGCTTTAAGTTCCAACTTTTTGAGACAAAATTGGCTAAATCTAATGAGTTTCCATTATCTATTCCAATACATAAAATCCATTCAGGTGAACGACTCCAACAACGACAAAACATAATAGGTAATATGCAATTTCAGGGTTGATGTACTTGTGGTCAAAGGCATCCCCAGAGTGCAAGGGCTTGTTCTTTGAAGACTTTGTCTTCTTCTGGGATCTTATATGTGCTTGGGATGGGAGTTAATTGGGGTCCCGGTTGTTTTTGCTTGTTTTGTCTTTGTCTAGCGTAGGTCATCTCGACCTCTCTACCTAAGGCTGCTTGTTTCCTTTGGCTTCGTCCTTAATAAAGCTTTTACTTATAAATAAAAGAAAAAACAGTTCTCTTCAATAGTTTTTAGACCATAATTTCACCCTTATCTTCGTTTTTACAAGGGGAGACCTCCATCCAGACCTATATAAGGGCTTCCCTCCCTCCCCACATTCTCATCACCTTATCACAAATTCACAATCATCATTCTAAGCCTTATTTCAACTATATGGAGTCGGCTCCACGAACCCTATTTCTTCATTCAATTCTATCTGAAATCGTGTATTCCGTTAAGACAAGTTTCTTGAAATCTGCTATGACTACCTCAATCCACGTCCTTTTTGGCCTTCCCTCACCCTTTGAGAACCTTCAACCTGCACATTACTTCTCATTGGTATTGTCATCAATTTTCATTGTACATGACCAAACCAACTCAATCGACTGTCCCTTGTTTTATCACCTATTAGGCCTACTATATTTTCACGAATACATTCTTTTCTGATTTTATCTTTCCTAGTCTTTTCATTCATTCATCCATCTCAACACCCGCATCTCAGCTATGTTCATTCTATGAAAACACTGTTTCTTGATTGCTATCATTCTAATCCATAAAGCATAGTCGATCTTATAATTTTTCTTTTGGTTCGATTTGTATACATCGGAAGCACATCTCCACTTTAACCACCCAGCTCTAATTCTATGAGCAACATCCTCCTAAATCTCTCCCTAATTATGGATAATTTTCCAAGATAACAAAAATGGTTTCTTCAAAGTAAATCCTAGCCATCTATTTCAACTAAAACATCATCTCCATATGTGTCCGTACTAAAGTTGCAATACATATACTCTTTCTAAATCCCTTAGACTCAACGCATTCCTTCAAAGTTTTGATTTTGCACTCACTTCCTTTGTAGTCTCATCACCTAACACTATGTCATCTACAAATAATATAGACCAAGGAAACTCCACTTTGATATGAGTAGTTACTTCGTCTATAACTAGAGCAAACCCCCATTCTTATTACTTGCAATCCTCAAATCTCTCTTAGATTTTCATCCCTGGTGGTTCTCAATTTCATTTATTTCGTTTTGCACTTTCATGTTGAAGTTCCAATATTTTTCATACAAAGTTCAAGTAATCCAACAAAGTACAGGATTCTATTAAGCCTTGAGAGAGTTCAAACAACTTACCAACCTATGTTACCCAAATATGGCAAGGACATGGGATTGATGTAGTGTGGATACCACATTTACACTGAATTGCAGCATCCGATACAGATACAACACCCATTTTGAAGTATCTAGGTAACATAGTTTCTTCCAACCTTCCAAGGAATTTCCAACAAAATTCTACAACATCTAAAGCTCACTCCTCTAGAATTCAAATAAATTTTATGACCCTTTAGTCAAGTTACCTTAATAGATAAGGATATACTAACTGGTTGTTATACAACACTACATATCGTTGTAGTGACAACAAATTGAAATGTCAAACGATCACATGTATATAGACTTGCTTTTTAATTCCATGAATTCACTTGTGCATGCACCACCATCATGAATACATATTGCAAAGTTGGTTATATAAAGTCATATTTTATTGTAATGTCAATTCCATGACAATTGTATGTCATGTTGTATTTGTCATTGTCTACTCCAAGTCATGTAATATCTGAGAGAGATAATGCATGAAGAACAAAGCTGCATTGGATCAAGCTGTACTGGTAAATCATCCGATCCAACACTTCAAGGAAGATCAAACAAAGTACTTCAAGCTCATCAAGATCAAGGTGAAGGCATTTGCTAAATATTGGAGTGTTCAAAGACATCCCAAGATGATCCAAACTCAAAAGGTATATCAGGTTTGTGTCTATACATTAATCTTCACTTACTTGGACTTTATTGGTTTAACTCCGTATTGACCTTAGGCTAGTTCCTTGTTAGGACAATGAAATATCCATCCACATACATCATATAATATAGCATTGGATAGATAATTTCATTAGCTTTCCAACAAGCTTTGAATCACCCAAATCGGACTTCGGGAGCAAAAGTTATGACCGTTTTACCAAACGGGTCCCGTTTTTTTTTTTGAAGCGGGGTTGACCAAAGTCTTTTGGGACGCCCGCGCTTACATACCTTTCTGTCCCTGCGAAGTTCTCAGAGCACGGGCGATCGAGATAACTTCGGTCGATCCCGCTCCTATTTTGAGTGATTTTTGACCGTTTGAAAGCCTTTTCATGGGTACTATTTATACCCCTTTTAGCCTATTTCGTATAGAACTTTTGCAAGCTTATACTTAGCCTATAGTGAGCAAACCCTAACTCTAGATAAGTTGTTTGGTTGAGACCAAATCTCCCCATAGCTTCAATTGCTTTGAAAAACCTTATTGGAGATTTAGTTGGTGCGTTTGGAACGACTTCTACATCTTTGACGAGACTTCACATGTCAAGGGAGTCGTTTGGTTCTTGAAATAGCTTTCATCGAAGCTTCATCGCCTCTATATTCTTCGTCTAAAGATGTAAGATTTGTTTGATTTGGTTTAGCCTATTAAGAGGCATTAATTGTGATTAAATTGCTATAAACCCCAAATCATTTAGAGTCGTAGTGAGTCGTTACTCACTTTGGAATCGTTGGGAGAAATCCCTTGAGAGCTGCATTGTACCTGACTCTGCTTGACCTGGAGCATAATTAGGCGTTGACCGGCTTGACCTAGAGCGTAAATAGGCGTTGAGAGAAGCGATTCTCTCGTTGTTAGGTTAGTTGGATTTCTAACCTTTGTTATTCAATTGTAATAGTGTAATACTTGATTGAATAGTGGAGTCTTGCTCCTTGAGAGCATTGAAAGTGGATGTAGGTGTGTGAACACCGAACCACTATAAATCTCCTATGTCGTGGTTTGCATATTTTCTCTTTATCTCTTTTATCATATCTTTTGGTTGCTTCACGTTATATTATTTCTGTGGATGTGAATGCAACGGACTAGGAATTGAACTGGACTTTAATATTAATCCGCAAAGAATTTTTAAGAACCCGAACATAGTCAGTCCTATTCTCTCCCCCCTCCCCCCCTCTAGGACATTCATCGTGGTTGTAAGGGAATTTCAGGTCAAACCTTCCAAAGTGGGCAAAAGCTCTCAACATGGGAGATACTTTTAAGGGAGGGAATCAGTAATCCTTAAACTCTAGGAGAAAGCATCGTGAATTCAAGGCCGTCCCAATGTTAATAGACTTTCAGAACACTAGCAACCCAACCTCTAGGTTTATTGCCCAATAAGGCTCCTATTGAATAACGGCCAAAATATGCACATAAGGAGGATGCCTCAAACATGAGGCATTAAAAAATGTGTACAATGCTTTGGCATGCACCCTTTTAAAGCCTCAAAAGATGAGGCTTATCCCTCATGAGCTTTTACATGTTTTCAATAAGCCTTAGGGCATTTTGGGAAAGCATGCCCCAAGGTGAGCCTCAAGGCATAAGCCTCAAATGCATTTAACACTTTTTCAAAGAATACATCAAATTTCCCAGCCACTCGTGTAAATTAGATGAAGGACAGTCCCAATCCTTGTTGGGGGATGGAAGATCAAGGACACATGCTATGCTCCAATAACCAGTCTCTACATTTAATATCTTCCGCATGATTACCACATAAAAGAAAAGCTTTTCGGAGTGCCATCCTCCAAACATCTAACCTTATTTTTCTAATGGTTCACATATGATGATGCTTTATTTTATTCTCATTTCCGCTCATGAAATGATCACTTCTTATATACAAAATCAGCAGCCCTTACATATTGTGGAATCTCCAACCACCAATTTTAATATCTTTCACACACAAACACAAGCTGTTGTACATTTCTCAATGCTTTGGACCAATTCATTTAAGAGTTGGTCATGCCCCACACATCAAAATGCCTTCACTACTCCCGTGAATATCATGTACAAGTCCTTTCTTTTATTCTTGACAAGTGCCACACCTCAATGGTCATGTAATTGAATCTCACAACTCCTAAAGGTTTATTACGCAGATAATCCATCTTATTAAAGAACCCTCCTTATATGCACATAAGGGAACCACTCAAGCTCTAATATGGGATCATTTTTAATATCGCACCCCTTGCTGCAAGTGAGCACACACACTAACCGCATCAGCTATTACATCTAGGCCAAAGACCCTATGAAAGAAAATTGAAATTTCACTAACGCTGCCACAATGAGTGACTCCACTCTCCTTTCATAGTGATGGAAGGAAATAAATTAAACACTAAGTCAGAGAAAAACAGAACTAGAACATCGCCAATACAAAGAAGTGGAGATTGGAGAAGGCTCCTACGACAAACCTAAGCACTCCCTCTACACAAATACTAAAATACATCTAGTATAATTGGTTTCAGTATGTACGTGGGACGCCGTGAATTCTAGTAGCAACTGAAAATTCATAATTCATTAGAAATATCATATATGTTGAAAATGAAGGAGCTAGGGATGCTCAAGCATTTCTTTGGGTCATGCTCCAAAGAACATATACAACGAATTTTTTAAGCAATGTTTGGATGCTCAAAAACGAGGAATGCCTCACCTACAGAAATAAATCACAATTTGATCATCTGTATCGACTGTTGTATGTCTAATCTATCTACCTCGCAATTAATCAATCAAATTCATAATAAATAATTAAATTTGTGATTCGTTCATGTAGAATTGGCGTCGATCACCCAAAAAAAAAATAGAGACTTGCTGAATTACTAGCTTGCAGATCAAGCATTTGCAGGCAAAAATCATCATCAACAAGAACAACAGAGAGAACAGTAGATTAAACACTCAAAACCATGAGAGATATGAGATTCATCCCTAAATCCATCACCCAAACGAGAACAAGAAATGTTATAGTAAGAACTCAAAAATCATTAAAACTCAAACAGAAAGGTATACCTCCGAGAAACCAGATCTGATGTCCGATCGTCCGTACGGTTACAGTGTTGGCGAGATTTCTAAGAAACAGGGAGAGAGAGAGAGAGAGGTTGGGTCGATTTTTTATCTAAAAAAATATGACAGCATGTTTGCAAGGTGGATGGAGAGGACGATGTTGCCCTAGGGTTCAAGATTTGAGTAACACGTGGCGCAATGTCTTTGAGGAGATCAAAGACGGAGAGCTGATTGGTGGCAGTTTCCTGTGCTTCTCTGTTCAGATTTTTTGTTGTTTATTTTTTTTTTAATATTCCAACCCGGATGCTGCCTCTGATTAGGACCCTTTTCCCCTTCTTTCACGAGAACATTTTGGTTGATATTTTTGGGAAGGTGGGGTTCTCTAGGCTGACAGAACAAACTTCATTCCCTGCAAAAACAGGTTTTCCACGAGGAGTGGAGGTTGCAGGAAGGACCAAAGGGGTCTACCTGTTGGACCACCTCAAGCTCGGAGAACTTTTCACTGAGTGCACCACGTACGCCTTGACCGCATGGATGTTTAGCCCATCTTTCGCTGACCAAAAATCGGCTTGATTGGTGTATTTTCGTCATTGGATTTGGGTACCCTAAAACTTGGTCGAACAGCACAGACAAAAAAAATCAAGCAATGAAAACTCAAATGCAACCATGGTTCAAAGTCTTGGTTGGGCGATCCGAATTTGGATTAGAGCCCACCGATTCGATCCAGAGCAGACTTTGTCTCGCCTTGATATCACTGTTTTACAAAGGAGTCCCACTTTGTCTCAGTGAGATGGCCCAATCCATATCAGAATCAGAGCCCACCGATCTAGCCTCCGATCCTGAGACTTTGAACCATGAATCCAATGGTTAGGAATCACCAATTAGACTGATTTTTGGCGTATAAGGCCACCATTGAGTGCGACAATATCCATATAGACAACAAATCTGAGGGTAAGCGGTGCGGCGCATTTTACACAACCCACAATGCCACAGAAAAAAGTGACCCTCAGCAAAAGAAATGTTCCTCCACCCCACTCCAGATGGCAAGTTTCAGTCCAATACCCTTGTCCACGTGTCAAAATGGAGGAGGCTTATTTTATTTTATATTAAAATAAAACACCCCCTTTCTGTAATTTATAGAGAAAATGTGGGCATATGTTAGATTACAAGTATGACGTGGACAGGGGTGCTGTTCATAGCAAATCTAGATGTTATTCTATCAGATGATTGGTCAGATTTTCCACGTCATCATCGTACATGGCAACAAAGCACGTATGAACAAGGTATAGAGTCTGCAGTGGCAGTCCAGGCTATCTTTCCTTTATTTTCGGGTGCCAATGTTTGTTTATTTAAAGTTTGAACTTTGAAGACTCCGAACCAAGATTCTCTCCGGACTTCCAAGGAATATATAAAAACAAGATAGTTGACGCTTCTTACGCGTCACGCTCCTTTTTTTAGGCGTCAACCAACCTGATGTTCAGAAACAGCTTCCCATCGTGGATCACGCGGTTCACATATGATACCTGGAATGTAAATGCAGCTATTAGCCTGACGATGACGTCCTCCTTACGGTCCAAACAGATAGGTGACAGCACGACTTTCCTTCTAAAATACGCCGAGCGTGGCGAGCACGAGCTTGACGCTCGGGCAAAAATGTAAGAGTCCGTCTAGAGCTACACCCATTTCTTACATCCAGTTCCTACACCCGGGGGTGGGGCACATAGAGATCATGTTGGACAATCCAACCATACAGTGAACTGCTCTTGCAATGATGATCATCATCACCGAAAATCAGTTCAGATGGACATTGCTAACCATTTAAAAAATTGACCCAAAATAGTATTTAATTGGATGGTCTGGATTTTTCAAATTAAAGTCTACTTTTCATGAGGTTAGGAAAGTTGAATTTTCTTGATCTTTTGTGAGGAGGGTAACCATAGCATGACAAACTCATTGTGCGGTTGGATTATCCAACATGATCTCCACGTGGGCCCCACCCTCAGGTGTAAGAAATGGGTGTAGCTCTAGACGGACTCAAAATGTAAAATAACGGAAAAATGGAGAGAGAAAACTGCGCTAAAATTCAAATTTTGAATTTCTTTTCAATAAAAAAATTACGGAAAATAATGGGCTCTTTTTTCACAAATTTTCTCAGAAAATAACAGTCGTCATTTTCGTTATAATAGAAAATTAACAAAAATCACGGGCTTTTTTCACATATTTTCTAAAAAAATAATAGTCCTTATTTTTGTTATAACGGAAAAATAACAGCCATTATTTTCTAAGCGTTAAAACGGTACATAACGTAAGGAAGTCCGAATCTGTTATAACGGCCATTATATTCGTTATAACGGTCGCTTTTTAAACCACGATTCCAGTGTAGATACGCAAGCTATTTTTAGGATTTCTCGTCCTCCAAGATACGCCATGAATATGGAGCGGGTCTGACCCAGGATCCGACCATTTGAACAGGTATTTTGTGGGTTTGGAATCTAAAAGGGATACGGATGTCAATAAAAAGGTTGGATACTAGAGGAATTTATCTGAGTTAGGGTTAGGTCAGGGTTCGGATCTCGCATCCAATCTTTGGTCTTGGATCCCTATCATGAAAATGAAGCAGGTGCTCGAATCGAATATGGATCATTTTTATACGGATCTTTGAGTTGGTTCGGGTCATTTAATTGTAAAGTTGAAAAGGATCTGGATCCAGGCCAACTCATGGAAAATCATATTTACTTTCGGTCCGAACCATTTCATGCCCTATCCAGAGGTGGCATGTGTGTGTTTTTCCTCGTACACCCCTATCCCATAGTAGGGCCCCTTAACTTCTAGATTTTTGACGTCTTTTCTCAAGGGGAAAGGTAATATGGGTTTAAATAACGCCCGTTGTAGCAGTAACGCCCCAACTCCATTACGGCCAAATCTGAAGGCCATTTTTTTAGAAAAAAATGCTGCTTTTACTGTTGTCGAGGGAGTTTCTATCTACAAGTGAAGGTGGGGCTCACAGATTTGAAAGAAACTATTTCTAAAAAGATTTTCCTTATGAGAGCATCTCCAACCGTACGCCATTTCTTTAAAATAGAGAGTTGATGCCCACCAACCGTACGCCAAATGGGATCTCTATTAATTGTGGCCGGAGACCCCATTTTGAGTCTCCATATTTGGAGACCCATGGAGGGGTCTGTATACGAATCTCTATTGCTGTTCATGAATTTAGAATTCCCAATATGACCTTTCTTATGTATTAAAATAAAAATTGTACCGGATGTATCCTTTTTTATATTTTTATAAAATTAGGAATAGCGTTTTAGAGATTCAATGTAGAGATGGGTGGTTGGAGGTGGTGTTAGAATCGAGATGTTTAAAAAGCACTTTTTATTTAAATACACTTTTTATGACCTCTATTTTAGAAACCTTGGTTGGAGATGTTCTGAGTAATACTTTGATGACAACGCTGTCATTGAGGCCAATGATAGTGCACATATGAGCCACATGGCACACTCTTAGAGGGCTCTGATTGTATGGATGTTCGGTCAATCCTTAGGTGGACCTACAAACCAAAAAATCAGCCTGATTATTAATTTCTAGGCGTTGGATTGGAATTATTTTCATGGGTTGGTTTTAACGGTGGGAATTTGATCAGCATTATTAACCATTATCTGAGGTACAAATATCCAAAGGTTTGAAATCACTAATAAAGCTGATTTTTGGTTTGTAGGTACACCTAGGGTATGGAAAAACATCCATACAGTCATAGTCCTCTAAGAGTGTGCCACGTGGCTCATATTGCATGCTGTCATCAAAGTGTTACTCTTCCCGTATATATCTTCCCTTCAATTTTTCCAAGATGTAATTTGAAGGAATATTCCGAAAAAGTGCGGTTGGGCCCACTCCTCTTATATCGACTTTTGATCTATATATCCATCGAGAGGTGGATCGAACATCGATAAGGTCAGTAAGTCCATAAAGTCGCCCTGAAGAGTGCTCCATGCGGCATTTTGGGAGGACTTCAAATTAACCGTATTCACTCATTTTCATGTTATTAATTACATTTTCAATACAGCCCCTGATCACGCGGTTCACCATATCTCTCGAAAGGATACGAGCTCGACCCTTGGAGGGATTGCGAGGCTTGAAGTATAAGACTTAAAAGAGACTGTTTGTTTAGCAATGTAGAAACGCAAACAATTTTTAGAGTGGGTCGGACCTAGGATACGACCATCTGAACTGGTATTTTAGGTCAGGGTTTGGATCTTGTGGCTAGACGTTCTGATTGAGTCGCATCCAATCTTTGGCCGTGGATCCCTATCATGAAAATGGATCGGGTGCTTGGATCGAATATGGATCATATTTATATGGATCTCGAGTTGGATTTGGATCATGAAAATGTGAATTAAAGATCTTATCGAAAACCATATTTGATTCGGGTCAAACCATTTCATGCCCTATCCAGAGGTGGCACATGTGTGTTTTTCCTTGAACACCCCTTTCCCGCGACAGGGCCCCCGTAACTTCCAGATTTTGTGACGTCTTTTCTTAAGCGGAAAAGTAATATGGGTTTCAGCATGGTTTAAATAACGACCGATATAGCAGTATCGCCCCAACCCCGTTATGGCCCAAATCAAAAAAATTGGGCTTAGTGTTATAACGGGCGTTTTTTTAGAAAAAAATGGCGTGTTTGCTGTTATCGAAGTTATTTTGATAAAAATATATACATATTGTGTCATTTTTTGCACAAATTAGGCATTTAGAGTCGCTTATGGGCCTAAAAAATGCTAGGTACAAGTGAAGGTGGGGCCTGGAGTATTGCTAGTGAGTCCTGAGGCCTATACCTTTGAAACTCGTTGCTACATTATAACATTGAAAAAATCTGCTGGGCCCATGGCAAATACGTGGGAGAAGGGCCCCACAGATTTGAGAAGGAAATATTCCAAAAATGGTTTCCCCAATTTATCTTCCCTTTCAATTTTTTTCAAAGAGGTCGGCCCACGTGATTTGAAAAAAAAGTGCAGTTGGGCCCACTGTGGTAAATTTTCTTTCAATTGGTCTTATATGTTGTGATTATACATGCAAATGACATCAGTCGATGTCGTGTGGCGATTTTTTTTTTCTTTCTTTTAGAGGGCTGATGTTTGTAAATTCAGACCATCCATATGATAGAGGATCCGTTAGATTAAGGGATACAACTCGGGTGGGTTGGGTGTCAACCTAACTTGAGTTCGGGCCCAACTAGACCTGCTCATCTCCTAGACCAAGCCTGATCGGGTTAGTTCAAGTTGGTCGAGTTAATCAGATCCAAAGGTTAGAAATCACTAATCATACTGATTTTTTTGGCATTTAAGCCCACCTAAAGATGGACCAAACATCTGTACATCAGTGTCATTTGAAGCCCTTGTCCTTGCGATCCCATGTTTTGGCTTTATAATAGTATATATATATATATAGGTCAAGTTCCAGTAACCACCATTTTTTACCCCATTTTGGTGTAGTCACGTAGAAGATGAATCAATGGCTGATTTTTTGAGGATGATCTCTATGGTGAGGAGATCACCCCAACAAAAAATTCAGCCCATTCTGATATTTCTAACCGCGTCAAATATGATTTTCAAGTTACACGTTAAAAATCGATGGTCCATAATTCTTCAACTTCTAAACCAGTTTATGAATACCAGAATTATTTGAATTTTTGTGAGGACGATCTCCTCACCATATAGATCATCCTCACCAAAAATCAGCCATTGATTCATCTTCTATGTGGGTAGACCAAAATGAGTGTAAAAAATAGTGGTCACTTATACTAAAAGTGCTTATTTTAAGTCATTGTCCTTTTAGTATTAGGTTGCGTTTGGCATTGCGGTTTGCTAAACATAAGTACTTCTCATAAAGCACCTTTTTGTAAATAACTTAATTTAAGTAATTTTAGGTTATTGGCTCACCCCATCAGCAAAGTGCTTATTTTAAGAATAAGCATTATTACCGTGTTTGGCTATGTAATCAAAAAAAGTATTTTTTTTGTAAAATAACTTATCAAATTACCCTTTTTACCCCTTAAACAGTGAAGTGAACATAAATGGCACCCGTCATTATTGACTCAAGTTGAATTCTTTTCTACTTTGGAGGTTCTCAGTTCAAAATTTGATCACTCTCAATGTGTGTATTTCTCTCAAGTTGATCACTCTCAATGTGGCCTCTCCCGAAATGCCACATGGTGCTTCTTTAGGGCCCACTGACTGCATGGATGTTTGGCCCGTCCCTTGATGGATTTACATACTACAAATCAGCCTGATTGGTGATTTTTAGCTATTGGATTTTAGCACTTCTCATAGTATGATTGTAGCTGTTGGATTTGAGTATTTTTTTGGGGGAACTATAATTGGCTAGAAATCACCAATCAGGCTGATTTGTAATGTGTAGATCCACCAAGTAGTGGACCAAAGCCGCCAAACATCCATTTGTAAATGTAGGCCCCAAAGAATGTGCCACATGGCATTATGTGAGGGGCAAACATTGACGCATGGGGCAATTTGAATATCAAAAAAATCTCCGAATATGGAGTCGCATCTCTTGTGAAAATATATGATACATTGATAGCTACTTTTATCACAATCCTACATCAGTCGTATCTGTGATACCCATTTGATCGTGGCCATACATTGCATGGACATCCTTATCGACTCATCAAATGGCCATGCCTATGGGTGTATGCTGCTTGACAACATCAACTTGTATGGACATATCGACCCCAACTGCTTAAACATAACTAATTTCAAGGATTAACCCCAACTGCTTACCATAATATCATGTAATACTCTTCCATACTGATTGCATCCAAGGTATGAGATTGCAAGGATTAACACTTTCTCTGTAGAACGAACCATACCAATCTGTAGCTGACTAGATCAAAGCATCACATTTCCACACAGACCAGCACAGAGAATCATTCTAGTTTGTGACATAGACAAGTCACCAAATCCCAAAGAACATGAAAAAGTTGATGCAGGGGAGGTGAACCGAGCAGAAAGGAACCCAAAGAACACCAAAAACATGAAAAAATAAAATAAAATCCTATTTTACTGACCTTGCTATGTCGTGCAAGCGAATGATATTAGGATGGTTTATCTTATTGAGGATTATAATCTCCGACAAGAGACTTTTCTGCAATTTCTTGCTCAACCGATCCATATCAATCTCCTTAATAGCGATCTCCATGCCATGAACTTAGGTGCTTTGCGTGCCAGATAACAGAAAACGACTTAGATCCGATCTGAAAATCGAGTGAAAATCCAAAGAACAAAGAAGCACCTTACAAACTAGAGTGAAAATCCAAGAAATCCTCCCTGAAACTAGCTCAAAACCCTAATTTGAGCTTCAAATGAAAGCCAAAAAAAAAAAAAAAAACCGAGACTTTTCTGATTAGATGAAGAAAAAATGAAACCCTAGAAATAAGATTGATGATCCCTATCGTAGAAAGATGCGGCGACGCTGACGAGAGAGGGCTCCTCTCATGGTTTTTTTTGGATGAAGAAGATAAACATGATAAGGGTATTTAAGGCATTTCAAAATGCTTATAAGGATAAAATAGAAAAGAAAACTTTAATTAAAGTGTCGTCCGCAAACGCAAAAGCCATTTCAAAATGGCTAGAAAAAACGAAAGTTTTTTAAAACTTATTGCGATTTTAAAAGGTTGCTTTTTTTTTACCAAACACTGCAAAAAAGCTTCTTGTGGTCCGAAACAGCAAAAAACCAACTTATTGCTTATTTTTAGCAATCCCAAAAGTAGCCTTATCGTACTCTCCTACGTAAAACTTTCTTATTTATCCATTTTTCTACGTAAGAGTTTCTTCCATTATGTAGAATACATTTTTTCTAGACAAAATGGTATATTTGCATGCATTAAACTCATTTCTCGAAATCTATATTTGAAGTCGTTTTGATCAAGTCTCATTATGCACTTTTCTCTCGCAGGAAACCCGATCAGGTGATTCTCGAAACTTATGGGCCCACGATCAACTACAGAAGCCCACTATCAAAGTTTAAAGAGCCAGTAGGTTAGGACAAGAAGATAAAAGCCAAGTACATGCCAAGCCAGATGATGTAGAGCCAGCCCAAAGAACTAAGAGAAAGGCAAAGCTGAAGACCAAGAGACGGACCAAAGTAATACATAGCTACAAAAATTATGGCTTACGTGATTGTTGAAGCCTACTGAAGACTATGTTGAAGACCAGGGTTCATGACCCCCCGCTAGCTCTTTTCTTTTTATTTTGTATTATTTTCTCTTTCCTCTCTCCTCATTTTTTCTCATCTCTCTTATCTCTCTAAACCCTAACATCTAACTCTTAGAGCATCTCATCATACCATTATATCATCAGATCGACCATCCGATCACTTTCTCCGTAGCTAACTACCCACATATCACTATCCGATTATCCATCTAACCATTAGATCATCATATCCCACCATCCGATCCTTAGATCGACTACCTTGATCCTCAGATTGATCATCCTAATCCTCTAATCTCCCTCATCTAACATCTGATCTCCTCTCCTCTAGCTCTATCCCATCTTCTATAGCTTTCCCACCGTTAGAGCTTCCATCGGACCTTGAGATCATCCATTGGATCTCTTTAGATCCGACGATTCGCCAATCTTAGGCCCGACCCAGTCATCACACCTCTATCATCACCCATATTTCTCACCCTAACCTTAACTCGATCCTATCCTTCCATCTCCCCCCCCCAAAGATCCATCGGCCCTAGTAGCCATCTAACACTCTCTCCATCTTAGCCCACGGCCACACTCACTTAAAAGCTCATGATAAGAAATGTTAGAATCGAAAGGCCATGGATCACTAATCAAGTTGAAATTGACAATAATGATGAGCTACGATGTTGGCCGATAAACTCGGGCAAATAAGAGATAAATCTACCAGTAATTGGGCCTTTTCTAAAGCCCACATTAAACCCATCTCAACGGCCCGTGGCTTTAATTGGGCAACAAAAACACATGAGAGAATCGATCTTCCCATGACCAATTCTCCCACATTCTCTCTCTCTCCTTCCCTTATCTCTCTTTAACTAATCCCTCATTCTCTCACTCTCCCAAACGAATCTCACGTAGCCCTCTAAAACTCTCTCTCCCACTCTCTTTCGAGCTCTCTCTCCCTTGGCCAGAAAAACTAGAGGAGAGTAGGCTCCTCCTTGCTGCTCCTCCCTGTATAATCGGAGTTGCAGAACTTCGATTTGCCAATCCTCCCTCCAAACGTGATGTATTCCACTTGCTACACCTTGCTGGGCAATGCTCCACCAGTCACCATCCATCCCCTCCAATACTGGCAACATGCAGATCCTCCACCTGCAACTTCCATTACTCTCGGACAGCACACCTGCTGGCCTACAACTCTGCCTTCTCCTCTCCTTCTTTCTTTCCTAGTTGCCTCTCAAACCTGCCATTACAACAGCCTCCTCTCCATTAATAGCACCTGCAAGTCGTAGTTCCTCCTTTCTTCTCTCACCGGAGTTGCAGTACAGTCATCTCCCTCTCTCCACGGTTTTCTGGAGTTGCAAACCTGCAACTCCAACAAACCACGCACCTTCTCCAATCAGGAATGCACTTCAGAACGCCTCCTCCATCATCGCCCTCCTCTTTGCTGCCCTTGCAGCCAGCAACGGTCAAACCTCTCTTCTCCCCCATCTCTTTTCCCAAAGACGATGTGCCTTCTCTCACCTGCAACACACATACCTTGCTAGTTCTCCTCATTCCATCGTCTTTCTCCTCAATCCAGACTCCAGGCAGCCATGCACCAATTGCTCCTTCTTCTCCACCACCGTCAATAGCCACCTGGTTCCTCCAACTTGCTACTTCAGGTACCTGCTACCGTCCTCCCTTCTTCTTCTGATCCTCCCAAACTAGCACCAAGTTCAGTACGTCTTGAACCAGCAGCTCTCTGGCACGTTGAACACCACCATGCACCAGCCAGACCATCTTTATGGCCGATCCATCATCAGTGGAGCACTCACCTGCCGGTGCACATTCCTCAGACGGCCGCAAGTCTTCTTCCTCCTCATGCCCAACAGTGCAGACCTGTTCCTTGCCATCTCTCCTTTGCGATCTCCAACAGGTTGCTCCCCTAGACAAATCTGCATCATCTTCCATCGTTGTGTAATTTGCAAACCTCCAAGCTCCACCAACCAACACCGTTCACCAACAGCCACGTGCAAGCACCCTTTGCTAGTGCGCACCAGCACCCCTCCTTGCAGGTCTGAACCACCACGTCTCTTCCATCAAGAACCGTCTCTTTCTTCTTCTTCTTCACATGGAACCACCACGTCCTTCCATCAAGAACATGCTGTCACCAGGACAATATGTTCCTCCTCCTTTCCTCTTCTCTTAACGGTGTCTCAACCATAGACTGCAACTCAGGTTGGGTGGATATCCATCCACACATACACACCAGCAAAGCCACCACCACCATCTTCTTTGCTAGCCAAGTAACAATCTGCATGTGCAACCACTGGCCGTATTTCAAGCACCACCATCTTCCAACCCTGCCTCATTATCTTGGTGTTGGCTTGTGCATAGCTCCCCACTTACATGCTGTTAAGGCTCTCCTTTCGGCAACACCAGCAAGTACCACAGTTCTCCTTCTCCATGCACCGAGCAGCAACTACATCTTGGCCTCTTCCCTTGCCGATGCAACCATGCTACTCCACCTTCCTCTTCTATTGGCCATTCATGCACCATGCCGCCATCTTCATGGCTGATCCGATCTTCGGTAAGTTTGCAAGGTATTTCTCTCTCCTCTTCTTCACTTTCTCTCTCTACCCTCTCTTTCATTATCTTTATCTACATTCTTTCTCTCTCTACCTTCCACTTTCTCTGTTTAGAACTTCTCTCTAGGGTTTGAAAATCTATTTTCTCTCTGATTCCTCAGGCCGATCACCTCTTCACTTGGCCGACTCCTCTCGGTAAGTGCAAAACGGTGAGTTTATCAGGGCACATCATCATTTCATCATAGGTCAATTCACATCTACCTTGTCAGCCGGTAAGCTCTGATGTTAATTTTTTCTTTCTCTCTCATGTTCTCACAATTGAGCAGCATTATATGAAATTTGGACAATCCTCTTCTTGATCGGTAGCGCCTTTGCTCCAAAGATCATGGGATGCTTGTTTGTCAAAATCATTCTCTTGATTGAAAGCATTCATCGAAATCTTGGATGATCGTCTTCTTGATCGGTAGTGCCCTTAGCTCCGAGATCTCAATGAATATTTCTTTCCCTTACCCCTTCTTCTCTCAGCCCCTTTACATGCTTTCTTTAATCTACTTTCTAGAATAAATTTCATGTTTTATTTATTTCTGTTATTTTATTTCATGTACGCACTCTTCGATGATTAATGAAATTTGATTTTGGTTAATTATTTTAGTATTCTCTGGATCTCATTTCGAAGATGTTTTAAATCGACTAGTCTCATCTCTCCCACCATTCTCATTTTTCTCTGTATATTATTTGTCAGTTTTAATTCCTTATTGCACTAACACTCCCGAGTGCGGATCGACATCCGACACGTACTGCTATACAAGTCTATATTTTGCAGGATTTCAGATAAAATTACAAATATTGTTGAATTAGGGTTTCCATACACAACGACATGGAAAAACCCTAGTTTCAGTCACTGGAACTTGATATATATATATATAGGGCTGGGATAGAATGACTAATGGAATTCTTACTAATGGACATGGGGCCCACACGCGGATTAGTAATTTTTAAAACTGCTAACCCTACCAAATACGGACCTAAATTTAACGGTGAAAATGGATGGTCCATAATTTTTCAATTTGCAATCTACTTTTCACAAGGCTACAAATGTTGGAATGGGCTGACTTTTTGTGTGGTTGATATCCACATTGAGAAGAATATTATCACCAAAAATCATCCCTTAACTCATCCGCATGTGGGCCCCACGTCCATTAGTAAGATAAATTATATTGCGCCAAGGCCCCACATACCAAGCAAAACAGCCCTTCTCAATGGTCCCACATCAGCAAAAAAGCAAAAAGGAAAAAAAAAACAACAAATATGGTTGTGGCTGTGTTTCCTTTTTGCTTTTTCGTTGACATGGGGAACATTGAGCAGGGCCATTTTGTTTGGTATGTGCGACCTTGGCGCATAAAATCTGCTCCCTTCAAAATAGGGGGAGATTGCCTAATTATATAAAGGTCAAGCTCATGTTGATGCCCGTTGTTTGAGTTGCTACAGCCTCAACTCGAGCCCAGCCCAATCTTTAATTAGGCTTTATTTGAAATCCCAGCCTAAGCCCAGCCCAATCTTTAATTGGGCTTTGAAATCCCAGCCTAAGCCCAATCCAAACTTTAATTGGGCTTTGAAATCCCAGCCTAAGCCCAACCCAATCTATAAGAGTTACAGCTACCATTATAGCATCAGATTTATGAAAAAAATTTAAAGGTTTTTATTTATGTTGGGTATGTCGCACATCAGGTAGTGCCAACCTTGGTTTAAAAAATAGCTGTTATAAAGAAAATAACGGACGTTATAATGGATTCGGACCTCCCCCGTTATTTTCATTATAACGGCCATTATTTTCTGTTACAACGAAAATAAAGCTATTTTCAGGAAAAAACGGCTGTTATTTTCGTTTGTGAAAATTTGAATTTCAGCGCCATTTTTTCCGTTATTTCCCGGTTTTGCCCCTTAGTGTTACAATTAGTTATTACAGCCGTTATAACAGAAAAAAGGGTAATGCCCCCAGTCAGTTATACCGTTATAACGGCCCCTTTTAAACCTTGGTGCCAACTACTCACGGCAGGTGAGGTTCAAGGGGAGAACACCAAGAGGTGTTGTAGGCCCACACCATGCCATGTATAGATAATGGTCCTGATTGGCAACACAACCACACATCCAAACAACCCACACTTCAAATAATTTTCCCTTTAACGCATTATTCCCTGATTGACAACACATCCAAACAGCCCACACCAGAATGACCATTAAAAGAATGCGTGAAATCAGATATATAGCCATCCTATCAAGCCCCTTATCACCAAGAAAAAATTTCTGAGGTGGGACCAATCAATCCCATCCCTTGCATGAGTGCCATGTTTATATTTGGGGACGGGGAAAGTATATTTCACTTTTTGGAATCAAAGAAAGGCGAAAATGGAGTTGTGAAGAGAGAAAATATTAATACGTGAGTCAAAAAAATAAGATTGCTTTCATTGAGAGTTGAACTCAAGACCTCCCGCTTACTAAACGGGTGCTCTAACCAACTGAGCTATGAAAGCTTCCTATGCATATTATAATATATTTAATATATATAGACACATATCCAGTCAGAGAACATTGATTTGAAAAGAGAATGTTTTAAATATGTGGGCCCACTTTTTTATGTACAGTTGGACACACATATCTTGCGTCGGATTGTTTGAGAGAGAGAATATCTATTTCTACCAGTAAAACTTTGATGACAGAGGCCTATCATCGAAGCCCTCGACAGCCAATGAGTTCTCAGCACATACTCGGGGTGCTTTTTCCACCTACTTTAGTGCCTTCTTTTGCTTTTGCAATAAAAAATTAAACAAATATTAAAAAACACTCACATGGGTACAAGGCAAAAAGCACTCGGGATATGTGCCGAGAACTCATTGGTTATCACGGGCTTCAACTTAAAAACTTGACCACATCAATGAGTGAGTACAATGGAGCAAGATTTAAAAGGGGTCGTTATAAAATAATGGACTGGTGGGGTTACCGTTTTTTCCGTTATAATGGATTGTAAAGCACAGGGGCAAAACGTAAAAAAATAGAAAAATAATAAAAAATAACGGCGCTAAAATTCAAAATTTGAATCTCAAATTTTCAATAAAATTTATAACGGCAAATAACGAAAAAAAAATAACATAAATAGCGGACGTTATTTTAACACTTTTATTCCAGAAAATATAACAGTCATTATTTTTGTTATAACAGAAAAATAATGGCCGTTACTTTCTGTGCATTAAAATGGTACATAATATAACGAAGGAGGTCCGAATCCATTATAACAGTCATTATTTTTGTTATAATGGCCATTTTTAAACCATGTGATGTCTAGGTGAACGTCGTGTGGCAACCCAAATTTTGGCTATAAAGTAGTAACTATAGTTGGCCGCACTTGAGTGATTGTATGGGCCTTTTTGGAAGAAGTGGCAAAATAAGAAAGTTTCTAACCCAAAGGGCAGTTTGGAAGAGTATTTTAGAAGGATGAATATGTAAAATTGTGGCAAAATAAAGGCACAATTAAAAACTCAAAATTTTGGAAGTTGTCCATAAAATTAGATGTGCAGTTATAAAGAAGTTGTTTTGAAATATATAAGAAATAACATAAAAAGTGATTAAAAATGTTATTAAGAAGTTTAAGAAATATAGAAATAAAAACATAATAAGTAATTAAGTGATTATCAACTAGCTCTATTAAAAATAAGACTGATGGCATAGAAAAGTAATAATAGCATTAGAAATGGTGCGTACGTTAGGAACATTTAGGAGGTGTTTGGGAACGAAAAGTAAAAGCACTTCTACATGTAGTAGAAGTTACTAGTTGATTTTTTTTACCTCCAAAAATGTTATAGAAATTAAAAGAGTTGGGAGGTATTCTAATTTTTGATAAGTAATTTCTCTTAGAAGTTAAAAGCTAAAAAATTTAGCTTCAGTTTTAAGTTGGTTTTTAACTTTTCAAAAGTTAAAATATGAAACACATCCAAACTAATTTTTTCAACTTTTTGGCTTATAAAAGTCAATATGTACTTATTTTTGTGTTGCTAAACGCCTCCTTAATGAACTTTTTATTTATTTTTGGTGGAGAAGGGCATTTAATGAACTAATAAGTGCATGTGGTTTTTTTACAGGCATAGGTGCCTAGGTGAACGTCTTGTGAACGTCAAGTGGCAACCCAAGCTTTGGTTTTAAAATAGTAATAGATAGATATATCTATAGACTTTAAACTTTTTTATAATTCCACTAAAAATAATCTTAATTGAAAGCATGGCTTTAAAACTTGACCACATCGATCAACTCAACTCGCATTCTAAAGGAATTTTCACTAATGTACTATTTTACACATGCTCTTGGGCCCAATGACGATGATAATTTCCCACCTCGAATCACCAAGAGGAACACCATCATAATCCTCAGCCATAGACATGAACCATAAATTCATAAATGTAAACATATGTGTGAGGATTACTATGAGATGAATTTTTGGCCGCATCCTTGCCTAGGACGAATTTTATTTAAAGAGAAGGCAAAATGGTTGCATTCTTGCTTAGGATGAATTTTTGGTCATCTTTTAAGGCCGATTTCAACCATATAGGGCCTCGAGATAACCATGTAGACGTAGCATATAGATTGGAGGCCCTTTTAGCCACAAAGTCATTAATTAGTTCTAGCTGCATGTTGTATCTTAATATTTACAAACCTAGGGAATAAATTTAAAACTAGCTGCACTAATGCCAATGTAGTCTATGCAAGAGCTAAAGGTTTGGTGTACATCAGAAGTTCTTCTTTTGTCCCTCTCCACTATCATATGTTGGAGATGTAGCACTCAGGCCCACCTGGTACCTTCTAGCATAGTACCTTCAACTCGTGCTGCATAAAAATCACCCTTGTTATCATGAATGATTATACCAATGCCACAATAAGAGTTGTTTTTTTTTAATATGACTCATCCATGTTAACTTTAAATCAACCTATCCATTTCGAGTTTGGATTTTGAAATATTGGCTTATGTTCTATAATGGTCCCATTTTGATTGGTATGATTGGTAATTTTGGTGACAAGGCCATTGTTAGCCCGAATGTTCTCTTTGTTGGTGTGAGGCTAGCTATCAAAAGATGTTTCCTAAATCTGGCTTCCAAATGTTCGATAGTTGCAAGTGTCTAAATTCGCCAAGCCACATTCCTAATGCAGAACTAAACTATACGGTGTATATTTAAGTAGTAAATGATGTAAACTTTCATTGATAATATAAAAAAGGACATAGTTTCGATTCAAGTTGAATACGTTGCCCAATTACGTCTTTAGTTTGAATGATCTGATTTAAAATTTTTCACTCAAATATTTGTGCTCTCTAGAGGGCTAACAATTTCTATATTTTCATTCATGTGCTATCCAACATATTCTATGATTGTGTTTCCTGAGTAGTGAGCTTGGCGTACGTTGACTTGTCTAAATGTTGACCACATTTTATGTGTTCAATGAATTTCATCGTGTTAGTTTAGTATAGAAAGTGGAGTACGGTCCTCATAATGTTCTTTCAGTGAGGAGTCACAATTTCATTAAGGATCTCCTCTTGTGAAGTATGTGCTCCTAAATCAATAATTTTCCTGGCCTTTTTGATTGATTGATGAGTTGGATTATTTGTTGATGCGCTATTCTCCTCGGCTTCTAGTATAGAGGGAGATAGCGCGGGTCTACTTTTAGCTCATGGCATAAAACATTGGGGTCTATGCCTAGCATATCTTCAAAAAACCAAGCAAAGGCATCGCATTGCCAGTTTAACGGAGGTGATTAATCTGACTTCTTTTTGGCAAATAAATGTGCACCCACATAAGTTTTCCTTGGGATAGACTCCTCTTCGAGATTGACTAATAATATTTGCTCAATTGATGGATGCGCTCCTCTACCCTCCAAGTTGGCGGGTGGGGGCACTCGAGTTATTATTGCTTTGCCATGATATCTAGATTGAGGGATCATTGCTACTTTCTTATTAGTCAATTGACTGGTTAGCTGAGCTTTTGGCAATAAACAGATGATGATGGTATAACACCTTTTAGAGGCTATTTGATCACATCTTATCTGCATGATTTCTTCATCTATGGGAAGTTGAACCAGTTGGTGGTGTGAAGATGGGACTACTTTCATCTCGTGTATCCATGTCGTGTTGTCCAAGATAACATTATGTCGAGAAAGGGTATTGACCACCATAAAGTAGATGAGCTTTGTCACATGCCCGACTACTATCAGAACGTGATTACCCCCAAAACTATCATGGGTTATTCATTGAATCCGACCAATGGGGACTACGTTGGAGTGAGAACATCTTCTCCTAAACTCATTTTCCTGAAGGCCAAGCTAAAAATGTTAACTGAGCTCCTAGTATCTACCAGTAAATGGTGAAAATCCCACATTCTAATTCTGTGAGTGATGACTAGTGCATCATTATGGACATACTCAATACCCTATGATCTTTTGTGGTAAAGGTGATAAGTTGCTCACAAAGCTCTTCAGCTAAATCGGACTCATGCATAGACCTTCATCGGGTGAGGAGAAATTTAATAAAAAAGTTAGAGATGCTTAGTCTTTTGTACCTTATACGGGTTTCCTTATTTTTCAACACGTCTCGAGGTCGACCATGGATGACCATGATGATTTGAACACAAGGAGGCCTTTCTTCATTCTGTCTTAGCATGGCAATAGCTTAAGGTGGAGCCTCATTCCGAATGGGGAGTTGCTTCCTTTACTCGATAATGAAGTGCTTTAGGTACCCTTTCTTTATCAAATCATGGACATATTGTTGCATAGTCTTGCAATTAACAGTAGTGCGCCCATGATCATTATGAAAAGTACAAAATTTACCTTTATCACAAAACTATTGGTTCTTGGGCCTTAGAGTTGTTGGACACTTGAGTATGACTCATTCTTGATGTATTCGAGACCTGTCTATCCCAATATTCAAGGGAGTGAAGTCCCTATCTTTTCAGTGGCCTATTTCTTTGTGTCTTGTTGAGGTGGTCATTTACCAATTTGTTCTTATCAGCAAGAGGTTTCCCATTTCCTTCAAGATCTGACGAGGCTTAGGAAATCTATTGCATGCATCATCTTCAAGCTTGGCATACTTCTTGGCTTTTACTATAAGATCTTCAACAAACTCTAGCTGAGATTTCATCAATGACTTGTAAAGCCTGGAGGCGGGTTGTAAGGCTTTCTGAATGGCAATGATTGTTGACCTATTGTCACAATTCTCAACTTGTGACATTTGGGCTTTGAATCCTTTTAGAAAATCACAAATTGATTCTCTGTATACTTTCTTCATGTTTAAAAGAGCGTCAATGTAAATGGAACCAAATAAAGAGATTCTCCTTGTAGACTCGAATGAAAATGCTTGCACGTGATGGAGACATCATTCTCTCATAAATTCATTACCTTTAGATAATGTAAGATGTGCTCGATGGGATTATTAGTCTCGTTATAAGGGAGAACTGCAAGTTTGTGAACATCTTTGGGGATTCAATATTCTAGATGTTATTTGTGAATATAGAATCTCTTGATGCACGAATAGCTCGATCTTATTGTCATATTGTTTGCAGACTTTTATTTTTTAGTTACAATAATCTCGATCATCTCTTCTTTGTGCTTCTTCATTATCTCTGCCATCTCTTGTGAGTAGGTCTAAGGAGATTTGCAGTTTAGTCAATGACAGTCTATTCAGAAAGTACGAAGAGTAGGTTCTTCTTCCAATAAACATGAGAATTTTGTGATTTTGTATGCTTTGCCTTCTCTTTTTGAGGAGGCTTTTCGTATAGTCAAAATAAGTAGAGTCTTCATCTTGTCAATCGACGTTTTGCTGTCCTAAGAGACCCTATATTGTAGGTCACTTATGAAGAAATTGTCTTAGGAGTTTGTTCTCCTTTTCGGACTTGTCTACTTCTCTTCCAACTCATTCATTGCCTTTAGGAAGTCTTGAAATCTGGGTTGGAGGTGGAAGTGCCAGTTGCGGTGGAAGCATGTCCGCCCTCTCCCTGTCTATACCATGATTTCTGGGAGTTGGAATTGAGATTCCCATAGACGACACAAAAAATATGAAAATTTCTTCACCTCACGATCTTAAAAGTCGACATTAACTTAAAGAGTTGAAATCTTGCTTTCTCTATTAGTTGGATGCCAGGTGATACCTGCAATACACTCCAATGCTCAAGTAGAGGAGGAGGGTGGAGTTACAAGTAAATTGACCGAAGATGAATGATCATACCTTTGTTCGTGACCTAAATTTATATATTTAGAAAGAGGTCCTATTCTGAGAAGGATTAAAACTTCTTGAAGAATTTCTATTCCTCGGATCAGTCGGGTGAGGGAAAGCCTCTAATTATATCATGTCACGTCAGGAGAATTTAATTTGTTAAACGATTGGTCTTTCTTAAGAATTTTTCTTCAATTAATTTTGAATGAGTGTTTTAGTAAGCCTTTATATTTAAGGTTATAATTAGGAGTCTGTTCTACTCACATTAGTAGGTTTCTATTTTTTCTGATAAACAATGAGATTCTTGCCAATTTAATGGGATAGATGTGGTTGTCATGAAATCTTATCAATGTATTAGTAAAATAAGGAATTAAAATACTATATTAATCGAGCCTCGTGGTGTTAGTTGAATAGTTCAATGGCCACACATATCACGTCTTTTGGCTCTTGTGTGTGGTGGTTAAGTATGCATGGTGACACGTGTATGGCTATGATTAGTTGGTTCATATATGATATCCACACAACCTATCCATTCCAAGTTCAGATTTTGAAGTACTGACTTAGCTCTATAGTGGGCACATTTTGGTTGGTAGGACTAGTAATTTAAGTGACAAGACCTCTGCTTGCCCGACTATTTTTTCTGTTGATCTGAGGCTATTCAAAAGATGTTTCCTAAATCTACATTCCAAATGTCAATAACTACACATTTCCTTAGTTCCAAGTGCTTGAATTCACTCAGCCAAATTCCTAATGGAGAACCAAATTACATTGTCATGGTGTATATTCAAGTAGTAAAAGATATAAATTTTCATTGTTGGTATTACAAAAGGGGCATAGTTTCAATTCAAGCTGAATATGTTGCCCAATTACACATTTAGTTTGAATGATCTAATTTAGACATTTCCACACAAATATTTGTGCTCTTGAGAGTTGACAATTTCATCCATGTGCTACCCAGTATATTCTATGATTATTTCTTGAGTAGCGAGCTTCGCGTACATTGACTTGTTTGAATATTGATTATATTTTATTTGTGTTCAACGAATTATCTTGTTAGTTTAGTCTGAAATAGGAATCCTCGTAATGTTCTTTTACTTGAGGTGTTTAATAATGTTCTTTTATTTGAGGTGTCACAGTTTCATCAAAGATCTCGTCTTAGCAATTATGTGTTTTTGGTCAATAATTGGTTTGACCTTTTTAGTTGATTGATGGGTTGGAATATTTGTTGACTCTTCACTCAAATTTTATGCTGGTAATGTTGGAATCTATAGATGTCTAAGTTTATACAATTTCTATTTTCTTCTTAAATATTTACCTACTCTATACAAGTCTTTTCATTATAGTTAGTCAAAGATTGTTTTTCAAATTCAAAAGGAAATACTTCCCAAAAACACTATCCGACTGTTCTCTCTATTTGTCTGAGGCTATTCAAAAGATGTTTCTTAAATCTCTCTTCCAAATGTTTGATAACCACGGAGATATTTATTTAGTTGCAAGCATGGTTAGCAAATTTCCATTTAAAACTTGACTTTTTAAAAAAAAAAAACTTATATCTTTTAAAAAATACATTTCAAATCACAACGTTTTTCAGAACATAGCGAAAAACATGAAATATTAAATACTCTGAAACAACCCTATAATTTTAAAATTTTCAAGAAATCTCATGAATTCAACTCATTATCTTATTTAAAAAATTAAAGAATATTTTTTATTTATAATATATGTCACCAATTTTTATGTTTAAAAAAATATTTTTTTAAATTAATAGACTCCTACACATTTGGAAACTTTGATAAATGAGAAATAGTTTTGGAAATTATTAGTTTTGCTTATATTACTTAGATTTAAAGGAAATATCATGTGATTTCAGTTCTATTATACTTTATATAATCACTCAATCTACATGCATTATGGGCATATGCACATATATGTATACATTTTTGAGTGCATAGTTTTGTACTAAAAAGTAATAAACATGAAGCCCTCTCTTATTGATCTTTTGATGTTATTGTCTTTTTGACAACTTTTTTTTATTCCAGTTTTTGAACCCAAATCGTTTTAAACTCACATTTTTTAGTGGACGAATTATTGCCGCTTCATTGTTAGCTAATTATGGCTGCAAGTGCCTAAATTCGCTCAATTAAATTCCTAATGGAGAACCAAACTACACAATCATGGTGTATATTCAAGTAGTAAATGGTGTAAGTTTTTATTGATATTATCACAAATGAGACATAATTTCTATTCAAGTTGAATATAGTGTCTAATTATGTCTTTAATTTGAATGATCTAATTTAGACATTTTCACATAAATATTTTTGCTCTTGAGGGGGTTGACAATTTCATCCACATGTTACCCAATATATTTTATGATTGAGTTTCTTGACTAGTAAGCTTCGCATACATTGACTTGTCTGAATGTTGATCATATTTTATTTATTTGTGTCCAACGAATTGTCTTGTTAGTTAATTAAGGATCTTGTCTCAGCATGTATATGTTCTTGGTCAGTAATTTGTTTGATATTTTTAATTGATTGATGGGTTGAAATATTTGTTGACTCTTCACTCAAATTTCATGTTGGTAATGTTGGAATCTATGGATGTCTAAGTTTATATAATTTCTATTTTGTTCATAAATATTTACCTACTCTATACAAGTCTTTTCACTGTAGTTAGTCAATGATTGTTTTCTCAATTTGGAATCTTAAAAACACTTTCCGACTATTCTTTTTATTTGTCTAAGGCTATTCAAAAGATGTTTCTTAAATCTCGCTTTGAATGTTTGATAACCACAAAGATACCCATTATTTGGTTGCATGCATGGTTAGCAAATTTTCATTTAAAACTTGACATTTTGAAAAAAAAAATCTAATCTTTTGAAAAAACATTTCAACTCACGACGTTTTCAAAACATCAGAAAAACAACCTTATAATTTTAAAATTTTCAAGAAATCTCATGAATACAACTCATTATCTTGCTTCATAAATTAAAGAATATTTTTTATTTATAATATATGTCATCAATTTTTATGTTTAAAAATATATATTTTTTAAAAATTAACAGATTTTTACATATTTGGAAACTTTAATAAATGAGAAATAGTTTTGAAAATTATTAGTTTTGCTTATATTACTTAAATTTAAAGGAAATATCACATGTTTTTTGTTCTATTATACTTTATATTACCACCAAATCTACATGCATTATGGGCATATACATATATATGTATATATTTTTGAGTGCGTAGTTTTGGACTAAAAAAGTAATAAATTTGAAGTCATCTTTTATTGATCTTTTGATGTTATTGTCTTTTTGACAACTTTTTTTATTCCATTTTTTTTAACCCAAATCGATTTAAACTCACATTTTTTAGTGGACAAATTTTTATCGCTTCATGGTTTACTAATTATGATTGCAAGTGCCTAAATTTTTCAACTAAATTCCTAACAGAGAACCAAACTACACTTTCATGGTGTATATTCAAGTAGTAAATGATGTAAGTTTTCATTGCTATTATCACAAAGGAGTCATAATTTCGATTCAAGGTGAATAAATTGCTCAATTATGTCTTTAGTTCGAATGATCTAATTTAAACATTTCTACACAAATATTTGTGCTCTTGAGAGAGCTGACAATTTCATCAATATGCTATCTAATATATTCTATGATTGGATTTCTTGGCTAGCGAGCTTTGCGTACATTGACTTGTCTGAATGTTGATCATATTTGTTTCTGTGTTACTGTACACCCCTTAAATGTATTTTTGGGACTGTCTCCCCATTGTTAACCATCGATTAATGAAAAAGATGATCTTATGTTGATGAAGCATATGTACCGTTAAATTACCTGAGAGCATGCTATAATTGTTACTTGTATGAGAACATGATTATGGTTTGAGATGATTAAATCATGTTAATTATTATAATGCATATCTATTCAGTTGTTGTTGCATTGTTTATCATGAAAAGTATGATAGTTGAATTAAGTTAAGAGTACTTATATTTTAGAGTTTATCTAATGTGTTGGCTGCATGTCTTCGAGCACACCAGATAGGTCCAAGAGTGGTTGTGTTCGACCCTAAAAAGTAAGTAAGTAGGGAACAAGGAGAAGCCCTTGGGTGCAAAGCCTTAAATTGTTAGTAATCACGTGACTATCTGTATGTTGGATTTATTGGCCAAACCATCGAGGCGTCATAACATTAATGTATTAGTAGTTCACCATGTATCGAGATATGTATGTTTCCTTATATCTGTACGAATAACTAATTTGGCTATAGAATGAGATAAATGTATGGACACTTACACATTTTGGTTATAAAATTGTTCAGAGACATTGCTACAATTGTGATTGATCATATTAAATTGTTGATTGACGTTGTGCACACACAAGAGCATGTCATGTGCACGTGGTTAGTGAGTGTCTAGTTTGCGAGTCTGATGGACTCACCTTTTTATACGACATCTTTTTGCAGGACGTGACATATAAATCTAGTAAGGGCCTAGATCAACCTAGTAGCAGTAGCTAGGAGTTTGGAGATTAGTAGATAGTTATATTTTTGTTAGTAGCTCACGGGAGGTTCACGAGTTGCTGTTCTTTTTTGATAATTTCGGGTTCTTGTTTAAACCCAATTTAATTATTTTCCACATTTGATTTAGTTGGCCCTGTTTTATTTATATTCAGATATTATTCCATTGAGTTAACTTTTATCTTGATTAGACATTATGAGTTATTTTGTGATTTCTTGCGATGTCTTGGGATTTGTTCCCAGCTCACGCATTGAGATTTATGCACGGAATGGATATAGATATTCTGGTGTACGAGTTGCGGGGCGTGACACCCGAAACCTATAATCACTTTTTTGGCTAAATCTTCTTTGTCCCTCTTACAATATCAAATAATTCAAAAAAGAGAGCCATCTACAACTGATCAGTAATCAAATTATTCAAAAATGCTCAAAATCGATAGTTCGAGATTAGTAATCAGGCAGATTTTTGTTGTAGATTTACCAATGGCCAAGCCAAACATCCATGGTTTAGTGGAGAAAATTTTCGCTGGCCCTGGGGGACTTCAAACTTTGATGTCCTCCTCCCAACAAGTACCCCTTTTTTGACCACTAACCAAGGGCTTAACTAGGGTTGAGTTAAGGGATTGGGGTACTTGTCAGACACTTTGGGTGGGGAGACTTCAAAGTTCGATAGAGTCATTTTCATGGGTTGTTTTTCAACCGTAGATTTAAAGCATTATTCAGAGTACTCAGATCCAAAGGTTTGAAATCACTAATCGGGCTGATGTTTTGCATGTAGATCCACCTAGGATGGGAAAACATGCATACGGTTAGTAATCTCTAAGAGTGCGCCACCTAGCTTATACTATGGTTTCTCATCATCATTGATGAGGGACATCCGCATGTTGAACAACCCAAATAGAGAGTAGACAACCTTTTTGACAACCAAATTTGTACACCTGATCTTCTCGGGCGTGGATTCTGAAAATCCAACGGTAGTATATAGTGCTGAGTTGGTATTCACTTTTTGTCAAAGCAACATCACCGTTGGATTCTCAAAATCCATGCCCAAGAACAGGCGTGGAAATTTGGTTGTCAAAAAAGGTTGTGCACAGTAACAATAATAATAGAAATAGATAATCGATAGATTCAGTTTTAATTTTCCTCTCCACGGAATCAGAACCGAAAACACTGGTTCCGGTTCCACATTTTTGGGAACCGATTAAAAAGGAACCGGAACCGAACCGAAAATAATGGTTCCGGTTCCAGGTAGTCTAATATGGAACTGAAACCAATACGAACTGGAACCGAACCGATAAGAACCGGTACCAATGTATAAATATAGTGTAAAAATTCTCATATTCTCAAGATTTGGCCCATTATACCCGGAACCGGAACCGGAACAGATTATATATTTCGGTCGGTTCTGGTTCCAGTTCCATCACTTTGAGAACCGGAACCGTTAAGGAACCGAACCGAACCGGAACCGATTGTTCCGGTTTTGGTCACCACCGGAACCGGAACCGGAACCGGAACCGACCCGTTATTTTTCTCTCTCTAAAGTCTACGTGCGATAGTAGGAAAGCAGGGAAGGGTAGAAACCGCGTTGTAGGCTTCTTTATCTATGGAGCCCTTTCTCTCCTAAACATTTTAGCTGCATCTCTTTCTCTCTCTCTCTCTCAACCAGAAGAAAAAAAAAACCTAAGACAAGAGACGGAAAGAAACCCTAGAAAAGCTTCCTCGCGTCACTCATTTCGTGTATTGAGATTTCATAGATTTCAGGTCAGATCCCAGATCTTCATCTCTCTTTATCTCCATTTCTAGGTTTCTTTTCCTTTGTTGGTTCAGATTCTAGGGTTTGATATTGATTTAGGGTTCGTTTGTTGGTTTTTTTTTTTGCAGATCTGGTTGAAGTCCATTTACGATAGATTTGTTAGGGTTTTGGGGTTCCGATTGCTTATGGTTTGCTTAAGGATCTGTATCTGAGGGGATTATTGTTTGATTTGGTACTATAATGTCGATTCTACCGAAAGGCGATTCGATTCAGATCAGAGAGGTTTGGAAAGATAATCTTGTAAATGAATTCGATCTGATTCGGGATATCGTGGATCATTACCCGTACGTTGCTATGGATACGGAATTTCCCGGGATTGTTCTCCGGCCCGTCGGAAGTTTCAAGTCCAACTCTGATTACCATTATCATACCTTGAGGGCCAACGTCGACATGTTGAAGCTGATCCAGTTAGGGCTTACTTTATCTGACGAGGAGGGAAACCTTCCGACCTGTGGGACCGACAAGTTTTGCATCTGGCAATTCAATTTCCGCGAGTTCAACGTCAGTGAGGATGTGTATGCGCATGATTCCATCGAGCTTTTGCGCCAGAGCGGGATTGATTTTAAGAAGAACAGCGAGATGGGTATTGACGCCCAACAGTTCGCTGAGCTCTTGATGGGGTCGGGAGTTGTGTTGAACGATAACGTGCAATGGGTCACATTCCACAGTGGGTACGATTTTGGCTACTTACTTAAGCTGCTCACGGGCGTGAACCTCCCGGATACCCAGGCTGGGTTCTTCAAACTGATCAATATATATTTCCCTACAGTTTACGACATCAAGCATCTGATGAAGTTCTCTAATAACCTTCATGGTGGGTTGAATAAGCTTGCGGAATTGTTGGATGTGGAGAGGATTGGCATCTGCCACCAAGCGGGTTCGGATAGCTTGCTCACTTCGTGTACATTCAGAAAATTGAAAGAGTCTTTCTTTAATGGTTCAGTTGAGAAATACGTTGGTGTGTTGTATGGTCTTGGTGTCGAGAATGGACAAAATACTCATTGAAATGAAAAATAAATAAAAAGATTAATGAAAAACTGTTTGTTTGACTACATGGGTGTGATTCTCCCATCTTTATGTACACCTTTTGGCTAAAAAGTTGTTGCTTAAGTTATGAATTTTCTCTTTTGCTAGTTTTTTCCCCTTCTCTAAAGCTTCTTTGCAGAATCTCCAGTTTGTGCTGCAGAAGTGCAACCATTCTTTGTGACGTAAGGTTCGATATATTTCTCAACTCCTAACTTGGGATATAAAACTTAACGCTGTTATTGTTGCTTCATGAACATCCCACACACTTCACATTTTGTGGGTGTGCTCCATGTTTGCATAATCTCAAGCACATCAGCCCTTAACGTTGAGCATATCTGTGATTTTGTTTCTTTTTCACCAGAACGACCTAGCTATCTCTTAAGTCTTAAGTACAGGGAATATAAATCCCTTTTTTTTGGTAAGCCATGGAACAGAGATCCTTGGAAGTATTAGATTGCTATCTTATCAATTGGTTTGTCATATGGAGGACTTGGTTTTGACCTTTCACATTGTAATCGAGATTACCATCGACTCTATTTGAACACACAGCTGAGACAACTCTGTTTGATTCTGGGATGTGCTTAATGTCTCTTCTTTCAAGGTATGAGATCCATTTTTTCTTTCTTTGATATTCATTATTTTTGTTTTTGTTTTGTCCGACTTCAGATATAATATAATTAGTAATGTCTAGACTCGAGTTTAGTAATTACATCTCATTGCATTGGATGTTTGAAAGAATTTAGGATTTTCTGTTGTTGCTTAACTTCTTAATTATGCTTCTTGTGTTGGTGGAATTTCTCACCCGAGTTGATGGAATCATGGAAGTTAACGATATCACGAGATGTTCAGGACGTAGGTTTGCTGAGATTTTAAAACTCCCTTGTTGTTTTCCATTATCAGTAGATTCAGTTGACCTTTTCCCCTGTTTCTACTTTCTACTTTCTTTTATTCTTAACCAGGCTTTAAACAATACCTATATTCACCTTCATTGATGAAATAAGATGGCCACAAATTTGCTGTTAGAAGTTTTAGAGTTCCCTTTGTTGCGATCTTCCATTTTCAGTGGATCTGATTGAGCTTTTCCATTAGATCATTAGACTCATGTTGCAAAGTGCAGTATTTTAAGTTCACATTTCGGTTCACTTGAATTTGTTTGATCATTAATATTACTTTTACATGGAGGATTTTTGTTTGATTTGTAGAAAGCATCTTTCTATTATGAATTATTCCTGCCTGCACTCTATATTGATATTTGAACTGGCCTTGGAGCATTAGAATCAAAGCCTGAGAATTGTGAGAAAATTAAAATGCAAGAATTATGGGAACTGATAAATAGTCTAATATATTCACATGATCTTTATTGACTTAGAAAAAGCATATGATAAAATTCCTAGGAATTAATTTGGCTGGCGTTGAGAAAGAAGGGAGCTCCAAATGGATACATGACATCATTAAAGATTGTATGAGGGAGCAGTAACTAGTGTGAGAACAATAGGTGGTGAGAACAATGAGTTTCCAACCCAATGCGATTACACCAAGGATCAGCCTTAGGTCCATACCTTTTTTCTTTAGTTATAGATGAAGTAATTGCTCATATCTAAGATGAGGTCCCCCCTGGTGTATGTTATTTGTAAATGACATAGTTGACGAGAGTATGAATAAGGTAAATGTAAAACGAGAACTTTGGATTAATGCTTTGGAATTCAATGGTTTTAAAATAAGTCAAACCAAGAAAAAGTATATGTATGCAATTTTATTAAGAATGCACATAGAGATGATCCACCAATTAAAATAGATACCTCTAAGTGAGCAATTTCGTTACCTCGGTTCTATTATTCATAGGGACGGAGAGATTGAGGAGGACGATGCCCATAGAATTAGAGCGGAGTGGCTAAAGTGGAGATGTGCTTTTGGATTACTATGTGATCATCGTGTTCCAATCAGACTAAAAGACAACAAGAAGACTGGCGATGCGTTATGGAACAAAATATTTGGTAATCAAGAAACATGTTCATCAAATGAGAGTAGCTGAGATGAGGATGTTGAGATGGATGTGTGGTAAGACATGGAAATACAAAATAGAAAGTGAACACATTCGTGAAAATATAGAAATAACCCTAATAATTGACAAAATGAGGGAAAGTCGATTGAGGTGGTTTGGTCACGTGCAACAAAGACCAATGATAGTACCAGCGAGGAGGAATGTGCAAGCCGAGGGATCTTTAAGGAGAGGGAAAGGCCAAAATGGACATGGATTGAGATTTCGAGAGGAGATTTTAAAAAACTTGCATTAATGGAAGATGACTTTAGAGGAATAAAGTGATAGGATTCGTGTAGCCGACTCCATATCGGTGGGACAAGGCTTATGATGATGATGATGATAAAGTCTAATCATTTGACTGAAATATTGTCTTGCCTTGTACAAGAAAAGGTATTCTCCTGTGCAACAGATATTGGAATCATGTCAGTTTTTAATGTGTTGGAAAAGGAATGAAATAAAAGCAAGAAGCATCTTGTTATGTTTAGGCATGGTGATATTAGTATGTTGTCAAGAGAATAAAAGGTATTCTCCTGTGCAACAGATACTGGAATCATGTCAGTTTTGAGTGTGTTGGAAAAGGAATGAAATAAAAGCAAGAAGCATCTGGTTATGTGTAAGCATCTTGGTAGATTACCCTCGACTTATCTTGGCTTGCCTTTGGGTGCTAGATACAAAGACAAGTCTATTTGGAACCCAATTTTGAAAGATTTGGTAGAAGACTTGCCAGCTGGAAGAATATATATCTCTCCAAGGGAGGTAAGATTACTTTGATTAAGAGTACTTTGTCCAGCATTCTTATTCACTTCCTCTCTCTTTTCTCTTTACCTATTGGTGTGGTTAATAGTACTGAAAAGAACATGAGAGATTTCTTGTGGAGTGGGAAAGGGGACATCCACAAGTTTCATCTTGTGGAATGTGATAAGATATGTATGCCTAAGAAGATGAGCGGAATGGGTTTTAGATCTCAGAGATATGGATGTTGTTCTCTTTGGCAAATGGTTATGGAGACTAGGAGAAGAAGAGGACAATCTATGGCGAGTGGTGATAGACAGTAAGTACCTAGCTAGTCGGTTTTGTTGGGATTCTTAGCCAATCTCTTCACCATATGGTGTTAGTCTGTGGAGGGGAATTGTAAATGTCAAAGCAGAATCCGGAAGAGGAATCACTTTCAAACTTGGCAAAGGAGATGGAATTCGGTTCTTGGAGGATCCTTGGAGTGGAGACGTACTGCTACAGACTTTGTTCCCCATCTTGTATGGTCTTTCTGACAAAAAAGGAGCTACCGTGATGGAGTGTAGAAAGCCAAGAAGGATCAGTTTCTTGAAGTCTTGGTTTTCGTATGAACTTTTATGATTGGGAGTTGGATTGTTTATCTGCTTTTCTTGGACGAGTGGGAGAGAATCCGATGTTGACTTCGGAGAACGATAGGTGAATTTGGAATTGGGGTCCTAAGGGTGTTTTCTCTGTGAGCTCCTTATTCCAGCATGTTTCCCATTTAGGCCAAGAGTTCGTACTATGTCCTATTATTTGGAAGGCGCTTATTCCTTTGAAAGTGAAGTTTTTTTGTGTGGACTGCTAGTCTCAACAAGATTTAGACAGTTGGCCATTTGACAGAGCCGAGGGATGATGTTGCCTAACAGATGTGTGCTATGCAAGTCTTGTGGAGAATCAGTGGACCATGTGTTGATCCACTGTAATTTCACTTTTTGAGGTGTGGCAAACCTTCAACCTTTTTGGAGTTGAGTTTGTGGTCCCAGAGCACGTTGGAGATATGGTGACAAGTAGCTCTGTAGCTTTCTTGTCAGGGAGGGGGAGTATCTTTTGGAAGATACTTCCCTACGCAGTGATGTGGGCAGTTTGGAAGGAGAGGAATGTGTGGATCTTTGAGGAGGTCGAAGTGTCTGGCCCCGAGATTTCTTGTCTACCCGAGTTCAGAGGAAGATTTTTTGAATCTTTTGTATTTAGATGGGAAAATATTTTAGGGGATTCTTCACAAGCTGTTTAGTGAGGGGATTTGCCTTTTTTGTTTTTCTTTTGGGATTCATCCCCTTTAATGACAATTACATACTTATCAAAAAAAATATTAGTATGACTATGAGTTGGCTATGGACAAGTTACTGAAGGTGGGCGATCGTAAAGAGATGACCTGTTCTGGATCCTATGTACGATGGTTCGGTTGAATAGCGGTTAGGTTCTCGTTGGATGCAAGGGACTTAATGACATGTTTAAATCTTCAGGAGAGTAGTAGGCATTGCTGTTATTTGGACTGGGGAGCAACCTGTTGCCTTCTTGTTTGAGTTAGTTTTATGGCTTTTATGTGCATTAAGGCCCCTCTGTGAGCTACTTCTTTTGGTTCTCTTCTTGATATTTATTTTGTTGCAGAAGAAAAAAAAATGCTTCTCTGCTTGACTTCCACCGCGTGATGTTATTTCAAGTGTAGGGTGTTCGTGGGAGGGTCATAGAGTAATATTGTTAAGGGTTTGAGCATTAGATTCCTATTTGTGGACGGTACATGCCCATTGATGGTTTTTCCTTTCTTTTTCGTCATCATTAGTTTGTTTCAAATGCACCGATCAAAAAAAAAATAGTTTGTTTCAAATGCTGATGAATTTTATCATGGAGCTGTGCATGAAGTTACTTCCTTTTGTTTGGAAGAGTGAGATCATTAAACTTTCTCTATAGAGCTTGGGGAAGCTGAATCTGGTAATCTGTCAAGTACTGGAAGTTTAGGGGATTGGGAGGATTGTGGTTGGCGTGGAAGAATTTGATGGTATCAGTCTAGCAACTCATTGTTAGGTTGAAAACAGGTGCAAATTTTGCGCAGGGTTTCGAAGCTTGTGAAGCCGTTGTATGTGAGGAGGATGATTATCTGTTATCAAGCGATATACGAGTATCTGGCATGGTCTGTCTTGTTAACTAGCATAAGACATTAAAAGGAGAAAAGGGTTTATTTGTTTCTTTTTTCATGTATGCTCTTGACAGGGAAGTCAAACCTAAGTTGTGTAATTTCTTCATTGGTGGGTTTATGTTTCTTTTTTTTTTGTACATAATGCATCTAATTCGCATTGCCTGATGAAGATCTTTCACATTTTATTCGGTGCACATGTTTGTTGGAGAATACCATACCATTGTATAATTCAGATGCTTCAATGATTTATGTTAGCTGTTAAGAAAGTGGTCAACAAGCTAGGCGGAGCATCAAAGTTAGGTTTGGGAGCAAAGTCTAGAGAAAGATCAGACCTTGATTCACTGACCTTTCCAATTCCACTAAATGTGGACCAGAGATGAAAGATACAAATAAGTTGTAACCGGGAGAAGGAAAGTAAGGGATCAAGAGCATTCCAATTCTGTGAGAAGAGAAGGGTTGTTAAAAAAGCTCTTAAAAAATGGAATAGAGAGCATTTATGTTGGAACCGAATAAAAGAAGTGCTTGCTGAGTTGAAAAAAGCTCGAGAAGAAAGGCCTTCCATTGCCAGTGAAGAAAAAGAAAAAAAATTAGATCTCGAAGAATTACTCGAAAGAGAAGAATTAGTGTGGCTGCAATAGTCGAATTACTTGGATTAAAGAAGGGGACTGCAATACAAGGTTTTTCATGCATTTACAAAAAATTTGGAGAAGAAATTCCATTGAATGACTTAAACTCAGCAATGCTCATGGATATCAGGATGGGGAAAATTGGAGAGGCATTCATCGAGCACTTAAAGACTTATTCACAGAGGGCATTACAAACTATTTGGTAGAAATCTCTTAGTTTGTACAAAGGTGCATAACAGAATCTGAAAACATATGACTTTGTCAAGCTCCGGACATTGAAGAAGTGAAAGAGACTGCCTTTCAGATAAGAGCAACCAAAGCACCAGGGCAATTATTTTGGAAATAATTGGCTTGGATGTTTATAAAGTTGTGATAGATTTTATGCTCTGGTAAATCAATCAAATGAATATGATGTTGATCCCTAAGAGATCCTAAATATATGGATTATGGACCATTTTGATCCCAAAGAGAATTCATCTTGAACATATGGACAACTACAGGCTTATAAGTCTCTGCAACGTGATGCAAAGTCATATTAAAAGTTCCTGGCAATAGATCAAAGCTTCTCAATAAATTAATTACTCCATTTCAATTTGGCCAAATAGACAAATATCTGATAACATCATTGTGGCACAAGAAAATTTACATGTCATGAAAAAGAAGGGGAGAAGTTCCTTAGCTGCCATAAAACTTATTTCGAAAGCTTTTGACAGAGTTGAATGCAAATTCATTTAACAAGTTATGGCAACTGTGTGTTGTCAAGATTATTAATACAAGCAGAAGGCCAAAATAAGTTGTATGGAATAAAACAGCTAGACAAAGTCCCGCTATGACTCATCGTTTATTCGCTGATGATAGCCTATTGTTTTGTCGAGCCAATTGGGGTGAGTGGAGAAATTTGAAGGATATTCTAAAAAAATTCTCTCTTCTAGTATCCTATTTAGCTGTAACTTACATCACAGGCACGGGAGAATGTTTAGAAGAGCTAGGGGTTTGAGGAAAAATCGGATGATGATATCTATTTTGGGGCACCTCGTGTAATTGGAAGATCCAAGATTAAGGCCTTCCAATCAGTGGTAGATTGAATTCAAAATCGACTTAATGGATGGAAAGCTAAATTATTGGCTCAACCAGGAAGAACAACTCTTATCAAGGCAGTTTTGGTGGTGATTCCGAACTACATCATGTCATGCTTCTCTCTACCCAACAAAATCTGCAGTAAAATAAACTCCCTACAAAATAGTTTTTTGGTGGGGACATGACAATTTCAAGAAAAACACATTTCAGAGAGTTGGAGTTATGTATGCAGACCAAAAAATCTGGATGGCTTGGGCATTAGAGACGCTCAAAAATCAATGATGCACTACTAGACAAATTGAGATGGAGAAAATCTTGAAAATCACAGAACAACCTCAGCGGAAGAGGTAGATATCTGTGGTGTATCCTTCCATATGCCATTATGTGGGCTGTATGGAGGGAAACAACCGCATCTTTGAAGGGAAGGAAGAAGACCATCCGAGGGTGGTACTGAGAATCAAGGCCCTGTTGTATCTTTGGTCTTCTATTTCTCCGAGGTTTAAAGACTGCTACTTTGAATCCTGTGTTTAGATGGGAGGAGATGATAGCAGCTTCCTCTTCCCCATAGCAGTAGTTTGTCTCGTCAGGAGACCTTATCTTGAGGTCATTTATGCTTATACATAGTGGGGTTCTCCCAAAAAAAAAGTCATGAACAATCCTGATCTATAAGCTTAAAAATTCTTAAATCCAATAAAGACTTTCTAGATGCTGGTTGTCCTTCAAATTCTTCTTGGTCTTGGATAATTATACTGAAAGGAAGAGAGGTCCTACGTAAAGGGATATGTTGGCAGATAGGCAATGGTGAATCAGCAAATGTGTGGATTGAGCCCAGGGTTCAGAATTAATCTCCCCTCCACCACAATGTCAAAATGAGAAGGTACATGACTTGGTAAATTGGAATGTTGAAATGATCAATTCTTCATTTTCAGTTGATATTGCAGAAAAAATTCTCGACATCCATATATCTCTGCAGTATTTGAATGATAGAATACGATGGGGCTTTTACTAAGGAACTTATTTGGCAAAACCGGGATACAACCTCTTAGCGTCAGAGCATATTGAGGACAAAATTGAAAACTGTATAAAGCAATTAAGCAAGCTGGAAAAATCTATGGAAACTGCTACTATGAGGGTCAAACACTTTCTGTGGAAATGCCTCACTGGATTGCTTCTGATTCGGGTTGAAATTCAAAAATGAATTCCAAATTTGAACTCTCAGTGCCCAGTTTGTAATCAAGAAGCTAAAACATTGGTGCATCTTCTTTTACGAAATGTCAATTTGCCCAAAGGTTGTGGTTTACAATATAAAGCTATCATTGAAGCATCAAACGTTCTTCTAACAAATTGCATTTGAGCTCTTCAAGATAATGCTAACTCACCAAGAAAGTTACAACCAGTGGAAGGTTGGTTCAAATTAAATTTTGATGGTGCAGTTCAGGCAAAATCAAATCGAGCAGATGCAGGCTTCTTGATACGAAACAGTAAGGGGCTATTTGCTACAGCTGGATCAATCTCTTGGAAGAAGAAAGTTTCTGCCTTTGAAGGGCTAAAAAGTGCTAAAGAAATCTGAATCACAAAACTTGAAATTGAAGGAGATGCCAAAGCAATAGTTGATTCCCTAAAAAGGATAAAAAAAATGCCCCCAAGGGGGTTCATTAGTTGCGCAAAAGTGTTCTTAATTTATTTGTTTTTTTGACAAAAAATGGTGATCCAAATGGGCCCTAAAGCTTCTACATTTCCTCCCAAGCAACTCATGGGCTGCCTTAACTTTGTTGTTGGTTATAGCTCATCAAGCCCAGGTTGGTGGGGTTTTTATAAGGTAAATCAACTCATCCAGCTTTTAATTTTGGTATGCAAGGCAGTTCAGGCTTGGATCCCAAGACTAGCTAACTAAGCAAGGTAGGCTATGGGCACTGGGACCTCTATCCATAGTGTTGAGGAAAGGTCTGAACTCGAAACCTCTCAAAAGGGAGGGTACACCTCTTACCCTGCGGGAGGGTACACTTCTACCGTTCGGCCATACCATGGGTGCAACCGTGCAACTCATCTTGCTTTGAAACAAGGTTAAAGTCAATATGTTTGGTACCATTCGAAAGCTTTTGCATTACTTTGGGCTCCATTTATTACGTGGAAAATGTACATTTCTGGATAGGTGGTGCCTATTTCACATATGGGGCCCACTTAGAATGTGAGGATGGGGGTCTTTATATGTGGAGCCTACCTATAAGATGCATGGCCTTAGATATGTGGAACCCACTGCTCTTTCTAATTTGTGGAACTTGGGAGCAATTGCTTTGCCTTCCTCTTCACAAGACCAAGAGAATGGGTGCTTGAAAATGGGCCCTGGATTGTGCACGACCACATAATAGTCATGAAAACGTTTGCTCCCCTTCCCAGCTATCAACTAGTTTCTGGAAATGCCCATTGTGGATTCAAGCGCACGTTGTGCCTCCAGAGTTGTGTAGCAAAGAAATGGCCAAAGATCTCGCAGACGAGGCTGGTGTTCGGCTAGCTGTTGACTTATCCGAAGATGAATCGTGTAAAAAATGCAAATTCCTCAGATTTAAGGTCGAAGTTGAGCTCCGCAACAGCCTTGTGCCTGGTGTTTGGACCACGGTGTATGATCTCTTTGTTTGGGAGGATTTTAGGTATGAAAGATTGCCTAGTGTATGCTATAAATGCGGTATCATTGGACACTGAGGACAACTGCCGCAACGAGGAGGCAAAGTTCCCCTCCTCGCCCAACTTAGATCTGGCAGTGAACAAAGATTGTTGGTAGGACCCTGAGATCTGCAGTTATGGTCCTTGGATAAAGGTTGAATCATGAGCTGAAGAGGAAGAGCGAATCTGGCTCGAAGTTTATAGTGTTCCATCCCCGGGCCTGCACCTTCACAGCAACAAAATGCTCTATCAAAAAGGAATGCTGCCAGTAGACGACATCATGCCGCGTAGGAAAGTCTCTTTCCGTTTGAAGCCATCTCAAACGACTACAGCTGGATCCTTGTCTGCATCTCCCCCAACCGATGTCCCAAAAAATCCTACAGATCCCAGTCATGATCAACCACTTCCTTCTCCACAGACTGATCCCAACCCACCCCACAAGCATCAAACTCCCTTCCCATGCAAGCCATGCAAAGGACGTAGAGGAGACCCATCCCATGGAGTGTAACTAGCCTAATAACAAGGTCCATACCCAAGTCAACTCTACCCTTGACCCGATTTACCCACTGGGTTTTGGACCCAGACCCTCTAGCCCGCCAACAGCCCCCATCCCCCACCATTCCTCCAAGAGCCTGCCCCACCTCAGTCCTTTTCCCTACATCAAAACCCCAAGCAGCGTCTCAGTCCCAAATCGTCCACCCCATCTCTCACTCTGAATGACACTGAATCGGAAGATGCTGAGGACCTATGGAGTTAAGTGTTGGAGACTCAAGCCAAAGCAGGTGTAAGAAGAGGATAGCTATAGCAGCATATTCTACTTCTCCCACCTCGATGGACCGCTTCGGAGCAGACAGTACAACAGCCAACTCGCTAGAGATATTTCAAACCTTTTCATTAGTGTTTTACTTGATCTTTTAGTGTTCCCTAAAGATCCAAAATTCATCTCTGTGGGCATGGGTGACTGGTACGATTTCTCGGACTTGGGTTTCAATGGTTGCCCATTTACCTGGTCCAACATACGCCAAGGTCTAGCCTACAGTCAGGAAAAGGCTTGACAAGGCATATACCAACAGCCAGTGGAGACATGTTTTCCAAAGCTACAGTTTCTCATCTGATGTATTTCGCTTCTAACCATTGTCCCATCCTCCTCAACACCAGCCTCAACCTGCAAAAATTCGTAAACCCTTCCAATTCCTCTCCATGTGGACCAAAGAACCCAAATGCCAAACCATTGTAGACTGAACTTGGAGCGAATCTCGTCTGGGATCCTCCCACTCTCAAGTAGTATGAAGCTCAAATTGACAAAGTCCAGCATTTAGAAGTGGAATCAGGAAAAACATGGAAATATCCATGAGAAGTTCGAAGTTCTGAAAAACCAGTTGCTCCACATCCAAATTAATCAAAGTTGGATACCACCCTCCTTCAGGAGGATATGCCATGGAGAGAAAAATCTAGACATTTGGCTTAAAGAAGGTGATCAAAATACTCGATTTTCCCATCTTTCCACCATTATTCGCCGATGCCGAAAGATAAGGGTTTGACAATCGAAAAGAGACGGAATAGGCCGTGCCTTTACAAACTTCTTCTACATCCTCTTCACCACTACTTGTTCCGAGCCTTCTGATCTGATCTACTCTGATAACTCCATTCTCGCCCAAGAAGTCTTTCATGCTATCAAGAAGAAATCTAAGCGCCAGAAAGGTCTTATGCCAGCCAAGCTTGATATGTCCAAAGCCTACGACTGTATTGAACGGCCCTTCCTTCTTAACACTCTCGGCTATTGGTTTCTATGACCACTAGGTCGATTGGATTCGTAAAGGCATGTCTACGATTTCTTTGATCTGTCCTTAATGGATCCCCCACAGGTTTTTTTTAGCCTAGTCGTGGTCTTCGTCAAGGGGATCCCCTTTCCTCTTCATAATCCGTATGAATATCCTTTCCCTGATGAGTCACGCCAATCTTATCGAGGCCACATACTATTCACGATCTTTTAGAACAATTCTACAAGGCCTCAGGGCAAGAGATAAACTTTGAAAAATCAGGCCTAATGTTCAGAAAAAAATCTTCACCATTGTGATAAAAAAAGGTTCTTTCCTTCATTTTAAACATCAAGAACCTTCAGATCTCTAAGAAGTATTTGGGCACCCCTCTTTTCATTGGTCGATCTAAAACTAAAGCCTTTGCCCATTCACTGGAAAAGATCCACAACCTTATTTCCAGGTGGAGCGCCAAAAACTTGGCTCAAGTGGGGTGACCACATTAGTCAAATTCGTGGCCTTGGCCATCCCTGGCTCTAAGGTGTCAGCGTGGTCTGATCCCTGGCTTCGGGACCTCCCTAATTTCAAAATTCCAAGCACTGAGCCCCCTGACTGCCCAATAAATTGGCTGCTAGTTCTCATTCTCCCTAATAGTTCATGGAACCATAACACCATTGCGGACCTCTTCCCCCCGAGATAGCCCATCAGATCACAGCCATTCCTATCAGCTCCAACCCTTCTCATGACCGGATCTTCTGGCTGGCCCATCAGAGAGGTTATTTTTCCACGAAATCTGCTTATAGGACTCTCCAACCCAACCCCTGTTCACCGATTATCCAATCCCCCTAGCCGGATTTTTGGAAGTCCATTTGGAAACTTACTCCCATGTCGGGGCTGGATGTTTATGTTTTTTTTTAAGAGCTTTTACTCTCCAATCAGAAGTTAAATTCTAGAATTAGTGCGGTGGACTCGACTTGCAGTAGATGTGGCCATGACTCGGAAGATAGCGTCCATGCTCTTTTTTAACGCTCCTCTGTGAGAATATGATTCAGGTCTCATCCATCTCTTCGCACTGAAAGTATGTTTAAGGACCCGATTGTTCAATGGCTTCTCATATTGTTCAAGGAATGTCGGAGAGAGGATGAGTGGGCTTCCTACCAAGTCAATTTCATCAGAACTAGTGTAGCAGCCCTACCAAAATCTTAGCCTCCATTCCCACCTACAACCTCTACCCTCCCTAGAAGACCCCTCACCAAGCGATTTCAAAAGTCTGGACCCCTCCCCCTGTCAACTGGCTTAAGAAAAATTCAGATGCAGCTTAGGATCACTCCTCTTAAGGCGGGATGGGTCTTATTATGCGAGATCCAGCTAACAAAATGATCATGGCAGGAGGAGGATGCTTCAGTGCAAAGTCAACCGAAGAAGTTGAGACGAAGGCACTTCTGATGGGCATCAGGCGATTCCAAAAGTCTGGATCCCTCCCCCTGTCAACTGGCTTAAGACGAATTCTTATGTAGCTTGGGATCACTCTACTCATAAGGCAGGCCTGCATTTTATTTTGCGAGATCCAGCTAACAATATGATCATGGCAGGAGGATGCTTCAGTGCATAGTCGACTGAAGAAGTTGAGGCGGAGGCACTTCTGATGGGCAATTGAAGGCCATTTTGATCGTATCATTTTCGAATCGAATGCAAAGGGCTTATTGGAGTTGTTGGGGATAACTCCACGGCAGATTGGTTTGCTTCTCCTGCGTGGGGATATTTTGCGTTTCTCCCATTCTCTTTCAATACTCTAACCATACTTCTAATACAGTAGGTCATATTATTGCCGCTATGGCAAAACCTTGGCCCTCTCTTCGGGAAGTGGGATGAGTCTCCCCCCTGTTGGTTAGCAACAACCATGTGTTCGGATGAGGAGCATCCCCACTCTTAGGCTGAGGTTTTGTTTTGTTCTTGCTTGTTTCTCGTAATTGCATATCTATATAACAAAACAAACAAAACAGGGAAGCTGTCTTATCTCTTATCTTATCTTATCCGGTTTCAACAAAGAAGGACCAAGATCTTATCCCCCAATTGGATGGTGAATCTTAACCACTCACACCCGATTTTGGCAAATGCTTTTTCGGAGAATGCCATGGCCTCGGGCTACCCATTAATCTGATTACACAATAAAGAAAAGAACATTAAGATTCTGAATGGATAAAGTTTACAAAGTTTGGATAAATCTATTGAATGAAGAATCTTTACACCCAATTAGACACAAGAAGCACTAAAATAAGTATTTTGGGTGATTTAAAATTGTGCATAGATATGCTATGTAAGAAAATACTGAAATGAATTTTTTGGGACCAAAACAAGGGCATGTTTGGGCAGTCATTTTTACTTGAAAAATGCTCTTAAAAAGAACTTTTTTGGCTAAAAAATGGTGGTCCAAAGTTCCAAACAAGCCACAACTCTAGAGAATAAAATTATTTTTTACGATCCATTCTCGAAAACGAATTTCTTGAGTAAATTATCCATTCATTTTACATCTCAATCCCAACATTGGTACTTTTCATTAATTAAACAAGGTTATTAGCTTACACAAGATTAATTTATACAGGTCCACCATAGAGAAAAAAATATGCTCAGGAAAATATCACTAAAAGAAAATCACCCTTCTGCCAACTTGTTCGCAACACTGTTTTGAAGATTTTGGGGATGGACACCTCCAAATGTGTGGGGATATCATAAACATAGTTGGCACAAAGTTGAAAACAGCACCAATTGCATTTTGTAATACATCTAAAATGATCATTTCTACTATTTTCATTTATAATATGCAAGTTGCCAAAGAGGTGGTTCTTAGTTATGCATAACATTGTAAGAATCCCACCTTTCAACAATTCTAATGTCGAAGAAGCGCTGAGCCACCTTATCAACTAAGACCTTCAATCTTTCAGCCACTTTCTGGATAGGCTAAACCTACAGAATCATGCTGTCAGATGACTCAACCAAATCAGATAAATCACACTCCTTTCGACAACAAAAACAGAATTTGCCCACTTTAAGCTGTACCGATGTGCCTTTGTCGAATATGACCAAACTATCTCCATCAACTATTGTCTATTTTATCACCTATTAGAGCTACACCTAGGTTACTTAAGGTGCGCTCATCTCTGATTTTGTCTCTCCAAGTCTTGCCACTCATCCGTCTTAACATCCTTCTAGTGTAATATTAGCGCACCTGAGCTTAAAAATCTACACCAAATGGATTTCCCATCAGTAGTTGGACAATTAACACAAATAAATACATAAAAATACAATTTTTAAATACTAACCTTTGCTTCATCTCTTGCGCTTAAGTGTCTTCAGTTGCTTAAGTATATAACTGACGACCTCCTTTAATGTGGCTTTCCTCCCTTCTTTGAAGTTCCAAAGCTCAGATACTACATACCTCCCACTAGGGTTGTACTCATTTAATTCCATCAACGCTGTAATAACAGCCTTGCATACCACGTCTCCAAGCTCTTCCCTTAGATCTTTTAATTTTTTGTCGTCTTCATCTATTATTTCCTGCACCATCCAACATCATTTACAAAATGATTAATTTCTGAAAACTTTTCTTTGCATTATCCCAAGCATGGTTCAACATATAATTTCATCTCGAATGTCTCTGCTAACAGGGGTGACTGGATCGATGAATTTGGAGTTTGTCTAGAATTATCTTGTCATTGTCTTTGGTTTGCATCACACTATCTCAGTCAAGATATCTCATTTTTTTAATTGACTGAGACGTACCTTGAGACTGAGACTTTAAACCATGATCCCAAGTAAGAAATAAAATAACTTCAGTTTAACGTAAGCAAGAATAAGGGAAAGTGAGATTTCAAAAAATTTAACAATGGTTGAAAGTGATCAGTTCTCACAACATACAGTTCAAACATTCATGCATTTGTAACTTAGAGTACATGGGTGTATACATGCATACATGAAATCATGAGCATAGTTAGCAATTTGGAGTGTGGCAAGGAAAATGTTCGAGTACAATTCGGGGTTGTCATTAAAAAATGCGGCAAAAATAAATTCACACAAGAAACAGCAAAATTTTGACAACTTTTTCTCTTATAAAATGATTTTTCATCTTCAAATCCGGAAAAGTTCGAGAATAATTCGATCATGTTAAAAAATGCGCGAATTTTTCCAAACCTTTGAGTATGACGTTGTTCGTTTTTTTTTATTTTAGTAATTCATATAGTTCGTGAATTATTCACGAATTTACTAACTTAGATCACGAGACACTCAGGCCCACTGTATAGAACTATAAACAAATGAAAAATATGCATCATATACTCGTACACAAGTTAATTAATAATACAGGTAGGCAGCTATAGCAGTAAGAGAATAAAAGGCAGATGGGTATTAAAATACATACCTCATGCTTCCCTTCTCCGACGCTGACAACTTTAAATGGATGCCATTCTGGTTTTTTTAAATACTCTTGCCACAAGGAGCATAGTTCAGCAGATTTGCTCGCTGCATCTTGAGTTTGAAATCTTTGCTTGCATGCAGTTACAAATGGTTTTGTATCAAGCTCTCCCATTCTCTTGATTCCAATCGAAGTACGAGGACCACTCAACATGTCTATGAAACCCTAAAGAACAAATGAGAGTCTTTCATCAGTTGATTTAAGTATTAATGTCCAATTGCCACAAAAAGAATATTTAGGACATGTAGCAACATGTATGTGCTCCGCACCCATCACTCAACGGGTCCCATCTAGGAGATCTCCTGGGTAAAAAACAAACAACTTGATTTGATGATTTCAACTAATGACCTATAGACTAGACATTTTAATGGATCATACACCACCTTATTGTTTTTGAATTGTCTACAAGAATATGGTAGATTGGATGAGGTTATGATCATCCGATATGGTTGACCTTACACCTACGAAATCTCTAGACTAGGCGATCCTTGACCCCAATTTTAGATGTAAATTACAGTCTAAAACTCGGACCTTTAACCTGAAGTTTAAATAGCAAAAAATTTCAGGAACGTATTGTTCCAAAGAAAAAGAAAATACATACAGCAATTAATTCTTTACGAGCATCTTGTAGCTCATCATTGCTCTTGCGCTCTTTGATTATAAGAGTTTGATTCAGAAGTTCCATATCATCCATTTCCTCATTTTTTTCTTCCAATTCTGTGGCTATATCTTTCATCTTCTGCTGAACATCTGTATCATCTTCACCTCCCATATGCTTCATCACCTGTAACTTCCCTTTCAACTCCTCAATTTCTAACTCCAATTTCTGTTTAGCATCCAATTGCTGCTCTAATTTAAGTATTTTATTCAGAGCGGTCTCCTTCTCCCTCTGCAAATTTATAGTCCCAATCAAATGAGGAATTAAACAAGTTCTAAAATGAGAGAATTGTTTATTTATTTTTGAAAGAATATTTGGTCATCGCCTAATGTCTAGTAGCATACCTTTTGCTCTTTAGCCAGCCTCATGACTTTCTCGTCAGCCCTTTTCTGCTCCATGGATGCCAAATGAAGTGAATTATTTTTCACAACATTCTGAAACAACAACCAAAGACATTAGTATCAATATGTGATCTATGCTACTGCTATTTGCTTCAAGCATCTTCACAAACTGATGCAGCAGCTGCTGCTGTTGTGTTATAGTAGATTAGTTTATTTAAACCGAGGACAAAAAAACTTAAGAAAATGGGTGGGATTTTGTGTCCATTAAGGACACGAAGTTATGTACCCTCGACAGTAAATCATATTCGTGGCCCAAATATGCATCAATCAAATTCTGGACTATTCAATCAGTCATGTCCACTTCTTCAATGAGGCATAACCCAAAAATGATATCATACATCAATCATTTACTCCATTCAAGGGCAAAATGAACCACAACTTGGAGAGTTAGAAATGTTGGCATGATCTTCAGTCTACCAAGGACCATCCAAGATTTTGATCTACCAATTGATGATCTGGGTTTCTGCATTGATTCACAGATGAGTAATGTGAACAATACAAAGGCCACAAAAACTTTCCTGTCTATAATGAACACAAAACCATTTCTGTATTCATATTCAACAATGACAAAACGTCTTCTTCTAGGTTGTCCTGTCAACATGTGTCAGAGATAAGGCAAGACCATCTCCCACCTCAAACAGAAACCGATTAAGAACTTTAGCCACTGAATCTTCTATTATTAGTTACGTTATCAATGAATATAATCCAGATTTCGTCATGGAATTGCATCACCTTTTTCTTCTCCTCATCGAGCTTTCTTCTCTCACGTTCAGTCCGGGCTTCACTCATGTTTAGTTCCTTGGACCTCCGCTCAAGTTCTTCTCTCTGAGACTCCAACTCATATTTCTGCTTTTCATTCTCATAAAAAATCTTACGAGTGTGTTCGCGTGCGACACGCTGCATTTTCCTCATCTCTAATAAAGAGAGAACACAAGAATCAAAACATTTTCTAAAAAAAGGTATATTATATACATGCTCAACACACACATATGTACATATAAGAGAGAGAGATTGTATAAACCTTCATTGTAAACTTGGTGTAGCATGTCCTTCTCTTCAATCACCCTACTTAGGGATATGCTTGTCGTATTGTACTTGGTTTTCCATTCATTTAGATCTTTGTTTTTTATGTCGATTTCATTGGTTAAGCTCACCACAATGTTTTGTTTTTCCTGTTTTGCTTCTTGGAAAATATCAGAGATGGTTTTCAAGCTTCCGTTCTTGCGGAGATAATCCCCAATTGTCCCTTTTGAGTTGTAATCCTCCGCACGTGCAAACCATCCATAAATACTTGAACCAGGGTGCCTTCTCCGTTCATTCCAATTCTTTTTACTGTGACGATCAGCTTCGAAAGCTTTCTCAAATGCCATCGCATCCTTGAAACCAGTCCAGTCTTTACTGAATTCTATTATGGCATATCCAGTATGGTCTCTGTCGTTCCATAAAGTGTGAACTTCTACAGGTCTATATTTAGAGAACTTTTTCATCAAAGATGCATTTCCATCCTTCGGCTTGGTGAAGAGGTTAACAACAATGCCTGTCCAAGGCCAAACAAACAGATCATCTTGCTCAGGGAGCTTAGTAACAGGTTCTGGCTCAACCATAGATTGTGCAGGACCTGGTGCATTTGCTAAGTCCGTTTCCAAGTATTTTGCTAAGGCGAGATGGTTTGCCTTTTGTTTTGCACTTCTGTTTGATGAACCTTTCCCCACTCCAGATGCATGTTGAAGGAGGTCCTTGTAAAGGTAATCTTGTTTCTTCTTCCCCAAACAGAATGGACATCTAAAGGTACCATTTGAATGCCTTACTTTATGCTTTTCAGCTTTCAGTTCTTCATATGGTTTTTCTTTATAGCGGCTGATCTCAGATTCGCTAATATCTGAATCTTCTTCTGAGCAGTACTCCATCGAACTTCTGAATAGGCGAGCTGGAATAAGATAAGTGGGCAATGCATTAAAATCAATAACATATAATAAAGAAAGCAAGTTGTGAGCTAAACCAAAAAAAGGGTCAGAACAATCAGGCCCAAAAGAAGGGGCAGAACAAATCAGGATTCCTCATGAGAGTAAAGTGCCACATAAGAGAGAGAGATTTTAAATGTTACCTTTAAAACACCAATCATAACACACATACACTGACAGATATTCAACATCAGATACAAAAAAATCAGTTAAAAAGTCCCAAGACCCGTTATAATTTCAGTGAGGTAAATTAAAGCACCCACACATAGGTCAACCTTGAACTTATTTCTTGCAAAGAAAACAGAAGGTTTTAAGGTAGTTCTAGTTTAGAAGGTGTAAGAAGTTGGACCAGTTCTAGGGCTTAACAAAACGTTGGGTGTGATATTGTTTTGTGGAATCTATATTTCCGGCAAGTGTACTCATGAATGTTATCCACATGGCACACTGGGTCATCGATCTTGAACATCCACGTGTTAGACTGCCCCTTGGACCACAAACAAAAATGGTACTGCCTAACGTTTAAATCAGATGGTCAGGATTCCTGAATCAGCATAATCTCCGGGTAGTCTGGATCGGGATTAAAATGAGACAACATAATGCATAAGGTAAAAAAAAACCTTACTCTAAATAGTCAAAGCATATTTGGATACTTCTATCAAACAGTGGGCACGTATAGTATAGTAGGCCCTCTAATAACTAATACTCATTGTGGAAAGAGAACTTATAACTTATTAGAGATTATTACATATTAATTTTCTTTAAAGTTTTCATTTACCAAAAAACTTCTTTATATGATATTACATTAAGAACTCTAGCTTCATGTACAATTTTTTTTTCAAGTAGGTGTCTAATCTAAGAAATAAAAAAGCTTCTAACATCCTTCAAGCATCTGACATCTAAGCAAAGACTGAAGATATTGCTACTGAGAAACACTCTCTTGGACTTTTATTGACATAATTTCTTTAAATATTCTCTAAAGACTTTAATACACAATCATAATCAAACATAATGCAACTGTAGGGTTTCAATAGACTCCAATAAATGACTGCTTAATGATATCAGTTGAAAATTGAAGATATACACCTGTTTAGATATTCATACATGATACAACTACAACCCAAACAAACATGATGTAGGTACCAATTCTACAAATAAACTAATCTACTATAACGCAACAGCAGCAGCTGCTGCATCATTTTGTGAAGATGCTTGAAGCAAATAGTAGTAGCATAGATCACATATTGATACTAATGCCTTTTGTTGTTGTTTCAGAATGTTGTGAAAAATAATTCACTTCATTTGGCATCCATGGAGCAGAAAAGGGCTGACGAGAAAGTCATGAGGCTGGCCGAAGAGCAAAAGGTGTGCTACTAGACATTAGGCGATGACCAAACATTCTTTCAAAAATAAATAAACAGTTTTCTCATTTTAGAACTTGTTTAATTCCTCATTTGACTGGGACTACATATTTGCAGAGGAAGAAAGAGACCGCTCTGAGTAAAATACTTAAATCAGAGCAGCAATTGGATGCTAAACAGAAGTTGGAGTTAGAAATTGAGGAGTTGAAATGGAAGTTACAGGTGATGAAGCATATGGGAGGTGAAGATGATACAGATGTTCAGCAGAAGATGAAAGATATAGCCACAGAATTGGAAGAAAAAAAATGAGGAAATGGATGATATGGAACTTCTGAATCAAACTCTTATAATCAAAGAGCGCAAGAGCAATGATGAGCTACAAGATGCTTGTAACGAATTAATTGCAGTATGTATTTTCTTTTTCTTTGGAACAATACCTTCCTGAAAATTTTTTGCTATTTAAACTTCAGGTTAAAGGTCCGAGTTTTAGACTGTAATTTACATCTAAAATTTTATATCAGAATACATGGCACACATGCAAGGGGTCAAGGATCGCCTAGTCTAGAGATTTCGTAGGTGTAAGGTCAACCATATTGGATGATCATAACCCCATCCAATCTACCATATTCTTGTGGACAATTCAAAAACAATAAGGTGGTGTATGATCCATTAAAATGTCTAGTCTATAGGTCATTTACTACTGAGAAACACTCTCTTGGACTTCTATTGACATAATTTCTTTAAACATTCTCTAAAGACATTAATACACAATCATAATCAAACATAATGCAATTGTAGGGTTTCAATACACTCCAATAAATGACTGCTTGATGATATCAGTTGAAAATTGAAGATATACACCTGTTTAGATTTTCATACATGATACAACTACAACCCAAACAAACATGATGTAGGTACCAATTCTAAAGTATCTTTAACCATACACAGAGATTGCTAAGATGTAAATCATAAATAAACTCTCATAACATTTTATGTGTGTGTGTGAGAGAGAGAGAGAGAGAGAGAGAGAGAGGCCCTAATGTAATTAGTCAATTAAAATTTAAATATGAATATGTAGAAGGAACAAACAAGACACTTCGAGAGCAAATTAAAAATTCAAGGGTGAAACCTCAATGAGCTCAAGTAGAAGTTGGTCATGTTTAACCACAAATTCGACATAACCTAGGAGCATCCCCAATAGACGATAAAATAAAGGAGAGTTGCTTGAGATGGTTTGGTCATATACAATGAAAACAATTGACAACACTAGTGACAAGCAATCTGGTGCAGGTTAAAGCATGGTTCAAAGTACACGGTATCGTTTCGATGTCGTTCATGGGCGATATCGAAATGTATCGGAAGTATCGTTCAGTTTCGGACGAAACCAACCGAAATATATGTAGTTTTTTCCTATAGTGAAACCGAAACAAAATGGGCGAAAGGTTTCGATTTCGGCCGAAACTTTGAACCAGGGGTTAAAGGCTCTAAGAGGATAAAGAGAAGGTTGGAAAGGGCATGGATCGAAGTATAGTGAAAAGATTTGAAGAAGCATGCTTTAACAAAAGATATGGCCCTAGATAAAGTGGAATGGCATAACAGAATTTGTATCGGTGACCCCAAAAAGTTGCGAATAAGGCTATGATGAAGGTCAAAGCATACTTCTTGTAGGTATTTTATCGAACAATATGTGTACATTTAGAGTAAATTTTTTTTTTTTTATAATAATAAAAATTTATTAAAAGGCAAACGCCAAAGGAGAGCATACAAACAGCCTAAGAGGTCGAGATGATCTACAAGGGCGATACCAACAAAACAATACAAACAAAAGAACCACCCAACCTAACTCACCTTCTCTAGAACAAACGAGATTCCATCGAAACACAAAATCCTCAAAGAAAAGACCTCTACACTCTATAAAACTATAATACCCAGATACTTCAAAATGGGTGCCATATCCGTGTCGGATACTTCCATTTTAAGTGTAAATGGTGTATCCACACCTGTCGGTCCCGTATCCTTGCCGTATCCGGGTATCATAGCTATAAAAGCTTTAGAGTAGATGTAGATATATAAATCACTTTTGAGTGGTACAATGCAAGTTCAGGTGAGAGGGTTTCTTTAATGAATAGTACCTCCAAATGCATGGGACCAACGCGCATTGATCAAGCTAAAAGAAAATTTCTACAAGACACAATATGACCACATATGCTTTATAAAACAAAATGTTAACCAATCTAAAGAAATGCATGTTTATAGAATGAGTATAGCAGAGATGAGGATGTTGAGATAGATGAGTAGAAATCTAGAAGTAGCCCTAATAGGGAATAAAATAAATAAAAGTCGATTGAGATGATTTGTGCAATTTAAAGGCTCTAAATGACTTGGATTGAGAAACTAAGAAAAGATGTGAAAACATATGATCTAGCATTTTATAGAACTGAATGGTGAAATGGGATTTATGTTCCAACCCCAAATATTTAAATAAGGCATTGCAGATGATGATGATGATCAAATAACTAAAACAGTATAAATGAATGAATAAATAAATAAATAAATAAAGGGATCCAATATCAGGTGAAAGAAGTAACAAGAAAAAGAAATTTTGATTAAACAGATTTATTTTGCATTTTTATATTACAAAAGCACAAAGGGTAAGCAAAATCCTACAGAGGAGAAATGTGGATGAAACCTAAAGAAATCGTCTTGAGACTGTTGCGTTCCAGAGAGAGGAGGAGGAGGAGGAGGAAGAGGCTGAGAAGGAATGGAGTTTGTTAATTGGGGATTCAAGGGTACTAGTAGTAGTAGTCATCCACCACCTTTCCACTTGGAATATCTCTGCTATTTTAAACAGAAAACTCTACTTTAGTTTAAGGGCGCGTTTGATTGCCAATTTTCGCGTGGGAAAATCGCATTTTCTCGACAAAACATAATTTTTCCATGTTCTTCAAGAAAATGAGATTTTCCCATCTAAACCTGGAATTCATTCCCGTTCCTGGTGAGAATTCATTTCCATGAAAATTCACCCTTTATTTTCTCACAATTGAAAATTGAATATTTTCTCGGATGCAGTCAAATAGCCTTAGCTGGTGTATTTTCTCAAGAAAATTTTCTCTGGAACATTTTCATGCAATCAAACATGTCCTAAGAAAAACATTTGGAAATCCCGAAACTAACCCCTTGGATTGCTAGAATTTTTGTAACCAACCGTGTGCAAATGCTCAGCGAGGAGAACTTTGCTGACGGCCCACAGTCTAAGTCACGTGGCACACTCTTAGAGATCGCTGACCGTATGGATGTTTGGATCAACCTTTGTAGACTCACAAACCAAAAATTAGCCTGCTTAGTGATTTCTAAGCGTTAGATTGGAGTCATTTTCATGGGTTGATTTTTAACCGTGGAATTCGAGCAATATATAGGGTACAAGGATCCAAAGTTTTGAAATCACTAATCACGCTGATTTTTGGTATGTAGGTCCATCTAAGGATGGGCCAAATATCCATCAGGTCACTGGTCTCTAACAATCTGCCACGTGGTCCGCACGCTGATACAAAACCACTGCTCAAATATTGCTGGTGGGGCGACTTCTTTTGATACTCCTTTGATTTGGACCACTGATCTGACCCCATGGGTGAAGGTTTTTTGCTTTTTTTGTACCAGGGGAATGCCATTGCGATACACATGCACCTTACACGTGGTATACTCGTAGAGATCACTGACCGTATCAATGTTTGGCCCATCCCTGTGGACCTACATGTAAAAAATCAGCCTGATTAGTGATTTTTAAGGATTTGATTGGAGTTTTTTAATGGATTGATTTGTAACCATAGATTTCAAGCACTATTTGGGGTACTCAAATCCAAAGGTTTGAAATCAATAATCCGACTGATATTTGGTATATAGGTCCACCTAGGAATGGGACAAACATCTATGCGGTCAGTAGTCTCTAAGAGTGTGCCACGTGGCTTATACTATTGTCGATGTGGGCATGCTCGACAACCTGAAATGTGAAGGGGCATTTAACGAGGGAAGGTTTTGCCTTTGAAAGTAGTGAGACCTTTAATTGTTGCAACCGTGGGTGGCACTTCCGGTTTTTGCTTTATAATAGTATATAGACTAGTGTTATTAGCCGGTGCTAAAGCACGGGCAAAGAAAAAAAATTCATATATATTAAAAAAATTATTAATAAAATTATATGTAAAAAAATATACAATTATAAAAGTTAGTTTCTTTATTTGGTAGTTTTTTTGCCCATGCTAAGCACGGGTACTCTTTAAAGAATTTTAAAAATTATAATAAAAAATAAAATGAATAAAAAGAAGCAAGGGGAATTAATTTGTAGCCCCAAAATGTTAATTGCACAGTCCTTCCGGCCAAAAGACGCATAAATTATTGATCCACCCTGCACCCGCACAATCAGCCTAATCTTTGATTTTCTGTCCATTGGATTTAAGACATAAGAGCCTTCAATCTCTGCAACTTCACTCAAGCTTGATTTATCAACGAACCCAACTCCACCTTCTTCACGGTATAATATTTTGATTTTTAATTTTTTCTTCACTTGGGTAACTAAAAAATGGATGAACTACTGTTTATGGTCTATGGCACCCATCACGGCTTGATTACTTCTACTTCTTTTTCAACAATGTTCTTTAAAAGCCTGCGAAGAAGGTGACAAACTATTATGCTCTGGGTTTTGAGATCCATGGTTTGAGTTGCATCAGGGAATTGGATGGAGCCCTTGTTGTCAGAGAATTTGGCGCTGCCAACAACTTGATAATAATCCCGAGCTTGGATTTCCTTGGCCGCTCTATAAAAATTTGAAATAAAAAAAATAAATCAAGAACATAGAAATAGTAACTGGAGAAGTGGATTTAGATTTGGAGATTATCATGGGTTTTAGGGGCTACTGGCAAAACTTATTTACATTGTTACCTAGCAGTCAAAAACCATTTGAATTCAAATAGAGAAAACCTGCCTTAATAGGTCGCTATAGTAATTGAATCAAATACTTCACCTCCAAATGAAAAACTCAAAAATGAGAAAAAATAATATAAAATTACAACTCACCTTAAGAACCCTAGGGAGCCTTTAGGACTTTTTTGCCATCGGAAATGCCTTCGCAATTCTCTAATTACGCAGACCATCGTCTCTTATCAAATCATGGGAGGAACGTATTAGAGAGGGAGAGAGGTGAGCGTTTTTAAATAGTTATAGAGTGATCTTAAAAAATAACAGTTGGGAAGGCTGGACGTTTTGGTGCTTTTGGAAATGGAAGATGTAAAGGCGGCGTTTATTGAAAGAAGAAGCTGTAAAGGAGGCGTGGACGTTTTGGTGCTTTTGGAAATGGGAAGATGTAAATGCGACATTTATGGAAAGACGTTCTCGGTAATACATTTAAGGTAAAGAAATTTAATAAGGGAACACATTTAAGGAAGAATATAAAAAGACGTTTTGGAGTAATACGTTTAATGTAAGAGAATATATAGATATTTAAGGGATTATGGAGATGGAAGAATATGGAAAGGCCCTGGAATGTGAAGTGTTTTTAAGGAGACATTTTGGTTCAGTGGAGTGTTTTATGGAAAAAAAAAAACAAAAAAAACGTCATCTCAGTAGGCTCGAGCTTTAGTATAGATAATAGATTTGGTGGTTTTTTAATGGAAGGTCTTGATTACAATAAAAAATAAAAATAAAACCAAAACGACTCGTGCTAGCCCATGGATAACCAGACAAAAATATGTGCACTCGAGGCCATGGATCATTGGATTCAAGAGATTTACGGTCCATGAGGCAACAACTATTTTATCCATGGTTTAAAATAATGTCGTTAAAATGGTAAAGCCCCAAGTCTGTTATGTTAAGAACCGTTTTGACGGTTAGAAAACAATGGCTGTTACTTTCTAGAAAAAATTTGTGAAAAAAAATGGTCGTTATTTCCGTCATTTTTCACTTTTTGAATTTCAGTGCCAATTTTCCATTATTTCTGTTAAATTTCAGTTTTTTTCCATGTCCATACAATTCGTTTTAACGGTAACATCCCCAGTCCGTTATACTGTTATAACGGCCTATTTTAAACCTTGATTTTACCTTTTACAGTTGTTGCCTCGTGGACCATGGATCTCTTAATAAGTGTGGTCAATGGCTTCAACTGCTCATGGGTAGCATTTTCCTACCAAAAAAACAGCTTGATTGTTATTTCTAGACATTACTCTAGTACCCAAATAATGCTTGAATTGAAACCACTGTCAATAAGTGATTGCCCATGTCTTGTAGGGTCGGGCTCAGGGGACCCCGCTTTTTTCTACCCCTGTAGTGTTTGTGTGCTCGGCATTGGATTCCAAAAATCCAACGGTGGTTGTTAGCGCCCAACTAACATCACTTTTTCATTTTTTGGGGTGCTGACAACCACCGTAGGATTCGTGAAATCCACAGCTGAGTGCACGAACACCGAGAGGGATCAGAAAAAGGGGGTCCTCGGAGCCTGAGCCTATCTTGTATATGGCATATGATGATGGGGAAATTTTTTATTTACAAAATTGGTCGATGTCTCGGTGTTTTCCCCAAAATGCCACCTGACACATTATTTGGGGCTAACTAATTATGTGGATGTTGGCCTATCTCTTGGTGGATCTACATACAAAAAATCAACTTGATTGGTGATTTCTAGCTGTTGGAGAGTTGAGCATTTTTTGGGTACTCAAATCTGACAACTAGAATTCACCTATCAGGCTGATATTGGGTGTGTAGATCCACCAAGGTATGGGCCCATCATCCATGAGTTCAGTGGGTCTGAAAGAGTTTGCCCACGTGGCATTTTGGAAGGAAAAATATCAACACATCGAGCAATTTTAAACATCAAAATTGGGTTGCTACCTGCATGCTGATAAAATGTGTGTATTTGCCATGCGTACTGAAGATGGCCCAAGAATCTAATAAGGGGTCTTAACGCAAAACACACAAGAGAATTCTAACCGTTTGATCTACTGTAATTGTCAAGAAAAATGTTAATCATATGGATGATAGCCAGTGCAAAATCCATGTCAAATCTCTTGGCATGAATTTGAGTTCCGAAATAAGATTCATGTTGCCAACACCAGATAGTTGGGATATGCAAGTAGATTATCAATTTGTATGGTTACCATTGTCCGCTGGATTGGCGCAGCACTGGGTAGTTCCAAATTGGTAAGCATAGATGCCATTTATACGCATGACCCAATCAAGCTGATTTTTGGATTGAAGGTCCATCTAGTGATGGGCCAAACATCAATACGGTCAGCAGTCTCTAAGAGTGTGCCATGTGGCTCATCATCAACGTTGATGATCGACATTCGTCATCAAATATTTACTCAAAAGTATTGGCACTTGTGTCCTAGAGAATAATTTTAAAAGTTGATGAGCTTTAATTGCCCCCTTTCTATGTAGGGATAATTTCGTCAATTAAAAATGTCATCAGCAGTTCTTGTCATGTTGGAACAAAATCTTAGCCCTGCCACTGTTTGAGTGAGCAGGAAGAAAAAGTGAATAGATGTATTAATCCTCTTCGTGGAATGTAATAGTTATAAAAAGATACCAGGAGCATGTTTGGCTACAGGTGATGCGCTGTCCTCATCAGGGATAAGATGAGGAACATGCAATCCAATCTCAGGGGATCAATAGATGAGGACACGAAAAACCACAAATTAGTGCTTTTTGGTGCCTATGTGGAGAAATGCATCCCCAAAAAACATAAATTTTGTTTCCATTAACCAACACATGGATGGAGGTGCCACTCGAGGATATAAATCTTTGCAGCCAAACATGCCCCAGGTTTCCTCTTTTACTTGTTTATTCAAGTTCTCAAATTTAAGCCAAGACTGGATTTAGGTAAGTTTAAAATAAGCTAAAAGTCAGTTTATACTTATAGCTTATGAAAAGCAGTTTTTTTTGTATTCTAATAACCAATTTTTTTTCGGGTTAAGGAGAAGTCATTGAAATTCGGCTTATAGCTTATAACTTATGCGAGAAGCAATTTCTAAAACGCACGTGAAACTCTTTAAATACCTAAAATGTCCCTCTAATATTTCAATATAAATTCTTAATGACCGCTCTACCTTTTATAAAACTTGTTAAATGACAGAAATATCCTTTTAATCATTAAATTTCTAACTGTTTTAAATGACCAATTCATTCTTTCTTACCCAAACCCAATGCTTAACCCATAGCTATAAGCTCGGATTAAGCTTACCCAAACGCAGCCCAAGTACTGTACCAAGGTGTTGATGAGAGTGAAGCACATCTTTTTGAAGACTAACACAACATTGTGCCTTACAATTTAAAGTCACCTTCAAGCCATCTCTTTTTGAGCACCTATTAATTTTCACTTATTTACCAGAGGGTTCATCTTGTGGCATGAACTCACCTTCTAGTCCATCGCTAGGAGTTGCATAGCCTGATCAAAGGGTCAGTGGTAAGAGACACCCTTGTCTTTTCTACCTATGGCCAAATGTACCTAGATGTGCCAATCTAGGTAAAAGTTGCTCCAAGGTGAAAATACCAATCAAATCAAGAAGAAATAAACACCAAGGGAGGAAGAAGAAACCATTAAAGTTATGTCAATCTCCTACGGTGATATAGCTTTTACCTTAAATCTACAATGATGTTGTTGTATCAACTTTGGTGGTCGCACCGTCGAAAACTCCAGCTCAATAGGTCTTAGATTGGAAATTAAATTACCATCAATATCAAACTCCTGCCAAACTTGACAGGGTTGGAGTTGTGTTTGATTCAATTGATTACCTACAAATTTTAACATCCATTGTCGATGTCGAAGGATCTTTCAACAAATTACTATTCTAAGACGAACACATCAGATTCAGAGGGTTGAAGGTGTGCATATGTGTTTGATATAGGGATGCAACTTAGACATGAGAGGTCGGTCCTAGATTTCCCAACCCAATCGGGTTGGCCAATTTCTTAATTCTTTTTATTAGTTGGAAAGGTTCCCAAATTTTTTCATATTAAAATTGTTTATTGGTCAATACAATGACTGTTATGCTAGCATTAAATAATAGCTTCATTTCCACATCCTGTTAAATAGGACCACATTAACAAAATGTATATGCATTTAATTATATTTGTCATATTTACAGGTTTATTCATTCAAGAATTACAAGTTCAAAATTCTCCACATAATCTTGTTCCTACAATGTTAAATAATTGCCTTCAGTTGCGGATAGTAATACAAGTTTATAACAGAACGAGACCTACACATTAACAAAACTCACAACTTCAGCTGAGACTCAAAAGCACCTCCATTCTCTACAACATATAATGAGATTTTCAATTGTTCATGTAATACCTTGAACTTTCATTCAGGGGTATTTTTATAATTAACTTATATTAATGGGACCCACGTATATTAATTAGACACTTTTTTAGACATTTTTTTAAACCTTAAGTATCTATTATAAATAATTGAGATAAATAGAGGATTGACCTTATAAATTATACTAATTGTGTATAAATAATCATTGATTAATTAATTGACTTTCAAAATTAATATATCTTTTGGCACACCATAATTAAAGATTTATAATAAATTTAATTAAAGAAATATATTACTATCAATTAAATATTCCATAATCAATATGAAAAAAAAATAATTTATTCTTTTTAATTAGATATGTTATAATTGTTAGGTGGCTTTTAAGACAAATTTAGAGACCTTTTGGCCTTAAAATAATATTAAATGAAGCTTAGTTTATATATATATATAACTAATGTGACCCCGAACTTTCGCCCATATACATATAGGTTTGGTGATGATATTCTTTTCAAAATAGATATCAAATGTAATACCATGAGCTTTCAGCTAGGGATATTATGGCAATTTGATCCTAATGGGATAAATTTTGGCAGTTTGAACTTACTTTTATCATTAGATATCCTTTATTAAGTCATGTGTCGAGTTTGGTAGGATTCAGACAACTTTGAAAAACTTACTATTTTCGGAACTCACTTTTATGGCTAATTTCCTACTTAAAATAATGAACAATAACTTACATGAGACTTTTCTGGACACTAGATGATATACTTGATCTAATAAGATAATATAAATATTTTTGAGCTCGGGCCCCGAAAACTTTCTAAAAATAACTTACCTTATCTTAGGGTTGAAAATCCATCTCTCGAATTTTGGGTTATTCCGATGTTATCTTGACACTTTTCTAGGACTTTGAACATTTTTGTGAATTTTGTGTACTTATACTATTTGATATGATTTATGTGTGTATGACATGTGTCAATACCTTGTTGTATGAACTTTTAAATTTTATAATATAGTTTATTTGAATTAATACATGATTGTTGTATATTATTATGATATAATATATAGTATCAGACAGATATGTACTATATATATTAAATCATCACATTTTTAGAGAATATGACATAATTATAATTAATAAATATTTAAATTATTAATATAAGTAATTGCATAAATTATTAAGCTATAATTGTGGGGTGGGCTCGTAGAGCTAATTTAGAGACCTTTTGGACTTAAGAATAACCTTAAATGAGGCCCAATTGATACATATAGGTCTTAGGCCCATTTTAATTTTAACTTATAAGTAACTTAAAATATGAGCTTTTGAGGGTTGAAAAAGTCACACATTTGAGAGTTACGAATTTTACCTAGAATAGAAAGATTACTTCCTAAACCTATTTAAGAAAGCCTTAAGGCTTGGGAGCTTTCACAACCTTAAATCTTCACTCCCATATTTCTCCATAAAAAATATCTCATTCTCTTTTATCTTTCTCTCCCTTTTCCTCCATTGAAGTACTTCTATTAAACCTCAATTAAAGAACACTTTCAAGCCTTAGAACACTCTCATCCCACACCATCAAAAAAGATATCAAAACTTAGCATTCAAACCCCCGCAGAGCATCTCCAACCGTGCTCTATATCTCCAAAATGGAGAGTTGGCACCCTCCAATCGTACTTTACCATTTTGAGTCTCCAAATCTAGAGACCCCTTGTGGGTCTGTAAAAGGGGTCTCTATTGCTATTCATGGACTAAAATTCTTATTTTAACCTTTTTCTGTGTTATGTAAAATTTTAATACTAGTTGTGTCTTATACTTTTAAAAGAAAATGTATTTTAAAGATAAAAATGGAGACTGTGGTTGGAGTTCACATGGTAACCAAGGTGCTGTAAAAGCACTTTAGAATAAAAAATATTATTTTTGTGCTCCAAAATAGAGATCTCTTTTGGAGTTGCTCTCATCGACTTCTTCAACATAGTTGGAAATCAATGACATTGGAGAACTTAAAGAAAACGTAGAGCTCCCCTTCCACCATTATTTCAAGCTTCACCATACGAATCTATTGTCTATTTAATATCTTAATTTACATATTTTATTTTCTCTAAGCATGTTCATTATGGGTAGGAAGTGGTTGAATTATTATTTTGAATTACTTACATGTGCTTCTATTTCTTTTTATCTGAATATTATATTGTTCTTTCCTTTCAACCCCCTTCTTGTATATTATCTTTGATTTGGAGGGAAGGATAGGGGTAAAAATGTGCCATGACCATGCACTAATGGAAACTTCGGACAGTTCTCATTAGTGGATCGGTCATGAGAACACCTTTAGGTGGAAACATTTTTGGCTTTAGCCCTCCTTTCATTATAGTTATTTTGACATTTAATTTACACTATGCTTATCATGGTCATTAGGGGTTCATGTGAGAGAAAGTTTATTATTTTTATCGTTACGCAAGAATGACTAGAAAACCCTAAGGTGAAAGATCCCAAACAATTCTGCAGATGAGTTATACGGCTACTCCCAGCAAGGGAAGGAGATGGAGACCCATTAATAGTTTAGTTATTGGGGTGGGATATCATCGCATTTTGCATACCTTGTAAATCATTGGTTGTATATTGATTATTATGTCTTGCTTATCACATGCTCTATTCTATCATTGATTTTCAATGATTATGCTTTAGTTAACTTTATATGTGGATTAAGAGTGTCATGAGGTTACCCGTTGCACTACTGAGTCCGTTGGACTCATGGTGTTTTATGACGCCGCACAAACAAGTTGGGCTTTAACCCGACGGATGACTCTTCGTGGGAAGTACCCGATGATGAGGAGTACGAGGATGGTGATCACGGCGAGCCTTTGGAGGCATCGGATGAGTTCTAGTCCTTTAAGCTCTTAATTGATAAAAACTAGTTATCTTTGATATTGATCGGGCTTGTTCTGGCCTATCTTTCGGAACTTATCCATTTTATCTTATGGATGATGTTTGATTATTTTATTCGATAAACATAATGATTTAACATTATATTATTTATATGATGATAATAGATTAGTGGTTAATAATGGAAAATTGACCCGTAATGGACCTAGACCGAGTTTTGGACTTGAAAGACTAAAAGCACTAGAAATACTATGTGAGATAAAACTATAATTCTTGACCTATAACATATTTTTAGTAAGATAACTGATAAAATTTATGATTATTGCAGAAGGACTTTTCGAAGGTCTATCAGTTAACTTTCCAGCGATATAAACGGTTTTCACAGATTCTTTCTGTACAGAAAGTTATGGCCAAAACACTGATTATAGTACAAACTAGTCTATTCTAAATCCAAGACAAATAGACCTAGTTTTGACCCTTTATATGGCATCTTTGAGCTCTAATCTCAATACAAGATTTTAGCAAACTCAGAGAGCTATCCAACGGGCTTCAGAATAGCCAAATCGGACATCGGATGAAGAAATGACGACCGTTTTACTATAGCGCTGTCCAAGTTTACTATAAGGACGGGAAAAATGGGAGGAAAATTTATTTTCTCCGTTTGACCTAGTTTTTGGTTTGAGACTTCTTTATATATAGTGGGTTAATGCCATATAGTTTAAAAATAAAAAATAATTAATTTATTATTTTTTTCATAATTAATTTTATATAGGGTCTAATTACTAAAATCTGTTTAATCACTTAATGAATTGTGGTATAGATTGACTTGTTTGTGGATGGATCTTAGTGGTTTAGAGTTACACTTGAACCATTAGGATGCATTCATAGATCACCTCTAAGTTCGGGTATGAGGTTGACTCATGAATTTTCGGGTTGGATTTGGATACCGGAATTTGGGGCGTGACATCAACCTTACAAAAAAATTAGCCTATTCTAACATTTGTAGTATTATGAAAAGTGGATTGCAAGTTGTAAAATTTTGTACCGTCAAATTTCACCGTTAAATTTAAGTCCATATTTGATAGGGTTAGAAGTTTTACAAATTGTTGATTTTTAGTGAAGCTGATCTCCATGGTGAGGATATCATCCTCGCCAAAAATCAACCCTTAACTCATCTGCATGTGGGACCATTTCCATTAGTAATCTATTAGTAAGAATAGTGTGAGTCATTTTATATATATATATATATATAAGTCAGGATCGGGAGACAACAATTTTCACAACATTTTCTATAACAAAAAATTGGTGTGAGCCAATATATAAATTATTAGTTTTGGAATTTTATGATTTTTGGCGAGGATGGTCTCTATGGCGAGGAGATCATCCTCACAAAAGTTCAAATCATTCTGACATTCGTATGAAATTGTTCAGACGTTCAAATCACCCTATATTGGGTCAAGATTGGGAGACAACAATTTTCACAACAATTTTGGCGTACCCACATGGAAGATGAATCAATAGCTAATTTTTGGTGAGGATAATCTCTCACCCCATCAAGTGTAGTCTTCAAGTTAACAATATAAATAGACGGTCCATAATTCTTCAACTTGTAAACCAATCTATGAATATTGGATTCATTTGAATTTTTGTGAAGATGATCTCCTCACTATAGAGACCATCCTTGCCAAAAATCACCCCATTCCAAGACTTCTAATTTATACATTGACGTGGGCTAATTTTTATTGTAAAAAATGTTGTCCCCCAACCTGACATATATATATATATATATAAGCCTTTTAGTGATTTGTAAAATACACATTGAAAATGACGAAAATCACTTAAAAATAAAAACTCAAAAACCCTAACCCTTGAGGAATATTTTTTAAACCTATTTAAAGAAAGCCTTGAAAATTTAAAATTTCTCACAAACCCTATCCACCATCTTTTTCATCTTTTCTCTCAACTTAAAGAATAACAAAAAGATATCAAAAATTAAGGTAAGTACACTTATATTTTATAGTTATTATTATTCTTTATTCAATGATATTGTTGTATCTTATAATAATTAAATCATATTATATGATCTTGTTAGAATTTTTTCATCATAATCAAATATCATGATCATCCATACTTGATAAGAAATGTCAGAATTCGTCATGCGAATTTATAATCAGGATTAATCCTGTAAATTTATTATCAGCATTCATCCTGCAGATTTATAATTAAGAATGACCTAGAGCCTTATGGTGCCAGACCCCAAACTTACCTACAAATGACTCAATTCGTTGAACGAAAAAATTGAGATGAGATTTCACATTTTGTATATTGAAATCAATATAGATTAGAATTATTGGTATACTTGTGTTTGTTGATTAATATTTTGATGCATAAAATATTATTGATTATGAAATGATATTCATATATAGGATATATGTGTACACGTAGATTCAATAGGGGTTAAAGCTTACGGTTTGTACTGATATCAATTTCAGATGCGTTTGATGAGGATATAGAAGAAGTAGAGTCGATAGAAATAACAAGATTTAAAAAAAAAAAATTTTAAGGTTATTCTAATGTAATAATGAATTCTAGAACATGTTTGGATCATTTTGGAACATTAATAGTTTGATTAGTTTGCTTTTACTTTATTTTGACCATTCAAAAGTAGTTAGAATCATGATTGGCTATAATATACTTGAGATTTTTCTTAAAATTTTATTTGGTGTATGCTGTGTTGAAACCCTTCTAAGTGGACCCAACTAATTCTGTTTCGTGCAAATAGAACAAAAGAGTCAACTTCGTGGTTATTTTTTGGCTAACACACAATTGAAATTGACTTTTGGCCGAATACAAATAGTGTGGGGCTTCAAGTTACATTTCCAACCATATGTGGTAGGTCATCCATTTCAAAAGGGGCTGATCTCTAGACCAATTTTACTGACTGTATGTCAGTGTAGTCTTAGTTACGAAAATGTAATATTTTAAAACTTTGTTTAGCTTTTATTTTAGATTTTTAAAATAGAAACTACATTATATTTTTTATATATAAAAATAGCTTATTTTGAGTACTTATGTTTTTATATATTACTTGTTTGATGTCATTAAGAATTGACCTCCGAATCATGCGACTAAGTCAAAAATCATCCATTTAAGTTCTATCGATCTCTTTTAAGAAATTATAAATACTTGTAAAACTACTAAAAGAATTATAAAACATCATTTTCGCTAAAATCCCTTAATTAAAGTTTATTATACTTATTTATTGAACAAAACCCTTAAATAAAATAATTTATTAACAATTTCTCAAAAGTTTGACCAAAAGTTTACTTTTTCATTAAATCATAAAAAATATTTCTCAAAACTATATCAAATAAATGATTTGGCTTAAGTGCGTTTATGAAAAGTATTTGATATAAATTATACGTAATTATATGGAACATAATTACTAGTTTTGACCAAAATTTAGTTTGACTTCAATTTTGACTTCGACTTTGATTTTGTTTATTGCATTGTATTAGCTTATTTATGCTTTCACATTATTATGATTTTTAGGTAAATTTAATATAATTATAGTTATATTTTTTATTTGTTTAATTATCATTTATATTTAGTTACCATGGTTTAATTGTGTATGCTTTTTATTTTTATCACAACCTAGATTTTGGGTAAAAGAACTGCTCCACAAGCGTTCGGTCAAGTCAGGGTTCCCTAATTCAGGATGTGATAATTCACTTTCTTATATAGAATTGATCAGTCAAGCCATTGGTGTTATGATGCACCTTTTGCAGTGGGCCGCCTCCATGGATTTTTCTCAAGCATGTCCTTAATAATGTATATTATATATAAATATATTGTGTGTCGGGCTTGGGTTGGATCGGGTTGGACAGAAGCCTCAACCCTAGCCCAAGCCAATTTGATCACATTGTCAAAATCTAGCCCGAGCCCAACGTGAGTACTGAAGGAGCCAACCCAACCCTAGTCCAACATTGGGTTGAGCCTGCCCAAGTTGTAGTCCTAGTTTGATATAAATTTTAAATGCATGTATGGCACTATTTACAATAAAATGATATTGTATTATCTTAAGAATGTGTCTTAAAATGGCTAGTGGATTATAATATCTTCTTGACCATAAATTCACAAGGATTATCTTTTATAGTTTCTTTACCCTATTTAAGTTAAATTTGGTGCTTCCTTGAAGGACAATCAATTTAATGAGGTTAGGTAACTAGTAGTTTTTGGCAAAGAGACCAAATCCTTTGGAAGGTTCTTCCATTTGCATTTAATGGAGCACTTTGAAGCATGATTCAAATGTGTAGGTTTTGTTTCAATGGTTTTGATACGAAACCTAGTGAAATCAAAGTGAAACGGATAAAACCATATTAGAGAGTTCCAAACAAATCTGAAAATATTTTAAAAATAAAAAATATCTTAATGTAACAAAGTTTCATTATAAATTATATTATATAACTAATTTAAGGTAAAAATGAGTAACTCACAGTGTTATTAAGCTGAAATTGAGCCTGTTTTATAAAATTGCATTCCAAGTACTCAATTTATATACTCTCATGTTATACTCAATCCACTTTGCCTTCAATCATAGTTCAAAGTTTCAACTAAACTCTAATCAATTAGGCAACAAGAATTCTAGATAAAAAAGTTAATCACCAATGTGTGTTCTAGGTATAAAAAGTTAACTAATATAAGTCTATTTATATAAAGCGAGAACTAGTGTTGACATCTACGGGGCTTCAATTAAACGCCTCTCACTTTAAAGTGTAAAGGCTATTTCAAAGCCAAAACCTGAGTTGCCCCTTCACACGGGTTGTCCAGCACGCCTACGTCCCTAATCAATGATGATGGGGGACCATAGTATAAGCCATGTGGCATACTCTTAGAGATAACTTACCGTATGGATATTTGTCCCATCCCTAAGTGGACCTATGTATAAAACCTGGGTTGCCCCTTCACACGAGTTGTCCAGCACGCCCACGTCCCTAATCAATGATGATGGGGGACCATAATATAAGCCATGTGGCACACTCTTAGAGATAACTTACCGTATGGATATTTGTCCCATCCCTAAGTGGACCTATATATAAAATATTAGCCTGATTAGTGATTTAAAACCTTTGGATCTAAGTACCCCAAATAATGCTCAAAATATACGGTTAAAAATCAATCGATGAAAACGAATCCAATCAAATTCCTAAAAATCACTAATCATGATGATTTTTTGCATGTAGGTCTCCTTAAGGATGGGCCAAACATCGATACGGTTTGTGATCTCTAAGAGTGTGCCACATATAAGGTGCTCCCATGTGTAAGGTGCACGTGCATTGCACATGGTGTTCCTCTAGTATCAAATAATGTATGTAGAGTGTAGACTCTGGTTTAACACTCTAAGGCCATGTTTGTTTTTTTCGAACGTGTGCGCATTGACACTGATGTGCGCACTGCAACCCAAAAATGTGTGTTTAATTGGACTAACTGTTGCGACTCACGATGTGCATTAGAGTCAAAATGTGTGTCGAAGTACGAATCATAATACTCAACCATTTTGAGAATCAGAACGCGCATTAAATTACGGGTTACAACACGAGTTAATGTATCATAAGGCACACTTATGATATATTGCACGGTGTATCACACTTTACAAAATAAATATTTTTACTATATATTACATAAAATAACAAATATATTATTATATAATAATAATATATTATATATAATATAATATAATAATAAATCATATATTATATATAATAAATAAATATATCTATTATAATAATATATAATATATTATAATAACATATTATTATATATTAAAATAAGATATATTTACATATAATATAGTATAATATATATAATATATAATATATAATATTAAAAATTATATAATATATTATACGTATATCTAGACCGTATAAAAATATTCGAGTACACGTGGCATTCCAAACGTGTATATATAATTTTATATAATTCAACGCGATGTACTAAATCAGGCGCAACATCTACCAATATTTGTGCAAACAAACAAACATAATCAATTTTTGGCATGATTTGTTGAGTCTATCCAAACGTCATATATTCGAAGTCGCGCAAATTTAACTTTTACGGGTTCTAAAGTACATATGTCCAGAAACACGTGTGAAAAAAATAAATAGGGCCTAAGTCACTCTTCTTGACCTTAAGTTTAATTGTATTATTTAGTTTTTTTTAAAATTTTGTTGTATTTAGATGTTCCTTGTATTTTTAATTTTTTATTATTTTTTTGAAACCTTTTGCTAGGATTTTAGCAGTTTCATGATGATTTTATAAGATTTTATCTAATTTTATTCGAAATCAATCGAAACAATCAAAACTGAAGTAAAATTGTAATTATCTCGAAATAGTAGTATTTCTTATATTATTCACTGTTGGGACTGGAGTTTTGGTTTCTATAGAAACTTGGAACCATGAATTGAAAATGAAGGCATAGTAATATCTTTCAAGACAAAAATAATTCGTCTATGACAGTTTTGATTGTACAAAGTTAAAAGCTATAAAATTGAAAATCTATTTAGACAAGTTTCATTAACTTGTGAATTATATTTGATGGAAGTAAGAAAAGAGACAAGGTGTTGAAGATGTTATTCCATAGGAGAAATTTATGTTCAAATTCCTTCATGTATCCATGATGCATAGTATAGAATAGGACTGTCAACGGATACTATTCGAATCGAATATAAGCATATTCGAATCCAAAAGAAAAATTGTTATCCAAATCCGAAATTCGATAGATATTCTAAATCATTATTCGAATCCAATTAACTTATCGGATATTCGATTCAAATATATATATATATATACATAATAATAAATATATTTATATGTAAGATAATTATAAATATTATATTATCTATTATATATAATATATAATTATTAAATAAAATATCAGATTGGATATTATCAAATCAAATACATCAATATTCGAATTCGTGTCCGAAAACTATTCAAATATTAAAAAGATATCCAAATCAAAATCCGATGTCCAAAGTTTTGAATAATATCCGATTTTTTTAATAGGGATTCGAATCGAATTCAAATTTTTTGACAATCTATTGACAGCTCTGGCAGGGAAAAAAGTCTACTTTAACATATGCCTTTTGCAACCATGGAAGTTCATGATGCCAATTGTTGAGGTAAGAAGAATAAACAACAACTTACACTTTCTAATTTTGGGCCATTTTTTTTTCAGTTGTGCCAATGGTGGCACATCATATAATTTTGAAAACTTTATAATTTTTTCATTTGTATTTTACTATTATGTTTTTTACTTGTTAAGTCGAGTTGGGGGACCAGTTTCATCGCATCATATTTATACATTTATAATAGGGACATTGCTATGATCATCTGTGTATCTTATCATGCGTCAATCTTCTTTTGATTAAATTTGGTCAACTAGATGTATAACAGCTTGTGTACTTTTTTTTTATCTTCCTCTTATCCTCCTCGTGTATTGCTAAGATGAATCAAATCAAATCTATTTAGAAAAAATTGCATGATCACTAGTGTTCAAAACAATATTCACACTCAATTCACAGCGAGGATCATCAACTATGGTAGAAATAACCTCAAGATTGCACACAAACATCAAAAGTGAAAGGGGGTAACATATTACCTCTTTAGTAAATTTTATTAAAATGGTGGTTTGAGGTCACTGCTGGCCCACCTTGGAACAAAATGAGTTGTTACTACAGTTGGAAAGCCTATACTATCCAAGACACCCTTCACAAAAAAACATATTTCTTTCAAGGATCTCAACCACCATATGATTAGTTGAATGTGAAACAAAGCCAATGTGATGTTGCTCATTGGTATCACGATCTCACCCTTACAATCCCAACAACAAAGGCCCACAATTAAATGTTCCCATATTTTTCAGAATGGAAATAAACTTTCAACAGAAAGACGTATTAGTTGGTAAACTGACTCCAAGTCCATTTAGAACTTATAGCTTTGAATCTTGAAGGTAAATTCACTAGAGTCCAAGTCCTATTGAAAATTAGGGAATCCTTTTCATCATTGATGGATTCTCTAAAAAAATCCACATTTGAAGAGGATAAGGCTTCTTCTCATGTATTACGATTAGTTTCTAAGTTATAACCAAAATAATCTAGGCCAAAGTCCTTAGTCACTCTAGCTTTTTTACTCTTTCAAGATTTTATATCCAAATCTCTTATTTCTTGTATTCTAGATTCTACAAATCTAAATATAAATGGCTCATCTATTCTATTGGGTGTAAGCCCCCATTATCTCTGGATTTAAAAAGAAATTTATCCTCAAAATAATTAGCATTTATAAATTTTATTATAGTGTTGTTTCTCAAGACTAGAAATTTATAGACCTTCCAATTAATTGCATAGCGTATGAAAAACATTTTGGAGCTCTAGCTACTTCCTAATTTTGACCTTTTAGGGTTGGATAATCTCACACAAACAAGATAATCCCAAATTCTATGATATCCTAAATTGAATTACTATTTTTATAGCACAAAAGGCGTAGCTCTAATTTTAAAGTGAGGAAATCGGTTTAACACATAATATGTTGTTAGTAGAGCTTCTTCTCACATATTGAAGGGAATTCTTGAATTAAGCAATATTACAATTACTAGATCAACTAGAGTTCTATTTTTCTGTCCATTAACACCTTTTATCTTCGATGAATAATTTATATTAGTTTTGTGTATAATCCCCAGTGATTCCATGTATTCATTGAATCTTAAATAGGCATATTTCATACCCCTGTTGCTTATAAGATTTTTTAATTTTTCTATTAAAATTAGTTTTCTACTTCTTTAACATAAGCTTTAAACATGTCAAATGTTTTATTTTTATTTTTACATTTATTAAATATACAAGTGTATTTTTAATACTAATCTATAAATGTTATGAAATATATTTTACCCCATCGAGTTATGACTATATAACTCACAAATGTCCGAGTATGAGTTTTAAAAGTTCAGTTTTTCTTTCTATACTCCTATGTGATTTTCTGATAATTTTAGCCCGACTAAATGATTTACATTAATCAAAACTATTACTATTAAGAGTAGGTTGAAGGCCTAGAAAACTCATTTTTTATATTTTTTTTATTAACATGACATTAACGAATATGCCAAGAATTCACTGAAGACAAGATAAAAATAGAAGATGTAGACACTTATTCTATTAGGATTCTCAAAATTCATTTTGAATATTTCATGCATAACCCTTCCCAACAAACATTTCATTCTTAGTAATTACACATTGATCATATTCAATATTGTTTGTTGACTCTGTTCAATAGAAAACCTGAAACAATGTTCTTCCTAATATATGGAGTGTGTAGAATGTCATTCAACAATACAGTCCTCCAAGAGGTAAACCTTAGCTCAATGTCCCCAATACCGAGAACCTTGGTAGTGTAAGAATCTTGGATCAATATCTCTTATCATTTGTCGAAAAGTATGAATTATTCCAGTTATGATCATATTAGACATGTCAAGAAGCACCGGTGTTTAACCACTGTTCTTTGTATCCATTGACTATATTCACCTCATTATCATAGCCACAAGTGGCTTTTCTATCACATTCACCTATGGAGCAGGTTGATGTTTTCAACAAAATCGTGCAGACTCGGTTTGTTGCATACATAACAGAAAATCTTGGAAAGATCTTTTGTCTATCTTAAAGAAAGTTTTTGGTTTTGGTTTTGATATTTATTCTAGTTCTGGTTCAATTTTCAATTTTGGTTATTTCTCGCTTTCAAGTTCTTTTTATTCGATTTTAGGTGTACTTAATTCTTGATTTGTTCTCAGAGATAACATTAACATTAATAAAATTACCATTTTCTTCATTTTGATCCTGAAGGTAGGCTTTTTCTTGATACGAAGACAAACAATCAAGCTTTCTATCAAGACTGCCACTTGGGAACTGTTCGTTAATGTTTATTCCTTTTAAAAGGATCGCATGAATAATCTTTTGTAGTTCATGAGACCGTTGTACCATGGATTTCTCATCAACCATCTGATATTTCAAATATCGAATTGCAACATATTTTTTCAATTAGGCTTCTTCAGTGCCATACTTCTTTGGGAAAGCATCCCAAATGTACTTGGCCATTTCACTACTCACATAATAATCGTAAAGATCATCAATAGCTATAGTTTGAGATACATGGGTCCTAGCCGGCTCAAGTTTCATAGTCCGTAGTTTAGGTTTCTTCGTAGACAATACATAAACAACTCGCATTATGGTTAAGTAGAAAAACATCTTATGCTTCCACCTCTTAAATGTAGCCCTTGAAAATTGAAGGGCATGTTGTTGTGAAGAACCAGAAGCATGTATATTGAAGTGTCTTCAATTCCATATCTTGTGACATGCCTTAAAATTGTTGCTTTAAAATGTGTTGGCCTAGAAACATTTTTCTCAAAATTGTAAAGTTAGCGTCCGTTGAATTGATCATGTGGAAGACCGGATTGAGGTGCGAACAATGTCGCTCTCTTTAAGGCATTTCGTGTGTCTATGAAAAAGTTACGTGATTTATGAGTTTTTTTTTAGAAGAAGCACCAACAAAAAATCAACAACACGATACAAACAAAAGCATATGTAGTAGCAAAAAAGAAACACTAGCGGTCCGTTGTCGTCTGTTTGCATTAGAAAAAACAAGTAATACCCTATATAAGCTTGCTAAGGGTACGGTTGATCCAAAACTAGCTACTTGCGCATGTTATGTGGGTAACAACCCATTTTGTTAGCCACAATAAGCAACAAGCGACCAAGACATAAGGATAAAATAACTAATTAAAGAGAATAAATAAGAGTTTAAATGCATAATAACCATAGTTAGTAAATTCTTGAATTATTCACGAACCGTATAAATTATTGAAAAAAGAAGTCCTATTCAAAGGTTTGGAAAAATTCACTCATTTTTTAACATGGTCGAATTATTCTAAAACAAATACTTCATGAACTTTTCTAAATTATTCCTAGATTATTCAATTTTGAACATGAAAAATCATTCTATAAGACAAAAAAATTTCAATATTTTCTCTTTTTTTTTTAAATCAATTTTGCTAAACTGTTTAACACATTTTTATTGACAAATCCAAATGGTACTCGAACATTTTCCATACCATATTTTTATCGTGCTCCAAATTTACTAACTATAATTATAACCATAAAATTTGCTTACTTTTGGTCCATCACCAAATTAAAATTATGAACAATGGTTAAAATGGCTAAGGCCTATTGGATGGTTTTAGTTTTGCACGACGGTCAAATAAAACGTCTATTAATCAAATGGTTAAGATCTACCCACTTTTAGTTTGTTTGTATACGACTTACACAGTTCATCCCTAAAAGAAAACATCTTCTACATTATTCCAAGCATGTGCATGGCCTGGCCATGACCTTGAGTGTAAAGCAAGCCATGGCAAATAGTTCTCTTGTGGTGGCTTCATGAATAAAGATGAAGCCCTACTCATTGAACATGTAAATAGTGGGAGATGCCATAATTCATGTCCTAGATGGTTGTGTGATGGTAGAAACATTGGCAAAATAGGGACAGTTTTGAAATTTTAGCAACCCAAGGGCGCAATTCATTGCGGCAGCGCACGGGAGAGTTAGAAAAGCAAAAGGGAAATTTTAGTAGCACCCCTTGAATTGTGAGAGCAACACAAATTCTGAGGGCACCCAAGCTAAACATTCATCCGACAATTCTTTTTTTTTTGTTAATCCATCTAACAATTACGTTGACAAATAATATATGTGATTTTTTTTAGAGTAGAATTTTGATGATATTGTGCAATATGGGCCACGTGGCACTCGTATAGGACTTTGACCGTATTGATGTTTATCCTTAGGTAGACCTACAAACCAAAAAACAGCCTGATTAGTGATTTCAAAACCTTTGGATCCTTGTACCTCAAATAATGGTCAATAATGCTCAAATTTTCACGGTTAAAACCAACCCAGGAAAATAATTAACTCAAATTCAACGCCTAGAAATCCCTAATCAGGCTGATTTTTGGTTTGTAGATCCACCTAGGGATTGACCAATCATCCATACGGTCAGAGTCCTCTACGAATGTGTCACGTGGATCCCTGAACGCTTGCTTGAATTTGCACGTAGTGGTCTTGAGTCTAACATGTGGAAGGCATTTTCGTAAATTAAGCAAATTGAAGCACAATTTGTGGGGTGCTTTCAACAGGTCAGTGTGCCATCACAATTCGTGGGGTGACATGGCACATTTGTAAAGGAGAATGACCATATGGATGTTTGACCAATCCATGGGTGGACCTAAAAACCAAAAATAATATGGATGTTTGGCCAATATCCATAGGTAGACCTACAAGCCAAAAATCAGCCTTATTAGTGATTTCAAACCTTTCGAACGTGTACCCCAACTAATGGTCGATAATGCTCATATTTCCACGGTCGAAATCAACCCAATGCATAGAAATCACTAGTCATATTGATTTGTAGGTTCACCCAGGGATTGGCCAAACATCCATATGGTCAGTGTCCTCTAAAAATGTGCCATGCGTGACTCGTATTGTGGGCCATCACTGGCTAATTAGCCAAGTTTTAGAGAGAGATTTCTCTTTTTTGGAATAGTTAGAAACTTTTATATACACCCCCACATTGAAATTAAAGAGTATCTTTATATAATATAAGCTCATAAAAATGGATCCACTTTCAATTAATTTACTTTTATTAAAAAATATATTAGAATATTATCTCATTAAGTTGCATATCAGCCTATGTACAATGTATCAGTAGATCAAAGTTTATTGGTTAATTAAATCAATATTTTAAAAAATCTGATATGGCAAATGTATTGGTCCTCAATATGTTATGTTACTTAGAAATATTTTAATGTTACTGATATAATAGTATATGTATTATCGCCCGTTACAATGAAAATAATGGTTGTATAGCAATTTTAACTATTTTTTTACTTTTATATACCGTTTAGCTGAAAAATGAATTCAGAAAAATGAAAGATTTAATTCTTAGACTGTTATTTGACCCATTATAACAATCATAACAGTAACGTTAGCTAACTGATCGGCCCTTATAAGGGTCCTTTTTTTTATCACAAGGGTACCTTTCTTAAGATGAAAAATTATTGATTATTCGCCTGTTATTGTAACTAGTGGAATGGATTCAATTCCACCAAAAAAAATGAAAAGAAGGGATAGTAGGGCTGTCAATAGATATTTTTCGATATTTGAATCCGAATCTGAAAATGATATACAATATCTGAATTTGATTCAATATCCAACGGATATCCTGAATTAATATTCAAATTCTAATCCGATTAACTTATCAAATATCCAAAAATAACCGATTCGTTTGGTAAGTAAATTATATATATAATCTATTATATATAATAGTATAATTATTTATTTATTATGTATAAAAGTACTATATAATTATTTATATAGGGACCCCTTTTTCTGACCCCTCTCAGGAGTTGTGTGCTCGGTCGAGGATTCTAAGAATCCAACGGTGGTTGATAGTGCTGAGCAGGCATTAATTTTTGTCGGCACTCAACCACCATTGGATTCGTGAAATCCACTACTGAGCACATGACTCCAGAGAGGAGTAAGAAAGAAGGAGGTCCTCGGAGCCAAAGCCATTTATATATTATATTTATTATAATAATTTTATTTATATAATAAATCAAATCAGATATTATCGAATCAAATATATCAATATCCAAATCTGTATCCAAAAATATTCGAATATTAAAAATTATCAGAAACAGATATCCATAATTTTTAAACAATATCTGATTATTCATATACGGAATTATCAGAAACTGATATCCGAAATTTTCAAATAATATCCAATTATTCATATACGGATTCAAATTTTCGACTATCCATTGACATCTCTAAGGGATAGCCAATATTAACAAAATCTATGATCCATTTATCAGAAACTGATATACTCATTTTCTAAGAGCTCACTCTCTCTCCAGGCTTAAAATTTCAGACCAAAAAGAGAGGAAAAGCAGCCCCTTAATAGAGTTGCAAAGATGAAACCCCTGCAAAAGAAGAAAATGTTAGCATTCCCTCATTGTTATATGGGCATAGTCTATTATTGAGGGAGGGGTACGCGTGAGTATAAACTCAGTGGCAAAGACAGGAAAAACCATGATTCGTATCTCAAGGTAAAGCACCTTTTAAACTCCCAAAAGCAACAGCTTCCTCAAAAAAAAAAAAGTATCCCTCCAACCACCGCCAATACCACCATCACCAATTTTAGTTCCTCCCACTAACTCGATCTCCTTTTTTCTTTGGCGATTTCCAAGTCAAACCCCTTCCTAACTACTATTTATAACCCACCACCCTTCATAACAGATAGACAAATAAGAAACAAGAGCCTAAACTTTCTGTTTTTTGTTTCCATTTGTTTTGGAGCAGTGATGGCAGACTCTGAGGATGTTGCATCAGCCCCTTCTACTCCTGCAACCCCAGGCACACCAGGTGCTCCTCTCTTTGGTGGGTTCAGGACTGACAGAAGTGGGAATTTTAGAAGATCCCTTCTTAAGAGCTGTAGGTGTTTCAGTGTTGAAACATGGGCTATGGAAGAAGGAAGCTTAGGCACTGTCACCTGCTCATTGTCGCCGCCTCCCGTCTCGCTCGCGAGAAAGGTAACCGCCCTCAAAGCAAGGTTTAAAATTTCGGTTTCGCATGCCATTTCAGTGAAAAAAAAAAAAAATTAAGTTGGATCTGTACTCATCATTGGCTACATTCGCGCCTAAATTTCGGACGAATTTCACAAAATTTCTAGAAAAATATCGACCATTTGTTATAAAAACTGACACATTCATGGGTTGGTGATAAAACCAGGTGGGAGCAGAGTTCATAGGCACCCTCATACTCATATTTGCAGGGACAGCTACAGGCATTGTGAACCAAAAGACACAAGGCTCGGAGACACTTCTCGGCCTCGCCGCCTCCACCGGTCTCGCAGTTATGATAGTTATACTCTCCACAGGTCACATTTCAGGAGCCCATCTCAACCCATCAGTCACCATTGCATTTGCAGCACTTAAGCACTTCCCATGGAAACAGGTACTGTACTAAGATTGTTTTTCAATTCTAGAACCTTCTGGAATGACAATGGTGTCCACTTAGCAGGTACCCATGTACATTGGAGCACAGGTGATGGCATCTCTTTGTGCTGCATTTGCACTAAAGGGGATTTTCCATCCCTTTATGGGAGGTGGAGTAACTGTTCCGTCTGGGGGCTATGGTCAGGCCTTTGCTTTGGAGTTCATCATCTCCTTCAACCTCATGTTCGTTGTTACAGCTGTGGCCACCGACACAAGAGCTGTGAGTGTCTTTCAATCAAAAAAGAAATGTTACTATTGCACTTTACCACTTTATGGCCCACTTGGGAACCGAACGAATCATAGCCATCTGATCTATGGACTTTTTTCTAGATAGAATTATGGTTATGATTATCTGATTGGGTCTATATAATTTGGTTCGGAGATCATGCATTTCTCGGTCGTTATTTTCAAAATAACGGCAGTTATAATGTTAAGTTCGTTTTTTTTTTTTTGACTTTTTTAAGCAAATACCGTTATATACGTTTTTTTGACCGTTATATACGTTAATTTTTTTAATAACCATGGTAACATTTTGATCCATTCAGGTGGGAGAGCTAGCAGGGATTGCAGTTGGAGCCACTGTCATGCTCAACATACTAATTGCAGGGTATAACCGTAATATCGTTTTTAACCTTTTAACTGATTAATAGGAAGAGTACCATACATTATGGTGCACCGGAGACCATGAAAGTACTAGTATAGTCATCTACCATCCTGATAATGGCACTCATGGAGCACATGCAAGGGCATGGACCCACCAACATTTGATACCCAAAATTGAAATGGGACCCATCGAACAGTGCGTTACACGTGCCAGTTTGATGATGGTAGACTTTACTCAGGGTCTACAAAAGAAAAAAAGTGATAGCTCTCACCTAACCCTAAAATAATCCTAGGATTCTATTGTCGGTGCACATAGTCCAAACCATCCAATCAGTTGGATGGTTGAGATGTAATTTTAACCGTACGATCTGATTTCCTACTTTTGAAGAGTTGACCAATAAAGTATTGATTAATGGTCCAGAGGGGCCTATTGGTGTGAGTGTGGCAACATCAATCGGACAGTTCATAATTAATGACTCAGGCCCATAATCGAGAAGCATGTGCGCCACCTGCATATAATAACTCAGGCCCATTCATTGTTTTTCTTTTAAGGAGTTTTTATTTCCTGAGCCCATGTTGTATATTTATTTGTTTTTTTTTTAAGTAAAATTGTTTCTGGGAGAAGCAAAATGGGCTCTGGTAATAACAATTCCCTTTTTACCATGGGAGCAGTGTGCATCATCTCTATAGGTACAGATCATTCCCGTCCTCGAGATACACACCACACAAATCTCGAATACTGTCTAATGGTCTGCACCTAGGGACGATGATACTACAGAGGACGACGCTACCATTTTCGTTTAGTAAGTAAAATACCAAGGGCCTGTTTGGATGACATTAGTAAGTGTACCATTCTCATTTTACATTAATTTGCATGCTAATGTTGGTTTTATAGGCCAACCACTGGAGCTTCCATGAACCCAGTGAGAACATTGGGTCCAGCCATAGCTGCAAATAACTACAAGGCCATTTGGGTCTACCTCACGGCCCCTATCTTCGGCGCACTCTGCGGTGCAGGTGTCTATTCTATCGTCAAACTACCAGAAGACGATAACGACGCTCAAGATAAGCCATCCAGAATTCGAAGTTTGAGAAGGTGATCATAGTCCACTTAACTACACGATTACAAACTTCTGTTAAAAAAGATAACGCAAGTGTCTTAAGATGAGCCCGACAAGATCAGAGACAACTGAACAAGCTCTTGTGAGTACATCTCACCTGGTTGTAGTGTTTTTCAAGTATAGAAAAGAAAAGAAAATGAGGTGGAGATCAGTTGACCTTTGTCTGGAAGCATTGTCCTGTTGTTGAATTATTAGATTAAGTTATTGTAAAGGAGGGAAGATGTTGGACTTGAGATTGAATAAAGAGTTAAGTTTTCTTTAATGTGAATAAGTTAGAAAGTTGGGATTCAGTCTTATTGGAAAGACCATGTTAGCTTCAGTTTTCCTTTTATTTTATGTAACACATGTACTATATTCCATGTGACTTCACAGTTGATTAAGATCTCATCTCCCCCTTTTGTGTTTCTCTTTCTTCTTTCACCCAAACTAACTTCTTCTTTACTCTGTGAGACAAGGTTTTAAATTTCGACGAAAAGTTCAAAATTTCGGACCAAAATTTGGGTTTGGTCTTTGTCGAAACCGAAATCCATAAAAAACGAAGTTCCAAAAATTCCAAAATTTCGACCATTCTGAAACTTCAACCGAAACTTTGGATATAAAAACTTATTTTTTATTTTTTTTGAAATTCCATCTAAAATTTTGGTTTTTTTGTGAAATTTTCGGTCGAAACCTGGTTGGATTGATTATCAAAATCGAACAATAAAACACTGGTTTTCTAATGGTTTCTTAATATCCAAAATGGCTGGCCAATATTGTCCATGTTCGAAAGAATGATGGCAAGGTGCACATGTGCATTGATTATCAAAATCTAAACAAGGTGAGCCCTAAAGATGATTGCTCACTCCCTCATACTGAGATCTTGGTTGATAATATATATTGCTGATCATAGTCTCTTATCTTTCATAGATGGATACTCCAAGTATAACTAGATCAAAATGGTCGATCCCAAAATAAGGGAAGACCACCTTATTTATCATGCCTATAGTGGAACCTTCTATTACAGAGTTATGCCATTCGAGCGGGGCTGTCTCTACCTTAAGGCCATTAAAGCGACCGCCTAAGGCCATGTGGTGAGAGAAGGTCCCCAGCCCAAGTTCCACTACAAGCTCAGGACGTACATAGAAAATTTTTTCAGGCCCACTAATCACATGCATGGATGTTAAGCCCACCCCTATTGGATATACAAACCAAAAGCCAACCTGATTGGTTATCTCTAGCAATAGATTTTAATTTTTTAGGATTGATTCTAGCCGTTGGATTCAAGAATGCTTTTTGGATGGTAAATCTAAGGGCTAGAAAACATCAATCAAGCTGATTTTAGTGTGTTTATCCACCAATATAGGTGGGCTGAACATCCACGCAGCCATTGAGCCAAAACAATGATGTAGGGCCATGATGGTCCTCTGCATCTAAATTTTTTCGTAATTTTTTTATTATCAAGAATCTATTATATAGGTAATGAAAGTTTTTAATTAATACTACATATATTAATATATTAAAAATAAAAACGCCCTATATAGAGTTTTCGCCTTAGTCCTCAACCTGTATCGAGACGGCCTTGCATTCGAGCTAAAGAATTCAGGAGTGACATATATCAAAGAACCATGACCACCATGTTCCACGACATGATGCACACTGTTTTAACGGTTTTAATGGCTGTTAAAACGTTAACGCCCCAAGCCGGTTATGTCAAGAGCCGTTTTGACACTTAGAAAATAACGGCAGTTATTTTCTGAAAAAAATTGTGAAAAATACAGCTGTTATTTCTGGGTTTTTTTCATTTTTTGAAAAGTTCAAATTCAAATTTTAATTTCATCACCATTTTTTCTTTTTCTTTTTTCATTTTTGCCCCTTACAATTTCTTTTAACAGTAATACCCCCAGTCCGTTATAACGGCCTATTTTAGACCTTGTGTCAAACTATGAGATCCATAAGAAATTTTTTGAAGCCGGCGATCAATGGCGCATGATCGCCGCTTCAAAAAGTTTCTGGAGATGCACCACCCACCGTTAAAGAAGACACGTCTCACACTTGTATGAGCCACTCAATGCTTGCGACATTACATGCTAGCATACCCGATCTTTCTACGGGTATATATTGAAATTCGACACTACGTATGTCATGCAAAAATCCATGAAGGGCCAAGTATTGGTAGATCACTTAGGATCTGTTTGGTATGCATGCAAACCATTACGCGTGCAATGGTTTGCGCATCCACACTATTTTCTTGGGTTTGGTTCGCATTTTGTATACGCAAATTTCAAAATTTACACACTGCTCATATTTACCCCCATTTGGTTCGTGCCTATATGCATATGAAAAAAATTCAAATTAAATTGCATATGAACATGTATTAAGACATACTTACTTAGGAAAGCACAAAATATGTAGGCCCCACATATTAAGTACAAAAACAAAATGAATTTTTGTACTTAATATGTGAGCCCCACATATTTGAACATGAATTTCAAATTTTCAAAAACGGAAAAAAATAGAAAATCAACAGGAAATAACAGTCATTTTTCACAAAAAAAATTTCAAAAAATAATGGTCGTTATTTTCGTTAAAACAAAAAAATAACGGAAAATAACAGCCGTTATTTTTCAGTGTTTTAACGGTACGTAATGTAACAGGGGAGGTCTGAATCCGTTATAACGACCGTTATAATGACTCCGGACCTCCCCTGTTACGTTATGTACCATTAAAATGGCCAAAAAATAACGGCCATTATTTTTCCCTTTTATGACAGAAATAATGACCGTTATTTTCTGAAAAAATTGTGGAAAAAAAAGCACCGCTATTTCCATTATTATTTTTTTCTTTTTTCAAAATTTGAATTTCTTTGAAAATTTGAATTTCAGTGCCACTTTTTCTATTATTTTAGGAATGATAGGGCTTGATTTGAGAAAATTTTGGCTTTGTACCTTATGCAATTGTTTGCACAAGGATGTTGGGTAAACGATTGCTCAGGGGGTGAGATAGGTTTTTAATTACTAAAGAGAGCGAGCATTCATTTGCCCATGTACGTGAATGTGCAAATCGCTGAATGCACGCATTCCAACCGCGCGTGGGAAATGATTGTACGCGTAAACCTATTTGCACACCCGATTCACACGCATTCCAAACACACCCTTAGCAGCACTTTCTCTCCTAAACTATCATCCTCCATTGAAAATAGAATTCTCTGATGAATATATCTTTTTTTGCGAAAGAAGAATGAGAAATCCTTGAGGAGACGATTACATGGAAGATGTACTTCAACATAGCCATGAACCAAACAGGAGTCGGAGTGGTCCTTAAACCACTTTAAAAAAAATGACTTTTCTGAAAATATGTTTTTCTTAAAAAGGTAGTTTAAATCATCATTAATGCAAACATGCATGTTTTTATCTTCTATTAGTGGGTCCCATCGCTACAATGGATCGATGAGAGTGATAGATGGGGGGGGGGGGTAATAGTCTTCCAAACAATCTGTTCAAAGATGAAAAGCTTCAGCCATTTCTTGATAATTAAGGAAGAAGCCAGAAGGATCATGAGATGGACTCTGTGTCCCACAATGAAGGGACACATGCTAGCAAGAAAGATCCTATGGCATAGGCCTAAGTGATTGGCAAAAGAAACTCGTGTACGGTGTGTGGAGATTATCATGCCCAAATGAGTGAATACAAGGAAGTGTTGGAGAAATCAATTGAATCGATGAACACAGATTGAAAACAATATGTCATGCCCAAGCTAATCATCAGAGAATTACTTGCATCTTTGCAAAGAGGGTCTACCCGAGGCAGCTTAAAGAATGAGACTGGCCGGTCCTAAAAGAAATCCGGCACGTCCAAACATCCAACCCAAGAGGAAAGTTCAAGCCCAATTGGGAGGGCCCATGCATCATCAAGGAAGTCTTGTCGGATGCCATCCGCCTCACTAATCTCAATGGAAATGATTTCCCAAAACCTATACCAATGTCGATTAAGTAAAAAAGATATTGTGCATAATGATCACCAATCAAACTCCAAGCAAGGGGTGGCCACAGAGAATAGGTCCTTGAAAAAGAGGCCATCAATTGGTCGTATTTTAGGAACCTAACTAATACTCCAAAAGCACCTAGGTGATAATGGAGCAGAAAGTTAAGCCCTTACATAGTTTGGGTCATAACATTCCACCATGCTTCCACAGCCAACATCCGTGGTGCCCACTCTGGGGTGGATTTCACACTGGTACCCATTTTTTCTCATTTTTTTGTGAGCGCAGGTCCCCAGTTTTTTTTCCGGTATCCTTATTTTCTCTTTTTGAGCAAGCCCCCATGTAGCCCTTTCCCTAGGTCTCCCCTCCCATGACTTGAACTTGTGACATGGGGTTGGCTCTGATACCAAATGTTGGAACATTGCCAATACTCTAAAAGCACCTAAGTGATAGTGGAGCAGAAAGTTAAGCCCTTATACATTTTAGGTCATAACATCATGTGACAACCCTAAGCTTATCTAGGTAACAGTTTTATATATTGCAATCTAAGAGAACTTAGGTCTTTTCTTTGACAACCCCAAAAAAATTAGAAAGACAAGGATCAGGGGCAGTCTAGCCTACAAAGAAGTATCTATATGCCAAGGGCAGCTCTACACCATGGGGGCAATATCATTTATTTGCAACCAATGAGTGGTTTAGGGAGTTAGTGAGGTCCAAACAAATCGAAATGCAGAACAAGACAATGCCAATGAGAAAACCCAAACACATCTTGAGGCCCTAGAGGCATGATCGAGGATCTAAATCCATTTGCAAAGGCACAATATATTTTGCTCCCGGGTATGAGCTTGAATTACGCACACCATTGCTCTCAGGTATGAGCCTAAACTACATACACTTTTGCTCCCGAGTATGAGCCTAAACTATGCACACACTTGCTCTTGAGTATGACTGTATGAGCATAAACTACATACACCACTATTCTTTAGCATGAGTATAAACTATGTTCCGTGAATTTATATTTTATCGCATTTTCACCAATGTTTTCAAAATGGATAAAAGATTTTATTTTCAAACCTTGGTAAGGTGAAGGCCCATGATAAAAAATCTAGGAACATATCAATTACATGACACCCCACTTAGATTACACTGAGGCCATCGATTCATCTAACCAAATGAAGATAATCTCAATATCTTTTTTACTTAATCGACAGGTATATATATCGATTCATATATATATATATATATATATATATATATGAAGATAATCTCAATATCTTTTTTACTTAATCGACAGGTATATATATCGATTCATATATAGATATATAACATCATTCCTATTGGACCCCACAAAATAGGAAGATATCGTGAAATAAAAAAGAGGGAAAGGGAATGAAATTTTTGAAAAATAGAGATATAAGATCAAAATAGAAGCCAAGATGTCCTCGACCTTCAACAAAATCGCATTCGCATCATGTTTTCAGAACTCCTAAAAAATCAAATCATATAGTTAGGAGTTCATCATTGTTTCAAAAATCATTTCTTTCATAAATGCAATGTGTGAGTATGCAAGAGGATCATATTTAGTGACCCATATCCATTTACTTGTTTCAAGCCCTAAGATGTATAGTGTCAGTACAATTATGTTTGAAATATGGGAGAGTGGGCCCACGACCAAGAATGTTTTTTGTATTTTGTTGGTATTGACTAAATATGGACATGGGTACTCATTTGAAAGCTCATTTTACAAGAAATTCATATTTGAAGTCAAAAATCTCATTTGAAGTTTGAAACTATGGGCGTGTCCTGTCTAGGTGTATTTAATCATTTCACTTGGAAAACTTACTGAAATTGAAATAAGGGTAATAAATCTTATTGAAAAAGCTTTATTGAGTTCTTTTTAGTAGGATTGGGCATGTGATTATTCAATAGGGAAAAGCTAACATTTCATGTGAAATACTAGAATTTGAATATTTGGTCCTTCTGAATTCAGGGATTCGGATTAAGAGTTATGAAATCTGTCCATTTCTAGGTCATATCTTGACCTTAAAACCCTAGGTATCCTAATGGGTCCTTAATGATTTGGGTGATTGGGTTTGAACTCTGAGAACTGAGAAAAAGCTAAGTGAGGTCGAATAAATTAAAGGTGTGCAAAAATGGGGTTTCTACAACTTGTTATAAGTAAGTCGTTGATAGTGAAGACAAGAGGTTAGTCATATTGATAAATATGTTACTACATTGTCACATATTCATTCTAGTAGCTCTAGATAAGAATATGTTAAGAGAGAATCCTCACTCCCACCATCTGTCACCTCTCAGATTGTCATCGAAGTCCTAGAAAATGACTTATGTACGATGAAAGATTATATGAATCTTGTTGATACTCTTGAAGAGCTCATAGAAATATCTGTATACCTTAAGAAATCATTCAAGATGAAAGATCTTGAGAAAACAAAATTTTATCTCGACCTGCAAATCAAACATCTCCCAAGTGGGATTCTTGTCCATCAATCAACATATACTAAAAAAATGTCCCAAAGTGCTTAGATATGGATAAAGCTTACCCACTGAGTTCTCCAATGGTTATCCAATCACTTGACACCAAGACAAATCCCTTTCATCCTCAAGAAGACAAAAAAGCAATTCTCGGCTCCATAGTATTAATGTCCAGCAGATACGATCAAATGACAATCTTTCAGATCTATACCAAGGCGCTACCTACTTCAATGTTCAAGAAATTGGTATACTGCATTGGTATGCATCGACTCCATTAACTTTTTTGTTGACATATTCGTTTGCTCAAACTAGTATGTCAGGGGAAGCATTATCATAAGGGGAGCTATTATTCTCAAAGGCCTTTTGCCTACTCTACTATTTTCCTTTCGATCAGGTTTTATCCTATTGGGTTTTCCTAATAATGTTTTATTGAGGCAGTCTTAAATGCATCTATCACAATCACTATAATCCACTAGTACAGTGTACTCTTTTTCCTTCGATCATGTTTTATCCTACATAGTTTTCTGACAATATTTTAACGATGCAGTTTTCATAAGCGGCAAACATTCAGTGAGGAGTGTTGTAATTGTAACGGTTGTAATCGATGGCTGACCATCGCTCTTCTTGCGTCGATTACAATATCGTAACATCCTAAGCAAGGGCTATATATGTGTATCCGTGGATCAATAAAAGTAATTGAGAATTACATCTCATTCACAACAGTTTTAAAAATATTTAAATATGTTAAAGCTAACTAACATTAGTTAAGCCCACCTTTTGTATGGATACGTGGCAAGTTTCAAAAATTCACATAACATACCTTATATTGAACTTCCCCTATTAATTGGAGTCAAATTTTTTGCCTTACATGCTTGAGCCAAATTACGTCAAGCATTGTGTGAGGCAAAATTTTGTCTCGCCCTCAAGTTTCCTATTACAAACATTGAATTAAAAAATAACAATAAGAAAAAGCAAAAGAAACATGTCCTATAGGACATTTTGCCTTATGCAATGCTTGATGCAAAGAGCGAACACAAATCAAGAGTTGTCAATCAATACATGGGAGGTGGCCAATAACTCTTTTTTAGAATATTCTCCTCCCAAATTGTGTGGCTCCACCTCCCATGTATTGATAGACGACCCTTGACAGTGTGATGCTCTTTGGTTCAAGCAATGCACGAGCCAAAAAAAAATTTCCTCATATTGCCACATGATATAGTAATAACATAACTCTAGAGAAATTGTCTGAAAGACCCCAAACAATATAGGGGTGCAAGTTGTATGGGCCCAACCTGACCTTGGGATAGCATATTTAGAGTTGGGTGGGGCTAGGATTTCTAAGCCTGACCAAAGTCAAGTTGGGCTCAGGCTAAGTCCTTGGGCAACCCTAGCTTACGATATAAAGTTCTCTCTTCCCCCTTACTTTCCTTCCCTTCATAAAACCCTGACTACCCCTTCTCTCTCTCTCTCTCACTCCCTCCCATATAGCCGCAAGCGACCACTATTATTATAAGTTTTGAAATAGCAATTCCTTTTTTTTAACCCCTAAGAGGTCTTGAACCTAGCTTCCTTTTGTTACTTACTTTTATAAAGTAAGTTTTGTCTTATTTATTTTCAAAACTTTATGGAAATTTGAATGAAATGTTTTGCAGGGAAACTTTAGAGGGTTTCACTATTTTATTGCTTTGTATAGTTTTTTAGTCCCACGTTGCTTGGGAACTAGATTAGTTATGGGTGTCTATATGTGAGAATTGGACTTAAACGGTGGAGCCCTTGGGCCTTCCAATTTTGTGCCCAATGGGCACAACTATGGAAAAATCTATAAAATACATATGTGCATGTGCACACATGCAAGAATTGGTCATATTCAGCTGTACTATAAGGATATATATTATAAGGATGCTGTAATACTCTGAACTTTTGTCCAGGTGTATTAGAGTAATTTATATATAGAATGGTATTTTTGACAAACGATAAAATTAAAATAATTAATATATTTGAGTTACACATTAATTGTCTTAATTAAAATTTTTCATAACTTTTAGTCTTTTAGAAATAATGAAAATCTTTCCATAATCAAAGACTTCAACTTTAAAAATAAATAAATTATTTAAATAAATTACCAATGATAATTAATTGCACACATAAAAAAAGACTTACCATTCTCTTTTGAGCAACTATTAAAAATAGAAGAATCTCCCAAAAATCTATACATTTTCATTTTTTCACCATTAGAGAGTTCTCCATTACAAATTTGTTGAGAGCTTTAAGAGCCCTAGAAACACCATAACGTCTCACCTTTTGAGGCTATTCATTTAGACAAAAATGTTCATACTTTCGAGATGTTCGACATACTCGAATCATGACTTCATCCAACGACGATCGGTAAAAACAACCGCGACTATTTTTCACCATTGATTCAAGTTCGAATTAAGATGAACGGACAAGTAGGTACACCTATATATTTTAATAGATAATATCCATTATTTTACTTTATTAATCATATTATATGTATATGCTTAATTGATGATGTTGTGGATATTATTGTGATTCGGATTTGATCTTATCGGTCGGTGTGCCAGAAAAAAAAGGTTATAGATAATAATTTTTTATAATATTTAAGTATTAGTTCGGGTGTAATCCTAATGGATACCTGCAAAAATAAAAATTAAGAAGAGCTTAGAGCCCTAGAGTGAAAGACCCCAGACACCTGTAGAAGAGCCTTTTGGCTACTCCCGGCGTAGAAAGGAGAGGAGATTCAAGATTGGGTTGTAGTTATAATTGTATGAATATAATGATATTGAGCTAATGGTGAGAAAGATTTATTATTTTTGGTTAACGTTACTGGTTTATATTATCTGTTATATATTGAATATGTCATGATACTTGAGTTAGAATATGCGATATTATCTGTGATATATATGCGGGGTACAATGGATTATCTACTGGGCTTTGGCTCATGGTATTTATCAAATGTTTCAGACTTAATTGATGATGGTGTGAATTTTGAGTTGCTGCATTTGGTGAGGACGATAGCATGGGATAATCGGAGAGTCGTGAATCCTTAACAAATGCATTAATTTTTATGGATGTGAGGTACTTATATTTATTTTACGTATTACTCGGGTACTGTTATCGTTAGGGCAAATTTCTGAGTCAAACTGTTAAAATAAAATAGTAAATGATATTTTTGGGCAAAGTGCCTTCACAAAAGATGCTTAAAATAATTTTTTAATAGTAAATAATTAATATGATATTTTTTAAATTATATTTTTTGTTACGCCTAATCCGCTTAAATTCTGAAAACTTAAGTCAAAAAGCCTATCAAACAAAAGTTTTAGCCAAACGTCTTTACAAAATATTTTTATTTTAATATATTATTACTCTACACTCGGCCTTGGGGGCTGCTAAGGGCTGCCGATGCAACCCTGAATCGAGAGTGAGAGGGAGAGAGAGCAAAAGGGAGAGGGGGAGAGATAAAGGCGTTCCTGCGATGGTGGTGTCGTCCTCCTCCTCCTCCTCCTCCTCTTCTTCTTCTTCTTCTTCTTCTTCTTCTTCTCCTCCTCTGTTTTCTTCAGTTTTTTTGGGGTTTTTTTTTTTATGGGTGTGATGAGTGAAAAAGGAGGCAGGGGGATTTTTGGGTTTACTGAGCGAAAACGCGGGTGCCAATATCCCGTCCCAAAAATAAACCTAACACCTACCCTACACCAGCCATAGCTCTCATAGTCCACGACAATCAATCGAGCGATACCCAAAACGATTTCAATAGCGAATGCAATATCCTTTATTGTTCTACACTCATATGAAGGCGAAAAATATTACATCCCACCAACCTACAAAAAGTACTCCAAGCTTCTATCCAAAAAGCTTGGAGAGGAAAAAAAAAATGCAAATACACCAGTTAAATGATAACTAATCCCAAGTTATGAAAGAGTAAACTGGAACTATTAATCTAAGTCTCTATTTTGTGGCGCCGTTGGGTAGTTCAGTAGCAGCTCCTGACAGGTTGATCTCATCCAAGGCTTCAATCCATGTGACCATGGCATCTGCTAGCTTGGTGAAGTAGGGGTCTACCGTTGCCATCTTAGGCTTAATTAACCTGTTTGGAGAGCTCAATGTTGCATTCTGAACAGTTGTGCACTCCTTTGGAAGAAGGGTGACAGCTTGGAAGAAAGGGATCAGCATATTGGAAGAAACTTACATGCATTAATACAAGGGAATAACATAATTTAGAAAGATAGCAAAACTTTCCAGATTGAAATCAAAAGAAAAAATTAACTGTGTCATCAAAACTTCTTTGGAGATACATAGAATATGAAGAAGACATACCTGCAAATGAATTTCAATGGCAATGAATCACAACACACTTGAGTCTAAACTGGGAGTATGTATAGTATAAGACAACAACGTAACCAACACAAGCCTCCTCGGAATCTTGGATAGTAACCTCACACCACATATGAAGCGGCACCACAAAGTCTCTCTCCCTTTTCTTCTAGTAAACCCACGGCAAGGTGCCAAACATCAATCAACAAGTTTGAAGCATTAAAATTCCTTCTCCAACATGCATAATATGACACCAGAACAATACTTCGTCAACGTCTCGCTCACATCTCTCAAATCTGTCAACCATGAATAAAACATTCAACATCAGAGATCTATGTATGATAGAGATTTGACTTCATCTTGAAGCAATGGTGTCATATTGTGTAGAAGTAGTAAATTCCTATTACTAAAACGTTTCTCACTAAGATTTAACTTCATCTTGAAAATGGTTGCCACACCTCATTTCTCATGATCACTCCGTATCCCGAACCAACTTCTCTATATCCTCATTTTCTTCCACTACAATAAAAAAAAAAAGACATTTGTTATACATTAAAGGAAAATAGCATTCTAAGAGTTCTATACAAACAATAGTTACTTACATTGGTCTGTAGATTCAATCTTTCTTCTCTTTAGATTCAAAGGACAAATCCGTTTGTCATGTCCCAACGTTTGGCACAACACACACTTCCTTAGTTTCTTCATTTGAGTCAATTCAATTCCACTTTTTATTCTGCTGGAACTGTTAATCATATTTTTTCCCTTATCATCTTTTTTCTTTCCCTTCGTTTGTGAGATATTCAGATCCAAAAGCAACAACTTGGATGACTCAACTTGGGAAACATCGACTGAAGCCTTGGAGGAAGTTTCATTTGACACCATATCAATTTTAACTTCGGAAAGTTTTTTAGATAACTCATTTAAAGCTTTCATGTATATTGTATATGCTTCATCTAAAGGTGCTGCATAACACACCAATTTAGTAGCTTGTCGACACATATGACTAAATCTCAGTGCCTCTGATTGTTCTTTGTCATCATTCATTATCAATTTTCCTGAATCCATGACCCTAAACTTGTTTGCCCCTTGCTTCCATCTTCCAAGAATAAAGTAAGCCGCTATCTTATCAATGTCTAAATGAGCGAACACTTTCAGAATATGCCTACAAAGTATTCCAACAAAGTCAAAGTTTTGGCATTCACACGCACCCTCATAAGTTTGCAAATTCAACTTTACTACAAATTCTTCTGGCTCACCAACCTTCGTTTTTACTATTTATATGTGATATTCATTGCCACACACCCCTTCTTCAACTTTGTATCTGTTGACTTTTAACCATTCATCCTTAAATTTCTTGAAAACTTTTTTAGTATACAACTCGGCTGCATGCTTCAATAGAAAATCGTTGTCATTGACAATACGATACTTGTGTTCTGACTCAAAATCTTCGTCACTTTCCCTTGTCACAATCTTCTTTAGTGTTTGTTCATACTTGACAACAAATTCTCTAAGATTTGTCATCGAAGTAACGAAGCCATAAAAAAAAAAGCATTAATGCTCTCACTACGCCCAGTTGTATTCATTCCAGCAAAAAATGTGATACGATTATAAACAGGCACCCACGAAGCACGTATTTCATAAATTTGATGAAGCCATTCATTTTTTTCTAACCCATACTCTACAATTAAGGTCTTCCACATCTTTTCAAAATCTTCTACCTTGTATGTCGACCAAATACATTTCTTCATCCCAAACTTAAATTTTGACTTCTTGTAATATACTTGTGCTAACTTTTTAGCAAACTTCTTTTTAACGTGCTAAAGGCATAGACGATGGTGGGTGCTTGGGAAAACCTTAGCAATTGCTCCCCTCATTGCTAAGTCTTAGTCAGTGATGATAGAAATTGGATGATGTCATCCCATAGATTCAAGTCATGTCTCAAACAACCACACAAATGTTGTTTCTGGCTCGTCTTGTAAAAGTGCACATCCAAATTGTATGGACTGTAGGTGATGATTTACTCCAATAAATGGTGCAAATGGCATATCATACTTGTTTGTTCAATATGTTGTGTCAAATGTGACTACATCGCCAAAATATTGATATGAAGTGCGTGATCTAGAATCCACCCAAAAGAAATTAGTTGTCTTCCCACCTTCATCATATTGAATTTCATCACATTGAATTTCATAAAAGAATTGTGAATTCTCAGCTTGTTTCTTTCTGAAGTAATTGAGTACTGATTGTGCATCCCCTCCTTCTAAATCTCGATGACTAACATTCCTCAAGTGGTTATAACAGTTCCTATTATCAAAACCGATGTGGTTGCCACCTAGAATTGAAGGAATTTTTCCAACTTGCAAGTTTTCCCTCTGAAATATTTTAGTCAAATCCTTAGCTGCTTTAGGCATGTGTCGATTTGACTTCATTTTCATTCTCCTAGCTGAGGTAACTACTTTGTGATTGTGATTGTCATTGAAAATTGATACTTTCCATTTGTTGGTCCATTTGTCATTTAATATCCTCATGGTAGCATTACACCCACCTTTCACAGCAGAACAATTCTGTTATTTTCTTCACATTCTCTTTCTCGTCTGTCTTTATCTCAGCATTATCTTCCTTAGCCTTTTCTTTCTCAGTTTCCGGGAAAAAATTTCTATGATGTGAGCAAATATACTATTTACTAGTCACCTCATTTGAGCCCCATCGCGACTTAGATGAACTTCGAGTACTAATCCACAACCCTTCTTGTCGATCATATTCTTCATAATAGTTTTTTGCTTCTTCAGTTGTTTCAAAAAACATCCCCATGTACGGCGCTTTTAATTTTTCATCGTCTTTATTGAGAGTTTGATAATCATTTAAGTCACCACTGTCTACTCAGTCATCGATTTCAAAAGTTGATCCAAAAGTTTCACACTTGTCATCCACAGGCGTATCCATGATTCTATGAAATTACATAGAGACACAATAAACATTGAGTTCAAATCTAACATCATTAATAATCTTGAAGTAGCAAAAATATAAAATAAAATTCTAGAATAGTATACATTATACAAATCATGTTTGGAAAACATAAACACACTCATGTTTTCATTTAAGGATAAGATCACAACACACTTAAGTGAGAAAGTGACGATGTATATAGTATAAGGCAACATATCCAAAACAAGCCTCTGGGTAAGAGATTAAGGATTGCAGCATCTATACATTTTTCAAACTTTAGATATTTGAATTGGGTATACAGGGTATCGATTATTGACTTGAGCATGCTCATTTGGGGTCAATCACGATATAACAATGTGCCCAATTTTTAATGTTAAAAGCCCATTTTTATGTCTTCTTCCTCCAAACATAGGAGCCATTACCCATAGGCCACATAATATGCGATTTTAAAGGTATTTTTGTGTTTTATGTGCTGGCTTTTTTTGTCCAATGGCTGAATATGGATTGCAAAATTGTAACTACAAATGATGATATTTGGTAGGATTTGAAGGGTGTTTTACCACAAGAAAAACACTCTAAAGTGATGGCAAACTAGATTGGTTCAGTGAACCAAAATATTGTGATTATGGTCGAACTCAAAGAGCTTAGCTAAAATGAACATGTCCAGATCGGCCTCCTCTAAAAACCACTTTGAGGAGGCTAAGCTCACAAAAACAAGTAAAAAGTTAGAGGAAATAGAGAAAAGGGGAAGATATATATTAGTGATGAGGATGAGTAACAATGTGACCCACATTGGGCCCATCAAACCTAGCCTATTAAGCCTGAGCCCAGACCGATTAGTTATCCAACTTTAAAATTAAGCCCAAGCCAGCCCCACTGGGACTATAATGTAAACGGGCCTAAAAACCCATTCGACCGAATTGGCCAATTGACAAACCTACTAATAGCAACCAACCATATATACTAACTCTAAGCAGCTATAGGGTTAGAATTACATGACATTATTCTCAAAAAATGCCCCCCACAAACTATTCAAAATGCCCAAAATCTCCTCACATGAGGTCACTTTCTCGTTCAGGCCCAAGTCCAGCCTCATCATATGTTTGTGGTATTTTTGAAATATATTGTCACATGGTGGTTCTCCTAGAGTAATCCTGGGTTGAGATTACACACACACACACACAACAACAACAAAAAAAACAAAAGAGTAAACCTTGTTGACAACGCTGCTGACTGCAGCCAATATGAGCTACGTGGGACATTCTTAAGAGGACACAGACCGTATGGATGTTTGGCCAATCACTACGTGGATCTACAATCCAAAAATCAGCATGATTAGTGATTTAAAACCTTTGGATCTTTGTACCCAAATAATGCTCAAATTCTCACGGTTAAAATCAACCCATGAAAATAACTCCAAATTCAACGCCAAGAAATCACTAATAATGTTGATTTTTGGTTTGTAGGTCAAGCTAGGATTGGCCAGACATCTATACAGTCGGCGTCCTCTAAAAATATGCCACATGACTCATATTGTGGGCAGGCATCGACCTCCATGATATTAGTTGTCGTCAAAATTTTACTTATGTGTACTATTTCTAACAACAAAGTAACGAACTTAGATGCTAACAACCCCAAAAGTTTATTTATTTGCTACGTGTCTTGTTTTGGGATGTTAGATCTCATCTAAGTACGAATTGCTTAGCATAAAAAGTTTCTCGCAAAAACTTATAAGTTTTATACACTTGGAAGCAAGAAAACTTGTCGCAACGTTTGGACAGAAGCTTGACACAACGCCTATACTAGCCACTCTTGTCACACTCTTAGTGCATGCTAACCTTGTGGATGTTTGGTCGGTCCCTCGGTGGACCTGCAAATCATTAATCAACCTGATTAGTGATTTACAACCTTTGGATCTTTGCACCTGAATAATGCTCAAGATTACTACTGTTAAAATCAAGGCATCAAAATAACTTCAATCCAACGCTTAGTAATCACTAATCAGGCTGATTTTTGGTTTTTAGGTCCACCAAGGGACTGGCCAAACATCCATATGGTCAGAGTCCAATAAGATCGTGCCACATGACTCGTATCGTGCATGTGTCAAGCTTCTGTCATGACGTTGTGACAGAAGTTTTACTCGGAGCAATACCTCTCCCAGATGCAATATCAATGATTGGAGAGAGAGTACCTGTCACGCCTCGAATCCGGGCACCCAAATTGAACCCGAATGCCTATTGATCAACCGATTTACCCAAGATCCAGGGTGTGATAAAAATAAAATACTCCAAAAAATAAAAAAAAACAACAAGAATCACCGTCGTAATTGATGAATAACAGCTCAACTCCAATAGTCAAAATAATGCGGAAGCGTAAACAAGTTATTACGTTGAAATAACCAAAGTCAAAATCAAAGTCAAACTTTTTAATTTTTATAAAAATTACTAATTATGGTCTCTATAATTATCTAATATTTATATCAAACATCTTTTGTGAAAGTACTTAAGCCAAAACACTTGTTTAAGATAGTTTTGAATTTTTTTTTTTTTTGCGGTTCTAACAAAAACGGTCAACTTTTGGTCAAAATTTAAAGTATATCAAAAAATTATTTTTTTCAAGGGTTTTATTTTAAAATTTATAAGAAACAACTTTAACAAATGAACTTTGGCCAAAAATGACGTTTTATAGTTCTTTTAGTGGTTTTACAATTGTTGCAGTTTTATAAAAGTGACCGGCAAAACTCAGTTGGTTAATTTTTTTTCTAACTTAATCGTATGATTCGAGAGTCAATTTAAAACGGAATCCAACAAGTGATATATGCATTTAATAGTGCTCAAAATATAAATTAAAATATTTTAATCAATCCCAACATGAATAAATCATTTTTGACATCCATAAACCTTAAAAAAAAAAATAACATAATCTTAATCCTCAAACTCCGTCTCGTCCATGATGTCTTCCCCGTCAATGGTTTATCTTTATCTTCTTTTATGAAATCTAAAATTTTGTTTGGTATAAACCGTAAGCTTTCACCCAGTATATTCCACAGGATAATCACATGTTTATAATTAATTTAATTTAAACACATGCATAGATTAAGAGCACATTGGATATATGATCAAATATATAAAAAGATAATGAAGACGATGATGATGATCCGATTGAATGAATCCAAAAAATTTATTTCAGGCATTCCCTTTTTTTTTCCACAAGTCCAACCCGTAGGTTCTTCTGCAGGAGTTTGGGGTCTTTCACCCTAGGGCACCGAGCCCTTGTTAATTCTTTAGGGTTCCTTTGGGCCGCAGAGCCTATGCGCACTCCCAGCTAAATCAAATCCTTCGGGCCACAGAGCCTATGCGCACTCTCGACTAATTCAAACTTTCGGGCCGCAGAACCTATGCGTACTCTCGACTAAGTCAAACATTGGGGCTGCAGAAACTATGTGCACTCTCATCTAATACCATACTTCCGGGCCACAGAGCCTATGCGCACTCCCGTCTAATACCCAACCCAAATGAGAATGTCTCATTATGATGATAAATAATATAATCATTTAGCAAGATAATCAAAAGCACAAGCCACGAAGATCTAAACTCATAAAATCATATAACTAGAATTTAAAATAAATGAATCACAAACTAGAAGAGAATATCCATACCTATCTAGTTCTAGAACTTAGAACTAGAACCTCAACCACCAAAAATAAGAAGAACTCTAAAGAGTTTAGAGAGCTCAAGAGAATTAGTGAATTGATATGAGGGTGGGAGGTCCTATTTATAATAGTTTATGGGGAAAAAACTTCCAAATATAAGATTTATAGTTTTAGCAAGTATATTTAAAATTTTCTATTTTGTTTTAAAAATATTCTTTAAAAAGACTTTAATTATTTTAATTAATTTTTGTAACATTAAAATGGGTGGTTTTTATAACCCATTAAATGGCTTATTTTAAGATGGATATGGGCTAAAAATTGGCCTAAGGCCTATGGGTATCAAGTAGGCTTTAAATAAGATTATTTTGGGGCCTAAAAGATTTCTAAATTGGCCCGAAATGCCTGCTCCAATAAGTAAACTCAATCAACAAGAAATAATAATAAAACTTACCAACGATTACTCATTAAATTTATAAAAGACAATAAAATTATTTAAAATATTTTTAATTTAAAGTTCTTTTAAAAGTATATTTTTTTGTAAAATATCGAAATGCGATAAGAATCTCAAATGCCCCAATGGTGACAACGTGTTGATTAAAAATGTCAATGTGGCATTCGTTATTTAAAAATATTATTATTTTTTTAAAATAATTCATCATTTAAAATTATGATCTTATTTAATTAAGTTGGTTATCTAGTACACAGAATGTCCTTACATTACCACAATACAAGTACACATGTATGAAAATTGATTTCAGTGTTATTAAAATAAAATTGTCTACATGTCATGATATAAATGTTTTGACTAAGTTCTCAAATTTATTTCTATGTGACATGATAGAATGTTGTAAATAAAGAATAAGGTTTGAAAATTCAGGATGCCAATTTTTATAATTTTATAGTTAATTTACACTAATACCCCTGAATAAAAGTTCAGGGTATTACAGTACCTCTCTTAGAGGCAATATCAATGACCGGAGAAAGAGAGAGAGAGAGAGAGAACCAACCTTGGAAGAATTGTCGGGCCTGCCAATTCTTCCTGGAATCTTCGATGGAAGAAGCCGTTGGATCTTAGAAAACCACCGGAGCCGGAGGAAGGAAGGAAAAGAAGGAGGAAGTAGATGAGGTTTGCTTTTCAGATTACCTTAAAAATGTGAAATGGTTTTCTTTTTTGAGAGAGTCGTGCAACGAACGAATCTCTCTCTCCCCTGCTTTTCTCCTCTTTATGTATTTGTGTCCACGTCAGCTCCATTTTCGTTCTTCGGATAGGGTGACAACGAATGGGCGATTTAGTGCTGTAAAAAATGTTGTGCGAAATTGTTGTCTCCCGATCCCGACCTATATATATATATATATGTGTGTGTGTGTGTGTGTGTGTGTGTGTGTGTGTATGAGAATTGGATTTCAAGGGTGGAGCCCTTGGGCCTCCCAATTTTGTGCCCAATGGGCACAACACACGTGCTTGCGCACCAAACCACACTATGCGGTGCGGTGTGTGTGGGTGTGGGTGTGCGTGTGCACACTTGCAAGAATGGGTCCCATTCTTTTTATATATATACTTATAAGCTTTATAATCTAGGTTGATTTTATAGGTTCAGGTTCAACCCGAAACCCATTAGTTGTGTTCTAAAGCCATTGGGTGTATTCAACAAACACGCACTGGTTCAAAACAATCATCAATTTTTTCTATTTATTGTCTCCTTCTCTGATTGTTTTTACTCACTTGTTCAATTTGTTCTTTGGATTCAAAATCTTTCGTCTCTGAGAAACAATTCACAATTGGGTTCATAGAAACATAGAGACATGGAGCGTTGCATTCTTTGCGCACGAAGACCATTGCATCTTGAGAGACATACGCCCATGGAACTGTCAGCACTATAGCAGGGGTAAAATCTGTGTTTAGGACATTGTGATAAGCTAACCACAGTTACTCGTTCTTGTTTTTCGGTTTCTACTAGTTTTTTTAATTCAACTTTTATTTTCTTATTATTCTGTTATCTTCTTCCTCCATTAAATTTATGAGTTTTGATTTTTCTAGTTTAATTTTCTCCGAAACATGTTACATACCTAACAACCACCTTGATCAGGTTGGACTTGAACTAAGCATCTCATGCTCGACCTCGCATTGAGCTTTGGCTTGGTCTTAATGTTCTCAAGGTCGGGTAGGTCTCATGTCGACCCAAACTCAACCAAACCTACCCAAGTGGCAGCCCTATCAACAATACACATCCCTATAAACAATATACACGCACAAAAGTGAAAAGGAAAAAAAATGGTTGCCTGAATAAGATTTCTATAAACGTCGAAAAATATTTTTGGTAAAAAAAAAGCACCGAAATAAAACAAAAAAGAAAATAAAGAATATAAAAGGGACATGATCTTGACACCTGCGTTTTTATCCTCTACGTCAACTTAAAAAAAAAATTCCAAAAGACAACTGTGGGTACCCTATTTTCCGAGAGGCTAAGATAATGCCACATATCACTTAACTGGGCATATTCTCTGAGAAGAGGCATAATTGGCCTCCGTGGTTCACAGACCACCTCAGGCCCACAATTCGATGAACATATCTTCTTGTCAGAACACCTGACGAAGCTGCCCCACTAAGAGACAGATCTCGTCAGGACACCTGACGAAGCTATCCGACTAAGAGATGGATCTCGTCGAGACACTTGACGAAGCCATGCGACAGGAGGTTGGACCTTGTCGGAATACCTGTCGAAGCCGACCGACTAGAGAATGGACCTTGTCGGAGCACCTGACGAAGTTGTCCGACTAGGAGATGGGACTTGTCAAAACACCTTTGCACAAGTGATCCGACAAACTACATCCAATGCGGGTGACATGCTGGTTTATTCCCGGTGAAAGGAACGTTGACTCACAGAGCACCTGGGGGGAGCATTCCCCTCAGACTAAGAAACGTAATAGAAAACCGTTATCAAGAAGTGACAGTTACAGGCTCCTCAACAACGAGGCGCTCCTTGTTGAGGGCCCTATAAAAAGAAAGAGAATCTAATAAAGAGAATATCGAAAAAGACAAGCTAATTAAACAGAGAGACAAGTATCAAGAACGAGTCCTATAGTATTTGGATCCATCCTGACTTGAATGTCGGAGTGTGATTTAGGTACCACGGCTATCGGAGAGACGACGGCAATCACAGAGTGACCAATCTAGACAAGAAGGGACACCAGTCGACCTACTCCTCTCAGGATCATCAGAAGTAAAGCCGACCACGTCGGACAGTTCGTCTACCAATCACCAGTCCGTCTCCTCGGGGATTGTGCGGGTAAAGACCTTCCGGATTTTTCCCCCACAACAACCAAGTCCCTAATCATTTTTCTCTCTACACTCACCATCTTAAACCAACAAACCGCACCACCACACTTTTTCTCTCTCTCTCTCTCTCTCTCCCCTTTCTCTTGCTATATCTCTTTCTCTATCTCTCACTCACTCCTTGTTCTAGACTGTCGAGACAGGCAGAGGGCGAGTGTATTATGCCTATCGCAACCTCTGGCTGCCAAGGTTGCAATGGCTACCTCGGCAGTCCAGAACCGAGGCGAGTAGAGAGAGAGGGAGAGATAGCGAGTCTAGAGAGAGAAAGAGAGATAGAGAGATAGATAGCGAGAGAGGGAGAGAAAGGAGGAAGAGAGTGTGGTGGTGTGATGCTGATGGTTGTGGTGGTAGAAAGGAGGAAGAACTGAAAAAATTGGTTTCAGTTCACCACCATGAATTTTTTTGTTTGGGGTGGGTGTAGATATATCTTGGGTGTAGAGAAAATGAGAATGTTAAGGTGGGTTTAGAGAGTAAGTGGGCATACGGTATAAACCCCAGTGCCAATATCCCGTCACTGAAACAACAGAGAGAAACTCTTCTTCGGTTCTTCCTCCTCCATTAACTCCCCAAAACACCTCCGTCAATCTCTCTCTCACACACACACACACATGGAAGACGACGACGAGTTCGGAGATCTCTACACAGATGTTCTCCGCCCTGTTTCGTCAGTCGCTGCTCATCAGCCACCTCTCTTCCCCTCCTCCTCTGCAAATCCTCAACCGCCCAATCTCAACCTTCACAGCGACGATGAAGATATCTTGTACGGTGCTCCCGATCCCAATTTCCCCCTCCCTTATCGTACATCCCTTCAGACCCCAGTTCCCGACCCCTTTAAGAAAGTAAAAGTCCCGACGAGTCCGATGAAAGTAGCGATGCGGCGGCGCCGAATTTGAACGGCGATGATACGGTTGATGAACAAGAACAAGAAGAAGTAGTAGCTAGGGTTTTTCCTAAGTTGGATGTGACTAGGGTTTTGGAGTCTCGAGATGTGAAATCAAGCCTCGAGGAAGCTAGGGTTTCCGGAACACCGGAACTTCGTGAGAAATCTGGAATTTGTGAAGTTAAAGGTGAGGAGAGTGATAAAGATGGGGGTTTTATTGAGAAAGGCGATACGTTTTCAAGGGAAGAGAAGTTGGAGATCGATTTGGACTCGGAGCCGATAATTCCCGGGCTCTCCACTGGTGCCTTTATTCCTGGGATCGTTGAAGATAAGGGAGATGCAAAAGCTTTAAGAAGAGAGGATAGCGGTGGCGGTGTTGATGACTGGGATAGTGATAGTGAGGATGATATTCAGATTGTTCTGAATGATAACTGTGGGCCTCCCGGCATGGATAGGAACGAAGGAGCAGCAATTGAGGATGATGATGAAGATGGAGAAGATTTGGTTATTGTTGCTGACGGTGACCAACATCATCATCAGCCTACAGAGGAGCGGGAGTGGGCTGAGGATTCAGCACAGGCGACGGAAGGGGAGAGGAAGGAAATTGGTGAGGCAGCGAAAGTGAATGGAGGGATGGTTAATGCTGTAGGGGCGAGAGCTGGGTACATCAATCATGGGTATCATCCACACCATTCTCAGTTTAAGGTTAGTTTCCTGATATATGTTGCCTGAAAAAAGAAGAAAAAGCAATGTTATATACACAGTGTTGTTTGTTTTCCCCCTCAGATGGGGATTATAATTGTAATTTGAGGAATTGTGGTATAGTACTGAAGTCTTCTTTTTCTTAGCTGTACAATGTAATTGTTCCTTGCCTTATTGAAAGGCGTTACATAAGTTTTTTCGTCCCATTATGTATCCTTATTTATCTTCCGCCAATCAACATAGGCAATAAATTGAGCTCATTGAAGGACAAGAATCAGATAAAGAAGAAGTGCAAGAAACCCAGTGCAAACAACGAAATTTCACCCCATAATGAGGACTTTCCGATCCACGTCACAGTAAACAGAATTAAGGGTAGAGGCGTCATGGAATTGTGCTAGAAAGCAAGGAGCTGAAGATGTATTAGTTTAACATCTAATGATGTTATGAATCCATTTCAATTCTAAGTGGAGTTTGATTTTCCCAATCGCTACAAATCTCAGCCTGTTCTAAGATAGGATTTTCTCAACTGCAGCTGTGGCGTCCAACACACCATCAAGGATTGCATATCATGCAGAAATGAGCTATTATATTTTTGGAATATCATGCTGGCTGCATAAAAGCCGGTGTTTCAACACTACGTGCATGGATTCCATTGTTAGGAAGTGTTAAATGCAATATTAGGATAGGTCCCTTGTACCTTTTACCGTCTCTGTTGACAGCTCTAATGGAGGGACATCCAGAGAAAATTAGGTAATTGGCTCTCTGTGCCACCCCAATAACAGTCATCTGAAAAGAGCTGTTTGGATACGTTCCCTTACCCTAAGAGATTTGGGAGCTCAGAAAACAACTCACTCCAATGCTACATGCTTTCATGCTCTTAAAATGTTTAAAGAGATGGGGGGCTCCTGTCTTATTACTACAGCCAGGATAATTCGTCAAAGCAGCTGAGCAAAAGGAAATGGTGAGTATACATCACATAGTCCTCCTGCACTAGTGGTTTCAAAAAGGAAAAGTGGGTATTTTGTTCACAACTTCCAACCAAGCAAAGACGATGTTGGGTCAGCTAATTAGTTTGTCACTATGAATTTCTTCGTTTTTCCCTCATGCACTTGTCAGACTGGTAGGAAGCATTGACAATGTGCTAGGTAATGTTTAGATCCAAATGGTAAGAGTCCTCAACCTTCGGTCTGAGAAACACATTGTTGAAAGGATGTGTTTGAGTGCCAAAAACTCCAATTAGTCAAAAGGTTGAGAACAACCATAAGTTTGGGTTTGTCTCCACCACACCACTGGTCAATTTAAGATACTCTTGTTCAGACTAACCTAAACTGTTTATCTTGCAAATACCTTGGTTTAGTTTCAAGTTTTGTGCAAGCTACTTGTTCAAGAACCATTTTTAGCTTATCTTGCACCATTAGTGAGATTTTTATGTAGTTTCCCACAAATCCACGTTTACCAATTTCCCTATCTCCATCGTTTGATGTTTCTGGAACCTTGAATATTGCTGCAAATCGAGTATTCTATAACAGAATTATAATTATAATATATTTCGTACACATGCTTTTGACGTGCTCTCTCTTCTCGAGTCTTAACCTTTTTTAAACAGTCACTTTCCTGTTTTCAGTCAAATTTTGATATCACACTTGGGCTCCCACTTCATTTACCTAAAGTAAGGATGCTTCCAAAGTTCCAATGTCCTACAAACTTTGGGCTGTCACACATTGCTCTTGCTCGTGCTTGTCCACTTTGCTCGTGCCTTCTTAGTTACAAGTTTAAAAGCCAAGTTTGGAAATTAGCACATATATTCACTGTTCTTGTATGTTTCTCAATTTCCATTAAATTGTCATTTGTTCTACTTCAGACCAATCCGCTTACTTCAGGAATAGTCTGTTTCTCGATGTTAGATATTTTTGCCAATTAAAGAGAAAAGAAAAACCATAAGGTGTCTATCACAAGTCTTTCTTTTTTTTTTTCTCTCTCTCTTTTGGTCCAAATATACTTTTTTTTTTATAAGTAGTCCAAATATACTTTTGATAGGTAATATTGATCAGTAGTGGAGAACTGCAATGTACAACTGTACAAAGCTCTTCACCAAAGTGTAATGACTCACCAGTGACAAATATAAAGCAATTGTACAAGCCTCCCACATACAAGTTAACTCCCAAAGGAACTGTCAACTATGAAACAAACCTACAAGCGAAATCCCCTTAAATTCCTTTAGGAATTGCAAAAACCCAATGGAAAAGTGAAGCTTTGATTCTATCAACAACCGAATCAATTGACCCATACTTATCCTAGATAGTGCGCTTATTTCTTTCCTTCCGAATGCTCCAACGAATAGCAAAAGGGTCTGTATATACTTTTCATTCTTTGATCACTGGTTATGGCCCTTTCACACGAAACTTTGCTCCTAAGCGACTCTCCACTCGACATATACCCCTGACAAACCTGTTCTCCAAATTTCAAAATTTGACATCTAATGTGTATTTCAAATTTTCTTTTACGAAGTGAGGATTGTTGGGGGTACATGTTGAGTGGAGAGCCACTTAGCAGCAACTTCAATCCTAAGTGCTTAGGAGCAAAGTTCTCCTTGTGACCTTGTCCTTTTATATATACTCAAATATTTCTTCATATGTCCTCTGTCACTTTTACCATTGTATCTTGTTTCGATTCAACCAAGTGAGAAATCCAACTCATATGAGCTATTCTACATCCTGGATCCAAAATATTATTTTTATATATATGTTCACTGAAGTGTATGTCTTTAAATAATCATACCATTTATAGTCTTCAATTATTCACAGATATACCATGTTTGATCGTAAGGAGTTTTATCACTAAGTTAATGCAAATGAGACCTGTGATTCTGGGTTTTTACTTCGTCGCACATAATATGAATATACTATTTTTGTGCCTTGTGATTTTGCAGAATTTTGCACATGTTGGAAAAATTCAGCAGATTTTTCTCAAGTATTTACTTTTATCATTCAATAACATTTGCTTGAATTCTTTAACTGCAGAAACCTTGCTTTTGATGGTTAATGATTATTTCTTTGCATGCTTATGCCACTTGTTTTCCTCATGGGTTGTAGGTAAAGCTTACATTGAATTTATTTTTGTGTGTAGTACGTAAGACCCGGTGCAGCAATGGTGCCTGGAGGAGCTATTGTTGGTCCTGGAGGTACCCCAGGCCAAGTTCGTCCCTTTGTAAATATGGGCCCTATAGCTGGACGAGGTAGAGGTGATTGGAGACCTATTGGGGTTAAGACTGCTCCTACCATGCAGAAAGGTTTTCACTCAGGATTTGGATTACCTGTTTGGGCCAACAATTCATCAGGAAGTGGTTTTGGCGGTGGATTGGAATTCACACTTCCATCTTACAAGTAAACTTGGCATAAGCTTATATGACTTTTGATCTACTTATTATCATATGTTATTTCACAAGAATGTGCATGTGTTCTGAAGGTTTTTTTTTTTTTTGGATTGGTAAACTAACTGATTATATTAAAACTTTTGATCTACTTATTATCATATGTTATTTCACAAGAATGTGCATGTGTTCTGAAGGTTTTTTTTTTTTTTTGGATTGGTAAACTAACTGATTATATTAAAAGCAAAGGAGAATTAAAAATCCCAGTTGCAGAATAAATAGGAGGCTTCTGAAAGAAGCAAAGTATGGACACCTTCACAACTGACTAACAAAAAGTTTACAAATCCCCCTCACTATCAAATTACAAAGACCATTTAGCCATCTTCTCCCAATTCCCCAAAAGAAGATCAAAGAAAGGTCTTGAAACTCCTTACAAATGGCTGCTCAATAAATAATAGAATTCTTAGTTTTGTTGATTGCCAACTCCAGAGACCCATACTTGTCTTCAAAATTCTCTTGTGGCGCTCCTTTCAGATATTACAATATAGAGATAATGGAAGAAAATTCTAAAGAACACTACCTTTAGAGCTAAAAGCATTCTCCAACACCCACTAAGAAGGCCTAAACCATTCTCAGGCATCACCCAAAGCATCTCAAACGCCCACAAAACTCTCTCCAAACTGCCTAAGCAAAGCGTCAATGAATGAGATTATGAGAGTATGATCCACAGACTCACCATAGGATTTGTAGAGGAAGTGCATATTGAGCTTTTCACAAAAAAAGAAAATTACATATTAGGCCTGATCTTATCTAGAGGAAGCACATCGGATTTGCGTGGGCGTCAAAGTGATGAGGTGGCTCTGAAGATCAGCTAACATTATGGATAAAAGTAGAGATTTAACATAGGTCTGGATGTAATTATACTCATGGAGTTTCTAAAGGACGCCTACTCATTGATTGAAGAATAAAGCATAGATATTGATAGTTACATGATATTAGAAAATTGACAATTAACTGAATCAAGGTGCGTGTCCTTTGGATAATTCTTGGAAACTGAAGTGTAAGAATGTGGAAATATTTACCATGCCATCTACAGTGCATAATGAGTTAAATAGAGGCAAGTTTTAATCTTTGAGAATTGATATTATCAGTCCTCCAACTTTATGTATGGTCATATCAGTGTATATACATGTTAATTGTCAATCAATTGATGTCTTTCTGAGGTTGCAAGATTTGTATAGGAAGAAGAATTCTTCTTTGTCCAGTAGTTGAATAGGTGAGTCTAAGGTTTTGTTAGGGTTAGGGTTTGGTTCTAGGGTTTGAAAGAGAGAAGAAAGAGATGAGAGGAAAATGAGAGCATGCATGTCACATGTCTCCCATCTTCTTATTTATATCGGAAAACTCTCATGTACAAGCATTCCCCTACAACAATGGATATTTACAAGACTACCACGATAACATACTACGGGTTACATACTACTATAATAACACTCTCCCTCAAGTTGGTGCGTAGATATCTATCATGCTCAACTTGCTAAGGCACTTGTGCAGCTGATGACTGGGACTCCCTTAGTGAATACATCCGCTACTTGCTTGCCTGTCTTAACAAAAGGAGTACAAACTTGCCCAAAAACAATCTTCTCTAGTATGAAGTGTCTGTCAACTTCAATGTGTTTGCTCGCTCATGCTGAACTAGATTATGAGCAATGTTGATTGCTGCCTTGTTATCACAATACAATTTCATTGAGCCAGTAACAGGAAATCCCAATTAAGTTACTAAGATCTTCAACCACAATATCACGCATAAGCCATGAGCCATAGCTCGAAACTCAACCTCTGCACTAGATCTAGCAACCACAGGTTGCTTCTTGCATCTCCATATCACAAGATTGCCCCCAACAAAGGTGCAATACCCTGAAGTGGATCTTCTGTTATTCTTGACGCCTGCCCAGTCTGCATCAGTGTATGACTCCACTCTCATGTGACCATTCTTCTTAAAGAGAAGTCCCCAACCAAGGGCGGATTTGAGATACTTCAAAATCCTATGTGCTGCCTCTAAGTGGATGTCTCTAGGTAAGTGCATATACTGGTTAATCACACTAACTGCTTATGCAATGTCTGGCCTAGTCAGAGAGATATTTCAATCTCCCTACAAGTCTCTGAAAGCTCTCAACGCCCTTCAGTAGCCCACCATTTGCTTCACCCAACTTATGATTCTGTTTTATAGGGGTCTACAGGCTTGGCCCCTAATTTTTCAAAATCCTTAAGTAGATCAAGGACATACTTCCTTTGAGAGATGAAGATCCCTTGACTTGATCTTGCAACCTCTATACCCAAAAAGTACTTTAGTGATCCTAGATCATTTGTCTCAAACTCCCCAGTTAGATATCTTTTTAGTTTTGCAACTTCCTCAACATCATTGCCAGACACAATGATGACATCTACATAGACAATGAGAGCAGTGGTGCTCTTCCCATGATGCCTTGCTAATAAGGTATGATTAGTTTAGCTTTGAGTGTAGCCCTGATTCTTCACTGCTTGGTCTGGGAGATTGTTTCAGCCCATACAGGGACTTCTTCAGGTTGCACACTCTGTTATTATCTCCTGATGGTGGGAATCTTGGAGGAACCATGTATACCTCCTCTTGTAGATCTCCATGGAGAAATGCATTCTTCACATTCAATTGATGCATAGGCCACGACTGGTTAGTAGCAAGGGATATGAGTACCCTTATGGAGTTCATTTTAGCAACTGGCACCAATGTCTCCGCGTAGTCGATGCCATATGTCTGTGAGTATCCTTTGGCTACCAATCTTGCCTTATCCTTCTCGACGGATTCATCTACTTTGTACATCGCAGTGTACACCCATCTGCACCCCAATGATTTCTTCCCCCTAAGTAAGTCAACCATCTCCCAGGTTTTGTTCTTCTCTAAGGCTTTCATCGCTTCAACCATTGCATCCTTCCACTTAAGATGCTTCAATCCTTCTACCAGTGAAGATGGTAAAGGAATGGTAGACAACACGGTAACGAATGACCTATAAGATGGAGACAACGCCTTATACGAAACAAAGTTACTTAGGGCGTTGGGTACAACTCTTCGTACCCTTTCTAAGAGCAATGGGAAGATCAGCGACAAAAGTATAAGTCGTATAGTCAATCAAAGGAACTGGAACTGATGAGACAATAGGTTCAGAAGATGAGATTACCTGGATCCAATGATGGCACGACTGGGCATGAATCAGTTGTTGCCTTCCCTCTTCTGTTATAGACTTTAAGCTCCCCTTGAGTCGGATCTCCAGCACTATTGTTAGACATCGTAGGAGGTCGATCAATCCTCTCGAACAATATAGTGGATTAGTGGGTGATGGAGGAATAGCTGGAAGAGGGACACTGGAAGAGGACGACCTCTATTCACTAATCACTACTTCTCTCCCCCTGAAGAGAGGCGGGGGGAAAGAAATGAGTATCCTCGCGAAAGGTGACATCCATGGAGATAAACGTCTTCCTAGACAAGGAATGATAACACTTGTACCCATTATATGTGGAAGAGTATCCAAGAAAGATACACCGGAGAGTCTTGGGATCCCACTTGGTATGATTGGGGCCCAGAACATGAACAAAGCATGCACAACCAAATATGTGAGGGGGATTACAAATAAGGAACTAGTGGGAACAAGCAATTCGTATGGGTTCTTAAATTGCAAATCACGGGAAGGCATGCGATTAATGAGATATTCAGTCATAAGAACATCAGCCCAATAGGATTTAGGGACATGGTAACCAATAGGAAAGGAGCAGGATACCTCAAGTATATGGCGCATTTTCCTTTCAGTTGCACCATTTTGTTGAGGTGTGTAAATACATGAATTCTAATAATAAATCCCATGCTCAACCAAATAATGATGTAGGCCCCCATACATGTACTCGCCACCTTGGTCAGATCGGAGAATCTTGATCTGAGCCCCAAACTTAGTCTGAACCATCTTACGAACCGTTCAAGATGGAATACACTTCATTTTTTGTTTTCATAAAGTAGACTCATGTGCATCTGGTATTATCAGCAACAAAGGTAACAAAATAGCGAAAACCAAATATAGAAGTAACGGGAGCGGGCCCCTACACATAAGAATGCACAATGTCAAAAGGGAAATAAACTTTGATTACTTCTCAACGGATAAGTGGAACGACAATGTTTGGCAAGGTCACAAGTATCACAATGTAAGTCTGACATACAAATAGAAGTAAACAAAGTAGGCAATAATAGTTTCAGGTATGGAAACGAGACATGACCAAGACGAGCATGCCAACACAAAACAGATACAAGACTGAGTCGACTACTACTACTACGAGACTGTAGTGTTGTGGGCTCAACCGGGTATCCATTCAGGAGGTTTAGGCCATCAACCTCACGTTCGGTACAAATCGTCCTCGTATCCAGGTCCTGAAAGACACACGAAGAAGGAAAGAATGTAACACTACAATTTAATCGCTTGGTAAGGGCGCTAACAGACGAGATTAGAAATAAATTTAGGAACATGTAAAACAGATGATAAAGGGAGATGGGAAGAGAGATTGACATTATTGGCAGAAGGTCCTCTAATGGAGCCAGAGAAGGGTGTCTATCGCAGCCTGTGGCACTGGTGAGCAGTAGGGGTGGCACCAACTGGAGCATGCATATGCATAGAAGACCGGCTGAAGTGTCAGAGCTCGCACAGTGGGCAACATGCAACTCTGGTCAGTTGGGACGTGGAGGACAACCATGCAATTCCCAACACTTGACTTTCACATGCCCTAGGTGGTCACAATAGTTACACTTTGGCCTTTCCTGATTAGAAAAACTCCCAGCAGAGGACAAGGCAAAGGGTTGAGCGGAAGCATGAGGTTGAAAGGCATTGCCCTTGGCCGTATGCAAGAACAAAAAACCCCAACTAATATGGGGTGGCATGGAGTGAAGGAGCCAAGACATAACCGCGAGGTTTGCAGTCTCCCACTTCTCAAATGATGGGTCTTCAACTGTTTTGGGCTCTACAATGCTCTTTGTAATGTATCCCAATTTCCCTCGGCCATCAATAGACATCCTTGCGGCTTGAGACCATTCCAGATAATTCTGGCCATCCAACGTGACTGAAGTTATCTGTAAACTCGGGTTCTCAAAGCCCATCTGAATCACTACCGACCCTCCGACACTACTGGAGGTCGCTTCCGAGCTCACGGTGGAACCGCCGATACCACCTCTTGTCAACATGGATATTCACGAACAAGTAACAACCACGGAAAGAAGGCCGTGTACACACAACATACCTCCTAACATACAAGCAAAGCAACAAAAAACCCAAAAACAACCCAAACAAGGGTAAAAAGGGCCCGACAGTGAGCTGAGTAGGGAGTTCCATCGCCCAAAGCTCTAATACTTCACTCAAATACTTCTTGAAGCTACAATACATCATAACATAGTAGAAACAACACCCGAAAACAACAAAAAGAATCATCTACAGGGTTTAGAACCAAGAACACACCATAAAACCAAAAAACAGGGCTAGGCGTTAACTTTAGAGGAGAGTTTTGCTCTCAAAAACTTCAAAACTCGACAAAATCGAGTGAGACTTGATTTAATACGTTGCTAATAATGTAAGGAGTCAAAAACATGCAACAAACCCAGCTAAGAAACCCCGCATAGATCGATAACAACACGAGATATGAAATCTAATTTTTTACCTAATGAACGGAATATCGACCAAATGTCCATCAAGATGTTCCCAAAAAAATTCCCAAAAATCACCAAAAAAATTCAGAAAAATTATTCTCCAATAGGTAGTAGCCTTCACTGCCAACCTCAGGATACATGTCCGTACAGCTACTGACGTCAGTCGTACGGCCCTAGGACGTCAGCATGACGTCGGTACCTCTCTAGATATCTTCTAGTCTGATCTTCATGGGCTCTAATACCGAGTTGAATAGGAGAATCTAGGGTTTGGTTCTAGGGTTTGAAAGAGAAAAGAAAGAAAAGAGTGGAGATAGAAGAGAGGAAAAGGAGAGCATGCATGTCACATGTCTCCAAACTTATTTATATCGGAAAAACTTACATGGAGAAGTATACCCCTACAACAAGGGATATTTACAAGACTACCACGATAACATAAGTGGACTTCATTAGTGATTTCACAACTGGCTTACTTCATACTCAAACTAAGTGGAAAAAACAATGCATTAACTAAAAGCTAAAATAATCGATGAAATCCTATTTAGGCTTGTTGAAAATCTGATGTAGCTTCAGGTGTTTCCTTCTAACTTAGGTTATTTAAATAACCTTATTCATCATCACAAGCCTTTTCCCAACTGTATGGGTCGACTACATGAATCTTGTTCCCCCATTCAATCCTATCTAAATTCATCTCCTTCGTTAAAGCAAGTTTCTTAAAATCTCCTCTCAGAATCTCACTCCACGTCTGTTTTGGCCTTCCCCTCGCCCTTTTAGGCCCTTGGACTTGTGCATTCCTCCTTACTGGGGTTGTCAATGGTCTTTGTTGTCGATGGTCTTTGTTGTACATGACCGAACCATTTCAATCAACTTTCCCTCATTTTGTAACTTATTAAGATTTAGGACTACTACATTTTCATGAATGTGTGAATTTATGATTTTGTCCTCGTCTTACCACACATCCATTTCAATATCCTCATTCGACTATACTCATTTTATGAACATTTTGTTTCTTGATTGCCCAATATTCTGCTCCATAAAGCATCGCCAGTCTCATTGTCGTCTTATAGAATTTTCCTTTTAATCTGATTGACACATGTCGGTAACATAATACTCTAGAAGCACATCTCCACTTTAGCCACCCGCTCTAATTCTATGGGTGACATCCTCCTCAATTTCTCCTTCCTTATGCATACTCGAACCACGGTAACGAAATTAGTCACTTTGAGGTATCTCATGGTTGTTAATTTTAATTAGCAGATCATCTCTATGTCCATCCTTACAAAAATTGCATTCTATATACTTTATCTTGGTTTGACTTTTTTTAAACCTTCAATTTCCAAAGCATTCCTCCTCTAGTTTTGTATTTACCTTATCCCTAGTCTCATCAATTAATACTGTCATTTGCAAATAGCATACACCATGGGACCTCATCTTTGATATGAGCAGATACTTCATCTATAACTAAAGCAAATAGGTATGGACTTAGGGTTGATCCTTGCTATAATCCCACTATGATTAGAAACTCACTTGTCTCCCCACCAATTGTTCTAGCACTAGTTATTGCTTCCTCGTACATTTCTTTAATGATATCAATATATCCATTTGGGACCCCTTCTTTCCCAACACCCAATTCTCTATGGACATCATATGCTTTCTCTAAGTCAATAAAGACCATATGAAGATTCTCCCTCTTTTCTCTAAACTTTTCCATCATTTCTCTAAGTCAGAAGATTGTCTCGATGGTTAACCTTCCAGATGTAAATCCAAATTGGTATTCAAATATCCTTTTCCTTTACTTTAATCTTTGCTCAGTCACTCTTTCCCATAGTTATGTAAGTTTGATGCCATGATAGTTTGTGAAGCTCTATACGTTACTTTTGTTCTTGTATATAGGCACTATTGTACTTCTCCATTTATATAGCATTTTTCTTGTCTTCAAGATATTGTTGCATAACTTAGTAAGCCAGAACAATCCAATTCCTTCCATACATTTTCACCTCTTTTGGTATATCATTTGGTCATAAGCATACATGTCTTCATCTTAACTAAAGTTGCTTTCACCTCTAATACCCTAGTTCTACAAAAGTATGTATATTCTATATTCTCCTTAATATTTCCATCTAGTCCTAAGTCCATTATGTTATCCCCATTTAATAATTTATGAAAATAAGTCTTCCACCATTCCTTAATTTATCCATCTATCGCTAAGAATTTCTAGTTGTCGACCTTAATGCATCTAACTTGGTCTATATCTATGAAAGGCTCCACTTTTTTCCCTTTTAAATTCCACCATCTTTCTTGTGCTTCTTTTACTTTCATTTCCTCTCTTCCATTTCTTGATGAACATCTAAAACCACTGGTCTATGTAATCAGGCTCTCTCTTCGAATAACCTTAACAATCTTTACACATTGATAGTTCATTTCTCATATGTAGAAAAAATTCTATTTGGCTCCTATTTGTTCTACTTTTAAACATAATTAAATGTCCCTCTCTCTTTTTATAGTATGTGTTTGCTATTGCAAGATCGTATGTCATCGCAAATTCAAAGAGCGCACTTCCCATTTAATTTGTTTCTACAAACCCACATCCTTCGTGCACACTTTCATATCCTCTATTTTCCTTCCCTACATGCCCATTTAAGTCCCCTTCTTCTAAATATCATCTCTCCATCAGGAATTCTTTGCATCATTTAAACAAATGTGTGGTTATTTTAGGCCATTGTTGATACTTTCTTGATCAGGTGCCATTTTTTCCTTTTTCGTACATTTTGTTTTTTGCATGACCTATTGTGTAGACTTGGCCATCTAGATCCAGTTTTACTGTATTGGTATGTCTATGCAATCGAAGTATGTTGGTACTCAACCATGTGAAGTTTATAATTACTGTCCAGTCCTTCTGATCAATTGCATTTGACATTTTTGTAAATAACCCTGCTATAGCATGGTTCCAGGCTTCCAGCAAGAATAGAAGCATAAGAAATGAGCACCGAGTTCTTTCTCCCTTTTTTCATGTCATTGGAAGCTTTTGATCTTCATAATTGTTGATACTTTGATTTTCCTTCTTCATAACATGGGAGTTTCAATGTCATTTGTGTAAGATACTTTTATTTGCCTAAATATCTAACATTCTTGGGTTCGCCTTTGGTAAACCGTTTCACCCTTTTTTATTATTTTCAGGACAGTATTTGATATCGACATCGATAGTTTTGAAGAAAAACCATGGAGACATCCCGGTGTTGATACATCAGATTTTTTCAATTTCGGATTGGATGAGGAGAACTGGAAAGATTATTGCAAACAGCTGGCAAGTGCAACCTTTCACTTTATGGTTCTAGATTTCCTCATGTCAGCAAGGGGGACTAATTCTGGATTGTGCAGGAACAAATCCGTCTGGAGGCTACCATGCAAAGTAAAATCCGTGTTTATGAAAGTGGGCGATCAGAGCAGGTGAGGTGTTTGTGCAGCTGGAAAGTGGTTCGCCTTTGTTTTCCGTCTCAAACTTCTAATGTTCTCATATCTGTTGTACTTGTCGAGAAAAAGAAGGGAAGAAAAGAAAAGGAAAAATGAAATGTTCATATGTTCTGCTCATGTTTCAGGACTATGATCCAGATCTACCCCCTGAACTTGCAGCTGCAGCCGGCATTCATGATGTTTCTGTTGAAAATGCACATCTTGGAAAAACAGATGGTGGACAAGGTGATTTAACAGGCCAAGGAAGAGGAGCTGCACGCATACGGCCACCAATAGTATGTCGTAGCCACACATTTCAAACTTTTCTGGAGTTGTCTTTCAAAGAGCATCCTCATTTACTTATTTGCTGGATATATATATATATATATATATATATATATATATAAAAGAACTCTTCTCTCCTTCGTCTGAACTTTCTTTCCCTCTTAATGAACTAATAAGTGCCATGCCCTCGTTTTTTTTGCACCACATCTAAGATTTATGGTTTTATTCATGTTTTATTTGAAAACCAGCCAACCGGGAGAGCAATACAGGTAGAAGGTGGGTGTGGTGAACGCCTTCCTTCCATAGATACCAGGCCACCACGAATCCGTGATTCAGATGCAATCATAGAGGTAGTCAAATCTGTTCTATTTCATTAGTGCAAAATCTTTGAAGTCCATGTATTATGCATAGCTTTATATTACACATTAATTATACCCTAACTGAAGTGTTTTGGTGACCAGATTGTTTTGCAGGACTCTGTGGATGATGATTCCATCGCAGCTAATGGTACCTCCGAACAACCAGACAATGAGCCCCAAGGAGAGGAGCACAAAGTAGGCCCAGAAGTTGAGGAAGATATCGGGCAGACTGACACTGAACATTTTGACCATTTTCAGTATAATGGTAGGAAGAGGGAGATGATGGGTAGGAGAGAACCCTTCGTGGGTTCTGTTCACAGTAACATACATGAAGGAGATGGGATTTTGCCCTTTCCTCCAGAAGCACCACTTCAATATCATCCTGGTTCTAAGGGGCGTACCCCGGTCTATCCTGGTGGGATTATTGGCATACCACATGATGGAAGGTAATGCATATTTGTAGGATATATTATTTATGCTTCACGTTTACACATAAATAATAATCAACTTAGTATTCTTAATTCATTAGTTCTCGGGAGTAAAACCATATATTTCTATTTAGTTCTAGTGTAGACCTTTGCAAGTTGGGAATCAAACGGTAGCCATTAGTACTCACATAAAATCTTTATTTTCCTCATCGTTCCGGACACTCAGTAAGTTCTCTGGATAGTTAGGTTACTCCATTAGAAATATTACTCTCTGCAGAGCCGAAAAAAGGCTTGAAGCCTGAATGAAAAGTGAAGAGGCCTTGCATCTCCCAGGAAGATGATCCCAATAAATAAGGGAAGAAATAGAGGGCTAAATCATTTGGAGTGGACCAGTTTCACAGAAAATAAAATGAAGCTGATAGCAAGAGGCCCACAACATGGAAAGAGAAAAAATGGCCTAATGGTTGAAGTTTACTCACAGGTGTTGCTTGATAATGATAAGAGTATTCCTTCTACAAAGAAAACAATAATAGACTACCAGGTGTGACCTTCGAACTCTGAGACCATATACAGAATGAAAATTCCAGCATTAGGATATACTTATATTGCTTGTTATGCATATTCCAGTAAGAAATCTTGTTTGGATTCAAATTCTTCTTTAGAGCATCTCCAACTTAAAGATGCTCTAAAGATTCAAATTCTTGTTTGGATTGCAAACTTATCTACATTAGCATAAAAGCTGAATCAGACTAAGATGCCCAGATACGGATACGGAAACAGACACCGGCTCAGGAAACGGGGATACGACCCTTCATTTCTTAAAACCCGATACACAAATACAGATACGGGTATCACATACAATACGTTGATAACCATGCTTTAATCTTCTAGTTTTTCTAAGTTAAGTATCATTTTTTAAGTATTTCATTGTGCTAAATGTAGTGAAACTTCTAATATTGCAAAGATTTGTATGGTAAGATTTGTTACAATATACTATTTAATATTTTGTTGACAAAACAAATGAAAAAATTGGTAAGAACTGAGAAGATGACTGTAGTAAACTTGGAAATAGAATATTGGAAGGTTGAAGTATCCATGCAATACTGGTACCAATCGATATCTGTGTGGATATGAGTACGCTGAGCATGTTTAAGTATCCAGTTTTCATAGATATCAGAATGCGAATTTGTTGTGCAAAAAATTGTTCACCATGCAAGTACTCTTTTTGCGTCTGATATAGGTTGACAAGTCAGAATGAAGTACTCCTGTCCAGTAGTACCGGTGTTAAAGCCTGATTTGCATTGTCTAATCTATCTAGGTAAAGAATTTGCAGTACCAGGTTTTTAGCTGCAGGAAACCCAAAAAGGAAAATCTACTGAAAAAATGTGTCCCACATCATAACTAGGGAATGTCTATCTATTAGGGCGCACTGGATTGGCTATAGATGCTTGAGTTGAACTTTCCACTCAAGGAGCAAAATGAGAAACATGACTTTGGGGCTTTAGTCTGATCTGGTGCCTTTTTATCTTGTTTTGACATTTGCGACCTGACAGAAACAGTTTGTTGTCTCATTTTACTGTCTTGTTTGTGGACTTGTAAAATGAGGAGGCTTCAACTTGCAAGCATTGAAAACAGGTTTGTTTTGGAGTGGATTCTTGTTAAATTCCACTTCTTTACATTCTAAAGTAGCAACTAGGTTTGTTTGCAAGATGTTCTTCACTTAGGGTAGTTTTTCTTGGAATCAGAAACATGAACCATTTTATCCTTGCTGCATAATGGTAGCTCAATTCCACTCATTTTCAGTAATGAACAGAACATTTATTAATCAAATTGATTTATGCATATTTTGGCTTTTAACCCTATCACATGTATCGTATGACACCAGTAAAACTAGTGGTAATCCCGTTAGAAGAATTATGTTCTGTGAAATCTAACGATCAAAAAGGCATCTGGAAAGTTTCCCAAATGCCATCTTAAGATACATCAAAACCAGTGATTCTGAACTGCGGGGAACCTATTCATTTTTTTGACCCAGTTAAATTTTCTCATGTTTATAGATATGTAAATCAGATAGCGTGTAATAGAGGACTACAATTTTGGACTACTGAGCATCCTCATTTTTTGTTAAATTGTATGGAGGAGGACCTAAAGCATGTAAATTCCTCTTCTTTGAGTTAATATATTCTATTTTGCTTATCGAAAAGAAAAAAGCATGATAAAAAACTTCAGGCCCTCCTGGGTTGGTGGATTTAGTTCATTGTTGTTGGATGATGAGCTAAATTCTAATTCCTATTCCTGGGAGCTATTACACTTATCAAAAAATTCTCTAGGCTAACATATCACTGAAAAATCTGTAAAATTTCAGATCCCATTATCTGTTTTTCCACTCATCTGTTCTTCTTTGTGAATTCTAATTTTGGTCAATCTTCATGGCTTTACAGTTATATTTTTTAGGTTTTTGGTGGTTTAGATTTTATTTCTTAATCATAATTTTCTGCAGCCAACATCCTTTTCCATATATGCTGCAAATTCTCTTGTTCAGCAGCATATCTTGGTTGGCTATCAGAGGTATTTCAATACCTTGATATATTCTATTCATTAAGATGTAATAACATTCTCTATGAACTTATAACCTTCAGGTGGCCACAGGGGACAGCACACGACAGATACCCCCATGTAACTGCTGAGCATGGAAATGATGTGATCCCTAATCAAAGTGCCCGAGTAAACAAATTTCATCATAATCAGAAGGAAAAATCAGGGGTAAGCATTGATGGCAAACGGACTCCGGAGTCATCATCCCCAATCACAGTTGATCCTGCAAGGGAGCCGAGTGTAGAACAAAAAGATGATATGCACAATGAGCTTGCAGAGGCAGATAGCAGCATTGGAGTGGACCGGGAGGAAGTGGATATGGATATGATAATCCCAAGTGATACTTTTGGAGATGAAAGCCTGCCTCGTTCTGTTAAGAAACAAAAACTGATTTCTCAAGTTGAACAACCTGCTGTACAAATCATCGGCAATGGGGACGAGTTAAGGACCACACGCAGTAGTGACAACAGCAAAGCAAGATCAGGGAGTAGCAAGGATTATCAGAAGCAACGTGATGGTGGTGAGGAGGAAGTTGTTCAAGAGGGGCGGTCTAGACGCATGGGAGACATGAAAAGGCGTCGTGATGAAGACGAAAACTTCCGAAGGAGAGATGATTATGGTCAAGATGGGAGACAAGAGAAGGATCGAAACCGCGTGGGTGTAAAAGGAAGGGATGATTCTTATCACTCTTATTCTCGTAGAGACTGGGATCCTAGTTCGCCACATCACTCCGGTAGTAAGACTGGGGACTTTGAGAGGCCAAGGGAGAGGGATAATTCTGTTGGAGCTTGGCAGAGGAAAGATGAGGATACACATGGGAGAAGGGTGAAAGATGAAGACACAAGAAAGTGGGAGCGTGTTGAGGAAATGGGACCTAGGCACAGGAGTAAGGGTCGTGAAAGTGAGAGGAACGACAAAGATGAGCATCTTCATTCAAGGAAACGGTTGGACAATGGTGACTGGAGGGGTCGCCATGAGAAAGATGTGGGACCACGACAGAGGGAAAGGGATAATTTGATGAGTGGGCATGAAAACTTGGATGACCCTCACAACAAAAGAAGGAAGGGTGAAGAGCATCAGAGGAGAGAACAAGCTGACAAAGAAGTCTTGCATGGCTACAGAGCTAGGGAAGATACTAGCCAAAGAAAGAGGGAGAGGGATGATGATCTGGACCAGAGGAGGAGGGAGGATCAAGCAAGAGTAAGAGATAGGCCTGATGATCACCATTCCATTAGGCACAGAGATGAGAGCTGGCGGCAGAGGGAGAGGGACGACCGGCAGAGGCTCAAACAACCCAATGAAGATACATTATCAAACCGTGAAAGAGAGGAAGGGCGGGGAGCAGCAAGGAGTGGACGAGGTATAGAAGACAAACCCTGGGTGGGGAATGCCAGGGCTAAGGATGAATCTAAAGGTTTAGGTTCTGATAAGGACTACCAATTTAAAGATAGAAGGCAGCACAACGAGCAACCTAAGAGAAAAGACAGAGTAGAGAAGGAAGCTCTTTCACAGCACAGGGGACGTGATGATGCTTATGCACGTGAAAATCAATTCAATAATGAGGAGAGAAACCCAAGGCATGAAAAATCAAGCACTCATAATGATCGCCCTGTAAATGCTTCTGATAGCCAATATATGCACAAGGAGAGACACAGAGAGAACACGAGGAGTAAAGAATCTGAAGGAGGTGATCAAAATACTCGAGGACCTGGCAAGAGAAAGCAAGAAGACCATAGTGCTCACCGAAGTGGGAAGGTATGGTCCATATCTTTGTACAGTAAGAGAAAAGATGGTCCAGAATGGGAAAGCATACCTCCCACAACGTAGAATTGCCATGAAAGTACGAAACAACCTAAAACTTCTGAGAAAAGCTAAATCTTCACAGTGAAGATGAAGCACCTCGAAATCTTCATTACAAATTAAAACAATCTATAGTTTTCCTTTTCTTCTTTTCTCAATATAATTTTCTTTTACTGATCATAAAGTAAAAAAGGCATATAAGAGAACCTCCCGTGCAGATACAGTTTGGTTTCTGTTATATTCTTGACAAGTGGAGAAGTCTTTCTTCCACATTACCATTTGGTCCTTGATACTTGTTTCTGATCAAAGAGATGAATCTTCTTTCAGTTCACTGATCTTGAACCCAAATAGCTAATAGATATCAGAATTTCTATAAATGATAAAGGTCGAACTTCCTGTCCTTGAGTGACAGGAACAGTTCTTCCATATTAATTAGACATTGATGGACTGAGACTCGAAATCTTTCCTGTCCCTGTCCCTGTTCCTTCAGGACAAGAAAGACTTCCCCAGGAGATAAGTATACTGTCCAATTTGTTATTATTAAAACTATTGGGGCCAAGTTGATAATGCTGTTATCTTGTTTATTCTCAACCAAATGGCATTATGTTTTTGACTCTTGTGACAGTCTTAGTTAATCCGCCGGTGTAATATGGTTATGGAAATCTCGCCATCTTGAGAAGTTGGAGAAGTTACACCTGAACTGGAAATAGAATATCCATGGCCATTATTGTGGGTAGTACTTGACTTCAATGTATCTCAACTGCCATCCAGTAGATCTTGACTTTAGGTGCTAATTCCCCTTGGTGGTGCTGTGTGAGAACTGCTTTTGTAATGGGGCCTAAGTTTTGGCTTCTTTCATCCACAACTGGAGCTATCTTAATATATTTCATCCACGGAAACTTTTGTCTAACACTTTCTTTTTTTAGTTGATACTTGATAAAGGAACTTTATTAAACTAGGGACTCCCAGAAGGGAGAAGTCTGAAGGTTGTCATTAACAACTTCAGTCATGATAAATGTCATATATGAATCGGGAGGAATACTAACTGGATGGAGGTGGCCATTCCCCCCTACCCATGCTTTACATATGATGTGTAACAGGATCAGGACCCACCATTCAGCAGGTTTGAGCTAGATGATTTACTATACCAAAAACTAACAATGTAAGATAATCTACATACACCATTTGATAGATTGCACTCTCTTGACAAACACACAGAAAACACTTATGGTCCAGAAAGAATTCTATCATCCAATCCAGGAATTCATTTTTCGGAGATCTCCTAGGTGGGACCCGACATATTAGGGGTCCCTGTCTTCATCATCGGATTGTTAAACAAGCCCTCTGGTTACAGATTTTCATAGAAGTTTCTCTGTTGAGGGAAGCAATTTTTATCATGAACTTTTTGCCTTTGTGGGCAGGTTAGCATGAAAGGCCCAAGTGAACAAGAAAGTGGCAATGTACTCACTTCGAGCCACCCTGGTTCCCGTGATCATGGCAGGTCAAGATCATCATCCTCTGCTGCACTCTCCAGGAAGAGTTGTCAAGAGCATGAGGCTCCCCTGCTACACCACTCTTCCAGAAAACGTGGGGAAGATACTCTCTCAGATGAGCAACAGAACTTGAGGAGCGGTCGCTCTAAACTGGAACGTTGGACGAGCCACACAGAGAGAGATGACAATACCAACACTCAGTTATCGTCGTCTTCATCAAAGATTAGGCAGACTAACAGGGACGACAATGACCAATCTTCTTTAGCCAGCGAACGACCAGATGAACCCCTCAACACGGTTGAGACCATTGATAACCAACATCCTTTGGGCGAGGAAAAAATTGCTGGTGAGTTGGAGATCAGGGATGCCAACATGGAATCCGTGCCAGGCAGCGAGCATATTGAGTCAGACAAAATTGTAGAGGATTGCCACCTTGACACAGTCGCAAAACTGAAGAAGCGAAGTGAGCGGTTTAAGCTTCCAATGCCAAGCGAGAAGGACGCCACGTCAAACAGGAAGATGGATTGTGATTCGTTGTCAGCCCAGAGTGAGACTGCTGCAGATGCAGAGGTTAAACCAGAGCGACCAGCTCGGAAGCGAAGGTGGACCAGTAGCTAAGTGAAGACTGCAAAGTGGGAACAAATTTTAATGAGCTGTTTGGCTTTTGTGATTCAGGGTCTTCTTCTGGAATCTCTGCGTGACCTGATACCCTAGGATTCAGAAGAACCCATCTTTCCACATTCTAGAATGCCTTCCAAGCGTTCTGACAGTTTCTACGGTGTCATTCCCGTAGGGTACTACTGCTAACCGCTCAGCTCAGCAATATTTTTTTCCTGCGCTCACCCTGCCATTGTAAATGTTTCTTTATCATGTATACTGAGAAAATGTAACATTGAACGTGTCCTTGATGGTGGCTGGAGAACTGTTTTTTTTCTGCAGGGAGTCGCATTATATTGTATTACCCGGTGATTTTTTTGGGATGCCAAGGAATCATTTTCCAGGCCAGGTAAGAGAGTCTGATCTGTTGATCTGTCAGGAAGCTTGTACAGTTGGGAGGGTGGCTTTAAATGGCAATTGCTTTGATTATCCCATCACAGTTCTCGGAGCTACAACGATCCCATTTGCGCTCAGCAACCAAATCGAAGCCTTTCTGACACCAACTGCACGGTGAAGGGAAGTCCCAAAGGTCGAGTGGGAAGAATGAGGCAGAATAGTTCTCAACTACAGCGCAGAGTTTCAACCTAATTCTATGCTGTTGTGAAGCTCATAAGAAAGCTGCCACCAAAAATCTAGTGTTTTGAGTTTCATATTTAGCTATTTTTCCTCTTCTTTGCTTCATTTCTCTTCTCTTTTCATTTGTTCTTGACAAGCCAATAGCACATCATTTGTGAAATTCCCATTTATATTTGAGGAATGGAAGAGTTAAAATAAATCAAAGAAGTAAAAGAAAATGACTGATGGTCACTCCTTTGTCTCACTGCTGGCTCTGCTCTGAGAGTATGTATTTCAAGAAAGCATGAAAGAATTCCCTTCTCTGTTCTAGACGTCAGGAAGAAGCTAGCCTGTCTAAATGCTAAACAGCACACCCGAATGTAATAAACAGAATTCTCAGTTGCAGGCTTTGATGCTTATCAAAGGAATATTGGAATTCAACCATTAAGTCAGAAACTATTTCCTTTTAATTTTTGTCAATTCATTCATTGCTGAAACCATTGAATTTGATGAAACTAGTATTAGCAAAAATCATGGAATCATAAGAGGAACCCTCTGCTTATCTTTCCATGCCCTTCTTGTAAACCAACTCCGTTACACTTCAGATTAGGGTATCTGCAGACTGCAGAAGACAAGTAGAACCGTATAAAGGACCATAAATCAGTTGGAAAAACAAAGACGATGATTGGTTTCTTTAGTTACCCATGTGTCAGATATGGTTCCACCCTCCACCACATCCAGCATCCCTTCATTTGCCTTCATGAAAAGCAGCTTTGATTCGGAGGTGACATATAATGATCTTTGCAACTTTTGCCTGTGTTTCATTCGAATGAGTTCCAGCTCCTGGAAGCAAGACAGAAGATAACTGGGATTGTAGATTGATAGATCCTATGACCGTGTAAATGTTGAAAGGTGGGTCCAACTCAAAGAAAGCTTTTCTTTATAAGAAGTTTAAAGTTTAAACCTATAATCTGAGTTATACAGTGGTAGTGAAAGTCCATACATGGAATACCAAGGCACACTGTACACAGATTTTAAGAAAAAAAAACAAGGCCAGCAAGCCCAGCACTCACTATAAAGCCATTTTTCAAGTTAGGTTCGCAAGTCCCAACCATGGCTATGGGTCTTATGGCCTTGTGAAATGAATTCCCAAACAAAACTTGAATAGCGAAGTGGCAGGGCCCGCTCTACCTTAAGGCGGTTGCCTAAGGCCGCTTGGTGAGAGAAGCCCCCAGCCCAAGTCCCACTAACCACATGGATTATTGGCCCATCCCTTATTGGATATATAAACCAAAAATCAACCTGATTGATTATCTCTAGCCATAGATTTTAGTACTTTTAGGACATGATTCTAGCCGTTGGATTCAAGCATGTTTTTTGGGTAGTAAATCCAATGGCTAGAAATCATCAATCAAGCTGATTTTTAGTGTGTGTATCCACTAATAGGTGGACTGAACATCTAGTCATTGGACCCAAAAAATGATCTATGTAGGACCATGAGAGTCCTTTGCATCGACTGCAACGGGAGTCCTCTGCATCAAAAATTTTCCGGAGTATTTGAATATCAAGAATACTTTTTATATAAAAATTTTCAATTATATAGAGAGTTTAATTTTTTAATTAATATCATATATATTAAATATAAAAAAAGGCCTTATTTAGAATTTTTCGCCTTAGGTCTCCACTTGTGTCGAGACGGTCCTGTGAAGTGGAGAGAGTAAAAGAAGGATGCATTTGTGTAAAAGATCTGAGTCTTGAACATTTCCACGAATGCACTTGTCCATAAAGGTTTGGTAATTGGTGAAAAGGACAAGAAAGGAAAGAGCATATTTGGAAATTTTCAAGAATATAAAATTTACAGGAACAAGAAACAATGGAAATGAAGAAAGCATTCCAGGTAGGGTTTCACTAGCTTAAGAAAATGAAGGACTAAACAAACCAAGGTTTAAAATCTTAAGTCTCATTCAGAATTCTGTAAGCAATGAAATGATGCATCTGATAAAAAAAGATATGCTTCGGTAAGCAAAGATAAAAGTATATCTTAACACCAAATTATTCAATTTTTAATAAATTAAGAATATGATGTCTTTGAAATAATACTATTTTTATAGGGTTTTTTTGTAATACCCCCTGATAAATCTTAAATATTAGTGAAATTGCACTGAGTTTTCATTCTTTTAATCTTGCCCCTAAGTGTAAATTTTGATCCTAGTTGCCAGTTCATCAATTATTTGTGTATTATTGGTTTTCAAGGCCCAAACATATTATATGGGCGAATATATGAAAAGTTCAGGAAAAAATCATGAATTTTGAACCATTTGTATACAACGCAGTTAATACAGCAAAATGTAACAAACTAAAACAAAACCCAACAAAAGTCAAAACCATACCTCTCTCACGGTCTCACTCTCACCCCCATCTCCCTCCCCAATTCTCACCCCACATGGCTAATGTCCACCACTCGTCCATGCAATTGCTACTAGTTGTCGCCAGAAAGGGGCATTGTCATTGCAATTTTTATAAAAAATGGTTATCAAAGTGGCATAACGCGTTTGAAATCTCATTTGACATGAAAACAATGATGCAATGTTGCAATTTGTCATACTGTGTAAAATATTGTTAAAGTTGTAGCTCTTTATGCTATTATAGGCAGCAACCCCCCCCCCCCCCCCCCCCAACAAGAAAAGTAAGACCACATCATCTTATGTAATGGGAAGTGGATCTAAATCGTCTATAAACCATGGATAACTCGTATCTAGGATCTTTTGTGGGATGCCAAGCTGCTCTACCATCAATATGTAACAAAAAATAAAAAAATTGGTGAACAAAAAGTCGTCAATGCCTTCTATGTAAAATCACCGTCATTCATGGAGTTGATTGATGATGTTGAAATTGAGGTTGGTTATGCTTTGCCTAATTATTCAACTCTTTGCTTAAAGTTGGTGACAGATGGTAGGGATGATATGTTGTTTGGCTTTTTGCCCTTTTATAAAATCTCTACTTATATAAAAATGGTAGAGATGATATTGAGAAGCAAATCTCTATATTTAAGGACTATTGGGTTGCACATTGATGTCAATCGTATGGATTGATATGAATCGGTTATTAATTTGATTAGTTATTCAAGAATGGAGTCTTTTTAAGATCATTTGATATGACGAGTAAAAAGAAAACTAGTTTACTTCTTAGAGATGTTCTTTCTTCTATTATCGATAAAATTAGACCACAAATTATTGTGCAACTTGTGATGATGTAAAACTAATAGTAGATTGCAAGTATAAGCACATTGTAGTTTGAGTATTAATGAGGCAACACACTAACCGCAAAGAAAGGCATTGTAAAACCAAATTTGCATCAAGCTTTTTAATGTTTCAATCAATTTAAAAATCAAATATGAGTTACAATTGTTGGTTAAATCATCCAACTGGAAAGGCTTGAACTATAGAGTAAATCATCGACAACAGATATGACTGAAAAATTTAAAGTATAACCTTTTGAAAAATAGTGAGGTATATCAACTTTAGAGCCTCTTGGTAGACTACTTCATGTAGCTGATGATAAAAGTCAACTATACATACGTGCTTACATGAAATAATGGAAAGAGTAAGGCAACACTCAAGCAACAACATGCTAGTGACTCATTGAAGCACTCAAGGATATTGTCATATTGCTTAATTCAAGACGTGATAGATAATCAATTTGTTCTCACATTTTGAAGGCTTGGGTTGTACATATGTTTTTATGTGAACGTAGTCTAGAATTCACTTTGATATATATTACAAAGTGTATTTGTCTTAGGTAAGTCAAAAATATAAAATTCTTTCTTCTTTTGAATATAAGGGTATTCATGACATTTTGAAAGAATTCAAAAGCTCACAGCTGGTTTTGCCAAACAACAATACCAACTTCTACACAAAGAACAACACTTCTCCACCATGGTTTGCCAAACGTTATTCTAGAAAAGAGCGCTTCTCAACAGTTACTTCCAAAACTTCTACAAAAGCGCTTTTCCACAGTACTTCTACAGAAACATTCCCAAACACGACTTTAGTGAATTAATATGAGGGTGAAGGGTCCTATTTATAATAGTTCATGGGTAAGAACTTCTAAATATGTGCTTATTGAAAACTTTCTATTTTGTTTTAAAATGATTCTCTCTAAAGAGATTCTTAATTTTTAAGTGATTTTCGTCACTTTAAAATGGGTGAATTAGACAACCCACTAAAAGACTTATTTCAGATGGATATGGGCCAAAAATGGGCCTGGGGCCTATGGGTATCAAATGGACTTTAAATGAGATTATTTTTTGCCTAAAAAGTCTCTCAATTGGCCTAAAAGGCCCGTCCAAATAAATAAACTTAACTAACATGCAAACAAACATTAATAATAAAACATACCAACAATTACTCATTAAATTTATAAAAGACAATAAAAAATTATTTAAAATATCTTTAATTTAAATATCTTTTTAAAATTATATTTTTGTGTAAAATATCAAAATATGATAAGAATCCCAAGAGTCCCAATGGTGACAACGTGTTGATTAAAAATGCTTAGATGACACTCTTAATTAGAAATATCACTATTTTTTAAATAACCCATCATTTGAAATTATGGTCTTAATTAATTAAGTTGGTTATCTAATACACAGAATGTCCATACATTACTACAATATAAGTACACATGTATGAAAATCAGTTTTAGTGTCATTATAATGAAATTTCCTTTATATCATAATATAAATGTTCTAACTAAGTTCTCAAAATTATTTCTACGTGACGTGATAGAATGTTGTAGACGAAGAATTTTTTTTAAGATGTCAAATTTACCCTTTATAGGTAATTTACATTAGTACCCTTGAATGAAAGTTCAGGGTATTACAAGTACATAGTATCAGGTTAATTTTTGGTTACGTAGATGGTTGGTTCACTTGGTTCGTTTACAGACTGACATTCATAGTTTTATTTATCATTTTATCTTATCCTTATACTTATAATTTCAATGTATTTTGTTTTACATGGTTAGTCGTTTCAACCCCTTAGTACATGGGTGGTGGAGCATGCATATTAAGCTTTCTGGCTCATCCCTACTTACATTTTCATATTTACTCAAATAAAAAAGTTTCTAACAATGTGTAACTGGCAGATGTTTTAATTATTTTGTATGCTTCTTTGATAGAATTCATGTAGTGGGAGTTGTTTTAATGTTGAGATGTAATGGATGATTATTTTATGACATTTTACATTAATTAGATGATAGATTTAAGGTTTAATGAATGAGTACGAGTTAATTTTATTGCTTTACATTTGTTTTTTTGTACCTTACTGTATTATTTTTAGCATAACTTTTAGTTTGTTTGATATTTTTATACGAGACCTGTGTTATATGTTTTTTAACTGACATGTTAACATCTCTTAGAAAATTCATGCAAGAATAACGAATTCTATGATCATTGGTAAATTTAAAAGTTTATGTTATATTTTTTGTTTTTCTATATAAACCCTGTAAATCAAAATTTTTGGGTATGTTCTGTTGTTTTCAAATTTCAGTCAAAACATGAAAGTTGTAGATCTTTTAATTACCTTTTAAACCCCTTTAGAATCATCTGATTTGAATGATCACGTGATTTTATATTATTTATTTTTCTAGGATCAGTTTTAAATATTTATGTCTGTAGATTTCCGAAGCATGATTTTGGGGCTTCTAATCTTTATTCTTTCTATATTGGAGTCATGGGCCTGAAGGGGTTTTTTGTATTATTTTTTTACTTGGACACTGAGATAGTGTCGATTTTGTTTCTGCAGATCAAAAATATTTTTCTATCTTCTTGGCTATTTTCTAAAAAAATATCATACACAGTACCTATCTTACAGTATAGTCAGAGTGCAATTCACCTTGCTAATAATTCACCATTTCACTTAAGGACCAAGTACATAAACATTAAATATCATTTCATATGATTATTGTTAGAGGATAGACTATTTATTTTAGAGAAGATCTACAAAAATCAAAACCCTACAATCATTGTAGAGAAACTGAAGTTATATTCAATTTGTGTTGGTCTTCACGGATACAAGACAATGGAGAGATTCACACTGAGTTTCCTATGGAGGCGTCACATTCCATATGCAACAAGTTTAGCAAAGATGTTTGCGATCAATCCCCAAGTGGGAGATTGTTATGTTATGTAGAGCCTGATGGTTCTAAAGTACTATACATGAAGCCATAGCACCGCTGCCCAACCGTGAAATGTTATGTGGAGCCTTAAAGGCATTTTCGTATCTTTACATAGACATTTGAAAACCCTCGTTTCATCTTGGGGTTACATATACCTCGATTTTCATGAGACGATCATTCATTGTATTCTAAATGTTTCGTTTGCCTAAGAGCATTGTGGAATCAGTGTGAGTCTGTGGACGTACCTAGATCTCGAAGGAACCACGTAAATATCTATGTCATATGTTTACATCTTTGTTGTTTATTGTTCTTTCTTCCAACACATCTCTCTCCCCTCTCCATTACTCCCTCTTGCTCCTCCATGTTTATCTCTCTATCATGTTTGTCTCATTTATCTATCTACTGGTAGGTCCTCCCTCACTCGGCCAACCCGTGAACCTACCTAACTTGATTGAGTTTGGCTTGGGCTAGGCATGTTAGGCCTGACCTTGAGTTGGGCTCGGGCTTGGGTTGACTCCCCAACCCACCCAAGTTGCATCCCTAGGGGTAGGAAAGAAAACTCACTGTTGAAACAAAGGAGAGTTTAAATAAAAATTCAAAATAAAGTAACTCATCCTCACTTGGGTTAGTCAAGGGGATATATGGTCATTGCGTTTTGCAATGTGCGCTTTGTGGGCTAGGAAAGTTCATGTGTCTATGATAAAACTTGTTAAAATTTTGAATAGAGTCTCTCAATATTATGTTTGTTAGGAAACTTGCTAGACAATTAGAAAGAGAGAGATAACATATTCAAGAGATGTGGACATGTTTTTAAAAAATAACATACCCTTGCTTTTTAGAGTAGTATTATTTAACAAATTAAGGTATTTTTTGGAAAATGCTGAGATGACAGAAAAAGATGTAGAGAGAGCCACATCATCACTTTTAAAAGTGTGTCAGAGAAAGAAAATTGAGCCCAAAGGTATATAGTATATATATAGATTACGACCAATTTTATAAAGTTTTTTCTAATAGATGAAAAATTATTCATAATTAGGGGTTTTAGTTGTTGCAAGAATTTGCCAATGCAATAGCATTTTGTCATTGTTGTCTCATATTGCAATAATTACTAATATCCTCTCACAACGTCGTCTTCTCTTAAAAAAAAAAATCCTTACAATAAGTAACCAAAGTAGGTGGAGGTCGAATTCAATATGTTAAAGATGGTGTTGCATTATTGTCCCGGTATGTTGTTAGGGTTGTAATGGAGGGAGAAAGGAGAGAGAGAGAGAGAGAGAGAGAGAGGGAGGGAGGTTGGGAAGCAGGATATAGTAGGGGTTTGGGATTGCAAAGAGAGAGAGGAGGGTTGGATTTGGGAAGAATCAAGAATTTATAAAGTGGAGAACAGGTTTCCCACTTTTAAAGGGCTTTTAAACCTCAATAGGGACCAACCTTTCCATATTTACTGTTCATAAAAGTGAGACACATTTTAGATTTTCACCTTTTTAATCCTAGGTTTGGATAGTATAACCAAGGAAACAAACAGGCCCTCATATTAGGGTTGGATAGCATAACTAGGCAAACAAACAGGCCTTAATAGGAGTTTCGGGATCAGGGCACTAAGGTCGGTAGTCCGGAGCCTACAGGGGCATTCCCGATATTTCGTCGGCGAACAAGGTTATATTCATGAGTAGAGACTTCTGTTTAAAAAGCAAACAGACGGGAGTAAACGAACTTCATTTTTTATTCCTCATTTTCCTTTTTTATTTTTTCCTGTCTCGTGCTCCTCTTTCCCTCTCCCTCTCTCTGCAGACGAAAGCCAAGGTACGAACTTTCCTTCCATATCTACTTTTCCCCGTTTCTCTGTTCCTTTCTTAGGTTTACGCTCTTGTTCATCATCTCCTCTCAATCTGCGACTCTTTAATTTCTTCAAAAAATCTAATCTTGTAATCAAATCTGTAGTTGCACTAGACTCCACACCTCAAATGCGAAACCCTAGTTTTGGTTTCTTGGAACGAGCTTCAATAAAGGGTTGAAAAACTGCAACATGTCGTTAAACCTTAAATTTTTTTTTTTTGCATGTATCGACTGAGCTTGAATTTGAGTTACCTTTGATTTGTTTTTGTCGGAATTTCGATGTCGTTTACATGCATTTGTGCGAATTTGTGCTTTTCTCTGTGTGATTGATTAATTTCATCGATGAGTTTAATATGTTTACGGTGGTTCTGACTATCTTACATTTGTAAAAGAATTTTAAATTGTTAATGAGAGATTATAGAAAGCACGCTCCAAAGAGAATTTAAACATAATCTGAAGCTGAAGGTGTGGATTTCCCTCATTCTTAGCTGAAATAAGCTTATAGAGGAGCTGAATTGTGTTGCACCAAATGAGTAGATGAATATGGTGATATAATAGGATTTGATTGATCACTGTACCAAGGTTGCAGACAGGGTTTTGTTGTGCAACTCGGTCAACACTGAACTGATAGACTCACTGAAGTCTCTGGTATGACTTGTACGGGCCAGTTTCACGAGTAACTTTTCTCAATAACCCTGGAAACCTAGACAACCTGGCTGAAAATATCAACCCTGATCACAAATTGAAGTTAAAAGATATAATGTATGCCCATAAGGATGCTCATGAGTTGTGAATGCTTGAGAAACTCTGAAACATTCGTGAAGCAGCTCTTATGTTCAATTGAGACAACAAATCCGTGCCAAGGAGCTTTTGTCTATGGGAGACAAATTTTGGACGGGGTTCTTGTGGTCAGTAAGTGTATCGATTCCAGGACTATAGAGAAGGGAGGCCAAGGATCGTTTGCAAGATTGATATGGAGAACGCTTACGACCATGTTATCTGGAGTTTCTTAGATTACATGTTGGGAAGGATGGGTTTTGGAGAGAAGTGAGAAGATGAGTTAGGTAGTGAATGACTTCGGCTTTCTTCTCCATTCTGGTCAATGGGTCTCCCGCCGGCTACTTTCGTGGTTCGAGGAGCCTCAGGCAGGGAGATCCGTTGTCCCATTTTCTCTTGGGAAAATTACCTCCAGGGCCATAAGTTTAAACTACGGCCCAAAGCAACCACCTCTTCATTATTGGGTCCAAAAAGGGCTGCCTTTTTAGAAATATGGATTTAAAACCCCAATCAGTCTATTTTGAACAACTTCTAAAAATTTATTCCTACTTTACCCTCATAGGTAGAGACGTAGCTTTATCCCTTTTTTTTATTAGGGTAATTTAGTACTACCCCCTCTTTTTGCAAAAGTAATTGGTAGTACACCGGGCTGTGATTGAAGCCGATCACATCCCACAATACGAGCCACATGTCACACTCTTAGTGGACGTTGACAATATGGATGTTTGGCCAATGAGTAGGTGGACCTACAAACTGAAAATAAACTTGATCAGTTATTTTTAAGCGTTGGATTGAAGTTATTTTCATGGGTTGATTTTAACCGTATGAATTTGAGCATTATTGAGCATTATGTGGGTACAAAGATCCAAAGGTTGTAAATCACTGATCAGGCTGATTTTTTGGTTTGTAGTCTCTATCTCTCCTTGTTTAATTTGTTTAGTTCCTTTCCTTTTCCTTTTCCTTTTTCTTTTTTTGTTTTTTTTTAATTATTAAAACCCGTTAAGCTTACGTCTCTACCTATGAGGATAAAGTAGGAATAAATTTTTAAAAGTTGCTCAAAATAGGCTGATTGGGGTTTTAAGTCCATATCTCTGAAAAGGCAGCCCTTTTTGGACCCATTAATGAAGAGGTGGTTGCCTTGGGCTGTAAGTGTAAACATACAGCCCTAGAGGTAATTTTCTCTTTTTTCTTTTTATCGTGGTGGTAGAGGCCTTGGGGAGGATGATCTCGAGAGCAATGGATAGAGATGCGTTGGCGAGGGGGTCCATGCGATCTCTCATTTGCAATTTGCAGACGATACTCTTGTATTTCTTGGGGCATTTTTGGATCAATTGAGGTTTCAGAGAGGGCTATTGTGTTGCTTTGAAGTGGTCTCAGACTGTCAAGTTTACGGGTTAACATGGCCAAGAGCAAGGTGTTTGGAGTGGGCGAGGTGGGGGACATGGGAGATTTAGCTGGCATTCTGGGTTTATGTATTTGGGATTGCCTTTAGGGGCTAGTTACATATCCAGGGCCTTGTGGGGTCTTATTGTGGAGAGAGTTAGGTCTAGGCTTGCAACTTGGAAGTCGAACTATCTATCCAAATGGGGAAAAGTGGTGTTGATCAATAGTACTCTTTCTTTATTTACCATCTATCCTTATTCTCTATTCCCAGAAGTGTAGCGAAGATTCTAGAGAAGTCTATGAGGGACTTCTTGTGGAACGATAGGGTGGAGGGAGCTTGTATCGACTTGGTTGATTGGATGATGGTGTGCTCTCCAAAGATGTAGGGGGGTTTGGGAATTTGGAACATTTATGAGAGGAATGGGGCCTTACTAGATAAGTGGCTGTGGAGATTTGGGGAGGAATTGTCGAGTCTTTGGTGGTGGGTATTGGAGGAAAGTACTGGACCATGGAATTAGGTTGGAATAGAAGAGCAGTCCGCTCGACGTATGCTTGTTGTGTATGGAGGGGGATTTCGAAGGTGATGGATTCCTTCTCTAGAGGAGTGCGATTCTAGGTTGGGGAGGGAGACAAGGTTAGACTTTTGGGAGGACATTTGGTGCTGAGAGGCCGCTTTGAAAGAAGATTTTCCATTTCTGTATTCCATTTCTGATTTGAAGAATCGCGCGGTTATGGATTGCATGTCTAGGGAAGGGGATGCGATCTCATGGAATTTTGGTTTCAGAAGAGGCCTCAATGATTGGGAGATTGAGTTTGCTTCATCTTTATTATTGCGAGTCCTTGATTGTGGCTTGTCTTTTTTTGGGTCAGGATAAACATTTATGGAGGTGGTCCAAAGATCTGCAGTTCTCAATTCGCTCCTTCTATAAGTCTTTGATTCGGCTGACTAATCGTTCTTTTCCTTCTTCCGTCATTTGAGGTTCTAAGATTCCTACTAAAGTTGCGTTTTTTACGTAGGCGCCAGTTTTGGATAAGATCCCGACAGTGGACCATCTGATTTTGAGAAAGATGGTGGTCATCGTTGACTACTGTGTGATGTACAAGCATTCAAGGGAATTGGTGGATCATCTTTTCCTTCATTGTGACGTCGCTAGAGCTATTTCGACATCCTTTTTGGCCGAGTTTAGCATGTCTTGGGTTATGCCTAGATCCATGATGTCTCTCGTAGCTAGCTGGTAGACTTATGCTTTTTCTACTAGTGGTCGTTGGTAATGGTGGATTCTTCCTTTCGCAATTTGTTGGGGTTTGTGGAAGGAGAGGAACAATAGAGCGTTTGAAGGCAAGGAGGGAGAGTGGATAAGGTTATCCTAGATATCAAGGGACTTTGTTCTTTTGGCCCAAAGTCTTCAAAGAATTCAGACGACTCTTCTTTGAAGACTTTGTGTTTCGATGGGATCTGATTATTTCGTGAGATGGCAGTTAGCGATTGTTTGTTTTGTTTTTGTTCTGGTTTTAGCGTCTTGTTCTGGTTTTTAGCGTCTTGTTCTGGCTTGGAAGTCATCTTGATCTCTGTTGCCCCTTTGTATCTTGCTTGGCGTTTTGCCTATCTATGATAGTCTACACTTATAAAAAAAAAATAAACATAGTATTATTTCGCAATCCTTCTTCAGATGTTTCTGTCTAGTGTTTGCACTAGTTCTGTTCCATCCTTAAGATCACCATAAGAAAAATCTGAAGAATATTTATCCTTAATACATAAACCCAGAACAAAAAAAAAAGTAAAAGAAAAAGAAAAAACTGTTTACTGATCTTTCTGAATGAAAAGCAGTATATATTTTTCTATAGAGCGTGATTTTTCTTCACTTCTTACTGAAAAAAGCATATTTTGTGGTTTGGGATGGTATACTGGCAAGTGATTCTCCTCACTTGGTGGTTATTTGGGGGAAGCTCACCCACTTGACATTTTGCAGTGTTTTATCAATGGAACTTCACTGCTTTTGACTTAATTTAGACATTTGATTGGGATAGACAATGAAACTTTTAATAAGCCATCACAAAATGCTTATTTATCTCTTGTAATTCTTTCTGATATGGTGAAAACTCTTCGTTCATCTTCTTCTATGGATGTGGTTGGTAATGGACTGATGTGATGTCTCACATTTTGTATCATGTAACTTTTGTACAGTTTCCCTTTGGGCCCTTCTTAGTCCTGTTTAATATATTTATCTTTTACCGATAAAATAAAATGTCCCACATTTTTTTTTTTGGTGTTTGTTTGGTTGTTTCTTCTTCTTCATCATAGCCATAATCATCATCTGGCCATCCACCCTACTTGATTTTTTCACAATAGACAATATCTACCAAGTGATTTGTGTTTTAGGTGGGTGTGGCTGTTACTATGAGATTTGAGGTTGAGTGGATTGTGCTATTGATTGGAGTCCTGTTCTTGGCCCTTTTCTTCTAACCTACCGTTTCACTCGGGCTACAATGGTTAGAATGAGGCTTTTTGAACTTTACAAGATGGCTAGAGGACAGTGCATCACCCCTTTGTCTTGCATTCCCAATATCAGTTAATTCAGTATATCCTGTCATCAGCATTTGTGGATCTTAATTTGAGTAGTCCCTGAATTTGTATTTTAAGGCAGACGAGCTTGCAAAGTTTCGTCTTTAGTTACTGGCTCGGGATTATATGCCATAGTTGTAGATTTTCATGTTTTATTTTTTACAAATTTGAAGTATTTATGAAAAAAAATGCTTCTATAGTAGTCTTAAAATGGGAAACGATAAATGAAGTCTCTTGGTCATTTTCCATTATCCTGATTGTGGTCCAGCTTATTTTCTTATTTTCATATCATGTCGACTTGATGCACAAGTTTTTTAATTTGATGAGGAGTTGGAAATAGATGGCTGCGTACTAGTCAAGACGGATTGATTACAGTGAGAAACATTGTGATTGTCTCACGGGGTCTACTGCTACCACTCCAAATGGAAATTGGTAGCTTGTTCAAATGGAGTCGTAACTGTGATTCACAACAAGTATGACAGTAACCCACATAAATATAAGAATGCTGTGAACCCTGTAATTGGCCGAGATGCTGCTAGGCTCATGGGAAAGTATTTCAATGTTTTTTGCTATAAATAAGCCATAAAATTTACCTTCTGTAATCCATCTTGTTTGTGGATGTGAGTGCTCTATTAGCAAATGATCCATGAATTGACATATTTCAAAATTTATGGGTGTATACTTTTATTCTCTGCCATATGTGAATCATGTGCAACTGATCCCAATTTCTTGTTATCTAAACGCTATCTCAAATTTTAATATTTTTTAATAAATTCAACACGACTTCTTATATTTCTCGGTGTTAACTTTTTCTCCTTACTGTATACATTAAAGTATTTAAAGATTAACAAAAAAGCTGAGTTCCATTCTTATTTTGCAGGATATGAGTAGTTTGGTTGAGAGACTTCGTATTAGGTCAACAGATCGAAAGCCTTTGTATAATGTAGATGAATCAGATGATGAGGCTGATCTTTTGCAAGGCTCTGGGCCTACCTCTCAAGTTAAGCCCGAAAGAATAGTTAGAACTGATGCGGTATGTTGTCCTTCATCCTGCATCTTGTATAGTTTCGGTGCTATTTGGTGTTGTGGACAAAATGCTAATTTTTCCATTGTCAAGAGTAATAGTGATGTTAGGTGTAACTTGTATATGTCAACAGATTTTTTTTTTCATCAGTAACTAAAGTAATTGATTAAAAAAAGGGAGTACAATATAGGGAAAAGCATTTCTGAATTGCGAAGGACTAGAAAAAACCCAGTCGAGTTAACCACCCACCACCCCCCCACCCCCCCCACCCCCAATGTCTTTGGGAACACCCAAGCAATGCCAAACAATGAGAGAAAGAAACTCCGCATTTCCAAAACAAATGTACAATTGTTCTTCCTTTTCATACTCGGTGTGTGTCAACATAATTGCTTTATTGTCTTAATGTTATGACATCTTTCTATCTTTGAAGTTAAGTTTCGTGAGCTTCATGTTCACAAACATTTCTTCCCTCAGACACTAGCACATTCATGGTTTATGATAAATAGTTACCTTCATGACTATCATTATATTGTGTGGAGTGGGGTAATAGCTAAAGTCCATGATGAGGCCTTTTACCCTCCTAGCACTTGCGTTTTACACCAAGGATGTGAAATATGCCTTGAGATGTGTGGCTCGAGCATCATTAGTGCACCACTATCTTTAAATTGATTTTCGTGTTATAAAAGAAAGAGATTATGTGGCTGGCAACCAAATTCGTGCTATTTCAACAATCCTAATTGTTTGATCAATACATTGTCCATTGAATGTGAACGGTTAGGATCCATTCCAAGTGAAGGCTGTTAACTGTATTGCTAATACCATATGGGCAATGTGAATTTTGGGTTGAAGAGATAGGATTGCTATTGTCCAAATTGGACCTTATTGATTTTCAATTGCTGCCCATGTGTTCTTTTGGAAACGATCTTCATTGGATGATTATAATTGTCCAAAATGCTGGGTTTTGATTTGTATGCAATCGAGGGGCTAGCCTATCATTTGGATGGTCCGAATTGATGAAAATGTGTGTCACGTGTGAGGAATCCCAAGTGGACCCGACAATCCTTAACCATTGGTTAAAGAAACCATTAAAGAATCACCAAAGATTAGGGAGAATAAAGAACTACAAAATATTAAATAAAATGGCAGATTTTAGAGACAATTCTGCATTCTGAATTCATATATTTATAGTAATATCTTATGCAATTACGTATTATATTTATAGTAATATCTTATGCAATTACGTATTACTAATAGATACCAGGTTAAAGTGCAGTACAAGTTCATTATATAAAAGCACTTTTGCATGTAGAGTAACGAGTAAACACAAATAAATAGCAGATACTACTAAACAACAATATAAAATTAAAATACTAGATAGTTGAGAACAGAATAAGGCCTTATTAGTGTCATTGATTCATGTGCGAAAAACTCATGACTTCACCCAGATAACATCTCAAAAGGAATTGATAATATGGTCTCAATAAATTAGATCGTCAACTTCAGCTAAGTGTTTGGTATCGTTGTCAAAGTCTTCCATGAGTTTGAGAGCTATATCCTATATGAAGGTCAATCTCTTCATCTTCACCTTCATCTTCATATCTATGTTCTACTTCCCCTTTTACCTTTCCACATGTATTCATCCAAAACGGTTCAGTTTAATTGAATACGGAATACATGACGTAATTTGTACATCACTATAAGTAACTGTCAGTCAGTTCTGTGTGAGTACTAGATCTGCATGCTGTCTTACGTAGCATATTCTTTCTCAATGCAGAGTTTTATATATTTGAATCCTAGATTTTACATATCTAATGCAAAACTCTCAAATATGTTTTTAAGTAATCACATCAATTATATTGGAATGTTATGAAAGATATATGTAATTTGTATATACAATGTATATTGAGCATGGCTTAAGATATTGCTTTATACATAGTTGAATGGTGAAATAGGATTCACGTTGCTGACCACAAATAGTTTGGATAAGGCATGGATGGATGATTATGATTAGGATGATGATGATTCCCCTATTCAGTATATCTCTGCTGGGAAACAAAAATAAGAGAGAAACCGAGGACATTGGAAGCCGATCACTTGCATTTTAAGTTATGTTGGTTCATTTTTTTTGATATTTCTCTTTTTTGTACTAAATGTATCGATGGAACAAAATTTTGAATATTCTGCAACTATTAGATGTCGTCAAGCGATTCTAGTCTGTTAATAAAACAGAATAAGGGCAAAGTTGCGATCGTTCTACTCTATTTAGATGATTTCATTATTACAGGGGATGCCTTGGAGGAGATCCAAAAGGTTTGATAAAATATCTCACTTCGATTTGAGATGATAGGACTGGAAAACTGAAGCACTTCCTTGGATTGGAAGTTGAAAGAAGCCCCAAGTGTATATTCTTAAGTTAGAGGAGATATGCTGAAGATTTGGAATGTCGAACTTCAAACCAATCACATCACCAATGGAGGTAAATTAGAAGTTGAGAGCAGAGGTTGGGGATGAGCTTGATGATACTCCTCTATAATGACAGTTAGTGGGTAGCTTGATATACCTCGATCCTCACTATTACCCGACTGATGACGACATCAGATCATCCTACCCTAGAGTGTACCAGAGGATAAGGAGAATTGAACTGTACATGTAATTATATTTTGATGATTTCTATGTGGGCCCCAATTCGAGTTCTTTGTCACATTGGGAGTGGAAGACCCCATATGCAAAGCATCTTGAAGACTCCACATTAAAAAGATGAATATGTGTGGGCTGCAATAAGGACCCAATTGTTAGTTGTAGTTTTATTATTGTTTTGGGTGTCTTAACAATATTTTAATAGTTTTGGGTCTCATTGTAATTTTGCTTATATACTTAAGTGGGCTGTATTTTATTTCAACCATTGGATGTCTTTAGTTTTTTTGGATGGTCCAGATTAGATTTAGGTATTTTTGTTAATATAAAAACTCTTGTTGCTGTAATTTTATTGGTGATGAACGAAAATTGAAGCTTTTTTTTTTTTTTGAGAAATCTCCTGTGAAAGGATCTGGTGTGAAGCCATTAATTCTTGGTACAAAGTCAAGGTATTTTCTATTCTCTTGTCCTCACTTTTTCTCCATCTTGCTTTCTCTTCTTCCATTAGTTTTTATTTGATCAATATTTTTTTTTTGATTGATAAAAGGGGGTTGAGGAAGCCCAACAAAACTGTACAAGCAAAACAAAAAGACAAGAAACCCCACAAACCCCAAGAGGGAAGCTACTACGCCAACAATCTGTCCCATCGGAAAACAAAATCGTCGAATCTGAATTGTTTAAGCTCGGGTATGGCATAGCTCCAATGATAAAGGACGGCTTTGATATTCATGATGATTTCCTCGGTGTGGGCCACTTTGTCATCAAAAATCCGACGATTCGTCTCTTTCCAAATTTCCCAGCAAATGGCAAACGGGATGATCCTCCAAAGCTTGTTACCGCCAGCCGAAAAAGCTTTGGAGTACCACCTGACTATGGAGTCAAAAACCGATAAGGGGAAGACCCACTCCAACCCACAAAGAGAAAGAAAATACTCCCAAATCTCTTTGGACGCCCGACAGTGTATAAGCAAATGGTTAGTGGTCTCCTCGTTCTCACAGCAAATGATGCATCTATTGGGGATTTGCATTCCACGTTTCCTCAGGTTCTCCATTAAAGGATCTTATCGAGCATAGCGCACCATAAACCTTAATGTTCTCTATCCATCCCTCAACCCCAGCCGCACCCTACCCTCATAGCCCAACCCTACACACCACTACCCCTCCACCTTTGCTGGACCCGGCGACATACCCCTGGCCCTTTATTGGACCCTATTGCACCCCAGTGCCTGTTCTCTCTTGTGGCACCTTCCCCCTGACCCTTTACTAGAGTGTACTAGAGGAGGAGGAGAATTGGATTTGTACCTATATCATTTTATTTTGATGACTTCTATGTGGGCCCCAATTTGAGTTCTCCGTGACATTGGGAGTGGAAGACTGATGTAGGACATTTAACAAATACTCCCCAAAAGCCGTGACTGTTGATAGCGTGAGATTAAATTCCTTTATCTCATAGGATCTATTTAGGTTATCGGTCGACACGACCCTTCGTGGGCCCATATCACACAGGCCACCCCACCCCAAGTGTGCCCCATCACGCAGGCTGCCCCACTTGAGCCCGGTGTGAAAATGCCCTTACATTAATCACCCCCGGTGAGGAGACTCGAACAAGAGACCTCCCTCTCTGATACCACTTTGATGTAGGACATTTAACCTATACTCCCCAAAAGCCGCGACTGTTGATATCGTGAGATTAAATTCCTTTATCTCATAGGATATATTTAGGTTATCGGTCGACACGACCCCTCGTGGGCCCATATCACAGAGGCCACCCCACCTTAAGTGTGCCTCTTTCACGCAGGCTGCCCCACTTGAGCCCGGTGTGAAAATGCCCTTGCATAAAAGACCCAATAAGCATAGCATCTTGAAGACTCCACATTAAAAAAATGAATATGTGTGGGTTGCAATAAGGACCCAATTGTTAGTTTTAGTTTTATTATTGTTTTGTGTGTGTTAGCAATATTTTAATAGTTTTGGGTCTCATTGTAATATTGCTTATTTGCTTAAGTGGGCTGTATTTTATTTCAACCATTGGATGTCTTTAGTTTTTTTTGAATGGTCTAGATTAGATTTAGGTATTAGAGTTAATATAAAAACTCTCGTTGCTGTCATTTTATTAATGTTGAATGAAAATTGAAGCTCAGCTTTTGAGAAATCTCCTGTGAAAGGATCTAGTGTGAAGCCATTAATTCTTGGTGTGAAGCCAATGTATTTTCTGTTCTCTTGTCCTCTCTTTTTCTCCATCTTGCTTTCTTCTTCTTCTTCTTCTTCTTCTTCTTCTTCTTCCATTAGTTCTTATTTGATCAATTTCAAACTCTAAAAACCCTAAATGTGCCATTCAAAACCCTAATCCTAACTGTTCTCTATCCATCCCTAAACCTTGGCTGCACCCTACCCTCATAGCCCAACCCTAGCCACACCACTCCCCCTCCACCTTTACTGGACCCTACGGCACACCCTTGGCCCTTTACTGGTCCCTATGGCACCCCCAGTGCCTGTTCTCTGTTGTGGCACCTCCCCCCTGCACGTGCCACGTATTCTCCTTGCGGCACCCTCTGGTGCCTGCTCTCTGTCTACAACTCCCCCTTAGTCCTAGTTCACCCTACTGCTTCCCCTTGAACCCTATACCACTGTAGCATCACTTGTAAACCCTATAAACCCATGTGACACTCATAAAACCCTGTTCTCCCCTGCAACCCCAGAAAACCCACTTGTACCTCTTGGTACTTACCCACAACTATAATAACCCTAATTCAACTCTTCTGAACCTAAATTTATTTGTTAAATCTTGGGTATTGGAATTAGTGAATCTACACGTGTTGATGGAATCCTAGTTTAGTGGAAGTCCTAACTATTCTAGGCTTAGTTTTCATTTTCCTGCATCACCAATCTAGTTTAATATTTGGACTTACAGGTTTGACAGATATCCTAACCTTTAATTACCTTATATTTGTTGACGTGTTTTGCTATCCCATAAAGAAATGAAGAATAAAGTTCAAGCACTTCTTCATAGTAGGGATGAAGGGATAACTGATGTGAAAATTTCCATATAAATTGGAGCTAAGTACATGATGTTTTGCTATAAACCGGGGCTTGATGTACTTGTTACACAGTTCAGATTGCATCCATAAAGAGATGGAGAATAAAGTTCAAGCAAATTCTAGAAAAGGAAGGGAGATCTGATGCATAACTTCTCACTGAATTGTAACGAAGTACATGGCTATGGTTGTAACTTGGTGCCCGATGTCCTTGTGACACAGTTCAAATTATATCTTGCAATTTGATTCAATTGGTTTTTATTAGAACAACCTTTCAAGATCATGAAAATTCATTGTTTCTACTTTTTTCCCCCAAATTTTAGAAGTTTGTGCTAATATGTAACTGGCTGTAATTTTAATGTAATGTTTCCTTAATTTCTTTTCAATTTTGTAGAAAGATGATTCATGTCAAGCCTGTGGAGGAAGTGGGAATCTTCTTAGATGCGAGACATGCACTTATTTATATCATTCCAAGTGTTTACTTCCTCCATTGAAAGTTCCTCCTCCAGACAGATGGAGTTGCCCAGAATGTGTATGGTGCTAGAATAACTATTTAATCATTTTGAACGTGTTTCGGCTGATTATGGATGTTATGCTTTGGTGATCCAATGTTTGGCTGTTGCAGGTGAGCCCTTTAAATGACATTGACAAGATCTTGGACTGCGAAATGCGGCCTACTGTAGCTGGTGATAGTGATGCATCAAAGCTGGGATCAAAACAAATATTTGTTAAACAGTATCTTGTAAAGTGGAAGGGATTGTCTTATCTGCACTGCATTTGGTAGTTCCTGGCCTACTGGTTTGCCCCTATAGTTGATCAATTTATATAGAAACCATGTTTTAATGACCAGTAATGCTCCAATGAATTAGATCGTCATGCAACAAAGTTAAATTATCCTGCAAAATCTTTCTAGCATTCCCCACTTGTCCTTTGTGTTACCACACGGAACTGTGTATTTTGATTGTCTCTGATGCAACTTTGTTTTCTTGCTTCTTGCTTCTATACTTGAGACTCAGCCTTATTCTTTACCGGGCTTGTAATGCTGCTGGTTTTTCTCATACTTGTCATTTAACTATTTTCCACAGGGTGCCGGAGAAGGAATTTCTAAAGGCTTTCAAGGCACATCCTCGTTTGAGGACTAAAGTAAATAACTTCCATCGTCAAATGGCATCGGTGAATAACTCCGACGATGACTTCGTTGCGATACGACCTGAATGGACTACTGTTGATAGGATTCTTGCTAGCAGGTTCAACCACCAAATTGTTTTTAACACTCCATTTTATTATGGATTTTCTAAATTATCTCTATTCAACAAGAAAATAAAAGACAATCTTATTTTGTTGTCTTAGCTTGATGTTTTAATTGTGGGGGGGATGCCTAGGCAGAAATTTTACCCATAGGACCTCTTTCCTTCGCTCCCAATTCGTGATCAGCCCCAATTTTTATATTCGCTTTTTTAGTTCCGAGTCCTTCCACCATATACAGGCAAACTCCTTGAGGCGCAAGGCGACTAGGTCACCTTTTGTTCCTTAGGCATGGGATGATGTTTTCTACACACATGATCCAGTCGAGGAAGGCATCAGGTTGAAGCTGCCCTGTGAATCTTGATCTCAACACCTCTCGTGCTTTGGAACTTTCTGGGGGAATGGATTAGGCATCTGGACGGAACCTTGTCCCGCATCCTCAAATCCCGTTGCTGCATCGTTAACAGTTCGGTTATTTTCCAAAGGTTGAGCTTCTAAGTTCTAAAGTGTCTTGAGGCAGCAACTGTGTTGTTTTAGTTTAACCGCCCATTCATACACTCCATCTTCTTGTACAGATGACAAACATGTTCCCCAACCAATTCGATGGCAAATCCTTGATCATGGACTTGAACAATGCAGGATTTGAAATCTTCTCTATTGACCATATTGTCGACCTGGTTATTCTTTCTGATTTGCTCTAAATCTGATACCAAAATATGCAGTCTGGGTTCCCTATGACTGCATACTGAACTCAGACTGAGCAGAGATCAAATATAGGTCAGGTCTGGACTCTGGAGTCACTAGACTTCTGGGAGGGGTCTGACAGGGTGTCTCAACAAATGGTAAATTGCTTGTCCAAGTAATGATGACAGAGACTATTTTTTCCTCCAAAACTAAAACTCTCTACTTCCTCTTCTCCTTTTATTAGTATATGGAGAATCTCTACTATGGTTAATTCTTGGAAACCTCCTAACAACCAATTAATTCTAAAAAAAGGTTTACAGAATTATTTATTCTTGAACAACACAAATATAACTAAAGTAATAAAATATTATATCTCATAGCTTGATGATTTCATTCCCTTCCTTTGGCACCTTATGTATGTTGACCCCTAATTTGGAGGTTATGATTGGGTGCTCCTTGCATGTAACACAATTTGATACTTCTTATCTCTTGGGCGCATCAATAAGTCCAAGTCCTTTGTGCATGTGGTTGTTCTTCAATTTTCTCAAACCCTACTTCTCCAATTTAACACCAGAGTTTTCTTTGTTATGGAATTTTGATAGTATAATTTCCTCCTACTCATCATCCAAGCCTTGTACAACTATTTGGGATTGGCTGCATGAATCTTGTCGCACCATTCCATTCTATCCAGGGCCATATCTTCCTTTGTGTACATGCCTTCAAATCATTTTTCACTACTTCGATCACATTATTTTTGGCTCTCCTCTTTTTAGAGCTCTGAACTTGCACCATCCGTAACCATTAATGGCAGTCATTGAACTTGAGCAAAACATCTCAATTGATTCTCTTTTATTTTCTCATTTATGGAGCACTCCTTGGTTCCCTTAGATGTGCTCAGTTTGGTTGCCTTTTTTTCGATAATGTCATACTTTAGGAAGCCGCTGGGAAAGGCTTCTGATGACGATGATGATGATGTCATACTTAGTATTAAGAAAAGAGACTAAGAGAGTGGATACAAAATTAGGGGAGTTCCCTGCAAGTATCTTTGTGTACACCACTCTCTGCTAGAAAATCTGGCAAATCACTGACACACCTAAGCATATGAAAGAAAATGTTGCACTACCATAACCTATGATATTGGCAAGCCTAAGGATCATCCTCATTACTGCTTGCCCACTCAACGAAATTTGAGTTGTCTCCTTCAACCAACAAGGGGCCATGAAAAGGATCTTTGGATATCTGAGGCCTGGAAGAAGGCTTCTACTTTCAGGTTCGTTGGATCCGCAACACCTATGGGACCAGAGGAGAACTTTAGGATCTCCACGTGAAACACTCCCCTAATCTCGGCCACGCCTGTTGAGCCAAGAGCACTCCCATCAAAGATAAGTTTAATTCAACTGAATATGGCTTCCTCCAAAATAAACTTAGGGGTATTCTTTGAATTACCAACTGTTATCCCAATTGCTGAACAAATTTGACACGTCGAAGTTCAGTTTTCTTCCAAAATTAGGACCCAGTGGATCATTTGTTTTTGGTGACGAAGGGTGTCCCAACCCTGACAAGGACGGACCCAGTGGATCATCCACCTCCAAATAGCAGTACGCACCTCCATTTGAAAATCTAAACTTTTCTTCAAAAGGTCTTCTATTTCAGTCTATCCAAATGCTCCAACAAAAAGAACGCGGAAAGATGCTCCAAAGAATCTTCCCTCTAGGTCCAAAAGGTCCACTAGACCAAGACAAGGAAAGATTTTCATCATACTCCTAGGGATTGCCCAATACATATTGGGAGTTGAAGGAAGAAGCTCCACAAGACCTTGGCAAACTTGCGATTAATAAATACTAAATAGATGATTGGCACATTCCTTTTTCTCCTCGGCATAATACACCTGTTTGGGATGAATTGTTTCCCATGAATCAACTGATCGATATTAAGGATTTCATTCAAGGAAGCTGTCCTAAAGATTATTATATGTTACATTAGCGTGCTATTGTCCTGTAGGTGTTTTTTAATTATTCTTTTTATACAATCAGTCATCAAAATGTCGTTTTTGAGAACTAATATTTTGTTGTAATATTGTCATGAACTATTTACAGGTTGAATGGTAATGAGAGGGAGTATCTTGTGAAATGGAAAGAGCTTCCTTATGATGAATGCTACTGGGAAGTTGAATCGGACATTTCTGCATTTCAACCTGAAATTGAAAGATTTAATAGAATTCGGTCTAGGTCTCGCAAATCATCTTCTGGTAAGCAGAAAAGTTCTGTTCGCGATGCAAAGGAATCAAAAAAGAAGCAGAAAGAATTTCAACATTTTGAACATAGCCCTGAATTTCTTTCTGGAGGTACATGTTCCCATTCTTTTGTTCAATATTTAGCATAGTTTTGTTTGATTTGATTTTTGTTTTTTTCATCATAAATATCTGCTAAAATTTTGGTGTCATTAAAGGTTCACTACATCCATATCAGCTAGAAGGGTTGAATTTTTTGCGCTTTTCTTGGTCTAAACAGACACACGTGATCCTTGCAGATGAGATGGGTCTTGGTGAGGTTTTTTTATTTTTATTTAGTTTAATTTAATCTTTTATTTTTACAATGACAAAATTTCTGTCCAAGAAATTTTTTTTGCTTTGTATCTTGATGGTTAGTGTAATTTGATAACTGAGACTTATGGTTGAATGCAGGGAAAACTATACAGAGTATTGCATTTCTAGCGTCTCTATTTGGAGACAACATCTCTCCTTATTTAGTAGTGGCACCCCTTTCAACATTGCGCAACTGGGAACGTGAATTTGCAACGTGGGCTCCTCAAATGAATGTTGTATGTACATGGAACTTCTCAACTTAACCATGTAAAACATTTTGTTCATCTTTTCTTAATGAACATTTCCTATTCAAACATTTTTTCCCCATTTATTTTTTTCCTAAAGTGGAAGTGAACTTGCTGCAGGTGATGTATGTTGGATCTTCCCAAGCTCGTGCAATTATTAGGGAATATGAATTTTTCTTCCCCAAAAGTGAATTTAAGAAGCACAAGAAAAAGAAAGCCGGTCATGTTGTCAGTGAAAGCAAGCAAGACAGAATAAAATTTGATGTCCTTTTAACATCATATGAAATGGTTAATCTGGATTCGGCATCTTTGAAACCAATAAAGTGGGAGTGCATGGTAATATTCATTGGCCCATTGAGTGCATTGCTAGTCCACTGAACGTGTATTGCTACTTACATGCTGACTTATCTTTATGTAGATTGTCGATGAAGGTCATCGCCTCAAGAACAAAGATTCAAAATTATTTCTTTCATTGAAGCAATATTCTAGTAATCATCGTGTGCTTTTAACTGGAACTCCTCTTCAGGTTGACTCCCTTTCAAAGTTTTTTTTCCTATGTGGTTGTAGAAATTATTCTTGCTCTATTATTTTCTTTTTGGTGTGTCCATATTTACCTCTACCAGGGTACCTATTTCGTTAAATGGTATGCTCTCATGTAAAATGGTTTTTCCCATGATTTCACAACGTTATGGTTACCATGTAAAATGCTTTTTTCTCATGATTTTACAATGTTACAGCTTTGCTCGACAATGTGGGCACATTGCAGCTCATCGACTACAAAAATTGAGATATATTCTTTTAATAATTGTGTATGCAAATATTCTTTGTGAACATAGTAATTTCTCAATTTTAGGTAATTTTTCAGATACTAATTTTGGCATTTGAATTTATAGTTGCCTCCACCTCTCCTTTATGATTAAGTGATCAAACATCCTATGATTAAGTGATCAAACATCCTGTTGACGGAATGTGCTGCATGCAAAAATTATGGGAATCCATTTACAAGATGTTAAACAGCCATCGTTTAACAGTTAACACAAGAAAAAGAGCAATTTAACTATAGTTTTGGGATAGATGCGGAATACCTATCCCATGTGATTCTTCTATGCTTGGAATGTTGAGCACTTAGAAGCCAGGAGCACACAGGGAATGTTAATAAATTTTGATATTTTCTTATATACAACATCGTATTTAAATTATATAGTAAAATATAAATAAGTAAAATAATATTGTTGGTAGAAAATTTGTATTAAATCCCTTATACCATGTCAAACTGGCAACACAGGAAGAAGTTCTTGAAGTTGGCATTGTTCAAACATAAGAGATCCCAAATTTGTACTAAATCCCTTATGCCATGTCAACCTAGCATTGTTCATCAAACCTCTCGTTCTCACACTCCTCAACAAAATGGGGTTGTGGAAATAAAAATTCGCCATTTTCTTGAAGTCGCTCGATCTCTTACGTTTGAAAGGAAAGTTCTTAAGGTATTTTGGAATGATGCCGTGCTTACTACTTGTTATCTCATTAATCGCATGCCTGTTTGTCCTACATGGTAAGTCTCCACACTCTATTCTGTTCCCTGGTAGGCCTTTATTTCCTCTTCCTCCTCATATCTTTGGATGTGTTTGTTTTATTCACCGTTTGGGCCCAGGTGGTGACAAACTAGACCCTTGTGCCCTCAAGTGTATCTTTTTGAGATATGCTCGTACCCAAAAGGTTATTGTTGATTTGATCCTATCTCATTTAAACAGTTTGTTTATCCTGACGTTACTTTTTTGAGCACATTTCTTTATTTTCTAATGAGTGTTCGGTGGATGCATTTTTATCCCCACCTCTTCTTGTTGGTGATATTCAATGTTCGTCTGTGCTCTCGCTCCTGTTGATGATATTCCGACTCTGACTGCACCATCGCTTCGCACCTATGCTCGCTGTCGATAGCCCATGCTTCTTGACTCACGTGCTCCCCACTTCACCTCAATGTCTACAGATCCTCTGGATTTGCCTGCTGACCTTCCTATTAACTTGTGTAAAGCTACTCATTCTTGTACACAACATCCTATTTTCGATTTTGTGTCTTTCGCTCATCTTTTCCCCTCGTATCGTGCTTTTGCTACTTCTGTCTCTTCTATGTCTATTCTGTCTACTGTTCAGGAAGCACTTTCTTCTCCTGGTTGGCGTCATGCCATGGTTGATGAGATGGGGGCTGTTCACTCCAATAAGACTTGGGATCTTATTCCTTTACCCCTTGGAAAACATGCCTTTGGTTGTCGTTGGGCGTACACGGTGAAGTTCATCCCCGATGGGTCTGTGGAGCGCTTAAAGGCCCGTCTGGTTGTCCTACAACATTGACTATAATGAGACTTTCTCGCCCGTTTCTAAACTTACTTCTGTTCACGTCATGATTGCCTTAATTGCCTCATTTTCTTGGCCTATCTATCAGCTTGATGGCAAGAATGCTTTTTTGCATGGTACTATCCACGAAGAAGTTTACGTGGAGCAACCTCTTGGGTTTGTTGCTTAGGGGGAGTGTTTGGGTACTGTATGTTGACTGAAGAAAACCATTTATGGATTGAAACAGGCACCATGTGCATGGTTTTGTCGATTCAGTGAGGTGGTACCGTGGTACTTCAATTTGGGCTACGACAATGCCAGTCGGACCACTCTTTTCACACAGAAGACAATCAATGGAATCATCGTACTTGTTGTAAATGTCGATGCCATAGTAGTGACCGGGGATGATGCTGTGGGGATTCAAGCCTTAAAAGAATTCCTATAAACACATTTTCATACTAAAGACCTAGGGAAACTTCGCTATTTCTTAGGGATTGAGGTGGCCATATCGAGTAGTGGCATCAATTTGTCCCAACGGAAGTATGTGCTAGATATTTTAGAGAAGACATGCCTGTTGGGATTGAAACTTGTTGATACACCTATGGATCTGAATACCAAATTGGTGGTTGATCATGGAGAACTGTTTGATGATCCAGAAAGGTATCGACGGTTAGGGCCCGTTTGGCAAACCAGTGGAAGCAAAAAGTAACTTCTAAATTAAGTTGCTGAATTTAAAAGTTGTCATCTGGAAGCAAAAGTTTGTTTAGTGAAACACCAACTTATAAGTAAAAAAGTAAAAAAGTTAGTTTGGCATGAATTAAGTCAAAAAGTCATTTTCTTATAATTTTATATACATATTATATTCTAATAAACCATTCATAAAGATCAAAAACCAATATCACATGTTTTATTTCAAATTTGTTAAATTATAAATGGTCAGTAATAAATGGCGCACCAAGTGAGTCATTTTATGGGTAATTATTTTTTCAAAAAAGAGATGGTCAATCCATACTTCATAATGTGAAGTTTACAAGGGTAAAACTGACATTTTGGAAAGATTCACTTAAAAGTAGAAGCGTCGGTTCCGCAATTTTTTTTTGACTTTTGCTTCCACCAGAAGCAAGAAGCAAAAAATATTTGCTTCCACAAAAAGCAAGTTTTTGGCTTTTGAGAAGCAATTCCAAAATGGATACCCAAACAAACTTTTCAACTTTTTTGCTTTTGGAAGTAAAAAGCAACTTATTTTGGTGTTGCGAAACGGGCCCTTAGTTGGAAAGTTGAACTACTCGACTATTACGAGACCATATTTATCTTTTGCTATTAGTGTAGTTACTCAATTTTTGCAGTTACCTCGAGCTTCTCAATGGGAAGCATTGATTTGGATTCTCAGATATTTGAGGGGTGCACCAGGTCGTGGTTTGCTATATAGACATCATGGACATCTTCAAGTTGTTGGATATACAGATGTTGATTGGGCTGGATCACTGTCTGATAGAAAGTCCACTACGAGATATTGTACTTTTCTTGGTGGCAATCTAGGATTGTGGAAGAGTAAGAAACAGACAGAAGTAGCCCGGTCAAGTGCTGAAGCCGAATATAGGCAATGACTCATATTAGGTGTGAGCTGACTTGGTTTAAGCACCTTCTTCATGAGTTGGGTTTGATGTGAAGTCTCCAATGCATTTGTACTGTGATAATTAGGTGGGCTATTCACATAGCCTCTAACCCAGTCATGCATGAGTGTACAAAACATATTGAGGTGGATTGTCATTTTGTTAGGGACAAGGTTGTCTGTGGTGATGTCTCTACTCCGCATGTGAAGTCTTCAAACCAGTTTGCAGATTTGTTCACAAAGGCATTCTTCAGGGCACGAATGGATTGTATTTGTTCAAAGTTGGAAGTTGCATGATGTTTATGCTCCAACTTGATGGGGAGTGTTGGTTCATTGTTCTAATTTTTCTAGTGAGCACGACTTCACTAGATCGATCTTCTATGTTTTCTCCACAACTCCTCTCTTTTCTACTGTTCTCTATTTCTCTCTCTAAACCCTAACTCAAGCAACAATTATGTTCAATTGGAGTATCCACGGGCTTCGCTCCATGTTTCCTCGTCTCTTGTAGCAGATCTAGCGTATAATTCCTAACCGTGAATATTTCTTTTTTTTGAAATCTAGCCACCTATTCCCACAAGTACTTCAATGCACTAAGGTCTTTTATTTGAAACTCAATTCTCAAGTACTTTGTGAGATGTTATATTTTTGCCTTTTGTTTCTCGTCATCGGGATATCAACATTAACAATCAATGCCATCGGGTTGCCTTTTATGCATATGATTAAAAACTGTGATTGGCCTAACACTATTGGTACCCAACTTTCTTAATGGCCGACGAAATCTCTCAAACCATGCTCTTGGAGACTGCTTCTGCTTGTAAAGTGCCTTCTTTAACAAACGAATGTTTCCCTCCTTGTCTAGAAGTTTGAAACCTTGTGGTGTCCTCATTTAAACTTCATCCTTGAGATTACCATGGATAAAGGCATTCTTCACAATGAATTGATACAGAGGCCATAACTGATTTGTTGTAATCGACAAGACGACTCTAATGGAGTTCATCTATGCTATTGGTGTAAAGGTTTCCTAGTAATTGATCCCGGTATGTGTGACCCTTGGCAACAAGTTTTGCCTTGAATGGTCATCTGCCTTATGCTTAATAGTAAACACCCATTTGCATTCAACTGGCTGTTTCCCTCTAGGAAGATTAACTACTTCCCGTGTTTGATTTTTTTTTTTCAAAGCCTCCATCTTGTCACAAATAGCCTGTCATTCATTTAGGTTTGGATAGAGCATGTGAAACACTAGAAGGTAAGGGAACATAGGAAACATAAGCTAAAAGCACGGTTAGTAGGGGACAATGAATGATATGGAATAAAATTAGAGATAAGATGTTGAGTACAAGATCGTTTGCCTTTACGAACATCAATTTGTAATTCAACTCAACAACTACCGTAGAATCATTGGACTTAAGAGTGGAATCAGAAAGATCATTGTCTGAATTTGAGTGGATTACTGGTAGTGGAGGATCAACTGGAGGTTTGTTTCTCCTTGTGTACGAGTAATCCCTTATCTCGTGTGCCTTTTGTACTTGTACCACCCTATGAACTAGTAGTATTATCAAGATCAAAGATAGATGGTGGAGAGGAGGAGGGGAACTCAATTCATTAACACATCCTCACCTGAAGGGAGGTCCTACTTGACGAATAACCTCAAGATGTCTGACTTCTCTTTGAACAACACTATTTGGTTGGGGTGTGTTGACACAACTAGTCTGTTTCTCTATCCCATGTTCAGCAAGATACGGAGGTAGACCATAATACATGTATTCACCCCCATTATAAGAACATATAATTTTCATGAAATTCTTTTGATTTTTTTTTTTTTTTGAAAATTTAATATACTTCATCTTTAGTTTTCGTAAGATAAACCCAAGTAATATGAGTGCAGTCATTTACAAAATTTACAAAATAATTGTAACCAAGTAGGGAAGTAATGGGTGAAGGACCCCGCACATTAGAATGAACAAGCGCAAACAAAGTTTCAGTTTTATTCCACTCAAAAGTACAAGAGGAATGAAAATGTTTTGCAAACTGACAAACTTCACATTGCAAGTCTAACTTTGAAGAGTTAAATAAATTATGAAACAAATGACATGAAGACTGACACGACATATGACCAAGAAGATATTGCCAACACTGGCAATCATTTGGTCTTTATTAAGACTACTAGAACTAGTGGACAAGTATGTAGCAACTGTGGAAGTAGTGTTGTCAAGGAGATATAACCCATTAGCTTCACAATCACTGCCCTTCATCCCTATCGAGTTCAAGTTCTGGAACACTGAGTAGGAACGAAAGTGACACTGCAATTAAGATTTTTGGTAAGACAACAATAGATTAGTAGGTAAATTTGGAATATGAACATAAGATAGAGGAAGATTAGGAAGAGCCTTGATCCCCCCTTTAGTAGAAGCTGAAGATAGAGATTCGTCAGCTACATGGACTTTCTCTCTACCAAAACATAAAGAAGATGTAAAAAACAATGAAGGTATATTCGTCATGTGGTTAGAAGCACTGAAATCAATGATCCATGACAGGGAGGTGGAGGAATGACGAGAAACCTAATACGTAGAGGCATGTGTACCTGACTGGACAAATGACGTAGTGGATTTGCCCTCCAACTATGACATCATCTGGCAAATGCTTTCTAACTCGGATGTGGGAATGGTGACTAACTCCTACAAGGGAACAATAACTGAAGCATACGGATGTGCAGTAGAGGTGGCCGAATCTGTTGATGAGATTGTTTGTTGTTGATGACCCAGCTTAGAAACTTGATTGGCCGACTCACCAAGTCCCAACATGTCTCTCTTGTGTGTCGAGTCCGGCTACAGTTAATACACTTCAATTTATCCTTATCATCTTGGTTGCTCTTCCCACCAAACTTCTTCTTGCTAGCCTTGCCCCCTTTCTGAGGCATAATAGATGATACTAGGGTTGACCTCTTAGTTGTAGGCATGGTTTAAAATTTTGGAATGTTTCGTTTCGTTTCGGTTTGTTTCGCCAAGACAATCCGATACAATCCAAAAAAATAAAAATAAATAAAAATATAATTTAATGATTTTGAATAATATTTCGTAATGTTTCGGAAATGTTTCATAATGTTTCGGAAATTTCGTTTTTTCAATGTTTCGTGAATGTTTCGTTTCGTTTTGGAGTTTGTCTCGGTTTTTCACTGGACCGAAACATTCCTCCGAAATGAAATTTTAAACCTTGGTTGTAGGTATTGTAGTATCTTGTTGGTGCATAGTACTACGCTTGTTGTCCTCACTCTGAACCAGTGCATTTACCTGATTGAGGGAGGGAAGGTCATCTCTACTAGAATCTGGACCCAAAGCTCAAACTTAAGATCAAACCATCCAAGAACTCAATTATGCGAGTCCTTTCCGCTTCCTTCTTGAATGCAACAACGTCCTTGTGGCACTTAGTTTTAGAGTATTTATAGTGATCAAGTGCTTCCCACATACTCCTAAGAGAAGAAAAATATGCAGCTAGAGGTTTCCCCCCCTGGCGATGTTGGGATATATCCAGGCTCAACTGATAAGCTCTAGCAGAGTTATTGACACGAGAGTCTCTGTGCAACTGTATCCTATGATACCCGGATACAACAAGGATACGGGACTGACATGGTGTGGATACGACATTCACACTTAAAATGGAAGTATCCGACACGGATACGACGCCCATTTTGAAGTATCCGGGTATCATAGACTGTATCCATATCTCTTTTGTTATCCCAAGAAGCAAGAACCCATTCTAATCTTTGGCTGCGTAAAGCTGAGAAGCCATTACATCACTTAAAATTTTTGGTCTCCCACTTATGGATAGGGCTCATTTCCACTAGTTTTACAACCTTCTCACTTATGTAACCCATTATGCTCTTACCACCAATAAACATCGGTGCATATTGGGACCACTCTTAAGTAATTTGTGCCATTCAACTTCACAGTTGTAATTGGCATATTAGGGTTAAATGACCCCCCTCCCCCTATATGGGGCATAGATTATATGAGCCAGGGGCGTATTTGCAAAATAGAATGGCCCCACAGAGCTTTCCCCACATCACCTCTATTTCAAAAAGTAAAAAAAAAAGACAAAACTAAATCGACTAACCTGGATTGCAGTTGTGTTGGCTGACATGTCACAACTTGAGTAGGGCCTTTTTGTTTGGTCTGTGCGGCCATGGCCCATATACTCCGAATCACCCTATATGCATACGCATCCACTTGTGGAGTACTCCCACTCTCCATATCCACGACACTGCTGTCTAAAGACTATTTTTTTTTATGATAAGTTGTCTAAAGACACTATGACCACAATATTCAACTACCGTGGCTGATTTACACAAATCAACCCTACACCAAAAGTTTACACACACCTTATACCACCACCGAACAAAAAGGAAGGTATAATAGCATAACTACTATCTCTTACATCAAATAACTAACCTAAAAAATTGTGTGGAAGCACTACAATCTCCTTCGAAGGGGTGCGATTGCACTAGACCAAAAAGTAGCAGGTGCGACAGCCTTATATCCACAAAATAGCAAGCGCGATGAACAATAACCCCAATCTAATGCATTATTGATACTATATTACAAATCTAGGGTTTGTTATTTTGTTACAAACCCAGGTTATTTGGAAAGAAGAAGATAATAGAAGAAGAAAGGAGAGGAGAAGAGAAGAGTCGTGTATTGCCCATATTTGCACACCCCATTACCTATCTCGGTGGACTCCTAGTCGGGGCACACCCTAAAAAGAGAGATCTCTCTCTAAAACTTGGCTGACCGGTGACCATCACCGACCACCCACAAAATGAGCCACGTGACATATTTTTAGAGGGCACTGACCTTATGGATGTTTGGCCAATCTCTAGGTGGACCTACAAACCAAAAATCAACTTGATTAGTGATTTCCAAGCGTTGGATTGGAGCCATTTTCATGGGTTGATTTAATCGTGGGAATTTGAGCATTATCGACCATTATTTGGGGTACAAGATCGAAAGGTTTGAAATCACTGATCAGGCTGATTTTTGGTTTGTAGGTCCACCTAGGGATTGGCCAAACATCCATACGGTCAGTGCCCTCTAAAAATATGCCACGTGGCTCATTTTGTGGGCAGTCAGTGATGGTCACCAGTCAGCCAAGTTTTAGAGAGAGATCTCTCTTTTTGGGGTGTGCCCCGACTAGGAGTCCACGGGGATAGGAAATGGGGTGTGCAAATATGAGCTCCCTTTTTCTACGCGACCTCCACTAGCCTTTTTTTAATCTGATAATTTTACAATAAGCCCCCTGGATAATAACATAATTACAGATACACCCCTGATTGCATAAATAGTAAATAAGGCATATTACACTTTGAAGTTCCAAAACAACCAAGTAAATCATTTATGCTACTATGCTAAGAGGTCTAATATTTCGCACCTTTTTTTTTAATAAGTATAAGTTTTATTGGGCCAATGCCAAGAGAAAACAAAGCCTTAGCTAAAGAGGTCGAGATGACCTACAATGAGCTAAGCCAAGCCTACAAAGGCTAAAGGAGGGCCAGCTATTAACAATCCCGACTACAAATGATATCCCACCGATAGACAAAGTCCTCGAAAAATAGGCCCTTGCATCCTGGAATCGCTTTAGACCAGAGATACATCAACCCCTTGATGTTGAGAATGATAGCGGCTAAATCAGCTTCCTTGCCTTCAAAAACTCTCTGATTCCTTTCCTTCCAAAGGCCCCAAAGGATCGCGTGGGGGAGGATCCTCCAAAGAGGATTACCCCTAACTGAAAAGGCTTTAAATAACCAACTGAGCATGAGAGACTTAGTAGAACCTAGAGTGACCCAACACATCCCGAACTCAGAAAGAAATGAGCTCCAAACTGCCATAGCCATATCGCATGAATAAGGAGATGATCCATCGATTCCCCACTCCTTTTGCACATCCAGCAGTAATCAACCAGGGTAATCCCTCTAGCCTTCAGATGGTTGATGGTCAAGATTTTATCAAGAGAAGCCTCCCAAGCAAAGAATGCTACCTTGGAAGGGATTTTGGATTTCCAAACCAAGGAGACCGGGAACCCATTGTTCTCCGAGCTTTGAAGGGCCTCATAGAACGACTTCACCGAGAAAGTACCACCTCGCGACCAGATCCATAACCTTTTGTCTCGAACTGATGGGCGGAGTTGGACTCCCTGCAATCTAGACACCAATCTTGTTAGGGTTTCGATTTCCCAATCGTTGAGATTTCTCCTTAATCCCAAATTCCCCCATTGTCCCCCTCCTGCATTCTGGAAGCAATCCTGAATTGACCAATGCTTCTGTTCCAAAATAGAATAAAGAACCGGGAAATCCACACAGAAGGGATTATCCCCGCACCAGATGTCCTCCCAGAAGCGAATCCTAGTTCTAGAACCAGCCTCAAAGCGAACCCCCTTCATAAACTCCTCTGAAGCCTTCAGAATCCCCCTCCACACCTTTTACATTTTATAGTAATGCAGATTGTTAATAAAAATGGTAGTACATGGTACAAATTCTTGTTTAAGTTAGCTATAACTCACAATTAATGAAGCAATAATCTTATTCAATTGTTGTATATTAATACTATCATGAATCATATAAACAAATTATCATCATATATTCACATTGAGGCCACTGTAATGAATTTGTGTAGCAATTGGAAAATATACTCTTTCTGGAAATGGGTTGTGATTGGACATGGTGACCTACGAGGAACAGTATTCATACTATCTAAAATGGGGTGTTTGGGCAACTAGTTAAGCATTGAGAGGATCTTTTTGTTGAAATATCTCCAAATAGAGTGCTCGAAATCACCGAGAATGCTGTCCAGAGCTTGTGAAAGTGTGAAAGAGGGCTTTGGACTTTTAGGGCTTTGGACTTTTGGATGGTATCTGTTGTATGGTTATTTATCTTCATGTAGTATTTGAGGAGTCTATGCATCTTGACTGTTATGAATCTATCAATTGAATTGTTGCTACGTAAAAGCCTGGGCTGTCTCATTGCAGCAGCGTTTTGACACGCCTACTACATTAAGAGACTCATATAAATCCCGATTCACTTGGCTGAGTTGTTTACTGCTGCACATAACGCATAGATGAATCAAATAATTGGATGCTTCCCAAGAGAGCCTATAACCAGCACAATATATGACAATACTTTTCACTGTCTCATTAAAGAACCAAAGACAGAAAATTGGATTATTATTTATAGATAACTTGGATGTGCATTTGTAACTGAGTCACAGTTATGTTCTTTCTTTAGTTACTTAGTCATCGATCATCATTTCTTGTATGTTCTCAAAAATCTCTCCCACTATCAACATACTAGGTTTGCCAGTCCAACTGGGTATCACGAAAGTTTTGTTTCTTACAGAGGTTTCTCAAATCAGCATGCTTTTCCTTTTTCTAATATCTTAACCTAGTCTTAAAATCTCACTGTCATTCTATATGGCAAATGTATGTTCAGTGTAACAGTTGCAGGTATTCAGTATTAATATAAGCACAATTGTCTTTAAAGAACTTTTTTTCTGTATGTATTATTGACTTAAATGTAATTTGCTGTCACATTATTTATAGAAATCTATTAATTATCTCTGGTTTGATACATTTTACAGAATAACCTGGATGAGCTGTTCATGCTCATGCATTTTCTTGATGCTGGAAAGGTGAGTACGACTGTAACTTTCACGCATGCTGGTAAAGTATTAATAAAGAAAGCAAGATAATTTTCCAGGACTGGAGTGTACCTTTGAGGATGTTCAAGGATATTCTAATATCAGTATCTCATTGTTAAATGCTTGCAGTTTGCAAGTTTGGAGGAGTTTCAGGAGGAGTTCAAGGATATCAATCAAGAGGAGCAGATCGCAAGGCTTCATAAAATGCTGGCTCCACATCTTCTCAGACGTAGATATCTTAATCTATTTTCATCCAATATGTGTGCTCTCTTCATTTCTTTCATTTAGATTGTCTTGAAATATTTTTAGCCACTTGTTTTATTATTGTTCACTAGGGGAATGGCACGTGCGATGCACGTGCACCTTACACGTAGCACACTCATAGAGACCACTAACCGTATTGATATTTGGCCCACCCCTAGATGGACCTACATGCAAAAAATCAGCCTATTAATGATTTTTAAGGCTATGATTGGAGTCATTTTCACGGGATGATTTTTAACTGTAGATTTTGAGCATTATATGGGTATTCGGATCCAAAGGTTTGAAATCACGAAACATGCTTATATAGTTCCATGCTAGGGATGGGACAAACATCCATGTGGTCAGTCGTCCCTAAACGTGTGCCATGTGGCTTATTCTATTGTCCTCATCATCATTGATGAGGGATGTGGGCATGCTGGACATCCTGAACTGTACAGGGCGTACTCCAACTCAGGCTTTTTCTTCAGAACAGAGGCATTTAATGAGGGAATGAGGGAAGGTTTTACCTTTTGAAAGTAGAGGCCTTTAATTGTGTCACGTGGGTGGGTGGCACTACCAGTTGCTTTATAATAGTATAAATATGGCCAAACAGGCCAAAGTGATATTTTATTTGCCCTTGTGAATCATTCGTAATGGTCATGGTGACATTTTACCCGAGCTTGTGAATCTGCATTCTCATGTTATCTTTGTGTTGCTTCTTGGTATTGGTATGATGCTCAAACCGATTCTCTATGCGTATGTACTGTATTGAATATCGTACTCCCACCCCTCCTGAGTCTGTGAACTGGATTGAAGGGGACCCTTGAAGTAAGTTAGACGGTCTAAGGGAACTAAATGCTCTTTTCCTTGTTCTTCCTTTTCTTTATCGAAGGCAAAAGAAGAAATAGGATATACTCCAACCATGGAGACCCTGCCAAATGAGGAGAAGAAACCAAATCAAACTACATTAAAGGACCAATAGGTTTGATAGGAACCCCTATATATGTCTTCTTATGGGAGGCTGGTAGGAAGGAACTGATTGGCTACACATGGTGAATGGATGGACAAGAAAAAGGATTTTCTAAGACTCTTCGATATGGCCGTCTGCCTCAAAATTCAGGTTTAGGGAAATGTGATGAAAGGGTACATTTATCCATCCTTGGTGTATTTAGTAATAGAGTCTACCCATCTCCTTAAATGTTTTTGCATAATTCCCTCCAACAAGTATTTTTCCTAGTCTCTTCAAACTAAGTTGGCAGTCCCATTCCAAATTTCAGTAGATTTGATGCATCCTCTCCATTGGTTTCTATGAATGATAGCATGAGATAAACTACACAAAAACAAGTTATCTATTGCTGGCTTGCAGTGTATGGTTCTTTAATTTCCTCTTCATAGCTTTGTTGCCTTCTAGGATTTAAGACTTCTTGTCTATCGTATAGATTTCCACATAAACTTTGGCTTTACTAATTATTTACGGTGAGGAGGTCTTGAGGTAGGAGCTCTGAACTTGCTTTGATTTGACCATTTCTGGTTATGGAAGGATCCGCCTTCCAAAATGGTGTCTTATAAACTAACCCTATTCTGTGATATTTTGCTGGTGTTACGCCTTAGGAGGTCTAGGATCATGATCATCATAAACCTTTTCCCAATGGTATGGGGTTGGCTGCACGAATCCTATTCCTCCATTCAATCTTGTATATGGCCATCTCTTTTGTTAAGGCAAGTTTCTGAAAATATCCTCTCAAAATCGTACTCCATGTCTGTTTTGGCCTTCCCCTCGCCCTTTTAGGCCCCCTCGACTTGCATATTCTTCCTCACTGGTGTCAGTGGCGGAGCTAAGAAGGGGCTAGGGGGCACCTGTCCCCCCTCAACTTTGAAAATCCTTTTAAAAAAATTATTACCAAAATTACCCTTATTATAGTTTAGTGCCCAGTGGCGGAGCCAGGAAGGGCCCAGGGGGTTTGGCCCCCCTCAACTTTGAAAATCCTTTTAAAAAGAATTATTTCAAAAATTACCATTATTTTAGTTTAGTTCCCCCCTCTAGGTTATTTTTAGTGCTTCCTCAAATTTTCTTTTAATTATATTGTGGCCTCCTTTGAACAAAATCCTAGCTCCGCCACTGATTGGTCTTGTCATTGGTCTTTGTTGTACATGACTAAACCATTTCAATAGACTTTCCCTCATTTGTCACATGTTGGGGCTACTCCTATATTTTCATGTATGCGTTCATTTTTGATTTTGTCTTTCTTTGTCTTACCACACATCCATATCAACATCCTTATCTCAGCTATACTCATTTTATAAACAAGTTTCTTGATTGCCCAACATTTTGCTCTATAAAAGATTGTCGGTCTTATTGTTGTCTTATAAAATGTTCTTTTTAGTCTGATTAGCTCACGTCGAACACATAGCACTTTGGAAGCACATCTCTACTTTTGCCACCTCACTCTTATTCTATGAGCAACATCCTTCTCAATCTCTCATTCCTTATAAATTGGTCACTTCGAGGTTTCTCCTTGTTGTTAATTTTAATTGGCGGATCAACTCTATCTACATCCTTGCTAAAATTACATTCCGTATACTTATCAAAAAAAAAAATAAAAAAATACATTCCGTATACTTTGTCTTTGTCTGACTTATTTTAAAACCTTTATATTCTAAAGCATTCCTCCAAGGTTTCAGTTTTGCCTTAACCTCATCCCTAGTCTTGTTTCGTCAACTAATACTATGTCATTTGCAAATAACATACACCAAGGGACCTCATCTTTTTTTTTGATAAGTAAAAGATTTATTAAGGAAAAGAAAAGAACCATACAAAACCCAGGGCAGAGGTCGAGATGACCTAAACAGCCTGGGAACACCAAAAAAGAAGCAAACCCTGCCCCCCACCCGAAGGAGACACACAAGCGTCACTCCTTAGAGCTTAGAACATCCAGCCGGAATACAAAATCTTCAAAGAAAGTCCCCTTGCACTCCAGAAATACCCTAGACCAAAGGAAAAGCCACCCCTTGATATTAAGGATAATCGATGCAACGTCGATACTCCTCCCTTCAAAGGCCCTTTGGTTCCTTTCCTTCCAAAGCCCCCACACAGTGGCGAAAGGCAGCATCCGCCAAAGAATGTTCCCTCGAGAGGAGAAGACTTTGGCCCTCAAACTACCAAAGAGCTGCATAAGAGAACCCGACATCACCCAACTTATGCTGAACTCCTGGAAGAATGATGACCAAACACTGTAAGCCACGTCGCAATGTAACAAGAGATGATCCACGGACTCGCCATCATGCTGACACATCCAACAATATTCAACTAGGATGAGACCTCTGGATCGCAAATGATTCACTGTCAAAATCTTATCAAGAGCAGCCTCCCATGCGAAAAAGGCCACTTTAGAAGGGACCCTTGATCTCCAAATTGTCGATGCTGAGAATAAGATCCCCTCTGGAGAGTGAACAGCCTTGTAGAAAGATTGAACTGAAAACGAACCTCCTTTAGACCAAATCCACACCCTCTTGTCCCGACCTGACTGGAGGAGGTGGATGTTGTCCAGACGATGTAGCATGCTGGTAAGTGGCTCTATCTCCTAATCGTTGAGATTTCTTCTAAACCTAAAATTTCAGCCGCCACCCTTCTCGCCGGAGTTGGCCACTTCATAGATAGACCACTCTTTTCTATCCGAAAGAGAGTAGAGATCAGGGAACTCAACCCTGAGGGGAGCCTCTCCACACCATTGATCCTCCCAGAATCGGATTCTGTTGCCTACTTCCGCCACGAACCGGACTCCCTATTGAAGACAGATGTAAGCTTAGCAATGCCCCTCCAAACACTACATCCATAAGGAGTCAAAACCGTGTTACTAACCCAACCATGAGAAGAAGCTCCATACTTATCAGCGACCACCCCCCTCCAGGGACTAGAGAGCTCCTCCCCAAACCTCCAGATCCATTTGCTCAATAGGGCCTGATTCATCACTTTGAGATTCTTGATCCCCAAGCCCCCTTTCTCTTTGTCCATACACACTTTATTCCAGCTGACTAGATGAAATTTCCTCTCCCCATCTCATCCTTCCCACAAGAAATTCCTCATGATCTTGTCTAGAGTTTTCGCCACCTTGTTCGGCAAAGGAAAGAGGGACATGTAGTAAATCGGTAAACTAGATAGAGTACTTTTGATAAGGACTAATCTACCCCCTTTGGATAAGTGTTTAGCTTTCCAAGCAGCCAACCTTCTTCCAAAACATTCAATAACAGGCTCCCAAAGAGCTGTGGACCTGTAGAAGTGCCCTAGAGGGAGACCCAAATAAGTGGTCGGAAGAGTGTCAACACTGCATTCCAAAATGCTAGCCAGGGCAGCAATATTCTCCACGACACCCACTCCGAAAACTTTGCTCTTGGACAGGTTGACCTTCAAACCCGATGCTGCTTCAAAACAACATAAGAGGCCTCTCAGAAACCTCAATTGCGTAACAGAGGGAGAAAGAACACAAGGGTGTCGTCCGCAAATTGGAGATGAGAGATAGCCCTAGAGCCCTGGGCAACCGTGAACCCTTCCAACTCCCCTAAGGCCACAGCTCTATCGACCATTCTACCCAAGGCCTCCACCACCACCAGGAACAAATAAGGCGACAACGGGTCCTTGTCGAAGGCCCCTGGAACTTCTGAAATAGCTAGCCGGTGACTCGTTGATTAAAATAGAAAAGGAAGCGGAACAGATGCATTTTCTTATCCATGTCCTCCACAAAACCCCAAAGCCCATCCTAGCCAACATGTAGTCTAGAAAGCGCGAATCCACGTGGTCATAGGCTTTCTCCATATCTATTTTACAGACTAGCCCGGGGTTACTGATTTTGGCTCTTGAGTCTATGCATTCATTAGCGATAAGGACCCCGTCCAAGATTTGTCTTCCTAACACAAAAGCCCCTTGGTTAGGAGAAATAATAGAAGACAAGACTTCTCTAAATCTTGAAGCAAGCACCTTGGAGATTATTTTGTATATGCTGCCCACCAGACTAATAGGTCTGAAATTGGTAATGTCGACTGCCCCTTGGACCTTAGGAATCAGCGCTATGAAGGTGCTATTAGAACCAAAATCCAGAAATCCGTCCCGATGGAAATCCGCTACCGTATGCATAAAGTCAGCTCCCACAATGCCCCAGCACTGTTGGTAGAACGCGACAGAGAAGCCATCTGGACCAGGTGCCTTGTCTCCTGCCAAGGCTGAAATGGCTGTCAAGACCTCTTCCTCAGCAAAAGGTCTTTCCAATCTCACCCTATCTTCGCCACTGATTTGATCGAACTCAAGGCCATCTAGCTTGGGTCTGTGGGTCACGGTTTCGGAGTACAAATCCGAATAGAACTGCACTGCGCCCTTTCTGATGCTTTCCTCCTCTTCCAAGCATCTATCCCTGATTTGGAGCCGAGTTAGCTGATTCCTCCTTCTGTTAGCATTAGCCACCAAGGGACCTCATCTTAGATAAGAGCAGTTACTTCATTTATAATTAAAGTAAATAGGTATGGATTTAGGGCTGATCTTTGGTGTAATCCCACTGTGATTGGAAACTCACTTGTCTTAACACTAGTTATTAGTCTCTCATACATATCTTTAATGATGTAATTATATCCATTTGGGGCTCCCTTCTTTCACTATGCCCTTCGAATTAATTCTCTAGGGACTATCATATGCTTTTTCTAAGTCAATAAAGACCGTGTGGAGATTCTTCCCCTTTTCTCTAAATTTTTTCATCATTTTTCTAAGTAAGAAGATTGCTTTGATGGTTGACCTTCCTAGCATAAATCCAAATTGGTTATAAATATCCCTGTCTTTTGCCTTAATCTTTACCCTATCACTGTTTCCCGTAGTTCCATAGTGTGGCTCATAAGTTTGTTGCCACGATAGTTTCTGCATCTATTTAAGTTTTCTTTGTTCTTGTATTAGGCACTACAATACTTCTCCATTCATTTGACATTTTTATTGTCTTCAAGATATTGTTAAATAACTTAGTAAGTCAGGACAATCCAATTCCTCCAATGCATTTCCACCTCTATTAGGATACCATTTGGTCATAAGGCCTTGCCTGTCGTCATCTTAATAAAGTTGCTTTCACCTCTGATACCCTAACTCTATGAAAGTATGTATTATGTATATTCTCTTTAGTATTTCCATCTAGTCCTATATCCGTTATGTTATCCTTATTTAATAATTTATGGAAATAAGTTGTCCACCTTTCCTTAATTTCTCTCTTTCACTAAGACTCTCTAGTAGTCGCTCTTAAAGCATTTAATATGATATATATCTCTAGCATTTTTCTCTTGTTCGTGCAAACGTGTAGACTTCTTTCTCACCTCTCTTGTCCATAATTTATTATATAGACTATCATATACTTTTTGTTTGACCCAAGGTTTAAAATCTCGCTCTCGAGGTATGTCTCGGTTAGGTGAAAAACCGAGACAAACCTCGAGATGAAATGAAACATTGGAAAATTGGCGAGACAAACTAATCTGAGACAAGCTCAAAATAATGAATATAATGCACAAATAAGGTTATAAAAAGATGTTTAAAGCAATTAAATGACTCCTACAAGGCTACAGTCAATTATATTAAAAAAAGTACATTTTTCTCACTAATGCACACTAGTACCTACTGATATACACAGATACTTTATACTGAAATAACATGTCTGACATGGATTCTATATCCACTGAAATACTCGCCTGTACTAAATTAAGGTTGAAACTTGAAATGTAATTTTACCTTTGTTTTATTTTAATTTTTAAATTTTTAATTAAATAAGTTGGTTGAAATTTAGTTATTTAAATTTCAATTAGCAACAAATTTTAAATGTAGATACATGATTTTTAATATAAATCTATATTAGATCCAAGGAAATAAATTTCACGAAATTATCGAAATACTTCGCGAAAGATTTCCATTTTCTAGGTTATCGACAGGAAAGAATACTTACGTCGAAATAATGTTAAATTTCTTGAAATATTTCCATTCATGTCGAAATATTTCGCGTGAACAGTAAATTTCGATCAATTGACAGTGTAAATATGTATTATTTCAGTCGAAATGTTTCGACATGTATGGAAACATTAGAAACATTTCAATCGTAGGTAGGAAACATCTCATTTGAGCTCAAAACCGCTATAAATCTCATATTTGATCCATTTAACCCCTTTCATACATTTTGTTTATACAAAAGATCAATCCATTGTAGATTTTTTGGTTCGTGGATTAATCGTGAGGAAGAATCAAATCCCGTTTGGGAGTTTTTTCAAATTCAAAATATACATAAGGATAAAATTTCTTGTTACAAATATAGGTTAGGTGTAAATTCATTAAATTTATGAATCTATGATGCATTTACACTAGATTTGTGCATGGATTGAAGATCGTTTAGGGTGAAAAAGTATGTAAACATCCATGATTGTGCATAAATTGATTATATGTGGCATAACTTAGCCTGTTCTACAAGTTGGTTTGGTTAAAAAAATTCAAAAATAATTAACCCTAAATTTTTTTTTTAAATAAAAAATTAAATAAACGTTATATGTTAATGGTAAATAAGTTTTCTAAAATTACATATAATGTTAAGAAATTAATGTAAGTGAATACGATTTTGTTAATATATTACTTTATGACTTTTTTATAATTAGCAATTAAATAATAGTTCTATAATTAAATTAAACCTTGACTAATTAAAGATACTTGCCGTAACATATTATAGACCATTATGGTCATTCATTTCCACACTACATATGGTTGTATATTATGGTTTGAAATCTTATGAGTGTTTTTATGCTTGTTTCATCATTTCCACAATGTTTCCATCATTTCCGTATTATTTCCATCATTTCCACGAAAAATGTATTATTTCCACACTGGTCGAAATATTTTCACGAAATATTTCCATTTTTAGACTGGTCGAAATAAACCTTGAAATCGAAATTTATTTTCTTGATTAGATCTATGATTTGAATTGTAGATCTAAATCAAATCTAGTCTACATCAACCAGAATTTAGATTTACGATTGAACATTTAAGAATCACCTATTAGGTTCATTAAGAGATTGTCCAAATATTCGAGGGTTTACGGGCCCATGTTTTTGACAAATCATAATTTATCTTGTGGTTCAAGTCATCCAATCAAGTTGATTTTCATTCAAAGTGATCTCTTATTAGGGTCACACTGATTGAAATGTTCAATTTTACAAGTATAAGCAGCATTGTGTAATATGGATTAGGTGCCATCAAGTGTGGTAGTATTGAGACTGCCATGCTTTCAGTAGTTTAGGCCTCTACCAAATGGAGGAGTGTTATAAATAAAAAATGTCCAACATTTGGATTACTCTTTCAGTAGTTTAGGCCTCTACCAAACAGAGTAGTCTTATCCAAGGTTTAAAAGAGGCCGTTTTAACGGTATAACGGATTGGGGGAGTTACCGTTAAAACGAATTGTAACAGACAAGGGAAAAAATGAAAATAAAATGGATTTTAACGAATTTAATGGGAAAAACGCGAAAAAATGATGCTGAAATTCAAAAACGAAAAAAAGGTGAAGAACGGAATAAAGGCCGTGTTTTCCACAAAATTTTCAGAAAAACGGCCGTTAAAACGATAAAATGACTGTTATTTTCTAGGCGTCAAAACGGTTTTTAATGACGTTATTTTAAACCATGGTCTTATCAATAAAAAATGTCCAACTTGTGGATCTGTCTGGAGTTAGGCCAAAAGATAGCCACATTGGACGATTTTAGCCATCCAACCAATTGGTTGCTTTTGGCTAGACACACAAAGGTGCCAATCTTAAAAAAAGGTCAGTATATTGGATGGCTATAATTATTTGATCGAGTTGATTTTCATTCTAAGAAGTCCCCCGCTTGGGGTCTAGAGATTAGACAATCTAGGTTGATAAAACGTATCATCTATATAATATAAACTAGGAAGTTTGGTAGTACTAGAACTGCCTAATGTTTCTTTTCTGTATATTATGAGGACACTCAAGCAACCTTTGTCCTACTATTGTTTCGATGGTATGGTCCTCTACCATACAAGAGTTACATGTTCCTCTCCCAAGATATCCATTCATAGGCCTCACCTAAAAGATTTGTTAGATAAAGAATTAACCCAATCAAATCAAGTAACAACCCAAATGTTATACCATTTTTTATTTTTATTTTATAAGTATAACTTTTATTAAGGGCAAAGCCAAAAGGAGAGGCGCTCAGCTTGTGTGGTCGAGATGACCATCACAAAGCCAAACACAAAACAAGAAAGGATGCTGAGGACCCCCTTTAAGAAGCATCCCTATGACAGAGGAGGTCCCATCGGTAAACAAAATCCTCAAAGAAAAGCCCTCTACGTTCCAGGTACACTTTCGACCATAAGAAGACTAGACCCTTGATGTTAAGGATGATAGAGGTCAGCTCTTCGCTCTTGCCCTCGAACACCCGCAGGTTCCTCTCCTTCCACAACCTACACAAGATTGCAAAAGGGAGTAATTTCCGAAGGATCCGTCCTCTTTTAGAGAAAGCTTGCGGCTGCCAACACTGGAAAAGATCTATGATAGAACCCGGCATCACCCATCTCAACCCTACTTCCTTCAGGAACTCTGACCATACCTCCCTCATCACGTCACAATGTAAGAGCAAATGGTTCATCGATTCCCTGCTTTACTTACACAGAGAGTAAAAATCCACAACAATAAACCCTCTAGAAATCAGGTGATCGACCGTCATAATCTTGTCCAAGGCAGCTGCCCACACAAAGAAGGCTACTTTAGTGGGGATTCTAGGCGTCCGAACCAAGGCGACTAGAGAGTGAGAGCTGCCCTCTCTAGTCAACTCCTCATAGAGGGAGCAAACCGAGAAGACACCACTTTTCTCCCATTTCCACCCCTGCTTGCCTTGGACCAAGGGAGAAAGTCGAGCGTTGTGGAGTCGAGCGAGCAATCTAGAGAGCGACTTGGTCTCCCAATCATTAAGGTTTCTCCTGCAGCCAAAGTTCCACCCGACCTCCTCCCCTCTATTGACTATACAGTCTAGAATGGACCAATGTTTTCTCTTAGAAAGAGAGTAGAGCTCGGGGAAATCTGCATGCAAGGGGCCTTCTCCACACCTTCTATCCTCCCAGAATTTAATTTTATTCCCCATCCCTACAACATACCGGATCCCTTTGGCAAACTACTCGGAGACCTTCAAAATCCCATTCCACACACTGCAACTGTATGAGCTATTAGTGGGGTTAGTCTCCCACTCAAAATGAGACACCCCATACCTACTCTCTATGACCTTCGCCCAGGGGTTAGAGCCCTCCTCCCCGAACCTCTAAAGTCATTTGCCCAAAAGTGCCTGATTCATCTCTTTGAGATGCTTGATCCCCAGTACCCCACATTGCTTGTCTTTACAAACCGAATTCCAACCCACCAAATGTATTTTGCGATTGTCCATCCTATCATTCCACATGAAATTCCCCATGAGCTTCTCTAATTCCTTCACCACACTTCTCAGGGCAGTGAATAGAGAAGTAATAGATATGTAGGCAGGAGAGAGTGTTCTTAATCAACACCACCTTGCCTCCCTTCGACAGGTATTTAGCTTTCCAAGATACTAACCGAGTCCTGAAGCGCTCCATGACTGGCTCCCACATAGGCTTGGACCTATGGGGTGCCCCTAAAGGCAGTCCCAGATAGGTAGTGGGCAAATTGTCCACATGACAGTTCAGAGTGTCTGCCAAGGCCGATAAGTGGTCCACCTCCCCCACCCCATATACCTTGCTCTTAGCCAAATTCACTCGAAGCCCTGACACCGCTTCAAAGCAACACAGAAGGCCTCTCAGAAATCGCAATTGTTCAACAGAAGGGTTTAGAAAGACTAAAGTGTCATCAGCGAACTGGAGGTGAGAGATCTCTGGGGCGCCCAGGGCAATTTGAAAGCCATCCATCTCTCCCAAACTAACGGCTCTGGATATCATAATCCCCAAAGCTTCCACAACTGCTATAAATTGAAAGGGGGAGAGCGGGTCCCCTTGTATCACCCCCTGGTGCTTCTAAAGTAGCCTGCCGGGGCTCCATTGACCAGCAGAAAGAAGCCGTAGATACACATTTCTGAATCTTGTTACCGAAGCACATTCTTCCCAGTACATAGTGAAGGAATCTCCAGTTGATGTGGTCGTAGGCCTTTTCCATATCAATTTTACATATAATCCCCCGGCCTCCCTGCTTTATTTTTGGAATCTATGCATTCGTTGCCCGTCTAGGATTTGACGCCCTTTGACAAAGGCCCCTTGTGCCTGTGAGATGATCGAAGTCAGGACCCCACGAAGTCTAGTAGTTAGCATCTTTGCTATAATCTTGTAAACACAGCCAACCATACCATTTTTGTGAAAATAAATACAATGCAGTAATTAAGAAAATAGAAAAAAAATACTATTTTCTCCGTATCACAATCTTTCTGAATGTTTAATATTGTCTCGGTTTATCTCAAATTGTCTTGGCGAGACAAACCGAGACAAACTGAGACTATCTGAAGCAATAATTTTTGTTGGTATTTTCCCAATGTTTCGTTCTGTCCATGCAAAATTCCGAGACGTCTCGGCCCAGACAAACTGAGACGAAACGGAATTTTGAACCATGGTTTGGCCTCACTCACCACTTTCTTTGCTTCCTTTGTAGCATTTTCATATTTTTCTAAGTTCTCATTGTTTCCAGCTAGTAGCCAGGTCTTGTAATAAATCCTCTTTTCTCTATGGCCTTTTGAGCCACATCATTCCACTACCAAGTTTCCTTGTGCGTATGAATTTTTCCTTTAGATTCCCATAAGAGGTCTAGGATCTGTTCTTCTATTTGCTCAGAGGCTTTTTTCTGCTATCACTTGGTCAACAATGCAGGCTTGTTAGTATTGTTTCACACTGGTCTAATTGAGGAAATAAAACTAGTACTAGAGCATATCTTTTGGGATGTGTACTGGCAGTACTGCATAGTGCTTCTATGCGCTGAACTTCCATTTGGCCAGAAGAACTTGATGAAAAATGTGAAAAAGTGAGGGACAAGTGGCAATATAAAAATGTAAAACAGTCTCGAAGAGCCGTCTATTCTTCTTGCTGATCAACAATGATTACAATATCAAGTAAGTCCATTATATATTTTATAATACTAGGTTTGTTTGCAAGTGATTTAATTGTCTCTTCACCATTTTTGCATCTCTTTTTGGAAGACGGTTGAGTCTTCTTGTCTTTTGTTCTGCACCCAAGTCCCTGAACTTATATTCTATAGTGGATCAATTCGTTGACATACCACGGAGGAGCCATTTTTAATTAAAATAATGACAAAACCCTTTGTGCAGCCAAATCTGTAGTTATTATTATTGCTATTATTTGTTCCCCATTCCTCATCAACAATGTTCACATCCATTTGGCTGACATTAATACTGTGGACTATAGTTATGGAATATTTCAGAGGGGTGTCTTTTTTGGACTGTATGTGCAATTAGAGGAATGTTATTAGGGGAGGGCCTAGTTGGACGAACCTAGATAGAGGATTCATTAAACTTAACTTCGATGGAAGATCTCTTGGTTATTCGGGCCCAAGTGGGATTGGTGGTGTTCTCAGAGATGAGATCTGCTGTGTGCTCAAGGTTCATTCTGTTCCAGCTGGTGTTGTGGACTCAAACGAGGCGGAGGTTCTACTCCAAGGGCTTATCATCTATAAGGACAACTTGACGGGCCCCTTGATTATTGAAGGTGATTTGACGAATACCATCTGTTGGGCTTCCAAGGAATAGAGCAGCAGTCCATGGCGGCTTGATTATTTGTTGCATCACATTAGGGAGCTTGTGAGTTGGACAGTCATCTTCTCTCACACATTGATCGATGCCAATAGGATTGCTGACCAATTCACTAAAGACGGGACCGCTAGAGAATCTTTGTATAGGGGAATCTCTCTCGTTTTTTCGGTTTTCAATCTCTTTGAGGCGTCCATCCCTAATTGTACATTCTCCTCCTCTTAATACAGTTGCTTGTTGGATAAATATGATCTATAAGCAATTAAGTACTCATTTAAGTTCAATTTTATCACTCATATGCTAAGACGATGATATTGACTACTGATAGTGCCATTAGCATGCTGATAGTTTTAATTTTTGTGGCTAATGGTTTGTGATTTTGAATGCTTCTGTTGGATGATAGTCCAGTTTACCCTCTGCTAATACTACAAGTAATAACTGTCTGGTAACTATTTCTCTTTTATGTTTTGGAAGAAATATTTTTAGCAAGAAAATTCTAGTGGGGTCTAGATTTTTTATAAGGGAGTGTAATTATTAGGTAGAACAACTCCATGACAAGTCCAAGTTTAAAATTATATGACTACAATCCGCTTCTACAACAATTATGCAACTAGTAAGTCAACATATTATATAAATTTACTTGGATATAAAACAACGCTTCCCTCACTGTAAATATTAAAGAATGAGGGGAAAATGAGAAACAATGGAACATATGGTAAACATAAACTGTAGCAACTAGCAAAAGTCATTATGCTTTAAACTATGCATTGCTGCTCATTCATGCGTATTGTTGCATAATGGTTTTATGTCAAGCTTGCAAAATGATAAATTTATGTGTAACTGATGCATGCAATATATCTTGTATCACCCTTAAGCAAGGCATGATAGCCACTCTGTATTGTCTTGGATGATATTTACATAATTGGGCTTTTTCATGTTGTATACTTGCTTAAATTGTTGTTTTGTACCTTTATTGTTTTCCTCTTTATGGAAGTTTGCGAGAGGATGGATTTTGTTTATATAAATGATTCAAAGACCTAGTTATCTTGGTAGGTATTTTTTTGGCTTAATGATGCAGGACACTTAACCAATACTTCCAAAAGCCGCAACTGATGGAGGCATGAGATTATATTCCTTTATCTCATGGCCCAGATCCAGGCCATCGGTCGAACCCTCCTTCGTGGGTCCCATTTCACATGGGCCATCTTACCTCGAGTGTGCCCCATTTACGCAGGCTGCCTCACTCCAGCCTGGTGTGAAAATGCCCCTGCATTAATCACCCCCGGTGAGGAGTTTCGAACACAAGACCTCCCGCTTTGATACCACTTTGATGTAGGACACTTTACAAATACTCCCAAAAGCCACGACTGATTGAGGCGTGAGATTATATTCCTTTATCTCATAGCCCAGATCCAGGCCATCGGTCGAACCCTCCTTTACGGGTTCCATTTCACATGTGCCATCCCACCCTGGGTGTGCCCTATTTACGCAGGCTGCCTCACTCAAGCCCAGTGTGGAAATGCCTCTGCATTATTTAAGCTACTTAATGTAATAGGTTTTAATCAACCAATCCCGCTGATGGTTCTGTTATGAGGGTAATGGTTCTTGTAAATAGTATGGGATACAAAATCAATTATTTCTTTTCCGTTATATATTAAATATTGAAATTTCATGCGATTGACGAGAAATTGAATTTAAACTGGTTGGTGCAATTGTAGGAGTCAAGAAGGATGTCATGAAGGAGATGCCGCCTAAAAAAGAACTCATTTTACGTGTTGAATTGAGTAGCAAACAGAAGGAATACTACAAAGCCATTCTGACCCGTAACTATCAGATACTAGCTCGCCGAGGTGGTGCACAGGTAAGATACCATGTTTCTAATGAAATAATCTTCTTTTCTTCCCATCTATGGTTCAAAGCCTTGGCGTGTCTGAGTTGAATCTCCCGAGTCAACTCGGTCTCGGCAGGGATACAAGATCCTTAGGTGACTCGGTGGTCGCGATGTATCGAGTTATAACTATGTTGGATCGTCTCCGTGACCATGGGTTACGCATTGGACCTTAGATCTGTAGAGGTGCCTTGGCCATTGATCTTTGAGGGTGAGGTAGCAGCTTGTAATCTATCTGCCTTACCAAAAACAAAAAAGCAACAGCTGCCATATTACTTAAATTAAAGCGGCAGAGTGTCTTGCATTTGATTCAATCAGAAAAACCAGGGGACACCTAGTATTAGAAAGCCATTTGGTGAGCCTTTAACACTTGTTGGGCTATTATTTAGAAGAGATAGGGATGATTATGGCATCAGCTGATTAGTTAGAAGAGTTTATGATGTCTTGCATCGGATTGGCCCTGGATCATTTGGATTAGTCATGGCGCCAGATGATCCGGAGACCGATTCTTGAGACTTTGAACCATGTTTATATCTTGGTGATGGATATAACTGCTGGTCATTTTTATCGATTCAGATTTCTCTCATCAATGTGGTTATGGAGCTGCGGAAGCTCTGTTGTCATGCGTATATGTTAGAGGGAGTTGAACCGGAGATAGAAGATACGAATGAAGCTTACCGGTAATCTCATATTTTATAACTACTTGGAACTGTGATACCTATAGGCTTGTTGTTTATTAGCAATGCTGAGTGCTATTGTTTTAGGAGCAGTAGATCTTTTTTTTTTATTATAAAATTTTCATTATATTTTAAGCAATTCCTGATGATTCAGTTGGAAAACTTTCAGTTATTCTGAGATGGTTGAAAATATGTTCTGTAATTTTCTGTTAGTGACTTTGTTTTGTTTTGTGCTTCTATTATCTTTTTTTATTGGCAGACAGCTACTGGATTCTTCTGGAAAATTGCATTTGTTGGACAAGATGATGGTGAAGCTTAAAGAGCAAGGGCATAGAGTTCTTATATATTCGCAGTTTCAGCACATGCTGGACTTACTGGAAGACTACTGTACTTATAAGGTATGAGTGTGAAGCGAGTTCTGGTCCATGTTCTTTCTGTTGGTAGATGTCGTTGCTTTTCTGAAGAGTAATGTGGTTAGCTCCTGTGAATATCTTGGTTTAATGTTCCATTGCACCTGTTTTTAAGAAATGGCTCTATGAACGGATTGATGGCAAAGTTGCTGGAGCAGAAAGACAGATCCGCATAGATCGGTTCAATGCCAAGAACTCTTCCAGATTTTGTTTTCTGCTTTCTACTAGAGCTGGGGGGTTGGGAATAAATCTTGCAACTGCTGACACAGTTTTTATTTATGACAGGTAATATCTTTACTCTTTTAGTTTCTTTTGCTCTGGACAGTTATTATCATCATCTGGATTACATAGTCCATGTTCTGCATTTGGTGACTGCTGGTGTTCTACAGTGATTGGAATCCTCACGCTGATTTACAAGCAATGGCTAGAGCTCACCGGCTTGGGCAGACCAATAAGGTTAGGTTTTATTCCGTTAACCATTGTTCAAGCAAACAGAACATCTTATTTGTAGCCAGTAATGAGGACATTGTTTGGTGATTTCTTGTCACATGGCACAGGTAATGATTTATAGGCTCATAACACGAGGAACCATTGAAGAAAGGATGATGCAGATGACCAAAAAGAAAATGGTTTTAGAGCATCTGGTTGTGGGGAGGCTTAAAGCACAAAATATTAATCAGGTATACCTTCTATGCTTGATAACCACACACTTCAAAATGGTTGCAGATACTGTGGATCATGGTTTAAAGTTTTAGGCGTAGCCGACATGTTTCGGTTTCGTACAGTGAGACAAGATACGTAGGGCTTTCGGGAATCACAGGTTTTCGGCTGAAACATAAGAGTTTCATTGGTTTTTGTTGAACGAAAAATGTGAAACACTTGTGAAACTCATGAAAGGTTATAAAACTCTTTTAAAAAAATTTGAGAAATTAGAGAAGTAAAAGAACATGAATGTATTAAAGTTTCTGAAAAACATCCTATATTTAGTTTACACTCAACAATAGTTACTTACAGTGCTATATGAAAATAGTGCGCCTCTAAGCACTAAGAATGCAAGTTTTCAATACAAACTTCAGTTCAGCCTGATAGCACTTTAAGTCACTCTTCTTGGGTACAAATCAAATGTAGGATATAGATTTTTACAAAATTTATTGCATTTATATGTATTTATTTTATTTACTTTTTTATGAAAATTTTCAGAATTTTTTGAAGTCAATTTCTTGGGGTTTTTGCGTTTAATTTTGGTTTCGTTTGGTTTTTTCCATGGACGAAACCAGGCACTTTGAGCCATGGTGTGGAGTCCCGAGACCAACAAGAAGTTTCATTATTGTCCATGGATGAAACTGATGCGAAACTAGGCAACTTCAAACCACAGTGTTGACTTACTTCTTTTTTGCTACAACAAAAGCTGTACGTACTTGTTCTGTTCTATCATGGTTTGAAGTCTTGGCCGATGGACTTGGTCTCGGCTAGAACCAAGTCACGATCCTTATGTGACTGGGTTCTTCTTATTCTTCTTCAGTTTTCCTATTGTTTTAGTCAAGAAAGTCCTGAGACTGAGTTGAATTGCCCGAGTCAACTTGGTCTCACCCCAGACGATCCAGGTCCTGACGCCAAAACCTAAAACCATGTGTTCTATGCAAGGTTTAAAATTTCGTTTCGGATGAATGTCTCGGTCAAGTGAAAAACCGAGACAAACTCCGAAATGAAACGAAACATTCACGGAACATTGAAAAAACGAAATTTTCGAAACATTATGAAATATTTCCGAAACATTGCGAAACATTACGAAACATTACGAAATATTATTCAAAATCATTAAATTATATTTTTTATTTTTTTGGATTGTATCGGATTGTCTCTGCGAAACAAACCGAAACATTAAAAAACGAAACGAAACATACGAAATATTCAATGTTTCGTTTCGGTTTCCTTACGAAACGAAACGAAACATACGAAACATTACGAAACATTCCGAAATTTTAAACCATGGTTCTATGCCATATGATGTTAATCTGGAGTGGTTCATTTGTTAAGGGCAGCGGTCGTCATGGCAGTTTAAACTCTATATTTTCATTTATCAATGGGAAACAAAGATGTATAACTGCATTACATGTAAAATAAAATCTTTCCAAGTTTTAGAAGCTGTGGATTTCCTTGTCTACCTTTTTGGGAATGCATTCTACTACTAGATTCTTTCTCTAATTTGACCATTATATCTGCAAATTATAGAAAGTATAAGGGTTTCTGAAGATCGTCATTTTTGATATGTAATGACTGTTGTTAGTATTTTTTTCCTCTCCTTTTCTTTTGATAAGTAAGATATTGTCTTGATGTAAAGTTAAATAAAAGTACAAAGTTGGGGAAGAGAGTTGCTTATGAACAAGAAAGGTCTAACTACACCACTTCTCGCTAAGGAGTCGTGCATGGTGTTTGTGAAATAAAGAGAAGAATAGAAGATGATAGAGATTAGGGTTTGAGAGGGAGAGATGGAGAAGAAATGAAGAGGAGAGGTATGAACATATGTCGTTCAACCTCCTCATGTAGATATATATATATATATATATATGTATGAACATATGTCGTTCAACCTCCTCATGTAGATATATATATACTATTCACGTAAGTGGTGTGGGCTCACTTACATTAATAGAACATATGCGCCCAACACTACATGAAGCCCATCTATATAATCTAAATATAAGGAAATAAACTAGGAACTCTAACACCCCCCCTCAAGCTGGAGCATACAAATCAAACATGCCCAGCTTGGTACATAGAGTAGAAAAGAGATTCCTCGGCAAGGCCTCTATAAGAACATCTCCCAACTGATTTGCTGACTTGATATAAGGAGTGATAATTTGTTTGTTTAACACCATGTCACGGATCAAATGACAAATCAACCTGAATGTGCTTTGTCCGTTCATTAAACACTAGATTGCCAGCAATATAAATAACAACCTGATTGTCACAATACATAGGTATAGGAGAAGGAACCTCAAATCACATCTTCTTAAGAAGGTACTGGACCCATAACATCTCACACGTAGTGTGGGCCATAGCCCTGTATTTTGCTTCGACAGTTGAGCGACCGACAACATTTTGCCTCTTACTAGACTAAGTCACCAAATTACCATCGACAAATGTACAATCACTTGTGAAAGTTTGTCTTTCGATCTCCTAGATACCTAGAAGGGGTGTGGGGAGGGGGGTTGAATAGGTATTTTAAAATTCTTTAATTAATACTAAATTACTAACATCCTAATTCAGTTATTGGACTGGGTAGGATAAATCACATTCATTCACAATTGATTAATATAATCAATCGATTTAGATCGAATATATCTCTGTGATATATTGTTTCTTTAATTGTTTGGTTTAATCTAAGAAATGTACAAAATAAAAATCAAATCACTACACGCGATTTTATCATGGAAACGTTTTCAAAGGAAAAACCACGGGACCACGTCTAGACGGAAAAGTATCACTAATCGAAAAGTTCTGAGTTACAGAAATTACCTAGGCAGCACTGTTACCTGCAACATACAACCCTTGGCCAACTGCCGGTGCGTCCACGTTCTCTGGCTCCATGCGTTGAGTCTACGAGCGCCCTTCCAAATACGATCCCCTTGCCGTTGTTCAGTTTAGTACACCCCAAACCTACCCTTCGACCTGGACACCCCGATCGTATTTACACTAGTCGCTTCAGCCCGGGAAGTGAAGGATTCGGTACACCCCGACTCCTCAAACGATGCTCAATAGTGATTGAGTCACATGTACTCTCTGGCTTACTACGTTGAATTTCTAAATGATAACCTAGGCAGAGGTTCAATCAAGCTTATCGATGAAGTGAAAACTTTAAGCTATGATTATGGAGAGGAAAAACCTAAATGGGATTAAAGTGGCTAACTGGGTTTTTCTCTCTGGAGGCTCAACTCAAGAATGTTAGAACAATGAAACTCTTGTAGCTTTGAGAGTTTTTACTCAGTGACTGTGTATTCTGTGTATCTAATAAAAGCCAGGGGATGACCTTATATAATGAGAGCTAAGAGCCTGTGGCTAGCAAGATGTGGGGGAGTGGAGAACTCAATTTTCGGATCTGAAATGACTTGTTCCTTCGTTGGTCCAATCGATTGGATCTCAGAGTCCAATTGATTGGATTTCTCGGAAGTTCTGTCCATCGATGTCTAATCGAATGTAGATAGGGTATAATCGATCTACAACTTCTGTCCATCGATGTCCGGTCATATGCTCTGAAGCCCTGAATCAATGATCTAGGGTGTACCAGTAGTAGAAGCGGAAGTAGAGACAAGGTTGTCAGATTTGATGATACTTGACTGTGCGAATGTAGAAGCGGCAGTGGGACCATCCAGTTGGGCTATAAAGCAACGCAAGTTCTCTATCTCATTTCTAGAGAAGGGTGTTGGGGGAGAGAAATCCACCCACACACTTCAATCCTTCATGGATTTGAGAGATCCATGGATGTGTAGATCTGATTGGAAATGGTTGTCAGAGGCAATTGTCATGTGTCTTGGGATTTGGGGCTCAGGAGAAGAATTAATGATTGGGAGGTGGAAATGGTTGCTGGACTTTTAAGTCGCTTGGAAGAAGTTCAGTTGACGGAGGGAGAAGAAGATAGGAGGTGGTGGAATCATGATCCTAAAGGGAGATTCTCAGTTAAATCGTTCTATTTATCTCTTCTTGACCCTCCTCAGAGAAGCCCCCTAGGTAAACGATTGTGGAGCACCCCCATTCCGACTAAAGTTGTTTTCTTTATTTGGTGTGCGTCGCTCAACAAGATCCTGTCTGCGGAGAACCTTAGGAAACGGGGATTCCAACTCCCTAGCCGCTGTATTCTGTGCAAACACGATGAGGAGAGCTCGGACCATCTGTTTATCCATTGCATTGTGCCTAAGGAGATTTGGGAGAGTTTTCTTCATATGTTTGGGATATCTTGGGTCTTTTCTGGATCGGTCTTCAACCTCTTTGTCGGGTGGAATACCGAGGCCTTTTTCAGACCGTGGCCGCAAGCTTTGGAGGATCACCCCCCATGCCATCGTCTGGGAATTATGGAAGGAGAGAAATGGTCGTATCTTTGAAGATAAGGAGACTAGCCAGGCGGAGATTATTTTGAAAATCAAAGCCACTTTGTATCATTGGTATCTGCTGATCCAGATTTCAAGACTTATAGATTTGATGATTTTGTAGCCAGATGGGAGCGCCTGATTTACTGAGTGTGGTTTTGTTGGTCGGGTTGTAGGGATAGGGGCGGGTTTTTTCGTTTCTTGCCTTCAGGTGCTTTTGGTGTATAGTTTTTTGGGCTCTCTCGGCCCTTGTTTTAATATATAGCCTTTTACCGATAAAAAAAAAAAGATAATAGGGGACCAAAACGAAGCAAGAAGCCCCCCCAATAATCGCTGTATGGTTTCACAAATCACCGAGAAGAAAAAAATGATTTTTGCGATTTTTTCTAAAAATCAGCAAAAACACATCGAAGAAGGCTCCAAAAAATCTTCAAAAATCAAGATCTAGTAGGGAGGAGAGTTTCAGGCCACCATCTCTACCCCGTTCGTACGGTTGATGACCTCAGTGCTGCACGCAGTAACGACACCTCTAGGGTTCCTCCAAGCCTCCCACGATCTCGTACGTAGGTCCGGATATGGATCCGATGATGATTCGCTCTGATACCAAGTAGAAGTTCTTTAGTTCTGCAGAGAGAGTAAAGAGGAGAGATGGAGAAGATGGGTTATGTGTGTTAACCCTACACACACGCCAATAAATCTTATTTATATTAATAAGTATGGGCCCTTACATAAGTGAGAAAATAAGTATATAGAGACACGAAACAATAGCTAATAACAGAGATGTCATTCAACAGCATGCACCAGTCAAACAACAAACATTTGGTGTGCACAAAGATCAACACACATCACGAAACAGTCCACTTGGAGAGATGTGCATGCACCAATCAGACATCAAACAGTTGGTGTGCACAAAGATCAACACACATCTTCAACAACAGCAGTGGTGCGGCAACACATAACGTAGAAAAACAGTCCACTGGTCTTGCAGTTTTCCATAACGGCAACAAAGCTAGATGTCTTGCAGTTTTCCATTCTAGATATAGATAATATAAGCTAAGGCGTCATTATGAGGAATTAGAGGAATTTCATACTAGCTGGAGATTAGTCTCTTGGACCAGATTGGTTTCTGCGGCCTTCCATCAATGTTGTTGGGATGTTTGTTTATTATGGGGATCTGAATCCGATGGATGTTTTTCAAGTTACTCGGTTGTGCTCATGTAAATAAGTTTTTTCTTTTTGAAGGAATACTGGAGTTGTTCCTCTTTTCCCCATGCAAGATGGAGACAAGGAGATTCAATACCATAAACCCATAAGCTTGGGAGAGCTTGTATCAGATTGATTTTTGCAAGTAGATCGCTCTTTTGATTTTGATGTTTCAGATGGAAATCATCTTCATTAGTGGAAAAATATAGCCCAAAGGAAGGGATTTTTGGGTGAGATGCAAAATATCTTGAATGCCTTAGGCAGTATGCCTTGTTGTTGTGTGTGTGTGCGCATGCTTACGAACTACGCTAATCTTGTTCAACCAATGTACGTCTAGGAAGCCAGCTATCTTTTCTTCATTGTAGGAAAAAGATAAATTGCACAAAAGAATGCTGATATGGGTACAAACAACAGTATATGTTCTACTAATTTTCCTCAATTTGGTAATGGACATTATTATCTCTATTTTGTTGGGGTGTGTGAGGGTAAAGTCACCGAGGAAGAATTCCACGATGCAGGTAAATCAAAGAATCCCTAGGATAAAAATTGATAAAGGTGAAGAGAGAATAAAACTATGAACTATGTTAAGAGTTATGAGAGGTAATCTGGTTCGATGCACCAGTCTGATATCCAAGACTCCAAAGATATAGCTATGTCAAATCAACAAGGCAAAGTAGAAGTGGATAGAATTTGAAGAACATGCTGATTTTGATGAGCATGCATCTCTTGAATTTGTTTTGATCTGAAGGTATGATCAGTACAACAGTTGGCTAAACCATCAAAAGAAACTGTCAGTGTAGCATCAATGTTTTTTTTTTGACCTATACCTTGTTTTTCACTTATTTTTTCTTTCAGCAGTTAGAATTCATGTGGTCCAATTCCTTATATTAAGTACACAGAACACACAAGTCCATGGAAAGCTCCAAACTAGAGATTAAAGTGTCTCCAGTACCCTTACTCGTTGGGCGAGATGCAACGATGAGACTATAATGAGATGCTGGTGCGTTTGAAGTGTGGAGACCTCAAGGGAGTTTTCTCTTCAATCAACACAGTGAAAGCCTTGTTAATAGTCAGCAGTGGGGTCTGATGAAGGATAGAACCCCGGATTTGCTTGATCTCATCCTGAAGTGCCACCATAAACTGAAACAACAAAGTTTGCTCCAGTAAATAAGAAAAATAATGGCACTATTGGCTTTGGAATGAGGTTCCTAAGTGCAGACTAGTCCTAGTAACCTGTCATCACTATGTAGAAGTCTTGGATGAACTTATCTTTTCATTGAGCTATTAAGATTTCAATCTCTAGCTAGTAGTCTTCTCAAATTTGATTGTAAACAATATGGTCCACCAAGATGGTCCTATGTTTGTTTTGCCATTTGAATCCAACTTTTTTCCAATTAAGGACTGCAGAATTAGTAGTCCAATTATCAACACTACTATAATTGTCATGGCATAATCATCACTGTCATGATGAATTCATATGTTGAGTCATCAACATTCTTCCAAAATCCTTGACCAGCAAAAAATATTCTATGAAAAAGCTCACACGATCACATGAACCTAACCTACAATTAAATCAGAAAATAGAAAGGTGACATAACATAAACAAGAAAAGATGAATGAGTGATTTCTGGTCCGAAAACTAAGCATAAAAATGAGATTTAGGTTGTGATGTTGTGAAATAAGGGAGGAAAATCGAGTCAATCGACATAGATCACTCCAAACTCTACCAAACTGGACGAGGCTTCACTTTTGGTATTCCTAAAAGAGAGCTACGAATAAGATCCAAGCAGTTTTCTTGAGGAGAACAAACGCTCAAAATATCTAATCATGCAGAAAAAATATGAAATTGAGATAATGGAGAATGTTTGTGGCCCACTGGGCCTTGAAATACTATCACAGTATCTCCAAAATATTATGGGATCACAACCAATGAACCAAAAAGTTCAGAAAAATGAGTTACTTTAGCCCTATCTTTCCAATCCACTTTGAGATGCAGATGTCAGTTGTAACTTGTAAGAATGTCACTGCTTTATTTCCCAAAAAAAATAAAGCGAGAAGAACAGTAAATTGAAGAAGGAATAATCACAACTTGATTCAACCATTGGATAATGAAACTCTAGATCAGTTGTGGATCTGATACCACAAAACTTTAGATTTCTCACAAAAGCAGAGCAATTGAAGAATCTTTATCTACTTTATAAGGTAAATTAGCTAATATATGTACAAATTACACTGTTTAATTACCCCGACTGTATATAAATGACAGGTCACCTAACAGTGTACAATAAAAGAATAATCCCATTCATAATCCTTATTTAATACTTAGGTGTGGCTTTCCATATGCATTGTATTCCCTTATAATACTCTTTGGACCTAGTAGTGATACTTCTATGAGAAATCTGGCTTCACAGTGAGTTGCATCCAATATCTGATGAAAGTTCTAACATTCAATCTAAATCTGGTCTCTAGGAAGAGTTAGATGACATCATAAGATATGGCTCAAAGGAGTTGTTTGCTGATGAAAGTGATGAAGCTGGTAAAGCTCGTCAAATTCATTATGATGATTCTGCAATAGATAGGTAAAATATGTTCTGCTCTTTATTTTCATGATTTTCAAAGTTCAAATTTTTATGCTCGTGATATTTGATTCTTGTGGGTGGTACTTCTATTAGATTACTTGATCGTGAACAAATTGGAGATGAAGAGGCTACAGTGGATGATGAAGAAGAAGATGGCTTTTTGAAGGCCTTCAAGGTTTTGCTCTTTCTTATTGTCACTGTACAATGCATGTGTGCTATATAGCGGGTCATGTTATACAGGAGACATTTTTGCTGCCATAGACAAGACTAATATTACTTTAGCCTTTTGACAACAATAGGAGAGAAGGGGTGGGAAAATTTGGGATAAGGCTGACAAGATTTTACTGAGAATCTCTCCTTTCTCTCCCAATCTTTGTGAAACTAGTAAACTACCCTTGCACATTAAGAGGTCTTTCAATTGATACATTGCTAAAAAAGCGATGTAAAATACTCTAAGCTACCTGAAATGTTGTTAGCCGGAACAAAACCTGACAATGACTCTAATGGACACAGAAAGCAATGGTTGGGTCACCCTTACACGTTTTCATCCCAACGGACCTTTTTTTTTCCATTCACCTATTCGCTTGGATTCTAACATTCTCCATATTTGCTATATATGGGTGTGAGCTGGGTGGGATTGGGGGAGTGGATCGGTTCCTTATACTTGCACAGATTTACGGATCAGTGGTTACTGTTGGCTTTTCTACATTCTACTATGGCGGCTATTTTTGAGGAAGGCATACCTTTAATATTTTTTTTATCCTCTTCTGGATAATGAGGAGATTGTATTAATGATTAAAGATAGTTTAAAATTAGGGAAGGGAGTTCCCATTAAAGCATGTTTGGTAGTCTAAGTTTGAAACTGACAGCTTTTCCGCTTCCTATTCAATTTTAGAATATATTTGGGGAATGAATACTTACTAAACTTTACCAGTCAATCACAACTTCATTGATGTTCAAACTACAAAAATACTTATTTATTTATTTTGATAGTCAAGAAAAGAGGATTCTCTATAACAAAGATAGAACAATGAACAAACAAAGCTAGGGAAGAGAATCCCCAATGAGCAATGAATCTCTTTGAACTGCATCTTTAGCTAGACAGTCTGCCACATCATTAACCGCCCTCAAAGTATGAGAAAGGATAATGGTCCGTTCTCCAACGAGCTCTCTGATATGGTCCAGAATATCATCACAGCCACCACAGACCAGCTTCGTCCTTCGATGCCCAACGGATAACCTTCTCTGAATCACTTCGATTGTTAACATGGCCGAGAAACAGTGCTTGCAGATACGCAAACCCCGAAGTAAAATCTCACTTCAGCTTCGTTTGAGTCCACCACACCAGTAAGTCTGGAATAGGACTTAAGAACTGCACTATTTTCGTCTCTAAAGACCCCTCCAATTCCACCCTGGCCTGGATTTCTAAGTGAGCTGCCTTCATAATTTAATTTAATAAAGCTCTTCTTTGGACTGCACCAACCTGGCTTCAGATTCACATTCACTGGGCTACTGCTTATCATGTTCACCTAATTGCTAAGGATATCTGTCATAGTATCATAGTAAAATCTCGGAATTCTGACAATTCAAAGGCCTATTCGACGAGATACCACCAAATGGAACTGTACACCTTTACTAATCGAGTGATATCTTCAAAGATCATGTGGTTTCTGTCCTTACATATACCCCAACAGAAGGCATATGGCAGCAACTTCCACAAGAAATTACCCCTAGAGCTGATAGAAGCCAGCGATGAGCCTAAAGAAACATCCAACACTCGCTTAGGCCACACTCACAGAAAACCAAACTGAACCAGAAACGTACTCCAAACCTCTTTCTCAAATGAATATTGCAAGGATAGATGGTGGACGTTCTCTTCCTTTTCCTTGCACACTACACAGTACACACCTGTTAGGAATAGCCGTCTTCCTATTAATGAGTTGATCCACTGTCAATATCTTATCCAACGCCATCACTCATGCTAAACTTTCCACTTTAGGTGGAGCATGATTAATCCAAATCCCCGGAGCTTTCTCTTCTGAGAATTCGGCAATGATCCCGTAGTATGATTTCACTGTAAAGGTTCCATTAGGGTTACCTTTCCAAACTCACTTATCGTCCCCCACCATTGGAATGAAAACCTCCAAGAGTCTAGCAAAAATAGTCATGCACTCCTGCATTGCTATAGCAAGAGGATTTCTACAGAACCTCGGTCAATAGCATGGTTGAAAATCCGATTTTGTCTTGTTTCATCTCGGCTGAGACGTCTCGTTCTGGTAAGGTATTGAGATGATAAATAGGAGAATGTATCGTCTTGTGCCTTGGTTTAGAACCTATTTTCATGGTATATGTACTTTTATAACATTTATAAATGCTAAAAAACAAATTTATAACCTAATTACACATTAAAAATGGTTCAACCTTATTGAGACATATAATGGTTTTTCTGTTTTGTTTTGTCTCCTTTTGCCTCGGTTGATATGTCTTGTTCCGTCAGCTTACCGAGACAATGAGACATAATGATATTTTAAACCTTTGACCGATAGAACTTTTGTGGGAACCAACTTGTGGAGATGTGGACAGATATCAAAAAAATATCAATATTGCACCATTCGTCTTCCCATAATCTAATTTTATTTCCTCAACTACTCTATGTCGCACTCCCTTCATAAAGTAATCAAAAACCTTTCCACATACCGCAACCATAAGATGACACTTTCCTACTGTCCCATCCAAACTCTAAGAACCTAGATTTTGTAGAAATCACCTACCTCCACAAGGAACCCTCGTTATTGCCAAACCGCCAAATCCACTTTCCCAATGATGCTCTATTCATGATTCTCAGCTTCTGAATATCCAAACCACCAAACCTTTTTGGGCTGCTAGTGCTCATTGTCCTCCAATTAACTAGGTGGAATGTATTTTACACTTACCATTCCACAAGAAGTACCTCTGAGTCTTCTCAAGGTGATTAGTAATATGCTGTCATTCTAGAATCTAAACAAAGACATGAAATAGATTGGAAGATTTGCCAAGTGTCTCTTGATAATGGTGATTCTTCCTGCAAAGGGCAAGAAGCTCTTCGTCCAAGCTGCTAACCTTCGCTCAAACCTCTCAATGATCAGATCCTAGATACTGTAGGAGCGGTAGCTAGCTCCAATCGGAAGACCCAAATAAGAAAGAGGAAATTTCCCCACCTTGCAACCCAACTGTCTGGCATAAATTTCAAATAAACCATCGTCATCAAAACCAACACCGATAACCGAGCTTTTAATAAGTTTGATCCGAAGGCCTGAGACGGACCGCCTCAAAGCATCTAAGGACTCCCTTTATATTATCTGATTGATAGATGCATCTAGGAACATAATCCTATCATCAGCAAATTGTAGATGAGAGATAGGCGTACTCTACTCACTAACCCTGAAGCCTTCAAGAAATCCCAATGATTCCGCTCTTTTGATCAGCCTACTGAGAGCCTCAGCCACAATAATGAACTGAAGGGGAGACAATGGATCTTCTTGCTTGAGTCCTATGTGACTCCTGAAAAAGCATTTTGGGGATCTTTTCACCAAAACTGAGGAGGCTGATGATATTGGAATGCCTTTAATAGGTAATGATAAATCAAAGTGCAATATTATATGAATAGACACCCCTAACAAGCAAATATACTTTTAAATTAGTAAAACATGCTAATTGTTATAACTTGTAACTGGAACATGGAACTTGAAGTCTCTTCAACTGAGGCAGTCGATTACACTTTTACTTTACAGGTTCTAGTCTCCAAATCTTGCTGAATTTGGATAACATGTATGATCTTTAATTCAAAGTTTTTCTAAGACTTGGCTATATCTAAAGGCATGATGGTCAACTCACTTCATGCCTGATACTAGCCGACATTGATGAACCATTACCTTTGATTTTACCTTCAGCATTTTGGTTGGCTCATTTGGGACATTAAAGGGTTGCCAGTCGTATGTATCCATGAGTGAAGCCATTTTCATACATTTTTTGATAAATAACCAAATAAGCCATTTTCAAATGTATAGCCAAATAAGCGAATTTCACATATTGTCTTTAGTAATTATTGATTTAACTTCAGTTCTGAACTGCATAGCCTCTGGCATGTGGTATTATCTGACATGCTTTTGTTGCTTCCTAGTTGCTATAAATTAATTCTGTTACATCTTGTAGGTGGCAAATTTTGAATATATAGATCAAGTGGAAGCTGCAGCTGAAGAGGAAGCCAAGAAAGCTTCTATGGTTAATAAAACTACTGTCGGCAACTCAGAAAGAGCAAATTACTGGGAAGAATTGCTGAGGGATAGATATGAAGTGCATAAAATTGAAGAGTTTACTTCTTTGGGCAAGGGAAAGAGAAGCCGTAAACAGGTATTATCCTATGCTCTCTGTGTCGCTTTAATGTAAAGATACATTAGTCTGTTGTAGTTTAATGAATTGAATTAGATGCCTAGTTCCAGTGTCATACTTTTGCTCTCTTAATGGCCTATTGCCTTGTTCTTCTTGGGAAAGTTGACCTATGGACATTTTTGTTCATCACATTGTTGTATTCCTTCGGTACTACTTAATTCCCATTTTTTCCTTACTACCTTCTGTTCATCTCAGAGTTTTGTCCCTTTCTATGTTTTATTGATATGGGTACGTGTGTTGGAGTCCGACAAGGGTGCGGAGTGTCCAATTCGGCTAACCTTGAAAAATAGGATCCGGGAGTAGGCAGTATACTAAGGATTGTGAAACAAGTAATTTTGTTTTACAAGATAGCCATGATAATAGTGGACAGTGTGATAGGATATCTAATGATTTGTATCATATACATATACATATACATATTATAAGTGGAACATCACTAACCCAGATGTCATACCAAAACCTCATAGTATTACCATTGCCCACAAGCCATTTGCATCCAAGGATAACCGAACGGATTACTACAAAGATAGCCCTTCAAATCCTAGAGCAACCGTACTTTGGAACAGCTAGCCATGGCGCATCACCCCTAACTATTTTAGTTTTGAATATCTTCTGCCCACATCGTTTTTCCCAAACTAAGTTTCCCGCAAAGCTTCATCATGAAAGCTTTATCGACATCCCTTAACTTCCTAATCCCAAGGCCACCCTCAGTTATTCGAAGGCATATGTTATCCCAGGACACCCAATGCCGCTTGGAGTTGTTCTCCGACCCACTCCAAAGAAAGTTTGAAAGAAACTTCTTGATTTGATTAGCAACATTATAGCAAATGTTAATTAGTATCTTTCAAGTAAGGAAAGAAAATACAGAACATAATTTAGAAGTGTTGTACAAGAATCCTTGTTGTGTCGGATTCCGATACGTGTTTGACATGGATACTTCGGCCATTTAGAAGAATCCATGCAACATAGGTTCTTTCTATTAACCTTTTGCATAGAAAGTCACTGCATTTTACTGAACATTCTGATTTTGGAGGGGCTGCAAACATACTCGTATTTAATAGATCTGGAAAGTTCTTCCCTTGACACTAAGAGGGACAACATCTCCTGGACTCGTAAGGGGGTGCAAGCGCTATTAGGGACCCCTTTGCTGAAAGTGTACATAAATATTTTTGTTTAGACGCAATGCTCTTCCCTAATTTCTGTACATTATTCCATAGTTTAGTATAACACTACATTGTAACTATGTAACAAGTTCCTTTGACGCACATCAGTGTCTAAAAAATATTGTTATGGCTAGTTCAAATTAGTCTTACATATTGAATGATGCATGTGTGCATTTGGAGGTACATATTGTGTGATTTGTATCGGTGACGGTCTTTCCTCCACCCTATATTTGAACATATTTGCCAATATGTGAAGAAACCCAAAGATGATATGCATTGTTTTTTCGTATTGGCCACCCAAAAATGTGCTATGTATCTTGTATCATGATCATTCAATCCTTTTTTTTGTTGAATAAAAAATATATTAGAGTCCGTCTAGAGCTACGCCCATTTCTTACATCCAGTTCTTACACCCCGTGATGGGGCCAACATGGAGATTATGTTGAACAATCCAACCATACATTTAGTTGTCCTTGCCATGATGATCATCATCACCAAAAATCTGTTCATTTTGAAATCGCTAACCATATAAAAATTGACCCAAAATAATGGTTTAATTTGATGGTCAGGATTTTTCAAATTAAAGTCAATTTTTCATGAGGTTGGGAATGTCAAAATGTCCTGATTTTTTTGTAAAGAGTTTAACCATAGTATGAAAAACTTACTGTGTGGTTGGATTGTCCAACATGATCTCCACGTGGGCCCCACCACCGGGTGTAAGAACTGGATGTAAGAAATGGGTGTAGCTCTAGTTGGACTCAAAAAATTATCTATCGTATTTTACAATACTTTTATTCATGGCCTGACTATACAAGCTTGGCTTAGGGAAGATTTGAAGCCATAAATTAAGCCTGTCCATTGCATGGTTTCAAGCTGAGAAAATGGAATTGAATTACAACTGAATCTTACCCTTACCCAGTTCTTACAGCTTTTAACCTTGTACCGGATCTTCTCCATCTCACCTCTTGTTCAAGATAAATAGTTGCCCAAACAACTTGATTAGTGTAGTGTGAGTGTCTCACATGCTGTGGACTCAGATTTATAATTGAAGTAAGTTTTCATTGGTTTTATTGGAAGCTTTCCTTGGTAATCTTGCTTGTCGAGAATGGTGTGGTGTCAGTAGGGTTGAGAAGGGTTCCATTTTAAAAGGTGGTCTGGCTACATTGGTGAGTTATATTCAAATGAGACGTAGAGCTCTTTTTTGAGGGGTTGTGATGCAGGACGAATGTGATGGCCTCTAACTAAAGGCTGATTTAGTGTAGCGTGTACGCATTGAAGCCTAGATGCTTTTGCATCAAATCCCTTGTGTTCGAAAGAACTTGACCTTGGGTTTGTAGCTTATGGCATGATTGTTGAAGTTGAAGATTCATTTCCAGTTTCTTCACAGGGTGATACATGTCCTTGTTTTGATCCAACAAACTCTTGACTTTTAAGCAATGGGTAGTTTTGAATTTTGAGATTTGTTCGAAATAGTCAATAACTTGATTGATAATAATGGGTCAATAGCATTGGATCAAGAATGTGTCCATTTCACTATATCCCATTGATCCACAATCGATAGAGGATCTAGGTTTGCTCATATCGCCATCTGAGTAGGTTCTTCCAAACCTCAAGATGTGGCTTCTTGCTTCCATGCTCAAGCCTCAGTATGTGGGTCAAGAAATATTGAATGATGATGTAGGCAGGGGTTTCCGAGGAATAAAAACAACCTATGATTTTGGTTCAAATTTGGCGAGCATTTGGAATAACTAGTGAATTAAAACTATTGTACTGCAATTGGTCTTTACAGTGTTGTGCTTTTGTTTTTGGTTTCATTATCACAATGTTGCTCCAAAATTGGCTTGGTTCGAAGATGTAGAATATATGTTGAATCACCGCTTAGCTGGCTCAAGGGCGGTTCAAAAGCTTGTCTTCTGAGGTATGCATCTTAACTTATTTTGTTCTTGCAATCAAAGCACAAATAATGCTTAGGTCTCTTCTTTCATCTACAAATTGCCGCAGAGTCCATACATCAAGGACTTCTTCTTTTAAGCCTTCTTCATCGAATCTTGATCGTATTGGATTCAACTTGACAAGCTTCCCATTGAACATGTTATAGGCAATGGCTTTATCATCATGTTGAACACTACGATCGTAAAGCCAGTCTACCAAGCAAAATACCCTTATTTTCATTGGAAGTATATCACACCATATTGAATCTAAATTTCCCAAAGTAAAGTTGATAAGAGATCTAGATGTTACTGCAATGGAACAATTTGGTATTGGTTTGGGTCTTAACATTTGGTATCAGAGCCAACCCCACGTCATGGGTTCAAGTCACGGGAGGGGTGACTTGAAGAAAGGGCTACTTGGGGGCTCGCTCAAAAAAGAGAAAATAGGGGTACCGAACCGGTGGCTTGCTCACAAAATGTGAGAAAATAGGGGTATCAGAGTGAAAGCCACCTCAGAGTAGGCCACCGTGGACGTTGGCCTTGAAAGCGTGGTGGATTGTTACGATCCTAAATGTTAAGACTTAAACTTTCTGCACCTCTATCACCTAGGTGCTTTTGGTGTATTGGTTTGGGTCTTAACATTTAATATTAAGATCCAAACCAATCATATCTCCCTGACGATCTATCTCTCCCTGACTAGACCAGACATTGCCTATGCAGTGATTGTCATTAGTCAGTACATGCACTCACCCAAAGATATTTACTTAGAGGTAGCACATATGATCCTGAGGTACCTAAAGTCAGGTCTTTGTCGAGGCCTTCTTTTCGAAAAGAATGGCTATATGAGAGTGGAGTTATATATTGATGCGGACTTGGCAGGTGCCAAGGATGATAGGAGATCTACTTCAGGGTATTGCACCTTTGTTGAGGGCAACCTGGTTACTTGGCAGAGCAAGAAGCAACTTGTTATTGCTAGATCTAGTGCAGAGGCAAATTTTAGGACAATGGGCCATGGCTTTTGTGAGATGCTCTGGTTGAAGATGTTGGTTGCTGAACTAAGCTTCCTTGTCTCGGGGTTTGTGAGCTTGTACTATGACAACAAAATCGCCATCAGCATTGCTTACAATCTAGTTCAACATGATCGAGCCAAGCACATTGAAGTGGACCGCCACTTCATCAGGGAAAAGATTGTATCTGGGGAAGTGTGTACTCCTTTTGTGAAGACGGATGAGTAAATGGTTGATGTCTTCAATAAGGGAGTTCCCAATTGGCAACTCCACACACGTCTAAGCGCACCAACTTGAGGGGGAGTGTTATCATGTACGTATTTTAGACGTATTTCCATGTAAATTGTAGTCTTCTGTAAATACCTCGTGTATGGGAGGTATACTTGTATTTGTAAGGTTCTCTCCATATAAATAAGAATAATGGAGTCATGTGACCTTAGCACATGACATCCTTCTCTTCTCTCTCTTTGAATCTCTAAACCTAACCCTAACCCTAATCACCATTGCAACTCAATTGGAAATTAACTAAAATTAGAAACTAACCTTCTAAAACCGTAATTTAAGATACTGACTAGGTCACTAAACCAAAAACTAAATGTCTAAATAATGTGCTTGTTCAGTGCTATTAATGGTCCTTCAGATGAGCTGAATACGGATTGTCCAACAATCACTTCTTTCTCCTCTTGTAGGCCCACCTCTTATCTTGTGAGCTTAGGCGTGGTCCAACATGAGAATCAATTGGCTCAAAGTGGGCAATAAGAATATGCTATATTTTCATGCTTGTGCCAAGCCACCAATGCGAGGAAAAGAGTAAACATGATTGACAGATTGTGTGTCAATGGCCAAGTAGTAGAGGATGAGCAAACAATTAGATTGGTAATTATAGAGTTACTTACGAAGCTATTCAATAGATTACATTAATAGACCTCTTGATGTTTTTTCTTTTTTTCGCTTCATTGTTGCGGAAAAATCTGAGTGGTTAGAAAGAAAATTCAAAAAGATGGAGATGCAGTGGTGACCGTGGTTCAAAGTACATGGTATCGTTCATGGGCAATACCGAAACATATTGGAATTATCGTTCGGTTTCGGATGAAACTTCGTGAAACCGAAACGAAATGTTAGTTTAAATTTACACGTAAGATTATCGTTCGGTTTCTGACGAAACCTACCGAAACGTATGTAGTTGTTAGCATATGGTGTGTTCCCGCGCACCTGTTGTATTGGCCCGACGACCCGTTGTTATACATAGTTGTTTCTCCCTTCCCCAACAGATCGATCTTTTGGGGTAAATGAATTTTTCACGTGGTATCAAAGCCTTAAGGCTTGGAAGGTCACCGGATTGAGTCACGGGAAGCGCATTCTTGAGGGGGGGGATTGTTGGGGGTCAATAATGCCGCTCCCTAAAGATGCGGTAAAGCCCGTGGGTGCGAGTTCGATCGTCGTTAGAGCCAAAAAGGTCACGGGATCGAATCGCAGGGCCCGTAGGGTGTGATGTCGATCGTGGTATAAAGGCTAAAGTTTGCCCTATCTTGACAAGATATCTTTTCGGGAGGAGTGGCAGCTTGAGGCCTGGTAAAGGTCCTCACAACATGGTATCAGAGCCTTAAGGCCTAGGAAGTCGCGGGTTCAAGTCTCCAGCAGAGTGTATTCCCATTAGGGGGAGTGTTAGTGGATGGTGTGTTCCCGCGCACGTGTTGTATTGGCCCGACGACCCGTTGGTATACATAGTTGCTTCTCCCTTCCCCAACAGGTTGATCCTTTGGGGTAAATGGTTCTTTCAGAGTAGTTTCATCCTATAGCGAAATCGAAACGAAATAGGTGAAATATTTCGGTTTCAGACCGACTTTGAATCATGGTGGTGACAAACCCAAGGCTTGGGCGTTTTTATAAAGTCATACTTCCTTAAGTTGTCAAATTCCATGACCAAATGTATGCTAATTATATTGGTCGTTGTCCTTGGTTCACAACATGTATGTTCAGAAGAACAAGTCAGAGCATGAAGCGATTGAACACAAAGGATGAAGTGCAAAGCTGCTCCAAAGATTCAAGACAAAGTTTTGAGAGCTCAAGATCAAGGAAAAATTGATTACAAAGCATATGGTTGGGATCTAAAGATCCATTGGGGAGTTTTTGCACATAATTTGAAAATTATAGTCAAATCATGCTGTTGTGCGGCTGACCACCCTTAGTGATTAGTTGACTGGAGTGAAGATAGGGAGGGACCAGCCGACCGTTCAGAGCAACAATTCTGCCTGTGGTTGCTTTGCCTGACTTGTTGATTGAATAAATTGATCGGTTGACCGCGCCAGCTCCAACGTTCTCTCTTGTCTATTTAAGAGAGCAACGATTTCTAAGTGTAGGCTAGCCATGCTAAGAGCCTAATAGCTAACACAAATCTGGTGAGACCTCCATTGAATCAAAACCATGGAAAATCTATTGAAAGGAAGCCAAGACTTGTATACTCATAGTAAATTCTTTGTTCAAGTCTCATCCATGTTACTTCAAAAGGAAGAATTGAAAACCTAAAGCCAAAGAAGAGCTTGGAGAAGTTGCAAGAGCTTCCACACCTCTCACACATAGTAAACTCATTTGAGAGGTTAGTATCTTACATTGGAAAATCAGCTTAGAGAAAGAGGCATTATGTTTTCTATGTTACTATCACAAATTTATCATGATAGTGAGTTGAATCGCGATGATGCTCTAGTAGACTCGTTGGATGGATTCCTAACCAAAGTTGATTCGGTGGATTCCCGTAGTGATTGGGTGGATTCTTATAGGTTTGGTGGATTCCAAACCAAAGTTGCTCGGGTGGATTCTCGCTTTGATCGAGTGGAATCTCGATCGGTTAGTTGGGTGGATTCCTAACTAAGTTTATTCAATTGTATTTGTGTGTTTCAAAGTGATTGAATACAAATCAGATCGTTAGAGCGTTTGAGCATGGACGTAGGTGACGATTTACCGAACCACTATAAATCCTTGTGTTGTGTGGTTATCTTGTTAATTGTAAACAAGGAAGTAAATTTCGGTTTCGAGGTTTATTTCGACCAGCACGGAAATGGAAATGTTTCGTGGAAATATTTCGACCAGTGTGGAAATAATACATTTTCGTGGAAATGATGGAAATAATGCGGAAATGATGGAAATATTATAAAAATGTTTGTGGAAAGTTTGGGCAATGATAAAAAAAGTCTAAAAACGCACTCATAAACTATCAAACCATAATATACAACCATATGTAGTGTGGAAATGAATGACCATAGCGGTCTGTAATATGTTGAGACATGTATCTGATAGGCAATCCAAATATTATTTAATTAGATAACTATTATTTAATTGCTCATTTAAAAAAAAATCGTAAATCAAGGTATTAACGAATCTTTATTCACTTACGTTAGTGTTTTAATATTATATAATTTTAGAAAACTTATTTATTATTAACTTTTAACATTACTTAACTTTTTGAATGTTTAAATATTTTTTTGGGAAAAATATTTAACCCAACCAACTTGTAGAACGAGCTAAGTTATACATATAATCCATTTACGCACAATCATGGATGTTTAGGGTAAAAATCAGTGAAATTGGGGTTTTCCCCAAATTTAAATTTTTACCCTAAATGATTTTCAATCTTTGTACAAATCAAGTGTAAATGCATCATAGATTCATAGATTTGATGCATTTACACCTAATCTATCTATTTGTAGCAAGAAATGATAGCAAAAATTTCTATTCTTGTATACATTTCGAATTTAAAAAAATTCCAAAATGGGATTCGATTCGTCTTCACGATCAATCTGCGAACCAAGAAATCTATAATGGATTGGTCTTCTTTATAATATATATATAAATGGGTTAAATGATCAAATATGGGATTTGTGGTGCTCAAATGGGATGTTTCTTACCTTCGATCGAAATGTTTCTATAGATGTCGAAACATTTCGACCGAAATAATACATATTTACATCGTCAATTGATTGACATTTACTGTTAACGCGAAATATTTCGACATGTATGGAAACATTTCGTGTATGTATTCTTTCCTGTCGGTAACCTAGAAAATGGAAATATTTCGCGAAATATTTCGTTAATTTCGGGAAATTTATTTCCTTGATTGTAAATATATTGCTTTTCATTCTTATGTGATTGAATGCATATCTATTTCAAGCTTTTTAAGGTTATTATGTGATTGGGAGTTGAGTGTATTATCCGCAACGATTTTTCAAATAGTCCTATTCACCCCCCTCAAGTTCCTTGCTCTCGTAGTGGGAATTTTAGTTTTTTCTATGGCTTCCTACAACAAGTGCTGGGATATACTTTAAAGGATGATCTTAAGAAGGTTTTTTTGATGAATTGTACAAGAGGGAAATTTTGGACAAAGGGTCCAATGCTACATTTGTTACCCTTATTCCCTAAAAGGAAGCAGAATAGGTAAGAGGCTGATGCAAATGAGGCTGAAATTTTGTAGGTTCTTCAAGGTTTCAAGATCTATAAAGAAAATTTCAAAGTCCCTTGGTAGTAGGAGACTTGGAAAACACAATTAAGTGGGCTGGGGATCTTGGGGAATATCCGTGGAGGTTAGCAAACGTAGTTGAGCACCTAAGGGGTTTGGTTTAGAGGTTTGTCTATTATTTTATCTCATACTGTGGTCTGCAAATTGTTGTGGCAGATTCTCTTGCAAGAACTGGTGTAATAGAAATTCTATGTACCTAGCGATCTCTCTTCTCTATTGCCTTGTAATGTTTTTCTATTTTAATGTCAAATTTTATTCATAGTTATCAAAAAACGTTTTCCATTCAAGTCTATGAACATCATATTTGTTATTAAAACATAGCAATAGATATAAACCATTTGTATGCCTCCTAGCATTTGGCATTTCCCCTGAATCTGTTCTTCTTAATGCTCCACACCTCAATGGTCAGCAATGTTTTTTTGATAAGGGATGGTCAGCATTTCCCGTTGTGGATTAGTAATTTCATTTTGCTGCATATTCAATTACTGGATGGACAACAGATCATTGTTTATTTGGCCTTCTTTTTCAAGAAACCCCGATTAGATTCTTTTCCACTGCAGTTTAATTGTAGTGCCGCCAATGATTTACCTGATTCCCTTGCTAAAGGGGGTGTTTTTAGAGAATCTTTGTAAGTGGGAAATTCTTTTTCCCAAGCTTTGTAATCTACTTATTAATATATATTAACTGTTTATGTAAAAAAATTGTAGTGTATGATAACATATTGGTTTTCTAAGTCAAGCTTGTCCATTGTGTTTATTTGTCTGCTTTAAATTTTTTTTTTTTTTGATAAGTATTTGTCTGCTTTAATTCAGATGGTATCTGTTGAAGATGATGATCTTGCTGGTTTAGAAGATGCGAGTTCCGATGGTGAGGATGATAGTAATGAAGCTGACTGGATTGACGCTGAAATTTCATCTGGAATTGCACCTGGGCGAAAGCCTCATGTTTCAAAGAAGAAAGCTCGTGGTAACTTTTCCTTCTCCTGACATGTTGTGATAAACTAAATTCATGCTATTTGGGTCATAGCATAATTTCCAAATAAAACTTTACAGTGGATGGTATGGAACCACTTCCTCTGATGGAAGGTGAAGGGAAATCGTTTAGAGTTCTTGGATTCAATCAAAACCAGAGGGCTGCATTTGTCCAAATATTGATGAGGTTTGCTCGTATATATGCGATTCTTTATTTCTCAGTTATATTTCTTGTTAGTCTTTTGGCTCATGGGGATCATATTCTGGAGATTCGTGCAAGCTTATCACTGCAAATAGCTTATATCTAGTTGAGCTTTATTAGATTTTATATTAAGATTTATTGGCTATTTTTGCTGTCTGTCTCAGTCTTATTTATTTTGCAGGTTTGGAGTAGGTGATTTTGATTGGAGTGAATTTACTCCTCGCTTGAAGCAGAAGACCTTTGAGGAAATTAAGGAGTACGCAATAATTTTTTTGTTTCATATTCTACATTCTATAGACATTAAATACTAAACCCTAAACCCTAAACCCTAAACCCTAAACCCTAAATGAAGATTGCTAACAAGATTTTCATCATGTAAAATTATTTGAAAAAAGCTAATTTTTTTAACATAGATTTGGAACCTGAAACATACTCACTTGAGGGCATTCTTAGGATTGAAATTTAAATCCATAGTCTTGGAAAATATAATATGTAAACCTGTGTTTCTTACACTAATCATATTTAGTTTACCATGCCATTTGTTAGTAATAGTTACAAACATGTTATGTGCGCTTTCCATTAGCATATATTAATTTGTTCACATGTGCTTCATGTTACGAGAAAATGCGCTTAATTTGTTCCTTGTGTTCTTGAACAAATCCACGCCAATTTATTTCATTCCTTTTAGAAACATACATCTGGTATTATAAACAATCTTTTTATTCATATATAGTTTCGTGTATGTGCAAGTAATATCGAAGCATTCTTTGCAATTAATGTTAACAACTTACTAGTGGTATATAAAAATGTGTTGTATTTTTTCTTCCTAAATAAATGTTGTTAGTTGAGAGAAATTATGAATGAGATGAAAGAAAGAGGTTAGGGAAGTGGAGCCTGATGTACAACTAAGAATGTTACATTGAGGAGATAAGATTAGCTGTAGAGAAGCATCACCATGGCCTCTTATGAGATTTATTAGAGTGTGACAATCAAATTGGGTGGGTGGAGATCACATTTAACTTTGGGAGAATTAGTGGTATTGTGGAGGTAAGCCATGTTAAAATCAAGGTATGTTAGCTACTCAAGAATAAGGAGATGATAGCTACCAAATGCTTGGGTAAATTGACAAGTGGTGTGGTGTTTGATATTTTGGAGAAATTTTAAGGATGTGGATTTGGAAATGCATAAAGTTTCTAAGAAGTTTTGAGGAGTTGTTCCTTCCTCAAAATCGTGAAGATCAGAGGATTTTGACGTGGAATTCCTAAGATATATATTTGTTTTGATAAGTTAGTATCCTTAAAAAGGGACGAACACCGGAAAAAAAATGAAAAAAGGAGGCAAATCCCGCTCTTTAAACACCAAGAGTAGAATCCCTTAACAAATCAAACCATCTAAAAAGCAAAGGACTTGAAGCAACAACCTCTGAACTCTGGGGATGCAGAAGACCAAATAAACTACAAGGCTTTGACTCGTAAGACCACCTCGGGGATAGAAGCTTTTTTTCCCTAAAAAATACGTGAGTTTCTTTCCTTCCAAACTGCCCACATAATAGCGAACGAGAGAATTCGCCATAGGAGCTATCCTTTCCCACCAAGAAAAACCATCGAACCACCGAGCATCAAACCACTCACATGCTCGGGAACCACATAATCAACATTGAAAAGCGAAGAAGACGAACTGCCACACCTCAAAGGTAAACCGACAGTGTATCAATACTCGATTAACTGATTCAACACGAGACTTGCACGAAACACACCTGTTCGGCAACATCACCCCCTACTAACTAGATGATCCACAGTAAGAATCTTGTCTAGACAAACTGTCCAAACAAAAAACTTCCCCCTCACCAACTATAGATCTTGGAAGAAAACTTTGGCTAGCCAAAGAACAATGCTTATAAAATGAGCTCACAGAAGAGATGCCCTTGGTCTCCCACTTCCATACTCTCTTGTCCGCCTTTTTGTTCAGAGCAGGAGTCTCTCCAACCCGCTGAAGGAGAGAAGCAAGACAATCCATCTCCCAGTCATTGAATTTCCTACGGAAGCCAAAATTCCAAGTGCCCAAACCCTCGCTTCGCTCTACACAATCTAGAGTAGTAGCCCCTTGACGATTAGATAGACTTTACAGAGACGGGAACATGGTTTGGAGTGGCTCATCCCTGCATCATGGATCCTCCCAAAAGTGCACTCGATCCCACTATCCCACTTGAAGAGAATGAACTTTCCAAACTTTTCACGGATACCAACAATGCCTTTCTCCAAATTTGCTTCCAATCACCGTAAGTAGAAAACATCAGTTGGCTGTCCCAACCAAACTGCCTTTCTCCAAATTTGCTTCCAATCACCCTACGCCGTAAATTCTACTTTTCCTCCCAAAATCTCCACAACCACTTCTCTAAGAGAGACACATTCATGTCTTTAAGATGAGGAAAACCCAATCCTCCAGCCTCTTTAGGAAAGCAAATTTTCCCCCACACCACAAGATGAAACTTATAGGTGTCCCCCTTCCCTATCCACAAAACGTTTCCTATAAGCTGTACCATTCTATGGGCAACACTCACCGGAATACAGAATAGAGAGAGAGAGTGTGAATAGAGAGCCTAGAAAGGGTGCTCTTTATCAAAGCCATATAAATATTTGATGTCGTAAAGTTCTTTGATCTTCACAAAAATTTCTCTTAATACTCTTTCTATTACACCAAACAAAAAGCATAAGGGAGGATTTTCCATAAAACTTGTTCCAAATCTTGTTCCTTGTAGGCGAGGATTTGGGGAACGCCATTTTCCTAAAGGGTTGAAGTGTTTATTATTAGAGATTCCTACCAATATTTGAGTCTTAAAGAAAATATTTAAGACGAAACTGTTAGTGGATGATGTGTTCCCGTGCACGTGTTGTGTTGGCCCGACGACCCGCTGGTAAAAAGATGAGAAATTTTTGCATGATTTTAATTGACATAGAAAAAGCATATTATAGAGTTCCTAGAGAGTTAATTTGTTGGGTATTAGAAAAAAGGAGTTTCGAGTAATATTATTGATAAATTGTGGATATATATATATATATATATATGTTGAAGCAGTCACTTGTATGAGTACAATTGGTGGTGAGATTAGTGTCTTTAGTTACAATGGGTTTGCATGAGGGATCGACTTTAAGTCTGTACTTCTTTGCACTAGTTATGGATGGAGTAAGTGCTCATTTTCAAGGAGAGTTCCGTTGGCATTTTGTTATTTGCAGATGATGTCGTATTTTGATTGATGAGTCTATAGAGAGTAAATCAAAATTGGAACTATGGAAGGAGAATTTAGAAACTAAGGGTTTTAAGATCAGTAGGACCAAATCAGAATACATGCATATCAGTGCAACTTTAGTAAAGACACTCATAAGGATGAGACATTAGTTAAGATTAATGGGCAAGAAATACCCCCAAGCTATGATACCCAGATACCTATACATGGCCATCGTACCAGTATCGACACGGATACGGGTACGAGACACAACACGGCTACGTTAGGATACGGTTGAAAATGTATCCGAGTATTTGTGAAAACATTAAGAAGATTATTATGGAATGACTTATTTTGGAAATTTCCCGAGTTTTCAGGATGGTTAGCTTCAATAGCAAATGGGAGGGAACTCATCATGTTGGGGTAGGAGAAAGAAAAGTTGCACACGTTTGCTGGAAATTGGAGGGAGGCTGGATAAAGCTCAACATTGATAGAAAGTTCCTTAGACAATCCAAAACTGGCAGATATTTTATATGGGTGCTTAGAGACAACCGAGGTGAGACCCTAATGATGCAAAAGATTGAGTCCTCCAATTTGTTGGTTTTGGTAGGGTACTCTTCAATTTTTGTGGCTTAGGCTTTGCGTAGGAGGGGCCATGGAGAGTAGAAAATCTAATCAATCACACTCCATAGTCAAAATAATCTTCTTGTACTTGGACCATAATGCTAATATTCGTTTTGACTCTTTTGCGAAATATGATGTCAATAGAGAATAATGAAGATAGGGAATTGTCTTCCCTAAGCTCTAGTATCTTTCCCATTCTCTTTCTGATAAAATTTGTTGCTTGTAAAAAAATAAATTACAATGAAGAACAAAAACTTCTTTTTTTGGCTAAAGACTTGGTCTTGTCATTAGCACTTTTGATATGGTTAATGAAATGTTCAACCATTCTTAATCCCTATTTATTGGGCCTAAAATATTTGCAAGTATACTCTCGGATACCCCACCAGATGATAATGAAGAGTCACCATCGACAACATAATGAGTTGGCATGAGTTCTTAAGAATATCTTTATCCTTCCCAAAAGAGCCCGGACCTCTAGTTATACGATTCTTTGATGACAATTGGACTATTAAACATATCTGTAGTGGAACCTGAAGAGTCCTTTTTTACACCTCAATTGTTGGCGCTATCTGGATGTGCCAAAAGAACTATGATCAAAATTGATTTCGACAGCAGGATCTGGGACAAATCAAAAAGATCCACAAAACTGGTGCTTCACCCTCTTTGAAGGATCCATGAAATATATCCTATAATTCAGAGCCTGAGTGAGGTCTCTTTTAAGGATACAACAGAGCTTCTCAGATGCCACGACGTGAGCGGTTGTTATATCAAAAACAGGAGAGGGAAAAAATTCTTAGAAGTAGAGCTATGTATGAGTTTGAGATGTTTAGTTGAAGATTTGAAGTGGGAGATTGTTTTTTAATCGATTATTAAAAGAATTGAAATGCGGGAGCTAAGATTAGGACGTTTCCAGCAAAGAAAAATACTTGTAGAATGAGCTCGTTTGTAGGAGAGCATTTTCTGTGCTGGCATTTTGTTTAATCTTGGGATTGGTTCGTGTTCGGCAAAATGTTTTAATTGATAGGTTGTACCTACAGGCTATTGTTTGGGTCTTAAAATTTGTTACATCATACATGTTTATTTTGTGCTTCATTTTGATAGAGCTAGTGAATTGTTGATGAGACAGTGTTTACTCATTCTAAATACTAGTTGTATAGTATTTTGACTATATTTATTTTTCTTTAACTTTTAAATTTAGATATGGGACACTCTTCTTGGCTCACATTGCTGAAGATATTACCGAGTCACCGTCCTTTTCAGGTGACTGTTCCTTGGACACCACTATGATCTATATTTTGTTTGATCCATTACTAACCTCTTGTATTCTTATGATTTTTTTCTATAGATGGTGTGCCAAAAGAAGGACTTAGGATACATGATGTACTTGTTAGGGTTGCAGTTTTGCTTTTGATAAGAGACAAGGTACGCTAGTATGCCATTGAGATACTTATACGTAATCATTTAATAATTTTTATCAATTGGATGACATTAATTTCTCAAATTTGCACGTATACTGTAATGCCCCTCTGTCTGGAAAGGCATGGGATTCTGAGAATCACCTTGGAACATGGATTTAAATCTTGTATTAGAGTATATTGCCCAAGCTAGACATTGATACTTATCGGATGATATGGTTAGATTTTGTTTTGATTTAGAGCAATCAAAATCTTTATCAGATTAAGCTCAAATCCATATCAATGATCCTGGACAGGAGGCGGCCCTTTTAATATGTTAAAAACTAAAGCTAATAGAGTTACATGCTTAATGTCTCATAGTAAAAGGACTTTAACCTTAAATCCGCAATAAAATTTTATTGACTGGCCTCTGCATCAAATGGTTTCATCCCCAGCCTTTGGTCCTAAAGGTCTAGTGGAATATCTCTCTCTAGGTTTCAGACCAACCTTTGTTCCTAAAGTTCCAGTCATGGTTCAAAGTATTGTTCTGTTTCTGAATGTCTCGTCCAAGACTGTCTCATAAAATTAATTAATTAAATACATTGACAAAGACTGAAACTTCTATTATATCATGGTTGAAAGTAGCATTATATCATCAAACGTTAGTCTTAACTTAATTAAGCATAAAAAAATAGTATAGTGTAATGTATCTTTGAATCTTTCCTCATTGGAAAATTGTTAGTTTCCGATGTATTGTTTCTTTTCGTTCAAGTTGTCTTATTCCGCTAGCTTACTGAGGGTCTCGTTCAATCTCTCTTCTCTCTCAATGTTCTATTTTCAAATACGCTTCTCCAATTAGCATGCCTAGAGTCCATATTGATTCTCAATACAATAGTTTTGCGTTGTTGGCCATACTCCATTGTATTGTAAATTTGGCATATCGGTCACCTGTGTCATAGTCTTGTGCTGGACACGTATCAACACTAATTCAGATAATTGTTAGTTATCAAAGGAACATGATCCCTTATGTCGACTCGAGGGAACTTTTTTTTTCTTTTTGATGAGTAAAAACTTTATTGAGGGCTAGAGCCGAAACAAACAGAAGCCAAAGCTAAAGAGGTCGAGATGATCTACTAACAGCTAAGGCTATACAAAGGAAGAACAAAACAAAGGGAAACAAACAACTAACAAGCATCCCTGGTACAAAGGTCTCGTCGAACAACAAAATCTTCAAAGAATAAACCTCTACAATATAGTTGCCGACCTGACATTAGTCAGTATCCCATTGGTCGAAGGATTTTGACCAATAAAAGTTTGACTATGGTCTTGGTCGACTCCAGAGATCATGCCCATTTATCAAGTGTTTTGTTTCAAGTTATGGATATATATTTTTATACTGTATTCATTTAAATACAAACATTTTTTTCTGGTGGATTGGGTTATAGGAAGGGGCGTTAATGGTCCGTGCCAAGATTTGCGCGAGCCTGGTCCATTGCAGTCACACCGTTTTCAGGTTCAAGCCCGGCCCATTAATAGATATAACACGCCACGCCATCAGGTTTGAGCTTGGCTTAAGGTAATTTTATTAAAAGTTAAGCCCAAGCCCAGCCCATTTTAATGGGCCTGAAAAGCATACCCAGGCATTGCCCATCAGGGCTATAAATATCAGCCCAAGCCCGAGACCATTTTTTTTGATAAGTGAAAACTTTATTAAGGGCCGAAGCCAAAGAAGAAACATCAATGGCTAGAGAGGTCGACATGACCTACACTAGGCCAAAGCGAGACAAACAAGGGCAGAGTTGAAAAGAAAGACCAGGGCTAAAAGCTCCCATCCCGAGTACATAAAAGATCCCAGCGAAAGACAAAGTCTTCAAAGAACAAGCCCCTACACTCCGGAAACACTTTAGACCACGAATACATTAGCCCTTTGATACTAAGGATTAATGAATGCAAATCTGCTTGCTTGCCTTCAAAGACTCTGATTTCTCTCCTTCCATATACCCCAAATAATCGCGAGAGGAAGCATTCTCCATAAAGTGTTCCCTCTTGCTGAGAAGGCTTTGGAGTTCTAGCTGAAGAAGAGGGCCTTGAGAGAGTTCGGCATGACCCAACTCATACCAAAGTCTTGCAGAAAACTACTCCATATCTCCGTAGCCATCGCACAGTGCAGAAGAAGATGGTTAACCGATTCCCCACTGACTTTGCACATCCAACAATAGTTGGCCAAAATAAAACCTCTAGTCCTCAGGTGGTCCACTGTAAGGATCTTGTCCAATGTCACTTCCCAAGCGAAGAAGGCTACTTTGGAAGGGATCTTGGATCTCCAAACCGTAGATACCAGAAAAGGATAGTCCTCTGTTCCTTGCAAGGACTCATAGAATTAGCTAACAGAAAAAGACCCGCCTTTGGACCAAATCCAAACTCTTCTGTCCTGCACCGAAGGCCGGGGATGGAAATTCTGCAATCTCAGTAACAATCTGGATAAAGGTTCAATCTCCCAATTAGTCAGATGTCTTTTAAGCCCCAGATTCTACCCATTTGCCTTTCCGTCAGTTTGGAAACAATTTTGTATAGACCACATCTTCCTCTCAGAAATAGAGTATAACTCCGGGAAGTCCTCTTGCAAGGGATTATCTCCACACCAAGCATCCTCCCAAAATCTGATTCTATCTCTAACACCAACTTCGAAACGAATCCCTTTGGCGAAGATTTTAGTGACCTTAAGAATGCCTTTCCAAATGCTGCACCCATACGGACTCCTAACCATGAGACTTTCCCAACCAAAGTGAGAAACTCCATACTTGCCTGCTGTGACAACCCTCCAAAAATTGGAACTCTCCACCCCAAACCTCCATAACTACTTCCCCAAAAGGGCTAAATTCATATTTTTGAGATGTTTTATCCCCAAACCACCCACTTCCTTTGCCTTGCACACCCTATCCCATTTCACCAAATGGATCTTATGAGCATCAGGACAACCTTCCCATAAGAAGTCCCTCATGATCTTCTCCAACGTATGCAGCACTCTACTCGGAATCAAAACATGGACAAATAATATATAGGCAAACTGGAGAGAGAGCTTTTGATCAACACCAGTCTACCTCCCTTAGAAAGGTATTTGGATTTCCACATTGCTAATCTACTCCCAAAGCTTTCAATGACGGGCTCCCAGATGGCCGTGGATCTGTAAGCAGCCCCTAAGGGAAGACCCAGATAAGTGGACGGGAATTTATCAATGCGACAATACATGATACTAGCCAGACCTCCAAGATCCTCCACCTCTCCCACGCCATACAATTTGCTCTTGGAAAGGTTCACTCTAAGGCCCGAAACAGCTTCAAAACACCCAAGAAGGCCTTTGAGAAATCGCAATTGAGACCTGTTGTTATCCAGGAAAACGAATGTCATCTGCAAACTGGAGATGGGATATGGAAGGAGCTCCCGGAACTATGACAAACCCTTCGAGCTCTCTTAAAGAAACAGCCTTGGAGATCATTCTACCTAAACCTTCCACCACTAAAATGAACAAGAAGGGGGATAAGGGGTCGCCTTGGCGCAGCCCCCTAGAACTCTTAAAATAACCTGCCGGGGATCCATTTACTAGGATAGAAAAGGAGGCCGAAGAAATGCATCTCCAAATCCACTTCCTCCACTTGTTCCCAAAACCCATTCTTTCAAGCATGTAATCTAGAAAACCCCAACTGACATGGTCATAGGCCTTTTCCATATCGATTTTACAAACTATTCCAGATTTCCCTTCCTTAATTCTTGAATCGATACATTCATTAGCTATTAGAACCCCATCAAGAATTTGCCGGCCTTTTACGAAAGCTTCTTGATTTGGCGATATCACAGAACCCAAAACTTCTCCGAATCTCAGGGCAAGGATTTTAGCAATAATCTTATAAGCACTACACACCAAACTAATAGGCCTGTAATCCGAAATATCCTCTGCTCTTTTAATCTTTGGAATCATTGCAATGAATGTATTGTTAGAGGGGAAGTCCAAGAAACCCTCATCTTGGAATTATGTCACCACCTTCATGAAGTCCTTACCAATAATCTCCCAACAGTGCTTGAAAAAAGCCAAGGAGAAGCCATCCGGGCCTAGGGCCTTGTCACTAGCCATGGTAGAGAGAGCGTTCACCACCTCTTCCTCCATAATAGGTCTCTCCAACCACTCCCTGTCAACCACACTGATCATGTCGAAATGGAGCCCTTCTAAAGACGGCCTGAAGAAAATCGACTCAGTGTACATATCAGAGTAAAACTTGACTACGTTTCTGATGCATTCCTCTTTCTCCAACATCTCCCCCCTAACTTTAAGACGAGAAACATAGTTCCTCCTTTTATTAGCATTGGCCACCTTGTGAAAGAATTTTGTATTGTTGGCCCCTTCAACCATCTAACTTTGGATTTCTGTCTCCAAGAGATCTCCACCATCTTCACCCAATGACTATATTCGGCCTTTAGATTAGCTCTTTCTGTCTGCTCAAGCAAAGATAGACTAGCCTCTTCTTCCTTCTTGTCCATCAAGTCAATCTTATCAAGCAACAAGCCCTTCTGGTAGTGTCTATACGGCCGAACAACTCCCTGTTCCATATCTTGATCTTTTCTTTGAGAGCTTTTAATTTGCATCTAAAGGAAACCCCCGCCTTTCCGCCAAAGGAGAAAGACTCCCACCACTCCTTCACTTTATCCTTAAAAAGAGGGCTACTCAACCACATATTTTCAAAGCGAAAAGGGATTGGTCTAGATTTGAATCCCCCACAGCCTAACATCAAGGGAGTGTGGTCCGAAGTCGGTCTCAGAATCGTAACCAAAGAGACATCTAGAAAATGGTCTTCCCAACTAGGGGATACTAGGAACCTATCCAGTCAGCAAAGGATGGGATTAGCTTGGTTATTAGACCATGTGAATTTAGCGCCTCCCAAAGGAAGATCCAGAAGGCCATGCCTATTTATGTAATTACCAAAATCCTTTATACTTTTAGTCATTCTCTACCCTACGTTCTTCTCATACGGGAATCTGATCACATTGAAGTCTCCTCCTATGCACCAAGGATCATCCCAAAGGCTAACAATATCCTCTAGTTCCTCCTAAAACTGTTGCCTACCCCTATAATCCGAGGGGCCATAAACTCCCGTCAAAATCCAATACATCTGCTCTCCAACACACCTGCATCTAATAGAGACAGAGAAAGCTCCAACCAAAACATCATCCACCTCAAGAACTCTCCTGTCCCAGATGATAACTATGCCCCCAGAAGACCCAAGAGCTGGCAAATAGTGCCAACCAAAGTCCCCATAACCGTAAAGCTCTTTTATGACATTCGAATCTACCCTTTCCAATTTAGTTTCTTGTAACATAACTACCCTTGCTCCCCACTTTTTGATCAAACTCTTGACTACACATCTTTTATCACTATTTCCCAGCCCTCTGACGTTCCATGAAATAATATTGAGCTTCATTGATCAACCTTCATCTTTCGCCCACTTCTACGACTCTTGTACGCCAAGGGATCTCCGGAATTGAAAGGGCACACCGGTCTTTGGATTTCTCGAGGGATTTTATTAGCTCTGGCCAAAGGCGTTGCCTCAGCTTGGGTCTCTAAGCTTCCTGTCCCTGGCTCATCCCCTGTAGATATCTCTGGAAGAGTCCCCTCCACACTGATGGCCATGGTTCTTCAGTCATTCCCTGAGTAGCAACTTTGCTGATCTCCTTCTCCTTCAGAAAACCCCAACTTCCAGCTTCCTGATGGAAATCTGAAGACATTGGTTTATCAACCGTCACCTTAGGGACGCATAAAATTGACAGAAGCAAGTTCAAAGCTTCTTCCTCGTGTCCTTGAAAGGATAAACCCAACTTTAAGATATTACGTCTAAACCAAGAGTTGAGGTCCATCTCATAAGGATTGATTGCTGCCAGAGGCCTAGGGATTCCATTGCCCCCCAAAGAGTTAAGCCTAATCCTCATTCCCTCCTTTGCGCATTCAAATACAATCGGAGAATTTGTCAACGTAGCAAAATCAGCTGAGCAGGGGACCTTTGTCTGCCTATTCATCTCTGACAACTTAAGGTTAATATTCCTACCGCAATCGACAGCCGGTGTTCGGTCTACTAATCCTACCTGAATAACTCCCTCATTAATCCCCACTTCAGATCGAATTGGTTCACTACTTGAACCTATCTCAAAAGACCCAAACCGCAAACTGTCCTCCAAAGAGACATGCGGAAAAGCTAAAGGACCCAGAACAGGGGAAGGGGGAGAAGAGGGAATGGAGAGAGTCTCCTTACCTTTCAAACTTTCTTGGTCTGAGCGCTTCTTCTCCGCAAGAGGAGTATTCGGATCAACATCACCAGATAAGTGGTAGGTTCATCGTTGGTTCTGAGAGGCTGTTTCTCGAAAGGTGAAATAAAAGAGGAGTGAGCCGAAGTCGAGGGTCGAAACTCCTTATAAGTGAGTTTCATCCCCCGACCCGATAAACCTTGCCCATTAGCCCGCCCCTTAGAGTGCTTACTAGAACTGCTAATATATGCCGCCCGTATAGAGATCCAATGCTTCCTTTTCACCCGATTCGATCTATATCCTTTAGTTACTCGTTTAGATTCCTGCCACTTGTATGGCTTGTATTTATCCCTGCCGAACGAGAAGAACTTACGAGAATGGGTTTTGAGTTTGAAATTCAAAAACCCCTCTTCTCCATCTGCAGCGACCTTGGTCCCGTATAAGGCCACGTTTCCTCTTCTCCTTGGTGAACTTCCTGCCATCCCATGGGATCCTGCCACGCTAGAGACAGCTGCATCTGCTGCTAGACCAACGGCTGGGAGCACATCCGCTGTCGCCGGAGCAAGAGGTATACCTGTCTCAGCTTCTTCACCGTCGGAGACTGATTTCTGGCAAGATATGACTCCATTTTTCGCAGACGACCAAGAGTTAGGGAGGGCTTCTTCAAAAAGAATATGAAGGCTAACATGGTAATAGATCTCCCTCTCCCAAACTAACACTACCCTTGGGATGTCCATGGCCTTCCCTCTCACTTTCAGACGTAAGGCGCTATAATCAATACCGGTTGAGGAAGCTATATCAACATCTACCAGTCCTCCCGCTTTCCGACCAATAAAATCAAACATCTGCCTGTTCCACAGATGGAATGGTAGGCCTTGTACCATAATCCAAGTCGGTGAAGAATTCCAAAACAGGGAGATAGAGTTAAACGAGGGCCACCATCTACACAAGTAGATAATGTTGTAACCCACTCTGATAGACATCAGATTGCAAAGAAATTCCAAGGTCTCCTTATCTTCCACGAAAAGCAATCTCCTCTTATCCCCACAAGGAATTAGGTAAAAAAGTTCTGAAGATCCTGTAATCCAAGTTAAAGCCACTGCAATATCTTCCCAGTTCGAGTCTTTGTTCGATGCTTCACAAATGACAGCATGGTTCCATCTATCCTTCTCCCAACTGTAAGTATCTGAAGCGTTGAATAGGGATTTATGAGACGTCGCCTGAGGAATATTATGCTCCGGGTACCCTGTTTGTTTCTCCCTCCTATCCTCCCTTGGTTCCTCGCTCTTTCTCTCCCGCTGAGCATCTGGCTTTTTGAGAAGAGACGAAAGAACGTTAGCCACCAAAATCCATCCACCACCCTTAGATCCTTCAGGGAAACAAAAGACCAAGTTCCTCCCCTTGGGTGTAAATTCTGATAACTGGATGAAGTTTCCATTGTCGTTCCTTTTTACCTCTGCTATAAAAGTTCTTCCCAATAAGACCGTCTTCCGCCATAAACGTCTAGGAAGCTTAGCCTTAATGGCCTCCTTGAAAAAGTCCACTAACCAAGTTCCCAGCACCTCCGGGACATCAGCTTCCTCAACCCACCGTCTCCCCTCTTCCCTCATGCGAATTAGTGATTTACCCCCCTTACCAAGAATCGAAAACTCAAAAGCTTTAGCTTCCACAGTCACCTTCATCACGAAGCTTTAGCTTCCATAGATGCTTAGAACTTTGCACATCAACACCATCGATCGCCCGTACTTTCCTCCAGAATCACGTCAAAGCCTGGGACCATTAGGGCATGGCCTAAAAGCCCACGGCCCATTAACACCCCTAGTTATAGGGATATACAATATTACATGTGAATACAAACATGCTATATTGTATGCCGTATGGAATAAAATGTATAGACATGGGGGTCTATTGGGTTACGTAGTTTCATCTGCTCCGGATGAATGACAAGCGAGATACTTTTCAAGGTTTACAATCTTGGCCAAGTCAATGCTGGCTTGGCTATGTCGTCTCTGTCTTGGTGTCCAGTATGAGTCATCTATGTGAGTGGATGGACCGAGCAGGGTCAAATTTCATGAGTTGTGATTGATTTTGGTTTACTCAGGACCACTTTGGTTGACTTGGTAAGTGGTAATTAATATGCGCTGTCACTATGCATTTTTATCCAAGGTGCCATTGATTTGATTTGATGTAACTCTTGTAAGCATTTTAGTTGTTTGGGCATTCAAAGCTGTATTTGTGTCATAATAGAATTAGAATGTGTAAATTACTAATATTTGGAATATAATAGGTGAAGCTTCTGTCAGAAAAGCCTGGTACTCCCCTTTTTGCAGAAGACATTGTATCACGCTTCCCAGGGATGAGGAGTGGAAGATCATGGAAAGAGGAGCATGATTTATCATTATTGCAGGCGGTATTAAAGTATGTTTCACTGAGTTCTAGTTTACTGGGATTCTTATGTAATTTTGATTTACTGCCTGCAATTGGTTTGTTTTGTTTTCTAGTTGGCCTTTATTTTCTGTTCATAAGTATCAGTGAATTTTAATGTATCAATGATCTGCACTTGAGGAAAATTAAAAGACATGGTTGGTGATGAATCATTACTATTACAATACAAAAACTTCAGTTAGCCATGATCCCAGACCTTCATGGTCCATATGTCCTATTTAGATGTATTTAAAACAACTAAAGTTAAGTATTCAACATATCTTTGTCCACCTTCCGAGAAACAAATTCATCCACTCAGAAAACTTCATTTTATGCCTCTTATGACAAACTTCCCATTTACGTACACACTTTCTTGAATTGTTATTTTCTATTTCACTGCCGAAATTGCTGAAACCGGATGTCTTTGTCCACCTTCTGAGAAACAAATTCATCCACTCAGAAACTTCATTTTATGCCTCGTGACATACTTTCCCATTTATGTACACACTTTGTCACTTTCTTGAATTGTTATTTTCTATTTCACTGCCGAAATTGCTGAAACCTGATGCCCCAGAAAGAGAAACCGGCAAGATGGTAGCAACAACTTCCAGGGGTGGAGGAACACCCTTCTAATTCAGTTTCAGTAGCAACAAAAGTCCGCATAAAAATTGCCCGCAAAACACAATACAGAGTTCCCAAAAGTATCATATTTCCACATGAAATCCTATCTGTTGACTCGCTGCTCCTAGATCTGTTTTTCCCCTTTGAAACCCACCTAATATTAACGACTAAGAGTTTTGGTAATGCAGTTATTTGTTAAAGAGGAAACCTAAACTCATTACATATCGACTACATGTGTTAAGAACCCCAAAACAATTGTGTTCACTGAGACATTATATGCCATCAAATATCTTACATTATGATTTTCTTCTATCATCCTGTAATTACTATATGTGCTCTTGATTTTCTAATAAGTTTTCAACTCCGATTGATTTTTAATTTTTACTCTTGTTTTAATCGTAAGGCATGGATATGGAAGATGGCAAGCTATTGTTGAAGATAAGGATTTACGGATCCAGGAGATCATTTGTCAGGAGCAGAATCTCCCTTTCGTAAACAGTTCCTTCACTGGAGGTGTTCAAATGCATGATGGTGCAAACACGACCAACCCAGAAGGAACATCCAACAGCCAGTTAAAGGGAACTGGTGGTGGAAATGATTCTGGATCTGATGTTGCACATGGTGTCACTGAAAATGCAATCCGGACCCAATTATATCCGGATCCCTCTGTGTTATATCATTTTAGAGAGATGCAGAGAAGACTGGTTGAATTTATTAAAAAGAGGGTTCTTCTCTTGGAGAAAGCACTCAATGCAGAGTACCAGAAAGAATTTTTTGTGAGTTGATTTATATCTTCTTTCAATGACCAAATTATCTTGTCTAATGGCTTGTATTTCCTTGATTATTAAAATATGCATGCCTCATGAAGTGTTTTTCTTCATTATTTTTTTTGAACTACTTGCTTATTTCCATTGTCTTGTTGATTCTTTATCAACTGTTCTTCTAGTATGGACATTATTTCATACTTGAATTGATCTTTGTTTGAATTAATCTTTCTCTAATTTAGCAGAATAAGATATTCTATTATATAAAATTTTCTATTGGAATGTTTCATGAGTTACACATTCTATTTACCCCTTATTAGATTCTTTATCATTAAGTATCACGTTTTGAAAGATATTTGAATACAATTAGACCATTAAACATGAGTATGTGGTTCATCTAGCCTGCAAATAGAAGGTATTTGAATATGAAACTTTCAAAATTCAGGGTCTAAATTTATGCTTAATTTATCTTTTGGGTGGGTTAGCTGGTGTTAGTGGGATCCCTACCTGACCTTACCAAATAGAGAAATAATTACAGATGTACATATTATCACTCTCTAGCATCTTCATCGACCAAGTGAGATAGATCACTTTGAAACTCCAGTGGGTCCAATATAATATCAACATCAGATTTTCAAAAAATAGGCAAGTAGTCTATTGGTTTGTTAGCTTCCCTACAAGCAAAGGTAGTTAAGGGCGCAAGGCGAGGCACACGCCTGACAGAAGTGAGGCACAATATCATAAAATAACAAAACAAGTAATCATTAGGTCATATATATAATATAAAGAACTTATCATTTTTCTATTTTTTCAAAAATTATTAGAAAATGATGCACCTAGTGCGTCATTTATTACTTAGTTTTGGTTTTTAAGAAATATCAGCATATATGATGGATACGCCTGGGATACGTGTTTGTACCGTGTCCCATACCCTTATCTGTGTTGTACCGTGTCAACACAGTACAATGGGGGGTACAGGTATTCGAGTATCATAGGTTCTAGTTAACATTGTCATTATCTAAATACAAAACAAGTAATCACAAAGCCATAATTTTTGCCCATCCCTAGTTGGACCTACATACCAAAACCCATCCATACGGTCAGTAGCCTCTAATAGTATGCCATGTGGCTCACACTGTTGGTCCGTCATCAACTTTTATGATCTACACCATCATCAAATTTTTTCTCACAAGTTGGAATGTTAAAATGTTGAATGACCAAAACACCCCTATAAAGTAAAAAAATTCTAAAAATGAAAGAAGCAATGCTTGTAAATTTAAGGAATTAGGGAGGCCATATTAGGAATAAGGATTTTTTGATTTTAAAATTGAAAAAAAATAGGTATTTTAGTGGCGCGTGCCTTGCGCCTTGACTGAGGCGCGCGCCTTACTAATGGCGCCTCGCCTTGACCATGTCAAGGTGCCTTAGGTACGCCTTGCGCATTGACTACAGAAGTATGCATGAAAATGTAGGACCTAAAATCTTTAGTAATATTCTTGAAGCACTAATGGTAAAATTTAGCTTTCGACACTTCAAAGGATCCATGATCACTTCAATAGCGTTGGTTGAGTCCAATCTAATAATGATGGTTTAAATCTCCATACTTTTGCAAGACAATCACGATATATTGCTTTAAGCTGCATAAGTTATATTGGTCCCTCAAACTTCTAGCTGCAAAGGCACCAGCCTTTCCCATCCATCTCAGATAAGACCATCAATGTCCGTATACTCATCATGAATTGATCCATCAGTGTTGAGGATAAAGGAATTGTTACCAGTGTTTTCCCCAAAACACTATTTTTTGTGAACTAATATTTTTTTCTTCTTTTTGGCGAGTAATTATGGAATCAAGGTCTTCACTTATAAAGGATAGTGTTATCTAATAAATGTACATGGGTGAACACTGGGATGTGTGTGTGTGTGTGTGTGTGTGTTTGAGTGTATGGGACGGATGGATAGGGAAATAACTTTTCTCCGTAAGATTCTCTTTTCCTCTCCAATTCTCTCATTGACAAACCCTAGTTTCTAACATGGTATTAGAGCTTTGATCCATATCTAGGGTTTCTTCTTATTTATCTTCTTCTTTCCTTTTGTTTTTTGTTCCTATGGAACAATATCCGAATCTAGGTCTTGGTTGTAACACCGTAGTTTCTCTTATTCGTTGTGGTGTTTCGTACCACCTGTACTATGTGTAGCAATGAGAGAGCTCACTGATGAAGATTTGAAGATAAATCTAGGCTTCTATGTTGCTATGTGTGTACTGTAGTTGCTACATGAAGTACTTTATTCCTCAGAGCATGTTGTTTCCTTTGTTAAGGTGATTTGTTGGCATTAGATTCTTCTCCGAGCTCCCAGTCAACATCACATGTTTGAGAACAGCCTTCGGTAGAAATCACATGCATCAGATACCTTCTTCGGGTATCTTTAGTGGGTAGTTATGGATTCCAAACCTAGTTTCGTGGCTTCTAATTTATTTTATGTTCCAAATGACTTCAATTAAACTTGATGGAAATAATTGTGTTCCCTGGTCAAAATTTGTACAAGTTTTTTTGACAACTAGAGGAAAACTTGGTTATCTGATCAAAAAACTTGTCGCAACTGATAAAAATTATGAAGAATTGACTCATGAGAATGCTTAGATTATGACCTGGTTGTGGAACAATATGGATCCAAATGTCAATGTCAATGTTATATGTTCTTAGATACAACAAAGGAAATATGGGAAAGAGTCTTGACCTCTCTAGCTTAGGCCTGTTTTTTGTTTTTGGCTTTGGCCTTACACTTATCAAAAAAAAATATGGGAAAGAGTGCAGGTCATGTATTTGGGTGAAAAGAATTTTAGCCGAGTCTTTTTGTTGTTTTAGGACTTTTTGCACTGTAGCAAGGGGACAAGAGTCTTGATGACTATTATGTTTGCTTGCTAGGCATAGTGATGAGCTCAATGTGTATCTTCCAATTACTATTGATCCAGAGATCCAACATCGACAACGTGAAGTATACAAAGTTATCGAGTTACCGCGTTCCGTTTAAACGGTAACGCCCCAAGCCCGTTTCCGTTTAAACCTGTTTTATCGGTTTTGGAAAAAACGGCTGTTAAAATCATTTAAACGGCCATTAAAATCGTTTAAACAGCCGTTTAATTTTGAAAAATTGTGTGAAAAAAACGGCCGTTAAAACCGTTTAATTCCGTTAAAATCCGTTTAATTTCCGTTAAATCCCGTTTAAATCTGTTAAATTCCGTTTTTTTTTTTTAATTTTCAAATTTCAAAATTTGAATTTCAGTGCCACTTTTTCCGTTTTTTTCCGTTAAAACTATTAAAATCCGTTTAATTCCATTTTTTTTCCATTTTTGCCCCTGACCGTTTCAATCCGTTTAAACGGTAACGCCCCCAGTTCGTTTAATCGTTAAAATGGCCTCCTTTAAACCTTGGTCAAGAATGCTTTTTTGCATGGTAATCTACAAGAAGTTTACATGGAGCAACCTCCAGGGTTTGTTGCTCAAGGGGAGTTTTCGGGTAGTGTTTCTCGCTTGAAGAAGACCATTTATGGACTAAAATAAGTTGCCATCCACTTGGTTTGGTCGTTTTTGTGATGAGGTAATTCAGTTTGGGCTATGACAATGCCAGTCAGATTACTCTGCTTCACATAGAAGATAGTTGGAGGAACTATTGTACTTGTATATGTTGATGACATAGTAGTGACAGGGGATGCTATTGCAAGAATTCAAGCCTTAAAAGAATTCTTACTGACACATTTCCATACTAGAGACATAGGGAAATTTTGGTATTTCTTAAGTATTGAGGTTGCAAGATTGAGTAGTGGCATCAATTTGTCCCTATGGAAGTATGTGTTGGATATTTTGAGGAAGCATGTTTGCTTGGGTCAAAACCTATTGATACACCTATGGATCTAAATGCCAAATTGGTGGTTGACCAGGAAGAACTATTTAATGATCTAGAGTGTTATTAGCGGTTAGTTGGAAAGCTAAACCACTTGACTATTACGAGACTAAAATCTTATTTGTTGTTAGTGTAGTCAGTCAGTTTATACAGTCATCGGGGGTTCCTCATTGAGATATTGTGGTTCGGGTGGTGAAATAATCTCTGTATCCCTATATCACTGGATACCTAGAAGGGGTGGTTGAATAGGTATTAAAAAATTAATTAATTACTAAGAACCTATTTCAAATTATTGGTCTGGTTAGGTTTGAATCGCATGTATTCATTATTGATTATAACTAGGTGTAGAAATATACAAAAATCAGCAACTATAACACATGAGATTTTTACGTGGAAACCTTAGTCAAGGAAAACCACGGGACCACGTCCAAACGGTAAAGTATCAATAACTGAAAAGTTACAAGTACAAAGGTTACCTACGCATCACCGTTTACTTATAGCATACAACCTTCGTGAAGGCCAACTGTCGTTGCGTCCACGTCTTTTGCCTCCACGTGTCGAGTCCACGAGCGCCCTTCCAGTCACGATCCCTTCGCCGTAGTTCAGTTTGGTACGCCCTAAACCTACCATCAATCGGTACACCCCGATCTTAATTTACACTCACCCATCCAATCGCGAAGGTGAATGATTCAATACACCCTGAACCCTAACGTCGCTCAAAAGGTGTTGAGTGACACGTGGTACACTCCGGCTTACTAGGTTGGGTTTCTAGATGGTAACCTAGGTAGAGGTAAAAATCAAGCCAAGGGCTATCATCAAAGGAAGAGAAAAACCTTTAAGGCAAGGGAATTTTTATTTGGGTTTTTGCTCTTTTGAGGGACAACTCTAGGCTCTTGATAGCTCTATCTCTATGTGTTGTCTATATTGGTGTTTTTCTAAAGCCTAAGCCTTAAGGGAGGCTTAATTTATAGAAGAGTTGTTGCCCTAATTCGGACTAAGAGAAGGGAGTTATTAAATTTTCGGAATTTTCTCAAAATAGAAACAGTTTAAAGTTTTGTCCAATGAACTTCTCCGGAAGAGTTTTTCTTCGTGACTCCAATCGATTATACCAAGGTTCAATCGATTGGACTTTTCTCGAGGGATTTTTATCCTTTGTGAGTCCAATCGATTGTTCCAAGGTCCAATCGATTGGACAGACACTTGGTTCAATTTTTAAGATCCGAAAAAAAATTCCGAACTCAAGGTAAGTCTTCTGACATAGTTTTTAGCCTAGATATTAAGTCTGTAAGTCTTCTAAGGCCACTAGGTCAATTTACCTTCCTATCGAGTGTTTACGATCTATATCTGATAAATCCCGGTTCCTCAGATGACTCATTCGTCGATCTTCTGATTCTTCGATCTTGTCTTCATGTCTTCAGGCAGTCAAGAGTGATGCGTACCACTACATTTTCAAGGCCTCACTGTACTCGTAGGAAAGGTTACAATGTGTTTTGTGTCTAACGGAATTATGCCAACTAGAATATGAAAATATTCCTTACAGGTTGTTAGATATTTGAAGGGTGCCCGTAGTTGTGGTGCTATATAGACATTATGGATTGGATCACCATCTGATAGAAAGTCTACTACAAGATATTGTACTTTTCTTAGTGGCAATCTAGTATCGTGGAAGAGTAAGAAACAATCAATAGTAGCCCAGTTGAGTGTGCAATGGCTCATACTACAGGTGAGTTGACTTGGTTGAAGCATCTCCTTCACGGGTTGTGCAATTACTTATACTACGTGTGAGTTGACTTGGTTGAAGCATCTCCTTCATGAGTTGGATATTAATGTGAAGTCTCCGATGCAATTGTATTGTGATAATCAGGCGGCTATTCATATTAGCTTCCGATCCGGTCTTTCATGAGCGTACAAAACATATTGCAGTGGATGGTGATGATAGACTGATATTGATCGAGCCCTCTGTTTTTAGTAGGAGACAATGAGAGAGGACGGAGTTGGTTTTTCTCCTCTCTAAGAACCAACGAACTATATCAGAGAGGAAAAATCCTCCCACGAAGAACTCCACACCACGTTGTCATATGCTCGAGATTCGTGCACCCACAAACAAAAATGATGATCCAAATAAAAATGTATAAAATAAAGAGAAAAAGATAAAGACACTATAGACTTACGTGGTTCGCTGTCGAAATCAGGCAAATACATCCACAGCCGTTGGAGCAATTCACTATGGAACTTTCCTCGTTACAAGACTCCTCTTGGTTTCAAAAGTCTCTCCCTTTTACAATGGTTGTGGGACTCGTTAAATGTAATGGATAGACTTAAAGAGTTGATTCGGTGTAGCACGGTTATATTGTACCCTTTTGATCAGAAGGTCGGATAGGGATCCAATCGTAGGTCAAGTTCTACCTCAAAATATGTGTCATGATAGACACATGTGCAGTCCCGATAAACTGCAATTTTTGGCACTCGTAACTAACTCAAATTATGTTGGAATTGCATAATCTTGGCTCCTTGACCAACTTTCTTTTATTTTTGACACACAAGATGTTGCTACTTGCCACTTATGAAGTGACGAGATTGGACTGCATCGTATCAAGTTATCAACACTCCAACTTTAGGGGAAGTTTATCTTTTTTCTTTGTTTTTTGATATGCATAGGGGGGAGTGTTACCAGACTGTTATACTTACAACACTTGTGTACTTGTCCTTTTATTATTTACTGTTATGTATTCATAAAGACCATTCTTGCATCGCCTTTTTTTACTCAATACTTAAAGAAGTGGGGTGCTGTGCAGCCCTTGCGCATCTAATTTATCTCTATTTTCTTCCAGTCCTTATGCATCCAACAACGTTTTCTTTTTTAAGCATGGACTATCTAATTTAAATGCGCATCACTGGATGAATCTCGGTGGAAGATCTCTTGGCAATCCTGTATAAGAAATATAACATCCACATATTCATGCTACCTCACAGAGGATCTCATGTTTACAAAGGTCATTGGCTTGCCAGGTCATAGAGAAATCTATGGATTACTGTTGATATTTGGTATCATCAATTGGTTTCCTTGTTGAATGGTTTGAAGCTTGAGCCATATATATGATATTCAAAAAATGGACTTGGTTCTCTGTCATTCTTTGTGTGGCAATACTTACTATCTTGGACTCATACAAGTTGCTTTTTGTGATCACAGGGTGACATCAAACCGAGTGAGACTGTAAATGGAGAGCCTGAAATTGAACTGAAGGTTCTAGATGTAGAAACCCTCACCTCCTTGGAAGCTGAAGCCCAAGTGAATGACCAATTGCCTCTAATAGAACCAATTGGTAAGGCTTTGTGCATGTATGTCTTTGATCAGGTGCATTGAGAACATGTTTTGTTTGTCAATAGTGTATTAAGTAAATATTTTTTTTATTATTGTTCTCTCTTTGCCGACAAAGATACTGCAATACTTCCTCTCGGAACTTCTGGTCAATTTCTAGATTCTGCGTCATCCTTCTGGAGTCATTTAATTTTCTCTTTTTTTTATCAGTTCCTAATGGAATCATTTTTTCTTGGTAGAGTGCCCTGATACTTGTACATGCTTAGGTTACCGTTAGAATAGTAGCAGACACTGCATGGATACTTGTCAGATATTGTTTGACTTTGCCTGTTCTATCATTCATTATTTTCTCAACCCCAAATAATTATCATTTATGTGGCATGTTGTAAGGAATCCTATTGTAAAGACTACCAAGATTATAAGTTTCAGGTATAGCTTGTTATATGGAAAGTTGCTGGGGGTTCCCACCTAATTTCAAAATCAGGAGCCTAGGGTAATTTTCCTCTGTTAAAAACAGTAAATATACGACATTTATAAGATATAGGGTTTTACACCATTGTGGTGGTGAATAAGGTAGACATCTGATCAAATTTTCATTTGTTTTTATTTTCTTTTCATTTAGTATCTTTCTGCTTAGAAACACCAACTTAGGTTCAGCTTCATGATTCAAACTCTCTTTATGCACAAGGAATTGTTTCGAACGTTTATGTCCAATTTTTGTGCCCAATTATTTCCGCAAATGTCTTGCCAATGCCGAGCGATTATCTCTATGAACTTGGAAGCTGATATAGAATTTGTCTGCAGCTCCAGAAGAAGTATCAGCTGCCTGTGATGACAAATCAGATCGCTCAGATATGGCTCGGCTTTATAATGAGGTAAGTCTAAATGCCCACCAAAAAAATAATATATACACAGTCGCGCATGCATAATACAGTTTATGGATTAATTTTTTGTTTGCTTCTATTTTGGGCAGATGTGCAAAGTAGTAGGAGATAACATCCAAGAATCCGTTCAGACGAGCATGTCTGCAGGTTCTAGGTTCAGAACTAGCCTCATCCCACTAGAAACTATTTATGAAGACGTACACCGAATTCTTGCTCCACTGCACCAGAGTCCCATAACTTCAGAACAGTTAAATGTAAAATCAGATCGAGCAGTGCAGCCTGAAATACAGAGCAATGTTGCAGTACCTAGTGTGTCATTAACCAAAGGTGGAGATGATCTCAAAGTTGGTGCAAAGGGGCACCCTCAACCAAAGGTTTCTAAAACCGAATCAGATTCACCTGCTCCTGTAAATTCTGAAAAGGGTAGCTGTACACCGCCAGATACAGTAACTGCATCTGTGGATCCATCAGCACCTCATGTGGAATCCAAGTGCCCACCAAAAGGATCAACGGACGTGGAAATGGTAGAGGCGAACAAGGGTGATGCTGATGCAGCACCAAATGGAAGTACTGTGAAATCGGAGGATGGGGTAATTATTTTGGACGATTGAGCACATACGGAATTACTGTTACTGGGTTAAGGTCAATTTGTGTTGGAAATCTTTTCTTTATTTTCCCCCCTTCATATATAGTATACACCGAAATCAAGCAGATGCAGGGCCCCGTCGTGTAATTTGGATGCCTTTTCCCTTGATTAGTGGGGCAACTTGGGTAATTCAGAAATTGAGGAAAGGTGTATGACCCCTGAATGGAGGTATTATATCATATTTGATCATTCAAGATTATGCTTTTATTTTGCAAGCTCTGAAAGAATGGGGACGTGCGCTGAAACTTATTAGTGGGTTTATTGAATCATATTAGGACTGGCTATGGGTTGGTGGCGGTAAGGTTGAGGCTCTCCTCGTGCCTTGGTGCTTGAAAAATTTATTCGAACCTAACCCTAAACCCAATGGGTTTGAAATGCCTAAACCCGATCCCGGGTCCTGTCCTGCTGGCCAGAAAGCCCCCGAGTCTACCCTGAAGAAGATTGGGCTGCTACAGGCGGGTGCGCCATGTTCAGCCATTGGTCGGAAGGGGCCAACTTCAACCTGGAATTTGTGTCAACCCATGGTTCGATGTCTAGGCCAATCCTGGCCTGTTCTGGATCAGAATCAGGATCGACAGGCACCATCTTTCTTGAGAAACCGCTAGGTTTCTTCAATCCGACCACTGATCTCGAGATTTTGAACCATGCCTTAACCAAACTCAAGTGCTGTGAAGGGTCGAACAAACCCAACCCGCAGGTCAGAAACACCCAGGGCCTACCTAATGAACCTGATGAGCTCGGTTGGATTTTTGCGCTTGTGTTGCTTGGTAGGACACCTAAATATATTGAGTGAGAGAATGACCTGCAGCTATTAACGGGAACCTCCGTTTTCCATTTAAACTGGTTGTCGCAGGAAATTCCTTCATAAAGTAACCCATTTCTTGGGAAACCCGTTTTGGAATGAATGGAAACTAGTTCCCCCGACACAAACACTTAAATGAACCAATGAGTAGAAATAGGGTGGGACTTGCAGCCATGATTCCCACCAAATATATTCGTTTATCGCAATGACCAAAATACCCTAGGGCTCTAACTAGCTACTTTCTCAATAAACAAGAAAGGAGGGTAAAATGGGAAGAACAGTAAAGTTAGAGCCCTTTAAATTCAGGGCTGAGGGGTGATTTTAGGGATACTCATTAGTTTGAGGCTCGGGGGAGAGGGATTTTTCTAAGGGTTTGTTGACCCTCTCTGTCCGATTATTGCACTAAATCAACAGCCCTTTCTTCTTCTTCTTCTTCATATTTTCTTTTATATAAAAGGCTGTGATGATCTCTCAGTTATGAAGGTTTCTGCCTTTGATTCTCAGACGTTAGGGTTTGATCTTGCCATTGTTCTTGGCGGGGCAACACGGAGGGTCTGTAAGAAGGTTTTTTTGTTCCTTCTTCATAGGCAACCGTTGTTGCAGCCATGGCGGAGAGCTTCTCTTGTCTGAAAAAAGGCGAATCTGAGCCTCCCTTTTTCTCTCTCCCCTGTATAATTGTTTTAGGGTTTTAGTTCTAGGGTTTTAGTTCTAGGGTTTTTATAAGTCCTCTCTTACAGGTAAATAATACGAGTATAATTAATCAGTGAGGGCATCTGGTCTAGTGGTATGATTCTCGTTTTGGGTGCGAGAGGTCCCGAGTTCGATTCTCGGAATGCCCCCACACCCAGGAAATATATATTTTTTATGTGTGCCTCTACGGGCACCCACGGCTTTTAGCTGGACACCCACGTGTGGAAAAATGCCCCCCCCCCTCCCCCCTTCCACGTGTGCAAAAATGACCCCCATTTTTTACTCCCATTTTGGCGTACCCACGTAGAACATGAATCAATGGCTGATTTTTGGTGAGGATGATCTCTATGGTGAGGAAATCCTCTTCAACAAAATTCAAATCATTCTGATATTCCTAGACTGGTTTAGAAGTTTCAGGAATTATGGACGTCGTTTTTTTACTGTTTTTTACTGTGTAACATAAAAACCACATTTGATGGGGTTAGAAATTTTAGAATGGGCTGATTTTTTGTTGGGGTGATCTATGTGGTGAGGAGATCATCTCACCAAAAATCAGCCATTGATTCATCTCCTACGTGGGTACGTCAAAAATGGGGTCCCATGATCCCGACCTTTAAGTATTAAACTCAAGTCTTCACTTGTTTTTGTATTTTACTCCCATTTTTTGGGACTTATATCATTTTAAACTCACATTTTTCACTGGTGAAAATTTGTTCACAATTCGCCAACTATGGGAGGAACCCTAGCTTCCTCTCCAACTTAAAAAAGGAAAAATTTGAGCAAATCGTAAGAAATCAAGGGCAGCTATAAGGTAATCAACGATGGTATCTCTCTTTCGTACCATTGAAAGAAGAAAGAAAACGGGAGGGAAATGTGTGAGATGTGACATTCAAATACTATAGAAACACAAAAGGAACTAAAAAGAAAAAAATTGTAGAAGATCAAAGGATTCTTTGAGAAACAAGAATGTAACCTAGGTTTGTAAAACAAATATAAAGTTATAATGTACTCATGAAAAAATAATTATAGTTTTCCCAAATCACAATAAAATAACAATTAGAAGAATAAATGAAGCAAATCATTGTATACAAATTCATCAACTAATCTATTACTACTTCAAAGCCAAAACTTGGATTTATAAAAAAATAAAAATAAAAACTTGCGTCAAGGTTAAGGCAACGTTCACTATTAGTTGCCATTAATTATCCTCCCTTGACTGTGTAGTCGTGCTATCCCATGGATAACTGGACAAAAATATGTGCGGTTGAGGCCATTTGACCGTTGGATTCAAGAGATTCACGCAGTTGTTGCCTCGTGGACTGTGGATCTCTTGAATCCAATGGTCAATGGCCTCAAAATCGTACATATTTGTGTCTAATTACCGTAGGATAGCATTTTCCTTCACTGTATTTGCCTATAAAAAACAAAAAGAACAAAAGGTAGGAAATTAAATGCCATAAGTTCTTTCCTACCTAAGCCTTATCGAAAAATAAAAACAACAAAGTTGATGATGGACCACTGTTTAAGCCATGTGTCACACTCTTAGGTGGGGACCTACATACCAAAAATATGCCTGATTAGTGATTTCTAACCTTTGGATCTGAATACCCCAAATAATTCTCAAAATCTCACAATTAAAAATAATCATGAAAAAGACTCTAATCCAACGGCTAGAAATCACAAATCAGACTGAATTTTGGTATATAGATCCACCTAGGGATAGGCCAAACATCCACAGGCTCAATGGTCTCTACTGTGCTACTTGACCCATTTTATAGTCCGCCATCAATGTTCTACTCCCAAAACAAATAGTTCATTTCCCTTCAACGTACTAACCATTATTAAAACAAATATTTTGCTTTTAAAAAAGTTTCAGTATTTGAAAAAAAATCTTATATATTAAACTACTTAATTACTTCTAATACTATTAATTATATTTTCAATACAACTCTTTCATTACCACTAAATTACTTACCAATGCTATTTTATCCATATTTTCAAAACAACTCCTTTTGACTACTTAATTTCTTCCTATGCCATTTTCCAAACTGCCCTTTAGGTTAAAACTTTCTTATTTTGCCACGTCTTCCCAAAAGCCTCCTACAATCACTCATGTGCGTTGGCCTACTAATAAATAATAAAAGGCCGAGAAGCCCACCTTAGTTTTGATTCCTTAACTTTATTCAATTTCTTAAAGGGTAATTCTATATGCACCCCACAAATTCCATAAGCACCCAATTTGGGTGCTTTTTGGCCAAAAATACCCTTACCTGCAAAAAAAATCCCAAGCACCGAATTCTTCCCGAAGGAGAGGATGTCGTCGCCGTCGTCACCACCACCACAGGTCTCTCTCTCTCTCTAAATAGCCCCCACGGCCAACCCAGCCATGGGTCCTATTGAGAGAGAGAGAGAAATATATATATATATATATATAGAGAGAGAGAGAGAGAGAGAGAGAGAGAGAGAGAGAGAGAGAGAGAGAGAGAGATACCTGTGGTGGTGGCGGCGACGGCATCCTCCTCCTCTTTCTTCTTCTTCTGGTTTTTTTTCAGGTGAGAGGGAGGGGTGCTTGGGTTTTTTTTTTTTTTTACTTAAGGGCATTTTTGGCCAAATAGCACCCAAATGGGGTGCTTATGGAATTTGTGGAGTGCATATAGAATTTCCCTTTCTTAAAACAACAACATGGTCGTCAAAGAAATCTACTAATACACGCATACTTGGGAGATGTAAAGCACAAAATCTTAAAGACTTCAAATTAGGTTAATCATAAACTGTTATTGAAGTATAAAAAAAAACCATATTTCAATTGCGTTTCCTCGTATTTTATCACTTGCCGGAGCTAATTCAACGGTTTCCTTGGACACACTTATCAGATTAATTCAGTTTTAATGTTCTTAATGACAAGTAGTCAGTTTAAGAAACAGGTTGATGTATATAATATGGAGTTCTAGTGATGCAGTGCATAATAAAATCTCACCCCTTTCTAATGGCCGGAGCTAATCCTGAGCAGTTACTATATTACAAACTCAAATGAGAGAGAACAAAAAAAAGGTTAAAAAACATGGAAAACAAGGTGTATATAGGCAATTCCAAATCAAAATGAAGATGGAGAGACCATAAAAACATGAAATTACTATAGCATCACATGAATTAATGGTAATAGCCCAAAGACAAAAAATTGAGCATCATAATTGCCACAAGACACAGACCCAGATTGGCAACATTCGCTGGCTGACCACTTGCAGGAGGTGTTCCAGTCCCAGTAGGTACAGCAGCAGGAGCTGCGGCGGAGGCATTCGATCCTTTGGGTAGTGGTGGGTCAATGACGTCTGCTGCTTTAAGGGCTGCTGCAGGCGCTTCAGCGGGTGGTAATGCTCCGGGTGGAGCGAAGCTAATTAGAGCACCGGGCTCAGCTGGTAAGATGGTGTAAGGGACATCTGCATTGAGATCAGAACATGGGCTTCCTGCAGTAACCAAAGACATTACTTGGTTATATCGAATTTCACCATACATTCACAAACATGTAACCTGTGTAGTCAGTATAAATTGTTATAGCCCCAACTGGATCTAAGTATCCATGCACGTGTGTGTGTGTGTGTTTGTTGCATGAGTAATGTGGTGAAGCTTACTCATGTATGCCCTCGCCGTTGCCGGGTATTCGGTTACGACCCCATCAACTCCAATTCCTGAGACGTAGGTAGCGATCTCCACGATTGGATCCGAGAAGAAGTCAAATGCAATGGTTGTGTATTCATTCCTGAGCACCGAGATGTATACAGAGATGTTGCCGGCATGCATCCTATCGACAACATCAGTAAATGCAGTAGTGAAGGAGCCCGAAGTTGTGACAATAGAGGCTCTAGGGAGGTTAACTGCATCTGCGAACTTCTTGACTTCCTCCACAGCCTTCTTAGGCGCATCTCCAATTATCTCCTTAATGCTGAGAACTTTCTTGTAACTAGGGACATTCTTGAACTGGGAAAGCACTGAACTGTCCTCAGATTGAATGAAAACTTCTTGAGTGGCCTGTTTGTCAAAAGTGGCATTGCTCAAGGCACTGGCGACAACGTCTGTTATGCTGAGACCCTTCTTTGATACAAGGTAGGCGGCGTTCTGGGAAGAAAACATCGGAACATGTAAAAATTCTTTGAGATGTCACATTACTGTAAAGATCTGAATGAGTCATATTGACTGTATATCAAAGGGTCCACGGGTCTAAAAGAGGCGGAGTGCTGGCCATACATCCGAACAACACACTCCAACAACACGCCCCCTCAGCACTTTGCCGAGACTCGAACCTGCGACCTACTGGGACCTCCTACTCGGATACCATGTTGAACAACCATTTACCCCAAAAGATCGACCTGTTGGGGAAAGACGAGATAACTATGTATACCAACTGGTCGTTGGGCGTCAAGCCAATACAACAAGTGCGTGGGAACACATCCTCCGCTAACATCTATTACTTCAAGTAAGCCTGTTATTAGTGGTTTGATTTGTAGTCTGGGAGATTTCCTAGGACCCTGTTGTGGTGGGTGTCTGGTTATGCATGAGTGTGATACTTATAGCCCATTTTACAACACTCAAGTAAATTTTTCCCACATTTTAATAAAGCTAAGCCACTTTTAGTAAAGCAAGATGTTTAGATTTTGATACTATTTCAAGGGAACATGGAAGAAAACTTTTAGAACACTTATATTGATTCAGGAAACTTACCTCTATGTTGATCAATATTCCAGAAACTGCCTTGGCCTTTGCAAAGTCTAGGAATTCTGAAAGAGCCATTAGTTTCCCCTTATTCTTGTTTGCTGGGTTTCTTGGCAAGCCCGTATCTGATATTGGGCTTGTTAGTTGCGCTGAAAGGAGATAGTTCCAAGATCAGTGGGATCTCGAAAATCTAATAGTCCTATTCAAAATGACAATGGTAGCAATCTCCTTCAAAATATAGATTGAATATATGTATATATGTATATGCATTTGTATATAGGTAGATATATCTGTTGACAGAGCACCAAAACAATCTCAGAGCTATAATAAGAGAAGCATTGAGTGTAGACGCCGTAGAGCTTAAACTTGTATGTACGTATACGTCTGTAATATGCAGTTCAGTGAGCGTGTGTGTGTGTGTGTCATGAACAAATATAGATTGTAATATCTGTATGTTTATTAGGTAAGTGAACTCGTTTATAAGTTTTGGATTATGTGAAAAAACAATGGCATTTCTATAACATTGCAAACATTCAGAGAAAAGTTTATGTGTGGGCATGTAGGAATGCATGGTATGTGGTACCTTCACGCCTTTATAATCTCTAGACCAAGAAAAGAAACAATGACATTCCTATAATATGGTAGAATATGAGATAGTAAATTGTAAGATGTTTACGCTTTAAGCTTTGAATCTCCTTCCACGTGAGGTCGAATGAAAAAATCCCATTCTTCTGTTGGATTTCTGGGATCACGGTGGCTCGGGTCATGAAAGTAGTCATTGCAGTTGTGCCGCTCGTGAGGTCTGCCGAATCCAAGCAGAAAGGAAATCCATCTTTGCTCATCTGAACCGAGCAATCTATTATGTCAGCCCCGTCATCCACTGCTTGGTGATAAGCAAGATCACTGCAGCCAGCAAAGATTCCACTTGCTCCATTATGGGATATGATCAAAGCTTTCCCTGCAAGAGCACATAATTATAAATGCAGACATATGAGTGTATGCCCTTATACCTCTTTTTATTTTCCTTTCAGTGTGTGTCTGTGTAAATACCATGGGCTTGGACTGGCTTAAGATTAGTAACTCACCTTTGCTGGGTTTAGCTTTCTCGTTCTTTGCCAAACAAGCTGCAGCAAAAAGAATAGTCAGAGTAGAAGAGTAGAACTATCTAAGAGTATAACATATTAGTGATGGCTAAATGGAGGAAATCTAAAGTAACCCATCTGTTAAGCCAGTTCATATGGATGGCCTACCAGGACCATAGGAAAACATACATAGAGATCTCCTACTCTAGAAATATAGCTAACCAAGCTGATCTTACCATCCAATCTATCAAACTTTTCCTGAACTTTGTCACAGATTTTATCACCATCAAAATGAATGTGATAGTTTGGATGGTTCAGATATCTGATCAGGTTAGCTCTTAGTTTACAACATCTCATTCTAAAGTGGGGTATGTTGTGCTGTTGGTTGTCATCATTATGGTCTGATCTACTCATTATGGGGGACCCATTGCACATAAAAGAATATGAAGAGAAGTTGTGGAAGAATAACAGAAGAAGATCTCACCAATGGTCTCCGATGCAGTAGGAGGGAAGTCTGTAAGCACCCCATCAACAGAGAACTCAGAATTATCGATGAACTGTAAGTATTCAGCTGTGGGATCATAACTGTAATTGAAGCTTCCAGGCATGTCATTCGCAAAACCAGAAGCATATACTTCTAATCCTTGTTTATGAGCATCGGTTACGAGACTAGTGTGGGCCTCTAAATATTGATTGGCATCAACGGGCCATATGTAGTTCTTGGGGACGAGAATCCCGGAAGCGAATGACTTGATCAAGGACAAATCCTTCAAGAGCGAACTATATGTTTGATTGGTCGTGGGTTCGATTGAATCCGCAGCTAGAAAACAGAAGATGAGCTTTGTCCTACCTTTGTTCAGCTTCCCATTGAGGTTCTTCAAAAAACCAATCTCAGGGGACGAAATGTAATTGATACCCATGGATTTAGTTGCCTCCTGAATGTACGATCCCACATTCAGATTATGTTGCTTATAGAACATGTCATACTGCAATACATAAGAGGACACCAAATCTCAGAGAAATTAAATGCTCATGGATAATAAACATCGGATAATCATTTACTAAATATATATGGTTAGCCTGTGGAGGGCTTCTACTGAAATGCATGTGTGTGTATGTGTTTGAGAGAGAGAGAGAGAGAGAGAGAGAAAACTAAAGAGAGAGATTAAATAATAAACCTGCTTACCTGCACATTCAACCAAAATTTAGGGGGTCGAAGTCCCGTTACATCTTCAACTGTGGACAGTGGCAGCGTGCCATCGAACAAACTTGGTCTAGAGTAGATACCTTGAACCACTGTATGGAGAGGAAAAATGAGAATATAATCTCTTTAAAGTCCAAATTTTACAAAATAATAATACATAAATAAAAAGAGCATGTAAATTATTTTTATTTCTAACTATATTTTTATGTTCCTTATACAAACAGTGGTGGGATGTAGCTAACTCAGCAAGAACATGAGACAAAGGAAATGATAGTAAATGTAGATCAGAGACCTTAGCTTAGAACAGAATCCTACTGAATGAAAATATTTTATGGAGAACTCTCTGAGTAAATAGATCTTAGAAGAAGATCCTTGTCTATAAACCCTTTTACTTTATTATCAACTCAAGATTCTGCAACCTCATGGACATTGCCTGTACATGCACAACCCTTCATACAAAATGAACAGCCATTCTTCCCCAAATATGGGTAATGGGTTAGAATCTTATTGGTATATTTATAAATATGCTTGAGTAAAATTAAAAAGGGAGGAGCAAATTGGGTTGATAAAGTTCTTTTAACAGACTGTAAGGTTTGTAATTATGGAACTATCTTAAGATAGTAAAGTCCCAGTATAGGCTGCTGTAACCTCAGTTTGCAGTCAAGCCCATGAGTAAATGCATCAGAGATCATGACTTGAATCTTGATTGAACCCACACCACTACAGTTTTGTTACTTGTGTTAGCTTGAGTGAAGGAAAATAACCTGCTAGAATGAAAGCTTTAACCTCTGAACTTATGTAACAACTGTTGAACAACCACTTTAACAGGTTAAGCTATTAGAGGGAGGCGTAACTATGTATATCAAAGGGTCCACAGGTCTAACAGAGGCGGAGTGTTGGTCACACACCAAACAACACACTCCAATAACACACCCCCTCAGCACTTTGCAGAGACTCGAACCTGTGACCTACTGGGACCTCCTGCTCTGATACCATGTTGAACAACCACTTTACTCTAAAAGCTTAAGCTATTAGAGGGAGGCATAACTATGTATATCAAAGGGTCCACAGGTCTAACAGAGGCAGAGTGTTCAAGTCAACAGATATGCTTCTATATTTAAATACTTATCTGGATAAATTATTTGAAATAAAAACACCACCAGAAGAACATGAATGAATACTGCAAAAGGAGAAACAGAGTCCTCTTTTCTCCAAAATTGAATTACTGGATGCAGATATGGAAACCAATATTTTTAAGGTTTTGTTTAGGACATACATATATAGATGCACACACATAAATGATAGAATGAAGCCCATTTTAAGTTAAAGAGAATCCAAATTTGGATAAACTTTGAAGGACTTACATGTTACTTTGTCAAATAACTGCTTTTCTGTGAAGTCCACTGCAAACCACCCGCGAACGGCTTGTCCGTTCACATTGTAGGTTTTCTGCTTTTGAGGGTAGATGGTTTCTATATTGGTCGAGTTGTCGAGCCTTATCTCTCTCTGGCATATACCAGTGCCATCCTTTGTTAATTGTAGATCACAAAACAATATCACATCAGCCAAGCTTGTAGTTGACATCGCAAGTTCGTCGGCGTACTGACTAGATTCAGGGAAAAGCCCCGAAAATCCACCACGTGCGATTACTACGGGTCTGTCACCTGCAATAGCATATAAAAAAGTCTTATTTCATGCAATACACTATGAAACTGTGTTTTAGGGGAAAAAAAATAGACGTAAGAATAACGAATGAATTCGAACTTCTCTTTTCAGTTTTGATGGATTTTATAAAATCTAAATTCTTTTTGTTCATGATAAAATTGACGATAATTATAGGGTAGTAACATGCTCATATTTTTGTGTCTTAAGAATATTTCTCTCATATTAAAGAAAACAAAAATTTCAAGTTGCAGAAGCCATTAATGAAGGTGAAACAATCCGACAAATGGTTCATACAAGTGCTACATTAGGTCTAAATTAGCTGAGAAGTGATTAAAAACAAGGGCTTGAACATGGAGGGTGGTTCTCTCTCTTCTAGAAGAATTTAAATCAAAATTAACAAAAATAAACCAAAGTGGGAAGTCTAGCTGATCATTTTGTAACTATAAAAATTGAACTAGTACATCTTCTTGAAGCAAAGATTTTGCTTCATTACTAAGGACAAATCGGAAATGTGCTACCCGAATCTGTCAAGGGAATCTACAGAATGTAGAAACAAAAAAAGGTTAATGAAAGATTCAACCACCATAAAAGAAAATCTAGTTATCAAATATTCAAATTTTAATAAGGAGTTACCCGAAAGCGTCTGCCATGTCTGCAAAGACTTCTCTGAAGACTCGTTCGCCAGAGCCGATTGGATCAACAGGAGAACGAAGAACAAATACCGAACCATCTTCTTCTAATCCTGAAAAAAGATAAAGAAACTAATGAGAAAATTGAAAAATAAATAAAAATGATCAATCAACATGAATATTGATCTTTTTCCAATTGGGTAAGATGGGATCGAACCCACAACATCTTATCGATTGGGTTTTCCTTAAATTTACAGCAAGAGAGAGAGAGAGAGAGAGAGAGAGAGAGAAGCAGGAAATCTTACTTTGAATTTGTTGGGGTGGTGTATGGAGAAGGCAAACATCCCCTATCAAGTTTCAGAGAAGAAGAAACTCTCAAGGGGAATGAAGGAGAGAGAGGAGAGAGAGAGGTTTTGTGAACTCCCACACAATTCTCGCATTAATCACTGGTCAAGAATAACTCATTAGGCTCCGGTTTTATTGGTGTAAGCGTTTGTTCCTCATCTCCAGACAAGGTTGTTTATAAGGGTCGGGCTCCGTTGACAGATCTAAAATGACAGGCAAAATGACAGGGACACAATATAAGCCAGGTGGCACACTGTTACAGAATTCTGACCGTACGGATGTTTGTCCTATCCCATGATGGACCTACAAACCAAAACTCAGTCTGAGTAGTGATTTATAAGTGTTACATCTTTGTACCTCAAATACTGCTCAAATTCCCACAGTTGAGATCAGCCCATGAAAATAAGTCCAATCCAAAGCCTATAAATCACTAATCATGCTGCTTTTTGGTATGTAGGTCCACCATGGGATAGGACAAACATCCATACGGTCAGAGTCCTGTAATAGTGTGCCACGTGGCTTGTATTGTGTCCCTGTGTCCCTGTCATTTGATCTGTCATTTTAGATCTGTCAACGGAGCCCGACCCTGTTTTATAATTTATATGCTTGGCGCGAGATGGACAGCTCAACCCACAACGGCTTAACGGTTTTTTGAAAAATACAAAAAAAAGTCCAGTCCATGGATAACATCTTGTAACGGTTTTTAAAATGAGAAAAAAGACTGTTTTTGCTCATAAGTCTTCGTACACAATTCAGTGCTTATTTATTCAGAACGTTTCTCAGTTCTTACTTCTTAATTGCACCATTTAGGGAAAGCAATGGTGAATGCTAGAATATAGGGCAGTAAATGGGGTGGGTCAGGCCATGTATCCAACTTCATCTGACCCGTATATTGTAGTTTTGGTTCATAAAGATAGGATCCGAAACTAGGTAGTCTGACCCAGGGCCGGCTCAACCATAAGGCCAGTAAGGCGGTCGCCGTAGGCCCCATGTGAGAGAAGGCCCCTAGCCCAGGTGAGAGAAGGCCCCAGTCTACTAACCGCATGGATGTTTAGCCCACCCATTTTTGGACATATAAACCAAACATTAACCTGATTGGTCATCTCTAGCCATAGATTTTAGTACCTTTTAGGATTTGATTCTAGCCATTGGATTCAAGCATGCTTTTTGAGTAGTAAATCCAATGACTAGAAATCATCACTCAAGCTGATTTTTAGTGTGTTTATCCACCAATATGTGGGTTGAACATCCACACAGTCATTAAGCGAAAAAAAAATGATCTATGTAGGGCCGCGAGAGTCCTCTGCATGGACTGCACCGGAAGTCTGGTTCATCTAAAAATTTTTCAATAGCTTTTGATTATTTGTTTCATAAGATTTTCTACCGAGTTAAAATTTTGATTAATACCATATATTAATGGGTCAGGAATCAGGATCGGTGGACAACCATTTTGGCGGACCCACATAGAAGATGAATCAATGGCTCATATTTGGTGAGGACGATCTCGATCTCCTCACCATATAGATCACACCCCCCCCCCCCCCCCCCCCTTAAAAAAAAAGTCAGCCCATTCTGAAATTTCTACCCATCAAATGTGGCTTTCAAGTTATACGGTAAAAATAAACGGTCCATAATTCTTCAACTTCTAAACCAGTCTACGAATATCGGAATGATTTGAATTTGGTGAGAATGATCTCCTCACCATAGAGATCATTATCACCAAAAATCAGCCGTTGATTCATCTTCTAAGTGGGTCTGCCAGTCCCCTGATCCCGATCCTATTAATATATTAAATATTAAAAGGCCTCATGTGGAGTTTTCGCCTTAGGCCTCAACTTGCATCGAGACGGCCATCAGACCCAGATTAGGGTTTGGTTGTACATTTAAGGCAATTGAGTTGGGTGGATCCGGGTTTCGGTCTTGGATTCTATTGGGTCCCTACTATAAGTAGCATTTTTTAGCTGATCTTGGATTCGATTGCGGGTCCCTAGTATAAGTAAAGATGACAATTTGGCCCGCGAGGGCTGGGCTCCTGTCGGGACTAATTTGGGCTGGGCTGATGAGGCTTGCAGGCTATAGGGCCGTGCCTCAAACCTAGGCCCATCCCGTGGCCCAGTCTATAGTTGGTCCATGGGCCGGGCCTCAACCTAGGACCAACCCGTGGCCCAGTCCATAGTCAGGCCGCCGGCTTGGTAACAGGTTGGCCACATGAAAATGACTCCAGTCCAACGCTTAGAAATCACTAATCAGGTTGATTAATGGTTTCTAGATCCACCTAAGGGATTGACCAAACATCCACAGTCAGTGTACTCTAAAAATGAGCCACGTGGTCATATTGTGGCCCATATTATGGCCGGTCAACGGAGTTGGACCACCTCTTGTTTGATTTTTGGTTTCTAGATTCGCCTAGTGATTGACCAAACTTACGGATGTTTGGAGTTGGACCACCTCTTGGTCGCCAACTAATACTCAAAAATCACATATCCGTTATCATGGTGCATGGTGATGGCGTTTTGTCATTGGAGGATGGATTTTTGTATGTATGTCCACATAAGTATGGGCCAAACATCTATACGGTCAGTAATCTCTAAGAAGGTGCCATTGTCATGGCGATGACAATGCACAGGGGATGCATCCCCCTAGTTCCAATTAGTGGCCACATCATAGAAGGGACATAGGAGGATTCTGGAACAAAACAAAGATTTTTTTTTTTTTTGGTTTAAATCCAACTCTAACCGATCTCAATATACTGCTCCAAATTTGAAGCCAAACCCTAAATCTCTATTGTGACTCCAAATATCCTGCTCCAGATTTGAAGCCCCCTCTATAGAATTTTCATTTTTTTTTAATCTTTTTAATAACCTTTTTAAATAAATTTAAATACTTTTTGTGTTCTTTTTTAATTTTCTTTTTACTTTCAAAATTTTTTTTTTAAAAATTAAATACCTTTTTTTTTAAAATAAATAATGCTTCTTCAAATATGTTTTTTTAAGTTAGAAGGAAGCAGTTTTAACGGTTAAACAGACTGGGGCGTTACCGACGGATTGAAACGGCCAGGGACAAAAATGGAAAAAATAAAATTTAACGGAATTAAACAGATTTTAACGGTTTTAACAGAAAAAATGACGCTGAAATTCAAATTTTGAAATTTGAAAAAAAATAAAAAACCTATAAAAAAAAATAGAATTTAACGAAATATAACAGAAATTAAACAGATTTTAACGGAATTAAACGGATGTATTTTTACAAAATTTTTCAGAATTAAACGGCTGTTTAAACAATTTTAACATTTTATTCAAAACCGATAAATCGAGCTTAAACAGTTTTAACGGCGATTTTTTTACAAAATTTTTCAGAATTAAACGGCTGTTTAAACAATTTTTTTACAAAATTTTTCAGAATTAAACGGCTGTTTAAACAATTTTTTTACAAAATTTTTCAGAATTAAACGGCTGTTTAAACAATTTTAACATTTTGTTCAAAACCGATAAAACAAGCTTAAACGGTTTTAACGGAAACGGGCTTGGGGCATTACCGTTTAAACGGCCGTTTTTAAAACCATGAGTTTAATACCTTTTTTTGAAGTTAAATAATGCTTTTTTGAAGGAAAATGAGCTGGTGTGTCTCCCTGATTCCTTTTTGAAGCCAAAATTAATCCAAAATTTTGAAGAAGCTGGTTGGATTTGCTTTAGATTATCTGGTCTTTCTCCAAGAACATTATTGGATGGTGGTGAGAGGGAGCTTTCATGTCTGTAAGGGAGGTATTTGATAGAAGCTTTGTTGACTCCTTTTCATCATTTTTGTCAACTTTCACAAAACCCCAAGATATAAGAGAACACTTTATTCCTTGGTAACCAAGTAAACCCCAAGTAACCAAAACCTCAAAACTACAAACACTTTAATACATAGCAAATTAACAAAAACCCAAATCAAAATAGGTTCAAATTTGAAAGCTCACACACATCTCTTTACAAGAACAACAGCCAAAAAAAACTAAGTAAGCCCATGAGATTGATCTTTCTCACTTCATTTCTGTTTATTTTTTAACATTATCGTCCAAAGATAGATTTGATCCACCATATGCCTTTAGTATCATTGGGACCTTCTACACCCTCTGGTGGAGGTTCAGTCTGTTGTGTTTTCTTCAGTTTTGTCACATCATATCCAATATCCTTGGCCTTCTCAACAAGCTGATTGTAGATTTCTTCATCTAGATGGGTCTGCCTACTTAAGATCTGAACATAATAACACAAAAAAAAAAAGTCCTAAAAGTTATATCAGGAATTTAGAAGAAAAATAAAAAACAGTACTGAATTAGAACTTAGAACTTAGAAAGTAAAGGGAAAGAACTTACAAATCAGAAGCCTAAAACAACAAATTTAGAATAAAACAAACAATACCCATTAACCATAAGTCACAGAATTTTGTCAAAGGGAAGAAGAGATGCTCGAAAATTTATGGAAAAAAAAAAAAAAGCCAACTAAGAAAGCAATATTAAACAACCCAAAAAAACTCATAAAACCACAGAGAGAAAAATCCTCACACAATTACCAAATCAAGATGGGGTAAGAAACAAGCCCAAAAACTCGTAAAACCACACAAAAATCAGAAAGAAGGAAATAAGAAATTATGGGTATAAAGATTTTAACAAAATCCCACAAAAAACAGAGCCAAAATTTAAAAACAAAAACAACCCATCTAATGAAACAAGATCAAGAGGTCAGAATTTTTTTTTGGGGGAACCCCACCTCTTTTTGTACAACAGCAGAAGAACACAACAGCATAAACTATGAACAACTAAAAGAATCCCACAAAGATTTAGTACAATCTATCAAAAAACAAAAAAAGGGAAGAAATTAAAACCATGAAGAACAGAGTAATTACATACCCAAAGATACTTCCTGCTAGGCTGACCAATCAACGCATACTGATAATCATCATCAAGAAACAAAACCCAGTAATCTCCAACAACAGGAATTATAGGCAAGAAAGGAGGAACATAAAACTTCACTTTAAGTTTAGCCTCATCACTCAAAGGATCAGCCTTGTAAGCCGTCCCTTCTATCGACCCTCTCTTCCCATTACTCCAAGTCTCATTGAGAACATGAACATCACCATCTTCCTTCAAAGTATAAGTAGCCCTTGTGTTGATCCCGCTCTTGGGTTGAAACAATGAAGGAAAAGAAGCAATCTCGTACCACCTACCCATGTATTTCTGCAAGTCTATTCCCTTCACCACTTTCATCTCTGTTTTCGCCATTTTTGTTTGGTTTTCTGATTTGGTGTTGGGCTGAATTTGGTTTCGAGAAGAGAGAACTGAATAACAAGATAAGGGGGAAAGTGTTTTTGGTGGACTGGATTCTGTGCTGAGACGTGTCAAGCTTACAGCCCTGAATAAATAGGAGATTTCACCGCGTGTGAGGTGTACGAGTAAAACTTCTATCACACGAAATTGTAAATCACTGTAATCACAAGCCCAATGAGTTCTCACCACGTACACAAGTACTTGCAACGTACCCATTGCTTTTGCTTTTTAGGTGTACGTGCCGAGAACTCATTGGCTGTGTTTGTTTGATTTGCAATCCGATTGTGACAGAAGTTTTATTCTGAGGTGTCCAATTAATAGCCGACAGATAGATATATAGAGAGTAGAGAGATCTCGGGGATTCTAGACTTTCATACTCGTCACGTCAACTTGTAACTCGGTTTCGACTCGGCTCGATCATATTGTGGTGTGTGATCGGCTTTGCTGGTTTACTCTCGGGTTACTTAGTTGCTAAGCTAAAAACTCGCCGTATGACAAGTTTATTTATGGGTCGACATTAACTTGATGGGCCACGTGGAATGCACGTGATGCCTGTCAAAGTTTAAAAGGGGCCGTTATAACTGTATAACGGACTGGGGGCATTACCGTTTTCTATTAAAACGGCCGTTATAATGAATTGTAACGTTCAGGGGTAAAAATGGAAAATAACTGAAAAAATGGCGCTGGAATTCAAATAACAGAAAAATAACGAAAATAATGGCAGTTTCTTTTTTCATAATAACGGTCATTATTTTCGTTATAACATAAAAATAATGGAACATAAAGGCCATTCTAAAAAAATAACGGCCGTTATTTCCTGGGCATTTTAACGGTACATAACATGATGGGGGATGTCTGAATCCGTCATTTTTCCATTATTACAGATTGTAACGCACGGGCAAAATAATGGAAAAAACATCAATGAAAAACAGAAAATAATGAAAAATAATGGTTGTTATTTTCGTTACAAAGGAAAATAACAGCTGTTATTTTTTGAGCGTTAAAACGGTATATAAGGTAACGGGGAGGTCCGAATCCATTATAACGACATGACCACCGTTTTTTAAAACATTGCTACTAACAATCGAAAGGAACCCATGCTTTACTTACGTCCAATTCTTACATCCGGTAGTGGGGCCCACATGGAGTTCATGTTGACAATCCAGCCGCCTGTGAATTCAACCGATGTCGTGTCATGAAGACTATGGTCACGAAAAAAAAAAATAGTCCATTTTGACATTCCTAACCTTACTAAAATCAACTTTAATTTAAGAAATCCAAACCAACCAATTAAACCATAACTTTAGGTTAATAATTTATATAATTAATTAGCAACGTCGACATAGACTGATTTTTGGTGATGATGATCATCATGGCAATGACAACTCAACGTGTGGTTGGATTTTCCAACATGAACTTCAAGTAGGACCCACCGCTGGCTGTAAGAATTGGATGTAAGAAATGGGCATAGCTCTAGATGGATTCTTTCAAAAATATCCAAACAATTATTATATCTATGAAAATACTAATTAGCCAAAAAATCTGTCGGTTGAAAGCCAAAAGCCTAATCGTATATATTTTTGTCCAGATATCCGTGGGGTAACACGACTCATATCTATCATGTGCGAGGGTATTTTAGATTTTTAGACCCGTTTGGCAACAACAACAGTGAAATGGATTCATAGTTAATCAATTCTAAAAACATCGAGGAAAAAGTATTTCTAAAAATAAATTTACGACTATAACTCAACTTTTAATATCACCAGGTCTGGGGGGCATGCACCTATACAAGTAACATACTCTTATAGATTACTGACTGTATGGATGTTTGGCTCATCTCTAGGTGGACCTACATTCGATTGGAGTCATTTTCATGGGTTGATTTTTAATCATGGAATTTGAGAATTACTATTTAGCATGTAACTCGAGGTAAATTTTTGACCAATGACAAAATGACACTACCATGCACCTCTATGGACTTTGGACCATGTGATCGTTACTGTTTTACTAATAGAGTACTTATGTACATGAACTTTTAGTTAACTTTTTTTTTTGCCCACATAAAATTTTGACACTTTATAATTGGTGACACTATATAATTGATGCTGCGTGGCTCACTTTTAGAGACCACTGACCCTATGGATGTTTGGCCCGTCCTTAGGTGGATCTACATACTAAAATTCATCTTAATTAGTAATTTCTATCCATTGGATTAGAGTTTTTTCATAGTTTATTTCTAACCATGGATGTCGAGCATTATGTTCCAAGGAATAAAAATCATTAATTAGGATGATTTTTGTTGTATAAGTCTACCTAGGGATGGTCCAAACATCTATACAGTCAATGGCCTCTAATAGTGTGCCATGTGGCTCACGCTATGGTCAGTCATCAATGTTGCATGATGGACGTCCGTCATCAAAGTTTTACTCTAAATGCATGGTGAAAGCTACAGTTGAGATGAAGATATTTTTTTTTGATGTTTCATTGTTTGGTATGGGTGTCAAGCCACATCTAAAAAGGCCACGTGACACTCTTACAGCATTACGATTGTATGGATGTTTGAAACATCCCTACTTGGACCTACAGATAAAAATTCAGTCTAATTGGTGTTCTCTAGGCATTGATTCTCAGTACCCAAAGCAATTTTCGAATCCATGGTTGAAATTCAACCCATAAAAATATTCAAATCTAATGATTAGAAACCACAAATCTGACTAATTTGTTATCTAAAGGACCATCTTTGGGATGTTTCACAAATCCGTATGGTTTTGGATCTCTAATAATGTTCCACGTGGCCTTTATAGGTGCAGATTGGACGCCCGTATAAAAAATCTTAGTATCAAATTTTTTCGTGTAGAGCAAAACTTTTTCATGAATGAGTTCACATTCTAAAAAATGTATAAAGACTTAAAAACCCCTGTTAATAGATATAATTTTAAAAAAATTCAAAACAAATCAAGGACATTTTGGGAAAAATGGTGAATCTCTTGTGAAGCCCCACGTGTACGCTCAACCCCAGTTTTCGCTATTAATTTCTGAATATTTTGGTAATTATACCCCTATTAATTTCTGAATATATAGAACATAATAGTTAAGTCAACCTGATAACTTTGGAAACCCTGTTTTTGGATTTAGAGAGCTTTCAGATAATTTTATTTTAGAAATGTAATTTTATAATTAAGGTTTATTGGACTTTGCATCTTTTGTGCCCACGGCACTCTCTGACAAAGTGTTTGCCAAAATAGGGTATGAGTGGCTTAGATCCACCATCCATTTGGGGTGATAAGATCTCGGCCATCCTTTGTGAAGTCGATAAGAGGGGGGATGAGTGACTTCTCTGTTTTGTTATATAGATGTATAGTGGGTGACCCGTGCCCTCAGCACTCCCCTACAAAGCATTTCCCAAAATCGGGTGTGAGTGGTTGAGATCCATAGTCCATTTAGGGATAAGATCTCAACCATCCTTTGTGAAGCCGATCGATAAGAGGGTATAAGTGGGGAGACAATTTCCCTGTTAAATTTCACGATGTGTGAGGTCTAAAAGTAAAAGTTCCGAGGACAACCTTTTTGACAACCAAATTTCCAGACCTCTTCTCGGGCGTGGATTCCGAGAATCCAACGATGGTTGATAGTGCTGAGCTGGTATTCACTTTTGCCAAAGCAAAACCACCGTTGGATTCTCCGAAATCCACGCCCATAAGAGGTGTGGAAAGTTGGTTGGCAAAAAAGGTTGTGCGCGAGTCCCGACCCTAGATAGATATAGAGAAATCTTGAGGATTCTAGACTTTCAATATCATCACATCAACTTGTAACCCGCTCTCAACTCGGATGGATTTTGGGTTGCTCGGCTAATGACCCTCGTCGTATACTATAACTTGATTGAGTTATGGGTTGTCCCGACATTAACTCAATGGGTCACATGGAATGCCCGCGGCTGTTCTAGAAAATTTTCTCTACTAGCTACTAAGAACGAAATGAGCCCATGTTTTTTGCCACTTTTTTTTCAAAAATATCCAAACACTAATTATTTCTAGTAAAATGCTAACTCGACAAAAACATGTCGGTCAAAGGCCTCAATCGTACATATTTTTGTCCGAGACTCCGAATATCCATCGGGTAGCACAACTCTTATTTGTCATGCATAAGGTATTTTAGATTTTTAGACCAGTTTGGTAACAACTGCAGTGAAATGGATTCTTAGCTCAGAATCAGTTCTACAAAAACTTTTAATATCATGATCTATATCTGAATTCGTATCTAGGTAGATCCTGATCCAAATTTGACTTTTAATATCATGATCCATATCTGAATTCGATCTAGGTAGATCCTGATCCAAATTTGACTTTTAATATTATGATCCATATCCGGATTCAGATCCAAGATGGATCCATGACACATGAATCCAATCTGAACCCATGCTCCATATGGAAAACTTTAAATCTAACTGGCATGTGCAATATGGGTTAGAAACATGTCAAATCTATATAACAAAACACAGTAGTTGTCTCTCTACCTATACCCCCTCTTATAGGCTTCAACAAAGAAGGGCCGATATCTTATCTCCCAAACAGACGGTGAATCTCAGCCACTCGCACCCAATTTTGGCAAATACTTTGTAGGGCGGGCCACCCACTAGTCTATTAAAAAATAAAAAAGTTTTAGTAAAGATCCAATTCTCAAACCCATAATTTTTCCCAATCCAAATACCTAACACCAGGATCCAAATTTGACCACAAAAATTGTTCTAAAACCCCAAAAAGAGTGACTTGTCTCGAATGCGTGTCGAGTCAAGTATGCAATTGAAATAAAAAAGAAAGAAAGAAGATAAACCCATCAATCCCAAATTCTCCCAAAACCCTAAACACCGATGTGATTGATTATGATACTCGAGGGTTAGTTTTTCCGCTTGGAATGGACGTGGTTATCTATACCAGGGTTTAAAAGGGGCCGTTATAATGGTATAACGGACTGGGGGTTACTGTTTTTTCCATTATAACGAATTGTAATGCTCAGGGATAAAAATGGAAATAATGAGAAAAATTGCTCTGGAATTCAAATTTTGAAATTTGACTCGACAAAAATAACTGGAAGAATTTCAAATTTCAAAAAATAACGGGAAGAATTTTAAATTTTCAAAAAATAAAAATAACAGAAATAATGGTTGTTATTTTCGTTATGACGGAAAATCACGACCGGCCGTTATCTTCACTATAATGGCTGTTTTTTTTAAACCATGATCTATACTATGGCTGCAGCAAGATCTGTTGCAGTGGGATGAGTTTGAAGAGGAGATTAGTATTGACTTTAGGGGAGAGAGAGCTTTGTTTTGTTTTTGTAAGCAAGTCAATAATCTATAAACACGCAAAAACACCTTACAATCCCGCCCGAGAGTTGATACGGACGGGTGTCTGTCTCAATGGATTCGCGAAGCTAAAGAGGTGGCATCCTAGTCCACGTCAAAGGAGAATTAAAAGTACGTGCCCTGCGAGCAATAGTATGACACGTCAAAGGGGTTTTGTTGTTGCAATAAGGTTTAAGGGGTGAGAATAGATTTTTTTTTTTTTGTAGTCATCATCGTGGGGAGCAAGCCAGACTAAGCCTGGACCCGGTCATTGTCGGATAAGGGGTTTTCTACTCCTGGCACAACCGCTCAAAGGAGGAAACCTGCCTGCGTGGGTTTCCCGAGAGAGGTGGATACACACCAACCATCTTTTAAGACAAAATTAACCTTGTAAACTTGCTAAACACGATATTTTTTACGTTGAATTGAGGTGACCTGAATGATTTTTCGAGTCAACCCGGTTAATAGCTACTCACCAAGTTAGTAATCCGAGTCTGCAATAAATGAAATCATTCTTGAAGAGTCCGTTTATTTTTCCTTTAGTTTCCATTTTTTCCGTTATAAAGTTTATTGAAAATTTAAATTTTGACGCCGTTATTTTTCATTTTTGCCCCATGCGTTACCATCTGTTATAATGGCCGTTATAACAGAAAAAACGGCAACGCCTTGAGGCCGTTATACTATAACGGCCCTTTTTAAACATCAAACTTTGATGTCCAATCTTTCCTTGATCAACTTGTGCCACCCCACTAGTAATATTAAAGAGTCGTGCTACCCAACCAGACAAAATTTTGTCAAGAGATCAATGGTCCACGTGACAACAAGTATTTTATCCTTTGTATTTGTTACATCGTGGACCGTTGGAGCAATGGCCTTCAGCGCACAAAATTTTGTCCAATTCTCCATGGCATAACATTTTCCTGAAATTAATAACTCGGTTTAAAAAACGGCCGTTATAATGAAAATAACTACTGTTATAACGGATTCGAACCTCCCCGTTACGTTATGCATCGTTTAATGCTCCGAAACTAACGGCTGTTATTTTTCATTATTTTTCCGTTATAACGAAAATAACGATAATTATTTTCCGACAAAATTTGTGGAAAAATGCATGTTATTTCCGTGATATTGCATTATTTCTCTATTGAAAATTTGAAATTCGAAAATTGAATTTTAGCGCCATTTTTTCCGGTTTTTGCCACTGAGCATTACAATTCGTTATAACGGCAAGAACGGTAACACCCCCAGTCTGTTATACCGTTAAAACAGCCCCTTTTGGCCCATACCTAGGTAGACCTACATACCAAAAATCATCCTGATTAGTGATTTCTAACCTTTGGATCTGAGTGCCTCATGAAAACGACTTCAATCAAATCTTTAAAAAGCACTAATCAGGATGATTTTTTCGCATGTAGATCCACCAAGGGGTCGGCCAAACATCAATACGGTCAGTGATCTCTAATAGTACTGTGCCACGTGTATATGTGGCGTTCCCCCGGTAAGGATTTAAAAACTAAAAATATTAAAAGAGAAATGTTTCCATAAATGCTTACATGGTGGCGTAACAACCAACCAGCTGCTGGAACCCTTCATTGTAGTCGGAGCAAACAATGCCGCCGCGGAAAACCTCCATCAACACCGGAGAAACCATCATCTTGCAAAACAGAGGTACATCGGATGCGTTTTTGCTATTCAACCGTGTTTTTAGCTATTCTCTCTTTCTCCAACCGACAACAATGATCGGCTCACTCATCTCTTTCACACTCCCCAATGGGACCTTGCCTTCCACCCAAAAAAAAAAGTAGGGTAATTTACCAAAATTGCCATTATATTTTTCTTCTTTCACTACAAAAGCATGGGTGATTTAGTCTTTTCCACTGCCTCAAGGATTTCTTTAAGAAAAAGAGAGCTGTTTTAAGAAAAGGAGAGTTGATTCCTGTCTTGTCGAGAGCACGTGGATGACATAATAATTTTGCCTCACGCACTGCTTGACCCAAAGTGTCACACATATCAAGAACCCTAAATTTTTTTTTTTTTTTGGTAATTATTAAGATACATTATTTGATCCAAAAGTGCTATAAGCCATGGTTTAAAAAACGGCCGTTTCCTTACAAAATAAAAAAAAAAAAAAAAATGGCCGTTATAATGAAAATAACGGCTGTTATAATGGATTTGGACCCTACCCATTATGTTATGTACTGTTTTAAATCCCATAAAATATTTTCGTTATAATGGCTTTTTTTTTTATTATTATTTAATAATGACCATTATAACGAAAATAACGACTACTATTTTTTGAAAAATATTGTTAAAAATATCGTTCGTTATTTTTATTAATTTCCCACTTTGCCCCTGTATAACGGAAAAAAATGGTAACGCCTCTAGTTACAACCACCAATTCAAGAACAGAATCCATTCTTCTGAACAAAGCTCTTCACCTAAAATGATAATTTATTCAATCTTCTTTCAATCTCCCATCTAAAGTCTCTAATTACAACCATATTTATAAAATAAATAAAAATAATTCTAATCCAACTCAACTTATATATATATTATAGGGTCAGGATCGGGGGACAGCATTTTCATACAACATTTTTGACAACAATTTTGGCTTACCCACATGGAAGATGAATCAATAGCTGATTTTTAGCAAGGATGATCTCCTCAACCTATAGATCACCCATACAAAAAATCAGTACATTCCGAAATTTCTAACCCCATCAAATGTGGTTTTCAAGTTAACGAATAAAATAGACGGTCCATAATTCTTTGACTTCTTAACCGGTGTACGAATATCGGAATGATTTGAATTTTTGTGAGGATGATCTCCTCACTATAGAGACCATCCTCACCAAAAATCATCCCAGTCCAAAACTTCTAATTTATATAGTGGGACGCACCAAAAATTATTGTAAAAAATGTTGTATGAAAATGTTGTCCCCCGATCCCAACCCACACATATATTTAACCAACAAAATCTGCTTTAGATTGTTATCGTAGATGTTCTTGGTTTATGTATCAGTAAACAATAATAATACTAAAGCAGAGAAAAAAGAAGAACATTGCTACAATTAATATATATTAATTGAGAAAAACTAGTAAACTGGAAAATTACACTATATTGATAAAACTCTAGTAGGTGAACAATCCATAACAGAAAATATAAATAAGTCAAATGAACTTATCGTTTTAAAATGAGGTTGAGGCACACGTTGTACTTTCTATCCTAAAGTAGATTTTGCCATTATATTTCATGAGTGTTGCTGACAGTTGATTAGACATATGTTTCCAGGATTCAATGATCGACTGAAGGTAGGCAACACTCCAACACTCCCTTGTAATATCAAATTAACAATGGTATACCCTCAAACAAAATGAAGACTTGTGTAATATAGAGAAGAATATTAAAACAAAACTCTAAATATCTCCAGGTTACAATGCAACAATAGAAGAGGAGAGAGAAGAGCAGAGGTATCCTTCTGATTCGTATTTCGTAGCACTATGTGATGAGACTCTTCTCTTCCTCTCTTTATATAGAGTTTGGAAGAGAGAGCCATTTGGGCCTTAATAATGTACATTAAGGGCCTAAACGCTAACATATTTAATGCCTCAATTTGCATGGACAATTTTGAAAATAAGAATACAAATAACACATGTTTTATATGTGAGAAAATCAATAGTGGATTTCTCAAAAAATGCATAAGGCTTGATAAGTCCAAGGACCAAGGTCTACAAACCCACGATCCTACCTAACTTGGCTTGGCTCAACGTGTGTGTGTATCTGTTATATAATAATATATCGAATCGTGGAGCCCCGCAGGGTGTGACGTCAATCGTGGCATGTGATATAGGTCGATCCTAACTAATCTTCATATTTTCAACATGTATTTCATGAATTAAAATCTATAGTTCTTGTGCTTAAGAAGTTACATATTTATCAATTTTCATCTTGTAATCCAAAAATCGTCCCATAACAAATTTTTTCGATCCAACTGAAATTCAGTCCATTCTCTTCAATCTCCGAATACCTAGAAAGGGGGTGGGAGTTGATTAGCTATTAACTTTTTTTTAACCTAACAAGTTTATTGGTCCAGTAAGGGTAAACTAAATCACATGCCACAATCCTAAACAGTTGATTGTAAAAATATGATTATCACAATCGACTCAGATCAAATATATCTCAGTGATATATTGTCTCTTTGTCGTTTTGGTTAATTTAACAATTATGCGGAATACAAACAATCAACATAACTATAACACATGCGAGTTTTTACATGAAAACCTTAGTCAAAGAAAAACTACGGGACCACATCCAGACGGAAAGTATCACTAACTGAGAAGTTTTGAGTTACAGAAGTTACTTATGCAACACCGTTTCCATATAGCATCCAACCTTAGCCAAGGCCAACTGCCGATGCGTCCACATCTTTTGGCTCTATTCTATGAGTCACATGCGTGCCCTCCCAATCACAAAATTTTTACCGCTTGTTCAGTTTGGTACTCCATAAACTTATCTTCGATTACATCCATTGATCTCTATCGATAGTGAAGGATTCAGTACACCCTAAACCTTAACGTTGCTCAAATAGTGTTGAGACACACATGATACACTCTTCTCTTATTCCCTTTATAGTGTTTGGAAGAGAGAGCATTTGAGCCTTATTTAATGCCTCAATTTACATGGGTGGTTTTGAAAATAAGAGCACAAATTAATAACACATATTTTATGTGCATGAAAACCAATAGTTAATTTTTTTTAAAGGGTCAGGATCGGTGGACAACCATTTTTGACAACTATATTTGACAACCATTTGGCAGACCAACATAGAAGATGAATCAATGGCTGATTATTGGTGAGTAGGATCTCTATGTTGAGGAGATCATCCTCACAAAAATTCAAATCATTCCGATATTCATAGACTGGTTTAGAAGTTGAAGAATTATGGACCGTCAATTTTTACCGTGTAACTTGAAAACCACATTTGATGGGGTTAGGCTGAAACTTTCAACAAAGGATACTCGGACCCTTTTGGGATTGCAACCTCATCCATGGTTTAAAAAATGACCATTATAACGGTAATGTTTTGACCTGTTATATTATCTTCGATTTAATGTTATCCCGTTATAATTGGGGGTGTCAACGGGTCGGTTCTGGTTCGGTTCCTAAGGTGGCCAGAACCGGAACAATCGGTGTCTTATCGATTCAGTTCCTTAACGGTTCCGGTTCTCAAAGTGATTGATCCGGAATCGGAACCGATTATGTATTTTTGTCGGTTCCGATTCCGGGTATAATGGGCAAAATCTTGAGAATATGAGATTTTTTACACTATATTTATACATTGGTACCGGTTCTTATCGGTTTCGGTTCCATATTATACTACCCGGAACCGGAACCATTATTTTCGATTCGGTTCCGGTTCCTTTTTAATCGGTTGCCAAAAATGTGAAACTGGAAACACCGGTTCCGGTTAAATGGGTAAAATTGACACCCCTAGTTATAATGATGTCGTATGTCATTTTTTTTTCCAGAAAATTTCTTTAACGAAAAAACATTTAAATGTATTTACAAAAATAAAAACAACTTTCAGACTTTTACAAAAAAAGTAAGTAAACTCCCTTTGAAAGGGCATCTCTCCCTGACAAAATTAAGGCCGAAAGAGAAAGGGCGCCTGTCAGATGCCCTTTAAAAGGGCGTTTGCCCATAAAGGAGTAAAACTTCTATCACAATACTGAGCCACCTGGCACAGTCTTAGTGGTCGCTGACCATATGGATGTTTGGCCAATCACTAGGTGGACCTACACACCAAAAATAAACATGATCAATGGTTTATAAACGTTGGATTTAAGTTATTTTTCTGGGTTGATGTTAACCGTAGGAATTTGAGAATTAATTGAGTGCAAAGATCGAAAGGTTGTAAATTACTAATCAGTGGATTTTTGGTTTGGAGGTCCACCGAGGGACTGACCAAACATCCATACGCGCAGCGTCCACTAAGAGTGTGCCTCTATGGGTAAAGGGCGTTTATATTCTATTTTTTCCGTTATTTTCTGTTTTTGAATTTCAGCGCCATTTTTTCTCTTATTTTTCATTATTTCCGTTATTCCACGTTACTTTCCCGTTATTTTCCATTTTTGACCCTGAGCGATTTTTTCGTTATAACTGTTATAACAGTAACGCCCCAGTCCGTTATACCGTTATATATAACGCCCCCTTTAAAACTTGGTTTAAACCATGGAAAAACTTTCAACTTGAAAGGTAAACAAAGGAGAAAATGGAGTGGATGGGAATCTCATCTGCAGCTCAGCTTGTCCTGTTGGGAAGGATATCAGCTTTTCTGTGTCGTCGTTTTCCCTGCCCGAGTCAGCTTTCCTGCTTCTACTGCCACGCAAAGACATGACCCCCACGTTCAGCCCAATTTCTAAGGTTCAGACTCTCTCTCCAACAAATATCTCAATTATTGAGTCCTATCCAAATAATAACAAATGAAGTAGTACGAGGCAAAACTCTTATATTCACGGGAGGTACAAGGAAACCCCATGTCTTCGTTTTCATTCAGAAACAGACCCCATGCACTTGAATGATAGTGGGCGTTTTTGGAAGAAGACGCAAAATAAGAAAATTTTCCCATAAAAGACAGTTCTGGAAGACTAGTTTGGCAGGGGAAAACGATTAGTTATGGCAACCATGGCTTTAAAAACGGTCGTTTAAACAGTAACGCCCCAAGCCCGTTTCCGTTAAAATAGTTTAATCATTTAAACGGGCTGTTAAATTCTGAAAAATTTTGTGAAAAAAAAAAAAACGGCCGTTAAATTCTCTTTTTGTTTTTTGAAAATTTCCAATTTTTAATTTTAAATTTCAGCGCCACTTTTTCGGTTTTTTTCCGTTAAAATCATTAAAATCCGTTTTTCTATTTTTTTCCATTTTTGCCCCTGGCCGTATCAATCCGTTTTAATGGTTTTAACAGTAACGCCCCTAGTCCGTTAAACCGTTAAAACGGCCTCCTTTAAACCTTGACGGCAACTATAGGCACAGTTAGAAGCTATGTTTTAAAAACTTGTCGAGTCGACTCGACTGGATAGTATTTCGAGTTGACTCGGCATACAAACTCGGATTTGCATGCCTCGACGAGTTTCGAGTTGCCTCGGAAACTCGTCCGAGTCTACTCGTAAACTTTGCCAAGTCATCTGTTTAACGGCCGAGTCGACTCAAATTTCAATGTTTTTTTTTTAATTTCTAATTTTGTTACTATATTCTATGATTTTTCAAAAGTTTTTTTAATAAATATTATTTTTTATATATTTAAATATTTAATTTAATGACTCGCCGAGTCTTCGAGTTGACTCGACCCAATGGACTTCCGAGTCGAGTCCAAATTCCAAGTTTTAAAACATAGGTTAGAAGAGTGAAATTCCATATGGAAGTTAAGTTGAAGCTGCCCATGCTTGATGAAAATAGAAACGAGAAGATGAATCAACTAAAGCAGGGGTGTTTTGATTATAAATGAAAAAGTGTGACCAACGCTCCTCTAAGGATCAAGTGTGTTATAAAGTAGATTAATGGATAATTTTGGTATTGTCTGGTTTTCTTTCTTAACAACAATTTGATGAACCCCAAGGTTTGGGCGCAGATGGCTAGGATTAAGCCTCAGGAAGTGTAGGTCCTGAGTTCGAATCCCCTCAGGAAGTGCAGGTCCTGAGTTCGAATCCCTTCCCATGAGGTCGGCCACCAGTTGGGCTTGTCCAAGAGTTTATATGATGTGCAGTGGGTGGTGGTCTTACCCTGTTTGCAGGGACTTAGTTAGGTGCTCTAAGAGGCCCAGATACCCGTGATACCAAAAAAATAAAATAATTTGATGGAAATCAATAGCATTGTCCCAAGGATGGTGCCATCCACTTGCCTAGATTATTGGACATTTTTGAAGGTCCATCTATGTTTTGTGAATTCAATGGTCATCAACTTTGTGATAATGGTAACACACCCCATAGTTGCCAAGTTTGCAAATACGTTGTTGAAAATTGACCTTTCACGAATCAACAAAAATAGGGAGAATCAAGAGATCAATAACATATATAGATACAAGAAATTTATGTGATTCGGTAGTATGCTTATGTCCCTGGGTGAGAAGAGCTCTTTAACTATTTCTAAAGAACTAGGGTTACAATAGTTTCCTCTCACTTTCTCACTCTCTACATGTACATGTGAAAACCCTAAGGTCCCTTCAGAGGATATATAAAAGCCTCTGGTACAAATAAATATCCAAAGTACCTCCAGTACAAGTTGTACTCGAACATGAACTGTACGGATTCCTATGTTCACTGCAAAAAAATCTAACCCAAGGTTGTGTTGCCCCCCCTCCAACCCCTAGCTAGCTTAGAGCGGAGTTGAACCCACGGTAGATATATATGGCTTAATTAACAATATAATCCTTGTAGAATACAAGACACCTAACCCAACACAAATTATGCATTATACTTGAATTTTTTATTTTTTTTGAAGAAACATATAATAGGACTATGGTTTTCATTTGTTCTGAAAATTTTACAAATTTTTTGAGTTTACTCCCAAGTTATTTTAAAAATCAAGTCTGAAGAGAAATTTTAATTTATTAATTTTTTTTTTTTTGCTTTCCTTTTAATTTTTTGGCGAACTTTTGAACGACAAGCTTGAATTACACTGGGAAGCAAGGTCTAAAGGAGGCCGTTTTAACGGTATAACAGACTTGGGCGTTTCCGTTAAAATGAAAAAAATGGCCAGGGGCAAAAAAAAAAAAAAAAAGAATTTAACGGATTTAACGAAAAAATAAAGGAAAAAGGCACTGAAATTCAGACTTCAAATTTCAAAAACGGAATTTAACAACGGTCTTTTTCCACAAAATTTTCCAGATTTAATGACAGTTAAAACGAAAAAAACTGCCGTAATATTCAAAGCGTCATAATGGATTTTAATGAAAATGGCTTGGGGCGTTACCGTTTAAACGACCGTTTTTAAAACCATGCTGGGAAGTTTTCTGAGATACTATCGAATTACACTAGGCACTCTCCTAATTCGGATTGTTATTAAATTTTTTTTTTTTAATTGATTTTTCTAAAGAACTTTCACCTCTTCCGCATCACATTTTCACATTTGGCAAAAATGCCCCTCCAATAAACTGTTCTTATCTTTCTTCTCACCATTAAATGTGAAGTACACCTAGCCGTTTAGCTGAGATGGTACCCTCATCTTGTGGGAGGTCGTAGGTTCAATCTCACAGAAGGAGGTTTCCTCGAGCAACTGTGCGTAGAAATCACCTCTCACGGCTCTGCCCGGCCCAGGTCTAGCCTGACTTGCTCCTTGGCTTTTGTCCGCACGACATTTTTCTCCAATGTCAAAAGAGTACTCAGGAAGAGATAATAGCCATTCTAATTAGTAGAAATTTAAGAAAGAGGAGAAAATTCTTACACAAACAAGCCATATATTCCTGCCTCTCTTAGAGCAAGAGAGAGAGAGAGAGAGAGAGAGATTATGGCCCCATCTCCATCTCTTCTCTTTCTGCTTTTCTTCATCATCTTTGCAACAACATTATCATCTTCAACATTCCACCCAAGAGCTACCCATCAATCTCAGATCAAACAAGCCAAGACTCATAAACCAAAGATCCCATTCAAGACTCATTTCTTCCCTCAACTCTTAGATCACTTCACATTTCAGCCCCAGAGCTCCAAAATCTTCTACCAGAAATACCTCATCAACAACCACTCCTGGGTCCATGGAGGTCCAATCTTCGTCTACACTGGCAATGAAGGTAACATCGAATGGTTTGCAGCCAACACTGGCTTCATGCTCGATATAGCTCCCAAGTTTCAAGCACTACTCGTCTTCATTGAAGTACTGTTTCTGCAACACAAATGACTAAATGGGTTTTCCTTAAAACATAAATTTCTCTACTTCAGTTCAGATTGTTTATCGGTCACTCTCTTTTGTAAAATTTCAGCATAGATTTTATGGAGAATCGCTGCCATTTGGGAAGAAGTCTTACAAGTCTGCAAAGACATTGGGGTATCTGAATTCCCAACAAGCACTAGCTGATTTTGCAGTTCTCATTCGAAGTTTGAAGCAGAACTTATCTTCAGAAGCGTCTCCTGTTGTGGTCTTTGGTGGGTCTTATGGAGGAAGTAAGTTCAGAGAACCCCACTTATCCCCACTCTGTTTTTTTTTTTTTCTGATTTTTAACGAATTGATGTGACATGAGGCTGAATCTTTTTGTTTAGTGGATCTTCAGATTGAAGGAATGGAACTTTCTCAGTCATTTATGATGAACTATTAATGCTCTTTTAATTTAGTGCAGTTACAAGAGAATCTTCCATAACCCATTTCTTGTTTCTACAAGTTCTTCACCTTTCTTAGTACTAAACTACCTCCCTCTCTCTCTCTATCTCTGTCAGTGTTGGCTGCCTGGTTTAGACTGAAATACCCACATGTAGCCATTGGAGCATTGGCATCTTCAGCTCCTATATTACAGTTTGATGACATAACCCCATGGACAAGCTTCTATGATGCTGTGTCTCAGGATTTCAAGGTATCTAACAGTGTTGAAATGTTTCAGAAATTAAAAAATTTGTTGGGATTTCCTTATTTTTGATTTTCATTTGTGGGTTTTGTTTGGTTTTTTTTATTTCTTGGGTAGGATGCAAGTCTGAATTGCTACGAGGTGATAAAGGGGAGTTGGTCTGAGCTGGAAGCAGTGTCAGCTCAGAAAGAAGGGTTGGCTGAACTCAGCAAAACTTTCAGAACTTGCAAGTAAGCTGTCAACTTATTATTACTTTTAGACATTACAGTATGGAGGTTGCACGTGACTGATTCTAGGGTCGTTTTTGGAAGAAGGGGCACAGTTGCAGCAAAGTCGAATCTGCCCATGTCGGCAGAGAAGTTGAGAGAGGGAGGGTAACTCTTTGGATAATGGAAAAGTCACAGTTGCCCACGGGATTTGATGAAACCGGGGGATGGCCCATACTTGCCTTAATAGTATAGATTTGTATGTGTGATCACCTTTTTGGTTGAGGCATCTCATCAACTCCCTCTCATCTTGTGACATGTGGAGGGGTGGGCAATGGCAACCTAGAAAAATGGTTGAATTTAAAAGAGAAATAGAACATTAATTTTACTTTTTAAAAATTGGTCCAAGCCCATGATCAAAAAAGTTCTCAAGCCCAACGCCTAAAAATAACCAATCATGCTGATTTTAGTGACCAGCCGAGGGTTGGACCAAACAGTCATGTAATCAGTGGTTGCAAAACGTGTGCCACATGGCAATATTGGCCATGCCCAACAAATGGGCATACAAGAAACTGAAATTGTTATGATCCGTTGCTCACAATATAATTAATTTTTTTTCTAAAAATAGGTAACTCATCGGATGGTTGGGATCATCCAATCAATGTGATCATGAACAATATTTGCTAAATTATTTCTTGATTTACAGGGACCTTCGTTCAATATATTCCGCTCGAGACTGGTTATGGTCGGCATTTGTTTATACTGCCATGGTGAATTACCCAACAGAAGCCAATTTTATGATGCCCTTGCCTGCGTACCCTGTAGAACAGGTATCATGTACACATACATACATACATGCATAGGAAGTTGCCCCCCCTCAACTTTTGAAAACCCCTCACATCAAAATATTGCTATGTTAGGCATAAGGTGACCAGATGGACGGTTGGGATCGACAATGGAAACCCTCCATTTGCAAAGGAAACTCACACTCCAGTAAAGAACTTTAGGGCTCTGTATGGCGATCAACAAAAAATTTTACAGAAAAATGATTTGTACATCAGAAAGTGTTGATACTGAAAATTTTTTATGACATTTATATGCAAAAAATCATTTCTAGAGAATTTATTAGGACAACCATACAGAGCTTAATTAGGAGTAAAACTCTAGAAAACTTTTTTCTTAAACTTATATTTCGACCTAATTAAATATTTATTTAAATTTTTTTTTTTCAATTATGAAGATGTGCAAGATTATTGATGGATTGCCACCGGGGGCTACGAAGCTTAGTCGGGTGTTTTCTGCTGCAAGTTTGTATTACAATTATTCTCGTACCGAAAAATGCTTCAATATAGAAAATGAAACCGACGCTCATGGCCTCCATGGTTGGGATTGGCAGGTAAAAATCCTGATATTCATGACCTACCACTACATCTAAATCTGGGGTTTTTATTTGCTCGGTACCAAGAGAAAGAAACACATATCGGTACAATGTCGATATATACTGTATTGCATTAGTGTCTCAAGCTTTGGGAAATGATTTTACAGGCATGTACAGAGATGGTTATGCCAATGACTTGCTCTAATGAAAGCATGTTTCCTCCGTCTACCTTCGACTACAACGAATTTGACGAGCAATGTGTTAAGAAGTATGGTGTTAAGCCTAGACCTCATTGGATTACCACAGAATACGGCGGCAATGTGAGTTTTTTTTTTTCTTTTTTTGGGTTTCTATTTATAAATTGGACTGAGCCACTTATTGTTATTCTTCCAGGGGGTGGGCACACCCCCTAAGTAGAGTTGAACTTAGAACCTCTCGCTTTCTGGAGCGAAGTCCTGGCCATCAGCACTCAACCCTTGGGGTTATAATAGTAGAAATTCGTTATTCTTTTATGTACTCAGAGTTCTAAATGTTGGCAATTTATACAGCGAATCGAGCAAGTGCTGAAGAGATTTGGAAGCAACATAGTATTTTCTAATGGAATGCAAGACCCTTGGAGCAGAGGGAGGTAAGCATGCCAGTGAATCAAGGCAAAAATCTTCGGTTTTTATTTTATTTTATTTTATTTTATTTTATTAATATTTGAGCTTTTTATAAATATAATATTGAAAATTTTTCTTTTTCTAATATTACTGCTAATTTTGAATATGCAGCGTATTAAAAAATATTTCTACGAGCATTGTAGCACTCGTCACAGAGAAAGGTGGGCATAATATAAATATTAGCAATTTAATTGTATCATTTTCCTTTCTAAAACTAGATTATTCGCTACATGTTTGATTGTTAACTTTTTTTTACTTTTAATAAATTGTGTTTGTAGGAGCTCATCATGTAGATTTCCGGTTTGCGACAAAAGAAGACCCAGATTGGCTTATAGAGCAGAGGAGACAAGAGGTGGAGATCATTCACAGGTGGATAGACGAATACCATGCAGATTTGGAAATATGATAAAATGATGTATGAAATCGGAAATTAACTAAGAAAACCATGGACATGTTGATTAAGATTCTAAAAAATGATTTTATCTTCATTGAGAAAAATGTATCAAGGTGTCTATTATTTTTTATAATCTCTCTTCCTTCCTCTTTCTTCACAACTTACCACTGTCGTCACCGCTGCCACTAACCACCACAACCAATATCACAACCACCTCCACTAGCACCAACATCGCCGCCATCGCCATCACCATCACCACCGGTCCGGCCTCTCTATCTTCAACACCATCAACACCAAGCTTTTTTTTTTTTTTTATTTGAGTCAAAGGGGTGATGGGTAGTGATTGTGAGAATTTGACGATTTCTTTTGAAACATTTGAGAATCTTCTTTGGTTGGGAAGAGAGGTTTTGGATTTGTTCAAAAGAAGGGGACAGTGAGAGATAGTGGAAGAAAGTGAAGTATTAGTTAGATGAACCCTTTGGTAATGTTTGTCTTAGGGTGTGTTTGATCGCAAATTTTCCCGTGGGAAAATCTCATTAAATATATTTTAACCCTTGTTTGATAGCAATTTTAAATTGGAAAATTTTCCTGAGAAGACGAGATTTTTCCATTCAATCCTAGAATCCATTTCCGTCTCCATGTTTGTGAGAATTGGTTTCCACGAAAATCCACACTTATTTTCTCACATAATTGGAAATTGTATATTTTCCCGGGTGCAATAAAATAGCCCTATCAGACATATTTTCTTAAGAAACATTTTTAGGGAAAAATAAAATTTTCTTAGGAAATGTTTCTGTGCAATTAAACACACCCTTAGAAAAATTTGTTGCAAAAAATTACACAAAAACATTTCTCACATCTAGAAATGTTTCTGAACAATTGGCCCACACAGTGTAACTCATTGGTGATTTAAGCCATGGATTTTGAAGGGCCCATGTGCTGTACAACAGGCCGCAGATTGTGATCGATGATTTTTAAGGGTTTGATTGGAGTTGTTTTCATGGGTTGAATTTTAACCATAGATTTTGAGCATTATATGGGTATTCAGATCCAATGGTTTAAAATCACTAAACAGGCTTATATAGGTCTACCTAGGGATGAGACAAACATCCATGCGATCAGTGTTCCCTAAGAGTGCACCACGTGGCTTATAGTATTAACCCTCACCATCATTGATGAGGGATGTGAGTGTGCTAGACATCCTGAACTGTGTGGGGGCATACTCCAACCCAGGTTTTGTCTATATAAGTATTTAATGAGGGAAAATTTTACCTTCTAAGTAGAGAGGCCTTTAATTGTGTTACATGGGTGGGTAGCACTACCGGTTGTTGCTTTATAATAGTATAGATAGTGAAGAGTATATTGAATAAGGGTCTGCTTGGCAACCAGACATGGATTTGGAATTGAAAATAGAATTTCAAGAATTATGATTTCTAAGAATTTGAATTCAAAGAATTGAAATTTCTTGTGTTTGGTTGCACCGGAGAAATTACTTGGAATTCCCAATGAATTCTAGTTTTAACTGTTTGGACATCTAACAGAATTGAAATTTCTATCCATCTACATAAGAGAAATATCATCCCATGGACTTTATGTTATAATGACTGCTTTTTTTTGTCATCCGTCGATTAAATGTTATCGATGCTAATTTAAAGAAAAAAATTAAAAATAATAATTAAAATTATTTTGATAATTTTTTGACTATGATTAACCCATGTTACAATATCAATGGCTAAAGCCTAAGTGGCACATGATGCAATAAATACAGATGTCCATCATCAACACTAATGATGGACCACATTCTGAACGTGCCATGTGGCACATTATTAGAGACAATAGACTGTATTGATGTTTATCCCATCCCTAGGTTGACCTACATACTAAAAATCAGGTTGATTAGTTATTTCTAACCTTTAGATTTGAGTACCCCAAATAATGCTAGATATCCCATAGTTAAAAATCAACCCATAAAAGACACGAATCCAATGGTTATAAATCACTAATACCGTATGGATATTTATACCAACCCAAGGTGTACCTACATACTAAAAATATGGTTGGTTGGTTATTTATAAGCTTTGGATCTTCGTATCCCAACTAATGCTAGAAATCCAACGGTTAAAAATTAACTCATAAAAGACACCAATCCAATGGTTAGATACATCCCTAGGAGGACTTACAAACTAAAATCAGGCTGATTAGTTATCTCTCAACTTGGATCTTTGTACGCCAACTAATGCTATATATATATACATCCCACGGTTAAAAATCAACCCATAAAAGACATCGATCAAATGGTTACAAATTTGTAATATTCCGTTGATGATGGACCACAGTATGAGCCACGTGGCACATTAGTAGAGACCACGGACCATATGGATGTTTGTCCCATCCGTAGGTGGACCAACATGCTAAAAATCAAGTTGATTAAAAATTTCTAACCTTTGGATCTAAGTACCCCAAATAATGCTAGATATCACACGGTTAAGAATCAACAAAAAAAAAATATACCAATCCAACAGTTTCAAATAACTAATCTTGCTGATTTTTTATTTATAGGTCCACCTAGGGATGAGCGTGAGAGTTGGAACCCGAAAAAAAAATCCTTTTGAATCACTCCGCCCGGAAATAGAATTCCAGGAATTTGAAGCTTCTTACCCCCCTAAAACTTCTAATTCCAAGAAAATCATGGAATTGGAAATATAATTCTTGGAATTCGGTCCTCCCAAACATAGAGATTTGCCAAATCCAGCTCAATTCCGGGTTACCAAACAGATCCTAAGGGGAGTAGGAATCGGGAAAGGAAAATATAACAATTGTTCGAACAAGTGGGCAAGTTGGATCAAATTATTTATTTATTTATTTTATTATTTTTTATAGACAAGTTGGAAATTACATAAACAAAAATAAACTTTAATGTATTTATAAAAACAAAAAAACACTTTTTGAAATTTATATAAAAAGTAACTAAACGTTCTTTCATTGAAAACGCCCTTTGAAAGAGCGTCTGTTAGGAGGAAACACTTTCAAAGAACGCTTTCACCTGATAGACGCCTTCTCATTTCACTCTCTCTCCTTCTAAACCCTCCTCTCCCGCTATTTCTCCTCTCTCTCCGGTCGCTCCTCTCCGGCGAACTCTCCCTCTCCCGCCCAGTGTCCTCGCGTGCGCCCTCCCTCGGATCTAGCTTCCGGCGGTCTCCTCGAAACAGGGATGTTGCTATATTTTTTTTTCCAATTTTTTTTTTCAAGGGGTGTGGGATAAACATCCATGCTACCTGTGGGCCTAAATGGCAATGGTGACTAAAAAAAATCGTGCTTCTGCGTTTGAAAAAGTTTCAGTCATACCTTATTACATCTTTTTCCTTTCTTTATTTTGGGTTAGACTCTAGGGGACCTCATTTTTGACACCCATTTTGGCGTACTCACATAGAAGATGAATCAATGGCTGATTTTTGGTGAGGATGATCTCCTCACCATATATATCACCCCTACAAGAAATCAACCCATTCTGAAATTTCTAACCTCGTCAAATGTGGTTTTCAAGTTACACGGTAAAAATCGACGGTTCATAATTCTTCAACTTCTAAACCAGTCTATGAATATCAGAATGATTTGAATTTTTGTGAGATCATCCTCACAAAACATTCTTTCAAAGGGCGTTTCCCAAGAAAAAATGTCCTTTCAAAACACACCTATTGGGTAAAAACGTCCTTTAAAAGAGCTTCTATCAGGTGGCAGAGACATTTTTTTAAAAGTATGTGCTACTGACAAACGCCCTTTGAAAGAGCGTTTGCTAGGTGAAAACGTTCTTTGCAAGAGCGTTTTCTCCTACAAATGCTCTTTCAAAGGGCGTTTGTCAGTGTCAGATTTGACTTTGAGAAAACGTTCTTTGAAAGAACGTTTAGTTACTTCTTTTTTTTGTAGATTCCAAAAATAAAAAATTATTTTTGTAAATACGGTAAAGTTGATTTTTGTTTATGTAATTTTCCATTAGAATAATTATAATAATTAGGGAAATTTTTGTCATCAAAACTAACGCATTGCTTGACCCGAGGGCAGCCCGTATTTCAGTTTTGCACTCAGCTACCCAGTGTATAATTGTTCTACTAGGGTTATCCCAAACACACGTGTTATTGTTCCAAGGTTGAAGAAAGGGACATTGTAAGCTTACAGCTTATCTTTAGTTACCCAATAGTCGATATATGTGAAGTGTTAGATCTATCTGTTTTAAATGCTTCTTTTCTTAAAAAGTCATTTTATGATGTTTGGTAAAAAAAATGCTTTAGGTAGCGAAAGAGAAAAAAAAAATATCAAGTTTTTGTATTACATAAAGGTAGTTTTGGTATTGCAAAATGTTTCTAAGGATAACCAATTGTAAGAAATTCTTTAAGAACAGGTTCTCCCAAAAGGATTTAGCGAATGTGGCTCAAAAATGACATCTACTTATGGCGATTTTGGGGTTTATTGGGTTTTAGAAAGTACTTTTTAAGGTTTTACCAAACACTTTTTTTATAAATGCTTGAAAATAGCTAAAAAAAAGCTGGTTTATTTTGATTTTTAAGCTTATCCAAATGCAACCATAATGTTATAGAATATTTAGGGCAAATGTTCTTTTCCAGCCAATTTTCTAACCATCCAAGTGGACCTTACATGAGATGTTGTTTAATACTCGACTAAAAACTGAAGAGTACTTAGAGAAATCTGTATCAAAAGTTTGATACAGAAATCCGTGGATTTGCCACCTGGCACACACTTTCGTGCCCACTAACCATGCATGATTGACCCACAACTTGGTGGACCTATAAACAAAAATCATCCTGGATGGTGATTTCTAGCTGTGTGATTCGAGCACTTTTCCATTATGTGCTTGGAACCCATCTATAGGCCTGTTCATGAAGTCCATGATGTGCCCCATGAAAATGTGCTCAAATCCAACGGCTACAAATCACCAATCAGACTGATTTCTTCTAAAGGTCGACAAAGAAGTGGGCCAAAAATGGGTCAGTGGGCTGGCCGGAAAGTGTGTGCCACGTGGTATTTTTGAGGGTTTAGAGGGAGCATGGCCCTCTTGTCTTAGGCCCGGCTGCTTGGGCACGTACCCATCGCGATGTAACAAGCTGTAGCTCATGCTTTAAGTGTCAGCTAGCTTTGGGTGAGCTTAAAAATCGTAATAAGCCAGCTTTTGCAGTTTTTAAGCACTTAAAAAAAAAAACGTTTGGATGAAAATTTTAAATTACTTTTAAAAAGTTAAAATAGCCCTTTAATGCCCAAAAGCCACAGCTGTTTCTCAACGGCTTTTGCTTTTGCTGCGGGAAGTGATTTCACCGAAAATGTGTTTCCTATCGTGTCTTCGATATTTTTCATAATACCAGAGTACCCTTTCGAACAAAAGGGTGGAGATGGAATCCTAATCACAAAACGCAGCCACCGAACGAATGAATCCCTCACTCTCCTCTCATCTCCATCTCTTCTGTTTCGATCTTCTCTTTTCCCAGAAATATTAGGTATGTATGTCAGCCTAGCAATTTAGCCCGGTCAGCCTTCAGGTGGGCCAAGTCAGGTATGGGCTATATTGTTGGGTCGGGCTAGACGAAATTCCAGAGGCATAGGCCCAGGCCAAGGCCCATAAGGGGTGGGCTTTGGGTGGGACCAGGTCGTGCCAGGCCAAGTCTTAATATAAAAATATCAAAAAATGCAAAAGCAGGCCATTTTTAGGGTAGTTCGGGCTAGTTTTGGGCCGGGCCGCGCTTCAAAGGGGATTTGGGTTGGTTAAGATTCTAACCACCACAACCAATATCACAACCACCTCCACTAGCACCAACATCGCTGCCACCACCATCACCACCGGTCCGGCCTCTCTCTCTTCAACACCATCACCACCAATGGTTCTTTTTTTTTTTTTTTTGAGTCATAGGGGTTGTAGATACATAAAAATGGACACGGTGTATGTATCACGACCGATACACTGAAAGTACTATATCACTCCTCAAATACCTAGAGACCCTCGTTGGTTGACACGTGGCAGGGAGGAGAGCCTATAAAGATTAAAATTTACAGAAGGAAGAAAGATCTTCCTTTCTATGAGAAGGGAGGAAAAGAAGGTTAAATGTATAGAAAATGGGTTGTTCTAGGATGTAAAAATAGAAAGATTGGATAATGAAAGATTGGCCATTGCCGGCTTCCCGTGGACGTAGTCGCCAGCAAGAATTCCGGTGATGAACCACGTACGTATTGTGTTGTGTTCTTAATTTATGCATTAATTTCACTATATTTATTATTTGAATAATTGGTGATTGTTGATTGTGGAGGGAGGATTGGAGATCGGACGGCAACCCCAATTTTATCCCTTCCAGGGGTGATGGGTAGTGATTGTGAGAATTAGATGGTTTCTTCCGAAACATTTGAGAATCTTCTTTGTTGGGAAGAGAGGTTTTGGATTTGTTCAAAAGAAGGGGACAATGAGAGATAGTAAAAGAAAGTGAAGTATTAGTTAGATGAACCCTTTGGTAATGTTTATCTTAGGGTGTGTTTGATTGCAAATTTTCCTGTGGAAAAATCTCATTAAATATATTTTAACCCTTGTTTGATAGCAATTTTAAATTGGAAAGTTTTCCTGAGAAAATGAGATTTTTCCATTCAATCCTTGAATCCATTTCCGTTTCCACGTACGTGAGAATTGGTTTCCACGAAAATCCACACTTATTGTCTCACATAATTGGAAATTGCATATTTTCTTGGGTGCAATCAAATAGCCCTATCAGACATTTTCTCAAGAAACATTTTCATGGGAAAATAAAATTTTCTTAGGAAATGTTTCTGTGCAATTAAACACGCCCTTAGAAAAATTTCTTGCAAAAAAGTTAGACAAAAACATTTCTCCCATCTAGAAATGTTTCTGAACAATTGGCCCACACCCTGTAACTCATTGGTGATTTAAGCCATGGATTTTGAAGGGCCCATGTGCTGTACAACAGGCCGCAGATGGAAAAATCAATTAGGCTAACTTTTGTAGTGTTGCTTCACAATATATTTATGACCTTAGTTCGCTCAATATATGTGCCATAAGCCACCAAACCACCTAATCAGAGGAAGGATTCCCATGATCATGCATAGTAATCCTTTTCCCTATTGTTTAAAGCTCTTTTCTGTGTAGACGTGCATTCAATCAGAAACTGCATCTGTGCATGGTAGGGTGTAGGACATGATTTGAAAGGAGAATATTCAAAAAAATGATGTGGCCCCACATTGCCATTTACAAATGGGAGTCCCTGATTTGACACACATACCTACACCCAAAGTGCCTCTACAAAAATAAAAAATTTCTTCTGTTACAAATGGAAGTCACAGCCTAGAGGCTACACACTATATTAATATTGATTTCAATCACACATTTAGATCTAGAAAAAAAAAATGCTATGTCTATACAATTTCTTCTGTTATTTCATCAAGTGTAGTAGGAATACTGTTGCAGACATCTTCATTGACATGAAGGGGAACAGTAGCATCACCATGTTCCATTTGTGTGCTATGGTGTGTATCTGTTGTAGGAGCATGAGTGGTGGTTAGCAAGCTTGTGATATTGGATCCATTTGGGAACGACCACTGAACTTTGTCCTCCAACGATTCAACTTTACAAACGAATTTCAATCCAAGTCTTGCTCTTTCTTCACATTCTTCAGTTGGGCTCTCCAAAATATCATTGAATATGGCACATGGGAGATTAATGAGAAATGAATGCAACATATCAACAAATACTTGCTCAATGTAATTATATAGCTCCTCGACTGATGTATAATCTCGATTATTGATGAAATTTGTGACGATCATTACTTCAGGATCTGCAAATCTGAGATCATAATCTTTTAATTTGTTAATAATCCCAAGTACACGATCCAAGTCTGTTTGAGGTTGAGACATCCCATTGGAAACCGCATAGGAAGTTTTCTTTTGGAAATATTGGATAATGATGTCCCTATCTATCCACATATCTTTTGTAAGCATCCATGTGAGTTTATTCCCCAAGCTTACGGCATTCATTTTATTGTCGATGAAATAAATGATTTCAAAAACTTCCTCTAAGGTGTGAATTAGAGATCCACTGAGGGTAGATGGTATCGAAATGGTTGCCACTAGTACAAGGACGACTATTGAAAGACAAGACACTCTATGGTTATAATGAACAAATAACTCATTTGTGTCTTTGTTAGGCCTATAACCTTGACCCACACGTTGGATATCGTTGGCAAGGGATGGTTCAGATGGTGGAGCTTTTAGTAGAAGTTGGAAGGGATGATTAGGAGAAACTCTTTTTTTATTTACCTTCATCCATCTCTCCATGTCCACCACAGCAATCCCTAGTATCCACTCCTTAATTCCTTTTTCAACTGAACAAAATACAGTTTGAAATTGTTCATTCATCGAGCCCACGGCCCCAACATCTCTCTGGTTTTTTTTAGTGTATCTCGTTGACTCTGCGGAAATATCCCACAAGGTTGAAGGTAAGATGTAAACAAACATGCCCGTCACAAATAACACCAACAGGTTCGTCATGCAGAGCACTATTTGTATTAGTAAGTGCACAAATGCACCAATAACTCCCAATGATCGAAATATTTTCATGAACATCATTTTGGAGGACCTAATTGCTATATAATGTCTTCTCAATGTCATTATCGTATAATCGAAAGGCCTTAAATCCGAAATAATGTCACCTAATAAATCACTAGCCCAGCACCAAACAAAAGTGAGCCATCTAAAGCCGGTGGCTACACTAACCACTAGGACGGAGAGAATCTGGATCAGAACTACTATCTTCATTGACCATCCATAATCAGAAACTTGTTCACAAAACTTCAACTCCTTCAGAGCAAGGGATCGGAGTACAACTTCTAATAAAACTATCGAACAAAGTGTGCAGAGCATGCCAATGATGCTACAATTTAAGGATTGAAAGAGCATCAATTGAGGATTGGAGCTATAAGCATGCACATAACACAACTTTAATCGTTCTAGCATATTAGAGTTTGAACTCTGTCCTTGAGTGCCCCCATTACGAAGTAGCTCCTTAGTACGGTCAGTGCAAATGGTCTTTTCAATATCAACGGCTGACATAGAATACCACAACACCACGAGCAATGTCAACATGCAGAACAAGATTATAACATGTTCCACAATGAAGGAGAAGATCACACCAGTGGACATTTGTATACAAACATTGACAACAACAGCTACTACCAAGATGGTCAAGGAGGCCATGTTCGCAAAGCCATCTTTATCACCCATAATTCCAAGTGAAGGCATGAAAAAACCCATGGAGATGCATATAAAGGCAGTTCCAGTAAGCTTAGATAATTGATCATGAGAACTAGGCATTGAGGTGGTGAGATCTACTGGGAGCTTTGTAGCAATTGAAAGAAGAGTCAAGGTAAGTGAGTTGAGTTTGAAGAATCGACAAGGTAACCATGGCTTCCTTCGACGAATTCCATACAATATATCAAGAACCATGAATAGAAAACATACCAGACTGGCTCCCGCTATATATAAGCCGATCATAGGCATCGGGGAAGAATGCTTGTCATCATCCATTGCCCTCTTCACACACAAATCTTGTGCCATTTGCTTGTTTTCAGCCGTCCGTCCAGAAAGTCGTCTTCTTCTACTCTGTTTCTTCAATTAAGCATATTTATACTGGTGCATAGTATAATTTTAGGTCGAAAACTAAGCTGATCCTAGGTAATTAACCTAACCTGAGTTAAATGTATAGTGGTTGGATCAAATAGAAATATAGAATAATTATGAAAAGTAAAACAAATTGATTGCTTCCATGAACCATCTCTTCTATCACCTAGGATAGGCCAAACATCCATTCAGTCAGTAGTCTCTAAAAGTCTGCCACGTGGATCATAATGTGGTCCATCATCAATGTTGATAAGGGACATCAAAGTTCCAGTCAACTTTAAACTTTGAAGGTCGGACATACGACAATTATTTTTGGGTCGTGATGTGTAACATGGTAGATGTCGGTAGGTAGAGCAATTTTGTTAGAATCCAAATTAAATTATTATCAGTAGGGAAACGCCATGTGCAATGGACTTGCACCTTACGTGTGGCAGCACCTTACACGTAGTACCCTCATAGAGATCACTCACCGTATCGATATTTAGGTCCATCTAGGGATAGGACAAACATCCATGTGGTCAGTGGTCCTTAAAAGTGTACCACGTGGCTTATACTATTGACCCTCATCAGTGATGATGAGGGATGTTAGCGTGCTAGTCATCCTGAACCTTGTAGGACGTACTCCAAACCAGGTTTTGTCTACAGAGGCATTAACGAGGGAAGATTTTACTTTTTGAAAGTCGTGAAGCCTTTAATTGTGTCACATGGGTTGGATCAAATTTATTATTAGAATTATTTATTTATTGTGTCACATGGGTTGGATCAAATTTATTATTAGAATTATTTATTTATTGTGTCACATGTGTCACAATAAAATTTAATATTGAAAGTAGTGAGGCCTCTAATTGTGTCACATGGGTAGGGAAGATTTCACAGAAGTGGGCAAGTTGGATCAAATTATTTATTTATTTATTTATTTATTTATTTATTTTTTTATTTTTTTATAGACAAGTTGGATATCAAATTTAATATTAGAATAATTATAATAACTCGGGAAATTGATTTTTGTCATCAAAACTAACGCATTGTTTGACCCGAGGGTGACCCGTATTTCAGTTTTGCACTCAGCTACCTATTAGTTGCAGCCCTAATAGCGAATGTCGCTCGAAAATGACATGTACTTATGGCGATTTTGGAGTTTATTGGGTTTTAAAAAACTTATTAAGGTTTACCAAACACTTTTTTATTTTTATTTTTTATAAATGCATAACAATGGCTAAAAAAGCTGGCTTATTTTGATTTTTAAGCTTATCCAGACGCAACCTTAATGTTATAGGATCTTTAGGGCACATGTTCTTCTTATCCAGCCAAATCTCTAACCATCCAAGTGGACCTTACATGAGACATCAAATGGCCTTAATCATCAGATAAGTGCTGCCAAAAACGGTGAACTTAGTCCTTTCGTTACATTCAATGGCGGACCCAGGAAGGGCCCAGGGGCGGCAGTTGCCCCCCCTCTACTTTGAAATTCTTTATAAAAAATAAATTTTTTTACTTCTCATACTGCCTTTTCCTTTGGTTTGCCCTCCCTGATTTTTTCTTTTTTGCGATTTTACCCTCCCTTGATCAATTTTTTATAATTTTGCCCCCCCTTGATCAAATTCCTGGGTCCGCCACTGGTTACATTAATGGGCGTATATGGTCTGCCATTGTTTCTGCCTTAGCTTCCTTTTTTCGCGCCTTGTTAGTACCAGATTTTTGACTTTTTGGTGTGTGCTTGCCATGATGATCATGATCATCACCAAAAATCATTTCATTTCAAACTTTTTAACCATATAAAAATTTTACACAATATATGAAAATCATTTTGTGCGGTTAGATTGTCCAACACGATCTTCATGTGGCCCCACCACCGGGTGTATGAACTGGATGTAAGAAATGGGTGTAGCTCTAGACGGACTCAAGAGTAAAATAGTTGTTTAAGTCACGTGCAACATAGTGCGCGCCTTTCCACTATTAAAATATATAAATCTAACCAATCAAATCTGATTAATGTAGATCCTGGTGGAATGTTGTTTAATAATCGACTAAAAACTGAAGAATACTCAGAGAATTATGTATCAAAAGTTTGGTACAGAAATCCCTGGATTTGCCACCTGGCACAAATAAGTGGGCCAAAAATGGGTCAGTGGGCCGGAAAGTGTGTGCCACGTGGCATTTTTGAGGGTTTAGAGGGAGCATGCCCCTCTTGTTTTAGGGCAGGCTCCCCGGGCACGTGCACATCACGATGTAACAAGCTGGAGCCCATGCTTTAAGTGCCAGGTAGCTTTGTGTGAGCTTAAAAACCGTAATAAGCCAACTTTTGCAGTTTTTAAGCACTTACAAAAATGGTCTGGACGAAATTTATAAAATACTTTTAGAAAGCTAAAATAGCCCTTTAATTGCCAAAAGCCAAAGCTGTTTCTGAACGGCTTTTGATTTTGTTTCGGGAAGTGATTTCACCAAAAATGTGTTTCCTATCGTGTCTTTGATATTTTTCATAATCACACAACGCAGCCACCGAACGAATGAATCCCTCACTCTCATCTCATCTCCATCTCTTCTGTTTCGATCATCTCTTTTCCCATAAATATTAGGTATGTATGTCAGCCTAGCAATTTAGCCCGGTCAGGCTTCAGGCGGGCCAAGTCGGGTATGGGCTGGGCACGGTCTATATTGTTGGGTCGGGCTAGACCAAATTCCAGAGGCATAGGCCCGGGCCAAGGCCCATACGGGGCGGGCTTTGGGTGGGACCAGGTTGTGCCAGGCCAAGTCTTAATATAAAAATATCAAAAAATGTAAAAGTGGGCCTTTTTTAGGCTAGTTCAGGCTAGTTTCGGACCGGACCGCCAGTCGTGTTGGGCTTCAAAGGGGCAGGGCGAGCCTGACTCGTGGACAACATCCGCCTCCGCTTAGAAAAATTTCTTGCAAAAAACATTTCTCCCATCTGGAAATGTTTCTTAAATGTTACCAAATAGCTAAAGTGCTTAATTGAAATTCCAATGATCAGAAGATTTTTATGAAAATCATTTTGGAGGACTTAATTGCTATATAGTGTCTTCCCAATGTCATTACCTTATAATCCAAATGCCTTAAATCCACAAGATTTTTCTGATGTTGAGTATCGTCTAAGTGGCAAACAAAAGTGACCCATCTAAAGCCGATGGCTACACCTACGACTAGGACGGTGAGAATCTGGGTCACAACCACTATCTTCATTGACCATCCATAATCAGAAACTTGTTCACAAAACTTAAACTCGTTCAGAGCAAGGGATCGGAGTACAACTTCTAATACAACTATTGAACAAAGTGTGCAAAGCATGCTAATAATGCCACAATTTAAGGATTGAAAGAGTATCAATTGAGGATTGGAGATATAACCATGCACATAACACAACTTTAATCGTTCTAGCATATTTGTGTCTGAACTCTGTCCTTGAGTGCCCCCGTTACGAAGTGCCTCCTTAGTACGGTCAGTGCAAATGGTCTTTTCAAAATTACTGACTGACATAGAATACCACAACACCATGAGCAATGTCAACATACAAAACAGGATTATGACATGTTCTACAATGAATGAGAAGATAATACCAGTGGCCATTTGTATACAAACATTGACAACAACAGCTACTACCAAAATGGTCAAGGAGGCCATGTTCGCAAAGCCATCTTTATCACCCATAATTCCAAGTGAAGGCATGAAAAAACCCATGGAGATGCATATAAAGGCAGTTCCAGTAATCTTAGATAATTGATCATGAGAACTAGGCATTGAGGTGGTGAGATCTACTGGGAGCTTTGTCGCAATTGAAAGAAGAGTCAAGGTAAGTGAGTTGAGTTTGAAGAATCGACAAGGTAACCATGGCTTCCTACGACGAATTCCATACCATATATCAAGAACCATGGATAGAAAACATACCAAACTGGCTCCCACTATATATAAGCCGATCAAAGGCATCGGAGAAGAATGCTTGTCATCATCTGTTGCCCTCTTCACACACAAATCTTTTGCCATTTGCCTGTTTTAGCCGTCCAGAATGTCGTCTTCTTCTACTCTGTTTCATCAATTAAGCAGGTGCATAGTATAATTTTAAGTTGAAAACTAACCAGAACCTAGGTAATTAACCTAACCTTAGTTAAATGTATAGTGGCAGGTCCGTGTTAGATGAAATTGTTTTATTTTCTCCTAATTAATTAGTTTAGTTTATAAGCAAGTTGGATCAAATTTAATATAGAATAATTATGAAAAGTAAAATAAATTGATTGGTTCCATGAAGCATCTCTTCTATGAAAGCGTCTAAACAGACCAGGACTCCAAGAGTGTGCCCCGTAGCACATACGGTCAGGGGCACACTCTCGGACCCACATAATCACGGATGCTTGATTGGTGATTTGTTGCATTTGCAATTGGTACAAGAAATCATTGATCATATAGATCTTTCCTGTTTGGCTCAACCCCAAGATCAAATAGTCTGATTTGTGATTTCTATGTGTTGGATTGGAGTCGTTTTCATGGGTTGATTTTTAATCATGGAATTCAAGGATTATTTTGGGTACAAAGATCCGAAGATGTGAAATCACTAATCAGACTGATTTTTGGTATGTAGATCACCTAGGATAGGCCAAACATCCTCTACAAATCTGCCACGTGGATCATCTGTTGTCCATCATCAATGTTGATGACCAATGTCCATTGTCAAAGTTCTACTCAACTTTAAACTTTGAAGGTCGGACCGACGACAATTATTTTTGGGTCATGATGTAACATGGTAGATGGTGGTAGGTCGAGCAATTTTGTTAGTATCCAAATTGAATTATTATCAGAGTGAAGAGTATATTGAACAAGGGGAGTAGGAATCAAGAAAGGAAAATATAACAATTGTTTGAACAAGTGGGCAAGTTTGATCAAATTATTTATTTTAATATTTTTGATAAACAAGTTGGATAAAATTTAATATTAGAATAATTATAATAATTAGGAAATTTTTTGTCGCCTCACGCGTTACTTGACCTATGGGCAACCCGTATTTGTTTTTGTAGATGTTCTATTTTGACATTTGAACTCGCATGGATCACATCGACGAATAAAAGTAAGGTGATAAGTAGATGTGTTCAACAGTTATCAGCTTTGCACTCAGCTACGTACGCATGGTAATAATTGGTACTAGGGTTATCCCAAAAGCACATGTTCTTGTTCTAAGGTTGAAGAAAGAGACATTTTCGTCCTTTAAAAAAATTATTATATTTTCTAAAAAGGTAAAACATTGGTTATTCTAACCATTCAAACGCAACTGTAATGTTATAGGATCTTTAGGGCACATGTTCGTCTTATCCAACCAAATCTCTAACCATCCAAGTGGACCTTACATGAGACATCAAATGGCCTTAATCATCAGATAAGTGCAGCAAAAAAATGGTGAACTTAGTCCGTCGTTATGTTAAAGGGAGGATATATATGGTATGCCGTTGTTTCCGCATTATTATTACAACGGACTAAGTCCGTCGTTTGGGCCTTGCTAGTGCAGATTTTCGACTTTTTGGTGTAGTGCTTGCCATGATTATCATCATCACCAAAAATCATTTCATTTCAAAATTTCGTTGAACCATATAAAAAATTTTGACTAAAAACTGAAGAATACTTAGAGAATTCTGTATCAAAAGTTTGATACACAAATCCCTAGATTTGCCACCTGGCACACTCTTTTGTGCCCACTAACCATTCATGATTGACCCACAACTTGGTGGACCTACAAACAAAAATCATCTTTTATGGTGATTTCAAGCAGTGTGATTCGGGCACTTTTCCGTTATGAGCTTGGAACCCATCCATAGGCCTGTTCATAAAGTCCATGATGTGCCCCATGAAAATGTGCTCAAACCCAACCGCTACAAATCACCAATCAGACTGATTTCTCATCAAGATCCACAAAGAAGTGGGCCAAAAATGGGTCAGTGGGCCAGAAAGTGTGTGCCATGTGGCATTTTTGAGAGGGAGCTCGTGCCCCTCTTGTCTTAGGCCCGGCTGCCCGGGATGTAACAAGCTGTCGCTCATGCTTTTGGTGTGAAGGGTGGGATGAAGAGTGGAATTGGGTCCTAGAATGAAGGTTGAGTTTTTCTTCTTCTATAGACTGAAAAATATTGAAGGATTGAGGTGTTTTGGTTTGAATGGCATACAACATCTGTCTTCTCTTCCAATGACGCTGTTGCAATTTGAATCAAACTACCACTTTATATAAGATGGGATGATTAGTTCTGAGAAAAGATTGTTGTTTGGACTCGTAGTTTATCCTGTATGAATCACCTCAATGAGAGTATGGCAATTTCAACCAATTCCTGTTTACAACCATGAACAATTAAAATGTGTTTTGGTACTGGAGTTTCTGTGCAAGCTCATTCAAGTGTACTGAAGGAAATGCTTGTGAATTGTGCTTCATTGAGAGAGTTTACTCTTCTGAAGTTCACTCCACAAGCATTTCTTTTCAAATATCCCTTTTTTTTTTTAAATAATTATCCAAGAAAATATGTAAAATTTCTAGGCGTTGGATTTGAGTACCCAAAAGTAATGCTCGAATTCCACAGTTGAAAATCAACCCATGAAAAAGATAAAAATCTAGCGATCAGGTTAATTTTTGGTATGTAGGTCCACCTAGGGATGGGCCAAACATCCATACAGTCATTGGTCTCTAAGAGTGTGCCATGTGGTCATTGGTCTTTAAGAGTGTGCCATGTGGTGATTTTAAAATTTTCTTATCAATGGTCATCTTCGAGTGACCTTGTGGATGTTTGGTCCACCTCTTGGCAGACCTACACTCCAAAAATTAGCTTAATATATCTGTAAGAGTGCGCCATCTGGTCATTGGTCTTTAAGAGTGTGCAACGTGCCTTTTTTTTTAAAATTTTTTCTATAGTGGTCATCTTCAAGTGACCTTATGGATGTTTGATCCACCTTTTGGTAGACCTACGCTCCAAAAACCAGCTTAATCAGTGTTTTTATGCATTTAGGGTTAAAATACATAGTTTTCACTAAAAAACATTTTTTACCAAACACCTTTGATGTAGAACACATAGCAGAAGAATTCATGGAGCGTTTGGACCATCAAAAGTCCAAACGGTGTTACGAGGACGTAACGGACATTAACGCTGAAGACACACTTAAAAGGACGTAATAGGTATTAACGTAATTGTCTTTATTGTCGGAACTGCGTGGGGCCGGACCTCTTTGAAAGGAAACGACGAGATCTTCGAAAGTCATAGCTATGCTCATGATGTACGCCTAATTTTGACCAAATTCCATCGTCTAGTGGGTCAAAACGACATTTTGGCTATTTTGGAGAATTTCAGTTTGTCAATAACTTGAGTCGTGGAAGTCAAAATCATTCTCTGTCGATTCTGACGTGTTTCTAAGATCTGCGACTATCCATTTTATGATTAGTGGGAATTTTTATTTTTTTATCTTTTTTTTCTATTTTAGCCGTTTTAGACTTTTAGTAAGTTTCTAAGTCTCGTTACTGATTTGTCATCTTTAAGAGGATTGTAGTTGGACGAAAGTATCAATGAAGTTATTGTTTAAGTCTTCTTTTATTCTCTTCCTTGTGGATTCAAGGTTTATTTCCGGTTGAAGACGGTGTTCTTCTTTCCAATTCGTTTTCGTGATTAACTTCGCGCTTCCACTACGTCAAGTTGTTATCAGAGCGAAGATTTCCCTTGTTCCATGGCTGCCAATGATGGACTCGGCTCGACAAACCTCATGGATGGTGCTCCGGAGAATCGATCCGTATCGGCATCTACGTTTAAGGCCTTCTAATGGGAGACTCAACAATCACTACAGGATATGCATGCCGCGATTGCACAGTTAACTCTGGCTTTCGGTAGAAACCAGATTCAGGGTAATGAACGACTGATACCCAATAATAGAAATATGCGTGATCGTGACCCAAGGATCGAGAATAATCACAGGCGAGGCTATGACAGTGAGTCTAGCGATGAAGAGATCAATAATTTTGTTCTTCAACAAGGAGGGCAAAGAAATACCTTGCAAGATCGTGATTTTCATCTCGAGGTAGACCTTCCTTCCTTCAATGGCCTTCTCCACATCAAGGATTTCCTCGATTGACATTTGGAGGTCGAACGGTTCTTTAAATACATTGAGATCGCTGAAGAAAAGAGGGTTAAGCTTGTAGCCTACAAGCTTAAGGGAGGAGCCTCGGCTTGGTGGGAGCAGTTATAGCTATCGCGGACCCGTCAGGCCAAAGCCCCAATCGATCATAGCCACGGATGAAACAGTTGTTGAGAGCACGTTTCCTTCCTACCGATTATGATCAGGTACTATTTCAGCAATATCAAAATTGTCATCAAGGAAATCGCACGGTTTGAGATTATGTTGCAGAATTCTACCGACTATCAGCACGCAATGATCTGGCTGAGTCTGAGTCACAACTAGTAGCGAGATTCCTAGGAGGATTGCGAATAACCATCCAGGACTGGGTCGTGATGCAACCTGTGTACACGTTGACTAATGTAGTGCAGTTAGCAACCAGAGTTGAGACCCAACTTGATCGCCCAAGGTTACGAGGTCAGACCATGGGGAAGACCTTTGCACCTGCCATGGTGCAAGTGTCATTGCAGAATCTGAGTAAAACACCAGTCCGGGGAAGTCCCCAACCACCGACTACAAATCGAGATTCAGGGAGTAGTCAGGTCAGGCCAGGAGGAGGAGCCAGTACTAGCAAAGGTATGTCCTCAAATCCGTATGCCCCACCACAGCCGATTAAGTGTTATCGGTGTGGCCAACCTGGACATCATTCGAATCAATGCCCACAGCGTTAGACGGCCAATCTGATGTCCCATACAGAAGCAGTCGAGGATGATGATACGGATTAGTATGATGAAGACGAGGACGATGATGAGGCTGATGTGACCTATGGGGATAAAGGAGTCTCTCTTGACTACGCATACTGTTATATGCGCCAAAACAAGAGATTGATCCTATGAGGCACAATATCTTTTGAACACAGTGTACAATCAATCAGCGCTGTCTATGATCTGATCATAGATGGAGGCAGTAGCAAAATTATTGTGTCCAGAACCATGGTGGATAAACTACAGTTAAAGACCGAGAAGCACCCCTCTCCATAGTCGATAGGCTGGATCAAATAGGTTGGTGAAAGTAAGGTAACTTAGCAGTGTAAGATTCCATTGTCCGTTGGAAAATTCTATAAAGATGAAATTATATGTGCTGTAGTTGATATGGATGCCTGCCATATACTACTCGGAAGACCTTAGCAGTACGATGTTAACTCTGTCCATAGAGGCAAGGAAAATACTTTTACGTTTTTCAAAGAGGGGGTCAAAATTATCCTTGCCCCTATGACAAGAGAGAGTCATCCCAAAGCTTCTAAAGTTGAGGGACGATCTTTGCTAATTGCTAGCGACATCGTTGAAGAATCTAAGGAGGTTGGGGAGATGTATGCCCTAGTCGTGAAGGACAACGATGCGAAAGCATTAGAAGTCCCTGACAAGTTAAGACCTTTGTTGGACGAATTCGAAGGGATTATGCCTGAAGACTTACCAGGTGGACTGCCCCCTATGAGGGATGTACAACATCACATTGACCTAGCCCCTGGAGCAAGCTTGCCTAATCTGCCACATTATCGGATGAGCCCGAAAGAGTTCAAAATCTTGCAAGGGGAGGTGGAAGAACTACTTCGTAAGGGATCGATTAGAGAAAGTATGAGCCCTTGTGTAGGCTTTGTTAACTCCTAAGAAAGATGGAAGTTTGAGGATGTGCATAGATAGCAGAGCCATCAATAAGATAACCGTGAAGTATAGGTTCCCTGTACCACGGCTTGATGACATGTTAGATATGCTTGAAGGTGACAAGGTGTTTTCCAAGATCGATTTGAAAAGTGGATATCATCAGATTCGTATCAGGCCGGGCGATGAATGGAAGACAGCCTTCAAGACGAAAGAGGGCTTGTATGAGTGGTTGGTAATGCCCTTTGGGTTATCCATTGCACCCAGTACGTTTATGAGAGTGATGAATCAGGTGCTCAAACCCTTTATTGGGCGGTTCGTGGTCGTCTACTTTGATGATATCCTGATTTATAGCCGTGATGAGAACGAGCATGTCCGACATCTTCGAGATGTGTTTACTGTACTTCAAGAGAATAGTCTGTACGTCAATCTCAATAAGTGTAGTTTTCTGACCAACAGTCTTATATTTCTGGGTTACGTGGTGAGTTCATCGGGCATCAAAGTAGACGAAGAAAAGGTGAGGGCTCTTCGAGAATGGCCTACGCCTAAATCTGTTAGTGAAGTACGCAGCTTCCATGGATTGGCCACTTTTTATAGACGATTCGTGAGGAATTTTAGCAGTATTGCCACTCCACTCACAGATTGCCTGAAGTAGAAACAGAAACAATTTCAGTGGACAGACGAAGCCAAATAGAGTTTTGCATTGATCAAGGAAAAACTAACTTCTGCCCCTGTTTTAGCTCTACCTAGCTTCGAAATATTATTCGAGGTGGACTATGACGCCTCTTACATAGGTATTGGAGCTGTTCTTTCTCAAGAGGGACGACCGGTTGCATTTTATAATGAAAAGTTGAGCGACGCTCGGAAGAAGTGGTCCACATATGAGTTGGAGTTGTACGTTGTAGTACAATCTCTACGACACTGGAAGCATTATCTGGTGCAACGAGAATTCATCTTGCATACAGATCATCAGGTTCTAAAATTCATCAACAACTCGACAACTCCCAATCGTATGCATGCTAGATGGATTGCTACGATCCAGGAGTTTACTTTTGTCCTGAAGCACAAATCTGGGGGGCAGAATAAGGTAGCTGATGCGTTGAGCCGACGAGCTACATTGCTTACGACTGTCCAAAGTGAGGTAATCGGGGTTCGATTACTTAAAAGACTTGTATGCTGATGATGAAGATTTCCAGGATGAGTAGACTAATACACATCTGGACAACCGGGTTCGGTTGACTATCAGATTCAGGGAGGTTTCCTTTTTAAGGGAACCCGATTATGCATTCCCCAAAGTTCTCTCCGAGAACACATTATTCGAGAAAAGCATGGTGGAGGACTAGGTGGTCACATCGAACGCGACAAAAGTATTGCCTTAGTTGAGGACAGATACTATTGGCCATAGTTGAAAAGAGACGTGGGACGCTATGTACAGCGATGTTACACTTGTCAGGCAGCCAAGGGTCATGCGCAAAATATAGGTCTCTACACTCCATTACCGATTCCTAATGCACCATGGGAAGATCTATCTATGGACTTTGTGTTGGGTCTTCCGTGGACTGAACGAGGTATGGATTCTGTGTTTGTGGTGGTTGACAGGTTTTCAAAGATGGCACGCTTTATAGCATGCAAAAAGACATCGTATGCCACCAACATTGCCAATTTGTTCTTCAAGGAGATTGTTCGCTTACATGGTCTCCCCAAGACTATCACTTCTAATCGTGATAGCAAGTTCTTGAGTCATTTCTGGCGTACATTGTGGAGACGTTTGGATACTTCGTTGCAGTATAGCAGTACGTGTCATCCCCAGATAGATGGCCAGACAGAAGTGGTGAATCGTACTTTGGAAAATATCATGCGGAGTTTATCTAGCGAGAGATCAAAGTAGTGGGATTTTGCGCTTGCCCAAGCCGAGTTTGCCTATAATAACGTGGTTAATCGTTCTACCGGCAAACCACCATTTGAGATTGTCTATGGACGACTCCCTACACACACTCTAGATTTGGTCCCCTTACCGAAATTGTCAGGTATGAGTGTTGTTGCTGACAATACGGTTGAAAAGATGATGTCAATCCATACAGACGTCAAGAAGCATTTAGAAGAAGCCTCCAAGTATAAAGTTGCAGTTGACAAACACAGGCGTTTGAAAGTTTTTAAAGAAGGTGATATGGTTATGGTTCATCTATGCAAGGAAAGGTTCCCAGTGGGTACGTACAATAAGTTGAAGCAGAAGAAAATTGGTCGGTGTAAGATCTTGCACAAGATTAACGACAATGCTTATGTCGTTGATCTCCCTGACGGTATGGCTATTTTGAAGACTTTCAACGTGCGAGATTTATTCGAGTAACATGCGTCAGACTCTCATCTATTGCCTTTGGTGAACTCGAGGACGAGTTCTTTTCAAGTGGAGGGGACTGATGTAGAACACATAGCAGAAGAATTCATGGAGCGTTTGAACCGTCAAAAGTCCAAACAGTGTTAAGAGGGCGTAACGGGCATTAACGCTGAAGAAACACTAAAAAGGATGTAATAGGCATTAACGTAATTGTCTTTAGTGTCGGAACTGCGCGGGACCGGACCTCTTTGAAAGGAAACGACGAGATCTTTGAAAGTCATCAACTTTGCTCATGATGTACGCCTAATTTTGACCAAATTCCATCATCTAGTGGGTCAAAACAGCATTTTGGCTATTTTTAGAGAATTTCAGTTTGGCAATAACTTGAGTCGTGGAAGTCAGAATTACTCCCCGTCGATTCTGACGTGTTTCTAAGATATGCGACTATGCATTCTATGATTAGTGGGAATTTCTATTTTTTTGTATTTTTTTTTTATTTTAGCCGTTTTAGACTTTTAGTAAGTTTCTAAGTCTCGTTACTGATTTGTGCTATTTAAGAGGGTTGTAATTGGACGAAAGTATCAATGAAGTTATTGTTTAAGTCTTCTTTTATTCTCTTCCTTGTGGATTCAAGGTTTATTTTCGGTTGAAGACGGTTTTCTTCTTCCCAGTTCGTTTTCATGATTAACTTCGCGCTTCCGCTACGTCAACCTTTTAGCTCCTTAAGAAAGAAACCCTTTTCCAAATGGCCACAACGGCTTAACATAAGCACTTTCATATAAGATAAGCAAGCTTACCCAAATGTAGCCTTTGTTTCTTTATTATTAAGCACTAGGGATACTCCATGTGCAATGCACGTGTACCTTACACGTGACAGCACCATACACATGGTACTGTACCGAATATATTGAGCATTATTTGTGGAGCTCAGATCCAAAGGTTAGAAATTACTAATCAAAGTTTGGTATGTAAGTCCACCAAGAGATAGACCAACATCCATTCCACCATATCCAATAGGGTCGGGCTCCGTTGACAAATATAAAATGACAGGAAGACAATATAAGCCAGGTGGCACACTGTTACAGGACTCTGACCGTACATATGTTTGTCCTATCCCATGGTGGACCTACAAACCAAAAAACAGCCTGATTAGTGACTTAGAAGTGTTGCATCTTTGTACCTCAAATACTGCTCAAATTCCCACAGTTGAGATCAGCCCATGAAAATATGTCCAATCCAAAGCTTATAAATAAAAATGGTGCAAATTAATTAAAACAAGCCATAACATAAAAAAAAAAAATGTAAAGTAGCATATCATACTATTCAAACAACTTATTTGAAGCTAGAAATCACAGTTTGGAGGCCCCACACTATATATTAACATTGATTTCAATCAAACATTTAGATCTATAAAAAAAATATTATACGCATTATTTTTTCAATTCCTTCCGACTCCAAAATGCTGTCTATACAACTTCTTCACTTATTTCACCACGAGTAGTAGGAAAATTGTTGCTGACATCTTCATTGACATGAAGGGAAACAGAAGCATCGCCATGTTCCATTTGTGTGCTATGGTGCGTGTTTGTTGTAGGAGCATGAGTGGTGGTTAACAAGCTTGTGATATTGGTTCCATTTGGGAACGACCATTGAACTTTGTCTTCCAACGATTCAAGTTTGCAAAGGAATTTCAAGCCAAGTCTTGCTCTTTCTTCACATTCTTCAATTGGGCTCTGAAAAATGTCGTTGAATATGGCACATGGAAGATTAATGAGAAATGAATGCAACATGTCAACAAATACTTGCTCAACATGATTATATAGCTCCTCGACTGATGTGTAGTCTCGATTCTTGATGAAATTTGTGATGATCATTACTTCAGGATGTACAAATCTGAGATCGTAATCTCTTAATTTGTTAATAATCCCAAGTGCATGATCTAAATCTCGTTGAGATTGAGACACCCCATTGGAAACCACATTGGAAATATCCTTTTGGAAATAATGGATGATGATGTCCCTATCCATCCACACATCTTTTGTAAGCATCCATGTGAGTTTATTCCGCAAGCTTACGGCATTCATTTTATTGTCGATGAAATAGATGATTTCAAAGACTTCCTCTAAGGTGTGAATTAGAGATCCACTGAGGGTAGATGGTATCGAAATGGTGGCTACTAGTGCAAGGACTACTATTGAAAGACAAGACACTCTATAGTTATAATGAGGAAAGAAATACTCTCCCTTGTTGCCAGGCCTATAACCTTGACCCACACGTTGGATATCGTTGGCAAGGGATGGTTCAGATGGTGGAGTTTTTAGTAGAAGTTGGAAGAGATTATCAGGAGAAACCCTTTTATTTACTTTCATCCATCTCTCCATGTCCTCCACACCAATCCCTATTATCCATTGCATCAAACTTTCTTCAACTGTATAAAATACATCTTGAAATTCTTTAGTCATCGAGTTCATGCCTCCACCATCTCTTTGTTTGTTTTTAGTGTTTCTCCATGCCTTTGCGAAAATATCCCTCACGATTGAAGGTAAGAGCTCAACCAACAAGCCTGTCACACGAACCAACAGGCCTGTCACAATAACCAACATGAAAGTCACAATGGCCACCACCAAGTTCGTCATAAAGAGCACTGCTTGTATTAGTATCTGCACAACTCCAACAAGAAATTCCAATGATCGGAAGATTTTTATGAAAATCATTTTGGAGGACTTAATTGCTATATAGTGTCTTCTCAATGTCATTACCTTATAATCGAAATGCCTTAAATCCACAGGATCATTCTGATGTTGAGCATCGTCTAAGTGGCAAACAAAAGTGACCCATCTAAATCCGATGGCTACACCTACGACTAGGACGGTGAGAATCTGGGTCACAACCACTATCTTCATTGACCATCCATAATCAGAAACTTGTTCACAAAACTTAAACTCGTTCAGAGCAAGGGATCGGAGTACAACTTCTAATACAACTATTGAACAAAGTGTGCAAAGCATGCTAATAATGCCACAATTTAAGGATTGAAAGAGTATCAATTGAGGATTGGAGATATAAGCATGCACATAACACAACTTTAATCGTTCTAGCATATTTGTGTCTGAACTCTGTCCTTGAGTGCCCCCGTTACGAAGTACCTCCTTAGTACGGTCAGTGCAAATGGTCTTTTCAAAATTACTGACTGACATAGAATACCACAACACCACGAGCAATGTCAGCATACAGAACAAGACTATGACATGTTCTACAATGAAGGAGAAGATCACACCAGTGGACATCTGTATACCAACATTGACAACAACAGCTACTACCAAAATGGTCAAGGAGGCCATGTTCGCAAAGCCATCTTTATCACCCATAATTCCAAGTGAAGGCATGCAAAAACCCATGGAGATGCATATAAAGGCAGTTCCAGTAAGCTTAGATAATTGATCATGAGAACTAGGCATTGAGGTGGTGAGATCTACTGGGAGCTTTGTAGCAATTGAAAGAAGAGTCAAGGTAAGTGAATTGAGTGAAAATAATCGACAAGGTAACCATGGTTTCCTACGACGAATTCCATGCAATATGTCGTAAACCATGGATAGAAAACATACCAGAGTGGCCCCCGCTATATATAAGCCGATCAAAGGCATCGGAGAAGAATGCTTGTCATCATCCGTTGCACTCTTCATACACAAATCCTTTGCCATTTCCCTTTCTTTGGCTCCGACAAGTCTTCTTCTTCTTCTTCTACTTCGTTTTGGCATGCATATATACATGCATAGGCAATTGCTTTTTCTTCAGATTTATTTTTGAGTTTGTCCTTTACGTGTGCAACAACTTATTAGCATTATCTTTTTTACATTCCCTCCTCCCTTTACACTGAACAGAGGACTCTCGTGGTCCTATAAACCTTATTTTTCGGGTCCACTAACCGCATGGATGTTTAGCCCACCTATTGCTTGATATACACAGCAAACATCAGCTTGATTGATGATTTCTAGCCATAGTATTTTGGTACTCCAAGAACACGCTTGAATCCAACGGTTAGAATCCATCTTAACAGTTAAATTTTTCCATAAAAATTTAACAGTTAGAACTTGGCCACTTCTTCAAACCAATCAGATTGATCAATACTTTTTAACAGTTAAATTTTTCCATAAAAAATGCTCAAATCTAATGGCCCAAAATTATGATATTAAAATGCTAAATCCAATGGATAGAAACCAATTAAACTGACTTTTGATGTGTAGATGTATCAATAATAAGGCCAGTGGGCCCTAAAGAGTGCTCTACCTGGCAATTTGGGAGGGGGACCCGGGACATTAAACTCTGGCTCCAACTCTATATCGACTCCCGTTTGCTAACAGCATCTTAGCTCACGGAAAGTCACTAATGTCCATATGATGTTAGGGCCATCCCTAGGCGTGGAACTGCAGACTAAAATCAACTTGTTTTGAAGTTCTAACCGTTGGATTTTAATCATTTAATGGGTTGAATTTTCAACTGTTGGATTTGAAGATTATATGGAGACTAAGATCCAATGGCTAGAACTCACCAATCTATCTAAATCTGATGATTCTGATCAAATTTTGATGCAGCATGGGCCAACTACAATCAACCATGATCAGTGGACCTACACACAAAAAATTAGCCTGATTAGTGATTTCTATGTGTTGGATTAGAGTCAGTTTTAATGGGTTGAATTTTAGTCGTGGAATTCGAGGATTCTTTGGGGTACAAAGATCCGAAGGTGTGAAATAATTAATCAAGCTGATTTTTGGCATGTAGGTCACCTAGGGATAGGCCGAACATCCATACTGTCAGTAGTGTCTAAAAGTCTGCCACGTGGATCATACTCTGGTCCATCATCAACGTTAATGACAGACGTCCATTATCAAAGTTCTACTGAACTTTAAGGCTGTGTTTGGTAGCGCACCTTCGACTTGCGTCTTGGCTGAAGGTGTGCATCTTGATCTATGACAAGTATTTGGGTCACACCAATGCGCACACCTTCGAAGACACAATGGACCTTGAAGACACGCGAAAGTGAACCTTCAAAGGTTCACCTCTCCCCTTGAGTCTTCGAAGACGCATGTACTTTGAAGGTTCACTCTCCACCTCCAATGGGCTTAGCCCACCTAATGTGTGGCCCACTCGACATATAGCACATTTATAATCTATTAACACCCCTCTATTATTTGGGACCCACATATGATCCATCAACTTTTGTTCTTATTTGAGGCCCACATGATTTATCGACCCCATAACGGCTCCCTTTAAACCTTGGGTTGATTTAACAGTGGAAATTTGAGCATTATTGACCATTTTTGAGATACAAAGGTTTGAAATCAATCAGGCTGATTTTTGGTTTGTAGTTCACTTAAGGATTGGAATAAACATCCACACGGTCAGTCCTCTAAGTGTGTGCCACATGGCCCATATTGCACTCTAGCATCAAAGTTCTAAAAAAATCACATCTAATATTTGTCCACAAATTATGGGATACATATTTAGTTTGGGTGCCCTCACTAAACGCCAACACACCAGACCCTACATTCATCACCCCGGCCGGCAGTAATACTTACGTAAATCTTGGCAAAATCAGGTGAATTCTCAATGGTTGAGTGCGTCCAAAACGGTTCTTAATGTAAAGGGCTTAGGGCGTTACCGCCGTTAAAACAGTTAAAACGGCATTATTTTAGACCATGCTCATAGACTCAAATACAACACCTAAAATCAATAAAAACTGCTCAAATCCAGTGGGAGCTAGAGATCACCAATCAGGCTAATTGTTCGTATCTACGTCTATCAAGAGGTGGAACAATCATTCAGGGTTAGTGGGCTTGAAAAGAGTGCAATGTGTCACCCCACACAAAGTGGCCGCGCTATATATATGAGCAATCAAGTGCATTTGAGAAGAGTACTTGTGATCAAGGTTTAAAAGGAGCCGTTATAATGGTATAATGGACTGGGGCATTACCGTGTTTTCCGTTATAACGAATTCTTACTCTCAGGGGCAAAAATGGAAAATAACGGAACTTAACAGAAAAAACAGAAAAAATGGTGCTGAAATTAAAATTTTGAAATTTGAATTCAAATTTTAAAAAATGAAAAATAACGGAAAATAACAAATATAACGACCGCTTTTTCACAACTTTTCCAGAAAATAATGGTCGTATATTCGTTATAACAGAAAATAACGGCCGTTATTTTTTGGGCATTTTAACGGTGCATAACATAACAAGGGAGGTCCGAATCCGTTATAACAGCCGTTATTTTCTGAAGCTAGCGAAGTCACAACTTGGAGGCCACAAACTATATTAACATTGATTTCAATAAAACATATAGATCTAGAAGAAGAAAAAACACAGTACACGCTTTACTTTTTTAATTCCTTTCGACTCCAAAATGCTCTGTCTTTACAATTTCTTCAGTTATTTCATCACAAGTAGTTGGAATAATGTTACTGACATCTTCGTTGACATGAAGGACAACAGTAGCATCACCATGTTCCATTTGTGTGCTATGGTGTGTGTCTGTTGTAGGAGCATGAGTCGTGGTAAACAAGCTTGTGATATTGGTTCCATTTGGGAAAGACCATCGAACTTTATCCTCCAATGATTCAAGTTTACAAAAGAATTTCAAGCCAAGTCTTGCTCTTTCTTCGCATTCTTCAGTCGGGCTCTCAAGAATATCATTGAATATGACACATGGGAGATTAATGAGAAATGAATGCAACATGTCAACAAATGCTTGCTCAATGTGATTATATAGCTCCTCGACTGATGTGTAGTCTTTGTTCTTGATGAAATCTGTGATGATCTTTACTTCAGGATCTACATAGCTGAGATTATACTCTCTTAATTTGTTAATAATCCCAAGTGTACGATCTAAATCTGTTTGAGATTGAGACACCCCATTGGATACCACATTGGAAATATTCTTTTGGAAATAACGGGTGATCATGTCCCTATCCATCCACAGATCTTTTGTAAGTGTCCATGTGAGATTATTCCCCAAACTTGGGTCATTCATTTTATTATCGATGAAATAAATGATTTCAAATACTTCCTCTAAGATGTGAATTAGAGATCCACTGAGGGTAGATGGTATCGAAATGGTGGCCACTAGTACAAGGACTACTATTGAAAGACAAGACACTCTATAGTTATAATGAACAAAGAAATAATCACTCTTGTTGTTAGGCCTATAACCTTGACCCACACTTTGGATATCGTTGGCAAGGGATGGTTCAGATGGTGGAGTTTTTACTAGAAGTTGGAAGAGATGATTAGGAGAAACCCTTTTATTTACCTTCATCCATCTCTCCATGTCCTTCACACCAATCCCTAGGATCCACTCCTTCAATCCTATTTCAACTGAATAAAATACATCTTGAAATTCTTTAGTCATCGAGTTTGTGACTCCAGTACCATCTCCCTGTTTGTTTTTCGTGTTTCTCATTACATCTGTGAAAATATACCACACGATTGAAACGGGAATAAAAAACACGGCCATCACACAGACCACCGACAAGTTCGTCATAAAGAGCACTGCTTGCATTAGTAACAGCACAGATGCACCAAGAAATCCAATGATCGAAAGATTTTCATGAAAATCATTTTGGAGGACCTAATTGCTATATAGTGTCTTCTCAATGTCATTCTCTTATATTCCAATGAAGGCATTGAATCCACAAGACCATTACCATTAGAGGCAGTTTCGTCGTCCAAGTAGCCAAAATAAGTGAGCCATCTTAAGCCGGCGGCTACACTAGCTACAAAGATGGTGAGAATCTGGATCACAACCACTATCTTCATTGACCATCCATAATCAGAAACTTGTTCACAAAACTTCAACTTGTTCAAAGCAAGGGATCGAAGTACTACTTCTAATACAACTATTGAACAAAGTGTGCAAAGCGCGCTACTAATGAGACAATTTGGGGATTGAAAGAGTATCAATTGAGGATTGGAGATGTAACCATGCGCATAACACAACTTTAATCTTTCTATCATACTAGTGTCTGAACTTCGTCCTTGAGTGCGCCCAGTACAAAGTACCTCCTTAGTATGGTCACTGCAAATGGTCTTTTCATAATTAGCGAATGACAGAGAAGACCACGACACCCCGAGCAATGACAACATGAAGAACAAGATTATGACATGTTCTACAATGAATGAGAAGATCACACCAGTGGACATTTGTATACAAACATTGACAACAACAGCTACTACCAAGATGGTCAAGGAGGCCATGTTCGCAAAGCCATCATTATCACCCATAATTCCAATTGAAGGCATGAAAAAACCCATGGAGATGCATATAAAGGCAGTTCCAATAAGTTTAGATAATTGATCATGGGAACTAGGCATCGAGGTGGTGAGATCTACTGGGAGCTTTGTAGCAATTGAAAGAAGAGTCAAGGTAAGTGAGTTGAGTTTGAAGAATCGACAAGGTAACCATGGCTTCCTTCGACGAATTCCATACAATATATCAAGAACCATGAATAGAAAACATACCAGACTGGCTCCCGCTATATATAAGCCGATCACAGGCATTGGGGAAGAATGCTTGTCATCATCCATTGCTCTCCTCACACACAAATCTTTTGCCATTTGCCTGTTTTTGGCTCCAACAAGTCATCCTCCTCTTCTTCTACTTCGTTTTTGGCATGAATATATACATGCATAGGCAATTGCTTTTTCTTTAGATTTGGCTTCTTTCACTTTTAAAAAAAATAAGGGTCAGGATCAGGATCAGGGGACAACCCTTTTTGATAACTATTTTTGACAACCATTCCGGTGGACCCACATAGAAGATGAATCAATGGCTAAGTTTTGGTGAGGATGTTCTCACCGTATAGATCACCCCAACCAAAAATTAGCCTATTCTGAAATTTCTAACCCCATCAAATGTGGTTTTCAAGTTACACGGTAAAAATAGATGGTCCATAATTCTTCAACTTCTAAACCAGTCTACGAATATCGGAATTCTTCAACCAAAATCAGTTTAATTAGTGATTTCTAGCCTTTGGATTTTAGCATTTTAACAGGGTGATTTCTGGCCATTTGATATACGTTTTTTTTTTATTCTAAAATCTGACTGTTAGAAATCATCGATCAAGATGACTTTTTGAATGTAGACCCGAAAGAGTGCTCCACGTGGCATTTAGAAGGGAGGAGACTTCAAATTTTGAAATCCCCGAGAGGACAGCAAATTTATTTTCCCAACACAAGACCGTTCCAATCAGTGGGGCCTCCCAGACTTCGAACCAAGTTTGCTTTGGGTAGTAGAAAATTTAACAAGGAAGTTTTTTCATGTGTACCTCGTAATCCTGTTTTTTATTATCTAGCAAGAAATTCCTTTAAAGCATTTATCACTTTACAAGGCAAGAAAAGAATATATCCTTTACGTGTGCAACAACTTGCTAGCATTTTTCTTTTTACATTCCCTCCTCTCCCTTTACACTGAACAGAGTACTCTTGTGGCCCTATATAACTTATTTTTTGGGCCCACTAACCGCATGGATGTTTAGCCCGCCTGTTACTTGATATACACAGCAAACATCAGCTTGATTGATGATTTCTAGCCATAGTATCTTGGTACTCCAAGAACATGCTTCAATCCAACGGATATAAACCAATTAAACTGACATTTGATGTGAAGATCTATCAATAAGTGGACCAAACATCCAATTGCTAGAACTCACCAATCTATCTAAATCGAACGATTCTGACCAACTTGTGATGCAGCAATCAGTAGGCCCATCGAAATTTACTGGATTTCACTTTCTTTAAAAATATCCCAAGTGAACCTACACACAAAAAAATTAGTCTGATTAGTGATTTCTACACGTTGGATTAGAGTCAGCTTTAATGGGATGAATTTTAGTCGTGGAATTCGAGGATAATCTGGGGTACAAATAGCCCAAAAATATGCCACCTGGATCATACTCTGGTCCATTATCAACGTTAATGGCGGATGTCAGTTATCAAATTCTTGTTATTTTGTGCTACCAAACAGAACCTAAACTTTGAAGGTCCGAAGTCCGGACAGACACGGCAATTATTTTTGGGCCGTGATGTAACACGGTAGATTTGATGATTTGATGATTTCTAGCCGTTGGATTTAGTACCCTAAAAATTGTTGAATACAACATGTAGTATCACACCTGAAAAATGCTAAAATCTAATGTTTATACACCAATAGATGGGCTAAACATCCATGCGGTCAGTAGCTTTGAGGGTAGCGGGAATAAAAAAAATGGTCTACCTGAGACCATTCCAAGAAGAACTTTGCTGAGTACGTCCGACATCAACATTGTGACGGATCACAGCATGATACACAGAATTCTGTATCAAAAGTTTGATACAGAAATCCCTGGATTTGCCACTTGGCACACTCTTTCAGGCCCACTGACCATGATGATTGACCCACAACGAAAATCATCCTTGATGGTGATTTCTAACCGTGTGATTCAGGGACTTTTCCATTATGACCAAAGGCCGCCTTTTCATGAAGTCCACGATGAGCCCCATGGAAACGTGATCAAATCAAACTACCAGAAATCACAAGTCATGAGACTGATTTTTTGTAAAGGTTTCCACCAAGAAGTGGGCTAAAACTGGATCACTAGGCTGGAAAGAATATGCCACATGGCATTTTTTAGGGCTGGAAAGTTTGATACAGAAAATTTTACCCATATGGAATTCTTCATGTGAGGTGCATAAAAATGCCACGTGGCATACTCTTTTGGGCCCACTCACCAGTTAATAATTTGCCTCGCCTCTTGCTAGACTTACACACTATGGTGATCTCTCTGATCTAATTACCACACGCATTACTGACTTCTTCATTGACATGAAGGGCAACAGTAGCATCACCATGTTCCATTTGTGTGCTTTGGTGTGTGTCTGTTGTAGGAGAATTAGTGGTGGTTAAAAACTTGTGATATTGGTTCCATTTGTGAACGACCATCGAACTTTGTCCTCCAACAATTCAAGTTTAGAAAGGAATTTCACACCAAGTTTTGCATTTTCTTCACATTCTTCAATCAGGCTCTCAAAATTATCATTGAATATGGCACATGGGAGATTGATGAGAAATGAATGCAACATGTCAACAAATACTTGCTCAATGTGACTGTAGAGCTCCTCGATTAGTGTGTAGTCTCGGTCCTTGATGAAATTTGTGAAGATAATTACTTCATGATTTGCGAATTTTAAATTGTAATCTCTTAATTTGTTTATAATCCCAAGTGCGCGATCTAAGTCTGTTTGAGATTGAGACACCCCACTAGAAACCACATTGGAAATATTCTTTTGGACATAACGGATGATGATGTACCTATCCATCCACATATCTTTTGTAAACATTCATGTGAGTTTATTCCCCAAGATCAAAGACTTCTTCTAAGATGTGAATTAGAGATCCATTTAGGGTAGATGGTATCGAAATGGAGGCCACTAGTACAAGCTCTTGAAAGGCAAGACACTATATAATTATAATGAATATATAACTTCTTTGTGCCTTCGGCCTATAACGAACGGTAAGACCAACATGCTCGCCGCATCAACTAATATCATTGACGCAATGAAAACCAAACCGTTCATCATAAAGATCATTATTTGTGTTAGTAACTGCACAAATTCACCAAGAACTCTCCATGATCGAAAGATTTTTCATGAAAATCATTTTGGAGGACGTAACTGCCATATAGTGTCTTTGGAATGTCATCGTCTTATAATACAAATGCCTTAAATCTGCAAAAACCTCATCTGAATCATTGTCATAGTGGTAACCAAAAGTGAGCCATCTAAAGCTGGTGGCTACAGTAACCACTACGACAGTGAGAATCTGGGTCATAACCACTATCTTCATTGACCATCCATAATCAGAAACTGGTTCACAAAACTTACTCGTTCAGAGCAAGGGATCGGAGTAACTTCTAATGCAACTATTGAACAAAGTGTGGAAAGCACACTAATAATGCTACAATTTAAGGATTGAAAGAGTATCAACTGAGGATTGGAGCTATGACCATGAACATAACACAACTTTAATCATTCTATCATATTAGTATCTGATGTCAATGCATATTGTCTTTTCAAAATTTACAAATGACATAGAAGACCATATTACCACGAGCAATGACAACATAAAGAACCAGATTATGACATGTTCTACAATGAAGGAGAAGATCACACCAGTGGACATTTGTATACAAACATTGACAACAACAACTACTACCAAGATGGTCAAGGAGGCCATGTTCGCAAAGCCATCTTTATCACCCATAATTCCAAGTGAAGGCATGAAAAAAACCCATGGGGATGCATATAAAGGCAGTTCCAATAAGTTTAGATAATTGATCATGAGAACTAGGCATTGAGGTGGTGAGATCTACTGGAAGCTTTGTAGCAATTGAAAGAAGAGTCGAGGTAAGTGAGTTGAGTTTGAAGAATCGACAAGGTAACCATGGCTTCCTTCGACGAATTCCATACAATATATCAAGAACCATGAATAGAAAACATACCAGACTGGCTCCCGCTATATATAAGCCGATCACAGGCATTGGGGAAGAATGTTTGTCATCATCCATTGCTCTCTTCACACACAAATCTTTTGCCATTTGCCTATTTTTTGGCTGTCCACAAAGTCTTCTTCTGCTCTCTTTCTTCAATTAAGCATATATCAACTCTGCTCTAGTGCAGAGACTTTGACTTGGAGTACAATTTTTAATGTACAATCTTGTTTGGTGTAGCTATGCTTACCTAACCTAGACCTAGCACACTCTTTGGGGCCAAAGAACAATGGATGATTGGCTCACCTCTTGGTAGACCTACATACCAAAAATCAGCTTAAATGGTGATATCTAGCCATCGGAATGAGCATTTTAATGGAGTGATTTATAGCCATCTGATTTGAGTTTTTCTTTTTTATGCTAAAATATAATGTTAGATTTCGACTGAGACTCTTGAAACATCAAGTGCGCTTTTGTCCCCAGAAGCAATTATACCAAATAGTCAATCGAATTTTTATTAAACCCTATAGAATTATAATTACTTATTTTTTATTGAACAGAAAAAGAATGAAAGATTTTGTCATTTTTTGTTCTATTGCTGGATAGAACGGAAAGACAAAGAAAGGGCCATTATTCCTTAGGAATCCTATAAGATCAATTCATTCTTTTTGTTATTTATATGATATATTTACAGAAAAAAGAAGAATAGGAGAGGAGAATAAAATAACAAAATAAATCAAATGCAGTGCTAAAGGTCTCTGGACGTCTGTCTCCCAGTGATCCCGTTAGTCACATTTTCAGGTTTTTCAACCCGGATTTTTCCAACATTTTTTTCTCTGACAGATGGTTAGAACTTCATCTCGGTTCGAATCCTACTGAGAGGTCCACTAGAGATCAGAAATTGTTGAAGAAACAACATGTCACGTCGAGGTACTGCAGAAGAATAAACCGCAAAATCTGATCCAATTTTTTTTTTTTTTTCCTTCTATTGTTATCTAAATAGAATTAGAATTGAATTACTGATAAAATTTGTATATATCTATAGAATAAAGAAAGACTTTTCGTTAGACATCACCAATCAAGCTGATTTTTTGAGAGTAGGTCAACAAAGAGGTGGGCCAAATATCCATAAGGTTAGTAGGCCAGACAGAGTGAGCCACATGGCATTTTTGGAGGTGTTTGAAGTCTCAGTCGGACAGCATTTGGCATTGAACGTGTATACCTCGTGGTTTCTGAGTGGATAAGAATAGACCTATAGGAGTTGGAAATCCAACCAAAATTTTCCATAGAACAAAAAAAATCAATCAATGTGGAAACTGAGCAGTCTAGTTTGGTCCTGGACATCTAGTGGTCACGTACTACTGTATAGCCACGTGGCACACTCTTAGAGACCACTGACCATATGTATGTTTGCCTCATCCATAAGTGCACCTACAGACCAAAATCAGCTAGATTGGTGATTTGTAGCCGGTGGATTTGAGTCTGTTTCAACTGTTGATTTTTTGCCGTTGGATTTGAGCGGTATTTGGGATACTCAAATCCAATGGCTAGAAGTTAAAAATCAGGCTTATGTTTGGTCTGTCGGTCTATCTAGGGATGGGCCACACATCCATACGGTCAGTGGTCTCTGAGTGTATGAAACTATGAGTAGACCAGTCGGAGTCGGAAAATCCATAGAACGAAAAAAAAAAAAATGTAGTATAGTTGATTTTCCCTGAGCCAAAGACGTCTACTTGTGTGGTTGGTGAAGCAGAGCTGCAGAAGCTTACTCATGATCTCATTCCTAATGAGGTAATAGTTTTAAAAAACAGCTTGATTGATGATTTCTAGTCGTTGGATTTAGTATCCCAAAATCTGCTTGAATCACTCCTTAAAAAGTGCTAAAATTTAATAACTAGAAATAACCAGTCAAAATAATTTTGGTTTTCAGAACAGATCTGTTCAAGTAATGCATGAGATTTAATGGGATTTCTACCTAATAAAACTCAATTTCGGCTCCTTACAATTCGGAATACGGCAAAAATGTGATACAACAAAATTCAAGTTTTATTCGATTTTGAGTTTCAAAAATCTGGTCAAAATTCGGTCAAAATTTTGCTAAACGGTAAATATGCGGCATGTGTTTTGTACGTCTCACCTCAAAATTTTGAAAATAAAAAATTCGGTACATTTCAAAAGGGAGTAATATATTTAGTGACAGACGTACCATAGTAAAATGCTTTTCAAGTTAGTAGTAGTCTTTCAATTGTATGAGACTAGTGGGTGCCCTGTGCCCACAGCACTCTCCGACAAAGCGTTTGTCAGAATCGGGTGTGATGGGTTTGATCTACCATCCATTTGGGGTGATTAGATTTCAGCCATCTTTTCTGAAGCCGATAAGAGGCAGAGGATAAGTGACTTCTTTGTTTTGTTATATAGATGTATAGTGGGTGGCCCGTACCCTCACACTCCCCTACAAAGTATTTCCCCAAATCGGGTGGGAGTGGTTGAGATCCATAGTCCATTAGGGGGATAAGATCTCGGCCATCCTTTGTGAAGCCGATAAAAGGGGTATAAGTGGGGAGACAATTTCCTGTTAAATTAAGCCAACCATCTAAATTTTATTTTATGTAAGGGTTGAAATGTGCCCTTGGATATATGAAGCCTATAAGAGGGGGAGACAACTGCTATCGTTTGTTATATAGACTAGTGGGTGGCCCGTGCCCACGGCACTCTCTGACAAAGCATTTGCCAAAGTCGAGTGTGAGTGGCTGAGATCCACCATCCATTTGGAGTATAAGATCTCAGCCACTCTTTGTTAAAATCGGATAAGATAAGACAACTTCCCTGTTTTGTTATATAGACTAGTGGGTGGCTCGTGCCCATGGCACTCCTAACTGCCTGACAAAGCGTTTGTAAAAATTGGGTGTGAGTGGCTGAGATCCACTGTCCATTGGGGGGATAAGATCTGGGCCATCCTTTATGAAGCCGATAAGAGGGGGCGACAACTTCCCTGTCTTGTTATATAGATATGTCTCTAGAACACTCAACATGATTGAATTATCAGGACCATGCAATTGGTCAATTGTTTAGTCATTTGATGTTGGACTCTGTTTTGGTAGGCTCTACTTGGTACATGCGGATTACTTGAGTTGCGCCAACCAATAGGCACATTTTGTTCCAATTGTTTTTTATCTTTGGAAAAATTACCTCCAGGGCCCAAGGCAACTACATCTTCATTATTGGGTCCAAAAAGGGCTGCCTTATAGAAACATGGACTTAAAACCCCAATCAGCCTATTTGAGCAACTTTTAAAAATGCATTCCTACTTTACCCTTATAGGTAAAGTCGTAAGCTTAGTAGGTTTTAATAAAAAATAAAAAAAAGGTAAAGGACGTAACTAAAGAAAATAAACAATAAGAGACTGCCAACCAAAACTTAACTGGTTAGTGATTTACAACCTTTGGATCTCTGTACCCACATAACACTCAATAATGCTCAAATTCATACGATTAAAATCAACCCATGAAAATAACTTCAATCCAACGCTTAGAAATCAATGTTTGTAGGTCCACCTAGTCACTGGCCAAACATCCATACGGTCAGCGTCCACTAACAGTTTGACATGTGCCTCGTATTGTGGGCTGCTATCGGCTTCACTCAACCCAGTGTACTACCAATAACTTTTGCAAAAGGAGGGGTAGTACTAAATTACCCTATAAATAAATAAAAGGGACAAAGCTACATCTCTACCTATGACGATAAAGTAGGAATAAGTTCTTAGAAGTTGTTCAAAATAGGTTGATTGGGATTTTAAGTCCATATTTTAAAAAGCAGCCCTTTTTGGACCCAATAATGAAGAGGTGGTTGCTTTGAGTCATAAGTTTAAACTTATGGCCATGGAGGTAATTTTCCCTTGATCTTTTGTGAAATGAAACATGGGGACCTGTGGGTTCAAGCTGTTTTTATTTTTCTACTTAAGTCCCACTTCGGAGAAATAAGAGACAATTCAGGGAGTTTCAGTTGTATAAATAGGATTGATCTTATAAAAAAAAAGGGCTTTTTTGCTTGTCCCTCTTACTTTATTGATTCAATTTGGATCTCACCCTTTGACCATGGTCAACATTGTTGACCATAGACGCCCATTAACGATCTCCGGATGGACATCCCAATAGTCTGATTGTTAGTTTTTTAATGTAAATGTTTTCTATCTACACTTCATAATGTGAGGTTTACAAGGGTAAAATTGGCATTTGGAAAGATTCACTTAAAATTAGAAGCGTCGGTTCCGCAAAATTGTTTTTGACTTTTGCTTCCACCAGAAGCAAGAAGCAAGAAGCAAAAAAAATTTTGCTTCCACAAAAATCAAGTTTTTGACTTTTGAGAAGCAATTCCAAAATGAATACCCAAACAAACTTTTTAACTTTTTTGCTTTTGGAAACAAAAAAATAACTTATTTCGGTGTTGCCAAACGGGCCCTAAGTGCAATCCCATTACTTGAACCAAGGTTTAAAGGAGGCCGTTTTAACGGTTAAACGGACTGGGGCGTTACCGTTTAAACCGTTTAAACGGCCGTTAAAACGGATTGAAACGGTCGGGCAAAAATGGAAAAAAAATGGGAGAAAACCGAATTAAACGGAAAAAGTGGCGTTGAAATTCAAATTTTGAAATTTGAAAGAAAAAAAAAAAAAAAAACGGAATTTAACGGTTTTAACGACTGTTTTTTTCACAAAAATTTTTAAAATTAAACGGCTGTTTAAACAATTTTAACGGCCGTTTAAACGATTTTAACGGCCGTTAAAACAAAAAAATGGCCAATTTTTTCAAAAACGATAAAACGCGTTTAAACGGTTTTAACGGAAACGGGCTTGGGGCGTTACCGTTTAAACGGCCGTTTTTAAAACCATGACTTGAACATCACGTGCATCATAGTGTCCATCCACTATTAAACAATAAATTTAATCCATCAAGTATGATCTATGTAGATCCTCATGTAATGTTTTTTAATACTCATAAACAATTCTTTTATTTTTTAATGGCTAAAAAATGAAGAATACTACAGAATTCTGTATGAGAAGTCTGATACAGAAATCCCTGAAATTGCCACATAGCACACTCTTTCGGGCCCACTAACCCATGCATGATTGCCCCACAACTTGTTGGACCTACACACCAAAATTCATCCCTGATGGTGATTTCTAGCCATGTGATTAGAACCCATCCATTGGCCTGTTCATGAAGTCCATGATGATTCCCATGAAAACATACTAGAATCCAACAACTAGAAATCACCAATCATACTGATTTTTCGTGTATGTCCACTAAAGCGTGGGCCAAAAATGGGTCAATGGATCCATAAATTGTATGCCACGTGGCATTTTAAGGGATTTCAGTATCAAGCTTTTGATACAGGATTCTGTATCATTTTGAGATCTTGGGTGACTAACAATGAATATTTTACCCACATAAAATTTACAAAATCTACTTCGGTTGGGAAGTGATCATTACAGTTTGACATCTTAACAAGCAGTGGGAGATTGAAAACCATAAAAGTTGTGTCAAAGACAAAAGTATCAGATCTGAGGAAGAAAGTGTGTGTGTGAGAGAGAGAAAGAGGGGGAGAGATGTCAAGCGGTTCTCGGCGTTCGGGAGCTTGTTTGAGGTGTTGTTTGGTAATTTTTGCAGTTGCTTCGGCTGTCTGTGTATCTGGGCCTGCTTTGTATTGGAGGTTTAAGAAAGGGATTAAGTTGGGAGATAATGAGCTTTCTTGCGCCCCTTGCATTTGTGACTGCCCTCCTCCATTGTCACTCATGAAAATAGCTCCTGGTATGTGTTCTTATCTCTTTTGGTTTCTGGTTTTTTGTTTATTCTTTATTTTGTGTGGTTATACGGGGATTAAATTGAAATTAAGGGATACCCATTTCAGTTCTTTTGTTGTTCTGTTTGTTGATTTTGCCATTTATGGTTTTTGATCTCTGGCGTCTTTAGCTTTCTAGCTTTTTTGTTCTTGTTCTTCAAGTTTGGTTTCTGGTATAATCTTCGTTTTGTGTGATTATATAGGGATACAAGTGAATTTAATGGCTACCCATTTATGTTTTGGTTTGTTGATTTTGATATTCATGGAGTTTGATCTCTATTCTCTAGTGTGATTGATGGTATTTAAATAGTTATAAGGGTTAAGTTTTGGTTTGTTGATTTTGATATTTATGGAGTTTGATCTCTAGTGTGATTTATGGTATTTAAATAATAATAAGGGAAAGAAACCCACTTCAATATTTGGGCCAATTGTTCTTGTCCTTGCGCTTTTTCTTTCCGGGTTTACTGTTTTTGAATGATTATGTTCGGATAGAGTTGATTGGAGGAAACTAAATTGTTTTTCATCGGTTTACGGGGTTCTTTTTCATTTTTACTTCTGTTCTTCCCTTTTATTTTCTCTGTTTTATTTCTGGGTTTTGATTTTTGTATTAATCTGTCTGAATGGACTAATATTTGTAACTTATACCCATTTCAGAATTCGGGTTTCTTCAATCACAACTGGTTTTTGTTTCTTAGCATTCAATATTTTCATGTCCATTGACAGGGAAATATAACTGTTTAAGATGTTTTATATTTAATTTGCATCTTTGTGTCTTATCTTGGTGTGTATGAAGACTTTCATTGATTTGATATCCATTTGAGGATTTCATTTTCCATTTTAGTTAGAACCTAGAGTCAAGTGAGAATTTTGTCAACAGCAAACCACGGTTTTATTTTGTCGGTGCTGCAAAAACCTCTTCTATACTAGAACAGTTCTCCGAAGATCTTATAGTGGCTCATCCTAGTGAATTAGATATTGATTTCTTCAATGGGTTTACATGAGAATTTCTTTTTTGGGTGAGTTCCTTTGTTTTGGTAGTGCCATCTCCACCAGCCATGCAGCTTGAATCCCTGCCAATGTGATTCCCTGTGAACTTGCACCATACATTCCAAGATTCAGATATCTTGTTCCAAAAAGTTACCGGTTGTGAATCAAATGTTTGAGACATCTGGTTCTAGCGATTGAAGACCTGATTTTGGAGCTCACTGAGTTTCAATGTAACGTTGAGACTCGTTCCTTGCTAGGATGTAATTTCTGTGACTTACAAATGTGGTATGTCTCAGCTAGGGCTGTCAATGGATCTGGTCTCCCTGATAACTCAATCTGATCCGATAACATTGTGTCTAGACCTAGGAATCAAGATCCGATAAGCTATCAGATCGGTTCTGAATTGACCTTGATCCTATGCTATAATGACCCGATTCGATATTATTAATGAAACATATTTTATCGATGAGTGTATGTTGTTAAAATCTTTTACCTTTTGTTATTTTGCTTGAGAATTTGCAGTTTTATTTTTTTTTTTAATTTCTTAGAATAAAATTTAATAGCTTTATTGATCAGATCGACTAGATGTTAGGTCTCTTCGATCCAATCCGATAAGTTCGGATAGCTTATCGGATCAGGTCTGGATTTGAGAACCACGATTTGATAAGCTATTGGATCAAGTCTCAATCGATCCAATCCGAACCCAATCCGTTAACAGCCTTAGTCTCAAGTTCTCAACTAAAAATATCAGCCAATACATGTGAGAGATGTAGTGAGTCAATAATCATGCAAGTGTTTATTTTTCACCCACCTAATTTTGGTTGACTTAAATGAGGTGATATGACTTGGCCTAGTCATTAGACCTTGGTTTTGCTGTGTTATAGTAGTTTGAAGAAGGTGTTCTCTGAAATAGCAGTGGATTATAGTAGTTTCCTCTGTTATAAGTTTCCTTATGTTTTTGTGCTTATTACCCCTAACATAGAATGAGCTTAATTGTATGTTTGGCTTCAAGTCTAATTTCAATTATGCAATAAACTAAACGTTCTGTCATTTCAACTCATATAGTAACATTTACCATCTTTTGGTTTTTGTTTCTCTATGCAGGGTTGGTCAATCTTTCTGTCACAGGTTAGAGCTCATCTGAGAAACTTAACTCTCTTAGTTGGTGAAGAGCTTCAGATATATTGCTTTTTTATTTTTGTAGTATTCATTTTTATTTTTCACCGATGAACAAATTTGGTCTCTAGGAATCTCAAGTGTAGTATTTAGTTTTTTTATTCTTTTCGTACCTTATCTGTTTGACTGTAAATATGGTTCTGTTATTATGTTGGTAGATGTTTTGAACATTCATATACATTTGGTTGTTTAGATTTCATGTGCATGTGTTTGAAATTTTATGCTTAACATGTCTTGTGGACTGTTACCAAAGTCAAAAGTGAGGTGAAACCATTTAAAAGGTCTGAGAAGTACATCTCGTAAATTTTTGGTTTGTCAAAATTACAAATAGGAAGAATTAGTATAGTTGCTAGGAAGAGAAATGACTGTGAAACGGGATATGGAAATGCCCCATTTTGTTAGATTTGTAATTGTGTAATTATCATGATGCAAGAAAAGGGAAGTGAGGTGCAAGAATTTTTTTTATGGTAAACTGGTTTCCTCATAACTATCAAATTATGATAATCTAGTGGAATATACAACAATATTTCTGCTGTGTGTACTTATGAAGCTATCTTTAGACTATAAATAGTTGGAATGGTGATTAGGGTTCGGGTTAGGTTTAGGCAGTCAAAGAGAGAAGAGAGAGAAAGGAGAGAGGATGTTATATGTGTGTCACATGACTCCATAAATCTTATTTATATAAAAGGGACATTACAAAAGACAAGTATGTCCCTCACACCAAGGGTATTTACAGAACAACCAAATACGCTAAATACATATAAAATACGTATCTGATGACACTCCCCCCCTCCCCCCCCAAGTTGGTGCATAGATATCTCTCACGCCCAACTTACATAAACATCTGTGAAGTTGCCAACTAAGAACTCGTTTGGTGAAGACATCTGCTACTTGCTCATTAGTCTTCACAAATGGGTTCAAACTTTTCCAGATACAATCTTCTCCCTAATGAAGTGGCGATCTACTTCAATGTACTTGGCCTGATCATGCTGTACTGGATTGTGAGCAATGCTGATAGCGGCCTTGTTGTCACAATATAAGCTCACAGACCCCAAGACTGGAAAGCCAAGCTCAACAACCAACATCTTTAGCCAGAGCATCTCACACAAGTTTTGGGCCATTGCCCTGAATTCTACCTCTGCACTGGATCTGGCAACTACAGGTTGCTTCTTGCTCCTCCAGGTAACTAGGTTGCCTCCTACAAAGGTGCAATAGCTTGAGGTAGATCTCCTGTCATCCTTGGCACCAGCCCAGTCTGCATCAGTGTATGACTTTACTCTCAGTGCCAATCGTCCTCCTTGTCTCTAGGTCCTGAAAGATACATGAGGAAGGAAAAAAGGTTATACTATAGTTTAGTTGGCGAGTAAGGGCACTCATAGACAACAGGTTAGAAGTAAAAGTATGAACATGCAACACAGAAGATAAAGGAAGCTGAGGAAAGGGAAGAATATTCCATTTCCCAGATATAGAAGACAAGGTGCCATCGGCAGTTTTAATCTTATCTCGTCCCGAACAAATAGAATTATTGGAAAACAGGGAATATATACCCGTCGTGTGTTCCGAAGCCCCTGAATCAATGATCTAGGAGGGGTACTAGATGAAGGAATGGACACATGATGGGCATGTCTAATGTTACCTGACTAAGCAAAGAAAGTCGATGGTGTGGCAGAAGGACCATTAAGCTAACTGAGCAAGTGCCTGAGTGTAGCAATCTCGGCAACGGAGATACCAGCAGGAAAAGTCGGGGTAGAAGGACTCGGTGTAGCTACCCTTGAGGAGGGAAAGGAGCATCCAGACTGGCAGTATGAGCACCAGAAGACCCTGTCTGGCTAGGGCGACCATGGAGCTTCCAACATCGGTCTCTTACATGCCCAAGCTTACCGTAGTAGTCACACTTGGGCCTATCCCTAATAGAAGACTTCCCAGAAGTCGGACTAGTAGAAGCATATAACGAGGCTGATAAGAGCTGCCCTTCTGAGATTGCTGATACTGGGAGATAGGAGTAGAGGAGGTGATAGCGCTGATCACTCAGAAATCGGATACTCATCCTGAAGGGATATCCGTCGGCTCGCCTCACTCTCAAGGTAGACATAGATCTCGCTAAGAGAAGGAAGATCCACCCTGCTACTGAAGATCTGGACTCGAGCAAGCTCATACGAGGGATTGAGTCCAGAGAGGAACTCAAAGATCCTACCCTTCTCTACATGTTGCTGATACGGTAGAACATCCTCGGAACGTGGGGGTTGATATGAATAATAATAATCAAGCTCCTGCCACATGCTGCGGAGAGAGATGTAGTACTCAGCAAGGGACTTCTCTCCCTGTCTGAAATGGGAGATACTTTGCTTCAACTGGAAGGCCTGGCCGGTGTTCCACTGTTGGGATTAGGTCTTCTTAGTCTTCTCCCAAACCTCCCGAGCCGTATGCATAAATAAGAAGCTCTAGCTAATATCATGCTGCATAGAGTTGAGGGCCATGACACAACTGTAAGGTCATCAATCTCCCATTGTCTATACATGGGATTAGTTTTGGCAGGCGTAGCTGTATCCCCAGTAAGGTGGCCCTGCTTCCCACGACCTCCAATTTCCAAATAGTTCTTGCCGTCAAGTTTTACTGAAGTGATCTGCAATCCAGGGTACTTGTATGCCAATTGATGCACCATTGCCCCTTCTGCTCCACTGGAGGTAGCTTCCGTGCTCATATTGGACCCTGAGGGAATGTCTCGGGCAGATTCTAGAGTAGTCATAGCTAATCACCACTCATAGCTAATCAAGGTGCTGGAAACCTGTTCGGAGTGCGCCGACAGATGTACAGCCACTCAAATATAGATGGGAAGAGCCACACAAGTCTATATGAGACTGAGAGAGGGACATATATCGCTGCAACATCCCAAAGAGTAGCAAATCTGATGCCGGAGACAACTCAGATGCCCCAAAAACTAACAAGACTCAAAGGCAGCCTCCCGAAATAGCACACAACCCAACAAAAAAGGATCATGGAGAGGTACTAGACCCAACACAAGGATTTGATAGGGTTTAGTACCTTGTAACAAGCCATAAAAGGGCAAAATAAGCCACCGGTGGTAACTAAGTGGGGTTAAAAACAACCCAAACTTCAATGCTTCACCAAATCTCCTGACACAAGTTTCAAACACTTGCTCACATAGTAAGGAAGTAGATCGAAGCAACAAACAGAGGTGAAAAACCTCTTAGAGATCGGATAATGAGATGAAGCCAAAAAACATTATTCTCGAATTTCAGATGAAGAAGGAACAAAAGGCCATGATAGAGGTCCCAAAAAATCACCAAAAATCCTAAAAAATAGAGATATACCAGGAATATGAGTTTCCGACAAACCTCGAGCTGCGTATCCAGACCTCGAGATACATGTCCGTATGGCCTATGACATCAGCTGTACGGTACTGAGAGGCATTCGCACTCCTTCGACGATCTTCCCCGGTTTTTTTATTTTAAATCCAAGCTCTGATACAGTGATACCAAGTTGGAATGGTGCTTAGGGTTAGGGTGAGGTTTAGGCAGTCAAAGAGAGGAGAGAGAAGAGAGTGAAGGATGTCCTATGTGTGTCACATGACTCCATAAATCTTATTTATATAAAATGGACATTACAAAAGACAAGTATACCCCTCACACCAAGGGGTATTTACAGAACAACCAAATATGCTAAATACATATAAAATATGTATCTGATAACATAAACTTCAGTTAGAATGCTCCAAGATTACTGAGAAACTTGTTGGTAGAATAATCCATATTTTAGTTTTTAAATGTTAACATCCTTATTTACTAATAACTATTATTTTTATGCACCCGCAAAAAAAAATGCTTATTTGCATCATAATATTCAAATATAGTATATACATGTTAATTGCTAGATGGCCTCTATTCCTGGGATGGCCTATTTGCTGCAACCAAATGGCATTCGCACAGTAGACGCCCACTTTTGTCAGAATGTCCAATGGCCTGACTGGCTCAAAGATTGACTACAGTGGTCAGTGTCTTGTCTCTTTCAACCATTGTTCCCTACTTCTCAAACCTAAAGGTCAATATTTGCCATTGAAAACATTGACCATTCAGGTCGTCTACTTGATGTTTGCATTCACAGACTTGAAGGCTGTCTAATTCGAATCCATGGCGTGTAATGGGGCTATGCCAATTGAAGGTGATGGAGCTGACGATGAGGGAATTATTGCCTTCTTTGGAACTCAAACAAAGCTGTTATGACCATCTCTAGTTTTGCTTATAGTGGAACCTTAGAAAGCATTTATGGTGTTGATCTTAAGAAATAATGGCCACCTCATAGGATCATGTTTGATGGTATTCACGTTAGTCTTTCAAAGTGCCTTAAATTTCAATCTTTTTTTTGGTGAAGCCTTAAATTTCAATTTTCCTTGCATGAAATGACTCCAAAATACAGTGGTTTCCTGCTAGAATTATTGGTTTGGTTTAAGAGTATTCATAATTGATGAACATGTCAAACACGTGTGCAAAAAAATACATTCCAATTCGCGTGTTTACTTTTCAATGTGTAGATTCCGAAGTTGCACACATCTTCCACAGAGTGAGATTGTACAGTGGCATAAGAGTTCATGGGAGAGGGCCGTGGAGGCATTGCTACCACTAATTTTTTGCCCTTTGAGGTGGCATCACGAATTTCCCAACACTTGGCCCCTTTCCTGTGAGTTATATCCGCCATTGTAGAGGGAGGTCCTCGACATAAGTACTAAGAGGAAGGAGATAGAGAAAGAAATAGTAGAGAAGAAAAGGTAAAAAATGGTAAGAACCATGAGAGGAGAGAAATCTATAACTTCTCTCTTCGCTTATTTATCTTGAGTCTTGACAATTAAAACTCCATGAACGCACTTCCTCTCTTTCTAATCTTGCCAATCTTGTGTGGAGACCTCTTTCAAATTCTAAGAGTTTTTAAGCTTGAGGAAGACTTGACTCTAACTAACGACAAACTTTAACAAATGTCGTGTGAATGAAATCATCCAAAGCTCCCATATTCTAAACATCCTGCATTCTTCTTCTTCTTCTTCTTTTCTCCATATCTTCATTTATTTAAGCCTTCATTGTTTTCTGGATTAGAAAATTTATGTAAGCTTATGAGAGCGGTAGATTTTTCTGAGGGAAACTAGACCTGTGCCTTTGGATAGTTTTCCTTTGTCATTGGAAAATTAGGATAAAAAATTCAGCTTGGTGGCCAAATCAATCAACTTTGATACTGAAATAACTGCTGATACACCAGCAGCTCAGCTGTGTCAGCGAAGACTTGGTCCAGGTGTTATTATTTTAAAATTTTAATGAGAAAATATTAAAAAAAATTTCAAAGATACAAGGAGGCAAATATTAGACATACAAATCTGCTTTAACTCAGATATATTAGTCCAGTTCATGTTATTTTACTCAATTTTCTTAGAAACCTTCAAAATGTTCTTTCCTGTTCTCTCTCATCTTTGGTTGATGTTGAGGGTCCTGCTTCTGAAGAGTACTGAAAGCTGCAGTGTCATAGTCCATATTTTTCTCTAACATCCCTCAATCAAGGACCCCAAAAGGGCAATTCTTGCAACATCAAAATCTTCATCCTTTTGCCTGTTTGTGGCTCAACTCGAGCGCCAACTCTTGTCCTGGCTTTGCCATTGACTCTTTGTTTATTCTTTTTTCATTAATGACTATCATAAAAGAAAAAGCGAAGCTGTTAATGGCTCCTATGCACAGCATCTTTACGATAAGAAATGCTCTACGTCCAAAATAGATATCTACTATTCTTCATCCTTGAAACCACTTCAGAATGGAGTCCTAGAATTGAAATTACATTAAACACCATATGTGTAGACGTTTTTATTACTTTGTAAGCATCTCCTAGTATTCCTTCAAACAAGGTACTGAACTCCGATTTCACCTTTACTTCACAGTTAAAATATGGAATTAGTTTCAGGAAGTTAAATTCTACATCGAGTAGTTTTGTAAAGCCTTAAACTTCACTCAATTAAAATTTGGAATTAGTTTGAGGAAGTTTAATTCTACATCGAGTAGTTTTGTATATGTTGAACAACCACTTTACTCTTAAAGCTTAAGCTGTTAAGAGGGAGGCGTAACAATGTAAATCAAAGGGTCCACAGGTCTAACATAGGCAGAGTGTTGGCCACATAGACAAACAACTCCCTCCCTCAGGACTTGAACCCGCGACCTACTGGAACCTCCCTGCTCTGATACCATGTTGACAACCACTTTACCCTAAACATGGTATCGGAACGGGAGCTCCTAGTAGGTTGCAGGTTCGAGTCGGAGTTTGTTGTTGAGGTTTTAGAGGGAGGCGTAACAATGTATATCAAAGGGTCCACGGGTCTAACATAGGCAAAGTGTTGGCCACACAGCCAAACAACACACTCCAATAATAGTATAAATTCACCAACTTAGGGAAGTTGAGAGCTTTGATGCATATACACATTTGTGATACTAATATATCTTAAATTGTATGAAAGAAGCATGAAAATACATATGATTTTTACTAAAGACCAATTTCAAAATACACCACCCAAGGAGTGTTTGATCTTGATCTAAATCCCTAAGGATTGCTTTTGACTGAAAAATCCTTAATCAAGTGGTATTTTTCATCTAGGAACCTTCCAAAAGCAAGGAAATGTAAGAAAAATGGGGATAGAGTTTTTAAAATATGTTTAAAAGTTTTACTCTAGAATGGTAAAATTTGCTGAAATATTACAAGTAAACTTCACTTTGCTAGATCATAAATCAATGAACTTGCCTAAAATTCAGCTAATTTTAAGACTATGCTTACAAATTACCTAGATAGAAAAGGAACTAGAGTAATCTTCATAGGATCTCTCTTTTCGCCAATTAACCTTTTTTAATCATTGGGTTCTTGAGCTTTGCCTCCAACATTATTTCTCCCTTTTCGGATGGAATCAGAAGTGTCAAACAACCATTTACCCCAAAAGATTGACCTGTTGGGGAAAGGTGAAACAACTATGTATACCAATGGGTCGTCGGGCCAACGCAACACGTGTACGGGAACACACTATCCGCCAACATGCCCCCTCAGCAGGAATACACTCCGCTAGAGACTCGAACCCGCGACCTCCCAGGCCTTAAGGCTCTGATACCATGTTAAACAACCATTTACCCCAAAAGATCGACCTGTTGGGGAAAGGTGAAACAACTACGCATACCAATGGGTCATCGGGCCAAAGCAACACGTGTGCCGGAACAAACCATCTGCTAACAAGAAGTTCCTCCTAGGGAGTTCCCTTTCTTCTTGATAAATATTGCCAGTTCTTCTGATCAACGATAATGATAATTTTCTCTTCCTTTTCCTCCGTGCTTCTGAATAATTCTTTCACCCATTCTTTGAATTTATTTTTCAATCTTTCAACTTCATTCAAAAGATAAACCGAACCCACCCATACCATAATACTAAAAAAATAACCAGTTTCCTACAAATGTTTAACAGATCATTAAAGGATGAAAGTTTCCCTTGAGATAAGTCTGAAGGAATCACACTTATAGGCTAGCTGCGGTCTATTCCTTTAGTAGGTAGAGGTCACGCATAGGCTTGCCTCAAGTTGATGAGGACCCTTGCTTGGTTCAACAAATGTTATGTCATTAGGCCCTAACAAGTTGATGAGGACCCTTACATCAATAGAAGAGCATTTTGGACTTATGTGATTGAACACATAGTTGTTTTACATTCAAGTTGGGCTGATATATCCTTGAGACAACCATGCCTAGAAACCTAGCGCACTATAGAAAGGGGCCTCATATTGTTTTAAAGAGATCAATACTCCATAGCGTGTCTCAGCCCTTCATCTGTCAGCCCAAGAACAATTCAGATCTCATCAATTATCTTCCTAACAATTTTAAGACAATACGTTGATGGTATCTTCATCCTCCCTATCTCTAGAATTCAAGAATCAAGACTTAATTAAACTTGATCTATTTAATGGTACCAATTTGAAAAGATGGCAAAAAAGTTCACTTCATGCTGACATCGATGAATTTAGACCATGTCTTAACTTAACCTTGCCCTGGCAAGGAATTAGGAAAGGACCATCAAGAATGGATAAACATCAATAATCTTTGTAGGGGCCATATCCTAAATACCTTGTTAGATAGTCTTTATGATTGAAATTGTTTAATTAATGGACAAAACTTGAAAAAAATAGAAAATCAAAGAGGTTGGAGCGAAGACCATTGGTAGATATCTTCGATTTGAAATGGAAGATGAGAGACTTGTCCTCGATTAAGTCCATGAACTCCAAGTATTGGCTCAAGAATTAATTTCCGTTCGCAAACCTATTAATGAACAGTTCTAAGTGGGAGCAATAATTGATAAACAACCTCAGTCTTGGAAGGCTTATTGGATTCATCTTCAATACCAAATGAAAGGCATGACCATGGAAAAATTAGAGCTCCATCTTCGCGTCGAAGAAGAAACAAGAGAGAGAGAGAGAGAGAGAGAGAGAGAGAGAGGCTTCTTCAAATGTTCACATGGTGAACAAAAAAGAAATTTTCAAAAGGAATTATAATTCTAAGGAAGGGAAACCGTTCAAGAAGAATTCTAGAAACCCGAACGAAGATAAGAAACAAAAAAAGCCTAATGTGAATTGCTGTGTGTGGACAGAAATTGTTGAGATAAATAGAAGCCACCACAAGCAAATGTTGCAGGAGCAAAGCCAAATGCACCATCTATAGTGAAGGATAACTTTGTGCTTGTATCGAAAGTCAACGCCGTAAAAAATTACAAGCATGACGGTTGGTGGTTTGACTCCGGGGCATCCGTAAATGTGGCATATGATCGCAATGCCTCCAAAAGTTATGAAGTAGTGTGGCTTGAATTGAAAATTTAATGGGAATTGATCACACCACACCTGTCATTAGGAAAGGAAGTGTGGTCCTCAAACTTACCTCGGGCAATACACTTGCGAATGTTTTACATGCTCCAACAATGAGAAAGAATCTTATTTTGGGTTACCTTTTGGACAAAAAAGGGTGTCAAACAAGTGTATGACTCCGGTCAATTAATTCTAACCAAGAAGGGTGTATTGTAGGGAAAGGGTATGCTAGTGATGGAATGTTTAAATGTAGTTGCCATTGGTAATAATAAAGTACCTTCTTCAGTTTACTTCTTGTGTTCTTTTGATGAGTGGCATGCCAGATTAGGACATCTAAATTATAAGTATACTAAAATTCGTAAACTTCAAGATATTATTTCTGGTTTAATTAATGATAATGTTAGTTAGTGTGAAACATGTGCTAAATGCAAAATAACTAGAAAACCTCATAAAAGTGTTGTTGGATGAAATTCTATATAATTAGAACTTATTCATTCTGATATGAAAAGTTGAATATCTTGTGGTGGAAAATCATATTTTTTTACATTCATAGATGACTGTTCTAGATTTTGTTGTGTTTTTTACTTTAGAACAAAATCTAAAGCACTAGAATCTTTTATAACATGTAACAATGAAGTAGAAAATCAGTTAAATAGAAATATTAAAATCCTTAGGAGTGATCGAGGTAGAGAATATATCTCAAATGAATTAGATGATTATCGTAAATCACATGGAATTATACACCAATTGACAGCTCCTTATACTCCATGGAGTGGCTAAAAAAAAAAAACGAATTAAAAGAGATGTGAACTCTATGTTGACTTTTTCTAGTTTACCTAAAAACTTATGGGGAAAAGCTCTCTTGACTGCATGTTATATTTTGAATGAGTAGAATTTTAGGGTTTCAGGAAGAGAGGAGAAGAAGAGAGAAAAAGAAGAAGGGAAAGCGTTGGAGAGTTAAATCTACCAACGTCCCACAATATTATTTATATTACTAGGTCAAAACAATTACACCCACATTAATATCTCCACCCACCATATATCTTATATTATATTCTCCCTCATACTGACAACACTCCCCCTCAAGTTGGTGCATGAATATCGATCATGCCTAACTTGTCCAAACAAGCCCGAAATTGAGCAACCGCAACACCTTTGGTGAGAATATCAGCCACTTGTTCTGACGTAGGCACGAATGGTGTACAGATTACTGCCGAAGTAACTTTCTCGCGAATGAAATGTCTATCCACTTCGATGTGCTTTGTTCTATCATGTTGCACGGGATTATGTGCAATGCTTATGGCCGCCTTGTTGTCACAATATAACGACATAGATCCTTCAATCGGGAAACCTAGCTCCCTAAGTAAAATTTTGAGCCATAGTAGCTCACACAGACCATGGGCCATAGATCAGAATTCGGTTTCCGCACTTGACCGAGCTACCACTTGCTGCTTCTTGCTCCTCCAGGTTACTAGATTGCCTCCCACAAATGTGCAATAGCCTGAAGTAGACCGTCTATCATCTTGGGCACCAGCCCAATCTGCATCAGTAAAGCCTTCAACCCTCATATGCCCATGACGACGAAATAACAATCCATTCCCTGGGGATGACTTCAAGTATCTCAAGATACGGTTAGTAGCTTCCAAGTGCGGTGTGCGAGGCGCGTGCATGTACTGGCTCACCACACTCACGGCATATGCAATATCCGGTCGTGTGTGAGCTAGGTAGATGAGGCGTCCCACGAGTCTCTGAAAGCTATCCACATCCTCAAGGAGTTCTCCTGATTGACCATCTAGCCGATGGTTTGCTTCAATCGGGGTATCAACAGGTCGTGCCCCCAACATGCCTGTATCCTGAAGTAAATCCAATACATATTTCCTCTGGCATATGTATATCCCCTCATTCGATCTTGCAACCTCAATGCCCAAGAAGTACTTTAAGGTGCCTAGATCCTTAATTTCAAATTCAGCTGCCAAGAAGCTCTTAAGTCTGGAAATTTCTGTTGCACAGTTCCCTGTGACAATAATGTCGTCCACATACACAATTAGGATAGTCGTAGTCCCCCCTACTCGTCTGATAAAGAGTGTGTGGTCTGCCTGACCCTGGTTGTATCCCAATTGTTTAACTGCTCCACTGAATCTTTCAAACCATGCTCTTGGTGACTGTTTCAAACCATACAGAGTTTTCTTCAACTTACACACTCTCTGCATGTCATCAGACACCCGGAACCCCGGAGGGGGGAGCATATAAACTTCTTCCTTCAAGTCACCATGGAGGAATGCATTCTTAACATTGAGCTGTAGTAGTGGCCAGGACTGACTTGCTGCGAGTGAGAGAATAACCCGAATAGAGTTTAGTTTGGCTACAGGAGCGAATGTCTCCTTGTAGTCAATACCATATGTCTGAGAATAGCCCTTAGCCACCAGCCGTGCCTTGTATCTATCCACAGATCCATCCGGTTTGCATTTTACTGTATAGACCCACTTACATCCAACCGGCTTCTTGCCCTGTGGTAACCGAACTAGTTCCCATGTGTTATTTTTTTCCAGTGCGTTCATTTCCTCAACCATCGCCTCCTTTCATCTGGGTCGTGCTAGAGCCTCTGTGACAGAAGAAGGAAGAGTAACAGAGGACAGGGAGGTAACAAAAGATTTGTAGGATGGTGATAAGTTATCATAGGAAACAAAATTAGCAATAGGGTGTTGAGTACAGGATCTCTTCCCTTTCCGAAGAGCAATAGGAAGATCAGAACTACTATCACATAAAGAAGGGGAAACCAAAGGGGAACCAAATGAGGAATTACCTGGATCCAGTGAGGAGGAGTCTTGACCTTGACATTCAGGAATGGTCTTTGTCTCCCTTACTCTACGACGAGTATAGACTTGTAGCTCCCCCTGCTTGCTAGTGTCTCTGTCATGCATAATAGTATCAATAACTGGATCATCTAATGTCACGGGCAAAGCAGGGGTCACATGCCGTTCCTCATACCAACTACTCTCCCCCTGAGGATCGGCAGGGCTAGCAGCGGAAAAAAAAAGAGCCGATTCTAGAAAAGTGACATCCATAGTAACAAACCTCCTTCGTGTGGGAGGATGATAGCATTTATACCCCTTCGAGCTTGAGGAGTACCCTAGGAACACACATTTAAGTGCTTTAGGGTCCAACTTTGTCCGATGAGGGCCAAGGATATGGACGTAACAAACACAGCCAAAGATTTTCGGAGGAACCGCAAATGGAGGACTAGAGGGACGAAGGAACTGAAAAGGAGTGTGGAACTGAAGAGACCGAGACGGCATACGGTTGATGAGAAAGGCGGCAAGAAGCACGGCATCAGACCAATAAGTTTTGGGAACATTGTACCACAAAAGGAGAGAACGAACCACTTCCAGTAGATGTCGATTTTTTCTTTCGGCCACCCCATTTTGTTGCGAGGTGAATACACATGAATTTTGATGCTCAATACCATGCTCTGCCAAGTACGTATCCATAGCAACGCTGTGGGCAGTGGGAGGTGCGCGTGACAACGGCAGGGACGACTGCGGGGGCGTCCAACAATATTCCAACATTTTTCTTTACTATGGCCCTTCTTGCCACACCCCTCACACATACGAAGACTCCAGCATTTATCTCGACTGTGGCCTTTCTTGCCACAATGAGCACAAGTAGGTGGAGGACCTTTAGGGTGATGCTGTGGTGGTTTATGTGATGATGAAACTGCAGCCAGGGCAGACTTTTCATATTTGGGAAGATGAGACATGACATCTCTGCGACTTTCTTCACTTTGAACATAGGCGTATACTTGGTTAAGCGAGGGTAAATCATCTTTACTGAGCAACTGGACACGGGCTAACTCGAAATCAGCATTCAAGCCAGCAAGGAACTCATATATCCTGTTCTGATCCACCAACGTGCGATATGCCTTACCATCTGTGGTACAGGCAGGGGTAAAAACTTGATAATAATCAAGCTCCTCCCACATGCTACGAAGCTTAGCAAAATACTCGGCCAAAGGCAAGTCTCCTTGACGAAGAGTGGCAATGCTCTGGCGCAACTGATACACACGAGCAACATTCTTTTGCTGGGAATAGGTCTGAGATGCAGAGTCCCAGATCTCCTTTGCAGTAGTATGAAATAGGAATCCTCGACTGATGTGGGGCTCCATAGAGTTAAGAAGCCACGACATAACGGTCAAATTGCCCGATTCCCATTTCTCAAACTTGGGGTCATCCTCTTTAGGGGCCACTAGACGGCCAGTAAGATATCCTTGTTTTCCACGGCTACCAATAAACATCTTGGCAGCCCTAGACCATTCCAAATAATTTTTTCCAGCCAGCTTGATAGTGGTGATCTGCAACACAGGATTTTCATATGGAGTAGGGGCTGAAACTGGGGGGCCGGTAGGCCTGGAGACCACATCTGAGGCTCCGGATGCATCTGACGTCGGCATAGCTGCGTCACAAACAACAAATAACAAGCAAATAATAGAAAAAGACCACCCAATAAACAGCTACCACGATCTGAGACAAACCGGAGGCACAACGGAGATCGAAACGAGTCAAACGACTCAAGCCACGCTAACCAAGAGATCACGGAGTGATGGGATCATCCCAAAGTTCCAACAAAGCATCCAAGAAATGATTGAAGGCATAAGGGAGCCAACCAACAGGGATTGAGGGTGTTCGTGATGCCCAATAAGGGCAAAAAAGTCGCCGGCGGTAATAATAGGGGGGAGAAATCGATCCCCCAGCCTCAATACTCCACCAAACTTGAAATAAATGGCATAGGCCTGTAGGTAATAATGGGAGGGACCAAAACGAAGCAGCAATCGAAGCCAAGAAGCTTTGAAAGAGGTCACAAATCACCACGAACTGAAAAGAGCCTGTTTTTCAATATTTTCGAATATCAGTCATAACATGCTCAAAAAATGTCCAAAAAATCACCAAAATTCCTAGAAAAATGTCATTTACTGGAAGGTGAAGGTTTTGGAGATCTTGAGCACCCTGTCCATACAGCTGATGACATCAGCGATGACGTCAGCAATGTTGATCACCCCTTGAAGGTCTGAGGCGTGAGGAGATTCACCCCTGAAGTTTTTGTGCGGATTCGATTCGCTATGCTTTGATACTAAGTAGAATTTTAGGGTTTCAGGAAGAGAGGAGAAGAAGAGAGAAAAAGAAGAAGGGAAAGCGTTGGAGAGTTAAATCTACCAACGTCCCACAATATTATTTATATTACTAGGTCAAAACAATTACACCCACATTAATATCTCCACCCACCATATATCTTATATTATATTCTCCCTCGTACTGACAACATGAGGTACATCACTCCAAAATTGGTGTTACTCCATATGAGTTGTAGAAAGGTAGAAAACCCAATATTAGTTATTCTAAAATCTGGGGTTGTATAGTAGAAGCAAGATTAGTTGACCATAAGAGACTGAACTTAGGACCTATTGGAACTACATGTGTATTTGTGGGCTACACTAAAAATAGTAAGGCATTTAGGTTCTTAAACTTAACAGATTTTTCTACAATTGAAATTGAGGATGCTATTTTCTTTGAGGATTTTTATTCCTTTACGACTATGGAAATTCTGTAATATCAAAAGAAATTACTCAACCAACCTTAGAAACTAATCAACCGTATAGACCTCGAGAAGATGATGCATTTTTTATTTATTTATAGATAAAGAGTTTATTAAAAAGACAAAAGCCCAAAGAAAGCATACGAAACCTAAGAGGTCAAGATGACCTGCAAAGAGCTAAACAATAGACACAAAAACAAGAGAAACAAAACCAAACTAACAACCTTCCCAAGAGTATAACATATCCCAAAGGAAGACAAAATCTTCAAAGAAAAGACCTTTGCACTCTAAAAAAAGCTTTAGACCATAGATATATCAGCCCCTATATGTTGAGAATAATCGAGGCCACCTCGACAACCTTGCCCTCAAAAACTCTTTTATTTCTCTCCTTCCAAAGACCCCAACAAATCGCAAAAGGGAGAAAAGGAGGCATTTGAACTTAGACATAGTAAAAGAACTAGATTATTTAAAGACTTTGGACCGGATTTTGAGACCTTTATTATTGAGGGAGATCCTCAGACATTTAAAGAGGCAATGTCATCAAATGACATCACATTTTAAAGAGAAGCAATAAATAGTGAAATGGATTCATTAATGTCTAATCATACTTGGGAAATAATAGACCTCCCACCTGGGTGAAAACCCATTGGGTCTAAATTGATATTAAAAAGAAAATGAGATCAGATGGAACCTGAGACAAATATAAGGCTAGGTTAGTAGCCAAAGGGTTCACACAAATGGAAGGGGTTAATTTCTTCGATACATATTCATCAGTTTCTAGAATAGCTTCAATAAGAACTCTCATTGCTGTTGCATCTGCACTTGGTCTGGAATTCCACTAGATGGATGTTAAGAAAGCTTTTTTGAATGGAGTTCTTGAGGAGGAGATCTATATGGATCAACCCGAGGGGTTTGTCCTAGAAGGACAAGCTAATAAAGTATGTAGACTTATAAAACCATATATGGATTGTGGAAAGCACCAAAAAATGGCACGAGAAGTTTGATAATGCTATGATATCTAATGGTTTTGTAATTAATGAATCTAATAAATGCATCTACAGTTTAACTATTGGCGATAGTTCAGTAAATGTTTGTCTCGTTGTGTAGACAATATGTTGATTATTGGTTCCAACTCTAAACTAGTACCTGAAACTAAATCTTTTTGTATGTCTCAACTTGATGTGAAAGATCAAGGGTGGCAGATACTATATTAGGTATTAAAGTTATACAAAAGCATGATGGGATAGTGATAATATGTTGATTATTTGTAGACAATATGTTGATTATTGGTTCCAACTCTAAACTAGTATCTGAAACTAAATCTTTTTGTATGTCTCAACCTGATGTAAAAGATATAGGGTGGCAGATGCTATATTAGGTATTAAAGTTATACAAAAGCACGATGGGATAGTGATAACTCAATCACACTACATTGAGAAAATACTTAGAAAATTTAATTATTATGATTGTTAACCTGTGAGTACTCCTTTTGATCCTAGTACAGAGTTTAAGAATGATGAAGAATCAGTATCTCAACTAATATATGCAAGTTTAACTGGTAGTTTATACTACTTTTAATTGTATTAGGCCTGATATTGCATTTAAACTAAGTAATGTTAAAAGTAGTCCTAGTGAGCAACACTAGAGGGCTGCAGTTAGAGTATTGAGATCGTAAAGCAGACAATGCATTATGGACTTCACTAAAAAGGTATCCCACAGCACTTGAAGCATTTTGTGTTGTAGATTGGAATCGTAAATTACATGATTCTAAATCTATAATGGGATACATATTTACCTGAGGAGGAGCGACAATAAGCTGGAAATCCAAAAGTCAGTCTTGTATTGTGTATCTATGGAAGCCGAGTTTTATGCTCTAGCCGCTACATGCGAAGAGGCAGAGTGGTTGAGAAATCTTCTCAATGATATGTCGCTATGAAAAGAGAAGCTTCCTATGTTAGCTATACAATGTGAGTACTGTGGATATAGGCAGAGCACAAAACAAAATGTATAACGGGAAATCTAGACAAATTCGTCTAAAACATAGATATGCGAGAGATCTGATTAGTGATGGTGTAATCACTATAACACAAGTGAGCTCAAATGATAATATAGCGGATCATTTAACAAAAGGCCTTGCAAGGAACAAAGTTTACAAATTGTCAAGGGGGATGGGATGGAAGCCCATTACATAAATTAACTTGTGAAATAAAGCACTAATAAATCACTCTAAAACAAGGAGAGTGAGATTCTCTCTCTTTCTTTTTTTTTATAAGAGAGTGAGATTCTCTTCATCCCTCCCTATGAAATAGTTAATGTTATAAATATATACATTGTGTAATATTATAGCTAGAAAATAAGATGGTGCTACCTTTAATGAGGTCTAAGGCTAAATGGTAGGGTGTTATAACTATAGAAGCACCTTTGATAGATTCACCTATTTGGCCGCTTCTATGAGAATTGGACTTTCTCTAGAGCACTAAAGAATACTGGATAATGCACATGGTCATTATAGTGCTAGCTTTTAAGCGCTGCTATGATCGAAACCTTATGTGTAGATATTATGAAGTTGTGCCGAAGAGACCCATTTCAAGGTGAAGTCCACTTGGTCTTTACAACTTTCACAATATCTGCCAAGTGGACGTTCAAGGTGAAATCTACCCTCATGGTATGCACAAGGTTTCACAACTTACCTTTAGTGTTCATTTTATTTAAAATAAGTGGGGGACTGTTAAATATTTTATAATAAAATACTTTTGCGCAATTTTGAAATTTGGATGTACCAAGTTTGGGTACTCCACTTAACATCATATCATACCTTTAAAGTGAAATTGGTTTGTGAAAAAGTAGTTTCAAACAGTTGTTGGTTGCTTTTGTAAAAAGGTGAAGTTTTGAATTTTAAATATAATATTCTTTTATTCTCTGTAGTCAAGGCGCACTAAGGCGCGCGCCTGAGGCGCAAGGCGCACATAAGGCGCCTTGAAATGGTCAAGGCGAGGCGCCTTTAGTGAGGTGCGCGCCTTAAGCCAAGGCGCAAGGCGCACCAAGGCGCGCGCCTCACTAAAATAACTGTTTTTTTTTTTTAAATATTAAAAAAAATATAATAAAAAAAAATCCTTATTCCTAATATGACCCCCAAATCCCTTAACTAATTTTCTTTTATTTTTTGAATTTTTTTTACTTACGGGTGTTTCGGTGATTCAACATTTTAACATTTCAACTTGTGAAAGAAAAAAATTGATGATGGTATACATCATAAAAGTTGATGACTGACCAACAGTGTGAGCCACGTGGCATACTATTAGAGGCTATTGACCGTATGCACAAAAATGGGTATGATTAGTGATTCCTAACCTGATGCAGGACATCTAACCAATACTCCCCAAAAGCCGCGACTGTTGGTAGCGTGAGATTAAATTCCTTTATCTCATAGCCCATGATTCAGGCCCTCGGTCGAACCCTCCTTCGTGGGTCCCATTTCACACGGGCTATCCCACCCCGAGTGTGCCCCATATATGCAGGCCCACTTGAGCCCGGTGTGAAAATGCCCCATGCATTAATCACCCCCGGTGAGGAGTCTCGAACACGAGACCTCCAGCTCTGATACCACTTTGATGCAGGACATCTAACCAATACTCCCCAAAAGCCGCGACTGTTGGTAGCGTGAGATTAAATTCCTTTATCTCATAGCTCATGATTCAGGCCTCGGTCGAACCCTCCTTCGTGGGTCCCATTTCACACAGGCCATCCCACCCTGAGTGTGCCCCATATACGCAGGCTGCCCCACTCGAGCCCGGTGTGAAAATGCCCCTGCCTTATAACCTTTGAATCTGAGTACCCCAATAAATGCTAGAAATCCACAGTTGAAAATAATCCATGAAAAAGATTAATACAACGAACATAAATTACTAATCAGGACGAATTTTGATATGTAGGTCCAATTAGGGATGGGCAAATTTTATGGCTTTTTGATTACTTGTTTTGTATTTAGATAATGACAATGTTAACTAGAACCTATGATACTCGAATAACTGTACCCCTCATCGTACCAGTGCCGACACGGATACACGTATGGGACACAGTACCGACACGTATTCCGGACATATCCATCATATATGTTGATATTTCTTAAAAAAACAAAGTTTAAGTAATAAATGAACGCACTAGATGCGTCGTTTTCTAGTAAATTTTTGAAAAAGAATAGAAAAATGTCAAGTTCTTTATATTATATTTATGTGGCCTAATGATTACTTGTTTTGTTATTTTATGATGTTATTTTTCTTATTTTTTAATATTTTTTATTATAATTTTTAATATTGCGCCTCGCTTTAGTCAGGCGCACGCCTCGCCTTGCGCCTTGCGCCTCAGGCTCCAGGGGTCCTAGCGCCTTGCGCCCTTAACTACCTTGATTTTATTTGAAAAAAGATAACTTTTCGATGTGCTCTAATACGGTTGGTAGCATGGTTCAAAGTACATGGTAACGTATTGGAAGTATCATTTTGTTAACCGAACGATACTTCGTGAAACCGAAACAAAATGTTAGTGCAAATTTACACATAAGATGAAATATCGTTTGGTTTGGGACAAAACCAACCAAAACATATGTAGTTTCATCCTATAGCTAAACCGAAATGAAGCGGACAAAACGTTTCAGTTTTGGCTGAAACTTTGAACCATGTTTGGTAGTGTTGGAAAACAAAATTGAATTTAAAAAAAAAGGCACCTTTTTTTGAAAAGCCGTGGACACACCTATTCAATATGAAAAGATGTCTTATAAACAATTGTGTATAATCACACACTACTATGTGAATAGGTGTTATTATGTCTATAAATAGACACACACCACCTAACACCAAACACCAAATTTCCAGCAAAGTTTCTACAATTTGTGTGAGAAAAAGTAGTCAAATTACAAATATTTTGGGGGCTAAGTTGTTGCATCAATAGTAGAGCATTTTGGACTTCTATGATTGCACACAAGCATTCTGCATTTGAGTTGGGCTGTTATATCTTGGAGCAACCATGCCAAGAACCCTAGTGCACTATAGAAAGGGGGCCCATATTGTTTTTGAAAGAGAGCGATACTCCATAGCGCGCCTCAGCCCTTCATCTGTCAATCCAAGAACAATTCAGATCTCATCAATTTAAAAACCAGGTCAGAATTTTACTGCCATCCATTATCATCCTAACAAGGGTGGGGTGGTAGGGTTCGATAGGTGATAAGGATTCTATTGAAGGCGACATGGTTAACATGATCAAGCTGGCATTAAGAAAGAGTCCACGTACTCTGCTTTTGGCTTGTGTGTGTTTTTCACAGGGGTCACTCATCTTTTTCGTTACAGTGCTATGTAGCTTTTGAATCTTCATGTGCTTTTACTCAATTATAAACTTGCTTAAGTTTCACAGGGCATCTTTTTGGTTACAGTGCTTCATGGGTTGTGAACCTTCATGTACTTCACTCAATTATATACTTTCTTAAGTTGGGTTTCTCATCTTTTTCGTTACAATGGTTCATGGCTTGTGAACCTTCATGTACTTCACTGAATTATATACTTTGTTAAGTCGTAGTTATATAAACTTGATGATACTTCATGATTAATGACGCAGATTGTGGGAAAGATGATCCGGATCTAAACAAGGAGATGGAAAAGCAGTTTGTGGACCTTTTGACAGAGGAGTTGAAGCTGCAGGAGCTTGTTGCCGAAGAACACACCCACCACATGAATGTCACCTTTGCAGAAGCGAAGAGGGTGGCTTCTCAGTATCAGAGGGAGGCAGAGAAGTGCAACTCTGCCACGGAGATTTGCGAGGAGGCCAGAGAGCGTGCTGAGGCATTGTTGATCAAGGAGAGGAAGGTGACATCCTTGTGGGAGCAACGGGCCCGCCAATTAGGCTGGGGAGGAGAGTAGACCGTAGATACGTATATATTATATGTTATTTTATTTATTTATTTTTGCTATCTTGCTGTTCTGTTTGACTGTGAAGTGGGATCACGTTATTTATGTAAGCAGGAAAGTAAATCTGCCTCAGACGTAATCTGTATTTAAGTTTATTTTCTTTTTCTTTTTCTAAATGTAGTATCCTCTGCAGTCTTTAACAAAAGATGGGCTTTCCATGAGTAATTTTGACCCGTTTACTGGCATGATTTCACAAGTCCATCAGATAACGCGAACGGTCCACAAAAAGTCCGCACAACATATAGTTATGGTCATTTGATCAGGTTGCCTTCTGGGATTGATAAGCTATTTTTTTTGACAAAAAACATCCGTGGGTTTCATCTTTGAGATCTCTAGTGCTACATAATGACCCTGTCTATCAGATGATTAAAACTATAGATTCAGTATGAACCAAGAAAGCATGTTGATTGGATGGTTGGAAATGATCCGGTGGCATTTGTAAGGGCTCTTACTCTCTAAAATTCCCACCAGAAGTGTGACTTAGGTCATAGGCTTTTGTCTCTGTATCATCTTGCTCACATACACTGTCTTCTTGTAATCTGGGATAGAGATTTCAAGGTAATGCAAGTTGAATGAATTGGGTTTGCACTCCATATGATGGTCTTATATGTGTGCTACTTCTACAATGACACCCTTCCCTTATTCTAATCTCAATCTTTCAAGGGAATTCCTTCTAAACCAAGCTAACAGGGCAGCCTTAGGTGGGGTTCCCCAAAGTTCATCTAAGCTAGGAAAACAGCAAAGGACCCAGAATCGTTCTTGCATTCCTTGGTTATTAGATCAAATTTACACGTGTGGTCCAACTGAAGTACTCCAAACCTGTTTAAGGTTCTGTGAATAGATCAACATCAAGCACTACATCAATTCTTGAGTATAGTGGGTTGAGCCAAATTTATCTCTAGCGAATGTACCATATCTAAGAGGCTTTCGAAATATGGACTAACAATATGGTACTGAACTACCAAATGTATCTCAAGAACCCCGGTTAAGAAACTTGATTAGATCTTGCCGTTTGAACCAAATCAATTCATTCCGAACTGATTTGGTTCAAACGGCAAGACAGAGCCGAAAATACAAATTATACAACAATATTGAAGTACCGAAATGAAATTAAGCAACTCGGTAAGAGGCACCGTTTGAACCAAACTAGTATATCCCGAACTGATTTAATTCAAACCATTGAGATGTAGAGAGCAACTCTAGATTCTAGCTTTCCAACGTATTTGACAGGAGATTGACGAAGTAGAACCTAGGAAAACATTGCTTTTCGGTGAGAAAGCAACCTATCCTCCTGTGTTTCGATGGAGAGCAACATGTCCTCCTTCTGTGTTTCGGTTGAGTAAAAACAAAGGGGTTGAATAGGGTGAAGATTAGAGAAAATAGGGTTTTAAGTGGGGATATTCAGAAAACAAAAAGGGCAAAAAAGATATTTTATATTTTCCATTGGGGGGAGATTACAGAGAAAACGGAGGGGATATAGTAGTCTTTTTATTTGAAATTTATTGGGAAAAAAGGTTTCTCCTTGTAGATGTTTTTTTTTCCTTTGCCAGAACCTAGTGGGGTAGGAGCCCCCAAGAAGGCAGGATGAACAACCTGTGACTTCCCATCATGGGGGCATGTCTCCATATAAATGTTGGTAATGCAGTATCCTTACTCGTCTTGCTAAATGGTCTGTGGTCCTCAATACCATGTATGACCCTCCCATGTGAAATTTCAGCAGTTGTCGTCACACCTCGGTGTACTCGGCATCAAAGACAACGATGTTCTTCGTCCTGAGATGTGGGGTGTAATCCCCAATTTCGTGCCACTTGACCAATCTAATCCCAAACTTGTGTGACCCATGTATCCAATTGGTTTCAATCAGTCCAGCAAGCATGTTGCTGTACTATGATGATCGCCACAAATCGGTGGGGGCCTCGACGAGGACTGTACGAATTTTGCTAGAAAAAATCCAAACCATTATCATAGTATATGTCTGGCTCAATATGCAGTTTCTGCACCCCATTAAAAAGAGCCAAAAACTTTGTCCAGAGGTTCCCTTGACGCTGTGCACAGGTTCAATAGGGTCCATACTCTCAGAGCATTTTTTTTAAGAGAACGTCCGATGGAAGAGACGTGAGACCTAAAGACAAAGGGCACATTATTCTGCAAGGGACATGTCTCAAGGAACCATCCTTTTCTCTTAGTCTGTATCTAGCTCATGCAGGTGATGGATATTTGTTGCAGTTATCTCTTATAAAGAGAATATAAATAGGAGGATATTGGTATACGTACGTATGTTCTACATTAGCACATATACATGGTAGTTGAGACCAAGGTTTAAAAAACGGCTGTTATAACGGATTCGGACCTACCCCGTTACGTTATGGACCGTTAAAACGCCCAGAAAATAACGGCCGTTATTTTTCCATTGTAACGAAAATAACAACTGTTATTTTCTGGAAAATTTTGTGAAAAAAAAGGCAGTTATTTTCTTTTTTTCCGTTAAATTCTATTTTTTTCCGTTATTTTTCATTTTTGAAATTTTAAAATTTGAATTTCAGCGCCGTTTTTTCCGTTTTTTTCCCATTTTTTCCATTTTTGCCCCTGAGCTTTTTTTTCGTTATAACGGAAAAAACTGTAATGCCCCCAGTCCGTTGTACCGTTATAACGGTCCACTTTAAACCTTGGTTGAGACCATGGTTTAAAAAACGACCTTTATAACAAAAATAACGGCCATTATAACGGATTAATTCGGACCTCCCCCGTCACTTTATGCACTGTTTTAACGGTCAGAAGATAACAGCCATTATTTTCGTTATAACGACCATTATTTTTCTGAAAAATTTGTTAGAGAAAATGCCCATTATTTCCGTTTTTTGTTTCCGTTATAAGTTTTATTGAAAATCCAAAATTCGAATCTGAATTTAGCGCCATTTTTTCTCCTTTTTCTGTTTTTGCCTCTTTGCGTTACAATCCATTATAACGGAAAAAAACTGTAACGTCCCCAGTCCGTTATACCGTTATAACTGTCCATTTTTAAACCTTGGTTGGGATCAGATAATTGTTAGCATCCGGGTTGGTTGCATTATCCAAAAGAAGTATTTAGAATGGACAGTAATAATTAAGGGCGTCAACAGGTCGAATCAGGGTCGACTTATGATAAACTTAGGGTTGTTATATAGAGTATATTTCGTCAATTAACGGTCATAGATTATGAAACGCGTTGGGTCCATGCAGATCAGTTCCGTGTCCAAATTCACGGGTATTAAAGCAGATCCGGATCGGACCCAAAATCCGATATACCCATATTTAGAAATCTCATACCAACTCTGAAATCGGATCCCATTTGCGAGTTGATTTTTAACTGATTTAAATGTTTATTATTGTTAATTATTATAAAATTTACTCCATTCTATGCTTTACTTACAGTAATTAATCAAGGTTGATTTTGGCCTAACAGAGTTTCTAAGTTGCACCAATTGTTATATTTTTAAATAGGGATTTTTGTCTTGTCCCCCTTACTTTATTGATGCAATTTGCATCTCACCCAATGTTTTTAAAATATTTGCATATCACCCTTTCACCGCGTTGACCATAGACACCTATTAACGGTCTCCGGATAGACATTCCTATATTTTTTTAAATGACTATAATGACCTTGGGTGAGACGCGAAGTCAACTACAAGACTTACTTTCAGCCTCAATACAATACCGGGATGGTGAATTAGAACTGGAAGGAGGCCCTCGCCCCGAAGGGGGTGCTAGTTACTATAGAATATCACTAATGCTTATATAATATAATATCATTATTCATTTATATAATAATATCGGAACGGATATTATCGAAGCGGATATATCATTCTCCCATGACTTTCCTCTCTCCCTATAATTTAAAAAATAGAAACGAGACTTTCTTTCTCTCACGACATTCCTTCTCCCTCTAGAATTAATTTTTCTTCTTCTCTATAAATTTCTATTAATGGATTAGTTAGGATTTTGTACAATTCCTCTCTACGTTCGGATTCACACGTACGGTTATGCTTGCTCTTTGCTTGCCGTATGTTGTTTTTTACGAAGTCGGAATTTCTCTACTCTTCGGATTCTTATTCAGGCCTCACTTAGGTACTTTTCTGATTTATGAAACCATCTTTCATTTATATTATGAATCAAACATTTTGGTTTAACAGTTATCCATGTTTTCAGTCCAACTCTAATTGTCCCGAACCTACTAGTACCCAAAATGTATGAAAAAAGTGGTTAAGAAATTAATATGTGAAGTGAAATTTCTAGGCCACTTCAACTTTTCTTATAGTTCAATGGACCAAAATGCCCATGATTTAAATAAAAAAAGTCATATGTTTATGGGTGTTTTGGTCCATATGTATTAAAGTAGCCTGGAAATATCAATTCCCATAATAAATGATAGATAGATAGTTTAAAAGTTAATCCAATCATAATATTAATCATATCTGAGTGTCACCGAAGTTTACAAAAGGCTCATTATTACAAATCTAGTCTGCAACGAGTAAAACTTCGATGCCAGGGCCCTGTCATCAAGGGAGATGACAAGGCAGCAGATCTTGACACGTGTATTTTGTACGGACAGACCACTCGGCCTCGCCATACGTACACAGGTGAGTATTTTGGGAAAAAGATAACTCGAGTACTCACCTGGGTACGTGTGCGGTGAAGCCGAGGTGGTCCGTCCGTACAAAATACACGTGCGGAGATCTCCTTCCCTGTCACTTCCCTTGATGACAGGGCCTGGTCATCAAAGTCTTATCTGTCTACAACCGTTTGTAGACTTAAAAGTATGCAAACATTGTCAGTACAGTTGGATGTCTCTTGAAAAACTGTGTTATTTCAATGTTTTCAAAAAGTAATCTATATAACAAAACAGGACGGTTATCTCCCCCTCTTATCTAGCTTCATAAAGGATGGCTGAAATCTTATCACACCAAATGGACGGTGGATCTCAGCCACTCACACCTAACTTTGACAAGCGCTTTGTCGATGAGTGCTGTGGGCACGGGTCACCTACTATTTACCTACATATAAGGAATGAAATGGGTTGGATTTACATATAGCCTAAGGGTCAGGTTCAAGAGCCCTACTTTTTATGCCTCGAGAGGGGTGTTACAGTTAAAACGGATTGAAACGGCCAGGGACAAAAATGAAAAAAATAAATTTTAATGATTTTAACGAAAAAATGATTGGCTGAGATCCACTATGCTTCGTATCGCTGGCTGAGATTAACTCCCACCCGATTTTGACTTTGTCGGAAAGTGCCGCGGGCACAAGCCACCCACGCATATATCAAGACAACTCAGTTGTATTCTCTTATCTTATCTATTCATCTAATGTGGACAGTTAGATAAAGAGTGGTTGAGATCAAATCCATCGATCTAAAGTGGAAGGTTAGATTTCAGCCACTCAATCTGCCTCATTTGACCTCAATTTATTCAAAATTTAAATTTCAACACCGTTATTTTTTGTTATTTCTGTTATTTTTCCATTTCTCCCTCTGTGCGTTACAATCTGTTATAACAGCCGTTATAATGGAGAAAACAATAACGCCCCAGTCCGTTATACCGTTTGAGAGTTGCAAACGCTTTTGCCGGAGAGTGCCAGGCATGGGCCATTTACTATTCTATATAACAAAACACATTGGTTGTCTCCCTACTTAAACCTCCTCTTATAAGCATCAACAAAGAAGGGCCGAGATCTCATCCTCCCCCAAATGGACGGTGGATCTCCGTTACTCACCTGATTTTGGCAAATTCTTTGTCGAGGAGTGCCGATGGCACGGGGCACCTACTAGTAATTTATAAATTAAAAACACGTTTTTTAATGAGCTTTCAATGGTGGATACAATGTTTGTATAGTTTTAAGTTTGCAAATGGTTGCAGACTAGATTTGTCCTTGACTCCGCCAACTTGGTCGCTTTCACATCTTTTTACTATGTCCGTATATGTCCTCTTATGCCTGGTTTTCACACAGACTCATTAGAGTTTGGCAGACTTCAGTTTTACTTCGCCACAATGTTTTTGACTGTAAACTATGAAAGTGTGAACACATTTTATGAAATTTGAGAGAATAGCTCTTCATGTCAACATGAGGATACACATTCGCGGTACGACATGTATGCTCATGCATGAATGGAGTAAAAAACAGCCGTTATAATGGATTCGGACCTCCCCCATTATGTTATGTACCATTCATAACGGCCGTTATATATTTTCCGTTATAACTACCATTATTTTTTGAGAAAATTTGTGAAAAAAAACCCGTTCATTCTACTATTTTCATTGAAAATTTGAATTTTAGCGCCGTTATTTTCTGTTTTTGCCCCTGAACAATAGAATTCGTTATAACGGAAATATCAGTAATGCCCCCAGTCCGTTATACCATTATAACAGCCCCTTTTAAAACCTTGGTATAGATATATACACAATCTATATAACAAACCGGATAATTGTCTTATCTCTTATCTTATGTGGTTTCAACGAAGAAAGGCGAAGATCTTATCCCCAAAATTGATGTTGGATCTCAGTTACTCACACCCGATTTTGGCAAACGCTTAGTCAGATAGTGCCATGGGCATGAGCCACCCACTATCTATATAACAAAACAGGGAAGTTGTCTTATCACTTATCTTATCCGGCTTCATAAGATAAAGAGTGGTTGAGATCAAATCCACCTATATATCTATGTTGGATGCGGTCTGATCTCAACCACTCACTCCCACTCATTTATTTGCCTCATGCTATGATTTTCGGAGAAATCTAAAACTTTACTGTATATAATTGATTTGGTGTACATCCACCAAATATGTGCCGAACATAAATAAGGTTCATGGGCCCAAAAGTAAAGAGATTTGGTGTACGTTATGATAGCGGCTGTTATAACGGGTTTGGACCTCCCTCATTACGTTATGTATCGTTCTAACGCTCAAAAAATAACTTCCATTATTTTCTGTTATTTTTCCATTATAAGAAAAATAACGACCATTATTTTTTGAAAAAATTTTGTTAAAAAATATCTGTTATTTATGTTATTCTTCAATTATTTTATGTTATAAATTTTAGTGAATATTTGAAAATCAAAATTTTAATTTTAGCACCTGTTATTTCCGTTCCTTTCCATTATTTTCCGATTTTTGCCCATGTGCGTTACAATCCGTTAAACGAAAATAACGGTAACGCCCCCAATCTGTTATACCGTTTGAGTGCCGAAGGCACCCAATTTTGCAAATGCATTTTTTGGGGAGTGCCGTGGGCACGGGCCATTTACTATTCTATGTAACAAAACAATGTGGTTGTCTCCCCACTTATACCTCCTCTTATAGGCATCAACAAAGAAGGGCCGAGATCTAATCCGCCAAATGGACGGTGGATCTCAGCCACTCACGCCAACCCCACGGAATTTAATTTCCCTACATACAATCGGGTAAAATCAAGAGGCCAGGCAGTTTCGAACACACGATCAGAGGGAGCAAACCCCTATCGCAGTTTTACCTCTGCACCAACACCCCTGCGGGTACGATTGAGCACAGGTTTTGCAAACATGGATTATGGATTCACTCTCGAACCCGCGTGACTCGAAGTATTTTAATAAAAATACCATCATTATGGGCTATAGCACGATATAATTCTCCTTTACATGAACATGTGGACACTGAATATATACTTAGGCATGTGACCATGTAGCCACATGCCATGACATATTGACGTACCCATGCATGCATAAATTTGTGCACACATACGTATGCATACATGCACATGTAACAAAGCTATTCACTAGAAGTGGAGGAGAATACATTCCCTAGAGAATTATTTATTTGGTCAGAAAAATAAAATACATAGAAAAGGATGGAGGGGGTAAAAAGAGGGGGAACAGAGAAAAAAAAAAGTGTGAAGAGTCCGGGAAGGAAGGCAAATGCTGGGAAAGAGACGACCAGAAAACAAAAGTTGGGCTTCAGTTGCACGCATGCCCACCTACAAACCAACACTCCCCAACCCTCTCTCTTTTTCTCTTTTCTAATGCCTCCAAAATAAAGAAAGACACCAACTCTCTCTTCTCTCTCTCTCCTCTCTCCTCTCTCTACTCTCTCTTTCTATAGTGGGGTATTAAAACATGCCAACCTGTTTTTCCAACAAACATATCTCCTTTGATGCCCCAATCACCACCCACTCAGCTTTCTCTTAAAAAATCAAAAAACAAAACCTCTTTCAATGCCATTCTTGTGGGTTTTGGTTTTTTTATGTCTTCAAGTTCAAACTCCTTTATCTGTTGTTTGCAAACATACATGTTCAGACCCTTTTCCCTTCTCTATGAAAGCTTTCACCATGACAGCCTACGAAGAAAATCAGATGTTACAGAAGGAGCTACATGTGTATATATATATATATAGCAATGTTTTAAAACTCGAAACTCAGACTTAACATTTAGAAATTTTAAAAAAAATCTGAATTTTGAGACGACGTAGCCTTTAAAAAGTTGACACAGCCGAATTTTGAATCGACTCGGCCAAGTTTCTGAGTCAACTTGGCTAGGCTTGCAAATCACTCCATCCCCTTTCTGGGGCAGAGAACCCGTCGTTGTCTCGGCTGTGCTACCGGAGGCTCTGGGGAGTCGGAATAGGAGAGCACTCATCTTGGGGTGGGCTTGCTACTTAGAAGCTTTCAGCAGTTATCCTCCGAGTTTGTAGGCCAAGTTGATTCGAACTATGATCAAGTCGAGTCGACTCGGTGAGTTTTAAAACATAGAAGTAGTACTTTTACAGCTACTAGCCTACTACTAGTAATACTAATACCAATACAGGCACCACTACTAACAGCTAGATATGATACATAGTATGAATGGTTGACAACATACTCACACAGCTCCCATTGGATGTTCAGTTGGGTCCCACGCAAGAGTGTCGATCAACGGTTTGATGGTCAGTTGGGACCCACAATTGACTAGTGGGTCAACTTCAGTGAGAGCCAGGGCAAGTTACCTGAACTTTTTTTTCCTTGTAAATTTAATAGAAACAGTACCATGCAAGGCATTGGAAATTAAAGAAGCAAAACAAATCATTCCCTATGTCAACAGTGGTCGGCTACTAGGAATCTAAGCTCCTCTCTTATATTTCAAACCCTTCTCTCTCAAGATCTGAGTGCAAGAGTGATAACAACAGAAACAGAACCCATGGCTACTCATCAACAGGTAAATTATCAGACTGTCTCGATAACGAAGACAGTATCGGTCTACCCAAAATCTCTGCACCCTCAAACACTCCTCAATCTCTCCAATCTAGACAGAAAATGTCCAATGCTTATGTACTTGGTTTTCTTCTATAGCCCATCTCATCATCTTCTTCAAAATCTGTCGGTTAAGTCGATTTTCATAACTTGAAAATGGGTTTGGAAGAGGCCTTATTGGTCTGGTATCCAGCTGCAGGAAGGCTTACTTTGAACTCAAATGAAGGAAAGCTTGATCTTCTGTGTAACAATGCTGGTGCAATTCTAGTTGAGGCAGTCACCCAAGTGAAGATCTCAGAGCTTGGAGATCTCTCACAGTACAATGAGTTCTTTGAGAATTTGGTTTTTAAGCCTGCTTTCAATGGAAACTTCTCTCAGATGCCTCTGCTTGTTGCTCAGGTGAGAACATGTTACACTTCTAGTAACTCAATTCCTATGGTTATAAACAAAATACACTAAGCTTAAACGCAAATTATCAAGTTTTTATTGAAATCGTATGATTTAGGTGACGAAATTCGGGTGTGGAGGGTACGCAATTGGCGTCGGCACAAGCCACTCTTTATTTGACGGACCGGCGACTTTCGATTTCTTAACTGCATGGGCTTCTAAGGCTTCTATGAGAGCTGATGGAAGTATGGAAACCCATGAACCAATACATGAGAGGGGTAGATTTTTGGTCGGACATGGTCGAAACCAACACCGCCATATTCCGAATCAGGTGACAAGGGTTGCAGCATTTGATCATCTACACAAATTGATAGAACAAGCAGCTTCTGATATGAGTCGAGACCCGTATGGGAAGCTTGGAGGGTGCAAGTTCTCCGAGATGGGGTGTTCGAACCAGGAAAATTATGTCCTGAGAACTTTTCATGTAACTAGTGCAATGGTAGAGATCTTGAAGAGGAAAATCTCTGGTGGAAAGAGCAGTAGCCATGCATGTTCCTCCTTTGAGGTGGTTGCAGCCCACCTGTGGAAGGTATAATTCTGAACTCTCTTATGCACCCATGAAAAACTTACATAGAGAATTCATACAACCCTTTGTTTGTTTTACTAACGTAATTAAGTTCACACACACATTTATTATGCATATAGCTCTCTCTCACATGTACGCCGCTCTTCTCGACTGTTCGTTATGTACATCACAAAAATTCTGAATCTATGGAATGGACACTCAAATATTTGGAACATGGTGCCCAAATATTTATCAAGATACATATATATGCTCATGAGTAAATGGGTCTTTTCATTTTTTTTTTTTTTTTTTTACTCTCGTTTTAAGCTCGTTGTAGAGATAGTAACAAGGTTTCCAAGTCTGAAGAGTTTGTGGGTTCAGGAACAAGGTTCAAAATATCATTTCGTCTCGTTATTTCAGTAAGCTGATGGACTGAAACGTATTGACCAAGATGAAACAAAACAGAACAAGACAATGGAAAGTGTCTCGATAAAATTAAACCATTTTCTAATGTTTAATTAAGCTACAAACTTATTTTTAGCATTTATATACGTTATAAAAGATACATATCATGAAAATAAGCTTTAAAACCAGTTTTAGTACTTAAATTAGCCTTTGGCATGAGATGATACCCCAATTTATCATCTTGGTACACTACCGAAACAAGACGTCTCGACTGAAACGAAATGAAATTTTGCCCTAATCTTTTGCACTCTCTTCTTTAACTAGTTGTACAGACAGACAAACAACCTAATAAGGATGTGAACATATGATATGACATCAACATGGCTCTTGTACAAAGAGCGTTTTATGTTGCGATATGTTCTATTTGGCTGGGGGTTGCTAGTCCAAAACACATGCATTTATATCATTAGGCTCTGATACCATGAAAGTATTGAAAGAGAGATTTGGGATTCTCTCTTTAGGCTTTTTGTAATTATTAACAAGTTACAACCAAAACATCTCATAAAACCCCAAGCTCGACACAGTATAAATGGCGACACCAACTAAATACAAACTAGTACAAGAGGAGTCACTTTCTAACTGCTCCAAAGGGAGCTATATAGGACCTTATGAAGTAGTTACCCAAAAGATTGCTGAAGTACTAGTAAGTAAACATTCAAGCAGAGATTGTTAACATTGTAAGTGTGTTTGATACACAAAGGAACATGTTTCTTCTGATTCTCTAGGTTCTAAGATTGCAAATTTAGGTTCCTCGGATCGGCAAGTGAAAGTAGCATGCCCGTCGTTCAAGTTAAAACCCACCTGCCTTGGTCGGGTGTAAGAGGAACCCAATAATGAGTCTTAGATGCATCCCGCCCAGTTGGGAAGGAGACGATCTGGCTATCGGTTATTGGCAGGGATGTGAGGCGATAAGTTAGAAGTGGAGGATAATTGACATGTGAGCATTATAATGGATTAACAGTAGGTGACCATTGGAGTAGAATCATGTACAGGGATGTTAGGAGGGTCTTCAGAGGAGAAGAAGGTTCCATTCAGGACACCATCATTAGTATAAAGGCCATATCCCTAAATATAAGAGGTACTTTCTTTAGTGAGATGGTGTTCAGGTTCGACACCTTGCTGGCGAGTTAGCTTGGTTTGTTTTCTCTTTTGTTCGATTTTTCTATATTTTTTTCCTTCTTCAGAGGTTTCTGTCTTCCTTGTTTTCTTGAGATCTTATTGATCTCCTTTATTTCTGCAGCTTGACTTATTAAAAGAAAAACAGTAGGTGACCATTATTGTTGTTTTACAAATAAACTGTCACGTTTTAACGGTTAAAAACTGTTAACGATTGTAACAGTATAGAGGCGTTACCTTTATAGCCGTTATAACAGCCGTTATAATCAGTTTTTTTGTTAAAACCATGCATATATCTAAGATTAAACTGAATTGTGGTGCATGATTGGTTAGATCATGACACATGATTTAACATCAACTAGAGATGGCACTGTCCTCCATGGATTCTAATAGAACAGGTCGTCATGAGCCTAAAGTGAGCAATGAGGGATCCAGTTAAGGATAGTGCTAAGCCAGGATAAAAGTGCAGGGTCGTTTCATGGAAAGTCATCCCTTTTTAAATTTTATGTCTAGTCGACGCTTTGAGTATGATTGTAAATGGGGCAGTACAACCCACTAACCGGTCGGATTGGACACAACTAAGACCAGGTCTTGGCACCCAATTATGCAATTTTAGATCCAGAGGGTCTGGTAGCACCCAACTTGTTTACATCCTATTTCTGTCTAGGGCTGTAAATGGGTCAAAACCATCAGGTTGAACCTTAACCCATCGAATTGGAACTGACTTGGCACACATGCAAGTCATGACCCAGTCCCACTAAAAGATCTGACATGTCACAGATCAGAGGCATCCAATGGCGACAGCCATTTGTATGCACCGCGTCTCTTGCTTATAGACAATCGTTTTCCATCTACGATATTTAAAATCTAAATTGACCCTACAATGAAAAATGGTTTTATTTGAGGATATTATTCTTTAAGAAAATATAAGATCATTGTAACGGGACAACAAGCTATAAAGATGTCCACCATTAGATGGTCCTCGACTCGTAGATCTTAAGGCCAAAAAACTGTTTAATCAGATCCATAACCAACACGTTCTTGAACAGTCGTATTGTCGAAAATGATCGAAAGAAGTATATAGATTGGATGGTTACACCCTCTGCATGAGTGCAACATCAAGGCTACGCCATCGTGGTCTGCCGTTGTTGCCTATTTGACTGTTCTTGTCAGTGAATTTGGTCTCTGAGTGTGTATCATTCATATGTTTTGCTGTGTTGTCGTTCGTTTTTGCAGGCAAGGATAAAGGCCTTGGACTGAGGAAGGAGAGAATGGTGTGCCTGCAATTCACGGTCGACACAAGGAACAAGATAGTGCCACCACAACCCAGAGGGTTCAGCGGGAACGCCTATGTACTAGCTTCCATAACTTGCACTGCAGGAGAACTGGAGGAACAAAGCTATGAAACCATAATTGAGAAGATAAAAGAAGCCAAGGGGTCAGTGACCAACGACTACGTGATTGCTTATCTCGAGGCACTGGAGGCACCACAGGCTACTCTCCCTCCAATGAGCGAGCTAACACTTGTTTCCGATTGGACAAAGACGCCATTCCACAAGGTGGATTTTGGACACGGAGAAGCCGTTTACGCATCTCCATTGATCCCTCCTCTTCCACAGGTTGCATACTTCATGCAGAGTCCGAATGAAACAAGGGGTGTTGATGTGAGGATTGGTTTGCTTCCCCAACACTTACAAGCTTTTTCTCACTACTTCCTCACCAAGCTGCAATAAACTCAGTAGCCAAGCTTTGGAGTTCCATTCGTTGCTAACATGCACCACTCCAAGGTTATTATAGTATACATGTTGATGCTGGTTTTACTTTTTTTTTTTTTTCTTTTTGGGTAAGAGATGCTGGATTTACTACTTTGTGTAGATCATCCCCAGACTCAAAAAGTTTATTGTAAGAGAGATGAGATCACTAAATGGAAACATAATTAGTATAAATTGCTAATATGATACTTCTATAAATTTTGCTGAGATCTCTAAATGTGAACCAAGGAAAAAATTGAAATCAACAAGCCTTGGGGGGTGGTTGAGGGATGCTCATGGCATTGCTCCATCAATAGGAAAGAGAATAGAAGACATTGAAAGAGAAGAAAGAAGGAACAGGAAAGCCAAAAGCAATTGGAACTAGAGAATAAATTTTTGCAACATACAAAGATAAATATTAGATTAAGGATGGTACAAACTCAAGAGGGCATTTTATGTGTTGTTGCAACCCCTTTTTCATTAGGAGTTAGTAGCTAACAAAGTCTCAAATACATGTTCGGAGAGGGTAAATATCGCATCCGATATCTCCGTCCATTAATGTAAGCTCATCTCGCTCCTGCATGACATAAACTTGATCCTGTTATCAAATGCACGAAAAAAGAAAAAGAAAAAAAATTAAATTATGACAAGGGATACAGATTGTAACAGCCCGGAAAAGCTATTTGGAAAATTTGGCATACTCGCGAAGGTTGGGACCATTTGACATGTTCCAAATACAATACCTCCAAATATCTTATGTAATTCATAACCTACATATCTTCAACGGTAATTTTCTTTTCTTTTTTCCTTTTTTTTTTGATAAGTAAAATTCAATGGTAAATTTTAAGAAAAGTATTTATCTGCGGCTGTCATCTGCATGGAGGCAGCCCCACAAACAGGTATTTCTGTGTTAGTTTTATCAGAAACAGAGTTCTATTGGTGTTCGTTGAAATTAATATGTGATATCTGCATGTAATATCATTATCATATACACGTGTTCCCAAGATAATACCTAAAAATCTCGTAATTCTAAACTGAACCTAATAGTTGCATTTTCATTGAGCCTTCACCAGTAGTGTGATCTGCCCTCATCATGTAAACACGGTATTTTCTTCTTGGTCACACTATTGGTCCAAGAAAACCCCGTTATTGGCATGGATAAATTTTGCATCTCAGAAACCTTGATCAAATGGAAAGTCTAAGATCTCTCAACTATGTCTGAAGCACAGTCCTCATCGAGTGACCTCTTTGCCCAACATTCATAGATGAGAAAAATAAGTAAGCTCTAAGAACTTTTATTTCAAGGAAAAAAGAATGGATCAGTGATGACATGTCTCAATTGTTGCAAAAGGATTTTTTGAGCAACTAGAAACTATATGAGATGTTGTAATTGATGAGGATAAGGATATGCATCGGGTAGAAGATGAACGACCTACCCTTTGTTATGTTCGTCATGATGAACTACCCTACCTACTTTTGTTGGACTTTCACACTTAACACTATAAGATAATACTATAGTACAAATTTTCTCGCTTAGAGTCTTACAATGACTCTTGATTTTTGAACCACTCCAAGTCATTTCACCTATGGACAAGGTCATACATAATTCAATCATGGTCAGATATAGAACGTATATTTCTTATGGTTCTACTTTAAGGTTTAATATTTTAGTTTTGTTGTGCAAGCTACCTAGCTACTAAAAACAAGTCATATCACTGAGTCAGCCCTTTTCCTCCCTCACTCTTAGAGCCAGATATGACTTGGCCGAGTCACCACACACATCAACAATAATTCTAACAAAATATTTACCAGAAAATGAGAAAACTATAAACACTAAAAAGTATGTGCACACACTTTCATTTCAATAGAAAACATTTGTAAAGTCTGCTAAGTTGGTACAGTCTTTTGTGTGTTGATAACACTGACCTGTGTTCAAACCCATCTTCACCCACTAACCTGCTACCTACCAGGAAAAAGGAAAAAAGAAGCAAAACATGCATGATAAAACACTTATAACTCACTATATCCTATAAACAACCATTTAAAATAACCTAAGCAAGATTAATATCGTTTCGTTCATATTGACACAAGTGTCAAAACTCAAAAGTATTGAGATTCTTTTTTTAAGCAAGTACTAAGATACTAAGTCAAACTCATAAGCAGTACAACACAATTTTTGTACTAAAAAGGCTAAATTCCAAGAAATTAGCCGAATATGATAAAACAAGCATATTAAAACACATTGATGTTTAAGGATATGATAAAACAAGCACGATATAACACTTATAACTTTATCTTCAAAATATCCAAATACTTTAGATACTTGCGTCAATATGAGAAACGATATTAATCTTGCTTAGAGTGCTCCAAATGGTTTTTTTATGATCTAATGAGTTATAAGTGCTTTATCATGCTTGTTATCATATCCTTAAACATCAATATGTTTTACCAACGTTTTGGCAAAAATTCTCCAAACTTCTTTAAGTTGGCGAAGTTTTACAGAAATTCTCTAAATCGAATTGAACTTCCCCGAATTAATTCCGAATTTCCCCGAATTAATTCCGAATTTTAACTGACCGAAGTTCAGGGCGAAGTCGAAGTTTAGAACCTAGATACTTCAACATGCCTGTCATACTTGTACCCACACAATACAATACCGATACTAGTACTGGATGCTGCATGGATACTTCTACGATACCATTTTCGCATTTCCTGTTGTACTATTATGTATTTTCTTAAGAACTGACAATTTCCTTATTACTTCTGTCAATGGGAAGGGAAGATATAAATAGTATATCATAACAAATCTATGTTGCATTGATACGGATATGGCCATCAAAGTTCAACGAAGGTGCGGAGTGTCCGATTCGGCAAACCTTGAAAAACAGGTTTCGTGGACTCAACTATATACATTTAAATAATGTGAAACAAGGTAATTGTGTTTTACACAATAACATGGATATAGTGTATAATGTGACAGGATATCTTATGATTAGTATCATATGCTTTTGGACAAGAGAATACATACATATTGCCATATTTATTGTATACAAAGCTTCAATTGTAAAAGGTGGACCTCATGACCTAAAGTAAATGTTAATTAGTATCTTGACAGTAAAGAAAGAAAAAGTAAAAGATAATTTAGAAGTGTGGAAGGGGTTCCCCATGGGATTAGTCGGGTGCTCTAAGAGGCCCGGATACCCATGGCATAAAAAAAGTAATAAAAAATGATAGCTTGAAAAAACTAAAACAAAAAAAAACAAAGCACAACATCAACTTATTGGATGGGATACTCTTATCCGTATACGTGTCTCAGAAAATGAAGTCGTATACCTGTTTCTTGTACCAGTGTCACTATCCATATCGGTATCTGGACATCTTAGATTAGGCCTTTTTGAGCTCACAAAACTCTAGAACAAGCCAAGCCCGAGCAAATCACAAGCACAAACCAAGGTAAAGCTTGACTCAATTTGGCCTGTCTTGACCCCTAGTAACCCTATTTAAAGGTGGAACCCTTGATATAACCTACATGTTGGGAAGTATCAAATATATGCAAGGACAAAGCTGCGTAGGTTGGTGGATATTTATTTTACCATGATATGTTCATTTGAAGGCAACCCCTTCTACTAATCGAAAGAAAATAATAGCATTCATTAATATCTAATAACTAGGTGTAACATAGTTGTAAACTAGCCCATGGAACATTACGAACGTAAAGGTATTAACGTCCATGAATCTTCATTTTGGAGACTTGAGACGAAATTCTTTGGAATTGAGCTCTCCTATATTGCTAAATTATCCTATTAATTAGAAAGACAAGCTCAATTTAAACATATCAATCCTATTAATTATAAAGAGACTATTATAAAACTCGTCGAGTAAGCTCGAGATTAAACTGAGTTAACTTGTTTGATTTTGGGTTGACCCGACCTGTGACTTGGTTTGTAAAAAACTCAATCAAGTTTCAACTTGACTTGTCAAGTTACTCAAAACTTGGTCACGTAAATGGAGTTGACTCAACTCAAGACTCAAGAGAAACTCATTTACTGTTCTGTTTTTTTTTACCAAAACAATGCAAGTCTTCAACCTATATAATATCAATCAAAACATCATTTAAATAAAAGGAAGGAGAGAGAGAGAGAGAGAGAGAGAGAGAGAGAGAGAGATCCATTAAAATCTCTTAAGAACTTGGAACAAATTCACAAGCTTAAGTCTAATTTTTCTAAAAACCTTTTAGTAGAAAAATAAGATAGTCCCAATACTATCATACTTATTGTATTACCTAGTCTATATTACAGAAATGGTACATATTCTTATCAACCTAGATTCCCCAATCAATATACCACACGTACCCCTTTGAACAATAATTTTGGGCTGACTGGATGATTTTAGCCATCCGATAAGTAGGTCTTTTATTCTAGATGGTTCCCTTGTAATTCTAGCTGTCCAGAAAGAATAAACATAGTTGAGTGGTTAGGATGATCCAATAGGTCTGACTTTTGGTCTGGAAAATCTTCTAGATGGAGCCCATAGATATATGGGTTTTGATAAGAGTAACCATGTAAGTGAAAGTGCTAATTCTTATCTTCATCCTTGCCCAAGTTTCTTTTCACTTTTGCAATTATATGCCCTCTGATCTATCTATAATTAGCATCCTGGTCCTCAGCCCCTCTTCTTCTTCTTTTTGATAAATAAAGAGTTTATTAAGGAGACGAAAGCCCAAGGAAAAAGGAAGAGAACAAAATACAACGAGGACAAAGGAACCAAAACCCCACCTAGTCTCCTTCTCTAGAAGAAATGAAATCCCATCGAACAATAAATCTTCGATATAAAAGACATGTACACTCAACAAGCACTTTTGACCACTTGTATAGCCTTCATTTACTAGTTTTTGTATAGCCTTCCTTTAGTAATTTCTAAAAATAGATCCTCTAACTTTCCTTAATCTCTTAGTCCCTTGCCAAGATTTTCTACTCATCACTGTTGAATATATCTAGCTTGATTTAGGTCTCCACTTTTCCCTACTCTCATCCTTGCAAGTTTGTAAATATCCTTTTTGTAAATATCCTTTTTTTATAAGTGTAATTTATTAAGAGAATACATAAGGGGCTATGCGGTCGAGGTGACCTACTAAAGGCAAAGACGCCTACATCGAGGTGATCTCACCATCTCCTGTACCCAACTATAGTAGAAGTTATCATACGCCTTGCGTTTTGCCAGACTTACTATTTTATTTTCTTCCTTTTTAGCACTTATGTTTTTCAAAGGCTTCTAGTTTCTTGTCATGTATTGTAGGAGGACCACTTTTATTTAATTGCCCTTTAGACCTTATCACTCTATCACCAAGTTTGTTTCTGTGAGTGAGGTTTCTTTTAAATTCCCTAAGAACCTCTTTCGCCACTCTTTTATAGATTGGTCATTTCATCTCACGTCACCATAGCTCGTGTCTAAATTTCTTTTTCCTCCTCTATCAATTTGTTTCTAAATGACACTATTCTTTCCCCTGTTAGATTCCATCACCTTATTCTTGATCACCTTTTATTCTTATCTTTCTTTTCCATCTCTTAAAGCAAACATCCAAAATTACTAACCTATGTTGCATACTCAAGCTCTCTAATTTTTTTATAATCTAAGATGCCCAAATAGGATTATGCTATCAGGGTACCCTTTATGTTATAAGGGACCCTTTATATCTGTAAGGGCATTTTTGTCCATGTTCCTTTTTTCTTATATTAATAGAAGTTTGGAGTCATATGAAGTTTGGAGTCATATGATCTACATGCTCTCCTTTTCTCTCTTCTCTCTCCTCTCATCTCTTTCTCTCAAACCCTAATCCTAATCAACCCTTGATTCACCATTTCAACTGATTACAGATATGGACAGTGATACTGGAAATGGGGATATAACTCTTCATTTCTCAAATTCAGGACATGGATACGAATACGGGCATCCCATCCAATGTGTCCATACCATGCTTTAGTTTTCTGTTTTTTAAGCAAAACATCAATTTTTTAGTATATACATCATGCGAAATGTAATGAAACTTCTAATATTCTGGTTGAGATGATAAGATTTGTTACAACATATCACTTTTAGATTTTTCTGGACAAAAAGAATGAAGAAATTGTCACAAACAATGAAAAAAACCAATATTAAGGAATTAACAAAAATGTGAGGTAGAAGTATCAATGCAGTATCTAGTACTAGTCTCGGTATCGTATCGCTTGAAGACACAGGTACGCTGAGCATGTTGAAGTATCTGGGTATCAGAATTTTAAATATATATTTGAGTCCAATTGAGTTTTCAAGTTGACTCGTCCAACTTTCAAGTGTTGTTGAGGTTTTGTGTGCACTGATTCAAACTAGCATGTGACATGAATCGCCTAAAATTTACAAGACAAAGACACCTCCTTTTTCTAGCACACATGCCAAACAGATGTATTAGGAAAACGTCTACTATTTGGAAAAAAAAACTGACTTTTTTTTCTAGATTACATTGTATCTTACAACTCTTTAAGTATTTTTATATTGTATTTACACTTTTATGAACTAACATTTATATATCCAAATGCTCCTTGGAAGAATTGAGGATGGTACTCCCTACATATTGAATACATATGCAGCCTTCTGAAACATTGGCTTAGACAACTTGATTGGTAAGCCACTTCTTGGGCATAGTCCAAATTTGAACTAGTTGGGCACATCTAACCACTAAATGTGTGGACCTTCTTCTTGATTATTAACCTATCAATTCTACCTATCCAACTCCAAACTTTAGCTCTAGATTGAACGATTGATCAGCTCAACGGTGTATATGGAGCATAGGGAGCATAATCTAAAATGTTGCTAAGCTAAGATGCCCAGATGCAAATATAGATACAGACATTGGTACGGAATACAGGGATACGACTTGTCATATCCCGAAATCCAAGACAAGGATATGGTTACGGGTATCTCATCCAATATGTACATACCACTTTTGTTGTCAAGTATCGTAGGACTACTTTTATTTAATTGCCTTTTAGACCTCATCACTCCACCACCAAGTCTGTTTCTGTGAGTGAATTTTCTTTTATAGATTCCCTAAGAACCTCTTTCACCACTCTTTTAATAAATCTGTCATTTCGTCCCACGTCACTGTAGCTCTTGCGTCTAAATTGCATTTTCCTCCTCTATCAATTTGTTTCTAAAAGACATTACTTTTTTCCCATTTAGATTCCAGCACCTTATTCTTGTTCACCTTTTATTCTCATCTTTCTTTCCATCTCTTAAAGCAAACAATCCAAAACTACTGACCTATGTTGCGTACTCAAGATCTCTAATTTATTTATAATCTAAGATGCCCAAATACGGATACGGATACGGACAGTGATACAGGATACAGGGACATAATTCTTCATTTTTCAAATTCAAAACACGGATACAGATACAGGCTTCCCATCCACTATGTCCATACCATGCTTTAGGTGTTGGTTTTTAAGCAAAGCATCAATTTTTTAGTATATATATAATGTAAAATGTAATGAAACTTCTAATATTGTGATTGTTATGGTAAGATTTGTTACAACATATCACTTTTAGATTTTTCTGGACAAAAAGAATGAAGAAATTGTCACGAGCAATGAAAATAACCAATACTAAGATGGGAAATAAGAAAAATGTGAGGTAGAAGTATCAATGCTATATCTAGTACTAGTCTCGGTATCGTATCCCTTGGAGACCCAGGTATGTTGGGCATGTTGAAGTATTAGGGTATCATAGTTTTCAATTTATATTTGAGATTGAGTTTTCAAGTTGACTCATCCAACTTTCAAGTCATATTGAGGTTTTCTTTACACTGATTCAAACTTGCATTGAATTGCCTAACATTTACAAGACAAAGACACCTCCTTTTCTAGCACACATGCCAAACAGATGTATTGGGAAAACATCCACTATTTTTAAAACAAACTGACATTTTTCTAGATTACATTGTATCTTACAAATTTATCTACTTGTATTTTGCATTTACACTTTTATGAGCTAATATTTCTTTATCCAAATGCTCCTTGGATGCATTGAGGATGGTACTCCCTCACACCGAATACATATGCAGCCCTTTGAAACACTGGCTTAGACAACTTGATTGGTAAGACACTTCTTGGGCACAGCCCAAATTTGAACTAGTTCGGCACATCTAACCACTATATGTATGGACCTTTTTCTTTCTTATTAACCTATCAATTCTACCTATCCAACTCCAAACTTTAGCTCTAGATTGAACAATTAATCAGCTGAACAGCATATATGGAGCATAGGGAGCATAATCCACAATGCGATGCCCAGATACTAATACAGGCACTGCTATGGGAAACCAGGATACAACTCGTCATATCCCGAAATCCAAGACACATATACAGATACAGATACGGATACGGATATGGGTATCCCATCCAAAATGTACATACATGAATGTTTAGTTTTTCAAGCTAAATATCTTTATTTAATATTCACATCAATGCAAATAAAATGATATTTCTAAATTTTCAAGTTTCTTACAATAAAATTTGTTATAATACATTATTTATATCTTCCTATTGACATAAGGAATAAGGAAACGTTAGGAGTTAAGAAAATACACAATAGGATAATATAAAATGAGATATTGGTGGCATAGAATATCCATGTAGTATCTGTTACTAGTATTGGTATCGACATCATACGATATGGGTATGACAGTCATGTTGAAGTATTCTAGTATCATAGCTGTTAAGAGCATCATACTGTTGTTAAAACCAAAGATCAACCTCAATCAATGGCAATTCAAACAAAACACAAAGTGGAAAACAACACATAATAAAAAACACCTAGTTATGTGGTTCACCACTAAGATTAAAGCTTCTAACATATGTGAATTGAAAAGATACAAATTAAGCAAAAAAGGATGGCTTATATAGAAGTCCCAAATCAAAAGAGATTATGAGAAACTCCATATGTGAGACCTTCACTATGAGATTTTCATCCCTAGCCATTATATAATGACTAATTGCTCAACCAATTTTTCTAGTTTCAGCAACATATGAGAAATTCATGTTGCAAAGATATAACTTTAATTTTTTTCTCCCTTTTCTTTTTTGATAAATTATAAGAGATTTTGTTATAATGAGATAGAAAAGGAAGGAGCACCAAGGAAAAGAATTTTTTTTTATAGGTCCAAAATTCATTAAAGGGGCAAAAGCCAAGCCAAAACAAGAACAACCAGCCTAATAGGTCGAGATGACCTACAAATAGATAGGAAACAACAAACAAAAGCAAAAGAAAACAACAAACTATCAGCCTTCCCTGGAACATAATAAATCCCAGCGGAATACAAAATCTCCAAAAAAAAGACCTCTACATTCCACGAACACTTTAGACCATAAGAAGATCAAACCCTTGATATTGAGGATGATTGATGTCACTTCTTCGGTCTTGCCTTCAAAGACTGAGATTCTTCTCCCACTAAAGGAGAAAGCACAAGTATGCCAACTGAACACGATCCAAAAAAAGAAATTTCCATGTAAATGTACTTACTCTTCCTATTTACACCTTCTTTGCTAACTAGACGTCGTCCTTCTTACCACAAATATACAAATATTTGCTTGCTTATCAAAAAAAAAAAAAGAACTAAAGCATGCAAATTAATGCTTGGTATATAAGTTCCTAATAAAAGGTATCACTCTTTTCCCCCTATTTTCTTAAGCCACCTACCTCACAATAGGCACTTGCCCCCAGTCTGTAGAAGTGCCCATACCAAGAAGTACCCTTACCTAGGAAGATGACTACCATAACCATAGGTATAAGGATCAAAATATACCCCGTAACATAGTTCCTCATGTAGCATGAAACCCCCTTGACACGACAAGCCCCAATTCCTCATAGTTGAAATTCCACAACATTGGGGATTCTTCTATCACCTTGCCCCGTCACAACTCCAAGGGCCATTCCTCCTAGTGCCCTTCATCCTTTTCCCAATGGCATCCCAATTAAGTAGGGGCAAATTTCTAACATAGTACATCATATATGTTAATCAGAAGCTCACTTTGCTAATTTGGGCTGCTGAAGAATTTCTTTTTCCACTGAGACAACCTGGTGACTTTCTCAAATAACGCCTCAGATGCCTTTCGGCCCTGGGTCATGCGTACATGTGGCACACATGTTCATGAATCTAAACCATCAATCTGTTAGACCATTCCTTGGATGGGCCACAGCCCAAGAGTAGCTCTGATCCAAATATATTAAAAAAGTTGGTTAACAGTCAAGAAAAAGTCCATGTTCCATGCAAAATTTGGCAATGGCCCATCCAAGGAATGGCCTAGCTGGACCATTTGACTTTATGAGCATGTCTATCACATGCATAGCACAAGGTGGAGAAGACGTAAGAGCAGGATTTTAAATTTCGTTGAAACCACCGAAATTCGGTTTCAAACTTGACCGAAATCAAAATACCATATATTTTAATTTTGTATTAATTAACAAGTTTTCTCCTATAATAAATACATTTTCGCAAATATTTAGGGAATGAATTAAGATTTTCTTAGTCTTAGGGATTGGAGAGAGAAAAAGAGATAAGACTTGGTTCCTAACTACCTATAAATTAGGGATTTTAATTAATCTAACTATTAAACATCCGTTTTTTTCCCTAAGATTTTACTGAAATTTTGAAATTTCGGTCAAAATTTCAGTTTCCGACCTGGGCCAAAACCCAGTTAAAAACAAAATTTTGTTCCTTGTGTATGAGAGCGCCTTGCAAGACAAGATGCCAGGGTTTTTTCAATTTTCTTTTTAATTTACGAATCTGCAGATCCAGCAAGTTTATGGCTGTAAAGTTGAACTGAAGTCTTTAACTTGTTTACATATGAGATAATTTAGTAACCCTACCAGTTCAAATGTTCTGATTATGTTTCTCTGATCACAGAACTAAATGTTTATGTTACCTTAGGCTGATTAGAGATCTAAGTGAGGATAAACAACAAAAACAGCAAGCGTAGAAATTTTGAATAAATAAGATCTTAAGAGAACCCTCTATATGTAAATCATATCAACCTGTTTGTAGCATTTTCTGTCATTTCCTTCTACTAATGTTCACAATATAGTTGAATAATGAACTCAATTTCAATGCTTCACAGATCAGATATATGATAAATTCATGCCACTTAAAGCATTACTAGATGCATTCCCATTAATAATGGTTTGAGCATACAGATCATTAAGTCACTAAAGCAGATTCTTTCAGTTTACTGGTGGGAGCACAAGTGTAACATCAGTTATAACCAAAAACAAGAAGATATATACGGAAATTGTAAACCCAGATAGACAAGACAAGAAAGTGACTTTACCTGTTTAATCATCGCACTCATTAGATCTTCCAAAGAGCCACAATTATTAGAAATGAACCCACCCTGCGACTTAGTCTGCTCCAAGAGGTAATCTTCCTTCAACTTCATTGTTGAGTCCATAGCTGACTTTTCAACCCCGTCATGCTGCATGAGATATGGAGTACCACAATTTGATTGGCAGGTCAAAGTCACATCCATCTTTCTATTGCAGACTGCATTGTTTTGGCCCAAATTCTGGCCCAAGGGACCCACAACACCGTGGATAGGCACCGAAGAGTTTACAGAACTGAAGATAAAATTTGAGTTGTGGGTGTAATCCTGCTTCTGACCTTCCCACTTTTGCTTTGGAGCATAGTTCATATTCTGGCCAACACCATTGCTCATACTTCCAAAATTCGAGAACTTTGGATTATTATGCTGATTATTAACACGAATTGGGCCTGCTTGGCTTTGTGCATCTCTTCTTGAATCCTGCATAGGTGCTGGTAGTATACTGTTGGGGGAAACATCAAGTGGATTGCTCCCGATATGTGGGTTTATTGAAGAAATATTGTCCCTAAAGTTATTAGGAGACAAATTAGCATGATTAAAAGGGTCACTCAATGGCAAGGGGTTGAATGGAAACCCGGTTAGTTGAACAGCACTTTGCCAGTTGTCATTACATCTACTCTGGTCGGGCAAATGAGCAGAAACACCAACTCCATTCTCGAATGCCTCCGAGTTAAGTGAGCCCATTCTAACAGAAGATTGATTTCCCTGTCCTCCCCTACTCTGTGTTTGTTGTGGGGGTCCTTGTAACATCGAGGCACTGTTTGGGATATTGAGAAAAGAGTTGCTTGAGCTACCAATGGTCACTCCGGTGTCTGGGAAACCACTGGCAACTGGAAAAACCGTCAGATCATCAATGGGAGTGGAGAAATCTCCAATGTGAGCAATGTACTTGTTCTGTTGCAATTGGTCGAGTTCCAATGGCGTCGGCATGCCTTGAAGTAAATTGCCGTTTTGATTTCCAGGTAAGATGATCTGCTGCAGCTTCCCGAGATCGCTGACGGAGTTTCCAGAGTTTTGAGAATGGCCCAGTTGGATCATTCCAGAAGAAGCAAGCCCACGCAGGCCCAAACCAGCAGGGGTGTTCAATCTACCAAGCATCCCACCTGGAGGGAAGGGTGCCAGAGCAGCATTTGGCAGCTGCCCTGATCCTGCCAAGGTGTGAAAATCTCCAAGTCCTTCCAATGAACTCATATGCAAATAAGAGCAATCTTTGCTCCCAAACGCAGCAACCATGTTAGCTTGCTGGCTTGCCACACAACTGATCCTTTTCAGATAAAGCCTATATTTCTGCAACCACAAAATGGGATAGTGAGATCAAGGAAATAAAAACTTGGGGCCATATAACGGAAGAAAGCATGGAAAGAGAAGAGTTTGTGCCTGAAGATGGCTTGCCACATTTTCTCTAGTAAGCTTTTCTACATTCATCAGATCTAGTATCTTCTTAGGTACAGCCTCTGCATTGGAAAAATGAAGAAAGGAATGGAATTAAGGCATGAAAAGCTCCACCAATAACTAAAAGCACTTTTGATGAGGGTAGAAGGACCCACTGTCTATGCCCAATTGATTAACAGCTGCGACAAACTTGCGGTGCAGTTCCACAGACCAAACAACCCGAGGCTTCTTCTGGGCTGACGGGTCCTCATTATCGATCCCACTGTCCTCACAGTCCTCGTCCTCCTCTTCGTCCTGGTCCTTGCGTTTCCTGTTGAGTTTCCCATTCTGATCAACATGTCCATTCATTGCAGGCCCTTGTCCACCTTCAACTGTTCCCTGCTGAGGATTCTCTGGATTGTCAAAATTGTTTTGGTCCTTGGAATCAAACTTCCTTCTCCTAATTACATGTTGCCAGATGTTCTTGAGCTCCTCAATTCGGACGGGTTTTAGTAAATAGTCACAAGCACCGTGGGCAATCCCCTTCATCACAAGTTTGGTGTCACTAAGTCCTGACAACACTAGGATCATTGAAAAGTCTAAGTTAAGATCCCATCCGGTTATTTGCATTTTGCAGAAACCGATCTATCCCTTAATTTCCAAAGAAATGCTACATTGATTTAATTGAAATTTCCAGCTTGGACACATGAATATTTTGTCTAGCTTTAACTCCCAAAGAAGCAAAAGACCAGGAGGATAATTTCTTGTAGCTAAACTGGAATTACTTGTGCTGTTTGTATCTACATTTTAATTTTCAGCTAAGAATAGATAAACTTGGAAAAATACTGTAAGTACAAATGTAACCCAACAAAATATTTACATAAAAAATGCATCAGAGACGGGATTTTCGACTTACTTATGACAGGTAGGTCCATTTCAAGCCCCACAAGCTCAAGAAGCTTAAAACCATCCATGTCAGGCATATGGACATCGCTGATAACCAGGTCAAACCTGTTTCTGTTCTCTCTCAGCATCTTCAGTGCTGTAATCGCCTGAGTAGTCGTTGTAACTGAAAAAAAAAAGAAAAAAGAATAGTAAATCAGATTGAGAAAAACTCAACTTTGATTGAAATAAAACATACCCAAAAATCAAAATAGTGGATCTGGGGTGCCAGAAAAAAGATCCAAGACCATGCAGCAATAAATATTAAAACCAGGATGAAAACACTCAATAAATCTAGGAATTATTAAGAAGATACCAGAAAGGGGGAACTATGAAAAATCCATTTGAGAACTTCTATTGTATCCCAAGAGAGATGAAAATAAAAATAAAATCTGATTAAATCAAAAATCTAAAACTATCGAACAAGTATGGAATTACTGAAAAAATTCACAGAAAAAAATTAACAAAAAAAAAACCCCCCGATTCAAAGAAAAACCCATTTGGAAAAATTCTTTTTTAATCGAAAAAAAATAGTGAACAAAATCCGATCAAATCTACAAATCCAAACACCCCATCTCCCAAAACTCACAAACAAATGAGAAAAAAAAAACAAGTGAATCTCTAACCATGATACTGGCAACGACGGAGGAGAGTCTCCAACACCTTCAAGCAAGTGTGATCATCATCGACGGCAAGAACACGCATACCCACCGGAAACAGGTCATTTTTCGGTTCATCCTCACTAGTACTTCCCCGTATTTCCTCGACTGTCATTTTTCAGCAATAATCTCCAAACCCCAGAGAAGAACAAACACAGAGAACCCAAAATCCTCGCAAGTTCTGAGCTTTAAAGAAAACCCAGAAAGCAGAAACCGTGTTCTCAGCCTCTCCACCAAACTCAGAAACTATTCAAGCAAAAAACAAATACAAAACAACAGAAACAGAGAGAGACAAGAGTGAAAGGAAACAGAGTCTAATCAGATGGGTAAGTAAAGAGTGATGATGATTACACATAAAAAAAAAAAAAAAAAAATAGTGATGGGATAGAAAGGAATGTAGAGAGAGAGAGACCTCTAACCCCAACAGAGCAGGAATGACCTCTCTTTGATTTTCTTCTCCACTGATCAACAGAAGCATAAAACCCCCTCAAAAAATTGGGGTTTTGGGGGATAATCCTCAAAAAATGGTGCTGGCTAAAGCTATAAGAGAGAGAGGGAAAGAGAGAGAGCCTGTGATTTATAATTATGGCTGTAGGTCATTAAAAGTGTATTACTGTTCTTTAATTATTATGAGGGTATTTTTGGAAGTGGAATTGAATAATGCAGATTTTCCTAACTTATTAGGTTTTTAATTTGGGTTTTTCCATGGTGGGGCCAGACCTAAGGTTCAATCTCCATAATAGACCATATCCCAACATAAATTTAGGTGGGTCCCGCCAATCATCGATCCTGGCCGTTTGGTAGATCACAGTCATAGTCAACCAAATTTACACTGATTAGTGCCTTAGCGTACCCCGTAGAAGCTAAAAGTTAGACGAACGTGTTGCTGAATTTAAGAGATGGCCCACCACTTTTAAGGTGGGCCATTGGACTTTTTTCTAGTGGGTCTAAACTCATTTAGTGGTGGTTCCACGGTGGAGTAACGGACTGGGGGCGTTACCGTTAAAACAGCAATTGTAACAGACGGGGAAAAATGGATTTTAACGGGAAAAAATGCGTTGAAATTGAAAAACGAACAAAAAATAGAATTTAACAGAAAAATAACAGATTTTAATGGAAATAACAGCTGTTTTTTTCCACAAAATTTCAAATTTTAACGGCTTCTAAAGCGAAAAAAAAAAAAGGCCGTTAAAACGGGTTTTAACATAACGGGCTTGAGGCGTTACCGTTTAAACGGCGTTATTCAAGCAAGGATGACTTTTTTTGGATGTTAGGGTTCATTGAGGATCGTGTACCTTAGGTACCTATTCACTGTATTTATCTTGGAAGGGTATTATAGTCACATCGTGCAACTTTTGGAGATAATTACGAGTACAAGTTCCTGCAAATCTATAAAAAATCTGTAATTATTGTGGTTTTAAAGGCTAATGATTCTGTTGTTCACTACTTTACTTCCTCGGAAGCCAATTACGTCCATCGAAGCTCACGGACGTCTTTGAGAACGGACGCTCACGGACGTAAAAATGATCCACGTGGCACACCTCAGAGACTACTAACCGTATAGGTATTTGGGACCTCCCTAGGTGGAATACAAACCAAGATTAGTCTACTTGGAGATCTCTAACCGTTGGATTCGAGTCCCTACACCCTTGCATTGGTCAATTTTTAACTTTGGATTCAAATTTATTTAGGGATGAGATCCAACGCTCAGAAATTACCAATCTGGCTTCTTTTTTGTCTGTAAATCCACTTAGGATGGAATAAAACTTTGATGACAGAGCCTGTCATCAAGGCTGATGACAGAGTACAATACGAGCCACGTGGAACATTCTTAGAGGACTCTGACCATATGGATGTTTGGCCAATCACTATGTGGACTTACAAACCAAAAATCAGCCTGATTAGTGATTTCTAGGCGTTGGAGTGGAATTGTTTTCATGGGTTGATTTTAACCGTGGGAAATTTGAGCATTATTGACCATTATTTGAGGTACAAAGATCCAAAGGTTTGAAATCACTAATCAAGCTGACGTTTTGTTGGTAGCTCCATAGAGGGATTGGAAAAACATCCATACGGTCAGAGTCCTCTAAGCGTATGCCACGTTGCTCCTATTGCACCCTGTCATCGGCCTTGATGACAGGGCCCTGTCATCGAAGTGACCAAAAACATCTTTATGTCAGCGGTCTCTGTGCCACGTGACTGATAGGTCGGCTCGTAAATAATTCCACTTCCGAGTAAAACTTTGATGACACGTCCTGTCATGGAGATCAATGAAGCGCGCAATATGAGCCACGTGGCACACTCTTAGAGGACTCTGACAGTATAGATGTTTTTCCAATTCCTAGGTAGACCAACAAACCAAAATCTCAGCCCGATTAGTGATTTCTAGGCGTTTGGATTGGAATTATTTTCATCAGTTGATTTTAACCGTGGGAATTTGATTATTATTGGCCATGATTTGAGGACAAAGATCCATAGGTTTGAAATCACTACTCAAGCTGATTGTTGGTTGGAAAAACATCCATACGGTCAGAATCCTCCAAGAGTGTGCCAAGTGGCCCAGATTGCGCTGTCATTGGCCTCGATGACAGAGACTTTAGGGTCAGTGTCACTCAGAGTGTGCCACGTGACTGTAGGACGTCCGTGAGCAAAAATGAAAGTACATTCCCATGTCGCACGCAAGAAAAAGAAACGGATTATTAAATTAAATTAAAGGTCAGGCTCCTGTTACAGGACACATTATTGGCCACGTGGCACACTCTTAGAGGACTCTGACTGTATGGAGGTTCGGCCAATCCCTAATAAGTGGACCTACAAACCAAAAATCAGCCTGATTAGTGATTTATACGCGTTGGATTGGACTTATTTTCATGGGTTGATCTCAACTGTGGGAATTTGAGCAGTATTTGAGGTACAAAGATCAACATCTAGAAATCACTAATCAGGATGATTTTTGGTTTGTAGGTTCACCTAGGGATTGGACAAACATCCATACGGTCAGAGTCCACTAAGAGTATGCCACGTGGCACATATTGTCTCCTGTAACCGGAGCCTGTCATTTTAGGTCGGTAACTGGTGCCCGACCCTAAATTAAATAGCAACAATAGGTCGGTTCGTAAATAATTCCGCCTGTTTTTAAAGAGATGATTACTCGGTGAAGGCGGGTTTTGAACCCAGGTCTATGGTGTCATCAGCCACAAACTTTACCAACTGAGCAAGCTGGCACCTTCTAAATAATTCCATTTCGAAGGTACATTTTGTACGTATGCAATATAAAGCCACGGTTCGGTATCCCATTGGTTGAATAAAGTGGGTCCCATTGAGATTCCGGCTCAGAAAGTAATGCAGCTTTGAAACTCACAGGTCTGTCATAGGGAATCAAAACGACACGTGTACGAACGAGGATGGCGGGATGGTCCGTGTCGGCCGATACAGTTGCGTCGGATCGGGTGAATCGAATAGGTAGGCTTGTGGGGACCACATGGGGAGGCTCTGTCGTCGAGGGGGGGAGCAGACACGCGTGCGCGTGTTCCGCAGCTCATGGTGCAGTTTAACTGCAGAGAAAGAAAGAGAGTGGTTGTTCTCTAACTTTTGTTTTCCACTTTTTTATTTTACCTTTTTAAGGTTTCTTCAAATAGATGGAAAATTTATAAAAAATGGGACCCACATTTTAATGAGTCCAGATTAAGAGTTTGCCCAGTTAAGAACTGCATGTGATCAAATGATTTCGACCTTTTGATTATTTCCTAGGGTGAAAAACTAATCTGATCAGATTGTTTTACCATATATGTTCAGTTTTTAACCCTAAAATTTTCAATTCTTGGAATTCAAATTCTTAGAAATCTTAAATCTTAGAATTCTATTTTCAATTCCAAATCCATGTCTGATTACCAAACAGACCCTAAGGGATCATCATTGTGTAACTAGGGGTGTCAATGCATCGGTTCTGGTTCAGTTCCTAATGTACCTAGAGCCGGAATTAATATTATCGGTTCTTATCAGTTCCAGAATCAAAATCGATTGTTTGGTTCCAGTCGGTTCCAATTCCTGTTCTGGGTACATCAGTTCCAATTTTAATAATACGACAATTTTAACACCATATTTATATATTTAGGGGCTATTCGGCAACACTAACAAATAGTAGGGCATTACGTCTTGCATGTGTGACAAGTGTCCTGAAAGGATGGATAATTCAATGAGCCCCACCGAGGATATCTCTATAGGCCAGAATCTAACCAATGAATGATCAATTATTTTGGAAAATTTTCAGGAGTGTTGTGGTGCATTTAATTAAATTTTCACTTTTATTAGAAATAAATAAATAAATAATATAAAAACCAAATCTTTTAGTTTTAAGAAAGTATTTTATGGTGAAAAATCCTCAATGATAGAATTGGACAGTAGTAATGCAGCTTAATTCTCAATAAAAAACCCCAAAAAATGGAAAATGAATTTCATTAATAGGAAGCAAGGTTTTTAAAGTAGTTAAATTAACAAGGGTAACAAAAATTACAAAATATTACCTATTTTTCGCCGTTTTAATGATTATAACAGTGTGTACTTCTTATCTATTTTGCATTTTTTTCAATATCCTACCTTACACATTATTTCAAGGCTTTGGCGCATATTACCGTTTGCTATTTGTTGGGGCCTATGGAAGGAGAGAAATCCACGGGTCTTTGAAGAAAAGGAGGACGAGGTTTCGAACATCATTCTCAACATTAAGGATTTATTGTTCTTCTGGTCCAAAGATTTCATCGAATGCCATGGCTTATTTTTTGAGGACTTGTTACTCTGTTGGGACATTGTAGTTTTCAGAGAAAATGTGTAGTTTATTTCTTTCTCTTTTTTCTCATTTCTTGCGCATGCTTTAAGTCTTTTATGCGTCTTGTAGGTCACCTCGGCCTCTTGTACAGTGTTGTAACCTTTATCGCCATTTAATATAATACTACACTTTTATTGAAGTTCCAATAAAAGTAATAAAAGAGAAAAATAAATAAAAAATACAAAGGCCAAATCTTTTAGTTTAAGAAAGTACTTAATGGTGAAAACCTAATATTCTCAAAATTTACTTATTTAAGAGATCCTCAATGATAGAATTGCATAGGAGTAATGCAGCTTAATACTCAAAAAAACCCCTAAAAATGGAAGATGAATTTCATTCTTCACAATAATAGCAAGCAAGGTTTTTAAAAAGTTAACAAAGGTAACAATTACAAAACATTACCTATTTTTCACCGTTTTAATTATTATCTATTTTGCACTTTTTTCAATGGGTCGGGCTCGGGGGACACCCATTTTTGACCCCCATTTTTTTTACACCAATTTTGGCATACCTACATAGAAGATGAATCAATGGCTGATTTTTGGTGGGGATGATCTCCTCACCATATAGATCACCCCAACAAAAAATCGGCCCACTTTGAAATTTCTAACCCCATCAAATGTGGTTTTCAAGTTACTCATAAAAATTGACGGTCCATAATTCTTCAGCTTCTAAACCAGTCTATGAATATCATAATGATTTGAATTTTTGTGACGATGATCTCCTCACCAAAAAATCAGTCATTGATTCATCTTATATGTTTGTACGCCAAAATGGGTGTCCCCTAAGCCCGACCCTTTTTCAATATTTCACCTTACACATTATTTCAAGGGGTGCATGTTACCATTTGCTATTTGTTGGAGCCTATGGAAGGAGAGAAATCCACACGTCTTTTAAGGAAAGGAAGAAGAGGTTCCGAACATCATCTCAACATTAAGGGTTTGTTGTTCTTCTGGTCCAAAGCTTTCATCGAATGTTGTGGCACACTATAAGGTGGTGTTTGGTAATACTTTTATTCAGACCTTAAGTCTGAATGGGTTGAAATTCAGTGATTTCGGTGATTAAGTGGCTTTTGGTAAACAATTTAAGGTCTGAATAAAAATGAAATTTAGACATAAGAATAAAGTGAGCATGGGGTCACTTAATGCGGTAAGTGGTTTCAGCGAATAGCATCCCCAAAAGAGATTCTAAGATTCTCTCTTAAATTACCCATAATGCCATTTTCTTAAAGCTTGCTCTTTTAAAAACTTACGAAAGTATCCTAATAAATATTTCAAAATACCCACAAAGCCCTTGACTTAATTTAAGACTTAAGACCTTTACCAAACAATCCAATTCAGACATAAAATCATTAAGCTATTAGACCTTAAGCACTTTAAGCTTTTAGATCTGATAACCTAATTAACCAAACACCACCTAAGTCTTTTCTATGCCTTGTAGGTCACCTTGACCTCTTGTAAGTGTTGTAACCTTTATTGTCATTTAATAATACTACACTTATAAAAAAAAATTATTTCAAGGTTTTGAATGCACCGTTATGACCCGAACCTTAATGTTATCGTTATAACATACCCTTAACTTTACTGTTGTAAATGGGTCACATAACTCACGTCTAAAGTCAAAAAAATCATAACGTACAATATTTTTCCAAGAATAATGACCATGCTAAGCCTATATTTTCGGTTTGGGCAGTATTTTTTAAAATAATGTAACGTGGTTCGGGTGTTACTGTTATATTTTGACCATTATTTTTGTTATGATGGCCATTTTTTAAACCATGCTTTATTTTAAAAATATCATTAAAACTTTAATTTTTGATAGGTATATTAATAACAGTTATGGAATAAGGGAATAACATGTGTTATAATAGGAATAACGATTAATAACAACGTTATTTTTGTTACATAGACCACCAGTCTACCAAGGACAACAACAAGAGGTTGAGCCCTGTGCTCTACCATTTGGACAGAGAGGTTCCAACAATTCTAATTAGCGTCATCAAATTTTGGCTTGAAAAAGGAATTTGCAAATTGAGACACGCTTCAAAAAGCGTTGAACTCCAACTAGCCCATCTTCAAAATGGCATCTTTGGAGGCAAAAGGACATATATAAAAGGTATTTAAAAAAAGACATGTATAAAAGGCATTTAATTTTTTTTAAAAGGTTACTAAAAGGATAAAGATGGAGATTCGAAGAAACAAAAAATAGATCTCTATATTTGGAGTCACGAATAGAGATAGAAGGGTTGGCTTCAAATTTGGAGCAAGATATAGAGACCCGTTGGAGTTGGTCGAACTATAGGAGGACACATGTTCATACCCTAATTACCTCCAAAAATAAAAATGATATTTTTGTAACAACCCTTGACATTTGAAAGTAATAAATAATGGTTTCGTGTACATTCAAACTTTCAGAATACCCTTTGACTTAGTTTAACAATCAGTTGACTCGTGTTAGAACACACATCATGCATTTGTTAATACACATATAAAAGGACCAAAATAGTGCAAATACAACGGTAACAACGCGTCATTCAATCCCGTTTTAACGTGAGTCAACCTTAGTTAAACTAGGTCAAGAGAGGTATTTTTAAAGTTTGAAATTATAGGGTGTATATTACAATATACTTTAGATTTTCAAGGGGCTATTGTGAAAATACCCAAAATAAAATAAACGAATGAAAGGGAAAGCTGAATGTTTCTCTTTAAAATAGAATTTTAAATTTATGACACTTTTAAGGGATCAATCAATGAGTATAATTAAGTATAGTCATTGTCTAAAATAACGCCATTTTAACAGCCTTTAAACCGGTAACGCCCCAAACCCCATTACGTTAATGAACGTTTTGACATTTAGAAAATAACGGCTGTTTTTGTCGTTTTAACAGCTGTAATTTCAGTTAAATTCCGTTATTTTTTCATTTTTTCCCATTATTTTTCACTTTTGAAATTTGGAATTCAAATCTTAAATTTTGCATTTCAGCACCATTTTTTCCTATTTTTTCTTGTTATTTCCGTTAAAATCCATTTTTTCTATTTTCTACCCTTGTTCGTTACAATTCGTTTTAACAGTAACACCCCAGCCTGTTATACCGTTAAAATGGCCTCTTTTAAACCTTGAGTATAGTTACTACCAAAACCTAGGGTTTCCATCTCTTGAAGGAAAGTCCCATAGATGGGAAACTCTCCTTTTTGACATCTCTAGGAAAGAGAAGAAGACAACAACAACAACAAGAAGATATAAAGTTATGACCTACTTATATTCCTTCTTTCAGTTTCAATATTTAGCAGCTCTAAGCCTTCTAATAGGTTTACCAAGAGGATTTGTTGTTGTTTCAAGAACCATCAATCCCCCTAAAAAAGAACAAAAGGGCCCACACAAAGTCCTTTTAAAATTGAAGTGCAAGTGTAACAAACCCTAATTTAAAATAATAGAATTTCCCCCCTAAAATTTTATTATAATTAATTTCATCAATATCACACAAAAGAGGATGTATGTTCCCACCTCTGCCCCCATTTCAACATATCCACAAATCACATTAGACTTGAATGCATGCCCACTATTTTGTGTGAGAGACTCCTTTAGTGGAGAGAACTATAGCCATGTAGGTTGGAATTTAAAACCATAGGACATATATATAGGGGTGATGCTAGATTATTACATGATTTGATGCCCCTCCTTTTTTTTATGGGATAAATTATTTTAAAACCCGAAAACTCGACTTGACTCGAAAGTCGATGACTCGCGATTCGACTCAGCAAGCTATAAAATAAATTTTTTTTTTGATAAGTAAGCTATAAAAAATTAGTTTTATTTTCAAAAATACGAAACGCCCTTTCAAAGGGCTTTAGCCAATCGACACCCTTTTAAAGGGCATTTGCCACGCCAAATTTTCAAAAGTGTAAGAAATGCCATTGTCGTTCGCAAGCTGTAGACGCCCTTTCAAAGGGTGTCCACAAGCTGCAGATGCCCATAAAATGACGCACTGCACCAAGTGTGTCGTTGTCTATGTTAAATGCCCTTGCCGTGTCAGCATTTTTACACGTGGCACACTCTTAGAGATCATTGACCGTATGGATATTTGGCCTATCCCTAGGTGGACCCACATGCAAAAATTCAGCCTGATTAGTGATTTCTAAGCATTCAATTGGAGTAGTTTTCATGAGTTGTTTTTTAAACGTAGATTTTGAGCATTATTTTAGGTACAAAGATTCAAAGGTTTAAGATCACTAAATGGCATGGAAAATAATTAGGAGTTGAATGAGGGGTAGTATTGAAGCCTAGGGAGAGAGCTCATCCCTAGTTGGATCTACGTACCAAAATTCAGCCTGATTAGTAATTTCTATCCATTGGATTTGAGTCATATTCATGCTTTATTTTTAACCGTGGATTTGGAGAATTAATTGGGTTACTCAGATGCAAAGGTTATAAATAACTAATCACGCTGATTTTTGGTATGTAAGTCCACCTAGGGATGGAATAAACATCCATACGATCAGTGTCCTTTAAGAGTGTGCCACGTACGTGGCTCAATTGTGGTCTATCGTAAAGTTATGTTTTTTCTTTATTGTCAGCCTGACGTGAGATGAGAGGAAGATTTTTTTATTATTAGAGATTGCATTCATTTTAGGTCCATGGAATAAACATCCATCCCTAAGAGTGTGCCACATGGCTCATATTGTGGTCCATCGTAAATTATATATATATATTTTTTTAATTTGTCAACCTAACATGAGACTAGAGGAAGCTTTTTATTTATTTTTTATTGGAGACTACATTTAATGAGCACACCAAAAGACCAAAAACCCCTGCTAAACGAATAACTTAAAGAAAACAACTGAACAAAGGGCATTTTAGAACAAAGGGCCTTCGCTCTTCAAATAGTAGAATAAATATTCTATATTCCAATCTATTATTTACTTGTATGTTTAAGGAACCTACTTCCACTAGGAAGATGCAAAGAAGACCCAATTGTCCAAGATGGAAATCAATGCTGTCAGCCCCAGTAGGATGTCCTCACTAGGGTCCCAACCGCCCGAGGACTATCACGTAGACCTAAGGAGGACGTCGTCGTGAGTCTAAAGACAACACAGCTCATGATTTAATGATTTAGTAAGGCATAATTAGTTGATTACACATGAAATACAAAAGGGGTGTCAAATGTGCATGTCAACAATTTTCTTATATTTAATTTGGATTGAATACTAAAAGAAATATATATTATATAATATAGAAAAAGGCAGCCACATGACACCCCTTTGGTGTAAGATGAAGCAATGGAGGAAGAAACGTGTACAGCACTTGGTGCAATGTGTGTATCTTCAAGTCTGACCTAATGTTGTGGCCAATTAGGATAAACTCTCCCTTAATATAAAAATATGTAGGTTGGTGTCACAGAAGCTTCCTTTCTGTTATTTAAATGGTGAAAGGTTGTACCACTTCATACAACCCTACAATATATGTATATATTTATTTATATTGTTATATTTATCCCATGTGAGGATTATCAAGCTCTTGTGTGGAAAATGGAATTTGCCCTTTCACCATCAGTGTAGCTGGATGAGAGAGAGAGAGAGAGAGAGAGAGAGCACTCCTATTAGGGTTTTGTCAACGGGTCGGGTTGACCCAATGATCCAATCCAATCTAATCCGATTAGATAACGACTCGATTCGATATATGACACACCATTTGACATGCCTTTGTGGGGTTCACACGGAGATGACTTAAGATTTGCCACACCATTTGACACGCCTTTGTGGGGTTCACATGGAGATGAGTTAAGATTTGCTTTTTGGTGTGCATGATCTTCTCGCCATGGAGATCATCCTCGCAAAAAATAGCCCATCCTAAAATTTCTAACCCTGTTAAAAGTTATATATTTATGGGCTGAGAGTTCAGAATGACTCATGCTATTCTTACTAGTAGATTACTAACGGACGTGGAGCCCACATGCAGATGAGTTAAGAGTTGATTTTTTGTGATCCTCACCAAAAATCAGTAATTTTTAAAACTTCTAATCCTATCAAATATGGACCTAAATTTAACGGTGAAAATGGATGGTCCAAAATTTTTCAATCTGCAATCCACTTTTCACAAGGCTGCAAATGTTGGAATGAGTTGATTTTTTGTGTGGTTGATATCCATGTTGAGAAGAATATCATTACCAAAAATTAGCCATTAACTCATCTGCATGTGGGCTCCACATCCATTAGTCATTCTATTAGTAAGAATAGCATGAGTCATTCTATCCCAGCCATATACATACAGGAAAAAAACAGAGGCCACACCTCCCAAAAAAAAACCAACTACACAAATGGTCAGCCTTTTGCCGTGATCAGACGTTTTATCTTGAATATTATAAAATTTTAAATAATTGGTTCATTCTATAAAAAGTAGGGTCTGAGGTTTCAAGAAAGGCGCTATTTGTTGACTTGTGGGTCAAGAATATCATAGTCATCTTATCCAATGGTACAAGGAACACCTTTCCATCTACACCATTGGATGCAGGATTGACGGTGTTCAAACCACTTCATGGCTACCTAATGTGGCAGACATATATCAAGCTACATTGGTGATGTTGTTCTTGTTCTGTATTCCTAATCTTATGAAAAGTTGAATTCGAAAAATCTGGACCACTCAATTAAACTATCAGTTTGGTCAACTTTTCGTATGATTAGTGATGATAATAATCATAATAAGGACAGCTTAATGTATGGTTGTATTGTCAACATGATCTCCTATGGTGAGTAAGAATAGGATTAAACTAATTGTAAAAGAACTGAACAGAGCTTCTCTTTAAAATAGGAACCAAGTCCTCTCAAGCCTGCTTATCAGGAAAAAAAATAAGAGCTTTGTCACTTGAGATGGCGGAGGAATTTTGTTTCATACCTATGCCGGCATTAACAATAGGCTCTTCATGAGAGAGTCGTTGAGGGCGACGGAATCTAATTAAACAACCATAAATATAAATCATATACCATGATTACAGATGAAAATAAAAAAAAAATATAAGAAAGTTGCTCAAGCATGAAATATTTGAGTTGACATGCATTTGGAAACACAAATTCGCAAGCAAAACGATATAAATGCTGATCATGTGGAAAAAAAAGAAACAAGAAAAAATAAAATAAGCAAGAAACTTAGCACATTTTTGTGAGCAGAAAAATATGAACTTAGGACAAAAGAAAGAAGTAATCCATATATTAGATTTAAATTGCTAGTCTTTACATAAGCCCTGATTGTGGGAATTTATATGTGAAATTCAGATTCAGGAGAACATATTCTTCAATCCTGATATAAAAAATAAAAAAAAAACTTTTCGACAAGTATGAGTTGCCTATTGAGCCTCAAAATTGATGCTTGAACCTGCTCTGGATCGAACATCTATATACGATTCCCATTAGTTCTCTTGAACATATGCACAGCCAATGAAGTTTGGCTGCCCAACACAGGGTTCATTAAGCAAGCAAGCAAGCTTAGCATACCTTCCTGAGATGGCCCAACTTGCAATGGCAGTACCTGCTTCCAGACAATGCCCTTTGGAACAATTATAAAGGAACAGTTACCCCTAGCTGAATCTCAAGCATTTGTTGTTTTTTGTCTCGGTGATGGCTGGATTTGGAAGAACACTTTGCTTTGTCTGTTTCACAAGAGAGAGTTTCTCCATTGAATTTATGAACTTTCGCAAGTGCTTGATGTACTCAGGAAAAGTTTCCAGGTTGCAATGGCCCCCACCCTGGACCCATAGGGGATCATATTTTTCTTTCGAAAGTTCCCACAAACGCTTTCCATGTGACCAATCGACAATATCATCATCTGTTCCCTGCAAACAATTAATTAACAGCTATACATCATCATGAGCATCAATAATGTGCTTATAAGTGGGAGGTCAACATAGTGACAAATATGAGGGTACGATTGAAGAACCATTTGATATTAGTGGAAATACAAGAGGCATACATTTCCTTTTTGTGGTCCTCTGATCTTAAAAAGCCCAGTAGACGTGAATTTGGAATAAAATTAGTGCAGAATGAACCACCCACCCATCAACTCAAAAAATAACAAGATACTAGTGCTTGTAAACCGTGTATACCCAGTGTGCTAATGAAAAATCTGAAGTATGTAACTCTTACGAGTTTTTATGAGCAAATTTACAAGCTGTTCTGGCTTCTACTGAACTGGGTTTCGATAATTCCCTCTTCCTGTTAGCTCTCACAAAGTAAGAGTCAACACCTGCTTAATTATTTGGTTTTAACACTGGATTTGCAACAAATTTGATGGCACTCCACTAATCACAATAAAAGTTCACCGGAGTAGTTTCAAATAGTATGCCATATCATGATACTCGACTTGGGCACGAGAATGAGAGAAAGTGCCCTTACTTTTGTTTCTTGAGAATCATTTTCTCTCTATAGGTGGGTTAACTGGTAACAATTTTTTTATCATTTCAGCACCCACATCAGTTTGTAATGTTAGATGAGGAATTTGAAGCTAGCAACATATGCTTCATTTGATAAACAGCGCTTTCCTATCCAACAACGAGGCAAGAATCAAGACGAGTGATAATCAAATAGATGACAGACAAGAAGTAGAAGGTCCCTCATGCTTCAACAATCTTCAGTTTTTTCGTTGACAATTCACATGGTTGAAATCAATCCTTCCACATTTCTCTAAGAGATTTAGGGCCCATTTATGTTGGAATATAATTATGCCAACTTTATATTGAGCTTCCTAAGAAAATTTTCACATTCTAGAGATCCTTTATATCAAGCTCCTTCCACACTTTTTGAGATTAATTACTGCAACATATACGACCAAGCATGAATTCCCGAGAAAATACATCAGGGAAATGCCTTAAACAGCCGATTGATTGCAACTGAGAACACAAATTTCAATCATGTGATAAAAATAAAGGCGTATTTTCAGGTGGAAATGAATTCTCACTTATCTGGATGGGAAATGAATTCCGAGCTTAGTAGGGAAAATTATCCAGATTTAAATGGCTTGGTAGGGAAAATTATATAGATTTAAAAGGGCCATCTAACTATGGACAGTTATGTTTTCGCAAGGAAAATGCAATTTTCCCACTTGGCAATCAAACATGCCCTAAGGGAAAAAGAAGAATACAACTAGAAAGAAGCGGGAGGTTGAGATAACCTCCTCGAAAACAAAAACAGCACAATCGCTAGTTACCCCTTTGCATAATTGCCTCCCATCTAAAGACTAAATCCTCAAAGGAAAGCCCTTTGCATTCTTCGTACATTTTAGACCAATAAAATAGGAGAGCCTTGATGGATAGCACAATATCAAAGCTAGACGCCTTCTTTCCCTCGAAGACCCTGCTTGATACTCTCCCTAATTCAATCACATCCTTGTGGATGAATCCTTTCTATCTCTACAGGCTTCAGAAGACAAAATTTATAGTGGAGATCGCCTTTGCATTGTGATTCAGCAGGTTTTGTCCCACATTATAACGCAACGGATTTTAATTAGGGAAGGGAATGCAGAGGCAAAACATTCGTTTATGGTGATCCCACTTTACATAGGGTAGCTAAGCGCCAAAAATTGTGGGGCCACCGTAAACAAATGCATTAGTTTACGGTGTACCAAGCAGAGCGCAAATCTCCAAAGAAAATATAAGCTTTGTAATTTCTCTAAATTAAAACTTAATATTGGGAGTGATTAGGGATCTCTCACACTTTTCAAACATAAGACTTTGTGCAAACCTAGCTTTTTCCAAAATAACCAAATCGCCCTCACCTTTTCTAGTCGTAGTTTTAGGTGCAAGTCTTTCTTCCCAAAAGACCATATTGCCCTCCTGTATAATTAAGGACTTTGAGACCCCTTTCGCATATACGATTAGTTCCTTTTGATCATCCAAAACAAAACTCTTGATCGTATGGTTAGAATTATCCGAAAGGTGCAAACTTCGAGATATGGTCAATTGATGAAGCCAACTAATTTTTTGATCTTCATCCATTCTACGTAAATTTTTTTGTACTACCATAAATGATGCTATAGAGTGGATAGCTAGAATCTTTCTAAATAATATATGTTTAAGAGAAACAAAAATACAACTTTGTCATATAAGGTAAAAGAAGATCCAGTAACAACCACATCGGATTAGTCTTACAATAATTTTCGTTGTTTAACGCCCAATCAAAAATCTCCAAGTTATGTATCATCCTCTCTTCATTGAAGCTCTTCACAACTCACCGCTTGCTCGTGTTCCCACTAAGATAAACCTATACTAATACTGACTAATAAGCATTTTAGGTGTTTGATCAATTAAAGTAAATGGTAAGGCAAATAATGCACCAGATGGAATACATATTAAAACCTGAGCAAGAGTCTTTCCTTCAGCCTTGGAAATCTCTTTCAGTATCTCACACTCAACAATTTGGGAAGTGCCCCAATGGGAATGGTGCAAAGTATTGTTCAGTCTCAGAATGTCTCGGTCGAGATGTCTTGGTCTCAGAGGTGACCAAAGAGATACATTTGGGGTAAGTCTCGAGTTTGTCTCACCATTATCTTGATTTATCTTGTACAGCCTTAGTTGAGATGTCTTGGTTTTGCAATTGACCAAGAGGTACTTCAAGACGGAGATTTTAAATCATGCCAACCTTAGCTCCCAAAGAGGAGTAAGTAGTCCCATGCCTTCCACCTTACAAAAACTGACAACTTCTTCTGTATATTGGGAATGTGATAATTGTTGGCTATTAAGGTGCATGTAATTGAGCTCAACTGCATGGAGTATCGCCAACTTTATAGCTAATTCTTTAAAGGGACATGTTGCCATGCTCATACCTATGAGAGGCATATTCAGTTATATGAATGTGGAACCATCATGGTACATTATTTGGAAACATGGTAACCATCCACGACTACAACATTCGTGTGCAATGGTCAAAGCACAACAATTTAGATGCCAGACACTCGGTTTTGTGCTCATTGATCTAGATCATCAAAATATTACATAGCCCCATCGATCAACAACAAAAAAATTTCACCATTCCAAACAAGTCTAACCATCTAATCAAGAACCATTTTTGGATTGTCAAAATCTATTAATGACACGTATAACAGGGATCTCAAAACCTTAATTGTAAAGGAGGGAAATTTGGTGATGCGGGAGCATTCAACTACAATGGTCCGCCGCTACACTGAATCGGTGCCCAATCAAGAAAGAGGACCCCACGAAGATTTATTAGGATTTTACAATTAGATTTTGTTTCCAATTAGGATTTTGGGATTGATTGCAATAGTAGCTTGTATTAGAAGTTTCTTACTTTAGTTTGATTAGAATTAGGAAAGTTTAATTGGACTAGAATTAGGAAAGTTCAATTGGGAGTTTTATAAATAGGATGCAATCCCTTGATTTAAGCAATGAATAATGAATTATTATGAAGAATGAAGATGCTTTTGTGCATGATTTCCCAGTGATGGGTTTGGTGTGAGGCCAAGGGAGTGATTCCAATCATTAATCCTTCTATCATCCTCTCTTATTTTCCAAGAAATCGTAGAACGAGCCATTGTCTTGCGTCAACTTGATATCAGAGCAAGTTCAAAAAAGCCTAGCATTTCTTCTCTTTTATTTATTTTTACTGTTCACAGTACTGTTCATGGGTACTATTCACGGTACAGTTCAAGAGTACTATTCACGGTATTGTTCACAGATAGAAGAAGAAGAAGAAGATCGAGGAGGCTGGTGGTACCGTCGTCCTCACTGCCTAAATCTCATATTTAGATTTTTATGGTTTAAGGTTTCAAAATCCAAACCCTAGTAAAAAAACTCGTAAAAAAAGTCAGAAAATCAGAAAAATGAAATTATTTTTTTTAGCTATAGGAAACAAGATGGGGTTGCTTAACAAGCAACTAGAAGCAAGTGAGAAGATCAAGTATTGATGGTGTGGAAAAGGACATCAAGGAGAAGGTCTACAATATCATTCTGCTAAAGATTGTGAACTTTGAATCATTCGCAAGTGCAAGAATATTTGGAAAAGTTTGAAGAAATTCATTTTCTTTTGGAAAAGAGTTCTAAAAGAATTTGTAGGGTGCGAATGCATTGCAAGGAAGAGTCGAGTCTTCCGTCGAAGATCAACAACTACTCCAAGTATCTCAAAGATGATGATTGGTGGAAGACCTTGTGATACTACTCCTGAGAGTGGAGTTTGATGCTAAAGCTAAGGGAGGAGTACTAACTATCTAAAGGTCCAGAGCAGTTTGTCTGCATCTGAATTCGTGGTCGATTATTTTCAACTAGATGGGTTTGATGCGGAAGCAACAATGGTCCACCGCTACACTGAAACGGTGCCCAATCAAGAAAGTGGACCCCACGAAGATTTATTAGGATTTTACAATTAGATTTTATTTCCAATTAGGATTTTGGGACTGATTGCAATAGTATCCTTGTATTAGGGGTTTCTTACTTTAGTTTGATTAGAATTAGGAAAGTTCAATTGGACTAGAATTAGGAAAGTTCAATTGGGAGTTATATAAATAGGATGTAATCCTTTGATTTTAAGCAATGAATAATGAATTATTATGAAGATTGAAGATGCTTTTGTGCATGATTTCCCCGTGATGTGTTTGATGTGAGCCATTGTCCTGCGTCATTTGGTATTTTAAAACATAATTCAAGTATGCACTAAATCGAATGATTGAAAAGGGTGAGAACGGTTCCCCGCTACTACTAGATATTAGTTCAAAAGTGCTTATTTTAAGCCATTATCTTTTTAGCGCTGTCACAATCTCCTACATAAAACTTATCTTTTCGTCGACTTTTCCACGTAAGAGTTTCTTCTATTGTGTAGAACACATTCTTTTGACGAAAATCAACTATACACATTTCGGATAGTCCAGTATCAAGCCATTTTAGTTTAAATTCATTACGCATTTTTTTTCTCTCGCAGAAAACCCTATCGGACGATTCTCGAGACTGGCGGGCCCACAAACAACCACAGAAGCTTAAAATCAATACTTAAAGAGCCAACAGGATAATACAAGAAGATACAAGCCAAGTACGGGCCAAGCCAGAGGATTGTAGAGCTGGCCCAAAAAACCAAGAGAACAGAAGAGCTGAAGACCAAGAGAAGGATCAAAGCCTTTAAAGCCATATGAAATGACAAGAAATGATGGCTTGCTCTATTGGCGAAGCTCAACTGAATAATATATTGAAAACTGGGGTTCAAGTCCTGCCGCCAACTCTATTTTCTCTTTATTTTATTCCTATCTTTATCCCTCCATCAGATCTCTCTGGTCGTCATCCAATCGTCCATCTACCATCCGATCTCCTAACACCATCATTAACCATTCGATTAGCCATCTGATCATCATGATCATCCTTCATCCCTTGGCCGGTCCAATCCCAACCCTCCATCCTCACTTCCTTTTAATCTAACGGCCACATCGCCATAGTATAATTTTGGCCTCAAACCTCTTGCTAGCTACTTCATGCCCAACATACTATAATTACCCTAACCATCATCTATCATACCCTGCACCATTACTCCTTGATCCAATAGACTTCTCTTCACTCTCCAGCCTCTCTTGAATTCTAGCCATTGGATCCCCTTGACTTCACCATCTCCACTAGTCGATCACCATCCGATCGCCACCATCGATTATAGCCTCCTTCCACCAAACATCTTAACCCTACGATCTCCACCTTGCTTTGGCCGATCATCTCCCATCTCTCATCCCTTTAGATCACCACAGATCTCATGGGCCAAGTGGCCCACATAAATCATAGATCCAACGGCTTACAAGAGAGACCACGCCTCAATAGCAACCTATGGGCTCTCATAAGCCCACATCCTTTCCCATGGGAGAATCGGTCTCCCTATGATCGATTCCCCCTCTCATCTCTCCTAGTCACTCCCTCTCTTACGACTCTTCCTCTCTCTCCCCTATCTTCCACTCTCTCTCCCAACCTTTAGTAGTCGGTTCCCTCCCCCTTCTCATAATCCTAAACTCTCCAGTTAGGGTTCTCGCTCCCTTCTTCTCTCAACCTCTCTCTCACTCTCTTATCTCTTAACCCTCTCTCTGTCAAAGAAAACCTGCAACTTTTCTAAACGGTAGTATGTTGGAGTTGCACACCTGCAACTCCAACCTGTTGATACCCTACTTTTCTCTCCACCATTGCTGTGTGCATCACCGTTTGGGTTCCTCCATGGGCAACCCGACCTGCAACTATCGCCTACTCCTCTTCACCTTGCACCACCGTCCACTTGCTGCAACTCCGGCCAACATCTACTCACCATAACTGACCGACCACCTTCCTTTATCAAGCCCGCTCCCCTGCTGCTCCTCCAAGTAGTTGCACGACCTGCAACTACTGTCACCTTCTCTCCACCTCCAAACCACACACCAAGCTGTTGCTACAACCTACACTCCTCTTGCTAGTGTTAGCTGTCTTCGTCTCTGCAAACCACGTGCACCAGCATCTTGCAAAACTCCCAACTTGCACAGCAACGTGGAGAAAGTTCTCCACCTGTTGAACTCCGGTGATCTCCTCAAGATCACGGCCTGGCAGCATCTCCTCAAGTTGCCAACGTCCCCCTCCATCAATCTCTATCACTGTGGCTCATCCATGTGTTGCCCCTTGCTATGCAAACCTCCATCGTGGTGCAACTCCTACACTTGGCTGGCCATACACGTGGTAAGAAATTCTCTCTCTCACTTTTCTATTTTCATCTCACCTTCTCTCTCTAAGGTAAGCCCTTCCTCACTCAATCTTGTTTTCTCTCTAAAACAAGTTTTCTATCTCTAGTTACCTTCTTTCGTTTTCTCTATCTACCTCTCTGTTTCTCTCTCTAAACTCTTGTTCTCTCTATATATATTTCTTCTCTTTTAATGCTTTCAAGAGTCAAGATTATTTGTTTTATTTTCTTTCATGAATGGTTTAGATTCAAGCATTGTAATTTGCATTATTTTATTAAATAAGTTCCTCTTTTCCATTTATGGTGTTTTCTTTCTCTTTAGTTATGTTAATTAGTTGATAAAAAAATCTATCCAAAAAAATTATTATAAATCTCAATCATTATTCACCACTCTCAACCCTACATCAATTTCGATAGCATTTTCTACTTTAATTTGTTCTTCAAATGCACTAACCAACTAATATCGAGTGCGGATTCGACATCCGACTGAACACTATACAAGCAAGTCTGCATTTTTGTAGGATAAAAGTGAACTGGAATTACAAATATTGTTGATAGTGGGTTTTCGTAACCAACGACACAGAAATATCCTCTTTCAGTGCCCTAATCACTCCCCTTTAATTTGTATTAAATAGATATAATTCTTTAAATTTTTTTGTGATATAATATTGAACGTCCTAGTCGCTCTATTCAGCAGCCTTATGAGAACGAACTCTTCCTCTCACTTACCACGTCAACTATGTGAAAATTTTAAAATTCCAAGAAAGTAGCTTGGAACTGCCATAGGCCAACCTAGGAGATACAAGTCTTAGCTTGCTTAAGGTGACTGCGTACATATGTTTGTAATCATAGAATGGTCACCTTAATTGAATGTAGCAAGGTCTTAATTTACTTGATAAATCCTTAGATTGCGACTTTACTTTAAAGACTTGAAATATGATTTTTGAATTTGCTTTGCTGAGTTCATGCTGATTTAATGGAGCCAATTAACAATGACATAATTCATTTTGCAATCAAATCAGTATAGTATTGGTCACTGATAGCAAGATATAGCCCCATAGACAAAAGTCATTTTTCCTTCGGCAAATAATCGCGTGGACCTAAGAAGTTCAAAACATTTTATGTTGTCTAGTCTCAGTTAGGACATCTGAATTGTCAATTACCCAGAATACAAATCTTGGAGCGGCTTCGATTTTGAATCCTAGTTCCATCATTCCCAGTAATGATGTAGCAACATATCATTGAGAGAACTAAATCAACACTTGTCATCTTGATGATGAATTTCACCATTACAATCACCATCACCATCACCATCACCACCATCATCATCAGAGCTTTTATCCCAATTATTTGTGGCCCACTACATGACTATCGTTCCTTTGATCCACTCTAGTTAGGGTGTATCTCCATTAAAGCAAATTTCATTAATTATTTTCTCTCTCTCAATCCACGTCCTTTCGACCATCCCCTCGTCCTCACAGAGGCTTCAACTTACACCAAACAACTCATTTTTCCACCTGTGGTCTTCATTGCACAGATCCAAACCATTTCAATGGAGTCTCCTTTATTTTGTCACTTATTGGGGCTATAGTTATGTTCCTTGGATGCACTAATTTTTCATTTGTCATTCTTAGTCTTGCCACTCATCCATCTCAACATCTTCATTTGGAGATACTCATTCTTCTAGTCCATATAACAGGGCTGGTCTTTTTGTCATTTTATAAACTTTTCCTTTAGTCTAGAAGCATCAGTTGCATACACTCCAAAAGCACTTATCCACTTCACCCACCTAACTCTAATTCTATATGTAACATCCTCTTCAATGTTTCCTTTGTAGTATGCAGATGGGGTATCTTGAATTCTAACCGTATTGTTCTTGGGCCTACGTAAGGTTTTGACCCAACTGGGCGCGACCTCGGTTTGTTGGAGGGGCCCCCTCTCCCCTGACATTAATGTGTTCGGGGCCAACGCCCCTGGACTGAATTTTATGGGTGAGTATATTTGGGGGTACCCAAATTTCCCAACACCTCTAGATCCTGCCTCATGACCTTCTCGAGATTCATGCCAGAGTTGACAGACAATAGGACAAGGGTAAGTCACCAAAACCCCACATGGCCAAGATGCAACCTGATGGGGATGACCTCCCGAGCCCGGGAGCTATCATCTCAGGAGTCCAAGCACGCCAAAAGCCCAACCATGGCTATACGACACTATGACAGAGGGATGCAGATCTTGTATAAGACTCTATCAGAAGAGTCAGGCAATTGGGCCTCTCCTTCACTACTACGAAGTGACACAGGCCTTCGCCAATATCCTTATGGAAAAACTCACGACACACCTACCTGTGACCCATCAGGTCCTCACGACTTGTTAGCTGCAAGGCGGGTAGTTGACAGGGTTTCCTATACATTTAATACGAGAATCTGACGGCAGACAGGTTCATACACCTGGCCGAGAGCGCTATGAGTAGACAGAAGATCATCCCAAAACACCAAGGGATCCCGACATATATGCCACCGTTTTTGGATTTTTTGTATATTTTCAATTCGCATATAGTGTGGAAAGTCTCGATTAGTGTTGCTTGTGGATGTAGCCCTTAATGGTGAACCACGTAAAATCTGTCTCTTGTGTGTGTGTGATTGTTTTTCTCTTCTTAGTAATTTCCACCTTTTGTGGTCAGTCCTCAATTTTTGCAACACCCTCCTTATGGATATAGGACTGTGATAAAGAAAATGTTCTATTTGGGATATCTCCTAGTTATCAATCTTAACTAATGTCCTATCTCTATGCATTTCTAGCTAAAGTTGCACTCCATATATTTTGTGTTGGTTCAGCTTAGTTTAAAAACTCTAGATTTAAAGGCACCCTTCTATAGTTCTAGACTTCTAGTTTTGCATTAACCCCCTCAATTCTCATCAACCAACACTATGTTAGTTGATGAACAACTTGGGGACTAAGGATTTATACAGCAAAATAAAGGAGGGACAAGTCTATGTGACCACAAAATGTGTAAATAAACCCCCTTTTTTCACAAACCTTGTGCAACCTTTACTTATGCACAACACAGGAACCTTTCATTGTTTTTGAAGCCAAAACCTGATCAATGGATTTCTATGCATCAAATTTAAAATGAATATGAGTTTCTACCCAAGAAGAGTTTGCCACCAAAAGAGCTTCTGATTACATGGGTGGATGTGGTTCAGGATTAAAGGGAAGGAAAAATAAATAAAACAATGAATAAGGAATTTTATGGACAGAAGGGTTTCTCAGGGGAGGGGATTTGATTTTTGATTTTCCGAGACAATGTAAAATTTGATCTGGAAAGGAGGAAAATTGAAGACGAGACAGAGTTATCAGGGAGAAAAGGTATCTACTTAGCCTAGGAGTGTATAATCCAGTAAGAAAAGCTTTTCTCATTCACCATTCAGCAAAAGAAAAAATACATTTATATGGTCAGTAAAAGACTAAATTACCAACTAATTAAGAACTAAATTAACAATAGATCAGATAAAAAATGTGAATATCCAACATTGATAACTTACAACACCTAAACCGCACAACTGACAATAACTTTGAACTTAATATATGAAGAATACATTGCTGACTGTAGGAAACCAAACTAATCCAACAGTGAAACACAGTCATGGCCTAGAAATAAGGGTTCCAGTCAGCACAGGTCTATCGATAATCTATAATAGGGGAAGAAATCTACATATTCTTATGGTTTCCACGAGAGAGTAGCTTCATGGGACAAGCACCAAATCATCAAAAGTAGCACAAAACAGATGAATTGGGCAGGTAGACTAGTACAGATGTTAAAAGAATGCAAATTAGCCAGTAAAATTAAAGACTTACATGTATAACAAGAACCGGACAGCCGACATGTCGTATTTTGTCAATGTTCTGCAGATAACAAATGTGACTTACTCAATACATAAACAAAGTATTTAAGCATGCATCAGAAGTGAAGTAGAACAAATCATTGGCCAAGGCTTACTTTAAATATGTCAAACCAGAGTGTCATCTTGATAGGATACAACACCCGTAAGCCTGAAAGGATTGCACTGTGAAGAACAACAGCCCTGAGCCTTGGTAGATGTGAAGCTAAGTGTAGTGTGGGCCCACTCCCAACAGATTGCCCATACAGAATCACATCCTCCTGCCTAATTCCATACTCTCTCTTCAAACAATTATACACGGCTTCTATGTCATAGTATGTGTTGTCCTCAGATGGCTATCACCATTATCAGGAAAAACACTTATCAGGAATAGCAATAGATTGAAAGGTAGATATGCAAATAGATAAAATAGATGGACAAATGGTTAAGTAGAGAAAACCATTTTCTACCATTTTATTTTGATTTTGCTCTAAATTACAAAGCCATCTACAGGTAACTTCAAAGCTTATATGACAATTTTAAAACCTATCAAATTAGTATTATGTACAACTTACCTTACCAGAGGAGGCTCCAAAACCTGAGTAATCATAACTGCAATAAAACCATAGATGTGTAGTCAATAACAAAGGAAAGCTTGTTAATTGTAGTAATTCCATCACATGTTGAGCCCCACAAAGCATTTCTATAACCAACTAACTACATCAACCTAAGACTAAAATAAGAAAACTTTCGTTGCGGGACGCAAAAGAAGAATGCGGCATTTTGAATCAGATGCTTTATAGTATGTTACCCAGGTATGGCAAGGACACAGCACGCATATGGCATTAACACTTATAGTTGAAGTGCCGAAAATTGGTAAGAAATCACAGTTTGACATGTCTGGGTAACATAGATCAATACCATCTCAATAACCCTCCGGGAATCTACCCCGCCGATTCCCAAGTTCTGCTGATGTTAAAAGGATGGAGATTGAACATAAACACCAACTGGGTCTTATTGTAAATCTGTTACACATTCGAACATTATAAACACAACAAATTGCTCAAATGGATATAAATCTATTGCTCCAAATAATAGAAACTCCACAAACACCAGAACCACCTCAAAATCATACTCGAAAGCCCCATCGCTATTATCTCCAATACTAATGAAGCTAAAATTTGGTATCAAGCATAAAAGTTAACCATCTAATAATTCAAACCAATTGTCCCATCAAATTTCCCCAACACAACAAATTGACAAATGGATATTAAACCCACAGAATAAGCATAAAAATTAATGTGGGTATCAATCCCAAAGAGGAAAATTTACAAATACCACAAATTGATTAAGTGGGTGATTAATCCATCCACCTAGAAACCTCATCCAGTAGCTCAATTTGGCGACGTACTACATCACAAGGTCACAACCAAAGGGTCAATTCCAGCTTACCCACCAAAAAAAAAAAAAAAATACACCAAATAAAGATCATAAACAACATAAAACGAAATGGGGATTAAACCCTTTACACCCACAAACCTGAAAAACACAACAACAACAACAACAACAACAAATCCCAACACCAAAGAAACAGAACAAGCAAAACCCATCTCAGTAAGAACAAGAACAAACGAACCCAACAACCAAAAAGTTAAAAAAAACCCTCACCTCATGATGTTGACACGCAGGTGAGCTCTGAGCTCATTAAAGAGCTCTTTCATCTGACCCAAGTCGGCAGCGTTTCCATGAGAATACAGAAGAGTAAATCTCCCAAATGGGTGTCTCCAAAACGTTGCAACGATCTTGTTCCCACCCTTGGTGTCCACCAAGTGAACGTCTACGTTCTTATCAGCTGATACTCCAGAGAACAAAAGCATCCCATCTCCCTCTCTGTACACATCATACGTTGGTGGGTCTGGTGGAAAAAACGCAAATTTTGCAGCAACATTCGACGTTACATTCCCCATTAAAACCCAAAGAAAAAAATCATGAAACAACAGCTAGTCCATTATCAGATTTCAATCTCTCTCTCTCTCTCCCTCCTTTCTCTGTTTCTTTTGTTTTTCTCTTAGAGGAAGAACAATAACATTCCTACAATCCTTCTAGACCCAAAAAAAGATAAAAAAAAATTCGGATTTTTTCTGTGTTCGATGCAATCCAAGCGGCGTTCAGATTAGATTAATGGGTAAATGGTGGAAGGAGAGGAAATTGATCCGATCACTGTGGGCGAGGTGGTGGACAAACAAAGCCATTATCAAAGTATGAACAAACAGAAAAAGTACGAAAAAATGATTGGGACACCCTTACTTTTGATAAAAGTGGCACGCCTGATTGAAAAGGCAAATATACCCTTATTAACGACAATGTTGTCTATATTACATTGACCAATACAATGGTCAATGTGTAGTTTTTAAAGGGTATATTTGTCTTTTTACGTAGGAGTTTGCCATTAACCAAAAATAGGTGTGGTTAAAGAAAAGTGGAAAGTTAGAGATGAGATCTCGGGGAAGGCGATCAACGGCTGAGATTCAGTCAAAGGCTGCCGAAAATCTGAAGAGAAAGTGATGATTGGGAAGTCAGAAGCAGACATTCCCTCATCTGTCTGCTTCGCTCAGCCAATGGTAACGAAAAGATGGCCGTTGGGTTTGCCGCATCGGGGATGGCGTTCTTTCTAACTGCCCTCTTTGATCTCATGAATTACGAAATTGCCCCTCTATTTTTTCATCTCTTCGGGTGAGGGGTAGAGTAGAACAGCCGTTATAACAGTAACCATTACGTTTTCCCCATTATAGACCCAAAATATGGATGTCCGTTTAAAATCTGTTATTAAGAAAATAAGGGCCATTATTTAATAAAAAAAACTATTTGTTATTGTTGGAAATTGAGGCGCTGGTTTATTATTAGATTAAGTTGTACGAGGAAGAGAAAGGCATCTCCTTCGAGGATATCGTCTTCAGATAGTCGGAATTAGCAGGTAGGAGGAGGGATTAGGGTTTGGAGATTATTTAGATTTTTAGCGATGTTTTATATATGCCGTTAATTGTTGTTGTTTTTTTTTTTTTTTTATTTCTTTTTGTATATTGTTTAGGCTTTTGGTAGGCTTGAAAGTCTTTATCTAGAAAACCGCTTGTTATCATTATCGAGTTTTTTTTTTTTAAATAATAATTTGTTGGCCCCATTTTTTTTTTACTCAGACGTGATTGATATGACCCCACTATAATGGTAACGTTAAGGGAGCATCGTACCGTTGTTTATTTTTTATCTGAATAATTAAATTAAGCAACTTACGGTCAAGGACAACTATGGTGTTCTTCCCATCTAGCAAGCAAGAATTTGAGCCATAATGGAAGGTTCCGCTCTACAAAATTTTGCCCCACGCAATACTTGATGGAATTGGGTTACACAAAACAAAGCCACTAATTTGTATGAGGTGGGGTCCATGATATTTCTTGGAATATTCCCCCCGTCAAATCACGTGGGCTCTACCTTGGTATATTAGTTGGTAAATTTTTTTATGTGGACCCTTTTTCCTTGTGGAGCCATCTCAAGTGCCGCCATATATGTACACGGCCGATTTGAAGATTCTTACGATTGTCCCATGCATTCTTGTCGTGTACATATGGCAGCCTTGAAATGTCTCCACATCTCCGCATAGAAAAAGGGTCCACATAAAAAGATTAGGCCGCTCACTCTGGTCATGTACATATGGCAGCACTTGAAATATCTCCACATCTCCACATAGAAAAAGGATCCACATAAAAAAAATAAAAAATTGGCCCTTGTTTTACATAGACACCTTTGTAGTCGAGGTGAGGGGAGAGAGGAGAATTCCTAGTCTGTTCAGCCGCAGCAACAGTGTTTCTAGAATTTCTTAAGGCGTGTTTGATTGCACAGAAAATTTTCCCGAGAAAATATATGGAAATGCATTAAATAGCTGATTGATTGCTACTGAGAACACATAATATTTCAATCATGTGAGAAATTAAGGCGTATTTTAAGGCGAAAATGAATTCTCACCTATCTGGATGGGAAATGAATTACGGACTTAGTAGGGGAAAATTATATTATACAGATTTAAAATGACTATCTAATAATGGACAGTCATGTTTTCCCAAGGAAAATTCAATTTTCCCACTTGGCAATCAAACAAGCCCTTAGTAATTTTTAATGTCATTGTGGCAAAACGTGCTTGGACTTGGTCATATCAAGCGTCAAACTGCTGCAAAGCAAGCGACAGGTACAATTGAAGTAGATGCGGCCAAGAAGCCACGTGGGAATTCGCCAACAACATAGTCTTCGACGTAGTTGTGATCAATCCTGGCTCTGTAATTGGCCCTTTTCTTGAAGGTACTCTTTCCACCCATAACTTCTTCTATCCTAAAAAAGGTTCTCCTTCAAGGAGTAGGATGCATTTGAAATGCTGACACTCATTTCAACAACTCATACATCAATTTCGCTGTTGCATTGTTATACAAAGTCTGCGTTTGGGTAAGCTTAAAAATCGCAATAAGCCAACATTTGTGATTTTTAAGCACTTATCCAAAACACAAGTTGTTCGGTGCAACATAAAAATCCCTTTTAAAAAGTGGGCGTTTGGCAACACAAAAATAAGTAACTTATTGACTTTTATAAGCCAAAAAGTTAAAAAGTTAGTTTGGATGTGTTTCATATTTTAACTTTTAAAGTTAAAAACTAACTTAAAACTGAAGCTAACATTTTTATCTTTTAACTTCTGAGAGAATTACTTCTCAAAAAAATTAGAAGTCCTCTTAATGCTTTTAATTTCTCTGGCTTTTTTTAGAGGTAAAAAATCAACTATTAACATCTACTACAAGTAGAAGTGCTTTTACTTAACGTTCCCAAACACCCCCTTACTCCTTTGTGGAAATCTCTAACATTGATTAAGGGATGTCAAGGTAGTTTATCTTCATATGTTGTCAGATGGCTGATTATCTAGTTAAAGTCAGCTTGAGTAGTGATTTCTAACCATTGGATTTAAGCATTTTCTATTAGGGGCTTCATGAACAAGCTTATGGATGGGTTCAATGCCCATGATAAATGATGCTCAAATCCAATGGCTATAAATCACAGAAGAGGTGGGACAAACATTCATAGGTCAGTGGGCCCATGCCACTTGGCATTTTTGGAGGAAGGATGTATCAAACTTTTGAAAAATGTTTGTTGGGGGGTCACAAAATCCAAATATATTTATTGATGGGGTAGAGTAGAACAGCCGTTATAATAGTAAAGCCCCAACCTATTACGTTTACCCTGTTGTAGACCCAAAAAATGGATGTCCGTTTAACATCTGTTATTAAGAATAAGAAAATAAGGCCATTATTTAATAAAAAAACTATTTGTTATTGTTGGAAATTGAGGAGATGGTTTATTATTAGATTAAGTTGTACAGGAAGAGAAAGGCATCTCCTTCGAGGATATCGTCTTCAGATAGTCGGAATTAGCAAGCAGGAGGGATTAGGGTTTGGAGATTGATTAGATTTTTGGCGATGTTTTATATATGCCGGTGATTGTTGTTTTTTTATTTTTATTTCTCTTTGTATATTGATTAGGCTTTTGGTAAGCTTGAAGGTCTTTATCTAAAAACCGCTTGTTATCATTATCGAGTTTTTTTTTTAAATAATAATTTGTTGGCCCCGTTTTTTTTACTCAGACGTGATTGATATGACCCCACTATAATGGTAACGTTAAGGGAGCATCGTACCATTGTTTATTTTTTATCTGAATAATTAAATTAAGCAACTTACGGTCAAGGACAACTATGGTGTTCTTCCCATCTAGCAAGCAAGAATTTGAGCCATAATGGAAGGTTCCGCTCTACAAAATTTTGCCCCATGCAATATTTGATCGAATTGGGTTACACGAAACAAGGCCACTAATTTGTACGAGGTGGGGTCCATGATATTTCTTGGAATATTTTCCCCGTCAAATCACGTGGGCTCTACCTTTGGTATATTAGTTGGTAAATTTTTTTATGTGGACCCGTTTTCCTTGTGGAGCCATCTCAAATGCTGCCATATATACATGGCCGATTTGAAGATTCTTACCATTGTCCCATGCATTCTTGTCGTGTACATATGGCAGCCTTGAAATGTCTCCACATCTCCGGATAGAAAAAGGGCCCACATAAAAAGATTTGGCCACTCACTCTAGTCATGTACATATGGCAGCACTTGAAATGTCTCCACATCTCCACATAGAAAAAGGATCCACATAAAAATAAAAAAAAATTAAAAAAATTGGCCCTTGTTTACATAGACACCATTGTAGTCGAGGTGAGGGGAGAGAGGAGAATTCCTAGTCTGTTCAGCCACAGCAACAGTGTTTCGGTGCGGGGTTCCTCCTTTGTAGGACATGTCAAATAAAACTTTGAAATTTTGCTAGAAATTTTCCTAAGGAGGGTGATGATTATTCTAATGAAAAAGAAAAAGTACTTTCCAATTCTACAATTGTTTTATTTCTTAAGGCGTGTTTGATTGCATAGAAAATTTCTTCAAGAAAATATATGTAAATGCCTTAAATAGATGATTGACTGCTACCAAGAACACATAATATTTCAATAATGTGAGAAAATAAAGGTGTATTTTAAGGTGAAAATGAATTCTCATCTATCTCGATGGGAAATGAATTACGGGCTTAGTAAGGAAAATTATATTATACAGATTTAAAATGACTATCTAACATTAATGGACAGTGATGTTTTCCCAAGAAAAATACAATTTTCCCACTTGGCAATCAAACACAACCAACCTTAGGTTGTGTTTGATTGCACAGAAAATTTTTCCGAGAAAATACATCTGGGATATGCCTTAAATGGCTGATTGATTGCAACTGAGAACACATTTCAATCATGTGAGAAAATGAAGGTGTATTTTCAGGTGGAAATGAATTCTCACCTATCTGGATGGGAAATGAATTCTGGGCTTAGTAGGAAAATTATCCAGATTTAAATGGCTTGTTAGAGAAACTTATACTGGCTATTTAACAATTGACTGTTGCGTTTTTCTAGGAAAAATTGCATTTTCCCACTTCGTAATCAAACATAGCCTTAGTAATTTTTAATGTCATTGTGGCAAAACATGCTTGGACTTGACCATATCAAGCATCAAACTGCTACAAGACAAGTGATAGGTACAATTGAATCAGATGAGGCCAAGAAGCCATGTGGGAATTTGCCAACGACCCAGACTTAGACGTAGTTGTGATCAATCCTGGAACTGTAATTGGCCCTTTTTCTTGAAGGTACTCTTTCCACCCTTAACTTCTTCTATGCTAAAAATGGTTCTCCATGAAGGAGTAGAATGCATTTGAAATGCTGACACTCATTTCAACAACTCATACATCAATTTCACTGCTGCATTGCTATACAAAAACTGCGTTTGGGTAAGCTTAAAAATCGCAATAAGCCAACATTTGTGATTTTTAAGCACTTATACAAAAAATAAGTCGTTCAGTGCAATATAAAAATCCCTTTTAAAAAGTGGGTGTTTGGCAACATAAAAATTTAGAAAGTTAGTATGGATGTTGTGGGTGCCGTATTTTCCAGCTAGTCAAAATTGGACACGTATCTCTGGCTTAGCACGTGCGGTTTCAAATACACGACGCGTGTTAGACGACAGCACGCGAGAGTTAATGCGCTGGAATCATCATCAAGAGCAATAAACTGCCAATCGTGTCGCTCGATTTCCATTACTTGGAAATGCCACGTGTCAGGATTGTTTTATCGACACATGGAAGTGATGCTGACAGAGAATATTAGCGTCTCAGCCTTTAATATGCCGGGAAGTATTCAATCTTGCCCGACATATTGATGAGCCTCATCCCACCGAGATCAACTGGATAGACGGGATCTTCTACAATCTCATCCCGGGAACTCAAGGTTCTCTTCCCGGGAAAACTCAAGTATATCATCCCGGGAACTCCAAACATGTCATCCCGGGAACTCATCCTGGCAATTCAAGTATATCATCCCGGGAATTCCAAACATGTCATCCCGGGAACTCATCTTGGCAACTCAGGTATATCATCCCGGAAACTCCAAATATGTCATCCCGGGAACTCATCCTGGCAACTCAAAGTATAGATTCCCGGGAACTCTGAACATCTCATCCAGGGACATCCTCCCGGCAAGGTCAAATTATTGGCTGGATGCATTTATCCCGACAAGGTCATCAGACTTGCTTGACGGGATCTATTTCAATATCATCCCGTCAAAGCCAGATAATGTCAAATGACTTACGTGGCATGATCTCTTACATACGAGGTAAGTATTCTGAATACCATCGATTTCTTAACTAATGAATATTGGCCACGTGGCAGCTAGTTGAATTATCACGGATTCGACATCACCTTATCTGAACACCTGACACGGAGGATGCCACCTCAGTATTATTTCAGTTATTTCAGGTATAACTGAATCAAGAAAGTCAAAGTTTAAACCGACAGATTCTGTTTTATAACAGAATCTATCTGAGTCATCATTGACTGATAATGACTAGACACGTTGAAGGTGAGTCACGCCAGTTCCAAGGCTATAAATACAAGACCTTCAGAACTGAGAAAAGGATCTTGCTCTCCAGATCCAGATAGCTTAAACTCTGAAATCTTTTACTATTTCCTAAAACCTGTTACATTTCCTAAGCTGACTTGAGCGTCGGAGCCTTGTCAACAGGTACAACCAAATCTCATCTGGAGATCATCCTATCCTTCGCAGAGGAGAAAGCAGTTTCATCCTGGAGCATCAGAGTCGTCCGATCATCACCATAATCCGAATCGTCTGACCTCAAAGATTGTGTGGGTTAGATCAGATATTTTTCTCCCACAGATGTGTTTCATATTTTAACTTTTAAAGTCAAAAACTAACTTAAAACTGAAGTTAACATTTTTATCTTTTAACTTCTGAGAGAATTACTTCTCAAAAAATTAGAAGTCCTCTTAACGCTTGTTATTTCTCTGACTTTTTTTAGAGGTAAAAATTCAACTACTAACGTCTACTACAAGTAGAAGTGCTTTTACTTCTCGTTCCCAAACAACCCCTTACTCCTTTGTGGAAATCTCTAACATTGATTAAGGGATGTCAAAGTAGTTTATCTTCATATGTTGTCAGATGGCTGATTATCTATTTAAAGTCAGCTTGAGTAGTGATTTCTAACCATTGGATTTAAGCATTTTCTATTAGGGGCTTCATGATCAAGCTTATGGATGGGTTCAATGCCCATGATAAATGATGCTCAAATCCAATGGCTATAAATCACAGAAGAGGTGGGCCAAACATTCAAAGGTAAGTGGGCTCATGCCACTTGACATTTTTGGAGGAAGGATGTATCAAACTTTTGAAACATGTTTGTTGGGGGGGTCACAAAATCCAAATATATTTATTGATGGGGTGCCCTAAATAGCACCCTTTATATTGTTGTTGTGTTAGGAACACCAACAAAGTTGTGGGACAAACCATGAATTCCTCCTCTTGTTTTTTGTTTTTTACAGTCAGGCTAAACTTTGGTCCAAAAGGAAAAGACTAGTCGGGGAACTGACTCGGGATCCGAGGACGTTCACTTGTGCTCTCGGCCCCGTGGATTTCACGAAATCCAAGTGGTTAAGTTTTGGTAAAGTGAATGCCAGCTCGGCACTGTCAACCATCATTGGATTTTGTGAAATCCACTGCCGAGATCTCGAGAGTCCTCGGATCCTGTTCCTTTTTGTAATGAAGAATGTGGATTTAACTTTATTTCCATCCATGGATTGGATCAAGAACGTAATTAATGGATCATGCGGGACGATGGGGAACAGAATTGGATTTTGTTATATAGATCTGAGTAAAGATCAATATGAAAAGATCCAGAATCCCAAGATCAGTCCTAGGCTAGGCCGCAACTTGGGTGGGCTCAATCCGACTTTGGGTTAGGGTTGGGTTGGCTCCTTCAGTAGTTGTGTTGGGCTCGGGCGTAGATTTTGACAACCTGATCAAATAGGGCTGAGACTTAAACCCAACCCGAGCCCGACATACACTACACACATACACACATTCTGGGTGGCATTTTGGCCCGTCGGGCTGGGCTAACCCGACCCGAGGCGTGGACCAGGCCTGGAAAAATCATCCCATGTGAAAATATTTTTTTACCTTCAAAAAATTTAAGGGTGTGTTGATCGGGCCATATTGGGCTGGAATGGGCTTGTCGGGCCGAGCTGGGTTGGGCTGGGCCGGCACAGGACGCGGGCCAAAATGCCAAATTGAGACACATTATCAAAGACATGCTTGAGACAAATCCATGGAGGTGGTCCACTGCAAGAGATGCATCACATCACCTCATTGTTATGTTGTTGATAATGGAGGTACGTTTTAGTCTTGGCTGAAGCTGTGAGTTTCGCCAATGTGTAAGTCTTATTCTGCTGTAAACTCGTGTTACCATTCGCAGTTGTGTTACTTTCTACAGTTGAAGGCAAATTATTTGGCATTTATAGGAGCAAGATTCTACGGAGAATTTTGAACTTGTCGTTCTTGTATGAATAAACCTGTAAAGATGATTGATATAAATGTACATATATTTTGTTAATGTTGGTTCATAGCCTTAAAGGTTGGGTTTGGGCTAGGGTTGACCCCCAACCTAGGACTGTCAACGGATACCATTCGGATCGAATACAAGCATATCCGAATCCAAATCTGGAAAAAAATCCATATCTGAATCCGATTCGATATCCGGTGGATATTCTAAATCAATATTCGAATTCGAATCTGATTAACTTATCGGATATCCGATCCGAAAATTGGATATATATAATATATTATTATATTTACATAACAATAAATATATATGTAAAATAATTATAAATATTATATTTATATTTAATATGGTAAATATAATATAATCTATTTATTATAAATATAATTATTAAATAATATATCGGATCGGATATTATCGAATCAAATATATCAATATCCGAATCCGTATCCGAAAACTATTCGAATATTAAAATGATGCCCGAATCCGAATCCGGTATCCAAAATTTTTGGATAATATCCGATTTTTCGAATACGGATTCGAATTTTCGACTATCCATTGACAGCCCTACCCCAACCCACCAGAGTTGCAGCCTTAATCCAACCTGGTCAAACTAGAAATTAGGATCTAAACCCGATCCAAATAAAAAAAAACGGATAACTTAGGTTTGTAACCAACCCATTTTCATTAGGACCCTATTTTGAACTGCAAAATATAGATTTGGATTGGCTCAAAACTCGGGTCTGACCTGCCCCATTTCATTCCTTACCAAGCCCAGTTCTTTAAATGGGTCAGATCTAGGTATATACTAATCTGAATCTGATATTGGACATTTCGATTATGATCCAAAATTGGATCCAACTCAGATCCATAACACATAATCTAAATCTAAATCATGATCCATACGTGAAGATCTAGATCTGACCCAAGCGGGTTGGATCTACTACAATATAACTATTTAGTATGATCCAATCGATTCTGCCCGATCCGATGGTGTAAAAGCTAAACCTGAACCTGCCAGACCCGACTTGTGTTGGACTATTTAGATCCACATATGACCCATTTTAGTTTTTAGCTCTCTTTCTTTCCTACAATTATTTTCTCCAAAAAAAAAATCCATTTCCGAAATTTGTTTTTATTGGAAATCATTTTGTTTGGATTTGCTTTTCCACATGAAAATGATTTTCAAAGAACCAAACACAGACCGTAGGGAGTGAGCTACCCTCTTTATGTCATTTTATTAAGAAAAATGAAAGAAAAAGATTTTTTTAAAGCATAAATAATTTGCTTTTTCTAAGTAACTTGTGTTTTAAAAATAAGGAGGTCCGGCTCATAGGACCCCCTTTTTCTGATCCCTCTCGGGAGTCGTGTTCTCGGCTGTGGATTTCACGAATCCAACAGTGGTTGATAGCGCTGAGCCAAGAACATGACTCCCGAGTGGGGTCAGAAAAAGGGGGTCCTCAGAGCCTCCAAATAAGAATGTACCAAAGCGATAAGCATGACGAAACAAGAAACAAAATGCTAACAAGGGCGTGAACTCATGAGGCGAAACAGAAGAGCTTTAACATAGGTTATTGTTCCATGACAGTGCCGAAATGGGACTCGGACTATTTTACAGATGAGTAATGTAACTTGTTAAATGCACACAATTCCTTCAAGAAAGTGACAGTTATGATACAAGAACAATTCACATAACTGTTGAAACCAACCAAGTATTTAAAAAGGGAACTGGAAATCCATCATGAGGGAAGATCAGTACCCTTTTCATATAGTATGTGCTCTTGTTCTAATGTGGTCTCATCTCCGATAACTGAAACCCACGTCTCCGCTATCTTTTTCAACTTCCCATCCAATATCTCGACTAGAGTGAATGCTCGCACCGTGCCTTTGGATTCAGGCGCACAAAGAGAGGTTTCATCTTTAATGAAGCTTCTGCTACTGGTTCCTGGTTCACCAATCGATCTTTTCACCCTTGGTACAATCGCTCCATTTAGATAAATAGTGTTGTCAGCTCCAACCACAATCATCTTCCTAAGACCATGTCTATGTGCCAGTTCTTTATGCATATGGCCAAACACAACCAAAGGAATAGAGAATCGGGTGGTTTCATTCAAGTCGGATATGGCTTGAGCTAGATCTGTACCAATAAGATGTGTTCTAAACATAGAGAACATACACATTCATCTAAACAGAAAAACATGAATTGCATGATTAAAGGATTTTACCTGGATCACCATAGTCACCACCTCCAAACACCCAGTCTCTTCCACAAATGTCATTCATCTTAGATCCTAGACCTGCACAAAATGTGAAGTTTGAGTTTCAGTATAAAATTAGCACATGTCCTCATGCAACAAAAGCAAGACATTGAATTTGACAGCCTGATGCACCTGTGGGTCCATTGTGTGCAAGAAGTACAACAGAATGACCCTCCGGCGTCCCTAGAGCAGCTTCTATAATTTTCTTTGCACTTCCATCCATGTCATGGACTCCATATCTGAAAGAATATGGTTTCATTTGGATAAGTTGAAATAAAAGCTGTATATAAAGGTAGTTCTTGGATCTGATAATTTCCTCAGCATGGACGGAAGAAGTTTAGTTTTACTCTATCAGATGCACATCAGAAAGATGGGAGAATCCAAGAAAGAAAGATGAAAATATTATAAATGCAATCCCAAGTTTGAGAATAATCTCATGGGGACCAATGCCAATAATTTGCAGACCAAGTGGGAACAAAAAAAAGTTAAGGAAATGACTACTATTAGATATATCTCCTAAAAAGCATGCCAATATAAAAGGATTTGGAAATGTAAACATAAAATTGAAATGAGCCAGAGGGAAAGAATGAAAAACAAAAATGAGACTAAGTGGGGTTATCTCGTTCTAACAATACAATGCACTGACCTTGCAGATAGAAGCCTTTTTCGGAACAATGTGTCGCCCCCACAAGAAAATGGGCGTCCGCCAACAACACTCAGCTTTAACATAGGAAAGTCCAAACGACGATATCCGACGTGCTCCTCACCAAGACTGATCATAAAAGAAAAGCATTATCAACTGTACCCTGAAATTTGAAACAACTCTTTAACAGTTTCAAGTGTGACATGCTACAAACCAAACATCATATAAAGTTTTTTTTTTTTTTTTGTTCAAATAAATAGAGTAATATACATGAGCGTGTGTGTGCATAAATGTCAATGATGTAACAAAATATGTGGTATATCATATATGACATAAATATGCCACCAGGGTTCATGGCAGCTCCATCCTATTGGCATGGAAAGCTTAGCAGGTAGAGGATTGTGACTGACTCCCAACTTTTAAGGTTAGTATAACCTGCACAGCTTACCCAATTATCACAGTGAAAAAAAAGAAACAATTGCCGACGCTACCAACTACAGTGTAGCAATAAGCAATGACAGAAATAGGTGGGAGAAAAAGGAGGATGTCATGGTAAGTGAAGTCATAGAGCAATAAAAGTTGAAGTATGAGATAGTTCAGAGATCATTCAGAAAATCTAAATTCTAAAGTACCTAACATCAAAAGCCAAGGCCTTTTGATTATTTGTAAGTCCGAAGATTCGATAAACTCACCATTCCAGTTGAAGTTGGACTCGATCTTTCTTCCTAACATTCAGATCAAATAAGTTAATTAGCATCATAAACATGCATTTTCAAAGCACATGAAAGACATTTAGCAACCAGTCATAAATCAGTCTTGGGACATTTTTGGCAATGGAAATTCTAGGAAAATTATAAATTTGTTATCCTGCAGCTCTTATGGGGAAAATATCAAAACGAATATATATATATATAAAACAAATCTCATGACATGTTTGTGGGAAAATGGGGACAAATGAATTTGTCTTGTATATTTATCCTCCTGGGACCTTAAAGATTTTATCTATTTCATAAAACTCAAAAGATATCCTTTTGAAAATATTGGAGATATGTATGATAGACCTATTATTTAATCTACAGAGTAGTCAATGATAACAAATGCTGAAGAGAATAAACAGTCTCAAAGCATGTTCCTTGAAAATTTGCATCTCTTTAAACATTAAATCTATCAAATATGGGTGATATTAAAGTGTGGACTATATATAACAGTTAAGCTTACTTTTGGGAGAACTGTTGAGTGCTCCAAGAGTCATGGTTCCCCAAAATAACTGCTTTTGCAATTTTAAGATTTGCGATGCTTCTGACGAGTTCAACATTCTCATTACCAAAATCACCTGATGAAGTCAAAAGAAAGTATGCTGAGGAGCTTGAAAAATCGACCAGTCAGATTGGGAAAACAAGCAAGTGAACGATTGAAAAAAGCAATCAAAATCATAAAGTTAATTTGAAAAGATAGAACTGAACCAAATTTCATGCCATCCAGCTAACATCTGGTGTATACATGGCAAGCAGAGAAAGAAAGACGTGCCTGTAAACAGTACCAAGTCTGGCTGCATCCAAAATAAAATGATGTCAGCTTTGTATTGGATTTATACAGGCACACAACGAACAAGTGGGATATTAGTTCAAACAACCCTATAGCAAAACTAAAATACTTTAAAAGATTACTCCATAAAAAAAGGTAACTGTGCATGTAACAGTACTAGGCCATGGATAAGAATTTCTTAAAACGATTTATAGTCAACATCCAATTAAAAATGATTATCTCCGCTATAATTGGAAGATTCATTCAATGGTTCAACCAACAAAAAAAAAATTTACAAATGTCAGAGAAGAAGCATTATAATATAATATCATTTACCCAAGCTCCATCCCTTCCCTCGCCTACCTGATGCAGAACGAGAGATCCCATTCAATGATGAGTTTGGTAAATCACTCCACCGGATGAAGGAATCACTCCTTCGGGAAAGAAGTCCTCTTCCATGCAAGGCATCTCACCATGCAATTTGGATACACACCCAAAAGAAAATTAAAATTCTTCATTCAATAGAAAAACGTATGGAGCTCTCTCCATTTACAACTTAAATAAGTTTTAGCAAAAGAAACCTATTTTAATCAAACTAAATCACCTATTAACTCAACTCTCAAGTAATCAAACTAATAAAAATAAAACACTAAAACTGTCAAAACTACAAATCTTCAATTCATTGTCAAAATAAACAAGTTTTTATCTCTGATCAACAACCTCAAACTCTCAATCTTTCAAATTGCATGCATGGACATGCATTTCTTGTCATCACATGTTAGGTGGTGTTACTACCATAAAACTATTTCATACAATAATTGTATAGCGATGATCTTATGTTTGCATAGAAAGACAGTGTACTTGTCGAATTTCACGATGTATTCAGTGATAGACATAGATCCCGAGCGAAGGGATTGCCTCTAGAAGTCTTTCACAATTACTTAAGGGTAGGTATTTCTCCTTGAGGACTTTCATCTTAGTCCATTGAGAAATGGGGTCCTCACCACTTCTCTCAATTCTATGCTCGACATTGGTACAGTAAAGTTTGGCTTATCTTACCAATTTCATCTTGGCAAACCTAACTCTACGACCTTCATACATTTCATACCACTCAAAGTAATGGTCCATATATGACAACTAGTCAAGAAAAGCTTTTGGGTCTAGACAACCATCAAAGCTTGGAGCCTCAATCTTGACCGTACGCATGATTCGGTCATCAGAATCATAAGGGTCTTAATATTCACCAAGGGGTTGGTGAACACACCCTCGACCTCGGCCTAAGCCTCGGTCTCAAGACTCTCAACCTCATCCTCGTCCTAGATTATGGGACTCTTCCTTGTCTAATTCCTCAAGGTTATAATGGAGGAAGGCTTCTAAATTGGCTAGACGTGAATTGGTGACATGGGCATGTTCTTCAATTCTGGCATCAATGCCTACCAGATGATTGTTCATAGCTTTAAGAGCTCGGGTGATCTCTTTGACGTCCATCACGGGTTGATAACTCCTACCACTATGCATAGGAATGCACTAACAAAGACGCTCTAAGGTCCGACGACTATATGAGATGCAAATGAGATGCTGGAAATTAATTATAATACACAAAGTCTCTATTCCTATGTGCAATAAACAAAACCCTGAGCTAGACCTAAGTTCTAATACCAATTTTGATGCAAGATTGTGAAATCTAAGCCTATATGATGATTGAAATCAGAATTAAATTACCCTGGACAATGTAAAACATAAAATAAGTCTGAATCTACCACAAATAGTCTATATATGCTAGCAAATAATTAAGGAATTATTTGCACTGCGACTTGGTTAGGGTTGTGTGGTCCTCGTTCTTTGAGGAGTTTGGCATTGAGTGGATTCTTCCTTCTTCCGTTTTACTTCTTGTTTCGAGTTGGGTCACTAAGGCTTTCTCTTCTAGGGGGCGCATTATTTGGAAGTTACTTCCTTTTGCCATTTCTTGGGGGCTTTGGAAGGAACGAAACCTCAGGGTGTTTGTAGGAAAAGAAGAATCGAAGGCGAATATCATTCTCAATATCAAAGGACTTCTGTTCTTTTGGTCCAAAGTTTTTCCGGAATGCCGGGGGTTTGTTTTTCGAAGACTTCGTATTTAGATGGGATCTCATTTGTAATCGTGACATTCTGTGACTTGTAGTCTAGTTTTGTATTTGGGGTGCGCTCTTTTGCTTTGTGAAGGTTTCCTCAACCTTTTAGACCCCTTTGTACCTCTTTCTTTTCCTCTCAATAAATTTATACCTCATCAAAAAAAATAATAATTAAGGAATTAATTCGAGACTAGAAAATCACAATCCAGTAGTGCAAAACCTCCAATTATTGATTGAAGAGTCCAATGGAAGTGAAGACTTCCACTAGCCTAGGGTTCAATCAAACACATGTAGGTTCAATGTATTCCTTTTTTTTTTGGATAAGTGGTTCAATGTATTCCTTATCCAAGATTTAATAATTAGAATTAGGTTCAAAAGGACTTAACCCAAGTTTTTGGGGTTAGAGGGAAACTTGAAGGTCCAAGTGGGATTTTGGGCTGTTGGGAGAACATGTTGTAGGAGGGTTTCAAGATGGAGAATACGGTATGGGGTGTAGGCGCAGGTATAGTTGCCGTGGGGTATAAGGGGACTCTGGGATGGCCATGGGGTTTTCTAGGGGTTTTAGGTGTCACAGGGGAGAACTGGTCCAGGGGGATGAATCGCAGGGGAGAAGAGAGTATAGGGGGTGCCACAGGGTCCTATAGGGCCCTTTGTATGTGCTGCAAGGCACTATAATAAAGGGGGAAGGGTGCAGTTGGGTTTAGTAGAGGGATAGGTGCTGCTAGGGTTCAGGTGGGTGGGGGTAGGGGACAACTAGGGTTAGGGTTTAGGTTGTTTGGTTCAGATTTTAGGTCAAAATTTGACCCAATGAAAATAAAGATGGAGAATAGATCAATAGGGAATAGAAGAGGGGAGAAGAGAGAAGAAGAGAGAAGAAGAATACCTTTGGCTTCACACCAGATTTCCTTTCACACTAGATTTCTCAAAATCGAGCTTTAATTTCATTCATTTATAATGAAAAATACAGCAATGAGAGTTTTTATATAAACATAAAAACTTAAATCTAATTTAGATCATCCAAAATAATTAATAATATCCAATGGCTGAAATAAAATACAACCCTTAACAACTAAGCAAAAATTACAATGAAGCCCAAAACTATTAGCTAATTGCTAAGACACCCGAAACAACTAAAAAATAAAAACTAACACAAAAATAACTAAAGCTAACAAATAGATCCCTATGCAACCTACATGCATCTTTCCAATGTGGAGTCTTCAAGATGCTATGCATGTGGGGACTTTCGCTCCCAATATCATGAAGAACTCGAACTGGGATCCACATAGAACTCATCAAGGTATAATGATACAAGAATGGCTGCAGTTCTCATCTTCCTTTGGTACACTCTAGGGTAGGACGATCTGATGCCACATCAACTATCTTCTTCTTCGATCAAATGATATTATGTACAAGATCACGACTGTCTATTCCGCTAGTCCTTGTCCTTTTCTTATCTCTGATCTCTGTTCCATTCTCCAGCAAATGACATGTGTCAGCTCCACGTGCTTCTCTAAATCATGGTCATATACTATAAATCAACCGTGGTTCATCACGGGTGGTGACATGACAATTTGTGGAATGCTTACTGTGGATGGTTGTAACATCACACCCGTCGGCCTTACCATAGGTTGAAGTTAATCCACACTACTCCATACCACAGGGTAATGTTAGCCACCCCAAAGAACTCACATACCTTGGGTTGTCACGACACATCGCGAGGTGACATGTACTGTGGGTAAACCACCCCTAGTAATGTTGCACTGAATAACATCGTGAACCAGGGATCACCATAAAATAATGCTCCTACATCACTATGTATTGTGTTACTTTGTTCCACAAGCTAGTTGAAGATGAGTTAAGCACTTGGAAACATTGCCATCATTATAATCTACGCCATATCCCAACTATTTGGGATCAGCTAGTCGAATCTTGTTCAAGCATTCCATTCTAGCCATATGGTTATATCCTCTATTAATGATACACCTTCAAATAATTTCTCATTATTTCGAACCACATTCTTTTAAACCTTCTCCTTCTCTATTAGAGCCTTAAACCTACTCCATTGCACTCTTCACCAGTGTCATCAATAGCCTTTGTTGCACGTGAGCAAACCATCTCATTCGATTCTCCCTTATTTTATCACTTGTTGGAGCACTCTAAAGTTCCCTCAAATATATTCATTTTTTATTGTCTTTCCTAGTCTTGCAACTCATCCATCTCAACATCCTAATCTTGATTACACTCATTCTACTTGCAAGTTGTTTTTTGACTGCTCAACATTCTGCATCATAAAGCATACTTGATTTCTAAGATAACCAGAGAATTCAACATGTCTGTCATAACCGTATTGTATCATATTGGTAGCAATACTGGTACTAGCTACTACATGGATACTTCTATGCCACCAATTTCTCATATTCTATTGTGCTATTGTGTATTTTCTTAACTCCTAATAGTTTCCTTATTCCTTCTGGCAATAAAAAGATATAAACAATGTATTATAACAAATTTTATTGTAAAAATTAAAGCATGGTAAGGATATATTGGATGTGATACCCATATCCATATCCGTATCCGTGTCCTACATTTTCAGAAATGAAGAGTCGTATCCCTATTTCCCGTACTAGTGTTCGTATTCATAGCCCTATCTAGGCATCTTAGCTTGATCTTATTGCCATCTTATAAAATTTTCCCTTTCAAGTTCAACGATATGTGCCAGTCACACAGCACTTTGGAAGCAAATCTCTACCTCAGCTGGCAAATTCTAATTCCATGGGAAACAGTCTCCTCAACCTCTTCCTCCATGTGGATAATAAAACCAAGATCACTATGTGTTAGCGTATATGTATACGTATTTCTACGTATTTCATGTATTAGGGGTAGTTCTGTAAATACTCCCTTTAGGGGTATTTTTGTCTTTTGCAATTCCATCTTTACATAAATAAGATTTATGGAGTCATTGGGACCTAATCACAATGATATACTTCTCTTCTCCTTCTCTCTTCCTCTCATCTTCTTTGTAACTCTAACCAAACCCTAGTTTTATCCTTTCAACTTGGTATCAAAGCCTACCATTAACATCGACAGACAGCCGAAGCACAACCAGAGGAGAGCCAAGAACAACCTGATGACATCCTACCATGCGGCTGACATCATCAGTCGTACAGACATGTATCTCGAGGTCTATCAAATCCTTTACCACTTGATAGAAGATGATTTTTCCTCTTTTTGGTAATTTTTGAGAATTTTTTGAGACTTATCTTGGGTGTTTTTTGACCAATCTTCTCCATTAATTAGTTTTCATGGTTTTTTAAACAAGCTTGATGTTTGATTTCTTCTGGGTTTTTTTCGCTCAAATTTGACTCCCTACATATTTAGGAAGACAATGGATCAAACCATGTGTCATTTGGAGGTCGTTTGAGTGTTCTATGAGGATTTCTCCTCTCTTATATTACCGCCAGCCCCATAGAGTGCATTTTTTGGTCAGTCGACCTACTAGTCCATACTCCTTCTGATGGTTGTTATTTGATGTTTTATTATTCCCTTGAGGTTTTCTCTTGCTGCATAACACTCTTGAGTGATGATTTCACCTCTTCAAGGCTCCAAGGACCCTATTTTTCACTTCTTTGGGGTTCTACTTGGGTTATAACCCTCCTTGTGTTTTTTACTGTTCGTTGGGCTTCTTAAGGTTTTTTGTGTGTTGATTTGGTCTTCGTCCTTGCCTATCGTGTTCTTCTGGGCACTCCACCACCATCAAGACAATGGAGTGCCCAGAAGAACACGATAGGCATGGATGAAGACCAAATCAACACACAAAAAAACTTAGGCAAGTGGCGTATGAGAATCCTGGATTGCAGATCACTTCCGTGCAACTTGACAAAAATAACTATTTGGAGTGGGCACAGGCTGTCCGATTATTTATCGGAGGCCGGGGGAAGTAAGGCCACCTTACTAGGAATACAACTATACCTGCCAAGACTGATCCCACGTTTCGCCAATGGGAGACCGATGACCTTACAGTTATGTCATGGCTCCTCAACTCTATGTAGCAGGATATTAGTCGGAGCTTCTTATTCATGGTCAAGGCTCAAGAGGTTTGGGAGACGACTAAGAAGACTTACTCTCATATACAAAACATTGGCCGGCCCTACCAGTTGAAGCAAAATATCTCCTGTTTCAGACAGGGGGAGAAGTCTCTAGCTGAGTACTACGCCACTATCCGCAGCATGTGGCAAGAGCTTGATTACTACTCCCGTATCAGCGACGTGGAGAAGGGTCGGATTTTTGAGTTCCTCTATGGACTCAATCCCTCGTATGAGCTTGCTCGAGTCCAGATCCTCAGTAGTAGGGTCGATCTTCCCTCTCTGAGCGAGGTCTACTCCTATCTTTAGAGCGAGGAGAGCCGTTGGATTTCTCTCCAGGATGAGCATCCAGCTTCCGAGCGATCAGTGCTTGCCAGTTCCTTTGCTCCTCGTACCTTCCAGCTTCAGCAGTCTCAAAAGGATCGCTCTTCTCAGCCTCCTACGGCTGTGTCTTATGTTCCTACTAGTACGACTTCAGGGACGTCTTCTTCGAGGGAGAGGCCCAAGTGTGATTATTGTGGTAAGTTGGGGCATGTGAAAGATAGGTGCTGGAAGCTTCATGGTCGTCCTAGCCAGGCAGCATCCTCTGGGGCCCATACTGCTCATTTGGATGCTTTTGTGCCTCTCAGGATTCATAGCCTAGTCCTTTGGCAGCTCCTGCTGGTATTTCTAATGCTGAGATTGCTGTTCTCCAACGGTTGCTGAGTCAGCTTGACGGTCCTTCTGCCACACCTTCGACCTCCTTTGCTCAGTCAGGTAACATTAGACATGCCCATCATGCGTCTATACCCTTTCCTAGTCCCCCCTAAATCATTGATTCAGGGGCTTCGAAGCACATGATAGGTATGTCTTCCCTTTTTTCCACCTACTCTATTTGTTCTGGTAGGGATAAGGTAAAAATTGGAGATGGTACTTTATCTTCTATCTCTGGGAAAGGGAAAATCCTTCATTTTCCTCAGCTACCTTTATCTTCTGTTTTGCGTGTTCCTACTTTTACTTCTAACCTGTTGTCTGTGAGTGCCCTTACTGGTCAGCTAAACTGTAGCGTAACCTTTTTTTCTTCCTCTTGTGTCCTTTAGGATCTGGAAACGAGGAGAACGATTGGCACTAGACATGAAATCGATGGCTTTTATCTTCTGGATGGACGTATCTCTGAGCTCACAACACTGCAGTCTCATAGTAATCTTAGTAGTAGTTTATCTTCTGTTCTATGTTGGCATGCCCGTCTGGGGCATGTCTCTTTTCAGTACTTGAAACACTTATTTCCTGCTTTGTTTACTTCTATTTCTTTTTCTGAGTTACATTGTGAGACGTGTGAGCTCTCCAAACATTGTAGATCCACTTATCTATCCAGAGGTAATAAAAGCGCCAGTTCTTTTGATATCGTGCATTCTGATGTGTGGGGTCCTTCCCCTGTTACCTCTATTTTTGGCTTCCGCTACTTTGTTACTTTTGTTGATGATCATACACGATGTACCTGGGTTTATCTCATGAAAACCAAATATGAAGTCCATTTTATCTTCAAGGGTGTTTATAAGATGATCCGCACACAGTATAGTACCTCCATTAAGGTCCTTCGATCTGACCAAGGTGGACAGTACATGTTTGGAGGTCTCCAGCAGTATCTTTTTGATCATGGGATTTGCCATCAGAATTCCTGCAGCTACACCCCTCAGCAGAATGGTGTGGCTAAACGGAAAATGCGTCATCTGATAGAGGTCGCTCGATCTCTTTTGATCGGTGCCAATGTCCCAAGCTCTTATTGGCCCGATGTTGTTTTGATCGCTGCTTACATGACTTACCGGATGCCTTCACGCGTGCTCGACTTCCAGTCTCCGGTTCAGATTCTTGCTCCTAGCTCGTCTTTATTCCCTATCGCACCTTGAATCTTTTGGTGTTTGCTTTGTTCACATTCTGGGTCCACATCGTAACAAGTTGGATCTTAAAGCTCTTAAGTGTGTCTTCTTTGGTTACTCTTCTTCTCACAAGGGGTACAAGTATTATCACCCCTCGACAGCCAAGAAGTTTGTTTCTATGGATGTCACATTTCGCGATGAGACATTCTTTTTCTCCCTTACCTCTCTTCAAGGGGAGAGAAGTAGTGAAGAGAGGTCTGATCTTTGTCATCTTCCTGCTGTATCTCTAACTCCATTCCCGTTGGTTGTCGAACAACCTACTCAACCTACTATGGTGTTTGATAGTGCTCCTGGGGCATAGGGGAGCTTCAAGTCTATCGCAGAAAAGAGAAGGCCACTACTAATCCAATACCAGTGATTCCATCCTCGGATCCAGGTAACATATCTTCCACCTCTATTCCTGTCATTTCTTCTTCTACTGATGTGTGTGCTCTTGATCTTCCCATTGCTTTACGAAAAGGCACTCGTAGTTGTACTCAACATCCCTTGAGCAACTTTGCCTCCTACGATGCCTTGTCTCCTTCCTACAATGCGTTCATTACTTCTGTGGCCACTATCCCTATTCCCTCTTCTGTGGCTGAAGGATTGGCACATTCTAGATGGAAAACTGCTATGGTCGAGGAGATGCGTGCCTTAGACAAGAATAAGACACGGGAGCTTGTTGATTTGCCAAGAGGCAAGGAGCCAGTTGGGTGCAGAATGGTGTTCCCAGTAAAGTATCAGGCAAATGGGTCAGTTGAGAAATACAATGCCACATTGGTAGCCAAGTGGTATACTCAGACCTACGGGATTGACTATGTGGAGACCTTTGCACCTGTGGCAAAGATGAACTCCATTAGGGTATTGTTGTCATTAGCAGCAAACCAAGCATGGCCTTTGCATCAACTGGATGTAAAAAATGCTTTCTTTCATGGTGATCTACATGAAGAAGTCTATATGGTACCTCCTCTAGGATTCAGCCCCCGAGGGGATGGCAGCAAGGTATGTCGATTGAGAAAAGCCTTTTATGGGCTTAAGCAATCTCCCAGAGCTTGGTTCGAGAGGTTCACTCTAGCAGTAAAGAAGCTGGGGTATACTCAAAGTCAAGCCGATTACACCCTATTTGTGAAGCATCTAGAGAAGAGCACTACTACCCTTATCGTTTATGTGGATGACATCATTCTAACAGGGAATGATGCAGAAGAGGTGACCAAGCTAAAGAATCATCTGGGAGGGGAATTTGAGATTAAGGATCTGGGGCTTCTCAAGTACTTTCTCGACATAGAGGTTGCAAGATCCAGTCAAGGGATCTTCATCTCCAACGGAAGTATGTCCTAGATCTATTCCAGGACTCTGGAAAGCTGGGACCTAAGCCAGTTGAGACTTCCATAGAGCAAAACTAGCAGTTGGCCGACTAGAGTAGTACGCCTTTACCGGATGTGGGGGGTTTTGAGAGATTGGTTGGGAGGTTGATCTACTTTTCCTTGACTCGCCCAGACATTGCCTATGCAGTCAGCGTTATCAGTCAGTATATGCATTCTCCTAGGGAGATTCACTTAGAGGCAGCACACAGGATATTGAGATATCTCAAATCTACCCTGGACGAGGCCTCTTCTTCAAGAAGAATGGTCACATGAGAGTAGAGGCATACACTGCGTAGACTGGGTTGGTGCCAAGGATGAGAGAAGATCTACCTCAGGCTATTGCATTTTTGTGGGAGGCAACTTGGTTACTTGAAGGAGCAAGAAGCAACTTGTAGTTGCCAGATCTAGTGCAGAGGCAGAGTTTAGGGCAATGGCCCATGGCATGTGTGAGATGCTCTAGCTAAAGATGTTGGTTGCCGAGCTTGGCTTTCCTGTCTTGGGTTCTGTGAGCTTATATTGCGACAACAAGGCTGTTATCAAAATTACACACAATCCAGTACAACATGACCGAGCCAAACACATTGAAGTGGATCGCCACTTCATTTGGGAGAAGATCATAGCTGGAGAGGTTTCTACCCCCTTTGTGAAGACAGATGAGCAAATAGCAGATGTCTTCACTAAAGGAGTTCCTAGTTGGCAACTTCACAGATGCTTATGCAAGTTGGGTATGAGAGATATCTATACACCAACTTGAGGGGGAGTGTTAGCGTATACGTATATGTATACGTATTTCATGTATTAGGGGTAGTTCTGTAAATACTCCCTTTTAGGGGTATATTTGTCTTTTGTAATTCCCTCTTTGCATAAATAAGATTTATGGAGTCATTGTGACCTAATCACAATGACATCCTTCTCTTCTCTTTCTCTTTTCTTCTCTTCTTCTTTGTAACTCTAACCAAACCCTAGTTTTATCCTTCCAACTCTACGAAGCCAATGTTGTCGAAACTAATCAACCAAAAGATTAGTTTACAAAACACCTACGCACCACCAAAAAGGCTCAATTTCTCAACAGATAAAAAAAAGAGAGCAAGGAAAAGGAAAGAAAGGAGCACATGGTTCTATGTATAAAGTACATTACCGAGCCTATAGAAGATACCATATAATGAAAAAAAAAAGTATTTTACAAGGGTCTTTTAGTGTGCTAAGGCCCTAAAAGCAATATATAAGCCCAAAGGTAAGGGACTTTGACCAATTTATTTCTTGCGAAGCATCCATTAGCTACTTAAACTGCAGAAGATTTACCTCCTTATGAATTTAAAGGTCCCTCATATTATTTCCCTGAAAGAGAATGGTAGATATCTTATCAAACGTCTATCCCACACTCAAATAAGAGCTGCTCACTCGTCATTTCAAATACAATAGGCTTCACCAGATGACCAAGAGACATGGTCCATGTCTAACTTTCTCCACCCACTTGATAGCATCCACTATAACATTACTAACCATCCCTCCGAAGCAACAACCACCATATGGCCATAAGCCACCTAATCATAGATACATCATACTTTGCACGCGGAGTATGATTTACTCTACTTCCATAAAAAATAATCTTCACAAAATTACAAAAGTGCACAAGCCGTATTTCCTTTGACTTATATGGGTTTGTCTGCATGACTTATATTAAAGAAAATTTTGTGCTTTAAATGTTCGTGTAATATCCTTTTTATTTTGTTGGTAATTCCACTATACATCAGAAAATTCAGATTGATTTTCGTAGTGGACATGACTTATGCAGATTATTTTGTCTCCTTTAGGGGAACTTTGGTTGTGACTTTCAAGTTGCGTGGTGCTAATCTTAACAAGAACAAAATTTTAAGGCACTTGGTACCAACTTGATTTTAGAAAGTGGTGACTAATTGTCTACCTATGTAAGGTTGCATTTGGGATTGTGGTAACCCAGGCCTATAGCTTATTTCTGTAAGCGATGGGTAAAAGCAATGGGTATGGGTATTGTAAGACAAATTGTCATTTAGAAACTTATTTCTGTAAGCGATGGGTTTGGGTATTTTAAGATGATTTTGTCATTTAGAAAAGGTTTTAGACTAGCAAAGTATTTAGAAAAAGTTATTTTAGTAAGCATTTGTCATTTAAAAAAGTTATTTTTAGGCTTAGAAGGAATTGTTTTGTCATTTAGGAAAGTTATTAAAGGCTAGAAGGTCAATTTTGGTATTTATAAAGCTTAGAAACTACAGTCCACTTAAGCTATAGGCAAAAGTAGTTTTTCAGCTACTTCTGCTTTTACCCAAAAACCCGCGAAAAAGTGCCGTTTCAAACAGCTAAAACCCATCCTAAACCGCCATAAGCAGCTTTTCTGCTTATTTTCCGCCATCCCAAATGCAGCCTAAGAGCCTCGTTGAGTGAAACTGATGTCCTAATTAACTACAACCAAAAGTCTGGTTTCACTTACACCACTCATATGGGGGTGCCCTTTGGAAGGAAACTTAATACTCGTAACTGAACACCCCATTATCATTTTTAGTTGTTTAATACAGTCCATTAATTTACTGTATTGATCATAACTTGACTGTTTCTATCCTTCTATTTCTTTTCTTTTTTTCCTATAAAGGGTCTCCAATCCTTTGGGGTTAAGTTGCTTAATTGTGGGATCATTTGTTTCTTGTTCCCATAAATACTATAAAGTAGGAATTGCTAAATCCAACCATTCAATATCACTTTCAAATATTCTACTTGCAGATTAAAAGACCAATAACTACATTCTTGACAACAATCAATATTTTATTGCAATCAAGCAAAATATAAACCAAACAAACTAAGCATTACAAACAGTATAAGAGTACCTGCAAAAACTGAAGGGCCTTTGAATCTTCTTGTAGGTTCCAATCATCATGCTTCAAACAGCAAAGATTTTATTCAGACCAAACAACAAAAAAGAAGAAATTGTTAAGATCTCCAAAAACCTTGGTTTCTCAAGAAGTAATTCGAAGTCCTAAATTCTCAGAAACTAAAACTGAAAGTACAGCTTGAGCCTAGCTAGGGTTTCTGAGAGAGAGAGAGATGATACTGTGTGTACTCACAACATCTCCGACGACTGCAATTCGAACAGAGGAAGCCATGGCTAGACGGTCGTGATTCGTGGTGGAGGAAGATGCAGAAGAAAAAGGGGAGCTGCCGAAGAAAGAACAGGTCGTTAACGTGTGCATTCTCACCCATATGCGTAACATAGCCTTCTTCCCACGTCAATACCCAATTCAAAACGACCAAAGTGACCAACCACACAAATATTGCCACATTTTTTTTAACCAAATGCTGTGTAGATGATGAGCACTATGATGGAGGTGCAGTCAATGATACAGTGCATCAGTCACCAGGCCCACCAATATCTATCTGGAGATTCTGGACCATTCGTTCAATGGACAATAGCTAAATGGGCCCAGCCCAGTTTTTTGTAAATTATGAATAGGCCCAAACCAAGGTCAGATTAGATACAACTCAAATTTTAGGCCCAAAACCCACAGATTAGGTCTATAATCGAGTAAATAGCTCAAATAATAAATTTTGACAAGCCCCATGACTCGGTCCACTATCATTTGACTAATGTTGACCCAAGTTTTTTTTTGTAAAAAGGGGAGATTACGATGGACCCACTGATCCATCTCCCTCAAGGGCTTTGGAGAGCCACAGAGGGGGGTCATCTCCCAAATACAAGGTCTATCAAAATAAATTGCCTTAGAGGCAATGGAATGTGCCACCCCATTAGCTGATCGGGGTATATAAACAAAAGAAAGAGAAAATAACGAGTTTGTGAGATACAAGATATCCACCGTTTTATGAGACGACGTCCTACTAAGAAGAGGAGTTAGGGGGTGTTTGGATAGCCATTTTTAGACTTGGAAAAGTCTTTTTTTTTTGGTTCCACAAAAGACTTTTTTTCCAAAATAATAGATTGTTTGGATTGCCATTTTTTAAAAAAGTATTTATCCCATAAAAATATATTTTCAAGCGAAAAAAGTTTTTTTTATAAAAAAAATAGCTGAAAACTGTTCTCCAAGTAACTTTTTTTTTAACATTTGCTAGCTCAACGAACATGATAAAGAAACAACTTTTGGTAGAAATAAAGACACTATAGCGGTGGGGCCCACTAAGAGAGGATAAAGACATTTTGCATTAATGATGATCCAAACGAACTTTTTAACAAAAACGCATTTTCAAAAATATATTTTCAGAAAAGTATTTTTTTTATATAAATATATTTTGAAAAATGGCGATCCAAACACCCCATTATCCTTCAGTGCTCCGACTAAAACCTCATCTGATTCTATAATTAGCTTCACTGCCCCAAAGCGAGCTGCTATGTGGAGGCTCCATCTGATGGCTCTAGCCTCTGCTTCTTCAATAGTGTCGGCTCTTTCGTGGATCCACTTGCCAGAATGCACACATTAAATTCATCCATAATATCAAACCCTAGACCCGGGAAGTGTTAAGTTTAAAGTTTAAGATACCCTACTGGAGGAGTACTCCAATGGGTGTTCTTGTTGGGGACAGAGGGAGTGGATTGAGCATAATAGTCATGAGCCATTGTCCAATCTCGTCTTCATTGGTGTTCCCATTGGATAGTAAGTGCGGTGTAGCACACCAAACTCTAGCACTTACCGGACATTGGCAAATGGTGTGTATACTTGATTCGGATTGGTAACCACATCTCAGACAGAAAGGATCAATATGACTGATTCTCGAGTGTAATTTTTCCTTTGTGGGGAGCAGATCTCTGGAAAACTTCCATAAGAGAATTGAACTCTTCGAGGCACATACATACACCATATTTGCTTCCAGTTATTTTCAGATTTGGAAGTTAGAGCTCTCTTGGGGAGGAATAACCAGCGATTGGTAGGTCAACTAGGAGGCGAATTTACCATGAGGATGGGTGCACGAGAAGATTAGGTTAGGAGTGGTGGTTGAGCTTAAGGGAATGTTCAAAATTTGAGATGCCATCTCCTAAGGGAAGTTTGATCATATGAGACTTTCATTCCACCTACGTTGAGGATAAATAAGGTCCTTAACCCACTTAAGAGTGCAGCTGTTGGGTGGATTGGATGTTCCCTCAAACTCGGAATCCATGGATCAGTCAAGAAGTTGATTTTTTCCCATGTGCCCATGAGCTGTATTTAATTTTTTTTGGCAGCTATCCTTAGCTTTGACAATGCTCTTCCAACACCACATAGCAGATGCGTTTGCAGTAGCCGAGAGAATGGTATGGTTGGTACAGTATTTCCTAGATAGCTGTGATGCCAGAATAGACACTGGTTGTTGGTGAATACGCCACACTTTTTTTGTTGAGGAGAGCCAAGTTCATTTGATAAAATTTGCAGAATCCTAGTCCTCCTGCAAAAGTAGATCAACAAAGAGAGTCCCATTTGGTTACCCGCAAGGCTTGTTTAGTCAGAGATCCCCCCACCCACCCCCCCCCCCCCCAAAAAAAAAAAAAAAAAAACAATTGAGCCATCTTGTTGCAAGTTTTTTTTTTTGGGAAAAGAAAAGATTGCAATTGATAGATGGGGATGGTTGAGGTGACTGCTTTGATCATCTGGCTTTACTCACCTGTGATAGATTTTGAGAGTGCTATCCCGTAGTCTGAGCTTGAATTCTTCCCACACAACCTTGAAAAACTTTCGATTTCGATCTTCTTAGGAACAAAGGGGTACCCCAAGTATTTTTCAGTGATGTGAAGGTTCTTGATGTGTAAGATTTGCGATATAGCTTTATTCTGACGCCGATGTAAGTTTGGATTGTACATAACCCTTGATTTGTCAAAGTTGACCTCCTGGCCTGAGAGATGATAGAATAAATCAAGATCTTTAAGGTGTCTTGCCTGCACCAAATTGGCTTGACTAAATAGTATGCGGTCATCCGCAAAAAGCAAGTGGGAATCTTGGGAGATAGTTATGGGCAATTTTGATACCCTGGATTTGATTTTGTCGCTCGACGCATTGCATGATTTTAGAAAGCAAATTCATGCAGATGACAAAGATGAAATGTGAGAGAGGATCGCCTTGTCGCAAACCTCGATTTGGTGTGAAGAAGCCAAACGAGGAACCATTGAGTTTAATAGATTAATTGGGGGGTGAGATGCATCGAGATATTAATTCGATCCACTTTTCGCTAAAGCCAATGGCTAGAAGAGTATTGAGTAAGAATGACTATTCAATACAATCATAAGCCTTTGACATATCCAGTTTGATAGCGATGAGTCCATGTCGACCTTTTTTCTCCTCAGAATCTGCACAAGTTCTTGAGCAAGGATCGTATTGTCCGAGATTTGCAAACCTAGAATGAAAGCTCTTTGGTTTTCTGCAATAAGAGAAGGAAGGTCCTCTCGCATTTGCTTGGTGAGAATCTTGGAGAGAATTTGATAGCTCACATTGCACAGGCCGATAGGGCGGAACTGCTGAGGTTATTCATGACCTGGGACTTTAAGGACGAGCACTATGGTAGTATGGTTGAGCACTGGAAGAGGACAGTCCGATGTCATGATATGCTGGATCATGTGAACTATATCATCCTTGAGAGTGGACCAATATTTTTGGTAAAGAAAGGCGGTGAAACCATCTTGTCTAGGAGCTTTATAAGGCCTCATACTATTTACTTCTTCATGGGCAACAGGTCTCAGCATACTTTCATTGATGAGATGGAAGAAAATTCAGTGGGATTCGTTGATTAGAAGAGCTCCTTAAAATACTGCACAAAAGTTTGTCCAATGCGGTCTCTAGTCGAGAGATGATGGCCTTGATTATCTTTGATCCAATCAATTCTATTCTTTCTCCATTTAATAATGGTAGACATATGAAAAAATCGAGTTATGGTCTCCTTCTCCCAACCAAACCACTCTCGATTTATCCCGCCAAAATTTTTCTTCATGCATGATCGCATTATCAAGGGATTGAGACAAGTCATTTTTTGAGGAGAGGTTGGATTGGGTTGGTGGTTGACCTTGCACCATGGATAAACGATTCTTTAAATGGTTGATATGGTCTTGCTTGGGGAGCCTGTTTCTGCAATTCCATTGGATAAGCTTATGCTTGGTGAGACAGAGTTTTTTGTGCACTTGGAAAGTAGGAGGGCATAACTATTGAACCTTCCAAGATGATTTGATAAGTGAGAGCATTCGGGATCATCGGCCCACATAGAGAGGAAATGGAATAGGAAATGTAATTTATCAGATGACAGCGTCGTATTCAATAGTATGGGGCAGTGGTCAGACACAACAATGGATAAATGGGTTAAGGTTTGCATCCGGAAAGAGTGTCCGCCACTTTCTATTTGTTGTAGCCTTGTCAAGACGTTCTCGCACATTGGCCATGCCACCTATCTTATTAGACCATGTATACGCCACTCCAATAAAACCCAGGTCGGTGAAGTCCTTTTGGTGCATAAAGTTCAGATGTGTTTTGTTAAGCTTTGGATGTTTAGATGTGCCGCTCCGCTTTTCCCACGTGATATTCGCTCAAAAGTTCTTATTTTAAGCCATTATCCTTTTAGCGTTGTCACATTCTCTTATGTAAAACTTTTATTTTCATTGAGTTTTTACGTAAGAGTTTCTTCCATTGCGTAGAACACATTCTTTAGACGAAAATCGATTATCTGTATGAATTAAATTAAACACATTTCGAGAAGTATATATATTAAACCATTTTGATTAAGTCTCATTACGTGCTTTCTCTATTGTAGAGACACCAGTCAGACGATTCTGATGGATTGTGGGCCCACAAATAACTTCAAGAGTCTATGACCTAAGCTCAAGAGCCAACAAGATGAAGACAATAGGCTATAGGTCGAGTGCGGGCAAAGCCAGAGTACCGGAAAGCCTTAGAGATGACCGAGAGAGAAAGAGAGTAAGCCTCCAGAGAAGTGAGTAGGGATATTAAAAGCTTTTCAACTAACACAAGATGAAGACTTGCTCTGTTAGTGAAGCGTACAGAAGACCAAGTCATAGATAAGGGTTCAAGACCCTCTGCTAGCATTTTCTCTTTATTTTTCTCTCATTTTCTCTCTCCTCTCTCTAAACCCTAATTTCTCCATCCAACGGTCACCCTTCATTCGGTCTCTCTCCAAAGATCCCACTACTCATATATTATCTCTCCATCAGATCATCAAATCACCCCTACCATCTGATCAACCTGTCGATCGATCGATCATTCGATCTCTACCTTAGATCATCCCAACCATACGATTTCCTCCTCTCATCTCTCCATTCAATCTTCTCTCACTCATCATCCTCTCAATTTAATCATCCTTCATCTAATGGCCAATGGACTGCAAACTTGGCCCACAAGAAAAAAATGAGTTTGATATTCACTAAAGACAAAAAGGAGGGTAATTTTGGAAATGAATGAAATTGGCACAAAGAAGTGGATGTTGGATATTTTAAGCATTTTGGCTTCTTTCCAAAAATAACAAAATAGGTTTTTAAATGACTCAAAATGTACAATTGGCATTTTTTTAGAACATGGAAAGATTTGATTATTTCTAAAAATTAATGTAAAAAGCTTTTGATTTGACAAAATGAGGTGGAATTTTTGGGGATATTTTCCATTAAAGAAAAAAAGGGTGTTTACTTGCAAATAAATGGGTTTTGGAAACAAACAATATAAGTAGACGTGCTGGCCTTGAGAAAATGAGGGGAAGACATTGAGAGGAGATCTCCCCCAAATATAATAAGCCTTCAATGGCTCCAAGAAGGGCTTCTTTTCATACTCTCTTGAGCTTTCCACGTCCCCATCTCTCTTCTTCAATCTCACACTCTAACCCTAACGTTCTCTCTCCCCTCGCATCTCTTCTCTCTTAGCCGCCCTTACCAACTATTTTTCTTGCTGGGCGAACCAGTAAGAAAACTCTGATTTGAGCAAGCTCTCCGCTCTCCAATCTAATCCCTCTCCGCCCTTCTTTCTTTCCTTAAAGAAAGAGAAAACAAAAAAAAAAAGATATTGGAAGAAGAAGAAAAGAATCACGGCCTGCAGGTGGTGCTCCACCTCATTCACGCTGCAAATTAGCGTGTTCCCAACCTCCAGCGTGCTTACCTGCAAGAGTTGCTCAACCAACACTGCATCTGCAACGTGCTCCTCCTCACATGCACCACCATCTCATCTTCCTTGCTAATTCTAGACCGGTGCTCTTTCAAACACCACCATAGCTCCACCATGGAGCACCACACCGTGCAACCTCTGGAGTTCACGGCCATGCACCAGTAGCACCAGCAAGTGTCCTTCACGTTTGCGCCCTCATCTTGTTCCAATCCCAGAATCAGATTTAGATCGTGGGCACTCCCCTGAAGTGCTCTCTCCCTCTATTAACGTCTTCTGCCTTGCTCCCCCACTGCAGGCCTGCACCTTGGCCGGAACCACCACCTGCATGCACCAATAGTCAACTGCCTTCTTCACCACAGTTCGGCCTATACACTCAAGTCATCTCCTTGCTCTAAATGGATGCACACAGCAACCCGAACCATCATCCTCTTGCCGGACTACCTCACGGCAACTTGCCAATCACCTAAGACCGGCCTGCAATCTGCAACTCCGGGGTCATCACTGTGTAACCTTAGCCTGCAACCACTGGAGATCCCCACTTCCAGCCATTGTTTTAACCTTCAAACACCCTCCATTCTCACCACCACTCAAACTATGAGCACCCACAGTCAGGTTGTGTGCCTCCCAACGCTGCTACCCAACAGACTGCACTTTTGTCCAAGCAGTGGCCTTCCTCTCCAAGTCAACTACTGCTCATCTCAACCCATCTGATAGTGATTGCACTCCATGGTAATACTTTTCCCTTGCACCACCGCCCAACAACTCACCATTTTGCTTTGCAACCACGCACGACACACCTTCAACCACCGCTGCTTCCTTAGCCTTCAACTGCTCGGAGATCTCATCACACTCCATGACCTACTTGATCGGCCAGGTCTTCTTCTTCACTGTTAGATTGACCTGCAAGCATCACTGAAGCAACACCACCACCACCTTTCAACGTGGAAGTAAAGGTCCACGACCTATTGCCTCATTCCACTTCACCACGGTCTGCAACTCCATTAACACTGGAATTGCAGGTCCCAAACCAATAGGCCGTGATCACGTCCATCTCCACAAGTAGTGGGCTCTTCACCCCTTTCCACCATGCACTTCAAAGCCATCTTCATGGCCAACCCAGATGTTCCCTAACACTTGGCTGAACATCACTTGGACGTCTTTTTCCCCATCTCCAGCCGATCATTGGCCGATCTCTGGTAAATTCCCCCATGGTAAGGTTTTTCTCTCTCCTCTCTAGATTATCTTGTTTCTCACTTTTCTCTCTCTAGATTCACCATTTCTCCATCTAGCTTTTACATCTCTCTAGTATTTTAATGCTTTATAGTCAGCATTTTTAGTGATTTTTGCAAAGATAGTTTGTAAGCACTTGGATTATTGAATAAAGTTTACTTGATTTTGCATTATTGCATTATTTAGTTTGATTAATAAAGAGATTTTGAATTTCATGCTTTTAGTTTCTTAATCTTTCATAATTTAGAATGACAATTTCTCTCTAAAAAAATCACCAAGTATGTTTGAAAATTGATCCATCTCTCTCATTTCTCCACCAATTCTCAACATTTCTGTAGTATTTTAGTTCTTATTTGCATTGTCTTAAACCCCGAGTGCGGATTCGACATCCTACATGCCACCATACAAGTCTACATCTTCTGTAAAAATTTAAGTGAACCGGATAATTAAAAATGAGTTGATTCTAGGGTAACAGCTTTTAAGTATATTTGGACCATGTAAAATAGCCTAGCACTTAGTGGACTTGAGAGGGAAAGGACTCTCAAAAGTAATTGAAATGTCCTTATAGAAAATTTGCTGCATGGTACCTCCTTGATAATCATTTAGAGCTCTTCCAAGGGCCTTAATAGATAGATATGAGCCATACTTAAAACATAAATAAACAACAATTAAACATAATGAAAAACTTTTTACTTCTTTGAAAAAAGACAAAATTACAAGGAATAGTTTGAGGTACAAACATGTCATCCATCATACCGGATAGACATTATGGAACATTAACCCAAGTTCAACTCTCCTTGGGGCCACCCCTTGGAATGAGAAAGGGTAATAAGTGGCTCATTCCAGGGGGTGGCCCCACTAACTGCATGGATCTTTATCCCACCCCTTTGTAGACATTCATACAAAAAATCAGCTTGTTTGATGTTTTTTAGCTGTTGGTTTTAGTACTAAAAAGTAATGGTTGAATCCAACGGCTAGAATCACGACTTAAAAACTATTAAAATCTAATTGCTAGAGATTACTAATCAGGGTGATTTTTGGTTTGTGTATCCACGAACGGGTGGGCTAAAAGTTTCAGGGATACCTTGTTACATCCTTTTCCAAAAAAAAAAAAAGGTAATATTTATTTCCATTGTTCAAAGTCTTCCCTTCTAAACAGGATTACTTCAAAATAGGTGCCTTATCCATATTTGCTACTTCAATTTTGTGTAAATTTTGTACCCACACCATAATGGTCTCATGCCCTTTCTAAGTATATTTGGACCATGTAAAATAGCCTAGCACTTAGTGGACTTAAGATGAAAACCACGTCTCTCAAAAGTAATTCAAATGTCTTTGTAGAAAATTTGCTGCATGGTACCTCCTTAATAATCATTTAGACTCTGAGCTATAATTAAAACATAAATAAACAACAATCAAACATGATGAAAAACTTTTTTACTTCATTGAAAAAGACAAAAGTAGAAGGAATAGTTTGAAGTGCAAACATGTCATCCATCATACTAGGAAGACATTATGCAACATCAAGGGTTGAGTGGAACATCAAGGGTTGAGTGCAAAAGGCCAGGACTCCACTCCAAAAAGTGGGAGGTTCTGAGTTCAACTCTCCTTGGGGCCACCCCTAGAATGAGTAAGGGTAATAAGTGGCTCAGTCCAAGGGCTGGCTTCACTGATTGCATGGATGTTTAGCCCACCCCTTGGTAGACACATTCATGCCAAAAATCAGCTTGTTTGATGATTTTTAGATGTTGGTTTTAGTACTAAAAAGTAATGGTTGAATCCAATGTCTAGAATCACGCTTTAAAAAGTATTTTAATCTAATGGCTAGAGATTACCAATCAGGGTGATTTTTGGTTTGTATATCCATGAAGGGGTGGGCTAGACATCCATGTAGTCAATGGGCCCAGATTGTAGTGTTGAGTAACAAAAATAGTGCTTCCACACACCAAAAAGTTTTAGGTCCCCCCCACCCCACATGGGCGTGCAATAAATAACCTGCAGTAGGGTCGCAACTTGGGCGAGCTCAACCCGAGTTGAGTCTGACGTTAGGGTTGGGTTGGGTTAGCCCTTTCAGAACTTGGGTTGGACTCGGGCCGGATTTTTGGTAACCCAATCAAATCGGGTTGGGTTATAGTTGAGGCTCAGCCCAACCCGACCCAACCGAACCGAACCCGACATACAGACTATACATATATGTAGTATATACCGACAAACATCCACACACTACTTTATTATGATTGCATGTATTTTGTTATATCGTTAGTAACTTTTATCATGCGTTTGAGTTAGTGAACTTTTCCGTTATTATGAAAATATCATGTTTTCTTTCATGAGGTGTTGGGAATGAAGCTATTATTTAATGGTTAGCATAATGGTTATTGTATTCACCAATAAAAATTTAGCAATCTTTCCACCCAATAAAAAAATTAAGAAATTGACCAACCCGACCAACCCAATTAACCTGATAGGGTTGGGCTAGCTAGGGTTGGAAAATCTAGGCCCGACCTTGGGTTCGGTTGAGTTAGGGTTCACAGCCTTTAAGGTTGGGTTGGGCTAAGCTTGACCCCCAACCCGACCCAACGTACCCAAATTGCAACTCTAATCTGCAGACCTTATCACGAATTAACAAACACAGCCTAATACTTAGGGTAGCTCTACGGGCGCCCACCTTTTTCGCTTGGGCACCAACATTTGATGGGCACTACCCACGCCAATTAGAGGGCCCCTATTTGGGCACCCCATTTTGTTGGGCACCCACATTAAAATCCAAAAAATATTTTTGACTTGGGCTCCTGGCCGTGGGTGCCATGGTGGCCACGGTAGTTCCAGGCTGTGGGTGCCATGGTGGCCACGGTAGTTCCAAGCCGTGGTAGCAAAAAAAAAAAAAATGCGGGCTTGCCGCATATTGTCCATCCTTTTGTGGGAGTATGGGGTGCTCCAAACCACCACTCTACTACCACTTTACCACCACCACCACCACCACTAACTCCACAACGACCACTACCATCAACTTCACCATGAACACCACCACCACTCTACCATCAACTCTACCACCACCACTCTACCATCACCACCACCAACTCCATCATCACCACCACCAACTCCACCACCACCACTCCAACACCACTACCAACACGGTGGTTGGGGTGCCTGGCTTACCTACGGCGGAGAGAGAGAGAGAGAGAGAGACGGCGTCCTCCTACTCTTCTTCTTCTTCTTCTCTTTTTTTTTTTTCAGTGTAGGTGGGGAAATGGTAATTTGATCCTTAAAAATTGGTTTATTTTGTAGGTGCCCGGCTTAAAGACGTGGGTGCCCATAGAGCGACCCTAACACTTATTCCCAATTACCAAAAAAAAAAAAAACCGAATACTTTTTCCCATTGTAAACAGGTCCAAGTTATGGTACCACTCCATCTCCACAAAAGTCAATTGCATTCACTAATGGGCATCTCGTACACCATTCAAAGCTATGACCAGATTGTAAATCTATCTATCTATCGGTCTATACTATTATAAAGCGAGAACCCGTGTTGATGACATTCACAGGGTTTCAATTAAATGCATTATAAAGCAAGAACCCGTGTTGACGACATTGACAGGGCTTCAATTAAATGCCTCTCACTTTAAAGGCTATTTTAAAGCCAAAACCTTGGTTGGGTACGACCCTTGACACAGGGGTTGTCCAGCACGCCTAAGTCCCTCATCAATGATGATGATGGGGGACCATAGTATAAGCCATGCGGCACACTCTTAGAGTCAACTGATCGTATATGGATGTTTGTCCCATCCCTAGGTGGACCTATATACCAAATATCAGAGTCCCCAAATAATGCTCGAAATTAATCTCCAGTTAAAAAATCAAATGATGAAAATGACTCCAATCAAATCCTTAAAAATCACTAATCAGGCTAATTTTTTGCATGTAGGTCCACTTAAGGATGGGCCAAACATCGATAGGTCAGTGATCTCTAAGACTGCCACGTGTAAGGTGTGCGATGCACATGGCATTACCCTAGTGGAGAATAATGCAAATAATATGAATCCGCTAGCTGCCCAATACAAGGCATCATCAACTGATGTGGTGTGGGGCCAACGTAGATCAGATACATCAGAAGTGGTGTGGGGCCAACGTAGATCATCTTCGCTTCCAATTGTGGATAGATTCAAGCCGGTTTTTTTGACCCTCTTACCAAAAAGTACGTTGACTCTACATACTAAAGTTCTTACCATCTCTACGCTTCCTTCTCATCGATCCCAAGCAACATAACTAGTAAACTACCCTCTCCCATGGCCTTAAACAATCTTCTCTTCCTCGTCTTGTCTCTCCTTCTTCTGAACCTTCACTGTTCCATCGCTCAAGATGTCGTCAAAGCAGCTTACTGGTTTCCGGCAAGCGAATTCCAGCCATCCAATATCAACTCGACTCTCTTCACTCACCTCTTCTGTGCATTTGCTGATCTCAATGCACAAACCAACCAAGTCACCATCTCCTCTTCTAATATGATCCCTTTCTCTAACTTCACCAAGACTGTCCAACAGAAGAATCCTTCCCTCAAGACCCTTTTATCGATTGGCGGAGGACAGTCGAACCCAGCAACTTTCTCTTCCATGGCAAACCGATCCGATTCACGAAAGGCCTTCATTGATTCATCGATAAAAATAGCTAGATCGTATGGATTTTATGGCCTAGATCTTGACTGGGAGTACCCGACAACGGCTTCCGATATGGCAAACATGGGTGTGCTATTCGATGAGTGGCGAACCGCTGTGATTAATGAGTCAAGAAACTCGAGCAAATCACCATTGATTTTGACTGCAGCAGTTTCTTACTCGTATAGAGTCAACTCAGTGATATACCCTACTACTTCTATAGGAAGGAGCTTGGACTGGGTAAATGTCATGGCTTATGACTATTATGCTCCGACTTGGTCATCAGTTACACGTTCGCATGCTGCATTATATGATCCATCGAGCACAGTTAGCACGAGTTCTGGGATTAATTCGTGGAATCAGACCGGGTTGTCGTCTAAGAAGCTAGTTCTTGGTTTACCTTTTTATGGCTATGCTTGGAAGCTCGCGAACTCCCAAAACCACGGTTTGGGTGCACCGGCGACTGGAGTGGCTGCTCCACCTGGTGCTCCAGGTGATGGATCAATAGGTTATAATCAGATCAAGCAGTTCATACTTAGTTCTTCGAATGCCACTGCAGTGTACAATGCGACTATTGTGTCCAACTACTGCTACTCTGGAACAACCTGGATCGGTTTCGACGATACCCAGACGATCTCCACTAAGGTTTCGTACGCTAAGCAAAAGGGATTGCTTGGATACTTTGCGTGGCATGTCGGCGTCGACAACAATTGGGTTCTTTCTCAACAAGGTGAGTATCAATTTATCATTGCAACCAAACACGCCCTAATAAATACATAACTTGATGGGGGTTTAGGTTGAAGTGTGATCTATGGATTTTGCTTGGGTTTATTTATTCAATGTGTCCTTATGCTCTAGTTTTCATTGTTGTTGCAGCATCACAGGCGTGGCAAGCTTAAGACCTCTCGTCAACAGACTAGAGTTACTGAAGAAATAAAATGAGGCTTAGGAGTCTTTATATGTAATAAGGAAAATGGACCATATGTTGAAAAAAGAGTTTTTGCTATCCTTGGCAACTTTTTTTTTTTTTATAATATCCTTTGTGGTTGTTTGTAGTTTATACCATGGTTTAAAAAACGGCCGTTATAACAAATTCGGACCTCCCCCGTTGCGTTATGTACCATTAAAACGCAATGGCCGGTATTTTCTTTTATTAAATTTTCCGTTGTAACGAAGATAACGACCGTTAATTTCCGGAAAAAATTGTTAAAGAAATGGCCCTTATTTTCCATTTTTCCCATTTTTGAAAATTTGAAATTTGAATTCCAACACCATTTTTTCCGTTATTATCCATTATTTCCGTTATTTCTATTATTTTTCATTTTTGTCCCTGAGCGTTACAATTTGTATGATGCTTTTATCTATATAACAAGTGACAGTGGTTGTCTCCCCACCTATACCCCATCTTATGGGCTTCAATAAAAAAAAAGGGTCAAGATCTAATTATCCCTCCAATTAGACGGTGGATCTCAGCCACTCACACCTGATTTTGGGAAATATTAATACTCTATTGGGGAGTGCCTTGAGCATGGGCCACCCACTAGTTTTGTACAAGGGCGTTCTTCTTAGGGTTCAGAATGTTGAACGGTCTTATAAGCTAAAGGAACAAGGTAAATTTGGTACAAATAAATCCACTTGTGTGCGAATGGATCCTCATGTATTTTCTAAGTTTAGCCTGTTCCCACTCCGGCGCGCTATCACAATTCTCTTGTATCATATCTCAAACCGAAATCCTATGACAATTACCTTAAAAGCAACTTCTTTTCGCTGTTGTTAATCAAACAACTTCCTTTGGCCTTTTGTAAACAAGACGGAAGCAGTCGTGTTCCTAATACTGACTAAATTGTATTGGGGCTCTTAATTAGATTTCTATGTTTTATGAAGTCTCAATGAGTAAAATTCTAGTGAATGGCCATCCAATGAGGTAACAGGGTAGCACCCTCATAGCAAGGCCGTCTCAATGCAAGTTGGGGCCAAAGGCGAAAAACTCTATATTACACCTTTTTAAACTCTCTATATAGTAGAAAATTTTATTGAACAACTATTCATGATAATCAAAAGCTACGGAAAAAAATTTGATGCAGACGACTCCGGTAGTCAGTGGTGGACCCATGATTTTGTTGGAGGGTGGGCAACTTTAAGTTAAGAGGGATATTTTTGTAAATAACTTTCTTCTACTTTTTGAAAGTTGAGTTGCCCAGCCTCCACTGGCCGTAGTCATGTTGCAGTCCATGCAGAGGACTCTCGTGGCCCTACAAAGATCTTTTTTGGGCCCAATGACTGCGTGGATGTTCAGCCCACCTATTGGTAGATAAACAGTACTAAAAATCAGTTTGATTGCTGATTTCTAACTATTGAATGCATGTACTGAAAAAACTACTTGAATCCAATGGATAGAATCAATCCTTAAAAGTACTAATATCAATGGCTAGAGATAAAACCTTCCTTCAACCCCTCATTAAATGCCTCTGTTCTAGAGAAAAAACTTGAGTTGGAGTACGTCCTGCACAGTTTAGGATGTCCAGCCCTCTCACATCCCTCATCAATAATGATGAGGGACAATAGTATAAGCCACGTGGCACACGTTTAGGGACTACTAACCACATGGATGTTTGTCCCATTCCTAGGTGGACCTATATAAGCCTGTTTAGTGATTTCAAACCTTTGGATCTGAATACCCATATATTGCTCAAATTCTACGGTTAAAATCAACCCGTGAAAATGACTCTAATCATATGCTTAAAAATCATTAATAGGCTGATTTTTTGCATGTAGATCCATCTAGGGATGGGTCAAATATCGATATGGTGATTTCTATCATGAGTGTCCTACGTGTAAGGTGCTACCACGTGTAAGGTGTACGTGCATCGCTCGTGGTGTTCCCCAAGTATATATAATAGTGCTAAGTTTCTTCTGAATTTGAGAATAATATGTATGTTGTTTATGTCACACCTCAGTCCTGGGGTCCAGGGCCCAATGTGCTATCCATGGGCCGACCTTATTAATTTCATGTCAATTTTTCATAAATCTTAATACAACCGATAACATAAATTTGACCATAGTATTTTTGTTGCTTATGTCACACCTCAGTCCCTGGGCCATGGGCCCATTTTATTAATTGCCTGTCAACTCGGGTCAACACTGGTCAAATGACAGTGGACCAGGTCTTGAAGGGGTTCACATTGGGGTAAGGGGAGGGGATGCCAAATTTCAAAGATAACACGGGGTTACGTAAAAAAAAATGCCCAAACCACCTTTAAATAAGGCTGCATTTGTTTATTGCGAAGTTGTGCGACTTCGACCAAGTAGGTGAGTTTGGCGCAACCAAGTCGTGCAACTTCAAGAGTTGCGTTGGCCACCGAAACTCCTGAAATTGTAAGAAGGTGCAACATTGAGTTTGCCCATATATATGCACGTATCATATTATTATGCACCAAATCATGGTGAACAATAACACACTGACCCGTGGCAAGTGAGAGCCCACCTGACACATTGGGCTACATGATATGTTGATAACATGGCACAAGTATGGGATCCACATAATCTTTGGAGTTTGGATCATACAATTAACATGTGGAGCCACACGTACGAGTGAGTCACGTGTCTATTGTTAATGTATTCTGCATCAAGCTCAATACATGCAAATACCCCATAACAACTCTATTGCGTGCTAATTAAAAAAAAAAAAAAAAACTCTATTGCGCGCAATAAGATTAAATAAATAAAAAAAAACGTCTATTGCGTGCAATAAATAACCTGGACAAGTTGTCACGAATTACCAAACACAGCATAAGACTTATTCTAATTGGTCAAAGTCTTCCTTTCTAAACAGGTCCAGGTCCAGGTCCAGCGTCCAGGGCAATGATCTCTGGTATCTCTCCATCTGCAATGAAGAATAATCCAAATAATGTGAATTCGCTGCCCAACACACAACACAAGGCACCATATCTAAGCTTCTTCTCATCCCAAGCAACAGAAATAGTAAACTACCCTCCCCCATGGCCTTAAACAAACTTCTCTTCCTCTTCTTGTCTCTTCTTCTTCTTCTGAAGCTTCGTTGTTCCCTCGCTCAAGATGTCGTTAAAGCAGCGTACTGGTTTCCAGCCAGCGAATTCCCACCATCCGATATCGACTCGACTCTCTTCACTCACCTATTTTGTGCATTTGCTGATCTCAACACACAAACCAACCAAGTCACCATCTCCTCTTCTAATATGATCCCTTTCTCTAACTTCACCAAGACTGTCCAACAGAAGAATCCTTCCATCAAGACTCTTTTATCGATTGGCGGAGGACAGTCGAACCCAGCAACTTTCGCTTCAACGGCAAGCCGATCCGATTCACGAAAGACCTTCATTGATTCATCGATAAGAATAGCTAGATCATATGGGTTTCATGGCCTGGACCTCGACTGGGAGTACCCGACAACGGTTTCCGAAATGACGAACATGGGTGTGCTATTCGATGAGTGGCGAACCGCTGTGATTACTGAGTCAAGAAACTCGGGCCGGTCACCATTGATTTTGACTGCAGCAGTTTCTTACTCCTCCGGAGTAAACTCAGTGAGTTACCCTACTAATTCTATAGGAAGGAGCTTGGACTGGGCAAATGTCATGGCTTATGACTATTATGGTCCGACTTGGTCACTAGTTACAGGTTCGCATGCTGCACTATATGATCCATCGAGTGAAGTTAGCACGAGTTCTGGGATTGAGTCGTGGACTCAGACCGGGTTGTTATCTAAGAAGCTAGTTCTTGGTTTACCTTTTTATGGCTATGCTTGGAAGCTCGTGAACCCCCAAAACCACGGTTTGGGTGCACCGGCGACTGGAGTGGCTGCTCCACCGGGTGCTCCAGGTGATGGATCAATAGGTTATAATCAGATCAAGGAGTTCATACTTAGTTCAAGTGCCACTACAGTGTATAATGCGACTATTGTGTCCAACTACTGCTATTCTGGAACAACCTGGATCGGTTTCGACGATACCCAGACGATCTTCACTAAGGTTTCGTACGCTAAGCAAAAGGGGTTGCTTGGCTACTTTGCGTGGCATGTCAGCGTGGACAACAATTGGGTTCTTTCACAACAAGGTGAGTACCAATTCATCTAAACCAACCATGCAACACATCTCAACCCTTTCAATTGATAAGAATCACCCAAGTATTTCTCGAAGAGCAGTTTTGGTTGCAGTAATAACTCTAGCTGGTTTGTCTTTATCCAAGCTAAAATTATGATGCGTGAAGGTGACATTGCAACCAAACACGCCCTAATAAATACATAACTTGGTGGGGTTTAGGTTGAAGTGTTTAATTTATAGATTTTGCTTGGGTTTATTCAACGTCCTTATGTTTTGGTTTTCATTGTTGGTGCAGCGTCACAGGCGTGGCGCGCGGCCTCTTGTCAACAAAAGGGAATGGGGATTTTACTGAAGAAATAAAAAGAGGCTGAGGAGTCTTTATGTAATAAGGCAAATAGACCATATGTTTACAATTGTTTATGCTAACACTTGCTCGGCTTTCCACACGAAGTCATATTAATAGCTTAGGTTAGTTTGCAATTTAGGCCTTGCTTGGTAGCACTACAAATGTTTGTGAGCAAACCTTTGGGGCATTTGCATGTTCTAGGTGGCGCAACATCCAACAAATATTTTCATTAGCAACCCGATCATTTTTCCCCTAAAAAGTTGTCTAATTAATGTAAATTTGCAGCCAAAAAGTGGCTGCAAACAATAGGCAAATGACTCTCTCACCCCCCTTGGTCTCCCCAACAGCTCTCCCCTCCCCAACCATACGAATATTTTCCCAACAATTGCAGACCTTTGATTATCAAATATTTGCCTACAAACATTATCTTGCAGGGCCTTGGGGTTCTGAATGGTTGCCTTCAGTAAAGTTTTCTAGAAACGATTCTTGCTTACAAATGGTCAAAAAAGTTTTCGAAATCAACACCTTTTGGGTTACATGCAAATCCTTTTTCTAGAAGATTTTTCTAAGGCCACCATAGAGGGTTTACGGTAAACTTTTGATTGCATTTCAACTTTCCATTAATTTGAACACGCGGGGTGAACATAAACGAATATGTTTGACTTTTTTATTTGCCATCATTTATACAAGGCTCAGGCTCTAAGGACTTGTCTTTTCACTCTTGTTTTCGTCCTTGGATTTCACGAATCCAACGGTGGTTTGCTTTGGCAAAAAGTGAAAAATTGAATGCCAGTTCAGCTATCAACCACCGCTGGATTCTTGGAATCCACATCCGAGAACACGAGTGGAATGACAAATCAGAAAAGACGAGTCCCCTGAGCCCGACCCATTACACAATTAGGATGGGTTCACACAGAATATTGCCTTTCACATTATGTGGTTCCTACCCTATTAAAACATATATAAGTGGTGGTTTCTTAAAAAGGGGATAATGTTGAAAAATGGTGTCATTCTCATTCATCTTTCATATATATATATATATATAGACCTGCATGGGCCGTTACAATATTGATGGTGATCTTGTAACCAATGCCGGATATTCAGCGATCATGAGCCATCAGGTACATCCGATCCGTTTACAACACTCCCCTTAGATATCCGCCGCTTTATGATGATTGCCTCATTAAAACCTTGTCAGAATAATCATGTAGATAAAACCTGATCGAAGAAAAAATAGTACAGTCTACCAATGGATTGTGGTGATTGTGATAGATGCGTTTAAGACTACCTCATTAAAACATTATCAGGAAAACCCGATGGGATAAAACCTAAACAAAGGAAAAAGAGTACAATAAAATAATATCAGACAAGGAAAGGTCCTTATCGGATATTATAACGAAGGCCGACTACAAATAAAATGATATCCGACAAGGGAAGGGCCTTATCGGGTATATCACCCCGAATGCCGACTAGTACAGGATTGTGTCTGACATTTCGTAAATCTCCCCGAGAAGGCCGACGTACTACAAAGGACCTCGTTGGGAGTCAGTACAAGCGGAGTAATACCTTGGATAAAAGCATATCCGAATCGGATAGCAAATACCGACTGATTAAGCCAGAACGGACAAATCCTCCAAGATTAGCCAGGGAGATCAGGGAATCTAGGCTAAAAGAAAAAGGTTCCCCCACTCACAAGTCACATGCGGAAAAACGTTCGCCTCCAATCAAGAAGCAAAACATAAAATTGTTATCAAGAATGACGGTTACAGGCTCCCAAACAGCTACGCGTTCATTACTGGGAGCCCTATAAAAAGGAAGGTCACCTAATGAGAAAGGGGTCGGAAATTCTGGGAAGAAGAGAAAGAAACGGAATTCTACATGAATCAACTTTTGACTTGAGTGTCGGAGTGTAATCTACAGGTACACCACAAGTTGGGGATCGAGATTGCAGAGAGAGAAGAGCAACTGAAGCCGACATTATCTCGAAAAAAGACATCATACTGTCGGTAACGTCTTTAGCTAACCCCATTTTACAGGTCCACTATCGAAGATACACGGTCAACCTAGCCCGGAAGCTCAATCTGGAAGTGCGCATCCGATTCCTCGGGGATTGTGTAGGTTAAGATCATGGATTTTACCCCTATAGTCTGCTTGGTAAATCACCATAAGATCGATGTGTTGCCGCGAGTGAATACATACCCTGTTCGTGATTGAGTCTTATGAAGATCGAAAAGCTATGTTGGCTGGTAACTTGTTGTTCGGCCGGTAAAATATTTGTTTGTACCTCTTATATCCATATTGATTATGAAAATATGACTAAACTTGATCCTAAGTCAAGAAATGAATTTGGTTATGCCATATTTGGATATGACATAAATAAATTTGGTTACCAATTTTGGGATGTTGAAAATCAAAAAATTATTAGAAGTAAAGATGTTATATTTAATGAGAATGTCATGTATAAGCATAAATTGGAACAACAAAATGAGAAGGAGAACAACAATTATATAGAACTTGAAGAGATATATAGTAGAGACATTCTGAAACTTCAAGAAAAAACCTATAAGTAGAATTACAGATTCCTTCTCTTGAGATGAGACCATCCAGGGTTATTAGACTCCCAGCTCGTTATTTACATTCTATACATTATTTGTTGTTAACTAACAATGGTGAACTGGAGTGTTATGATGAAGCTTTGCAGGTTGAAACTAGTGGTAAGTGGGAGCAAGCCATTGATGATGAGATGGATTCTTTATCATCAAACAAGACATGTGATCTGGTCCAATTACCCATTGGAAAGACAACATTTCATAACAAGTTGATTACAAGTTGAAAGAAGAACATGACGATACTAGGTACTACAAGGCCAGATTGGTTGTAAAAGGTTTTCAATAGAAAGAAAGTATCAATTACACTAATTTTTTTTTCTCCTATTGTTAAGATCTCTACTATTAGATTAGTTTTGAGTATTGTGGCTGTTGAAGATTTACATTTAGAATAGTTAGATGTAAAAACTACTTTTCTTCATGGGTCTTTAGAAGAAGATACTTATATGCATTAGTCATATGGATACGTTGTTCCAAGGAAAGAAAAAATGGTATGTAAGCTCAAGAAGAATTTATATGGTTTAAAATAGGCTTCCAGACAGTGGTATAAGAAGCTTGACAGTTTCTTATCTAGTGGTAGCTTTAATACATGTCATGCTGACCACTGTTGTTATTTCAAGAAGCTTGAAAATTCTTATCTCATACTACACTTCTATGTAGATGATATGCTTGTTGCAGGATCAAGCATGTACGAGATGTCGAATCTCAAGGAACAACTATCAAATGAATTTGTTATGAAGGATTTGGGTGCTACAAAATAAATCATTGGCATGTGAATTAATAGAGACAAGACAAACATAAAGTTGAAGTTGTCACGAGTTGAGTATGTAGTAAAGGTACTCAAAAGGTTTAATATGGAATGTGCTAAACTAGTTAACATTCTGTTGGCAAGCCACTTTATACTTTCTAAAGAATAGGGCGCATCGACACATGAAAAATGTGTTTACATTGGGAGCTTGATGTATGATAGGGTCTGTATGAGACTAGACATTGCTCAAGCAGTGGGAGTTGTCAGCAAATTCATAAACTCAAGAAAGGAGCATTGGGAAGTCATCAAGTGGATTCTCAGATATCTGAGAGGTACTAAAGATGCATTACTATGATATGGAGGATCAGAAATCAGCTTACAGGGATATGTTGACTCAGATCTAGCAAGGGACATTGATAGAAGGAAGAGCACTACACAGTATGTGTTTACTTTGGGCAGTTCAATAGTCAGTTGGGTTCCATAGTTATAGAAGACAGTTAACATTTCGACAATAGAGCCATAGTATGTTGTTGCAACAAAAGCTTGCAAGGAGATAATATGGCTATAGGGTCTCTTGAGGGAATTGAGAAAGGAAAAAAAGAATTGTAAACTCTATAGTGATAGTCAGAGTGTAATTTTTTTAAACCTCAGTCGACAGAGGGAGGGATTTATTAAACAAAAGAAAACGAATACACCAAGAGAGGGGGGACATGATGCCAAACCCCTAAGAAACACAACTGCAAAAGCTAAATCCACAGGAGCATCACCAATCGGGGCCTACTTATCCAGGAGCAATTCCATGAACAGCCAGTCCTAAATCCAAAAGAAAATCATTTGCATATGTAGAGAAGCAAGAAGAAGCATCAAACAATTAAAATCTCTTAAATTTGAACATGGGTAAACTATTGAGGTCATGGACCCCCTCATTAATTATAAATGCTGGTGGATCTGGCCACCAGAGTAGAGGAACCCCTTGTTGGATGCCATGATTAGCCCGTTTATCAACTGGCCCATTACCTTCTCTGAAAATATGAGAGAAACGAATTTGCATAGAGGAAATTCGCATAAGACAATTAGCCCACTCATTTTTAAGCTGCCAAGGGATTTTGGAGGACTTATTATCTAGGCATTGAAGGACCAAGGGAGAGTCGCACTCCAACCATACTGGATGCCAACACTTAAACCAAGCATTAATGTTAACTGCTTTAATAACCGCCATAAGTTTTGTAAAGAAAGCATAACGAATTCCCAAGCTAATAGAGAAAGCTCCTAAAACGAATCCTCTGCAATTATGAAAAATTCATCCACAGCTAGCAGGGCTTGAATTGCCTCTTGCAGTACTGTCTGTATTAAAGCTGCGTTTGCTTATTTTTTTTTTATGCGTGTTTTTTGACGTGTGCATTTTGAATTCGCACACATTCAATGTGTGCGGAATGTATGATGTTTGGACGAACTCAACAAATCATGCTCGAAAATCGATTATGTTCATTTGTTTGTGTACGTTTCCAGACTGCCACGTGTACTCGAATATTTTTATACGGTTTAGATATACATATAATATATTATATATATTAAATAAAATTATATAAATATAATATAATATATAATATATAATGTAATATTATAATATATATATATTTTTATTATAATAATATATCATATTATTATATGATAATCATATAAAATATTATATTATATTGTTACATAATATTATTATAATATATAGTGTGATGCACCGTGCGATGCACCATAAGTATGCTTTATGGTATAACGGCGCGTGTTATAACCCACAATTTCGTACTTGTTTCAATTATCAAGGGGGGTGAGTGTTGCAACACGCACCTTGGCGCACATTGAGGGCCCTGGTGCACATTGTAAGTCGCGCGCATTGGTGCAAACAAACACACATTTTTTGGCTGAGTTGCGCACAACAACACCAATGTGCGCACATTTGTAAAAAGCAAACGCTAATCCAATTAGGCAATGGGGGATGCCAAATAACCTCAATGATCAGAGGTGCACGACGGGATTTAACATCCCCAATAGCTTTTAGGATGCGAAGCTCGTGAATGGTGTTTCTCGTATAACCGGAAGAAAGCTTGTTGGATTCGTGCAACCAAGAACGCATAATGAGGTATACTTGGCAGTGTTGGGAGCTTCATTTTCAAAGCGAACAGTTGCGGGCTTTCCAAATCAACCAAATAACATTAGTAGCAGCTGCTAAGAAAAGATCTCCAAATTGGTCCCAAAATTGATAGTTGGTAACCGAATCATTTAAGTCAGCAATAGGGAAATCACCCCCAATAGTGATGCCAAATAAAGAGGCAATCCAATTCCAAACTTTTCTCGCAAAAGAGCACTCAATGAAGAGATGTTGGGCTGTTTCTTCACAGGAGGGAGTATCACAAAGGCTACAACATGAAACAATACCAATGCAACGAGATCTAAGGATATCATCAGTGGGGAGCCGATCATAAATAAGCCGCCGAAGCAACAAAGACCGCCTGGGAGGAATAAATTTCCTCCAAATCTTTTTACCTATCTCACAGAGGGAGGAAAAATGTTGATTTCCTTGTATGCCTCTTTGAAAGGCATAGAACCTGAGTTGGACTTGGTCCAAACCAGTGAATCTTCACTATCTGATATGGGAATTTCAGTTTTGAGAATAAGGCTATAGACCTGATGATAGGCTTATTGAAAAATGGTAGGAATGGTCCATTGCTTGTTGATGATAAAATCAGCAACTTTGGATTTAAGATTGGATCGATCATGAAGAGGGATACCGACCATATCTACAACAAATTCAACAGAGATGTTCATAGTCAGTTTCCAAGTGAGAGATTGTTATGTTATGTGGAACCTAATGGTACATAGATCTAGAGATACAGAAACCCTAACTAGTTTTGTAGTAGATCGAGTTATATATACTTAGTTGATCAGAGCTGAGTATCCTTTGTATTGTGTGTCTTTCGTTTCTTGCCTTAGAGAATGGAGGAATTAGTGTGGATCTGTATGTGGACGTACCTCAATCTAGAGGGAACAACATAAATCTGTGTTGTGGGTGAATATTGCATCTTTGTTCAATCTTGAGATTGTTTATTGTTCTTTCTTCCCAACACAAAGAATTAAATACAACCTCCTTAATACTATTTGACTCTATATATACAACACAGGAAACCCTTCGTCTTTAATCCCCCCAACAGGCAATAGTATGTCGCCATGCTAACCAATTCACTTAGCATATATCGATTTTCTTGTAAATCTTAAACGCCGAACCATTTGGCGTCTGAGAGTGGCAGACGCCGAAACATTAGTGTCTCTCCGTAGGAGGGCAATTCTGGTATTTTTAGTTTTGGAGTGTTGACGCCAAACCGTCTTATTTTCATTTTGACAATTTAAAAAAATAAGTTCTTTTTTAAAAATAGATTTAAATATAGGTTTTTTTTGACAATTTTTCGATTAACAAATTAACACAGCCTTAAGACTTAGCTTATTCCCATTGTTCAAAGCAAGGTTTAAAATAGGTCGTTTTAACAGTATAATGGACTGGGGGCGTTACGACTAAAACAGTTAAAATGAATTGTAATGGGCAGGGGCAAAAATGGAAAAAGATGAAAAAGGAAATTTAACAGGAAAAAAACGAAAAAAATGGTGCTGAAATTCAAAATTTCAAAAATAAAAAAAACAGAAAATAAAGAAAAAAAGGAAAAATAATGGAAAATAAGGGCCTTTTTTTCCACAATTTTTTTTCAGAAAATATCGGCCGTTATATTCGTTTTAATGGCCGCTAAAACGATTTTAATGACCATTGTTTTCTAAGCATCAAAACGGTTCTTAATGTAACGGGCATGGGGAGTTACCTTTTTAACGGCCATTAAAAATCTCATAACAGCGTTATTTTTAACCATGGTTCAAAAAGTCTTCCTTAATTTCTGAACAGGTCCAGGCTAGGGCAATGATCTGTGTCTTACCAGTAACTCCATCTGCAGTGCTGCACAGAAGTAATAGGCATCTAGTACATCATTCAAAGCTAGGACCAGATTGTAAAGAGTAAAACTTATGTCAAAAGATGTTGCGACGGAAGCCGGTCACAGCATTAAATACGAGCCACATGGCATACTATTAGAGGACGATGACCGTATGGATGTTTGACCAGTCCCTCAGTGGACTGGTACACAAAAAAACAGCTTGATTAGTGATTTCTAACTGATTCGGTTGAAGTTATCTTCATGGGTTGATTTTAACGGTAAGAATCTGAGCATTATTGAGCATTACTTGGGTGCAAATATCCAAAGGTTTTAATTCACTAATCAGGCTGATTTTTGGTTTGTAGGTTTACCAAGGGACTGGCCAAACATCCATACGGTCAGTGCCCTCTAATCGTGTGCCACGTGGCTCTTCTTGAGTGCTGTGACCGGCTTCCGTCACAACATCTTGTGACACAAGTTTTACTTAACAGTGAATCCGCTAACTGATGTCGTGGGGGCAAACCAAACGTAGATCATCTACGTTGTGCCTTTTAATCTCTGGATGAGACATTTTCTGTTCCTTCGTGTTATCTCACTTTTCTTCTTGATGCTTTGGTCAAAAGGAATGGAAATTCAACCAATCCGAACTTCCCAAAGTCATTTTCACTTCCGACTGTGGATAGAGTCAAGCCAGCTTTTTTGACCCTCGGACCAAATAGAGTTGACTCTACTTGGTATATATGTTCTTACCATCTCTAAGCTTCCTTCTCATCCCATCCCAAGCAATAGAACTAGTAAACTACCATCTTCCATGGCCTTAATCAAGCTTCTCTTCTTCTTCTCGTCTCTCCTTCTTCTGAACCTTCATTGTTCAGTCGCACAAGATGTCGTTAAAGCAGCGTACTGGTTTCCGGCCAGCGAATTCCGGCCATCCGATATCGACTCGACTCTCTTCACTCATCTCTTCTGTGCATTTGCTGATCTCAACACACAAACCAACCAAGTCACCATCTCCTCTTCTAATATGATCCCTTTCTCTAACTTCACCAAGACTGTCCAACAGAAGAATCCTTCCCTCAAGACCCTTTTATCGATTGGCGGAGGACAGTCGAACCCAGCAACTTTCGCTTCGATGGCAAGCCGATCCGATTCACGAAAGACCTTCATTGATTCATCGATAAGAATAGCTAGATCATATGGGTTTCATGGCCTAGACCTCGACTGGGAGTACCCGACAATGGCTTCCGAGATGACGAACATGGGTGTGCTATTCGATGAGTGGCGAACCGCTGTGATTACTGAGTCAAGAAACTCGGGCCGGTCACCATTGATTTTGACTGCAGCAGTTTCTTACTCCTCCAGAGTCAACTCAGTGAGTTACCCTACTAATTCTATAGGAAGGAGCTTGGACTGGGTAAATGTCATGGCTTATGACTATTATGGTCCGACTTGGTCACAAGTTACACGTTCGCATGCTGCATTATATGACCCATCGAGCCAAGTTAGCACGAGTTCTGGGATTGAGTCGTGGACTCAGGCCGGGTTGTCATCTAAGAAGCTAGTTCTTGGTTTACCTTTTTATGGCTATGCTTGGAAGCTCGTGAACGCCCAAAACCACGGGTTGGGTGCACAGGCGACTGGAGTGGCTGCTCCACCGGGTGCTCCAGATGATGGATCAATAGGTTATAAGCAGATCAAGGAGTTCATACTTAGTTCGAGTGCCACTACAGTGTACAATGCTACTATTGTGTCCAACTACTGCTATTCTGGAACAACCTGGATCGGTTTCGACGATACCCAGACGATCTCCACTAAGGTTTCGTACGCTAAGCAAAAGGGATTGCTTGGATACTTTGCGTGGCATGTCGGCGTCGACAACAATTGGGTTCTTTCTCAACAAGGTGAGTATCAATTCATCCCTGTCCTTATGCTTTATAGTTTACTTATTCAATGTCCTTATGCTTTAGTTTTTCATGATTTTTGTTGCAGCGTCACAGGCGTGGAAAGCTTAAGACCTCTTGTAATAATGGTGGAGTTACTGAAGAAATAAAATGAGGGCTCAGGAGTCAGGAGTCAGGAGTCAGGAGTCTTTATATGTAACAAGGAAAATGGAACATATATTGAAATAAGTACTCGTGCGACTTTTTTTATAATATCCTTCGTGGTCGTTTATACAATTAGGATGAGTTTAGACATAATATGCCGTTTCGCATCATGTGCGTCCCATCCATTAATATATAGGTGCTGGTTTCTTAAAAGCCACGGACTCAAATTTTTAACCCAGACTCTTGGCCGTGGATTTCATGAAATCCAAATATGGTTGATAGTGCTGAGCTAGAATTCACTTTACCAAAGCAAAACCACCATTGGATTTTACGAAATCCACGTCCGAGAGTTATTTGGGTTAAAAATTTGAGTCCGCGGATCCCGACACTTTTTAGCTATCCTTACTGAAGTCCATATTAATAGCTTAGGTCTTTTTTTATTTTTATTTTTATTTTTTTTAAAAATAGCTTAGGTCTTGAATGGTTGCCTTTTAAAGTTCTCTAGAATCGATTCTTCCTTATAAATGTTCATAAAAGTTTTCTAGATCAACAGTTTTGGGGTTACAAATCCCTTTTGTAGAAGACTTTTTCTGTGGTCACCATAGAGGGTCTTACTATGTAACGATTGGATTGCGTGTCATAAATTTGAACACGAGCGAATAATTTGATATTCGGGGTGAACATAAAAAATTGACGTTCGGCCTTTTTATTTACTGTCATTTATACAATTATCCTTTTCACATCTTGTGGGTGAGTGGGTCCCACCCTATTAATAAATAGGTTGTTGTTTCTTAAGGATTATCGATTTTTGGATGTTTGCCTAAGCATCAACTTTTCTTTACCATTAGCATGTCTTTTTCGTACATTATCCGGTGCTTGTTAAGTGCTATAGAAACTTGGTTTTTATTGCACCACTTAAGCAGGGATTATATTTGGGGTAGCTCTACCGGCACCCATCTCTTTCGACTGGGCACCAACATTTGATGGGCACCCACGCCAATTAGAGGGCCCCTGTTTGGGCTTCCCATTTTGCTGGGCACCCACATTAAAATCAAAAAAAAAAATTCTGACTTGGGCTCCTGGCTGTGGGTGCCATGGTGGCCACGATAGTTCTAGGCCGTGGAGGCAAAAAAAAAAATTGTGGGCTTGCCGCATATTGTCCATCCATTTGTGGGAGTATGAGGTGTCCAAACCACCACTCCACCACCACTCTACTACCACTCTACCACCACCACCACCACCACCACCACCACCACTCCACCATCAACTCTACCACCACCACTCTACCATCACCACCACCAACTCCACCATCACCACCACCAACTCTACCAACACCACCACCACCACAAACTCCACCACCACTACCATCACCAACTCCACCATCGATCACCACCACTCCAACACCACCACCAACACGACGGCTGGGGGAGGAGGTATTATATGCGAGAGAGAGAGAGAGAGAGAGAGAGAGAGAGAGATACCTACTGCGGCGGCATCCTCCTCTTCTTCTTCTTCTTCTCTTTTTTTTTTCAGTGTGGGTACCCAAACAAAACTGTAAATGATGGGAAAGGGCAAAATGGTACTCAAAAATTAGTGGGTGCCCAGCTTAAAGAGGTGGGTGCCCGTAGAGCTACCCTTATATTTGCTGCATGACTTGAAATCACCAAACTAAGGGCCTGTTTGGATTACCATTTTTTGATCTAAAAGTCATTTTTTTTCACAGAAGAAGACTTTTTTTTCCAAAATAACAGGTCATTTGGATGACCATTTTTTAAAAATTATTTATTCCATAGAGATATATATTTTTAGGGTAATTTCCCTAATAATTTGTGTTTGCAATATTTATCACCGAAAAGACAATAACTTTTCAACTACTCGCAGACTATCAATTTGGGCACATTTTTTGACATTATTACCCTTACTGTCATAACAAGATATAACTCAACTTTTCCATTCAAAAAGTAAAAAGTACACCTAATCAATCACATCAACTGACACCCCATCTCTCTATCTTTTTCTCACAAAAGCTTCTCTTGTGAGTTTTCTTTGTCATTTTTTTCTCCTGTAAGCTTTCTTCTCTACCATTTTTTCTTTGTTTCTCTTTCTTTTCTTCGTCTTCACCAAAGCTTCTCAGTTCTCATACGGGGAGTCGTAATATGACAAGAAGGCATTCCTTAAGGTAGAAATTCAATCCATCTTTCTTCCTCTACATATCTATTCTCGAACATTTTTCATTTCTTTCTTTCTTTTTTATCGTCGTCTTCACCGAAGTTTCTCATTTTTTTCTCTTCTCTTCCTCTACAAACCCAAGACAATATGTGTTTTGCCTTTTCTCCTTTTCTATCATCTATTTTTTCTTTTATGTTATCGATTTTTTCATTTTTGTCTTCTATTTTTTCCTTTTCTATCTTCTGTTTTTTTCTTTTCTGTCATCGTTTTTCTCCTTTTCTATAATCTATTTTTCTCTCTTTCTATTGTCGGGCAAATCTAGTATGCAACTGTTTGCAGACTTAAAAGTATGTAAACATTATATCCACCATTGAATGCTCCATGAAGACGACAGGAAAGGAGAAAAGAGAGAATTGTTAAATATGAAGAAAGAAGACATAATTATCACATCTCTTTTCTCCTACTGTGTTCTATAATCTCTTGTCTCCTACTGTGTCGTCAATGCTTACATTAACTTTCAATTCATTTCTCTATTCTAATTGTGTTGTATTTTTCCTCTTTTACAATCATATATTTCCTCATGTTCCATCATCTCTTTTGTGTCGTCTTCCTTTATATTTAACGATTATCTCTTTTCTCATTTTCTATCGTCTTTTGCCTCATTTACTATCATTTATTTTTTCTTGTTCTATAATCTCTTGTCTCCTACTGTGTCGTCAATGTTCGCATTAACTTTCAATTCATTTCTCTAATCAAATTGTGTCATCTTTTTCCTCTTTTACAATCATCTATTTCTTCATGTTCTATCATCTCTTTTGTGTCGCATTTTTTCATATTTAACGATCATCTCTTTTCTTGTTTTCTATTATCTTTTACTTCATTTACTATCATTTATTTCCTCTTGTTCTATCACCTCTTTCTCTTATTGTGTCGTCAATGTTCACATTAACTTTCAATTAATTTCTCTATTCTAATTATGTCTTCTTTTTCCTCTTTTACAATCATTTATTTCATCATGTTCCATTATCTCTTTTCTCATTTCCTATTGTCTTTTGCCTCTTTTACTATCATCTATTATCTTTTAATTATGTCTTCATTTTCCTCTTTTACAATCATCTATTTCCTGATGTTCTATCATCTCTTTCGTGTCGTCTTTTTTCACATTTAACGATCATATCTTTTTTCATTTCCTGTCCTCTTTTTGCTCTTTTACTATCATCTATTTCCTTCTCTTTTCTCCTACTGTGTAGTCAATGTTCATATTAACTTTCAATTCATTTCTCTAATTGTCATCTTTCTTGATAATTAATAATCATCTCTTTTCTCTGTTCGTGTCGTCGCTTTTCCTCCTCTTCTATCAACTCTTTCTTTTTGTTATATCATATCTTTTCTCCTACTATATTGTTTTTCTTCATATTTAACAATCATGATCTCTTTCTTTCGTGTTGTCTTTCTTCAAGTTTAGATCTAGACGGTTTATCTCTACCTTTGATGTCATAACTTCGAGTTGTACTCATTCATTTCCGTTATACAAATTGTAGCGACTTTGTTAATATCAATAACGTACTTTATTAATAATATAAAAAGAATGTACAAAACATGTGTTGCACAAAAGAATGTACAAAAAAAGATGAAAGAGAAAACAAAGTAGGAGAAAACATATGATAGAATAAGAGAAAGCGTATGTCAAAAAAAGAGAAAACAGATGACAAAAGAGGAGAAAACAAATGACAGAGTGGGAGAATGTGAGCTTTCAGTCTATGAAATTGACTACTTAATCGCCTAGCTCCCATTAAATGGATGTGTAGGAAATCCCATATGATTAAAATTATAACACAACCATATAATGACTCGTAAACGATCCATCCTCATTAAAAGTTATGTTGTTGAACTCATTCAACTCTATATCACCGGTGTACGTGGTGTCAGTAATTTAGGCAGTTATAGTGAGTTTTTTCATGGCCATTGTTGATCCTGTATCGAAAAAAATAAATGATAGAGAATGAGAAAACAGATTACAAAATAGGAGATACAGATGACAGCATATGAGAAAATAGATAATAAAATAAGAAAAAATAGATATCAGAAAAGGAGAACATAAATGCGACGACGTGTGGTTGTTTTTTAGTAGAGTAATCCCCAGTCGTTGATTAGAATCAGATAGTTGCTTGAGTGTAGAGACATGAAAGAGTGTCATTGGAAATATGCGTCAAAAAAGGTTAATTGCTTTTTGGAGTGATCCCCAGCCGTTAGATGATAATCAGTCGGTCGATCCAAAATAATGTTTCAGAGCCATCATCGGGAATAGGCGTAGAAAAAGTTGGAGGCATACGATCGTATCATCTTTGTTTCAATCACCTTTTTCAAGTCAGACCTAAAAGTTAAGGGCAAAATTGGTAATCGTTGGTTTTTGGTTATCTGTTGTCATTTTGGTAATAAATATTCTGAACAGTAATTATTAGGGAAATTACCTTAGTTTTAACTCAAAAAGTCTTTTTTTTAAAAGTATCCGAAAGTCATTTTTCAAGTCAAAAAATACTTTATTTTTAATCTTTCTAGCTCAATGAACATAATAAGCAAAGAAACCTTACTCCTACCCTTCTCCATCTATCACTCTCATCAATCATACTGTGGTGCCCACTAAGAAAAGATAAAGACATTTTGCATTAATGATGATCGAAACGACCTTTTTAAGAAAAGCACATTTCAAAAAGATATTTTCACAAAAGTCATATTTTAAAATAAATTACTTTTTGAAAAATGGCAAGGTGGGTTTCTTTTCTGTTTATTGTATGATGCTATATCTTGACAAGGGCGTTCTCCTTACGGCTGTCTCTATGTCATGCAAATGCAGCCCAAAATCTCCATCCATGGGCTTTTCTTTCTTTTACTTTTCATTTTCTCTATTCTCTCCGATTTTCTTCTTGGAGTTCAATAGAACTCGTTTGGCAACTTCTTTTCACTTTTGTGAACCAAACAACTTCCTTTGGCGTTTTGTAAACCAGAAGGTAGCAGTCTTTTACCCAATAGTGACCTAATCAATGTATCGGGACGACTCTTAGCTAGATTATGTTTTGTGAAGTCTCAATGTGATAAAATTATAAAAGGGTGCAATTTATATATATAAAAGGTAGGCCATCCAATGAGGTAACGCCCTCGTAGAGATACAGGTGTTATACCTGGCAAAATTACAAACTTGTTGTTGAAAGTTCCGGGTTGACGGTATTCATTGGACCTAGATGAGCTGAGTAGGTTTGATTCAAATTAATTATTAATTTAGCAACCTATTCAAATTTATTCAGTCAGTGATCTGGGATCTATCGCATGCAATTTCTAAGAGGAAGCAAATAGATTTGTTTAACTGGATTTAATTTAAATATATCAAAGATATATTTTTTACAAATCTGTTAAGCCAACAAAATAATAAAATTAATCAAGCAATAAACATGATTTTTACGAGAAAAATCCAAGCGAGAGAAACTTGGGGACCACGTCCAGTCAAAATCACAATACTAATATAAATAACAATTATTAGAAGGCAAATCAGACAAATTCGGAGGTTAAAAAACCTATCCCGTGTTGATCCAATCGATTGGGCAGAACTCGTAACAATATTTATTTCTATGAAGACAATTCCAATCAATTCGACCAATCGCCTACTATCAAGGATGGATAGCGCAGAATCATCCTGTTTCGGTTAGCAAAGTCCAGAATCAGAGGTAAGTCAAAGAAGCATCTAACGAATAGAATCTAATCCCACCAATAAGGATATCCCATAAGGGAAAGGGAATTATCATTGAAAAGGGACAACTGGCAATCAAATCCTTAATCCCATGCAGAAGATACAAGGAAACTACAAAAGGTAAACTCCTAAACCCTAGTCTTGCATACACGTGCACTTGCTCAAAGACTGAATTGAGCATCGAGTGCTTTTTGCAAGTACACACCGGCGCAACGAAAGTGGTGGAAGGAACCAGCTGTCATGCTAAGGAAAGAGCCTGTCATCTTCTTGGAGGTGCCTCTGGGATCATGGGAACCAAATTCTGCACCCACATTGACGATGACCATGTAAGTCTGACATTCTTTACTTATTCTATTATTATTATTTATCTTATGCTTGATGAATATTTATGTTTGTTATCGTTTGTGGTGCGTGAATCGGAGAAAATCCTACGCCATTTCAGATTTACCATCCACAATCATCTTAGGATCTAACCTCGATACTTCTTCATTGTCTTTACGGCATGGAGATTAACTTTTGATTATTTTGCCAAACACGAAGAGGTGCTTGCATTGTTTACCGACATTAGGGTTATCATGTTGTTCCCCTCTTGTTGTTGAGCTAACTGTTTCAGCTTCAACCGGGGTAGATTCCACACATATTCAGTTTAAGCCTTCCGGCCTTCAGTTTACAAGCCAATGATTTACAGCTTCCACAGTTTGTTTAGCAAAAAACGTTTTCTACCTTTGAGTTTATAAGTCAATGATATGTTGTACATGCTGCCATTAATCTTTTATGACACAAACATTAGACAAGTCTTAATTGGTAAGTCTTTATCAGGGAGAAATCTTTTGATCATTTCTGTTTGACACCCCGGAAATGAAATCCGGCAAACTATTCTTCTTCTCCGGCGAGGAGAAAGGGAAATGATGATAATCATGTATGGAAGGAAGATCATCATAGGCTTCAAATTTGGCCACGGCATACACCTTGGAACGAGTTCAAGATTTGGTATCCAAAGAAATTTAACGAAACAACTGAGAATTGAAGTCTTCTTTAACGCTTTAAAGACCGTTATAACAACCGTTATTTTCTGAAAAAATTTGTTAAAAAATGTATGTTGTTTCTATTATTTTCCGTTATAAAGTTTACAAAAAATTTTATATACGAAAAAAATTTTAAATGTATTTGTAAAAACAAAAAAATCTTTTTGACATTTACAAAAAAAGTAACTAAATGCCCTTTCAAAGGGCATCTCACCCTGACAAAAATTAAAACTGAGAAAGGTTGACAGACGCCCTTTAAAGGGCATTTGTCCATAAAGGGTAAAACTTAGTGGAGGCTGACCGTATGGATATTTGGCCAATCAACTAGGTGGACCTACACACCAAAAATAAACATGATCAGTGATTTATAAGCGTTGGATTGAAGTTACTTTAATTTCATGGGTTGATTTTAACTGTAGGATTTTGAGTATTATTTGTGCAAAGATCCAAAGGTTGTAAATTACTAATCAGGATGATTTTTGGTTTGTAGGTCCACTGAGGGACTGGTCAAAATCCATAAGGTCAGCATCCACTAAGAGTGTACCACGTGGCTCCTATTGCTGACAGAAGTTTTACTCCTCTATGGGCAAATGCCCTTTTAAAGGGCATATGTCAGTTACAGACGCCCTTTAAAAGAGCGCTTGTCAGCCTTTTCAGCTTTAATTTTTGTTAGGGTGAGATGCCCTTTCAAGAAAGGGCATTTAGTTTTTTTTTTTGTAAATGTCAAAAAGTTTTTTTATTTTTGTAAATACATTTAAATTTTTTTTCGTTTATGAAAATTTCCGTAAAGTTTATTGAAAATTTGAAACTCAAATTTTGAATTTTGGCATTGTTATTTTCTATTTTTGCCACTGCATTTCAATCCGTTATAGCGGATCGTGGACCTACAAACCCAAAATAAACATGATAGATGATTTCTAAGTGTTGGATTGAAGTTATTTTAACTCTAGGAATTTGAGCATTATTTGGGTACAAAGATCCAAAGGTTTTAAATCACTAATCAGACTGATTTTTGTATGTAGGTCCACCTAGTAATTGGCCAAACATCCATACGGTAAGTGTCCTCTTAAGAATGTGCCACGTACCTATCTCATATTGGCTGCAGTCAGCGATGTCACTGACTGCAGCTTTCATTGAAGGTTTACTCAATGGCTGAGTGCAACATCAAACTGGAATGTCAAAGCAATCAAGAACTGCATTTTGGAATACTCTCTAATCAAATCATGTGAGCCCCACCTCTCACACATGGTGGCGATTTCTTAATGCTACGACATCCAAGTTTGATGTTGCACACACACACGTAAAATTCTCTTACAAAATGAGCAATTTTTTGGGTAATTTCCCCCAAGGTTTAAAAGGGCCTGTTATAACGGTATAACAAATTGGGACGTTATCGTTTTTCCGCTATAACGGATTGAAATGCACAGTGGCAAAAATAGAAAATAACGGGAAAATAACAATGCCAAAATTCAAAATTTGAATTTCAAAATTTCAATAAACTTTACGGAAATTTTCATAAACGAAAAAAAATTTAAATGTATTTACAAAAATAAAAAAACTTCCTGACATTTACAAAAAAAAAGTAACTAAACGCCCTTTCTTGAAAGGGCATCTCACCTTAACAAAAATTAAAGCTGAAAAGGCTGACAAGCGCTCCTTTAAAGGGCGTCTGTAACTGACATATGCCCTTTAAAAGGGCATTTGCCCATAGAGGAGTAAAACTTCTGTCAGCAATAGGAGCCACGTGGTACACTCTTAGTGGATGCATACGTACAGTGTCCTCTTAAGAATGTGACACATGGCTCATATTGGCTGCAGTCACTGCCGTCGCTGACTACAGGTGTCAGCGTAGGTTTTGTAGAGGACACTTCACTGATTGCGGACAATAATAGCCACGTGGCACATTTGTAGAGGACATGATTGACTTTATGGATGCTTGCATTGGCACACTTGTTCTGATTGCTTAACTCGATTTTTCAGCCCCTTGTTCGAAAACCCAGATGAAAATAACATGCAAGAATGCATAAAATGAGGTTGTTTCATGAATCAAAATATCACTGAAACAAAATAATGGAACCAATAATATTGAAATAAAAATTGAAAACCAAACTGATTTTCTCTTCAGAGAACTTAAGAGACAAGGTTCAGGAGACCCAAATGCAACAAATGGGTACAAACAGAACAAGAATTAGGTTTTTGGAATTTTTTGTTACACAAACTGGTACAAACAGAACCAGAAATAACTTTTTGGTCATTGGATGTGTACCCACAAAATGCTTGAATTCAATGACAAAAGATCACTAATCAGGACAAGATTTGCAGGAAGACTCCATATATGTTCAACTGAAGCATATGACCAGGTGGATAGAGATATAGAGGTGAGGTGGCTCTCCAAAACGACGATGAGGTGGCTGGAAAAGGAGTGAAACACAACGACCATGCCGAAGAACAAATGGAAAATAGAGATGGCGTAGGTCTACCCTGTTACGTACATCATGATCCAAAAATTGTGAGTATAACTTTGATGACAGGGCCTTATCATCGAGGCCGATGACAGGGTGCATATGAGCCATGTTGCACAGTCTTTGAGGACTCTAACCGTATGGATGTTTTTCCAATCAGTACTAGGTGGACCTATAAACCAAAAATCAGCTAGCTTGATTAGTGATTTAAACCTTTGGATCTTTGTACCTCAAATAGTGGTCAATAATACTCAAATTCTCATGGTTAAAATCAACTCATGAAAATAATTCCAATCCAACACCTAGAAATCACTGATCTGTCTGATTTTTGGTTTTTGGGTCTACCTAGGGATTTTCTAAACATCCATATGGTTAAGAGTCATATAAAAGTCTGCCACTTGGCTCATATTCCACCATGTCATCGGAGAGAGAGAGAGAGCGCCTTTTTAAGTTCTATGTGGCTTCGTACTTCCCTAGCCATCCCTTCGTCTGTGGCAAGTACAGGGGTATTTTCGGAAAAGGAAGAGATAAATAGGGCCATATATATAGGTTCAGGCTCCGTTGATAGATCTAAAATGACAGGTATATGTACAAGGGAACAATATAAGCCACGTGGTACACTCTTACAGGACTCTGACCATATGGATGTTTGTCCTATCCTATGATGGACCTACAAAGCAAAAATCAGCCTGATTAGTGATTTATAAGTGTTGGATCTTTGTACCTTCAATACTGCTCAAATTCCCACAGTTAAGATCATCCCATGAAAATAAGTCCAATCCAAAGCCTATAAATCACTAATCAGGCTGATTAAATCACTAATAAGGCTGATTTGTGGTTTGTACGTCCACCATGCATGGGATAAGATGAACGTCCATACGGTCAGAGTCATGTAAAAATGTGCCACGTGTCTTATATTGTGTCCCTGTACAGATGCATGTCATTTTAGATCTGTCAACGGAGCCTGACCCATATAGAGATTGACCAAACATTCATACGGTCAGCATTCTCTAAAAGTGTGCCCATATAGAGATTGACCAAACATTCATACGGTCAGCATACTCTAAAAGTGTGCCCATATAGAGATTGACCAAACATTCATACGGTCAGCATTCTCTAAAAGTGTGCCGCCTGGCCCATATTTGGGTGGTCAGCCAAGTTTTACTCCATTCAGATCCCTCCACCTATGTAAATATCCTTTTCAAACAATGTGGGCCCCACACGGTGTAGGGATCTAAATGTAGGATCATCCTTGACCGGGTCACAGCCCAAGCTAAGTCAACTCCAAAAATAAGTTCAAATTGTGTCACAAGATGTTGTGACGGAAGCCGGTCACAGCACTCAATGTGAGCCATGTGGCATATTATTAGGGGACGATAACTGTATGGATGTTTGGCCAGTCACTCTGTGGACCGGTACAAAAAACATCAGCCTGATTCGGGATATCTAATCGATTCAATTAAAGTTATTTTCATGGGTTGATTTTAATTGTAGGAATTTGAGCGTTGTTTGGATGCAAAAATCCAAAGGTTATATATCACTAATCAGGCTGATTTTTGGTTGTAGGTCCACCGAGGGATTGGACAAACATCCATACGGTCAGAGCCCTCTGATCGTATGCCACGTGGCTCTTATTGAGTGCTGTGACCGGCTTCCGTCACAACATCTTGTGACACAAGTTTTACTCCAAAGAAACCATCTTCTTTGACTTGAAAAGTCACATAAATAAAACTGACTTTTCACCTGCACGACACATAACCCTGACAACAACTTTTTAATTTATGGAAGAAAAAAAGACAAAACCCCTTGTAATATAATATAATCATATGTTTATGCAACTAGGCAAGAGCTACCTCCTACCTGTCTTCCATGGATTTAAAATATGTTTTCTTCCTGTACTTTTCTTTCTTTCTTCTTCTTGAATTGCGTTCTTCAACCGCACAAACTTCGATTCAAGCGGGATACTGGTTTCCCGCCAGCGAATTCCCCATCCCCGACATAAATTCATCTCTCTTCACTCACCTCATCTGCGCTTTTGCAGATGTCGACCCCCAATCCTACCATCTCAATATCTCCTCCTCTAACCACCCCTTCTTCTCAACCTTCACCAACATCGTCCAACAAAAGAACCCATCGATTCTTACCCTCTTATCTATCGGTGGCGGAACTGCAAATTACACAATCTTCTCTTCCATGGTTAGCCAACCATCCAGTCGAAAAGCCTTCATCGATTCCTCGATCAAAATCGCCAGGTTATACGGTTTTCATGGCCTAGACTTATGTTGGGTGTCACCAAGTACTCTTTCTGACATGACCAACATGGGTACACTCTTTGATGAGTGGCGAACTGCCGTCGATTCTGAGTCGAGAGACTCGGGTAACTCATCGTTGATCTTGAGTGTAGCCGTTCATTACTCACCAAGGATTGACTCGGAGATTTTCCCAGTTGACTCGATAAGGAGGAACATGGACTGGGCTAATATTCTGGCGTATGACTATTATATGCCATCTTTGGTTAACTTTACAGGTGCGCATGCCGCTTTGTATGATCCATCAAGCGAAGTTAGTACTGATTATGGGATAGGATCATGGATTGATATGGGATTGTCTGCTAAGAAGCTGGTTTTGGCTTTGCCTTTTTATGGGTATGCATGGACGCTTCAGAATCCTGGAAACCATGGCTTAGGTGCAGCTGCAACTGGACCAGCAATTGAAAAAGATGGTGCAATGCGTTATATAGATATCAAGGAGTTCATTCAAAGTGAACGAGCCACTTTGGTGTATAATGCAAATATGGTGGTGAACTACTGCTACGTTAATTCAACCTGGATCGGTTTCGACGACGTTGATGCTATTACTGCTAAAGTTTCTTATGTTAAGGAGAAGGGACTGCTTGGTTACTTCGTGTGGCATGTCGCCAACGACGACAACTGGGTGCTTGCTCAGGCAGGTTAGTAACTCATAAACCCTGATGGTCCATAAGGATATGTTTGATATGTTAGAAAAACTAGAACCATTTGCTGCCATATGGGCCCACTGACCGCATGGATGTTTAGCCCACCCCGTGGTGGATATACAAACCACAAATCACCATGATTGGTAATTTCTAGCCATTAGATTTTTGTACTTCTAAGGGGCGATTGTAGTCGTTGTTTTCGACCATTTTTTTTAGTACTAAAACCGACGGCTAAAACTCATCAAACAAGCTGATGTTTGGTATGAATGTCTACCAAGGGGTGGGCTAAACATCCATTGGGGCAGTGGGCAAAAATGCCATCCCACGGATAAGCACGAGGCAATAACTGCCTTTATCTCATGAATCCAACGGTCAATGGCCTCAGCCACTGTTTTTGTCCGGTTATCCGTGGGAACACACCCCACGACTCTTTGAAAAAACCCCACTCATTGACTTGGGAACCTTGTAGTCTACGTAGAAACATATTATGTACTGGCCCACAATAGGGAAAACTTTTCTCTACGACGCCACGCTTGACTGAGAATTAGGCTTGGCCCATTCTTTCTCGCCAACCTGCCGGCCTATGAATTCTTTAGAGCGGCCGGCAGGCACTAAAGTTGTAATGAAAATCAAGGGCTGTCCTTCAAGACATGTGAAGGTGGACCCCATGATTTTCAAATCACGTGTACCTTATGAAACCGAGAGACCATGCCAAATTGTACGGGTCCACCAAGGTGACGTGCAAACTCTCGCATGCCACCGACAGTACATTTAATGTCATTGATTTTTTGGTAAGCCAATGTGAGTAAAACTTCTGTCACAATCGGATTGCAAATCACACAGACACAGCGAATGAGTTCTCGGTACGTACACCTAAAAGCAAAAGAACATGGGTACGTTGCAAAAGCGCTTGTGTACGTGCCGAGAAATCATTGGCTTGTGATTGTGTTATTTACAATTTCGTGTGATAGAAGTTTTACTCAGCCAATGTCGTTGTTTGTTTGGCTCTATTCACTCAAAAAGTCAAACCAACCCTACCTGATCGTTGCCACTTAGTACACTTTTCGGTCCCACTGATCGTTGAATGTTTGGCCCACACCTTGGTGAACCAAAAATCAGTTTGATTAGTGATTTCTAGCCATTGGATTTGAGCACCTTCTCATCATGGGCTTCGAACCAACTCATAGACCTGTTCATGTAGACCATGATAACAAATTGCTCGAATCCAATGGCTAGAAATCTCCAATAATGCGGATTTGATACAGAATTTCGCATGGTAGAACAGCTCCCTACCTACTTGCACTAAGAGACATTAAAAACTTGTTTGCCTCTACTCACTCGAACCATCCCTACCTACTTCCAGGAACTTAATTACATTAAAAGATTAGTGACGCATATGATAGAAATCATCCGTTTAATTCACAAATTTTCCGATTTTTAAAAAAAATAAGTTTTATTAATCCTAATGTTTGAATAATTTAGAAAATTCAGAATTTTTCAAGCCCAAACGAATTGAACGTGTTTTTACGTTTTTCTAAGAAATTCGTCCCAAAATATGACACCAGGTCCGTCGTTTCTGCCCAAAAAATTAAACGACGCAAAAGATATGTTGTTTTTCTGTGTCCCTCAGTCACTTTACCACATGGGTAGATTTTAGGCGACCGCCCCTCCTAAGTACAATGGAGGACGTTAACCTAGCCCATGGGCCTTTTTGATCACCCATTGGCCGCCGTGAAGGTACGTAAGTATATTTTTTCCCTTCTCTTCTAGTCATATTTATATAACTCAAACTCCCTTAACTATCTCTTATTTCTCGATGTGGTATTAAAGTAGAAAAAATAAAAATTGCTTGAATCAACACGTCCCTATGTTTTATTTGGCCAAACATAAAAAATTATTAGTACAAAATGTGCTTATTGGTTGACTCAACTCAAGTAGTATATTGACTCCCTTTCAACATGTACTGAATTTTTGGTAACTATATTACATTGGACTGTGGTCACTATAATATTAAATATACTGGCTCCCTTTCAAAATGTACCGAATTTTTGGTTTCCAAACTTTTAAAGTGAGGCATATAAAACACGTATAAACTGTATGCCGCATATTTGCCGTTTAGTGAATTTTTTACCTAACTTTTGACCGGATTTTTGAAACAAAAAAGCAAATAAAACTCGAATTTTTGTTGTATTCCGAATTGCTAACAAAGGGTCCAACTGTGGTTGGTGCTTGAGTTCAAAGGGAGAGAGAGAGAGAGAGAGAGAGTCTCTTTTAGATATAGAAAACAAATCAATGACCAAACTACCGTCATTGTTGCTGAGCAGTCGACCCACACATCCGCTGCTCAAGCGAGTTTTTGGATAATACCAGTACATTTGGGATCTCTATTGGTTTGACCTCAATCTGTCGGATTTGACTTGTCCAGTGGTTCTGCTTCTTTAGGGTTCGTGTAGCATTTTTACAGTGTAGTAGTTGTTTGCTTCATAAATCTCTGTTCTAAAATAAAGATTTTCCTATATTAATCTTGTGTTCTAAACGAAGAAAATAGACATAGTTTTACAATTTGGAGTAGGCTTCGAGGACCCCCTTTTTGTGACCCCTCTCAAGAGTTATTGTGTGCTCGGCCATGGATTTCGAGAATCGAATGGTGGTTGAGTGCTAGCAAAAAGTGAAAAAAGTGAATGCCAGCTCGGCGCTATCAACCATCATTGGATTTTGATCAGAATCCATGGTCGAGCTCACAACTCCCTAGAGGGGTCACAAACAGGGGGTCCCCTCATCCCGCCCCAAATTGTAAAACTATTTGTCTATTTTCTTGGTTTATTTCAAGAAGCTCTAAAATCAAAGCTCCTTTTTCCATCCTCAAACATCTTGTTGTGGAGGTGTTCGATATAGTCGGTTTGTTGGTTCAACAGTCACAACACTAGTCTCAGATAAACCACTAGTTTATATGATAAAATAACAGTTCAACACGATCTAGACTGAATTCTTCGTAAATCCCAATTGGACACCTGATTGGACCGTCGGTCCGGTCATGTTTTTAAAACACTAATGAAAATGATAAAAATGCATGACATGTAAGCCTCGCCTTAACTAGGTAGAATAGTATAAAAATTTACACAAAAAATGGTTATTTTGAATATGGTTCAAGGGATTCACACGTGTTTCCACATATTCCTATCAAAATTTGTCCATGATGGACCAAAAGAAATGAGAAGAATAAAGAAAAGAGAGGCCAAGATTTGTAGAAGAGGGAGTTGAGTTTCTCTAATGAGAGCTTGGATACTTGTTAGGAACCTAACCAATACTCCAAAAGCACCTAGGTGATAGTGGAGCAGAAAGCTAAGCCCTTATATAGTTTGGGTCATAAAATTCTACCATGCCTCCAAGGTCAACATCCACGGTGGCCCACTTTGAGGTGACTTTCATCACTACGCTACCCTTTTCTCACTTTTTGTGAGTGAGCCCTCGACATTTTTTTCTGGTATCCCTATTTTCTCTCTTTTGTGCGAGGCCCTCAAGTAGCCCTTTCCTCAGGTTGCCCCTCCCATGACTTGAACCTGTGACATGGGTTTGGCTCTGATACCAAATGTTAGGAACCTAGCCAATACTCCAAAAGCACCTAGGCGATAAGGGAGCAGAAAGCTAGGCCCTTATACAATTTGGGTCATAACAATACTATATAACAAAAGAACCGATTTTGGTTCACGTAACCAATGTGGTAGTCGTGTGTAGGCTCTATATTAACAAATATATATATATATATATATATATATATATATATATATATATATATATATATGACACCCTTTGATGTACGATATTTGTTGCCTTACGGGGCAATCAACTAAACAATTAGGCCGGAATAGTGAGCCTTGCCTAATGGTTACTATTGCGCCCTAATGGTTTATACATGTTCATTTCACATCTCTCTTTGACTATGATAATTAATAAAATGACCATGTTTTCAGCTCAAGTGGGTATTACATCGTCGGATCGACAAAATGATAAAGATGAAGGAAACAATACTCAACTTGATCGAGAAAGAAACAATGAACAGACCAAGAAACGACAATTAATGGTAATTATCATGGTTCCAACCGCTTTGGTGATGCTTCTACTTGGATCATTAATGTGTTACTTAAGGAGGAGATCGATGCTCAAACAAAAAGGTAGATTTTTCATAACCAAAAATAGAAAGGTGGATTTTATTTTTGTTTTAACTGTACACAAGAAATCACTAGTTAAACCTGTGAAAGGAAGAAATCACATAATTTTGATACAGGGACGAAGAAAACAACTGCCATGGAGTTCAACAATGAAAATAAGTTCGGAGAAGATGAGAACAATGATCAAGGGTTGCAAGTATTCAGTTTTGGTTACATAGCAAGTGTTACAGATGACTTTTCTGATGCAAATAAGCTTGGACAAGGTGGATTTGGACCTGTATACAAGGTAAGATTTAAGTCTTTCAACCATAGTTTTTTACAACATGAATCATATTTCGTCATTCAACTATATTTAGAGCTATATCTTCTGCCAAAGCATAAGTCTTTAGATCTTTTCTTCCTATAACTCCATCCATATCTTTTCAGTATTCTACTCTCTTTTAAAGCCTTTAACTTGAAGCAAAATGCACTCATTCTTACTAGTACCATCGTTGGTTTTCGTTGCGTATGCCCAAACCATCTCAATCAATTTTCTCATATTTTATCAACTTGTGGGGCTATTCCTAGGTTTCCTTGAATATGTTGATATATTATTGATTATCTGTCATAATTTTTCCACTCATCCATGTAAGCATCTCTATCTCCGCTACACTTATTTTATGAACATGTTGTTTCTTAACTGCCAACATTCAGTTCCATAATACACAGATGGCTATCCTATAGAATTTTCCTTTTACGTTGATAGGTACCCATCGATTAAATAATACTCTTGAAGTACGTCTCCATGTGCTCATATGTTTTTAATATGAACAGTTACCAGTTTACTTTCCTAAAAGGAAACCTTTTCTCTTAGAAAGGAAACTAGGTGATTTAAGCTATTAAAATAATATGAAAATTGTCAACTTTGTAGGGACTATTGAATATTACTCATAGATAAAAGGGTTATAATCATCCAACACAATCAATTCTTGGGGTAAGAGAGCTAGCAAAAAAGAAAAACAAATGAATGCGAGATCAGCGTTATCCACCACTGTTGAATTCTCAAAATCCACGGCTGAGCGCACGAATCCCGAGATGGGTCAGAATGCCAAATCAGCACTATCAAGCACTTGTCCATTGGATTCTCAAAATCCACAGCCGAGGACAAGACTCCCGAGAGGGGTCAGAAAAAGGGGGTCCCCTCAGGTCGACCCTATACATATGGTTTGGATCCTCTGCACAAAATGAGTACTACTATTAATGATCCAATTGAATCAAAGACCCCAATCTTGACCATGGTCAAACAAGCTAGATCCATATCTAACACATTTTTGGTTTTGGATCCAAACCTCCAAGTGAGGCTCTGAAATGGGTCGGATTTCAAGTCTAACCTACCCCATGTCATGCCATATGTGGAAGTGCCCTTAACTTCAAACAAAACATTTTATTACTTGTTGTACGGGAGAGTAGAAAATAGATAAACTAACCATGAATGAGCAATTTTTCAGGGTAAATTAATAGAGGGACAAGAAATAGCAGTGAAACGGCTTTCAAGAAGTTCTGGACAAGGACTGGTGGAGTTCAAAAATGAGATTACACTTATTGCCAAACTACAACACGTTAATCTCGTTAGGATTTTGGGATGCTGCATTGAAGCAGAAGAAAAAATACTAATCTATGAGTACATGCCAAACAAAAGCTTGGATTCTTACATATTTGGTTTGTTTCCTATCCATGCATTTTGTTTTTCTTTGTTTTTACATCCTATATGCAACGAAAGACTCACTATTTATATGTTCGAATACATTTTGAGATAGATCCGATCAGACGAGTGATTTTAGATTGGCAAAAACGTGTCTACATCATTGAAGGGATTGCTCAAGGAATTCTTTATCTTCACAAATACTCAAGACTAAGAGTAATTCATAGAGATTTGAAAGCTAGCAACATTTTGTTGGATAGTGAGATGAATCCTAAAATATCAGACTTTGGCATGGCCAGAATTTTTGGACGAAATGAAAGTCAAGCAAATACCAAAAGGGTTGTGGGGACGTAGTAAGTAAACTGCCTCCTTAATCAAGTGCCCGCACATACACACACAAGTATGCAGTATAAGCACGCCTATCAAGCTTGCATGCAAAAACAAAAAACTATCTACATGCAATTGCATATATGTTCAAGTGTGATGTATTTTCGTTTTTTTAAAGAGTAATTTTTTTTTTTAATTCTGTAATGCAGTGGTTATATGCCTCCTGAGTATGCCATGAATGGTATTTTCTCCGTGAAATCCGATGTCTATAGCTTCGGAGTCTTACTATTAGAGATCTTAAGTGGCAAGAAGAACACATGGGTTTATGATTCAGATGGATATTTGAATCTTCAAGGATATGTGAGTGACTGCAATCAATCTTCCTTTTTCTTCATATTGTTTGATATTTAGTTACATCTAATTATATTCAGATTGAATTACATGTGGGTGAAATTGAATTATTTCAGGCATGGGAGCTATGGAAAGAAGGTAGAGTCATGGAGTTGATGGATCCAATTTTGGATGATGCATCATCCCCATGTAAGCTTATGAGATGCATCCATGTGGCATTTTTATGCGTCCAAGAAAGACCGAAGGATAGACCTACCATGTTAGATGTTGTATCTATGCTTAACAATAAAACCGAAGTTCTGCCAACTCCCAAACAACCTGCTTTCTCAACAGGAATAGGAATAGGTGCCATGGAGGACGATAAAATGGAGGAAGATGGATCGACAAGCCGACCAGTAACAATCAATGATGTAACAATTTCTGTGATAGATGGCCGCTAAGGGTATAATTATTGTTCCTTCTGATCAATGTATTATGCTACCATTCAAGAGTTTTGCGGCCAAGAAGATCCATGTCGAAAATTACCCAGCTATTTTCCTTGATTACTCAACTAAGACTATTTTCCTTGGGTCAGGCTCAGGACACAACAATTTTCACAACAATTTTTGCGAACCCACGTAGAAGATGAATCAATGGCTGATTTTAATTTGGTGAGGATGATCTCCTCACCATATAGATCACTCCTACAAAAAATCAGTCCATTCTGAAATTTGTAACCCCATCAAATGTAGTTTTCAAGTTAACGGTAAAAATAGATGGTCCATAATTCTTCAAGTTCTAAATCAGTCTACGAATATATCAGAATGATTTGAATTTTTGTAAGAATGATCTCCACACCATAGAGACCATCCTCACAAAATATCAGCCCATTACAAAACTTCCAAGTTATATATTGGCCCACGCGAATTTTTTGTTGTGAAAATTGTTGTCTCCCCATCCTGCCCCTTTTCCTTAATCACTCATCTTTGCTATTTTTCCTCTTTTCATCCCTCATTTCTCCATCTCCGATTCCGTACGATTCAGTCTTTCCCTCCCAAAGCTTGCTATCTTCTTTCTCTCTCCAAACCGTATATTAAAGAGAAATTTAGTCATTTTATCTTAGAGTTAGGGTTGGACTGTGAGTCCACCCCAGCCGGACTTGCTCAAGGGGTAATACGGCCGTTGCAAACTGCAAGGGGGTAATACAAATTTCTTTTGCATTCGAGGGGGTAATAATAAATTACCCAAAACAAAAAGACCAATCCTCATGGAATGTAAATATCCTTTTCAAATCGGCTCCACATCATTAATGCATAGGTGGGGTGGGTCATCTCCCCATGCAAATACCAACTCCTCCAAGACTATGTACAGTTTATAACGTGTGGAAGATGACTTGTGAGTCGAGGACTTTCCAAAAGTAACGTAAAACCTAAGTTTCACCTGCTCCATTGAAATGTTTTTTTTGCTTACCCTTGGCGGGCAAATCTATAATAGGATATCAAAATTTTGATGCAGAAGTCCCTCAATTTGCAACGTAGTAGACTCTTTCGGGGACACTGTCCCTTGGAATGTTTGGCCTACATCTCCATGGACCCACACACCAAAAATCAATGTGATTAGTGATTCCTAGCCATTGGATTTGAGCACTTTTCATCATGGGCTTCGAACTAATTGATAGGGCTGTTCATAAAGCCCATGATGAAAAATTGCTCAATTCCTATGGCTAGAAATCACCAATCATGTCGATTTTTGGTGTGTAGGTCTATCATAGTGTGGGCCAGACATTCAATGGCCATGCGGGCCCTACTACATTGCAATTTGACCGTATGGATGTTTGGCCAATCATTAGGTGGACCTACAAACCAAAACTCAGCCCGATTAGTGATTTCTACGCGTTGGATTGGAATTGCTTTCATGGGTTGATTTTAACCGTGTGAAATTTTAGCATTATTGACCATTATTTGAGGTACAAAGATCCAAAGCTTTGAAATCACAAATCAATCTGATTTTTTGTTTGTAGGTCCATACACGGATTGGAAAAACATCCATCCAGACATTCAATGGCCAAGTGGGCCCGAACGAGTCTACTACGTTGCACTTTGAGGGACTTCTGCATCCAAATTTTGATAGAGAAGTCTGCATCAAAGAACAGCCCGCCATTGGCGACTCTCCTTTTTGGTTCCCGTCAAGTCAGTCAACGCGTTTGCTTTGGATAAAAGGTGAACATGGGAAACTTCTTTGTTGTTGCTCCTTGACGAATGACGACTACCAAATTAACGCAAATTAAGGTGCCAAGATGAGAACGTAGGTCACAACGCGTTTTACACAGATTGCAGAATTTAGATTTGCCTCCCTTGCCCATTGTTTTTGCTTGTCTAACAAGATCAATTCTTTCTTAATTTAGGGAGGTATGTCTTATTTGTCTAACTTACGAGGGAGTTGAGTTTAAAAAAAAAAAATTAAGGCCAATTATATATATATTCATGTCTGTGCAACCAAGCAAGACGACCTTTGTTTACAAAAAAAAAAAAATTAAGCAAGAGCTACCTTTCTTCCATGGGTTTAAAATATGTTGTCTTCTTCCTACAGTTTTCTCTGTTTCTTCTGCTTGAATTGCGTTCTTCAACCGCACAAACGTATATTCAAGCGGGATACTGGTTACCTGAAAACAATTTGCCCATCGCCGACATAAATTCACCCCTCTTCACTCACCTCCTCTGCGCTTATGCAGATGTCGACAACCAATCCTACCACCTCAGTATCTCCTCCGTTAACCAGCCCTTCTTCTCAATCTTCACCAAAACCGTCCAACAAAAGAACCCATCGATTGTTACCCTCCTATCTATCCGTGACGGAAGTACAAATTCCACAACCTTCTCTTCCATGGTTAGCCAATCCTCCTCCAGAAAGGCGTTCATCGACGATTCGATCAAAACCGCCAGGTTATACGGTTTTCATGGCCTGGACTTTTGTTGGGTGTATCCAAATAACCTTTCTGACATGATCAACATGAGTACACTCTTTGACGAGTGGCGAACTGCCGTCGATGCTGAGTCGAGAAACTCTAGTAACTCATCGTTGATCTTGACTATGGCGGTTCATTACAGACCAAGGATTAACTCGGAGACTTACCCAGTTGACTCGATAGGGAGGAACTTGAACTGGACCAATGTTATGGCGTATGACTATTATACGCCATCTTCATCGCCTAAATTAACAGGTGCACAGGCCGCTTTATATGATCCATCAACCCAGGTTAATACTGATTATGGGATAGGATCGTGGATTGAAATGGGATTGTCTGCTAAGAAGCTGGTTTTGGCTTTGCCTTTTTATGGCTATGCATGGACGCTTGAGAACCTTGGAAACCATGGATTAGGTGCACCTGCAACTGGACCAGCATCCGTGTATAATGCAATAGATGGTAACATGCGCTATATAGACATCAAGAAGTTCATTAAAGATGGAGCCGCCAAAACGGTGTATAATGCAACTATGGTGGTGAACTACTGCTACGTTAATTCAACTTGGATCGGTTTCGACGACGTTGACGCCATTACTGCTAAGGTTTCTTATGTTAAGGAGAAGGGGCTGCTTGGTTACTTCGTGTGGCATGTCTCCAACGACGAGAATTGGGTGCTTGCTCAAGCAGGTTGGTAACTCATAAACCCAGATGGTCCATAAGGAAATATTTGTCGTTTTATTAAGGTTCAAAGTCTCGGCCGATCCGATCCAAACCAGGCTCTGTCTCGCCCGAGATCACTGTTTTACAAAGGATTTTCACTTCGTCTCGGGCGAGAATGAGATGGACCCATCTTGTTCTGGATCGGACTTATCTGGATCAGGATCGGAGCCCACCGATCCAGCCTCCGATCCCGAGACTTTCATCCTTGCGATTTACTCGTCATGCCATTGATCCGTTAGAAAATAAACTTGTTGGGTCGAGTATGGACTCGCCCATCCTGAATCGTGGTTCGAAGTCTCGGCCCCGAACCCGTTCTGGATTGGGCGATCCGGATCGGAAGCCATCAATCTCGAACGATGTTTGAGCGATATTTGGTATGTAGGTTCACTTAGCGATGGGCCAAACATCCATACGGTCAGTGATCTCTAAGAGTGTGCCACATGGCTCAAAATATGGTCCATTTTTAACGTGGATGTTTGCTACCCATTATTAAAAGAAAAAGTAAATATCACATGGTCCAAGGGCCATGGACAGCATCATGTGCATGGTGGTGTCTTTTTGTCCTTGGTCAAATAATAATGTTCAAAATCAACAGTTAAAAACAAACTATGAAAAAGACGAGTAAAACTTTGATGACAGGGTCCTGTCATAAATGTCGATGACAGGGCGCAATAAGAGCCACTGACACAGTCTTAGAGGAGTAAAACTTCTGTCACAATCGGATTGCAAATCACACAAACACAGCCAATGAGTTCTCGGCACGTACACCTAAAAAGCAAAACCACATGGTCGTTGCAAAGCACTTGTGTACGTGCCGAGAACTCATTGGTTTGTGATTGTGTGATTTACAATTTCGTGTATATATGACTGTATATATGGATGTTTACCCAGTAACTAGGTGGACCTACAAACCGAAAATCAGCCCAATGGTGATTAGTTTCTAGGCGTTGGATTGGAATTGTTTTCATGGGTTGATTTTAACCGTGGGAAATTTGAGCATTATTGACCATTATTTGAGGTACAAAGATCCAAAGGTTTGAAATCACTAATCAAACTGATTTTTGGTTTGTAGGTCCACCTAGGGATTGGAAAAAATCCATACGGTCAGAGTCCTCTAAGAGTGTTACACGTGGCTAATATTGTGCCCTGATATCGGCCTTGATGACAGGTCTCTGTATCAAAATTTTGATTCAGAAGTCCCTCAAATTGCCACCTAATACACTCTTTCGGGCCCATTGCCCAAACCTGAATTTTTGGCCCACACCTTGGTAGACCCACACACCAAGTAATTGGTGATTTCTACCCATTGGATTTGAGCACCTTTTCATCATGGGCTTGGAACCAACCCATAAATAGGCCCTTTCATGGAGCCAATTATGATGAAAAAGTGTTCGAATCCTATAGCTAGAAATCACTAATCAAACTATTTTTTGTGTGTATGTCCACCCAATTGTGGAAAACACATTCAGGGGGGCCAGTGGGCCCGAAAGAGTAAAAATTTTGATACAGAATTCTACATCATAGAATGGCTCCATACCTACTTGCAATAAACAGACATTAAAAGCTTGTTCGGCACCACTCACTCTAACCACACGTTTTGAATCGATCAGACTAATTGTATTTATTAAGAGGCCAGGAAGGGTTGTTGCCGAAAGCAAGAGTGAAAAGAGGAGTGCAAAAACGCGAGTCCCCTGATCCCGACCCTATAACAATTAAGGCTGAATAGTGAACCTGGCCCTAATGGTTCACTATTCCTCCTCCCTAATGTTTTATATTCATTTCATGTCTCCCTTTGATACTATGATAATTAATGAAATAATTACCATGCTAATTTTCAGCTCATACTCAGCTTTATCGGCCTAAGAAACGAAATTTAATAGTAATTATCGTGGTGTCGATCGCTTCGGGGATACTTCTACTTGGATCATTGATGTGTTACTTAAGGAGGAGATCGCTGCTCAAACGAAAAGGTAGATTTTTTGTTTGTTTTAACTAACTATACACAAGAAATCACTATCTAGAGCTGTGAAAAGAAGAAATAACATAATTTTTATACAGGGATGAAGAGAACTATTACCAACGAGTTCAACAACGAAAATAAGTTCGGAGAAGATGAGAATAACGATCAAGGGTTGCAAGTATTCACTTTTGCTTACATATCAAGTGTTACAGATAACTTTGCTAATAAGCTTGGAGAGGGTGGATTTGGACCAGTGTACAAGGTAAAGTTTAAGTCTTTCAAACCATAGTTCTTACAACATGAATCATATTTTGTCCTAATTCGACCAATGGTACCATCAATGGTTTTCATTGTATACGCCCAAACCATCTCAATCAACTTTCTCTTATTTTATTTTCTTGTAGGATTATTCCTAGGTTTCCTCGAATATGTTGATTTCTGATTGTCTTTCCTAGCTTTTCCACTCATCCATCTCAACATCTACACCTCTGCTACACTCATTTTATGAACATGTTTCTTAACTGCCAATATTCAATTCCATAATATGCATATCTAGTCTCATTCCATGTCCTATATGGAAGTGCCCTTAAGTTCAAACAAAACATTCTATCACTTCTTGTAGAGTAGCAAATAGATTAACCAACAATGGATGAGCAATTTTTTCAGGGTAAATTAATAGAGGGGCAAGAAATAGCAGTGAAACGGCTTGCAAGAAGTTCTAGACAAGGATTGATGGAGTTCAAAAATGAGATTACACTTATTGCCAAACTACAGCACGTTAATCTCGTTAGGATTTTGGGATGCTGCATTGAAGCAGAAGAAAAAATACTAATCTACGAGTACATGCCAAACAAAAGCTTGGACTCCTACATATTTGGTTTGTTCCTAATGCATTTTGTTTTTCTTTGTTTTTACATCTTATATGCAACACAAGACTCACTATTTATATGTTCAAATTCCTTTTGAGATAGATCCGATCAAACGACTGATTTTGGATTGGAAAAAACGAGTCGACATCATTGAAGGGATCGCTCAAGGGATTCTCTATCTTCACAAATACTCAAGATTAAGAGTAATTCATAGAGATTTGAAAGCAAGCAACATCTTGTTGGATAGTGAGATGAATCCTAAAATATCAGACTTTGGCATGGCTAGAATTTTCGAAAGGAATGAATGTCAAGCAAATACTAAAAGGGTTGTGGGAACGTAGTAAGTAAACTGACTCTTTAATCAAGTGCACACAGACAGACACACACAAGCTTGATGTATTCGTATTTATTAAAGAGTAAGAAATTTTATTTAATGTTGTAATGCAGTGGTTATATGCCCCCTGAGTATGCCATGGGTGGTACTTTCTCCGTGAAATCCGATGTCTATAGCTTCGGAGTTTTACTATTAGAGATCTTAACTGGCAAGAAGAACACAGGGGTTTATCATTCGGATGGGCATTTGAACCTTCAAGGATATGTAAGTGACTGCAATTAATCTTCCTTTTCTTCATATTTGATCTTTAGGTGTATCTAATCTGAATAGCATGTATTTCAGGCATGGGAGCTATGGAAAGAAGGTAGAGTCATGGAGGTAATGGATCCAATGTTGGATGATGCATCATCCCCGTGTAAGCTTCAGAGATGCATTCATGTGGCATTTTTATGCGTCCAAGAAAGAGCAAACGATAGACCCACCATGGCAGATGTTCTATCTATGCTTAACAATGAAACCGAAGCTCTGCCAACTCCTAAAAAACCTGCTTTCTCAACAGGAGAATCTGTAATTGCAAGCCAACCAGCAACTTGTTCAATCAATGATGTAACAATTTCTGTGATAGAAAGCCGATAGGGGGAATATGATTTTCACAAGCATCTATTTAATAAACAAGAAAACTGGTGATTTTATATGATCCATAACAACCTATTTCATCTTTGCAAACATATATTTTGTTTATTCTCCTACTAAGTTATAGGGATGAGAAGCATACAATGAGGATGGTGTGATCTTCGCCTTGGTCATTCAGATGATTAAAATGAGACATGATGGAGATGGATATGATTAGTTAATAGCTAACAAATCATGAGGCCTTGATGATCTGACCAGGATAGGGCATTCGAGATACCCAAGGCGATTGACTGTGGGTTGATTGGTGCCGGCCTATGTAGTGTTTTAGAGTCCTGAAAATCTGCCATAGTGGGTGTCCCATTCCATAGGGTTCAACACAATTTATGCATAATGATGGTGAGATTTCTCCCTATTCATGTTGTCATGCGAGGATCTAGTCTTGTAGGTGACCCTGGTGCCCTACACTACCTTCACTACATCAAGAGGATAAGGCTCATAAGTGACGCGCGCTACTTTGGTGTGCATTGTCAAGGTCAATGTGATTCGGCCTAGTTATGTGCACTGCTAGGAAAGTGACTGATTTAATTTCAAATAGCATGTGTGCTTGAGGAAGATCCTATGGCATCACACTATGTATTGATTTAGCAATCTAATCATATAGTTGGAAGTCAACTTTGTTAAATAGAAAACTCAAACTAGGTTCTTATTAATCTCTAAAGTATTTACAATGTCATCTAGAAGTACAGTACTCCCAGAGTAAACTTGTCACGTCTGATCCTTATAAGGTCCAGGACCTGACCCACAACCCGAGTTGAAATCCATGGGCCTATTTAGCCTGCAGTCCATGGAGCCTGCAACCCATGGGCCAAGGGGTGAAGAAAGTCAATAATTTTAGAATTTCCTTTTTAACAATTTTATTACAAATATAAATAATTTCAAGATCTTTTTGTGAATACACAATAAAAAAATATTGCACTAACTAAATTTTTCATCCATTCTCCGACTCAAAAATCAGCCATAAACTGACTGCACAAGAAAAGGGGTTTCTCCCGTTGACGTATGGGCTAAAGTTCGATATGCCCATAACGCGTTCATTAATTTCTTATCCTATTCGCAATGACTAACTTTCAGTCTTCTTCAAAACCTTCAAAATAACCTTGTTAATAGCCTCCACTTGGCCATTTCCTTGGGGGTAGTAAGTCGTGGACTCCGAGTGAAAGATGTCGTGCTTGGTTAGAATCTCATTCACACTTCCTTGGAACTGGTCCCATGATCGGGAACTATTCACTGAGGAATCCCAAACTTGGCGATGATATGGGTAAATATGAATTCTACAACTGCGGTGGCAGTCGCTCGTCACAAGGAAATGGCTTCCACCCATTTAGTAAAGTATTATGTCGCTACCAATATCCAAATATGATTCGTGCTAGAAGGGGGTTGACTTTTCCAATGAGGTCAAAGCCCCAAGTCTAGAAAGGCTAGTAGGATTTGATAGGGTGGAGATAATTAGATAAGAGTCATTCGCTATTAGAGTGAAGCTGACAGACCCGACATATCCGAACATAAGCCTCTCAATCTATATGCAAGTTAGGCTAATAATATTTGATTTAAGGTTTTTCCAGTTGTTTGGTGGAAATCCTTGAAATAAACACATTTTTAATTGATCTGAGACTTTATTCTGCAGAAATAACAATTCTCGTATAGTGGAAAGTCGGATGTCGATCTACACTCGATATTAGTCGGGTTAGCACAGTTAGGAACATAAAATAATGAAGAATTGTTAGAAATGATGAGGAGGTGAGAATTATGATCACGAGATTTAAAACATGATTTATTTTAGAGAGAGAATCTATCAACTAATAGACAATAAGTCTTGAAATTACAAAAGAAGAATAACCAAATCCACTAATTTTCATTAATTCCAATAAATTCTATTACATTTAAAGAAAACTTAAAGAATGCATAAAAACTATCTAGAAAGCATTTTTAAAAGAGAGGTTAAGATAGAGAGAGAAACTAAAAAACTAGAGAGAGAAAGTGAGGTTCTTCACCTAGAGAGAGAGAAAGAGTTATAGTGTGTTAGAGAGAGAAAGAGGTTTTAGAGGGAGAATCTTACCATTGAAGGGGATTCCTTACCATGATGATGACCTCCGGAGATGGAGGAACTACAATTGTGATGCATGGTGGAGGATGAAGCAGCCTTGGGAAGAGCAACCCATTTTTAGAAAGGTTGGTCGAGTGGATGTTGGGTGGACTAGGGCCATGCTTGGATGAACGATGGAGGACAAGCGTTGCTGGCTTGAAGAGGAGGTGATGCCGAATAGTTTGTAGATCTATGACTCGGCCTTGGAGGAGAGTGCACCAGTGGGATCAAGGGCAGCACGTGGTAAAGGGCAACACTTGGTAGTGCTACCGGTGAAGGAGAGGGGGTTGTTCTCTCTCATCCTTCTTCTCCTCTTCTTTTCTAACTTTTCTATTTTTTGCTTTCTTCTTTTTTTTTAAGGGAGAAGAACAGAGAGAGGTGAAGTGAGAGATTGGAGGCGTTGCTGGATGTGGCGCAACCCAAAGAGGAATTGCAGGGTGAGTTCAGCAACACCGTTTTGAGGTGGATTTACACAGTGGAGATCTAGAAAGATGAGGGTACACTGCCCTGTGTAGCAGGCGGATGGTTCATCGAAGGAGAAGGCCAATGACTTCACACCTTCCTTATTCTCTTCTTCTTTTCTTAGTTTTCTGGTTTTTCTTTCTTGAGAAGAAGATGGCAAAGATAGATTGAGAGCAGAGAGTTTGCCCAGGTTGCAGGCGCGGTGTTGAACGACCTGAGATGAGGAGGCATCGGTGAAAGATGGCGTTACAGGTTACGTGAGGAGGAGCCGCTAGTGTGAGTGGTAAAATGGACCTGCTAGAGTCGCTGGTCCGTTGAAAGGGAAAGTGAGATTCGGCTAGGAGAGAGGTGAGGGAGAGACGTGGGGGAACGAGAGTGAAAGTGGCTGAAGATGGAAGAGATGGATTAGGGTTTTAGGGGCTGGAGAGAATCCCTCCAACGTGCCAGATTTCTTGCCTTTTATCCCCCTCTTTGAAGACCCCCACCAACGTTGATATATTGTTCACCCTAAGTGCCGTCCATAACTTATTCCTTTCCAAATAAAGAAAAATCTTTCATTTATTCAAAACTTTTCCATTTCTTTTCGAAAAATCCATTCTCTTAAGAAAATAAATCTCTTTCCTTTAACGAGAGAAATCTCCTTTTTGCAATATACCATTTTCTCTTATTAAAATCACTCATTGTAAAAAAATTTCCTTTTTTGGCCGCACTCATTTATTTCAAATTATCTTTTGCATGATTCACTTTTTGCGGTTGAAATTCTTTCCATCTTTTACTTTTGTAAAATACGCACCCAAGATTTACAATTATTGTCCATTGTCGATGATTTCCATCAGCCAATGTAAGCTGTAGGATAGAGTGATTGCGAAAGGAGAAAAGATTTGATGATTGAGATTTGAGAGTAGAGAGAGAATGACGGTTTAGAGAGAGGAGTTAAATTATTACAAAAGTAATGAGAAAATGCTAGCAGAGGGTCTTGAACCCTGGTCTCTGACTTGGTCTTCTGTAAGCTTTACCAACTGAGTAAGTCTTTGTCTTATGTGAGTTGATTGAGCTTTAATCTCTTTAGTCTCTTCTCTGGAGGCTTGACTCTCCCTCTCTTTTGATCGTCTCTCTGGTTCTTCGATCCTTATGCTCAGCTCGCAATCGGCCTGTATCTTCTTGTCTAAGTCCTCTGGCTCTCTAAGCTTTGATCATTGGTTCTTGAGGTTGATTGTGGGCCCGCATTCCATAAAAATTGTCCAATCGGGTTTTCTGCGATAGAAAAGGCATGCAATAAGACTTAATCAAAATGACTTTGCATATAGACTTTCGGAAATAGGTTTAATTCATGCAAATAGTCGATTTTTGTCTAAAAAGTAAATTCTACGCAATGGAAGAAACTCTTATGTAGAATTGTTGATAAAAATTAAAAGTTTTACATAAGAGAATGTGACAATGCTAAGAGGATAGGTGCTTAAAATAAGCACTTTTGAGAGAATATCAATATTCCAAGTGGACAATCTTGAAGCCTAATTGGTTTTGCTCTGGTGTTCTCCGCGGTCACCCTAGTGTACCTCTGTAATAACATCTTGCCCTTCCTTCTTTATGACAACGCTGGGGAGTTCCATTGAAGTTCGTACGATATAACTGATTTACGATGGAGTTTATACCTTAGAGATTGTCATTGTATGTTTCGTGCCTCATTCCTATCATGGGTAGATACCCATGTATTAAGTAAACCAAAAATAGGCCAAAACAATTCATTATCGAATACATCCTTCCACACTGGCTGCAGAGCTATCACGAGGCATTCTTCTTAGTCTTCTTTTAAAAATGAGGTGGATAAGCCCCCCTTTCATTTGTCTGTACCCTTGCAGCTATGGTGGCCAACGAGTCAGCATGTGTATTCTTGTTCCTCCGGAGATGTTCTATTACAACACTCTCAAACAGACGAAACAATCTCTAAATCATTTTCTAATATGGCTTCAAGTAACACTCTTTCACCTTGAATAACTTGGTGACTTGGGAATATCCAAAAGTTTCAAATCCCAACTAGAATGGTCATCTCAATATTGTTCATTAAAGCTTCGTATTCTTCCATGTTATTAGTACACACAGATGTTAATTTGAATAAAAATGAGGCCAATTCCCCTTTAGGCGATACAAAAACAACACCGGCACAACCATCTCTAGTTTTTATTGGCTTTTCGATGCATGAGACACCTTTCCTTTTTGGTGACCCATCAAAGTACATCAACCAATGATCACTCGCTTTCTCCGAGACAAATGCCTCCTCATCTGGAAAATCATCCACCACTTGATCATTAGATAAAATAGGGTTCTTAGTAGACCTCTTAGTCTTGTAGTTAATATCAAACTCACTCAATTTCAAAGACCACCTAACCAATCCCAGAAGGGTAGGTTGATTTAGGAGGTACTTAATTAGGTCATTGTAATTCATCAGAATCACTAAGTGAGCAAGAAGGTAGTGTTTAAACTTCTGAGTGGCAAACACAAGTGCTAGACATACTCTCTTAATCTTGGGATATCGGGTCTCGGTTGGTATGAGGACCTTACTCAAATAACATATCGTATTCTTTTACCATCTTCATCTTACTGGGTTAACAACCACTACTAGATGAATGATTTTCAGCATTGGCGCGTTTCAGAGCGATCGCGTCGATTTTTACAAAAATTGACGCGATATGTTAAGATATATAACCTGACAAACACACGCTAAAACCCCCTGCGCGCCAAAAAATGCTTCTATTGCTTAAGGAAACCCTAGTTTCCTCTCCTCCAAACCGAAGATAACTCTCCCCTTTTCGAACCCTAACTACTTTACGCCCATTGCCGTTGTAGTCGCCGTTGAAGTTGCCATTGAAGTCGCTGTCGCTGTCACCCAAGCCGTCATCCAACGCTAGCTCGCCCTCTCAACTTCTTAAGTAAGTCTCCTCTCACCCATTTTGTTGTGATTTATTACCACATTTTGGGCTGCACAATGTTGAATCCATTTCAAATCATTCTGATATTCATAGCATGTTTTACAAGTTGAAGAATTATGGATCGTCTATTTTTAACGTTAACTTGAAACCCACATTTGATGGTGTTAGAAATTTCAAAATGGGCTGATTTTTTGTAGGGGTGATCATATGGTGAGAAAATCATCCTCACAAAAAATCAGCCATTCTTTTATCTTCTATGGAAGAAAATAAGGGTTTCACGGTTCCGGCTCCGTTGACAGATCTAAAATGATAGGGACACAATATAAGCCACGTGGCATATTGTTACAGGACTCTGACCGTATGGATGTTTGTCCTATCCCATGGTGTACCTACAAACCAAAAATCAGCCTGATTAGTGATTTATAGGCTTTGGATTGGACTTATTTTCATGGGTTGATCTCAACTGTGGGAATTTCAGCAGTATTTGAGGTACAAAGATGCAACACATACTGTTACAGGACTCTGACCGTATGGATGTTTGTCCTATCCCATGGTGTACGTACAAACCAAAAATCAGCCTGATTAGTGATTTATAGGCTTTGGATTGGACTTATTTTCATGGGCTGATCTCAATTGTGGGAATTTGAGCAGTATTTGAGGTACAAAGATGCAACACTTAGAACACATATTTCAATACATCTGGGATATGCCTTAAATGGTTGGTTGATTGCAACTTAGAACACATATTTCAATAATGTGAGAAAATAAAGGTATATTTTCAGGTGGAAATGAATTCTCACCTATCTGGGTGGGAAATGATTCTGGGCTAAGTAGGGAAAATTATCTAGATTTAAATCAGATTTATAATGGCTATCTAACAATGGACAGTTGTGTTTTCCCAAGAAAAATGTAATTTTCCCACTTGGTAATCAAACACAGCCTTATAAATCACTAATCAGGCTGATTTTTGGTTTGTAGGTCCACCATGGGATCGGACAAAATTTTGATGCCCAAGTCCCTCAATTTGCCACATAGTAAACTATTTCGGGCCCACTGACTCCATTAATATTTGGCCCACATCTTGGTGGACCCACACACCAAAAATCAGCGTGATTGATGATTTCTAGCCGTAGGATTTGAGCACTTTTCATCATGGACTTTAGGAACATGCCTATGAAGTGGTTCCAAGCCCATGATAAAAAAGTGCTCAAATTCAATGGCTAGAAATCACTAATTAATCATGCTGATTTTTGGTGTGTAGGTCCACCAAGATGTGGGCCAAATATTCATGGAGTCAGTGGGCCCGAAAGAGTCTACTACGTGGAAAATCGATGGACTTCGGCATAAAAATTTTGATACCGAAGTCGGTATCATAGATTTTTCCTTGCTTATATTGTGTCCCTGTCATTTTACCTATCATTTTAGATCTGTCAACAGAGCCCGACCCTATATATGGATTTAATATCTTACCTATATTGAACTGTACATGTATGTATATATTCTCAATCAATTTTTCTTGTTTAATTTTTTTGTTTAGCTATATAATTGTGCGTATTGAATTTATATGATTGATGTTGGATGAGTACATTAGGTGTGTTTGTACCTATCCAAGTTTTAGCTATAGCTAGCTTATATGAAGTTAAAATATCGCTTGTTATTATTTCATATTTGCACAAAGCACACTACCATAATAAGCATGAGATCTTAAAGACTCCACATATACAATCTTATCTGAGATCTAGTTTTTAATTTCTTACATAGGTTAACATAGAATTGCGCCCCCATTCAAGGATCATTATTTGTATGAATGTGGCTCTTATACAAATTGTGATCCTTGAATTATCCAGTGTTGACAGTTTGAGAACTGATATTACTTCTAGATCATATATATGTAGTCTCCGTGTTAGTTTAAATTCGGTATAATTTTTCCAAATCTTCTTCTTATATACTATTTTCTGTTGATTTTCATGTCTTGACTACTTTGGTAGTTGGATTGACATGAAAATCAACATAAAATAAATATATATAGAGAAAAGTGTGAAGAAATGCTACCGAATTTTAAATTAATATGGACACTACATATATATGATCAATAAGAAGCAATATCAGTTCTTGAATGTGTTAGAAAACTTTAGAGTTAGCAAACTTAGATAAAGACTGAAAACAAAATAGGAATAAGTGTCCAAACACATGCATATTATTCTTTATCTCAATATGTTTCGATGTGCACGATATATTTCAGGAATCGTGCAATACTTAACATAATGGATAAATTTTGGATGATCAAGGATAGAAGATCACGGGAATATAGTTATAAGGTTGATCGATCTCTGAAGTTTGTCGGAGACAATGCGAGTGACCCCGATTCTATAAGATGTCCATGTAAAAAATGCGGGAATCTTGCTAAACATACTCTTAAAGATATAAAAAGGACATTTATTTTTTAATAGTATCAATCAAAATTATAAGACGTGGGTCTGGCATGGAGAACAAGTTTCGAATACTGAAGCAGAGTCAAGTGATAATGTACAAGATTTCATCTATCAAAAGATAGGAGGGACAACTCCAGATGATGCGGGCGATGCAGTAGAAATGGTTCAGGCCGTATACGACGACGTCACGAGTGATCCTAAAATATTTCAGAAATTGCTTGAAGATGCAGAGAAGCCCTTATATCCAGGTTGCTCAAAGTTTACAAAGTTATCGGCATTAGTCAGACTGTGGAACTTAAAAGGTAAGAATGGGTGGTCTGATAAAGGTTTTTCAGAGCTACTACAATTGTTGGGAGATATGCTCCCAAACGATAATAAACTGCCTTTATCCATCTATCAAGCAAAGAAAACATTGTTTGCATTGGGAATGTCATATAAGAAGATCCATGCATGTCCCAACGATTGCATACTCTATAAGAAGGAGTACAAGGCTGCAATGGCATGTCCCATTTGTGGAACGTCAAGGTGGAAGGTAAACAAGAATGGAACGAAGAAAAATAAATGGGTACCTGCGAAAGAAATGTGATATTTTCCACCTATCTCGAGGTTCCAAAGGATGTTTCATTCCAAACAGATGGTGAAAGACTTGACATGACATTATCACGAAAGAGTAGAAGTTGATGGTCAAATGCGTCATCCAGCAGACTCCCTAGCATGAAAGTTAGTATACGGCAGGTATCCAAAGTTTGCTGAAGAACCAAGAAACCTTCGAGTAGCTATTTCAGCAGATGGAATAAATTCACATAGTATGCAATCTAGCAGGCATAGTTGTTGGCCAGTCTTAATGGTAATCTACAACCTTCCACCATGGTTGTGTATGAAGAGAAAATTTATGATGTTGACAATGTTAATATCAGGTCCAAAATAGCCTGGTAACAACATTGATGTTTACTTGGCACCATTGATTGAGGATCTAAAAATTTTATGGGAGAAAGGCATTAAAGCGTATGATGCATATCGACAGGAATCATTTACGTTATACGTTGTGTTATTATGGACAATCAATGATTTTTCTACATATGGCATCTTGTGTGGTTGCACTGTCAAATGATATTATGCTTGTCTAATATGCAGTGAAGAAACAGATTCTCGTAGACTAAAACATGGAAAGAAGAATATATATATCAGTCACAGAAGATTTCTTCCATTGAATCATCCATACTGAAAATAGAAAAAGGCGTTTGATGGTACACAAGAGTTGGGGTTAGCTCCAAAACAGTTAAGTGAAGAGCAAATACTAAAGAAGATAGAAGGGATCAAATACTCATGGGGAAAGAAGAAGGTCATTCTCAAGTCAAAAAAATCAAAACGACCGCAAGAGGAAGACAATATTGTGGATGAAGCAGTTGAATCCTCAACTTGTTGGAAGAAGAAGTCTATATTCTTTGAGCTTGAATATTGGAAAATTTTGCATGTGCGACATAATTTGGATGTTATGCACATCGAGAAGAATGTGTGCTAGAGTATTGTTGGAATATTACTGAATATACCAAAAAAACAAAGGATGATATTAATTCTCGATTAAACCTCGTAGATATGGGTTTGAGAAGCAATTAGAACCACAAGTCAGAGAAAGTAAAACATATTTACCTTCAGCATGTTATACATTATCTAAAGACTAGAAGAGGATATTCTGCAAAACATTGCAAACACTCAAGGTCCCAGAAGGATACTCTTCAAATTTCAGAAATTGTGTCTCAATGGAAGATTTGAAGTTGTATGGTCTTAAGTCTCATGACTGTCATATACTGATGCAACAACTGCTGCCAGTTGCAATACGTTCGTTGTTTCCAAAACCAGTGAGGGTGGCTATCGGTAGATTCTGCTTCTTCTTTAATGCTCTATGTAACAAAGCAGTGGATGTGACAAGATTAATTGATGTGCAAGATAATCTTGTACTTACATTGTGTTTATCTATCTGAATTTTATGAATATGATGATGGTACATACATTCTAATTAAATTTTTTTTTTTTAATTTATCAGCTACGTCCACCAAATGTTAATTAAAAGACATTTGTTAATAAAATTAGCATGGTCAGTGCTTAATCCATTAGTTAATGTATAAGAAATTGATAATTTTTGGATGATCAATTTATGAATTTTCTTTTCAATATATTGGTATCTACATACCTCGATGAGAAGACTTTGTTTATTCCCTTAAACATTAGGTAATTCTCTTTTCTGTTGTCATTAGATTTGATAATTAATAACTTATTGAATGTCTTGCTAATAACTTGATTGTTGTTCACATATAGGGCACACTGGATTTTTATTGTCATCGACTTATTATCGATGACAATATATTGTTTCTACTCCTTAAATAGTACGATTGACTCAACTTTGAAAATCAAAGTCAAACGGTAAGCTAATCTTACAATATTAGTAAATTAAGTAATATTGATATATGCATCCAAAAATTAATTGAAAGCTTTTGATTCCTTTCTTGCAGTGCATTCAAACAATTTGACATCCATTATGGCCAGTAATTAAGGAAGAAAGAACCATTATGGAGAGTAGTTAAGGTATACTAGTACTTGTAATTTTTTTATTGGTCAAAAGTTCATTTTTTTAGTTAATTAATGAATTACATTTTTCTATGTAGTGTCCGAAGCAAGATGACATGAAATCTTGTGGATTTTTTGTAATGAGGTACATGAGAGACTTCATTAGTGAATATGATGATGACACAATTCAATCGTCGGTGAGTTATTTGTTATACGTATTTTAGGTTCACTTGTACGTCTTAAAATCATTTTATTAATTAGGTATCTACCTATTTTTTGATTAATTAGGTCACATTTTTTTAAATCAAAAGCTAGCTACTCAATTGAAGAGTTGACAGAATGTAGAGTTGAGTGGATTATGCTCTTCCAAGAGAATTATGGTATATTTTTCTTTTTTTTTTTTGTCTCTAAGCTAATACATGTTCATTTTCTAGTTCTATATATCTAATTATATTCTTTTGATCGATGATCATTTCTTTTTTTTGCAGATGATTAGCCATTTTTTTAAGAAATTACAGGTATATATATGAACCTTATTTTAACTTTAATTTGTGATGAGTTATTGTTTGCAACCTATAATTATTTGCGATAACTTTAACTTTTACTTTTAATTTGTTTGTAACATATTAGCTGATGAGTTACTAAGGGTGCATGCATTTTTATTTTAATTTCTTATGTCCATAGACATAATTTACCTTTCACTACTTCAAAATTTTTTATGTCCTAGTTGAATGGTTTGAATGTATAGTTGAATAGTTTTAATGGGTTTGAATGTATAGTAAATGGTTTAAATGGGTTTGAACTGAGTTTGAATGTATAGTTGAATGGTTTGAATATATCGTTAAATGGTTTGAATGTATAGTTGAATTGTTTGAAATGGGTTTGAATATATAGTTGAATGGTTTGAATGTATCGTTGAATGGGTTTGAATGTATTGAATAGGTTTGAACGTATAGTTGAATGGTTTGAATGCATAGTTGAATGGGTTTGAATGTATTGAATGGGTTTGAATGTATATATAGTTGAATGGATTTGAAATTTTTACTGTATTACAAGTGGGTATAGGCGACATAGTAGAAACAAATAGGGTATAAAAAAAAGTTACAATTGGCGTCGATTTTGGCTAAACCGACGCCAAATAGTTATTGACAATTAGTGCCGATTTTTGTAAAAATCAACGCCAAAGTATATATATTAGCGTCGATTTTTGTAAAAATTGACGCTAATATTCAGGATTTGGCGTCGATTTTTACAAAAACCGATGCCATATTTTAGGCTTCCACGTCGGTATATAACCGACGCATACCTTCCACGTCACTTGTATTAGCATCGGTTTTTTATGAAAAAAAAAATAGACGCTAAATGTCTATGGCGTCGGTTAAAGCCGTATGTGCTTTTTCTAGTAGTGAACACACCCATGGCATTATCTAAGGATGAAGATAGAGGATCAAAGGTCGTCATAGAATTAGTGCCATCAAAATGAGTGGTTTAAGTAACTCTTCATTGATCTTTGTAAATGCCTTCTTATACTCAACGGTCCATTCAAATGCCACTTCTTTCATCAATAACCTAGTAAAAGAGTGACCTTAGCCGACAAATTCAGAATAAATGTCCTAATGTAAAACAAACGACCCATCATTTTCTTGATTTGCTTGAGGGTTTGTGGCATGGGCATCTCCTGAATAGCACTTAATTTAACATGATCAATCTTAATGCCATGGTTATGCACTATGAAACCCACGAATTTCCTAGAACTTATCCTAAATGCACAATTGAGCGGGTTCATCTTCAAACTAGTTGCTTGACCATGATCAAAGACCTTCCTCAAAATATCAGTGTCCCAACTGGGTCAACGATTTGACTACGAGATCATCAACATAATCCTCAACCTCATCATGCATTATATCACTAAAGATCTTAGTCATTACGCGCTGATAAGTGGCACCCGCATTCTTCAAGTTGAAGGACATTACCAAATAACAAAAACTCCTCACATGTGTATAAAGCTGGTCTTCAAGACATCTGCCTCATAATCTGATTATAACCACTGTATATATCCATCCATAAAGCCAAACATCAGGTACGAGGATGTATCATCAATCAATATATCCATATTCGACAAGGGAAATTCATCCTTAGGACAGTTCTTATTCAAACCCCAGAAGTTGACTCACACCTGAATCTGGCCATTGTTGTTCTTTCTAGGCACCACATTAGCTAACCATTCAGACCATTGAATTGCTCTGATAAAGTCCGCATTGATCAATTTTTGTATCTCCTTTTTTATCTAAATCTCCAACTCGGGCCTAAACTTCATATGTGCTTGTTTAACAGGAGTCACATGTAGGTATACCTCTGATTGATGTACCACAATATCCTTAGGCAAGCCTGGCACTTCCTCATAACTCCATGCGAAAACATCTCGGTATTCAAACAATAGCTCAATCAAGTATGTTTCTTCATATGCGTTCAAAGCAACATCGATAAATATCTTCCTTTCCTCTGTGAAAACAACGTTTTTGTGTGCCAATCGATCGGAGGTCTCAGTGACTAAATCAATCAATCGGACCGTGTGAGGAAAGTTTTGAAACACAATTTTATTATTACTAAATTGACTCCCACTCATGCTAGAACTCTTAGGGCTTGTGAGTACTATAAATCTAACTTCTATTTTCGAAAACCAAAGTACCTTAAGCATCCAAAAGACTCCAAACACTCCAAGAACCCTAAGTCCTTATTTTCTAAGAGAAACTTTTAAATCCCTAGTTTTCCCCTTGTTTATTCTCTTGATTGATCTTGAGCTTGATGATTTGTTGATCAACGTTTATCTTCTAAGCTTGATCTTGATTTCTTTTCAAAAACAAAACAATGATGTAAACATGTCCTTAGAAATCAAAAGTGTTTGTGCTCAACGATTTGAATGTGATTCAAGGTTGGATCGAGTCGATACGTTTTGAGGTTGGATCAAATCATTACAGTTTGAGGTTGGATCGGATTATAAAAAGAAGATTAGGACTAGACTGATTGAAACTAGGGTTTTTATGTTCGTTGGATTCGAAAACCCTGATTTCAACACATTTGTAAATTATCCGAGGTTTTAATCCTGCAAAATGAGCATTTCTTTGCACAGTGGAAAGTCGGATGTCGATCCGCACTAGGGATTAGTCGGATTAGCGCATTAAAGAACATGAAATGATGGATTTTTCTCAGAATTATAGAGAGATGAGAGTGGTGGAATCAAGGTTTAAAATATGATTGTATTTTTAGAGAGAACTATTTGAACAATAATGAAAGCACTTAAAGAGGTAACATCTGACTAAAAATCAATTATTTTTATCAAACTAAGAATCTCGATTACAATGTTTGAATGGAATTTAAACTATGATCAAGTACTTAATCAACTACAAAGCAATAAAAAAAAACTAAAAGATATGAGAGAGAAAAAGGTAAAGAATGAGATTTCTAGAAAGAGAAAGAGACTAAAGAGAGAAGAAGTTGGAGAGAAAAAAAACACTAGAGAGAGAAAATATGGAGAGATAGAGGGGATCACCTTGATCTTACCGAGAATCAATCGGATGAGAGATCGACATAGAAGGGGGCTGTGGGTTGCACGGTTAAGGGAATGAGATCGAACCAAGGAAGGGAGGCTATGGTGTTTGCTAGTTCGGGGTTGTATGGAGAATGATGGAAGTGCTAACCATGCACCTCACTATTAGGTGTTGCGATTCATGGAAGGATAACCATGGTTGCCAGTCGATCGGCCTTCAATAGAGGAAGGAGAGATGCACGTCTAAGGGTTCTTGAAGAGAAGTGATGAGCTCCATGTGGAGGTGGTTCAAGCCTGCTAAGAACAGGCCATGAAGTCGAGATAACTTGCAGGTCTTTGAACGACTGGACATGAGGAAGGTACGGTTGCACTTCAGTGGTTTGATGCGAGATGAGTTGTGGTTGAAGGTTGCCCAATAGCAGCAAGCATTTGACGGTAAAGTCATGCACCAGTGAAGGAGATGACGGCTTCTAAACAAGCTGTCCCGGTGACAAATTCTTCTTCTTCTTCTATCTCTTTTTCTTCTTATTTTCTCTTTTTTTACTTTTTTTTATGAGAAGAAGATGAAAAGGGGAGAGGATGATGAAGGGGTGAGGACGGCTGGGCTCGCAGGTTGTTGGTAAAGGTGGTGGATGGGTGGCTAGACGGTTGTAGGTGGTGATGGAGGGCGAAGTAGCTTAGGGTTTTCTTCTTTTTCAAAAGAAAACGAGGGGGTTAGGGATGCAAGAATCGATAAAGAGAGAGATTGAAGACGGTTTTTGTAAGGAATATTTTCATATTCAATTTGGCAAAGATTCTGTTTGACATAAAAACATTCTTATAACCGTTCCTACGAGCACATGTATAGTGTGAAGATGTTGTGGTACGCATACTTCGCCAACTACGTGAAGACTAAAAGACAAAGACAGCAAGAATCAGACGGTTGACGACAGGAGTCATCTGAGTAACTGCCAATTTGTCAGTAACAATCGTGTATGCTCGACTAGGAAGGTAAGTGACTTAGTGGCCATAGGAGTTGATTAAAATGAACAAAATATAATGGTCAGACTTAGTCATTAGGCAGACCCGAGTCAAAGTCAATTTTATTTACTAGTGGGAAAGTCCAATCGATTGGACATGTGTCCCCAATCAATTGGACATAGTAGTCCAATATATTGAGGACACTATGTAATCGATTGGAGACTATGGGACAGAAATCTTTTTGAGTCAAATCGATTGGAGACTCTGATTAATCGATTGGAATCTTCAGGACAAAAAGTTATAAATGACAAATCGATTGGAGACTCTGATTAATTGATTGGAGCCTTCGAGACAAAAAGTTATAAATGTCAAATCGATTGGTGCCTTCGGAACAGAAAACTTACTGAGCCCAATCGATTGGACACTTGTCCCCAATCGATTGGACATGGCCCAATCGATTGGACCAAGTGTACAATCAATTAGACTTTGAACAGAATCGATTTTATCAGATTCGAAATTCATGGTTCTATTATCCCACGTTCCACAAACTCAGGGTCTTGGTATTCTATAAATATAACCCCTCTATGCCTTCTCTAAACACACACAGAGACACAGAGTGACTCAATCTTCAAGAGAGAGAAGCAAAGGCTATATTTAGTAAAGTGTCCATTTCGAAGAGCAAGAAGCTTATTTTCATTCACATCTTGTGAGCTTGTTCTCTTCTTGATCAAAGCCAAGAGCTTGATCTTTACTCAGCCTAGGTTTTCCACTTCTACATTTAACCTAGTAAGCCTGAGAGTACCAGTGTGACTCAAACACCTTTTGAGCAACTTGGGTTCAGGGTGTACTGAATCCTTCACCTTCTGCGAAGGTGGGAGTATTGAAAATTAAAATCGGAGGAGCCGATCGAAGGTAGGTTTGGGGTGTACCAAACTGAACAAGCGGATAAGACTTCTTTGCTAGAAGGGCGCGCACGGATTCGTGGCGTTGACTCAAAGGACATGGACGCATCGGCAGTGAGCCTTGGCTAAGGTTGGATGCTATATTTGCAATTGTGCTACGTAGGTAACCTTTATTTTGTTTAACTTTTCAGTTAGTGATACTTTTCGTCTGGACGTGGTCCCGTGGTTTTTTCATTGGCTAAGGCTTCCATATAAAAATATCTTGTCTCGTGTGATTGTTTGTTTGTGTTCCGCATTATATCCTGATTAGATCAAACGACAAAAATACAATATACCACGGAGGTATATTTGATTTGAGTCGGTCGTAATAATCATTTTCAAACAACCTAGGCATGAGATTTTATCCCCATACCATAGACCAGTAAAATTGTATAGGTATATCTAAATTTAAATACCTAATCAACCTCCCCTTCTAGGTATATTAAGTTAAAGAGAACGGACCGGTGGAATTTCAATTGGTATCAGAGCAGATATTTCTAGTTAAGGGTTAATCACCTGAATTTAGATTCTTGAGAAACGAGTCCATTTTCGTTAATTTATAAAAATGCCAAAAGAAAGGTTCATTGTCAATAGTCGTAGCGACGCAGACAGTGAAGATCAAGGCGATCTTTATACTGCTTATCAAGAGCTATATAAAGAAAGCTTTAGACTGACCAAAGCAAATAAGAAATTGACTAATAGAGTTGAATTTCTTGACTCTAAAAATTCTGCTTGTAAACTAAACAATAATGAATTATCTGTGCTAGTTGGTCAACTTAGGGAAGAAAAGAAATCTCTTCAAGAAATAAACAAGTTCTTAGAATGCGAGTTTCAAACTTGTACGGATGCTAAAATGTCTTTAGAAAGTGAGCATGAAAAATATGAAACTATCTTTAGACAGCATGAAGAAGAGAAAGCTAGCCTCCAAGATAAAGTTTAATTTCTTGAAATTGATTACCAAAAATGTCTAGAGAAGAGGAAGTCACTCGAACTTGATCTAGTTCAACTAAAAAAAGGACTTGCCCTATATTTCTCAAAGCACTGAGAAATTAAATGAGATTCTAAGTATGGGACAAAGATGTGGAGACAAGCGGGGACTTAGATACGTTGATAATGCTGATACCCCATCGTCTTCAGGAACTAAATTTGTAAAAGCCAAAGTTCTTTCTATACCACAGGTTGATCAACCTAGACCCAGACCAGTTATGCATACGCCTATTTGTAATTACTGTAGGGGTAGAGGTCATCTGAGCAAGAATTGCTTTCGAAAGAGGAGAGATACCATGGTTCCTCCCAACAAAAAATTATATGAGAACTAAGGAGATCTACTCCATAAAATGACAGTCTTGCATCAAAAGTCGGATGCCTTGAGTAGAGAGATTACTAATCTTATGAAACTCAAGGGCACCCAGACTCAAAGGGCTCAGAATAAGAGGACAAATAAAAAAAAATATCGATCCTCCTTCACCGCCTAAACAAATGGCAAAGAAAAAGAACCCACCTACAAGGTATAAGACCATATGGGTGAGAAAACAAAAATCGATAAATCTAGATTCTATTTAGAATGAATTCCTTATGAAGTCTAGTGGCACTTATCCCATCGATTGAATAAATGTGGTTCTTTACACTCTTCTTTATTTTATGATTGTATATCTTTTATGAGTTGAGTGTGTAGTTTTGTATTAGGATTTTGTTTTCTTCATAGTTTTATATTTGTTTTAGATCTTTGCTTATTTGCATTGTTTTGAATTCATGTATTCAAAAACAAAATAGACAATTTGAAAATTAAAAATTGTTTTGTGTCATGTTTAGGATTTTGTTTTAGAGTTCTGCATTGCATAAGTGTTTTTAATATGATGGGCATTAACTCTAGAAAATTCTAGAATCAGGACTTGACACAAGGTAAATTGAGACTAGATCATTGTAGAAAACTCTCAAATATTTGAAGATTAGTCTATTTTACTAATTCTCAGTTAGTGGATGTTTATAAGTTTTAACTTGTTATTCACATGCACACTGACTGACTCTGGTTGGGACTGGATTTGATTGAGGTAATAAATCTAGTACTCTATGGGAATCAAGAATAAACTTCTACTTTTCATGACTTCAAATTAGTTGTGTTCCTACTTTTAGTTGATTTCGAAATTATAATATAATCGACTGTTGGCCTCCCTGTGTGATAGTTCTCCATGAAAAGAGCTACCTCAAGTGGATGTGGTAAAATTTGTATGGCCCCGATCTTTTAAAAAATCTGATTACTTAATGCTGCAGAGGATACCATACCGATCGAGTGTGAAAGCTACCAAATCGACCAAGTGTCAAAAGATGAGAACTTGAAAAATGAAATTCTAATTAAACAAGTGAGTGAGAAATAGTCATGTTTGCTATAAAAGTAATGTGAAATCACATTAGCAAATACACTTGTAAATAAAGAGTTAGTGATAACCTATTAACTTTAATGAGGATTTCATGATTGGATACAGGATACCTCCAGATTTTGAGTAAGGTATTTAGATTTTTACTAACATCTGTCTTGTAACCTAAGAAGTGGAAAGTCAGATCATAGTACACCCAAGTGAAAGAAATTGAAAATTCAACTAAAGTGTACTAGTTTGACTGACTGGCTCTAATAAATAGCCTAGATTGATTGCATTTGAACTATTCAAGATTAAACTGAGTAGTTAAGTCTAAAATCCTAGGTTTGATATTTGTTAGTGCCAATCACATTGAAACTCATTATGCATTGCATTTAACTTGATTTTTCATGCATATTAGCATTCTTCAGATTTGATTTTTTATTCGACTTAATCCGGATTGATCTGGTTTGAGTTCTGTGAGTTGTAAATCTTTTCAGAGATGATTTAAAAATTTGAAATTCATTTGAAAAAGATTTATGGTTGGTTAAATGGTTTCACCAAAATTTAAACCATTGATGTATTTAGACTATGCGTCATGCCTATCTTTTAGTTTTTATACTCGTTATCATGTTGCACTGATGCACTTATTTTTTATGATAATATTTATTGCATGCTTATTATTTGCTTATATTTCTGTACCTTTGTCAATCTATGACAAAAAGGAGAAGAGAAAATCATAACGGTAAGAATAAGTTGATGCATGAGATAGGAGAGAGAAATTTAGGGAGAGAAATTTTTTTTATTATTTTTTCTAATTTCTTTACTTATGATGTGCATGATTAACTCACTGCATTTTATATGAATTATTAATTGCCGATGATATTACAGGGTATGTATAGTTGGTAGAATGTGCAGGAAACAGATCAAAAGCCTTAATACTATATTTGTTCGATTATCTCCAAGAGAGTGTGAGATAGTGAGTGAATCATGTAAGAGGGTGGGATTGTATTTTTTATTTTTTCCTTCTTTATGATTAAATGTTTTTTATCACGGAATTGCCAAAGGGGGAGATTGTAAGAAATATTTTCATATTCAATTTGGCAAAAATTCCGTTTGACATAAAAATATTCTTGTAACCGCTCCTACGAGCACAAGTGTAGTGTGAAGATGTCATGGTACGCATACTTCGCCAACTACGTGAAGACTAAAAGACAGAAACAGCAAGAATCAGACGATTGATGACAAGAGTCATCTGAGTAACTGTAGATTTGTCAGTAACAATCGTGTATGCTCGATTAGGAAGGTAAGTGACTTAGTGGCCATAAGAGTTGATTAAAATGAACAAAATATAATGGTCAGACTTAGTCATTGGACAGACCCAAGTCAAAGTCAATTTTATTGACTAGTGGAAAAGTTGAAAGTAGGATTTTTCCGCGTCGTTGGTTACGGAAGCCCTAACTTCAACACAATTTGTAATATATCCAGTTTTATTCCTACAAAATTTAAGAATTCTTGCACAGAGGAAAGTATGTCAGATGTCGATCCGCACTCGGGATTAGTTCGCGCATGTAAAGAACATGAAATGACAGATTTTTATCAGAAATTGTTACTAAGAAAAGTGGAATGGTGAGGATGGTGAATATCGAGATTTAAAACATTTATAATTTTGAGAAAAGATTATCATAAATCCATTATGTACAAAATGTTGCAATCAATTGAAATGTACAGCTCAAATATGAAACCAATTAATCAAAAATCAACTTTTATTCAAATTATTGTACCTTACAATGCAAGATAAATAAGAGTCTAATAAGATAAATATAAAAGCAGTGACCGTAGAGAGAGAAAGAAGAGAGAGAAAAGTAGTAGAGAGAAAAAGAGAGAAAAAGAAAAGAGAAAGGGTGAACGAATACTAGAGAGAGAAAATAGAAAGAGGAATCTCACCAGTAGCACTTACCATTCGACATTGAGAGTGAAGATTGGCCAAGATGGGCACAACCTGTTGTACTTAGACACGAAGAGGAGGCTTGGGTGTGGAGCCCGATTTACCATGGAGGATACGAGTCGGCCATTGCAGATGGTTGATGAGGTGCATTGTTGCACGCTGATGGTAATGCAATCGTGGAACGCTCAAGTGAGGGATGCAACCCGTGATGTTGCAGGTATGCAATATGATGAGTTGCAGGTTCGATCATAGGAGGAGGAAGATCTGAGGCGTGGCTGCTAGATGTGGATTTATCGATTTGTGTGAGGAGGAAACTTCACTGGAGATGCCCGAACTCTGCTGGTTGATCCGATCAGTTCTACAAGCTGTGGAGAGTGGAGGAAGCACCAGCAGGTGCAGTCTAGTTGGAGGGAAGATGGTGGTTGCAGGCGGTTGTGAAGTGGCTGGGGGACTAGTAGGCGGTGGTGCAGTCCGTGGAGGAGCGCTGGTGACAGCCCCTTGAAGCCTGCCAGTATGGACGTGGAGATGGTGGCTGAAGCGCCGGATTTCCAGATAATATGATCGCCGGTTGAAGGAGCACGTGCAGTGTGCTGGTGGTTGCGGCAGCAGCTCGTGGATGAGGGCGGTGTGGTGGCTGCAGACCGTGGTGATCAAAAGTTGAGGGGCGTGGTGGACTAGTTAGATCTGCTCACCAGTGATGATGGTGAACTTGCACGGGAGTTGCAGGTTGATTTTTGGCTGTTGAAGGCCAAGAAAAGAAGCTGGGGAAGATGGAGCAATGGAGAGGGCGGTGCTGCACAGTGGAGAAGTTGCAGCCACGTTTGCAACAAGAGATGGAAGCTACCGCTTCTTTCCCGTTTCTCTCTTTTCACTTTCTTTAAAATGGGATGAGAGAAAGGGGTACGGCTTAGAGAGGGAGAAAACGTGGAATGGCGGAGAGGGAGTCACCGGTTTTAATGGTGCTCGCCGGAGTTGCAGGTTACAACTCCGGTAATAATTCTTTTTTTTTTTTTTTTTTTTGGTTTTCTTTTCTTCTTCTTGGGAGGAGAAGTTGAAGACGGTGGAGATGGAGTTATCAGACCTGCAACTCAGCGTTGCAGGTCATGGTGAAGGCGGTGTTGAGGATAGAATGAGGTGAGGAGGCATGGAGAGGAGACGGTAATGGAGTGGGTCCAAGGAGGAGAAAACGTTGGGGAGGCTGCACTCACCGATGTTGATCGAGGTGGAGAGGAACAACAGGTAGGCGTTCCTCTTCTCCTCTTCTTCTTCTCCTCTCTCTTTTCTTTTTTTCTTTCTTTTCTTTTTGGGTTCTCCTTTGAGAACCGTTTGATGGGGTTAGGATTTGAGAACGTGAAGGAGCTTGGGAGGCAATCCAGTCCGTGAAGATCACGCCAGGTTTGAGAGTGGAAACGTGGGGAGAGTGAGAAACTAGAGGAGAAGAAGTGGCTAACGGCTTGGGGTAAAAAAAAAAAAAAAAATTTAGAAAGTGAGTTGAGGGAGAGAATGTAGAAGAGAGAGAGATGTATGGGGGGGGTGGAATTGGAAGGAGCGTGGCTCTCTTTATGTGTCCGCTTTAGGGTTTCTCCTCCTTTCCACTTGAAGAACATGCTGCCCATAATAGAAACCGTGGGTTTCTATATTAGAAACCCATGATTTCTAATATCTGTTAAGGGCTATCCCTTCCCTTCAACGGTTCTAGCCGTTTAAGTGGACCCATAAAGATAAAGCTTTTCAAAAAAAAAGAAATTCTAATTTGGTAAGCTTCCTAAAAAAAATCATTTTATGGCAATAGGATATTCCTCTTTTAAAAATTTCCTTCTAAAATTTCCTTCTAAAAATTTCATGTTTAAGAAATATCTAGGGTTGAGGGGTCCACTAAAATGGCTGGGCTGTGGATCACAGCTAATGGGCTCGCATCTCCTCTTGGCTTAGGCCCATAGGATTAAATCATGAAGTGATGAGGGCCATTGGATTTTAAGAGATGGTGAGATGGATGATCAGGGGGTTGACTGAGCGATTGTACAGTAGAGATGGACAGTGATGATTGGGCGATGGAATTTGGACAAGGTAGGTCGTAGATTTGAGGGAGGAGAGAGGATGGGATTTAGAGAGAGGAGAGAGAAAATATTACAAAATAAAGAGAAAATGCTAGTAGAGGGTCTTGAACCCTGGTCTCTGACTTGGTCGTCTGCATGCTTCACCAACTGAGCAATTCTTTAACTTTTGTTAGTTGGTCAAGCTTTAATGCCTTTATTCTTCTCTCGGGGCTCGATTCTTTCTCTCTCTCTCTAGGTCTTCTCTAAGGCTCCTCCGATTCTCTGGCCTTCCCTGTTCTTGGCCTACATCTTCTTATCCTCAGTCAGCATGTTCTTGAGCTTTTATCATAGATTCTAGAGATTGATTGTGGGCCCACATTCCATAAAATTCTCCAATCGGATTTCCTGCGACAAAAGAAGCGCGTAATGAGACTCAATCAGAACGGCTTTATATCTAGACTTCCAAAAATGTGTTTAATGCATACAAATATACCATTTCGTCCAGAAAAGTGTGTTCTACGTAATGAGATAGACTCTTACGTAGAAAAGTGGATAATTAGAGCAGTTTACGTAGGAGAGTGCGATAACGCTAACAGGATAAGTGCTTAAAATAAGCACTTTTGAGCGAATATCAAAAGTCCAATCGATTGGACATGTGTCCCCAATCGATTGGAGACACTGTGTAATCGATTGGAGACTATGGGACAGAAATCTTTCTGAGTCAAATCGATTGGAGACTCCGATTAATCGATTGGAGTCTTCGGGACAAAAAGTTATAAATGGCAAATCGATTAGAGACTCTGATTAATCGATTGGAGACTTCGAGACAGAAAGTTATAAATGTCAAATCAATTGGAGAACCCTATGCAATCTATTGGTGCCTTCGGAATAAAAAACTTATTGAGCCCCATCGATTGGACACTTGTCCCCAATCGATTGGACTTTGAACAAAATTGGTTTTATCAAATTCGAAATTCATGGTTCCATTATCCCACGTTCCACATGACTCAGGATCTTGGTATTCTATAAATATACCTCATCTATGCCTTCTCTAAACACACACAGAGACACAGAGTGACTCAATCTTCAAGAGAGATAAGCAAAGGCTATATTTAGTAGAGTGTCAATTTCGAAGAGCAAGAAGCTTGTTTTCATTCACATCTTGTGAGCTTGTTCTCTTCTTGATCAAAGCCAAGAGCTTGATCTTTACTCAGCCTAGGTTTTACACTTCTACATTTAACCTAGTAAGCCTGAGAGTACCAGTGTGACTCAAACACCTTTTGAGCAACTTGGGGTTCAGGGTGTACTAAATCCTTCACCTTCTGCAAAGGCGGGAGTGTTGAAAATTAAAATCGGAGGAGCCGGTCGAAGGTAGGTTTGGGGTGTACCAAATTGAACAAGCGGATAAGGCTTCTTGGCTGGAAGGGCGCGCGAGGATTCGTGGTGTTGACTCAGAGAACGTGGACGCATCGGCAATGGGCCTTGGCTAAGGTTGGATGTTGTATTTGCAATGGTACTGCTTAAGTAACATTTGTTTCGTTTAACTTTTCAATTAGTGATACTTTCCATCTGAACGTAGTCCCGTGGTTTTTTCCTTAGCTAAGGTTTCCACATAAAAATATCTTGTTTTGTGTGATTGTTTGTTTGTATTCCGCATTATATCCTGATTAGATCAAGCGACAAAAAGACAATATACCACGGAGGTATATTTGATTTGAGTCGGTTATAATAATCCTTTTCAAACAACCTAGGCATGAGATTTTATCCCCGTACCATAGACCAGTAAAACTGTATAGGTATATCTAAATTTAAATACCTAATCAACCCCTCCTTCTAGGTATATTAAGTTAAAGAGAACAGACCGGTGGAATTTCAGTTTTTAATTCGGATTTTATTTTTTTGGAGAAAAACCTTGATGAGCATAAAAGAAACTAGAATGCAAAAGAAAAAAATGGGAATAAGGAACCGTGGGTTTCTATTATGAGAAATCCCACGGTTTCAAATTTCTTTTTGTTTTAGCAACTTCTATCTTCTTCATTCTCAAAAAATGAAACTTGCCTTTTTTTGAATAATACCATGAATTCCCCTTTAATGCCACCTCATCCCAAAAACTATTTCATGAGTTTTTGAAAATATCATTAATAATTTTCTAGAAAAAGCTTTTGATTTTCAAAACTTTCCAAAAAAGAACCTCCCATTTTCGTAAAAGCAAGTGAAACTTTAATATTGGCCGTCCATCACTGTAAGGGTCGTGATCACATAAGTCAAGCCACGACCGTAGGATTTAGAAGATGAGAAGATGGCTGTAGGATCATAAGATGGTGAATGATGAGATGATGGGTGCAAGGATGGAAGGTGATGGTCGGATGGATGATCTGGATTTGAGAGTAGAGAGAGAATGGAGGTTCAGAGAGAGGAGAGAGAAAATATTAGAAAATAAAGAGAAAATGCTAAGCAGAGGGTCTTGAACCCTGGTCTTTGACTTGGTCTTCTGCAAGCTTTACCAACTAAGCAAGCATTTATCTTGTGTTAGTTGATTAAGCTTTAATCTCCTTAGTCTTTTCTCGAGGTGCTTGGCTCTCCTTCTCTCATGATCTTCTCTCGAGTTTTTTCGATTCTCTTGCTCTTCTCGCACTTGGCCTCTATCTTCTTATCCTCAGCTTGTTGCCTCTTGAGCTTTGGTCCTAGACTCTGGCAGCCAGTTGTGGGCCCGCACTCCATAAAAATTGTCTAATCAGGTTTCTTGCGATAGAAAAAGCACGTAATGAGACTTAATCAGAATGACTTTATATCTCGACTTCTAAAAATGTGTTTAATTCATGCAAATATACTATTTTGTCTAGAAAAGTGTGTTCTACCTAACAAAAGAAACTCATACGTAAAAAGGTTGATAAAAATGACAGTTTTACATAGGAGAGTGCGATAACGCTAAGGCTGCATTTGGGTAAGCTTAAAAATCACAATAAGGCAGCTTTTGCGATATCACAAAAATAAAACGTTTAAACATATTTTACAAGCACTTTTGAAAAGTCAAAAAAGCTCTTAACTCATCAAAAGCAAAAGCCATTTTTGAATGGCTTTTGCTTTTGCCAGAAGCTATTTTACCGAAATTGCTTTCCAATCGTGTCATCCATAATTTTTTATAATACCAAAATTACCCTTTTGAACAAAATTGTGGAGATTGAACCCTAATCACAATTCGCAAAGGACGCAGCACAGCCGAACCGGAGAACACAGTCGAAGAAATCCCTCGTTCTCATCACTAGGGATCGAAGATGTTGGGTTGATCCAACTGTTTCATTTTTTAGAGAAGGCTTGGGTTCAATCGAGGCTCTCTTCTTTAGGGATCCTGATTTCGTCCATGAGATCGAGCAAAGGTGTAGGCAAGGTCCCCCAGATGCCATCGTTAATGGTTTTGAGGTCTTCCCTTTCAATGACAACCCCGGCCAATGATTGGAATGCAAGCCCACCGCCTGATTTAAACGAGAAGAGAGATAGTATTCCCTTCTCCCCTTCACATGCCTCTTTCTCTCTCCCTCTGCTTCTAAAGCCTTCTTGGTTTATTAGCATAATATATTATGTATTTCTTTCTGTTTCATTTTACATGAATTGTTGATTCTTCTGCATTGTGGCAAAAAACACATCTTGATCAATCATGCTTTTCCATTTGTGTGTTTTCAATCCTCCATTGATTGCAAGCCAGCAAATAAAACTATGCCAGAATGTTTATACTAGAGGAGATAATACCATTTATTTATTGCATTTGTGGGTCACAGCGCATTAACAGTAACAGTAAATTTATAAGAACCCGTGGTGGACAGTTTCCACACAACCCTATCCTCCTCCATAAATGGGTTAGTATCAACTTCATTCAGATTGTTCCAAACTTCTTGAATTTCGTATATGACAGCAAAGGGTAGATTCCAAGTCTTCCATTTAGATATAATTGAAGATACCATAGAGCTAGGTCATAGCTTGAGGGATGAAGATATATATCAGATAAAGACTCAAAGAGATTCTAAGGGTCCTCTAATGAGGTTTTTTCTCAACCAGATCAAAGGCTATCTTCCTAGATTTCAAAAATTTACATCAGGACCAAGAACAATCTTGAGGAATTTTTAGGGAACAGAAATTTCTATCCTTAATAAGATTATGTTTTATCCAAGAGATCCATAAGAATTCCTTACCCGAAACAATAGACCACCAAGTATGTATCATGACATCAACTTTATTCCAAAGAATCCAAACTTTCAGGTCTCTTAGACCCAATCTATCTTCTGATTTACCATGACATGTTCTCACTGATAGAATGAGTTTACCTTCGAGTATTTGATAAAAGTCCAAAGGAATCTACTGCTTATTTGCACCATGATTTTGATATTTGGCAAAATAAAACAATTGCTCCAAAAAATGCCATTGACTTTTGATGCATCTGTCATCTTCTTTTCTGTTTCTCAGAATCATCTCTTGGGTGGAGTAACCTTGTCAATAAATTGTTTTATATGACAGCAACAAAGTTGGTTGTGCATCCGGAGAAGTGGTGTAGCCATCAATCCAATGAGATGTTAGTTTTGTTAGGGTTTATAAACTTTAGAAAAATAATTTGTTTCCCTGTAGCACCTTTTCTTATATATTATATGCAAGCATAATGCCTATTTCTATGCTAGCAGGTAGAGGAATTGTATTTGTTGGACTTGGATTCTCTGAACAATCTTCGGTCAGTTATCTATGTCAACCTTGTTTTGATTGTGGTTTCTTGAACACACAAATATCTTTTTTTAGTGATTTTTTTTCATGTTGAAAGGCCAGATATATAGATTGATATTCGTCTTCATATTATGGGAAATCTGATAGGTGCTCCTCTGATTAGAGCTTCCAAATCGATGAGTTTAGTTGGGAGCATGATACTAGTGGTTGTCAGCCTGCTTTTCCTATTGGAAGAATTGGTGTTAAGATTCAACTTCTGTTCACCTATCACCATGGTTGAATCGACTTTTTTAATTGCTTGATTATGAGTATGTTGTGGAGGATGTCGACGATGAGATGATGGAGAATGTATAACTAGAAACATATATTAGAAATGTATTTTCATCATTTACAATGGTTATGTCTTATGCTATTGTTGCAGTGTTTAAATTTTAAGAAATTGTGTAGCAGGTTCACATATAGCTTTTGGTGCATACTATTTTTTTTAAATGAAAATAATTTGTGACGCACCATCGCAAAATTGTTGCAAGGCCTAGGTAGTGGGGTGTAAGAAATATCAATCTCATTGTTCTTAAAAATGTATAATATAGGGTGCAAAAATGGTGACTGCATGATAGAAATTTTTTTGCCCCTAGCGTTTTTTGATCCGAATGTCCGGGCTGCACTTAAATATGCCATGTGGCACACTCTTAGAGACAAATGACCTTAGGGATGTTTGGACCTTTTAGTTCATGGTTTCCTTCTTGGTAGACTTATACACTCCAAAAATCAGCTTGATCAATCTTTTTATGCATTTAGGGGTAAAATAGGCATTTTCCACTAAAAAGTATTTTTTGCCAAACACCATAAAATGGCTTTTTTAGAAAATAATCCCTTTTTTAAATGGTTTACCAAACGACTAAAACAGCTCAACTTAAGCACTTTCATATACGTGCTATTAGATAAGTATTTAGAATAAGCAATAAGCTTACCCAAATGCAGCCTAAAAGGATAATTACTTAAAATAAGCACTTTTGAGCGAATATCACTGATCGAAGGGTAAGTTTGAGGATGGATCGGACTAAATTGTAAAGAACATAATCTAGTAAGGGCACTTTGTTGATTCATCACAAGAAGTGCGAATAGCATCAGCAGTGGGCTTGAAAGATGGATTCAAGTTGAAAGTTGTGTTGAATGGTGTGCAGTCTTGTTCGTTAACTTTACATAGTGGTACATTTCACATCTGGACAAGGTCCCGTGGTTTTTCTTAAAAAGGTTTCCTCGTAAAATATCATGTGTTGTGTGATTATTTTTATTTTGCATTGTTATATTGTTTAATCAATAAAATCAATCATATTAGGGCTGCTCACATGCGATTTGGAATCTCTAACCCATAACAGTAATTGAGTATGTTACATATTGCTAGTATAATTTTTAAAATACCTATTAACCACCTTCTTGGTATCTTGGACCAGATTAGAATCAAACTTTCAATTGGTATCAAAGCTACAAATTACTCCGTTAGGTTTAACAGCTTGAGTAAGATTTTGCTCATAAAAATTCATATCTGAAAAGATGTAATCTGAGGATTTCACTTTATAAAGTCCTAGCAACTCAGAAAGTAGAGGTGAAGACAATCTTCACAGAACCTACCATGATTTGTATAAACAGAGTCTTAAGTTGACCAAGGCCAAAAACCTAATCTCAATTTAGATCTTGATAATATTGAGTTAACTATGCTTAAGAATCAGCAAGAAAATGATAAAAGATCTCTTTAAGACAAAAATAGGTTTTTGGAATGCGAGTTCCAAGCTTGTATGAACATAAGGAAGTCTATAGAAACTAAACTCTCTAATCTAAAAAAGACTTGCCTTAGTTAAAAAAGAACACAAATACGGGATCAGATTTTGTGTTGGTGAGTGGAATGTGATAGAAGAGGCTTAGGTTATGTTGGAAACAGTAAAACATCATTTGTCATCCAAAACCACGTTTGTTAAACCTGCCTTAGCTCACAAGTCCCTCGATGAAAAATCCTAGTTAATGGTATTCACAAGACTTAGAGGGGGTGAATAGGTTCAATTCAAATTAATTACCGATTAAAAATTAAGCAACATATTCAAACCCATTCGATCAGTGATCTGGGATCTATAGCATGCAATTTCAATCGAAGCAAAAACAAATAAATTAGTCTAACCAGATTTAATCTAAAATATATATATTTTTCACAAATCTATTCAGCCAATAACACAATAAAATCAATCAAGCAATAGGCATACGATTTTTACGAGGAAAATAAAATTAGAAAAAACCTCGAAACCACGTCTAATCAAAATCAGAACACTAATAAAAAATAGATATAGATTGTTACCCATGCTACGAATCATAACTAAATCCAACTCCACATGAGCTCCAGCCACTAATTTACCATATTGCATTATATCTTCACACTTTGAACTACATAAAATGCCTTAAGGATTTGATTTCAAATTCGTTCTGGAAGCACACCGAATCACAGTCAACTCAATCCACATACGAGTTCACACTGAATCCACACGGTGGGACAACTAACAAAAAAGATAATAAAATACACAGATTTTTAATCCTTCGTGGAAGAAAGAGAACCGACCATGAAGAGATCATCTGACCCTATATAGATAGATAAGTTGGGCAAGTCCCACATCTGTAGGGGATTAATTTCCCCATATGGGGTCCAGACCCTCCAATTTAGACCATCTGATCTTCCTCTCATATGTCCAGATCCGATTATCTTGCACCAGATTTGATCCCATACGGATGGATAAATTGGGCAAGTCCCACATCCGTATAGGGTTAGTTTCCCAAGGTGGGGTCTAAATTAAAAAGATTTTGACCCTCCGTTTTTTACCATCTAATCTTCCTCTAATATCTCCACATCTAGCCATCTAGCACCATATCTAATCCCATACAAATGAATAAGTTGGGCAAGTCTCACATCCGTATGGGGTTAGTTTTCCAAAATGGGGCCTTGATCAAAGAGATGTGGACCCTTCATTTCTGACCATCTAATCTTCCTCTAATATCTCAAGATCTGGCCATCTGGCACCAAATCGGATCCCATACGGATGGATAAGTTGGGCAAGTCCCACTTTTGTATGGCGTTAGTTTCCCAAGGTGGGGTCCAGATTAGAGAGATCTGGACCCTCCACTTCTGACCATCTGATATTCTTCTAAAATGTCCAGATTTGGTTATTTGGCACCAGATCTAATCCCATATGAAAGGATAAGTTGGGCAAGTCCCACATCCGTATGGGGTTAGTTTCCCAATATTATGCCCAAATAAGAGAGATCTAGACCCTCCATTTTTAACCATCTGATCTTCCTCAAATATCCCCAAATCTAGTCATCTGGCATCAGATTTGATCCCATACGATTGGATAAGTTGGACATGTAATACCCTAAACTTTTCTCAATTGATTTTGAGTAAATTAATTCTAAAAAGTTGAAATTGACTCCTTAATTTCTTTTTTTATAATTTATTTTGAATGATAGTTAACTATATTTTTATTATGGTCTATAAATGGCATAGTTGAAATAACTAATTAGTGAGTTATACTTGTTGGGTGGGCCCGTAGGGCCAATTTAGAGGCATTTTGAACTTAATAATAATCTAACATGAAGCCTACTTAATACCCATAGGCCTATTTTATCTCATATCCATATTAAAATAGGCCTTTTAGTGAGTTATAAAATTCACCCATTTTAAAGTTACAAAAATCACATAAAATTAGAAATCATACTTTATAAACCTATTTAATAAAGCATTGGGAGCTTGGGAAATCTTACAAACCCTAAACCATCACTATAATTAATATTCCTCTCATCTTTCTCTCCATCTTCCTCCATTGAGCACCTCTATTAGAAAAGAACTTAAAAAACCTTCGAAGCCCTAGAAACACCATAACGTCTCACAATTTGACATCATCCCTTGAGACAAATTATTCCTATTATCGAGATGTTCGACATACTCGAATTCTAACTTCATCTAACGACAAATAGTAAAAACATTCACGGCTACTTTTTCACCATTGATTCAAGTACGGATGAAGATCAATGGACAAGGTAGGTATACCTACATATTTTAATAGATAATCTCCCTTATTTTACTTTGATAATCATGTTATATGTATGTGCCTAATTGATAATGTTATGGATATTATTGTGATTTGGATCGGTTGGTGTGCCAAAAAAAAAAGGGTTATAGATAATGATTTGGTATACTATTGAAGCTTTAGTTTGGGTGTGATCCTAATGGATACCCGTGGAAATAAAAATTAACAAGGGCCTGGAGCCCTAAGGTGAAAGACTCCAGACCCCTGCTGAAGAGCCTTTTGGCTATCCCAGCGTAAGAAGGAGAAGGAGACCCGAGATTTGTTTGTAGTTATAATCCTATGAAAATAATGATAGTGGTCAAATTGTGAAAAATATTTATTATTTTTGGTTGACGTTACTAGTTTATATTATTTGTTATGCATTAAATATGTCATAATTTTTTAATTAGAATATACGATATTATATGTCATATTTATGCGGTGTAAAGTGGATGATCTACTAGGTTTTGGCTCATGGTATTTACCAAACATTTCAGACTTAATTGAGGACGTTGTGAATTTCGGGTATGCACATGATGAGGGCGATAATAGCATGGGAAGATCGAATGGCAATATGAGAATGTGGATGAGACCAACGTGGGACTCTAAATAATTTTTATTTGTATTATTTTTATAGGCTTATTTGTTAAATACTCTCATTGTCTATTATTTAAAAGTTTTGTTTAATTTTAAAATCATGTGAATGATTAATATTTGACTTTCTAAACACTTTAATTTAACCCTTTAGATATATAGTTATGAATTCTTAACCAATGCATTAGTTTTTATTGATGTACGGTGCTTATAATTATTTTACGTATTATCCGGGTACTATTATCATTAGGGCATATTTTTGAGTTGAATTGCTAAAATAAAATAGTAAATAACATTTTCAGGCAAAGTACATTCACAAAAGATGCTTAAAATGAGTTTTTAATCATAAATAATTAATAAAATAATTTTTTATTAAAATTATATTTTTTTTGAAAATTTTATGCATACCCGCTTAAATTTTGAAAAGTTAATTCAAAAAGCCTATCAAACAGAAGTTTTAGCCAGAACACATTTACAAAAGATTTTTATTTTAATATATTATGAACTATGATTATTTTTAAAAATTATTTTAGAATATTTTATTTTTTTTATTTTTTTCATACCCTGGATCTTAGTTAAGCGGGTTATTTTATAGGCGTTCGGGTCGGATCAGGGTGCCCGGATCCAGGGAGTGACAGAATGGTATCAAAGCATAGGCTTCAGACACCTAGGGATTTGTGTGTAATGGGTTTATGCGTAGTTAAGTTGTTTATAATTATTTATGAACCTTAAAATCAAAACTTACTGATAAAGAACCGTGGGATGACTCCGTTGAACTTTGATACATTTGGATTAATAACTTAATCATATTAATTTTTAAATTTATAATTTGTACACCTATAATTAATTGAGATAAATTATACGTAATGAAGAAAAAAAATTAGACCTTAGAGTTAATAAAAAAAATAACTTAAGCAATATTTTAATAATCACAAATATATGAACATGTTATTAAAAAAAAAACACTACGATTTGGAATACCAACTATACTGACCAGTTGGCCAATTGAATAACTTGATTAGTGTGATTAGAGGATATACTGACTAGATTTATGTACCAGTTGATTAGGCCGAATAGATTGATCGAGTTTATCAATTTAGTTGATGTTGACTATATTGATGACTAGTTTGATTAGTCTGATTAAGTTGACTAGACTTATTAGACGACTAGTTTGACTGGGTTGGACTAGATTAGTGTAGATGACCAATTTGACTAGGTTTACCATGTTAATTAAGTTGACTTATTTGACTGAGTTTAACTATAAGGTTTTATCAACCGATCTAACTAAGCTTGACTATAATTTTCAGTCGACTAATCTGAAGTGGTAGATTAGAAGAAAAAAAAATTTATTAAATATATTTTAAATTTTGAGTACGAAATTCTTGTAAGGGGAGTAGGTTGTAATACCCTGAACTTTTGTTCATGAATTTTGAGTAAATTAATATTAAAAAGTTGAAATTGTCTACTTAATTTCTTTTTTTATAATTTATTTTTATTGATAGTTAACTATATTTCTATTGTGCTCTATAAATGACATAGTTGTAATAACTAATTAGTGAAAGTATTCCTAATTATAAATGACATAGTTGTAATAACATCATCGCTTGAGACAAAAATATTCCTATTATCGAGACGTTCAACGTACTCGAATCCCAACTTCTTCTAACGACAATTGGTAAAAACATTTGTAGCTACTTTTTCAGCATTGATTTAAGTACGGATGAAGATAGCTAGACAAGGTAGGTACACCTATATATTTTAATAGATAATCTTAGTTATTTTACTTTGGTAATCATGTTATATGTATGTGCTTAATTGATGATATTATGGATATTATAGTGATTTGGATTGGCCGGTGTACCAAAAAAATGGTTATAGATAATGATTCGGTATAATATTGAAGTGTTAGTTCGGCTGTGATCCTAATGGATACCCATAGAACTAAAAATTAAGAAGGCACTACAACAAAATATACCTATAATGGCATTAAATTTATTGCATTCAAAGGAAAACACCATACATTTCTAATTTATTATTGCATTCCGTTATTGAACGCTGTTAATACCCAATTGTAAGACAAAATGGCACAATGTTGAGGATAAAAACATGTGAGTTACGATGTTTATCTGTGAAACGCCAATAACTTTTCGTGTCTTTGTCGCGCCAATACACCGAAATACATATTTCTTTCACGTGCGTCTTTGTTGCGCCAAAACACTTTCCCTTTTCCATTTTCGTTTGTGCCCCTTCATCTCATACCTCGTTCTCCTTCATCCCTTTCTCAGTAGAAATACCCTTTCCATTCTCGTTTCCACCCCTTCATCTCCTACCCCGTCTGCTTCATCCCTCTTCCTCAGTAGAAACAACGCCCCACCACCACCAGCCCTCGTCGTCGTCAATCATTTTCTCTATTTTCATCGTCTCTGTCATCCCATCCTCTGCCATTGTCGTCGTCGTCCCCTCATTCATTCGCAAACTCAAAACTAAAGCTCCGTTACGGTGAAACCTTAGCTCAGATTGGTTCGTGAACTGGTTCGTTTCTTTACAAGAGATTTCTACTTTTTTCTCATTTTTTATTCTCTTGCATGTTTATGTTTTATGGATCTGATTAATTAATTTCTCTGTTGTTAGGGTTTTACTGTTGTTAGGGTGCTGATTTCATCAATTAATTTCTTCTTGTTAGGGTTTTCGTGTTGTTAGGGTTTTACTATATAATGTTTTTTGGATTTCAAGAATTAAATTTGTTTGTCTCTCACTTCTCATTCTTAGATGAGTGCTTACATTGGTTTGTTTCATCTCCACCCACTCTTCTTTGTTTTTATTTTTCTGTTTCTTTATTCATTTCATTTGGGTGTATGTTTTTGTTTTGATGCTAAAAGATAATCTCTAAATTGTTTTTGATTCTTCATTTTTCATGTTTGTTGTTTTAAATCTGTTAACTCATTTTGAGCTCTGAGATTTGGACTGGTATTGGGCTAATATTATAGATTTATATTGTCTTTTTGTTCTTTCTCTTTGGTGAATTAGGATTTGCATGATTGAGGAATAAATGCGGATAGTCTATCTCGCGCCTTATTGTGTTGAAGGGTAAATCATCCTCATCAAAACATTTGAATCCTTTTCCATTTCCAAGCTATACGTTTCTTTAAGGATTTTTTCTGAACCATCTAGGTTTGTCGTAGGCCTCTTCTTGGTTTTCTTAGAATGACCAGGATCTTTAAAATGAAGACATTTGGACTTTGTTCCATCATTTACCTTGATCACGTTTCTACAACTTGTATTGATGGAAGAAGTGAGTTTGAATCTTGGAGGGGCTAGGAAGAGTGGAGGGTGAATGAAAGAGTGACCAAACATGGTGCTAGGATCTTGTTTAGCACTCATATCAGAATAAGGTTGAGATTAAGTTAGAGAGGGTTCATTATCCTATGTTGCATGTAGCAGCCATTGGGGCAGGCTTTGTGAAGAACTTCGAGACCACAATGGTTGGACATATTCTCCGTAATCCTGAATTGAGAATGGAAACCGGAAATCTGATGTTGCCCCATGAGCCAGACTTTGATTAGAATTGAGTTGGCTTGAGTTCATAACCATATGCTGATAAGCATTATGAGAAGTAGTTGTTGTTACTTGTAGTTGACAAATCATTTTTAGAAATTCGGTTCTAGAAATACATAACTCTGGGAACTCGGATGTCCTATTCAACAAGAAAACCTTAATAAACAAGTATCTACAATTTAGGCATAAGTGAGCAAATGCATTTTGGTATTTGACATGATGAGTGAAGGAATATGCATCTTAGCTTTGTATTCTACTTTCTTTCATATTCTTTACTTTGTAAAAAATTATGCCTATCAAAAATGAGAAAAAATTGTAAAAGATTCCCAATTTGAATTTTCTTGGCCTTCTCTTTTTTTCTTTTATTGTTCTAAATTATAGCATAACAACTCATCCACATCATCTTAGACACTAGGAGAAGTATTCACTCTGAGTAAGTTGGGTTCCAAAACTAAGATTTTCTTCCTTACTCGAGTATGGTATTTGATTGTAAAAGCATTTTCCCCACATGGTCAAGGCATCTGAGAGAACCTTTCCCACATTACTTGTTTTGCTCAATAGAGGAAAACTCAACTGTAGATCAAAGTAAACCACAATCTCGTAAAGGGACATATGTGTACCACTTGAGGGTTGAGATGATGGAGTTGATCCAATTGTATTCTTACTTTGCTCTGTTATACGGTACCTTTCTCCTAACAGTTCCCTTTCTCTTATTACTCTTTCACTGGGTGCTAAACAAGGATCTATGTCTTTACCAAAATCCCTAGAAAAGATGAGAAAGCTCTGCAAACTAACACAAATAAGTGTGCCATTCGCATTCATTATATGTTCTACTAACTGGATGATTAGGAAATAAAAGAGAGAACAAAGCTAAAAGTGGATGATTTTTCATGAACCTACCTGAACTATATAATACAGATTCTATTTTTATTCTTTATTTCACCTACCTCAACTAGTCCGTTTCAATTTTATTTTTTGGGTAAGTTGGAGTACTCGTGTTAGTGTTTTCACAAGTATATTAAATGGGTTTGCTCTAAAAGTCTCTGAATTGTACCATAGATCAAAATAGATCAGGGTCGTATTGAGAAGTGGGTCCTCAGGCGGCCTTTCGATGACGAGGAATATCCCTACCTGACCAAGGTTCAACATAATATTCAGCTTTCTTAATGCTCCTTTTCTCAATAACATTGATTACTAACTAAAATGGTTCATTCATTTTTCTGCAACATATTCTCTATAGGCAAAAAGAGCAATTTAATTAGTGATTGTCTCTTGACCCATGTTGCAGAACATGCACGGAGTGATACAAGACGTGTATGGAGAGCCTAACCTTTTATGTTTATGTCTGAACTTAGATCAGACTAAGGTTGGACACTCTCATGCTAATACAAGTAGCCATGTGTCCCCACACCGTCTATTAGTTGTAGATTTTTTCTTCTTTAAGGTTATCTGAAACCTTTATGTTGTTGTGTTGATTTTTACCATGATAATATGATAATTGAACTTGAAAGGTATAGAGTTCCTTTTGTTTGCCATGTATTATTTCCCAGTGCATGAAAGTTTTGAAAATTGAAGTTTGAACTCCCTTTCTTATTTGGTACAAATTGTAGGACAGTACCCTTTACATAATTTCTAATGTATTCCATATTTCCTCAATATCACTCCTCATCATTAATTTCAAAGACTATAATATAAAGCTTGTCTAAACTAGGTGGCGAAGAAACACTTGATTAGCCTTGTCCTATATCCTTCATATATGTTGTGAACTTAGAGGTCCTAATCAACTTCTTCTTGTTATTTATTTTTAATTTTTTAAAGAAATTTCAAGGTTCTCTTTCCTATCTTTCTCTTTCAAAGCTTTTTTTTGCTCTTAGGTTCATGTTGATGATCCCACCATTTCTCGTCACATTATGTCAAGGTAGGAATTTTGAGTAAGTCAAATAATTGCTGAAATTAGCGATTATGGTAATTAGAAAGAATCTAAAAACTAGATATTTTAATAAGTTAAAAGAATTGGGACACCAAAAAATTTTAGGAAGTGAAAAAGAATTAGGATTTTTTGGTGTGTCAAAGCCTGATTGGTGAGTTTTTGTTGGGAGGGATCCATTGAGGTTTTTCTCTAGACCAATTGCATTTCTTTGCAAATTCATTTTTGTCCCTTTTAAGTGAAAGATGGAAATCACCATAGCTTCTTTTTTAAGTGAGTTTAAAATCCTTGAGCATTTGAAGTAGATAGAGGCTAATTGAGGTCTGGCATGGGTGCTATGACAAGGATGCAAATCTCTAAGGTGCTTATTGTGTTTTGAATAATATTTCCACTCTTTCTCAAGTTTTTGATCTATATGGCATCAAATAAGACCAGAGTTGGCCTTTTGAAAAGACTATGCAATATTGAAATACATGTTCCTGTCCTAGTCTGTACGTTCTAATGGTGATAATATGTGTTGCTGACTGTTATAGTTCTAGTTCTAGGTTGCTATCATCTTTTCATGTTTGTGATGCTTAAAGTTTTTGCTCCAATAAATGGGTTCTTCATGGCGTTGTAGACCTCATAAATGGAGTGCAACACTTGAAAATCCAAACCTGAGAAGGTCAGTCTTAGATTTATGGAAAATTTCCTTTCTTTGATCCATTTTATGTTCGAAGCCCTTGAAGGCATTCGGCCAATATAGACTGGCACATTAATCTTTCTAGTATTGTATTGCAAGTAATGAACATGCATTATGTATGGCATAAGCAAGTTGACTGACCTCTACAAGAAGTTCAAGAAGTTCATTCTTGAACTTGAACTTAAACAATTGGACCTTCTCATCATCTGGAGCATATGGTTGCTGTCTTGGCAATTGTGGTTCTTGTACCTATATTAAATCAGGGAGCAGATTGAAGTTGGTAGAACTTTGTCATTATTTTCTGTAATTTGGTTATATTTAAATCATCCTTCCATGGTAGGGAAAGTCTCCATCCACGGAAGTAAGGAAGAAAACAAACAAGGAGAGTTCTATTAATCTGAAAAAGTCGCTTGTTAGGAAAAACTCTCATAGTTTCATGTGCAGAGATTATTTTTAATTCTCTAACTACTTTCTTGATCTTGTTTATTTGTTGCTAGTCTGTTAGTACTTATAAAAAAAAATGCTTGTCTATAGAGTTCAGCTAGGCCTAGCTAGTTATCATCATCTGATTTTTGTAGGTGTTCTTATTTCGAAAGGTTGTTGTTTACAAGCGTAACATGGCTGAAAATTTGCAAATACTCATTTAGTTTAAATTTTTTACAGGTGTGCAGAGGAAGCTAGAAATGAATTACTGGGTAAGATGCGTTGCTGCTTTGTTAAAATGTTTATTTCTTTGGTTTGCATCTTGATGAAGCTTTGTTAGCATTTGTCTTACACATTGCCTCATGTTCCTATCAAATTTAGGAGGCAAATAAGAATGATAAATCTGTGAAGAGTTGTGCCAGGCAAGTATTTTTTTTCTCTATTGATACATTTTTGTGTGTTTTCTCGTACATGAGAGGGAGATACAAGAATAGCATGAGGTGCTGGTTATGTTCCATTGTAATCTTATATTTATTGCATAAAAATTTCAATTATGAAAGTTAGAACTCATAACCTATGGACCGTTTATTTTTACTGTTAACTTGAAAACTACATTTGATGGGGTTAGAAATTTCATAATGGATTGATTTTTTGTACGAGTGATCTATATGGTAAGGAGATCATCCACACCAAAAATCATCCATTAGTTCATCTTCTATGTGGGTACGCAGTTGTGCAAATTGCTGTCTCCCGATCCTGATATAGGGTCAGGATCAGGGGACAACAATTTCATACAACATTTTTTACTACAATTTTGGCATACCCACATAGAAGATGATTCAGTCGATGATTTTTTGTGAGTATGATATCCTCACCATATAGATCACTCCTACAAAAAATCAGTCCATTCTGAAATTTCTAACCCCATCAAATGGGGTTTTCAAGTTAACGATAAAAATAGACGGTCCATAATTCTTCAACCTCTAAACTAGTCTACGAAAATCGGAATGATTTGAATTTTTTATACTTATGGGCAACCTCTGAAAATAGATGGTCCATATTTTTATACTTATGGGCTATGTATGGTGATAAACAAAAAGTTCAACAAAACAAGATTTGTATGTCAAAGCAGGCGAAAACTTCAGTTAAAAGGGGTTGTGACCGAAGCCAGTCACAACCCACAATACGAGCCATGTGGCACACTACTAAAGGGCGCTGACTATATGGATGTTTGGCCAGTCCCCCAGTGGACCTGCAAACAAAAAATCAGCCTGATTAGTGAATTCTAAGTGTTGGATTGAAGTTATTTTCATGGGTTAATTTTAAACATAGGAATTTGAGCATCATTGAGCGTTATTTGGGTGCAAAGATCCTGGATTGAAGTTATTTTCATGGGTTAATTTTAACCATAGGAATTTGAGCATCATTGAGCATTATTTGCATGTGAAGATCCAAAGGTTGTAAATCACTAATCAGGATGACATTTGGTTTGCTGGTCCACCGAGGGACTGGCCAAACATCCATACAGTCAGCATCCTCTAATAGTGTGCCACATGGCTCTAATTCTAGGTGATGACCGGATTTGGTTACAAAACATTGTGACGGTTTGTGATTGAAGTGTTATACATGAGGCAATCTTTTTGTGCTGCCAAAAAGATAAGTTGATGGGCTGAGGCAACTTATTCATGTGTTTTTTATCCAACTATTTCGGATTGCCGAAATAGGATTCATGTTGGAAACCCAAAATATGTTACATGACTATATTTGCAGGTCACATATTCATGGCAGCTGCTCCCCTCAAAAAGATAAGTTGATGGGCTACTCTGTGTGGGTACGCCAAATGGTTGTCAAAAATTGTTGTAAAAAATGGTTGTCCCCCGATCCTAACCCTTAATACTTTGGGTTGTCAGAAATGTCTCTAAATCAGTTTGTTACTCTGATCCAATGACATTGGTTTTCGTCCTAGGTTTTGGTGGAGGGGATCATCTAGGTGGGTCCTATTTTCTTGCATTTACACCACTTAAGTGCTATTGTTACGTCATCCTTACATTCTATAGGCTTTATACAATTGATGTTTTCATCTTTCTATAATTTTTAACTGGTTGCTTTTCTAAATATTGTAGCTGAAATTTGGACCACACAATTCTGCTGTTGCAAAAACTAAAATAAGACAGAGGATCAACGACTTTTTCCCAAAAAAGAAACAAGCAGGTAAATTTCAAATTTGGACACCTCTTCCAAGATTCAAATTGTCAAGCTCCCCTCCTTCCAATGTGTGTGAGCGGGCCATTGTTTCTTTTTCTTCATTTTTGTGTTCTCACATGTTGTTTCAACATGTATGTTTGCTGCTTTAGAATGTTATGCTATTGAACAATTTTTTTTGTTTCTCACTAAAAAATATTAACTTATGTTGAACTTTAACATAAGAATCAACTCTATTATATCTATTAAGTAGCTAGTATCAACAATAACATGATGCCTCGCTCTTTTGTAGGTAGACAGATATGTTGAACATTAAGCAATTACTGTCACAATCTCCTTTGTTAAAAATCCCATCTCTTCAAATTCTAAGTACATCTCTCCAAAAAACCTCTTGGATAGTCTTCAATCCTTGAAAAAGAACAAAGACCTCCCCTCAATTACGACAATAACTTAATTCCTAAATAGACATACATATTTTCATTTTTATCAAAATTTTCACACTCAACAAAATAGCATATGAATCTCAATGACTCGTTTGAGCCTCATCAAACTTAGTAAATTGATTGGGTTCTAGCTCCGAACAAGCCATGTTCCAATAATATTACTTTAATCCTTGGTTCCGATTATAAACAATGTTAATAGTCAATAACAAGTTAACAACTAGTAATAAAAGATAGAAGGCTGAAATAACCTAATATTTTGAAAATAACATTTGGAAAATACTTTATTTTCCGGTACTAGTAGTATAGCTTTAACAACATATATATCAACTTTTCAACTTAGGCACATTGAATTGCTGCATTTAAAGTTCATCATTAATAGTACTTTATTCCAACTATATGAGGTTGGCAACTTGAATGGGGTTTCACCATTGAGTTCTATCTTTTTGCACTGAAAGTTAAAGTTAATAATAAGTAACTTGAAAAAAATCCTCCAATGACAAAATTGTTTGATTTATTAAAATCCAAGACAAGTTTTTGGGAAAAAAAATTCAGCAAGTGTTTATATGTACAAGACAAGTAACATGTCTTGGTAACCCCAGAACTTGTATGTCAAATTAACTTGCAGGAAAAAGGTTGATCAAACATGAACTCAAGAGTCCAACAACATAATTATCTTTTGTGACAACGAACCAACCTATATCTTATATGTCAACCTAGTTGGTCTTCTCACCTTTCTTTGGTTATTACAAAGCTTAAAAAAAGCTCCCCAAACAATTTGGTCAGGCCCTCCATGGCTGATCAGTGATGTTTTTATGTAATTTAAGGGTAAAATAGACATTTTCCACCAAAAATACACTTTTTTACCAAACACTTAAAATGTTTTTTTTTAAGGAAACCCTTTTTTACATGGCTTATCAAATGGCGAAAACAACTTAAGCACATTCGTATGAGTGCTATATTGCGTAAGCACTTAAGATAAACAATAAGTTTATCCAAATGCAGCTTGCTTAGTGTTTGTTGTCTATCGTTATTGATCTAGATATCATAATGATGTATATTTGGTTATACATGTTATGGGACAGGACTATAAAAAAGAAAGTGTAAAAGAATTGCAAACTCTCAGGTGGTGTTTCTATTGTTTAGGTAATCCCTCAATGACTTATAACACCTAAAATGCAAATTTTGTTTAGGTAATCCCTCAATCACTGTTTGGTTAAATTTTTCCTAATAGGTTCACGTCTTCTTCAATAAAGGAATCGATGCAAAGTTACACATTATATATTACGAAATAAAGACCATGGTGGCGACATCTTTTTTAACTTTTATTTTCTTTTTTTTGGTTGGGAAAAGAGTCATTGGGTCATCTTTTGTATTTTCATGGGAAAGGATAGTGGGGGAGTTCTTGTGTTCATTGTGTACTTAAAATTTTGTATATCTTGTAATATGTAACACTTGAATCAAATTGTTAAATTTATATTTTAGTATTATGTTTGTCTTTCGATAATAGAATAATTTTTTATTGTATGAAATATGAATGGGGCGTTTATTTGATGAAACATGCGTAGGCAATATGATTAGAATGTGCATATTTTCACAGGAAATTTTAATGCATTAATATTAGGTATGCACTATTTAAAAAAAATAAAAATAAAAAGATGGCATTCAGAAAATGCCATTGTTTTAAACAAAGAAAAAATAAAATGATAGGGTTCACTAAATGCCATAATATTATGCAATAACAACAAAGAGCAATCATTATAATGTCGTTTAAAATCTATATTATGGCGTTCACAAATGCTATACATTAATGGCGTTGAATGAACGCCATCGTTGAACTCCGAAAAGCATGGCATAGCCTTTTACAGCGTTTGTTATGACGTTCGATGAACCCCATAAAATATATTTTATGGCGTTTTTTGAATGCCATCAAAGCTCAGTTTTGTTGTAGTGAGGGCCTGGAGCCATAAGGTGAAATACCCCAGACCCTTGCAGAAGATCCTTTTGGCTACTGCCGGCGTGGGAATAAGAAGGAGACCCGAGATTGGGTTGCAGTTATAATCGAATGAAAATAATAATATTGGGCTAATTGTGAAAAATATTTATTATTCTTAGTTGATATTATTAGTTTATATTATCTGTTATACATTGAATATGTCATGATTTTTGAATTAGAATTTGCGATATTATCTGTCATATATATGCGATGTACAGTGGATTATCCACTAGGCTTTGGCTTATGGTATTTACCAAATATTTCAGACTTTGTTGAGGACGTTGTGAATTTCGGAGTTGATGCATTTGATGAGGGCGATAATAGCATGAGAAGATCGAAGGGCAATATGAGAATGTTGGTGAGACCAACGCGGGACTCTAGATAATTTTTATTTGTATTATTTTTATAGGCTTATTTGTTAAGGACTCGCATTGTCTATTATTTAAAAGTTTTGTTTAATTTTAAAATTATGTAGATGATTAATATTTGACTTCTTAAACACTTTAATTTAACCCTTTATATATATGGTTATAAATTCTTAACTAATGCATTAGTTTTTATTAATGTACGGTGCTTATAATTATTTTACGTATTATCCGGGTACTATTATCATTAGGGCATATTTTTGAGTTGAATTGAGAAAAATAAAATAGTAAATAACATTTTTAGGCAAAGTGCATTCACAAAAAATGCTTAAAATGAGTTTTTAATCGTAAATAATTAATAAAATAATTTTTTATTAAAATTATATATTTTTTAAAATTTTATGCATACCCGTTTAAATTCTGAAAAGTTGATTCAAAAAGCCTATCAAACAGAAGTTTTAGCCAAAACGTCTTTACAAAATATTTTTATTTTAATATACTATGAATTATGATCATTTTTAAAAATTATTTTAGAGTATTTTATTTTTTATTTTCTCACACCCTTGATCTTGGGTAAACGCGTTGTTTTCCAAGCGTTCGGGTCGGACCATAGTGCCCGAATCTGGAGCGTGGCAGAATGGTATCAGAGCATAGGCTTCAGACAACTAGGGATTTGTGTTTAATAGGTCTATGCGTAGTTAAGTTACTTATAATTATTTATGAACCTTAAAATCAAAACTTACTGATAGAGAACCGTGGGATGGTTTCGTTGAACTCTGATATGTTAGGATTAATAACTTAATCATATTTATTTTTTTATTTATAATTTGCACACCTATAATTAATTGAGATAAATTATACGCAATGAAGAAAAAAAATTAGACTTTAGAGTTAATAAAAAAATTAATTTAAGTAATATTTTAATTATCACAAATATATGAAAATGTTATTAAAAAAAAACACTACGATTTGGAATCTCGCCTATACTGACTAGTTGGCAATTAAATAGCTTGATTAGTGTGATTAGAGGACATACTGACTAGATTTACCAGTTGACTAGGCCGAATAGATTGACCACGTTTACCGGTTTAATTGATGTTGACTATATTGACTAGTTTGACCAGTCTGATTAAGTTTGCAAGGAATATTTTCATATTCAATTTGGCAAAAATTCCATTTGACATAAAAAATTCTTGTAACCGTTTCTACAAGCACTAGTGTAGTGTTAAGATGTCATGGTACGCATACTTCGCCAACTACATGAAGACTAAAAGACAGAAGCATCAAGAATCAGACGGTTGACGACAGGAGTCATCTGAGTAACTGCTGTTTTGTCAGTGAACGATCGTGTACGCTTGATTAGGAAGGTAAGTGACTTAGTGGTCGTAAGAATTGGTTAAAATGAACAAAAATATAATGGTCAAACTTAGTCATTGAACAGACTCGAGTCTAAGTCAATTAAATTGACTAATGGGATAGTCCAATCGATTGGACACTTATCCCCAATCGATTGGACATAGCCCAATCGATTGGAGACTCTATGTAATCGATTGGAAACTACGAGGCAGAAACTTATTTCAGCCCAATCGATTGGAGGCTCTGTGAAATCAATTGGAGCCTTCAGGACAGAAATCTATCTAAGTCAAATCGATTGGAGACTCTGTGAAATCAATTAGAGTCTTTGGGACATAAACTTTTTTAAGTCAAATCGATTGGAGAACCTTGTGTAATAGATTGGTGCCTTCGGAACAGAAATCTTATTGAGCCCAATCGATTGGACCAGTGTACAATCGATCGGACCATGCACAGAATTGGTCTTTCTCAGATCCAAAATTCTTGGTTCCATCATCCCATGTTCTATACGACTCAGGGTCTTGGAATTCTATAAATAGAACCCTTCTATGCCTTCTCTAAACACACACAGAGACACAGAGTGACTCAATCTTCAAGAGAGAGAAGAAAATGTTATATTTATTAGAGTGTCCATTCAAAGAGCAAGAAGCTTATTTTCCATTCACATCTTGTGAGCTTGCTCTCTTCTTGATCAAAGCTAAGAGCTTGATCATTTCCTTAGCTTAGGTCTTCCACTTTTATGTTCGACCTAGTAGCCTGAGTGTACCAGTGTGACTCAACACCATTTGAGCAACTTAGGGTTAAGGATGTACTGAATCCTTCACCTTCTGCAAAGGCGGGAGTGTTGAGAATTAAGATCAAAAGAGCCGATCGACGGTAGGTTTGGGGTGTACCAAACTGAACAGGCAAACAAGGCTTCTTGGTTGGAAGGGCGCGCCTGGATTCATAGCGTTGATTCAGAGGACGTGGACGCATCGGCAGTAGCCCTTAGCTAAGGTTGGAAGTTGTATTTGCAATGGTGCTACGTAGGTAACATTTGTTTCGTTTAACTTTTCAGTTAGTGATACTTTCCGTCTCGACGTAGTCTCGTGGTTTTTCCTTGGCTAAGGTTTCCAAGTAAAAATCTCTTGTCTAGTGTGATTGTTTGTTTGTATTCCACAATATATTCTGATTAGATCAAACGATGAAAAGAGAATATACCATGGAGGTATATTCAACTTGAGTCGGTTGTGATAATCTTTTATCAAACAACTAAGGTATGCAATTTTATTCCATTACCATCGTCCAATAAAACTGTGTAGGTATAATTAATTTTAAATACCTAATCAACCCCCCTTCTAGGTATATTGAGTTAAAGAGAACGGACCAGTGAAATTTCAATTGGTATCAGAGTGGGTATTTCTAGTTAAGGTTTAATCACTTGAATTTAGATTCCTGAGAAACCAGTCCATTTTCATTAATTTGTCAAAATACAAAGAGAAAGTGGAAATACATCCAGACCTCAATTGTTTGATGGGGAAGACTATGCCTATTGGAAGGCTAAGATGATGGCTTTTTTAAAGTCCATTGATGAAAGAGTCTGGATGTCTATAGTGGATGGTTGGTCACCACCCACAATGGAAGTAGGAGATAAAATCATTCTTAAACCTAAAAATGACTGGACTAAAGAGGACATAGATTATTGTTGTCTTAATAGCAAATGATTAAATGATATTTTTAATGTTATTGATAAAAATGAGTTTAGAAGAATCTCTACTTGTTCCCTAGCTAAAGAAGCATGTGACATACTTAGAGTCACACACGAAGGAACGTCAGTTGTTAAGATCTCAAACTTCAAATGCTGACTTCTAAGTTCGAATCCATAAGAATGGAGGAGAATGATACTTTCACTGAGTTCTATGCCCAACTTAGTAATATTGTGAACTCTGCACACAACTTGGGTGAAGTCATTCCTGAATCCAAAGTTGTTCAAAAAATTTTGAGATCTTTACCTGATAGATTTCAGGCTAAGGTCACTGCTATTGAGGAGTGCAAAGATGTTGACTCTCTCAAAGTTAATGAGCTGGTTGGGTCTCCACAAACTTATGAGATGAATTTGAGACAGCCGAAGAAATCAAAAGGTATTGCCCTTAAAGTTTCTGAAGCTTAAGATTCTGAGTCGAATGTTGATTCTGAAGTAGAAATGGCATTATTTGTGAAAAAATTTAAAAAGTTCTTTCGTTCTAAAAATGATAAGTTTAAGAACAATAAACCATTTGATAAAACTGTGGAACATGCCAGACCTCATAAAAGAGGTAGCAGAAGTGACAGGAACCGTAGGGAAAGTCGCTCAAGCGAATCCCAATGTTTTAAATGTAAGGGTTTTGGTCACTTTGCTAATGTGTGCCCAAATAAAAAAGAATACAAGGGCAAGGCAAAAGCATGTGGGATGAAGAATCAGAAGATCATTCTAATAATTCAGATAGCAATGAAAAGACTGATAAGTATACAGCTTTCGTTGCTCATTTCAATAGCCCCTATGGATCTCATGGAGAGTCCAAGAACAGTGATGATGAGAGTTCAGAAGACTCTTACAAAGGGGATTCGGATGACTCGACAATTGGTGTGAAAGAACTATACGAGGAATCGATAAAATTCATCAAGGCTAACAAAAAGTTTTATCTGACAGGGTTAAATGTCTTGAGTCTGAAAATACAGCCTTAATAATTGACACTGAAAAATTAAAAGTGTTGATTACTGATTTAGAGCAAGAGAATGAGTCTCTGTTGAAAAGGAACAAGTCATTGGAATGTGAATTCCAAACTTGCATGACATGTAAGGAATCCCTGGAGAATGAGCTTCTCAAATCAAAGAGGGATGTGTTAGGACTCTCATCCAGTTCTACAAAGCTTGATGAGATTCTTCGTGTGGAAAAAGTCTATGGAGACAAACAGGGTTTGGGTTACAAAAATAATCAAGAAAAATGGTATTCATCTAAGACAATTTTTGTTAAAGCCCAAGCTATTCCCACTCAGATCAATGACCCTATCAAAATTGTTAAAAGCAATCGTCAGTGTAAGTACTGCAAAAATATGGGTCATGTGATTAGAGACTGTCACAAGTTGAAAAGAGGACATCAAAATCCTCTAGAAAAAATAGTAAATACCACTCAGATTGTGAAAAGTCAGAGATTTCCTATGAAGACACATTATAAGATAAATTATTTGGATGTGTTATCTAGGAACATGAAAGACCTACTAGAAAGGTCTAGAGAATTAATCAAGGAGATTGAGTCTCTTTAGAAATTCAAACAACCTCAGAGTTATGTAACTCAAAAGAGGAATGATCCTAAGAGAATTGATTTATCCACAAAAATCACATCTGTGTGGGTTAAAAAAGATTCTCTAAAGGAAAATTGTTCGACAATATCCTATTTTTGAGCAATGTGCTCTCTATTCCCTTATGTTCTCTATTCTTATATTTTGAGGGATATTTTTTTCTTTTTGATTTTGCTTCGTTTTGAAGAATAAAAAATTGATAATATTTCAAACAATCAAAAGATCAATTGTTCAGAAGAATATTAAAATTATTAGTTGATTATACGATTTTGATGAATAGTAATTTCTGAGAACATTCAAAGAAAAAGAACTTAACTGTTAGTAAAATTTTGTTAATCTGTGTATTATATCTTTTAATTATTATGATTGGTCAATTTTTACTAGTGTGCATTAGAAGATTATTGAAACAGTATATCTCATATTCACATGCACACTAACTATTTCGGTAGGAATGGATTTGATAAAGGTGAGAAATCTTGTATTATTGGAATTAGGAATAAATATCTACTAATTATAATTTCAAATTAGTAGTGTTCCTGCCTTCAGTTGATTTCAAAATTGCACTATAGTCCATTGTTGGCTTCCTAATGAGAGTTATCATTTTAAGGAAACAGCTACCTCCACAAGAGTTATAGTGAATGCCATCTGTATGGCCATGTTTGTAATTAAAATCTGATTCTCATTGCTGTAGAAAAGGACTACCTACATGGAGAGTGAAAGCTACCTATATTCAAAGTAAAGAAAAAATGGTGTAAAAGACAGCCAATTTACTAAAAAAGTTCTTATCCATCAGCAAATACCTGTATACATGAGAGTATATGAGATCCCTTAATAACTCTAATGAGGATTTTATGATCGGATACAAAATACCTCCAGATTCTGATATTTATGAGAAATTATTACAGAAATCTTATTCGGTACCACAGATAGACTCAGATCACTTACACTTGATGATATTTTTGTTGATATTAGAATTTATGATTACTAGTGATTTGTGACTTACGCTAATGTTTAAAAGAATTAATATTTCTGATAAAGCAAAAGATTGAACTAAGTGTTAGTTAATTCTCTTCAATAAAAATCAGTGTTTAGTGCTTATCAAGATTGATTTTATGAATTGGATTCTAACTTTTTTCTGATGTTTTATCTTTTCTTGAGAAGTTTAAAAATTGATTTTTGGCTTGAAAAGATTTAGTTTGGGGTCCTGGAAAATGAGCCTATTGGTTTTTAAAATTTAAAATTTTTTTTCCCGAACCAGTCCAATCGATTGGACTATATAGATCAATCGATCAGACTTTATAGACCAATCGATCGGACATCTCCAATCGATTGGAGAGTACAGTCCAATCGATTGGACAGTGCGCGTACAATTTTATAAAACCAAAAATGGATCATTTTCAACCCCAATCGATCCAATCGCCACCCAAATTTCTCCCACTCGATCGCAGGTGCTCGATCTACTGTTCCCATAAGTTTTTGTGGAGCAATTCTCTTGATTTTCTAGTTTTCTACTTCACCCTCTTTGTTGGGATTTTAGAGAGTTTGTGAGCAAAAATGGAGGTATTTTGGTATTTTCTTCCATTTTTGGTGCTTATGGTGACTAATCCTCATCTTAGAAGAACTATTGTGGTCTCTGAAGAGGAAAGTGCCGATGAAGAACCCTTTGTTCAACGGACTCAATCTCCTGCCAAACGAGGTGATCGACTCAGTGGGTCGCGGCACTCAGAGCGGTGTGAATCATCCAGAGGACCTAGGAGAGCTTGGGGTCATGCCCATCATACCGATATTCCTTCGGTGAGTGCTCCCATTTTCTGTTCATTTCTGATTCCACTAGAGATTGTTTTGAGCATTTCTCTAGTCACAAATTCACTACTGAGCGAGTAGTTGAATTTAGCATTCTTTTGGGTACTATGGTTCCTTCATTGTTCGTATCTCACGAGTGGGTTCATATCACTCACTTAACCATTCTATTTTACCCTGTCTTAGTTAAACTCTTTTATGCCAACATGCACTCCATTCAATGTGATGACCCCAGTGAGCTATCCTTTTAGATTTATGTCTCTAGGGCTTACCTGAATATTACACATGATCTGATTTATACCTTGTTGGACATACCTCGTCCTTCTACCTCATATGAGTTCATTCTTAGGACTCGTGAGATGACGACTTCTAGAGTCACCTTGACCGAGACTCTCACAAGGCAGATATTTGATTAGAGTACCTGCATTCCTCTTACATCTCTTCTCCCTGAGTATCGTTTGTTGCACCTCATCTATGGGTACAACATTTATCCACCTGGCCATGGGGCACAGGTGAACATTGATCGTCTTCAGCTTCTTTACCATCTTAGCACTGAATTTTTCATTGACCTTCCGAGGTTCATATTTAGAGCCATGGTTAGAGCGGGTAGCCAGTTGGCTAACCATCCATGTCTCCCTTTCCCTCTACTGGTGAGCTCTATCCTACTTCATCTGGATGTACCGATTCGAGCTACTGAGAAGGTGTCCTCTCCCATGGGGCCTATTGGACCTTCGACTATCAGGAAGAGCATGTCTCAGGTTCGGAGAGTGATAGATGTACCTCCACACTTTGACGATATTTTCAATGAGGACTTGGGGGATGATACCGAGCCGAGTGCTCAGCAGATAGATACTGAGATGCATCCTCCAGAGCCACATCCATCCTTCGTCCAGCCTCCAGAGATGCCTGCCTCTTACTCCTTTGAGTCTCTTTGTCATCAGATGATAGGATTCGATCAGCAACTCACAACGCATGAGGAGAGGACGGCTCAGAGCTTTCGCCATTTAGAGGAGGGACATGAAAGGATGTCGGGCTCCATGTATGATATGTAGCGTTACATGGAGTATCAGTTTACCATGATGGGCTTTGGACAGCATCCACTAGCTCATGGTCCTGATCAGCATGATGGTACTGGTCCATCTACATATTCTCCCGGAGAGAGACATCTTGAGAGTTATCGAGTGTTTCTTTTTATTTTTGTTATTATTGTACACCGATATATAAACTCAAATTATGTATGGTTATACTCTTCTTGTGTTACATATGTGTTACAGGGTATAAACTAGTATGTGTTATAATTTGTATGTATATATGCACTTATTCCTCATGATGATATTCATTGCATGCTTGTTATTTGCTTATAATTCTGTACTTTTGTCAATCTGTGACAAAAAAATGGGAGAGAAAATCATAGCGGTAAAAATAAGTTGTTGCATAAGATAGGGGGAGAGAAATTTATGGGGAAAAAATTTCATTATTTTTTCTTATTTTTCTACTTGTGATGTGCATAATTAACTTACTACATTTTAATGATTTATTGATTGCCGATGATATTGCATGGTATGTATTATTGGTAAAATGTACAAGGAACAGATCAAATGCCATTACATTATATCTGTTCGATTATCTCCAAGAGAGTGTGAGATAGTGAATGAATCATGTAAGAGGGTGGGATTGTATTTTCTATTATTTACCTTCTATATGATTAAATATTTTTTTGTCACAGAATTGCCAAAGGGGGAGATTGTAAGAAATATTTTCATTTTTAATTTGGCAAAGATTCCATTTGACATAAAAACATTCTTGTAACAGTTCCTACGAACACTAGTATAGTGTAAAGAAGTTGTGGTACGCATACTTCGCCAACTATGTGAAGACTAAAAGATAGAGACATCAAGAATCAGACAGTTGACGACAGGAGTCATTTAAGTAACTACCGTTTTGTCAGTTAACGATCGTGTACGCTCGATTATGAAGGTAAGTGACTTAGTGGCCATAAGAGTTGGTTAAAATGAACAAAAATATAATGGTCAAACTTAGTCATTGAACAGACCTGAGTCTAAGTCAATTAAATTGACTAATGAGATAGTCCAATCTATTGGACACTTATCCCCAATCGATTGGACATAGCCCAATCGATTGGAGATTCTATGTAATCGATTGAAAACTATGAGGCAGAAACTTATTTCAGCCCAATCGATTGGAGACTATGTGAAATCGATTGGAGCCTTCGGGACAGAAACCTATCTGAGTCAAATCGATTGGAGACTCTGTGAAATCGATTGGAGTCTTAGGGATAGAAACTTTTCTAAGTCAAATCGATTGGAGAACCCTGTGTAATAGATTGGTGCCTTCAGAACAGAAATCTTATTAAGCCCAATCGATTGGACCCAGTGTACAATCAATTGGACCATACACAGAATTGGTCTTTCTCAGATCTGAAATTTTTGGTTCCATCATCCCACGTTCTACACGACTCAGGGTTTTAGAATTCTATAATTAGAACCCTTCTATGCCTTCTCTAAACACACACAGAGACATAGAGTGACTCGATCTTCAAAAGAGAAAAGAAAAGGTTATATGTATTAGAGTGTCCATTCGAAGAGCAAGAAGCTTATTTTCCATTTACATCTTGTAAGCTCGTTCTCTTCTTGATCAAAGCCAAGAGCTTGATCATTTTCTCAGCTTAGGTCTTCCACTTTTATATTCGACCTAGTAGCTTAAGTGTACCAGTGTTACTCAATACCATTTGAGCAACGTAGGGTTCAGGATGTACTAAATCCTTCACCTTCTGCAAAGGCGAGAGTGTTGAGAATTAAGATCAAAGAAGTCGATCGATGGTAGGTTTGGGGTGTACCAAACTGAACAAGCGGACAAGGCTTCTTAGTTGGAAGGGTGCACGTGGATTCATAGCGTTGATTCAGAGGACGTGGACGCATCGGCAGTAGGCCTTGGCTAAGGTTGGAAGTTGTATTTGCAATGGTGCTGCGTAGGTAACCTTTGTTTCATTTAACTTTTCAGTTAGTGATACTTTCCGTCTAGACGTAGTCCCATGGTTTTTTCTTGACTAAGGTTTCTACGTAAAAATCTCTTGTCTAGTATGATTGTTTGTTTGTATTCCGTAATATATTCTGATTAGATCAAACGACGAAAAGAGAATATACCACGGAGGTATATTCAACTTGAGTCGATTGTGATAATCTTTTATCAAACAACTAAGGCAGGTGATTTTATTCTCTTACCATCGTCCAGTAAAACCGTATAGGTATTATTAATTTTAAATACATAATCAACCCCCCTTCTAGGTATATTGAGTTAAAGAGAACGGACTTGTGAAATTTCAAAATTAACTAGACTTATTAGATGACTAGTTAGACTGGGTTGGACTAGATTACTGTAGATGACCAATTTGACTAGCTTTACCATATTAATTAAGTTGACCTATTTGACTGAGTTTAACTATAAGGTTTTGTCGACCGATCTAACTAAGCTTGACTATAATTTTTAGTCAACTAATCTGAAGTGGTGGATTAGAAGAAAAAAAATTTATTAAATATATTTTAAATTTCGAGGACGAAATTCTTGTAAGGGGGGTAGGTTGTAATACTCTGAACTTTTATTCATTGATTTTAAGTAAATTAATTCTAAAAATTTGAAATTAACTCCTTAATTTCTTCTTTTACAATTTATTTTGAATGATGGTTAACTATATTTCTATTGTGGTCTATAAATAGCATAGTTGTAATAATTAATTAATGAGTTATACTTGTTGGATGGGCCCGTAGGGCCAATTTAGAGGCATTTTAGACTTAATAATAATCTAACATGAAGCCTACTTAATACCCATAAGTATTAGGCCCGTTTTAGCCCATATCCATCTTAAAGTAGGCCTTTTAGTGAGTTATAAAATTCACCCCTTTTAAAGTTATGAAAATCACCTAAAATTAGAAACCATACATTCTAAACCTATTTAATAAAGGATTGGGAGCTTCGAAAATCTTACAAACCCTAAACCATCACTCCAATTAATATTCATCTCATCTTTCTCTCCATCTTCCTCCATTGAAACACCTCTATTAAAGAAGAACTTGAAGAACCTTCAAAGCTCTAGAAACACCATAACGTCTCACTATTTGACATCATCCCTTGAGACAAAAATGTTCATATTATTGAGACGTTCGACATACTCGAATCCCAACTTCGTCTAACGACAATTGGTAAAAACATTTGCAGCTACTTTTTCACCATTGATTCAAGTACGGATGAAGATCGACGGGTAAGGTAAATACCCTTATATATTTTAATAGATAATCTCCGTTATTTTACTTGAGTAATCATGTTATATGTATGTGCTTAATTGATGATATTATGGAAATTATTGTGATTTGGATCGGCTGGTGTGCCAAAAAAAAGGTTATAGATAATGATTCGGTATAATATTGAAGTGTTAATTCGGGTGTGATCCTAATGGATACCCGTAGAAATAAAAATTAAGAAGGGCCTAGAGCCCTAACATGAAAAACCCCAGACCCCTACAAAAGAGCCTTTTGGCTACTCCCGACGTGGGAAGGAGATGGAGACCCGATCGTATGAAAATAATAATATTTAGCTAATTGTGAAAATATTTATTATTCTTGGTTGACATTATTAGTTTATATTATCTGTTATGCATTGAATATGTCATAATTTTTGCATTAGAATATGCGATGTTATCTGTCATATATATGCGGTGTACAGTGGATTATCTACTGGGCTTTGACTCATGGTATTTACCAAAATTTTAGACTTAATTGAGGACGTTGTGAATTTCAGAGTTGATGCACAGGGCGATAATAGCCTGAGAAGATCGAAGGACAATATGAGAATGTTGATGAGACCAACACGGGACTCTAGATAATTTTTATTTATATTATTTTTATAGACTTATTTGTTAAGGACTCGCATTACCTATTATTTAAAAGTTTCGTTTAATTTTAAAATCATCTGGATGATTAATATTTGACTCCCTAAACACTTTAATTTAACCCTTTAGATATATGATTATGAATTCTTAAGCAATGCATTAGTTTTTATTGATGTATGGTGCTTATAATTATTTTACGTATTATCCGGGTACTATTATCATTAGAACATATATTTAAGTTGAATTGCTAAAATAAAATAGTAAATAATATTTTTAGGCAAAGTGCATTCACAAAAGATGCTTAAAATAAGTTTTTAATTATAAATAATTAATAAAATAATTTTTTATTAAAATTATATTTTTTTGAAAATTTTATGCACACACACTTAAATTCTGAAAAGTTAATTCAAAGAGCCTATCAAACAGAAGTTTTAGCCAAAACGTCTTTACAAAATATTTTATTTTAATATATTATGAATTATGATCATTTTTAAAATTATTTTAGAGTATTTTATTTTTTTATTTTTATTACACCTTGGATCTTGGGTAAACAGGTTGTTTTCCAAGCGTTCGGGTCGGATCAAGGTGCCCGGATCCGGGATGTGACAGGGCAATCCAACATTTATATGGGGTTAATTTCCCAAGGTGGGATCCAGATCAGAAAGATTTAGACCCTCCATTTATGACCATCTATTCTTCCTCTAATATCTCTAGATCTTGCCATCTCGCACCAGATTTGATCCCAAACATATGGATAAGTCGGGCAAGTCTCACATCCGTATGGAGTTAGTTTCCCAAGAAGGGCCCAAATCAGAGAGATCTAGACCCTCCATTTTTACTATCAAATCTTCCTCTGATATCTCTAGATTTGGCCATCTGGCACGAAATCTGATCCCCTATGGAAGGATAAGTTAGGCATGTCCCACATCGGTATGGGGTTAGTTCCCAAGATGGGGCCTAGATTAGAGAGATGTAGACCCTCCATTTTTTACCATTTGATATTCTTCTAATATCTCCAAATTTGGCTATTTGACACTATATTTGATCCCATATGGATGGATAAATTGACCAAGGCTCACATCCATATGGGGTTAGTATCCTAAGATGGGGCCTAGATCAGAGAGATCTGGACCCTCCATTTTTTACCTTTTGATCTTCATCTGATATCAGATCTAATCCCATACGAATGGATAAGTTGGGCAAGTCCCACATTTGTATGGGGTTAATTTCCCAAGGTTAGGTCCAGATCAAAGAGATCTTGACCATCCATTTCTTAAGCAATTAAAGAACATATGATTTTTAATGTAGAAACCCTTTCTGAGAAAAATCACATGATATCCACTCAAAAGTGCTTATTTTATGCCACTATCCTTTTAGTGGTGTCACATACTCCTACTTAAAACTTTCTTTTCGTCGATTTGTTAACATAAGAGTTTCTACCATTGGGTAGAACACATTCTTTAGACGAAAATCGACTAATTATATGAAATATACACATTTCTGATAGTCTAATATAAAGTCATTTTGATTAAATCTCATTATGCTCTTTTATTATCACAGGGACACAATTTGGACAATTTTGATGAATGATGGGCCCACAGCTAGCCTCCAGAACCTATGACCAAAGCTAAAGAGCCAATAAGCTAAAGACAAGAAGCTATAAGTCGAATGCTGGTAGAGTCAGAGGATCGAAGAACCAGAGAAACGACCAAGAGAGTAGGAGAGTCAAGCCACGAGAGAAGAAACTAAGGAGATTAAAGCCTAAACAACTAACCCAATATGAAGACTTGTTCAGTTGGTGAATCTTGCAAAAGACCAAGTCAGAGACTAGGATTCAAAGCCCTTTGCTAGCATTTTTCTCTCATTTATGTCTATTTTCTCTCTCCCCTCTCTAAACTCTCTCTCCTTTCAATCTCAACCATCTGATCATCTCTCACATCACCATCACTCTATCCCATGGCCCACCTTGACCGATAATCACCACCCATTTCTCACTAACATCTTCACCATCGGATCATCCACCCACTCATCTATCCGACCAACCACTAAATTCCCATCATCACATCCATTCACCATGCAATCGCCACATGACCTACAAGATAAATGGTTGTCCAAGAGAATGTGAGTTTAGCATGCATGGGTGGTGTGTCCATCGCCCACCAAAATGGATGGTCCATATCACAAATGCATTAGAAATGTTGATTTGTCAAAACATAAAGATTTTCTCTCGGATTTAAAAAGATTTTGGAAAAATATAATTGGTTTTGATTTTAAAAGAAATTTTCTTTCATAAAAAGAATGTTTACTTTTACAAAAGAGAGTTGACATGTGGTTTTGGAAACTCACAAGCTTGAAACATATTAAAAATATTTCATTTACAAGAAAAGTTCGAAACTTTGAAGAAATAGGAAATTTCTTACAAAAAAGAATTTTGTCTCTAAAAAAACTTTCCAAAAAGAAATAAAATGTGATCTTAAAATTACAAAGATAGTTTTTTGAATAAAAATATTTCTAAAAAGATAGATGGGCATTAACCCATAGATGGCACTCTCTCCCTATAAAAGGCCACTCATGGCTTATTCCCCTTAGGTTCCCCCCTCTAATTCCAATCACTTTCTTACCTTCTCCCATGGAACAAAAGAAAAAAAAAATGTAAAATAAAAATAAAAAAGTTTGCGTCTCTGCCTTCTCTTCTCCATCGAACGGCTCCATCATATTCTTCTCAACATAGGTCCAAGCATTGTAAGTTACAGTTTTTTTTTAATAAATGAAGTTTATTTTGGTATTTTATTTTCTATTATTGCATATTTATTTTCTTTTATTAATGTTGTAGGTAATTCTCCTCCTATAAAAAAATATTTTAAAAATCATTTTCCACTATTATTCTCGTCTCTCCAACATTTTCACTAGTTCCTTGCTTGCTTTCTTTAATGTTACTTCTCTAACCCGAGTGCGAATTCAACTTATCTTGTTCGATCAAGAAATAATTTTTTGCAGGATTAAAGAACCAGAAAAATAATGTTGATTTAAGGGCTATCCGCGCCAACGATCGAAAAATCCTTGTTTCACCACATGACCTAATCTAGATAAAATGTGCATTTTTAGAAGTTAAAAAGGTTGAAAAAAGTTTAACCATTGCTAGCAAGGATCCTACCAACTAACTCAACCCCTTTAGAATCTCCACAAATGTTATCCGCATCCTTTGCATCCTAACCACCACACTGACATTGATATTGGCGTCCTCTCACTGAAGATCAGTCCTTTGATCTCTCCACGGCCATACTCCACCTCTAATGATCCTTCTTGGATCACTTTTTTGCATTAAGCTCAATTCATGAGAAAATCAGGGTTGTGCGAGTCACTATATATATATATATATATTTATATGATAATGATTTACTCTAGGCAATCTAGATTCATCCTCGAAGATATAAAATCAATAGAGGAGGATGAATTCCATCTCTAAGACTAAGTCAAATTAAGATTTGAAGCTATGAAGATTTGCTAGCTTAAAGAGTCTTAGAGGACGAAGACATAGATCAGTCTAAGCTCTCTTTGTTAGATGGCTTCATCTCTTGATTGCCCTAGGGATCTCTCTTCTACTCTCTTGGAATATGAAGTTTTAAAGATATTCTGTAATAGAGGAATAAGGTTCCTCTTTAAAAAGAATGAAATTCTAACCATAAGACTCTTGCAATGATGCTTAGTTAGAGACGGTTAGAGATGGTTAGAGGTTTTAATTGATTCAAGATTCTTAAATCTTTCCCTATCGGATTGATCTATCAAAAGGTTAGATCGATCTGTCAGTTTAGACTGACTTTGAATAAAAAAGAATCTATCAAAAGGTCAGATGAATCCGTCATCTTAGACAGATGTTAAATCTATCTCTGATGGGTCAGATTGATCCATTAGCTAGTTGGATCGATCTATCCTTGGATATACAGATCAATCCTTCAAGACCTCAGATCGATTTGACTTGAGCAAAACTACTCAAATCGATCTGATATTAGATCAAAAGGGTATAAAAAAAAAACCTCTATAAGCTTAGGCAATGTTATTAGAAACCAATATTATACTATTTCTTTAACCTCCTAAGGGTTCATATGGTCTCTAGGTCACTTATCATCCTATAGTGAGAGTGTGCGAAGCTCCGTTAGATTCTTCTCGTTTCTTGCAAGCTTCATACAACTTAACCCAAATGCAAACTCAAAGCGACCAACCTAATTAAACCTATGTCAACAGAATATGCCAAAAATATGAAGTACATAAAATATGGACTTGACACCTATCGATCGGACAAGGCCAATTGATCAGACAAGATGCCCAATTGATTGGAATAGTGCGAGCATATTTTTTTAAAAATGGTTAGGACTCTTCAAACTTGCTTATTCTGTGAAAGCTTGCTTCTCTTATAAATATAACATGTTAGGATCAAAACTATCTTTCCAAAGCATAGCAAGGCCCCCAAGAAGCCTAGTGAAACCCTAAGCTTCTCCTAATGATCAAAGCTTGAGTCTTATTACTCTATGTTGTATTCTTTAAGTTTGAACTGCCAAGAACCCATGTCTAATCTACAGTTCTTAGTGGAAGAAGAAAAAGCCACCATTGGTTTGTTTGTGTTTGATTCTATTGAGTGTGTGAGATTCAGGAAGAGACTGAATCATGTGGTATGGATTTGGGGTTGGACCGTATTTATACGTGGTTGTTTGGGGCTATACCAAGCTACTAGGTGTAAAAGACAATGGCAGTGGCTTGAGTGTTTCGTGTGAAAGTTGTGATTAACGTTGCGCGTGGCAACTTCTATACTCGGTAACTTTGAATAGTAATTGTTTACACCTGGACGTAGGCCTAAGGTTTTTCCTATTATGGGTTTCTTCATTATTGTAGGATGTGGTTGATAGATTTTGGTGAGGATCTAGATCAGTTGGGTAACAATATAGTTGCTTTTATTAGCTAGTTGTTACTTTGTTAGTGGCCTTAGTGAAAGGTTCATGAGTTATTTTTATTTTATTTTATTTTATCTTTTTATGAGTTGATGTTTTAAACCCAAGAGATTATTCTATTCGATTCATTGTGTAGTTTTTATCTAGTCCAATTATTCTTTTTATTTGGCTTTGTATTAATCTAGCATTAATGAGGTAAATTCCATATCCGCATGATGTATTGGGATTTGTTCTCAACTCACGCATCATAATGTGTGCACAAATAGAGATATTCTGTTGTATTGTGGGGCTTGGCACAAACCTAATTAATCATAAACCTAATCTATCTCATGCTAAAAGACAATTTAAACCTCATCACTAATTCAAGTTACACTCTCTTGCATATATCTTTGAAGTTCCAGGGGACAACAAAAAAAATTTCTTCAATTTTAGACTGCTACTCTAGAAAAACTTTTGTTAAATTCAACCCAACTAGATGTAATAAGCACCCAACTAATTGTATCCATTTTAGACGGCCTGAAATCCAAAGATAATTATTAGTATAATTATGAAATTGTTAAAAATGATCAAGCTGATTTCGGTGTATCAAGTATCCTAATGGCATCCATTAATTTAATAGTTTGGATCAATAAGATTCATAAGAATATGGACCCCTTGGCAAACGGACAATTTCATTTCTTGGGTTGTCACTATATATAGACTTTTTTTTGATAGCTATAGACTTTTTATTTTTATAGCTAAGCCTGTTTTTAAGGAGATTAGTAACTCGGTGAAGGTCCGTTTTAAACCCAGGTCATGGTATCATCACCCACAAACTTTACCATATTTTGGGTTGTCACTATAGACTTCATACTACATTAATACATGGGTTTTCTTGCTGCGTGAAATGCTGCCATCCTAGCACAACAAGTATAGGTGGCAATTTCTGAAGGGCAGATGTCTTGTCAAGATAGTGGATTTTTCCCAAAAGAATCTAGGATTAGCAAATTGATGTATTATTCTCTATTCATAACCATACCAAGAGTAATTAATAATTCGATGTTGGGGGCAGAACATAAAAAAATGATGTTTGATTTTTGCATCTGCTACCAAGATGAATAATTTGATGTTGGGGGCAGATTATGAAAAAATGATGTTTGATTTTTTTCACTGGTCCCACGTAATACCCTTCATAGGTGGCAATTTCTTCCTGTCTCTTACATAAAATCTTGGAAAACATTGTCAAAAAGGATAATGGAATGAAAATATTGCTATTAAGGTATATAAATAAGGGAAATTTTGTACAACGCCCTGTATAATCGTCGATATTGGTGGTACCCCCCAATACTATCAGTTCGTTGTATCTCCCCCTTTGACTGCTACCTTGTCTTCTTTGACTTGTACAGACTTAAACGGAGTGTTAACTTTGTCCAAACTGGACTATTTTGCCCTTACCTTTATGTATTTACGAATTTACCCGCATCAATAACTTTGTCCAAACTGGACTTGCGTCAATCACTCTGACTGCAAGTCAGATGCTCTAAATGTGGACTGACAAAATTTCTCATCCGTCGCCCTGCTTATCTGCCACGTGGACAGACAAAATTTCAAAAGGATGGTTGAGATGTTAATTTAAAAATCATCTCAACCGTTAACATGCTAGCATCTATCCACGTGGCATATTAACTAAAATTGCCTGAGCTACATGTTAGAGATGAACGGATGTGAGAAGTTGCTCATTAGCAGGAGGTGGACACATGTGCGGCTGAAACGCATGGTAGGGGTAGTGTGCTTCGTGGTCTGATGTCACTGATCTACTACAGATTGAAGGATGGCCAGGATAGTTGGGCGAAAAGAGTGGAAGCATGGTGGATGGAGTTCCTTTGTTTTGCCACGTGGTTCACACTGTGGTCTGTCATCAATTTGCTGATCGACATCCTCTTTGTTAGTTTCATCTTATTCATCGTTAGTGATCTGGTCCATCCTCAGACAACCTAAGTGTTAGTAGTGAAATGTGGACCGACACATCGTAGGGACTATTCGGCACGCTTTTTCTTATCTACGGGGTTTTTTATATTTTTTTAGTAGAGGGGCATTTTGTAAATTTGAAAGGTCACTGTTTGGTAAAAAGGAAAAATCACATATATTATATATAGGGGTGGGCTCATAGGAAAAAGGGGGAGAGCCTTTTTATTACTCTAAGAGATTAAGAGAAAAGAAAGGGACTTGTAAACAAATAGAAGAGAGTTTTGGACCTCTTTCTCCCACTTTGGGAGAGAGATGAAGCTTTAATGAAAAATAGGTTTATTTTTCATCTTTTATTTCTTAATTTCCATTAATGCTTAGTTTTATTTGTTTTGTTTAATCCCTTCTCTCTCCAATCCTTTTGATGTGAATCGGCCCTACATCGAGACATAGATAGAATCCGTGAGTTCTCCAACAATTGATCTTCTAATCAAGACCGTTGATGGGTGTATTAGGCCTAGAGGCCTCTCGAGGGACAGATCGAGAGGGAGCAAACCTCTAGTGCCAAAATCCCCACAATAATATGGTGCCGCTGCCGGGGGTTTTGGCACTAGAGGCGGTTTGCTCCCTCCTAATTGGTTAGATTAGTTCTGTAATAGCGTTGAATAGGGGTGGCAATGAAAGGTTTAGATCATGGATCAAGATGGTTTATATGGATGATCTGAGTGTCGACAACTAAGATAGCATATCATCCATACGGTCAAAATCATCTGGTGTTGATGGCCAAGATATGGATGATCCGAAGGGATTAGTGTTGAGCAACGACCTAGATCATCTAGTGTTTATGGCCAAGATAGCCTATCATCCATACGGTCAAGATCGTCTGGTGTTGACAGCCAAGATAGCCTATTAGAAAGAGGCCGATGTGATTGGTTCAAATGACATCCGGGGAAGGGGTTGGTTCAAACAGTTGCAATATTTTATGTCTCAAAATCTCAACCATCTATCGCTACAAAGTCGATGTCCACGTGGCGAATGGGGGAAAGGATTTGAAAAGATGAGTACGGCATCATAATGTGGGTTGTCAGTTCGCAAGAACCAATGGTTGGTATTTCCATAATTCAAAAAGGTAAGGGCATTTCAGTCATAAAATCTAAAGCTGGACAGCCCTTAAATGGTCAACATAGAAGGGTTGCGATCAACGAAAAAAAGCCACAATCAAGGGGGGAGACGCAACAAACTGATAGTTCCGGGGAGTATTGCCAATATCGACGATTATACAGGGGTAGTACAAAATTTCCCTATAAATAATTGTATGTCTTTTCTCTCAAATTAACGTACCATTTTATCCTTTTATTATTTAAAATATTAAAAAAAAATCATGATTTGTGCAAAAGTAAAAATAATAATTTTGTTAAAAAATAAACGTGAGCATATTTTAATTTTCAAACGTTATTTTAATCAATATATCGTATTTCTTGAATATTTTTTACATAGATTTTTTCTTAAACCAAGTTTTATTTTAAACTAGTAGGTGGTCCGTGCCCACGGCACTCTCCAACAAAACGTTTAGCAAAATCGGGTGTGAGTGGCTTAGATCCACCATCCATTTGGGGTGATAAGATCTCGGCCATCCTTTGTGAAGCCGATAAGAGGGGGATAAGTGTCTTCTCTATTTTGTTATATAGATGTATAATTGGTGCCCGTGCCCTCGGCACACCCCTACAAAGCATTTCCCAAAATTGGGTGTGAGTGGTTGAGATCCATAGTCCATTTGGGGGATAAGATCTCGGCCATCCTTTGTGAAGCCGATAAGAGGGGTATAAGTGGGGAGGCAATTCCCCTGTTAAATTAATCCAACCATCTAAATTTTATTTTATGTAAAGGTTGATATGGGCCCTTGGATGTATGAAGCCTATAAGAGGGGGAGACAACCACTGTGTTTTGTTATATAGATAGTGGGTGCCCCATGCCATCGGCACTCCTCGACAAAGAATTTGCCAAAATCAGGTGAGTGGCGGAGATCCATCGTCCATTTGGAGAAGGATTAGATCTCGGCCCTTCTTTGTTGATGCTTATAAGAGGAGGTATAAGTAGGGAGACAACCAATGTGTTTTGTTATATAGAATAGTAAATGGCCCATGCCCACAGCACTCTCTGACAAAAGTGTTTGCAAAAATTGGGTGCCTTCAGCACTCAAACGGTATAACGGACTGGGGCGTTACTGTTTTCTCCATTATAACGGCTGTTATAACGGATTGTAACGCACATAGGGAGAAATGGGAAAATAATAGAAATAACAAAAAATAACGGTGTTGAAATTAAAATTTTGAAGAAATTAAGGTCAAATGAGGCGGATTGAGTGGCTGAAATCTAACCGTCCACTTTAGATCGATGGATTTGATCTCAACCACTCTTTATCTAACCGTCCACATTAGATGGATGGATAAGATAAGAGAATACAACTGAGTTGTCTTGATATATGCGTGGGTGGCTCGTGCCCGAGGCACTTTCCGACAAAGTGTTTGTTAAAATTGGGTTGGAGTTAATCTCAGCCATCGATATGAAGCATAGTGGATCTCAGCCACTCATTATTGAAGCCATATAAGATAAGAGGGGTATAAGAAAACCATTAAATTTTTGTTAAATTCTATTTTTTTAAATTTTAAATTTTTAAATTTCAAATTTTAAAATTTGAATTTCAGCTCCACTTTTTTCCTTTAAAATCATTAAAATCCATTTTTTCATTTTTGCCCTTGGCCGTTTTAATCTGTTTTAACGGTAACACCCCTCTCGAGGCATAAAAAGTGGGGCTCTCAGGCCTGACCCTTGGGCTATATGTAAATCCAACCCATTTCATTCCTTATATGTAGGTAAATAGTCTGTGACCTGTGCCCACGGCACTCATCAACAAAGCGTTTGTCAAAATTAGGTGTGAGTGGCTAAGATCTACCGTCCATTTGGTGTGATAAGATCTCAGACATCCTCTATAAAGCTGGATAAGAGGGAGATAAAACCGACCCGTTTTGTTATATAGATAGTAGAAGGGCAAAACGTAAAGAAAAAGTAGGTTTTGAGAGAACTCCAAGCAGGATCATTGGAACTCGGCTGGTATTCTTATGCTTTTGCTTATGATATTCTATTTAAGCGCTCTTTACTTCTCTCACTTTCGTTTTTATACCGAGAGAAGGAATTGTTGTAGCTCATACTTTAGCCTCTAAGGCTTCTTCTTTTGAATCTCCTCTAATGTGGGATCAACTTTTTCCTTCATGGCTAGATGTTGGCAGATCCCGCACCCTCCTAGTCGTGTTTGTCTGTTTCTTTCTCGTGAATGATATAGTTAATTACAAAAAGAGAGAGAGAGAAAAAAAAAAGACTGTTAGGCCCTACTTGGTATCGTATCTATAGTTTGTAGGAAAATATTTGACAATCAAGGTTGGGAAACTATAGGTATGGTTGGGGAGGGGAGAATTGTTGAGGGGAGACCAAGGAGAATGAGAAAGTCATTTGCCTATTGTTTGCAGCTACTTTTTGGCTGCAAACATTAGACCACTTTTTGGCACAAAAAATGATTGGGCCCAATGCAAATATTTGTTGGATGTTGCGCCTCCAAGCACACAAATGCCGCAAACATTTGTACTGCTACGAAGTATGGCCTTAGCAACAATTATGTGTAAAGCCTATCCTTAATTAAATGCAATATTTCATTCTACTATCCTTAATTGTTATTTCTTTGATAAAATTCTTTTTTCCCTGTACACAACCATGTGTTGCAACCTTCAGAAAAAAAAAAATTAATGTTTAGGATTACGTCTTACCTTATGAACAAAAGCCATTTGGGTCGGGCTTAGGTGACTCCCTTTTTTCTGACCCCTCTTGGGTGTCCTGGGCTTGGGCCGTGGATTCTGAGAATCCAACGGTGGATGACAGACTTTTTTCACTTTGTGCCAATGCTCAGCTACCGTTGGATTCATGAAATCAACGGTGCACACGACCCGAGAGGAGGTCCTCGGAGCCTGTGCCTAATAATAATTATGATGATGATGATCAAAGACTTCAGTACGTGATTCATGTGCCGATTGAGTTCCGATTGAGTTGAGTAAAACTTGTGTCACAAGATGTTGTGACTGAACACGGTCACAGCACTCAATATGAGCCACGTGGTATACTATTAGAGGACGATGGCTGTATGGATGTTTGGGCAGTCCCTCGGTGGACCGGTAAACAAAAAATCAGCTTGATTAGTGATTTCTAACTGATTCTATTGAAGTTATTTTCACGGGTTGATTTTAACGGTAGGAATTTGAGCATTATTGAGCGTCATTTGGGTGCAAAAATCCAAAGGCGTTAAATCACTAATCAGGCTGATTTTTGGTTTGTAGGTCCACCCAGGGACTGGTCAAACATCCATACGGTCAAAGACCTCTGATCGTGTGCCATGTGTCTCGTATTGAGTGCTGTGACCGTGTTTCGTCGCAACATCTTGTGACACAAGTTTTACGCGATTGAGTTTAAACTTAATTAGCGTAAGGAGAAGCGGTGACGTGGTGCAACAGGTGGAACTCCCGTCATTTCAGCGACCTTTGGGGGCACCCTGTCTTCGGAATGAAGTCTATTTTGTCACCTCAGAGTACCCATGGCCAATCTTTCGGGGCCCAGGCTCCAGTTACCGCCCTAAAATGACAGGCTCCGGTTACTGGACACAATATGAGCCACGTGGCATATTATTAGAGGACTCTGACCGTATGGATTTGGCCAATCCCTAAGTGGACCTACGAACCAAAAATCATCAAGATTAGTGATTTATAGGATTTGGATTGGACTTATTTTCATGGGTTAATCTCAACTGTTGGAATTTGAGCAGTATTTGAGGTACAAAGATCCAACGCCTAGAAAGCACTAATGAGGCTGAGTTTTGGTTTGTAGGTCCACCTAGGGATGCCAAAAATCTATACGGTCAGAGTCCTCTAAGAGTGTGCCACGTGGCTCATATTGTGTCTTGTAACCGGAGCCTGTCATTTTAGGGCGGTAACTGGAGCCGGACCTGTCTTTCGGTGGAATTTTGACCTTGAAGAAACGACTGCAACGGTTTCTCCTCTCCGCCAAGGGCGTACGGCCACGCTTCGCACTCTCTTCCCAACTTTCTAACCCCGAGTCCAACTTTCCGTCACTTAATTAGTGACCCAGATCAATCACTACCACCTGTGCGTTTGACACATATACTCTTTTAAAAAACTTTCAGGGTACTTGTCAAGCGTACAAGTGGTCGTGATTGAGCTGGGTCGGTAACTTAAGCTACAATAACCGGGATCTTACCACTCTACGTTCTAGCGAACGGAGACCACGCGACGTCCACGTGGTACAAAGCGAAACTTTGTCGCAAATGTCCAGAGACCAGAAACGTGGGACCCACAGAGATTGTGTTTGTCTCGAAGAAGAAGGCATTCAACAATCAACATTTTATCCTTTGTTTCCGGTCCTTTCTGTCCTCTGCTACTCTCTCTCTATTGAGTCTATTATCCCCTTACTTTTTTTCCCTCTCTCTCTCTCTCTCTCTGTCTCTTGATTTCTCGTTGGAAATCGAAGGCGAAGGTTTCGAGATCAAACGTAAGCATGGAGCTGTCCATGAGCGTAGTTTCTAATAATTTCTTCATTTTGATTGAGTTTCTCGTACATTTTGAATCCAGTTCTCACTTCTCATGGCAATCGAGTTTTTAAGGGTTTCAGCTAGTCTTATAATATTTCTATTGTTGGGCCTTTAATCTCGTCTCTGCAACTAATGGAGATCTTTTTTCTTTTTTTCGGTTACTCGGAGATCTTTTTGGTCTCAAACGAGATTTTTTTATTATTTACTATAGTTGTGTTGTTACTGATCTCTACTTATTTTAGCATTCTCTTTTTGTTTGATCGAATTCTGAGTTCTTCAGGTTGGTCGAATTCAATTAGAGAGTTTGCCGTAATCCTTTTCGGTCGTCGAGCGCGAGGCCACAGCAATGTCGAGCCTCGATTCATCAGAGCCTCCGGCGCTGACGAGACGGACGTCACGCAGCACGGCCACGACGACCTTCTCCTTGGAGGTCTTCGACCACGAGGTCGTGCCATCGTCCCTCGGAAGCATCGCTCCGATCCTCCGTGTTGCGACTGAGATCGAATCTGAGCGTCCGAGAGTCGCTTATCTCTGTAAGTTCAATTCTTGAGCTTTTTATTTTCTCTGGAAACTAGGGTTTTGGAAAACTGGATTGATTGGTTTTGTTAATGAGCCAGGTCGATTCTACGCATTTGAGAAAGCTCATAGGTTGGATCCAAGTTCGAGCGGTCGAGGTGTTCGGCAGTTCAAGACAGCTCTCCTCCAACGATTGGAACGGGTGAGATTCGATTTCTTTTTAAAGGCTTTAAAGCTTTTCTATAATCTCTCATGGCGTCGTAGAGAGAGAGAGAGAGCTGCGAGAGAGAACTTAAAGATGAGAAAATTCGTTTTGTTTGTTTGCCTGGGGACGTCCACTCTTAGTGTGATAAATGGGGAAAATTTTCTAGCACGCATTGCATAACCAGAGGGCGGTGTGCCACGTGTCATCTTCTTAGAGATCACTGACCGTATGGATATTTTCCCACTCTTTGGTGGGCCCATGGACCAAAATTCAACCGTATTGGTGATATCTAGCTGTTGGATTTGAGTCAGATTATTTAGCCGTTGGATTCTAACATTATTTGGGATGCTCAAATCCAATGGATAAAAGTCACCAATCAGGCTGATTTTTTGTCTGTAAATCAACCGAAGGGTGGGAAAAAACATCCGTGCAGTCCGTGATCTAGTGTAACACGTGGTGCATACACCATTGCATGAGACCCTTGGGAACAAAAAGCCTTCAGCACCAATAACAATGTACCACGTGTACATTTAAACTACGAGATTTACGATTTTTTTTTACTTTTTTTGTTTGAGGACGGTAATTTTTTTTATGCGCGGCGCATAATAATGACTAATAAATGATTGGCCCACACCTTGATGGCCCTACACACCCACCTTCAGTTCGGCCTGATAGATAATTTTAGCCATTGGATTTGAGCATTTTTCATGGGGTGATTTCTAGCCCCTGATTCAAGTAATTTTTTGTCGGTACTCAGATTGAGTGGTTAGAGATCACCAATTAGGCTAATTACTGGAGAGTGGGCCAATCCTTTATGGGGCAGTGGCCCAAAAATTGCCAAATGACACATTTCCGTGCACCTCGGCCCCACAAGCGACCCTATATAGTGCCACTAACATCAATATTATTGCAACACAAAACGCGTCGAACATGTAAGACTTGCATTTTGAGACATTTTTATCGCATATAAGGGTGTCAATTTGAACCTTATTACGATGTCCAATCGGCACTGGTCCCGATTAACCTGTTTTGGGATCAGTTATTTAAGAACCAGACCCAAAAGACCTAGAACCGATAGGTCAAGAACCGAAGTATGTGATACATTCCTGTTCTTGGTACACTAGTATCTGGATTGATGGAATTGGAACTGGTCCAATAGACTCGGAACCAGGATATATAGTAGTGTTAAAATTGTCTACTTATTTCAACAAATTAGTATGGAAGCCATTTTATTTATTTATTTATTCATATTTTACTAGCACACAGGTACCTGATACTCAATGGGAAAATCGGATATAGATCAGTTCCGATTCTAGATCCACTTATTTAGGAACCAAAACTGATAAGAACTAGAACTGTCATACCTGAACATAATATATAGGTTCCAGTTCTCTGTCTTTGAAAGATGGAGAATTTTCTTTTTGTGATTTTTGTCAAATTAAAAATTATTGAAAATTTCTTGTAGGGTGTTGAAATTAGCCCGTTCTTTTTATCGAATATCTAGAATGGGGGTTGATTAGGTATTAAAATTTCTTTAATTTACCTAACAATATTAGTACTGGTCTGGTAGGGGTATTCTAAATCGCATGCAACCATCCTAAAGAGTTGATCGATTAACAGATGATTATCGCAATCAACTCAGATCGAATATATCTTCGTGATATATTATTTCTTTGTCTCTTGGGTTAATCTAACAAATGTGCAGAATTCAAACAATTAAACCAATCATAATACATATGTGTTTTTACGTGGAAACCTTAGCCAAGAAAAATTAAGGGATCACATCCAGATGGAAAGTATCACTAACTAGAAAGTTTCAAATTACAAAAGTTACCTACGCAACATCGTTTCTATACAGCATCCAACCTTAGCCAAGACCAACTGTCAACGCATCCATGTCCTCTAGTTCAATGCTACGAGTCACATACGCGCCCTCCCAATCACGAAGCCTTTGCCGCTTGTTCAATTTGGTACTCCCCAAACCTACATTCGATTAATACACCCCAATCTTAATTCTCATCCACTGATCTCTATCGATGGTGAAGAATTCAATATACCTTAAACTCCAACGTTACTCAAATAGTGTTAAGACACATGATGTACTCTCTAGCTTATTAGAATAGAATTCAATTTAGAAAACCTAAGCAGATGTGATAATCAAGCTCTAAGCTATGATTTAAAAGAAGATAAAACTTTTAAAGAATGGAAGAAAAAATTGAGATTTTTGCTATTCGAAATGAACAACTTTTATTCAATAATTCTCTCTTGTTGTCTGTCAATGTGTATTTTGTAAAGCTCAATGGAGACTTTATTTATAAGAGTATTGAAGCCCAAGGTCGTGCAAGTAATGGGGTAGTGGGAACTTGAAAACCGAATCTAAAATTGAACTTTTTTCTAAGTAGTCCAATTGATTGTACACTAGATCCAATCGATTGTATTATCCGGATCGATTTTCTGTTCGATGGTCCAATCGATCGTACTCTTAGGAAGTTCTATCCCGTATGGTCCAATCAATTGTATCAGAAGGTCCGTTAGGCAGTTCTGCCCGTAGGGTCTAATCGATTGTATCAAAAGGTCCAATCGATTGTACTATTGGGATGTTCTGTCTTGTATGGTCCAATTGATCTTACTTAGAGGTCCAATCGATTGGACTTTCCTTAGTTAATTTTAAGGCTCTTTCATTTGCCTTGACCTGGCTCTGTCTTGTGACCAATTTTGACCATTATATTTTATCTCTAAAATACTATTCCTATGATCACAAAGTCACTTACCTCTTAAGCGAGTGAACATAATCTTTAGGGGGCAAAATGTAGTTACTTAGATGACTCATGTCGTCAATTGTCTGATTTTTGCAATCTTCGTGTTTTAATCTTCACGTAGTCAGAGAAGTATGCACACCACGACATCCTCAATGCCACACTAACACTCGTAGGAACGGTTATAAGTATGTTTTATGTCAAACGGAATATTCGTCAAACTAGAATATGAAAAATATTCTTTGCAAGTATAAGTTTTATGATTGTGATGCATAATTGATTTTATTTTTATTACACCTATTGATAAAAGTTCTATTTTCTTATTGCGCGTCATTGAGCGATTCAAAAATTGAAATTAAAGGACCAGCATAACCAAAAAGGGGTAAAAACACTAATTTTTTATTATTTTTTTTACCGCGCGTCATTCTTTATTAATTTTTTGTGACAAGGTTAATGTTTTTACTCAACCAACGATAATAAAAATCAATGAAAGGGGTAAGACCAAAAGAATGAAAACTCGGGAGGATTTCATAGATATAGAAGATTTATTAGGGGTGTTATGAAAAAAAACTTGCGCTGACGAGACTATAAAAACGTGGTGTACAGATGCGGTTGAGACCCATCAATTGAGTTTCATAAGAGCAGGAGAACCATAATGCACATTGAAAAAGAAAATAATAACCTTTTTTGGTAGAAAGTCCACAATAATCAAAATGTCCCTATATATTTTATAAACATATATCGGATTTTGTAAGTGATTTAAAAAAAAAATGGTAAAAATTGAAAATTTTGACAAAGTAAATGGTTGTTTTGAAAGGTTATGAAGGAATGCTTTTGAAAATGTGAAAATCCAAAATAAAAATTGTAGAAGGTTTGATATTTTATGAGCTATAAAGAAACTTACAAAATTGTTATAATTAAAAAGATACTTTTGAAAGTTTTATAATAATAACATTAACTTTGTTGGATGATTGTATTAATATTAAAACATTTTAAAAGATTTTTTTTTTTGTAATCAAACATTTTAAAATATTAATTTTTCTATGAATTGTGTAAAATATATTAGATTATATAAGCATATTTTTAGGGGAAAAAAAATGAAATAATGGGTCATCACAAATGCTGCTCATTAATTCATTATAAGTAGTAGAGATTAAGGTTTAAAAGCATTTATTATAATCGACAACTGTGCTCATCGTGACCCAATCTATAGCACTTGTGCTTGATTGGTGCTCACACGATGCCGGCGTCATTGAGGAATGCACCTTCAAAAAAAAAGCATCTATTATAAGATCATATGACGTTACTGCTATGATATTCGCTATATAACAGTCATACGTAAAAAAATGCAATGTTCGAAATATTAATATTTAAAAAAAAAAAATTTGATAACAATAAAATTAAAAGACCTAATTTTGGAAAAAATAACAGCCGTCATAACAGACATCCCTTTTTTTTTTTTTGGTAAAAAGTATCATTTTCAAAATAATGTAGTGGGTTACTATTATAACCGCCGTTATTTTCATTATAACGGCCATGTTTTAAACCATGGTAAAGATGTCATGAATTGTGAGAGATGATGTACCCAAGGTTTAAAGGGGACCGTTATAACGGACTGGGGGTGTTACCATTTTTTCCGTTATAACGAAAAAAACGCTCAGGGCAAAAACGGAAAATAATGAGAAAAAATGAAAATTTCAAAAATGGAAAATAACGGAAAAAATGGAATATAACGGAAAATAAAGGAAAAAGTGAATGTAACGGCTGTTTTTTTTCGCAAAGTTTTCCAGAAAATAATGGTCGTTATAACGTCCATTATTTTTTGGGCGTTTTAACAGTCCATAACGTAACGAGGTAGGTCCGAATCAGTTATAGCGGCCGTTATTTAAACCTTGGATGTACCTAAGAAGATAAAACATTAACGATAACGATCCACACATTCAGTTGTCTCTAACAGCGGAGCTGTACTTTTTATATAATTTTTTTTTATATTCTTTTGATTGAGTTTGGTAGAGTTTCAGTAAATCATGGTTTTTTTTTTCAAATGGGTCATTTCCCGCCTTTCCACATATCTGGAAAAAAATAATGAAGAAATTGATTGGCAACTCCATGTACCTTGGCAGTACCTCCATTATTTTAAGCCTTTATTGTAAAATTCCCACTTCATGTGGATCTTTGTTAACTTGTTTACATTGAAAGTTGTTAGGGCTGCAACTTTGGAAGGCTCAACCTAAGCCCAACGGGCTCAACTTGATGTTGGGCTGGGATTGGCCCCTTCAGTAGTCGGGTTGTGCTCGAGCCTAGATTTTGACAACCCGATTAAAATCGGGTTGGGCTCAAGCTGAGGCTTTGGGAAACCTGACCCAATCCGAATCGACAATACAACACTGTAAATATAAATGTATATATTTTGTTAATATGTTTTTTATGTTTGGTATTTTTAGTGTGGTTTATATTTGTAAAGATGATGAATAAAAATTTATATGTATTTTTTATATAGGAACAGGTTCTAGGGATTCACATGCACTCTAATTTTACTCATCTTCTTGGGTGTGGATTCCGAGAATCCAACGGTGGTTTGCTTTGGCAAAAAGTGAATGCCAGCACTATCAACCACCGTTGGATTCTCGGAATCCAGGCCCCAAAAGACGAGTGACGTTACGACTGTAAAAGGCGAGTCCCCATACCCTGACTAATTTTTATATTGGAAATTATTTTAGAAAATTTACCAAATTTTCTGGCAATAAAATATAAAAAATTGAGTAATTTACTAACCCAATCGAGTTGGACTCGGGCTGGAAATTTTAGGCCCAACCTCGGATTGGGTTGAGTTTGGGCTCACAACCTTGAACATCAGGTTGGGCTCTGGTTGACCCAAACCCGGCCTAGCCTGCCCGAGTTGCAGCCCTAAACGTCGTCTTTCTCCTACACTAGAACGCAAAGTGACAGTCACTCACTTCCCTCATTGACATACTTTCCAGAGTGGGTTAGAATCTTACCCAATTTTCAGAGGAAAAAGGGGTTATGATGGGCTATAATTAAAATGTGAAGTGCATCACTTTGAAGTCTGGTAATGCTGAATACATCTTTGAATATATTCAAAACTTCCAATTCCAATTCAGTGTTGCACGTTGGGGGACTGATGTGAATTATGTGACAGGAAAATGCAACAAGTCTTGCCTCCAGGATTAAAAAGAGTGATCCACGGGAAATCGAGAGTTTTTATCAGCAATACTATGAAAACTATGTTAGAGCTCTGGACAAAGTGGAGCAAGCAGATAGGTATTTCTACATGGACTAAGCTACCCTTATATGTGTTTCTTTGTGAGGTGATTTTTATAGCCTTTTTATTCTTACAAATGGATGAATTTCTGGTTCTGAATTTTTTTTTATAGAGCACAACTCAGCAAAGCCTACCAGTCAGCTGGAGTGCTGTTTGAAGTGCTTTGTGCTGTTAATAAGACTGAAAAAGTTGAAGTAGTTGCTCCTGAGGTTAGTCATTTATGTGGTTCTTCTTTTTAGTTTGGTCACAAGTGTGGCAATTGTGGTTTCTTTATTGTTCTTTTACTGCATTTTATAGATGTTCCTAATGCTTGAAAATATCTGGGGTTGTTTTACCATGAGCAGATCATTGCAGCTGCTAAAGATGTCCAAGAAAAGAAGGAAATATATACCCCATATAACATTCTTCCACTGGATGCAGCTGGTGCTTCACAATCTATCATGCAACTTGAGGAGGTATTGTTTATTTATATGCCTTTTGCCAATGTCAATTATTCAACTAATTTTTTTTTTTAAGAAACGTCCAACAGCTCAGTTGGTCAGGTCTTTGGGGAGTTGTTCAAGTCCCGTTCTTACCTGGGGAGGGGGGTTTAAGGGTTAAAAAAAATTTATTTAACCAATCTTGTTTCTTTGTCAATATTTGGTACATTAACAATGTAGGAGTTCACTCATATTCTGTTTTTATACCAGGTTAAGGCAGCAGTGGCTGCTCTGCGGAACACTCGTGGTTTGGATTGGCCTACTGCATTTGAGCAGCAAAGGCAGAAAACAGGAGACCTAGACCTTCTCGATTGGCTAAGAGCTATGTTTGGATTTCAGGTATGAGAGATCTACCTAATAAATGAGATGTTAATTTTTTTAGTTCTAAAAGACTTCGAGAGTAATGAATTTCGATTCATATTTGTGTTTACAGAGAGATAATGCCAGGAACCAAAGGGAACATTTAAGTTTACTGCTTGCCAATATTCATATAAGGCTGGTGCCCAGGCCCGAGCCTCTCAACAAGGCATGTACTGATCTCTTATTTGAAGTCGTAGTTGTCTTATGTTTAACACATATTATTGGTGGTGGCATAATCTCTCCTCATCGATGCTCAAAAAACATGTCATGGAATTAAAAGCATCAGTTGCTGATATTTCCTTTTGGCTATTTAGTGTTTTGCCTTTAAAGTTGGTGAGGTAACTTTTAGCTGTTGCATGCATAGTTACACTTCTTAATTTCCATGAATTGTGGTTTATTCTGTTTTACAATTGATTGTGACATGATTTCCCTTCAAAGTATTCAAGATATTGTCTCACAAGAATTGTATGGAGTTTTATCATGTCAAAAATTCTGTACTACTATATATTCAGAAGTCTGAAAACTATCTGTGAATCACTTGTCTTGAGTCAACCTTCATCAACACTTTCACATAAATTAGACCTTTTTTTATTGATAGTAGTTAAACCTGTTTCTTTGTGCAGCTTGATGAGCGAGCTGTTGATGCAGTAATGAAGAAGCTTTTTAAGAACTACAAAACGTGGTGCAAATTCTTAGGAAGAAAGCACAGTTTAAGGTGTGGATATAGTAGGGTCTGCATTTTTGTTTGTTGATTTGCTCCACATGATTTTGCTTGCGTAGTTTGAACCTGTGCTTCTTATCCTTATTCTGGAGTCTGTAATGCTCAAATAGATAAATAATTATCTCATTACTTACAGGCTCCCTCAAGGGCTACAAGAATTGCAACAGAGAAAGATACTGTACATGGGTCTTTATCTTCTTATTTGGGGAGAAGCAGCTAATGTTCGCTTTATGCCAGAGTGCCTATGCTACATTTTTCATAATGTGAGCACTATATTCAATTATGTAGATTAACTTGTTGTGTGCATAAGCTTATTTCTTTTTTCCTCCAAGTATACATTCTGCATCGAATTGTTTTTAATTGCAAGGTCCCAATATACATGCAGATGGCATATGAACTCCATGGTCTATTAGCTGAAAATGTCAGCATTGTGACTGGTGAAAACATCAAACCTTCATATGGTGGGGATGATGAGGCTTTCTTGAGAAAGGTTGTAACACCACTGTATCGTGTAATTGAGAAGGTACATTTCATCAAAAACATGTTGACTGCCTCGAAATTTTCTGCCTCCCGTTCTAGACATATAATGAAGTGGTTATGCTGATGTTCCAGGAAGCCAAGAAAAGCAGACATGGAAAGGCCCCCCATTCAGCTTGGTGTAACTATGATGATCTAAATGAATATTTCTGGTTTGTAAGGAATATGATATGTCATGGATAAACAAAAAGTTAAGATCTTTTTAGTTGGTTTTGATCATTAAATTTTGCTACATATCATTTAGGTCAGCTGATTGCTTCTCTTTGGGCTGGCCCATGCGCAATGATGGTGATTTCTTCAAATCAACGCGTGACATGCCACAAGTATTCTACCTTATTTTAGCAGACACCATCACCTTAGTCATATTTGCACCTTATAGAACATCAGTTCACCACTAAATATAATTGCCATGGCAGGGGAGACAAGTACCTCATAGAAAATCCGAACGCACAGGCAAATCGTATTTTGTTGAGACCAGGACATTTTGGCACATCTTTCGAAGTTTTGATCGTATGTGGACCTTTTATATACTGGCACTGCAGGTATTGATTGCAAGAGAGAATTACTTTATCAATATTACCTTTGCTACTGATCTTGGGAGTTTTCAGTAACAGTCACATGTTTGCCGTGTTATGATGCAGGCACTAACAATTGTTGCATGGAGTGGTACATCACCATTGGATATATTTCGAAGGGACATCCTACATTCTGTTTCTAGTATTTTCATCACAGCATCCTTCTTGCGCCTCCTACAAAGTATGAATATACGTACTCAACTGTTGCAAGGGTCTAATTTCCAGAATAATCATCATACTTCTTTTCGATTTTTGTAACATATCAAACAGTGTAGTGGGTGTAGAAAGTGACTGCTAAAAACGGAGACTGTATGAGTGCTACAATTATCCTCCATCATTCCTTTGAACCTTTCGCACTGCTTACCTAACTTGACTAAGGATCGTCTCAAGTTCTCAAAAGAAATTATACTTTCTTCAATTCCTAACTTATCCCTTCTCATACAAAATTTAAAATCCATAAGTTATTTCTATAATTTTCTTATGGTCCATGCTTCTTGGGCAGTTCTGTGTGAATCAAAATTATTTGAACAACCTCATTACGACCAAGGTTTAAAATTTCGTTTCGGAGGAATGTCCCGGTCAAGTGAAAAACCGAGACAAACTCCGAAACGAAACGAAACATTGAAAAAACAAAATTTCCGAAACATTACAAAACACTTCCGAAACATTACGAAATATTACGAAACATTACGAAATATTATTCAAAATCATTAAATTATATTTTTTATTTTTTTGGATTGTATCGGATTGTCTCGGCGAAACAAACCGAAACATTACGAAACGAAATGAAACATACGAAACATTTCGAAATTTTAAATCATGATTACGACAAATTAGGTGTTCCTCCTATTGTGGATAAGAGAGTTTGGAGTGGCAAAATCATGATATTCAGTCGGCCCCTTCTATATGGTGCTTTGGTGGTGGAGCAGTGATCTTCCCCCATGCTTAGTGTGGGACTGCTTGTTCCTCCCAATTATAGGCTTCAATTTGGAAAGGTCCATTAGATAAAATCTTGGATGTCACTAAACTGGTAATTGCTGATCAAAGCCGAGTCCGCACAGGCAGTGGCAGATTGTGGTGACATGTATGGAATAAATCTTGCCATTTGCAAGTCTAGGTGATGCAAGAAAAGGTTCAAAATTTAGTGTAAAATAATTCTATTTGTTCTGAAGTTACTTTAGCTAGTAAATTGCCACAAGCTATAAAAGAATCTGATAGGATTAAATGTTGTTGGACCTTTTGTATCACTTAATGGCACTATTGTAATTATATTCCCATGTAATTATTCATTCTTGTAAGTAAATATATCAATGAAAGACAAGAGAGAAGATAATTTTTCTTCCTCTTCACAAATCTCTCTTTCTCTCTCAAACCCTAACAATGTTCTCTAGTTTTCAACTTGGTATCAGAGCCAACCTTGTGAATAGATGAGACCTAACCTTGTGAAGAAGAGCATCCATCCTCTTGCTGTTGCCGTTGTTCATCGCTGCGACTTGTTCGAGCTCCATCCTCTTGCCATTGCTGTCATTCATTGCTGGGACTAGCTTGAGCTACATCTTGTACGTCCAACTGCTTCCGACTTGCTGCTGGTTTTTGCTCCCAAAGCAGTCTTACCTGCTGTTGGTTTGCTCCCAAAGCAGCCCTACCTGCTACTGTTTTTTCTCCTAAAGCAGCCCTATCTACTACTATCTTCTTCTCTCAAAGCAGCCCTACCTGCTACTGGTTTTTGCTCCCAAAACAGCCATACTCGTTGTTGTTATTTTGCTCCCAAAGCAGTCCTAACTGTTATTTTTTTCCTCCCAAAGCAACTCTACCTGTTACTGCGCACCAGGTGTTTGATCTGATGTTTCAGTGAGTTGTTGCTGCAACAAGCAGCTACTTTGTTGCTATTTTCATTTGCTGCTGCTTTGGTACTTCTCTTTGCATTCCAATGTTTGGTAAAGTGTCCCAGTGAGTTCAGCCTGTATGGTACTTCACTCTTGCTCTCCAAGTGCCTGATTATTGTTATTGAGGCTGTGTTTTCGCTTTTTTGGAAGCCTAATAGAGTCCAAAGATTCTCAATGGGTTTCTAATGCCCTCTTATCCATTACCACTAAGAAGTTTAATGGAGATAATTATCTTGCTTGGTCCTAGTCTGTCCAGATGTATGTTAGTAGCCAAAAGAAGCTTGGCTACCCCATTGGGAAGATAGAAAAACTTGAAGTTGATCAAGATGACTCTAAATTAGAGACTTGGGACTCTGAGAATACCATTCATATGGGATAGACCCTGAATTCAATGGAACCAGATCTAGCCTATAGTTATCTGTTTTATGATATGGCGGCTAGTCTATGGAAATCCCCAAGTGAAATGTATGGTGAGAAAAAGAATATGGCACGCATCTACCAACTTCGTAGGGAGATAACTCTTGCCGTCCAAGGAACCATGACTCTTGCTCCGTAACATGGCAGTCTGAAGAGTTGATAGGAAGATTTGAGCTTCTACGTGCCACTATCAAAGTATTCGGATCCTAAGAGTGTCGTGATTCAATGTGCATGCAATGAGCACTATCAGATCTTTGACTTCCTTATTGGACTACGCGTTGCCTTTTGACACTCCCAAATTCAGATTCTGGCTACCTTTCCTCTTCCTTTTCTTAGGACAGTTTATTCCATTGTTCATAGTGAAGATAGGCGTAGTATGGTATCTACTATACAGTTTCTGCAACAGGCGTTGATTCATGATCGTACAACATTTGTTACTGGCTCTTGTTGGTCTATTGACGCACAGAGTCATGGTCATGGCCATGAATCTAGAGGACGTGGCTGCCCCATGTCTATTAACTGTAACAAGCCTAGTCACACATGTAACAACATTACAAGCTTTATGGTTATCCTTATCAGTGTCTCTTGGCATCTATTCATGCTGCCTTTATAGATAATACTCTCTGAGCCGTCGGTTTCAACTATCGGGCAGACCCCAACACCCACATCGGGCGAGGCGGTTTCCATGAGCAGGGCAGATGCTTTGGAACTTAAACAGTACATGAAGCAGCATGGCACCTCATTAGCCGCCTCCTCTATGCTTCGACTTTCAAATCCTCAGGTACAAGTACAACATTGCATATGTCTTTTCCATCTACCTTTTGGATCATCGATTCAGGAGCTTCAAATCACATAACACATCATCTTCTTACCTCTTCACCATCATCTACTACTTGTGCTTCTGTGCGTCTTGCAGATGAGTCTCTTACCCAAGTTACTAATGTTGGTACATCTAGTTTATCCTTGTCAATGTTCGTATCTGATGTTCTTCATGTTCCACATCTCACTTCAAACCTATTATTTGGTAGTAATCTCACTAAAAATTTAAATTGCAGTTTGACATTCTTTCCTACTCAGTTGCATTTTTCAGGACTTACAATCAAGGAGGTTTTGGTTCCAGATGTGAGAATAGAGGCCTCTGTCTCTTAAAAGGGGGACCACTACCAGCTCTTGATTTTACTTTTTTTGCCATTCTGTTGATCATAGTGATACCAACATTGCCCTTTGGCATGCATGCTTAGGATATGTTCCTTTACAAACCTTGAGTATTATGTTTCTTGAATTTTGTCCATTTTGTGTGAAAAAACAATTGCAACGTGATGTATGTCAACTCTCTAAGCATGTTCCTGCTACTCATCCTCCACATATGAATTGACGTACTATCAATTTTTATCTTGTTTACTCTGATGGGGGCCTAGCTTTGTTACTTTTATTGATTGCTTTCATTACTTTATTACTTTTAGTGATGGCTATTCTAGAGTTACTTGGGTGTATTTGTTGAAAGCAAAGGATGAAGTCTTCTCTATGTTTCATATCTTTTATAGAATGGTCCAAACTCAAAGCTGGAACACTCTTTCCCTTCGCTTCGATAATGGGGGGAGTATTTTTCTCATCTTTTTATCAGTTACCTCCAGGAGCATAGCATTGATCATCAGTTTTCTTTCCCTCATGCTCTAGAACAGAATGGGAAGTTGAACGCAAGAATCAATATGTTTTGGAAGTGGCCGCTCTCTCTTACGAGGCATGGATTTCCCTCATTCATATTGGTTTGTACCTCTTCTTACTGCTTGTTATCTCAACAAGAGAATGCCATCTCGGGTTTTGGATGGAAAGTCTCTCTTACAATTTGTTATGCCAGATATATCTCTTTTTTCATTCTTTTTAAATTGTTTGGTTGCCCATGCTTTGTACAAAACATGAGTCCCACTATTCGTAAGTTGGATGACTGCTTCATAAAGTGTGTTTTTGTTAGAAACTCCACACAACACTAAGGCTATCGGTGTTTTGATCCTATCCATGGATGTATCTCTTTTGGGTAATTTAGTAAAACCCCCCTGTCTATCAAATGTAACTCGTAGTACCCCCCTCAATTTTCTAACTGAGGGAATGCAACCTTTGACCACACTCGTCTTCTTTGACTGGCATTACAAGTCACCTCTCCGTCACAATTTATATGAAGGGACTGTTTTGCCCTTCTCTCTCATTCTTTCTCCATGTACGCCATCTCCCCCTTTCTCGTCTTCTCTCTTCTTCTTAACACAGTAACATTGCAAGTTCTAATCGAATGAGATCGGCTTTCGTAAGTTATGTGCGAATGTTGCCATGAATTAGAGACACATAGTTGCAATTTCTCTCCCACTTGTCCCATTCTATCTTTGTCTCACCTTTCAATTTCTTTTGTTTGGTTTTCTTTTATGAAAATGAGATTGAACAAGGTATAAATAACCTATGTTCTGCGGGTTTTGCAAATTTGAGTCATTTGAAGCTTGAAACGAGAAGGGTTTAATTCAAAAATTGATTTTGGGAAGTGGGTCTTTGAGAGATCAAGAAAAATGGCACCGGAAGAGAGTCATGGAAGAACGCCGGTGGTAGTGAAGATGGAGAACCCTAATGGTCCATGTCGGTTGCTGTAGTAGTGGAGGAGCATTTCATCATGATAGATCTCGTGAAGATTCTATAGATGAAGAGTTTGAACTTAGAAGAAGTAAAATGGCTAGAACAACATCTAGCTTTGGACCCGACTTTTTAACTTATTTAATTGAAGACATGGTTCAAAGTATTGGGCGATACCGAAACGTTTCCCCTGTATTGTTTCAGTATCACTCTAGGACATGACAAGCTTGGCTATACGAAGTTTCATCCGAAATCGAACGATATTTCATCTTATGTGTAAATTTGCACTAACATATTGTTTCGGTTTCACAAAGTTTCGTCCGAATTTAGACGATACTTTCGATACGTTTCAGTATCGCCCATGAACAATACCGAAACGATATTGTGTACTTTGAACCATGATTGAAGACGATCCACAAACATTTAATGACGCAATGTCATCTTTAGATGCTTCTTACTGGAGAAAAGTTATAAACAATGTGATGCGGGAGCATTCTACTATGATCGTCTACGCTACACCGAATCAATGCCCAATCAAGTGGATTCTATTTACTATTTATAGTAATTCACGTTTTTACTATTTATAGTAAATATCGAAATTACTATTTATAGTAAATCTCCTTTTTACTATTTATAGTAAATCCTGAATTTACTATTTATAGTAAATTTTGATTTTACTATTTTTAGTGAACCCCACGAAGATTTGTTTTAATTTAATTATGATTTTCAATTGAAATTTTGTTTCCAATTAGGATTTTATTATTGATTGCAATAGTTGATTTGTATTAGGAGTTTCTAATTTCAATTAGATTAGAATTAGGAAAGTTAAAGTAGGGAGTCTTATAAAAGGTGATGTACCCTTTGATTTTAAAGATGAAAAATTATGAATGAAGAAATAGAAATCTCTTTGAGAAATCTCTCTTGTGGTGTTAAGCCATCTTCTCTTGGTGCGAAGCCAAGCTAATTCGGTGCGAAGCCGAATGTATCTTTCTATCCCTATCTCTTTCTCTATTTCTTCTCTTACTCTCTTCTCTTTCTCCATCTCTATTTCTTTTTTAGTCAATTTATTGCATAAGAAAACCCAAATCATACCATAGCACTATGATTAGTGTTGCGTGAATAGTGACGTGAATAGTGCCGTGAATAGTGACACGTGAATAGTAATCCACTCTTAATTCCTTCTCAAATCGCGGAACGGTACTCCCGTCTTGCGTCAAATTTGGTATCAGAGCCAGGTTCGAAACTCCTGATCGGAAAGATGTCTCATATTGGTTCGCAATCTTTGGTAGCCGCGTTAGCTAAACTAAATGATGTGATAAATCGTTTTGAGAGCGGACTAAGCAACCATATAAGTCGTATTGAGAGCAAACTAGAGGCAAGGGTCTCTGCCAGAGTTTCAATCAGCAATTGTCATCGTGGAAAGTCACTACCACAACCATTGGCTTTTTCACCTCTTTCCGGCAAGCTATTGGAAGGTTTCACAGCAAAAAAACCCCCTAAAGAGGTCTGAAAGCAAGTCGAGAAGATATGTTATGTTAATGATATGTTGCTTATAATTTGCTTATAACAGCAAAAAAACATATAATTTGCTTATATGTTGATGATATGTTAATAATTGGCACAAACTTAGATGTTATTAAAAACATTAAAAAATTCTTAATGAAAAATTTTGAGATAAAAGACTTAAGCAATGCCGACGTCATTCTTGGAATTAAAATTAATAAGAGCCAAGAAGGGATAGCTTTATCCCAATCACATTATGTTGAAAGTATTAAGAAATTTAAACAATTTGAGTATAATCCAGGTAATTCGATTCAAACAATAGTCTAAAGAACACTGGTGTAGGAGTGTTTCAACTTAAATATTCTCAACTAATTGGGAGTCTAATGTATATTACAAACTACACTAGACTTGATATAACTTATGCTGCAAGGTGACTCAGTAGATGCACTAGTAACCCAACACATGAACACTAGGAAGCCCTGATTAGGGTAATGAGATATTTTTTTTAACGGGATTAGGGTAATGAGATATCTAAAATACACTTTAGACTATAGTCTATACTTCAATAGTATCTAGTTATATTAGAGGGATACAATGATGCAAACTGGATTTTTGATTCTAATGAATCTATGGTGGCGTTTGGTAAATGTTTTCTCAGACCTTAAGTCTGAATGAACTGAAATTAAATGATTTTGGTGATTAGGGGGCATTTGGTAAACAACTTAATTTCAGCACTTATCACCAAAACCACTGAAATTAAGTGAAAAGTAAAAAGTCACACTCCCTTCACTTAGCGGTAAGTGAAAGCATCTTTTCAAAAGATTCTAAGATTCTCTTTTAATATCGATAATGCCCTTTTCTTAAAGCTTTCTCTTTTAAAAACTTAGGAAAGTGTCCTAATAAATATTTCAAAATACCACAATGCCCTTGACTTAATTTTAAGACTTAAGACCTTTACCAAACAATCCAATTCAGACACAAGTCATTAAGCTATCAGACCTTAAGCACTTTAAGCTTTTAGATCTGATAACTTAGTTTACCAAACGCCACCTAAGTCCACGAGTAGACATGTATTCGCTCTTGGAGGAGCTGTAGTGTCTTGGAAATCATCCAAGCAAACTTGGATTGCCAGATCCAATCTGAGTTTATAGCTTTAGATAAAGCTGGAGAAGAAGCAGAGTGATTAAGGAATTTCTTAGTGGATATTACAATTTGACCAATACTAGTACCTCCTATCTCTATTCATTATGATTGCCTCGCCGCAATTGGAAGTGCACAAAATAACTATATAATGGGAAATCTCGACATATTTGTTGGAGGCATAACTGTATTGGACAGCTGTTGAGAGATGGAACCATTGTTATTGACTTTGTAAAGTCGAAAGAGAACATAGCTGACCCTTGATGAATGGATTAGCGAGAGATATGGTTCTTAATACGTCGAGGGGGGTGGGGCTTAAGCCTTTCGTTAAATGAATCAACGACAAAAGGAACCCAACCTATGTGACTTGAGATCCCAAGATCTAGGTTCAATGGGAAAAACAAGTTGTATGAGTGATGAATGAAGATACCAAAAATAGGAGTTGTATTCCCTATGGTATAGTAGTATCGCCTGTATAGTTTAGAGGTTGAGTCGTGGACTTCAAATGCTTTCTATAGCTGGTTAGACCAATAGGATGTACATATACGTGGCACTTTATAGATATAGCTGGTTAGACCAATAGGATGTACATATACGTGGCACTTGATAGAAACACCTATATGAGTGAGGAAATGTGACTGTTTATTATGAGAATTTAGGCTGATTTTCTAGAGCATTCATGAAAACCTCGTAAATGCTCAAGGCCAGAATAAGCACAACTGTAAGAACCTTAAAAGTGGACAATGAGAGTTATGTGTATAGTTTGTAGTTTAGGTTTATAGAAGAAAGGTGAACAATTCAAGACTTTAGTTCATAGGATAGCTAGTAAACCTGATAGACTTACACTAAGTAGAGGTTCAAGTCCAAATACACCTCTGCCCATGCGTGACTTTCCAATTCTGATTTTGATTTATCTTAAATTTTATTCATGTGGGGATTGTTGTTATATAAATGTGAATAAAATATGTTTTGAAAACTACCCCTAAAGAGTTTTGATCCCTAGACCGAAAGGTTGTTATTTTAAAAGATAGAAGTAACCAAAAGTTTTGAACCTTAGACCTTGAAGTAATTTGCTTTTGCGTTAAAACTTTCAAATGGATTTTGGATTATAAACTTTAGAGGGAAATCTAAAAGTGTTCCTACAATTTGAAAACAAAGGTTAAGAGAGAACCTTTTGTCCCACATTGCTTGGGAGAGTAGAAATCCATGAGTATATAAGGAAGAGTGCTGGCCTTAAAGGGTGAAGCCCTTGGGCATCCAAATTTTGTGCAAAAATAAATAACACACACACACATGGCAGAGCTGAGCTGCATCAGGTCGGGTTCGCGGTTTGTGGAATTCCAACATGTTTTAAACAACTTTTTATTGCTTAACCAATTGATTTTGTAACATTTTGTAACTGTTAAAAATATTAAATCCATTAATTTTGTACTATTAGATCTCTCTTATGGACGTTTATATAAACAAGGGTCGGAGAAGGTCTGAAACAGACTGAAAAACAGATGAAGAATCTCTTCTCTAAATCTCTTCTTCTTTGATATTTCTCTAAGTTTATAGGTGTCCACTTGGGTTCATTCCTCACAGTCTAGTGCTATGACTGTGGAAGAAGGGTAATTGTATCCTAGGAGGTGGACGTCTTTGATAGATTGTTAGCATCAAGAGATCTTTTTGCAGTGGGCGTCAATCACCTTGAGGACAACTTCTTTGACGTGCCTTTACCGATAAGTTCCTGATTTTCTGATTTAGATTTCTACATCTACTCTTGTCATATGTTCTGTCCTTCTCATATTTCTTGAATTTCAGAATTGCATTAAACATTATAATTAATCCGAATATATACAATACATTTGATTTAACATGACCTAGGTACTGTCCGAGTGACGGCCTAGGTATTTTCTGAGTTGTAATCTAGGTGTTGTCCGGGATGACCTCAACTTAGCAAAAATATGATGTACTAGTCCAATATCCAAGATCTATCCGAGATGACCTACAACTTAGCAAAATATGATGTACTATTTGTTGTTGGAGTGTATTTTTTGGCCAGCACACTCTGCCTTTGTTAGACCCATTGACCCTTTGATATACATTGTTACTCCTCCCTCTAATAGCTTAAGCTTTTAGAGTAAAGTGGTTGTCAACATGGTATCAGAGCAGGAGGTCCTAGTCCCAGTAGGTTGCGGGTTCGAGTCCTCAGCAAAGTGTTGAGGGTTGTTGTTGTTGGAGTGTATTGTTTGGCTTTGTGGCCAACACTCTGTCTCTGTTAGACCCACAGACCCTTTGATATACAATTTTATTCCTCCTCCCTCTAACAGATTAAGATTTTAGAGTAAAGTGGTTGTCAAAACTAGTTCGAGGTCCAAGTTGGCAAATATGACCGATATGACTTACTAGTCCAAGGTCTGGGAAGGTTTACTACCTAGGTCCAAGGTCTGGAAAGTTCTACTACCCATGGCCGAGGTCAAGGAAGACTTACTACCTAGGCTCAAGGTTGGAGGTCTACTAACTTAGATCTTAGGTTGGGAAAGATCTACTACCTAAGTCCGAGGTCTTGGAAGACCTACTACTTATAAAAACATTTATAAAAACATTTGATGCTTGTATGCTTGCTAGGGTGTACTTAGGACGTATAGAGTTTAGATGTGCCTATCATGTGTACAATTGTGATGAGGTGGCCATATTTTGCTTCTACAATAGTATAATTGTAAAACTACTCCATGGTGGAGTAGTTAATACTTCCATTTTTAGATGAGAAAATTTAGGTGCTATTACCAATAAAGATGAGTCATGACCACAATCAAATGAGCGAACACTAGAATGTTCTTGGCAATGCAAAAACTTGTACACATATGTTAAGGCATGGGAGAGCAACATGCCGTATCTGCTAGGCAATGTAGGAACAAGAAGGAGAGAAGCTAGATTTAAATATAAAAAAGCAATGAATCGGACTAGGAAGACTGACAATATAGCTAATTAGTTCCAAGTTGTTGAAGTTACTTTGTTCCAACCAGGGGAGACTAATGCGACAACGAAGCTGGTCAATGGTTACACATGCGGTCTAAACACAAGCACTATTGAGTCATGGTGATGTGTATGGTTTGAAACTCGCCATTCGTGCTTGTTTAGGTGATGTAAGTTCTAATTTATTTAGTGTGTGTAAGAAAAAGGGAATATTACTGGCAAAGTATATATATTTCCCTTAAGTTTCTTTAGTTGGCTAGGTTGCTCAGTTGCAAGCTTGAGAAGAGTGGTTGGATTTTTGTAAACAAATATTGCTAATAGAATGTACTTGAGTTGTCTTTCATATTAACAAGCCTTAGGATGCTGGTAGGTTCTGATTTCTTGTTTCACTCTTCATGGAGAGAGTAGAGACTTGTTTGCAGGTAGAATTTTGATATTTCAAATAAAGAATTATTTTGTTCTTTTGAAATGTGTTTTTGGTATCAATGTTATTATGATGGATCTCTTTCACTTATAGATTTTTCTCTGCATCACTTGATAGCTGATCACTCCTTGATAGTGATTGTCTTGTGTCATATATCTGGGAAAGCCATGGAATCCGCAAATCATTTGTTTTTAGATTGTTGTGTTGCTACAGACGTTTCAAGTTCTTTCCTGGACCTTTTTTGGTGTCGATTAGGTTTCTTTTGAGATGGTTGATCTATATGGGGTTGTCTGTTTCTTCTGGTAATAGAGGCAAGAATGTAAGTACAGTCTTCATTCTCAGTGTTAAGTTGGGCATTATGAAGAACAAAAAGGTTGGACTCCTAGGATTAAAGTGGTTTCCAATAGTGCACTCTCGAAATGAAACAGGATTGGTCATTTTGTCAGTGTTCATTTTCAGTTGCTTTAGAGTTGAGGATCTAATGAAGAAATGGATGTTAGTACGCAATAGCAATAGAAAAAGATAACTTCCTTTTCCTAATTGAAAGAAATTAGATCCAAGGATTACTAAATTTAACTTTGATGGTTGTTTATTTGGCTACTTTTCCAGAATTTAAGACTAGAGGTGTTCTTTTAGATTTTCAGAATTAAATCTTCTATGTGGGTCTTGCTGAGAGGACCAAATTTTTTGTACTTTTCCGGGTTTCTGTTGGTAAAGAGTGATTCCTCTAACGCAGTTGATTGGACAGGTATATGTCCAGCCCATGTAACTTGCATACATCCCGGACCATGATTTTGACTTATATTGGAGACTGGAAATCTGGTTTGTTCATATACCTAGATTTGTGAATGATCTTGCTGATTGGTAGCTAGAGTTGGACTTGGCTGTATTTCAATGTATGGTGTGGATTTACTTTAATTCCTTTGCTTCCTCTGTTTTATATTGAAGTATTGAAGATACTCATACTTGCTGAAAAACAAAATTACGCTTAGTGATTTCATTGTGTGTATGTGGGTGTGTGTGGGAACGAGTAAAGGTTGATGTAAAAATACATGATGTATTTTGTTGTTTTAAGGATGACACTTGAGAATTTTGTGGATTCAAAATTTAAATTGGCTTAATTTTTCTAATTTTCATTTTCTGCAATCAAGTTTATGTTGTTGAAACTGGGTTATTGATTCAATCTCTCTCTCTTTTGATGGTAGGTGTTTTGGACCTTGTTTTGAACTTTCCGGGTTATCATAGGTGGAAGTTTACTGATGTGTTGAGAAACCTTCTCAAGATAGTAGTTAGTCTTGCATGGGTCATTATCCTTCCACTATGTTACACGCATTACTTTTCAAAGGTCCCTGAGAAAATCAAGGACTTGATGACCGGGCTTCGTCAAGTAAAGGGCATACCACCTTTATATATTATCGCTGTGGTTTTATACTTGCTTCCAAATTTACTAGCGGCAATATTGTTTATTTTCCCCATGCTTCGACGGTGGATTGAAAACTCGGACGGGCATATCATAAGGTTTCTTTTGTGGTGGTCACAGGTATTCATGTCTATTTTGCACATCTCTTTCCTCGAGTTTCTTGCACCTTCCATTTTTCTTTTCTTCTTTTGAGTTCATATAATGAGTCTATTGTTGTCCCACGAATTACTTGGTAAAAAATGGAACTAAAGAATATTTACCATGCAAAACTGGAAGATAACATGAATTTCTGAGAGGGGAGTTTTGCGGTCAATTCTGTATTGAAATGGAGCCAATTGATTCATGCATAGAAGTTCTAGAACAGAAGTTGTACCAATGACTTTTTCTTGCAGGCATTACTGTGGGGTTCTTGAACTTATATAACTAAGGCTAGAACAACTATTTCTACTAAGAAAATTTCTATTCCATTGTATCTTGTTTGTTTCTTTTGAGGGGATTTTCCCTCTTCTAATTAAATATCCTCATAAAAAAAATGTTTTTAGATCTAATAAAATTGACACCAATTTTCCCTCAGCAAAAAAAAGTGATGTCTTTTGTTTCTAAATATATATTCAAATTACCTCATAAACTTGATAATCTTTCTCTTTCAAGAAAACTGCAGCCCTAAAAGGATAATTGATTTAGTTATCTAAGAATTTAAGTAAATTGATGTCTAATCTGCAAAAACTTGCGTTAGCAATGAATGGCTGAACATGACCTAAGAATAAAATTTGGGACCATTATTAACGTACCTATTACAAATGAATATTGGATAAAATAGTGGAAATCTTTCTGTATATTTATTTATTGAGTACTGACCTAACCTTAAGTCTCCAATGAAGTGGAGTTTCTTTCCTTAGATCATATGTTTCTCCATGATCTCTTAATTGCAATTCTGCAGCTTCCCTTTTCGCTGAAGTCTTTCAAATTCTGTCTCATTTAGGGGAATGTGAAGTGCAAAATAGCCAATATAAGTTCAAATAAATTAGGTAATAAATCTTTAAACTACATGAACTCAACTAACTCACATGAAATACTAAAAGAGAGAGCTTACACATTGGTGTTGACATAATGTGATTCAGATGGTAAATTATTTCGTGCAACTGATAGATGCATAAGAATATAGACCTACTTAGTCAATTTTGAGAATATTTAGGAATTTTGGTCCTTCAAATGATTAGAGTTTTAACATTACTTAGCTCTTGCTAGAATCATAGTCACAAAGTCGGGATTCGGCAGTAAATCTGGAAGGGGTCAAGTCGGGAAAATTCGGTAAAAATTGGCAGAAATCGGCAAAAATAAAAAATATATCATGGCATCTTTCAAGTTGAAATGTTGTTTTTAACAAAACACATTTATTTGATGAAAAGCACATCTATAATTCCATAATAATAAGTCATAACTCATAAGCATGATATATCATTCATAATTCCCAAATCAACAAAATCGAAATCAAAAGGAGAACTCGGTCGATTAATCGGCAAAATCACTGATTAATCGCCAAGTTTTTTGATTAATCGGAGATTTTGCCGATTAATCGGCGATTGATTCGTGAATTCAAAAAATCGGAGATTTTTGTGACTAGGGCTAGAATAATTATGTTTATCCCTAAGAACAAATACATTGTCAAGTGTCCTCATAAATATTAGTTTGACATATTCTGGTACAGCCAAGAATATATTGATCTTTTTAGCTGTTCTTGACTCTTGCAAATACATTGTCAAGTGTCAACTGCATGGTCATGAATTCTCTTTTATTCCTTTTCTCGTTCTCTTGTTAGGAGCATATTGTATATCATTTTTTAAATTACTTCATTCACTTATCTGCAGCCAAGAATTTATGTTGGAAGGGGAATGCATGAAAGTCAGTTTGCACTTATCAAGTGAGTTTGAAAAGGAACACACATGTTCTCATCTTTTGACTATGTCACAGTAGGACTTTTTCATTGTTTGTTTGGTTCAAATTCGTTCATTAGTTCAGATTTGTTTCTCCATTTTAGGTATACTCTATTTTGGGTGCTGCTTCTGTGTTCCAAATTTGCATTCAGTTATTACGTCCTGGTAACTCTCACGTCTTTGGTATTTCTTCTTATCTTTAGAGAATTTAATGCTTGATAATAGTTGGACACTGATATTCTTTTATCTGTCTTTTCTTCTCCAGATAAAACCTTTGGTGAAGCCGACAAAAGATATAATGAGCGTTCGTCGTATTCAATATGCTTGGCATGAATTTTTTCCTAATGGTATTCATCTTCCTGTTGATTCCATGTTTATCTTGCATTTCTACTAATTTGTGGTGCTATACTAAATTTTTTCTCATTGAATTCAATATATTCCCTAGTGGTCTGTCCCAATTCATTAGGAAAGATGCTTGAGGGTGTAATGCTATTTTGTAATATTTCTCTTATTTCAAATTTCTGGTAGAGATCTCCCGAACCCCAAGCTTTGTCTCCAAAATATTCTAAATTTTTTCTGGTCAATGCAGCTCAAAACAACATTGGTGCTGTTGTGTCACTTTGGGCACCAGTAATCTTGGTATGTCTTACTATTCTCTTCCTCTTTTGATGGAAATGCATTTTGGTTCAGTTGGTGCAGTATGACAAGTTCATTCATTTGACCTTGGTGAATATCTCATGACCGGGCAAATTTTATGCAGGTTTATTTTATGGACACTCAGATTTGGTATTCTATTTTCTCAACCTTGTATGGTGGTGCTTCTGGAGCTTTTAGTCGCCTTGGAGAGGTAGTATATTCTGATGAATCTACATTCATGTTTACTAACTCTTAATGCATTAAATTTCCTATAAACATATCATACATAATCATACTTCCTTGGGATTGACATGACTATATTCCTATAATATGCTTCATCCCTTGTACGTTTTCATTCTGCCTTATGCCTTATATCACATGGTAACTTGGGGATGAAGTGAATTGATTGACCTATCTTGCTTAGATCCCATGTTTGGGTTTCTTGCGGGAAATATATTTCTATGGCTTTGTTAACACCTTAATAGATGGCAACCTATTATTAGACGATGTGGATCCAGAGTAGTCAAAGGCACTAGGCCATAAGCGAGTTACAAGGGTTCCCTAGGCGCGGCCATGATTTAATAAAAAATTTAAGATATTCAGTTATATGATGACAAATAAAAACTAAGAGTAAGAAATGAAGTTCTAAGCACTCATTTCTATGGAATACTCGATTAAATCCGTGAATGCTATTTCCAAGCACTCATTTCTATGGAATACTCGATTAAATCCATGAATGCTATTTCCAAGCACTACATCCAACTGTCTTGATGTGGTTTAGAAACCCCTATTGTAGATCTAAAGTGAAATGGAAAGCAGATGAGAAGTTTAGGGATATATGGATAAACCATAGGGGGCAATGTTTCCCAATCTTCAAATCCTTATCATAGAAAATTTTCTTATTTTTAGGTCAAGAGTTCTTTTAGTAACCCTCTTCACCAAATCCTTAAGTTATGCAAAAAAAAATTAATTAAGAGTTTCAATGTGCGGGTGCAGCGACTATGCCATTGTTTTGATCTAGTTGCAGGTGACTGCCACATCACCTAGGCAAGGCGTTGGCAAATTCCCTTTCAGCCAACGATCATCTAGGCCATGCTTTAGGTGATAGGAGTCCTGATCCCTTCACATGGGTGCCTAGGCTTTGTCTAGTGTATGATTTTGCAACATTATATGGTTCTCACATTTGGAGGAAATATTTGTTTATTAAAAAGTTGTACAGTGTGCAATTTTGTGAAGAAATCAACAAGCTGAAGAGTAGATGAGAGGTGAAGCAACGACAATGTCTCGTCAAGAAAGTTATGATAGACAAAATGGCAGTCAATCTCAATATACTTGTTCTGTCCAAGGAACACTGGATAGCTAGCAATCTGTGTAGCACTCTAGTTGTCCCAATATATGTATGTATATATGCATACATACTAGGGGATGACCCGTGCCAACGGCACTCCCCAACAAAGCATTTGCAAATAAACGGTGTTTTCGGCACTCAAATCCATTTTCAACCCCTGAAAAGACTAAAATCCAATTTCATGCACGTGAGGGAAACTTATGCCCCATTCGCTTAAATGAATAAAGCATTAAATATCAAATTAGCTTTAACCTGATAAAAAGAGATAATCAACAGCAAAGTATGGCCAGGAGTAAAGAAGGTCCAAGACTTGCCCCTTGGTTTTCTAGGCAATCATTTATAGAGTTTGCTTCCCATAAATATGATCATGATAATCTTTTATTGATCATGGACAAAATAAAATATCTCATAGAACTTACAATGACACATAGACATCAAAGGCACATAGCTCCTCTTTAGCCAGCTAACAACTTTGAGGGTATCATCTTCTTCCAAAGGTGAGAAAGAAGAAACCTTCTTACGAATACAATGAACAGAAAGGGTGTCAGAAGTTTCAAATCATAGAAGTCAAAATAGCAAAGGGGCAGTATGCTGAGAGATTGATAGACTGGATGACCTTCACCCATATCAAGCTGAGATTATGGAAGAATAATCTTGGGACTGAATGCAAGATGGCCAAGGAAGTCGAACAAAAACATCTAAAAAAGCACTACAAATGAAACAGTCGAACAAAAACATCTAAGAGAAGGATTCCACCACTCCACCTTTTTTCCTTAAACTTCGAACAAAGCAGCCACATATTTTAAAATGACACGTAGAAGGACGATTGCAAATGCCACCACAATCAATAAAAAGGGCACATGGTCAGATGCAGGTCCGGGATTGCTAACTGAGATACACTTGAAAAATGTTCTTCCTACCTATCAGAAACAAAGAATCTATCCAACCTATAAAGAGTGGGGACATCCTGAGTCTTTGGTCAAGGTGAATTTGCCTCATCCCAATCTAAAAGGAAGTTCCTATTGATGAATTCTCTAAACTCCCTCATACTTCTAGTCACCCTACCACCACCAAAATTTTCATGAGAAAAACGAGTGGCATTATAGTCCCCACCAATGCACTATGGAAGATAACATAACCCCGCCACATTGTCCAATTTTTCCCATAGCTGAGAACGAAGACTCCTCTCTGTGGGGCTATAGACCCCTGATAGCACCCAAGAAAACTGTTCCCACATAGTTAAAAACTATCAACACCGAAAAGCACCCACTACCATGTCTGTGACATCTAAAAAGTTCTGATTCCAGATAATGACAATACCTCCAGAAGAATCAATAGCCGGGAGACCATGCCACCCAAAATTTTTGAGTCCACACAACTCTCTAATCACATAAACATCCAACTTCTCAAGTTTCGTTTCTTGACGCATCACCACATTAGCTTCCCATCTTCTAATCACACTTTTAACGGTCACTCTTTTCTTCTCAATCCCTAATCCTTTAACAGTCCAAGACAAGATTTTTGTCTTTATTAAATACTATTAACCTTCCTCTCTTAGAACTGCCATCTACCACTGCATCTCCAGAATTGAATTGATAGGCCAATCTTTGTAATTGTCGTGACAATCTAGGAGGCCTATCTATAAGGGAGGGACTGAGACTCGACACTTGCTTCTGGTCCTTCTCTACCAAGCAAACAGGGACCATCGCACAATCCACCTACTTTCCTATGGAAACTAGAGTACCCTGACTTGCTAAGCCCATAAAATTCCCCTTTGCACCTTGCTGTTCCAAAGAACCACCAACCACCTATGCTAAATCCAAAGTCCCTTTACCACCCTTTGAGACCTTATGTTGAATAACTATAGACTTCAGAAGCTTGAAATCTTCATCTTCATGCCCAACAAAGGAAATGCCTAACGATGCCCCTAGCCTCTTGATATTCGAAGCTAGCCATTCAACAACATCATCCTCCGTTGAAGAAAGTCGATTAGTTTATGGAAACCTAGAATCTAAAGTTCTTTCAACTTAAACAGATTGCACATTAAACTCCCTCCTTGTTGGATGCACAACCTGCTGCAATGGGACCAAAATCAAGCTTCCCGAGAAAAGAGCGTCCTTAACATGATCAGAGACCACAACCGGATCAACCGCAAGGCATGGGACAACGAAATCTAGATTGCAGATGACCAAAACACTACCATCCGAGCCATCCTCTCTCGTCTGAACATCCCTGATATCCCCATGACCAAATGGAGCAGACTCCTTGCCTACCTCTCTCTTCTTGAAGTCCCCCGCCCCACTATAATCAAACTGATCCACATCTCTGCACTCTGACTGGTCCATCGTTCACACACCGTCATCTCTCCACTTCTGAAACATGAGGAGAGGCGGAAAGAACTCCAACCGACTGAGAAGGATGTAAAAGTGCAGAAGAACTAGTTCCTCTTCTCATTGGCGGTGATCAACAAACTAGAATGGGGGTTGGACGGGTAGGGGGTGAAAGAGAATGCTCTTACCTTTGCAAAGACTTTCTTGCTTCTCCCCATCGCAGATCCCTTTTGGTGAGCCTAACGAAACTCCTTAGGCTGAGAAGAGACAACACCCAAAGACGACAGATGAAACCCACACAAAAACTTGAACCGAGAGGACCGGTTCTACAGATCTAGGGATAACGAAAGACTCGTTAACCCGATCCTCAAACCTCCTACCTGAGATCCGACTCAAAAACCCTTTCCCCAGGATCCACCCGTTGCTCGAATGGGGTGTACAATTGATTCGGTATTCTGCGGTAAGAATTGTTTCAACCCAAAACATATGAGGGACAAAAGTAGAGAGAAGAAGAGAGAGAGAGTAGTCTCAAGAATAAAGTGATGCATGGGCTCAACAACATTTTGTTAAGCAATACTTTAAGAAGCAAGAAGGGCACGAAAGGCTTGATAACGATACTCAACCTCAAAATCAGAACGAAAAAATTTAATAATCTTGCCAAAGTGAGTGTGAACCATGGTAGTGAGTCGTATAAATAATGAGAAGTTTTGAGACTGTAAATAAATCTATGTAAAATGGGAAAATTCATTAATGAAGAAAATATAATATCGATTTCCACCTTTTGAAGGAATAGGCGAGGGGCACCATGCACCCCGGTTTGATGGACCTCTCGTCGATGTTTCCGGTTTCTCGTCTTGAGAACCTTTTGTATCTTGGTTTGGTGTTTTCCACCTTTTAATGCATCAACCACTATTTATCAAAAAAAAAAAGATGACCAAGGAGACGGTGTCATAAATCAGAAAGAGAGGATGAATAAATCCCAAAGAAGGCAAAACTAGTGGAAGATGTAGAAAGATGCAATTGGTCCTTGTAATGTAATCCCCCAAGTCTACAGCCTATCTCAATTTGCTTCTTGGTAAATTGGTCTTGCACAGAACATGAAAAAGCATCAAATGACACTGTACAATTATGGCATGTAAGTTGACTAACCAAAAATAAATTCATGGAACTTGTAGGAACATGAAGCACATGTGGAACAGTAAAACAACCAGAAGGATTACGTGTAGTGAGAGACCCTTGTTGAAGTACCCAAAGAGGAGAACCACCAGTAGTACAGATCTGAAACTAATAGGGTGAAGATGTACAATCAACAAGGAGCAAAGCATCATAGGTCATATGATGAGAGGCACCAGAATCAAGGAGCCACATAGACCTAGATATACTTGAGTAGGTTGATAAGGCAGATGCAAAAAAGGTTGAAGCTGATGCAAGAGAGGAAGTGGTGTTAATAATATCCCAGAGATCTTGCTGAAGCTGCTGCTGCTGGAGTTGTATATGCTCGAGATGCTCAGTGAGCTGAGCAATGGTGGAGTCAAAAACTGAAGATGGGGGAGTGGCCATATCAATATGAGTGGTGATTGTTACATTGGCTATGTGTCTATCATTTGACGATGCTTCTTTTGTGTCAATGAAGGACACGCATGAATTGCATTCCTAAACTAATAACCATAACGATACTTATCATAGGAGGAGCCCGGAACACTCATGGGAGGACGAGTGCTAAAAGCGAGGAATAGAGGAGCGAGAGAAACAACAAGAGCCCAAGCTCTGCTCGAGGGAATGCGGAGTGCCCAAAAACACGAAGACATGTCTCCTCGGGGATTAACTCAGATAAGGCCGAGTCACGAGTAGGAAGAGGAAATCGATGTAATATCTAACCACGTAGTGGCTCAAACTCTGGGTGGAGATGCATGAGAAACTAAAATAGTCGTTGGCGATCCTTGTATTTTTGAAATTGGGCAGCAAAATCATGGCACTCAAACTCCATGGTAGAGAGCTTCTCCAATATGTTGACATGACTGAGTAGAACTCCTGAATGGTACGTTTGTCCTGATGAATGGTGAGGCACTCCTGTGTCAGTCGATACTTACAAGCATGACTTGGCTGCATATACAAGCCACTAAGAAAGTCTTACATCTCTTTGGCGGAGGTAAACTTGCCAAGTTGAAGTTGAATGGCGTGCACGATGGTCTTATAATCATGATAATGCAATGTTCAGCCAAATACCACTTGCGAATAGTCTTAGTATCACGATCAACATCTTTAAAAGGCTCTGGGTCGGTGCTATCAAGGTGACCGCACATGAAGCGACTATGCAAATGCATCTTCCTGGTGATGGACCGAACATTATAGTTACTCCCATCAAGCTTCACATCAACAGCGGTGAGCAAGTCTTAGGCCATGATGAAAACTAGAGACCAAAGAAGAAAAAATCAAACACTTGGGTGGTCTAATAGAATAGAAGTGACCACAAAATGGGGAAACTTTTGAATATTATTGAAGCCATCGACAGAGCAAAGGAGAGTGGGCACTTAACTCCTGATCAAGGTAGGAAGAGGATGGAAGCTAAAAATGAATATATCAAGTTTGCCAGGTTAGAAGAGATGAGTTGGTGTTAGAATCTAGAATTAGATGGCTTAAGGGGACAATAACACTAAACTCTTTCACCGGATTGTGAATGCTCGTAGAAGAAGTAATGACATATTTCAGTTGGTGGTGAATGTACATTGTTGAAGATGAAGGAAAAATTCGATATTATATTGTGGAGTTTTACTTGAACTTGTACTCATATTTGGGTTATGTTTGCCCTTTTATGGATGGGTTGGAGTTCGATAGTATTAGTGTTTCTCAATGTGATTGGCTCGAACGAACCTTTCTAGAGGATGAAATTCTTAAAACCATTCATAACTTTAGTGGGGACCGAGCTCTTGGACCTAATGGGTTTTCCCGTGGTTTCTTTAAGAGTTGCTAGAACATATTTGGGGAGGATTTCATGAAAGTGGTGATGGAATTCTAGAAGGATGGGTATCTTGACCGTAGCTCTAATAGTACTTTCATCGCTCTCATCCCTAAGAAAGGAGGTGCGGTGTCTCTGTATGACTTTAGACAAATCAGTTTGACTAGTAGTGTTTATAAGATCGTCTCTAAAGCTCTAGCTTCCAGAATGTAAAAGGTTGTGGGCACAATTTTCTCTTCCTCTCAACAGGCTTTCGTTAAAGGAAGACAGATTCTGGATGGAGCTCTTATCGCAAATGAGTGCTTGGATTTTAGAATTAGATATGGAGAACCAGGTATTCTTTGCAAGACATAGAGAATGCGTACGACCATGTCGACTGGTCCTTGCTTTGTCTCCTTGGCAGAATGGGCTTTGAAAATGTTTAAGAATTAGTGTGAGCAGTGGAAATATAAATAGCTGCTAATCTGCATTCAAGACACAACACAAGTTTTTGGAAGAATAAAAGATAAAGAGGTAGATGATGGCTTGATGAATCAATATGGTTATCATTTGTTTTTCCTCATGTTAAGACTTGATGGTTTGCATTAATTGTACCAGCTTATATGAAGATAGGATTGAAACAAAAATTTAGAAGTTATTAGTGAAGTTTTGTTTGGATTATGGAATGCCATTAGAATTATGGCTAACAAGTGATTATTAACTCTTTTGTTTCTCTTCTCTTAGGTGCGGACTCTGGGCTTGCTAAGATCAAGATTTCAATCTTTACCTGGAGCCTTCAACACACATTTGGTACCTTCTGATAAGACCCGGAAAAGGGGATTTTCTTTCTTGAGGCGTTTTGCTGAGGTTGTGTCCTGTTTTCAAAATTTTGATATTTAAGTACACAATGTTGACAGAAGTTTGTTCACTTGAATGTGTCATATTTGGATTTTGCTGCCTTTACAGGATTCAGCAGGCAGGAGAGCTGAAGCTGCAAAGTTTGCTCAGTTATGGAATGAGGTGATATGTAGTTTCCGGGAAGAAGACCTCATTAGTGATAGGAAAGGCCTCTCAACCAGTTATAGATATTTTGTTCTGCTTATTTTGCTTTTTAGGTTTCTTATCCAGTTTGTATTAAACTAGGTTGTACTTTTAATCCAGGGAGATGGATCTATTGCTAGTTCCGTATTCATCAGATCCTAACCTGAAATTAATACAGTGGCCGCCCTTCTTTCTTGCTAGCAAGGTCTGTGTAGTCACCTTTCAATATCTTTTGATATTTTCAGTTACATGTATTTACTGTTGATTTTTCTATCTGCAGATTCCAATAGCATTGGATATGGCAGCCCAATGTCAATCCAAAGATTCTGATCTCTGGAAGCGTATATGTGCTGACGAATATATGAAATGTGCCGTGATTGAATGCTACGAGTCATTTAAACTTGTCCTGAACATTTTGGTTGTTGGGGAAAATGAGAAAAGGTTATTTTTGTTTCTTTGTTCCTTTAGCAATTGGTGCCTAAAACCAGTTGTTTCCATGGTTGTTTGATCATTACTATAAGAAGTATCTTTGCTATTATTGTTTATATTTCACTATTTCGTCCAATATATTTGTTAAACAACCATTTACCCCAAAAGATCGACCTGTTGGGGAAAGGCGAAACAACTATGTATACCAATGGATCATTGGGCCAACACAACACGTGTGCGGGAACACACCATCCGCTAACATGCTCCCTCAGTGGGAATACACTCCGCTGGAGACTTGAACCCGCGACCTCCCAAGCCTTAAGGCTATGATACCATGTTAAACAACCATTTACCCCAAAAGATTGACCTGTTGGGGAAAGGCGAAACAACTATGTATACCAATGGATCATTGGGCCAACACAACATGTGTGCGGGAACACACCATCCGCTAACAATATTCACCCTTCTAACTTTCAGAGATTCAGGTATATAGCATTCATCATCATCATCACCCATGCCTCATCCCAACTGTTTGGGGATGGCAACCTGATCCTATTTTGCCATTCAGTTCTACCTGGAGCTATATCCTCTGTTAGGGCGTGTTCATGTTCTGTGTTCCTCTTGCTCTTTTAGAGCTGTCAACCTGCACCAAAGCAAGGTGTATAACATTCTTCATTCTTAAAATGTCAAACAAGGAACATCCTGAGAGTCCATGGTTGCAGCTTATGGTCATTTCTAAAATTCACATTTTCTGCAGAGTTGTATGTGAAACTTTTGTTGGTAGAAGGAATCTAATACTCTAACCAAAGACAATTGAAGATTCACATACAAGCTGCATGATTAATAATGAAAGAATGCTTTCCCTGAATCCGGTCCAAAGTATTGAAAAAGCATATAAAAGTTTAATGCCGTGATATGTTTCAAGATCTTTTGAAGCAGATATTAATGTCATTTTATTATTTGATTACCGTATAAAGATTCTAACTGTATTTTAATGTAACAGGATAATTGGTATTATCATTAAAGAAATCGAAGGTAACATTGCCAAGAATACATTTCTTGCAAATTTCAGAACGAGTCCTCTACTTGCCCTTTGCAAGAAATTTGTGGAGCTTGTTGGGATCTTGGTGAGTCATCTATAGAAGACACCGTCTATTTCGCAGTATATTTTCATGTATGCATGTGTGCCTCCATTTTGTTGCTTGGAAAGTTATACTATTGCTATTTCCTTGTTGCAGAAAGATGGTGATCCATTTAAACGAGATGCTGTAGTATTATTGCTGCAGGACATGTTAGAAGTGGTTACCCGTGATATGATGCTGAATGAGATTCGGTTTGTGAACTATGCCACTCCATTTTAATTGGAGTAAATCTTTAGAAGATTTAGAGAACAAAATCCACAAGTTAACCAAATAATTGTTGCTTTTTCTTAAACATTATTTTTTCCAGTGAATTGGTAGAACTTGGCCATGGTAACAAGGATTCAGTCCCTAGAAGACAACTTTTTGCCGGCACTGATTCAAAACCAGCTATAGCGTACCCTCCTGTAGTTACAGCGCAGTGGGAAGAACAGGTACACAATTCTAAACCAATTTCTTTATTGAACCATCAGAGTATTGTAATAAATAAAATAAATAATCTTGCTAATGCTTACATTATTTTAGTTAAAACGCCTTTATCTCCTTTTGACGGTAAAAGAGTCTGCGATTGACGTGCCAACAAACCTTGAAGCACGTAGAAGGATTGCGTTCTTTACAAACTCTTTATTTATGGACATGCCATGTGCTCCGCGAGTCCGTAAAATGCTCTCGTTCAGGTTCATTTCTATGTTTTCTCTATATTGGCCTAGAACTTGTGTCTTCTCACTATGAGTGATTTTTTTTTTAAGGCATAATTGTTGGTATTATGCTATTCAATTTTGGATTTGTTCTGATCACTATTTTTGTTATATTGATGTAGTAACGTTGAATGCTAGCTTTAGGAAATCTGTTGTTTGTGGTGTCTTGTTTACTATCTTTCATAAAAGTACTAGAGCAATATCATTTGTATTTGGGATTCCAATCCATGCTTGTCCATAAAAATGTGTTCTTCAGGTGCTAACTGAGATTTTGGAAACTAATAAAAAGAATACTTTGGGAGATGTTTGACTGGTCTCTCCTTACTAGTAAGATTTCCACTCGGCATTTCTCTTTCTTGGGATCTTGCTTCTTGCAAACCTCCTCTTTATATACGAAATTTTGATATCATCATCACCATCTATGCCTTGTCCCAAATGTTTGGGGGTCAGAAACATGAATCGTATTTTGTCATTCAACTTTATTTGGAGTAAAATTCCTGTCATGGCATGTCTTTATATCTTTCTTTTATGACCACAATCCACATCATTTTCATCCTTCCTTTCGCCCTTTTAGAGCCTTCAATTTTTTACGAAAGTACTTCTCACTAGTGTTGTTGTACATGCCCAAAGCACCACAATTGACTTCCTTTTATCTCCTATTGGGGCTATTCCTAGATTTCCTTGAATGTGTCATTTTTGATTTTGTCTTTCCTAATCTTTCAAATCATCCATCTCAAAATACTCTTGTCTACTCGTTATGTGAACACGTTTCTTAATTCCCCAACATTCAGCTCCATAAAGCATAGTTGGTCTTATTGTTGTCTTGTCCAATTTTTGCTTTAGTTCGATAGGTACATGTTGGTACATAATACTCCAGAAGCACATCTCCACTTTAGCCACCCATCACAAATTTTATGAGTCACATCTTCACTATTCTCTCCATCTTTATGGTACTACAAATTTATATTGTAGGGGAGAATTTATCCCTATTATGTAGCAAGAAGAATGGTAGGAAAAGTAAGAGGACTCTTATCACCATCGAAGCCAGGATTTCTTAAAGGAGCCTTTAGGAAAGAAGGAAGTAGAAGATGGGAGAAAAGGGAGAGAGTGTCACGCCCCTAAAACCCGTGGATCGACTCATACCCGAACTCAGAGGTGATCTATGAATGTTCCCTAGTGGTCCAATTAAGTCAATTATACTATTGAGGTTCATTTCGAAATCCACAAAGTCTAAAAGAATCTAAGTGCAAAAATAAACTTAGAATGATTATACGCGATTGTTCAATTATCAGAGTTAAATCAAGTGCTTTGATCGCCTAAGTTCACGTGCAATTTAGGTGACGTTCATTATGAATAAATTAGAATTAACCAGAATCTCTTAAGTCAAGTATAGGGTAACTCAAGGAAATAAAATAGCTTTTTGCTCAGAATTTTCATGTCTTGAAAAGTCACAAGTCGTCAATTTATAGACTGTCAAAATGGTAAAAATCGCCCAAAAAGGAATGAGCATGGTGTCGAACAGTCTGTTTAGACAAAGAGGCAGAAAGGTCTCATATCAAGGGCGACCTCGGGAGGGCCGGTCGCCTGAGAATCTCGGTCGCTCGACCAATGTTCAGTCGCCCGAGTTCTCACGAACTCTCTATCTGGTAGCAAGGGATATATGTTGGGCAACCGAACGCCCGACCTAGTTTCAGTCGCCCGAGGTCTTCAGTCGTCCGACTCAAGTTCGGTCGCCCCTCCAAAGATTAGTGCCCACAAATTTCTCTCAGAGTCGCTATGCTCCACAGATCAGAACCCATAAACAATAGACGAAAAACTCAAGTTATTACCTTGACTCGAGCTAAGATACCTACCTGTATAGTATTCTTCCATGCCTTGAGAGAAGGGTTTGAGAGACCAAGGTCACAACAATCGCAATATGTCTTCATCCAGTCTTCCACGGGTGCTAGACTACTGAGTGGACAAGGACTAGAGAATCCACCAACACAACTCGTTACAGATGTCATGGAATTTGACAATACAAAATAAGGGTTTTTCAGTATTTGTTCTTGTGTGTCTTGTGCACAATGAGCAAAGATAGGATCCCAGAGAGTATATCTCATCCTAGATAGTCCGTATTGCCACGAAGTAGTCACATTGATATTGATTTATCAAACTAAGAAAATTGAGCAACCTGCTTGTGCAACTAATAGATTTGAGCAACATTGTTTTGTTGGAAATACGTCTAAGCAGCTATATCCCATGACTCCTTAAGAGTAGAACTCCTCCAAAGGCCATTGCTACTGTGTGTCTCCATAGTGTAGAGAAGCCAGCCCAACATTGTACTATTAGTGAATAGTGACCTCACACTAAGAATTTGGGGTGGGCTTAACCACCTTTCAATAATGAATCCCAACATTCTAGAAGTAAAAAATATCTTGATTGACTGAGACCATGATATGTAGTTTGATGTATTCAACTTCACAATTGTAATTTGCAATGACATCAATCCACTGATGGAGAGGGGAGATCTTGTCATCAATGGATCACAAGGCGGGTGAGGAAATCTCTTCGGCGATGACATAAGTGGAGAAGTACACTTTACAAGTTCTCAACACAAAGAGGCAAATCCACAAACATTAGGCAGCAAGATAAAGGCTCCTAATCCAACATAAACTCAAAGAGAGCATACAAAAGCTCCAAATCCCTAATCAACAGTAGGAAATAACCCAAATCAGCTCATATGGTTGCAATAAATTGCCCAATAAGTATCATATGACGTTGAAGGAGGAACCATAGCTTCTCAACACTTCAATATGGAAGAAATGCATCCACATGTGTAGGCCGAACCCCAAAAACTTGAATAATTTTATTTCTTTTTTGATAACATAGGTTGTCCTCACCCCCTTTGGAAGTAGGATTAATCCCTACGGATATGCCCAAAAACTTGATTATTGAAGATCTTCACTCTATATGAGAGAGAGAGAGAGAGAGAGAGAGAGAGGTTTGTTGCATATATGAGGTACAAAAGTAAAAGAGAACTCAACATATATTACGCACCCAGATGAGTCAATACATCCTCTTACAAATCAATATGAGGTTGCCTGATGAATGGATGATCAATCAGATGAGTCAACACTTGTAAGTCTATTAGTTAATTTTTGTAAGTTTGTCCATAGTGCAGGCCCTGGTAATAACAAACGACATGGTGCACCAGTGACAATAAGAGTCATGCTTGTAAAGGAAGATATAGAGTCTTGTTTTTATTCGAAGATGAGCATAGATCTTGTTTGCGATTTTCAATGTCATTGTAAGGGTCTAGGGCTATGGAATTCCTTTGTAATTATTTGTCACGTAAAATGAAAAAATCAGTACTTGTAAGATTCTTGCATAAACTACTCCCAAGTGAAGTAGCAAACTAATACTTTAAGCTCTTAGATATTTTATTGTTGCAATATTGGAAGATATCATTTTTTTTAAGATTTGTATTATTTTAGTTGCTGTTGTCGGTGTTATGACTCCGTATTATAGTGAGGAAAAAATAATACTGTAAGCTGTTTGCTATTTTATTGTTGCAATATTGGAAGATATCATTTTTTTTTTGTAGATATGTAATTATTTTACTTGTTGTTGTCAGTGTTATGACCCCATATTATAGTGAGGAGACGGTCTATTCCAAAAGCGACCTTGAGCTGGAGAATGAAGATGGTGTATCAATTATATATTACCTGCAAAAAATCTTCCCAGGTATTAAATATATTCCAGATATATAGATAGCACTACTTCTGGTTTGACATAGTTTAATTTCTGTAATTCTTTGTAAAATGGCAATAATATGATTGGTATTATTAATCTGGTCACCACCATGGCTTGACTGTGTAGATGAATGGAATAACTTCATGGAGAGGCTCAATTGTAAAAGAGCAAGTGATGTATGGGAAAATGAAGAGAACATCCTACACCTTCGCCATTGGGTGTCCCTTAGAGGACAGACACTCTGCAGAACAGGTAGATGATGCATTCTTTTTCCCTTTTATTTCCTCTAATGGATATTTCTTCTATCCTTATAAACTTTATTAGTGTTGCAGTTAGAGGAATGATGTATTATCGGAGGGCTTTGAAGCTTCAGGCTTTTCTTGACATGGCTTCCGAAAGTGGTAAGAGGATGAAAGCTTTTCCCTTGGTGTTTTCTGGTGATGTGGTAAATCTTTTTCAGGTGATTATGTTGAGTCTTGTGAGACTTTGTATTTTGGATTTGCAGAAATTTTAGAAGGCTACAAGGCATTGATGGTTCCATCCAAGGAAGAGAAAAAGAGGCACAGATCCTTATATGCTCAACTAGAGGCTGTGGCTGATATGAAATTCACGTATGTTGCTACCTGTCAGAACTATGGCAATCAGAAGCAATGTGGAGATCGCCGTGCAACAGACATTCTAAACTTGATGGTTAAGTACGTTTATCTTTCCATGAAGTCAATAGATGAATTGTAGGTTTTAGGGTTAGGGTTAGGGTTAGGTTAGAGTCGAGAGAGAAGAGAGAAGAGAGAAGGATGTCATTTGTATGTCACAATGACTCCATAAATCTTATTTATATGAAAGGGACATTACAAAAGACAAGTATACCCCTCACACAAAGGGATATTTACAGAATAACCAAATACGCTAAATACGTATCTGATAACATCAATAAACTGTCTCCTCTATGGAGATTGATCTTAATGCTTAACCTTTCTGCTTGAGTGGATGTTCATTTGATTCAGGAAGCTAATGTTTAGTGCTTCCTGTACAGTAATCCATCTCTCCGTGTAGCATATATTGATGAAGTTGAAGAAAGGGAAGGTGGTGGCGGGGTACAGAAGGTCTATTATTCTGTACTGGTCAAAGCTGTCGATAACCTTGACCAGGTAATCATCCTTTTAAGTCTGAACAGAAATGATACAACTGACAGTTTTATATAAATATTAAATTATTTTTATATATTTTTCTCTGAAAAGGAAATCTACCGAATAAAACTACCGGGGTCAGCAAAGATAGGGGAAGGAAAGCCTGAAAATCAGAATCATGCTATAGTTTTCACTCGAGGGGAAGCTCTTCAGACCATTGACATGAACCAGGTAAATTCCTAAGCTGCGTCCTATATACTACAATTATGTAGAGTCCTTTGACCAATTATTCTGATTCCTGTGTCTAAATTTTGTTGTAGGACAATTACTTGGAAGAAGCTTTTAAAATGCGTAATCTTTTGGAAGAATTTAATGAAGATCATGGAGTGCGCCCACCTACAATTCTAGGTGTTCGTGAGCATATCTTTACTGGAAGGTTGGTCTGATGAAGATGGTCATTTGATCTTTGCAAGCTATGAGTTAAGTACATCTTTCAAGGGAAACTTTATTTTGATTTGGTTCTAATGTGCGACTACATCTGTGCTGCAGTGTCTCTTCTTTGGGTTCGTTTATGTCAAGCCAGGAAACAAGTTTTGTCACTATTGGGCAAAGAGTCCTTGCAAACCCTTTGAAGTAGGTTTTATTTCTTTTATGTTCATAATTACTGCTTATGTGACAATGGATTAATATCAGTTGGTATCCTTGATGAGGCAAATGTTGGAAAAAAAGTATTTTGTTTATGCTTTTCCATCTGGAAATAGTAATTGTTTTCATGTTCATTATGTACCCCTATAATTTTTTTCCCAAAAAGGTAAAATTGTTTTAGACAAGAAGAAAAAAAATACAAAAGGGGCCCTTTGGGGGAAAATTACCCAAATGGGCATATTGTCCCAAGGGTTCAAAGAGGTCCTAGTAATCCTTCATTTGCAAGATTGTATAATCCATAGTATTTTCTTCCTATAAAAATGATGAGAAATATGGCCAATAGCTAATCTGACATTAGAAAGTTCATTACAAAAAAAGCAGGAGCAAATATCTTGGGAACATCTATGATCTATCTCCTTTCTCAACCATTTAATAACAACTTGGAAATTTCCTTTGATCAAAAAAGTGCTGGAAGAAAGAGTTGTAAAAAGTTCTAATCAATTCCATGGACTCAATACCTCTGCATCCACTGCTTGCATATCTCCAGCAGGGCCAACATAAGCTCACATTCATCATTCAAGCAGGTTTAATTTAGTAAACTTTCTTTCTTAAGTCACACTGAATCTTTTGATAGGAATTCTTAGCTTCTGATTAGTTGAATGGAATGAGAAGTTTTATTTTTCTAGTAGTCCAATAGAAATTATTCAGGATAGGATCAAGGTACTAAACTACGACTTCCCCATAAACTTCGGTTAGTTAAAAAATTAGAATTAATTCAGACATCAGAGAAATTTTTACTTTGGTTCAGAGAATTATTGTAAGAATTCGCCAACTTAAGGAAGTTTGGAGAATAATTGTCAAAACGTGGGAACAGCTCATTGATTTCTCAAGAAATGATAAAACAAGCGTGAAAAGACTCATAACTCACTATACCACAAAAAAAAATGTGTTAGTTCAATTGTGTTCGGCACATACTGACACAAGTATCTGAAGTGCTGAGACTCAGAGAGCAAAACTTTAGTGGTCAAAATATTATAATTTTAAATACAGAAAATTCAATCTCATTATTATTTACTCATAGCACATGGGTCTACAATTCCCCTCTTATCATCTCCACCTAGGCTCAGGGCAAGATAAAACTGCTGTGTAGACAAAACAAATATGCTCAAATTGGATTTCTATAATGTTTTCTGCATTTTATTTATACTATTTAAAAATATGAATAAATTTTATAGTAAAAATTATTTATATTAGTATTTACATCGTAACAGATTATGTGTAATTGTTAGCAAGGCTAGAATATATTCAATGATATATGCATTGTTGCCTTATGGGTTTCCTAATTATTTTTTCATTTATTTCTATATTTTGTTAAAATAATTTATTTTTGAATTACAAAAATAATATCATGAATATGTAATATCTAATTAACCCACTAAATTTCATTTTTACCATCATTGATGCATGCATTTGTCGTTGTCTGTGTTTTTCTTATTATTTCTAGTTCATTTAAATTGTTAGAATTTTTAAAATATTATATATCCTTATACAAAAATAATATTATAAAAGGGTAATCAACCCAATATATTTAATTTTCACTAGTTACTAGAATTATATGACGATGTCATTTTACTGATAATTACTTTGTTTTATACTTTTTTTATAGTGCGTGGTGTCTCTATTTGGTCCCTTTTTTTTCTTTCTTCTTTTGAAGAGGTAAGCCTTGCTTGTATAGTGGGTTTTCTATTTCCCCCTTCTTCCCTTTAATTGAATTTTTACTTATCAAAATATTTATAAATATTTTCTCTAAATTTATGACTTCATCAGGTCATAGGTAAGCTGTTTTGGCTCTTATGTACTTATAGAACATTATTTGAATAATTAACTATGGAATTTTTGGGTCACAAAGTCGCAGTGGTTTAGATATTTGCATTAGTATGTACTGGTGCTTTTGATCTTGCATTTGTTTCTCCAAAATGTTCCATTGTATTATAATGAGTATGAGTGTGCTTTCATGCATGTTTTAACATTTCTAAAACATCAGTGTATACCCTAATTTAGCAATTTTTTGCAGAAAGTTCCCTCAACTTCCCTAATCTTTGATCGAATTATTGAAATTTTATATTTAAACATTAAAATTCTCAATAATTCGGTGAATTATTTGAATTTTGCCAAAATTAATTTGTTAAATTGTGAGGGATTTTTTGCTTTTTTCTGTCTATAAACTTCACTTCAGTGAGTTAAAATCCTAAAAAAAATTAACAAAATCTTGGCGAATTTTTTTCAAATTGTAATACTATTGGCTGTGAGAGAAACAAGAAATTTATTTTGATTTGTTTCAGGGTTCGATTCCACTATGGTCATCCTGATGTGTTTGATAGAATCTTCCACATTACCCGAGGTGGCATCAGCAAGGCTTCTCTTGGCATCAATTTGAGTGAGGACATCTTTGCTGGTAATATTCTCTTTCTTCTTAAAAGTTCTACCTTCCTAGGATGCTTACAATTTACTTTGCAAATTACCTTCCTGGTTATCTATCTTTCTTCTGTAGGTTTCAACACAACCCTAAGACGTGGGAATGTCACCCACCACGAGTACATCCAGGTTGGGAAAGGACGAGATGTTGGGCTCAACCAAATCTCACTCTTTGAAGCAAAAGTGGCCTGTGGTAATGGGGAGCAGATACTCAGCAGGGATATCTATCGGTTAGGCCATCGCTTTGACATGTTCCGCATGCTGTCATGTTATTTTACGACAGTTGGATTTTACGTCAGCTCAATGGTAATGACTTCTATTGCATGTGCTAGAGTACAATATGATAGAAAACTAGATTACAATCTAAATTGGAAATCAGCCAAATCAGATTTTATAGTTGCTTTTTCTGTCTTCCTTTTTTATGAACTAATATCAAAACAAGAAAAAGGTTAAAAAAAAGAACAACTGAAATAAGTACTCAGATATTGCAAGCAATATAACAATAACAGCAATGAACATATTTCCATGTCGAAACCTGTGTCAGGCACATGAAGCAGACACATCAATGCAGATGACTCTTACTTTATCAAATATTTTCATTTTGAGCTATTATTTATATATCATTTATAAAATTTTAGGTGTAATTTTTTATATTCTATGCTTTTATGAGATAAAGTTATATGAGAAATAGATCACTTAATTTTTTTGAATGTGGGGATGTGTTATGTGTATTGGATTGTAGGGATTAGTATGCCTAACTTCATTTTTGTGTCTGACCCGTTGGAATCTAAATTTCACATAATGAAACCATATGCGGAAAATATAATTTTCCTGTTTCAAAATAAGAAAAAAAAATTCTGTTTCAAAATAAAAAAGCGTTCAGTGTCCATTACTGATGTAGAGGTTTTATCTCCTGCACGACGTTCTCCACAGCCCAATTATGAATTGATCTGGACTGTTCAACCGCAGGCCACCTCTTGGATGGGAAATAAGCTAAAATTAGTGAAATTTGAACAGTCAAAGATTCCCAACGATAAAATATTGAGTTTTTCTACTATGAAACAAATTTTAACTTATCAGAAAAGAAGTATTTGAGTTTTTAACGGTTAACATAGCTGATCAGTATAATATTTGAACTATGGTTAATCAAAGAGGTATGGTCCAGATTGATTCGTAGTTGAGAACATGCATATTATAGAAGTAGACATTTCCCTCCCAAACCCAAATGTCTAACCTTTCTAATAAAAAAGTTGTTAAAATGAAACGAAAAAAAAAAAGAAAAATCTGGGGATATCCCCCATCTAATGGTTGCCTTTTCCACTTTTGGAGGTTCACCCATTCAGTTTGCTCAACATCACTCGTCGTTGCAATTTTTCCACTAAAATATTATTTTCGTTGTTAACATGCAGATGGTTGTCATTATAGTCTATGTTTTCTTGTATGGAAAACTTTACTTGTCATTGAGTGGATTGGAGAAGTCGATCATTAATCATGCAAAGGCCAGGGGAGACAATCCTCTGCAGGCAGCTATGGCATCACAGTCCGTTGTTCAGATGGGTCTGTTGATGGCCTTGCCCATGGTCATGGAGATAGGGCTCGAAAAGGGGTTCAGAACTGCACTGGGTGACATAATTGTCATGCAACTTCAGCTGGCAGCTGTCTTCTTCACTTTTTCTCTTGGGACAAAGGTCCATTATTTTGGACGTACGGTGTTGCATGGCGGGGCCAAATACAGAGCCACTGGACGAGGTTTTGTGGTTCGACATGAGAAGTTTGCAGAGAATTACAGGATGTATTCGAGGAGTCATTTTGTGAAAGGGCTGGAGCTGATGATGTTGCTGATAGCCTATGATATCTATGGGGCTGCAGCTACAGATGCTATGTCTTATGTGCTTATTACATTCTCGATGTGGTTCCTGGTTGTTTCTTGGTTGTTTGCACCTTTCCTTTTTAACCCTTCGGGCTTCGAGTGGCAGAAGATAGTGGAAGATTGGGAGGATTGGACAAAGTGGATAAGCAGCCGGGGTGGTATAGGCGTGCCAGCTAACAAGAGCTGGGAGTCATGGTGGGTTGAGGAGCAGGAGCACCTGCAATACACTGGGTTCTCAGGAAGGTTCTGGGAGATTGTTCTTTCCCTGCGTTTCTTTCTCTACCAGTATGGAATTGTGTATCATCTACATGTTGCTAATGGCAATAGAAGCATCATTGTAAGTGATCATGCCATCTCATGACTTCTCATGTTCTATGTTACATTTAATTTTTTATTTTTATTGTTTTACTTGAACTGTGTTGGCAATGGATACATACATGTTGTATGCAATAAGAAGTATTTCATTACAATGCGGCTTGAAGCTTCTTCCTCACCAATCCACCATCCACATGGCACACATTCAGCTGGTCTGTCCATTCAAACATTAGTCTCACCAGCGAGAGGTCCTACCTTCATCTTAATTAACTGATGAAAAGACAGTTTTCTGGGTTGATGATTGCTATTTCTTGATAGGTTAATTTTTACTCCAGGAATTAGCCCATTGATTGGATGTTCTGGAGCCAGCCGGTTCTGTGCCAATTGGATGGCAGACGAAACATGTTCCTTTGTTGGGCTAGATAAATTGAGACACTGAAAACTTGCTGTAATAGGGTTCTAAGTCCATTCCCATTCAAAGACAGTATAATGCAGCTGCACTCTAATCTGTTATGGTGATTTTAGGTCTACGGTCTCTCTTGGCTGGTCATTGTGGCTTTGATGATCATCTTGAAGGTCAGTGCTCGAACTATAGTACTGAAATTGCTATGAAATAGATTCTGATGGATAGGATTTGTACTAGTTCCAATATTTATTTAACAAACTGGGAGATTTTCATTTCGACTGCAGGTTGTGTCCATGGGTAAGAAGAAATTCAGTGCAGATTTCCAGCTGATGTTCAGACTGCTAAAGGTGTTCCTGTTTATTGGGTCCGTAGTAACAATCGGTATCTTGTTTATGTTCCTTAGCCTGACAGTTGGGGACATCTTTGCCAGTCTTCTAGCCTTCGTACCAACAGGATGGGCACTGTTGCAGGTATATTTCTTATCCTCAAAAAGCTAAATTGTCCATTATGGAGATCTACTTCTTAGTCTTTGACACAACAGAAGTGTGTATAAACTATCTCTAGCTGCAATCGGGATTGGTGACCCACTGATCTTGGGTGGGGTCCATCACCCAAAAGTTCCACTGATTGGGTGATTGTTATTGTCAGGTCAACTGTATTCTTTTGGGTTGTGAATATTGTTCTTGACAGATTTCTTCTTTTTCTTTACTTCTTTTTTACTGTGCAAAAGAGCAATGGATCATATGGTGAGTATCATGTAGTCATTAAAGATGTTGGGGTATGATTCATATAGCTAAAATCATGTTCACAACTACATAATCTTTAAAAAAATAATCCCCACCATGTGAACTTTTGACAAATATATCTGATTATTTTGGTGGTGCTTATTTTGTGGAGATGTATTTCTTTCATAATCTTCAATTCAGTTATGGTGTTGTTGAGCAGATATCACAAGCATGCAAGCCAGTGATGAAGAACCTGGGGTTGTGGGGATCTGTCAAAGCCCTAGCAAGGGGGTACGAGTACGTAATGGGAGTTGTGATATTTACGCCTGTGGCCATTCTTGCCTGGTTCCCATTTGTCTCAGAATTCCAGACCAGGCTACTGTTCAACCAAGCCTTCAGCCGAGGACTTCAGATTTCACGTATTCTGGCTGGTGGGAAGAAGCAGAACTAAAACTACAACACACAATCAAGCGCAGAGATGAGAAAAAGAAGAAACTCAGAGTCACGGGGGAGTCGAGTCTTGAAGAGATTAGAAAATTTGCTAATTGGAGGAACACTGCATGCATTTATGTATGTATGAATGTTTTGTCGGTCTTGCTTTCTGTTTAGAAATCTTTTTGTAGCCTGTAAAAAATATTAGCTTTTGTGCTTTTTGGGAGAAAGGGCATTGTTTGATAAACAACACTGGTACACACATACAGACATACACACATTCATCATGTATCCTATATGTCATGTTGAAGTCCAGCATATTAAAGGTCTTACAGGTTCAACATATTTACATGTAGGGAGAAGTTTATCTTCCCTTCTCTTTGATTTTATCATCTTTGTTGCATCTTTCTGATAGATCACATGGTTACAGAATGCTAAGAAAGCTTTTTGGGATAATGTGAGATGGTTAAAGTGTGCTGGGAAAGATTTTTTGGGATAATGTTGTACCAATCATGGTTCAAAGTTTCGGCCGAAACTGAAATGGTTCGTCCTTTTCGTTTTGGTTTCGTTATAGGACGAAACTACATACGTTTCAGTTTGTTTCGTCCGAAACCGAACGATACTTCATCTTATGTGTAAATTTGCACTCACATTTTGTCTCGGTTTCACAAAGTTTCATCCAAAACGGTGATGAGTGGTCTATATGATTTACCGATATAGTATCGGTATCGGTAGGTCGTCCCTGGCATCTATTGTAAGGGTTTAATCATCTATTACATAACCCAAGGGCTGTGACGAGAGAAATTACAGAGGACCTTTAGTTCCTTTCTGAATGGAATAATATATCCCCAGTTGCACGGAATGTTTGGATGCAGGCATAACTCTGTCCTAGGGATTGGGGGTTCATCCTAAAAAAGCCATGTTTTTCTGCCTTTTCTATCAATTAAACCGCGTTATAGAATTATTTGATGTGAGAGCTTATACATCACACAGAAACCCTGCATCCAAACATGCCCATAGTCTCTAAACACTAAACAGCAATGAGAGACAAATCTACTATAAGCACAAGGCTTAGTTTAGCTTCCACCTGTTCCTGCACTCTCTTAATGTTCACTTAACTTACACAAATGCACGACAATCACATAAGCCACACAGATAATCTTCATATAATAGGCCCTTTTGATTATAATATACATAATATAAATCCACCCACTGCTTGTGTTTACAATACTCTCTCTCTCTCTCTCTCTCTCTCTCTCTCTCTCTTTTGTGGGTCACAAAGGACGGCTTTGTTAACTACCTAACCCACTAATACAAGTCATGATGCCCATGTTAACTACCATTTTAACTGTTTCATTCGCCTCCAAATTTAGCAGTACCTACCCCTATTTTAGCTGTGAGAATCCAAATTACTTTACCCAATGGATAAACACAACCATCCAAACTGTTATATATAGAAATCAAGTGCCCAAGCTCTGCCTGCCTCCATTATTCTAGTGTTAATTAACACACCAAACCATGGTAGGCCTTAGATCTGTGTTCTTGATTCTGGTTGTTGTCTTCTTGATGGTCGCCGATGGTCGTGATGTTTCGTCGCCTCCGACGATTAAAGCTGCTTACTGGCCTTCATGGGCTTCGAACTTCCCACCCTCGGCTATAGACACAGCCCTCTTCACTCATATCTTCTATGCTTTCCTTATGCCGGACGCCGTTACCTATAAGCTAGTGGTTTTGGAATCGGACGTCAACGTGCTCGTCAACTTCACCTCCACCCTGCATCACAAGAATCCTCCTGTGAAGACTCTCCTCTCTCTGGGTGGTGGAGGTGGAGACCCTACCATCTTTGCCGGGATGGTTTCAAATGCATCTTCGCGTCAGAGTTTCATCAATTCAACGATTGAAGTTGCACGTAAGTACGGATTCTATGGCCTTGATCTTGACTGGGAGTTTCCGGCGAACCCGAAAGAGATGCGAGACCTTGGTCGGCTACTAGCGGAATGGCGCATTGCGCTCAAGAAGGAGGCTAGTGCCACCAGCCGCCCACCTCTCTTGCTTACCGCCGCCGTTTACTTTGCCGTTGATTTCTTCCTCGATGACATCTATCGCTCACATCCTGTGGCTTCAATTAGGAAGAACTTGGACTGGGTCAACACAATGTGCTTTGACTATCGTGGATCATGGGATACATCGGCTACTGGGGTCCATGCAGCCTTGTTTGATCCTAAGAGCAACGTCAGCACAAGTTATGGAGTGGAGTCTTGGATCAAGGCTGGGGTACCCACAAATATGTTGGTCATGGGCTTGCCACTCTATGGGCGCACGTGGCAGCTTGCGAACCCTCAATCTCATGGGATTGGAGCACCTGCAGTAGGAGTGGGCCCCGGTGAAGGAGAAATGACTTTCTTCCAAGTGGTGGATTTCAACAAGAAGAACCGTGCCACTGTGGTGTATGACGTGAACACAGTTTCCACGTATTCTTATGCCGGGACTTCTTGGATAGGGTACGATGATCACAGGTCAGTCAAGAAGAAGATAGGCTTCGCTCGGGCCCATGATCTCCGTGGGTATTTCTTTTGGGCCGTCAATGGTGACAAGGATTGGAAGGTCTCTACACAAGGTAAGTGGCTTTTTCGCACGTGCTTAAATATATAATGACTAATGGATGTGGGGCCCACATGCCGATGAGTTAAAGGCTGATTTTTGGTGATGATATTCATCTCAACATGGATATCAACCTTACAAAAAATCAACCCATTCCAACATTTCTAGTATTATAAAAAGTGGATTGCAAGTTGAAAATTTTTGGACCGTCCAATTTCACAGTCAAATTTAAATCCATATTTGATAGGGTTAGAAGTTTTAGAAATTGTTGAAATTTAGTGAGGATGATCTCTATGGTGAGGAGATCATCCTCGCCAAAAATCAGCCCTTAACTCATCTGCATGTGGGCCCACGTCCATCAGTAATCTAGCTATTAGTAAGAATAGCATGAGTCATTCTATCCCAGCCCATATATATATATGATCACACGTACAAATACATGCATGCATGCATGTGTATGTACGTTGTATGTAAAAAATTGTAGAGATGTAGCTAAGACGTAATTTGGGTATGTGGTTGGTGATGTGCAGCATCAAAGGCGTGGGGTCATTGAGAAAGGTGGTTGGTGTGGGGGATCACCAATTTGTTGACCAGTCAACGGAGAATGCATGAAATATTCTTTCTATCCTTCCCAGGTTGCCTTACTTTCATCGATCTTGGTGAGATTTTAAATTCAAACGCACCTTCCCCCCACTCGTGTCAATGTCATTATAAATAAGTTTGCTGTTATCTTATTTGCTTTATAAATATCTCAGATCAAAATTAAGGATGTAGTGTCATGTTGTATTTATATCTTCATCAGAATTCAGTCTTGAAATGGTTAATAATAATAATAATAATAATAATAATAATAATAATAATAATAATAATAATAATAATATATTGTCGGCCCTGAATATATTTTTATTATTATGTCCCTTGAATAACGAAATACGATTCATGTTGCCGACCCTGAATATTTGTGATAAGACGTATATGATTTATTATTATTATTATTATTTATTTTATATATTTTTTAAACCAACGCATGGTTTATGCATGGGGCTTCACTAACCATTATTAAAGAAAGGGTATTTTAGTAAAGCCCCCTTGAAATTTGAAAGTGATTAGTAATATCCCCTTATACTTTGAAAGTTTAGGATTACCCCCCTTGATGACCTAGTTTAACAGTGGTTGACTTAAGTTAAAACGGACTTGAATCACATGTCGTTAGCATTGTACTTGCAATATTATGGTCCTTTCATAGGTGCATTATCAGACACATGATGCATGTCGTCACGTTTTAATGTCATTGAAATGATGGTTAAACAAGCTCAAGGGGGCCATTCCTAAAATCAGCTTGATTGATGATTTCTAGCCATTGGATTTACTAACCAAAAAACATGCTTGAATCTATCCATCCAATGGATAGATTCAATCTAAAAGTTACTAAAATATATGGCTAGAGATAACTGATCAGGTTAATTTTTGGTTTGAATATGCAACAAGTGGTGGGCTAAACATCCTTGTGGTTAGTGGGCTGGGGCCTAAGGTGACTGCCTTAATGGCCTTATGGTAGGGACAACCCTGGCCCTCTGGCACACTCTTGGAGCCCACTAAGCCCTGAATATTAGGCCCAAAACATCTAAGATAAGCCTAAAAGGTGATCCCTACCCATTGGATTTTAGCCTTTTTTAATTTATCATAGGCTACATGAACATTCTGATGGTGTAAATCATTGGATCCAAATCGATTGAAAATGTTCAAACCCAATGGTGATTTTGGACGTGTGGGTTCACCAATTAAAGATGAACCTAAGTGGCAGTGTAGAGTGGGAGTGGGTGCGGGTGCGGGTGTGGGTGCGAGAACGAGAATGCCTATCCCACAACATGTCAAATCTTGCCTTGTGCAGGGTCGTCTCGGCAAGTTGAGGCCTAAGGTGAAAACTCCATATAAGGCATCTTTTATATTTAATATATTGTCAACTATTCATGATAATCGAAAGCTATGGAAAAAATTAGATGCAGAGGACTCTTGCGGCCCTACATAGATCATTATTTGGGCCTAATGACTATGGATGTTCAGCCCACCTATTAGCGGATAAACATACTAAAAATCAGCATGAATGATGATTTCTAGACATTCTAGCCATTGGATTTACGACCCAAAAAACATGCTTGAATCCAATGGAAAGAATCAATCCTCAAAATTACTAAAATATATGGCTAGAGATAACCAATCAAGTTAATTTTTGGTTTGTATATGCAACAAGGGGTGGGCTAAACATCCTTGTGGTTAGTGGGGGCTGGGGCCTTTTCCTGCCTGGGGCCTAAGGTGACTGCCTTAATGGCGTTATGGTAGAGACGGCCCTGGCCCTATGGCACACTCTTGGAGCCCACTAAGCCATGAATTTAGGCCCAACCCTTTGGTAAACCTATAAACATCTAAGATAAGCCTAATAGGTGATCCTACCTTTTGGATTTTAGCCTTTTTTAATTTATCATATGCTTCATGAACAATCTCATGGTGAAAAGAATTAAATCCAAATCCATTGAAAATGTTCAAACCCAATTGCGAGGAATCATTTATCAAGCTGATTTTGGACGTGTGGGATCACCAACGATGAACCTGAGTGGCAGTGTAGAGTGGGAGCGGGAGTGGGAGCGGGAGCGAGAATGAGAGTTCTGAATTCAAAAATATCGGAGAGCCTTTGGATATTTCAAATATATATATATATATGTTATTCACAAGTATATCTTCTTATATATACATGTTCGACTGTTTCAAATAGTATGCGAATGTGTGTGCGCTCGCGCTCTTTTGCCATGTGCACTGTTCTTTGTGCTGGAGTTAAGAGTGGATGGTTCTTGAGTCGGGGCTCGAGGAACCAAGCTAGATGCACAAAAGTTTATTGATGGCTTCTGTGTAGTTCTCTAAATTATTTTCTTGACAAAAACATCATAACGCTCATATATATTCTTGCATTACAATATCCTTTTTTAGCCAACTACAAAATCCTATAAACAAGTAGGTTATAAACTCAAGACCATCATTTCTTAAGAATTGAACCATCAATATATACTACAATCAAGAACATCATTTCTTAAGAACCACCAATATCAAGAGAAAGAAACAACAATCAAGAAAGTAGATGGAGCGAGATTCAATATATATTATTCGATATTAATTCTGAGAGAGGTTCCAACATTTTGAAAGCGAGGTTCAGAGAAGGATTAGCTCCCAAACTGTCAAATGGGGTTTAGATTGGGAGTGGCACCCCAAATAGGAGGTTCTAGATACTACAAACACTCATGGGTTAGTCGGGCCAAAGATTGTAGCACAAGACAAGATTTGGCATGACCAACACATGATTACATATAAGTTGCTTAAATACCCACCACCTCACCGCGTACACACATAGGAAAAAGAAGGAAAGGGAGACCTTACTTTGAATTTTTTGACGGAAGAACTACCAATTAATTTGCAACGAGTTGGATAGAATTTGTTTATTTGAAAAATTTTCTCAGAAACAAGCTACAATGAAGGAAGCCAAGAGAAAGGGCAGCATTAACGAGAGAGAAGCTTCTTCTATGACGTCTGGTTTCTCTTTCGAAGATTAAAATTTGTGTGGCTCTTGATGTACTCCTCATCTTCTTTCCATTACTTCGAGGCACCTTCGATTTCAACTTTTGGATCATTTTCTTGGCAAACAGCATCAACAAAATGGAGAGGAAGCTTCTGCAGCATGCATGGGACACCATCTCACATTATCCTTTTTCAATCCTCACAAGTACAAATTGGGGCTTTCAAAAATTCTCTTTAGTGAGGAGAGCTCCCAAAGACACAAGGTGCACAACTTTGGAAGACAACCTCCTCCTTCTCCACTCTCAAATGTGCTGGTGATCTAATAAGGGCCCCTAATCTCAAATAACTATAGATAGTAACACATCTTTTTTTTTTCACTATGTAAAAATGTGCCACTCCGACTCACCTTTGATCTTCACTTTTGAATCATTTTCTTGGCACCAACATTAGCAAAATGGAGTGGGAGCTTCTGCAGCAAGGGACAGCCTCTCACATTAACCTTTTTCAATTCTGGCAAGTACAAATTGGGGCTTTCATGCTCCCAAAGACACAAGGTCTGCAACTTGGGAAGACAACCTCTTTCTTTTCCACTCTTAATAGAACCCACTTCAAACACCTCCTCCGATCTAACACATAATCTTATTTCGAGTGTTTATAGGCTTCCCAAAGTTATGTCGTCCTCCAAACCACCTGAAGGGAATACCTTCACAAACTTTGGACAATACTATCGTATCTGTTTTAGGTTTTCAAAGCTTCCACTTCGAAATGTCCCCTCGCATATGGTTGTTAATTTTGCGAGATTAAAGACCCAAAGGTTCTTATTTTAGTTTTAGCAAAGATTCCGTATGACATAAACAGACTTGTAACCATTCCTACGAGCACTAGTATAGTTTCGAGGATGTCGTGGTACGCATTCTTCGCCGACTACGTGAAAACTAAAAGATCTAGATCACAAAAATCAGACGGTTGACGACATGAGTCATCTAAGTAACTGTTTCTCACTTGTTAAAGATCGTGTACGCTCGTATAGGAAGGTAAAAGACTTAGTGACCATAATAATATGTTATTAAAATCTAATTAATGGTTGAATAGGATATTAAAATCTAATTAGTGACCAAAAATCAGACCTTAGTCATTTCGTGCTAAGAGAAGTCCAATCGATTGGACTATGAGAACCAATCGATTAGACTCTATGGGACATAAACTTCCAAAGTACAATCGATTGGAGTCTTCTCTACAATCGATTGGACCAAATCCGATCGATTGAATTGTGAGAACCAATCGATTAGACCATACGGGAAAGAACTTCCAAAGTACTCAATCGATTGCTCCATGAGTACAATCGATTATTTTTAGAAACAAAAACTCATCCGTACAGTACAATTGATTGAACTAAGTGTACATTCGATTGGACTTCGCAGAAAGTGTCAAATTTCAAATCCAATTTTTGTGATCCCTTATCCCCACTACTTGTACGACCTAGGGGTTCCATGTTCATATAAATAGAGTACTCTTGAGTTATATAATATACACAATAAGAGAGAAAAAAATTAGCTTTCTATATTAAAAATCTTTGTTATTGAAAAGAAAGAGTACTAGCCTCGAATATTTACCTTATGAGGTTTTCTTTTTTGAAGATCAAAGCTGAGAGTTTGATCCTTATTTTGCCTAGGTTTTTCATTTAAAACCTTAACCTCGAAGTCAGAGAGTATCAGTGTGACTCAACACTCTTGAGCAACTACCATAAGTAGAGACTGTCGTGTGAGAATTAAGATCGGGGTGTACTGATCGAATGTAGGTTTGGGATGTACCAAACTGAGCAAGCGACAAAGGCTTCGTGATTGGAATGGCGTGCCTAGATTCGTAGCATGGAGCCAGAGGACCTGAATGCATCGGTATTAGGCCTTGGCTAAGGTTGAAAGTTGCATTTGTAACGGTGCTGCGTAGGTAACTTGTAACTCAGAACTTTCTAGTTAGTGATACTTTCCATCTAGACGTGGTCTCGTTCACATAAAAAGATCGTATGTATTATGAGTTGTTTGATTAACTCAAACGACATAAAGATAATATATCACGAAAATATATTTGATCCTAGTCGGTTGAGATAATCTCTTTATTATCAATCAACTATTTTATTTTGGTATGCGATTTTATTTACCTTTACCAGACCAGTAAAGTTGTTTAGGTTAAAGTAATTTTTAATACATAATTAACCCCTTCCCCCCATCTAGTTATTCTGCGTAAAAGAGAACGAACAATTATTTCATTCTTCGTGTTTGAGGAGGTAAGGGTATTAATCTCCTTGTAATATTCATTATCTTATTAATTAATTTATCTCTTGTTGGATTGCCCATGGATGTAGTTTCATTGTGGTGGTAAACCAAGTATATCATCGTGTTATGGTATGACTATTTTTCCTTATTTTCTTTGAATTTATTTACTTTTATTGCAAAAAATCCTTGAGAATTTTCCATTTTTTACAAGAATTAACAAATTCATAATTGGGTGTTTAATTTCCGGTGACCAGAGTATTATTAACTCTAAAAAAGCAATTAATTATTTTTAGAACAAATGTATGTAAAATGTGTTTATAAGATGGGCTAGCGAGTGAGCGTATGGTTGAGCGAGTAGGAGATTATCAACTTAGATCAAAAAGGGCGATCGAGCGAACAACTAGACAACTGAGAGAGTGAGAGGATGGCCGAGCAAGTGAACAAAAAAGAGATAGAAACAGATTTTTGTGTATTTTAGAGAGAGATTTGACTAACAAGTTTGAGAATAGATCTCTATTGTTCGATTTATTCTGATACCAATGGTGGATATCATCGTATCTAAATGCTTGGTGCTTGGTTTTTGAACTTAAGCTTGGGCTAACTAATTTAGGGGGTATTTTGAAAATTTTACAAATGTATAGGCAATTTCATCATTTCATTATTTAAAAGAGATCTCACATTTAGGGATTGGTCAATAGGGGTCAACTACAATAAATAACAGTGGAATAAGTTAAGTGGATGCATGTCGGCTAATTTGAAAGTGTATGAGTATGTCATATCTATAAATCTATACTAAAGCAGAGACCTCTAGGCCTATTTTCCCTCTTTTCTATGTAATGCATATATGAAACTCTTTACAATCATACTCTCATTCTCTTATTTAAAAACCGTTTCGCCTTCTTCCTCTACCTCCACAACTATAAAATGTCGTCACAATCCCTAAATTCTCTCCATCACTTAATTTCCCTAAACAAAGGGTCACTCCTTCTCATTCACTCATTCTCATAGTTAGTAAGTTTGGGTATAATTCGTGTATTATATACAAATTTTTGAATTTGTGGAAAAGCATATTATACGACGAAATATTTTATAGATTCGGTGAATTCTTATATTTAAAAAATTAAACCAAACTATTAAAAATAGTAATTTTAAATGGAAAACAAAATTCAGAAAAATGCAAACAAAAATCTTTATTTTTTTTATTATTTTATTTTACTTTATTCATTGCCGAATTTTTAACCAAATTTCAAATGATATCTCTAAAAAAGTTAGTATTAGATATCATTGTAAAGCTCTACTCAACGAGTTTTCTAATGGATCCATTTTTGCTGTAAACTATCTTACAAATTGAAATTTGGGGAATTTTAACATACTCCCATTGTTTTCTTTGAAATTTGACATACCCTCCATAATTTGTAAAAGTTGACTTACACCCCCATAGTCCACCAGTCCCATAATTACTAACGAAATGTTTTTGAAAAGACTAAAAATGTCTCTTTCTTCAACCTTGGATCACAACAGGTGGGGGGTTTTGGCCTAAGGGTGGCAATTTAGCCCGCGGCCCGGTCCGATTGCAAGCCTGGTCCGATGTGGCCTGTGAAAGAGATGGGTCGGGCCTGAGTCCCAACCCGTTGCCCCTAGCCCGGCCCAAAAATTTTAATTTAGCCCAACTAAAGCCTGACCCGCTGCCTGGCCCAATTTAAAAAATTCTTATTAGTTGCATCCTACGGTTAAAATCAACCCATGAAAATAACTCCAATCCGATGCTTAGATATCACTGATCGGCTTTGGGCTGTGATCGGCTTCGCTGACAGCATGGTGTGAGCGAAGGCTTACTCAATTGGGAGATATATTGTAGTCAGCCTCAGGAGTATATTTTCCTTGGATCTACACCATTGATGATCTTAGAGAAGAGTTCTTCCTAATGTTGACAGCATCAATACAGAAAAATATATTTAATACTTTGTTAGAAAAAGATGTAACAAGGTACACCTGAAACTTTTTCAATTGCAGAAGCACCATTTTTGTTACTCACCGCTGTCATCTGGCCCACTTGACCACATGGATGGTTATCCCACCCCTTGGTGAATATACACACCAAAAATCACTCTGATTGCTGATCTCTAACCATTAAATTTTAGTACTTTTTAAGGCATGCTTATAGCCGTTGAAGTCAACCATTTTTTGAGTGCTAAAACCAACGACCAAAAATCATCAAACAAGCTGAGTTTTTGGCATGAATGTCTACTAAGGGTCGGTTAAACATTTATGCGGTCAGTGGGCCCAGATGTTAGTGGTGAGTAACAAAAATTGTGCTTCAAAAACACAACCTCAAACCCCAACAACATGAAGCCCACAGCCCAGCCTGTAACCAAACCCGTCGGCCCAACCATAAACCTGGCCACGGGCTGGGCTGTCTTTGGAAAATTTTTAAACCCGGTCTGCGGCCCGGCCCCAGTAGCTGACGGGCTTGGTCAGGCCGGGCCCACGAGACTCTAATAGGATGGTTGTTGGTGATGGACGGAATTCTGGGAAGCTGTATAACATCACATGGTGCATGGTGGTGTCGGTTTGGAAAATATTGGGACTTCTAAATTTGAAGTCCTCCCCCTCCCAAAAATGTCATTTGAAGCTTTGTTTAATGCTTACAGGCCTTATGGATGTTTGGACCACCTCTTGATGGACCTACATACCAAAGATTAGCTTGATAGGAGATTTATAGCAGTTATATTTTAGCATAAAAAAGGCTCAAATTCAACTGTCAAAAACTACGTTATTAAAAGCTAAATCCAACGGCTATAAATCACTATTTATACTGATTTTTGATCTGTAGATTCATCAAGAGGTGGACCAAATATCCATAACGTAAGGTAAGTTGCCCTAAAGAGTACTCCACGTGGCGTTTAACATTGTAGCCGTTATAACGGGTCACATTAGTCACATCCGAGTACCAAAAAACTTAATATATATTTTTTTCCCAAAATAACCTTGTTAGAGAAAAAATAACAGCCGCTACTTCAGTTAAGAAAGACAGTTAAAATGCTATGCCCTTTTTTTTTTTCAAGATTTTGGGCCCTATTTTCTAAATAACGTAGTAACGGTCATTACAACGGTCTTTAAAACCATAGATATTCATACAACCACTTCAAGGCAGAGGTGTCAATTTTTACCCTGATCCACATTTTTGAAAACCAACTAAAAAGAATCGAAACTGGAATCAAACTAGAACAACGGTTCTAGTTCTGGGTAGTTTGGTATGGTCCCAAAACCGATAGGAACTAGAACTGATATATAAATATAGTGCTAAAATTGTAATATTATCAAGATTGGAACCAATATACCCGGAATTGGAACCGAAACCGATCGCAACTAAATGATCGGTTCTGATTCTGGATCCATTATTTTGAGAACCAGAACCGATAAGAACAGACACCAATAAGAACCAGCAATATTGGTTCTGGTTCTGGGTTACTTAGGAACCAAACCGGAAAAAACCCGTTAACACCACTTTAGAACTCGCATCTTTTCTCCACCTTAATCAAATCTAATTGATTTTATTCCAATCTAATTAAATTCTTATTCTAGTTTCTAAAGCAAGACTTCAGAGCTCTGCCATTGCATTGTTGACCATTTCACACCCCAGCTTCAATGGTCAAAAGCCATGAATTTCAAAGTATGGCCTGTCTTGCATTAGAGTATCAGCATGTGACATTCATGCACTAAGTACCCACCGCTCAATGGGAGTAAAACTTTGATGACACCGCGAAATATGAACCACGTGGCACATTCTTAGAGGACTCTGACTGTATGGATGTTTGACCAATCCCTAGATGGACCTACAAACCAAAGATCAGCCTGATTAGTGATTTCTAGGTGTTGGATTGGATTATTTTCATGGGTTAATTTTAATTAACTGTGGGACCATATATTATATGAGGTACAAAGATCCACAAAGGTTTGAAATCACTAATCAAGCTGATTTTTGGTTTGTAGGTCCACCTAGGGATTGGAAATACATTCCTACAGTAAGAGCATAGTAAGCAAATCGTGAAGCAGCAAAAATTCGCCCACGGAAAAATACGAGTTTAAAATGATTTGGGTTCAAAAAAATGAAGTAAAAAAAGCGGTAAAAAAGACAAGAACGTCAAAAGATCGATAAGTGAGGACTTCAAGTTTAATACTTTTTTAGTACGAAACTACGCACTCAAAAAAAAATGTATACATATATGTGCATACGCCCATAATGTATATAGATTGGGTAGTAGTATAAGTATAATAGAACCGAAACTATATGATATTTTCCTTAAATCCAAGTAATATAAGCAATGCTAATAATTTTCAAAAATACTTCTCATTTATCAAGGTCTCCAAATATGTAGGAATCTATTAATCTTTTCTAGAAATATTTTTTTGACAATAGTCTTTAATTTTTGAAATAAGAATAAGTTTTATTCATGAGATGTTTTGAAAAATTTTAAATTACGAGGTCGTTTTGGATTATTAAATATTTTTTGTTTTTTTCGTTATGTTTTGAAAATACCTTGAGTTGAAACGTTTTTTTCAAAAAGCCGGATTTTAAATGGAGATTTGCTAACTATGTAAGGTGGTTGCTAAGTCAACAATCAATCTAATCTTGTCTTCTATGGTGTTTCCCCTGAATGTAGATGTCATAGCTCTAATAGATAAGAGCAGTGTTGCTATCGATCCTAGGTGGCCGTCGTCCCTAGTTCCCGACCTCTAATGTAAAAGACTATAAATTAATAATTGATTTAATACAATTAAAAATTAAAAAGAACTAGTATTATTGGCACATGCTTTGGCAAAGAAATAAAATAAAAATATTAATAACTATTTAAAAAAATAAAGTATATGTAAAAAATATAAAAATAACTATTTAATTATATTTTTATTGACATGTGGCACTCACTCTCTCCTTCCCACGATTTCCATTGCTCTCATGTGGGTCCCACCTCCTATGTAAAATTTTCTCTTTCTGCCCGGTAAGATTATGCAGGATATGCACATAAAATGGAATCGCTCACCAACTCCCACGTGCCCATATCTGCCGAAATAGTTATGAAACTAAATCATTATACGTCTTTTTGTCTTCTTGACTTTTTTTGGCACCCACCGCATGGATGTTTAGTCCACCCCTTAGTGGATATTCATATAGAGGCAAAGAACATCTTTTGAGGCTTTTATTTTTATGTTTTTTTTTTTCCACCGTCGGATTCAAGCATTGTTAAGTAAAAGGACAGCTATAATAGGCATACAATAAAATAAATAAAAAGTCCTTTTCATAAGAAAAAAAATTAGAGATAGAACGTTGCCCAAAAAATATTTAACTTGTTAATATCCCCAAATTATATTATGAATAAAATCACCTCAAAATAATGAAAAATTATTAATATAAGTTAATATCATATTAGAAAAGGCAAACCCACAAAAAGATAGAGATTGTAGAGGAGAGATAAAAATTTATGATTCGGATGCTACGTGTTATACATTTACAAATCAATATATGAACAATGGATTTTAGGACCATCCGAGGGGAATAAAGATTGAAAATTTTCTATGATCCAACGAAGATCAAAGAATAATGGTTTATCATTCACGATAGATTTAGGAACACAAACCAAAAGATTTACTCTGTCATCTCAGCCTTATCCTTAATACTCTTGTAAAACAGGTTGTTTCTATTTAGCTTTTTATTCCACTCATTAGATAGCTGAAAAAAAAAAATCTTCCAACCATTAATCTAAAAAAAATTTGAGAAATATTGGATATTTTAGAAATAGAAAGTGAAAGACTGGATCTTTTCTTTTTAGGTATCATTTTTAATCTTTTTTTCTCATTTTATATATCATGGAACATACCACACACACACACACACACACACACACACACAGATGATGCATGGTCCACCTCAATTACAAAAAAAAATAAAAAAATTGGTGCAGTTAACCATTGGGTAGCATGACCCACTGAAAACAATATGTTTGATAGTTTGACTTCTCTTAACAAAGATGTATGTATTCTGATCATTAGCCAACGCCTACAAGTCAAGATGCTTCAATTGGTTTTCTTTAACAGATACAAACATAGACCAAGATCAGTAAAGATTAAAAGCCATTACAATAACATACCATGTAATAGCTACTATAAAAGCTATAACACGAGGATCAACAACTTCCGAGCCATCAATAATTTGATTATGTTTTGGTGGGAGCTACAATTCTAATGATCCGGGTGTTCATAATGAAATGGACTATTTGTTGCAGTCAAGTAATCAGCTTAATCACCAAAACCCAAAGTAGGGGCTTCTCTTTATGCTATAGGTTCCAATTGTAGAAACTCAAGTTTATTGAATAGCTTTTGATAATTACATAAACCTACTCGAAGCTCTTAGAGCATTACAAGAGTCCAATAGGAAGGAAATCCTATAATCTCTCAATCAAATCTAATCCTAATTGATTCATCCAAATTTTAGTGATCTGGAGAATATGTGATGAGATACACCAAAGATGATATAGTGATCTCACAGACTTTATTACAATATATTCTCTAATACTCATAGGGATCGGAGATCAACGATCATCATGAGCTTGTCAAAATCCAGTGCCTTGAAGATTTAGTACCGTTGAAGGATTCTATCGCCACTTTAAGTTGCCTTGATAATTGAATCGCCTTGATCAAGCCTTGAAGTCCATGTTTACCAGTAGTGATGATGGTTGTCAACCAGAGTGGTGATCCATGATTAGTCACGCGGGATCTTGTCCCAGAGAAATCTTCAGTTTAGGCTAGACCGGAACCTGTCGGATTTTAATCCGAATAAAAGGCCTCATTGGGCTCTATGATCCATAAGCAATAAAGTATGTGGGCCTCATTTGGACCGCACATGAAGACAACGAGCCTCTCTTTTGGGCTTGACTGATGAAGGGTGTGTGCCTCTTATAGGCCACACACAGGCTTGGGTTTTAAAAGTCCAGAAGCAAATTTCTCTCTCTGTCTCTTTTTGAATTTTAGATTTTGGACTCAGCCAATTTTGAGATAACAAGGGTTTATCTGAGAAGCATAGGCTTGGGCCAATTAAGAAAGTCTATGAAAAAAACACTTTTTTTATAGATGGATGGGGGACACGTACATCATAGTCGTACCGTAGTAACCCATGTATTTCTTCTTAGCAAAGACTTTTCTTTCCTTTTTTTGGTTGTGTTCTCTATTGGGGCGACGAGAACGGAAGGCATAAGTGACTGCAATGGCAACAGTAGTGCATGACGGAGGCGACGGCAGCTGTAGTGGTGGTGATAGATAGTGATGACAGGCAGGGGTTGAGCACAGTGGCGATGTGTAGATTGATGGAGATGTCTGTTAGGGGATTCCAAAACCTAATAGCTGTAGTAACAAGCAGCCACGACGAGTAGCAGTACTGGAAATTGGTTGAGAGGTAGTGCCCTCTCTGGCAACAAAGGTAGAGGAGGCGGTAAGCAGCACTGGTGTTTTGCGCCAGGATTGTGGCAGCGATTTGCGCCAGCCAAGGTAGAGGGCGGCCGAACCCCCAATATCTCTTCTTCTTCATCTTCAAACCCTCTTTTTTTTTCATAGGCAATGGAATCAAGACCTTCTTCTTCTTAGAACCAATTGAGAAGCGGATTTTCATGGCTAAATCTAGGTTGTCCGATGATCTGAAGTGAAGAAGCTGTGGTGGGGCATTGATGGTGATTACCAGTGATGGAGTTGTTGATGGGATGGTTCCTCTTTTGAAACTATTGTTGGTGGGAACAACGGTGGTTTGGAAGAACTGTGATCGATCTGCTGAGAGATCGATGGGCAGTAATCACTAGATCTGACCATGATGGTGTAGAGCGTAAATGAGCAAAGATGGAAGATGCAGACAAAAATCTAATGGTTGATGGTGGGTGATCATTGGCGGACCACGAGCATAGGCCAGTGGATGACCCGCTCTGATACCATGTAGAAACTTAAGTTTATTGAATAGCTTTTGATAATTACATAGACCTACTCAAAGCTCTTATATAGAGCATTACAAGAGTCCAATATATAGGAAGGAAATCCTATAATCTCTCAATCAAATCTAATCATAATTGATAGAGCATTACAAGAGTCCAATAAGAAGGAAATCCTATAATCTCTCAATCAAATCTAATCCTAATTGATTCACCCAAATCTTAGTGATCTGAAAAATATGTAATGAGATACACCAAAGACGATATGGTGCATCTCACAGACTTTATTACAATATATTCTCTAATACCAATACACACCTCATCAATCACAAGATCCAAGAAAATAGTACAAGGTACATGCTTCCCCACACTCATGCATTTCACTGCATAGTTTTGTCACCCAGCATGTCCATCAAGTTGGACCCCATAGTTAAGGCAGTAAATCTCCCAACAGGCATTTCTAACTTGGATTCTGGCTTGGCCAATGTGGGTGGAGATCCATTCTTCCATTTTTCTTCTATGTTGGGGAGAATGAGAGAGAGATAGATATAGACAAAGATAACTTGTGTGAGAGTAGAGAGCAACGAATGAAAAGAAAACAAATATAAATGGTGAAATGACATAGGAATAATGAGGATTTATAAGGTTTTAATTTAGAGGAAATCTAAAGTGACTTACCTAAATCGTTAATTTGAAATGTAAAACGACACAAAGAGAGGAAGGCATTAAATTAAGAAACCATGTTGAATTATGAAAAATGTTATTTGCTATATATTTGAAAAGATATTTTGAGAGACATTTTAAAAGAGAAATAGTTCTATTTGGAAAGATGTTTAAGGTTTTTTTAAGGAATGAAATCACGGAAGAGACATTTTGAGAGATGGAAGGACGTGGGGAGGAAACGTAAAGGAGAAAGAAAAAGTAGGAGAGAGAATAGATGAGAGAGGATGTTAATTTGCTGACATGGCACTCTGCATGAGGAGAGTGCCATGTATGTGGAAGAGAGAGATTAAAGAATGCTGCCCACTTCTCTGCTTTAATAAGAGAAATTACATAGAAAAGGGAAGGTGTAAAGGTTACCCAATTACCTGACATGTATTATCGAATTTTATCTGTTTGTGAGTCCATCTTATTGGAATGGGTAATGTAATCAGGACTGACCATTGACTCCCCTAGGACTAGGTCAAGTCCTCCATTACCTAACAGTGAGTCTTGCCTTCACTGATTGCAGAGTGTCAACGAAGCCATTGACAATTGCAGAGCGATCGACACGTGGATTTTGTATGGACGAACCACCTCAATGCCACCAAACACGTCCCCAGGTAAGTGTTTTTTAATATTTTTTTTAATTCACTTGGGTAGGTGGCAAAAAGCACCCGAGTATGTGGCAAAAATCACTCAGCTACATGCCGAGCGCTCTGCTATTGTCAGTGGATTCGTTGAAGCAAACTCCTTAGTAGTACATGGATCTCACGTTATCAGCTTCGCTTGATGAAATGAAATGAAAAGACTACTTTCTTACCTACAATACTTTTAGGTTTAAAAACAAACCAGAGTAGAGTTTCTTGAATGATTTGAAGGTGACTAGACCTTCATTTGTTCATCTACAGATGCAATTTGCTATTGGGTCAGACTTAGGTGTAGCATGCATATCTTCTTTTCGGCTATCAGATCTCTGCTTTGCTCTTTCGCTAAAAGTGTCAAGATCTTAGACACCGAGGAGAGGAAGAGGCCGAAGGGTTCCATCCCTAGGGACTCAATGACAAGGAGTGAGGCATAATTTTGAGTTCACCCAGTGGCTCCACCGCCTACTGATCAGAGGATCCAGCACCTACTCCATCTTTTCTTCTTTTTAGATTGTGGTTTTGGGCCTCAAGATGATCTTTGTGTTTTTTTTTAAAACTTTAGACATTGAGATGGTGTTTTTGTTCTTTTCATGCAGCAAAAATTTAATTTTATGTTCTTCTCTGATTTTTGTAAAAATACCCCATATAGTAAGTACATATCTCTTACATATTTTGTATTAGGTTTTAAGTTTAGTTTTTAGATATAAGTAATAGATTTTCTACCTCCGAGAATTGAATTCTCGAGATTTTCTACAAGACCAATAAGTTCTACAAGTTTATTTTTTCAAAATTTAAGTATTTTTTTTCATTAGTTTGTTTATATGCCTTAGTTTGATTATTCAATTTCCAAACTATTTTGCTGATGTTACTTAACTGTCTCATTTTCTGAGTTGGCATGACACGCTAGGAATGGACATCAAATTAATAATCCGTATATTTTAGAACCTAACAATGTCATAATTGAATTCTGCTAGACTTTTTACTTTAACTCTACCACTACGCCCCCAAGACCATGGGTCTTAGTTGTGGACTTCGGGTCAAACCAAGATGGCAAGGGTTAGGTCCAATAGACCTGAGATTGGGACATGACATTCTAGGCAATAAGGATGTTATATAAGTCTAAGTGTTTGTTTGGGTTTAGGTTTAGATGGAAAGGATTCCAATTATGTTTCTATTATGTAGTGGTTTGGGTAAAGTGGTCTCCACTCCACTTATAGGTTTCAACGATTTCTTAAGAGAGGAGAGAGAATTGATTTCTCTCTTATAGTTGGCATAAAAAGTCAATATATTTCCTCTAATGATCCAAAATAGTAAAAGTAAGTTTGATCTGAACGACCTTTGACTTGACTAAGTCTAAAGTATAACAGACAATGTATAGGTCACAAAATTAAAAATCTCATAAAAAGGTATAATGAGAAAAGTGACTTTACCATTAGGCCCAAAAGCATCAACAAACATATTTTAGACTATAAGCATTCTAAAATTTGAGTTTTTATAAAAAAACTACAATTTTTTTTAGAAATGCACAAGAAAATGATTAAAGAGTTAAGATTTTAATTGAATAACTTTTTAGAAAATCCAAATGTATAGATAGACAGAGTATTAAAAATCATTAACATGGACTGTCAGTACGCTCAAATCGGAAGTTGAATGGGTCTTGATCAAACAATTGAAAATTAAAATAATATTTAATATTAATAATACGGTAGTTGCTCATGTTGAACATCGTAACATAACTGAGTTATACTTCCTCCAAATGATGGATTCAGTGAATATATTAACTATATTTGATATATACATGAATTATGATTAATAAATATATATTTATATAAGTAAATTTACTTTTCTTTAAACAAAACATTTATTGTACCAAGGAGAATAACCAAAGAAAATTTCAAAGAGGAAGAATGAAATTTTGGAGAAATGTCAACCCAAAATCCAAGTCGACGATTTTAAAGATTTAACAAATTTTATCTTGTAATTGTTCCTAAATGAATTCTTTATAAAATTCTTTCAATTAAATTTATTATTTTTTATTTTACTCAAGATTATTTTTGTTGAGTATCCATTATTTTTATGTTAAATTTATGATTTTAACTTATATTCGATATGCAACTATATTTTCAATTTCATATGGTTTTTTATCCAAATAGAGATTAAACAAGGGGCGTTGAAAACTGATTTAAAAAAAGTGTTAGAACGTATTTCATGACATCCACTTTAAAGAAATCATATCTTTCTTTTCCAAATAAGCAAAAAATTCAGATCTGATCTCTTCATTTTAATCCTTATTCATATCTGAGTTGAATGCTACAAATGCATTTCGGGCAACGTCCAATGGTACTTGAGATTCTAAATTTTTGAAATATTTTATGGGTTTTTTAAACCATAAAACCCTCTTTCAATTATTAAAAATTTTGTTCTTAGAAACATAAGTCTTCGAACCCATCTAGTTTGTTTCCTCATAATTTAATGAATCTAAACTACAAATATGAGGGTTTATGGGGCTGAAAATGGTCATTAGATATGAATTTTTCGAACGACTCATGTTTTGAGAATTTTTGAGAGGCATGGTAATGAAAATCAAAGAATGAGATTTTGGAAGGAATTTTTGACATTTTCCAGCCATTTTCATGATCATTCATGGCCACCAAACATTCACTATTGTTGCTATTTCATACGGTTTAAATGGAGTGGATGATCTCCATTTTTGCTAAACAAATGTTAAAATAAATGTGTTGGATCTCAGTAGAGGCTCATGATCCATTATAAGCCTATGAAGTCATAGGGGTTGGCCCAAAATAAATAAATAAGAATTAAAAAGTTATAAATTTGGGTTGAAAGGACGCTTATTTTTTAGATAGAAAAATATTTTTCAGCATAGGAAAATATTTTCTAACAACTTCTTAAATTTAAACGTTTGATAATTTGAGTTTACAGTTCAGAATCTAGCAATTCTAGAGTCTATTTTGAATGATTTTTAGTAGAATCTAAATTTAAAATAATGATACTAATAATAATAATGATAATATAATATTATTAAAAAATAATTATAAATAAATGATTAGCTATTATCAGTAATTAACTAATCATAGGACATTTTGGTCATTTTGTTTAAAAAATAACAAAACGATCTTTTATATATCAATATTTTTATTATACATATTATTTATAATTTCAAAAATAGTCTATCGACTTTTTCAACGCTGTTTATTTTGATTAATTCTCAAGTTTTATTAATCTCGTCGATTTAATGAATTTTTAAGCGAGAAATTTCTAAAATCAAAAGATTTTGAAAGGAATTTTATTGAAACCACTCTCTCTATTTCATTTAATGAAAAAAGAGTGATTGTACGTGAGTTTAGGTAGATTATGGATGAGTTGGGATAGGTGATCCAATGATTGGTATGTGATGTTTGAATCCCCCACTTTAAGTGGTTGAGTGGTTAGATCAACCTACACCTAGAGTCGATTAGAAGAGTACCCATGTGTTTGTGTGGATTTGGGTGGTTGATCTGGATATATCACATGAGCTTTAATGCGAAAACTTCATACTGAGGGATGTTGTCTTCTGTTCAGTCGGATGCATATACGATGTGACTATTACATGAACTGCAACATGAAATAAATCTGTACTCAAAGAAGTTGTCCTTTATTCAGACAAATACATATATGATGTGATAGGGGTATTCAATACATATACATGTGTGACAGTTTGTTTATTTTCTTTTAAAAAGAAAAATATTATTTTAATTAGAAACTTTTAATTATTACTTATATTGTATAGTGCATGAATCACAAGATGATCTAGAAAATGATCAGTTGAACTCTTATAAGAATAATTTGATATTATCTTTCAGATGCGATAAATAATTCTAAGATATAAATAATGATTTTTGTCTCTTAGGTAGTGTGGGTTATCTTTGTGACTTGAATCATTATTCAAATCTAAAATGTTTGAGTTTTTATTTTCTTGATTATTATCTTTATAGTGGTATGTCTTAAAAGTCTAGATCTTATAGAGGTTTACATGGATGTCTCGATAAGGCAATAGACGTGAGGGGTAGGATTCGTTGGTTCTTACATATTTTTAAGGATCCTTGAAATGTCTGTAGGCATCGAACGTTTGACCACTATTATGTATTTGATATGTGTATTCAATTTCGTAGTCAAAAGCCCTCTCTCGAGCCTAAATTCATGGGCTTATATTGTGCTCCTCACACGGAACAACTCTCCGTCTGACTACAAATTAAGATATCGATAGTAGTTTTCCACACTAATTGAGTACTCGAATAAGAGATACTTGCTAGATTAGGGTTGTATACTAATTATAACTTCATCACTCTAATATGAATAGACTACCCGACTTATGTGTTATTAGTTATTAATAGACGAGATATAAATATTACTGATTTAATGTTTAAATTTTTGTTTTATTAGTGCAATTTAACTTCTATCTATTATTTTTAATTAAAATTATTTAATATAATTTCTATTTTTACTGATAAATAAATTTTATAAAATTGTATTTTTATTTCTACGTACCTGTAGACAATTATGTATATATAATTTTAGTTTTATATCATGATGGACAACTTTAGTAATTGCTTATAATTAATTTAATATTTTTAACTTTCGTGGAAAAATCAGTTAAAGAGTCAGTACAGTTTGTTGGAGACAAAGTTATCTACTATTTTTGTTGATCTATCTAGAGTAAAAAAGAGTGAGAAAATCAAACTTTGAGACAGTTGTTTGTTTGTATATATTGTTCAGTTTATTTTCTTATTTCATCATATGTAAATTTTTATTTCGATTATATATACTTCTATCAGCTCATTTATGTATATATATATATATGTGTGTGTGTGTGTGTGTGTGTGTGCATCACAAATTATTGTTTATATTTATGTCAATTAATTTATTTAGATTATGAAACAATATTATAAGAATGATTATAATAAAGAAGATAAAAGACGTTTTCGCACATAACTCTGATAAATAGCTTGATTAAATTAATGAATGAATCAATTTAAAAACTTAGGGATAACCTTCGTGCCTTGAGATACGACTCAAGATTTTTCGTTATCTTGGATCAAATTTTAAGGTGCGACATTTCCTTAATAATTAAGTAACGTGTTATTAATTAATTCAAAGTAAGTTTTACGTGGCAGCCAACTAGAAAAATTAGTCAAATTATTATTTAAATCAAATAAGTCAACTAATATTAGTTATTAATAAGTTCTAAAATATGTAAATAATATTTTCATATTTTAGTTTTGGCAAAGATTTCGTGTGACATAAAACATTCATGTAACTGTTCCTACAAACACCAGTGTAGTGTTGCAAATGCCGTGCTCTGCATACTTCGTCGACTACGTGAAGACTAAAGACAGAGACATCAATGATCAGACGGTTGACGATAGGAGTCATCTTAGTAACTGTCAATTTGTCGGATATAGATCGTGTACGCTCGCTTAGGAAGGTAAGTAACTTAGTGGCCATAGGAATAGGTTTAAAATAAAGAAAATATAATAGTCAAACCTAGTCAGTGGATAGACCCGAGTTTAAGTCAAGATTATTGACTTCTGAAAAAGTCCGATCGATTGGACTTTTTAGGCCAATCGATTAGAAAAAGCCCAATAGATTGGAGACCTCTGTGTAATCAGTTGGACTCTACAAGACAGAACTTATTTGAAGCCCAATCGATTGGAAACCTCTGTGAAATCGATTGAACTCTACGGGACAAACTTATACAAGTCCGATCGATTGGACACTTAGTGCAATCGATTTGATTTATGAAGGAAAAACCCATCCGTACAAGACCAATCTATTGGACTCAGATTACAATCGATTGGACTTCACGCAAATTGAGTCTTTTCAGATTTGAAATTTTAATTTCTACTTTTCTCACTTATCAATAGACTCAGGGCTACGAATTCTATAAATATAACCCATCTCTGAACTTTGAAAATACACATGGAAATACAGAAAATAAAGTTTTATTTATCAAGAGTATCTATTCGAAGAGAAAAAAATATTTAGTTCTCATTAATATCTTGTGAACTTTTTCTTTTCTTGATCAAAGCTAAAAGCTTGATCATTTACTCCGCTTAAGTCTTCTACACAGAAACTTAACCTAGAAGCCAGAGACTACCAATGCGTCTCAATACTATTTGAACGACTTAGGATTCAGGGTGTACTGAGTCCTTCACCTTCAACTAAGGCTGGAGAGTTGAGAATTAAGATTGGAGTCGCTGATCGAATGTAAGTTTTGGAGAGTACCAAACTGAACAAGCGGAAAAGGCTTCTTAGTTGGGAGGGTACACGTGGATTCGTAGCATTGATTCAGAGGACATGGATGCATAAGCAGTAGGCCTGGGTTAAGGTTAGAAGCTGCATTTGCAATGGTGCTGCGTAGGTAACCTTTGTTTCGTTTAACTTTCCAGTTAGTGATATTTTTCGTCTAGACGTGGTCTCGTGATTTTTCTTGGCTAAGGTTTCAACATAAAAAGATCGTTTGTGTTGTGGGTTGTTTAATTTTCTGCACTATTATTTGATTAAAACAAACGACATAAAGATAATATATTTGATCTTAGTCGGTTGAGATAATCACTTAATTGTCAATCAACAATTTCATTGTGGCATGTAATTCTATTACCCTTATCAAGACAAGTAAAATTGTTTAGGTTAATTTTTTGGAATGTAACATTTAGGTATTCTTACGTAAAAGAGAACAGACCTATTATTTTAGAACATACGTGTAGGGTGTATGACACACACCATATATGTTACAAATAAGTTGTATATGTCACCTAAAAATACATGGAATTAATTTACTAAAACTTAGTTTAAAGTGTACCACCATGACAAACATAATATAATGAGCATAAAATTGATTTAAAACATTACACATAAGCATCAAAATAGTCTATATTAATGGGCCTTACTCAAGCCCAGTAAATACTAAATTATTAATTCTTGAAATTAATAAAATATAAAATTTTAGATTCATTTTCAGAGCCCAAAACTTCAAAACTATAAATTAAGCGTGAAACAATGATTTGTTAATTCAATTAAAGTTTTTAGAACATCAAACATATCTCAAATCAAATATCGATGTACATGTAAAATGTTATGTCCCATAAATTGAGTGATATTATTAAAATACCCTAATATGTAAAAAAAATAAAATACCCCTATGTGCAATTAACCATTACAAAAATAATTCGTGGATGTTAAAGTATGGTATCTCTATCATCAATGGTTGACTTGAAATGATTTTAACTTATCTCAGAAAAAAATTGGCCAATAGCTCTAATGGGCCTCAAACTAAAGTTCACAACAATCTAGATCTATAAAAATCTATAATGTTACATTTATGTTGTCAATAGAGAAACATTAATAACATCTATATATACTTATGCATGATTAAATAAACTGACAAATATATTGAATAAAGAAATCTAATCGAATTAGTTAATATGACTTTGGTTTTTATGGCATATAACAATAACATAGAGAGCAGAGCATTGATAAATGTATGCTTAGGATCCCCATCGATTCCTAAGATTGTTTTCATAAATCATCAATTGTAGCTTATTCGCTTTCTTCAAACTACAATAGAGCAGGTCAAACTTCTTGTTCTTTGACTTGAAGCTCGAGAACTGGGATCGATGCTGCCTTAATTTTTATTTCATCATTGGTTGAAGAATCTCCATCAAGTAATATTACATTGAAAGTTAAGACCATTGATCATGGGTTTTTCCAATGAACTTGTTAAGGTCTATTTTTTAGAATGTAACAATCAGTGCTGCAATCTCTGATTAGGGAATCACTTCTAAGGTCTTCTTGGGTTGTGATTTTTTTTCTTTTTATCTTATTTGGGTTGATTCGATACTATTTTGATAACTTTTTTCTTTTTGTTTCTTCTTTCTAGACTTCTTAGAAGGATTTTATTTTTTGGGATGGTTGGCTATTAGCCTTTTGATCACCCATCCTTGAGAAGATTGATACCCAAGGTACAACTATCATCTTTAGAGCTTAGCGGCGACTATTTGTTGTGACATTTGGGTTGTCGCTACATATGGCCATGTAATACGTTTAGTGGCAACATTAGATTTTTGTCATTAAATATAATTTATTAGTGGCAACATAAATAGCCACAAATGTACACATTTAGCCGCAGTAAAGCTAAACGTGGCTAAAACTAATAATTAGCCATGAATCATAAAGTTGCCACTAAAACATCTACTGTTTAGTGACGACACAATAAAATTTGCCACTAATTATATTTCCCTCCAAATAAAATGCGCGCCAAAATTTCGCGCCATACAATTAGCGGCGATTTTGTACTGCGACATTTTGACTTGTCGCTAAATATGGCTATGTAGTGCCTTTAGTGGCGACATTAGATTTTCGCCACGAAAAGTACGTTATTAGTGGCGATATATAGCTCGCAGCTAAAAAGTCGCCACTAAAAATAACATTTCTTGTAGTGTAAATAGGTGCATGGTTGTACTTGACAACATGTACAATGACACGACTATTCCTTCAATCACTATCTTCTGTAGATGAGCATTCACCGGTCATTATATGGTATATTGTTATGCCCGTGCTCAAGTTGGCATAACAAAGACCATAGCTCTCTTTCATGATTTGACCATTCTTGAATAAAGCCATTATTTGTGTTGCGATAAGTAAAAGCCCGATTAGTTGTCCAAGGGATTTAAAACCAAGAAGGCTTCGATTACTTTGACACTGCCTATGTCCTTGTAGCAAAAATTACAACGATCAGAATGATTATACGCGCAAATGATTTGCACAAGCAAACAAATGCGCATTTAAATATGAATGCATATGCACTTTTCATGCATTTGGTTCACACATTTAGACATGATAATAAAGAAATTCATGTATATTGTACTCATATATGTATTATTAGATCCTCCAACGCATCAAAGGACAAGGTGGGTCTAACACAAATGAGGTAGGCTCCACACACATCAAGATGATTTCCACGACTCATGTGAATCCCACACACATAGAGGTGGGTGTCACAAAGCTTTGCTTTGAAAGCAATAGCCACACATGGGTTGAGATGCTCACCTCTGTGTGTGTGGGAGCCATTTATGAGTTGTGGGCCCACTTGATGTGTGTGGGACCTATCTTTCCATTCACTGTATGGGGCCCATATATTAAGTAGATTCTTAGTGTGAGTGTGTACTAATACATGTGCATGGGCGACACACCAAAATTTTTCAATTTGCACGCTTAAGTGTGTAAATGGTTGCATAGGGGTGGAGCCTGGAGGTGTGTAAAAATTTACTATAGAGGGTGTGGGTTCATTTGTGTGTGTGCAAATGTGAATCCACCTTTGCACGCCAAGCAAACACACTTAGCAAAACAATACGTGTGCATTCATGTTTATACACCGCAAATGCGAACGTTCCAAATGCACCCTTTAATTTAGTTGCGATGAATAATCTGATTATATATTAGATGAAAAAATAACTTTCCTTAATAAAGACCTATATATATATATATATATATATATATATATATATATATATATATATATATATATATATGGAGTAATTAAAAGAATTCATTCTTTCGAGGAATAAGAAGAAAGTATGCAAGCTATTAAAGTCACTCTATGGACTAAAATATTTACCTAAACAAGGCCATGATAAGTTTAGGAAAATACTTGACCGGTGGCTATGAAATAAATGGTAGAGACATTTGTATACATCGTAAGTTCAAGGAAACTCTAGTGTGATTAGCCGCCTTTATGTGGATGACATGTTCATCTTTGAGATAGAACATTGAATGTGTTAATGACAGAGGTTTTTGTCCTCCAAATTCAACAAGAAATATTTGAGAGAATCCAATGTTATCTTGGGAATCAAGATTATTAGAAAATAATGATGACATTAATTTATATTCAATCTGATTATACTGAGAAGATTCTCAAATGATTCAGCCAATTTGAATGCAATTCAGCCCTCACTCCATTTGATTCTAGTGTAAACCTAATGAAAAAATGAAGGTCAATCGGTGTAGCTCAACTTAACTCTCAAGTAGTTTGCAATATTATGTATGACATATATTGCATGAGTCACATTGATTATGCACTAAGTTGAGTAGATACACAAGCAACCATGGAAAAGACCATTGCAATGCATTGATCAGAATTATGAGATATCTTAAGAATACAGTACACTATGGGAGGTTTCTCTTTGTATTTGAGGAAACAATGACGCTGAATGCCCCAATCTTTATTGGTAGATGTACTATTATAGAATAAGCTGGTGCCGACAATCACAATCTACTGTGATAATCAAGTTGGGAGCATACGTTGAAAATTATACTTGCAAATCTAGACAAATATGTCTGAAGCACAATCATGCGAGGAGTCTAATCATTGATGACAATGTGGTTATACATTATACGAATTTCAAGGCAAATCTGGCAGACCCACTGTCTAAGGGCTCTTGATGAGACTTGATATTAGCTACAACGACGAGAATGACTAACGCCTGTAACTAAAGTTGTACTTGGTAGTAACCTAATCTGATAAGTTTCCTTAGGTTCAATGGGAAGAACAAGTTAAGAAAACAACTACCATGAAAAGTGCTATAAATGAATATGTGAAAGTCATGTATGTATGGTCCTATAATGTTAATTATATTGTAGTGAGTGAGGATCGGATGCGATTTTTGCTTTTAGTGTATAGACTGATCTAGGTTGGAGTGAATACGGGATCTCTCTTAATAGATTCACCTTTATGAGTGTGGAAGGTGGTCATTTCTTACGAGATGATCTGGTTGTTTCTAGAGCGTACAATAAAAATTTTACCAAGCACAAATCTAAAAGTGCCGAGCTATATATTGAGTATAACGACCTCTATAAGGAATGTGCGCGTGATGAGTTCAGTACTTATCAAAATAGTTTCTTAGTTCAAAATTTCATCCGTTAAGTTCCATAGCAAACTTTGATTTATTGAGGTTCAAGTTCAAAAGACACCTTAGTACTTATTGGAAAAGAGGTGGGACCATCCAAACTTAGTACTTATTATTTAGAATTTACAATAGATCTCTATTGATGAAGTGGAACAAAGGAAGGTCCAATTGTCGTAAACGTGGGCAAAGTAATGTGTAACACATGTACTGTCCAGCGCGTGCCACGGGCTTGGGCCCACGGTTTCCGACAACGCCATGTCCCGTCGCAAAAGTCTTAAAACATAGTTATCAACCAAACATGTAGATTTGATTATTTGATTCGACTCGACAAAACAAGCATAATAGGAGTTGCTGTTTAACATTGGACGAATGATGGATGGAATGCTTCTTTCAACTTTTTAAATCATGGTCCGTAGGGGTGTACCAGTTACCAGACATTTCTGAACTTGGTTCTTCTCTTTTGGGTCTGACTTTTTAAGCCCGATTATTAATGGTTTGGCTATCCAGGAGTAAAAGTTATATGACCGCCCACAATACAAGCCACGTGGCACACTTTTAGAGGACTATGACCATATGGATGTTTGGCCAGTCCCTATATGGGCCTAAATACCAAAACTCAGCCTGATTAGTGATTTAAAACCTTTGGATCCTTGTACCCAAATAATGGTCAATGATGCTCAAAATAACCCGGTTAAAAACAACCCATGAAAATGACTCAAATCCACTGTTTTGAAATCACTAATCAGGCTGATTTTTGGTTTGAAAGCCCATATAGGGACTGACCAAAGATCTATACGGTCAGAATCCTCTAAAATTGCGCCATGTGGCTCATATTGTGGGTGGTCATAGAAGTTTTATTCCAAAAATATCCTGTCGTACAAGTTTTCGTTCACTACTTGACATACCCAAATACCTGATTCATTTGGCCAGATCTTATACTTATATCTGATTAGCGATTGGGAGTTGGGACGGGTTGACATCACTACAGCTGAGTCCTGGCCTAGTTAGCAATTCGGAGTGCGGCAAAAATACCGTACGCAAAAAATGATTTGAGCAGGGTTTAGATGGAGCTGTTATAACGGTGTAACGCACTGGGGGCATTAAAAATGGAAAATAACAGGAAATTAATGAAAATAACAGCCGGTTTTTCACACAAATTTCCAGAAATTAATGGTCGTTATAACGGAAAAATAACGGCCGTTAGTCTCTGGGTGTTTTAACGGTACATAACGTGACGGGGGAGGTCCGAATCCGTTACAACGGCCGTTTTTTAAACCATGCATGGTTTTGAGTACAATTTAGATTAGTCCTATTTTAAATTATTCGTTGTTTACTATGAAAAATATAACGGATCACATCAGTCACATGAGTCAAAAAACTGTCAATTAATATATTATTGTTGTTTTTATATTTTTCAAAACAACCTCAATATCAGTAAATAATAGATAACGGGCAAACTAACCGTTAACACAGCCTTTTTAAGGGAATTTTAGTAACACCTCCCTAAATTTTTTTGAAAGTAATTAGTAATATATACTCCCTTGTACTTTTAAACTTTAGAATTACCCCCCTTGACCTAGTTTAACCATCATTTGACTAACGTTAAAATGTGACCTGCATGGTGCACCTGTTAACGAACCTATGGAAGGACCATAATATTGCAATTACAATGCTAACAACGTGTGATTCAAGCCCGGTTTAACTTAAGTCAATGGGCGTAATTCTAAAGTTTAAAAGTATGAGTGGGCATTACTAATTACTTTCAAATTTCATGGGGGTGTTACTAAAATACCCATTTTTAAGCATTATTTTCTAAATAACATAACGGGCATAACCGTTATAACGAACCATGCATGGACCAATAACAAGGGTGTGCTTAGACCCAGGGCTGTCTCTACCATAAGGGCCATTAAGGCGGTTGCCTTAGGCCCCAGGTGAGAGAAGGCCCCCAGCCCATTAATCACATGGATGTTTAGCCTACCCTTGTTGGATATACAAATAAATTGGTTATCTCTAGCCATAGATTTTAGTACTTTTTAAGGATTGATTCTAGACATTGGATTCAAGCATGTTTTTTGGGTAGTAGAAATCATCAATCAAGTTGATTTTTAGTGTGTTTAGCCACCAATAGGTAGGCCGAACATCCATGCAGTCATTAGGTTCAAAAAATGATATATTTAGGGCTACGAGAGTCCTCTGCATGGACTGCAATGGGACTATGGGAGTCATTTGCATCTAAATTTTTTCCATAGTTTTTTATCATGAATAGTTGTTAAGTAAGATTTTATACTATATATAGTTAATTTTTTTAATTAATTTCATATTTATTAATATATTAAATATAAAAATCTTTATATGGAGTTTTCGCCTTAGGCCTCAACTTGGAGATGGCCCTGCTTAGACCCCTAATCCGGAGAAGAGATGTGCTTTTAAAAGGGTATTGAAATTTGAAAAGAGCTCTCCATCTAAAAAGATGTGAACTAGATTAGTGGACTGTATTTGAATGTTTGGGTCATTGGAAAATGTTTTTTAGATGTAGCTAGTCCCCATTCCATTCTGCATAACATGGTAAGCATACTATAAAATAAAGGGATATTACCCAAATTATATAATTAACGTTTGCAATTTTTATGATTGAAAAGATAAATGACGGTTTTGAAATGCAAAAAAAGAAATGATTACCAATTTTGCCCTTAAAAAGGCGTCTGCAACGATCCTACGCCGATTCCCGACGACGGCTCTGACGAAAAGACAACACTATGACGAAAATCAACCATTGATTTTCATCGCACGACTGGGGATCACGCCAAAAAGATATCGACGATATTTTGAGTCAAATCCAAACTCCTTTTAAATTATTCGAAAACTTGTTTAGCTTCACCATTAACATTTTCCTTTAAACGAATGAGCTCTGCAACTTTGATGAATTCGCTCTCCAACTCAAAAGAACTCGAAGAAGGTATAAAACTTAGCTTTTGATCTCTCATTTTCTATCATCTTTTTGCTAATTCTTCTATTTCTTTTGTTTCTCTTTTTTGTTGTCTATTACTAGATATCTACAGTTAATTTGACGACTCTGTCATCTGTTTTCTACTTTTCTGTCATCTATTTTATTAATTTCTATCATCTGCATTCTCCTATTTTGTTATTTGTTTTATCATTTTCTACCATCTATTTTCTTCTTTTTTATCATATATTTTCTCCGTTTCTATGTCATTCTGTTTTGTCATTTTCAAACCATTATTTCTCATTTTTCATAAGGATGTCATGAATACAAATGTTATGCAGAATTTGGGAATGGGAAAGAGTTAGGCGATGAAGTCTATAAGGTCATTAAGGCTGTTACAACAACCTTGATGTCCTTGATGGAAATTAATGAGTACAACCTAATTGGATGTTGAGAGTGATGCAAGACCGATAGGAAATCAAGTGGTACAGAAGGCTCGTCGAGTTGAAATGTTCAGTAAACACGTACTTGTACTTATATATGAATGTTGTTTATTATTAAGTTTTGGGTCAGAATTTTTTTGTAAATATAGTCATTCTAAATAAACAAGCTGCCAAAAGTATAACCACAATTTGTCATCTATTATAACAACTATCATTAGTTCATATGGATCTTGTCAATTTATTTCTCTTTTTATTTTTTTGTCTACTATTTTATTTTATCAAATACCAGTTTAGGGCATTTCTTACTGTTTAAAATAAGCCGACTCATTTGTTTCACATATTCTATCATATTTTTCTCGTTTTGTCATTTACTTTATCTTTTTCTGCCATCTGTTTTCTCTTTTTCCATTATCTATTTTCTCCTTTTCATCTTCTGTTTTCTCCTTTTTCATCATATATTTTTTCCTTTCTCGTATATGTTTTCTCCCTTTCTGTCATATGTTTTCTCATTTTCTATTGTATATTTTCTTTTTTTTTATCATCTGTTTTTTCATTTTCTGTTATCTATTTTCTTATATTTCACTTTCCTTTTTCTCCTTTTTCAGTGTATGTTTTCTCCTTTCCGTCATTTGTTTCTCATTTTCTATCATCTGTTTTCTCATTTTTCAGCATATGTTTTCTCATTTTCTGTCATTTGTTTTTTCATTTTCCATCATCTGTTTTCTCCTTTTTCAGCATATGTTTTCTCATTTTCTGTCATATGTTTTCTCATTTTCTGTCATCTGTTTTCTCATTTTCTATCATATATTTTCTCATATTTCAGCATATATATATTTTTTTCTTTTATGTCATTTATTTTCTCCTTTTCCATCATTTGTTTTTTCCTTTTCTGTCATCTATTTTCTCATTTTTAAAACCTTCTTTTCTCCTTTTCAGAATGGATAATTTCTACACCGATTATTATAGATACGGTTGGGGTAATAGAAGATAAAAAAGGATGTCGTGAATATAATGTGGTGCAGAAACTGAGAATAGGTGTAATGAGAAAGACCGGGTGATGAGGTGTGCAGGGCTATTACAACGACCTTTATACAGTCTTGATGGAGATAAATGAATATAATTCGAAGTGATGCAAGATTGAAAAGTTTACAAAACACGCTTAAAAGAAAGTTTTCTCCAAATAAGAAGAAAAAAATTTGAACCTGAGGAGATGATTAATCCCTATACTTCAAAAAGGAAAACGAGTACTCCAAAGAGGGTGAATCCTAATGTAACGATAAGCGTATTTTGACACATGTACTTGTATACGAATGTCTTGTATTATTAACTTGTCATCTGTTGTAACAACTTCTCATTAGTTCATATGGATCTGGTCAACTATTATAGCCACAATTGTCATCGGTTCAAAAATAGTTGTTATAACCACAACTTGTCATTAGTTTTCTTGTTTTATATTATTTGACATCAGTTCATATAGATCTTGTCATCCATATATACAGATCTTATCATCTGTTATATCCATAATTGCCATCGCTTTGTTTGTCATGGATATATCTATAGTAAGGGACACTGAGTTATTTCCAAAAAACCTACCAAAAATATAGAGTTAAACTTTGATGACAGGGCTTTGTCATCAAGGCGGATGATAGGGCACAATTGAGCCACGTACGTAGCACACTCTTAGAGGACTGACCGTATGGATGTTTTTCCAATCCCTAGGTGGGCCCTACAAACCAAAAATCAGCTTGATTAGTGATTTCAAACCTTTGGATCTTTGTACCTCAAATAATGGTTAATAATGTTAAAATTCCCACGGTTAAAATCCATGAACATAATTCCAATCCAATGCCTAAAAATCACTAATCGGGTTGAATTTTGGTTAGGTCCAATTAGGGATTGGCCAAATATCCATACGGTTAGAGTCCTCTAAGAGTGTACCACGTGGCTCATATTGCACCCTGTCAAAGTTTTACTCAAAAATACAAAAGATTAAGGAAAATTACTCTAACTATGAAATTTTTTTTACAAAAAGATTCTGGGATTCTAAAAAAAATAATAACTTAATACATCATTCATTGTGCCTTTTAAAATATCGTTCAAGGATAAAACGAACATATAGTATCTCTTCCGGCTTTCGTTTAGCACAACTGTTGTGATTATGTTATCTTCTTCTGCAATTCGAGCAAAATCTTGGTTGAACAGTGGAACCAATCATTTTACGATTTGTGTGATTATTGCAAAACAAATATTAAATACGGAACGATGTAAGTATTCCTACGTTATATGATGACTCCTTACCGTCTATATATGAAATTGGAATGAGAGTGGCAACCTGGACCGTGTTTTCCAATACAATAGAGGAAGAAGTGAATGATAATTAGAGAGAAATGGAAGAATCTTGGAGAAAATGAGCGAGGATTTGTAAAAGAAGAAATGAAAAAGAAAGCTTTACATGTGAAAAATGATAAAGAAAGCGTAGATGGGAAACTTTTGTAAGAAGAAGATAAGAGAGAGAAAGATGATATGAATGCTTTCAGTTGAAATGTATTTTTTTAACGGTTGACAATGTAAGTTTTATCTTGTTTTGACAATAAGGGTAATAATGTCCGAAAATGTGCCTAAATTAACAATGTGTGATTGGTTGGAAAGTTTTTGTCTTTTTGATAATAAAAATTACAAACGTTAATTATTTGGATAATTTTCTTAAAATAAATAAATAATCATGTTAAACTAGACGATCACCACCCTTGATCCTCATCTCAAAACTAACCCATCAAATGTTAAGTGTGGGCTCCAATTAAAATGTGACTGACCAATTCCACAATTTGGTTTGGTTGATGTAACACCTATATTTAATTTTGCCTTGTTCAAGAAAGAGAGGGTCTATAAGGTAGGTGATCATGTGAATTAAGTAAAAGGTAAGACTATAATGGGTTTAATGGAAGACTCTAGAGGAAGTGGGAGTAGGGGGGGTAAAACTTCGCTAACCACCCACAATATGAGCCACGTGTGGATCCGGAACTGGTATTTTTTTGGTTCCAATTCAATTCCTAAAGTACCCAGAACCATAATGTCGGTTCTTATTGGTTCCGGTTCTCAAAATGATGGATTCAAAATCAAAACCGATTGGTTCATTCTGGTCGGTTGCAGTTCCGGATTCCAATATCAAACTACCCGGAACAGGAATCGTTAGTATTGGTCCGGTTCCAGTTCTTTTATAGGTGAGTCCTGAAAATATGAGCGACATGGCACACTTTTAGAAGACGCTGACCGTATAGATGTTAGGCCAATCCCTAGATGCGGTTACAAACCAAAAATCAGCCTTGATTAGTGATTTCTAACATTTGGATCCTTGTACGCAAATAGTGGTTAATAATGCTTAAATTCCTACGGTTAAAATCAACCCATGAAAACGACTCCAATCCAATGCCTAGAAATCATTAATCAGGTTGATTTTTTATTTGTAGGTCCACTTAGGGATTGGCAAACATCCATACGGTCAGCATCCTCTAAAAGTGTACCATGTGGCTCATATTTTCGGGACTCGCCTATAAAAGAACTGGAACCGAACCAATACTAACGATTCCTGTTCTGGGTAGTTTGATATTGGAACTGATCCGGAACTGCAACCGACCAGAATGAACCAATCGGTTTTAATTTTGGATCCATAATTTGGAGAACCGGAACCAATAAGAACCGACATTATTGGTCTGGTTCTGGGTACCTTAGTGGAACCAAAAAATACCAGTTCCGGCTCCACATTTTTGGAACCCAATTATAAAAGAACCGGAACTGAACCAATACTAACGATTCCAGTTCTGGGTAGTTTGATATTGGAACCAAACCAGAACTGAAACCAACCAGAACCAACCAATCTGTTCAGGTTCTGGATCCATCGTTTTGAGAATCGGAACCAATAAGAACCGATATTATTGGTTCCGGTTCTGGGTACCTTAGGTATTGAACCGGAATTGAAAAATATCAGTTCCGGCTCCACATTTTCGGGACCCGATTATAAAAGAACCGGAACAGAACCGCTAATACTGAATCCGGCCGATTCTGAGTAGTCTGATATTGGAACCAAACAGGAACTGAAACCGACCAAAACAAACCAATAAGTTTTGATTCTGGATCCATCATTTTGAGAACCGGAACCGAATCAACCGATAAGAACTGACATTATGGATCCGGTTCTAGGTACCTTAGGAACCGAACCGGAACCGACCCGTTGACAACCCTAGTGGGGAGGGATTAAGTTGTCTGCATTGAGTAGTTGCTCTCTTTAAATGTTATATGTAGGAGAGGTGGAAGGCAGAAATTCCTTTTTTCGGCTTTTCAAAGATGGGTAAGATAGACAAAGAGATCTAATGAAGGATATGGTCGAATTTTATTAGACAAGCAAAGGCGCTTAGCATTCGACAAACGAATGAGAATATAAAAGCAAACTGCACTCATAACCAATTATTTCTTCTATACATGAAACCCTCTTTTCATTAAGTCTTTTTTTTCTTTTCAGTGGGAGAATGAGAAGAATGCGTGGATTAGTGGACTTAATTTTATTTCTAATTACTTTAATAAAAAAGTTAACTTATACTTATCTCAAGGGCTTACTTTCAGGATGTGACGATGTTATACTAATAATTCATAAAGCTATAAAGCATAAGAGGGGCACTAGGGAAGCATAGGGGGCCTCCACGTCAGCTTCCCATCAACTTGTCGGCCATCCATATGTCGCCGACACGACCCCTTTCGCCATATACGACAAATTACATCTCTTATTATTGACATTTAGGCGAATCCTATTGGCTTTTGCTTTCGAGTTTATTTTCACACATGCGTATTCGTGTCAACACATCTATGTGCTTCGATTTTTGAACCAAGGTTTAAAAGGGGCCGTTATAACGGGATAATGCCGTTATAACAAATTGTATTGCTCAGGGAAAATAATGAGGTTAAAAATCAAAATTTCAATTTTTCAATAAAAATAATGAAAAAAATCACTGAAATAATGGACTTTTTTCACCAATTTTCTCAGAAAATAAAGGTCCTTAAAGAAAAATAACGACCTTTATTTTCTGAGCGTTAAAACGGTACATGACGTAGCGGGGGAGGTCCAAATCCGTTATAATGACTGTTATTTTTTGTTATAATGGCTGTTTTAGAAACCATGCGTGGAACAACTCAGACGTGCGTGACAACCCCGGCTGTCGTATGTGGGATACTGCATATTTGAAATTTTGTTTTGTTAATTGTACTGAAAAAAAAAAAAAAAAAACTTGCATTTGAATATTGACAATGACTGACTATTTAAAATTAGTGGAACTTAATTAGTGAATCTAGCGAATGTGAAGCTGCCACATATATCGAAAAACACTCATGGGTGTAAAAGAAAAACCCGGCATGTTGAATTCGGGAACTGGAATCGGTTTTAATTTTAAACCTTTATTTTTTTAATTCTATTGAAAACGACACCACCTAGGCACAAAATCAAGATGTATTGTATTTAAAATTAATTAGTAGGCGAGCACGCATGACACACGGTAAGCGTTTATAATTGTTTTTTGGGGCGTATATAATTTTTTAATACGTGATTGGTACAAATTATCATAAATAAAAGCTCGTCCGTGCAACCACTTTCAATTTATTAGAAATTCAAGCTTAGATTAGATAATTCTTGAAACAGATGGAAGCCCTAATTACAAGAAATTTAGTAATTCCTTAATTATCTGATTGAATTTAAAAAAAAGAATGATGAAACAATAGGGGAATTTTCATTTTTTATTTTTTTTATTTTTATACTTTTCAATAAATTGAAGGATATTAGTTATCTAATGAAGGTTTAAAAGGGGCGTTATAACGGTACAACAGACTGGGGCGTTACCTTTTTCCATTATAACGAATTGTAACGCTCAGGGGCAAAAATGGAAAATAACATAAAAATAATGGAAAAATGGAGTTCAAATTTTCAATGAAAAAAATAATGTATTATAACAGAAATTAATGGAAATAATGGGTTTTTTTCTACATAATTTCTCACAAAATAACAGTCTTTATTTTCGTTATAATTGAAAAAAGAACAGCCGTTATTATTTTCTGAGCATTAAAATGGTACATAACGTAACGGGGGAGGTCTGAATCCATTATAACAGCCATTATTTTCGTTATAACGGCCGTTTTTTAAATCATGATCTTATATTATGCCCATGAATCTGTGGAAAATTTTAAAGTAATAATTAGTAATTTATTGAATTTCAAAGTAATAATTAATTAGTGAGGAAGTGTTGGAAAAAAGAGAGGTGGGCAGAACTATTGTAGACTTGAGACTAGAGTGTGATATCGCAAGCATATCGCACGGTGACACGAGACTTACAAACCACGAAATATAGCGTTTCTTTATAATTATTAATAGAGGCACGCGCTGTGCGCATGTGTAATTAAAAAGAGAAAAGAATAAAAACTTTATAATTATAAAAAAAAAAGGGTTCTACAGTACGTAATCGAAATGCCCCTATTTATATTCAACATATATGTTAATTAGATATGCTGTAGGGCTCCATTGGGCCTAAAATTGCCAAAAAACGACGCTGACCCTTGACGCGTCTCGTGCGCGTTATAATAATAGAGATTTTAAGAAATAATTACTCAAAATTCATTTACCATATATTTTTTCTATTTGGAAGCCCACCTAACTTCACCATTACAGATTCAACCTTACCTCATTTAAATCAGCTGGATGTCATTGTTTGTGTAATGTAGCTCTACAGAGAGGAGATATGAATGATTCTCTTTCTAAATTATGGAGGGTAGTTTTGGAATTATTAATGGGATAGGATATAATGACTCATGCTATTCTTACTAATAGATTACCAATGGACGTGGGGCCCACATGCAGATGAGTAAAAATTAGCAATTTCTAAAATTTCTAACCGCATCAAATATGGACTTAAATTTAACGGTGAAATTGGACGGTCCAAAAATTTTCAACTTGCAATCCACTTTTTCATAATACTAGAAATGTTGGAATGGGCTGACTTTTTGTAAAGTTGATATTCCCGTTGAGAAGAATATCGTCACAAAAAATTAGCCCTTAACTCATCGGCATGTGGGCCCCACATATATTAGTAAGATTAGCATGAGTCATTATAAGTGTATGTTTGCAATTAGAGATATCAATAGAGTTTCAAAATTTAAATAGATGAGGCCTTTAAGATTATACTCAAACAGATCAGGACAATATTAATAATTAAATGATATAAATGGATCAGGATTAGGGGACACAAAATTTCACACCAATTTTTGTGTACCCACATGGAAGATAAATCAATGGCTGATTTCCTCACCATATAGATCACTCCTACAAAAAAATCAGCTCATTCTGAAATTTCTAACCCCATCAAATGTGGGTTTCAAGTTAATAATAAAAAAATAAACGGTCCCTAATTCTTCAACTTGTAAACCAGGCTACGAATATCAGAATGATTTGAATTTTTGTTAGGGTGACCTTCTCACCATAGAGACCATCCTCACGAAAAATCATCCCATTCCAAAGCTTCTAATTTATATATGAGTTGGGCTCAAGGGACCCCAATTTCTGACCCGCATCTTGGCGTACCCACATAGAAGATGAATCAATGGCTGATTTTTGGTGGGGATGATAACCTCACCATATAGATCACCCCAACAAAAAATCAGCCTATTCTGAAATTTCTAACCCCATCAAATGTGGCTTTAAAGTTACACGGTAAAAATCGACGGTCCATAATGCTTCAGCTTCTCACCAACAATCAGCCATTGATTCATCTTCTACGTGGGTACGCCAAGATGGGGTCAAAAAAGGGGGTGAGAAATAGGGTTCACTTGAGCCCGACCCATTATTGGCCCCCACCAAAAAAAATTTGGTGTGAAATTTTGTGTCAAAATTTGTGTCCCCTGATCCTGACTTAGTATAAATGCTTAAGGTTGCGAAGTGGAATGCAGACGATAAGAGATTTTGTTTTGGGAATTAAATATTTACTTAAAATGTGGATTGCAAATTTACGAGGAGTCATAAAGATATTAAATTCACAATTAAGGGGGTGGGGGAGATAATTTGAGATAGTAAATGGTAGAAGAGGAAAAAAAAATGGAATTCCTGCCTACTGGCTACTGGTGTCTTTATAGATGGTCCAAATCCCAAAGTCATACCAATCTGATCATACTAACCCTGTCAGATCATGGTTCGAAGTCTCGGCCGATTCGATCCGGATTGGGGCCCACCAATCCGATCATGGATCCTCCTGCCTGGTATCACTATTTCCTAAAGAAATCACACGTTCTCTCGAGCGAGATGTGTTGATCCCGTTCTAGATCAGAGCCCATCGATCTGGCCTCCATCCGGAGATTTCGAACCATGTGTCAGGTTGTGATCTAGTGAACCATCCAAGAAAAGTATATATATATAGATCGTATGCAGTTGCCATCATTAGATCATGGCCCAACATAACTCCTAGGTGTAACCCATCAACTGATAGGTCTCAATACTATAAACTAACCCCGCAAGCCAAACAATTGACAACTCTTATTTTTGGATTTGGGTCAGGCTCAGCGGAAACATATATCACACACAATCACACAAAAAAAATCGTGGGGGCCAATATATAAATTATAAGTTTAGGAATGGGATGATTTTTGGTGAGGATAGTCTCTATAGTGACGAGATCACCCTCACAAAAATTCAAATCATTCCAATATTTATAGCATGGTTTACAAGTTGAAGAATTATGGATCGTCTATTTTTTACTGTTAACTTGAAACCCACATTTGATGGTGTTAGAAATTTTAGAATAGGCTGATTTTTTTGTAGGGATGATCTATATAGTGAGGAAATCAGCCATTGATTTATCTTCCATGTGGGTTCACCAAAATTGTGTGTGAAAATATGTGTCCGCCTGAGCCTACACGTTGGATTTTAATTTACCCAATTTTTTTTTTGTGTAAACTTAATTTACCCAATTAAGAACTATAGTGGGGGGACTTCTTCCATCTATTGGTTAAAAATAATATTACAAAGATAGATCTTGTACAGATACAGATGATACAGATGGATGGTGTTTCACAGTCAGGAGTTTCTTTCAATAAAAAAGCGTGACAACATATGTGAAAGTTTCCTTATACGCTTCTCTCTTCTCCTTTATTGTCCGGACTCCCTTCTATATCTAAAATCCTCTCTCTTTCGCTTCCGGTTTTTACTATTCTCAGAGATTTTCGTAACTGTAAAAACACAGGACATCCTTCCATACTTAGCCGATACAGAGCATTTATTCCTCTTCAATAAATATTTCTCTCTCTCTCTCTCTCTCTTCCTATCAAACCCAATTTTATACCACCATCAAGGAGGAGGCTCACGTCATCTCCCCCTCCTCCTCCTCCTCCTATGGAATCACTAAGAGCAGAACCATGTCTCTCAGAGACTACCTCAAGCATCATCTCAGTATCAGAAGAGAAGCCCAAAGAGCAACAAGAACAAGAAGAAGAGAAAAACCCTAGTCTCTTACTAGATCTGATCCTCCCATCTGGTGAGGATTCTGATCATGGGTCGAAGCCAGAACTCAATCTTATCGATTGTTTAAACGTGGGTTCATCTCAAAATTCCTTGGAGAATCGTCAAGAGACTGAGCCACGTGTTTTCTCTTGTAACTATTGCCAAAGGAAATTCTATAGTTCACAAGCACTCGGAGGGCACCAGAACGCGCATAAGCGTGAGCGGACTTTAGCAAAGAGAGGGCAACGGTTAGGAACCCCTGCAGCTGCTTTCGGTCATCCTTTCTCGCACCAAAACAGATATTCAAGCATGGCTTCTCTACCTCTTAATGGTTCCTTCAATAGGTCACTTGGCATTCAGGTGCACTCAATGATCCATAAGCCGTCTTATCTAACGTCATCCTCTGGTTCTGCTCATGTCTATGGACATCATGGGTGGTCCAGGCCGCCTATTGATCAACAACCGGCAATTGGAAGACTAACGATGGAGAACTCGGCCGTTGGATCGGCGTCCAGAGGTGGCGCCGCTAGGTTCGACAACGGTTGGATGTTTGGTTCTTCAGATGATGAGGGAATTGGTGCTTGTTCTTGGGCAGTTGGTGGTCGTTTGAAGACTAATCAAGAGGAGTTGCAGAAGCTTGACTTGTCCCTCAAGCTCTAAGTAGTTTTTTTTTTTTTCCTTTTTTGATCCCTTTTCTCTCTTTGGTTCTTAGTAATTTTTTTTTAAAAATTAGTAGAAATATGTGTACATTGATGACAGAGAGCTTTAGCGATTTTTGTTTTTACTATTTTTGACTTTGAAGTATTCAAATTATATAGATGATTTGGTTAGAAACTTGGGTCAGTTTCTCTTTCATTAATTCTCTAAATTTTATAGTAGGTGGAGCTAATAAATTTAGCAGAAATGCCTCTAGTATTACAGCAGAATTTCCCTAAATATGGAGACGATTTCTCCAAACCTTTCTTCAACCGTTAAAGATTATACCCTGTTTAAAAAATGGCCATTATAATGAAAATAACGGCCGTTACAACAGTAATGCTCTTATAATAAAACGTAATTTTTTTTTAAATTCATTTTTTATTTGAAATTCGAATTTCTAATTTTGAATTTCAAATCTGTTATAAATTTTTTTTTTTTTTTTTGAAACCATGGTATCCGGGCCTTTTAGAGCACCCCACTAATTCCCCGGGCACGATAATCACCCCTTCCACACGTGCCGGAGTGTACCGGGAGAGTTAATGTGGACTTAGCCACTTATTACCCTACTCTTTCGAGGAGGTTGGCCCAAGGAGAGTTGAACTCAGAACCTCCTATTTTTTAGAGTAGAGTCCTGGCCACCTGCACTCAATCTTTGGGGTTAATCTGTTATAAATTCTCGCAAATAACATCCATTAAATCCGTTATAAAACAAATATAAGGGCCGTTATTTAAAATTTTTTATTTTTATTCCAATATTTTCCGTTACATTATAACGGAAATAGCGATAATGACCCCCGTCCGTTATACCGTTATAACGGTCCATTTAAAACTTACCTCTCACAGTCTCACTCTCACCGCTTTTAGTAGAAGGTTTCCTTGAAAGGTATACATGCGTTAGATTGGATTCTAACCATTGATTCAAGAAACTCATGGGAGAGTGTCGAGGTAAAAGTATAACAATTGGATGGTTAGGATTAATATTCCGATGGATGTGATTTTTGCGTCACAGGCGGCAATACAAGAAATGGATTCTATATATTGGATAGTCCTGATCGATGTGGACCAATTAGGAGGTGGACCACCTAGAGAGTAGCACATATAATGACCCTGACCTATCATCTCATATTTAAATGGGTAAGATCTAGATTGCATTGATTTTTTCACCCAAGAGATATCTAGATGGAACCCACTGAACAGCAGGTCCCTAATAAAAGGGTCGGCTGTGTCGGTTCCGCTCCAGTATCAGTGTACCTAGAACCACTCTATTATATATGACGGTTCTAGGTTCTATCAGTTCCGGTTCCAGCACTAAAACAAGTGGTCCCAGACCTAATACAGACAAAGAACCAGTTATTCCGGCATCGGGCACCCATCTGTTATTTTCTATCCGTCTGTCCAATATAAATAAATAAATAAAATGGATGTGATCCTAAATGGGATGTCAACGGGTCGGTTCGAAGGTACCCAGAATCGGAACTGATTATTTGGTTCTGGTTAGTTTCGATTCTAGTTCTGGATCTATTTGTACAAATCTTGATAGTATTACAATTTTAACAGTATAGTTATATATTGACTCCGGTTCCTATCAGTTCGGTTCCGTTTCTTATCGGTTTCCGGTCCAAATCTAATTACCCATAATTGGAACCGTTAGCTTTTGGTTCGGTTCCAGTTACATTTCTCTTTTAAGCGGTTCCCAAAAATGTTAAACCAGAACCGGTATCTCGGTTCCGATTCGATTTTCATCTAAACAGGTAAAATCGACATCCCTAATCCTTACCACTATTACATACTCAAATCAGATTCCATAACACCAGTTCTAGTCCAACTTGAATTCGGGCTGTCACGATCAGATCGAGGTAGGTCCAGACCCGATCTGATAGCTTATCGGATAAGAAATTCAGATGCAGACCCAATGCAATAAGCTATCGGAACTTATTGGATCATTTCTGGTCAACTTAATTAACGTCGAGTTTACCTGATCAATAAAGCTGTTAAAATTGATTTTAAGAAAATAAAAATAAAATTATCAATTTTTAAATTACAAATGGTAGTATATGAAAATAATATTATTATTTATATAATATTATATATTATTCATTAATAATATGGGATCGGATCAAGGTAGATCTGAAACTGATCCAATAACTTATCGGACCCTAGCTATCTAATCAGATCAGATCCGGTTATTGGGGCAATCCAATCCAATACCGTGCTCTATTACCCAATACCGGGTATTGGTCAATCGGGTACCCATTAACAACCGAAGTGTCGTAATCATTCGATGCATGCCACGTGTCATTTTGACTATAGAATTAAGACTTTAAACTCACTCAACATCAACATATGATAATGTAACCGAAATATTTTAATTAATCAAATTAAATATTATGGCGTATCATATTAAACATGGGGGGAAGTTTGATTTTCTACCAGTTAAGAAACATGAACAGAAAGGACAAAATGGAACACGTGTTACTGTCATTTGGCTGAGTTTAGGAGGAAGCTGAAGATCTTAAAATATTAATAATTAAAGAAGAATTTCTCCCTTTTTTTTAAATTATAATTAGTGAAGAAGAGGAAGTGTTGTCTTCTTCCATGGAGTTGTGGTCTGTCTCTTTCATTTTAACTTCTCTAAATCTAAGAAGATGATTCGGTCGTATCTTTCTTTCGGTTTATGATGTGCTCACCTTTATTGAATTCAATGCATCAAATCCTATTCTAACTTTCTTTTTTTTTCTCAAAATTAGTTGGGTGGGACCTACCAAGTTTGAGATTTGTTGGGTGGCTACTTAAGGATCTAAAAAGGGGTTTAGTTAAGGATCTCGATCAAGTTTTAAAGTTGGATGGTTGTGTCATCCCTGAGAAAGATTATTGTACTATGCGGAATCCATACGGTGTTGGTCCTCCAAATGTTATGGTAGTCTTCCGATTGGCTAAATTCAAAAATTCGTGCATTTTTTATGATCTAAATATTTTGATCAAGAGCATCTTGCGTGTGAGAGTGTATATTGTGACACACTTGGGAATCATCTAGATCACTGTACTTGATGGAAACTGTTTCTGCTATTTAAACATAAGAATTATGTTGATCGGGGAATTCTAACTGTCTGATTCAAATGTTTCCCCTCAGTGTTGATGGATCAAGAGAGAGAGAGAGAGACAGACGGAGAAGAGAGGAGAGAGGTGGGGAGATAGAAAGAGAGGGCAGAGAGGGAGACAAGAATGTATAATAGTATATGATCAGACACAAATTGACTCAAGTTGCTCGAGGCCTCAACTAGACCCAACCTAAGTTTTGATTGGGTTCTGATATTCAGACTCGCGCCTAACCCAAGTACCCCAACTCAAGCTTAACCTGAAGTTGGATTATAATACCCTGGATTTTTTATCATGATTTATTTTGAAAATTCTTATTATTCTTGTTCCATTCCTATTCTCTATGTATGAATATTGATTAATCGAATTGTTGTAGATATGATGTAGTTGTTAATTCTTACTAGGCTTTCATAAGCTCATAATTCAAATCGATAATATTTTCAGATTATTTAATAATGAAAAAAAATTATAGATTAGATGACGGTTTACCACAGAATATTAAAGCGTTCATTGAAGACGCCTAACCCTTATTTTGATTATGTTATATTTAAATTTTCATGTTTGTAATAAGTTGAATCTTGAGTAATTACTTTGGGTTCATGATTGATGTAATCTCAAAAATTTGATATAGTAATCTATTATTTTTATTAATTGATATTAGTTCATTTCGAGTAGTTAATGATTCAGAGTTTGTTACATTGAGTTTTCGAATAAAATTATTAAAATTTTTATAAGTTAGAAAAATAAATTTTTAGGCATTATTGGCAAAACTCCACAGGACTGAGTTGAGAAAGATAAATGATTTTGAAAAATTGCAAAATTTTGTTTTTATGCCAAGTGCCTTAATAAAACTGGTTTTAAATAACTTTTAAAATTTTTGGTGTAGTAAAATAATCGTTTTGATAAAATTAGAATTTTAACCATTTTTTAATATCGTACTGTTAAATCTTGAAAAATAAATTCAAAGAGTATAAAAAATAAATGTTTTGGCCAAAGTACATTTACAAAAAAAATTGTTATAAATTATGAAGAATTTTAGAACATTTTAAAATTTATTTTAGTTCATTAAAATAAATTAATTTTATTGCACCTTGGATCTTAATTAAATGGACCGATCTACGCACATTCGGATTAGGTCTGGGTGCCCGAATTCAAAACGTGAAAGAATGGCATCAGAACATAGGTTTCAGATACCTAGAATTTGTGTGTGGCTTATTTGTCAAAGATAAATAGAGTTGGATCTATACATGATAGGTTTGTTTATGATTGTATGCATTGAATTATTGTATGATAAAATTATGAATTAAATGTATAATTCATCACTTTCTTAAATTAACGAACTTAGACGAATAATGAAAACTTAATAGAGATATTTAAGGATTTAACATCAGAGTACGCAACGAAAGTACTACAGTTAAAATTTTGAAGACGAAATTTTTTTTAAGGGCGGTAGTTTGTAATACTCTAAATTTTTATTTAGAGATAATCTTAATAATTTTAATTTTAGTAAGGTTAATTATATAAATAGAAAATTACTTAAAAGAAAATAAATTTTAAATAATTTACAAAAAAGAATACAACTTTTTTCAAATCCCAAAAAAAGTAACTAAACGCCCTTTAAAAGGGCGTTTCATCACTTGTCACATCCGTATGAAGAAAACGCCCTTTAGAAGGGTGTTTGTCAGCGTTTTTCAGAAAAAACGCCTTTTAAAAAAACATATGTCAGGTTCTGATTGCCGTCTGACACCTGACAGACGTTATTTTAAATGTCGTTTATTTCTGAAAAATGTTCTTTAAAATGACGTTTTTCACTGACAGACGTCCTTTAAAAGGGTGTTCGGCCGTTTTGGCGTACCCAAAAGATGAATCAATGGCTGATTTTTGGTGAGGATGATCTCTATGGTGAGGAAATCATCCTCACAAAAATTCAAATCATTCCGATATTCGTAGACTGGTTTAGAAGTTGAGGAATTATGGGACGTCGATTTTTACTGTGTACGCCAAAATAGGGTTCCCCCAAGCCCCACAAAAAAAAAAAAAACTAAAAAAAACAAAAAAAAATAATATACCTGAGTTATTATTGGAGGAGGCCGCGTTGAAGGACTCGATCGGAGGAAGGAGGCCACGTGTGAGGAGACCGCCGGAGAGAGAGGGGAGAGTTCGTCGGATAGAAAGCAGAGAGAGAGGAGAGATGGTGGGAGAAAAGATGAAAGTGACTTAAAGAATTTAAGTCGTCGCCTGACAGACGCCCTTTGAAATGGCGTTTATTCCATAAAAATGTTTTTTAAAAAACCATTTGTCAGGAATAAACGTTCTTTCAAAGGGCGTCTGTCATGCATGTCAGCCATCAGTCAATCTTTAAATCTTTAGTCAATCGCCGACTGATTCGACTGACAACCTGACGAAACGCCCTTTCAAAGGGCATTTAGTTTTCTTTTTTGGGATTTGAGAAAAGTATTTTTCTTTTTTAAAAATATTTTAAAATTTATTTTCTTTTAAAAAATTTTCCGTTATATAAATTTATCTATTTCTAAAAATTATTAATTTTATAAATTGATATGATAATAATGTCTTATGGTTCCTAGGGAGTAGTTATTATGGGGTACACCCGTTTATATAGTCCAATTAGTGTACGTAGTCTAGTATAATATTTATTATTGACACTATTATAGCAACTCATAAATAAAATATTTTTATAATTAAATAATAATATTTATTTTTATGGTGGGTTTGTGTTACATGAACACGTGACTCTAATAGTTAAAATTTTTAAATAACTCAAAAATTTTAAATCTAATTAGAATGTAAAATATTCATAAATAACAAATTTAAAAATCATAGAGATCCTTCCCCATTTAGCTTCAATGTATTACCATTGAGGGAATCCGTAAATGTAAATTTTTTAAAATTTAATTCTCATAATCAGTAACTAACAAAAGTTTAAAGACACAATACGAGACTTATCATTAATAAATTGACCCTAGTTAATATATTAAACGAACGCCTATGGTGACTTGAATTATTACTAATTAATAGATATCCATAATCATATAATTTTAGAGAAAACTCCCTTCTTAATTAATAAAATTACAAAGTCATAAAAGAGTTCTAAGAGACTAAAGTGTAAAACATCATCACCTTGGTCCATACCGGTAAGATCATTTGAGATATCCCCAATTTTTACTTTTGACATCTTCGATTTAAGAATCAATTTATAAAAAAAGTAAGTACATTTTTTTTATGATTTTCTATTAGTTAATTTTTTTTCTACTCTTTGTATCTGTATTGCACTTGAATCTTGTTATTTTTCTTATGAATTTGGCATCATGGCTCAATTATCTTGATCTTGTTATTGTCGATATATTATTAGAATTTTAAAGATCTATTGAATGGTTGGATATTAGATTGGGGCATTGTATATATTTTCGAAGTGCGGGATTGGTCCTAATAATGAGAAATTCTTGAGCAAGAAAGGTCTGGAGTCTTTGGGTGAAAAGCCCTAAATCCATGTAAAAGAGCTCTTGGTTGAGCTGCTCTCAGCGTAGTATGGAGAAGGAGACCCATGGTGACTTATTGGTTGCATTTACATATTAATTTTAGATCATAATTTATTTTAAAAATACTTATTATTCTTGTTTCATGCCTATACTCTACGTATGAATTATTAATTGATAAAATTGTCATAGATATGATGTAGTGGTTAATTCTTACTAGGCTTTCATAAGTCATGGTTCAACTAATAATATTTGAAGATATTTGAAGAATAAAAAAAAGTTATGGACTAGCTATTTTAATTATTTTGATTATGTTACATTTAAGCTTTCATGGTTGTAATAAGTAGAATCTTAATTGTATAGGTCAATTTTGAGATCTTGAGTAATTATTTTGAATCCATAATTGATGTATTCTAAAAAAATTGATATAATAATTCATTATTTTATTAATTGATATTAATTCATTTTGAGTAGTTAATGATTATGAGTTTGTTATATTAAGTTATTAAGTTTTCAAATAAAATTATTAAAATACATACAAATCAGAAAAATGAATTTTTAGACATTATTAGCAAAACTCGACTAGACTGAATTGAAAAGCGTAAACGTGTTCAAAAAAATTGTAGAATTTTGTTTTTAATCCAAGTGCCTTCATAAAATGGGTTTTAAATAATTTAAAATTTTTTTGTACTGTAAAATAATTGTTTTGATAAAATTAGAATTTGACCATTTTTGGATACTATACCGATAAATCTTGAAAATAATTGAAAGAGTAAGAAAAATAAATTTCAGCCAAAGTGCCTTTACAAAAAAGATTATTATAAATTATGAAGAATTTTAGTACATTTTGAAATTCATTTTAGTGCATTAAAAAATTTATTTTTATTACACCTTGGATCTTGGGTAAACGCACCGATCCACGGACATTTGGATGGGATCTGGGTGCGTGAATTTGGGGCGTGCCATGGTTTGATCCTATAGAGCTCATTAAAGCCCACCCAAGTTGCAGCCCTAAAGTCTACCAAGTGGAAAGTCTAGATTTATGACAGAGTGTAGTGCACATCTGCATGATATGCATAATCGTAGAGTGTGCAGTCTTTTGACTCTTTGTGTGACATGGTTGGGACCTGAGAATCACCTCTTATTAAACCACAACTAGGGATGCAACTAGGAGGACCAATCCAACCTTGTGATGGACTTGAGCTGGACCTTTTATACCTTGTTTAGGGTTAAGCTAAGGTTTCGAAAGATGACTCAAAGTTGAGATGAGTTGAGATTGAAGCCTTGGGTAGTCAAACGCAACCTAAGCCTAATTTTTATTACATATTACTTGTAAGGAATATTTTCATATTCAATTTGGCAAAGATTCCATGAGACATAAAAACATTCTTGTAACCATTCCTACGAGCACTAGTGTAGTGTGAAGATGTCGTGATACGCATACTTCGCCAACTACGTGAAGACTAAAAGATAGAGACAATAAGAATCAGACGGCTGACGACAGGAGTCACCTGAATAAATACCGATTTGTCAGTTAAAGATCGTGTACGCTCAATTAGGAAGGTAAGTGACTTAGTGGCCATAGGAGTTGATTAAAATGAACAAATTATAATGGTCAAACTTAGTCATTGGACAGATCCGAGTCTAAGTCAATTATATTAACTAATGGGATAGTCCAATCGATTGGACATGTATTCCCAATCGATTGGACATAGCCAAATCGATTGGAGACTACGAGGCAGAAATCTATTTGAGCACAATCGATGGAGACACTGTGTAATCGATTGGAGCCTTCGGAACAGAAACATATTTGAGCACAATCGATTGAAAACTCTGTGAAATCGATTGGAACCTTCGGGACAGAAATCTATCTGAGCACAATCAATTGGAGACTCTGTGAAATCGATTGGAGTCTTCGGGACAGAAAGTTATATGAGTCAAATCGATTGGAGAACCCTATGCAATCGATTGGTGCCTTCGGAAAAGAAATCTTATTGAGTCCAATCGATTGGGCACTTATCTCCAATCGATTGGACCAAGTGTACAATCGATTGGACCTTGAACAGAATTGGTCTTTCTCAGATCCAAAATTCTAGGTTCCATCATCCCACGTTCCACACGACTCAGGGTCTTGGAATTCTATAAATAGAATCCTTCTATGCCTTCTCTAAACACACACAGAGACACGAAGTGACTCAATCTTTAAGAGAGAGAAGTAAATGTTATATTTATTAGAGTGTGCATTCGAAGAGCAAGAAGCTTGTTTTCCATTCACATCTTGTGAGCTTGTTCTTTTCTTGATCAAAGTCAAGAGCTTGATCCTTTCCTCAGCTTAAGTTTTTCACTTCTATATTCGACCTAGTAGCCTGAGTGTACTAGTGTGACTCAACACCGTTTGAGCAACTTAAGGTTCAGGATGTACTGAATCCTTCACCTTCTACAAAGGCGGGAGTGTTGAGAATTAAGATCGGAGGAGCCGATCGATGGTAGGTTTGGGGTGTACCAAACTGAACAAGTGGATAAGGCTTCTTGGCTAAAAGGGCGCGCGTGGATTCGTAGCGTTGATTCAGAGGACGTGGACGCATCGACAGTAGGCCTTGGCTAAGGTTGGAAGCTGTATTTGCAACGGTGCTGCGTAGGTAACCTTTGTTTCGTTTAACTTTTCAGTTAGTGATACTTTCTGTCTGGACATGGTCCCGTGGTTTTTCCTTGGCTAAGGTTTCCATGTAAAAATCACTTGTCTTATGTGATTGTTTGTTTGTATTCCGTAATCTATCTTAATTAGATCAAATGACAAAAAGACAATATACCACAGAGGTATATTTGATTTGAGTCGGTTGTGATAATCTTTTATCAAACAACTAAAGCATGCGATTTTATTCCCTTACCATCGTCTAGTAAAACTGTGTAGGTATAATTAATTTTAAATACCTTATCAACCCCCCTTCTAGGTTTATTGAGTTAAAGAGAACGAACCGGTGAAATTTCATTACTTACATAATAATCTTTATTATTATTTACATATATTGGAAATTTCTCAAATAATTAATAAAATCACTATTTACGGCCAAAATGTCAATAACCTTTTTTGAAATCAATCTGCACAAAAGCAATGATTTCTGAGTTTGCCCTTAACGTTTTTGGCAAAACTAAGAAATGCCAAGCAAAAAGGCACTGACGACGTACATGTAATGACTGTACACAGATCTTTCCCAATAAAGCTTGATTTTGAAGGCTTTGCAGTAAACCATCCGATTGCAAATGGTAGCATCGAACGGTTGGGAGATAAGAAAATCACCGTTTGTCCTCTATAAATAATCACATCTACACGTCGTACGAGTAAACGTTAATGATGATTGTGTTCATGGTGAGAACTTATTGGTAGTCACAGTCTTCAATAAAAGCTCATCATCAAAGGTTTACTCCATCGAAACAATCTCATCCCTATCAACTTTTCCTCCCAAACTCTCTCACCCTTTTAAATCTTTTCTATGAGACAATCGCTACAACTTGGACGAACGAAAACCTTACAATGGGAATGTGAACGGGAACGTGCATGAGTTGGACTTCCTTGTCATCAAATTATAATTCATTATCATCGGTTTGCCCTTTTTTTTTATCTGTATTTCTTTGTCATAGTTTTGATCTTCTTTATCATTGGGTTGCTTGTGTTTGTTATCGGTTTGCACTTTATTATCACTGTTTTTCATTTTTTATCATCGATTTGCCCTTCCTTGTTATCGGTTTGCACTTTCTTGTCATCATTTTGATATTCTATCATCAGGTTGCACGTGCTTGTCATCAGTTTGCTCTTTTTGTTATCGGTTTGTAATTTATTGTCATCATTTTTTCATTCTTTATTATTGATTTGCCCCTCCTTGTCATCAGTTTACACTCCCTTGTCATCGGTTTACACTTTCTCATCATTTTGATCTTTCTTGTCATGGGTTTTACCTATGCTTGTCATCAATTTGCTCTTTTGATTGTAATCACGGATCTTTATCATGATTTAAGTGGAGTGAACTATCAACACTAACCATATTATGTTTAACCTATCTCTCTTGGTGAACTTAAATATTAAGATTTAACTTATCCATTGGATTAGAACTTTTCTCATGGGTTGTGTTCTTAAGCATTGAAGTGGTCAACTATTTGAGACCGATGATCATATGGATGTTGAGACCAACCTTAGGTGGACCTACATGTCATCATTTAGCTAATAATGATTTCTAAACATTCCATTAACTTGGGTATGAGTCATTTCATCATTTAACCTATCTTGTCATTCATTTGTCCTTCAATATCATCTGATTTCCCTTCCATGTCATCTGATTTCCTTTCTCTGACATCGATTTTTCTTTCCTCGTCATATGATTTCCCTTCTTTGTCATCGGTTTGCCATTCCTTTATTATCGGTTTATCCTTTATTGTCATCGGTTTGTCCTTCTTTATAATTTGTTTGCCTACCATGTCATATGTTTGTAAAAATTTAATTTTGTTTCTTAGAATCTGTTATCTGTTTTATAGGACCCTGATGCACCTAGATCTTACATATAACAAGATTATCACATTGTGGAAGAATATAGGCATTGATTAATTTCATATGTACACATTGTTTATATATCGTTGTTCCCAATTTAATATATATAAGAATGTAAAAAAAAATATATGAAAATTGTATTTTCTCTGCCAAGAGTCTTTTCCATACCACTCATTCCCATTCCCAACTTTTGAACCACTCTATTTCCAGGTGATCTTGCATCACTTCCAACATACAGTCGGGTTATACTCATTCATTAAATTTCGTCACCCAACTCTTTCTCATTCCACCCATTCTTAGTTTTCGCACCATATTGTATTCAAGATATCATTCTTTATCTTCCATTACCCCGTCGTAGAGACATATTAGATCTAAAGTTTCATCTGAATCCATTGAAAAAAAAAGAAAGATGGAGTGAATTCCTTTGACTTCTTACCATTTTACAATCTCCGTGTACTAAGAAGTTTCGGTGAAGACGAAAATAATATAAGATATGACATAGAAAGAAGAAATGTTGGAGAAGAAGTGGATTGCAGAGGAAGAAAGAGAAAAAAACTTGAAAGTTTAGAAGAGAAGAGAAGTAAAGAGAGAGAACGTGATTTAAGGTTCTTATGGAAAATGAAAATTTTCCAAATAACTAATGATTTAATTGATGTAGTTGCATGAAAAGGCAAGTTTCGACAATAAAGGTAAAATTGTCCAAAATGAGCTCAAATTGTTGTTTTTGCCGTTTTGAAAAATTATTGACATTTTTATCATAAGCGCAATTTTATTAATTATTTCAGAAATTTCCCTAAATATGTGTATTCTACCTTTTTTCGAGATAATTTTGTCATCCAATTTGATCAACCAGACCTGACCTCGGTTGGGCTTGGGCTTAGGATGAGAAGTTCGAATTGGACTTAGATTGGGCACATTTGGCTTGAATCAAGTTGGGTTGGGCTTGGGTTGAGTTGCCCGAAGCTCAGGTTGGGCTTGGGCTGGTCCTCAAGCTGAGACAACCCTGTTGAGTTACATTGCTAGGTACAACCCAAACGGCCGTGTTCTACAAAGCTTAACCATTTGATTCTGGATTAAGAGGCACTAGGACATTTTGGGTCATGGTCCAAGGGGTAGTTTAACACATGTAAGAATCAAAACGACAACCAAGTGTGGCTGGAAGTGTAAATGGATCGGATCGGGAGCAGGTAGTAATATATCCATAACCAACCACCCGAACCCAAGAAATAGCGGAGTTCAGATAATTGGGTACCCATCGACACCCTATGGCCTTGCTTGGTTCGCTTCCCTGCGATGCATTTTGCACTCCAGTGCAAATGCAGTGAGTTACATTGCAGTCACTTACCACAGTTTTTGGGCGGCACATGCTTGCATCTATTTTCTTAAAGAGTTTGCAAGGGGTTTGGCAACCAACACCAGCTCATTTGCACGCCCCAACCAATCACTTATAATCCCAAAATTGTGGCAAGTGAGTGCATTGCATAATTTGCATCCGATTTACATTGAACCAAGCAGGGCTTCGCTGCTTTGGGATGCATTTTGAACTCTGGTGCAAATGCAGTGATTTGCATTGCAGTCACTTACCACTGTGTGTTTGGGCTACACATGATTGCATCCATTTTCTTAAAGAGTTTGCAAGGGTTGCCCTTGCACACCAGCTCATTTGCACGCTCCCAACCAATCACTTGTAATTCCAAAACCGTGGCAAGTGGGTGCATTGCATCCGATTTGCGTTGAACTAAGAAGGGTGAACAAGTGCACGTCAACACATGTAGAACACATGGAATATTTGTAGATGCATTGAACATGGGCAAGTGGATCTTAATGGACCCGGGAAGCTTTGATGAAAAATTTGAAAAAGATAGCTATCCAACAACGACAAACCTGACGTCAAGGTTTGATATCTTTAAGACTTTTAACTCCATCTTTAAGACATTAATTCCCAAGTTCCCCCTCCATCTTTAAGACATTAATTCCCAATTCCCAAGTTCAACCCCCCCCCCCCCCCTCTTCAATTAAACTAGCTAGCTAAGCTAAATTGCTTTTGGTCTCTTCCGAATCAATTATTTCATCCGTGATGCATATTTGGGTAGGACCCATCTACCCGGGAATGTTAGGCAGCCGTTTAGCAAACTGAGAAAAAAATCCCTCCACTCCCTAAAGAGGGGTGTTAGAATCCTCCTTAAGATGATACTATAGTATGGTCTTCCTAAGGTCTAGACCACGACACAAATTTCAAAGAACATCTAATGATTTGACACACAAACAAACGCCTAAATTTATCTTTCGGGGCATTGATCCACCCTTGATGGATCTACACACCAAAAATCAGCTTGATTGGAAATTTCTAACAGTTAGATTTGAGCACCCGAAAAAAACGGCTAAAAATCCAATGGCTAAAAATCACCCCGTTAAAATGCTCAAATTCAATGGATAGAAATCGCCAACCAAACAAATTTTTGTGTGTATGTCTACCAAGAGGTGAACCACACATCCATGCATCAATAGACATGAAAGAGTGTACGACGTGGTATTTTGGGAGTGGTGATCATGGTCCGGGATCCATGTGGCGCCCAACTGCTGGTACATTTTGATTCGCCTGTACACCTCGGACTATACTAAAATAGAAATTCAAATATAATAAAATATTAGTGCAGCACCAATCAAAATGTGCCATGGGCACCACATGCACCCCCTACAATATGGTCACCACTCTTTTGGGAGGGGTACTGTTGGGTGAAGAATTTTTTTGAAGTTGTGGGATTTTTGAAGTGGCGATCATGCGCCAATGATCGTGTGCTACATATACCCATGGTTAGTTTTTAAAAGTTTTTTAAACTAAATCTTAAACCCCAGGTATATGTGGCGCGCGACTTCAAAAATGCCGCTGCTTCAAAAAATTTCTCCTCTTGGGTGAGTTTCATTCACTGAATATACACCAGGCCGGCTCTACCTTAAGGCCATTAAGTAGGATTTTTAGCCCACCCCTTACTGGATATACAAACCAAAAACCAACCTGATTGATTATCTCTATCCATAGATTTTATTACTTTTTAGAACAAGATTCTAGCTGTTGGATTCAAGCATGTTTTTTGGGTACTAAATCCAATGGCTAGAAATCATCGATCAAGCTGATTTTTAATGTGTATCCACCAATAGGTGGGCTGAACATCCACGTAGTCATTGGTCCCAAAAAATGATCTATGTACGGCCACGAGAGTCACCTGGGTCATCCGCATCTAAATTTTTTTCCCTAGTTTTTGATTATCAAAAATAGTTTTTATAAAAATATTTCCAATAATGTGGAGTTTAATTTTTTAATTAATATCATATATATTAATATATTAAATATAAAAATATATCTAGACTACATGGATTAATGTTTTATTTAATATCATTTATATTAATATATTAAATCTAAAAAAGGGTCTCGTATAGAGTTTTCGCGTTAGGCCTCGACTTGGATTGAGACGGCTCTGATCTACACTACACGCTTCACGTCAAAAAGTCCACTCCGTATGGTCTTGAACTCCTTTCGCGACCTGTCATATGAACACTCAAACGCTAAAGTTTTAATACAGCCTGTAATAGATATGAGATAGTGCTTATCCTCTCGAGATATGCTGGATTGTGAGAGTCCGTGATTCTTGTTATATACTCCGCGTTAGTTTATAGATTCCCAACAATTGTCGCGTAATCATCTTGGTTGCTCGGTTATTTACCATTAGTTCAGCCTTAAGCTTTGTCTTGTGTATCTTAGGATTAGCCTCAAACTTGGCCGGCTAAATTGCTGGCCTTCATTCATCTTGAGAGCTAATCATGCTTCATTGGTACGGTTAAGTTACAGCTCATCTCGGCAAGTTTGATAAGTTTAAGTCAAGTCTGTCTTAGTCGAGCAGTCAAGTCAAGTCGGCTATAGAGGCAATCTTCAGCCTTTAAGGTCTTGTTGAACTTTATCGGCAAAGGTGTAAGTTGGCAAAATAGTCAATAGATATGACACATTTGGGATGTGACACTTGAATGACTACGGTTTAATGGCAATTTTATGTACCCAGAAACTTTGTGAACGAATTTACTTGTATGCAGATTGGGCATTTTCTATCATTATTGTTCTTGGACCCATGTAGGGTTCTGACCCAATTAGAGAGGGAGGGTCCCGTGAACCAGGATGTTTGGGGGTTCGATAAGGGTGGGAGTCTGCCTTTTTATGGGTCCCATTGAGGTGATCCATGTTCAAGATAGACTCAGGGCCGTCTGGATACAAGTTGAGGCATAAGGCGAAAACTCTAGATGGGGCCTTCTTTGTATTTAATATATATTATTATAAATAATATTTAATTCTATAAAATAATATTTTTATCTAAAATATATTTTTCTCATTTTTTTAGATGCAAAATTACTAATTAAATTTTTGTATTCAAGTTTTACTAAAATAGCAATTTCAATAGATAATATAGGTAATTCGGTTAATATTTCTTGTGACATTGTTAATCGTAAGTAAGATTTTATCTATTATAATTTTGAAAAGTTTTTTTCTACAGAAGCAACTGTCACGGGTATTGTCAATAATATTCGGTAAGCAATGTACGCATTTGGAAAAGAATCTAGTATTTAAATATAATTCAGAGTTTCAATTGGACTTTTTATTTCTATTTGTAAAACTTCTCTTAAGACTTGAAGCTCTGAAAGCAAATCTAAGCCGTCAATATCAGAAAACTCTTCAACCCTACTTGGTTCCCTAGCTACACTTTGTAGTGCAATTGGGGCACTTGCGTTGTAATCACTTACAATGCAAGTTACTTGCAATTGTTTGGTTCACGCCCTGTAAATAGATGCAAACGAAGTTTAGCTGATTGGTTGGTAGTGAATTGCAAAAGAATGCAATGGAATATTTTATTTCTTGAATTTATAAAAGAAATGCACAATAAAATTATTATTGCTATCATTTTGTTTTTATTATTATTATTTTTTTTTTGGAGGGGAAAGCTTGGGGTAAGGCGCCCCGATCAACTATATCAAAAAAATAAAAAACTAAAAAATAAAAAATAAAAAGATAATAATAATAAAATAATCACCCCAGTTATTATTATTATTATTTTTTTTGAAAGAAAAAAAGTTGAGCTAATACAATGCACCCACTTGCATCAGTCTTTGGGCTACACTTGCTTGCATCTATTTTGTTAAGGAGTTTGCAAGGGCTTGGAATCCACTTGCACGGTAGTTCATTTGCACACCTCCAACCAATCACTTGCAATCCCAAAATTGTGGCAAGTGAGTGCATTGCACTCAATTTGCTATGAATCGAGCAAGGCCTTCATCTTTTAGAAAATATTCAAGACTAAGACTATTTTTTTAAACTGTCATTATCTAATGATTTTAATTTTTTACAATATCTTCATTTTTTTAAATTGTTCAAACCTACTCTGAATTAAAGAAATGGCTTGATCTATTATATATTAAAAATAATTAATTTTAACAGATTCTTCAGCTAATTGTATTGACTCATCATCAACATTCTCATCAAACTATTTCTTTCTTCGAATTATGTGTCTTTCATAAAATACATGTTATGTTTTCATTTAGCTACAATCTCTAGCTGCAATCATAACTAAAGTAAATCCATTTTCTCTATATTTATTAAAAAAAACTAATAAGACATTTTAATTGCTTTATAGCAACATCAATATATTGTCTTTAGATTATAAGTTTTTGATAAATAAGTTAATAACAAATATTATATCATATCAAATAATCATGCCTACACTACTAGATGAATTGGGTTTGGCGTCGGTTAGTTTCGGTGTGATCGCGTCGATTTTATAAAAAATCGACGCAAATTTTTCGGAAAAATATTCGTCGATTTTACAAAAACGGACGCGAGTTAGTTTATAGTTGATTTTTATAAAAACTGAAGTTATTTACTTTATTTATAAACCCGATCGAATTATTTCCCTCTTCTCTCCTGTGCGCGAAAACTCATTGCTCTCCCTTTCCAAACCCTAGCTTTGCCCCTCTAAGCCCTAGCTCTTCTTCTCCCTCTCCAAGCACGTCCATTGTCGCTCCCCTCCATCGCCCCACTGTCTTTCGCTTGCTGTCGTTGCCATCGCCGTCGCACGTTGCTTAGCTTTCAAATAGCTCACCCTAGCCCAAGTGAGTGTCTCTCTCTCTTCTTCTAAGTGCAAATGAGTTGCATTGCAATCACTTACCATAGTTTTTGGGCTGCACATGCTTGAATCCATTTTCTAAGGATTAGGGGTCATTTTTGTTTTTTACCGTTAACTTGAAACCCATATTTGATGGTGTTAAAAATTTCAGAATGCAATGATTTTTTGTAGGGGTGATCTATATGGTAAAGAGATCACCCTCAGAAAAATTCAAATCATTCCGATATTCATAACATGGTTTACATGTTGAAGAATTATGGTCTGTCTATTTTTTACCGTCAACTTGAAACCCACATTTGATGGTGTTAGAAATTTCAGAATGTGCTGATTTTTTGTAGGGGTGATCTATATGGTGAGGAGATCACCCTTAGAAAAATTCAAATTATTCTGATATTCATAACATGGTTTATAGGTTGAAGAATTATGGTCTGTCTATTTTTTACCGTTAACTTGAAACCCACATTTGATGGTGTTAGAAATTTCAGAATGCGCTGCTTTTTTGTAGGGGTGATCTATATGGTGAGATCACCCTCAGAAAAAGAGAAACTTATTTATTAAAATAATGCAAGTTACAATGCTTGAATCTAATTTATTCATAAAAGAAAATAATATCAGTCTATTTTCATTAATTTGTCAAAATACAAAGAGAATGTGGATCCAGACCTCCATTGTTTGATGGAGAAGACTGTGCCTATTAAAAAGCTAAGATGAGGGCTTTTCTAAAGTCTATTGATGAAAGAGTCTGGATGGCTGTAATAGATGGTTGGTCACTACCCACAATGACGGTAGGAGATAAAACTATTCTTAAACCAAAAGTCGGCTGAAGCAAAGAGGACATTGACTATTGTTGTCTAAATAGCAAAAGGCTAAATGTTATTTTTAATGCGGTTGGTAATAATGAGTTTCGAAGAATCTCTACATGTTCATTGGCTAAAGAAGCATGGGACATTCTCAAAGTCCCCGTGAAGGAACGTCAGCGGTTAAAATTTTTAAACTACAAATGCTGATCACTAAGTTTGAATCCATAAGAATATAGGAGAATGACACATTCACTGAGTTCTATGCCCAACTCAGTAATATTGTGAATTCTGCACACAACTTGGGTGAAAGCATTCCTGAACCCAAAGTAGTTCAAAAAATCTTGAGATCCTTACTTAATAGGTTTTAGGCTAAGGTAACAGCTATTAAGAAGAACAAGGATATTGACTCTCTTAAAATTAATGAGCTGGCTGGGTCTCTACAAACTTATGAGATGAATTTGAGATAACCAAATAAATCAAATGGTTTAACCCTTAAAATTTCGAAAGCTAAGGACTCAGAGTCAGATGTTGACTCTGAAGTTGAAATGGCATTATTTGTTAAAAAGTTCAAAAAGTTTTTTCGTTCTAAAAATGATAGATTTAAGAACAATAAAACTTTTGATAAATCTAAAGAACATGCCAAACCTCATGAAAGAGGTAGCAGAAGTGAAATGACCCATAGGGAAAGCTGCTCAAGTGAACCCCAATGTTTCAAATGTAAGGGTTTTTGTCACTTTACTAATGTTTGTCCAAACAAAGAAGAATATAAAGGCAAGGCAAAAGCCTTCAATGCCACATGGGATGAAGAATCAGAAGACAATTCTGATGATTCAGCTAACAATGAAAAGACTGATAAGTATACAGCTTTTGTTGTTCGGTTTAATAGTCCATATGGATCTCATGGAAAATCCAAAAAAAGTAATGATGAGAGTTTGGAAGACTCTTACAATGAGGACTCGGATGACTCAGCAGTTGGTGTGAAAGAACTGTACGATGAATCAATAAAATTCATTAAGGCAAATAAAGTTTTATCTAATAGAGTTAATTGTCTTAACTTTGAAAATGTTGCCTCATTGATCGACACTGAAAAATTAAAAGTGTTAATTATTGATTTAGAACAAGAGAATGAGTCTCTGTTAAAAATGAACAAGTCACTGGAATGTGAATTCCAAACTTGTATGACATAAAGAATCTCTAGAAAATAAGCTTCTTAAAACTAATAGGGATGTGTCAGGATTCTCATCTAGCTCTACAAAGCTTGATAAGATTCTTCGTGTGGGTAAAGTCTACAGAGACAAACATGGCTTGGGCTACAAACCATATCAAGAAAAATGGTCTTCTTCCAAGACAACTTTTGTTAAGGCACAAGCTATTCCCACTCAGATTATTGACCAAATCAAAGTTGTCAAAAGCAATCGTCCTTATGCGTACTCCAAAAATTTAGGTCATGTGATTAGAAACTGTCATAAACTGATAAGAGGACATCAAAATAATCTAGAGAAAGAGGTGACATCAACTCAGAATGTGGAGAGTCAAAAATTTCCTATGAAGACACATTATGAGCTAAATAGATTAGATGTGCTATCTAAGAAGATGAAAGACCTACTGGAAAGGTCTAGAGATTTAATCAAGGAGATTGAGTCTCTTGAGAAATTCAAACATCCTCAGAGTCTATAACTCAAAAGAGAAGAGATCCTAAGAAAATTAGTCTATCCACTAAAATCACATCTGTGTGGGTTAGAAAAGATTCTCTAAAGGAAAATTGCTCTAAAGTATCCTATTTCTGAACAATGTGCTCCTTATCCCTTCGTATTTTCCATTCTTATTATCTGTAGAGGAATTTTTTTTTCTTTTGTTTTCTTTTTATTTTGCTTTGCTTTGAAGAATAAAAATTGAAAATTTTCAAAAAATCAAAAGATCAAATGTTAAGAAGAATGCTAAAATTATTATTTAAATATACTATTTTGATGAACAGTAATTTTTTAGAACATTCAAAGAACAAGATCTTAACTCTGTTAGTAAAGTTTTACTAATCTCGGTATTATATCTTTTAATTATTATGATTGGTCAATTTTACTAGTGTGCATTAGTGGATTATTGAAACAGTATCTCATATTTTTCACATGCACACTGATTATTACTATGGGAATGGATTTGGTAGAGGTGTGAGGTCTTGTATTATTGGAATTAGGAATAAACCTTTACTGACTATAACTTCAAATTAGTAGTGTTCTCGCTTTTAGTTGATTTTGAAACTGCACCATAGTCTACTGTTGACCTCCCAATGTAAGTTATTGTTCTACGGAAACAACTACCTCCAAAAATTAGTGTGAAAGCCATTTGTATGGCCCTGTTTGAAATAGTAATCCGATTCTTATTGCTGCAAAAAGGGCTAACTACGTGGAGAGTGAAAGCTACCAATTTTTAAAGTAAATAAAAAGGGTGTAAAAAATAGCTAATTTGCTAGAAAATTTTTTATCCACTAGTAAATACTCATGTACAAAAGTATGTGAAAACCCTTAATAACTCTAATGAGGATTTTATGATCGGATACAGGATACCTCCAGATTCTGATTCTTATGAGAAATTATTATTGAAATCTATCCAGTACCACAGATAAAATCAGTTCACTTACACTTGATGATATTACTGTTGATATTTGAATCTATGATTACTAGTGATTTGTGATTTGCGCTAATTTCTAAAGGAGTTGATATTTCTGATAAAGCAAAGATTGAACTAATATGTTTAATTTTTTTCTCAAATATACTCAGTGTTTAGTGCCTATCAAGATTGATTCATGAATTGAATTCTAACATTTTTCTGAATATTATCTTGGTTTATTATCTTTTCTTGAGTTGTTTAAAAATGATATTTGGTTTGAAAAGATTTAATTGGGGGTCTTGGAGAATGAGCCTATTGGTTTAAAAATAATTATTTTCCCCCGAGTCAAAGTCCAATCGATTGGACTCTAAGGACCAATCGATCGGAACATTCCAATCGATTGGACTGTACAAACCAATCGATCGAATTTTTCCAAACGATTGGAAAATACAGACCAATCGATCAGATTTTCTCCAATTGATTGGCCACTTAACCCAATCGATTGGACAATGCGACGCTCGATTTGATAAAACCCAAAATGGGTCATTTTCAACCACAATCGATCCCTCCGCCTCCCAAATTTCTCATAATCGATCGCAAGTGCCCAATCTACTGTTCCCATATAGTTTTGTGGAGTAATTCTCTCGATTTCTCAAGCTTTCCACTTCATCTTCTTCATGAGTATTTGGGATTTTTTTGTTCAAATGGAGCTTTCTTGGTATTTTCTTCCGTTCGTGGTTCTTATGGCGAGTAATCCTCTTCGGAGGAGGACCATTGTGAGTTCCGATGTTGAGAGTGATGATGAGGAACCACTTGTGCTACGTGCTCAATCTCACGCAAAACGAGGTAGAAGACTGGGTGGTTCTCAACATTCTGAGCGGGGAGAATCTTCTCGAGGTCCTAGGAGAGCTCGATCACGAGGTCGATCTAGACCCATAGAAATTTCTCTGGTAAGTGCTCACATTTCTCCATTTCTTCCTGATTCAGCTAGGGATGGGTTTGAGCATTTCATTGTTCGCAAATTCAACTACTCAATAGTGAATTTGGTACTATCATGGGTTCAGTTGTTCATTCCATTTTCATCTCTCGCGAGTGGATTCTTGCTACGCGTCTGAACATCCCATTCTATCCTATTTTGGTTAAATTATTTTATGCCAACATGCATTCTATCCAGTGTGATATCCAGAGTGAGCTATCGTTTGAGACTTATGTCTCTGGGGCTCACCTCACTATTACCCCTGATCTGATTTCTACATTGTTGAGCATACCTCGTCCTTCTGCACCACATGAGTACATCCCTATGACTCATGTGTTGACGACTGACAAAGCCATCCTGACTGAGACTCTCACTAAACAGTCATTTGATTGGAGTACTTATATTCCACTTACATCTCTTCTCCCTGACTATCGATTGGTACAACATTGATCCACCTGGCCATGGAGCACAGGTGAACATTGATTGCCTACAGCTACTCTATCATCTGGGTATTGGGTTTGTTATTGATCTCCCTAGATCCATGTTTAAGGCCATGGCCAGAACTCGTAGCCCATTGGCTAATCATCCTTGCCTTCCTTTCCCTATGCTTGTGAGGTCTATCCTTCTTCATCTAAATGTTCCGATTTCACCAACAGGGGAGGTCTGCTCTCCCATTGGACCATCTACTATCCGGAAGAGTATGTCTCAGGTTCGGATGGTGATTGAGGTTCCTCTGAATTTTGATGATCTTTTTGATGATGACTTGGGAGACGATTCTGAGCCAGGAGCACACCAGACCGATACGGAGATGCACCCTCCGGAGCCACATCCATCGTATGTACAGCCACCCGAGATGCATGGGCCATACACTTTAGAGTCTCTTCACCATCAGATGATTGGGTTTGACCAGCGACACACATCCTCATGAGAAGCGGACGACTTAGAGCTTTCGTCGCTTGGAGGAGGGTTAGGATCGAATGACTGGCACTCTGACAGATATGCAAAGATACATAGAGTATCAGTTCACGATGATGAGATTCAGACAGCATTCACCGTTTTAGGGTCCGAATCAGCATGATGGTACCGGCCCATAGGCCTAGTCTCCTCGAGAGAGACTACTTTAGAGTTATCTGTAGTTTTCTACTTTTAGATCTTGTGTACTCAGATAAACTCTTTGTCTTAGTGGTTATACTATTATTTTTCATTGCTGATGTATTAGAGAGTATAAACATTTTTATCTTTTTGTATGACATGGTAATGTTTGTATTTTGTTATATATGTTATGCACTTGTTTTTCATGATGATATCTTTTGCATGATAATTATTTGCTTATATTTCTGTACCGTTATCATTCTGTGACAAAAAGGGAGACAATCATAGAGATAAAAACAAGTAGATGCATGAGATAGGGGGAGAGAAATTAATGGAGAGAAAAATTGTTGATATTATTTTTCCAATTTCACTACTTGTGATGTGCATAATTAAGTCACTGCATTTTATTGGTTTATTGATTGTCGATGATATTACATAGTATATGTTGGTAGAATGTGTAGGGAACAAATCAAAAGCTATTTTATTATCTGTTCAATTATCTCCGAGAGATTATTAGATAGTGAGTTAATCATGTAAAAGGGGTGAGATTGTAATTAATTTTTGTTTACCTTCTTTATAATTAAATTTTTTTTTTGTCACAGAATTGCCAAATGGAAGATTGTAAGGAATATTTTCATATTCAATTTGGCAAAGATTCCGTATGACATAAAAATATTCTTGTAACCGTTCCTACGAGCACTAGTTGAAATTCAACCGGTCCGTTCTCTTTAACTCAATATACCTAGAAGGAGGGGTTGATTAGGTATTTAAAATTAATTATACCTATACAGTTTTACTGGTCTATGGTATGGGGATAAAATCTCATGCCTTGGTTGTTTGAAAAAGACTTATCACAACCGACTCAAATCAAATATACCTCCGTAGTATATTGTCTTTTTGTCGTTTGATCTAATCATGATAGAATGCGGAATAAACAAACAATCATACAAGACAAGATATTTTTACGTGGAAACCTTAGCCAAGGAAAAACCACGAGACTACGTCTAGACGGAAAGTATCACTAACTGAAAAGTTAAACGAAACAAAGGTTACCTACGCAGCACCGTTGCAAATACAGCATCCAACTTTAGCCAAGGCCCACTGCCGATGCGTCCACGTCCTCTGAATCAACGCCACGAATCCACACGCGCCCTTCCAGCCAAAAAGCCTTATCCGCTTGTTTAGTTTGGTACACCCCAAACCTACCTTCGACCGGCTCCTTCAATCTTAATTCTCAACACTCCCACCTTTGCAGAAGTTGAAGGATTCAGTACACCCTGAACCCTAAGTTGCTCAAAAGGTGTTTGAGTCACACTGGTACTCTCAGGCTTACTAAGTTGAATATAGAAGTAAAAAACCTAGGCTGAGTAAAGATCAAGCTATTGGCTTTGATCGAAGAGAACAAGCTCACAAGATGTGAATGAAAATAAGCTTCTTGTTCTTCGAATTGAACACTCTAATAAATATAGCATTTGCTTCTCTCTCTTGAAGATTGAGTCACTATGTGTTTCTGTGTATGTTTAGAAAAGGCATAGAAGGGTTCTATTTATAGAATTCCAAGACCTTGAGTCGTGTGGAACATGAGATAATGGAACCATGAATTTCATATCTGAGAAAACCGATTCTGTTCAAGGTCCAATCGATTGTACACTTGGTCTAATCGATTGGGGCCAAGTGTCCAATCGATTAGGCTTAATAAGTTTTATGTTCCGAAGGCACCAATCAATTGCACAGGGTTCTCCAATCTATTTGACATTTATAACTTTTTGTCCCGAAGGCTCCAATCGATTACCCAGAGTCTCCAATCGATTACACAGTGTCTCCAATCGATTGTACTCAATTATGTTTCTGCCTCGTAGTCTCCAATCGATTGGGCTATGTCCAATCGATTGGAGATACATGTCCAATCGATTGGACTTTCCCACTAGTCAATATAATTGAATTTGACTCGGGTCTGTCCAATGACTCAGTTTGACCATTATATTTAGTTCATTTTAATCAATTCCTATGGCCACTAAGTCACATACCTTCTTAATCGAGCGTACACGATTGTTAACTGACAAATCGGCAGTTATTCAGATGACTCCTGTCGTCAACCGTCTGATTCTTACTGTCTCTGTCTTTTAGTCTTCACGTAGTTGGCAAAGTATGCATACCACGACATCTTCACACTACACTTGCGCTCGTAGGAACTGTTACAAGAATATTTTTATGTCAAACGAAATCTTTGCTAAATTGAATATGAAAATATTCATTACACCAATGTAGTGTGAAGATGTCGTGGTACGCATACTTCGCCCACTACATGAAGACTAGAAGACAAAGACAGCAAGGATCAAACGGTTGACAACAGGAGTCATCTGAGTAACTGTCCATTTGTGGGTTATAGATTGTGTACGCTCGCTTAGGAAGATAAGTGACTTAGTGGCCATAGGAATAGGTTTAAAACGAATAAAATATAATAGTCAAACCTAGTCCTTGGACAGACCCGAGTCTTAGTCAAAGTTATTGACTTTTGGGAGAATCCGATTGATTGAAAGACTCTGTAAAATCGATTAGAGGCTACGAAGCAGAACATGATCAAAGCCCAATCGATAGACACATCTGTAAAATCGATTGGAGTCTACAAGATAGAACATGATCAAAACCCAATCGATTGGATATATTTATAAAATCAATTAGAGTCTGCGAGATAGAACATGATCATAGCCCAATCGATTGGAGCCTACGGGACAGAAACTTATTTAAGTTCGATCGATTGGACTATGTACAATCGATTAGATTTACAAAAAAAATTCACATCCGTACAAGGCCAATCGATTGGATCCAAAACCTAATCAATTGGACATTGCCCAATCGATTAAACCCAGAGTACAATCAATTGGATTTTACACGGATTAAATCTTTCTCAGATCTAAAATTCTAGTTCCCACGTTCTACAAGACATAGGGTTACGAATTCTATAAATATAACCCTTCTATACCTTCTCAAAAGACACAAACACTTATATACTTCAAGAGAGATAAGAAAATGTTTATTTATTAGAGTGTCCATTCGAAGAGAAATAAGCCTAGTTATCTCATTCACATCTTGTGAGCTTATTCCTCTCCTTGATCAAAGTCAAGTGCTTGATTCTTTACTCAGCTTAGGTCTCCCACATAGATATTCAACCTAGTAGCTTGAGTGTACCAATGTGACTCAACACCATTGAACAACCTAGGGTTCAGGGTGTACTGAATCATTCACCTTCGGCAAAGGCGGGAGTGTTGAGAATTAAGATCAGAGTGGCCGATCGACGGTAGGTTTGAGGTGTACCAAACTGAACAAGCGAACAAGGCTTCTTGGCTGGGAGGGCATGCGTAAACTCGTAGCGTTGATTCAGATGAAGTGGACACATCGGTAGTAGGCCTTGGCTAAGGTTGGAAGCTGTAATTGTAACGATGCTGCGTAGGCAACCTTTGTTTCGTTTAACTTTCCAGTTAGTGATACTTTTCGTCTGGACGTAGTCCCATGATTTTTCCTTAACTAAGGTTTCTACGTAAAAATCTCTTATCTCGTGTGATTGTTTGTTTCTATTCCGCTATTCATATTGATTATAACAAATGACGAAAAAAAAATATACTACGGAAGTATATTCGATTTGAGTCGGTTGTGATAATCCTTTATCAAACAACTAAGGCATATGATTTTCTCCCCTACCATAGATCGGTAAAACTGTTTAGGTATAACTAATTTTAAATACCTAATCAACCCCCCTTCTAGGTATTTCCGATTAAAGAAAATGAACCTGTGGTTATTTCAAAACACAGCGGTTGTCTCCCCCTCTTAGAGGCTTCATATATCCAAGGGCCCATAACAACCGTTACATAAAATAAAATTTAGACGATTGGATTAATTTAACAGAGAAATTGTCTTCCCACTTATACCCCTCTTATTGATTTCACAAAGGATGGCCGAGATCTTATCCCCCAAATGGACTATGGATCTCAACCACTCACACCCCATTTTAGAAAATGCTTTGTAGGGGAGTGCCAAGTGCGGCCACCCACCATACATCTATATAACAAAACAGAGAAGTCACTTATCCCCCTCTTATCGGCTTCACAAAGGATGGCCGAGATCTTATCACCCCAAATGGATGGTGGATCTAAGCCACTCACACCCTATTTTGGCAAACGCTTTGTCGGAGAGTGTCGTGGGCACGGGCACCTACTAGTATATATTTATAAGAGACCCACCATTTTTCATAAGGTTTTAAATTTGGAAAAGACAACTAAAAAATTAATCAAACTGCAATCATTTAAACAAATCTTCAAGCTTGAACTCACAGCTCCGTTGACAGGTGTAGACATCTCATCCTCTTCCAAAGGCGCGTTTTTCACATTTAGAGTGGACAACTCAATTCTTTGAAATGGTAGTCTACAATTATGATTGCAACCAAGGAAATAAATTTTGCAAAATTATTGAAACATTTCATGAGATATTTCAATTTTGTAGGTTATCGGCAAGAAAGAATACATACATGAAAAAATGTCAAATTTCATAAAATATTTCGATTCATGTCAATATTTCGCTTGAACGATAAATTTCAATCATTTGATAGAGTAAATATGTATTATTTCGGTCGAAATGTTTTGCCATGTGTGGAAGCATTTTAATTGAAGGTAGGAAACATCCAAATATCTCATATTTGATCCATTTAACCCATTTTCATATTTAAAATAAAAAATCAATCCATTATAGATTTATTGGTTCGCGGAATCAAACTGCATTTTGATGTTTTATTCAAATTCAAAATGTACGCAGTATAAAAAAATTTTGCTAACGTTTCTTGCTACACAGATAGATTATAGATGTAAATGCATCAAATATATGAATCATGATACATTTACACTAGATTTGTACCTAGATTAAAAATTATTTAAGGTAAAAATTTGAAATTTAAGAAAAACTTCAATTTCATTGGTTTTTAACATAAACATCCATGATTGTGCATAAATTGGTTATATGTTGCATAATTTAACATGTGTTCTACAAGTTAGTTGGATTAAATTTTTTTCCCAAAAAATATTTAAACATTCAAAAAATTAAATAAATATTAAAAATTAAATAATAAATAAGTTTTCTAAAAGTATATATTAAAACATTAATATAAATGAATAAGGATTCAGTAATACCTTAATTAATAACTTTTTATAATTAATAATTAAATAATACATTGGCTAACTATTAGATACATGCATCAACATATTACAGACCACACTTATAAGCTATCAAACCATAATATACAACCATGTGTAGTATAAAAATATAATAAAAGAAATAAATGACCATAGCAGTCTGTAATATGCTGAAGCAGGTATCCGATAGTCTAAACAACTAAAAAACAACAATAATAACAAATGAAAATGATTATCATCATCAAATAATCTCAAATTAAGTTCATTAAATCTAAATGTCTTCAAATAGAAAGGTGCACAAAGTAGCAAGGTTACAACCACAAATTATTTTTTATCAGGTAAAAGTTACAACCACATATATATAATGACTCATTATATTCTTACTAATAGATTACTACTGGATGTGGGGCCCACATGAAGATGAGTTAAGAGCTGATTTTTGGTGAGGATGATCGAGGTACAGCCTTGAAGATTTTGTTTCAGTGTTGAAATCAAAGCCATTGGCGAGTTCCTCATAGCTTGAATCGTTTGGTTGGCTTGAAGAAGTTCTCTCTTTCTGTACCTTTCTCCTCCTGGTGGTTCGTGTAGCTTGTCAATTCAATTTCCGCCCAGTAATCTTCCTTTTAGTCTTTTCGGTCGGTCGGTCATGGTTTCCATGTACCCAAAACAAAGAAGTCAATCTACTTCCCTGACTAGGATTTGATTGGAGTCTTTGTCAGAGTTTAGGATGCGCTTCGTGTTAGGTCGATCGGTCGTTCGTATAGTCGGTCGGTCATAGTTTTTTAGAATGAGTCCACCCCATCTCAGCACCACCCTGTCAGGATCGAACCCTTCGATCTTGTCTCGTTCTTAAATATGGATCGGTCTCATACTTTAGGAAGTTGGTACTGAGTCAGGTAAGATTCTGTGGGGTTTTGTTTTCACACTATCGAAATGCGAGTTTCTGTGATTCCATACTTGAGTATGCAAATACAGCCTGAAAGTGACATGTAACAAACCTTCCACTGTTTAACATTGATTAAGGACAAAGTTGAAGAAACAATGGGTTAACAGCGGTTCGGTTGTTAAGCGTCACCTGGCCACATTTACATACTAGGTTTTCTCATTTAGCAGAGGGGTCTCCCAAGTGAGACCTACAGAATTGGCAGGTCACACTACTCTTTCATTTATGCCACTTGTTTAGATACAAAAAGAAGAAGAAAAAACCCATAACCATGGCTTCTCCAGGGAAAGTATTTCCCCCTAAAATTGAATACTCATGTTAGGACATGGTGAAAGATAACAAATTAGTCTACATTTCAGAGGGTTGGAGTTATCCCTTTTCCAATTGGCTACAAAATCTGTGTCCATGCATCACATGGTGGGTATATGGATAGCGCTCATTGCACATCCTATATGAGATATTGTAGGACATATAAAAGCAAAATTAGGAAAAACTTTTTAGACTAGAAAAAAAAAAATTAGAATGATCAAGATGTCCCTTCTTTTATTCAACCTATATGAGATATTGTAGGACACTTTTGTTGTGACAGAAAAATAACATTGTTCTTAAAGGAATCTCGTTCATTTTAAAAAAAAAATACATTGACCTATTTAAGAAGCATTGCGTTCAAAATGATACAGTGAGCATAGGTCATTATAGGTTTGATATTCCTGCAAATCAAAAGATATCGAAGTAAGAAAGAAAATAAACTCAATAATACGAATAAAAATGAATAATAATTTTAATTACATTAGTCGAATCTGTAATTAGTCAAGAGAACTTGGAGCAGTCAAAAGAGTTCATAGAATTGGCAATTAGGTGAGTCAAAACTCGATGATTTTAGACCGGGTTTTTTCGCATAGAATAGCTAAGTTACTTAGATTCCATGTTGGTGTGAACATGATCTCTTTTTCTCTTAGTTATCTATTAATTATTTCCAACAAAGAAATATCTAAGATGTAAAAGTATATATTTTATACAATTACACAAGTTAGAAAATTTTGATGAGCTTTTAGGAAATTTTAATTGTATCTAAAACAGAATAAATTATCGTCTCATAAAAGCAATAGTTGTTTGGCTTACAGCAAAACAACGGAGAGACCTAGAATGTAAAAAATGAAATATTCAAAATGTTAGAGATAAGATGAAGTTTACAAACATAAAAAACCTATTAAGTATGAAACCTAGAAATAGAGATGAAACCTGAAATATTTGAAAGAAAGCCCTAATCACAACAAAAATAACTTACCTAGAATTATCACATTCACCTTCACCCATTTTGTCGTTCGTCTCTTTGATCACAATTTCTATCTTTTTTCTCTACCCATAGAAGAATAAAACCATAGCAGCTAGGAACAAATGAAAGTGAGAGAATGAGAATTAGGGAGAGGAAGATACCCTAAAGTAGAAACCGAATGATACAAGATAGTGAAGACTCCTAACATTTTATAGACTCGACCATTAAACTAAACTCTAGTGGAATTCTGTGAAAAGTCTGCAAAGACTGTACACTAACTGATGACCATTTTTGGAAACTTACATCATAAAGTCTGCCGAACATACGCTCGTTCATAGGGAATCCAAAAATCCTTAACACTCCATCCATCTCTAACCTTGAATAAGAATTATCCAAACGATATTTACACCTGTTACATCTCTAGGAGACATTTTGGGCTTAGAAGTCTCGCCAAGCCTTACTCTCATTTGGGGATCATTACACGAATTTCTTCCACATCTTTACCATTAATCACAGATGATATAATCATATCTCAGCCATCAAAATAGAATCAGGAACCTGGGTCCACTCAGCCAAGGATATCTCTTCTGTTATCCAAACTCATTTCAAGGCTCTGTTCACTCCATCTTCTCCAAGTCGTCTTACATTCTTCCATCACATTCCACCCAGTAGTTTTGGCTGATAATCGAGTTCTACTTAGTCCTCCCACTCCTGGGGAAATTAAATCAGCATTATGGAAAATTCATCCTCGTAAAGCGCCATGCCCAAATGGATATCAGGATCAATCATTTAGGCACTTTTGGGATTTATTAGATACAAATATCATTTAAACTAGGCAGTTTTTCTCCACCTAAGAAATACCACCCTCCATCAACCACACGTATATCACTCTCATCCCCAACATCCATTCCCTGAATGCATTAATCAACTCTGTCCCATTCATTTCTGTAATACAGTCTACAAAATCATATCCAAAATTATTGTTTCCCGCTTACAACCGTTGTTACCAGCTCTTGTCTCTCCTAGCCAATCCATTTTTTATCCTCTCGTCAAATAACTAATAAGCAATAACATAGTGATTGTTAATGAATATTACATATCTTCAATGGCGATTAAACTTGACCTAAACAGTGCTTATGATACACCAAGGAGAACCTTTATCTCCTTACATATTAATCGCCTGTCTTGAAGCTCTTTCATTTCAAAGTATTCAGGCTACAAACAATGGTCATCGACTCCAATTTCTTGTTCTAGGCCGGGATCAAAAATATTGAAAGGTTTTCAGCCCAGCAAGGGAGTATTTGCTAACCTCCTGATGTTCCTCTGACAGGTGAACATTAGAAGACAAGATAAAATAACTAAGACCAGGCAACTAACACACAACTTAAACAGTGCTGTAAAACTAGTATTGAAGAATTTCTAGAATTTTTGAACTAGTAGATTACCATTGTAGTCATGTGAACAGTAGATGAATCCGAGCTTCCAAGTAGAAGGCTATGAAGATAACAAGGGAGCTTAACAGACTTAGCTACAAGCCGAAAGAAAGGCAAAGCCAAATGCTGCTCCTAGTACATGTGTCACTCTATCGGAAGGGAAAACTTTTTTATCTTTCCAAAGCATTCTAGAAACTTTTTCTTTTTTCGGGTTGGTGGTTCGAAGAACTCATGTGTCAGGTTGCCAGTGTTCTTTAATGGGGTCTCGGGTATTATATTCCGGCAGTCCTGAACTCAAACACAACTATGATCTAATAACAATCTAATTCACTCACTGTATTATGTTTAGAATCCATCCGCCTGAAGTCAAGACACCTAACAACTGGTCTAAGATGCGGCGAGAAGAAAGCACGGATTCAAAATAATATTTTGATGCAGTAGGAAAACAGGACCCTTCTACATATTTTAACAGAAAGTAATTGCAGACATATTCTTCACAGATGGCTTTTCTTTTTAATAGAGCCGACCTAGTGAATTGTAACACCTTGTTTAACATTCTGGAAACGTTTTGCAATCTTCTGGCCTGCAAGAGAACCTCCAAAAATCAAAATAATACTGCTATCCAAATGTGGCCAAATGCTGTAAAAAGTCCCTCGCTCGTTCTCTTCACATATATCTGACAAATGACCTAGGAAAATACTTGGCACTCCCCAATTGTATCTCAAAGTTTGCTTTCCAACACGTTCTTTATAACTACCAATCTAAACTTCATGGATGGCAATTAAGAACAATGTCGATGGCAAGTTCACACTTGTGAAATCTATTTGCACTACACTACCTTTCTATGCTAAAGCAAAAATGTAAATTGTCACACTTTTTTACTAACCAGTTTAAATAATATAATTGAGCTTTTTTGTAGGATCAAATGGGAAAAACTCATAAACTTCACTCAATTGCCTGGAAACTTATCCAACAACCTACTCAATTTGGAGGGCTAGGTATCAAAAACCTTCACAGAACCAAGCCTTCGTGGAAAAATTGCCTTGGAAAATGCATAACCAGCCCAATGATCTTTGGGTCTTAGTTCTTAAATACAAGTATTTTTTTTATGTCATTCTTTTGTACGCACCCCCCCTCAAATATAATGCCTCACCCATTTGGCATATCATCCTTGAGGGACGTGATACCATTGCTCCCCACCTTAAGGTGGCATGTGCAGAATGGGAACTCCTTTTCGTTATAGATGCATCCTTGGATCGACTCAACACAATTCTATCAAGTGCAACAACTCTCGAACTCTATACGTCATCTTCATGCAAGGGTTGCTGATTTTTTTTTTTTTTTTTGATAAGCGTTGCTGATTTTTACAACCTAATAACATAAACATGGAACTTATTTTTATCCACAAACTTCTACCTCAAAATGTAGTGGATAAAAATTTTCCTATTCATCTCTTATCCCATGGGAGATCAAAAATATTCTCCAGTCCGGCCCCTGCATCTAGTGGACCAGGTCACAGTGCGACCAGTTTACTCTTTACTCGTCCCATCTAATGAATCTTCTAGGATCATAAGTGGAGAGTCATCTAGTCCTATACCTATCCTTATAAGATTCAGTTATTTCTTTGGACTCTTATGCATGAACGTCACTAAACTCGCACGTTCCTCTAACCACAAGGACTCCCAGTCAATTCAGCTTGCTCCTTTGTTCCTTGTATGAAGAAACAATTCATCACCTATTTTTCAATGCTCTACAAGTCAACAATTCCTGGAATGCGCATGGCTGCTGCAAAAGCTTTCCTATGATGATATTCACCAAGACATTCCATGCAGATGTGTCCTTCCCTATCTATTATGGTATGTATGGAAAGCCTGAAATAAACTGCTCTTTGCAAGTCTTCCCTACTTTCCAATCCTTGCCTGTGAATTCTTGTTAAAGCTTCATTTGAGAGTTCTTTGAGTCATTCCCATGTTCTCCACTACCTCCGATGCATCTTTCCTTCATTGGTAACCCACGTAAGACTGCTGCAGGAGGTTTAATTGGTTACTCATACAGTCAATTTGTTGACAGTTTTACTAGAAAGGTGGGAAGAGCATCAATCACCACAATGCGCGTTTGTGTGTGCATGCGTGCAGGCCCATTGTGTGTGAGAGCTAGAAAAAGGCATTAACAATTAATAAATCTTCTTGATGGAAATATCAATTCTTTGATCATTATTTTAGGAAAAACAAAAGAATGAATCCCTCTGATTGAGATTACTCAACATCAGTATCTACTTTTCTCTTCCCTGTCGACACTGAATCACCTTTTAGATCAGACTCATTTGTCTGCTATAACTTTAAAGTATGGTCCCAGGAACCTGAACATACCCAAATGAATGTAACAATGAACATCATGTGCTTAGCTTGCTTGGTTTAATTTCAGGCATGCTATTATTAATAACCAGCAGGAAATAAATCATGAGATTAAAAGCATGCATGAAGATGGCATGACAACTGGGCATCTGAACTTCGATAGTGGAGTGTTACTCCTTGCTCGTCATTTCCTTGCTGAAAAGAACGAGGAAGCCCCCTTTGCATCATAGTGACCTCGTTATGGTCTGCATACACTGGATAGTTATGGAGTGGAAGTGTGAGCAACACCCATAGTTTAAAAAGGCGCTTGAGGCTTAAGCCTCGAGGCATGCCTCGAGGCGAAGCCCCCAAAAAAAACCCCGAGGCTTAAGCCTCAATTCAATGAGGCCATAGCCTTGAGGCGCAATTGAGGCTTAAGCCTCATTTTACACAATAAATGTTAAAGCCATGGACCCATTTTTTTACTTATTTAACCTTTCATTCCTAATTTTTCTCATTTGAGAGAATTCTTATAGAGAGCTCAAATCTTATCGGATTGTGATTAAGTCACTTCCGACGGATTTTTTATGAGGAACCTCACCAAACTCAAGCATGAAATCAAATCCTATTCTGATATAACAGTACTTTGAATTCGTGTTCTTGCTGTACTTTCCTAATTTATGTTGTATGTTACTTTGTTATTAACTACTTATATTTGGTAATTTAGTTATGTGATTTATGTTTATTAAGATTTTATATCAGTATTCAGGCATTCTTAACAGCGTCACTCCTAAATATTTTGCAAAAAAAAAATTGAAAATTATTTGTTAGCACAAAAATGAAGATCTAAAAAAGTCATTAAACTTAAATCCAATTTACATCCAAATTAACTACAAACAATTTGAAAAATTAAAATAGAGTAAGAAAAGTAAATAATTCAAAAAGACAACATAAGTTACCTTCCTTGTTGCAATAAGGGGTAACTGGAAGAATACTACAATTTGCTTTGTATCTGTCGTCATTACTATAATCTCTGTAAAACAGTTGTCAATAGTCTTGTATACTGAAATCAAAATTTGAACCAAACACAAAATCACATTAAACATAGAAGTGTAAGCATGATGTGTATATGTAGAATTCAATGCAATGGAAACCGAGATAACTCACCGTTTATATCAGCCAAACAAGCACAAGAGATTTACCAATAGCCATGAGCATATGAAGATAAAAAAATAATAACTCAACTTAAAGGCTTTAAAGCTTTATAACATTTTGTACTCTCTCTTAGAAAACCTCGCAACTCTTGCACATACAGCTCATCCATCTACACTTCTATATCTATAGAAAAGACGTACAGTGAAACAACCCACTCTATGGCTACCACTTCAAATCTTTATTTACTCTACCTTGACAATCTAACTAGTAGCCAAAATGACCAGGTACAGTGTTTTATCTCTAGTAGATAAGAACCAACTCAATCTCATTTCAATAGTTACAAGTAAACTATCAACCTAAAGTTGATTATACTTATCTCCATTAAGTAGGTCCGATGTGCTAAGAATCTGCAACAACTTTAACTCTCAATATGTATCAAAATCGGTAAGAGTCAATGATTACTCTTTTCCTATACCACCCTCCCTCGTAGTTGACTTTTTATGTCATGCCAAGTTGAATACTAGAATTCTCATCCATTTAACTTTGTTGACTCATCAACTCAAACCCTACAAATACTCCAAGAATTTAGACGTGTTCTTCTCATTCGACTTGATCTTCTGAGATGGATGAAAGTAATAAATCCTCGATTGTTGGTGAGTTTGAATTACAACTCCTTCACTTTGCCCTCGAATTACAACTTTTTCACCTCGCTAATGTTGGAAAAGGGACTTCTTGACTAGGATCAACAGGATGTTGCTAATCAAACCCCCCGAAGGAGAGACACACCTTCTAATGGTGAAGATTGAGAAGACCTTGAGTATAGGGACTCAAAGAGAAGAAACATGAGGCAAAACATGGGAAAGGTCTCAAGATCACATCCACCATCCCAGGGAGGAACCCCCGTGCTCTAGATGCTACCCTTAACCATCAAGAAGACAGCAATACATTAACTACATGGGTACCTATCTAACTCAAGGACGGATAACTGAAGTGGTAGCAGAACTTGTGGGAAAGAAAGAGATAGTAGTTGACAAGATGACAATTGCAACAAGGACACAAAAGGAATCACCTTTCGTGGACAAGAACCAATAGTATCGGCCACCCAAGGCGTTCTCCATCCGAGGTTTACTATGTACAACAGACTGGCAGACCCTATGAATAATGTCCTCCGTTTCTGAAGGGGGATGACGATGTAGGAAACAAACGATGCTCTCGTCCACCCTAAATGACGAGGCATTATTATGGTTCAACCAGCTCCCACCGAGGTCAATTCGAAACATTCTGAAATTGAGTTCACTTTCATCACCAATACTCGTGCAACAAGAAGCAACAGAAGAACGTGGATGCACTATTTCACCAAAATATTTCAGAAAGTGATGATTGGGGTGAAGAATTGTGACGACAAGTCAGCAATAAAAAACTTCAGAAAGGCTTTTCTAGTTACCTCCAGTTTGTATCAATCCTTGGTGAATACATTTCTCAATATCATAGATACCCAATTCGAGAAGTCCGAGGAGTATGCCAAGTTAGAGGACGATTCAAGGCCACCGAGACCATACCAACCGAAGCAAAGCCAAAGGCAAAGAAAAAAACTATAGAAAATAACAAAAGAAGGCCATCGGAAAACAAATCCTAAGAATTCAAGGGCCAAAGAAGATGACAGAATTTAATCCCCTCAACACTAGCATCAAACAAATCCTAACCAAGGTCCGCAATGAGCCTCATACCCAATGGCCAAGATTTCTCTGATCAAATGACATGGGAACCAAAGATAAGATCAAAATTTTATGCCTTCCACAAAGATTACCGGCACGAAACTAGATTGTGCAAGAACCTACAACATCAAACCAAGATTTGGTGGATCACGAATACTTAAGGCAGTATATTAATCAGTGAAAGGGCCACAGGCCCCAAGGTAACAAAGTGCCAAACAACGATGAACCCCCGGCACAACCACAAGAGCAAAGGGGAATGGCCATTCATGTGTCCATGGGAGATCACGAGAAGTCTCTAGGAGGGACATCGAAGAAAGAAAAGAACAAGATCAGAAAGATATAGCACTTAGAAAAGTCTTCCAGGTGTCATGGGCCTAAAGCTGACAGAACTTGTCAACCCCGTGGAGATGACAGGGGAAACCCTAAACACATTTACTAACAAGGACTTTGAGGGAGTAGAGCATCCCCTCAATGATGATATGGTTATCATCCTTAAATGGGCAACTTCGACATCTACAGGATCTTGATTGATCGAGGGAGCTTGGCTTACATCATCTTCTCATTTGCATTCGCATTGATAGGGTTACCCAAAGAGACCCTTAAGCATGTTCTACTCCTCTAATTGGATTCAATGGACAGTGAGCCTTCTCTGAGCAAAGTGATACTACCCATGACTGGAAGGCGAGAGAACGCCATGATCAATTTCATGGTGAATTGGCGATAGATGAACCCTCTCCTTACAGCACAATTCTCAAGCGAGAATGGATTAAGTCTATCCTATCATCAAATGTAGTGATTCCCAATTGAGCAGGGAATAATGGAGATCCAAGGGGATCATACAGTTTCGAAAAGATGCTACGCTATTGCCTTGAAGAGAGGCATGCCTGCAACCCCCCGAGATCTCGATGAGATGACCGCATAGCAATCACAGGGTCCCAAAACTACCTTCATCGGTTCTCTGTTATCCGAGAATGAAAAGAAAGAATGGTCAAGTTTCTGAAGCAGAACAAAGATGTTTTTGCATGGTCCTTTGAAGACATGTCAGACTCGAGCATCTCATGACACAAGTTGAATGTCAACGAATGCTATCCACTCGAAAAGCAGAGGCCAATAAGGTTGGCCCCACGGAGATAATTAGTTGTCAAAGAAGAAATTATAAAACTTCTCAAAGTTGGGTTCATCAGAGAAGTTCATAACCCAGAGTGGTCTGCCAATATAGTTGCAGTCCCTAATAAGAACGAAAAGGTAAGAGTTTGTCTTGACTTCGCCAACCTAAATAAGGACTATCTGAAAGATTCATACGACTATGACATGTTGTCGTTCATGGATGGTTATTCAGACTATAACCAAATCTGACTTTAAGTACAAAACCAAGAGAAAAAGGGGTTCACCACCAAGCAAAAAGTCTTGTGTTACAGACTGACAGAGTAATTTCATTCATGCTTAAGAATGTAGGGAGGCCCCTTATCAAAAAAAAAATGTAAGGGGCCCCTGTCAGAGATTGGTCAAAAAAATGTTTGATGGACTGATAGGAAAAACAATGGACGTTTACATCGACGACATGTTGGTAAAGAGCCAGTCTAGGAACACCCATCTAGAAGATTTCATCATGACGTTTGATTGCCTGAGTCTGTACAAGATGAAGCTAAATCTTGTTAAGTGCACCTTTGGAGTCACCTCAAGAAAGTTCATTGCGTATATGATCACAAAAAAATGGATTGAAGCCAACCTGGATCAAATCTGAGCATTGCCCCTCCAAAAACAAAGAGTTGCATAAATTAGTAGGGAGGATTGCAAACCCTGAATAGGTTCATCTCGCGTGCATCTGATAAGTGCAAACTGCAAACCTCTATTCCACCTCTTAAAGAAGAATGAGTCCTCATGGACCCAAGAATGCAAGCAAGCCTTCCGGACGTTGAAATTTGAAAGAGTTGCTAGGGACGCTGCTTATCATATCCAAGCCTGAGCCTAACTTGGGACTCTATTTGGCAGCCACAAGATTCTGAGTACAGTAAAATATATCATCCCGATTGAGGGCGAAGATGCAGAGATTCTTCCACACCTCATTCCCAAGGTCCTAGAAGCTTTTAGAGCACAAACTTGGTGGAGATTATTCATTGAAGGCTCTGCAAACAAAAGTTGATCGGGGATAGGATTAGTATTGGTTGCTCCCAAGAACACCAAGCTCAAGAAGGCAGTGAAGTTAGGATTTCAAGCCTCAAAATATGAGGTAGAATACAAAGGCATAATCTCAAGACTACTGATGACGAGATCTCAGCATCACTAAGATAGGGTCTACAGCGATTCTCAACTCGTCGTGAATCAACATGGATGGACCTACCAAGCTAAAGATGAGAGGATGGCTGCCTACCTAGTTATCATCAAGAAAATTGCCTCCAATTCTATAGTAGTAGTTTCACTCTACTCCTGAGGGTGGATAATCACCTTGCTGATGCACTAGTTTATCTTCAACAGTGCTCGAGGGGACAAGATGTCGGAGAATCCTCGTGGAATACCAAGAGTTCCCCAACATCAATCTTTTTTCTTTTATTTCCTTTCTAACAAGATGTGATGGCCTGAGCAAATTAGCCTACTTCTAAAAAGTAGGCCATGGTACCCTTCATATCTTTTGTAGCAAGGTTTGCAGCTTGATTGGAATGGAAGTTTTTTATGGATTTCCTTAGATGTGATGGCACCCAACCTAGAAGGAAAAAAGAAAGTTCGAGCCTACGGATTTAACCGGAAAGAATCTTAATAAGATGTCTGGTTGCAGCTATAAATCGATTCAAATAGAGATGTAGCACCATGAGAGCTATTTCATAGTGGATTAGAAGTATTTCAAGTCAAATGGTACATCTACTATTTTTTTGTACTAACTGGCGAAATTCAAAAAAGTCTACTTCAAAGTTAGATGATACATAATCACCTACAATAATAAAATACAAATAATATATTAGTTAAAATAAATAATAATTTAACAAGCATGTGTTTATAAATACATACACATTTTCTTTCCATCAGCATTTAGGTCTCAAATTGCGCATCCTCCCCTGATACATAAACATTGATCGGTTCTTTTATACCACCGTGTGATTTTTTTCTTTAAAATGAAACTGTAAAATCGTTTCCAAAATCCCCTACATTACAAAAAAAATATAGAAGTACTAATAAAATTAATTGAAATTCATTAAAATATATAAGAAAGTGTAAAAAAATGGACTTGTAAAAATGCAATACCTGATTACTATTTTGAGTAAGGGTCTTGAACGAATTAATCATTTCGTAATTGTAGAATTAACTGCTTTACATGGTTCTCAAAATGAATTCTCTATTCCTGGACTTTCAACTACTGTTCCAGGCTTATATTCTGTAGGAAAGAAATTAGCTTAGTTTAGTAAGAAAGAAGAATAAACACAATAAAAAAAATACATTCAATTGAATTTTTTTAAAATTGAAAAGAGCTTTTTAAAACAAATACCATGGAAACGACGGTGATAGTGACAACGACAAAAATGTAGCCGGCTATGAAGGAGGTGACTATTGCCGACAATTTGATAAGGGACAGAAAAACTCTAACACCGAGGAACTGTAACAATAGAAACAATTTAAGAAGTCGTCATCAATTAGAAAGAACTAGTTTAAGTGTCTACTAATACAAGCATAAGACACAAGGATCCCAAACACTCCACTCAAAGAAGCCATCTTCAACAAACCATCACACTCAAATACTCCACACTTACAATTGTTAAAACAACTTTAACAAGTAGCTAGCTCTTGAATCAAGATTTCTCAGATTTCTGAAACAATTCATGAATAAACTACAAGAAACTAACAAAAAGAAGCAACTTATGGAGGCATCAACCATATACCAATACTATCACTATTAAATATATAAATTACATGCTTAATGATAAGAAAAGTAACATCAGTAGTTATAATACCAAAATAAAAGCATCTCATGGGTCAGCAAGACTGATAAAAATTTACAACACATATCAGAACAAACAAACCAACTTATAGGAGATTTACATATGAAATAAGAAACACAAACAAATTCAATCCAAGATCTTAATAAAAAGTAGCGAATATAGGTTCTTCCTTTCTTCCCATCCTATTGCAATTTGCAAGGGATTTTTGAAGTGGAACGTCTTACAATTTGCAAGGGAATGAAGTCAAAATGGTGCACTATATAAAGTCTAGAATATATTAAGACAGCCCATGTGATTGACCTTTTGAGGTCTATGAAGGAATATCCTATATTTGAGAATGCATCTGACAAGACCTAACTTGATTCTTGTAATAGAGGCATATGAACAAAACTTTGAAAACCAAACACCTTACGGTCATCATATGATGGCACCTTCCCTTGAAGAATATGAAGATAGATGTTGCCTACGTTGGTTATTCGAGTGATAAAGAAACCAGTAGTTAAAATTACAACATTGGAACCATTTTGAAACCTTTGCTTAAAAGACAAAAAGAATGCCACGTTAAAACAATTCTTACCTTCAGCATTTTGCTCCAGGACATGAGTACTGATGTTCAACACTGGCTTTACTACCATGTAAAGTTTTGAAAGAGGTGGCTTGGATTTAACTTTTCTTTTGTCTAAGGTGTAATAATGCATGCACATATACATCTATGTAGCTGAAAATTACTATTGTATTTGTATTTAAATACTGGAGACAGCTAAAAACTTGTTCTATAATTGAATGCCCATAGAATGGTAATGTACGATTAAAATACTTAAAACAATAAAATTAATACTTTATCCAGTTCTTTGTTCTTGTGACCAACATGTGTCCATATATTTCTTTCCTGAATGAGGTTTTTTTCCAAAAGGTGACGAGGAGTCTCTGAGTCAAGCAACTGCCAATAACAGAGAGCTTCAAACTGAAGATGGAAAAACCACTCAGCTATCACCATCTATAACTATACGAGTGCTGCAAGAAATTGGACGAAGGTGTGGCTCTAAGGTATAGCGAATGGGTTTGGCTTGAGCACTCCCCGTTTATTGATATATCAGTGTCTAGAGAAGATTATAAAGGTATTGCAAGCTTATAATTCTTCCCACAGACTTGTTTGAAATGGAAACAAAAACAATGGTTCAAATAATTTTACAATGATTGCCTTATTCATGATGTGAATCAAGCAATTTGGATGCGCACATCAAGTAAGAAGATCAAACAATAAATTGAAAGATATCAAAAAAATTGTTTAGAACCTACCCACTGTAAACAACACCGTAAACAATATTCATACAACTTGGGTACGAGTATTTGGGATGAAGATCCCAATTGCAAAAAGTAAGGATATCAAACAGTTAATGCTCCCAAACACCAAAACTGCTAAAGTAAGCAGTCTAGTTCCCAACACGAGTAATATCATGTTTCGGGGAAACACACCAGTCTCAAACCTAAGAATGACAGAAGTTGGAGACTCCGCCAAGTAATGTGAATATTTTACCCCATCCACCCTATGAGAGATTAAGAGAGAATAGAATCTTTCAAGTGAAACTTCCAATAAAATGCAAAAGAGATGAATGGGATCATAACCATCATTAAGAATACAACATAAGGCAAGTTCCTGAGAACCACGAATCAACTGATGCTGAAACTAAGAAACCCAGGCACTCAGATTCCCATTTTTGACTGAATTTGGGCCTTCTATGGGGCCCTTTGGGAATGAGAAGTAGAAACTAGTAGAAGTTACTAGTCGACTTCTGACTTTCAAAAAAGTCAGAAGTTAGTTTCGCAAAACACCGACTTATAAGTCAAAAAGTCAGTTAGGTGTTGATTTGACAAAAAAGTCATTTTATACAATAGAATGATATTGATTTTTTAATTATAAATTGATAAAATTATTATAAAAAGGGGACCTGCACTATGAGCAAGCTGCGCGGAAAACCGCTTCTTTTTTCCAGTTCCGCAACAACTTGGGTGAAATGGGTTCTACCGGGAAACCATGGATTTTTGATATTATATGATCCCAACTACATTGCACAATATTCATATAAAAATTGTTTACATAACCTTTTTCAAAGTGTTACGTGAACATAATTATCAGAAATAACATAAAGATGGTTGTCCAAATGAGACAACCACAAAACATGGTGAACCTCTAACATGCAGAACATAGCATGTTGTTCTCTCTTAGCTCTGGAATAAAAACAATAGGATTTTTTTTTTGATAAGTAAATAAAAACAATAGAATTGAACTGATTACACCCAAGGCATGCAGTTTGCATTTGCCGAGGAATCCTAAAGAGTTCTTAAGTGAGCCCACTGGAGATAACAAAAAAGGAACTTTGAATGAGCATCAAACAATAGAAAGGAACAGAAAATAAAGTGGCCCATCCAAAGCTTTAACCTAGCAGAAAAATAGCCAGGCTGAACCTCCGACCCATTAACACATATCCCATTTCACTAATGAAAAAAAAGATTTCCCATCTCAAATCTTCTCCCAGATTTCTCAAATTTAAAGAACCCAAGTTCAAAATCACCGGAAAGAAACAATCAAAAAGAGAAACGACAATAGTTGATACCCTTTTACAAATAGTTGATGTCACATGCCCAAAATAAAGCTAAAGGTGATAGGCGGATGGCGACAAAGATGGGATCATTACTTTAAGAAATTGATGTTTTCTAGCCCATTCTTGAACTTGATCACCCACCTAAAGTGTTGAAAACTTACAGGCCATGTTCATTTTGGAATGGATGATCAAAAACCAGAATTTAAATGGGTTTCAATTCAGAGATCTAACATTTCGAATTTCACACCTCAAAATTAACAAAAATAGTAAACGAAACCAATAAAAACATGAGCAAATAAAACATCGAACGGTAAATTCACCTTCAAAGTTGAGGAACCACAACTTTAATTAAGAAAATAGTAAGAAACAATATCTAACACCAACTTATCTTGCTGCAGCAACTTAGCTAAAATCTTATGTTACACTTTCTCAAGCAATTAGCCTAATACACATAAACCCCTCAATTGTTTGATCATCATTTTATAGAACATAACAGAAGTGGATATTGTTGGAATTATGTTATGTTTTAGTGTTCACTATTTTCTTGTTAACTGATATATATTGACACGTGGTTTGACGAAAGACCATTCAAATTTTCTTGGTGTCGAACTCTCCTCCACAACAACCAAACCAACTTAGTGCCACCCGGTGCACTTCATTCCCTGTACAGTGAGGACATTGAGTGGTCCAAAGTGGGGAGAAGAACTTTGATGAACGGCGACATATGAGCCATGTGGCATGCCCTTAAATACATTGATGATGGACCACCGTATAAGCCACATGGCACACTCTTAGATACCACTGACCGTATAGATGTTTGGCCCATCCCTAAGTGGACCTACATACGAAAAATAAGTTTGATTAGTGTTTTTCAAGCATTGGATTGGAGTCATTTTCATGGGTTGGTTTTTAACCATGAATTATAGCATTATTTGAGATACAAAGATCCAAAGGTTAGAAATCACTAATCGCGCTGATTTTTGGTTTGTAGCCCCACCTAGGGATGGACCAAACATCCATAGGGTCAGTGGTCTCTAAAAGTCTGCCACGTGGCTCATACCCTGGTCCTCATCAACATTGACGAGGGACATATGTCATCAAAGTTTTATCTTCAACCTCCACCGTTCCTCTGGTTCTATGCTACCAATTCTCCCCTGTGAACCCTGAAATTCTCTATTTTTGTCATAATTTTTTTTTTAAAATTTAAACAAAAGATTCAAGCTTTCATGTCCAATCACACCTGCAACTACATCTCCTCCGCTCCGTGACCATAATAAGAGCCAAAGATTCATGGAGGCGGTGGGCCCGAAAGAGTCTACTACGTGACAAATTGAGGGACTTCTACATCAAAATTTTGATACAGCAGTCGGTATCATAGATTTTTCCCCTCAATGACCATGATAAGAGATTCAACTCTTTGTTCAACTTTTTTGGTTAAAAGATGGAGGTTTGGATTTTGTTCGACTTTTTCTCCAATAAAATCTTAACCGTCTATCCAAAACAGCTAGCAGACCACGTGGCAAGATGGGTTAAATAGAAGTTATTGACAGTACGAGTCGTACGACACAATAATAGCAGTTTAGTAGGTATTTTTGTAATTTTGAAAAAGTAAAGCATTTCGATCATGACATCGAATGTTAGACAGACCGTTTACAGTCAACAAAGGAAAGCTGCACTCAAAAGGGAAACGCAACAAATATCAACGAATTTACCGGGGTACCTGGGTAGTGCAACTATCAACGACTAAAACTAGTTGAACCAGTACCATTTTCATTAAAATTTTCTCTAACATGGTTTACCAGTGGTTGAAATATTTAAACTAGTATCATTTTCATTAAACTGGTTGAACTAGTACTATTTTCACTAACCTAGTTTACCAGTGGTTGAAATAGTTAAACTAGTACCATTTTCACTAAATTAGTTGAACCAGTACCATTTTATTGAGAATTAGTTGAACCCATACGATGTTCACTAAAATGGCTGAACCAGTACAATTTTCACTTAAATTTTTACAAGCCTAATTTACGAGTGGTTGAAATCAAGGTTTAAAAGGGACCGTTATAACGGTATAACGGTCTGGGGGCGTTACCATTTTTTCCGTTATAACGAAAAAAATGCTCAGGGGCAAAAATGGGAAAAATATGGAAAATAACGGGAAATAACGGAAAATAACAAAAAAAAACAGGCGGTGAAATTCAAAATTTGAATTTCAAAAACAGGAAATAATGGAAAAATGGAATATAACGAAAAAAAGATTTCTAGAAAATAACGGTCGTTATTTTCATTATAACGGAAAATAACAGCCGTTATTTTTGTTATAACGGCCGTTATTTTTTGGGCGTTTTAACGGTGCGTAACATAACGAGGTAGGTCCGAATCCGTTATAGCGGCCAATTTTTAAACCTTGGTTGAAACGGTCAAACTAGTGTCATTTTCACTAAATTAGTTGAACCAGTACCATTTTAGTGAAAATTAGTTGAACCAATACGATTTTCACTAAAATGGCTGTAATTAGTTCAATATCTCAATCCCCACTCCTCGGCTTTGTTTCTGCTCCCCAAATTCATGTTACGTAAAGGAGTCTTAGTACTCGTCATTTTTAAGTTACTTTCTCAGGTGGCAATGTAAAGGAGTCTTAGTGCTTGTCATTTTTATGTTACTTTCTCAAAGTAGCCACCGAACATGTCCACAAGCTATTGGTCATGTTCTTTCATTAAGGTAGTTAAAATATATTCATTAGTTTACTTTCACCTTCAACTCTATTTTAATGGTATTGGAACTGTGATCATTTTTAGTTGAATTATTCCCTTCTTTACCTAAACTTTTTCAATGCTTTATATTCAAAAGGTTGATTAATCAGTTATTATTTTATAGGACCACATCCCAATATACCAGGTATGACAAAATATAATCGTGATGCACAATAGATCAACATGCAATCCAAACACAATATACCAAAAGAATGAGGCTGCATTTTGAGAGAACATTTGTGCCTATGCATTTTGAGCTTGCCCTATATGAACATGCAGCAAACCATTCTCTTGCAATGGCAAATATTCTTTCAAAGGCTGATCAATGCTGCATATTGGCCATTTAAACTAATAAAAAGAAAAACAACAAATGGATGCCCTCTAGAGAATTTTAATGTGTTCGACTTTTGGAGTCTTCAAATCTGAAATCTCATATGTGAAATTGTGGGAGGCTTGCAATCTGAAAGCTAAAATTTTAGTCCAATCACACTAAAAAAATCACACAAATTGTGGGAGTCGTGCAGTCCGAGGTACCAATATTGCTTATACAATACAAGTGCATCTACTAGTTCAAAGACACGGCTGGGACCTGTTCAAGTTGGGCTAATTCAAAGACGGGGCGATCCAAGCACCATAAACAGTATGTAAGGGAAAATTCCCATACCCATCGAGATGCAAGCAACAGTCAGATCTTGTAGGTCTCACCTTCTTCCCGACGTCTGGTCGAATGAATCTTGACTTGGCCGACTTACGATCCGACGTGCCCGATTGAAAAGTCGATTGGTTCGAGGAAAAATCCGATCACTCCGTCTCGATTATCCAAGCATGCCAAGTCTGTGGGGCTAACCTACAATTGAACTCCGTTGGTAAATATATTCCACCGCAGAGCCTCCAATGCTTAAATCAGTACTTCTTAACAAAATAATTTTATTCTCTTTTTCTCAAGATTGCATACCTCATTGGTTACTATAGCTCTCTATTTATAGGAAATGGGCTCCATGACGTGTCCAAGAGCACGATGGAGATCGTACCAATCAACTTTGGAATCCTTGTCTTATGCGTGACTTAGCGTGGATCATGGTTTACAGAAACCGTACAATAGGTGGTTACTTCTCATTCACTTTTCAGCACGAATGTCTTTCATCGGGCATAGCTTGAACTGAGGCTCTGGTCCGAGGTCAACCGTCCGACTTAGCTTCGTACTTCTACCTTCTGACCGCGCGTCCAACCCTAATATTAATTGCCATGTTGGCTACACTGATGCTTGTAATCGGGTGGAGCATAGAACCGGCTTCCCGTGATTGGCCGCGAATGTAGGTTTCGACCGCCAAGTTTCGTTTTACCCTGTCATGGACACGTGTTGTGATTTGGGTCGGCCATGCCCCCTCTTGGGGTTTGCATTATGTTTGACTCCCGACCGGCTACACGAATCTCAAGAAGTTTCCATACACGTGTCATCATCCCCTTCCATCGTCGCTTCGTACGTCTACAGTGTCTCTTCGATTAGACACGGCATTAAGTGCTCATGCCACATGTCATCCTACTATTGGCCTATTTCAGCGGTGCTGTAGACGTCGCTTCGATTCTTGCACGTGCAGTCAGGAGGCCATTATTACCCCTTCAATATAAATAGTTTACTTCCGTTCATTTTAACCTACTTACTGTAAATTCTCACTTGCGATAACTTTCACCTTTCTCTCGGCTTACTCGACTTAGTCGGCATCCTTACTCGGTAATCTCGGTTTCATTATTCGGTTCAATCGGCTTTGTGACTTTTTGATAATTCATCATTTTATGTATTTTTACATCATTTTCCTTAGTTGATTATTAAAATTATCCTACATAAATCCTCAAACTTACATGAAAAATAGGATATTCTCTTTTCACCAATTGTGTATTAGATTTCTCTTAATAATAGTCAATTACATTATATTAATAATCTTATTTCATTAGGTACCCGAGCCTAAGACTAAAGCAAGCATAAGTCCAAGCCCAAAAGCTTATGTACAAAAGCCCAAATTTGAGCAAAATTGTGGACTACGTTGATGGGCCAAGAAGTTGGGCCAAAAATTGGGCCAGAAGTTGGGCCAATACAGTGGGCCACTGTAGTGGGCCAAGTTGGTGGACTAAGCATGGACCAATGCATGAGGATGGCTTTACAAAAATAAAATGATGACTTTGATTTTGAAATTTAAAAATGATGGAATGTTTAAGAAATAAATATCTTATCAAAAGAAAAATTCCTTTTGAAAAATAGAAGAATATTTCATTGGTTTCCAAAAAAAAAATTTTAAAATAATAAATTAGTGATTGATTCCATATTGAAAAAGAATATTTCATTGGTTTTCAAAAAGAAGTTTTAAAAGAATAATTTATTGAGTGATTTTATTGAGAAAAGAAAAAGATATTTTATATAATTGTTTTTATCTTTGAAAATATTTTTCTAAGTAAAGAAAGTCGTAATTTACTAAAGATGGAAAAAATGTTGCACATCCTAGCCTATAAAAGGACCTTCAATGGATGATGAACGAAATTCTTCTCTTGGCTTCTCTCCGGCTGGACATAATTCTCGGCTACACACATTTCTCGGCTACAGTCTTCGATTGGCATCGGATCTCTTTTCCTTTTTTTTATTTATTTCTTTGTTTATTTGTTCTTCTTGTAATTTTTTTCTTTTTTTTAGTTTAGTTTTGATTATCAATTGCAATATTTTCCGGTCATTAACACGGTTCAAAATTTCGGAATGTTTCGTAATGTTTCATTTCATTTCTTAAGGAAACTGAAACGAAACATTTTTCGTTTCGGAATGTTTCGGTTTGTTTCACCGAGATAAACTGAGACAATCCGATACAATCCAAAAAAATAAAAATATAATTTAATGATTTTGAATAATATTTCGTAATGTTTCGAAAATGTTTCAGAAATTTCATTTTTTCAATGTTTCGTGAATGTTTCGTTTCGTTTCGGAGTTTGTCTCAGTTTTTCACTTGACCGGGACATTCCTCCGAAACGAAATTTTAAACCTTGGTCATTAGAGAGATTGACAACCTCTGTTGATGACCGGTAAGAACTCATTCTCTTAAATATAAGTTATAGCATTTTTTTTGTTAGAATTATTTTTGGTTGATCAAGTTGATTCATTATTTCTCACCCCTCTGTGGTTTGACCCCCAGATTTGTACTATACATAAATCGTTGATTTGGCTTTTGCAAATATTAGGTTTAATTTGACAGTAAAATACAACGATCGAGAAAAATATTGTCCGTCACTTCCGATTTATAAGCCATTCAGGACAGTAACAACGGCTGGACGCGATATCCACTATTCGTGTCCGATGTTTGGGAAAGAGGGCCCAACAATGAAGAGCCCGAGCTCATCAATAACAACTTTGGGAAACGAGGTACTCGTGGTACCTTATCTTTGTACTCTCGGCAAGTAGGACTTCAATTTAACTCTTCTTGGTTTTTCAGTGAACACCAACAGTTCATCTCGAGGTCTACCCAAAGCCATCTTCCCTCTTTGCATTGCGCTCCGGACGCTCCTTTCTGACGTCTACCAAAGATTGGTTGGTCTTGACGAGCGGGGCTACTATCTCGAGGCCGATCCGTCGACTCCAGAAGAGTTAATGGAGCGAGTTCCTGAGGTTGAGCTCGAATTTAAACTTCTATCCAAGGCAGAGATAAGGAAACGACTACAAGAGGCACAGGTGCAACTTCATCCGACTTTGAAAGCTGATTTCCTACCCCCCAGAGCTCCCCTCCGGTCAACTTCTCCCTGGGGTACTTTGGTTCTCCGATAGATTCTCGGGTCTCGGAGGCCGTTGACCCTAGGCAAACGGTAGAGGTACTTCCGACCCAGAGCCTCATTCGCATATCATCTGATTCTGATACTTCTTGACCTTCATCCGACACGAATTACTATCCATTACCGACTGAATTTTCTTACCTGGTGTAGTCTCTTGGCTATTTCTATCGAGGTGCGCCTGCATCTGAACCTCTCTTATCCGAGCAAGCGACTCAGGATCTTCTTCGTGCCCAAGAGATGACCAGACTCAACCTCAAGGGTCCTGCTTGTGCCGCCTCCCCTAGTCATGGATCGATTCTAACTTCCTGAAAATGGAAAGAGGACAGCTCGGCCCGGGATCCTCCTGCCAAAAGATCAAAGGGGGTCGTTATGTCGGAGGAAGGCTCTCGACCTGCTCCTTCCTTGGTTGCTCCACCTCCCTCGAAAGGGGGAGATAAGGGAAAAAGGCCTTTGCCTCCACCGCCTCCGAGGGACCAGGAAAGGCATCATTCCAGCGAGGTTCCGGCGGGTACTATCGATTCCGAGGTGGCGCCCAAGACGGTTCCCAGGCTGGCGCCGATCTGGAATACATCCTACGTCAATAAGGCAGGGGATCCACTCCGGATCAATCATAGTGCCGTCAAGGATGGTTCTGTTGCTCGGCTTGTCGGGGATCTGTGCCTGACTCCTGCCGATATAAAGCTCTTTGCTGACGTTTCCTCCGACTTCGTGGTCGATCAGTTCTTCAGGGGCATGTTCGTGGTAAGTTTTTATACCCTTTGATTCTTTAACTTTTTGCCGTGTTCATTCGTTGACTTTTCTTACTTTGTGCGTTTCTTTATGCAGTCCATGAAAATGAAGTCAATGCCCAGTGGGAGGCCATTGCAGCGGATTATAAACGAGAGCGGGACGAGGCCAGACACTACTGCAGGAGCTCGAGCAACATGCAAATGAAGTCATTGCCCAGTGGGAGGCCTTTGCAGCGGATTATAAACGAGAGCGGGACGAGGCCCAGACACTACTGCAAAAGCTCAAGGCGGAGGGAGAACTGGAGCTAAATCGCCAAGGAGCTAAGCGTCGTGCGGTCGAGGAAGCGGCGAAGGCAAGTGAAGAGACCAGAGTTCCTTCTATTGAGCGTGGTCTGTCAACTTTGGTCGAGGTCGCTGCTGTCCAACCGACGACAGAAGGGGCTGTCACTTCTGAGACCCCAGCTCCATTCCCGCCGACTTACATACAGACCTCTGATGGCCTAGCTGCCGACACAGAGATTGAGGATGGCCAAATTCAGGCCTAGTATGTTTCACAGATTTTCTTATTATCTTATTTATTCTAACCCTTGTGGTCAATCACTCTTCGGCCTGCGTGGCCATTTTATTACATTGCTACTTTTTAGGGCCCTTCGATTGGCTGATTTAAATTTAATGGCCCTTCCGTGGCCTTTTTTGTTTGCTTGGTTTAGATTCTTATTCTTTACTTGATTGTTCGCGTTATTATGCATGCCATGCTTAACTCTGATTAGCCCATAATGGCCGAAATCATGTTTATATTGTGAATAGCCCACATCGGGCAGAGCTTCCTTTTACTTTGGATGACTCCAAATCGTCTATACTTAGAATGGTTCTTAGAATGGCTAACGCCAACTCCATCTTTTAATGTGGATTTGTAGTTGACCCCGTTTGTCTGGCTGGCAGAGACTAGCCCATTTATGTGGTCGGCCGAAACCACTCCCGTTCGTTTGGACGACCGAAGCCAGTCCTATTACATACAATCATTAGGCAATTCTTCGGTCATCTTCGTTGATAAAATTTCTTTAAATTTTGTACATTCCATGGTTTTTCAATGATCTTGTCGTCTAGAGTCTCTAATTGTAACTCCTTCCGACTCCGACTTCTCTGACTCTATAGTGTCCTTCCCAGTTCATCGCCAGTTTCCCGGCATTCTTTTCTTGGGTATTCGGGAAGACCTTTCTTAGAACTAGGTCTCCATGTTGGAAAGTTCTCGATTTCACCTTATGCTGGTACCATCTCTTTAAGGCTTGGTGATAACTTTCTAACTTTATTCGAGCTGTCTCCCTTCTTTCTTCGGCCATAGCAATATCGAATTTCTAGACTTCAAAGCAGACTCCCGTCTCTACGGCCATATGTAAGGAAGTGTTAACTACCATCTCGGATAGGATGACTGCCTCCATTCCAAAAGCCAAGGCAAATGGGGAGTCGCCGTTTCCAATTCTCAACATCGTCTGGTAGGCCCATAGCACTCCATCGAATATCTCGGTCCATTTTCCTTTGGAGCTCTCCAATCTCTTCTTCAAATTCCTTCCCACCGTTTTGTTTATTGCCTCTACCTGTCCGTTTCCTTGGGGGTACATCAGGGCCGAGAACAACTGCATGATGTTAGACTTATCACAGAAGTGTACAATTCTTCCCCTTTGGAACTGAGAGCCGTTATCCGAGATGAATGCATATGGAAGGCTAAATCTTGTTATGATCCTCTCCCATAAGAACTTTTCAAATTCCTATTCTCGGACCTGCTGCAAAGCCACTGCTTCCACCAACTTCTTAAAATAGTCCGTTGCCACCAGCATAAACGGTTTCTTCTAAGGAGCCATTGGAAGTGGGCCGACAACGTCTAATCCCCATAGAGCGAATGGCCATGGACTGATTACTGAGTTCAATTCCCCAGTGGGCACTCCGATAGTCAGCGCATGTTTTTGGCATTTCACACATTTTCTCACATATTTCTTTACCTCCTCTTGTATATATGGCCAGTCGTATCCTTGCACCCAAGCCTTGTGGGCTAAGGATCTTCCTCCATAGTGGTTGCCACACTCCTTCGTGTATCTCGGCCATTATAAGCTGAGCCTGGTCTTGCGTCACACATTTTAATAATGGCCCACCGACCGATTTCCGATACAACTCGCCCCTGAGCATCTGATATGGGTGGGCTTTCTGCTCTATCCGTCTAGCCGTTTTCCTGTCTGGATCTCTCGTCCCTTCAACTAGGTATCTGATGATGGGTGTCATCCATGTTACGGTAGCGTCGACTTGGCTGCACATTTCCACTTCCATGTCATCCGAGTCGATGCTCGGGCTCTCTTGAAACCCAATGGAGATCACCATCTTCTCTGTCTCCCCCAACATGGCAGCTACGTATGCCAGGGCGTGGGCATGTCAGTTTTCTCCTCTGTTGGTGTGGTATAGCTCAGCTCTTCTAAACTTCCCAATTTCTCGGTTGATCACTCCCAAATTCTTGGCCATTCTTCCGTTCCTAGCCGCGAATGACCCATTAACCTGATTGACCACCAGCTGAGAGTCACTGAAAACCAGGATGTCCTCGATGCCGAGTTCGGCTGCCATCTGAAGCCTGGCAATGAGTGCTTCATATCCCGCCTTGTTGTTAGAAGCTGAAAATCCCAACTTGACTGCCAACTCAATTTGGGTATTCTCTGGGGTGATAAGGATAACGCCGATACAAGCACCGGCACAGTTGGCCAGCCTTCCACGAACAATCTCCATCCATTCCTAGTATTCTATGGGTTTGGCAATTCTTCCATCCCCGGTTTTGTGGTAGGTTCCGACTCTGGCTCCTCAACCCAGAAGGGGTCCTCAATGGGGAAGTCTACCAGGAAGTCGGCCAGTGATTGCCCTTTCTCCGCCGTTCTCGATCGATAGGAAATCTCATACTATCCCAAAGCCACTACCCATTTCTCCATTCTCCCCGACTTCTCGAACTTTGTCATAACATTCTTTAGGGGTAGATCAGTGTTCACGGTTATGGGATGCGCTTGGAAATGAGGCCTCGACCTCTGCGCCGATAACATAAATGTTAACCCAGCCTTCTCTATCCTAAAGTATCTTGTCTCGGCACCTAAGAGGGTCTTACTCAAAAAGTATACCGACTTCTCCTTCCTGTCTTCTTCTCGGATCAACACCGAACTTACTGTACCCTCCAAGACAGAAAAGTATAGCAGTAACTGCTCCTCGGGCGCTGGTTTAAATAGGATCGGGGCCTTCCTGAGGTACTCTTTCAAGTCTGAAAAGCCTTTTCACATTCCTCCGTCCAGTCAAATTTACTTTGTTTCCTCAAGAGGTGGAATAGGAGCTGACACCTGTCCGAGGATTTTGAAATAAATCGATTCAAAGCTGCCACCATCCCGGCCAACTTCTGAACTTGTTTCTTGTTATTGGGAGACGGCATTTCTTGTAGGGCTCGAATATGATCTGGATTTGTTTCAATTCCTCTCTTGGTCACGATGTGTCTGAAAAACTTTCCTGACAATACACCGAATGTACACTCTTCTGGGTTCAACTTCATCCGATACTCTCTCAGTACTCGGAAAGTTTCTTCTAGGTCCTCCAGATGGCAATGCTGACTAGTACTTTTCATCAACATATCATCGATGTAGACCTCCATCGTCTTTTTGAGCTTATCTCAGAACATATTTTCCACCAACCTTTGATATGTGGCTCCCACATTCTTCAGACCGAATGGCATGCGCCGAAAGCAAAAGGTCCATCGATTGGAGTAAAAGGCTGTCTTTTCCCAATCGTCGTCATGCATCAGAATCTGATTGTACCCCGAGTACCCGTCCATGAAGGATAAAAGTTCGAAGCCGGCCGTTCGATCCACCAACTCATCGACCCGGGGAATTATGTAACTATCCTTAGGGCATACTTTATTGAGGTCCGGGAAGTCAATGCAGACTCTGACCTTTCCATTCTTTTTGGGGACGGCCACGATATTTGCGATCCACTCGGGGCATTTCACCTCCTTGATGATCTCGGCCTCGGCTAGGTAGGTGATCTCATCCGACACTGCCGACGCCACTCTTGGTAAAATTCTTCGGACTCTATTTCACTAGGGTTGATCCTTCTTTAACATTTTCAAGTGGTGGCTCACCACAATCGGATCTATCCCCGGCATGTCTTTCATACACCATGCAAAGACATCTACGTTTTTCTTCAAGAAATCCGTTAGCATTTGTTTCTCCTTTCGGCCCAACTCCGAACCTACATATGTTATCTTCCTCTCTCCGTCGCCCCCAATCTCCACGAGTTCGACGTCTTCTACAGTTTTGCCCTTTGCTGAGGGAATCAATTCCACTGGGGCTAGGTGCTGTGATTGCTATTGTCCGGAGTAACCGAGATCTCGATCTTCTACCGAGTGTGTCTTCCGAGTATCTTTGATCATTGCTGCTTGGCACCTCTGTGCCTCCCCCCGGTCCCCCTAATCTCATATAAGCTAAGGGAAGTGGGGAAACGGATTACCTGGTAGTAGGTAGACGACACCGTCTTCATGCTGTGTACCCACCGTCTTCCAAGATAACATTATAGGCCGACGAAGCATCGACCACCAAAAATCTTGTCATTAGTGTCACCGGCCCTACCATCACCGGTAACACTATCTCTCTCAAGGGGTTTGAGGCTGCCCCATTGAATCCGTAGATCACTGCTCTGGAGGGTTCCAAGTCAACATGACTAATTCCCATGTTGTCAAAGGCCGGTTTGAACATAATCTCGACAAAGCTGCCGCAATCCACCAGGATTCTCTTCACTGAAAAATTCCATGTCCAGGGAAATCCCCAAAGCGTCCTCATGAGGGCCTGCCACCTTCTCTAAATCTTTTTTTGAGAACCATACCGTCATTCTCGGATCAAGATCTGAAGCCGTCTCTAGGCTTACCAGTCTGGGCTCCGCCAAAACCTCCATTACCTCGCGAATGCTCATCATTCTTCTAACCTTGTCTCAACAAGCATTTCTGGTGCCGGTTGTCCCACTATATTTCATGTTAATCACGTCCTTCGGTTATCCTCTTTCCTCTCGGCCAGCCCTTCTTGGCTCGGTCTCGATTTCTCCTTCTTCCCGGTCTTCCTCCCGGGCTATAAATCGGTCGAGGTGTCTCTGATTCACCAAGTACTGTAGCAGGTTCATTAGGGCATAACATTCATCCGTCCCTAATTCACTAAGTACTGTAGCAGGTTCATTAGGGCATAGCATACATCCGTAAGATGATCTCTCGCACCGTGATAGCACAAAACGTCTTATCCGGCCTGTCGACATAGGTTGTCTTAGGGGGCTAGAAGTAAGCCTCCCCCTGGATCTTCTCCAGGATTACGGATCTTTTCTCATTCAAGGGTGTGTATTCTTTAGGCCCCTACATCTTCTTTTTCTAAAATCTCTCCCTCCCCGATCTTTGTTAACAGATCGATCTCTTTTACTTCCTCCCTTCCCAGTCGAGGAGCCGACTTCATTAACTTTCACTTTGGAAGGCTCTATCCGAGCTCTAATAGCCTCCTCCACTCGGATTTGCCCTTCTAGAGCTTGATAGGCATCCTCCAGCCTTGACGGGTTTCAAACCACTAGGGACTTGTGAGCCCGAGACCCCACTAGGACGCCGACTTGTAGGGCGAAAACGACAGTTCATTCTTCTAGATGGTCAACCTAAGCGACCTCTTTTCTAAATCGAGTCATGTAGTCTCGGAGTGATTCTTTTGGCCCTTGCTTGATGTTGAGGAGAGCCATGACACATAACATCCGCTTCCTCAATTGGATGTATTTGGTCGCGAACACATCCTCCAAGACTCTGAAACTCCTAATCGAACCCTCTCCCAGGGTATAGAACCAAACCAAGGCATTCCCCTTCAAGCTGGCCGGAAACATCCGGCAAAACAAAACATCGAAGGATGGGGCATCCCATAGCGCCATGGCTTGCCGATAGTGGAACAAGTGATCTATGGGGTCCGATGTCCCATCGTAGAGCTCAAACTTCAGCTGTTGAAACTTCTTAGGGATCTCGGACTTCAAAACTTCCTCTAGAAGGGTGACGACCTCAACACCCTTAACGCATCCCTAGCAGCCCCAGCCACCATTTCTCTGACTATCGGCCTTGTCTCCCTGTCTTGCTGGATCATCTCGGTTACTTTCTCCAATGCGCTCCTGCTCCAGGGTTTCTCGAGCAAGAGGCTGTTGGTCACGTGCCGCATTTTGCCCCCAAGTAATGCTGTCTCGGCAAGACCCTTCATGCCGGTTGGAGCTCTGTGCTTGCTCGTCAACTCCTCTCGGCATCGGATCCTTCAGCTGATTTTCTCGATCCCTTGGCGGTTCGTCTTGGTCGATTGTATCCTCTAATATCTGCTGCCTTAGCTAGCAGTTCTCCTTACGTTTTCTACTTCATCTCTCATCTTTTGCATCTCCGCAAAGACCCGGTCCAACATCTTCTAGACCCCTGGACTCACTATTTCGCCTTCCTCACCACCTTCTTGCCTTAAGGCCGTCTCTTTTGATCTGGTATGCATTGGTGCTATCTTCGTGATTTCCCACAGATGGCGCCAAAAGATGTAAGGGAAAAATCCCACAGCCCCTCGAGATGTGCGCAATGGTCAGATCTTGTAGGTCTCACCTTCTTCCCGACATCTGGTCGAATGAATCTTGACTTGGCCGACTTAGGATCCAACGTGCCCTACTGTAAAGTCGATTGGTTCGAGGACAAATCTGATCACTCCGTCTCAATTATCTGAGCATGCCAAGCTTGCCAAGCTAACCTGCAATTTTACTTCGTTTGTGGATATTCCACCGCAGAGCCTCTGATGCTTAAATCAGTACTTCTTAACAAAGTAATCTTAGTCTCTTTTTCTCAAGATTGCATACCTCGTCAGTTACTGTAGCTCTCTATTTATAGGAAATGGGCTCCATGACGTGTCTAGGAGCACGATGGAGATTGTACCAATCAACTCTGGAATCCTTGTCTTATGCGTGACTTAGTGTGGATCATGGTTTACAGAGACCGTACAACAGGTGGCTACTTCTCATTCACTTTTCCGCACGAATTTCTTTCATCGGGCATAGCTTGAACTGAGGCTCTGGTCCGAGGCCGACCGTCTGACTTAGCTTTGTACTTCTGCCTTCCGACCGTGCGTTCGATCCTAACATTAATGCAGTTGTATGTCCGACTAAGATTGCCATGTCGGCTGCTCTGATGCTTGTAATTGGGTGGAGCATAGAACCGGCTTCCCGTGATCGGCCGTGAATGTAGGTCTCGGCCGCCAAGTTTCATTTTACCCTATCATGGACACGTGTCATGATTTGAGTCGGCCACGTGTCTCGTTGAAAATACCCCTTACACAATATTACATGTTTCGCTTGCAAGTTGACCTTCAAATTGGTGCCATCCAAGCACCATTAACTAAAATTGCAATTATTGAGGGAGTTTGAGCTGAAATTGCTAAGCTAAAGCTTTCAACCTTGCAATTCTTCAAATGGGTTAGGTTGTTGGCAACCTTGTCCATTTCTGGGTGGGTTTGGGTATATTCAAGCTGGTGCTTCTCCAAGTGGGTACGGGTCTCGGCTTCTTTAAGCTCTCGCCAGCTTCAGTTGGTGGCACGACTGAAGCATCATGATTTGTGACTAGTGGGATATAAATAATGGATCCATGTTAGATTATAAAATTAAAGGGAATTTTTTACATACCCCCTCCCCCATTTATCAAGGAATGACGTGGGAGCCAACTTGGAAGTCACTCCCCAATATTAGGGCAGTTAATCTGCAAGGCGTTCGTCGGAAGATAACGTCTTGTTTTATATCTTAAAAGTATGAGATTACAGCGTACCTAGACTTAGTCGAGGACAAATCTACTATTGAGGAGCAATGTACGTCCTGCTTTTAGGCATAGAGAATGGGGAAGAGGGAGGTCAGGTGCAACCTCTTGAGCTCTATCGCACCCGGTCCAATGGGTTGAGTGAGTTATGCTATCCCCATTAGTGTGCAGACGCGAGCTCAAGATCAACTTTACTGATCACTCGACCAGGAGTGAGGGGGAAAAAGTTTGACCCTCAATCGATCAATTTCTGATTTGGAAAATCCGGAGCTCCTACGAAAGCCTTTAGACCCAAAGTAGCATTCAGATAGGCAGGTTCTGGAGTGTTGGGTCACCTATCCGATTAAGGGAATTACTCCTAAACGCTTATATTTCACAACTTGTAGTGATAAGGGACTTGAAAACACAAACGGTGACAAGATTTTCATAATCTTTTTCCTGATGAGAGGAAGACGCAGTAGTCTCATCTCAATCAATCAATTTCTGATTTGGAAAATTCGGAGCTCCTACGAAAGCCTTTAGGCCCAAACTAGCATTCAGATAGGCAGGTTCAGGAGTGTTGGGTCATCTATCCAATTAGGGGAATTACCTTGATTCATTCCTTTTCTTTAACATAGATCTCAGTTAAAAGTTTGCCTCTATTCTAGCTAAAGTATTTTGGCTCAATTTCTATCTAGCTATAGTTTTCTAGGCTAAGTAGTGTATTCTCGGCACAATTTCCATCGACAAGTAGTGGTCTCAGCATAGTGGGCACAATTTGTAGAGCAACGTGACTCAAATAGACGTCTACTAGGTCCGTAAGCATAATATCTTTCATTGGTTTTTGGGCTCAAGATTTGTCCATCAAATTTGACCACATCTCAAGTACAATTTAGCAACAAGTGTCGGTTCAATTTCTATCTACATGTGTTATCCGCATTAGTATATTCTCGATACAATTTCTATTGACTACTATTGTCGACACAATTTCTATCACAAGTAGTGTTCTCGACACATCTATGTAGTGGTCTCGACATATAATGGGAATAATTTATACAGAAATGTGACTGAAATAGACTTTCTATCAAACTTCAGCTCAGTTTACATAGTGTATTCTCAACACAATTTCTATATTAGTGCCACCATCGCCGTTTAGTGCTCTATATTAGAGAATGGGGAAGAGGGAGGTCGGGTCACTTCTGCCACCATCGCCGTTTAGTGCTCTATATTAGACCATCAGTTCATTTCTCCATAACAGTATATTACTTAACCTTTGAAGTGAGGATGGTGCCCACCAAAATGAACAAAATATGATTTCAAACTGCCAAGAAACTGCATCAGTCAAACATAATAATTTCTTTCTCATGGAAGCTTGTGCGACTCTAAGTAGTAAAGAACATAAATGAGAGCGAACTTGTAAAATATAGAGGGTCCTTATACAGAACATGTTCACCATTAACGCATAGAACAGAATCAAAAACCATTTGGCCTATTGTAAACAATATTGTGCACAATATTGACTGACAGTCAAGGGGGTCTTACTAATTTAATTAAATTCCTAGAAAGGGTAGTGCTAAAATACCTTTGAAATTTATAAATAAAGGAAAAAAACAATGATATCAAATAACATGATCGAAACCTTGAAAATTTGTAAAAAACTACTTTCGCAGCCAAAAAGCGTAGAATGGGTTGATATGCTCATTATGTTTGGTCTTTGTAAACAATATTGACTGACAGTCAAGGGGGTCTTACTAATTTAACTAAATTCCTAGAAAGGGTAGTGCTAAAATACCTTTGAAATTTATAAATAAAGGAAAAAAACAATGATATCAAATAACATGATCGAAACCTTGAAAATTTGTAAAAAAAATCTACTTTCACAGCCAAAAAACGTAGACTGGGTTGATATGCTCATTATGTTTGGCCTTTGTAAATAATATTGACTGATAGTTAAGGGGGTCTTACTAGTTTAACTAAATTCCTAGAATGTGGTGTTAAAATACATTTGAATTTATAAATAAAGGAATACAGCAATTATCAAGTAACATCCCAATTACAACTTTAAAGCACCAAATTATTTTAAAAGCGAATCATACCTTTTGCATTCCTTTTTATGTAGACAAGCAAATGGACAACTTGAGTGAGAACAATCTTGAGAATATCTCCACCAACAATGTAAGAAAAAAGTGATAAATGATACGATCCAAAGCATCGAGATCTTTTTTCTCTACCTACATAATTTAAAAAAAAAAAGAGTTTATGTTTGAATAAAGTAAAGATACAAAAATAGCACTAATATTATAATATCAAAAACTTAAATGTAAGACGTACCATTTGCTCGTTAGCTTGAACATAAAAGATGGGAAAATACTCTAAAGATAGGAGAAAAAAAACCACTATAAAATACTAAATAAGCAAAATATTTTATTTAAACAATATAGTTCTTGCACAATCCATCGATTCTAGAGAAGGCAGTTCATTTCAATACTCCAAACGAACCCAGTGTAACCGCTTGTAAGCTATTACTGATATTGCAAAAGCAAAATCAATTGATTTATCATTTTGTCATTCCGACATACCCTGTGTAACCGCCCCCAACTCATTATTTTGGTATCAGAGCCACTACTGCTTGTTAGCTCCCTCTCTATATTTCTATGAATGAATTGATTTTGCTTTATATATATATATATATATATATATATATATATATATATATATATATGTTTGATGTTCTCTTTCCAAAAAATGTTTTGATCAACAATCAGGTTTTGTCATTCCAACATACCCTGTGAACTGTTCTTGGCCTTACACCCGGGATTATCATGTCTTGTGCATGAGAAACTGAAGAAATCACCTTCACAAGAGAACATGAGTTCAAACATTTTATGCTCGTTAAAGATTATTTGGTTAATATTTGATATTTTGCACTAATTGTCTTTTCTGCTCAAAGATTTTCTTTTAATTATTCTATTTCAACAACCCTCGTTTTTTACTTAGGTCCGAGGCCCCCTTGTCGCATTTGTTTTCTCCCAGTTCTTTTTATGATAAGGGATTTATAAACAATAAATTGTTGACAGGCCACTATTTCTAAAACAACGGTGTTAAAATTGAAAGATTACAAAAACTTCTAAAGAAAAGAAAAGATAATCCAACATCTTCATCAAATATTGCTCCAATCATCTCTGACGACCTCTCCAAAATAGATACCATTTCTATAAAAAATTGTTCCGAAATTTCCTATGATCATATCGAACAATCTATTCAAAACTGGAATCTCCCTTCCGTCCCCGTAAATAAAATTTACCACAGGATCTTTTGAAGCAACCTCCAATTATATCATCAAAACTGTCGAAGTTGCTCAAAATATCCAAAGTAATTGTTCTGATATTTGTATTATCCCTAGACACACTCTAGAACAACACAAATCCGAATACAAATACGTCCACTTTGGCCTCATACAAGTCGTTGTTAAACCACTTACACGACTAGGCCTTAATACTTCCTGTTTGGTCTATATCCACGACAAAAGACATGAAGAGTTCGATGACTCAATCTATGGTGGCGTTAACGCTAACCTTGCAAATGGCCCAATCTTCTTTAATTGCTTCCCAAACGTCTCTGTAGGGCTAACCGACGTTACCGCCTGTGATGCCCTTTCCCTCGAAGTTCATACCAAAGGTTTCAAAATGAATCCCCTCTCTGAAAATATAGCAGTTGTTTATCGCATTTATTACAAAGTCATGCATTCCATAGCCCCCGACATTGTTTACAGTGGACACGTAAAGGGTTTAACTACCCCCTTCCTTACTAACTATAAAAATAATATCATTACCCCTTCCCTAATTCGTTGGGAAGATATCAAATTAGAGGAAACATAGGAACTCGAAAAATTTAACACACCTATCCCAAAACAAATAACTGACATCCGAAACATAGTTAAATGTCCAAATGGAAATATCATCCTAAACTTCCGTAAATCTACAGACCATCGTCCCTCTCTCTCTCTCGCCAATCTACAAATTCCTTTAACCGAAGTAGTTCCACCTCTCCTCCATTTCCCCCACATAATCTTCCCAAACAAGATTTTAATTCACCACCTGCTGGCTTAGCCTATCCTACCTACCCAACAGATGAAGCTCAAACCGCACACACCAATATTAACAATTTTGAACCTATAGAAAATGATTTCAACATTAATGTAATTTCCGTTTTCCAGATCGACAGTCAATTATTAAAAGCCAATCTCCTTAATCATCCATTAAAAGACTGGTTTTTCCAAACCATCCCTTCCTCTCAAAGAACTCACCTTAAAAAATTGTGGTTCGCTGATATGCTTTCCACTAAACAAAATATATATTTCTTTGATTGGTTAAAAGACACTTCTCACGACCATCCTGAAATTTTATTAATAAAACAAAAATACCATACTTGGGAACCATCCAAAGGAGAAAAATTTGACCAACCCTTCCCACCTTTTACATCTATCAAATATTCCGAAATTATCGCCACTCCTTTAAAAAAGGAATCCCAATTTAGCGAAGACCGTCCTGTCAAACAACAAGAACTTTCCCATCTCATACAACAAAATAACTACACAAACTTGTATTTAAGAGCCATAAGCAATCGCCTCGACTCCGCTTTACCAACCTCTCCTACTCCTACAAGTTCTTCTACAATTACTGTTCCACAATCCAAGCTAAGTTTCCTTCCCCAAAATCCAATCTATCCCACTCTTCTTCGCCTACCACAACCCTCCGAATTTTTAACTGAATTAACTAAACGACTTCAATCATCATCCGACAAGGGTAAACTTCCTTCCATCAATGTTCTCCAAACTATATCCGAACCTAAACAACTTCCTGATGACCATGATATAGATCAACCTATTCCTAATGCCAACGACATAAATCAACCTCCAACTCCAGTTTCACCCCCTTCGGATACTTCCGCCTACCCCGAAATCAACAAAATTTTCCATCCCCGACATTTTAAGAACTCACGCCGATTTAACAAATCAACCACAAAAAACTATTATACTCGCCCAACTCCTATTGATCTTCAATTGGAAGAATCTTCCCAAATACAAAAACACTTCTTCCAAGGTAACGTCATCTATGAATGGAATATCGACGGCTATTCCGATTATCATATTCTCAAAACCTGTAACCAAATGCTCGTTTACGCCAATGCCTATTACATCCATAACAATCCCGAAACTAATATCACTATCGCCATCACTGCTGGTTTCACCGGCCAACTTCATGGATGGTGGCATGAATATTTCTCTGAGGCTCAAAGAGAAGAAATTCTTACTGCAATCAAACGTGAAGCTAATGGTCACCCAAAATTAAATACCGATGGGCACTAACAACCAGATTCTTTATTAACTCTTATAGTCAATATAGTTCACCATATTTTACGCAAAATTGACGACCTTTATGAATGCAATAAAGAACAACTCATAAACCTCAAATGTTCCACTTTATCTGATTATCGTTGGTACAAAGATGTCTTCCTCTCAAAAAATTTTAGAATTTCTGAATGTAACGCATCCTTTTGGAAAGAAAAATTCATCCTCGGTAACACTATTTGCTAATAAATTTCCTGATATTACACTACTGCCTCGGTAACGGATATCTTGTCAAAGATCTTCAGCAATAAGTCATCCTGGGTACTCCCTTCTTATTACAAATTACACCCTTTTCAGTTACCAATACAGGTCTCGAAACCTCAATTAATAAACACAAAATTCTTTTCGAATTCACACGACCCCCTCACCTTAGCAAAATCAATCAAATCATTAATCTTATTTCTCATAAAGAAAATCAAATCACTTACCTCCAGCAAGATATCCGTTTCCACAACATTCAAACAAAAATCCAAAAACCCTTTTTCGCACAACAAATCACCAACTTCGAAAACAAACTTCACAAAACATGCTGTTCCAAGCTACCCTCGGCCTTCTGGCATCGCAAACAGCATATTGTCTCTCTTCCCTACATTAACGACTTTTCTGAAACAAATATTCCAACCAAAGCCCGCACAATTCAAATGAATTCTCGATTTCTTGACTTATGTGATCAAGAAATTACAGATCTCCTCCAAAAACAATTAATCTGTCCTTCCAAATCCCCTTGGCGTTGTGCCGCATTTTATGTCGAAAACTCGGCCGAACTCGAACGCGGTATTCCACGATTAGTTATAAACTATAAGCCTCTAAACGAAGTCCTCCGAGCCATCCGCTTTCCTGTTCCAAACAAACAAGACTTAATCTCTCATCTTTCTAAAGCTCGAATCTTCTTCAAATTTGACCTCAAATCTGGGTTTTGACAAATCCAAATAAATAAAAAGGACCGTTACAAAACCGCATTTACCGTTCCTCAAGGGCATTTCGAATGGAATGTTATGCCCTTTGATCTCAAAAATGCTCCCTCCGAATTCCAACACATAATGACTGACATTTTTCACCCTTTTAAACAATTTATTATTACCAAAATAGGAGCAGGATCGGCTCCACACTTGAAGTGATTAGACTTTGAGATAAACTTTGCAATAAATCGATGCTTTGATGAAATTACAAGCAGGTTACAAGCTTGAATAAGCTTTGAAAGAGAAAAGAAACAAGAAATTACAGAATATATGAGAATTGAGAGAAGAGATAGCCAAAAACTAAAACCTCCTCTATTACAGGACTTTGGTCTTCTTTTATAGCATCTTCGGAATTCAAAGCTTTGGAATCCGAAAGGTGTGAGCAGGTAGACGGTCATTGAATAATCGTTTGACGTGTCGTAGAAGTAGGAGAAGTCGGTGGCTTTCGACGGATTGATTTGACATTGCAAAACTATTTGAGCACTATTTGTCGGTGAATACTGTTTGGTACTGTAGAGAATAGTGACTTTTTACTGTAGCATTTTGTCTTTTGTGAAATTTGTCAGGCAGAGTCTTCTTTCGGTGGCACGGCTTTTGATACAGCTTGAAACGACTTTGAACGGCTTTAATATTTTGATATGGCTTTGAGATGTCTTTGATGTACGGCTGCTAGTATGGCGGGATACGGTTTTGATACGGCGTCTTTGGTACGGCGGTGATATGGCGGCTTTGGCATTGCGTTGATTGATTTTGACTTTATCGATTAAAAGTAACTTTGAATTCTTTCGCATTATAACAGGGTCTAACGATCCTTGAGGGGAGCTGATTGAGGTTGCTATCTTCATTAATGGGGAAGACAATCTCTTTCTTGAATGTGAGACATTTTGGAAAGGCATTTGTCCTATAAAAATGACACATATATCATATTCTTTGTTGCAAGAGAGCTTTGAGAGATCAAGTTCTTGTTTGAAGATCTTTAGAACGATTGACTTGTTGTTGAGATTATTTTGTTTGTCGTGGACTTTGCTGGAGAGGCTATTGGAAGGATTCATAACTTAGAAAAAGTCTTCTTGTCACGCCCCCAAATCCGATATTTGGTCATATCGACCTTTCTCGTATCTTGAGGCGCGATCTAATCATACAAACGCACAGTTAAACAAAACTGGTATCACGATGCAGCGGAAATACACCGGATAATTTTTTTCATTTTGTTTAAACAATTCATAAGACGAAACGCACTTCATTGACACATTAATAATGTTAGAGGATGTCTCCCTTCAAACAAAACCGTAATATGCCCATCCAAAAGAAAACATTATATATATATCGTACTCCCAAATACATGTTACTAAACGGTCAAAGGACCTACATAACTCATGTATCCTTCTACAAGATAGAAGAATTAAACAAAATATAACATCGTCAAAAGCACAAGTCTATCAACAGAAATGCTGGAAGCATCAGTCCAACTTCCCCTTATCCTTTCCTGAAAACAAAACATTTTAAAACGATGAGCTAGGGCCCAGTAAGTACATTCCTCATGCGTAAAACCACTTAAATCAGCGACTTTTGTTTATTTTAAAACAAATACGATTTGCAAATGTATTTCACATGTAATTCGATAAAACTCAACTCTCCATCAATTACTTACGTATAACTTCGAATACAATGAAGTCTTTTCATATAATAGTCAACCTTTCTCTTATCGGAATACCCGTGACCATTTCTATAAAGTCAAACTATCAATTCTGATGTATTTCGTACCAACATTCCATCGGTCCTAGTGTACGATGTCAACACTTCTAGTCCACAAGTAAACTCCCTAATGTGCACACTAATTGTTTCATTAGGTATCCTCTCTCCGGATTCCCTAATTTTCTTTTAGGTATAAATACCCGAGGGGTCTCATGAATGAGACAACGCCTCTTCTTTAGGGGACTGGAACCCCAAGGGGTCTTAAGGAAATAAGACAACGCCTGATGCTTTAGGGGACTAAAACCCCAAGGGGTCTCGAAGAAATGAGACAACGCCTGATTCCAACTAATCTGATATTCCACATTCCCAATCACGTTCTTATTCATGTCATCAATTGTATTTATATGCATAAAATAATAATGTTTGTAGAAACATCTTTACATGCATAGCATTCCTATTTTTGTATTTTGAAACTAAAAATAAGAACATTTAAGCCCTATTAATATCTTAGAAAATGAATACATAAAACGGATGTAAAACGCATATATCTCATTTTAAATGAATTTGAGCATGACTTCATCCAACTAAATAGATTACGCATGTCCTCATCTATCATAATTTCATGCTTTTAAGATTACAAGAAATTATCAATGCATTTACACATTTTATGTGGAAAATACAAGAATTAGGATTTTTCCTTGCTAAAATTTAACAGATAACAAGAATAGCATTTTCAGACATTTTCCCCAAAAATAATAGAATTTTCTAGAATTTTTCTACAATATTCTGCGAATTTTCTACTATTTCAAAAAAAATAAAAATAAAAATTAATATTTATATTTATAAATAAATAAATAAATAAATAATAATTAATCAATTAAATAAATAAATAAATAAATAATAATTAATTAATTAATTAATTAATTAAATAAATAAAGGCATAAAATAAATAACTATGTACTTACCAGTGAATACGCTAGAATCCCAAAATCTTTGAACCTCGTACGATGCGAATCTCGAGGTAGCACGTATCTCGACGCAGTAGGCCCCACAAAAAAAAAACTTTTCAAAGGACCTCCTGAATATTTTCAGGAATTCCTGGGAATTTTCTAGAATTTCTTCTAGTTGAGGGACTTTTTTGCAAATATTCTTACCTCAGGGGTTAGAATGCAAATACCCAAATTGATGTAATTTTCTTAAGGCATGGCCTTCTATTTATAGAGGTTGAGAACTCAGAACTTTTTATTTTTAACCGATGTGGGACTAAAATTTTGAAAATTGTCTTTTTTTTCTTTTTTTTTGAATTTTAATAAAAACTTAAAATGTTGCTCGGAACTAAACACAATAACTTTTGACTCGCACGTCCGATTTGGACGAACTTGATACCGATAGAAAGCTATTGTTGAGACCTTTAACATGGCATGCATATAATGTTCAAAGTATTATAAAAAGTCTACTATAATATTGCTAGAAATAGGGTCATTACACTTCTATTGCAGGATCCGCTGTTTCAGGGGCATTTGAGGAGTCAGAGTCATCATCGAGATGGACTGACGGAGTTGGGGATGATGTTTTCATGGAAACTGCTTCTTCGATCTGGCATACTTCATCCCGGAGTTTTTGAATTTCATCAAGGCCTGCTATGAGGCTTGAAGAGGATGTCATGGCAGTTTTAAAAGATTTTGAGGATTGTGCAGTAATTGGGAGCGGTTTTGGGATGGTTAGTTGGGATTGAAAGGTGGAAAGATCGAATTTGTCTCACCACTTGGTATGAGTGAAGCGGAGGAGTGTTGGAACAGTATCATTTTCTTTTGCATAATCCCATTTGATAATCCAGGGGAATCCTTGGGAGGAAAAGAAAACCATTGTGTCGTAGCAAGGATGAGTGATGCGGGGGTAAATCATGTTTTTGGAGAAAGCATGGTATTGGTCCAGAAGTTGTTTTGGTAAAATAGAGGAGAGGGCACTAAAAAGGACCCACCAATTCATGAAGAACCAATTGGGATGTGTTTGAAATTAAAATCCAAGGCAAATTGTATAAACCAAGAATGAGAATTTTTGGAGTTTTGAATGAGCAGAGCATTTTCCCAAGCAATCATAAAGTCTCAGTAATCGTAGGGAAAAGCTAGGCCGGAGGGACTGGAAATAAATTTGTTATCTGACCAGGCCCCTTTCCAGTCCTCGGATGTGAGGATACATAGAATTTTCAATTTGGAGAAGCCAATTTCGTTGTCTTTTTGGGTATGAGTGATCATAGCACTTTGGGTTTGATAAAGAATTGCTTCGTAAAATTTTGAAGAGAGATTTGGGTGTTTAAGGACGAAATGTAAGTTCTTGGGAAATATCTTAGTGGCAATTTGAGTATGGGAAAGAGCGTTAAATAGTGTTGGATCCGAAATACAGAGAATATGATCTCCGCGTGGGGAATATTGGGATTTCGAATTGGTTGGTAGAGAAGAAGACTTTGGAGGAAGCAACATGGTTGGAGCCTTGCCTTTGGAAGATTGAGATTGGGAGAGGGCTCCTCTCATTTTTGCACGTTTTGGAGAAATTCTCTAGTTAGAAAATCAGGTAAAGAATTTAGAGAGCCCTTAATATAGGTAATATCGAAATCGAATATAGAGAGTAAAGCTTGCCAGCGGGCAAATAGTTGTTTAGAAGCTAAATTTTTTACATCTTTTTTAAGAATTTCTTTGGCAGATTGACAATCGACATGGATAAGAAATTTTTGGTTTAAAACCTCATTTTGAAATTTTTGGACACATAAGACAATAGCAAAAACTTCTTTTTTAACAGTGGAATATTTTGCTTGAGAAGGAGTCCAGGAACCGGAAGTAAAGTGGACTATTTTTTCAGTTTTATCTGGGTAGGTTTGGAGAAGGATTCCGCCACAGCCAAAATCGGAGGCGTCTGTTTAAATAATTTTGAAGTAAAGAGGATTCGCAATATTTAGACAAGGGATCACTTTTATTTTGTTTAATGAGGCAGACAGCATTAGTGATTTTGCTTTCCATATTTCAATTCATTTTGAATCAGATTTCTGAGGTTCTTAGAACTTCTTTCACTGCTGATATTAAACAAATTTCAATTTCATGCTCCTATTTTTGAGGTTCTTAGAACTTCTTTAGACCCAAAGTAGCATTCAGATAGGCAGGTTCTAGAGTGTTGGGTCATCTATCCGATTACGGGAATTACTCCTAAACGCTCATATAGGGACCTGAAAACATAGACATTGACAAGACTTTCATGATCTTTTTCCTGATGAGAGGAAGACGCAGTAGTCTCATCTCAATCGATCAATTTCTGATTTGGAAAATCCGGAGCTCCTACGAAAACCTTTAGGCCCAAACTAGCATTCAGATAGGCAGGTTCAGGAGTGTTGGGTCATCTATCCGATTAGGGGAATTACCTTGATTCATTCCTTTTCTTTAACATAGATCTTAGTTAAAAATTTGCCTCTATCTAGCTAAAGTATTTTGGCTCAATTTCTATCTAGCTATAGTTTTCTAGGCTAAGTAGTGTATTCTCGGCACAATTTCCATCGACAAGTAGTGGTCTCAGCATAGTGGGCACAATTTGTAGAGCAACGTGACTCAAATAGACGTCTACTAGGTCCGTAAGCATAATATCTTTCATTGGTTTTTGGGCTCAAGATTTGTCCATCAAATTTGACCACATCTCAAGTACAATTTAGCAACAAGTGTCGGTTCAATTTCTATCTACATGTGTTATCCGCATTAGTATATTCTCGATACAATTTCTATTGACTACTATTGTCGACACAATTTCTATCACAAGTAGTGTTCTCGACACATCTATGTGGTCTCGACATATAATGGGAACAATTTATACAGAAATGTGACTGAAATAGACTTTCTATCAAACTTCAGCTCAGTTTACATAGTGTATTCTCAACACAATTTCTATATTAGTGCCACCATCACCGTTTAGTGCTCTATATTAGAGAATGGGGAAGAGGGAGGTCGGGTCACTTCTGCCACCATCGCCGTTTAGTGCTCTATATTAGACCATCAGTTCATTTCTCCATAACAGTATATTACTTAACCTTTGAAGTGAGGATGGTGCCCACCAAAATGAACAAAATATGATTTCAAACTACCAAGAAACTGCATCAGTCAAACGTAATAATTTCTTTCTCATGGAAGCTTGTGCAACTCTAAGTAGTAAAGAACATAAATGAGAGCGAACTTGTAAAATATAGGGGGACCTTATACAGAACAGGTTCACCATTAACGCATAGAACAGAATCAAAAACCATTTGGCCTATTGTAAACAATATTGTGCACAATATTGACTGACAGTCAAGGGGGTCTTACTAATTTAACTAAATTCCTAGAAAGGGTAGTGCTAAAATACCTTTGAAATTTATAAATAAAGGAATAAAACAATGATATCAAATAACATGATCGAAACCTTGAAAATTTGTAAAAATCTACTTTCGCAGCCAAAAAACGTAGAATGGGTTGATATGCTCATTATGTTTGGTCTTTGTAAACAATATTGACTGACAGTCAAGGGGGTCTTACTAATTTAACTAAATTCCTAGAAAGGGTAGTGCTAAAATACCTTTGAAATTTATAAATAAAGGAAAAAAACAATGATATCAAATAACATGATCGAAACCTTGAAAATTTGTAAAAAAAATCTACTTTCGCAGCCAAAAAACGTAGACTGGGTTGATATGCTCATTATGTTTGGCCTTTGTAAACAATATTGACTGACAGTTAAGGGGGTCTTACTAATTTTACTAAATTCCTAGAATGTGTTGTGTTAAAATACATTTGAATTTATAAATAAAGGAAAACAGCAATTATCAAGTAACATCCCAAGTACAACTTTAAAGCACCAAATTATTTTAAAAGCGAATCATACCTTTTGCATTCCTTTTTATGTAGACAAGCAAATGGACAACTTGAGTGAGAACAATCTTGAGAATATCTCCACCAACAATTTAAGAAAAAAGTGATAAATGATACGATCCAAAGCATCAAGATCTTTTTTCTCTACCTACGTAATTTAAAAAAAAAAAGAGTTTATGTTAGAATAAAGTAAAGATACAAAAATAGCACTAATATTATAATATCAAAAACTTAAATGTAAGACGTACCATTTGCTCGTTAGCTTGAACATAAAAGATGGGAAAATACTCTAAAGATTGGGAAAAAAAAAACCACTATAAAATACTAAATAAGCAAAAAAATTTATTTAAACAATATAGCTCTTGCACAATCCATTAATTCTAGAGAAGGCAGTTCGTTTCAATACTCCAAAATAGGACAAAACTGTAAGCAACACCTAGAAGTTCAGAAAAAAAATCTTTTCCATGATAAAACTTTAGGGGGAGAAACTTACCATAGTCAATATCAATATTACTAATCTGATTTCACCAGACGGTTAGGATGCAGCGACTGCTGTCGTGCGGTGAATGAAGTATATAATCGTGTCTGCACAAAAATAAAAAATAAAATCAGATTGTTAAGAGCCCAAATAAAACCCCAAATAAGCAAACCCAGAAATGGAGTGAAAAAATCAGATTGTTAAGGGCCTTAAAAATCAAACTGTTAAGAGCATCAAATTGAAATTTGTTTAATATCAGCAGTGAAAGAAGTTCTAAGAACCTCAAAAATCTGATTCAAAATGAATTGAAATAGGGGTATAGACAGCAGCTCCAATTGTTTCTATCACAAGCCTTATCGGTTGAGAGATTGAAGGAGACAGAGGGCAGCTCCAACCAATTTCTATGGTAAGCAAACTTGTCGGTTGACAGGTTTTAAGAGATAGAGAGCAAAGGAGGATAAACGATTTTTGGGCAGTTGAGAGAGATTGAGAGAGAGCAAAGAAGGTGGAGAAACGGATTTTGGTACTTCGTTCAGAAGAAGACGGTTTATTATTGTCCATTTGCTTGGTTACATAAATGAACATTTTTCCCTTCTGATTTTAATGAACCAATTCGTACACTATTGCAGTAAGAGTCCATAGTGATCAAAATGTCCCTATTTTATCAAAACATGTATCGGATTTTTAGGGACATTTTTGAACAAATGGGAAAATTGAAAATTCCAACAAATTAAAGTGATAGTTTTGGAAGATTATGGAGTGCTTTTGGAAATCTAAATGATGCGAACATATGGTTTAAAATTTTGGAATGTTTCATATGTTTCGTTTCGTTTTGTAATGTTTCGGTTTCTTTCGCCCAGACAATCCGATACAATCCAAAAAAATAAAAATAAATAAAAAATATAATTTAATAATTTTGAATAATGTTTTGTAATGTTTCGGAATGTTTCGTAATATTTCGTAATGTTTCGAAATGTTTCGGAAATGTTTCGTAATGTTTCGGAAATGTTTCAAAATTTTCATTTTTTCAATGTTTCGTGAATGTTTCGGAATGTTTCGTAATATTTCGTAATGTTTCGAAATGTTTCGGAAATGTTTCGTAATGTTTCGGAAATGTTTCAAAATTTTCATTTTTTCAATGTTTCGTGAATGTTTCGTTTCGTTTCGGAGTTTGTCTCGGTTTTTCACTTGACCGAGACATTCCTTCGAAACGACATGGGTTCTACCAGTGGAAGACGAGGAAAAAGATTTTGAAGACCTTACATGCATGTGCATCATGAAGACTCCACATTGGAAAAATGCATGTGGGCTACGTAGGGAGTTTTTATTTGTTTTCTAGGCTTATTTTGATATTTTTTAGAGTTTTTGGTGTCTTTGCAATTAGTCCAAACTTAGGAGGCTCTTTGTTATTTTGGTTAGTTGTTTTAAGTTATTTTTTTATAGCCATTAGATTAGATGGATGGCTAAGATTAGATTAGGATATTTTGACTTATTATATAAACTCTTTTAGTTGTAATTTTTAATTAATGATGAAATATATTGAACATTACTATTGAGAATTCTCTTGTGGAGTGCTCTCTTCTTCCTTGGTGAGAATCCAAGCTACTCAGTGCGAATCCGAAGGTAACTCCTATTTCAATCTCTTCTCTTTTATTCTCCTCTTTCTCCATCTTTATTTCTTCTTTTTTTTCATTTTCTTTGGATCAAGTTTGAGCTAGAAAACCCAACCATATCTCTTTTATCTCGAAACCCTAACCATTGATCACAACCATGAATAGTGTCGCGTGAATAGTGCAGCGTGAATAGTAACCCTCCACCAATTCTCATACGTCACTCTAAACCCCCTCCCAAAACCCTCACCACAACCCTCAAACACTCCCAGATCCTTGCGGTACCACAGAAATCCCTAACCTCTTCTCGAACCCTAATTTTCCATAGTTTTCCTTTTTCTCCCGAAACCCGACTAAAATCTGATACTTGTTAGAAAGCTCCAAAACTTGCCAGAAACCTTCCTGAACTTCAATGAACTTATAATCTCTTGGAAAATGACGCTAATTCAGATTTGTTTCATCCCTTAACTGATTCCCTAAGCTTGTTGGAAGTTCCATCTTCCATTAGATCATCGCCATTACAGCAACGGGTCTAATATTGTGAGATCATGTGAAGGCCTTAGATTTTAGTATGAGGGAGAATATAATATAAAATATATGGTGGGTGGAGATATTAATGTGGGTGTAATTGTTTTGACCTAGTAATATAAATAATATTGTGGGACGTTAGTAGATTTAACTCTCCAACGCTTTCCCTTCTTCTTTTTCTCTCTTCTTCTCCTCTCTTCCTGAAACCCTAAAATTCTACTCTTCTCTCCTTGGCTCCTACTTTAGATGAGCGAGACTTTGTTTTAACTGATAGACTCTTGACACATTTTTTACCCGTGAATAAGTTTGGGAGATTGAATCCCATGTTTGTTTGGCAGTCTTTAAGAATAAAAATCCTCGACTGATGTGGGGTTGCATAGAGTGAAGTAACCAAGATATAACAGTGGAGTTTTCCGCATCCTAAGGATCATAATCAAGGTTAGTCGAACTCGGTTGCTGTACTTTGCCAGTTAGGTATCCCATTTTCCCTTTTCCCTTTTCTACTGATAAAAAATCTCGTGGGGTGCCCATTCCAAATGGTTTGTGCCATCCAGTGAAGTAACCAAGATATAACAGTGGAGTTTTCCGCATCCCAATGATCATAATCAGGGTTAGTCGAACTTGGTTGCTGTACTTTGCCGGTTAGGTATCCCATTTTCCCTTTTCCCTTTTCCACTGATAAAAAATCTCGCGGGGTGCCCATTCCAAATGGTTTGTGCCATCCAGCTTTATCGTGGTTATTTGAAGACTCAGGTTCTCACTCATGACACTATTGAGTGGCCCACTACTAACTACAATAGGACTAGACGTGGCTTTTGTGCCCTCAGACATTGAAGACTACTATGATTCACCAACCATACAACAAACTCCACTAAATAGGAACAATTCATTCGAGGGGAAACGATTTTCTTCCACGGATCTCTGGCTTGAAGGCACTTGCACATACTAACTCTTTTTATGTTTACTCACTTGATGTGATAGTAAACATACTAATAACGAATGAGCACTGAATGTGATGATGTATGTTTTTGCCATTTTTTCCAAAAATAGCCGTGTAATTTTAGTACTCTACTATGATAAAAAGGGCATCTAAGTATTTTTATATGAGATATTATTAAAAGCAATGATTACACTTGCATTTTTAGTCTTCTAATAATATTTTAATATTAATAACACCATCATCCAACGCACCTTTATAATCAATACAAAGTTTTCAAAAGTGCCCCTTGAATTGCAACAATTTTCAAAATTGCCTTCTAACTTTTAAAATATGAAACTTATTACAGTTGCCTTTTGAATTTTTAGTGATGCAGGACGAATGTGATGGCTTCCAACTAAAGGCTGAGATTAATAGAAAATTATTTAGAACAATGAAATAGTAAATTTTCATGCTAATCACACGCAAATAATCAGATTAAACAAATAACTCCCCCTCAAGTTGGTGCATGAATATCGATCATGCCTAACTTGTCCAAACAAGCCCGAAATTGAGCAACCGCAACACCTTTGGTGAGAACATCAGCCACTTGTTCTGACGTAGGCACGAATGGCGTACAGATTACTCCCGAAGTAACTTTCTCGCGAATAAAATGTCTATCCACTTCGATTTGCTTTGTTCTATCATGTTGCACGGGATTATGTGCAATGCTTATGGCCGCCTTGTTGTCACAATATAACGACATAGATCCTTCAATCGGGAAACCTAGCTCCCTAAGTAAAATTTTGAGCCATAGTAGCTCACACAGACCATGGGCCATAGATCGGAATTCGGCTTCCGCACTTGACCGAGCTACCACTTGCTGCTTCTTGCTCCTCCAGGTTACTAGATTGCCTCCCACAAATGTGCAATAGCCTGAAGTAGACCGTCTATCATCTTGGGCACCAGCCCAATCTGCATCAGTAAAGCCTTCAACCCTCGTATGCCCATGACGACGAAATAACAATCCCTTCCCTGGGGATGACTTCAAGTATCTCAAGATACGGTTAGTAGCTTCCAAGTGCGGTGTGCGAGGCGCGTGCATGTACTGGCTCACCACACTCACGGCATATGCAATATCCGGTCATGTGTGAGCTAGGTAGATGAGGCGTCCCACGAGTCTCTGAAAGCTACCCACATCCTCAAGGAGTTCTCCTGATTGACCATCTAGCCAATAGTTTGCTTCAATCGGGGTATCAACAGGTCGTGCCCCCAACATGCCTGTATCCTGAAGTAAATCCAATACATATTTCCTCTGGCATATGTATATCCCCTCATTCGATCTTGCAACCTCAATGCCCAAGAAGTACTTTAAGGTGCCTAGATCCTTAATTTCAAATTCAGCTGCCAAGAAGCTCTTAAGTCTGGAAATTTCTGTTGCACAGTTCCCTGTGACAATAATGTCATCCACATACACAATTAGGATAGTCGTAGTCCCCCCTACTCGTCTGATAAAGAGTGTGTGGTCTGCCTGACCCTGGTTGTATCCCAATTGTTTAACTGCTCCACTGAATCTTTCAAACCATGCTCTTGGTGACTGTTTCAAACCATACAGAGTTTCTTCAACTTACACACTCTCTGCATGTCATCAGACACCCGGAACCCCGGAGGGGGGAGCATGTAAACTTCTTCCTTCAAGTCACCATGGAGGAATGCATTCTTAACATCGAGCTGTAGTAGTGGCCAGGACTGACTTGCTGCGAGTGAGAGAATAACCCGAATAGAGTTTAGTTTGGCTACAGGAGCGAATGTCTCCTTGTAGTCAATACCATATGTCTGAGAATAGTCCTTAGCCACCAACCATGCCTTGTATCTATCCATAGATCCATCCGGTTTGCATTTCACTGTATAGACCCACTTACATCCAACCGGCTTCTTGTCCTGTGGTAACCGAACCAGTTCCCATGTGTTATTTTTTTCCAGTGCGTTCATTTCCTCAACCATCGCCTCCTTCCATCTGGGTTGTGCTAGAGCCTCTGTGATAGAAGAAGGAAGAGTAACAGAGGACAGGGAGGTAACAAAAGATTTATAGGATGGTGATAAGTTATCATAGGAAACAAAATTAGTAATAGGGTGTTGAGTACAGGATCTCTTCCCTTTCCGAAGAGCAATAGGAAGATCAGAACTACTATCACATAAAGAAGGGGAAACCAAAGGGGAACCAAATGAGGAATTACCTGGATCCAGTGAGGAGTCTTGACCTTGACATTCAGGAATGGTCTTTGTCTCCCTTACTCTACAACGAGTATAGACTTGCAGCTCCCCCTGCTTGCTAGTGTCTCTGTCATGCATAATAGTATCAATAACTGGATCATCTAATGTCACGGGCAAAGCAGGGGTCACATGCCGTTCCTCACACCAACTACTCTCCTCTTGAGGATCGGCAGGGCTAGCAGCGGAAAAAAAAGGAGCCGATTCTAGAAAAGTGACATCCATAGTAACAAACCTCCTTCGTGTGGGAGGATGATAGCATTTATACCCCTTCAAGCTTGAGGAGTACCCTAGGAACACACATTTAAGTGCTTTAGGGTCCAACTTTGTCCGATGAGGGCCAAGGATATGGACGTAACAAACACAACCAAAGATTTTCGGAGGAACCGCAAATGGAGGACTAGAGGGACGAAGGTACTGAAAAGGAGTGTGGAACTGAAGAGACTGAGACGGCATACGGTTGATGAGGAAGGCGGCAAGAAGCACGGCATCAGACCAGTAAGTTTTGGGAACATTGTACCACAAAAGGAGAGAACGAACCACTTCCAGTAGATGTCGATTTTTTCTTTCAGCCACCCCATTTTGTTGTGGGGGTGAACACACATGAATTTTGATGCTCAATACCATGCTCTGCCAAGTACAACTTCAACCCCCCATACATGTACTCCCCCCCTTGATCAGATCAAAGAACTTTTATACACTTTCCAAACTGGGTAAGGATTAGTTTGTAGAAGTTCTGGAAGATAGAAAACACTTCATCTTTAGATTTCATAACAAATATCCATGTGCACCTAGAGAAATCATCCACAAACGAGACAAAGTAGCGATAACCAAAAATGGAAGTAACCGGGGATGGGCCCCAAACATCAGAATGAATCAAATCAAAAATAGCATTACTTTTATTACCCCGTGGTGGGAAAATAGAACGAGTGTGCTTGGACAGATCACACACTTCACAATGAAGTTCAGACAGCGATACAAACTGAAACAATGCAGGAAATAAGAGACGTAAATATGGAAAAGACACATGACCAAGACGAGCATGCCAAGACAGTAGCTGCTCCTTATTGAAACTATTATTATGACTACGAGACTGCAACGCTGCTGGAACTGTGGGAGACGCATCCAGGAGATAGAGACCATTCACTTCACGTCCAGTGCCAATCGTCCTCCTCGTGACCGAGTCCTGAAACACACAATGAGAAGGAAAGAAAGTGACAACAATTCAGGATTTTTGTGAGAGAGCTAACAGAAAGCAGGTTAGTATCAAACTTGGGAACACGAAGGACAGAGGATAAAGAAATCTCAGATGTGGCTCTGACACGACCTTTCCCAGAGACAGAGGAAAGGGTGCCATCTGCGATGCGGACTTTATCAACCCTAGAACCCACAGAATAGGAAGAAAATAAGGTAGACATACCCTTCATATGCTCTGAAGCCCCCGAATCAATAATCCAGGGTGAGGAAGAAGTAGAGGCGGAAACATGATGGGCAGAACTGATGGTACCTGACTGGGCAAATGCAGAAGTGGCCGAAGGTCCATCCAAGTGGGCCATAAAGCACCGTATATTCTCGAGCTCCTCTCTAGAAATAGTAACTGGTGGTGTGTCTGAGGAAGGGGATGGATCTGTAGGAGTATCCATAGCAATGCTATGGGCAGTGGGAGGTGCCCGTGACGACGGCAGGGATGACTGCGGGGGTCGTCCAACAATATTCCAACATTTTTCTTTACTATGGCCCTTCTTGCCACACCCCTCACACATATGAAGACTCCAGCATTTATCTTTACTGTGGCCTTTCTTGCCACAATGAGCACAAGTAGGTGGAGGACCTTTAGGGCGATGCTGTGGTGGTTTCTGTGATGATGAAACTGCAGCCAGGGCAGACTTTTCATGTTTGGGAAGAGGAGACATGACATCTCTGCGACTTTCTTCACTTTGAACATAGGCGTATACTTGGTTAAGCGAAGGTAAATCATCTTTACTGAGCAACTGGACACGGGCTAACTCGAAATCAGCATTCGAGCCAGCAAGGAACTCATATCCTGTTCTGATCCACCAACGTGCGATATGCCTTACCATCCGTGGTACAGGCAGGGGTAAAAACTTGATAATAATCAAGTTCCTCCCACATGCTACGAAGCTTAGCAAAATACTCGGCCAAAGGCAAGTCTCCTTGACGAAGAGTGGCAATGCTCTGGCGCAACTGATACACACGAGCAATATTCTTTTGCTGGGAATAGGTCTGAGATGCAGAGTCCCAGATCTCCTTTGCAGTAGTATGAAATAGGAATCCTCGACTGATGTGGGGCTCCATAGAGTTAAGAAGCCACGACATAACAGTCAAATTGCCCGATTCCCATTTCTCAAACTCGGGGTCATCCTCTTTAGGGGCCACTAGACGGCCAGTAAGATATCCTTGTTTTTCACGGCCACCAATAAACATCTTGGCAGCCCTAGACCATTCCAAATAATTTTTTCCAGCCAGCTTGATAGTGGTGATCTGCAACACAGGGTTTTCATATGGAGTAGGGGCTGAAACTGGGGGTTTGGTAGGCCTGGAGACCACATCTGAGGCTCCGGATGCATCTGACGTCGGCATAGCTGCGTCACAAACAACAAATAACAAGCAAATAATAGAAAAAGACCACCCAATAAACAGCTACCACGATCTGAGACAAACCGGAGGCACAACGGAGATCGAAACGACTCAAGCCACTCTAACCAAGAGATCACGGAGTGATGGGATCATCCCAAAGTTCCAACAAAGCATCCAAGAAAGGATTAAAGGCATAGGGGAGCCAACCAACAGGGATTGAGGGTGTTCGTGATGCCCAATAAGGGCAAAAAAGTCGTCGGCGGTAATAACAGGGGGGAGAAATCGATCCTTCAGCCTCAATACTCCACCAAACTTGAAATAAATGGCATAGGCCTGTAGGTAATAATGGGAGGGACCAAAACGAAGCAGCAATCGAAGCCAAGAAGCTTTGAAAGAGGTCGCAAATCAACACGAACTGAAACGAGCCTGTTTTTCAATATTTTCGAATATCAGTCATAACATGCTCAAAAAAGATCCAAAAAATTCCCAAAAAATCACCAAAATTCTTAGAAAAATGTCATCTACTGGAAGGTGAAGGTTTTGGAGATCTTGAGTACCCTATCCATATAGCTGATGACGTCAGCCGTACGGCTCCATGACGTCAGCAATGTTGATCACCCCTTGAAGGTCTGAGGTGTGAGGAGATTCACCCCTGAAGTTTTTGTGCGGATTCGATTCGCTATGCTCTGATACCAAGTAGAATTTTAGGGTTTCAGGAAGAGAGGAGAAGAAGAGAGAAAAAGAAGAAGGGAAAGCGTTGGAGAGTTAAATCTACCAACGTGCCACAATATTATTTATATTACTAGGTCAAAACAATTACACCCACATTAATATCTCCACCCACCATATATTTTATATTATATTCTCCCTCATACTGACAACAAGAAGAGGCTAGCAAATTACTTTGCTTCCCTCCATGCCATATGGGAGGAATTAGATCACTATCAACCCCTGGAATGGTAGTGTTGAAGATGGCCGGTGAGCAATTCAAGAAAGAAGTTGAAAACAACCGCATCTTCCAGTTTCTAGCTGGTTTGAACTCAAAAGATCGGTAGAGATGAGCTTCCATCTCTGAATGCAGTTTACTCCTACATTCAGAGTGAGGAAAGTCGCCAAAATATTATGGACCAACAGCCTCTCCTTGGCAATGATAAATCAACCATGGCAGTCCATAAACAAAGAGGTGGAACATAATCCAGCAGTGTAAAACCTGGAAGATACCCTTTAGGTTCTGAAAACAAGGAAAGGCCTAAATGTAACTATTGTGGGACGTTTGGACATATACGAAAGAATTGTTGGGATCTTGGAGGAAGTACACATGACAAAGCCAGGCCAAAATGTGACCATTGTGGAAAAGTGGGACATCTGAAACAGAGTTGTTGGGAGTTAGTTGGTCATCCTACCACATTTCCGCAGAAAGGAAAGTCCTCATCTGCCCATCATGCTTCTAGCCTAGACTCCTTCGCCTTAAGGGGAGACGATTCAACTATATCTGGCATATATTATACACAACAAAGAAGAAATCTAATGACCTGAACTTTTTCTTCGAACGAAATATTGATCGAGGGAGGGAGAGAGCGAGAGAGAGAGAGGCTTTACCTCACCGGACGATCACGAACCTTCACCTTCTCCGTTCGCTAGGGTTCTTGGGCAAGGGAGAGTTGTGATGCATGAATCTTGCACTCATTTAGACTATTGATGAGAATCTCAATTAATAATTCTTATCCACTTGTTCTATCTCATTGTTCGTTTAGCATGGGGGATTTCCCAAGTGTGACCTACAAAAGGAGTGTCCCACTACTCTCTTTTATTTATGGTATGTGTACAAATGCAAAAAAAAAAAAGCCATGACTGACTTGTCCACAGTAAGTATTTCCTCATATTATAGAGGAATACTCACGTCAAGACATGGTGAAAGATCCACAAAGTATACTCTAGATCATAAGGTTATGTTCATCCATTTTCCAATTGGTTACAAAGTCTCAGTCCATGCACCACACGTGACGGATATATAGATACCCCCATTTCATATCCTCATCTGCATACGCCCTGGTACTCCTCCGAATTATCAACTCCTCTTGACAAAGACCTTAAATTCACAAGTTCCATACTGAACTCTTATTGAGGATGAGGGTCAAGCTTTACGTTTTCTACAAATTTTGCCAGTACACTCTTTAAGTGCCGTTGGAATAACAATTAAAGACCTACAAAGTATGGATGTATATTTAGGGAGTGGGAATTTTATATTATAATGTCTTGTTTGTAAGATTGTGAGATTTTCTTAGAGGCTGTAATTGTACTATTGAAAATCGCGTGCAATGAATGCATTGGCAACTCAATTCCCATGAGAGACACCACAAAGGACAACGCAAATGAAAGAAAAATAAGCAGTAACAACTTTCATTCAATAAGCAGAAGTGTCCATTCCTACGTAAACCAATTCTTGGAATAGGTTTTGTCATATTTTATTATCTCATAAATGAGTCAGAGATACACGGATATATCAATTTCATGTCAAAACAGATCTTTTATCTATACATTTAGTCCTTTAGAAAGTTCCATTTTAGAAAGATTATACATGTTATTAAAAAATTATGGGCCTAAGCCCAATACTTAATTTTATACAAGTTTAAATTGCAATTTGAATGATATCATTACGCGAAAATCTTCTTATTCAAAAAAAAAATCAGCTAATGGGGAGACATGTGCAATGTAATTAACAAAACAAAAAATAGAAACAAACTTTTTGATAGAAAAGAGTTCTACAATAACCAAGATACCCGGTTTTTATTCAACACGTAATGAGATATTGTAGCATCATATTTGGAGAAGTGGCAAAAAAACTATCAAAGAACTTGCCATTTTTGAAAAAAAAAATATTATTTTAATAAATAAAATGCATTTACCTGTTCATGAAGCAGTAGTGAGGGAAGGTCATTATAGTTGGATTCCTACAAATCAAGAGCTATCAAAAAATAAGAAAAGAAACTAAATTAAATAATACAAATTCGAATGAATAATATTTTATAATTATATTAGTTGAAACTATAGTTAGTCAAGAGAAAATGAAACAATCAAAAGAGTCAATAGATATGGTAATTAGCTAGAGTCAAAACTCAATGAGTTTAGACCAAGTCTAAAGTAGTTTTTTGCCAAGAATAACAATTAACTCAAATTCCAAGTTAGTGTGAACATGTCTTTTTATTGGCGGTGCACTCTTGACCTAACGGGGTCATCCGCAGAAGGTATAGACTGTATAGTAGGGCTGTCAACTGATATCATTCGAATCGAATATAAGCATGTTCGAATTCGAATCCAAAAAGATATCCAATATCCGAATTCCATTCGAAATCTGATGGACATTCGACATTGTTCGAATTCAATTAGCTTATCATATATCCAATTCATTCGATAAGCAAATCGGATTTGAATGATATCCAAATCTGCAATTAAAATTTAATTATTACCCGATATACGATATCCAAATATCCGAATATCTGCATTCCAGAAATCAAGAATTCCAACATATTCACTAATAAAATTTTCCTCCTAAGTTTGATTACTGGAATACCATCATAAATGTGTGCGATTGCTGCTTCAAGATAGTTAGATCCTCTGCAAAATGCAGCAGATGACAGAATCGTTATTGGAGTACCAAAAGAGATTGCACTGCTCTACAGAAACTTGAATAGAGGTCTGTCTGATTGCCCAGAAAATTTGTTTGGCAAAACCCAAATCAAATCATGTTTCTAGATTTAAATAAATCTTCTTTCCAAATCAAAATGCAGAGTAAACTAGAACTAGAACCCTTAACATTTTAGTTTGTACTTTAGTGATAGAAATTACTAAAACAATAACAAAGCTGTCATCTTTTATATGAGAAACATTTCCATTACTAAAACTAAAGATAGATTAATGGTAAATTTTAGAAATACAACAATGTAAAGGTGGTACGCAGAGGATCCCAACCAACTAAGAAATCTGATCAACAGTACTCGACAGCTTTCTGAGAGATTAGCAGTAAACATACTTATCATTCGATGAGAAAAATGTGTCTGCAACTTGTTCTCCAGACTGAGATCTTAAATTATTACAATGACAATGCTAATCCTATAGCTAATAAAATTAGATTTTTCAAAAAGTAGCAAAAATAATCACCATACAGGCACGCCCAAAGATGGCACAAATTTATTTTGAACAAAGTGAGATGATTAAGCGTATTCAAGTTTGAGCACTACATGGTCATGTTGAGTGTCGATGCACCATTATTGTTAGTCTAACGTTTGAAGACACACTTCTGCAGGCATTTACATCCAAACTGCACCAAATTGGCAGTGAGAGAACTGAAAATCAAGAACACCTTGTCTTCAAGCTCCGAATTCCCAGAGGATTCAGCTGCTTCAGTGAAAATACAATTAATGGGACTGCAGAAAGCATGAATGGAGGCCCCCCTACCATAGTGCAAAATAATTTGCTCAACCTATAGTTAAATTTTGAGGGTGGGGACTTGCACAAAGCAAGAGATTTCATAACGGTAAACAATAAATATGGCATATGAAAACCGCACGGTACAAGAATACAGTTTCAAGAAATTTCAAAGCAATGAAAGTAAATACAGGTTCAAGAAATTTCAAAGCAATGAAAGTAAACACAATTAAGATGACATTAAAAAAACATACACCAATTACTTCAGTAATGTAATAGCATCTAATGCAAAGAACAAAGGATAACAATCCCCCACCTAAAAACTATAAATAGAGTGTTACCACTACCTTCTCTTTTATGAACATGAGCAGGAACATGGAACATGGTCAGCTGTTGAAGGTCATTTGTCCACCAAAAACTGCATCAAGGATTATACATGTGAGATGCACAATTTATTGAAACATAATAGGCAAATAAATACAAACAGTAACCATGAGCGATTTAGCATTCCACAGATCAAGAAGTTTTGAGGAATGCTGGATAATAGCAGATGCAACAGCTTGTCAATAGTTAATTAATTATTTAACTATTAATTAAAATAAAATAATAAATCAACCGACACAAAACATCTTTCTACTTACCATCCCTTAACCTCAACTAGACAACCATGGCTACAGAGCAATAATAAATGTGATTCATAATCCTCAAATATTAAGGACAAGTAAAATGTAAAAGCAATAATTGAAAACAGAAAAACCCGAAAACCAGCTGTTAAGACCCAAACCAATCCCGGCATTTTTTCCGGTACCCCTATTTTCTCATTCTTTAAGCGAGCCCCCAGGTAGCCCTTTCCCTAGGTCGCCCAGGCCACTATGCCAGGCCCTCCATATCCCATACTATGGTGAGTTCGTTCTTTTTTTTTCTTTTTTTTATTTATTTTACCATAGTTGCCTCTCCCGTGACTCGAACCCTGGAGATGGGCTTGGCTCTGATACCAAGACCCAAACCAATACTCCAAAAGCACTTTGGTGATAGTGGAGCGGAAAGCTAAGGTCTTAACCTAGGATCGTAACATCGGCCTACCTGATATAACTGTTAAAAAGCAACCGTGGCCGAAAATAAAAACAAAACTAAATGAGAAAACATAGATTTCATTTTGATAGAATAAAACGTGGTTTATACCTGATATGCCTCTGCCTAATGAGCACACAGGAGTGGTGGATAGATTTCACCATACCCCACTTGAACACAAGCGTCGGGAGATGGCACTCAAGAAAGTTCTCCATGGTCAAGGCCAAGAAATAATCGAGTTTGTTCTGGCGCTCGTCCAAAAGACAATACATATTCATCCGACGGAGAGGCGCTTTATCCTCAAAGATCCGGTGAGGATTCTTCCCATCGAGAGTGAGAAGCATCATTGCGTTATTACGGATGCGGCTGAGAGCATACTGAACCCTCCAAAGCTCCCTCTTACATTGGAGCCTACGCTCTCCAACGAGCTTCAGCTCAGAGTCCAAATGCTCCTCCTCGTACGGACGATAAGGCTTCTTAAAAGTCTTCTCATCTGAATCCATCCATGATTAGAGTTTAAGAACAACAATTAACAGCTAGAAATGGATCACAATCAAAATGCACGTATCACGGGATGAATTACACACTCAGAATTTGATAAACAAGCACTTCCCTAACAGTTAAAACTTCTATCACAGCTAAATAGAGAAAAGGGAGCTTACAGTTCCTGTAAAAGCTCACGTGAACCATGCTTCAATCTTCTCCGTCGCCGGTTCCTCTCTGTGTCCTCTTCTTAAGCCGAGTAAAACTTCTATCACAGCGTTGAGTCCTGACAGATGCTACTGTCAAAAATCACAGGACACGTGGCACACTCTTAGTGGAAGCTGACCGTAAGGATGTTTGGCCAGTCCCTCAGTGGACCTCTAAACCAAAAATCAGCATGATTGAAGTTATTTTCATGGGTTGATTTGAACGGTAAGAATTCGAGCATAATTGAGCTTTATTTGAGTGCAAAGATCCAAAGGTTGTAAATCACTAATCACGCTGATTTTTGGTTTAGAGGTCCACTGAGGGACTGGCCAAATATCCATACAGGCAGCTTCTACTAAGAGTGTGCCACGTCTCCTGTGATTTTCATTGTGCACAGAAGCATCTGTCAGAACGCTATGATACTATTCTCTTAAGCCGACAGAAAACCAGAACAGAGGCGACAGAGGGAGCAAGGTGTCCTCTTCTAAATGGCCGGGCCAGCTCTTACGGCCTTCATGACTTTCAGCCCAGCCCAGCCCAGCCCAGCAATTTTCTTATGATCACACGATTCACACCCAAGGTTTTTTGGACAAAAATACGAACACGGTGTACGGTACACCTACTTTACTGTTCAAAAATGAGAATAAACAGAGTATTTTCTCATACTTTTTCACATGGTTAAAAAACCAAGGTTTAAAAATCCGCCGTTATAACGGATTCGGACCTACCCCGTTCGTTACGCACCATTAGAACGCCCAGAAAATAACAGCCATTATTTTTCGTTATAACGAAAATAACAACCGTTATTTTTTGGAAAAAAATGTGAAAAAATAGCCATTTTTCTGTTGTTTTCCGTTTTTAAAATTTTCAAAATTTGAATTTCAACGCCCTTTTTCCCATTTTTGCCCGAGTGTTTTTTCATTATAATGGCCGTTATAATGGAAAAAACGGTAACGCCCCCAGACCGTTATACCGTTACACCGGTCCCTTTTAAACCTTGTAAAAAACCATTATACCACTGCAAAACGGCCATTATAATGGTAACGCTCCAACTATGTTACCCTATGGCTCTGCTTGGTACGCTGCAAATGCATTTGTTTACGGTGGGCCCAACAAATTTCAGTGTTTGGTTAACCACCGCAGAGTGGGACCCACCATAAACTAATGTGGTGGCTCTACATTTCTTACTGTAAAAGTCATGCATTAATATAGGAAAATCTCTCTCTCTCTCTCTCTCTCTCTCTCTCTCTCTCTCTCTCTCTCTCTCTCTCTCTCTCTCTCTCTCTCTCTCTCTCTCTCCTGTAACTAGGGCTACAACTTGGGTGGGCTCAACTTGACTTCGGGTTGGCGTTAGGTTAGGTTGGGTTCCATAGTACTCGGGCTTGGGCTCGAGCCTAGACCTGATATTAAGAACTCGATCGAAACACAAGTTGGGCTCGGAATGAGACCTTGCACAACCCGACCCAACCCAAGCTCAATCAATTTTAAAAAAATTGTTGAATTTATTGCTTCCAACTTGTCTAGAGTTCGAATCAAAGAATCTAATTCTAAGATAATCAATCCGTTGACCTTGATTTTCTCGGGGTTTCACATGTATGTTCTCCGATGGTCTCTTGCAACACGAATTTATGAAAAGCTACCCGAATAGGCAGATGGTTACAAACATGGTGAGATCTTATCTGATGCTTGTCAAAATATGCAAAATGAGTTATTTAATTCATTTAGTACTAATAAGTCTTTTGCAGTTTCTCCTTGCACCATTTTAGCCCACGAGTCTTCTTCGTTACACTCCTCGACCCATATAAAAATGATGAAATTAAACTTAACCCCAACTAGGCATTCGACTGTTGACAAACTTCTTCCATTTCATCATCTTCCAACATTTCTTCTCTTCTTGAAGCTATTCTTGAACAAGCAGCTGACATAGATGATGAAGGTAAATTTAACCCCTCCCCCCCCCCGCCAATCTTCCTAATAGTAGAAGTAAGGTATTAGCCTCGCGCCTCTTTGTCTTCCCTTACTATAAAGGACAAAGAAAGATGGAAACAACAAAAATATCAACATGTTCATATTGAACAAACTGATTTCTTCTTCATCCAAACTTTAATTATTCATTTGAAGGCCGAATATCTAGTTAATCTTTTAGTATCATGCATAAAGAATGGTTTATGTTCTATTCAACCAAACTTTACTCTTTCTTTATCATACCAATTTTTCATAAGCTTTTATGTATGTATTGAAATTAGAGACATTGATTTATTACCTAACTCAGTATATGCTATAGTTATATCTAGATGTATTTTTCATTTAACTGAGTCAATTTTTAGAAATTCAAAATTACCCAACAAATTCATCATTTTATTGTATATGTAAAAATATTGATGCTATAAATTTTGATATAAATATGACTAGTTTTACTTTCTATTATTTCTAGTTTGTTAGAAGAACCAAATTTGAGGTTAAAAAAAATTATTTAAATTTTATAAGCTTGGAGGTATCCAATTTTCAACTATTAGTCTTAAACTATTGTAATTTGCCCGTGCTGAGCATGAACACTCTTCAGTGAATTAAAAAGGTGAAAAATGTGCCTTATTTTAGTTAAGACCACACGAAATTAATCTATAGAACAAACTCTTATAGACTTCCTCAGATATTCAAATCTGAGCCATGTATAAGTAAAGACCTTGTGAAATAATCAATTATTTCCAAGTCATGTATAGGTAAAGACTTCAGAATTTTTCTAATAATTTTTTGTTCAGGAATAGCTTCACCAAGACCCCACATGAAATTAATTATTTCACTCAATTTAGTGTAGTAGTCTGTGAAACTTTCATCCTCATTCATCCTTATGATTTCAAACTGTGTTGTGAGCATTTGAAGTTTAGATACTTTAACAGAGTTTGTTCCTTCATGGGTCATTTTCAAAATGTCCCATACTTGTTTTGAAGTCTCACAACCAATAATTCTCTTAAATTCTTCTGGAGATAAAGCATAGTAAATTGCATTCAATGCACGATTATTATACTAATATGTATCTTTATCTCCTATACTCCAATCTTTTTTTGGTTTGATAGCACTAGTAATTGATTCACTAACTGTCGTTGCTACAGTAGGGGATGTCCATCTCAATTTCACTGATTCCCAAATCTGTTCATCAAGAGATTTTAAGAAAATCCTCATTCTAGCCTTCCAGTAGGCATAATTATTACTATTGAATAAAGGAGGTCTAGACACGGAGAATCCCTCTTGACTCATGGTTATTCTAAGGGAACTAAGGATCACACTTGGGTTGTTAAGCCCTTCACAAAGTGATATCGCTCTGATACTAATCGAAATTCCCTTTTAATTACCAAGTTAAGTCCTAGAGGGGGGTGAATAGGACAATTTTTAATTCATCTGCGAATTCTTTGTGGATTAAAAAATTATTGATCACACAAGGCGGAAAAGGATCAAGCAATTAAAATATGAATCATCCACAGAGCATAGATATAGAAAAAATTGATAAACAAATATACAAACATTCACAATCACACGAGACTAAAATTTATAGTGGTTCGGTGACTCCGCACCTACATCCACTTTCGATACTCACCACGAGTAGTATTATATTATTTCAATCATGCATTACGACATTTTTAATCAAAATAAATAATCAACCAACTAAGATTCACTTAGTCTCAATCTAACGAGAATCGCTTCTCGCTCACCTAGAGAGTCAGCCTAGGCCAGTAGTCGATTTAGATAAGCCATTTTCTCATGGATCTACAATCCTCAACTCGATTTATAAGAGAATCACTTCTCGATTCACCTAGAGAGTCACACTAGGCCCGTAGTATTTTAGAGAAACGGATTTTTTAAGGATTCCACCTTCCTCAACTCAATTTGATGAGTACTCACACATTCATCAATCACAAACAATTCAGGTTTGATAATATTGAATTCACTCTAAACTGTTTGTTATAGGAGATATTTACCTTTTGATAAATTCGATAGAATGGTAAATCCTCGTAGAAGAATTCGTCACAGAGACACTCTACTAATGATGATCCTCTTCTTGAAAGAAGATAATTGCAGGAAACAATACCATTCGTAGTCTCTTCAAACAATTAGAGTAGCATTCACAAAAGATGAACTGGATTTGATCATGTGAAGCTCTCTCAAATAATCTAGAGCATTCACAAAGGATGTACAAATTTGCACAGGTGAAGCTCTTTCAAATTCAAAATTTCTAGACTCAAGAGATGTTAATCAAAGAATGGGAGTCGAGAGATAGCTTGATTGGTCTACCTAATGAAGGATAAGGGTTCTATTATATAATACTCTACCCTCTCAAGAGAAACGGACCTAAAATAGTCGTTGGAATGACTCAAGTACGCATAGAATCGCACGAAAGAACGAATCAAAAATAGATCCAGAATGGGTAGGGTCGACCGCACATTTTGGTCGGTCGCCCGCTCAGGTCAGAATCGAAAGTTAACTGTGCTGAAGGTCCGGTCGGCCGCACATTTTGACCGGTCGGCCGCACAATTTGCCCAGTCGTCCGCTCAGACTAGAACCATAATATATAGTACCCGAGAGGTTCGGTCAACCGCACCTTTTGACCGGTCAGAGTCAGTAGACTCTGGTCAGCCGCTCAAAGTGGTCGGTCAGCCAGTCCTCGTAGACCTACTCCGAAAAATACCCAAACAATTATAATAACTATCCTATGACTTTAGGATAGTTTCCAAACGATACCACAAGAACTAGGAGACATCTAGGGTTAAATTGATTCGCTGGCATCGCGCGGTGTACCCTTAGATGTACGCACATAACCGCAACAAGAGATTCTTTGATAGTTGAATGTTCATTGAGTGAGAATGTACGTACTTTGATCATTCATATCTCTATGCTTGAGTTTGACTTTGTCTTCAGTTGAGCTTAAACTTGACGTTGTCTTTAGTTGATCTTGAACACTTGGGTTGATTTTCTTCAGATTTAATTCTTATTTGATTTGTTGATAAAGTCCACTTGATCTTTGACACTTCAGTCTTCAGTGAACTCCTAACTCAGCGATTTATTTTACAGAAGAACTAAGTATTTCTGGGATTGACAACCGAGACTTTTCAGATAAAAGAAACTCCAAAGTATCTTACCATTGATGCTAAGCACTGTGATGACACATATTGTAGTTCACACACTAAAGATACATCTAGAAAGTCAATTTGAATTGCCTCTGGTACCCCAAATACTTCCGACCCGATAGTAATACCAACAGATATGGAAGATGGGTCGCGTGCACAAAGATGATCATAAAATTCCTTGATGAAAGTGAAATTGTCAATTTCGCTTCTATTCTCTTGTACCTATAATCAAAATTAAAGTTATAATCAATATATATATATATATAAATATATTAAATCAAGTAGATATGATAAAAAATTGATAGATGTGTTTACATGATCAGCGTTTGTGGACACCACCTATACTTTAGGCCATGCCACGATGCTCCCAACTGCATCTGCCACCGTAGTAAACACATCACGAACTGGTAGTGGGAGTTCGGCATCCGACACTATGGGTACTTTGATTGACACGCAAAAATTATGAAGTCCCAATAGGATAAAGTACACCGTTTGGTTAGGTGTACTATCCAAAACAACGCCCTCAACAACAATATTACGAGGAGTATGTAGTGCCAGCCTACATGGCTTTCCCTATAACAAAAAAGTTAAAAATTTAATAAGATAATGCAAATGAATTTAATAAAATAAATTAAGGTTCACAGTATGTACCTTTTCAGCTCTATAGCTGGGGCCCGGTGGTAGCATCTCATCCCTAGTCTTCTGATGCGCACGTAATTGCGAGATACCACCACCCGGGCTGGGACGACTACATGAGGCCACCTTCTCAGATCCTGGTGATGGAATATATTGCAATGGCATATGTTGTGATTGAGTTAGCTGCTCAAGTTGTGCCTGCATCGCCCTTATCATCTGAGCCTGACTCTCTAGTAGAGACGCCTGACTCTCTATCTGGACATCATCTGCACTTAGTTATGTTCCAAATGAGCCATGTGCGCTTTATTTCCATGTTTGGGGATCTGAAAGTATTTTAAAAGGGTTAACGAAATGCCCTATGCCCCTAACCCTACCGGGATGTTCTTGGGTCCCTAATGCCATTGTTAGTATATCATTACTTCCCTCAGTGGATATGGATCCCTCTGCAACTTGTCTTCTTAAATCGTCCTGCAAAAATAAAATGCCATTAATTCTGATAACTATGTAATTCACGAGATTGAAGCAAGTTGATTGAAAAGACAACTTATAATTTTGAGCGTCGTTTCCCTGAAAGCGTCGTCTAATACTGTCCAGCGTTATTTTGACGAGCTTTCTTCCATAACTCACTCCGATTTACCTCTTCTGAGTGACTGGATTATTTCTGTTATAAAATAAATAATTTACATTAGTGCTTGTATATTTAAAAATTCTATAATTAGCTAGAGCCAAAAACTTATCAACTCATCAGCCAAATTGGCATAAGACTTTCTGCCAAGGTGATGGTTGTATTTATTCATTGCTGTCCTTTCTTTTTGGGCTTCACGATAAGCCATCCCTTCTAGTGATATTTTTGAACCTACAAAAGCTGTACAATCTTCTTGATCAATGTAATCGTACTTAAGTGGCTTGATATTGAGAGGCTCGGGCTCTACCATATAAGGAACGATATGATCATGATTCAACTTTGTTTTTAAATCCCTCAATCTAGTACCGATAAGGGACAATGTGTGGCGTTTACTTTTTGGGTCCAACACAAAATGCTCCTGTAAGTTAATTAGAATTGAATAACATCAGATGACAATAGTAGATTTTGAAATATTATTTCTAACTAATTTTAACTTTTACCTGAAATATGTTCATAATTTTAACTTTTTCCAAAAATCGACGCTATAAACCGACGCAATATATATCGTCGATTATCGACATGATATATCATGATATAGCGTCGATTTTTGCAGAAACTGACGCGAAATCTTTTCTCGAAAAAATTTTGTCGATTTTTTACAAAACCGACTCGATTGTTCCGAATCTAACTGATGCCAAACCCAATTCGTCTAGTAGTGGAAGATTGTTGTTTATTTCTCTACATTAGTATAGATACATATTTGCCATACCTCTAGTCCTTCATACTCTTCATTTTGATCATTCACCCTCTAGAATCTTTAATTCCTGAAATAAAGAAGCCACATATTTAACATTTCATGTATGATACAATTGGCAGATAACAATTCATGTTGATAGCCAATATAGAAAACTCCAGTGCGGTCCTGCGCACTACAACTTGAAAGCCTCCATTTGTCTAAACATATTCAGGTGATGTGATCAAGAAATAAAAGAACTTATGTCATGAGTAGAGATTGGCCTCCCAAAGCAAGATATTACACCACATCAGCCAATCAACGTGAACGACATCTTAATGATTCAGAATTAAGAGTAAAGCTTTATTAGTCTAGAGAATTCAAAGAGCAAAAGCTTCATTAATCTATAGAAGTTTTCAAATTTTCAGAGGAGAAATCCAACTACATAACTAAAGTCATTGATAGCTTGTCCCAAATTAAAATGACGAGAACAAAATATGGAACTATTTGAGAAAGCATTATTCCTATTGGGATGGATATGCCAATTCTTAATCTCTACGGACTAGCACCCAAAGCTGTTGAAGAAGTTTTTGTTGTTTGGGTTCATCGAATGTGCATGATCAAATCCAGTGTATAAAAGAAGACAACATCTATGATTTCTTCGAACTTTTATAGGGATGTATAGTCGAAAATGTTAAGAATTTGTGGAAATTTTGAACATCTGAACAACAAAATAAGCAATAACCGAAGGTGGATTTCAAGAACTCGGGTTTAAGCTCTTAGTAAAGTTTTCACTAGCTAAGGCTCATCAAACATCTATTGATCTTATATTTTTCAACAAAACAAAATTATCTAATTTAAAACATTTTGAGAAGTCTTCCATCAACTATACTAGAGAAGTGTATTGGTTAGGCATCTATCGGTCTCTTTTGATTAACATAACTTATTTTTGTGCATCTCTTAGATGAATTAAGTAATTTATTTTTAGAGACCCTAACTTCCAAAAATGTTCTAGTTGATACCTTAATACTTAAAATATTGTTGAATATACTCGACGGGAGATTTGAAAGCTTTGCTATCATGCCTATGCCCGAGAAAAACTACCAAAATAGGGTATGAACCCTGCAAAAAGATTTATGGTGCATAAATATAATTTTTCAAAGAAAAATCATTTTTGATAATTTTTCAAAGAAAAATCATTTTTGAAAGATTCGTATAAAAAGAAAATTAAAACCGTAGAAAAATTTTTAAGAAAAAAAATATCTAAACAATAAGTACAAGTCCAAAAAAGATCCCAAAGGAGCATGATTCACAATTAAGTAAGACATTATAAATATGATTGTCCCTGAAAAGCCCTCTACAAGTTGAAGAAATATTCCAACATCGAGATGATTGAGATTTGATAGAGTCGTTTGAAGGATCTCCAGTACTTTTCAACAAGGTGCTGATACATTTATGCTTGATAGTGACATTGGAGGATAGTATGCTTTTTAATCGTTGCATTCTCAGTTAAAACAATTATAAAAAAAAAAATAAATAAGTTCCATATTATTTTTACTTTTTTCTTTGTTATAGTTTTGTATAAAAATGTGGTGTCTTTTCTTGTTGATTGGAATATTAGAATTATTTGAATCATTAAAAAAGTAGTCAAAATATAATGATCTCAAGACAACATCAAGAAACCATCCCACAATTTATAAAAGACAATTTCTGAATTTTTTTTTGTGTCTATATATTTGTATCAATTCTGCTCAATAATATAACAGAGAAGTTATCTATTTGCATTTTTAAGTAAAATATATCTTCCAAGTAATTCATTTGAAGTATTCTTCCGAGTTCTCTTTGAGTATTTTTAGTTGGGTTCTACCCTAAGGTATCTAGGGGATAAAAAATTCTAAGAAGAATATAAGTCCCATACAACATGTGATAAGAAATAATAATGAATTAATAGTCACATATCCTTTTTAAAGACTTGAAAATTGCTCTAGTATTCAATCTATAGGTCGGAAACTTGTTACTCGGATAGCCTGAATCACTACGCACTCATGAATAGTAATTCTTAGTGGTCGAGGTCAGCTCTTTGTTGCATGTATAGCTCTATAGGTTGCTTCACTATGTTGACATGATGTTAACTTCATACAATATTGAAAGTTTTTACCTTTGAAAGTTTCGGGTTAACGGTATTCACAAGACCTAAAGGGGGTGGATAGGTCCGATTCAAATTAATCACTAATTAAAAATTAAGCAACTTATTTAAATCTATTTATTTAGCGATCTAGGATCTATCACATACAATTTTTAAGCATAAGCAAATAGATTGGTCTAACCAGATTTAATCTAAATATATTAAAGATATACTTTTCACAAATCTATTCATCCAATAACACAATAAAAATTAATAAATCAATAGGCACACGATTTTTACGAGGAAAATCCAATTAGGAAAAACCTCGGGACCATGTCTAGTCAAAATCAAAATACCAATAAAAGATAGAGATACAGACTTACTCACGCTACGACTCACAACTGAATCCAACTCCACACGAGCTCTAGTCGCCAATTTATCATGTTGCCTTATATCTTCACGCTCCGAACCACACAAAGCATCTTTAGGGTTTGATTTCAAATCTAATTTGGAAAGCACACCGAATCACAACCAACTTGATACATACACGAGTTTACACCAAATCCACATGGTGGAGCAACTAATAAAGAAAGTAACGAAACAAACAAATGTATTTAATCCTTCGTGGAAGAAAGAGATTCAACCATGAAGAGATCAACACTCTTCACTCAAGATAAAAAAAATAGAACTTTGAATCACAAGATCTTGAGCATCCAAGAGCAAAACTTAAGCTTCAATCAATAATTGAAGCTTTTAAATCTATAGAATTTCTTCTCTGCTTTAGATAGACTTGAATGACTTCGGTTTTTCACCTAAAATGTTATATTCATAATAAAGCAAGAGTCCCGATGAAATAACAAGTATTTGAGGGAAAATTAAGCAAATTCGGAGCTTATTAATAAACCAATCCCGCGTTGGTTCAATCGATTGAGTATCGAGGTCCAATTGATTAGGGGATCAGGGTCCAATCGATTGGGCAGAACCCGTAAGAATTTTTATTTCTGTTAGGACTAGTCCAATCGATTGATTGGACAGGGTACCCCAATCGATTGGACTCAACAAAAATAGGGCAAATTCCCCCTGCAGGTCCCTAAAACCTCTCGCTTGCGTATTTTGACTTAGTTCAAGGTATGTTAAAGTTCTATCTCTTAAATTTTATGGTCTCTAAGTCACTTACCAACTTAATGGTGTATTGATCAATTGAATGTTTGAATCTTCTGATGTATCACTTTTTTGATCTTCTATCAAGCAATCTTCTAGTAGTCTTCAATGATAAAATCATACTCAACCAATCGACTTTTAACTATCCACACACTAGGAAAGTTGTAATACCTTAAATGTTCATTCAGGGCATTTATATTGTAAAACCCCAAAAATCACAAAAGGGTATTTTAGTCTATTTTAATTCTCTGAGATTTTTTCTTCATGTTTTCCTTCAAGAAACATTATTTTAATGGTTAGGACATCCTTGTAAAGTTTTGCCAAATTCAAAGAAAAAATATTTTTCAAGATTTCTGGGCCGGCTCATGCGGGCCCACGTGGACTTAGTGGGACCCACGGATTTTTCTATTTTGAGCCCATTTAGTATTAATTAACATTTACATATGATTAAAATAATTTTAATAAGCTACGTGAATTTTTAAACTATATTTTGCATTTATATTATTTTAGGTATATGTGTGTGTGCGTGTTCATGTGTGTATACGGGTACGTGTGCGTGTGTATACGTAATACATCATATGGCCATATATATATATATATATATATATATATATATATATATATATATATATATATATATATATATTAGTGCTAATTATCTTTGTGTAATGACACTTACAAATTAATAGAACTATATAAGTTAAAATTAACTATATGAAAAATACTTAACTATTATGGAATCACCTTACTTAATTATGTACTAAGTATGGGTCTAGATTAAACCCAAGTATAAGTATCCATGTAAATTTGTCCCACTTCATTAGTGTCATTCCTTTTAAAAAAAATAAAAAATTAGCCAACAAGCCTGGCCGTACAAGCCACACCATTATATTTTATTGTTTTCTGGTATATTATATTCACTTACCTTTATCATCACAACAATCCATTCCTTTACTATTTTGACCATTATATATTTTATTTTACAAAACCCCTTCAAGAAATGCTTAGTTATATGCCTATTTTATATCTTTCCATCCTCTTAACCTTTTTAGATTGGAGCAAAACATCATAGTCGTCCAAACAAAATTCCTCCTCCAAGTAAATTTTTCCTAACCTAAACCTAATTGGATTGAAACCCTTTCACCACCCTAAACCCATTAAACACTCTTCTTACCCAAGCCCATGTACCCGAACCCTTGCCACTTAACACACCTAACCACATTCAACGTACAACCTTCTCAACCTTTCCTAAATTTTTGACTCTTTCAACAATAACCTAAACTTAATCGGATTTCCAAAATTTTTAATCCATCACCAACCGTCCAAACTTGTACACATCTTTCACTATTAACGTAAATCTATCCTATTTAAACCTCTCCAAGAAAGTACAACCACTTTCATCACATGGGAAATCCCAACCTCTCATGAGCCCGACATCACCATCATCAACTGTCCAACCTCTCGTTGACGCCTACTCAACCCTCACAACCCACCCATCATTCAACGGTTGTAGGAGTTACAACCCCACATTGTTGTTGATCGTCCCACCCTCATCAACTACAATTGGTTGAAGATTGAAGGATAGCAGCCAGAAAAGTGCAGCCGCCATCTCCATCATTGAAGGATCCTTGTTGTTGATAAACTCTAACACCTCCATTACTCTATTGCTCCATCCTTCGACCATCATACATAAGCCAAGAGCTATTGTACCTCCACCGTGTATCAACGACTCCTCTAATCGACGTTCCATATTCAAGTACAGTTTACCTAACGATCTTCTCAAACGTTTCTTTCAGGCTTGATCATTTGTTTCTTTTCTTTTCTTCTCTTTTCGATCTTCTTTTTTCGTTTCATCCATCTGACTTGGCCAGCAAGAGTTAAGGTCAGATCTTCAAAGGATTGGGTTTTCTTAACCCAAACCTTACTACCATGTCCAAGACGTCTCACACCTCTTCAATTATTTATTTACTTTTTATCCTTTCTATAAAAACAATAACCTTTTTGAGTTGAGATCAAAACCCAACACCGTCCTAAACCTTTATCCCTCGTTTAAAAACCAACTCAAGAATAAACTTTAATTCAACGGCTAACAATGTGCGGTCGTTCGATCCAAGTAACATTTTCAGTTAATTGTTTAACCATTTCAACCTTCTGATGTTTCTTTCATCTTTGAGACAATACATAGTACTCTCAACAGATTCATGATTTCTATCCTCACCTATTAGTTGATTAAGGTGATCCTTTGGTTTTGACCCGACGATCATCGTCTTGGTCGCCCAACTCAAGTTCTTCATACCAGCTTGATCCCACATTGAAATAACTAGCCAGTTGATCATTCATTTGGTGTAGATGCAGTCATCTCCCTTCGACTCATTCATGTACAATTAGTCCATGCGTTCATATGTAGCACCACTCTAGATTTGCGTCAACGTCTCCCCCATGTGTCCATCATCCTAACCACATGGAGCCTTGCAAAGAACTGCCAGAAGATCGACCATCATCACCCTGCAGACAACACGTGATCATCGGGGATATTACTTGCAGTTCATCTTGTCCTTATCCTCGTAATCACCTTATTAGTACTCAATTCCAAATAATTTGAACTTAGTATTATCATTATTGGCCATATTTTGAGAGATAATAAAATAATAAGAATGACAAATTTTGACCATTTCTTGACTCGGGAGATGACAACGTTGACTCTAGTGACATAGTAGAATTGTCTTTGATTTTAGAATCTTATCTACGGACACCTATACTATAAACATGAAATGAAGGTTTAATAACCTTGGGTTGAATTTACACGAAGAGGAGATCCATACTAGCTAAAAAGTTCTCGTATCATCATAACGGTATCGCGTGAATGAGGTAGATACCCTTCCCATGATTCTTTCAATACTAGTCATTGACTCATGAGCATGTAACTATTGTTAAACTGTAATTTATAATCGAATTTATATTAGAGATCTCCTGTATGGATTCTATTTGTTTCGTATTGGAGATCTACTGTGTGGATTCCACCTGTTCTATATTAGAGATCCCCTATATGGATTCTATCTATTTTGTACTGGAGATCCCTTGTGTGGATTCCACCTGTTCCGTATTAGAGATCCCCTATGTAGATTTTATCTATTTCGTATTGGAGATCCCTTGTGTGAATATTTATATTTTCAGTAATTTTTTATATATATGAAGGCATGCATTGCATTTCAGAAATGATAAAGCAAGTTGGGAGTGAGTTCTCCAGGGTAAAAGACCTGAAAACCCCAAGAAAACCCCCTGTGTGGGTGAAGAAGGAGACTCCCTTTGTGGGTTGTGTATTACTTTTGATTAATTGTTCATGCATTCATTATGACCATGATATTATTGTTTGACATGTACAATTTAATTTATGCAAACATGAATGTATTTCTTGTATTGTTTGAATTATGTTTTGGGTGAAAACTTGAATGAGCGCTTAGCTTACTCCTATAACTAAAATTTTCAAATGTAGATGAAACCGAAACGTACGAGGAAGGGTACAAGGAAGAACTGCAACCCGTTGACAAATTAGGAGATGAGACATACGAATCCGAAGAGTAAGAGCCGTACCATGAAGATGAACATTATTAGTCTTTTATTATTTCTTTGCGTATGAATTCTGGTAATAAAATTCATTACTTTATATTATTTTTGATAGTATAGCAGATGCGACTTTTTGATGAACCGTGACTCGTAGATCATCGGTTCTTTTGATATTAGGGTTCTTTTTGACTTTGTGTGTCACGGTTGATGTTAGCTATCACAGATTATAATTTTGAGATCTTAGTAAATTTTGAACTATCGATATGTCATTGTAAATTATAAAATTCTATTTTTCCTTTATCATTTTCACACCCTGGATTTCGAGTAAACAAGCCGATCCACAGGCGTTCAAGTCGAGTTCAGGTGCCGAAATTTGGGTCGTGACACATATAATTTATCTATATTAATGGGATCCATAGGCTATAATCTTATCATTAACTAATAATTTTTTTAACTTTAAGATTCTAGCAAGGAGGATTAAGATAATAGAATGGTAATGTTAGGGTTTCTGTAATTGAATATTTATAATGAACTAATTAACTCCATAAACGAATACGTGCATAATTGAATATTCATATTATTTTAATTATATAATTTTAAATATAAAATAAATAATTATATAATTTTAAATATAAAATAAATAATTTTATAATTGATAAGAACTATAAAATATATTTTATATTGATACTTAATTAATACTTTTCTGATATTAAGAGCTTAATAATGAAAATTAAATAATTTGATCAATTACTTGTAATAATATGATATTAAATAAAATTAATTATTTATTTATAATTAAATTGGATTGGAGTAGACCCTACGAAATACTTGGGTAGGGTACACTTCTTGTGGACTATAGAATTAATGTATAAGTTCACATAGGATAAAATAATGGCATATTGGTAATAATAGAAGTACATTTTTTTTCTTCTAAAATTAATGATTAATTAATTAAATAAAGGATGAAAATGCTACATCATCCTAATAATACAAATCATCCAATTAAATATCTAAGAAATCTTTTGTATTTTATACTTAGTTAGGTATAATACTTCTTTTATCTTTTAAGAAAATTCAATATTTTGAAAACCTTTAATTATTAGGTTAATTTTAGTAATAGTGTAACATACTATTATACCAATCCTAAATAGGAATCAACAATTAGTTATTTCACATGTTAAAAAATACTTTTATAAAAAATTCAACAATTAAATTATTAAGAAAAGATTTATACTTTTCATTCTTGATAATTTTATAATAATAAGTAAATAGAAAATTTTAATATAAGAAATAATTCATTGCTAAATAATTAATATAAACTTACTAAGTTGTACTAAATAACTATTTATCTTAATAGAATACTTACATTTTAAATAAAAACTTAAAAAGAGTTACTAAAAGTTTTTCATAAAATATTTTTAACTTTTAGCATATTAATTAGAGATTTTGACAACATTAAAAAAGATCCAATAGTAGAAGAAGTCTCCACCTCATTTCTTTTTCTAATTCTTACTCTTTTTTTTCATGTTTTTCCAATTATAGTGAAGAATAAGACTTTAATTCAAGAAGAAATAAGATAAATACCGTACTCACTTAATACCTTCAATTATAAATGATATGTTATAATTGCACTATGATGTATTTATCTCTCCATGAATGCATATACTTGGTGATTGAATTAATACGATGAATACGTGATGATTCAAGTTATAATATAATTGTTTGAGTCCTTCTTTGAGTATGATATTAAAAAAATTATTATTGCTCGATTGTCGAGCCATTACAAGAATCATCTCGTTGGGTGGGTTTATGAAGATTATTATCTCATTGGTCGAGTACATCGTCAGATTATTTCGTTAGCCGGATCCATTATTAGATTTTACCGTTGGTCGGATTAATTATACAAAACTTCCGGTTAGTTGGGTTAACTAGAAAGTGTAAAGACTCTAATTAGTTGGATCACCCCTACAAGTCAATCCCTGAAACCTCTCCCTTGCTTATTTTGACTTAGTTCAAAGTATATTAAAGTTCTACCACTTAAATTTTATGATTTCTAAGTTACTTACCAACCTAATGGTATATTGACAATTGAAGCTTTGAATCTTCTTATGTATGACTCTTCTGATTTTCTGTCAAGTAGTCTCCAGTGATAAAATTATACTTAACTAATCGACTTCTAGCTACCCACACTGGGAAGATTACATACACATATTTTGTCATACAAAATTAGCAAACACAAAAATGTAGACCTTACAACCTTTAAAAGGTACTATATACTTTTGTTGCACACCTTCTTCTAACGCTTTCTCTTTGTGTTTCTTCGATACTTTTGTTTTATTATTTTATTATTCATTTACTGTTGAATGCATTCAAAGAAAACCCACCATCTCTTAGGTGCATTAACAAGGAAATTTAAAATGATGAAGTCCCAAGCTCACTTGTCAATTATCAAAATTTGACACATGATTTTATGACACACAATCGTAGGGCCCACATGGAGATGAGGGAATGCTTGATTTTTGGTGAAGATAATTTTCGCACTTTGTAGGTCATCATCACCAAAATCAACCAATTCCAACATTTGAAGCATTATGAAAGGTGGTTTGCAAGTTGAAAAATTATGGATCATCTATTTTTATTATTACCTTTAAGTACCACATTTGATAAGGTTACAAGTTTTAGAAAATGGTTGATTTCTTATGTGGATGATTTCTACTGTGAGGAGACCATCCTTACCAATATCAACCCTTAACTCATCTCCTTGTGGGCCTCACGACCATGTGTCATTATATGTGTTAAAAAATGTGTCAACCTATCCCGAGTTAGGATACATTGGCTCATTCTTTTCTGACTCATATTCTTCTAAACATGATACCAAGCTCACAAAAAATCAACCCCTTCTAACATTTGTAGCCTTATGAAACGTAAATTGCAAGTTGAAAAATTTTGGACAATCCAATTTCACCGTTAAATTTAGGCCCATATTTGAGAGGGTAAGAAGTTTAGAAAATGTTGATTTTTGGTGAGGATGTGATCACTGAAAATTATGAAGATGAGTTAAGGGCTGATTTTTGGTGAAGATAATATCTTTACCATATGAAGATCATCCACCCATAATCAGCTCATTCTGACATTTGAAACCTTATGAAAAGTGGACAGCAAGTTGCAAATTTTTGGATCGTCCGTCTATTTTCACCGCTACTTGAAGTCTACATTCGATAGGGTTAGAAGTTTCAGAAAGGGTTGACTTCTCGTGAGATGATCTCTATCGTGAGGAAATCATCGCCACAAAAAAAATCTGCTTTAACTCATCTTCATGTGGGCTCCAAAACCATGTGTGATTATATGTGTCGAAAAATATGTCAATTTATCCCGAGCCATATATAGGCAGATCGGATCCACTACATAATGTGTTATTTTTGGGTAGGATCCATACCCAATCCAAACTCAAATCGGGTCAGGTTACTTGGGTCCATATCTGACCCATTTAAAATTTGGATCTAAACTTTAAAATCCAATGCCGTAAACGTCAAAACGTTGGGTCTAACCCGCCCCATTTCATGCCCTAATTACCACCCGGTCAAACGGGCATGTGTGGCTCGTGGACAAAATTGTCGCGCCCATTAGAAGTCACTAGCCAACCTCAAATCATATGTGTCGGCTTGATCATATCTTAACAAACCACAGAGCCCATTTTCTGGAAGCCCACAAACAGCCTCTCTAACGTTTTACTAATTCAAAGTCTTAACAAAAGCAAAAACCTTAGAAATGTTGCATCGAGGAAGATAATGGTTCTCATGTTGAGCCAACTGGTAGCTGATTTTGTCTAAGGAGCGATTCAGGCGGGTTGGGTCCATTATTCAAAGTCTCGGTTGATTGTGTTCTGGAACAGGTGATCTGGGTCTCGGTCCCGAACCATCCCATCTCGGGGTTGTCTCGTCTGGGATGCATTGTTCCCTTAAGATGCCTCACATCGTCTTGAGCGAGACAGCTGAGATGGAGTTAGATCGGACTGATTGAGATTGGGATCAGGGCCCACCGAAACCGAGACTTCAAACCATGGGTGGGTCAGGCAGGGCCGTCTTGATACAAGTTGAGGCCTAAGGCGAAAACTCTATATAAGGTTTTCTTTTATATTTAATATTAATATATATGGTATTAATTAAAACTTTTAACTCTATATAATAAAAAATTTATATTTAACAACTATTCTTGATAATAAAAAATTACGAAAAAAAATTTAGATACATAGGATTCCCATTATAGTCCATGCAGAGGACTCTCGTGGCCCTACATTATGTTTCGGGCTCAATGACTGCATGGATGTTCAGCCCTCCTATTGGTGGATAAATGCACTAAAAATCAGCTTGATTGATGATTTCTAGCCATTAGATTTACAGCCCAGAAACATGCTTGAATCCAACGGCTAGAATCAATCCTAAAAAGTACTAAAATCTATGGCTAGAGATAACCAATCAGGGTGATTTTGGTTTATATATCCAACAAGGGGTGGGCTAAACATCCATGTGGTTAGTGGGCCCGAAAAAAATGTGCTATGTATAGAGCCTGGGCTTGTAGTTGGACCTGGGCCGGGGGCCTTCTCTCACCAAGGGACCTTAGGCGGTCGACTTAAGGTAGAGACGGCCCTGGGGTCAGGTTATGGGTCACACCAAGCCAAACCGATCTTCAGACAACTTAAATCGTGGCCAGGCCAACACGACAAATGTGCTTAATTTGATTCCAACCTGACCTGCTCGTTTTGAAGTCCAATCCCAACTTGGATTAAGTCTGGTCCTCTTCCTCTCGGACACACTTAGTCCTCTTAATTAATGTTCTGAAAACTGACCCCATCATCAAATTGGTGGCGTGACCAGTTCAGTCTATGGTAAAATAGACGACTTGGGTGGCTTTTCCAAGTTTTTTTTTTTCGGAAAATTTCAAATAAGGAAACAAAATTTAATCTATTTACAAAAACAAAAATAAATTTCTGACATTCCCAAAAAAAGTAACCAAACACCCTTTGAAAGGGCGTTTCTCCCTGACAGATACAAAAAGTGAAAAGAAAATGCTGACAAACACCCTTTTAAAGACAGACGCCCTTTAAAAGGGCGTTTGCCCATAGAGGAGTAAAACTTTTGTCTCGATATAAGCCACATGGCACACTGTTATTGGACGATGACCATATGGATGTTTGGCAAATCACTAGGTGGACCTACACACCAAAAAAGAAACATGATTACTGGTTTATAAGCGTTGGATTGAAGTTATTTTCATGGGTTGATTTTAATCGTAGGAATTTGAGCATTATTTGAGTGCAAAGATCCAAAGGTTGTAAATTACTAATCAGGCTGATTTTTGGACTGCAGGTCCATCAATGGACTGATCAAACATCCATACGGTCGGCGTCCACTAAGAGTGTGCCATGTGGCTCGTATTGGGACAAAAGTTTTACTCCTCTATGGGAAATGCCCTTTTAAATGGTGTCTGTCTGGTACAGACGCCCTCTAAAAGGGCGTTTGTCAGCCTTTTCAGCTTTTTGCTACTTGTGCTAGGAGATTTATTTTTGTCAGGGAGAAACGCCCTTTCAAAGGGCGTTTGGTTACTTTTTTTGGGATTGTCACAATTTTATTTTTAATTTTGTAAATAGATTAAAGTTTTTTTTCTTTTTAGAAATTTTTCGTTTTTTTATTTATTTTTAAAATAGGGTGTTTTAGTAACACCCCCTAAAATTTGAAAGTAATTAGTAATACTGCCTTATACTTTCGAACTTTAGGATTACCCCCCCTGACCTAGTTTAACCAACCTTCCACTAACGTTAAAACGTGACATGCATCATGTTGCTGTTAATGCACTTATGAAGGACCATAATATTGCAAGTACAATGCTAACCACGTGTGATTCAAGTCTATTTAACTTAAGTCAACCACTAGGTCAAGGGGGGTAATCCTAAAGTTTGAAAGTATAAGGGAGTATTACTAATTACTTTCAAATTTTAGGGGGGTGTTACTAAAATACCCAAAAAATATTGCTAGAAAATACATGGCCAATTGATGCTGACCCTATTGCTATAACATACAAGGTTATAGCAAAAAAGGTAAAAGTATTATTGTTTTGTTATTTTTAATTTTTTCTAAAATAACTTTGAGAATAACAAATTGCCGTCGTCGTCATCTAAACCTTATCCCAAATGTTTGGAGTCTGACAACATGAACCCCGATGCGGTTTACTGATCCCACGCTTGGAAAATGGAAGGTTATCTTAGGATGACAGTGGGTGTTAACAAAATCTTGTCAAATCCTTCAAATGAATCTGAATGGGAGAATAACGGACAAATAATGGCTGTTATGTCCGTTATAATGGCCGCTATAACACTAAGCCCCTTTTCTGGTTTTGGGCGGTGTTTTCTAAATACGTTTTTTTTTTATTTTTCTCACATTTCTGACGTTCCGTTAGATCATAGTTTTTGGTAAAAAAGAAGGGTCGGGCTCCGTTGACAGATCTAAAATGACAGATAAAATGATGGGGACACAATATGAGCCACATGGCATACTGTTACAGGACTCTGACCGTATGGATGTTTGTACTATCCCATGGTGGACCTACAAACCAAAAATCAGCCTGATTAGTGATTTATAGGCTTTGGATTGGACTTATTTTAATGGGCTGATCTCAACTGTGGGAATTTGAGCAGTATTTGAGGTACAAAGACGCAACACTTATAAATCACTAATCAGGCTGATTTTTGGTTTGTAGTTCAACAATGGGATAGGACAAACATCCGTACGGTCAGAGTCCTATAACAGTGTGCCACCTGTCTTATATTGTGTCCCTGTCATTTTAGATCTGTCAACGGAGCCCGACCCAAAAAAGATATTTAAAACAATCGTTTAAGACTTAAATTTTCATTTACATAAATCTGGTTTTTCTTTTTCTTTTTTTTTTTTTTTTGTAATCTGGTTGATCTGCACTAGATGATATAATATTAGGGGAATGATGAGAGACTATTGTAGTAATGTACTACAATACTACGGATTTCCACCATTTGATCTAAAGCTTTTAATTAATAATTGCCACCCACTTAGCTCAATCAGACGAGCCTAACTATATGATAACTACCAAAGAGGTAAAACATCAAATATCATGACTATCCAGATGATCGATTAAATAGAGGGCAAGATCACCTACTAGTTGATCGATTAAATAGTTGGTCAAATAATCCAACAGTCCCAGTTGATTTAAGAAGAAATTTAACTTCCATAAGAAAGAAAAAAAAAACATCAAATCAGAAGAAAATAAAAGAGCCCCACCTCACATGCGTCTCGAGCTACTGGTCGGAACACGCGGAAGTAACAAGTAACAACACCTACCCTTCCAAAATTCTGAATCAAAAAAAAAGGAAAAGATAGACCAACACAAAGAACACTCTAAAAAACCAGAGCTCAAACGATCATCCACAATAGCTAAATAAGAAGAAAATAAAGAAGAAATGTTCTTTGTTTTATCGATCTCCTGGCATTTCTTACAAGGAAAATTCAACCCAAAACACTATAATTCAACTAATAAACAATCACTACTACAAAGTACAATCAAGAATGTTAGATCCAATCAATCAATCTGTATTTCTCTCTCTTTTTCTATATAGATTATGGGAATGTATTCAAGAATAAATGGGTTAGTTAATTAGTATTACCAGTCAAACAAGAAAGAACTTCAACTCTTCCAAGCATAAACCAGCAAAGAAAACCCAGATGGGCCGCTCTGCAATTCGTTCTCCTCCATACTTGCCCACTCCATCACAGAAGAACTGCACCTAGAAGAAGCAGAAGAAGACATGGACGACGACGATGAGCTTATTGTCTTAAGCGAACTCTTCTTCATCTTGTTCCTCTCGAATCCATTCATCCCAAATCCACATGTTTGCTGCTGCGGCCACAAATCCATCTCACAACTCTTCTCACTCATCTCCATCTCTCCTTCTGCTTCTTCACACGCCATTTTCTCAAACCCGAACATGAACACAGCGTGTTCATCATCCACGTCTTCGAACAACCAGTTGTAAACGTCCCAGGAGACTTGAATCGTGACCCCATCGACTTCAATTCTCTCGTTCCCTCTAAATTTCCACTTTAATCGTTGAACCTGCAAGACCCTTTTTTGATCGACGCTGAAATAAAGCCTGGGCTCATCACCATCACCAACGCAGCAATCAATCGAGATATCTCTAGTTTTGCCTCCGAAACTCGCTTTTGTTGTGTAAAATTTGTTACCAAACACATGTTCTCTTCGCAGAATCAAAACCTGACTTCTCTCGGGCTTCTGAGCTTTGGTTCTGGTGTAAGCTTCGTTAGGAGAATCTCCAACGAGAAGGGTCATTTCTCCATCGACGACAACGGCGACGTAGAACCCAGATTGGGGTTCGGGACTGGATAAAAACTTGGCTTTGGTGAGGTCCCAGTAGATTTCAATCTTTCTTGTTGTGTTCTTGAGATCGAATTTTTTTGAACCGTTTTTTCTCCAGAAGAGAAATGGCTTGATATGGAGGCGAAAAGAAGAGGAGAGGTCGTTCTCGTGGTCCTCGAAGCGGAGGTCTATATGGAGACTTCGGCCGATGACGTTGCGACACCAGGTAAGGGCAGCGACTCCGAAGTCAGTGTTGTAGAGACAGGTTATGAGGTTGGGGTTGCCGGAAGTGGGTGTCGGCACCCCTGATGATGGGTGGACATGGCCGGTAGTGGTGGTGGTGGGGTGGAAGCAAGAAGGTAAAAAAGAGGAGTGATTAGACATTTTTGGGGGCTTAGGGTTTTGGAGGGGAGGGGGAGAGGGAGGGCGGGGTTTTAAGGGAGAGGAAATGGAGAGAGGACCCTGTGTGAGAGGAGGCGGGGCCGGTAGTGAGAGGAAGGGTTGGGTCGTTGGGCGGTGGGGGTGGGGGAGCGTGGAAGCAGCGTGAGTTGGAACTTTTTCTTTTGGCTGGATGGGCTGTCACTACAGACTTCACACCCTGTTATTACGAGAAAACTTTGACTGCGGCGTTTGTTTTATCCAGGCGTCCAGCACCACCTAAAAACGCCACGTGACACATTCTTAGTACCGGGTACCACCAACCGTTGGATCTGAGTACTTCAAAATTATGTTGGAATCCCATTAAAAATCATGCATGAAAAAGACTAAAATCTAACTGTTATAAACCACCAATCTGGATGATTTTTGGTATGTGGTCCAGAGCTTGGCATAAAGGCATGTGGCAACTCTTTCAGCCCCACTGTCACATGAATGTGTCCCCACCCGTTGGTGGACCTATACACTAAAATCAGCTTGATTGGTGATTTCTAGTCGGAGTATTCTTTCTTTTCATAAGGTGATATCTAGCCTCAAGATATTATAAAAGGGCTAGAATAACAAGTAAAAGAGCAACACAATACAAGGAAATTCAAAACTATACTCTAAGGTAAGGCGTGCCAATCTTGTCCATCCGAATAAAGGTTCGGGCTCAAGGGGACCCTTATTTTTCTGACCCCTCGTGGTGTTCATGTGCTTGGCCTTGGATTTCAAGAATCTAATGGTGGTTGGCTCTCTGACATCACTTTTTTCACTTTCAGGGCGTTGACAACCATCGTTAGATTCGTTAAAACCATGGCTGAGCGTTGACAACCATCGTTAGATTCGTTAAAACCATGGCCGAGCGTGCAAACACCGAGAGAGTTCACAAAAAGAGGGTCCTCTGAGCCTAAGCCCCGAATAAATAGACAGAAAGTAAAAATTTCTTTTTACCAGTGGTATAGACTCTAGAGAAATTGGGCTGGAACTTGCCACGTGAAGTGGGGTTGAACAGGTTCGACAAGTGGGGAAAAACTTTATATGCAGAGGACTTTGGATGCAGTCGATGCAGAGGGGTTTCATGGTCCTACATAGCTCATTTTTGGGGCCCACTAATTGCATGGATGTTTACCCCACCCCTTTGTTGATATGTATACTAAACAACATCCTCATTGATTTTCTCTAGCCATAAATTATAGCACATTTTTAGGATTGATTGTAGCCGTTGGATTCAAGTACATTTTTTAATATTTTGGGCACTTAATCCAACGGATATAAATTATCAACCAAGCTGATTTTTGGTATGCATATCCACCAAGGGTGGGGTAAACATCCATGCGGTTAGTGGGCCAAAAAAAGTGAGCCATGTAGGGCCAAGAGACCCCTCTGCATCCACTGCATCCAAAGTCCTCTGTATCTAAAGTGTTTCCAAGTGGCCCTCTAGTTGCACCACCTCATTTCCCAGTGTCAAAAACTCCTGTGTTTGTAGGATTGAATTCTGTTGTGCACACCCAGCATACCGTCGGTCTATGTTTGTTTGCTTGAATAAAAAAAGTGCAGTTTTGAATAGATTACTTAAACACAGCTAGCAAAATTTAAAGAATTTTGTATCTACTTTTTCTCCACGGACTTTGTACGTGCGATGAGCTGATTCACTTCTGTTTGGTTTTTTATTACTCTTGAGTCGAAAGAAAAAAAAAATAGGTTCTTCCTTCCACCTACTAATAAGAAGTCAAAAATCAAAATTAGTAAAGTACAAGAAAATGATTCCATGCGACGAGGATGCATGTAGAATTGGTGCACCATCTTAGCTTATGGTTTGTTTGATTACAGTGATGCATTGCCAACGATGCTTTATCTTCATCGTAAGCCTTATCCGACTTATATGAAGTCGGCTGTAATTTGTTCTTCTATTCAATTTTTATTTAAAAATCATGTCTTCCAAAAAGCAAGTGTCTTCTACTCCTCGTGCACGACTTTCTCATTCATGTGGTCACTGGGTCTTTCTTTCTAGATGACCAAATCATTTCAATCAACTTTCCTTTATTTTATGGAGTGGGCTTAGTAAACCTCTTTTTTCTGACCCTCTTCTTGGAGTCGAATTTGGGGCAGTGGATTCCGAGAATCTAACCATGGTTGATAGTACTGAGCTGGCATTCACTTTTTGGACTCACCTCTACCGCGGTTAGATTCTCAGAATCCACAGCCCCCCGAGTTCGACTTCCCAGAGGGCCATCAGAAAAAAGGGGGGTCTTCGGAGCTTGAGTCCATTTTATCAACTATTAAGAGCAAACATTAAAGTTTTAGAATGAATCTTTAGTCCATGTTTCTTGGTAGCAAAATTTCAACACCTTATTAATATGATAGGATGGGCAGGTCAGATCCAATCGGGCCATAACATGTTGCACTTGCGGTGGCAACATCACGAGGGGTCATCACAACATGGTAATCCAACATTTTTTGTATATCTAAAAGGGTGAATTTTAAGAGAAACCCAATTTTTTGCAAGAAATTTTAAGATAAAGATTTATTTTTTGGAACACTTTTACAGAGAGAAAAATAGAGTAAAAGATGCATGTATGTTGAGGTAAACTCAAGACTCATCCGCGACAATCTTAATGTGAGAAAGAATTTGTTATTTGTCTTTTCTTTGTAAATCTTGTACATATGTACATATGAAATTACATAAGCTTATGTGTACAGAGTAGACTTCTCTCTAAGGGAAAGCCATGTAATAAGAAATGATTACATATACTCTAAATCACCCTAAAAAGAGAGATCATGAGCACAAACCCCTTCTAACTATCATTCTTCCCTCAGGTCCTTCACAATGGGTAAATTCAAACTTGCATTTTTTGGTAAACTGACAAAAAAAACTATTGAGACACCTCTAAAGGAGGGGGGGGGGGGGGGGTCAGATTGGTCGGATCGTCTCGTTGAAGCACTATGGGCTTACCCTAAAGCCGGTAAAGACAGATAGATAGATTTGACTATGACCTATCTATTGAATTGTTCTCTTTCCTTCTTGCCTGCCGTCGAGTACTTACACCCGAAAATGGATTTTTGCCTGCAAAGAAAAGAATTTATTCACATCTGTGAGTTAAACTCTTTCTTCGATGAAGCACATATATGTCTATTGTACGAGACTAGTGGGTGGCTAGTGCCTTCGGTACTCCCTGACAAAGCATTTACCAAAATCAGGTGTGAGTGATTGAGATCCACCGTCCAATTAGGGGATAAGATCTCGACTCTTCTTTATTGAAGCCTATAAGAGAGGGAGACAATTGAGCTCCCTTGTTATATAGATAAATCTTACACATTTTGTAAATAAATCAGTATAGATATATTTCTTTAGCATGTATAGCCATTCTCTTCATTAAAGATGATCTCTTTGATAAGACCACGTGTAATTGATTAGATCGGAAGTGATGTCATTCATATATAAATCAAAATCCTGATTGTCAGATCAACGAATGTGATCATCAATATGATTGATTTTAGCAATTCATATGATTGTACCTTGAGATCTTTTCGATCTACTTTTATTTATATAAATCTTGGACTTATCAAAAAAAAAAAAAAAAAGCTCTCTAGAAAATTTGTTAAAGTAGGAAAATCTCCTGCCAAGATCTCTAAGAATGTGCCATGTGGCTCATATTGTGCGCTGTCATCGGCCTCGATGAGGCCGACCAGAGGCTCACAAAGTTTTAACATTTTGGTTTCTGACTTGACTAATCAAATACGTGTCTCCATTGAATCAATTTTTTTTGCGTTCGTGGGAAGGAGGACTTGTTTTTATGAACAGTTTGTTCAAAGGGGTCGTTAACAAAAAAGATCAAAGTTGCAGACAAAAATTAATGTTAGAGTAGACATGAGGTCCACGGCCAGTTGTGGGCCTTACTTGAAATCCTCTGAATTTTCTTTCATAGATATGCATGTCGTTTCAACTTTCAACTACTTTATCATATCTTTATCTCATGTGCATCTCAAGGGTGACCTAAGGCCCATAACCACAGTGTGGACCTCATCTCTACTTTAACACATCCTCAACCGTATGGATGTTTGGCCAATCCCTAGGTGGACGCACAGACCAAAAATCAGCCCGATTAGTGATTTCTAGGTGTTGGATTGGAATTATTTTCATGGGTTGATTTTAACGGTGGGAATTTGAGCATCGTTGACCATTATTTGAGGTACAGAGATGAAAAAGTTTGAAATCACTAATCAAGCTGATTTTGGGTCTGTAGGTCCACCTAGGGATTGGCCAAACATCCATACGGTCAGGGTCCTATAAGAATGTGCCACGTGGCTCATATTGCGCCCTGTCATCAAAGTTTTACTCTAGGCTTGAGGGGATTTTCTCCTCATGATATAACAGTGACAGCTGGGAAAGAAAAAGAAAGGTAACACCCTCCCTTGTGGAGGTCTCGAGTTCATCAGTCCTACCTAGGATGGAGACCCCTGGCTTATCTTGTGGGAATAGACTACCCTTGGTGCGCGTATAGCCCGTGTTTGCCTTGTCAGCGGTCCAAGTTTGAACCATGTTGTGTAAGAAAGCCCGTGTTTGCCTTGTCAGCGGTTCAAGTTTGAAACAATTCTTTTGCGTAACAATTTATTCCAAAATTATTCAATGTCTTCCAGTCCCAGTTTTTATTTATATGGCTGTTCCTAGGGATGTATCCAGACCGGGGTCTGAAACTCTGTCCAAGACAGGCCCAATTTTCTAGGGTAAAATTCAACCTGAGCTTGAGTTTCAGGTTACCCAAGTCCGGGCCAAAATTTTGAACCCCCTGTATACCCTGGATCTGGCTTGAATTATACTCGGCCCAATTTCAAGTCCAAACTCGGCTCGAGGCAGACCTAGAAAAACATGTAAGCCTTATAAAAAAATATACTAGTAATTAAGCCAATTACATGGGCCTGAGAAAACCTGATTTTTAGGGTTTTGGGTAGGACCCGAGTAGAGTTCCTCAAGCTTTGGCCCGGGTGAGACCGATAGGGCTGTCAAACGGATTTTTTCGAATTAAATATAAGAATATCCGAATACAAATCCAAAAAAATCGATATTCGAATTCGATTTAATATCCAACAGATATTCTGAATCAAATATTTAAATTTGAATCCAATTAGCTTATTAGATGTTGATAAACAAATCAGATATATGTAATAAATAATTATAGTTATATAATCAATATAATTATTATATATAATAAATTTATTATATATTTAATAAATAATATTTAAAATAATAAACATAATTATTTATTTATTATATATAATAATATTTACATAATATATTGGATATATCAATATTTGTATCCGAATTCGAATTTTTGACTATCCATTAACATCCTTAAAGACCGACCAGCCTATATTCGGGTTGGGGTTGGGCTAGTTTGAAACTCAAGAAAAACTTGGAAACCGGGCATGGGCCCGGTCAGTTGGGCTCGTCTAATGTACACCCCTAGCCGTGCCACACATTTGAGGTGCGTCAAACTTACGGCCATATCAAGAATATCTAACCAGGCAATACCTATCTCATCAATGGAACTAGTAAAATATTATGATGTTTGATTGATAATAGTGTGAACCAAACTTAGGACACCTCACACATTATAATATTTTTTTTAAGGAATGCTAGCACGTAATGCTTTTATCGAATTGCACAAGAAGACAGGAAAAAATATTCGTTTAATCGAAGAGGTGACTTTATTGATAATTTTTCTTATTTTCTAGCGCAAAGCAACAACGCATCACAAACATTTTATGAATCACGTACAAATGTACGTTTGCAACACAAACATTTTGTGAATCACATGCAGTGCACTCTACCCCTGCACTTGTAATATTTAGGGAAAATTACTTTTAAGGCCATATTTACAAGAATACAGACCATTAAGTCATCTCTAAAAAATTATGGACATTTCACCAAACCGGTTGAATCAGTACCATTTTCACCAAACTGGTTGAATCAATACCATTTTCATGATGTCTATCTTTGTTTCTAGTTTCGGTATTGAGCTCAACTTAGTTGAACCACTAGCATAGTTAGACTATAATGAATAGATGATGGGAAAATACATCTCAACAAAGAAGAACCCATGTAATTACAATGATGAAATGAACAAATATTTTACAAAAGAACCACCCAACTTGTTTTTTATAAATTTGGTATTTATTTCTAACTTGAGTATTGAACTCAACTTGAACTAAAAATACAGTGAGACAATGGTGAAGAGATGATGAAAGAAAATGCATTTCAACAAAGAGGAATGTAACAATTGTGAAATGAAAAAAAATTTTCATAGAAATCGCTCAACTTGGTTGAACTAGTACCATTTTCATGAAGCCTATATTTATTTTCAATTTGAGTATTGAGCACAACTTAGTTGACTCACTAACACAATTAGACGATAATGAAGAGATGATGGAAAAATGCACACAATGTAGAGAGGAACCCTTGTAACAATAGTAAAATTAATAGGCAAAATTCTTTCAAAGGAACCGCTCAACTTGGTTGAACCTATACATTTTTTATGAAGTCGATATTTTGTTTTCAGTTTGTGTACTAAACCTTAAAACCTACAATCTATCCATTTCTCTGACTAATTCTATTTTATAAGGCATGTCTGAAGCTCCATTTTACTTTTAATATCTTTTCCATTCCTCTAACCATTTTGTAAGCTAGTATTTTATTTCAAGATTGAGTACTGAGCTCAAACTGGTTGAACCAACACCTTTCTTTAGTGAACTGGTTGAACTTGCTAAACCAGTAACAATGGTGAAACAAATGTCAAGAATATTATAAAGGGATTAATTCTTCAAGCATCGTAAACGAGGAATTGTGCCTTTGTCAATCAAGGATAACGACATTATCGTATTTTTATTTTGATTTTAAACAAATCTAGAAATAAAAGTAACCAAAGAAAACTTATTGGTCCATCCTTTGATAAAGCAATATCAAATAGTATTGAAAATTTTCCTATGGCTTGAATGGTCGGGCTGTGCGTACACTATGAACTTTTTGGTTATTTCTTGAAATATTTATTGATTTCTCTTATCGTTCTTTATGCTGTTCTATGTAGTACCCAACCGTTTCGCTTCCCCTAAAAGGGCAATTTGGGGATGTTGCAATTTTGGTCTCGTAGGAGTTATTTGCAGTCTTGTAGAGCATGAAATGGAGCAATCATCTCCAAGATCTTAGAAATGGATCGGATATTCTTTTGTTGATCAAGTCAAAGTTAGATTTCAAAACCTTTGTTGGAAAGTTGGATTAGGATCTAGGCCCTGCATTTGGTTAGATCCTTGGTGTTGGCACAATAAAAGGTAGGTATTTGGTATGACATATCCATTCAAATCAGGTCTCAAGTTGGATATAGCTCCTCTACAAAGGATCTGAGTTGAATCCAAATCTGGGTTGGCACTAGATTTTGCATTCGCAAGCAGGTACTAAACCTTTCTTAATTAGTGACTCATAAGTCATATGAATCCGCCATCACTAAGGGACTCATAAAAGATGAAGAAGAAGAAGTAGATGAGGCCGAGGAAACCTCGACAGGAGCCCTGGTTGTTGGGTTAAGTCTCATGAACTCAAAGATGTCTTGTCACGCTCCAAACTCAGGATCCGAAACTTGACCCAAGACCTGACCTAGTATACATGGGTCATCCGGCCCATGATCTGTGGGTCAACCCAAATATTCAAGGTCAAGACATGAGAGTTAAAGTAGTAAAAATGTGGTTAAACATTTATAATATCATCCATCTTATTAAACAAGTCCAATATAGATGAAAAACACACTAAATGGACAAAAGGAAACCCTAGGTCAATTCTAGTCAAACTTTTGTCAATACTGTCAGTGTTAAAATAATAAGAATTTACACAAGTTCAAGGTTCGGGTTTCTATATATAGAAACCAAAATAATTCGACTTGCAAAAATCATAGCCACTTCGTCACCAATTAAAAAGGAACAATTTTAAAGGCTGCGGAACCCTAACTCACTGAAGTTTATAGAAAAAATATACAAGTTTTAAAATAACAGATCTGCTAAGGAGATCTAAAACAATTTTTTATGGAAAAAATTGAAAATAGAAAAAAAATAAAAATATGAAAAACTTCATAAAAGATTTTTATAAAATGCAATAAAAATTATTTTGATGCAAGGCCAATTGAGTTTGAAAGATGTGTTTTGTCCCTATTTTTCATAATTTCTACATCAAGAAAAACTAAATGTAAGGTTGTGCATGGAGTGAAGTAACATGGGTGTTTTCAAGATTTTCCTAGGTACAAAAATTAGATTGTGTAGAGTGCTTGCAAAATTCCATAAAAAATCGAATACAAGTGAAAAAAAGGATGAGGTCAAGGTTTTCGGAAACTAAACTTAAAAACTTTCAAGTCTTATTTCACAGAGACTGATTCTCAGTGCTACTACTCTCTATTCTGGCCTCTAGACATAGGACATTGTCTGTAGGGTTTGCGAGCCTACAAAAGTTTCATATTTATGGGTTTGAGAAAAATATTTACATGCACACATTTCATTAGCTCAGTCCCTCACTTGGGCATCAAAGTATTTTTTGCAGGTACACCCGCTGGCACAACGAAGAGGCATCAACTCTTCAAGATAATCAATTCTTCTATTATCTAAGATCCATCAGTTTGTCACTACCCAGTGCTCTTCATCTCCTGAATATCTCGGTTGAAGTTTGACCGTTAGTCTCTGCCTCTAAGATCTCGGGAGCTTCGGAGATCATGTTGACTAGGTTTGTTCCCACAGGAAGGATGTCAAGCGCAATATTAGTGATGTCATAATAAGGCTACAGAAGCCATAAAATTCTCATTAGATCGTATTAAGAAGATGCCTTGCGTTATAGAAGCCATAAAATTGTCATATTTGTGAAACACGGGGGTCCAATCCACCATTAATTAGGTCAGTGCAGGAGATATTCTGCAATGTGAGAAGCCTTAAAGGCAAATGTATTATGCATGTGATACATACAGGGTGTCGGGTCCATTTGTCAGGTCCCATCCATGTGCCCTGGTCAAAGGTCACCCAAATAAGCCTTCAAATATAAAGAATGGAAATTGATTTTTCTAGTGAGCTTTTTACCTCTTCCAGATAATATTTGATAGTTTTGACAAAAGACTCTATAGTAGAACCATTCTTACCTATCTTTTAAAAAATTAAATTTGAAGTAAAGACATTTCTATTAAATGTTGATTGGAAGAGGTAAAAAGCTCACTGCAAAAATCATTTTCCTAAAGAATTTTGAATGATTATAATCAATTAATTTGGATAGAATTGGCCTAGAAGATTTCGGGGGCTATAATTTGGACATTTTGGTCTGAAAAGCAGTACACAATGTGTTTGGTACATTGATTTAAAAAAATGTATTATATTGTGATTGGTCGTCCTACTTTCTCCAATTTTGGAGAACAAAATTTGGACTAGTACATGCATACATAAACATGCATAAAGATACATGTTGGTATCAGCCCTACAAATGCAATATCTATATTGTTATAAAGTCAAATTTGGGGTTGGTGGTGACGCGGGCTTCAAATGACATCCCTATAATTCTAAAAATACCATTTTTTTCTTCTTTAATTTTCTTTGAATTATTTACTTAGCAGAAGTTTTTTTGTCTTGCAGCAGGGTTCTTTTATCTTTTGGTTTCCAAGGGACATAAGCCACCTCTGTTTCATCATTAAATGCAATCCCTCCTCTCCTCCCCTCTCAATATATATATATATATATATAGACGTCAGACAACACTGTAAACAAAAAAAATGACATGAAGGACACTGAATGTATGGATCTTTGGTCCATCTCTAAGTGAACCTATGTACAAAAATAATCCTGATTAGTGATTTCTAACCTTTGGATCGGAGTACCCCAAATAATGCTCAAAATCTATGATGGACCTACTACAAAAATCAAACTGATTAGTGATTTCTAACTTTTGGATTTGAGTACCCCAACCATGCCATTCAATAATTTTAAACCTTCGGATCTTTGTACCCAAAATTATGCTCAATATCTACAGTGAAAAATCAACCCATGAAAACGATTCCAAACGAATGCTTAGAAATCACTAATAAGGCTGACTTCTTGAATGTAGCTCTACATAGGGATGGGCCAAGCATCCATACCCTAGTGATCTCTAAAACTGATTAAAGCACATATTTCTATTCTTTTCAATAAAACTTTTCATTAATGCTTCAAATTTGGCAAGTGCGAGAAAGTCCATCGACACATTATTAGTAGGGCTGTCAAAGGGCCGGGCAAGGGTAGGGCTAGGCCCTACCCTTGCTTATAAGGGTGAGGCCCTAGCCCTTAGAGGGCATGAACTGGCTAGGCCCTAGCCCTACCCTCAAGGGCCAAAAGAAGAGTATTAAAAAATATAAAAAATTTAGTGTACTTGACTTGGTAACATATTTTCTCAGTTTAATCTATGTAGATTTTTTTTATGAATGATCATAATTTTTTCACTACAAGGGTGTACCGTTAAGGTTTGAAAATGAAACCTTTTAATATTTTTGAAAACTTCAATAAAAAATGATATATTATAGATTTACACTAGAAAAAAGTCATTTTGGAACAATTTTGAACCCATTCTTAAAATTTTCAAAATAAGAACAATTTTGGGCCGTTCATAATTTTGGAATGGCTCAATCATTTGAAAATTGCCCAAAATTATATATATTTTACGATAATTATAGTGTCTAACACCAATAACATCATGACACATATACTTAAGGAAACCGGGAGACCATGCCAACTAGTTTTCCCCTTTTCTTTTGTATATTTTATTTTTCAAAAAAGGGTTAGATTCACTAGGCAACATTAAGTGTCCAACGATAGGTGACCTTGGAACAACTTAATTTAGTTTTGAATATACACACACATTGTTTTATGGAATATAAATTTTAAAAAATAAATAAAACAAAGATGATTTGCTAAGTGCTGGGCCCCCTTGAGTGTGACCCTGGCCCGGCCCTTATTTAGAAGGGCCTTACATATTTAGGCCGACCCGGGCTAAGGGCTTGAAATTTATAAAAAAGCCCTATTTTTAGGGCTTTCAAAGGGTAGGGTAGGGCCGGGTCCCCTTGCAAGAGGGCCGGATTGATACCCATAATTATTAGAGATCAATGACCTAACTCTTTTTTTATCCGAACGATCTTCAATTAATCTCGGTTGAAAATCAGTCTGATTGATGTTTTTTAGCCAGTGGATCTTTGTACCCCATCCCAAAATAATGATCCAATCCCATGGTTGAAAATCAACCCATGGAAAAGACTAAAATGTGACGGATATAAAGTACTAATCATGCTAATGTTTGGTCTATATGTCGACTGAGTGATGGGCCTAATTAACATCCATACTATCAATGGTCTCTAAGAGTGTTCCATGTGAGAAATATTTTGATACAGGCATTATCCGGTGTCGGGCTGCACCACACAAATTTTTTGTGCCAGATTCTTTATACTAAATCGTATAATACACAAATTATTTTTTCCTTTTGACTTGACCGCCTTTTTTTAAGATATTTTAAAATTTTCAAAACAGATTATATTCATACTATTCCCGTCCCGAATTTTTTCCGTATGCCAATTGCTAACTAGAATCTAGACCCATATTTTGTAGGTTTGGCAAGACGACCTGAATCTACATTGGGTTGGATACAGATGTAATTAATTAGGCCAAGTCGGATCCAGATCATCAAGAAGCACCATCTATACATGCCAGGGTGCAACCCACATGGTTTGACAGATAAATATTCTAAAATGTGCTGTGGGCCTCACCGTACCCGCTATAGGTGGCGCTCATTGATTGGTGACACCTCTCAACAATTGTTAGTTTGATATGGAAGCTTACTTCCAATAGTCAATGAGAAAGTTTAGAGAAAGCGATAAGGTTCCCTACCATCACAAGGCCGACAAAAAACCGCTCTCTGGTCCCTCTCTCTTTATAAAAGAAGAAACATCACATGTGATAAACGGACTAGAAAACAAGTTGAAAACAAAATGGCACCAACTGGATGATCTTGACCATTCGATTAATGCACTTTTTGCATATCCAATTGTGGGGCCCTTGGAAAATTAAAAAAAAAAAAAAAAAAAACCAAAAGTATGGGAATCGTAAGATGGGTCGAACTCCTTAGGTCATAATTAACGGAGAACAAACCAACAACCATGTCCAAACACTGCGCTACATTACAACCTGTCCGACACATCCGTCAACACGAACCCAAATCTTGGAAAAATATTTGCTTCTTATCATGTTTACAAAATTAATTATCATGCCTTTTGGTTTCTTGTATTTGTTGTGTCTCGTGCCAACTATCACGTGGGACATTTGGTGTACACGTGGCATGCATGTGGCTTTGTGGGGCCGAGTATTTGATGGTTCCTGTCTGAAAGATCGGATGATTGTAATGGAACAGGATGGTACAGGAGATATTCTGTACAAAACTGGCCATCGATCAGGTTGATTTTTGCTTTCCTAACGAGACAACTAAAACCTTGACTAAGTTCAAGGCATTGGGGCCAATGCTTGGAGTTTTGTGGACCCACCTCTACCGTTGCAAATCCATTTTAGCCAAGTTTATTAAGTAGATATGATAAAGATTAGCCTTATATGTCGAACCCATGGTTCAAGATCTCGGTATTGGTGGGCGCCGATCCCAATCTGATAGCGTCTCAGGTCGTCTCGCTTGAGATGACGTGAAGTTTCTTCATGGGTTTCGGCTGCACTTGCTTGCATCTATTTTGTTAAAGAGTTTGCAAGGGCTTGGCAATCACTTGCACGCCAGCTCATTTGCACGCCCCCAACCAATTACATGCATTCCAAAATTATGGTAAATGAGTGCATCAGCATCCCAGTGCAGCCCCTACTTGGTTCAATGCAAATCAGATGCAATGTACCCACTTGCCACGGTTTTTGGATTATACGTGATTGGTTGGGCCATGCAAATGAGTTGCCGTGCAAGTGGTTGCCAAGCCCTTGAAAACTGTGCAGCCCAAAAACTATAGTAAGTGACTGCAATGCAACTCACCGCATTAATTGCATCCCAATACAAGCTGGGCTGAATTCTTAATCTTTCTTCACATGTGAGAGCTAGCTAGGCCCTGCTTGGTTTGCTTCACTTGGGTGCATTTAACACTGAAGTGCAAATGTAACGACTTACAATGCAAGTCACTTACAACTGTCTGGCTCACGCCTTGTAAATAGATGCAAATGAAGTTTAGCTAATTGGCTAGTAGTGCATTGCAAAAGAATGCAATGGATTATTTTATTTCTTGATTATATAAAAAAAAATGCACCGTAAAATTATTATTATTATTTAGAGGGGAAAGCTTGGGATTAAGCAGCCTCGGCAAACTATATAAAAAAATAAAAAAAATAAAAAAAATAAAATAAAAAAAATAAAAAAATAAAATAAAAATATATAAAAGTAAAAAATTAAAAAATAAATAATAAAATGATAATAATTACAAAATAATCACAGTTATTATTATTATTAATATTTTTCGGAAGAAAAAAAGTTGAGCTAATACAATGGACCCACTTGCATCAGTTTTTGAGCTGCACTTGCTTGCATCTATTTTGTTAAGGAGTTTGCAAGGGCTTGGAACCCAACTTGCACGGCAGTTCATTGCACGCCTCCAACCAAAGAGGGCGCTAATATACAAACCACTAAGGTTTGGACCTCATGTACAAACCACTATTTTAGGCTTATTTTGTATTTTTTTCAATTCTTATACAGTGAAAACTCTCAATTGTCGTCGCTTATGGATTACTCGTGGATGTAACTCTTACTGGTGAACCACGTAAATCTGTGTTCTTGTACGCATATTTGTGTTTTTCTTCTTTGCTATCGTTTGTGGTCGATCCTCGATTTCCGCAATAAATTTTACATGTTCGTTTGACCATGGGGATGCGTATGTGCTGGTAATTTCACCATTTTTTTCTTTTTTGCGTTGATAATGCGCGCCACGCCATAATCAAACATGCAGGACTTGGATCAACAATTTGATTGGCTTAACGATCGGGTTTTCGCAGTCAAAAATCAACCTAATTGAATGATCAAATCATTGACGTATTGACTTTTTTTCAGAACCATTTGCGATTTATTTTAAGTAATAAATCAGACGGTCACAATCATCCAAATGGTTTGATATTTGGGTAAGAAGATATTTCAACTAGGATCCCACCCACCATTGGTAGGTCACCCGTACATGTGTGCCATGTCAGCTTTTATGGAACGTAAACATGGTCAACAATCTACATAAGACTGAGACCCTCCATTGAAATTCAAATTTGGAACGAGTCATGGTCATGCACTTCCATGATTGATGTATACGCGTACCACCGTATTCGGTTAAGATTTTTTGTTTTTCTAAGCTCGAAAGTCAAAAAGTCAAAGTAAAATACAAGCTGACACCGTTCGATGACTTGGAGACTTAGGAAAGAACCATAAAAAAGTCAAAGTAAAATACAAATTAAGTTGATCGATGTATACATCTCAGAACAGTTTCTATAGCAAATATTTGACTTCTAAAACTTGGGAAAGAACCTTCAAGATCATCCACCTCTGCCTCGATCTTGACCATTCAATCGGTGGACCATCTCCTCCGATTGACTTAGCCAAAAAGTCCTACAAATGGGACCATCCCACCACCCTAACCATATTTAAGTAGTTGGGGGTGTCAATCTAACCCTCTTGTAAGGAGGCCGGTCTTGTCTGTCCTTTTAAAGCCCTAAAAAGAGGCCTTCTTTTTTATAAATTTCAAGCCCTTAGGGCCGGACTGGACCCAAATATGTAAGGTCACCTGTCCTTGGACATCCAAATTTATAAGAGTGTGGAAACATGGAATGAGAGTTACCCGCTACCTAGGGAATTTATCTCTTTTTTTGAAAAAACAAAAACATGCAACCCAAAGAGGGAAAACTGGTTGATCAGACCATGGTTTAAAAAACGTCCGTTGTAATGAAAATAACGGTCCTTGTAACGGATTTAGACCTCCCCGTTACATTATGTACCGTTTTAATGCTCAAAAAATAACGGCCGTTATTATTCATTATTTTTCTGTAAAATAATGGCCGTTATTTTCTATTGTTTTTCTGTTATAATGAAAATAATGACTGTTATTTTTTGAAAAAAAAGTGTTATAATAACGTCTGTTATTTTCCGTTATAAATTTTATTGAAATTTTGAAATTCAAAATTTGAATTTTAGAGCCGTTATTTTCTGTTATTTCCGTTATTTTTTTATTTTTTTTTTGTTTTTAACGTCCGTTATAATGGAAAAATGGTGACACCCTCAGTCCGTTATACCGTTATAACGGCCTCTTTTAAACCTTTGATCAGACAGTTGACCCGTCTAGGTTTTGTCTGGGTATAATAACTAAAATTTAAATTCTGGGTCGATGTTGACCCGACCGTTTCAACAGCCAGTCAGTTTGGGTTTTAAAAACACTCATTTTTTTTTATGGTAAACAGTGAAAGTTTTCGATCTTGATTGAACGTTAGATATCATTGATCAGACTTTTGCAACACAGCTAACGGTCCACCGATGAGTGGTCCTGAATGACGCATTGGTGGGCCACTTCGAATTGAAAAGTGGATTTTTTATTTTATTTTTGTGTGTAAGAGAATTTGTTTTGTTTAAGCTTTAAGCAAAGGAACCAAGGGGACCCAATCATGTGCAAGGATTCCCTCAAATGTGCCCTTAAAAAGGGGACCCACCCTACATTGGAGGTCTACTTTGTCAGATACCAAGTGACACTTTAGAGTAATTTGCACTTAATTTGGTCACGAATTTAGCTGCGACAAGTTAGCTTGGAAATTTGAATTATCGCGCCATAATTTGAGTTTTGACCTTATATGGTTTGTTTAACTTGGGGCATGTTTGGGAAGTTCATGTTTTCAGATATGGAAGAACTGGTTCAATGTCCCAATCTATTTTCAAAAACCCAACTTTGATCCTGTTTAAAGGATAAAATCTCAAAAAGCGGGGCACATTTGCCTTCCCAACACGGGCAAGAACAATGGCTGAGTCAACTATTAAAAGGCTGAGTTGACTCGAAACTCAATATTTATTTTTTAAATTTTCTAAATGCTTATAGTATTTTTTCTATATTTTATGATTTTAAAGTTTTTTTTTTCATAAATATTTAATAATAAATATATGACTCGCCGAGTCATTGAGGTGACTTGACTTGGATGAACTTCCAAGTTGAGTCCGAGTTCCGAGTTTTAAAACATTGGTTCCAGCAAAACATTGGTTCCAGCATCGGAGGAATGGGTCAGGCTCAGGTGACCCCTTTTTCTAACCCCTCTTGGGAGTCGTGTTCTCAGCTGTGGATTTCATGTATCCAACAGTGGTCGATAGCACTTAGCTGGCATTCACTTTTTTCACATTTTGCAAAAATTCAACCACCGCTAGATTCGTGAAATCCACGGCCGAGAACTCAACTCCCGAGATTAGAAAAAGGGGGTCCTCAGAGCCTCAGCCACGGAAATATGGATGTTGGGGATATTTTGTTGGTGCCTACCTTTCCACACTAGGGTCTCGAAGACACAAATATCTTTTCTTGGTACTAGTCGCCGGATGTGACGTTAAACGTTTTGTCCATTTTATTCCTATAATACCCCTATTTTGTTTCTTTCATTTTTTTTAATTTTTTTAATTTTACTTTATAGGGATTTTTTGGACCTACAAACTCTTAAACGCTTTTACAAATGTGATGTTAAACATTTTGCCCATTTTATTTCAGAAATACCATCTTTTAATTCTTTTTTATTATTAAATTCTACTTATTAACAAGGTTCTTTTAGTCTTTACCAACCTAAACGCATTTAATCCGTGTGACATCAGCTCTCCCGTTCCCTTCTTTTACCGACTCTCTTTCTTGAATGATCACATGGTCCAAGGTCCATGGACATATATGGTTGTGTCATTTTCTTATTGGCCAATATAACTCGAGTTGCGTGCTAAATAGTTATGCTCAAAAAATTCTGTGGTTAAAAATCAATCAATGAAAATGACATGATCGAATGCTTAGAAATCACTAATAATGCTGATTTTTTGCATGCAGGTCTACCTAGAAATGGGCCAAACAGATGGTAAGTGATCTCTAAGAGTGTACTGCGAGTAAGGTGCATGTGCAAATCCACATCAAGTTCTCAAATCCACATCAAAGTCAGGCTGTTTCTTGGAGTGAGACCTTATGTGTCTTCCAACTATTCGTCATCCCATAAAGATTTTCAAAGACCTTACTACTACAAATAGGGTTACAAATGGACCGGTCATGGGCCTAGCTTTTGTTAAATTTTGAATAGGCCCGAGTCCAAGGCCGTCATGCAATGCTGTATGTGCCACATGTCACTCTTGGAGACCAATAACCTTACAAATGTTTTGCCCACCTTTTGGTGGACTTACTGGCAAAAAATCAGCCTGATTTCTAGCCTTTGGATCTGAGTATCCCAAATAATTCTAGAATCCTAAGGCTAAACATCAACCTATGAAAATAATCAAATCCAACAGCTAGAAATCACCAATCGAGATGATTTTTCGTTTGTAAGTCGACCAAAGGATGGGTAAAACATACGTACTGTCAGTAATCTCCAAGAGTATGACACATGGCATAGTAAAGCATGCGTAACGTTTGCATACTCAAGCCTGAAACCTCTAATGGGCCGGACTGTTTGCAACTTGTAACTCCACATATTTGCATGGTGGTGGTTCTATAAAGGCTTCACCGTTTCGTTGTGGGGTCATTTTTCTGATAAGGGGAGCATAAATACAGTCCAAAGGTGTTAATGGGCCCACGAAACTAAACCACCCCCACCTGATCAAGTATGAGTTGCTTCGTTGGTAAGCCCACTTAGGTTAGGGGGTATTTTCGGGAAAATTTTATAACACACTTTGTGTGACCCAAGGCCATCATGCAATGCTGTATGTACCATGTGTCACACTCTTGGAGACCAATGAACCTACAAATGTTTTGCCCACTCTTTGGTGGACTTACAAACATAAAATTAGCCTGATTACTAGCCCTTGGATCTAAGTATCCCAAATAATGCTAGAATCCTATGGCTAAAAATCAACCTATGAAAAGACTAAAATCCAACAGCTAAAAATCACCAATCGGACTGATTTTTGGCTGGGTAAAACATACGTCATTAGTCTCCAAGAGTATGACACGTGGCAGAGCATGAGTGATGCAAGTGCATCACATAATGCGTGTTATAAAAAATTTCCCTTACCACCTACTGTCCATTTCTTATTCACTCAAGGCGCTCGGCCAGTGCTCCCTTCTCAAACCAGAGCAACTCTGAACGTTTGGGAAAGATAGGCTAAACATCTTGGGCCTAAGCCTGGAGCAAGAACAGATACAACAGAGATGGACCATTAGAGAGACCTTAAGCTTATTTTTCACCAAACATCTTGGGCCTAAGCCCAGACCCAGCACGGCTCTATATTGGAGTAGGCCTGAAAGCCTATAAATCCACCCCAGCCCATGAACAACTCTAGTCGTAAGCCTTGCAACTGTCTGACCTGCTAACTAGAAGGGATTTGACTTCATCTACAACAAAGGATTTACACAAGTGTTAAATGGCTTTTAGGGGTGCGTTTCGCAAATAGCATGAATATAGATTGGACTGAAACTTGAGTGGAACAACGCTGGCTAGCATTCTTAGTAGTCCACAAGGCTAGAGCTTGATGATCAGCATTATAGAACACCTGCCTTGGCTCTAAAGAAGTATTTTAAAAAATTGTTTGATTGTATGGGCCCATAGCAATTTGGCATACGGCAAAGATTCGGAATGGGAAAAGTTCCGAGTTTAATTCGGTTTCAGGATATAAAAATTCAGTCATTGTTGAAGCCTGAATTTTACCGATTTTTTCATTTTATTCGGCAGTTTAGCACATGATACCTATTAAGACTTGATCAAAACTGGAAGGAGTTAGTCCACAAAATGATCCAACAAACTACAAAAATGACAAACAAAATCTTCCTTTTAAGTGATCAAAAGGCCATCAACCATAGAACGATGCTAACTTGTACAACAAATAGAGAACAGTATGGGCGCATTTGGTATCGATTTTTTTAAGTTATACAGGAAACCTGATAAGTGATAACCCTCTGACGCAGCGGTCCCATAGTAAAACAGTCATTTTCACGAATCCTAGCTTGAAGCACATACAACAAAATATTCACTGATGTTGCTCTGATGTTTAGCTAACAGTGTGTGGGATTTACACATGGGCTGTCAGGTATCTCAGATAACTTAAAAATTGATACCAAACACACCCTATAACAATCCTTCAATACAAGAAAGAAAATTTGCATTTATTTCGTCTTCCCATGCAAGATCAATGTGTTTAATCACCTCATGTACCAAAAAAATAGCTTTAGAGATGATAGATCACATCTTATTTTGCCATGCAAGTGTTCCATCTGAAGAAATTATAGAGCTGAATTACTGTTTAGATCAATAATGTCCCTAGCAGTTTATAATCTCTGTAACTATTTCAGCTGTTTCATCCATGGATCATAAGACATGTTTTGAAAGGAATATGCTTATCAACTATAAAAAGCAGAGAAACATGCAACAATATGCATTTTAAAAAAGTGTATGGAGACCCCATTATCCTGCAGACAAAACTCAGCTTTTATCATGGATTCAGTTTGTCCAGGACAAAGCTATGCTTGCAACCAATCATCGTCATAAGTCTTGTCCCAACCATATGGGGGTCTATACTTGCAACCAAACACAACCTAATTGTTAGTAAGGCCCTCAACCAAACTAAAAAACAACAATATCCTTTCACGACGTCGCAAAAAGGAGCATGTCAAATCAAATCAACTCAACTTGTATTAATAGAGAATTTAAAATAATACAGGCAGAGTTATATCACTCAATACAAATAAAGAACCCTCTATTTAATCAGAATGAGCTTCTAACCCAAAGCACAGGAACACAAAATTTCCAACTTAAAGAAATCAACTTGAGACAGAAACATTCGGAAAGTAAAATTAACTACAAGCTAACTTTTAAACATCAACTTTTCTGTATCGAAGAATCTCAACTCCCAAGTAATCAACAGGACCATGAACAGCAACATGAGGTTTCCCAACCTTCACTCGAACAGCAGATATCGGAGAGCATTTGGTCAGTGTGGTAGTGGCAATGAGGTGAGCCACAGACTCTAGAAGATTCTGAGGCGGCCCTTCCACGACCTCCCTAACTATGCTGTCACTCCACCAGAGAAAACTGTTAAGGTATATCAAGTTGGAAGTAGCACATACACACAACACACACATAAACTGATAAACAGGAACATCATACACAAAAACATTGAACATGTATGCATACATAAATAAGAAACAACACATCCGTATATCCACCTATATTTATGTTGCAAATATAGTGAAGTATAAAAATTGCTATACATAGGAACACATACACAAATAAAGGTGACAATGAATGTGGTCAATCAGCGTGTCAAAATAACCGCAATACCTGTTGGACATTGGTACACTGATGTCTCTATTTAAGGATTCTGTTCATATGGAATGTCAAGTCACCTGAGTGTCTACACCCAGTACCCACTGAACCCAAGTCAGCTCAGTGGGATCTTTGAACCTTAAGGAGTGTGTTACCTGGATACTTCAAAATGTGAACCACCCCGTGTCCAGCACTTCACCTTTAAGTGTAAAATGCAGTACCTATGGTGTTCCCTTGCTGTACCAGGGTAACATAGTTGAGAAGTGCAGCCTTTGCACCATTCCCTAGGAGGTGCTAATAATCATTGTTATTTGAGTGGACTATGGTTGTAAATGGGCCAAGCCTAGGCGTGGCTTTTATTCAGTTTTAATAAGCCACAGCCCAAAGTCCGGCTTGATACAATTAATGGCAGGCCCAAAACCTCTCATGGACCAGTTCATTTACAACCCTAGAGAGGATTAAGTGAAGGCATAACATAGTTCATGGAGCTAAGGAATACCATGTATCAAACATGAAATTGGGACAAATCTAGTCTGCATACGTTTGCAGACTTAAAAGTATGCAAACATTGTTAGCACTGTTGGATGTCCATTGAAAAACGTGTTATTTCAATGTTTTCAAGAAAAAATTCTAAATTAAATACGAAGCAAGTTTTTCACGGAGCATTCAACGGTGGATACAATGTTTGCATACTTTTAAGTCTGCAAACGTATGCAGACTAGATTTCTCCATGAAATTGGTGCAACGACACTTCAATCATTATATAAGCTCAGGGAGTTTCAATGAATGTTGAAAATCCAATGCACTTTTTTGTAATCTCTATCTTCTGGAGCTCTATGAATACAGTCTGATTTCTGGCGTTCCACGAGTAATGAAGAAGAGTTATTGCTCACCGATAAATTTCAGTATAACTGATGGTGTCAGATAAATTGTCAGATTTACCAGGTGCACGGAGATCTAACCAGGCATCCACATCAACCAAGAACTTCTGGCCCAGCTTCCTCTCTTCTGGTTTCACCCCATGAAACCCATGAAACTTCAACCCCCTCAATATAAGTTTGTCTCCCTTCAAAGTCTCCTCATCATCCATCTATTCACCCAAACAGAACAGTTAGTATCAGTTAACACAGTACACACTCCATCGTAAAAGGCAGTTCTAGGGGGGGAATCATTCTTGATAGTACCATATAGATACTCTGAAAGCATAATTACTTTTCTTTAGCAGGTGAACTGTGAAAAGATGAAGCACAAATAAAGACACCGCAAGGTTCCAGAAAAATAATCAACAATAAACCAGACATGTTATTCCATGGGCATATCAGACATGTTATTCCATGGGCATATCTCAGGAAGTACAATCATTATCATAATTCACAGGCATATCTATCTTGAAGTTTCTTTCATTACGGATGCAGGGAGTAACCCCATGGAGCCTGGAGGAGACATGAATCTGACATATATTCTCAAACTTGGTAACAACCAACGAATCAGTCACCAGGGATCCACAAAACCAAAGAGACTTAATCCATGCCATGGTAATAGTAGGCAAAGGAGCTCAGGTCAGATGTCAAAGTAAGCGTAAGTCCTGTTAGAAGAAAGAACAATAAACAAGAAAGATGCAAACACACGACACAGAGATTTACGTGGTTCCCTCATGATTGAGGTTCGTCCACTGATTCACACAGATTTTTTTTTTTTTTTGATAAGTATAATTTATTCAAAAAGCAAAAAGAGACAACAACACAACAGCCTACAAGGCCGAGATGACCTCCAAAGGCACTCCAACAAGGCCCACACCGACAAAGCAACCCCTTAAGACACACCTCTATTACATATGATATCCAGCGAAACACCAAGTCCTTAAAAAATAGACCTCTGCAAGCTATAAACACTTTAGACCATAAAAATACAATCCCCTTGATATTGATGATGATTCTTGCCAAGTCTTCACTCTTGCCTTCAAAGGTACGCTGATTTCTTTCCTTCCACAGCCCCCACCATATAGCATATGGAAGAAGCTTCCACAGTATCCAGCCTCTTTCAGATAAAGGAGGTGGATGCCAACTCTGTAGCATTTCCAGGGTGGATCTCGGCATCGCCCATCTCATCCCGAACTCCAAGAGAAAACTCGACCAAACCTCCCACGCCACATCACAATGCAAGAGAAGATGATTTACTGTTTCCCCACTGTGCTTACATATACTGCAATAGTCAACTAGGATCATCCCTCTCGAAATCAAGTGATCTAATGTCAGGATCTTGTCCAGGGAGGCAGCCACACAAAGCCACCTTGGTCGGGATCTAGTTTTCCAAATCAACTTTGCTGGATACCACATATCCCCCTCCCTACTATTCAGCATCTCATAGAGGGACCTAACTGAATAGGCACCATTCTTCGATAAAGTCTACACACACCTATCTTATTTATGGGAAGGAAGCTTGACATCATGAAGCCGAGACAACAATCTAGACAAAGGCTCGATTTCCCAATCGTTGAGATTTCTCCGAAATCCAAAGTTCCACCCTATCACCTCTCCTCTACTCGTTCCACACTCCTGTATAGGGCTATTCTTCCTCTCTGAGAGCGTAGAGTTCTGGGAAGTCCATACGTAAAGGATCTGCTCCGCACCATGTATCCTCCCAAAACTTGATTCTATTCCCCTCCCCTGCTTCATACCGAATGCTTTTCTCAAACGCGTTAGCCACCTTCAATATGCCCCTCCAGACTCCACATCCAAATGGGAGGCGGGAGCTTCTTGTTAAATGAGAAGTCTCATACTTACCCGCTATGCTCTTCGCCCAAGGGCTGGAAGGCTCCATTCCAAACCTCCACAGCCATTTGGCCAGGAGAGCTCGATTCATGTCTTCGATGCTCTTGATCCCCAGACCCACCCTCTTTTCTTCTCCTTGCACACTGATTCCCATCTAACCAAGTGCATTTTACGGTTATCCAGCCGGTCATTCCTCAGGAAGTCTTTCATAATCTTTTCCAGCTCCTTTAACACTTTGACGGGGCAGTGAATAAGGACATCTGGTAGAGAGGTAAGTTGGATAGGGTGCTATTAATCAGCACTACTTTACCACCTTTTGACAAGTATTTAGATTTCTATGTGGCTAGCCTACTCCTGAACCGCTCCATAATTGGCTCCCACTTAACAGTGGATCTATATGGTGCCCCTAACGGCAAACCCAAGTATGAAGAGGGCAGACTGTCTATGTTGCACTGCAAAGTCTCTGCCAAGGCAGTAATGTGAGCGATCTCCCCCACCCTATATACCTTGCTCTTGGCCAAGTTCAGCTTCAAACCCGAAACCGCTTCAAACAGCACAAGAGAACACGAAGAAACCTCACTTGCTCAACTGAGGGGCTAGGAAGACAAGAATATCGTCCGCAAACTGAAGGTGAGATATCGCCTGGGTCCTGGATTAGTCTTAAAGCCTTCCATCTCCCCTAGACTAACTGCTCTAGAGATCAAGCTCCCCAAAGCCTCTGCCACCACAATAAACAGGAAGGGAGATAGTAGGTCCCCCTGTCTAAGACCCCTAGTTCTTTTGAAGTAGCCCGCAGGGGACCCGTTAACTAAGATAGAGAATGATGCCGTCGAAATGCATTTACTGATCCATAATCGTCACCTGTCTCCAAACCCCATTCTCCCTATCATATAATCAAGGAAGCTCCAATCCACGTGATCGTAAGCCTTCTCCATGTCAATCTTGCATAAGATCCCCGACTCCCCAGCTTTGATTCTAGAGTCAATGCATTCGTGGGCAATGAGTACCCGTTTAGAATCTGACGATCGTGGATGAAAGCACTTTGGTTTGGCGAAATAATCGAAGGGCAACACCGCTCTAAGCCTGGAGGCAAGAATTTTGGCGATAATCTTGTAAACACTTCCCACCATACTAATCGGCCTAAAGTCCGCAATATCATCTGCCCCCTGGATCTTCGGAATCATAGCTATGAAGGTACTGTTGGAAGTGTAATCCAAGTACCCGTAATCCTAGAAATCCCCGAGTACAAGCATAAAGTCAGCTCCCACGATGTCCTAGCATCGCCTAAAGAAAGCCATAGTAAAGCCATCAGGGCCCGGGGCTTTGTCGGAGGCCAACTCCGATATCGCCTTCAACACTTCCTCCTCGTCAAAAGACTTTTCCACCTTTTCCCTTTTCTACTATGCTCTGAGGTAAAAGAAACACTCGCAATACAATACAACACGTCTCACGAAACTGAGGTACATATACAACCCCAAGAAGAAACTAGGGTTTCTGTAACTCTATGTAAAAGTACGAAAATGCCCTTAAGGGAAAAATACCTCCTGAACCCCTCCTTGGGGTTGGGGGCGCACTGGGCCGCAATGTCGTGGCATCATGTTCAATTATATATATATACTATTATAAAGCGAGAACCGGGGTTGCTACCCATGGTGTCATAATTAAAGGTCTCACTACTTTAAAGGCAAAAGCTTCCCCCATTAAATGCATCTTTATTCTAAGAAAAAACGGAAAATTTCTAAAAAGAAACAAACTTTAATCTATTTACAAAAAAGAATACAACTTTTCGCAAATCCCAAAAAAGAAAACGAAACACCCTTTCAAAGGGCGTTTCTCTACGGTGAGGAGATCATCCTCACAAAAATTCAGATCATTCCGATATTCGTAGACTGGTTTAGAAGTTGAGGAATTATGGGCCGTCGATTTTTACTGTGTAGGCCAAAATGGGGTCCCCCAAGCCCCACCAAAATTAAAAAAACTAAAAAATAAATAAAAAATAAATGCATACCTGAGTTTTAAAGCGTAGGAGGCCGCTTCGATCGGAGCAAGGAGGCCGCGAGGAGACTGCCAGAGAGAGAGAGGGGAGAGTTCGCCGGAGAACACAGCGAGAGAGGAGAGGCGGGAGAATAGATGAAAGCGACTTAGGCGGAATTTAAGTCGTCGCCTGGCAGACACCCTTTGAAAGGGCGTTTTTTTCATGAAAACGTTTTTTAAAAACCATTTCTCAGGAATAAACGCCCTTTAAAAGGGCGTTTGTCAGACGTGTCAGCCATCAGTCATTCGTTAGTCAGTCAACGACTAATTCGACTGACAGCAGACGAAACGCCCTTTGAAAGGGCGTTTCGTTTTCTTTTTTGGGATTTGCGAAAAGTTGTATTCTTTTTCGTAAATAGATTAAGTTTGTTTTCTTTTCTGCAATTTCCGAAGAAAAAACCTGGGTTGGAGTACGCCCTTCACAGTTTAGGTTGTCCAGCGCATCAATGATGATGAGGGACCATAGTATAAGCCACGTGGCGCACTCTTATAAGTCACTGATCATATGGATGTTTGTCCCAATCCCTAGGAAGACCTATATACCAAATATCATGTTGATTAGTGATTTCAAACCTATGAATCTGTGTACCCCAAAAAGGAGACTCGAAATCTACGGTTAAAAAAAATTAAAAAATCAACTCATGAAACCGACTCTAATCAAATCCTTAAAAAATCATTAATCAGGCTGACTTTTTTGCATGCAGGTCCACTTAGGGATGGGCCAAACATCCATACGCTCAGTGACTAATAAGAATGCTGCCCCACCCCACATCTCTAGGTCTTGGAAAGGGATAAGAACCCCTGCAAAGAACTCCAAAAACATGTCTTGGATAATCTGACAACAAAAGACTTTCTTTGTTTTGTTTGGTGGGAAGCTGGAATCAAACTTGTGTCCACATTGAGCTACTGGCTTGAGCTCATTCCAGAATATAGATGCTTTTAACCGTTATCCAACAATCTATCGAGATCTCGCACAATCCCCTTGCATAACTTTCACACCATATCCCCCATATAAACTCTCCCAAAAATACCCACACGACCTTGCTCTTACATGTTTGTTTCGAAATCCAGTTCGTTTCGCTTTGTATCGTTTGTATCGGTTTGTCTCGGTTACATTAAGGAAAAAAAGAGAGAAATAGATAAAGTAAAGAGGAACAGTAAAAGAGATGAGAATCTCTTACCTGTTACCTGCAGTCTGCGCACGACTCACAGCGGTTTGAGCGGCGACTACTCTTTTCTTCTTCTTCCTCCCCTCTACGGCGATTTTCTTCTTCTCCGTTGACATGGGTAGGTAACTTCTCTTTTTTAGGTTAAGAATCAAATAAAAACATCTAGGGTAGTATTAGACCTACCATTTTATCTTATGCACGGCCATAATATAAGCGGTGTGGCACATGCTTAGAGACTACTGACTGTTTGGATTGCTACACATCTGGATGAACCAGTGGACCAAAAGCTAGCCTGATTTGTAATTCTATATTGGAGACCTTTTCATGGGTTTTAATTTTAACGGTGGGAATTCACACGTTATTTGGGATACTCAGATCAAAAGGCTAGATATTACTAACAAGGCTGATTTTTTTTTTTTTTTTAAGTAAATAGCATCTCCAATTAGCTTCTTCAAAAAAAAAAACATCTTCAAATTTGTTGACGGAGGCGCCCTCTAAAAAGTGTTGAATTCCCATCAGCCCCTTTAAAAAAAAATAAAAAACATCTTCAAAAAGTTTTTTCAAAGGACTCGAAAAGGTTTAAAAGAAGGTGGCATTAATTGCACACACCTTTTTTTTGTAGTAACACCCACGTTAAAAAAATATAACAACCAAAATGTTAAGTGAGAGTCGTCGTTACCCACACCCACCCACAAAAAAAAATAAAATAAATAGAGCCGATGGAAACGAAGGAGAAACGGTTTGGAAACAAGGAGAAACAGAGGAGACTCTGCGTGTCCTCATATTCTCTCAATCCATCTCCGCCATTGAAGAAGAACGTTGTTAACTCGGCTCCATTTCCTTCTTCTCTTACAAACGAGGCATGGAGGTAAGTTGTATACCTAAATAATGATTTCTACTGTGTTTGCTTGTATGCTAATGATTTGAACTACATTTTGTCGAAGATGATTATGTTTTGGGGTTGAAAACTAGGGTTTTGTTCAAATTTTGGGGATGATTATGTTCTTGAAATTTTTTTCTTCTGTTTAATAATATTATAAGTTAGTTATTTTCAATCTTGAAAATTTTTTTTTTTCAAAATTGAATGAACCTCAATTGAAGTTTTTTATAACTTATTCGAATGAATTAGGTTTTTTTGTGCAAATATGTTCATTGAAAAGAATTTTATATCCTAGAAGTGGTTGGATTAACATTAGTTTACAAGGTTTCTTAATTCAAGTGGTTTAATGTTCAAATAAGGTCATTGAAAAGATTTTTATATCTTATAAGTAGTTGGATTAGCATTAGTTTCAAATTATTTTTTGTTCAAATGGTTTATTGAAATGATCAGTTTCATTTAGTTCACTATTCAAAGTATATTAATTTATTACTGAACTAAAAATTTTAAGGATCTGCAAGTAATGCAGATAATAAAGCAACAAATGACTTACTTCAAGTGCAGATCGTAGAAGAAGTAGACGAGATTGTAAGAAAAGTGTTTATTCCAAATCTATGTATTTGGTTTGTTAATTAAATTCTTAAATATGCTTATCTTCTTTCTTAATAGGTACCTATATCATCTGAGGTACCTATATCAGTTGAGTCAGCTGATTATAACGGTTACATTCACCACGTGGGAGGTGTGTGCATTATCATTACAAATGAGATTATCATTTTTATTCCTCTATTAAGTAATATAATAATTGAGAGTGATGTGTATTTGTCATTGTTTTACAGGTCTTTTATAGTTGTGGTGAACTAATAAAATGTGTTCAAGATATCGATAAAATAGTTGGAGATGTTGTAGTAGTCTCAAGATCAGATCATCAGAAGGATAAATACCCCAAGAATTTTCTTCGGTTGAGAGAGGGGTGGAAAAAGTAGGTCATCAGTTGATTAAAAAAAGATGCGGGGAATAACAAGAGTAGACGGGTAGGAACAAAACGATGTGGATGTCCTTTTTCACTAAGAGGTGTGAAGTTGTCCGTAAATGACCGATGGATGGTTAAAGTGATTTGTGGTACCCATAACCATCCAATCGCAGAACAGTAAACATTCTTTTATTGGAAGACTCAATGCAGATAAGAAGCAACTGATGACCGAAATGACAAAGGCAAGTGTGAAGCCAAAAGAAGTATTGAGAGCCATAAAGGTGAGGGATACAAAAAATGCATTTACTATGTCGACAATTTAATGTCCGATCATTGATGAGAAAGAGGGAGAAGGGCGATAAAATAGATATACAAATGTTAATAAAGATGTTGGTTGAATATGAATATGTGGAATGGCACAGGACTACTGAGGGTTCTAATAGGATTCAGGATTTGTTCTCGGCGCACCCAGCATCCCTTCAGCTGAGTAAGTGTTTTCCTTACATATTTTTCATGGATTGCACGTATAAAACGAATAGATTTGGGTTACCACTATTGGAGATTGTAAGGGTGACATCTTGTGAGAAGACATTCTGTGTCGCATTTGTCTTTATGAAAATAGAACAAGAATATAATTATGTTTGGGCACTAAAGTGTTTGAAGTCGATTCTAATAGACTATTCACTTCAAAGTGTTTGAAGTCGATTCTAATAGACTATTCACTTCCATCGGTCATTGTCACAAATAGAGATCTGGCTCTCATGAATGCAATCAAGAAGGTGTTTCTAGAAGACCAAAACTTCCTTTGCTGTTTCCACATATCTAGAAATGTGTTGTCCAAGTGCAAACATATGTTTAAAACATGCGCAGAGTGGAAGAAATTCTTAACATCGTGGAATGAGTTGGTGTTATCTTCTACTTAGGTAGAGTATGATGATCGCTTAGCTGCCTTTGAGATGAATTTCGCAAAAATGCATTCACGTGTCTTACTTTATGTCAATGATACTTGGTTGACACCCCATAGAGACCGTTTTGTAGCGCCATGTACAGATAATTATTTGCACTTTGGGCATTCAACAACAAATAGAATAGAAAGTTCACATGCCAAGTTAGAAAGATAACTCGGGACGTCTCAGGCTTCAATTTCTACAGCATTCCCTTCTATTCATAGCCTACTGGAATTACAACATATTGAAATCACTGCATCATTTAAGAAGAGCATTCATACGGTGAACACTTTCCATTCATGTGGTTGGGTCAAGTCAATTGCCTCCCGCAACATTCTCAAATTGGCCTCTAGATCTCCACCTGAAGGTGTTGGAAACTATCGTTTGGCTCGTAGATCGCCAATTTTAAACTCTAGATCTGGCTTTGGTCTTGTAAATGGAAAGTGTTCATAGACCCATGCCTACAGCACATCAAAAATGATAAACAAAAGTAGCTAAAAGTATTAAATATAAACATGTGTTTTGAAAAAATACCTCCGCTAGTGTCAAATAATCGACAATCTGCTTCACTCTTGACCTAGATGCTAATCCCAACTGTCGATATAGACATGCTAGAGCACCTGCCCCCCCAAGCATATGTAGCTACTTGTTTGATGTCCCGCAAGAGTTGAAGATACATAATAGGTACCTTTGTTCCCGTCTTGTCAGAAAAAATTATACACCCTAGCAAATATAAAATATAGTCCCTCACAGCGAACTCGCACTACTCATCTGAAGGATTCTGACCAATATTTTCCAAGTTAAGCCTCAACCATTCCATCCTTACTGTGTTGCCCTTATTCAAAACTAGTTCAGCAATGGCAACATGTTGCTCGACTCCCAACGTCTCTACAAGCAAGTGAACGGCTTGTTGGGGTGACAACGTATCCAACTCTGTCACTGATCGACCTTCAATTGGGATACGTATAATCTGGTACATATCGTCCAAGGTGATCGTCATCTCACCAAATGGGAGATGGAATGTATTTGTCTCAGGGTGCCACCTCTCAACAAACCCTAAAGTAAGTACTCAATTATTTATTCTATACGCATACCTTGCCAAATTAAACAACCATGTACGCCTTAACAGAATCCTAAAATGATGTGGCTTAGTGGACCAATCTCAGTTTCTAATTTTTGTGGTATGTTGTATGCATCTAAGTATTGCCCGTTCCTACATATTAGTAACATATATTATTAACATATATTACAAACAATGACATTTGTTTTTACCTTAAGTTCCCAGATAGAGTGAGCAACATGCGTTTTGAAATTTTTCAAAATTACAGGGTTAGAAGGACCTCCGGGGAACCCACCACGTGATATTGCAGCGTACTAGGGGTGTACTCGATAGTATTGTTCTTCCGTATAGACTGCTTCTTCTACCAAGACATCTTCTTCTTTTGCCGAGCCTTCTTCTTCTGCTGAGCCTTTTTCTTCTGTCGAGGCTTCTGATACATCATCTTCTTCTTCAACTTGTTCATTATGTTGAATGGGACGAAATAGGTCATCCATAATTTGTTGTTGTTGTTGTTGTATATTTGGCCGTTCTATGCAGCGTTTCCTTTTAGACGCTGTGGGAGGAATCCGGTGAGGTAGTGGCAGAGGAGGATTTGACGTACTATGAGAGTTACTCTTTCATATAACCTTACGAATTGCTCGACGCATTGCTATCGAAACCAATCAATCAATACCATTCAAAAATGTCAAATAGACAACTTAAGATGTAACATCACGTATACATTTTGAAATATAAGGTTCATTGTGTGCAAATCTCTAAGATATTTTATCAAACAGTTTGCACCAACATTAAACAAGTAATGTAGGTTATTTGATGCATTATAGAGAAAAATACATAAGAACAATCTAAAGACTTACCTTGATATCTTTTTGGTGGCGAAAAATAATCTTTTTCTTGTAAAAATAAAAAAATATCCTGAAGTAGAGCAAGAATGATGGGCTTCTGTGGATCAAGACTGAAAAATGGTTAAGTGGAACAATCACCTTCAATGGGTTTCGGTGAAGGTGGATCAATCACCTTCAATGGAGTCGGTGGATGATGATTTGGTGGAGTATGATTCGGTGGAGCTCAGTGGACTCTTTGGTGGAGGGAGGATGAAGTGATAAATCTCTTTTAATGGTTTCTCAGTCTATGATTTTGTTTAGGTGGGTGTAACTATGAAGTTGGTGCAAGTAAGTTAGATGCAACTTATGGTATTTGTAGATAAGTTGTGGGTGTAACTCAAAAAAAGGTGTGTGCACTTAACGCCACCCTAAGGCCCTGTTTGATTGCATGGAAAATTTTCCAGAGAAAATACATCTGGGATATGCTTGAAATGGCTGATTGATTGCAACTGAGAACACGTATTTCAATCATGTGAGAAAATAAAAGTGTATTTTCAGGTGGAAATGAATTCTTACCTATCTGGTGGGAAATGATTCCGGGTTTAGTAGGGAAAATTATCCAGATTTAAATGGCATGATAGGGAAAATTGTATAGATTTATAATGGCTATCTAACAATGGACAGTTGTGTTTTCCCAAGGAAAATGCAATTTTCCCACTTGGAAATCAAACACGGCCTAAAAGAAAATTGAATGGAAAGAAAATGACAAAAATTATAATTTAGAAATTGAAAAGTAACCCCTTAGTTGATGTCAAGAATAAAGATATAGAGGGGGCTTCAAATTCTTAGTAGACGGTAGACCTATGCACCAAAAATCAACTTACTTGGTGATCTCTAGCAATAGATTTTAACAAAAACAAAGCTCAAAATCCAACAGCCAAAAATAAAACTATTAAAATGCATGGATCTTGTGTATATGTCCACCAAGATTGTGAACCAAACATGCATGGATCTTGGGGCTAAAGAGTGTACCAGGTGGCGTTTCTGGAGGGGGCTTCAAAATTTGAAGTCCTCGTAGAATAGCTAAAATGAGCCCAAAATAAATTTAGGGCACATTGACCTTATGATGTTTAGTTCACCTCTTGATGGATCTACACATCAAAAATAAATTTAATTAATTCTTTGTGGCCTACTGACCTTATGGATGTTTGGTCCACCTCTTGATGGATCTACATATCATAAATAAATTTAATTAATATTTTTTTGGACGGGATATTGGCACCTGCGTTTTCGCTCAGTAAACCCAAAAATCCCCCTCCCTCCTTTTTCACTCATCACACCCATAAAAAAAAAAAAAACCCAAAAAAACTGAGAAAACACAGAAGAGGAGAAGAAGAAGAAGAAGAAGAGACGGACGCCGCTGCGGTCGCAGGTACGTCTCTCTCTTACTCTCTCCCTCTCACTCTCGATTCTGGGCTGTCGAGAGAGAGAGAGAGAGAGATAGAGAGAAGAAGAGACGTACCTCCGGTAGTGGTGGCGTCCTCCTCCTCCTCCTCCTCTTCTTCTTCTTCTTCTTCTTCTTCTTTTTCTTCTTCTCCCTCTGTTTTTCCTCTTCTTCTCTAATTTTTTTTTGTTTTTGGTGGATGGGTGTGATGAGTGATGGGTTTACTGAGCGAAAACTCAGGTGCCAATATCCCGTCCCTTTTTTTTTGCTGTTGAATTTGAGCACTTTAATAATGTAATTTCTATCCATTGGATTTAAGCATTTTTTTAGATGTTAAAATATAATTGCTAGAAATCATCGATGGAGTTGCTTTTTTTATTTAGGTCCACCAAGAGGTTTACCAAACATCCGTAAGTCAAATTGACCCTAAAGAGTGGTCCACATGGCATTTTTGGGAACACATACATCTTTGATCAGGGATGTTCATATGGGCCACATGGACACTTAGAGATCATTGACCGTATGGATGTTAGTCCCATCCCTAGGTGGACCTACATACCAAAAATCAGCTTGATTGGTGATTTCTAACCATTATATTTAACTAACCCAAATAATCCTCGAAATCCACGGTTAAAAAATCAACCCATGAAAAAGAATTAAATCCAATGGTTAAAACTCACCAATCAAGCTGATATTTGGTGTGTAGTTTCACCTGGGAATGGGACAAACATCCATACGGTCCTTTGTCTCCAAGAGTATGCCACATGGTTCATACGTACATCTGTGAACATAAACTAGTAATCAATAGCCCATGCTATACGAAATTTAAATTAATGATTTATGCCTGTGCTAAAACACGAGCCATCTAAAATACTAAGATAAAATTAATTAAAAAATATTGAGTTAATGATAATAGTTAGTGTTTGAATAAAACTTTTGAGTTATGTATAGTTTAAAGATGTTCTTAATTTATAATACTTTTAAATAATATTAGGTATAATGGGCATAAGAATAGTCAATATAAGATATTGGGTTAGTGATAATATATAATTAGTGTTTGAAAATAATTTTTTAAAATATAACCAGATCAACCTCACTTCAACTAATTTGCTAAATAATTTTGAGATGCTGTTAGTAAAATTAAAAATTTTAGATTATGGATAAGTGTTACGCCCGGACTTTTGATCCAAAGAATTGAACCAACTGTCTAGGGTAGTTTTACTTGCAAGTGTACAAGTTTTGTTGTAGTACTTTTACAAGATCGAATCACAGGGATTGACTTGTGCGCAAGAACTATGGATGCGAAACCACAAAAGAAAAAAAAAGAAGAGAGAAAGTGAAAGAGAGATTTCCACACGAGTGTGGAGCGAGTGAATGTGAGTGATGTAAACAACTATAGAAAACACTAGAGCAATATCGAGAGGAAAGAATAGCAGAGAGAAGGCCTAAGGTTTTAAGGATCTAGCTTTTCTCTTATGTTTCTCTTTTGATTATGTTTTTCTCGATCAGATGACAATTATGAATTTCTTATGATCAGAATGTTTAACGATGAAATCCAATAAATAAATCCAAAATAGGAGAATCAAGTTAAAGAGAATTAATCAATCAACAATCGATTATCGAGCCACAAGGGATTTCAAGTATTCGTCGTATCATTCAATCACGATGAATTAAGAGATCGTATAGGCCGATAAATTCTTGAACAAATAAGTATTCTCAAATAACATAAAAGTCCATTCACAGTAAGTCCCAATTGATTATCAAAAGATAAAAGACATAATAGCCTCACTAGCTTCACCCACAGCCTTAACAAAGTGTTTTGCCGTCCATTGTTATGAAAGAGGTCATGAACAATAAATTAGCTAAACAAATCAAAAGGAGAAAAAAAAATACAAAATAAGAAGAAGAAGAATGCCACTCAAGGTGTTGTGGAGACAAGTGATCAACCAACGTTGAAGAGAAAAATCACGAGGTATTGTCCAAACGAGGTGTTGATTCTGCTCAAAACGTGCTCCCCAAGCCCTATTCCATAGAGACACCCAAGGGCCCCTTTTATAGCCTAAGATTAGCCAGCATTCCTTTTTTTTTTAAATAGATCATAGCCATCCAATACATCTTTCCATCTTTATAGAGTTGATGCCCAATTTTTCAAAGTCATCCTTCTCCAATGTGAATCCCCCCCTTTTTTTTATAGAACTTTCTCTACCACTTACCTTTTTATACCCACATGCCTTTTCCACAATCAACTTTCAACTTTTATTGAAAAGCTTCACCTTTTTGAAAAAAGACATCAATGTTTGAAAAACTAAAACACCTTCTATTTTGGTGAAACATCCAGAACATGTTTGGTTTGAATAGAAAATCTTAAAATATTACTTGCTAAATCCATTTTCTATTTTTGGAGAAACTATCCTATGTATGTGCACATACCATGGTGCCGTGCCTTTTTGTATAGAATCCCATCTTAGGATTGCCACATCATCCATTTACTTTGATCCAACCTTAAATTTTTCCATTTGATCTTCATCGTTTATCACCTATTTCAAACATGGTCATGTGATGTCAATACCATGCACACTACTTGGCCCACGTTGTGGCTTGCACGTTGGCCCAATTTCTTGGGCTTTATATCTTTTGGTCCAATGGTTTAGCTTTGTACCACAATTTTGGTCTAATATTTTGATTGATGGCCCAATATCATAGTCCACTAACTTGGCTCATAATTGCGCTCCGTTTCTTAGTCCACCACATCGGCCCACATTTTTTATGTTTCACTAAGCACCTGTAGAAGAAAATATACCAAATGAGTATTTAAAAAAGGCTTCACATGCTTAGTGTAAAATCAAGGATATTAGTAGAAGAAATTTTGCTCATGGCCGTCAAAATAAGGATAATTATAACAATTTTAGGCAATCATCACACCCCTCGACCAACATATTGCTAGTCCCTAGCAGTTCATGCCATCCACAATTAATAAATTGCCACTTTTGCAGGCAATCACGACTGCATTTAGCATATGCAGTAAGCTGTTAAACCCCTAAGTTTCCCTTAGTGGATGAGTTTGACTCGTGAGGGTTTGCAGTAAATATACCCACAAAATTTAAATCATTCAATTTTTTTTTAAATCCCTCATAACACCACCCAATTGTGGAAAAAAAATTATCAATTTAGTTTAGAATGGCAATTACAGAGAATCAGGATAATAACTATAAAGCAAGACCAACATTCTTCCAATTTTTTTTTTAACTAAACTAGAAAAAAAAAATATGCTACATAATTCATTAAGCATCAAACTCAAGATTAATCAGACACTGATTATTTATGATTTTCAGCCAATTATTCTAAAAATTAAGATAGAGTCCAAATCACTAACTCCCCATTAGAAAAATTCTAGAACAATGTGACTTTGAGTGTATGTGAAATCTGACAAATAACTAGAGGGTTGGTTTCTAAAGTAAAAGTGAACTTCTTATCACCAAAGAAATGGTCAGATTGACCTCATGATCCAATTCAAAACTAAGCTATCTGTTCGGGTTAACAAGCGGTTTGGATGTTCACCTTAATACCTCATGGGCTTTATCTGTGATATTCCAGCTTGCTTGTATTTTTACCGCGACGACTTTCACCCTAGTTTTCAAAACCAGAATCATTGAGACTTTAAACATTTTTTTTTGACTTTGCTCAGTCTCATTGGCACTTCTTCATCATGTTCAGCACTTCCTGTTTTTTTTTTTTTTTTTTTAATAAGAGACTTTTTTTTCAATATAATACAACGGAAATAGGCAGCCCTTTTCGGTGTACCCAATGTAATTCTTTGGTTGCTTTTCGAAATGTGTTTATACCTAGTTCTATTTTTATTCTTTCCCAGCCAACCAAATGAACCAGTTCGCCAAAGTTCATTGGACTTGGTCGTTCCTAACACTTCTAGGCAATCAGTAATTCACAATCACTAAAGTTAACCTAAACTCTAGAAATCCATCAGATGTGTAGTGACTTTTCAAATATTACAACTTCTAAGATTCACTATTTGACAGTTAATAATAAGGACTCAGTATTAAAACAATTGGATTTAGCTGTTTAAATATTTTCACTATGTGCCTTTATATTCTAGCATTTAATAGCTCAATAGAAGAAATGCAAACAAGAAACAAAAACAGAAATAAAAAGAAATTCAATTTTTTTTTAATTTTTAATTTTTAATTTTTTTAAGAATGGAGAAGTCAATATTATTAACAGATATTATCCTAACCATGAAGCATCAATCCACACCCCCCAACCTAAATCAAACATTGTCCTCAATGAAAATTCATAATGAGACAAAAGGTATAAGAGAACATCATAGAGATAAAAACAACCTAGTGTACACATAATAAAATGAACAAAATGCAATAATATACAATGAAGTCTGTCTCTAGTGAGAGAGGATCAATCCTGGTACACAGGATCTTCCAGAGTTGTGGACTCAACTTCTGGGATGAAATTTTCCAAGAACGGTTTCAGACGTTGTCTATTGACCTTAAAGACATTGCCGTTCTGTGGATTTTCAATCTTTACAGTCCCATAAGGATATACTGTTTTCACAACAAAGGTACCAGTCCAACGAGTTCACAACTTACCTGGGAATATATGGAGTCGAGAATTGTACAAGAGAACTTTTTGAGATGGTTCAAATGTTTTTTGAAGGATATTCTTGTCATGAAATACCTTCATCCGTTCCTTGTAAATTCTGGCACTCTTGTAAACATCATGCCGAATTTCTTCCAACTCATTGAGTTGGAGTTTGCAAAGCGAACCTGCTTTCTCTAAATTAAAATTGAATGTCTTTATCGCCAAGTAAGCCTTGTGTTTCAATTCCGCAAGCAAGTGACAAGCCTTTCCAAAAACTAGTCGATATGGTGACATGCCAATTGGGGTTTTAAAACCTGTCCAATAAGCCCAAAGCGCGTCGGTTAGTCGTAATGACCAATCTTTATGATCTGGATTCACCGTCTTTTGTAAAATGTTCTTTATCTCCCTATTGGATATTTCGACCTGTCCACTTGTCTGTGGATGATAGGGAGTAGCAATTTTATAGGTTATCCCATACTTTTTCATCAAGGCCTCAAAAGGCCGATTACATAAGTGTGTACCTCCATCACTGATAATGGCTCAAGGCGTTCCAAATCTTGACAAAACATTTTCTTTTAAAAATTTCAAGACCACTTTGTTGTCATTGGTTCTGCATGGAACAACCTCGATCCACTTTGACACATAATCAACAGCTACCAAGATATAAAGATATCCAAAAGATGGGGGAAAGGGGCCCATGAAATCGGTGCCCCAACAATCAAAGACCTCAATAATCAAGATTGGGTTGAGAGGCATCATATTTCGAAAGGATATTCCTCCCAATTTTTGACAACGTTCGCATGCTTTGCAAAAATCATGTGCGTCCTTGAAAAGAGTGGGCCAATAAAAACTGCTTTGGAAAATCTTTGCAGTAGTCTTTTTGGTTGAAAAGTGACCACCACATGCTTCGGAGTGACAAAAGGAGATGACATTGACACGTTCAGAATCAGGCACACATCTCCTAATGATTTGATCCGGACAATATTTGAACAAATATCACTATAAGAATTTTGGCTTTTAGCGACGCCTTTTTACCGACGGCCACAAAAAGTTGTCGCTAATGTCATATTTACCGATGGCCAACTACCTCACCGTCGCTAAAAGTCCATAAAAAAGTTCGCGAGAACTTTTGGTGGGAAACAAAGACTTTATAGCGACGGTCAGGTATTTTGCCGTCGGTATAAATGCATGTAGCAACGGTCATAATGTCTTTTAGCGACGGCCTGGGTCTTTCTGTCGGTAAAACTATTTATAGCGACGGCCAAGAGACTGGCAGTCGGTAAAAGTATTTTTAGCGACGGCCACCCGGCCGTCGGTAATTATCTTGTATAAATAAATAAAAGACCCGCCTTCTCTCCATTTTCCCGCGAATGTCCTAACCTTCTCCCATACCCTCCCCTCTGTTGCTCTCTCCAACCTTCTCCGCCGTGCCTGCTCTCTCCGGCATGGGTCGCTTCTTCTCCTCCACCCCTCCGCCCATCCGCACACCGCTGCTGCTCCTTCGCCCACCGTTGTTGCTACTCCTTCGCCCTAGC